>CM070059.1:7440596-10174346 GCA_036320875.1 Cotoneaster glaucophyllus | reverse complement strand
TGGATTGAATTACTATTGAATAAGATCAACATTGATCCATATACAGATTCATTTATAATCGAACTCTGATCCATATACAGATCCATCATAATCGAACTCTGATCCATATACAGATCCATCATAATCGAACTCGAATTTTATTTGGACAATTGGATTGAAGGTCGTGATCCATGTCTTGTTAATTACATCGAATTTGGATTGGATGCGGGTCACAAGTCAATCCAATGACAAGTCTAGTTTGAGGTTTGAGTACGTATAAAGTTTTTCCAAACTATAGCACGTGTACAATTATTAATATCTACGCTCTATACACGTATACTATCTTAATAAACTCAAAACACTATACGCACGTTCGTAATAACTTGTCACACATGAAAAATCTTGGTTAAGTCATGAACGAACCCTAATCTTTCATACATTGGTATGATCGATAAAATAATAGGCATAAATTTAGGGTGAAAGAGGATATAAATCTCCTCCATTAATGTTAGCCACCCCTCGCTTTTATTTTAGGGTTAGTTGAACTGCACCTCATATAACACGCGAGAATCTCCCAGCCTGTCTGTTCCTTTGCTATTACTTAATACCACTAATCATCCTTCACTTTGGTAATTGGGTTGGCCGTCTTATATTAGGTTTATACACTAATAAATAAATTATGTTTAGGGAAAATCGAATATACCATAGTGTGTAAACCAGAAGTAGGAATCCAATTAGACCTAGAAGATCATTTTTATACAACTTGTATTACTTGTTGTGCAAGTAAAGTCTATCATAATTAGTAGACTCTCTTAAAATAAGACTCCAAGCAGGGATGGTGGGATGTTAGGCCTAGGGGCAGATGCCCCCTCTCACCCATTTTTTTCATTAAAAAGCCTTGTATTAATCATATTAAAATAGTGAAAAATCTCTTTTAGTTTTTAAGGCCCCTCCTTATTTTTTTTAATTTTTTTTTCTCACACACTCATGCCGGAACATTATTGAGGTGCATATATTTGGTTAATTAGTACGAATGAGTATTAGATTATTAATACAGCAATTGGTGACAAAATTAGACAATAGAGTAATAAAATTAGGCATTTTGTAACTAATTTTTTCAGCATTAGTAAAAAAATTTGATTTATTGTCACAAAAAAAAGCTTAAATTTTTTAAGGCCCCTCCTAGTTTTTGGCTTGGACCCTTTCTCCATGAACTCTTCGTCAGCTCACAGTTTTACGTCAGTTTTCGCTGCCAACATTATAAAATATTGTGTAAAAAAAAAAAAAAATGAGGCGGCAAATAATCTATAGAGAGTCCCACTTTTATTTTTAATAATTTAAAGCATGAATTCAACGATCAAATATCATATCATGTGATCTGCAAGATATGGTAAAAAATAATCTCTCTACTACCACCAAAATTTAAATCATGTAATTTTTGGGAATTATTTCAATTTTTATCACTTTCATCTAAACTGTTAATATTTCAATGCACTTAAAATCACGATGTGTCACTTAGTACTACGGTCTAATGATATTCCTCTTCACTTGTAACTGAGATTTTAGTTTCGATTCTCGCCAAAGACAAATTTGAACCATATTATTACTAACACATTGTAAAGCTAAGTTCACTCTCTCATTTTTAATATTGATAATATCATTTGTTAAAAAAAATAAAAAAAAATCACGATGTACTTGTAACCGCATCTTAAATAATGATAGCTCCAAGAATAAGGACAAGGATCCTCGCCGGATCCCCTTCATGGGGATCCTAGGGATCAATGTATGTGGGCCGTTGATCGAAAATCGTGCGGTCCAAATTAAATGTTTTTTATATTTTTAAAAGTAAAATAACCTCGTTTTACGTGAAAAATATAAAAAAAGAAAAAACTGTGACCGCACGATTTTCGATCAACGGTCTAGATATGTTGATCCCTAGGATCCCCATGGAGGGAATCCGGCGGGGATCCAATTCCCAAGAATAATACTGGTCAGGCCAAAATTAAAGGCTATTATTAAAAGGTGAATGGTCTTTTTACCGGTCCAATTAAAGCAACCAAATCAACTTCAAATTTGTCCTACTAAATGGTCCAATTAAGAACCATATGTCCTATTTGAGAGACACAAATTATCAAAAAATAAAGAAAGAAATAAAAAAGGCATTGGGCCCCACGAAAAACAGGTGCAAACAGCCAAAATTAGCATTTAATTGTAGAGACGGTAACAAAGGACATCACAAAAATATTGGGAGATTTTGTTTGTGGGATTTGGATACGGGGGCCCACAGTGTGGGACCCCACAGAGATCGGGACCAGCTGTCCCTTTATGACCAGCATGCCCTCTGCTACACGCGGATCGGATTCCCACCCAGTTCGGTCACCATTTTCCTTTCCCTTTCCTTTATTTCTATGCTTTAATAATTTACTTTATCACTATCCTTGTTTACCTTGCCTATCTTAATTCTTAATTAATCAGTTAATTAATTAATTAATTATTTGATTAAGTGTTGATGATGATGATTTAGTTGGGTTCTCTGTCAGCATAAAAGATTAATTATTTGTTTATTGCCATCATAAGTTGGACATTTTTCTATTGATTGGCCAGTTTAGTGTTGCATTGATTTAAAAGTGCTATTATTAACACGGTAAAAAAAAATTATTTTGTGCTCTTTAAATTTTTTTTTTTTTTTTTTTGTAAATATGAAAATTTTGAAGCGCACATGAAACTGTTGTAGTGCTAATAATAATTTTTTTAAGTGAGTGGTCTTATATTGTTTTCTTGTCAAAGACGAATTTGAACCATATTATTACTAACTAATTATGAGGTTTAGTCTATTATATCATTCAAGTAGTATAGATAATATCGTTTGATAAAAAATAAAAATAAAATGATGAAAGACATTTTTAATTGTTTGTTTAATGGGCCAAATTGGACTTAAGCCAAATTTTAAAAAGGTGTTTCTGCCTAGGAATCTACTCAAAAGTAATGGAACGTTGTACCTAAAGAAAGGGAAATGATTCTCTTTTTGGTGTGTATTCTAAAAAGATTTATGTCCTTGTGACTTGCCACTTGTGGTGACAAAAACCACCATTACTATGGCCACTACTGGACACAATTTTGGATATAAATTTGTGTTATGTTGTCAATTAATTACTCAGAACATTTTCAAAAAAGATGTCAAAATTTTATATAGATTGACATTTTGTATTTTATTGTCAAATTTGAAGGCAATTTAAAAAAAAAAGTTTTATTTTAATGTTGGCGCATATATTTCTTTATTTTTCTTTCACTCATTAATTATTTAATTATTAATTTCTAGCACACTCGATTTTATAAATAACCAAAAAAGCATTTTAATTTTGACATCTTGGTTGGAATAAGAGACTTTATAAAATGTTATCTTGCCACATGAGCTATAAAATTGAATTGATATCTCTATTGAAGATGGCCTTAACGCTTATCTTCAGTATAGAATCATATTCTTACAATATAATTTGTATATATGGACATAAAGTGAGGGTGAGTTTAATGAGTTGTGTATATATAATGGTGATGGTTTGAATCAAAACTCTAATTTTACTATTCTTGTTTGAGTAATATCTTTTCTCACGATATGAGCACTATTTTAGACTAAAATGTTATATGTCACTAATTATACAATGTATCCTTGCTTATACTTTTGATCAATTTTTTGAGTTGACAACTAATTCCAATGTCACTAATAATGAAAGATTAGCAAAATGACATGAACATAAACCTAATTTAACATTTAAAACAAGTTTATGTTTCTTGTTGTAGTTTTGTAGGGCATTCCAAAAGGTATCTAGACTTGGGCAACTACACGTTACTTGTGCCCAAATTTTTGTTGACCTTATTAATCCAAAAATTAATCGAAACCCTAGTCATCATATGAGTTCTACTCGTCTCTTCCACCTTTGTATTATTTTTCTTGTTAGGCAAAGTTTGTCTTGTTCTTGTACTCAAATCGAACATATAGATTGTACTTGCAAATGTATTCATAAATAAACATTTGGTTGTACTTGTATATGATTATTGCGTGCTAGAATACGTTTCGTGCCATCCACATGCAAATATCTTAGGGCAAGAAATTGAGAGATGATCCTCGCCGGATCCTTCAATCACATTCGTTCATCGTACTTTGTGCGATCAGTTTTCGTCAGGTACTGTTTATATCCTATTTTAAATAAAAAATTTACAATGATTTCTGACCGTACGATGTACGATGAGCATATGTGATATGAGGATCCTCGAGATCCTCACAAAGATGATCCAGCGAGGATCCTCACTCCAAGAAATTGACCAATTTGTTGGATATGACGACTCCTTTTGTCTCATATTTAAAATATAGATCGTTCAAAAGTCAACCAGTTAGTAATTTACAACGTTGCTAATCATTAATATATGTTCATTGTACAATGTTTTTTTATCAACTGAACGATCATTTTCTAGGTTATGATTAAAGTATAAAAAAAAATCACTTAAATCAAAAGCCGTTTAGTTATGTAATTGTGACTTGATAAATAGATAAACATAGTGGCTCTCGCTATATATATTCCATTTGGAATTAATTGACGTATCGTATGCATTTGTAATTTGTCCAAAAGGATCCGGATTCCGGAGCTACGATACAAAGATTATTAGCTAAGTAGTTGTCATTTGGTGAAATTTCAACGGCAATGCCAGTTGGGGTTTCAGTTTTGATCAAGAAAAACAATTAGGTCACTCTCAAGCTAATGTCAGATGGCCATCCTTTCGTTGCCGTTGGGAAGACAAATGAAAAATGTCACAGAAAACTTGAATAAAGAAGAAATAGAGATGGAGAAGGTTGCCCTTGCTTGAATCATGGGAAGATGGAAGATGGGAGATGGGTAGAGGGCAACTAACATATTGGCAAACACAATAAGTTTTCAGCTGGTTTTCTTGAACTGTTGGTAACCTGCTGAAAGTGGGGGAGAATTAGCAATGAAATTTAATTAATGGGTTGAACAAATATTATTGGTATAGGGGTTGAGAAGTGTATTGAAAGTGCAGGTTAACTCTCTTAGCTTAATATTGGGTTAATTCAAGCTTAAGTAATTCAGTCATGTTGCTTCAACTGGCAGGCTAATTGTGTGGGGAATGTAGTTCCTTTTTTGAGTTTTTTCCTTCATTGCAAAGGAGGTGAAAACGAGAGACGATATTCAGGTCTCGAATACGGAAGTACAGCTCTCTACACCATTAAAGGGACCACCTGGTCCCAAGACCCTCCGAAATATAGGAGAATGGATTGGTAGGCCCCTTTCCCTACTAATTGTTTGATGAAATGCATGCTCGACAGATCTCGGTAAGTGATGCTCGGTAAGCTTCAACAACATTGCTTGATAGATGGCAACATTGCTCTCCATATGTCGATCGGCCCAGCAACATGGGTTGACAAATGTTTACATGCCAACTAAAATGCTTGACGAAATGCCTTAATGCTAGAACTCGACATAAATCTTATATACACCAAGACCTCATGAGGCATAATTTTTGGATCCGCCAGTAGAAATTAATTCCAATTAAGCTTACATAGAAGAAGAAAAAATGGACACATTTTCAAAACATAGGTAGGGTTTAAAACAAAAGATAGAGAGTTGATTTTACTAGAAGTTTCATCATTCAAAATATTGTTCTGTGGATTAATTGTCACCCTTGATGATATTCTATATGCTTTCAGCAAACCATGACCATATGCATCTTGCTCAAATTCATTGATTAGAGAATTAAATAAATAAAATAATATTTTCCAATATATATAAACATAAAAATGTAGCACATGATCTGGGATGATAATTATAATTAAATCACGGGTTTAATTAGGTATTGGAGAAGATTGGTTTATATATGGATTACACGGATGAAGCATCATGGTGGAGTGGGACAACCTTGTTGTGTTGTAGCATCAATTAGATTTATTCGATAGCGACTAACCACCATGTGAAACCTTTGATTCAATATTTTTAATCATTAGGATTATAAAATGGTATTATCTTAGGGATAATTGGGATTGTCAAAGCCAAATTAAGTACTAATTAATTTTTGTCAAAAGGGCACATCTCATGGCCATGATTCGTGAAGTGTTTTGCTTTTGGTTGATTGCTGAAAATGCACATTGGACCAGAACCTTGATTTTGTAAACCAATATTTGTTTTAATTAAAAAAATGGTATCTGGCTCGTATTCTACATAATACGTCTTGGATTCGATTTCTGGAGTTGGTGAAGTGCCCATGAGGATTCTGAAATGTCTCTATGAGTCTTTTCGGCCTCCAAAAAGATGAACTG
This sequence comes from Cotoneaster glaucophyllus, assembly GCA_036320875.1. NCBI lineage: Eukaryota > Viridiplantae > Streptophyta > Magnoliopsida > Rosales > Rosaceae > Cotoneaster > Cotoneaster glaucophyllus. The sequence continues at coordinate 10,168,042 of CM070059.1, read as the reverse complement.
CCGTAGCGAAACTACCAACTAGTCACATTTTTAAAGAATAAAATTTGTAATATAATGTATCGATTAGATTAGATTAGATTAGATTAATGGATGTTACCTATAGTAGAAGGAAGTGGTCCACAACATAATACAAATAATTTGATTACCCAAATGATCAATTAGGTTACTAGTTGGGCACACATGTTTTATATATGACAAAGGATACATATTTCTCCTTCCAATGAAAAAGATTTGTGAAAAAAAGTAAACCTGATTAAAATTGAACATTGGGTTGGTCCCCCAATTCCTATAGAATCACACATCAATTACATGTGGGTCATGATCCATCCCATCCCTACCTTGTTCTTCTCCCCTCTATTATTCATTGATGTAAATGCGTACCTGGTTGTTGCATGCTTCTATTTGTGTAGGAATTGAAAATCAAATATGGAGGGCATGCTTAACCAAAACTCATGGTCACGTACACACTACCCACAAAGTCATCGAATATGCCGACGATGAGGACAATGACACTTGACCCAATGGAATTGAATTCTTTTCTGAGGACTTCAAATTTTGAAAACTCACAATCGCTCCCAACGGGGGAAGGTAGGCTGTTGAAGCAAATGGACGACCGAGTTCTAAAGAGTGATTAGGGTCGCTTAATCCTTTATGACCTATGTCGTTTCACTTTTACTCCCAAGAAAGAATTAAAAGTGCTTATGAGTTATGTAAGCAGTAGTTCTTATGCTTATGAGCAAAAGTAAATTCGACGGAAGTAATTTTTATGTTTATATGCGGATGTAGTTCTGACATAAGTAGTTTCAGCAGAAGCACTCGCAAAGATCTAACAAGAATCTACTAGACCCATGCTTTGTGCTTGTTTTTAAATCCTTTACGTCGTTAGGAGTGAGACTTGATGTAAAGGGGATGGAGATGTGTGTGTCTCACATAAGTTGTCCACTTTAGTGATATAAACCATATTCCAAGTTCAAGTTGATGAGGATTGAGGAGGGTGGGGCTGATAAGTAATGGACGGCATAGTATATGGATCCAATTAAGAGAGGGGGCATGGGGGCCATGATGCAACCCCAAAACTTTCGTCCCTCGTGAAAAGGGACACTCATCATGTATGTAAATTGTATCACACCACTCCATCATCTTGGAATTATGTTGCTTTGCTATTTCCCTTCTTCTGTTCTTTCATTCTAACATATATATTTTTGATATTAACTTGGCTCTTTAGTTGTTGATGAGGAATTCCTCCTCAATTTCCTTCGTGATCGATTAATAGAATTTTAAGCTTATGATCTGAATAATTAATATTATAAATTACTCTGAAAAAATCAATAAAAAAAGACATTATTTAGTCATCAAACTGTAAAAAAATAAATGGACGGACGTGGTAAAAGCATCATGAACCGTCTATTTATTTTCTATGATTGATTGATTAAACGACCTTAGTTTTAATTAACTTTTTTTAGAGATGATTTTTGCAAATTGATTTGTAATATAAACGATTCTGATTATAATGTGAATCAAACACTAAGTAGTTAAGAAGGAACTCATCTTCAATCTTAAGGAGCCAACCTCCTCACTATAGTTTTTTTTCAAAGCGTAGGAAAATTAGGGACCCCACAGGGTCACTCACATATCACACAATCACTTAAGAAAATTTATAGGACCTTGGAGTCAAATTAGAATTTAAGGTGCATGGTCCAATTTAGCATTTCTTAATAAGCATGGAACACAAGTCTAAAAGAGGAACCGAACCCTAATGAACCCCCCACCCCAAATGCAAAAGTCTTCAGATTAAGGTGTACATTTAATTATTTACTCAAATGGGGGCAAGATTTGAAAACTGCAAAGGGACATTGGTAAAAAAAGAAGCAATTACCTAAATGCGTGACAGGCTTGTTCTGAATTTTACCATGCAAAGAGTAATGGATTAAACGTTATGTTTTGAAAGGTGGGGTGTTTAAAGAGAAAGGCATGCATAAAACAGTGACCTAGAAATCATATATTTCTTTTATGTAGGGAATATTAATGATCTGCCAATGGCATGGCCCATGAATCTACTTTAATTTACAAGGTTTGATGGATGGGTGGATGGATGGAGTAAATCTAAAGACAGAGACATTATTAATTAATTGCATATTTGAATCCAGAAAAGAAAACCCCACTACGAAAAGAAACAAGTTAAAAAGCAAGAAAAAAGAGCAAATAGTTGCAAAAACTATTCTTTTCTTTTTCTTTTTGTTTACAGAGTCGCAAGTGTAAACAAACATCAGCTTCTTCCACTAGCTAGCATAATATGCATCCATGACAGACAGACTTACTTAAGACTCAGTCTTCTTTTCTCACCCCCGGCCCCATTGATGATTTAATATATCTAGGTCATGGAGATTATGGTTGCAAACCAAACCCTAGCTCCCCAATCCCCATCTTCGGTGAAATCATTATGTCCTCTCTCTCTCTCTCTCTCTCTCTCTCTCTCTCTCTCTCTCTTAGTGTTGGTGTTGGTGTGTGCCCACTCAGTACTCACATCAAGCAAAATCATGAATCATTTTACTGGTGAGAACTTTTGCAGTGGTGCCCTCGTTTAGACAACAAGGATTACATGCTCCTTTAGACAAAGTACCCACTAATAGAGAGAGAGAGAGAGAGAGAGAGAGAGAGAGAGAGAGAGAGAGAGAGTGAGATGAATTTTCTATGTGAAAGGACATAATGCAGGCAGGGGATATAGATAGATACAAAGATAGGTTGGTTTTGGAGTCTTCGGAGGACTAAATGTATATAAAGTGATTCTACAGAAGTATGATCGCTATCATGAACCAAAAGAAAGATATCAATGTACTATGATTTTATCATCTTTCTTTTTCATTCCCACTTTTTCCTATATATATCAATCTCATTCTCTTAGACTTTATAGTTTAATAAAATTGTGATCACTCACCGTTTGATCTTAATATAATAATTAGTGACTATTTATTTTTTGTAGTTGTATTTTCTCATCTACTGCTGAATTAAAATTAAACGATCAATTACCATAATTTTTCTTTACCATGAGTTCTAACCAATATATATATTGATATATAGATATATAGATAGATATACTTCCCCTCTCCTGCTTTATGAAAGTTGCAGAATTAACAGTATTGAAGTAGACATAAAACTTGGAGTTGAAGGTGACGATTCGAGAAGAATACCAATAAGTGGAGTGGAGAGGATAGAGAGAGGGAGAGAGATTTGGTATTATTGTCACCAATGTGGTAGTGCATGCACAGCAGAGCCATCGACTTGTCGACACCTTATGGGGTGCATGACATCCGGGGATAATATATTTGGGCCCATTCATCATGGAGCTGGCTAGCAGTAGCAGCGTAGAACAATAACATTAGTTTTTCAAAGGAATTCAAAGCTCTCCAATTGGATCACCATTTGTCCTTTTTCCACCTAAATCGCATTCTTTGGTTTATATTAGTAAACAGTTAAAATGCACTAAACTTGCCAAGTAATGTAGATCAATGTGAGTGTAAGCACTTTTCTGGCATATTATATGGTTCCCAAGAGCTTTAAGGAAAAAACGAAGCAATGGTGTCTTGTTAATCGATTTCAAATTGTAAAGATAAAAATGTTTTGACCGTTGTTAATGAATCTCATATTAATGGAAGAATGGATAAGTGAGCTTATAAGTAAGTTGAGCTATTCTTTATATTGTCAATTGGTTTTATGATAGAAGCTCAATATTTTTCTTGGCATTAAAGCAAGTTGTTTTATATGTGAATCCCAACGGCCACACGTGCTCTACGTCACTAAATTTGTGTTGTTCACATGTTTGGCTTCAAAAAAATCGCCACACGTGAGGAAGCGTGTTGAGAATGACTACTACAATGATGAGAGAATAAACTTTCCATGAACCTATCAGTAAGTTAAGATACTTCCCACTGCTAATTCATTTAATAATAGAAGCTCAACTTTCTTAATTAAGGTTTCAAGTATTATGGTTTCAGGATACCTCCCGTGATTTAAATTTTGGAGTTGGGGAAGCATCATTAGCATCAAGGAGTGCGTAGTTTTACTTCAGTCTTTTACTTTTCATTCTTTGCGATTTAACTAATGTAGTTTACTAATACGATGAACTTTTAAAAGTACACACATGACCTTGTAGGTCTATTCATTTTTTCTTTTCAAAAATAAAGAAGCAAATAAAGTATTGTCTTTGAATTAATACTATTAGTCTATCATAAGGGTAAATAGCGACAACTAAAATTACATAGACGTAGATGAAAGGAATGTGCTATTTACACTTTTTTGTTTACTTCTCATACGTTCTCTTTTAATTTATGTTCTTTAATTTTCTTTAATTAATTCGATCCGATAACCGTAAATTAAAGGGATGTGCAAAAAGTAAAAAAGAATGTACAAATAACACATGGCTAAGTGAAATTGAGCCAAACTAGAGGACCAAAATCATTATTTCGACTCAATTCAAGTTACATGCAGTGCCAGTGCACCATAAGTACCATAAATACCAATTGATTGCCAGCTACCAAACCTTATCGGTGGGTTGGAACTGAAAGCTTTGCCTTATTTAACAAAACAAATATGGGCCCATAAGAAACAACAGATCCAGACTCTGAGTTGAGATGTTGGGCCTATTATTGGGCTCCACAATGAACCCTACTGCAAGTAATCAACAATCGAAAGAAAATGATAAAAAAAAAAAATTAAAAAAAAAATCTGGCTTTCAAAGTTTAAAATAAATGGAGAGTGGCTTGACAGGAAAGAGATGTCACACCACGTCATCGTATCCCAAACGAAACATGAACGATCTCTGCATAATGCATTTGACACTCTGCTAGACACAGATATTTCAGTAGAGCATCATCATATATTATTGACAGCAAAAAATACAAAATACATTTTGGCTTTTTTTTGTTTTTTACTTTTTACAATTGATGATGATGAACAGATACAAATGAGTAAACAGATAAAAAAAAACAAAAAAGAGAATTTAAATCAAGCTTCCCATGTGTCGGTACACTTTGTGTGTTATTGAATTTCATTTCAATAATTTTCTGCCAATGTCATTTTCATGATTTAGATCATGCGAAAGATGCACAATTTGCTTGTACCAACTAAAATCATATAATTATCGTTTCTAGTCATAAATTTGAAATTGTCAAGAACAAGATATGCTGATAATTTATATAGGTTTTTATAACTTTAAATGAGATTTTGGAGGAAACTTAGGAAACTTTAACTTAAATTGAAAGAAGCTCGATGGTTATTAGTTTGAGAATATATAAGGCCTCGTTTGACAGGTTGGATTGTACTGACTATTTTAATCGGATAAGATAATTTGTACATCGGATAGTACTGACTAAATAATTAGGCGTTTGGTGCATTATCGGACTAACGTCGAATTATTTATACTGTCTTGATACTGCATCGGATAAGAAGATTTTTTTTAAAAGAAAAAATTGATAATAAAAAGGAAAAACAAATTAAAGAAAAACAAATTTCAAAAACTCATGGAAGATAAAATGGAGTAAAAAAAGAGAAAATTAAATAGTAATAATTAAAATAATTTGTTACACCAACAAAAAAACCCAAAAAAGAGGAAGAAAAAATCCCAGAAAAAGAGGAAGAACAAAACCACGCAACAGCCTAGCACTCACCATCGCCACCATATAGCATTGAAATCACTGTTCTAAGCGTCGCCTAGGCCCCGCTTAGGCGTTAGGCGACTAGCCATTGCCCCGACTAATGCTTAGGCGTTTGAAAATTAAGAAAGGGTGGTCATACCTGCTGAGGTGCCCGTCTAGACCGCCTAACCCGTCCAAATCCGCCTAGGCATCTGCCTAGGTTAGACTCACTTAAACAGGAAACATATAACTTTCATTTTGTATTTAATTTTTTTCAAAAAATTGTAAGAGACTTGTTGCATACTTAAATGAACACACATTATATCCTTGTTCCCCCATGTTTTCATTATGTTCTAATACTTCATAATATATATGTCATTATATTTTGTAGTTTATGATGAAAATATATATTTTTTAAGTATAAGTAGACACTTATTTACATGAAATATAATAGATTTACTTAAATCCGCCTAGTCCGTCTAGGCGCTAGATCCCAGCCCACCGCCTGACTAGCGTCTAGCGTCTTTTAGAGTCTTGATTGAAATCAAAAGCTCATATTCCATCTCTCTTCGCAATCACTACTGCCAGATTATCATCTCCAATTCTCCATGGTTCTAATCCATTGAAATAAAAAATCCACATGAAACTTTCCCAATTTTGAGTTTAATTACCTCACAACAACAAAATTTAATCATCAACTAATCCCAAAATCCAGATGAAATCTCTCAATTATCGATCCACCATCATGGGTATGAAAACGAAGACGGCGTGGCTGATGAGCGGCGTGATTGTGGCCACACGCATTCAAGGAATTTCAAGATCTTTTCTGGTGTGTTGGTCGGCAGGATGTCAGGTTGGGTTTAATTTGCTGATCGAAAAGCTAGAGAATTGTTGTTGGGTCAGAGAAGAAACAGGAAGAACAACAAATGAATTCAGGAAGAACAACAAATGAATTTTTCAGTGCAGAAGAGTTCGTGAGAGAAGGAAAGTGAATGCGACCCGACTAATAATACATCCATTTTGGACAATATTATTAAGCGGGTATACATCATACAAAATAAGTGGAACCGATTAAATAATCTGGTGGCTATTTAATACGAGAGAGTACCAAACAACCGAATCCGAATTGTTAATCCTATTCGATCCCTTATATGAACCGCCAAACAAGGCCTAAGAGTTCGAAGAGTTCTTTTGATCCTCAAAACACCAACTTATACAAAATGCACTCGTTACACATGAAAACAAACTTACTTTGAAGATATATGACATCTCTACAAATATCTAAACGGCATAAACAACATTAACATACATTTAACAAGATGCAAACTGATTATTTCGGGTGTTGAACAGAATTAGCATAGATCCATCAGTATCAATTATCAAAGTACCCAACACCAACATCAAAGAACGAGCCAGCATGCTATATTGGTATACATGAATTCTTTGTTCTGAAAGAGAAAAAAACTGGAAGGAAACACACTCACGTTTTTTAGGAAAAAATATATAGCAAGTTTGCTTAGACAATCTAAGGATCACTAAACATATGATTAAATGTTGTCATCAGATATCTTAAAAAGAAAAAAAAAAATCATCAGCTGAAATCTATATTGCGAGTTGATGGGACCATAGCCATCCTACGCCTGGACATAACATTTATGATGATATTACTGAAATCTAATAGAGCAGAACTAATATTAGCTTATTAAAAATAGTCACAGCCACAGGCTAAAATTTCAGAGATAAGGAAATTGATTGCTACTACTTTTTTTCTAAGTTTTACGTCTATAGTTCAATCTTTAACATAACATATGTTAAATTTGCAGTAGGAAGAAAACTTAGTACTCCGAGGGCCTTAGTTGCAGGGGTTTCAAAGATACACGAACTCTCATTTGAGATGCAATTATCCAATGTCTACTAGTTATGTCCATCATACAAAACACAACCAACTAGAAAGGGTATTTGATATTTCAAAGCACTCTAATTTGTTCTATAGTGCAAACCAACAACTTAACCTGGAAGGACATTGTGAGGATGGAGAGATGATATGATTAAAATGATTCTGGATCAACAAACTTTGTAGCTTGACTAGGACAAAATCCATACAGTTTTGTTAAGTAACATCAAGTAGGTGTCTAATGAATTCAGATTTTCAGACATTGTAGAACCATGCTGTGAACTATACACTTCTGCAATAAATTTCATTTCGCTGTTCTCTTAAATGTAGAGATACCGTGCATGAAATTTTCAGTCATATATAATGAAAGAATCCAAATTTACATTTAAAAAATCAATCTATGAAGAATGCATCACGTTACATGGATTGGTCCCTCTCCTACCACTAAGCGCTACGAATTTATCATAAAATGACAACAGGGGACATTTGTTTATCAAATTCAATCCATCATAAGCTTCTTTAAGAAAAATAGTGCTCCTTGCACCTTTATTAGTTATGTAAAAGATACCAGGATGCTTTATCAGACAAAGGAGCAATTTAGAGGGTAAGAAATACTCTGAATGAAATGCTTCCAGTTGAGCAGATGTCATCCTCTTCTGCATTGTCAAGCTGAGTAGCTCATGAAGCACCGCCACCACCCGCTTCCTCGATTTGGGATCAGCAATGTCAAATCTCCTGGCATTCAAATATGGAGAAGGGAATTCCATTTTCTGCCACCTTTCAAGTTGCTCAAGATAACTAGTGTTTGGCCTAAAACCAGCAGGAAAATTCATTCGAAACGCATGTGGACCTAGAAAACTACCATCTTTCGATATCCTAACCTTCTTCCCCAATCCATAAGCGGCTGAAATTCCTTCATTGGCTAAATTTTCCTCACGAGCCGTGACTGCTAGTGAAGAATCCCAATTCTCCAAATGCAGATAATCTTTTTCATTGACATCCTTAACCGAAAAGAATTCAGGGTACTTCGGAATCAATGATTTCTTGAAATCATTCGGCAAACCCAATTCGGATTCGATGAATTCAATGTTTTCGAGTGGAACCCGGCAATCAACTGACAACATCAGCAACTTTCTCAAGTTTTTAACTAACATGGGTTCCATCAAATCCTTAGCTGAAGCTTCTTCACCAGCAACTTTCTCAGCTTTCTCAGTGAGTGTAACAAAAGGGGGCGTTCTGTTGCCGCCGCCGACATAGAATATTGCAGGGTATTTTTCTATGACGGCCATGAAGTTCCACTTCTGAACAAACCCAACTTCTTTCTCGAGGTCCCTGAGAAGGAGAGACTGGTGTTTCTGCGACTGAATAATTGATTTCAGCTGTAAAATCAAGGCGGGCTTTTTCTGCAAGTCCATGACTTTGTCGAGTTCGTGGACTCTGTGGTATACTTTCTTCTTGGGTCTTCTTCCACCGCTGGATTTGTGCTTCACCGGGACCCACATAGAACCTAATCTCTGACATGGGATTGGAGAAGGCGATGCGTATGCGTCCGTTTGGCACAGATAAGAGGTTTTGGGAAGCTGGTGAAAGCGCGGTAACGTGGTTCTCCTATGCATTTTGCGGAAACCGGTGAGCGTCTTTGGCGCAAAACATCGAACAGTTGGCGCGCAAGCGTTGCCCAACGGTCAATTAGAAGTGCTCTGGATTTGTAGGGGATGGAAAGAGTAACGAGGTCTGGTAGCAGGCCTGGCAATGAAATGGCCTTTTGAGATAAATTCACAGGACAAACGAAATTGGGCCATGAAAAATCAGCCCCTTCGGCCCACATCAACATGGTAGCCATCCAAATATGTAATTGAATAGCCTAAAGGGATGTGATATCCACACACCCTATTTTACTTCTCACACATCTTTTTAATTTTCGGCCGTCCGATTGGATGAATTGAAGAAGATCAACGGAAAAAAATTATCAAAGGGTGTGTGAGAAGTAAAATAGGCTATGTGGATAGCACATCCCTAGCCTAAATGGTATTTCTACGATTCGAAACCTTCCTTCAAAGATCGTCTCTAGCCTATCAAAAAACAATAACAAAAACAAAAAAAAATCATCAAAATCGGAAAACAAATGACGGTTAGATTTGTGGTCATTTTCATGTATATTCAGAGTACCGTATTTGTTTATCTTCTTCACTTAAATTGAATTTTTTTAATGGTTTTATATTTGTTAACTATTTGCAAGGGTGTTTTATGAGTGATGAGATTATATGAACAATTCAGATTGTTAATAAAAATTACGGAGTGGTAAGGTACCCTCAAAAAATTAGTTTAAGAAAAAAAAAAAAATACCAAGCTCAACTACGTATTCACAACCTCACAAACTTTATTGCAAGGTGGGCCAATTACTATTAATGAAAATAGTACATTTCCTCCACAAAAAAAAAAAAAAAAAATCTGTCAAGATTTAAGTTCGCTCATTTTTTCTTATAATTATTTCAGTACAACTCATCTTCCAACCAAACCTAGTTTGCTTTCTTAAACCAATCGCTTCAGTTCTCTTTGAAGGTTTGATTTGCAACAACTTATACGTCAGTTTAGATATAGAACAATACTTGGCTACTAAAAGATGAGTAGGAATTTCTACTCAAAACTCTTAGTATCTTAGTGTTTTAATCACAAAAGTTTGTGTTTATGATCAGAACCGTTCATATTATGAATCACACTGTAAAGATCATCTCTGCAAAAAATAAATTAAAGGTCGTTTAGTCAATCTATTATATCAAGTACATGGATGGATCGTAATGCTTTTACCAATACCGTTAATTTGTTTTTAAACAGTTTGATGACTAAACGACCTTAGTTTTAAAAGAAAACTAATGAAAATGGTTAGAAAACTTTGAGTTTTAATGATAAGGACAAAATAAAGGGTAAAGTGAATAGTTCCAGGTTTGACTTTTTAGTGTTAAAATGTGGTTTTTCGTTAAAGTGAACAGTACCACGGGCTTTTCGTTAAAACTCCCTAGTTTTAATTGATTTTTTGCATAGACGATTTTTATAGGATGATTTATAATATGAACAGTTTTGATTATAAACACGAAGTTCTATAAATTGACAATGAACAATTTTGAAATTTTTTGAGTAAGAGTTCCTACTAATCTTTGAGTAGCCAAATATTGTTCTTAGATATATGGTGGAAGTGAGAACCACTAAGTTAAAGTTTTCATATTTAGAGCCTGAATTGACAAGTTTGATTTTTAGAGCAGCATCGATCCCTACGAGCGTGCTCCTAAGTTTAACTCTAGCTATTTTAAAACTTGGAAACCTATAAATGGGTTTATCTTCTGTAGTCTAGACTACTGAGTAGTAAGAGACTTTTTTTATCAAATAGATTGGCAAGTTGAGAAAAAAAATAGTATTTCCTCAATTCAATCATAATCGTTCATTTCCTGTAATACTAAGCAGTCCGGACTAATGAAGAAAATTTGCATATCAATAAGACAATGTACAATATTCGGACATAGAAACTGAACATGAGCATGGTCAGTACTTCATCGATTGCATGGGAAATTAACCTTATATAGCCGCTTGCAGACCACGTTCCAATCTGTGCAACTGCTAACTCATTTTCAAACTCATATTCCAGCCTAACGAAACACCCGTTTCTCTCACAAACACCGATAATTGTTAAAACTGTTCATTCATAAACTAATGTTGAGCAGCTACCAACTAGCTCTTCAGTTTAGTGGTACTTCTCCTCCACGGCTGCACACGAGTGCAGGATGTGGGAGAGCACTAACAACAATCCTCTCAGCTAACCACCTCCAGTTTGCTCTACAGTGTTGTGCTTCTCATCCACCCTTCATCTTCCACAAGCTTTCTACATCGGTACTCTGTAATCTCATCCTAATTGGATAACAAATACCAATAGTAAACACTAACTTATTGTGGTTTATATACTAAATGCAGCAAGCAAGCAAGTTTTACTTCTCGAGCAGCATGTTCAGGGGACATGTATCGTATTTTTCATGTAAAATCAAGACAAAACAAAACATGAATTTTCTATCACGTTGAAGGACTTAAAAAGTAAACTAGGTAAGGCCAATACCAGCTAAGCATACGTCCATGCATGCATAGGAGCAATTGTATTCCCCTTTCAAGCCTTTGGTTCAGATAAACTTTGATGTTCCAAATATAACTGCACAGATAGAGGTTGGCTACTCATTGACTTAATAGGGGTTATTAACGGAGGTTGTTGCCACTGCTTTGTATCTGTTGGAATCCACGACTCTGCATCCTTACTTGTACAAGCCTGAGGGAGCGATCGAAAGTAAGCAGTTATCTCCCACCTGCAATCTGTTAAAGACGAAAAGCTTACATAGCTAGCCGTGATCGATCACTAAAGGAAACAAGGCATTAATCCAAACCATAGTTCTTGATCCCAGAAACAATGTAAGCATCTGGTCAATTAACCAATTAAACCAAACCCTTTGATAGAAAGCTTTAGGACTTACTCTGGGGAAGAGCCTTGGTAAGGGGTTCTGCGACAGGAAGCTTGATAAAAAATGACCTTAGTGAGAACTCCAGGTCAGCTTCTTCCACCCTTGAGCCGTGCGATTGATTCACACTGAGCTTAAACATAAATCTTTCCACAGGGACGTTGTCACCGTCAAAGAAAATAACAGCTACTCTCTCCACGAGACCCTAGTTTGTAAGATGTATTTGTCCGTCTCAGTGAAAATGTTCTTTAGTGGAAAAACAAATAAAAACATACAGAAAAAGAGGCAAAACTTTGGTTCAATTAGAAACACAATCTTCAAACTTTTCACCCAATTTGGTTACAAATCATTGCTAAGCAAAGATGATAAGCTTATGCATAAAAAAAAGCTTTAAAAGAAATAAATAAGTAAAGGATCAACCTTTTGGATAAAAGGAAGAAGTCCCGAGACAGCGGAATGGATGTAATCTCTGAGTTCAGGGTGACGAGCTCTATGAACCACCAAATTCATATATTTCCTTCTTTCAAAAGCACCTTTACCAAAACACACCAACTATCAGAGTCTATCAGTAAATATCAGTTCAAACTGTAAAAAAATACAATTACCCATTATTCCAATAAGCCTCGTATGCAACTTGTGTAAGGAATTAGTTAAGAAAATGGGGTTTTGCTTTCTGGGTAGGGTAATAAAGCAAAACAGAACCCAATACCATGATTTTCTCAGCAACCAAACAGGAAACTGGGGGGTGGGTGGGTGGGATAGGATTGATGGAGGATTAGAAGAAGAAACCTGGAGGGTAAATTCCCTTGAGGAAAACGACTGACGTGATTGCAACCTCCAGGAATTCCACCAGAATCCGAGCTATCTCACCTGCACTATTTCAATTCGAGTTACGGAAACTGATTTATCAAAACCGAAAATTGAAACCGTTTGAGAAGTAAAGAGAGAAGAATGAAAACCTTGAGGAGACTGACTCTCTTTGCGCTCCATCTCGATTTGCGGTGTCTGCAAGTGCAAGGGTAAGTGCGTTAACAAAACTGAAGGCTCCCGCCATTTGGTGGGCTTTTGCTTGACAGACTTGGGTAATTTAGTTTCAACCCACCAATTACAACTTATTTAAAAGGGGATTTTGCACAAATCCAACTGAACTTGTAAACATGTGTACCAATCCCACATGAATGTTCAATTCTTAGTTTTTACTGTCTGAACTCTCTTAATGTTGGAATCTACCACCTACGTTACTTTTTTTTTTTTTACCGTTAAAACATGTCACGCACCCCTCACGTGGAGGGATATCTTTGTCAATTCACTTTCTAGAGCTCGCTGGAATCAATACGTACGAAGGCAAAATGCATTTCTTTTTGTAACGACATTGGAGTCAGGTCATGAAGAGAAACAGAGAAGTTGATTTTGAGTCTTATTTTGGCAAGGTTTGTTGAAGAATTAAAGTGAAAATTATGCAAAAATCTAGTCTTTCATTTACAATTCAAGATTTTTTTTAGGTCAGCAAGTGGGTGTCTAATTCATCTTAGTTAATTCAATTATTAATTTTTCAATCTCTTATGGAGGGAATTGTCGAGCTGGGGTTGTACAAGCCCCTAATTTTGGCATCATATTGACTCATGCAGTATTATTTTGGAGCCAAATTGATTCTAGTCAGCCTCATGAAGTAATTGATGAATATATCCCTACAAGGGACATGTTTTAACAGCAAAATTGATGGAAAGTAATTTAGGTGGTAGATTCCAACGGTTAAGAGAGTTCAGGTGGTAAAAAATAAAATTAAAAATTCAGGTGGTATTATCGCACATGCTTACAAGTTCAGGTGGTACTTACGCAAAAAAAAAAAAAAAAAAAAAAAAAAAAACTTAAATTGCTGCAGATTTTCGATTTGCTTTGTGAACATTTTTTCTTCTCTCTCAATTTCGATTCCAGAAACGGTTAAGAGAGTCCACGTTTATGATTCTAACAATTAAGAGAATACAGGTTCCAACCGTTAAGAGAGTACAGATGCACAAAGCATATTCGTGTTCGAGAGCAATTTCTTGAGGCAAATCGGTTCCCTTGCCCTCGAACAATAATGCCGCACTTGGCTCAAAGGGTTGAAAGGGGACAGGGCAGCACATCAAGCTGCCTTATTCTCAAAGCAAAATTGACCACCAAGTTACCGGATTTCATCGACTTTACTAAAGTTTTACGAATTCACAAAGGAAACACAACCAGATCAAAATAAGCGACTAAAAGCGGGATATATTTCTCAAACCATGGGTAGATATTAATGCTAACAAAATTGTTGACGAAAAGTAACATTGAACTCCCAAATGACGTAATCAATACCAGAAAACCGAAAAACAAACAACTAAAATAGCTGGAGACCAAAAATATTGTTCCGCAATCTACTCCGGTGATGCTATATCCATCCCTCATTGAGCAAATTGGCAAGACACCAAAAATATAGTAAATTGTTTATAGCTTATCCTCGAACTCAGAGAGCGGGGTCATCTGCTCCTTCAAACCCTTCCTCTTACGGATGTCGGTGACAAGTGTTGCAGCCTGGGATCCAGCTTCCAATGGATCAGACGACATCATCTCCCAATGATCAAACACGCATTGTGGGAAAGCCTGCCCAGAAGTTGCAGCCCTCAGTTGACCAGAGAATCCAAAGGACTCAACGACGGGGAGGTATGCCTTGATGTTGTAAAGTGGAGTTCCCGGCCTCTGCATCTCCTCAAACACATGCCCACGTTTCTGATTCAGAACACTGTAGATACCGCCAAGTGCCCCCTCTGGAGCTTGAATTTCAACGAGATACACTGGTTCGAGAAGCCTTGGCTTGGCTGTGAGCTGAGAGGCATAGATGACCCTCCGAGCAGTTGGAATGACCTGACCTCCCCCTCTGTGGATAGCATCAGCGTGAAGAACCACATCACAAACTTCAAAGCAAATACCTCTCATGTTTTCTTCTGCCAATGCACCTTCCTTTGAGGCCCACTGGAACCCAGCAACAACTGAATCCTTGATTTCATTAAGGTACTGAACTCCCTTACACATGTCGACCACCATGTTAGGACCAGTGGTCTCGGGACCAAAACACCAGATTTTCTTAGCAAGATCCTTGTCCCAACCAAACTCCTCAGCCAAGATCTTGGAACGAATCTTGGGATCATCTCTTGGGCCAATGCGACCTTCATCAATAGCCTCGGGAAGACCTTCCTCAAGGGGCCTTGCTTCCATGTACAGACGGTTATGCTTGTTTGGAGACTTGCTCATCACTGTACGGCAGGACTTATCAAGAACAGTCTCACGGAAGGACACAACAGGGTCAGACTTTATAATCTCAGCACCACCCATAAAATCATCTTGCAGATCCTTCAAACAGATCTCAAGATGCAGTTCACCAGCACCAGCAATAATGTGCTCTCCAGACTCCTCAATGGAGCAGACAACCATAGGATCAGACTTGGCCAAACGTTTGAGACCTTCAACAAGTTTGGGAAGGTCAGATGCAACCTTGCACTGGACAGCAACACGCACGACAGGTGAAACTGAGAACTTCATAGCACGGATAGGGTGAGCATCCACTTCCTTCTCATTAGTTAAAGTTGCATTCTTGGTAATAAACTGATCCAGACCGACCAAGGCAACAGTGTTACCGCAAGGAACATCCTCAACAGTTTCTTGTCTCTTTCCCATCCATATAACAGTCCTCTGTACGTTCTTAACATACAAATCCTTCTTTTCTCCAGGAACAAAATTTGGACCCATGATTCTAACCTTCAAACCTGTCTGAACTTTACCAGCAAAGACACGGCCAAAGGCAAAGAATCTACCCTTATCAGAGGCGGGAATCATCTTAGACACATAGAGCATAAGAGGTCCATCAGGGTCACAGTTCCTGATGGCATTGGCATATTGATCATCAAGGGGACCCTCGTACAAATTCTCAACACGGTACTTTTGGGCCGTTGAGGGAGATGGAAGGTGAAAGATCATCATTTCCAATAGAGCAGTGCTAGCTGGTAGCCAGGTCTGCATAACACGCTTCATCAACGCCTTCCCCATCAGGTCCTTCTCATCACTCTTCATGGTGACACCAAGCTTTGTCAACATGGGCCACAACTTATCCTTCTGATCATTCATGCAGGTGTTGATGATCTGCTTGATGGGTTCATAACAGAACTGAACGAAACCACGCTTGCATGTAGCAGTTCCGGTGCTCTTGCTAGTCCATTTCTTGGTTGCTGGGTCAAAAAAGTTCTCACCCCAGAGCCTTTCCATCATCTTTGACTCATCAACTCCAAACTTGGAAGCATACATCTTAGCGAAATTGGTCAGAGTGAAAGCCCAACCATGCAAACCAGCTGAAAAGGCAACAGTTCCTTTCTCTGGGTACACCTGGACATCACCAAGAAGTGGATCTTCATATGTAGCCATAATGACATTGGCATTCTCAATAACCCTTTGGAATGTCTGGTAAGCCTCTTCTCCATCGACCTGGAGTTCAAGGAAACACCTGTCCATCTTGTTAACGGTCAAAACAGGCCTGATCCTCTCTCCCAAGGCTTGACGGAGCACAGTCTCAGTCTGGACACACACGCCCTCAATACAATCCACCACCACGAGTGCACCATCAGTAATACGAAGAGCAGCTGTGACTTCAGATGAAAAGTCAACGTGCCCAGGGGAATCAATGAGATTGATGAGGTACTCATTTCCATTCCTCTCTCCCTTGTACCTCTGCAAAGACTCATCCGTCATCTCATAGTAGAGAGAGATACCGGTAGATTTAATTGTGATACCACGCTCTGCCTCATCTGCGCGGGTATCAGTCATCCGAACATCACCAGCAACTTCTTGTGCAATGATACCCGCAGCAGCAACAAGCGAGTCTGTAAGAGTTGACTTCCCTGGATAATGATTTTCAATAACATTATGTGTTTGAGCAAACACCACAGGACACATACAAATAAATGGATAAAACACAACAATACGTATTAACTGGTGAAATATTTCATATTATAACCAATAGAGCAAAGTTCAAAATACTGTAAAAAAATTCACTAGACCATAAATGTTACAACATTAAAAATATTCTTGTCACCAAGATAAGAATTATCAAGTGAAAAAAAAGAAGAAAGATATATACCGTGATCAACATGAGCAATAACAGACATATTGCGAATGTTGTGCTTGTAATCCATAATCCTACGGAGTTCTTCTGCTGTAAACTTCACCTGCACATATCAAGAATATCGCACCATTATGAATTAAATAATCAATGGAGCAGCTCAACAATCACCATGTAACCATGTTCAAATAGACAGTCAGTACTTACCATCTTGGCTAGTCTTTAAGAACAACCGGTAATTAGTTTTTATAAGAAGGTGATTAACTGACAAGGAAACACCTGCAAATTTAAACCAACAATAAAATGAACTTGGAATTCAACTTTGAATATAAACATTTATAAGATATAGTATTCGAAAAACAGGCATGGAGCATTCAAACTATTAGACCCAATACATTTCAATGTTTACAAAATGACTAGAAAAAAGATATCAATTTGTATTTCACCCAAGGAATATTGAATTCAGGTAAAAGGAATACATATTTTTACTGTATCAAGCAATACTAATAATCAAGACAATAGTTATTCGGTAAACGGTCTTTTGACAAAAGAAAAATGTAATCACAAATCAGTCCTTATGGATTAGGATGATCCTATAAATTTAGGGTCACGAATAACAACAAAATAGAAAACAAATACACATAATAATTCTATATTACAAATGAGTAGATTTTAGAACGAAAATTATTCTGGAAAATATGTTCTAAATTATTTCTTTGACATGAATAGGAAACAAAAAATTTCAGAAAAAATTACTCATAAATTGAAACGAATCATAATTTTCGAAAATTTTTCCACCTAAAAAACGCGAAACTATTTTCCAGGAAAACAACAGAGTATTAGTACATCAAGTAGAAAACAAGATCTAGCAAATAGAAAACATCAAGGATAGTGTTATCCACACACTCATTTTACTTCTCACACACCCTCTCAATTTCCCGCTATAGGATCAAATAAATTGAAGAAGATCAATGGCTAAAAATTAAAAAAGGGTGTGTGGGAGGTAAAAATGGGTGTGCGAACAATTTACAAATACTAGCGAAATTATCATATATCACGTAAAAATTATCAACAGTTAAAAGGAAAGCGTCAGAAAATTATTCAACAGCAAAAAAATTTCACGTAAGAATTTTCCGATGAACCAAACAGAGCCTGAGAGAGTAATCTGTACGGAAAACAAGGATCTAATACAAACACATTACACACAAACATATATATACACAATGCATCCGTAAAATCTGAGCAATGATCGAAGCGATAAACGAGCAAATCCGATGGACAAATACCAAACCAAAAGCATGCATAACAATAATATATTTCCAATAATACAAAATGCATGCAGATCACAGATTTTTCAGAACAACAAAATGCATGATTAACGACGATAATCAAGAAATCAAAAGCATAATCGGAGGGATTAAATCAAAGGAAGCGACTGATTCGAAAAGTATAGAATTAGAGGAAACGAACCTGAAGAATCGGGAGCTGGAGAGCGAGAGAGGGATAGAGAGAGGAGTGACTCTCCGCAGCCTAGAGGTGCAAATGGGACTGAGAGAGAACGTGTGGATTCTGAACGAGGGTGTGAGTGTTATATAAGGTTAGGGTTTTCGTTTCTTGGGTTGGGCTTCGCTTTCATAATTTGTACTATTTTCTAGGCCCACCAAAATCTCCATCGGCCTTTTTTTATTCTAAAATCATGGGCCTTAGGGCGTTTTAATTATTTTTTATTTTCAACAATATTATATAATTATGGATAATGATAGGAAGATCAAATTTGAAAATCAAATAAATAGAAAATAAGCACGTTAATTAACACTTCAATAATAATTCAATTACGTTCCATAATCACAAAAGTTGACTAAGTGCAAAAAGACGGCCACACACGACCTTTGCCAATCGACATATTCCACAGTTGCATGACCTAGGTTAAGAAAGTCATTTGGACACCCAAAGCTTCTTTTTAGACACTCAAAACTCAAAACTTCAAATTCTTGTTTATTAATTAAACAAAAAATATTGAGAATAGTTATTAGCATTTTAGTATGGCATGTTTTTCTTTGATTGTAAGTAGGAGTTTGTGTTTTATTTCTTAAATACGAGTTCAATACCAATTTGGGATAATAGACGAAAGGTGAGAATAAATGAAAATGAATACAACTACACTGTAGTGTAAGCGGCCTCCAATATTCGTAAGGCATGCATAAACTTCTTAGTCTAATAAACTTTTTCTAAATATGAGCCTAGGGTTTCTTTACAAGATATACATATATTCTAACTAATTCGCCTAACCCAACCCACACTTGCAAGGATAGCCTAGATTTAAAAAGCCTTTGCTCCCTCAAACTTCTACTTTGGACACCAAACCCCAACTCTATTTTTTTCATTTTTGTAACTAAAACTATAGTATCGACGTGTAACAACATTGATATAAAGTCGATGAATTGTATAGCATTACTCTTAGGGGATGTTTGTTTGCCCTCACTAAGCTTCACTGGACTGGATTGGCTTAGCTGGAATTTCTAATCCGTGTTTGGTTAGAACAAGGATTAAGTTTAATGGGACTAAGTCAGACTCGTGCCAACTAAGTCCTTCACTACCAGTTCTTAGATAGGCCGCCCGAAACATATGGGATTGCTAATCCCATCTCTAACGCTGCGTACAAAGTCTGCACGCTGCATAGTCTGCACGCTACATCGTCTTCACGCTGCAAGTCGTTTGCAATCATGCTTCTCTGCAACTCTGGCCACCTATGCCCAGATCTGAAACCCACCACACCCACTGCCTAAGGGTGCGTTTGGGACAGCTGAAATTTTTTTAAAAGTTGGGATGAAAAAAAGTTGGTGTCAGAATTGTGTTTGGTAACTCAATAAAAAAGCACTTATGTTTAAAGTTCCTGCCAAAAACAGCTGGAATCTGGAAGCTGCTAATAGCAGCTTTGAAAAAACAGGTTTTTATTAGGAAAACACGGGTGAACAGTACCATTTAATGAAAATTTTCAAATGGCCATCCTACCCTCCTGGCGTCTCACTTCTCTTGCTCTGGCATCTCACTTCACTCCCTCCCGTTCACTTCACTCCCTCCCGTCCACTCATTCACTCCCAACTCCCAACTCGTCGCCCCAAAACCCAATCTCCAACCTGAAACTTCCTTGCTCCTGTTCTCCAGGTCGATCTCTCTCGTTATCTTTTATGGGTTATGTTTTTTTTTTATGAATTTCTGGGTTCTTTGCTTTTTTCTGGGTTTAAAGAGCTTGTTTTAGACATTTTTATGGGTTTTGTTGCTTTGTTTATTAAGCATGAAGCTCTATTCCCAGAGTCTCTCTTTTAAAGTTTTTCCTGTTTCAATTTTTTCTATAGATCTGTTCGAATCTGGGGTTCATAGATCTATGGGTTTCATTAATATTTTGGTTCTGTAATTTACTATAATTTAAGGACACTTCTGATTGCATTTTCTTGCATTGCTGCATTTCCAAGAATATTATATGCATTTTCTTGATTGTTTGGGAATTGGTTTCAGATTCCGGAGCCACTTTATTGGGAAAGTTTGGAAATTGGAATATTTTGAATCACATCCTGCTTACTGGTGAGTTCTTGCTTTGTGTTTTTCTTCAATGGTGTTTTGGATGGATATTTTTTGTTTGATTTTCTTATTATTTGTCATATTATATATGTCATGTGTTGGATATTGACAATTAGTTAGAGTGGATTTTTAGATTAATTAACATGAATGATGGGTTCTTAAATAACAAATCTTGAACGAATATTCAACTACACGAGGAGTGCATCCGTGAACATGGATGTAGGTGGTGCATGGTTGTCATCAGGTTGTGCTGTAAGGTGGTGTGTTAAGGGTTGCATTCTTATAATGAATTAATAAACTAACCTCTAATTACAAAAAAAAAGAAGAAGAAATGATTAGGTCACTGATTGAAACTTGATATAGAATGGAATCCCACCCCTGCATATCACAGCTCTGGAATCCCCAACATTTGCAACAAGCAAACGGCCACCAACTAGGATAGCAGTAGAAGCAGTTGACCCAGCATCTCTATTCTGATTATTTTCTGATTTCAGAAATTCAGAGTCGGTATGGCTGTAAGCATCAGCTGCAGGAACAGGGAAATATTAGTTCTGAATACTGTTATTTACTTCCAAAATAGCAAATTGTAAAGCATTAATTAGAAGCAACCATAACGTTTCTGGTTACTAGTAAAAAGACAAACCTATAGCAGTTTTGGTGTCAGAGATAAATTTTGGATGATTGATCAAATTACTGAAAAGATTTTGCTTGACATACTCAGCAACACATGCACCTCCATGGCCTAATTCAATGAAAACGCATCATTTCCATGTTACTTATCTTCTTATTTCCATAGGTATGCTATGCAAGTATATGATGATCAATCTTCTTGTTTTCAGCGCATGTATATGATGATAGATGTATACACATATACTAAAACCATATGAATCTTCTCTGTGTGAGAGTATCTTTATGGACAAATGCACTTATGAACTTCTAATCACCAACCAGCCATTAGCACATCAACCATGACTGAAAAAATTACAGTAACAAGAAAATAATAGAAAGAATGACTACATAGACAGTCAGACCAGATGGAAACACAACCGAACTGCTGTTCCATAAGATAAGATTCAAGTCTGATTAGCAATTGAAAGTGAATTAAGCATGTAGAGCTTTAAGTATCCCAAATTAGAGCCCTAGAGGTTCATCATGTCAGAAGATCACCACGACAGTGTGGTAAAGAAGAGATTCCACTGTCCATCTAGAATAGCTCAAACCCCAAAACCAAACTGGCAAGTGAATCAAAGGTGAGATCTCAAATACGATGCAAAGTCAAATCCAGTAAGCATTTGTAATGATAAATGTTCTTACAACTATAATATATTGAGTTATCAAATAATAAACCAAAGAAAACGAATGAAGTATTTATACCAAAAATAGGACGGAAATTAGCAGAGATCAAATACATATCCACACACCCACAGAGGCATTGATTTCATGTATAGTCTTGTTATCAGAGAACCCTTCCCCAAGATAATTCTGACCAATGTCAAATGTGTATAAAGCTTTAGTTTTGTTAGCTATCTTTACTATGTAGTTGTATGTGGATCTTTTATTGGTTATTTCTTGGTTATATTACAATATCATTTGTTCTTGTTTTAATATATATATATATATATATATATATATATATATATATATATATATATATATATATGTATATATACAAATCAGTAGTTGGTATCGATGGCAAAGAAGGGGGCATCTTCTTCAAATCCTTCAGCTACATGGAATGCCCACAATATATCTATATTTTGTGATGTTTGCATTAAGGAGGTTGAGGCCGGAAATCGTCCGGATACTCACTTTAACAAAGAAGGATATGCAAATATTAGAGCTAACTTCAAGGCAGAGACAGGGCATGATTATGAAATAGTGCAACTGAAAAATAAGTGGGATGCACTTAAAAACGAGTGGAAGTTGTGGAAAGAGCTAATTGGTAAAGAAACTGGCCTAGGGTGGAATTCGAGCAAGGGTACTGTTGATGCCTCAGAGGAGTGGTGGAATAATAAAATTCAGGTTTGTGTATTTATCTTTTAATATGTATTATGATATCATGCAATATGTATTGACCATGTTCTTTATCATGCAATATGTATTAACCATATTCTTTCTTACTTGTAGATAAACAAAGAATATGGAAAATTGCGAAAAAAGGCATTAGTCCTGAGATGGAGGACAAGTTAGATAGGATGTTCTCCACTACAGTAGCTACCAGTGAACATGCATGGGCACCTTCATCTGGAGTACTACCACCAGAGACAAGAGAGGAATCTATAAGACAAATTGATTTAGATGATTCAGATGAATTTGAGACCATGCAGGATCTAAGGCAAGCTACTAGGAAGGGAAAAAAAAGAGCGGCTAACCAAGGAGAATTGCAAAACAAGAAGGTTGATAAGAAAGGGAAAAAAATTGGAGGTGCTGCAAAACTTTGTAGTCAAATTGACCGTCTTGTTGAAGCTTATGAAAGTAGGAGTTCTGCAAACTCAATGATGTCCAAACTGAATATAGGCAATAGTATTTCGGAAGTGTTAGCGGCTGTTACAAAATTGCCTGGTTGTGAGCCACCTAGCGAGTTATGGCTGTTTGCTACATGTTTATTTTGTAGTGCAGATAAGCGAGAGGTGTTTGTCACAATGAAAGATCCTGAAGTCCAGCTAACTTGGTTGAAATATATGTTCAACAAGGAACAATAAGGAGCTAAAACTATGAATTAGGATTATGCGTGGTTTGTACTTTGCATTAAGATTATGTGTTTAATGTTGCTACATGTTTATTTAATGTTGGATTATATGTTGAATATTGTATTATGATTTCTTGTTAAATGTTGAATTATGACTTGTTCTTGAATGTCGAATTATGATCTCTTAGTAATTGTTGGAATATGACTTGTGGAATGTTGAATTATGTGTTAGGTTACAGGTGTATATTCAATATGAACACCTCTGATGATGATGATGTTAAGGATTTGGAGGATGGTGTAATTATATGTGTTGTAGCAAAAGCTGTGGAAACATATTATTTAAAATATGTCCACAAAACTCCGTGTATGAATTCTTCCTATACAGGTAATCTTTGGTTGATGGAATTACTACAAGGAAATGATGTGCGATGCTATAGAATGTTTAGGATGAACAAAGATGTCTTTTATAGATTATCCAATGACTTGCAAACTAATTATGGATTGGAAGGTTCAAGGAGAATGAATGCAACTGAAATGTTAGGAATGTTTTTGCATATGTTGGGACATGGTGTGAAAAATAGATTAGCGCAAGGAGAATGAATGCAACTGAAATATTAGGAATGTTTTTGCATATGTTGGGACATGGTGTGAAAAATAGATTAGCGCAAGAGAGATTTCAACATTCTGGTGAGACTGTTAGTAGATATTTTGGTTCTACGTTAGATATCGTATGTAAGATGGCAATAGATATCATCAAACCGATGGATTCGGAGTTTCGTGGCATTCCCCAAGAAATAAGAAGAGATACAAGATACATGCCTCATTTTAAGGTAAAGTTTGACTCGTCTTCTAACTTATTTGCAGACTAAAATGTTTGCAAACTATTAAGTGTAGGTTGACGGTTTTCTTCTATGTTTTTATTTTTAGGATTGTATTGGTGCCATAGATGGAGTACATGTTGAGGCTTCAATACCACCTTCGGATCAAGTTCCATACATTGGTAGGAAAGGAATGCCAACTCAAAATGTTATGGCTGCATGTAATTTTGACATGCAATTCACATTTGCTTGTGCCGGATGGGAAGGCACTGCACATGATACAAGGGTTTTTCTATCGGTGCTACGAAATCCAAATTTAAACTTTTCAAAGCCTCCAAATGGTAATTTTCATACTTGCTTTGTATAATTATTACAATACAAAACAAAATTTTCCATTTTCAGGAAAATATTACTTGGTAGATGCGGAGTACCCACAAATGAGAGGTTATTTGGGACCATATAAAGGTGAAAGATATCATCTCCCGGATTTTCGTAGGGGTTCCGAACCAACGGGTCATAAAGAGATATTCAACTACATGCATTCTTCTCTTAGGAGCATCATTGAACGAACTTTTAGGGTATGGAAGAAAAAATGGGCAATTTTAAGGGATATGCCTAATTACCCATTCAATAAGCAAGTGAAGATTATCATTGCTCCAATTGCTCTTCATAACTACATACAGAAGTATTCTGAACGTGATCGTCATTTTGATGACCCCAGGGACTATTGTGAAGAGAGCAATAGTAGTGATGATGATGATGAAGAATACCAAAATTATCAAGTTGAAGAATCACATGAGATAGAAGCATTAAGAAATAGAATAGCGGCAAGTTTGATGAATGCATCTAATTAGACTACTTTCAAGTACATTAACAATATTGTTATAATGAATCCTAGCTATTCAGTCTAAAAATATTTCAATTGAAGCATTTTGTCATACTGGTAACACTCTTTTCTTTTAAAATATTCAATTGAAGTATAAAATATTTCAATTGAAGTAGTTTTGCTTCTTCAACTAACTTAAAAGTTTATAAATATTTTTTTTTTAAAAATAAAGTATATTTAGTAATTCACCTTTATTTGTTAAAAAAAATTAAATTAATGGCACATCTAGTATTATACCCTTTTTGGTCATTTCACACAATCACAGCTGTTTTACATAAAAGTTTACCAAACACTATAATGCTGTTTTTTCTTCCAAAAGCACTTTTACAAAAAAATTTACCAAACACTCAGCTGCTTTATTTCACAGCTGCTTTTTCTCACAGCACAGCAGAAGCAGTTTTTTTTCACAGCACGGCAATACCAAACTAAGCCTAATTCTCAACATCCAACTACCAAAATTCAAAAAGAAAAAAAAATCATTCGATAACAACAAACTCAATAAAAAAATTCTTCATTTTTCCCATAAAATTAAGAGATTTTAAGACAATCAGAGGGGAGAGAAATAGTGGCTGTGAAATCCATGGCGCAGCAAAGAGAGGCTCTGCACGATTTCAATTTTCCGTGGGATATGAAGTTGGGAAACCAGAATCTGCAATGCCAGAAATAATTTAGAGGAATCACAACAGCAAAGAAAAGGAAAGGGAAAAAAAGAGAGAACAAAAGGAGGGTGATGAATGACGCTGTTTTGAGGGGGAAGAGAGTGGAAAGGAAAAGAAAAAGACGAAGAGAGAGAGAGTGGATAAACTAAATTCATAAACAACCAAAATTAAGAATACAGGGCCACTGGTTCCACAACTTACAAAACCTGAATCAAACACGAGCTAAAGGGGTTTTCGGCACCTGTGCAGCCACCACCTTCGAGGCGTTTTCCCATCTCTAATGAAATAGTAGCAGAAGAAGCTGTTGCAGGTCTTCAAGTTAGAAAGAACAAACATCAATCAAATCCATGAAACAATGTAGAAGACAAAAGTACAGTAAATTCAAAAAGAGTGTAGCAACAATGGAAATTGTTCCACAAGCAATAAAGTAAAAGCAGAACATTATATAGGTCTCTGTTCTGAGCACGCACGAAACATTTAACTACTGGCACCCAGATGCTGACTACAACAACAATGTTAACAACATTAAATGTAAACGATTAAACTTGAAACCAAAAATTAACGCAGTGCATCGAAAACAAATTATTACTCAAAGCTTGTCCTCAAACTCGGATAGTGGGGTCATCTGCTCCTTCAATCCCTTCCTCTTACGGATGTCGGTAACAAGTGCTGCAGCCTGGGATCCAGCTTCCAATGGATCAGACGACATCATCTCCCAATGATCAAACACACATTGTGGGAAAGCCTGTCCAGAAGTTGCAGCCCTCAGTTGACCAGAGAATCCAAAGGACTCGACGACGGGGAGGTATGCCTTGATGTTGTAAAGTGGAGTTCCCTGCCTCTGCATCTCCTCAAACACGTGTCCACGTTTCTGATTCAGAACACTGTAGATACCTCCAAGAGCCCCCTCTGGAGCTTGAATTTCAACGAGATACACTGGTTCGAGAAGCCTTGGCTTGGCTGTGAGCTGAGAGGCATAGATGACCCTCCGAGCAGTTGGAATGACCTGACCTCCCCCTCTGTGGATAGCATCAGCGTGAAGAACCACATCACAAACTTCAAAGCAAATACCTCTCATGTTTTCTTCTGCCAATGCACCTTCCTTTGAGGCCCACTGGAACCCAGCAACAACTGAATCCTTGATTTCATTAAGGTACTGAACTCCCTTACACATGTCGACCACCATGTTAGGACCAGTGGTCTCGGGACCAAAACACCAGATTTTCTTAGCAAGATCCTTGTCCCAACCAAACTCCTCAGCCAAGATCTTGGAACGAATCTTGGGATCATCTCTTGGGCCAATGCGACCTTCATCAATAGCCTCGGGAAGACCTTCCTCAAGGGGCCTTGCTTCCATGTACAGACGGTTATGCTTGTTTGGAGACTTGCTCATCACTGTACGGCAGGACTTATCAAGGACAGTCTCACGGAAGGACACAACGGGGTCAGACTTTATAATCTCAGCACCACCCATAAAATCATCTTGCAGATCCTTCAGACAGATCTCAAGATGCAGTTCACCAGCACCAGCAATAATGTGCTCTCCCGACTCCTCAATGGAGCAGACAACCATAGGATCAGACTTGGCCAAACGCTTGAGACCTTCAACAAGTTTGGGAAGGTCAGATGCAACCTTGCACTGGACAGCAACACGCACGACGGGTGAAACTGAGAACTTCATAGCACGAATAGGGTGAGCATCCACTTCCTTCTCATTTGTTAAAGTAGCATTCTTGGTGATATACTGATCCAAACCGACCAAGGCAACAGTGTTACCGCAAGGAACATCCTCAACAGTTTCTTGTCTCTTTCCCATCCATATAACAGTCCTCTGTACATTCTTGACATACAAATCCTTCTTCTCTCCAGGAACAAAATTTGGACCCATGATTCTAACCTTCAAACCTGTCTGAACTTTACCGGCAAAGACACGGCCAAAGGCAAAGAATCTACCCTTATCAGAAGCGGGAATCATCTTAGACACATAGAGCATAAGAGGTCCTTCGGGGTCACAGTTCCTGATGGCATTAGCATATTGATCATCAAGGGGACCCTCGTACAAATTCTCAACACGGTACCTTTGAGCCGTGGAAGGAGATGGAAGGTGAAAGATCATCATTTCCAATAGAGCAGTGCTAGCTGGTAGCCAGGTCTGCATAACACGCTTCATCAACGCCTTCCCCATCAGGTCCTTCTCATCACTCTTCATGGTGACACCAAGCTTTGTCAACATGGGCCACAACTTATCCTTCTGATCATTCATGCAGGTGTTGATGATCTGCTTGATGGGCTCATAACAGAACTGAACGAAACCACGCTTGCAGGTTGCAGTTCCGGTGTTCTTGCTGGTCCATTTCTTTGTAGCTGGGTCAAAAAAGTTCTCACCCCAGAGCCTTTCCATCATCTTTGACTCATCAACTCCAAACTTGGAAGCATACATCTTAGCGAAGTTGGTCAGAGTGAAAGCCCAACCATGCAAACCAGCTGAGAAGGCGACTGTTCCTTTCTCTGGGTAGACCTGAACATCACCAAGAAGTGGATCTTCATATGTAGCCATAATGACATTGGCATTCTCAATAACCCTTTGGAATGTCTGGTAAGCCTCCTCTCCATCAACCTGGAGCTCAAGGAAGCACCTGTCCATCTTGTTAACGGTCAAAACAGGCCTGATCCTCTCTCCCAAGGCTTGACGGAGCACAGTCTCAGTCTGGACACACACGCCCTCAATACAATCCACCACCACGAGTGCACCATCAGTAATACGAAGAGCAGCTGTGACTTCAGATGAAAAGTCAACGTGCCCAGGGGAATCAATGAGATTGATGAGGTACTCATTTCCGTTCCTCTCTCCCTTGTACCTCTGCAAAGACTCATCCGTCATCTCATAGTAGAGAGAGATACCGGTAGATTTAATTGTTATACCACGCTCTGCCTCATCTGCGCGGGTATCAGTCATCCGAACATCACCAGCAACTTCTTGTGCAATGATACCCGCAGCAGCAACAAGAGAATCCGTAAGGGTTGACTTCCCTGCAAGAAGGAGAAAATTAACATTATTGCTTTATCACGCATCCACAGATACAACATAACAAGAAGCAAGAAAATCAAACAAGCTGCAAATTACAATGGACATCACGAAAAAAAATTAAATTGCATAAACATCCCTATTTAAGACAAAAAGATATTTGGAAAACTATCTGGCTTGGATGAGAAAAATATAAAAGCATTTAAACATGCATACAAATCTGTTCTAAACAACATTATGTGAGTAAAATAAGTGCATATTAATACGTACCATGGTCAACGTGTGCAATAACAGACATATTACGAATGTTATGTTTGTAGTCCATAATCCTACGGAGCTCCTCTGCTGTGAACTTCACCTGCATATACGGAAACATATATCTCAATAAGAATAAGCAGATAATGAAATTTTAAGCAACACACAACCAAAATAATGGAACGAGCAACTTACCATCTTGTCCTTTCTTCAAATGTCACCTTCAAAATTACTATTAATACCTGCAGACACAACAGTAAAAACAACACGATTAGATAAATAAACAAGATCCAAAAGACTTCATCAGATACTCAAACAATTACACATAAAAAAAATCAAAAAAATAAAAACCCAAAAGCATATGATGAAAGTAATTTTACAGAACCTTGAGGATTTACAAGATTTTCTATGAAAGAATTTTGTTACATACAATATGTATACGAGTTTATGCGATTGAACATACAAGATATCCGTTTAAATCTGTTATGCGATTAATCAAGTAAGTTCATATAATATTCACTTAAGTTTCATGCGATTTATAAAATAGCAAGCTCAAAAGCACTTTTGTTCATCCAAACAAGCAAATAAGCAGAAATTCAATCGAATCCATTTGAAGACATAAAAATCGAAAATAATACTAATTTCACAACCTAGTTACAGATCTTGAGCAAGAAAAATCGAAAAAAATTAAAAGAAAATCAAAAAATTGAACTAAACGAGCATGTTAATTACTTCAAAGCAAGTAACGCTGGGAAATATCAGATCTAAATATAGTAGAGAGAGAAAGAGTGAGAGAGAGAGAGAGAGGGAACCAGGTGACAAGGTGCGAGAGAGGCGGCAGGCGAAGGAAATGGAGCTGGAACGTTAGACCTCTCCTTTATATAAAATTTAAAAGGGAAAGAGGGTTTGGGGGTGAGAGAGAATAAAATAAAAGCGTGACTGAAGGTATATGCGGTTGTGAAATAAGGTCTTCGTTATCTAGGGTTTTACGATGAGCTGAGCTGGGCTGGGCTTTCATTTTGTAACTGGGCCTGTGATTTGGTTTTGTATGTTGGAAGACCCAATGAGTTTCAAAAAGAGTTTTGTCCCCTCAATTTTCAACTCCCTCCTCGCAAGATATTTTTTAGAACGTCCTAGGTTTGGTACTTAGGATCACGTGTTCGGGCGGGCTTTAGATACACATTTTTATGGTCCATCACCTTTTGTTTTGAGACTCACCACTATCTCATATAATGATTTTATCCTCTCTTACACCATCTTTATAGCCCACTACCTTCGGTTTCTCACACAAGAATCTCTTCAACTTTTGACATAATATGACAACACGACTTGAAACTGACACGAAAGTAGTAAAAAGGAACTCAACTTGTATGATTGAAGCATTGAATTCATCTACTTTTCAAGGGGGTAAGAAGACATTCAAAACTTCAAAAAGGGAAAGGTTTCACATTCAAATACAATTACAGGTCAGTGCGACAATATCATTACTTTGTAGTTAGACATAGTGTTATGAGTTCTTCCAAATCATACTTGTATCTTAACTTTAGTCCCTAAACCCTAGGCGTAAGACGTGTTTATGCTATAGTTGGTGTGAACTTATAACATACATCGCGTCAACATTGCCAAGTGAGATTACCATCAACATTGATGCAACACTTTTTTTAACCTTAATTATATTGTGTATTGTTTTCTTGGAATCGGCTACATATATTTAGTTATTACATTCGTCGTATAACGGTCAGATATGCAATTAAAAAGAGAGTATTATTGGTATGGAGGGTCTCGTGTTATTTGTATGATGGGCCTCGATCTGGATCAAATGATCACTACCTTGCCATGTTCACCCGATTTTCATGCAGGTTGCGTTGTCCAGTGGCTGTAGATCAGTCACTGGTGTGGTGTCCCTTGTGCCGATACCAGATGGCAACCGTCGAAGAGGGGAGCCATCAATACCCATAACTGAGGAGATTATCATGGAATGACTTGCAGGCTTGCAGCCTTGTCCACTGGAACGATGTAAGAAGCTGTTAGCTAGGAAGGCTTATTTCAATTTCTTCTTATTTCTTATGATGGGAAACTTGTGGTAGTTTTGTTTTCTGGTTGTGTTCTTTCTTGCGAATTATTGTTTCGTGTTTTCTTAAAGACTGCAAAGCTGAAAATATATGTTTGTTAATCTTCTTCTCTCTGTTCTATCTTCTATGTAGTTGTTTGAGCTTAATTATCATCAACATCTCATGTCTCGGATCCTTCCCGATTGAAAGCGCCCAGAACCATTTTTTTGGTATCGATTTCGAACCTATTTATCTCAAAGTCGCGATCGGGGATAGATTGTTTGAAGAGAGGCTGCCGTTTGGGACATGGACAAGTTTCTTGTGCAATGAACGTCGAACCAGTCTTTATTTGTAATATTCATATATGTTGTTTCCGCACAACAAGTGGATTCAGAGCATGCACTCCGGACGATTCCACACTACATAGATAAGATGATTGATGGCTTCCAGGCCGCTTTTGAGATTTTTAAGGTCCGGGACGACGTCAAAAAACGTGTCATAACTTCGTATAAGAAAAATTATTTATTTTTACATGTAAGATTTTGATAAAATTATACTTAGAAAAACTTCAAACTCAATAATTTAGAAATATGGAAAAACTAATTTATTTTGTATTAAGATAAGGGAATTAAAAAAATTCAAGCTTACAAGTAGATATATGATGAGTTTTGTTTTACTTCTATCTGACTTTCAAAGTGTTTTTATATAAATCGTGAGGTGTTTTTTCTTATTTAGTAACCTTGTCAATATGGGAATAAAAAAATAATCATATTTTCGAGTCTTTAATTGATATGTTTAAGCAATGAATAAGCATCAAATTAAACCTATTGATGACACGTTGTATGATTTGCAAACTTGGTCTATGCGTTACTTTTTGTTGAAGGTTAAATTTGAATTGGAATGAATGTTTAAAAATTACAACCTACATAGCTACTAACTAGTAATAAAAAATCATTAAATTTGTAAAAATTGGAAATAATAAACATGCACATAACATTTTGAACCGAGGACCTCTCGTTAATTTTAAACAACAAAAACCACTACTATTGATAAAACTTTTTTTATCATTTAACCAAATTTTATAAATTTGTACTCTTATGAAAAGAAATTTGTAAAAATTGAAAAGTTAAAAAAAACACATAATGTTTCAAACCCAAGATCTCCTCGTTCATTTTAAAAGCATAAACCACCACTTTTGAAACTTTTTTATTCAAATTTTATAAATTTATACTCTGAACCACCAATTTCAGTTAAACTCCTTGATCATGTAACCAAATTTTATCAATTTAAAGAAAACATATATGAATACACCACCCTAATAATTTTGATACCTCTAATTTTTTTGGGCTCCAGACAATCGCTCAGCCAGCACTGAACCTGGGCTGGTGAAACATTTATACTCTACTAGCTTCCCTAGATTATAAAGGCTTTCTCTTTTTCTTTTGAGTTAGGCGTTGCGGTATATGGGCTTTCCCAGCAATCTAAGTCCGGATTATGTCCCTTTTCAAGTCACTCCAGGTGGATGCACTCAGATACACACACATATACATGCAACTAATTCTTTCTAGGTAGTTTTAACGAAAAGTCCGCGGTACTGTTCATTTTAACGAAAAATCACATTTTTACACTAAAAATTCAAACATGGTACCATTCGCTTTACCCTTTATTTTATCCTTATCGTTAAAACTCAAAGTTTTTAAGCCATTTTCATTAGTTGTCCTTTCTTTCTATTGCTATAATTAATAATGAAATTATATAGTAGATAACTAGTGCCAATCTTATAGCATGATTATAACAACAATAACTAAGTCTTGTACGACTAAGTGGGGTCAAATGTATGAATCTTAGAACGCCAAATATTCTATATCTGTTCTTATAGTCTCTTTCAAAGTCTTTCTAGGTATTTCTCCACCTTTTTGGCCCTGAGCCTCCATCTCATAGTCGCATATTCTAACCGGAGCATCTATAGGTCTTCTATTCACTTGTCTAAACCTTCTTGATCGATTTTCTCTCATCTTTTCTTCAATCATGGCCACTCCTACATAAAGCTTGATGGATGTTGCCCAAGTATGTTTACATTTTATAGTCCTTAATGATGAAGGCTAGTCTCTGCAGTTCTGTCATCTAGTAGTCCTGAATGTCCCTATTAGTAAGATTTGTTGTCGCACCAAACACCCAAAAAGAGACTCCAAAGAGTTAGCTTCCTGATACCATTAAATCGGGTATGGCCCAATGACAGAACATATTATGGGCGTCTCGGAGAGCCTATAATACATGTCATGGGCGACTCAGAGAGCCCATAATCTATTAGCGGCCCAAAAGCCCATTACTGTAGGGTAGACTAAAGTCTTATTTCTTTAAGGTAATATGTGGTCTATTTATAAAGTCAAGGATAAAACCGTCATACTAAGCATGTAGTTTATAGGTTCTTCTCTTCCTAGATGTAGTTAATTTATGTTTCTACGTACACTACTATTAATAAATGACCGCTTTTATTAGGGACGGAGCACTTAAAAGCAACGAAAGCTAGGATAAATTATTAGGTGGTATTGTACTACCATGTCATCCATGATACTTCCATTTAAAATTTGACTTGTGGATCATTTTACTCACTTGGACTTATAATTTAGTTTAAGGAATTAAAA
The DNA here is from genome assembly GCA_036320875.1 of Cotoneaster glaucophyllus. Taxonomy (NCBI): domain Eukaryota; kingdom Viridiplantae; phylum Streptophyta; class Magnoliopsida; order Rosales; family Rosaceae; genus Cotoneaster; species Cotoneaster glaucophyllus. Next base: position 10,134,290 of record CM070059.1, on the reverse strand, counting down.
ATAAACTATATTGATGGTGTAGCAGGAGCTGAAGCCAGCGGTGGAAGCGCTCGGAAAACATGTCCATATCGGGGAGGTAGGTCACCAGCTCTGATGTCTTTTCGGGCCATTTCTTCGTGGGTCAGTGTACAAAACCGTAATTTCGTATTACAAGACTTACCGGGTTTGCATTGGGAGTGAATAGTAACAACTGGCTGGGTTTATGGGGTTTAGCGCTGCTTGCTTGTAGGCAGAGGAGATGGGAGTTGCAGAGAGGACTCGTGGCGCCCTGGCGAGAGGGATTTGGAGGATAGGGAAAATTAAAATGCTCTACATCTTTTCTATAATTGTTAGATTAAACATTCATTCATTTTTAAGATTTGATTAAGGTGCTTTGATCAATTGCCACCTCAATAACTTTCTATTTATTTAATTTCCATGTCATTAATTTAAATAACTTTCTATTTATTTATTCATTCATTTTTAAAACTAAATGTGTCCATATTATAGGTAACTAGACGTAGCTATGTAATCAAACAAATCTTTATTATGTGCTGAGTCTTCTAAATAATCAAATCTGACAATTTTTTTTATAAATATTCTACTATATTCACAAAATAAAAATAAAAATTATAACAAACAATAAAAAAAATGCATAGAGATGGATAATAAATGCATAAATATAGGAATAATATGAAAAGAAAACGAAATGCCCAGGAGAAGTTGTGAAAAATTAAAATTCTAAACACAATTGAACTTATGTGAAAAATTGAAATTAATAACCAAAATTTTAGGAAAATGTTTGATCAAATTTTTAAAAGGAGTGTATGTTTAGTCTAAAAAAATTAAAAAACGAGGTGCCTATATCAAAACACCCCATTTTAAAATCCCATGAAAACCATGGCAAGCAGGCAAGTGGGTTGGAGCCATGGAAGGAAAAGAAAGGGAAAGTCGACAACCATGGCAACCAATACCATGCAAGTGGGGTTGGAGAAAAACTTGTCCCGTGATAGTAATTTGTGTCTCTCGAATTGGAGAAAAACTTGTGTAGAACCTAGCTTGCCACTGATTTTTCTGAGTGACACTCCTCCATCACTCGAAACTTGCCATTAAAATCGAAAAAAAAAAGTAAAAGATTTATTATCTCAAATTCACCTCCTCCCTCTCTCCCTCCTTCCCTTCTAAATAATAAAAGGAAAACCATTATGAATGGAGGGAGACTCAGCACGGTCGTTGTAAAGGGAATAAGAAGAAAAATTCACTTATGGAGCTAATATTTAACTGAGGGATCCTTAGTGGTGAGTGTGCCGATGGAGATGGACTGGAGTTGAGGTCTGTTTTCGTTTTTGTATCTTTTAGTTTTAAATAACGTTATAGTTTTTATATATTTTAATACTTTGAAACTTTCAAATGGAAATTATATTTAATGTTTAACAAACTGCACATAAATTTTTCTCCTCGAGTAGAATTAGCAAAAAACAAAAGAGGAAAACCACCAAAGTTTCACACAAGTTCTTTTTAGACTTAAGCTAATAGTCAATAGAACTCAATAACAACTAAGAAATCAATCATATTTAGTCAAACAAAAAAAGTCTTGTATAATTAAATTAACCCTTATATATTACCCCACACACATAAAATTCTAATGTCGTCGCTGCTTAAAATTGCCATAAAGACTAGTAAAGACCATTTTCACTTTTTAATGCCTACTAACTACAAAAGAGACTGATTTTGTCTATAAAAAGAATGAATAAATATAATCAGTCCTTGTAGAACCAAATTTTAGTAGTGAGCTCTAACAATTTATGTGTATTGTTTGGAAACTTGTATAGTTCATCCATGAATCTTAGCTTAAATTGGTAAAGGTTTGAATTTGTTCAATGTGGAACATAAAATAAGACATTAAGCCTAGTGGCGGAGCCATTAAGAGACTAGTGGAGGCACGAGCCCCCTCACTTTTTTTTAACACGTGTTAAATAGTTAAGGGGCATTTGATATAGAAGCCTTGTTTTTAAATGTTATAGACTAAACATCTCTTCCTTTTGAAATTTTGATTAAACATTTTCCCTACAATTTTGGTGCTTAATTTCTTTTCATTTTATTTTATTTTATTAGAAGTCTATTCACGTTATTTTTTTGCTTGCATTCCCTTTTTTTCCTCCTATTTTTATGCATATCTTATTATAATGATTTCAGATTTTTTTTTTTTTTTTTTATTAAAATATTTATTTTAGTAAATTAAATATAATGTAAAAAAACTCGTTGTTAGGTACGTTTGGTTATATCGATACATTTGATTATATCGGTGCGTTTGGTTACTTATAAGAGCACTTCCACCCCTAAGACTGGGTGCCAGCGCTCAGCGCATTTATCCACTTAAATGAACAGTAACAGACTCCAATGAACAGTAATAGGCCAAGGCATCTCCACCCCTAAAAAAAATGCGCTGGCACCTAGTCTAAAAATGCGCTGGCCCAAACGATCTCCACCCCTACAAAATGTGCTGGCACCCAGAGCATTTCAAATATTATTAAATTTTTTTATAAAATAATAAAAAAAATAGTTTTAATTTCGGATATGATTTTTGACCAATCTCATCACGCCACGTGTCATTATTCGAACGTACTATTTTGTGAATAGATTTTCGCTAAGATTTTCAACCAATCTTGTCACGCCACGTGTCATTATCCGAACGTACTATTTTTTGGATAGATTTCTGATAAGATTTTCAACCAATCTCGACGCGCCACGTGTCACTTCCTGTTTGCAATAATTTAGTCAAGATTTCGATAAGATTTTCAACCAATCACGTAGTGCCACGTGGCATTGTCCAGAACCTCATCCTTTCTTTTTTTGTCAATATAAACCCTACATCTCTACATCCATCCTCACACCAAACTCAATACTTCTTTTTAGCTGAAAATCCTTCTTCATCGTTTTCAAATCTTGAGTTTTTTTACAATGTCTTCTTCAAGGAGAGTGCAAAAACAATACGAGGAGCAACAGAAAAGATTGTTGGCACAACAGGAAGAATTGTTCAATCTCCAGGAATATGGAGGTGGAGATGAGGCTTTCTTCATGCAGGAGGATGAAGATGATCACCACAGAAGGCAGAGGGCCTCACATTCCCGCCGTGTTCAGGAAGCTGTGGGTCAGATAGCCAAACCAAGACGTGCCGCAAACTTCGATAGAAAAAGGGAAAGACGAGGTAAAGATCTCTTGGAGATTATTTTATTCCCAACAGTGTTTTCCCAGATCATGTTTTTAGACGTCGTTTTAGAATGCAACGATCTTTGTTCGACAAAATCATGAGTGCTGTTTGCAACTATGATCCATATTTTGTGCAAAAAGAGGATGCTTTTCATGTTCTAGGTCTTCTTCCCGAGCAAAAAATTACGGCTGCCTTGCGAATGCTTGCTTATGGAGCATCTGCAGATCAAGTGGATGAGATTGCGAGGATGGGAAAAACAACTGTTCTGGAGTCCTTGATGAGGTTTTGCTCTGTAATTAAAGCCCTTTACACCAATGAGTACCTCCGGACACCCACGCCAAGGGACATGCGAAGGCTTCTGAGGAAGGGTGAGATGCGAGGCTTCCCTGGCATGATTGGAAGCATCGACTGCATGCACTGGACTTGGAAAAACTGTCCAAGTGCGTGGCAAGGAGCTTATGGCGACAGAAAAGGAGCCAAAAGCATCATTTTGGAAGCGGTGGCTTCTTTTGATACCTGGATTTGGCATGCTTTTTTTGGTGTTCCAGGAGCTCAGAATGACATAAATGTCCTTGCCCAATCTCCAGTGTTCGACGACCTGCTGCAAGGAAAATCGCCGAAATGCACATATTTTGTCAATGGTACTAAATACGAGGGATCATACTACCTTGCAGATGGCATTTACCCAAGGTGGACAACGTTTGTCAAATCAGTGCCACATCCCCACAGTGAAAAAGAAAAACACTTTGCAAAATGTCAAGAGGGGTGTAGGAAGGATGTCGAGCGTTGTTTTGGAATCCTACAAGCTCGTTGGGCGATTGTCAGGGCTGCAGCTAGATTGTTTGATGTCGAGGCTCTTCGATCTGTCATGATGACGTGTATTATTCTCCACAATATGATTGTTGAAGATGAGTATGATTATGATGCCGTCGATGAATACGAACCGGATCCGTTTAACAACTCACAAACACATATGTACCCAGCTCATGACAATACTGAAGATCTCGTGCAACACGACCCGTTGGAACGGGTTGGACGTTACAATGAATTGATCGCTCAGCGGTATGCCTCACTGCAATTGCCATACTGGCACATAACCCGCCAGAATGACTTGATTGAGCACCAGTGGACATTGCACGAAGGCGAAGATAATTAAAATGAGGCTTGTGGTTGAAGAATAAATTGTATTTTTTTTAAGTAATCTTATTTTGTGTTGTATTTTTTTTAAGTAATCTTATTTAGTGTGTTTTTTTTTTAAGTTTATTTGGTGGAGGTTATGTATTTTTTATTTGGTGTTTTTTTAAGTAATCTTATTTAGTGTTGTATTTTGTTTAAGTAATCTTATTTAGTGTGTTTTTTTTTTAAGTTTATATGGTGGAGGTTATGTATTTTTATTTGGTGTGTTTTTTTTTAAGTTTATTTGGTGAGTTATGTAATTTTTTTTTAAGTTCATTTGCATAAAGTTCTAAAAATAAATAAGAAATTACATAAAATGACAAAAAAATGAAATAAAGTTCTAAATATAAATAAGAAATTACATAAAGATTACATAAGAAATTAAATAAAGTTCTAAAAAAATAAGAAATTACATAAGAAATTACATAAAGTACTAAAAATAAATCCGAAATTATACAAAGTCTGTGGATCTAGGATATGTGGTGGTAGGATCTTCGTTGCTAGGATTTCTGTGGCTAGAACCCCCTCCACTTGTTTCACCATCTCTTGCACGCCTCCTTTGCACGACGTCTCCTTTTTCCGATGTCCAAAAATATTTTGAATTCGGAGACAATCCTACTAGAGACTTGTTCATAGTGTCACGATCCACTTGAGCCATCCTTTCTTCTCTAAGCATCTCATTTTCTCTATGAAGTGCTTCTCTAATCAACTCGTTTTCTCGATTAAGTATTTCTCTTTGTCTCTCAGCTGCTGCATCACGGGCCTCAATAGCTGCCAGTAAAGCTGCCATAGCAGCAGTTTTTTCCTCATCTCTAGCGGTTTCCCGTGCCATGGTTAGTTCACCTTGGCGAACAAGTTCCTCCATATATTTAGTGTAGTCATTTCTAGAAGAACCACCTTTTTTCTTTGATGCTTTTTTATCTTGAGGCCTAAGGGAATGACGAGTCGGTTGGGTTTGCTGCATTTGTTCAGGCGCCTCTTCCGTGTCTTCAAATGTGTCGGCTTCTTGTTGTGCCGTGTCTGGTTCTGGCGAATTGTGTAGACCCACGCTATGCATGACAACTTCTGGACCGGTTGGCACAACTTTGTATTTGGGGGAATCTTTTACAATTTCCCAACAATCCCATTTGTTGAATGAATTGTTGCTCATCTTTGCATTGTAGAATGCTTGTGCTTGTAGTGTCTATAAAAATGTGGGATAAGATGGTATTAAAAAAATGCGGGTGTAACACAAATAAATCATTTAAAATATTGATGCGGGTGGAATGCATATAAATTACATAAATTACATAAGAAATTAACTAAATTAAAAGATACATAAGAAATAGTACAAAAAAAAATTACATATATTTTTATAAGAAATTAAATAAATTAAAAGATTGGTGCGGGTGGAATGCATATAAATAAATAAAATTATTGTTACCTGATCCGCTAAACTTGTCCCACTACGAAGATTACCGGAAGCATGAGAGATGGCGTCTCTCCAACAAGTAAAGAATGCGTTGAGCTTTTTCCAACGACCTTGAAGACCTTGACTAGTTCTTGCATTTTCTCCATGTACATCGCAAAAAAATTTCGTAATTCTACTCCACATTTCTCGCTTATCCATCTCATTACCCGTAATCGGGTCATGAGTAGCACGATACCAACTTTCACACAACGTAATATCTTCAATATCCTTCCACGAACTCATTTTTTTCTCTCAAAGTGTACAAAATATTGAAATGTAGAAAGTGTAGAAAGGGTAGAAAATAATGAAATGTGGTGTAGAAAGTGTACAAACTGTTAGGTATTTATAAAAAAAATTCTGTATTTTTTCAAATTTTTTTTGTATTTTTTTTTTATTTTTAAAGAATTTTTAATTAATTTTAATGTTATAATTAATCTGGACCGTTGGATTTGAAATCCAACAGCCCAAAACTCGCCACCTGGCCAACGGTCATATTTTTGACCGTTGGGACTTTTCTTTTTTTTTTTTGGCTGACAAACTGTGGACCGTTGGATCACAGATCAACGGTCCACATTAAAAACAAAATTCAAATTTTTTTTTACCGTTGGAAATCCAATGGTCTACAATAACTAGCCGTTGGAAATCCAATGGCATGAGGTGAGCCACGTCGCAAGTCACGGGACGCGGCAAAAAGGCGCCCGACAGCGCTGCAGTGGCGCAGCAGGCCTGTCGGCTACTCTCCGGTTGGGGCGATTGGGCTGCACGCGCCCCATTGTTGCCTGGCACATGGGTCTGTCCGATTTTGACTGGGCTCTTGCCTGGCATGGGTTGGGTGCCAAGCAAGTGACTGGGCTGGAGACAAAAAATGGGGTGCTGGGCTGTTTTTGACTGGGTGCTGGGCTGTTTGGGCTCCCGGTGGAGCTGCTCTAAGATGAATACACTTGGTTTATGTATTTTTGAATTTTTAGTACATTTGGCTTATTGGTACATTTGGTTTCTTGGTACATTTAGTTTTTGGTACATTTGAATTTTCGGTACGTTTGTTTTCAAACCATAAGTTTATTACTTTTTTTTTTACTAATAATGAGGAATTACTTTAATTATTATTATTATTATTTTGTAGAAAGAGTCATTAAAAATGTAGGAGTTTAAATTACTTTAATTAATTATTTTTATTATAGAAAGAGTCATTAAAACGTAGGAGTTTAAAAGACTGGGAAAACTAAATTTCCTATATTTTAGGCAATTAGTTAAAAAGTGAAGTGCAGATGACTTTAAACTAATTATATGTAATTTAAAAAATAGAAAAATGTTGATGTGTCAAAGCTTCTTAATCAAATCTTAGAAAGGAACTAATTTAATCTAAAAAGTATTGAAAAATGCAGGGAATTCTAATTTCTCCAATAATTAATTGTTTTGGAAGAAAAATAGGTATGGATTAAACCCACACCATGATGCCTCCTCTTACTTATTTAGAAAATAAAGTATTCCAATTGTTTGAATATAAAGCTAAAAACTTTAATACCTCATAATTTAAGTTTGGGTTAATCTCTGTTTACTATCCTGAAGTTTTTGGGACAGTTTCATACATCCGTTAGTGTGGCTGTTAAGTTTTCTGTTAACTGATAACGTGGCCCCATGTGGACAATGACTAGGCGCCACGTGTCATTAAAAATATTAAAATAATTAATTAAAAAAACTATATATATATATATATATAAAATAAAAATAAAAATAAAAAGAGAAAAAAGCCCAGAACCCCACCAACCGCCGTCTCCCTCACTCCACCTTCGTCTTCCCCACCCTTCCACCCTTCCACCCCCTCTACCCCTCCATCCCTTCCACCCCTCACCCACCGATACCTCTTCCCTGATACCCACCCCTACCACCAAGCATTTTCTCCTTCCCCAAAAACCCAGCCCCTTCACTTCCCCCAAAATTCCCTCCCTCTCTTCTCTTCTTTGCAAATCAAAACAACAAAACAAACATTGGCTTGGAAATTGAGGATCGGCGTAATGCAGCCGGTCAGATCTCGGCGGAAAGCACCAGCGAACGGCGGATACAAGGTCTCGAGAATGGAGAGGGAGTGGGTAGTGGTGACGGCGACTTGCTTGAACCCAAAACCTCCATCTTCGTCTTTTACCAGAAAACCCTAACAACTGCATCCTCCATTTCGCAGAAAACCCAAACAACGCCTCTGATTTCCCTGATTTCTTCAAAACCAACGAAAACCCTCAATCTTGGATCTGACAACCATCTTTGAGTCTCTACCTTTTTCATCAAATCAAAGACATCTGAGCGTCCATTCCTTAAATTCCTGATCCACATAGTCCAACGAAGCCTCAGATCTGCAATCAAGGCGAGCCACCGTCATCTAACCCAGGTCGATGTTGCTGCCATGCGTGATTAACGGGGTTCCCTTCGTCTACTCGAAACGCCGCTACCACCAGTGGAATCGAGGGACCCAAACTGCCATCCCCATTCAACCTGAGAGACGCCGGCGCTGAAAACTGGCCGGAGGCATTTCTCTGAAAATGCCGCATATCACCCACTGCCTAGAAGAAACCCGCGAAGAAGATAAGACCTTTAGATTTTTCTTAAATGGAGGATGCAGCTGTTATGGTTTTCTGGTAAAGACAAAGATGAAGGTTTTGGTTCTTGGGTTTTGTGCAGATTCACGGTGGAGTGAGGGGTTCATAGTGGTGGTTATGAGGGTTTCACAGGGATGGAGGGGTGGAGGGCATGGAGGGATGTTTGGTGGGGAAGACGAAGGAGGAGTGAGGGAGACGGGGGTTGGTAGGGTTCTGGGCTTTTTTTGTTTTGTTTTTTTAAATTTTATTATATATATATATATATATATATAGTTTTTTAATTAATCATTTTAATATTTTAATATTTTTAATGACACGTGGCGCCCAATCATTATCCACATGGGCGCCACGTCATCAGTTAACGGAAAACTTAACAGCCACACTAACAGATGTATGAAATTGTCCCAAAATTAAGACTTTAGGTATGACTCTGGGACCAAAAAAACCTCATATACCAAATGTTGAAAACCACGAAACTTCAGGGTAGTAAACAGAGATTAATCCTTTAAGTTTTTAACTCCGCCCCTGCTTCATCCTTATATTAAGCTCTTGCATTTTATATATGTTAGGAATAAACAAATATAAGTTTACCTAAAACAGAAAACAATATATAAAGGGTTTTTCAACGTCGAGTTTTCAAGCGACATGAAAGCAACCAAGCTCATTTTATTTGCGAGTAATGCCAGAGATACCACATTTATATTACATTCTTTTACTATTTTATGTGGCATACAATCAATAGTCAATCAGATAAATTCGTTAATTGACATGACATATACACATCACTTATTACGTTAGATGGTCCACAAATATGATAAAAATATAGTCTACATAAGGCCATCTCCAACCAAAAGAGGGCATGCTAGAGATACCACATATTTATACTACATTCTTTTACTATTTTATGTGGCATACAATCAATAGTAAATCAGATAAATTCGTTAATTGACATGACATATACATATCATTTATCACGTCAGATGGTCCACAAATATGATACAAAATATAATCTACATAAGACCATCTCCCACCAAAAGAGGGCCAAAGGGCCATGTTTAGCTCTATAATCCTACAAGAAATTTTATTATTTTATACCATCTCCAACCTAAGGGTCCAAAGGGCTGTAGGCCAAAAATAGTCATTTGACAAAAAACCATCTCCAACTAAGGGGTACTAAAGGCTATAGGCCAAACATAATTTATTATTTTAATTGAATTGAACTATCATATTAAAATAAGATTTTCAGACATATTTTGAGTGCCACTTGTCGCTAAATTAATAAGCCTTCGGATTTCTTATATTTATAAAATGAAAAGGATGTGAAAAATTGGTGAAGAATTGAAATAAAATGAGGTAAGATAGTATAGAATGATGAAAAAGATGTGAGAAATGAGGTAGAAATGACTTAGGTATTTATAAAAAATAAAATAAGATTTTTTTTTTTAAATTTCGTAAAAAAAAAAAAGTCAAACATACGTCAGGTAACATATGCTTGGGCTGGGCTATAGGGCTGGCTGGATGGTTGCTCTTGGCCAACCCTTTGGCGAATTTTCCTATTTTTGGCCGAGTGGGACCCATGAGCCTTTTGGCTTAGTCCTCGATTGGAGACAGTTGTGTCAAAACAGACTATTTTTAGCCCTATAACACTTTAACCTGATTGGTTGGAAATGACCTAACATTTTCCTTTATTAATTTGCAGCAGCCCACGTGGGACTTCACCATTTTTTTCTTCTCATGAGCCCTCGATTGCATGTGTGCGCACTAGATTCTAATTGGAAATCATCCAAATGTTTTAGACAAAGAAACAACAAAATCAATTAGAAAACCATACACATAACCACCATAACATGAACTCCTGAATGGTCTTTGAATGTCTAGGAGTGAAAAGGTCAACGAAAAAAGAGAGTTAAAACACTAATTCACCAAACATGGAATCCGGATCCTCGCCGGATCCTCTTTGTGAGGATTCCAGGGATTCGTCAATCCTGTCCGTTTATCGTACATTGTATGGTCAAAAATTATTTTAAATATTTTTATTTAAAATTAAACACAAACAGTACTAAACAAAAACTGACTGCATGATGTACGATGAACAGATACGATTCACGAATCCCCAATATCCTCTATCCTCATCAAAAGGATCTGGAGAGGATCCTGTTGGCCAAACATGAACTCCTACTAGTACACTTACACACTGCACTATATATGAATTCATTTACACAAGAAACGCCGTCGGATCAAAAGCAAGCTGTTGTACGACTGATCTAAGCTCATCCCAATTTTCATTCAAAAGATCGTCCTCAAGATCTTGAAACGAAAAATTTGAGAACGTTTCCATGTACGGATGCATTGAAGCAGGCTGCTGCATGTTGGAGCTCAACTGGTCTACCGCATACGGATGCAACTGGTGACTTCCATTAATAATGTTGTTAGTATTGTTGGTATGATTCACAACAGGCTTCTTCTCCTCGTAGCAAATGTCTGAAGCTCCGAAACTAATGTAAGTGTTAGATTGATCGAGATGATCTTGTTGATTGGTAGCGAAATTTTTGGAGTTTACGGTGTCCGTTGGATGGCGTTTAGCTGCAGATAGATATCTCCAATCTGGGGTGTACTTTTTGTATGAAACATTTCTCTTGAATATCCGACACAGTGTCCATATTTCCTGATACAAGTGAAACCATGACATTCATCAAAACATAAGCCTTTATATATGGTCAAATGGAAAGGGAAAAATGAAATTTTTATTTTTAGATTCAGGGTTTGTCACGTATGTATGGACTTAACTAATTACTGGTTTATTACTAAGGTTAATTTCAGAAATTTTCTTGAACTCACTTGTAATTATTTATAGTTAGGTAAAAATATCATAATTAAACTGTGAATCTGAAATATTGAGCATGTTGATTTTTGCCTAAATTCTACGGTTCATGTTTGCAGTCTGAGAATACAAGTCTAGAGAGAAAGTGTTTTCCCAGCATGAACAAAATTTTAAGTACTTTGTAAATGAAAAAGGATCGAAAAAATTACAACTATTCAGATTTTTCACTTACAGCTTCTTGTTGAGGATCAGTATTCATTTTCTTAGTGTTAGAGCTTCTGTTCTTGTATTCATTCGAACTGGAGGGATTAGGAAGGCGAAACTCATGCATCATCCAATCGGTTTTGCTGCCTTTGCCTGCACTTCCACGGTAGTAAACCAATGTTTTCTTTAGGCCAATGCAGTCATGGCCTTCTCCTCCGTGGGAATGTACCGGCTTGTCGATTCCAGTTGCCTTCCAAAATCCAGAGCCTGTTACTCTGTTGGGTCTGATGCTGTTCTTGTACTTTCTCCCTCTTTTGCAGAAGAAGTACCATTCCGTATCTCCTGCGGCTTCTGCACACATAAATACTAACGTTAATTACAAATTACAGTTAACCCATATATATTTGTAGACGAAAAATATTTATGATTGAAGCTAGCTAGCTGCACTTAGTAAAGTTAAGCTTACATGTAAAATAAAGTATTACAGAATTTTTTGCGGATCATAAACTATTAATAACAATTTTTTTTATAGTATAACTGTAGTAGTTAAATTAAAGAACTAGTACTGGGAAATAGTGCAACCAATATATTATAGAAGGCAGATTGTCTGCCCTCCTGTTTGGATGTCCTTCTCATGCCTTCCTATTTTGTACGGTCACGGTTAAGCCACGTCAATATTTTATATTGATTTTTTTTATAGAGATTATAAGATAAAAATCAATAGGAATATAAAATGTTGATGTGGCTTAACCGTGACCGCACAAATAGAAGGACAGACAATCTACCTGAGTTTTTGGAGTCTACCTCCTATATTATAGGCCACTTTTTGCTCAGCATCTTTTGAGTTTTTGGAGTAATTTAACACAAGCCAACTTCTTCTCTTCTCCTTTCTTTTCCAAGTACGAGAGATTTAAAGAGAAAATAGCAAAAATTAACTAGAACTTTATCAAAAATCAATTAATCAGGGCATATATATGTTCATACTTGGAAGATCCCAAGGATCATGCTTGTAGATATCAATTGATTTGATGAGCTCTAAGCTTATCGGTTTCTTCTGAATCTTCCGACGAAGATAGAAGTCTACAAGTTCTTCATCTGTTGGGTGAAACCGAAATCCTGGTAGTTGGACATCATCTTCATCATCAGTATACTCATCCTTATTGCTAGGACTACAATATGTGCTATCCATATCGATCCTCTTCAAGCTCGATCTAGCTCTACCTCAACCTCAACCGACCGGTAGTTAATTAATCAGCGGTGTGTTTTTCTCTCTTTCCCAGTGCAGGAATCAAACGATGATATAACTGTTTGAAATATGGTGCATAAGAAGCTTCCGATGGTTTAGGATGAAGACTCATGGGCCTAGCTTTCTGGATATTTATAAGCTTAAGAAAGTCATCGCAAATGGTTTCACTAGGTCAAGCCTTGAATTTTGACTCTGGCTTAGCCAAAAGCCTCGCAATATTTTGCCTTAAGGTCACCATTTGAGACCAAATCATCATATACACTTACTGAACAAAGTTTGGCTACCCAAGGATGAGTACGAATTCTTACTTAAATTCTTAGTGTTCGAATTACAAAGTTTTGTGCTTATGATCAGAATCGTTCATATTATGAATCACTCTGTAAATATCATCTCTACACAAGGTAAAAAATAAGGTCGTTTAGTCAATCAATTGTAACAAATATATAGACGATTCGTAATACTGTTTTCAATTCCGTTCATCTGTTTTTCACGGTGCGATGACTAAACAACTTTAGTTTTAATTATTTTTTGCAGAGACGATCTTATAATACAAACGGTTCTGATTATAAACACGAAATTTTATAAATCGACAACGAATAATTTTGAGTAGAAATCCTACTCATCTTTTAAAGAGCTAAATATTATTCTATATCACTTTTGGGGAAATTGAATGCACAGTCAGTGCTATACGCATGAATGCATCCACTTCTCTCACTCCCATATCATGGCATGTTCATAACAAAGTCGCATAGAGAAAAAATAATTAAAAGATTGTAGCTAGTGGTACTTAACTAATACTGCAACGTGCATCGATCTACAATGCTTTTTCTTTTTTAGGCATAAAACATATTGTTGTAATCGAAGTGCGAAAATTTGATCTGTGTTGTAGAGGCTAGGACCCATAAACTTATGGAGATTACATTAGTTACTCGTCTTTTTCTGTATAAATAGTCTACGATAATTCAATGAAATGTCTATTGTTTTCTTTTGTTGGATAAAAAACAAGATTTCAAGGACCTTAAAATGCATCTACAATCTCACAACAAAGTTATATATGACTGGTCATTATGGAACTCATCACACACATATATATGCACGTGTATATATATATATATATATATATATATATGTATGTATGTATATATATATGTATGTATGTATGTATGTATGTATGTATGTATGTATGTATATTGTCTTTGCTATATATGTGAGCGGAAACTTAGACCCTCCAAATAAGCAACGAACAATGCCATTAAATTAAGGGAGTTTTAACGAAACACTACTGGTACTGTTCACTTTTAACGAAAATGACATTTTTACTCTAAAAAGTTACTCCTGGTACCATTTACTTACAACACTTTTTTGTCATTTTGATTAAAACTCAAAGTTTTCAAGCATTTTTCATTAGTTTTCCTTTAAATTAAAGACTTTTTAACAATTGCCAAATAATCTGATGAGACAAGGGATATGAATCACATGTACACATACATACATCTGCATGAACTACTTGTGCAGCTCTGTCATTCCAGTGAATGCATCACAGTATTATCTAGGTCGCATGGCTTAATTTTCCAAAATATGTATGGTGTATATATATATCCATATTCTTTTTCCATTTTTCCTTATCGAAGAGATGAACTATATCCAATCTGTCCTCCTTTTATTTAATGTAAAATGATTTTTTTTTTTTAACAAACAAGGTGTGAGAGTGGGTTAAGCTTTACAATGGACTATTAATAATGTGGTTCAAATTCGCTTTTGGCGAGAATTGAACTTAAGACATCTCACTTACAAATGAAGAAGAATATCACTAGACCATGATAATAAACGACAAAAATACCAAATATGAGCAAGTAGGGAGTCGAAGCTTCTACGAATTATGGATGGATGAGATCCCAGTCCATAAAGGCAAAACGAGAGCCATACTCCAGGTCAGGTTTGTATATAAGATGGGGAAAGTGCATACTTGGAAGGGCATGTTTGGACAAAGTAGCAGTCAACTAGTTGAGACAGGCATAATTGAGAACTTGAGATCCATAAAATTGTTACAATGTTTACTTGCATAGTATGGGTATGATAAGGAATGGGAATAAGAGGAATGAAATAAAAAGAATTAGAGATGAGGAAGATCGGTACGAGATAAACACCCCTCTTATGATAATGGGATACTTTGAATTATCACGTGTGCCATACTAAAATTCATGTGAATCCCACTTTTTATTCATTCATCAGGGTTTTGTAACTAAGTACTCATTCTTTAAAAGTAAACTTGTCTTAAAGAACGGTAATTACGAATCTAATCATCAACAACCACATCATATGGTTATATTTGAATTTACGTGAGTTTTTGTTTGCGTTTTGAAATTTGGTGGGAAACCCTGCCCCGGTAGACCTTGCATGTGCCATGTCAAGATTTCACTTGATCTTGACAACATGTTGGACGAATGTATGATATTGGTATGCAAACTGGAGTGATTCTATGAAATTTAAAAAATTGGAAGATGTTGTTTGTCTTGAAATTAGGCTAAAAATTGAGGGGGAAATATAATATGTTCTTTTTATTACAATAAAGTGTTTTTTTCTCACTATCTCTATTAATTAATTCAATAACAACAAAAAAATGTGGGACAAACTTGTTTCATAAAGTTTGTTAGAGAACAAAGTTGTGAAGAAGCAAATTTTACTTTTTTAAATTGCCACGTAAATTAACAAACTTGTATGTAAAAATTACATTTGTGGAGGCGTTTGAAAATGCTCTAACTGATTATTGCTAGAACGATATTAATATCCTCATTTTCTTTTAGATACTTGATATTTTGGATCACAATACATCAACTTTCATCGACTTAATGACAAAAAACTTCGTTGAAACTCTTTGCCCCACCTTAGGTTGTATCTTAAGGTCCAAGTTCCCAAGTTGTAGAATAAGTGGAAAAAGAAGAAAAATGACAAAATAGATGGACTCACTCAACTCAGCACGTGCTTTTGAATTAGAACAAAGGGATTATCATAATTTACTAATAAAATATTATTGCTAATCTAATGTCTTGACAGATAAACCTATCTACTTCCCTTGTCATCAGGGTATCGAATGGACCTTTTTCTTTTCTTTTTTCTGTTCAAATAAACACAAGCAATATTTCTAAAAGCATAGAAAAGGCATTCTAGAAGAGTAGAAGGTGATTTACATTTGACCATTACAAGAAAAATGGAAGTCCTTGCTTCTTCATCAACCCGCTATTATTTGTAAAAATCCCCCTTTTCAAAGGGATGAAAACCAAAAGATATCCTAAACTCTAGTCCAACATACCAAAAGTAATGTTCAAACCTTTCTGCCGGGCAGTGTATTAGAGCATTTTCAAAAGAAATGTCCAAATTATTACTAATAGTAAAAAAGGGTAGTAACAACGTTTTTTAACTGAAAAAACAATTTTGATGTGGCATGACATTGATTGACAACTCTCATTTTTGCTGCCAAAATTGACAACAACTTCAAATTTTTTTAATTGATTATTGAGTGAATTTTATTAATTTTACTATTGTTTTTTTTTTTTGGAGTCTTGGAGGTGATTAAGCGGGTGGTAAATAAGCAAGTTTATATTAATAATCATTTAGTCTAATAATATTCAATCACTACTTTATTAAATTACATAAACATTTGTTGTATTGATTTTCAGTCTTCAATTTGGGATGATATAGATTTTGAACTCATGAATAACAATTGTTGGCTTAAAAAAAAATACAGGTTTACAGTATTTAATTTGACCTTGCCACAAGAAAAGATTGTCTGACCTTAATACTTTTGACTTGAAATCGTGAAGCCGAGCTAGACTTTAAGACATTACATTAATTGGATATGACTTCAATCAAAGAATTAATCTAGAAACCTAACCAGCCACCGGATGGTGGCAGTGAGACATCTGGTCCTACAATTCAGGAACTATTGGACTGGACCCACAAATTTATTTTTTAAAATTATTATTATTAAGAGGACGACGGAGGTTTGAAACTATTACAATAATTTAAGAGATGAAAGAGTTTCGAATTCAAGAACTATTGGACTAGACCCACAATTTTTTTTTTAAAATTATTATTATTAAGAGGATGACGGAGGTTTGAAACTATTACAATAATTTAAGAGATGGAGGAGTTTCGAATTCGGAATGCATGGGTGAAGACTCAACATCCAATCTACTAAGATATCGGATCATATACAACTAGACCTACAAATCGTAAATTATATGAGTTCAAAACTGAATTTATATATAGATGATAAGAATGGTAATATATTGCTTATAATAATAAAATCGTAATATTATTCTATACGCTAAACATTTGTATAATTAATTAATTTGAATCTATATTTTTCAAGTATGACAGAGATGTAGTTTTTCTTTTTCTTTTTAAGGACACAAAAACTGTCTTTGTCATGTATAATAATACTTCGATTCTATATTCTGAAGGCTACATATTATGACAAGGGTGTGATGTAATTTTCCCAAAACTAAGAGATGGTTTTTATAATTTAATCCACCAAAATCACTTTCTCATATTTTATAAAATTCAAAGATATAGAAAATTTGTGATAGAATATAAAGGTTGCAATGGTTCGGTGGAAAGTTTTTTAAAGCATTCGATATTGGAGGAGGTGACTAAACCTCACAATGAGTTAGTCATGATAATTTGGTTCAAATCGTCTTGACGAGAATCGGACATGTATAAGACATCTCACTTACAATTGAAGAAGAATACTACTAGACCGGAGTATTAAATGACTGATTTGATGGTGGAAGGTGTGCGAAATTAAATACTGTTGTGTGTTTTCATTTACCTTGAACCTTACATGCACTTATATTACATTTGGATGGGGGAAATAAACTTGGAATTTTGATAAAAGTCAGAATTTATAAATTAACATGCACCAATTCCCTTGTTTGAGTTCATAATCATAGAAATTTAAAATTTTCGCGTGGAAAAAATCCTTGGAATTTGAGACCTCCAATTCCAAGTTTAAATTTTATGTAAATAGGTGACATTTCCAAATTCTCTATGGGGTGAGAGTTTACAATAACAAATTATGTATTGAAATTCTTTTTTTCTTTTCTTTTTTTTGGTTTTTGAATAAAAAGGCATTAGATTTCATTGAATGAGCCATAAAAGGCTAGACAATACAAGAATTGGATTCTTCGTCTACAATAATTTCACTAATAATAGAGGAGGATTATCAATCCAAGCACAGTCACCAGCGAAGTGGAGAACAAATCGAGATAGACGATGAGCTACGGAATTGGCTTGGCAGCGGATATGGGAAGCAAAATTTGGACCATTTTTCAATTTATGCGTGTCATCCTTGTGCAGGAGCCATGCTAATCTTCTCTACATTGTTCCAATTTTATCGGATGTCCCCAAAGGTACTTCAAATTTCATTGTTCTTCTACGTTAACCAAACAAGCAAATTCACAAATTTTAGAAAATAAAATCTCGTCATTTCAATTTTTGTCATTTTAAAATTTCTTAGTAATCTCAAATTTTCTCATCCAAACAAAGTGTTATTGTTTGTACTTTCTACCAAATTCCTTTTAACCTGAACTTCTGTTTAATGTATTTTTTTTTTCTTTTGACGTAAAGCCTTCTATTCCAATTTATTTATTATATTCTACACACTGAAAAGGGATAATTTGGAGGTTCCTGAAAAAATTAGGAAAAAGAGTTGGATTGTGAAGCAGTTTTCGTTATAAACATGAGATGGTTTTACTAGGGAGACTAAATTTGGTGACAAAATTTACAAATTAAATGATATAAAAATTGATGATTGGGTTATTACTTAAGCATGGATGAACATGCTCATTTCTATTGATGACATATCATTTAGTTTGCAAATTTTGTCTATAAATTTAATCTTCCTAACATTACTCTTTAGTAAACCCTATATATGTTAATTACATGAACTAACTATAACTAGGTTTGTATAATTTACACATTTATTATTGATTAATTTTATGTTCCCTCTCGAAAAAAAACAAAGAAAAAAAAGTAAAGAATCAGCACATACGTGTGTGTGTTCGGAATTAAATTGATTTATTTTTATGAAAATTTTTATTTTCTTATTTCGTCAGTGAAAATTCTACTTATATTCTCAACTATTATCATTTTTTAATCTCATACACAAGTCGCAAAATGAATATCAGGCAAAGTGTGTCGTTAAATCATGGCTGCATTTGTACAACTTACCAAAAGAAAAAAAAAAAAAAGAAAAAAAAAGAAAAAAAAAAAATATATATATATATATATATATAGCTTGTGAGTAAGACAATGCCAGAAATCAAATGGAATCAGACGAGCAGTCACTGTAGCCATCGACATGGAGGTCAACTTAAACACTTTAACTAATTAGTTAAGATTAACAAAAGGAATTACTGGTTTAGAGGGTGTGGAATATATATGTGTGCGCGTCTATAGAGAGAGAGAGAGAGCAGCCAAGACGAATAACATTAAGATGTCCATGCGATTAGACAAGACAAAACATTGAACACCAAGACAAGTTAGTAGTTGGAGAGTAGTCTACTCCTAGTGGCTTAATTACCAGGTCAACCAAGACAAATTTAGTTTTGTATTATTGATTCTTAATTGATGTTTGAAAAATTGCTTGGAATTCAAGGGAACTGGTGAGACTTTGTAGAGAGAGAGAGAGAGAGAGAGAGAGAGAGAGAGAGAGAGAGCCACAAACCATGTCAAAACTCAAAAGGAAGCAAAGCTTGTGACTGCCGGTCATCAAAAGTCTACAACAATCTTTATCTTTAGCTTTGGTCATGGGAGACTGATTGTCTGCCCTCCTGTTACCGTGCTCTTCCCATCCCCTTATATTTGTGCGATCACGGTTAAACCACGTCAACATTTTATATTCCTATTGCTTTTTGTCTTATTATCTCTATAAAAAAAAATCAATATAAAATATTGACATGGCTTAACCGTGACCGCACAAATAGACGGGAATGAGAAGGGCACTGTAACAGGAGGGCAGACAATCTGCCTCCTTGGTCATGAACCATTGATTTTCAAGTTCGGAGGAATACGCAGACCAAATTGTCAGACACGTCGGCTGCTTCAACTGGCACATTTCAATCATATTTTATTTTTTTATATTTTTTTTTCTTTTTAAGATAAATTAAAAGAGCGGTTAAAACTTACAACAGATATACCAAATATAGAGCATACAAAAATAAGCAATACATGCTAAAAGAAAATATAATATTCCCCTAGCTATGAAGAATCCACATCGGACCCATATGAAAGATACCGCTCTAGAAGGATCAAACCTTGGGAGCCAGAGAACTACGTCTGTAAAGGCATCACAAGGAAAAATATCGCACCATCCTCTAATAATCTTGAAATTCTCGTTAAAGAAGCACTATTATGAATCACCTCCAACTAACAGTGAGTTTTCTTCTCGTAGTCATTTACCAAGTGAATGAACCACAAAAAACCTTCGCCTCGTATCTTAAACAACAGCCACCTTACACTCTAAGATCCTTGACCAATAACCCATAATTGACAAAGGCTCTCCTTTGTAGAGTGATATCACAACCACAATCATGAAGGCTATCTTTGACATAGCGAAAAAAGAAACCACAACCGAGCTGGAGATTGTTAGAAGTAAGATAAACATGAAAGGGAAGAGAGATAAGAGACCAAGAGGGGCTGCCACCTACCCCAAACAAACCACGGTGGCGATGGTTTTTTCTCTTTTTCCTTTCTTGCGGCTAGATATTTTCCCCCAAAGTTTCCAGATAAATTACTGACTTCGTCTCGTGGAGGACATCTTGTATTTTTTGATAGACCATATGTAATGGAGTCTACTTAACTTTTCCATAGTTTCTTGTCTCAAGTCTCGCCTCGTCCCGGCTTCCAAATGGGATGAGACCGGTGCCTCGTCCCAACTTCAACATCGAGAGAGAGAGAGTACAGTAAACGCTTCCTACAGTTAAATATTTTAAACTCCATCTTTGGTCAATCAAATTGTTTTGCAAATCCGAAAGTCTGCTGCGTTTGATCCTTCTTTTGCTGACTACACGAGAAAGTTTTGAGTACACGGTCCACATGCAGGCTGTGAAAGCCTCCTTGTATTGCAGCCTCACTCAAGAATTTCTCCAAATACACAGCGCAATTAATACAAGTTCAGATTGCAATACGAACAGGAATGAAATGAATCAAATGATGTAAACCGCAATCTATTACACCGGTCACTCAAAAGGATGATCAACTATATTATACAGCAAAATTTCTCCGAAATTGCCTTTTTAAAGAGAGAATTTGAGTTGCTAATGAAACAGAAAATCTGATTATATGTCAACTATTACATTGTTGCTTTTCATTAGCACATCTGAGCTAGAATAGACAACCCCTATGTTTCTAAGGATTGCCGAATCCGATTGGATAAAGCAATGTTGTACATTAGTACATTTATGCGTACACACACGAGTAAATTGACATTGAATCCCAATTTTCCTGGAGGCGTTATCTGTATAGAAGACCATTGCCAAGTTCTTGCATCAGACCGCTATGCATTTAATACTTGTTAGATATCGCCTGAGGCTGCTCCATACACATGCCATGAATCTACAAGATATTCGGATGTACATCTTGTCCCACGTGAAGCGACAAATCATCGTCCCTACCTACGACTTCGCTTCTTTCGTATTTCAGAATTATCCCAAAGAAAACTTTCCCTGCATCCGTAAAAATTTGATTTGATTTGGTTTGGTTTGTGAATTATGAAAATAATAATTAAATAAACATCACTTTCAAAAAACCATCACGGATGACCTTCACTCTCCTATACGTTGCCAGAGTAGCCAAAGGTTCATTTGACTTCTGCACTTGTCCAGCTTCATGAACACTGTTGATCATCTGGCAACGATTACATCCACCCAAAGGCTACGAAACAAAACATAAATAAATTAATAAGACAAAAAGAGAGGAAAGCCATCCATCTTAAAAGAAAAAAAAAACTTTGAAGTAATAACTTACTGCGAAGTGTTTATTCCCAATTTTTAGATTTCCCCATCCATCTTCATATGGTTCACCCCCATATAAGACGAGGTTTGACCTGCTGCTCCACGAGCACCTATTGTACCTCTTCTGCCATCAATAACTGAGTCGCATGAAATTTCAAATATCAAGGGAAAAGGAAATTTTTACGCACCAAATGACCACTAAATTGAAAAGAGCATAGACATTATTAATTGTTCGTATGAAGAAACTTTTCTGTATGTGCTAACTTGGCCTCAGTTGGATTGGAATATGTAGTTCAGCTAGCTAGCTCATGGAGAGGTTTAACCACAAATCAAAACTGACACCTTGCATGCCTTTTACTGTACAGTAAGAGGTTCCATTACTATGTAAGAACATACTTGTGCTTACTCTCTGGTTGAGGTCAGATACGCTTACCTCGGATATCAATAAGAACTGAGCTTCATTCGAAAAATTCAACATGCTCTGCGCCTCTCTGCACATGCTCATACTTTCGCTCTTTTTCAGGCAATGGTTGTAATTCGAACTAAAACAGCGTAATAAAGTGCATGGTCGGCCGATGGCATTGCTGAACCAATTATTGGCTCCATTGTCGTAACACTGTACTTCATATCTAAGGGGAGAAAACAGACATAATAATTTCAAAAGCGTTACAAAATGAAGGCGATAACTGAAAACTTGAGGTAACTTTCTAAACTTCATAATTTTGTTGCATGAAAATCATTGCAATAATAATTACTCACAAAAATAAGTAAATTTGACCTTTCAATAGTATACTATCCAGATGTGTCAATATAAACAAGAAGGTCTACTAGGATGAGCATAAACGACGCTGTCTAACAGAGAAGCAATCAAAGAGTGATCCTCAGCTAAGATTCTACAAAAAACCTTCATTGAAAACAAAAGACATGATGATAGAAAGAGAGACTCAGAGGATAAATATATATCACATTCTGCACTCCAAATTTGTATTCTACAAACGTCCATAAAGGATTGATAAGCGTAATATAAACTGATAGTAATAACTCTAATAATAATAGTTTTGTTGAGATATATTATGCCATGATTCACTAATTCAAGTTAGATTTGAGTGCAAATGGCAGAGCAAATAGGAAAGTTAAATGGATAACGATGGTATGACTATTGAACTATCCACGAAGAACATAAATGAAGATTTTGTATGGGTTCAAGCAATCCTCATGGTCATGTTCCAACTGACTGATGTTGCAACAGATATCCAATGAGAGATTGTCGTAACCTTTGAATGTCATGAAGACTAACTGTGAAAAAATTCAGCCAAACTGTTTGGACCCCCTCTTTCTCTACCAAAGATGAGTGTGCGAATACATATGTTGGAAACAACCATTCAAAGATGCTTGGAAGATGTGCTGCAATAAAGTTCAAGTTAATTTCCCGTCAATATCTAAAGTGTCCACTTAGAAATAACTGTTGGTTCTCCCTCCAGGGATCTAGCTTCACTTCTCCTTTGTATTTTGTGCTGCAATGCCTTCATGGATGCTACAGTACCATCAGATACTCCATGATGCTCTTCAACATCTGTTGCAAAACCTGCGGCTCCTTGACCCAAAGCATACCTACACTAATTAAAGGTTACATATATATGGATTTCAGACTCTTAAACAAAAGAATAATGACTTCAATTAAGAATTTAGTAGTGTACAAACTATCGCAAACGAAAGGAGCAACACTTGATTTCAAAAAGATTTCAGAGATAATAAAACCCATCGAGGGAACACATATACAGGTCAAAAGAGCATAAGCGATGGCACAACATGAGTCCGTAACATCATTCAGAAGTCAATCGCAACTATGCCAA
This sequence comes from Cotoneaster glaucophyllus, assembly GCA_036320875.1. Classification (NCBI taxonomy): domain Eukaryota; kingdom Viridiplantae; phylum Streptophyta; class Magnoliopsida; order Rosales; family Rosaceae; genus Cotoneaster; species Cotoneaster glaucophyllus. The sequence goes on along the minus strand of CM070059.1, from coordinate 10,110,745 downwards.
ATATTAAGCACAGACTTGTAAGCTGTAACTTGTAACAGAGATCTAAAGGCATGCTAGGATACTCTTCGATCCCAAGTACACCATTGTGATTCTCCATCGTAAGCAAAACAGCTCCGACAGCTTCATGGAAAGGCCTCTCCTACCAGTTTCAGTGGCGCTGTAGTCCCAGAAGTGAATATGCAGCTGTATTCTTTTTGGGATGCTTTACTGTAGTCCAGGACCTATACGAGTGTGCCACGACTATTAAAAGAACTCACTAAATACAAAATGTGGGACGAACTATTGATTTTTCACATGAACCATATTAAATACAAAAAATTCTCTTTTAATCCCTGTCTAAGATTATTTTTTGAATAAAATCTTGTCTAAGATTAAAAACTAATTCTAGTCCTTGGCATTTAATTGTAATTTTCGAATATTAAATAGGTTGTGATAATTATTGAGTTTTTTGTTTGTAGGTTATACATTGATTTCCCATGAATAATAAAAATGTTATTTATCATATATTTTTCATTGTGCGTAAATTTCTCCATATTTATGTATATGCATATTACGTACATATATATGTTTAGATACTGTAGTTACGTATTGATGCATTTGTACCAACACATTCGTACCTAAATTTATGTACTAATACATTTGTGCTGAAACTTACGTACTGATACTTCTACACCTATGAGTAAAATAAGGTAGCTAAAGTTATGTACTGATACATTCGTACCGAAACTTATGTACCGATACTTCCGTTCGTATGAATAAAATAAGGTACCAAAAGTTTTGTATAAATTGTTTTTGTTTTGTTGTTGAATTTTTTTTAATAATAAGAATTTGTTGTAGCCTATTTTATCTGATAAGGGAAAGATGGCCGGCGGCAATGAGAGATTGTAGAGAGAGATGTGTTTGTAGGAATGTAGGGAATGTGTGTGTTGTTCATCCCTACGTAGTGCCTTTATTTATAGTAATAAGAGGGAGAAGAAATCCTTCATCCCCAATGAATACAAGTCCATATAGGAAAGAATAACTAGAATAAAATCTAATTTAGGATTTACACAATCACACTTTAACTAGGAAAGTTCATAACACTCTCCCTTGAGTGTGTAAATACTCAAGGTGGATTCAGCATCATGTAGAAGTTGAGGAAGTCGACTCGTCGACACTGATTCTGGGAACAACACTATTCTTAATAAGGTAGGAACTTGCATAAGTAAGTCTCACTAAAAAACCTTAAGGCTATGGCAAAAACCTGAGAAGGGACAAAATTCATAGTCTAAGGAAAAATGCATGAGCAATGCAAAGTCAAATGAAACATCTACAGGACGTCATCATGGATATGATCAACCCAAGGTGGGTGCCTTGTTAAAACCTAGTTAGGTAGCAAAAACCCATTGGGAAAAATGCTCGTAATCGTAGGGAAAAAGAGTACATTAAGATCAAGCAAGTATACTTCAGGATACTCTAGCTCCCCCTGAGTTCGACACAATTCCAAAGAGAACTAGCAATGTTACAACTCAGAAAGTTTATGCATACTAATTCCTTGAACGAGCCTCTGAAACGTCGCTTTCGGTACTGATTTGGTGAAGAGGTCGGCCATATTGTCTTGCGAACAGATTTGCATGACTTCAATCTTCTGATGCTCTTGTTGTTGATGTGAGAAGAAGAACTTCGGTGCAATGTGCTTGGTGTTGTCTCATTTGATGTAACCCTTCTTGAGCTGTTTGATGCATGCTGCATTGTCTTCATAGATCGTCGTATGAACATCAACAACGAGGTAAAGATCGTAGGAGCTTCGAATACGGCCCACAACTACTCTCAACCAAAAGCATCCCGAGTTGCTTCATGTAAGGCGAGAATTTCAGCATGGTTAGACAAAATGGCAACTAAGTTCTGTTTAGTTGACCTCCAAGAGATTGTGGTGCCTCAAATGGAAAAGACATAACTCGTTTGAGAACGTGCCTTGTGTGGATCAGATAAGTATCATGCGTTGGCATAACTAACAAGGCGAGGATAGACTTGAGAAGTAAGGGGTGCGGCATCACTCAAGGATTTGTAGGGATAGAATAAGCCCAAATCCGTAGTACCCTTAAGGTAGCGAAAGATGTCCTTAACACCAATCAGTGTCTACATGTTGGTGCATTACTGTATCTTGCCAAAAGATTAACAACGAAAGAGATGTCAGGTCTAGTGTATTGAGCTAAGTACAATAAAGCGCCTATCACACTTAGATAAGGAACTTCAGGCTCTAAAATTTCTTCATCATCCTCCTTCGGAAGGAAGGGATCTCATTTTACATCTAGCGATCGAACGACCATAGGAGTACTTGAAGGCCTCGCTTTATCCTCGTTAAAGCGGCGCAACACCTTACGGGTGTAGTTCATTTGATGTACTAAGATTCCATCCAAACAGTGCTCTATCTCGAGACCAAGACAATATCGAGCCTTTCATAGATCTTTCATCTCCAATTCCAACTTCAGGTGCATGGCAATGCGAGCTCTTCAGGAGTTCCAATAGGGTTTATGTCATCGACATATACTGCAACTATTGCAAAACCGGAATGTGACTTCTTAATTAACACATAAGGGCATAGTTCGTTGTTCACATATCCCTGACTAGTCAAATACTCACTCAGACGGTTATACCACATTCTTTCAGATTGCTTCAAACCGTAGAGTGAACGCCTCAACCAAATTGAGAGCGTGCTCCAAGTTTTGGAAATATTTGATCCAACCAATGTAAGTCTTTCGAGAACTTTCATCTAAATTTTCGTATCTAGATCCCCATAGAGATACATAGTTACTACGTCTATCAGCTGTGTACTTAGTTTTTCGGAAACTACCAAATTGATAAGGTAGTGAAAAGTAATCACATATATAACGAGTGAATAAGTTTCATCATAGTCAATCCCAGGGCGTTGTGATAAGCCTTGCACAACAAGATGAGCTTTGTAACGCATAATTTTGTTCTTCTCATTACGCTTCCAATGAAAACCCACTTGTAGCCAACGGGCTTCACATGTGGAGGACTAGGAGCTACTAGTCCAAACACCTTACATTTCATAAGTAAATTGAGTTCGACTTGGATTTCTTGTTTCCAGTTTGACCAATTGGTTCTACGTCGACATTCATCAACGGAACGGGGTTTAATGTCATCACTTAACATGATCTCAGTAGCTACTGCATATGCTAATGCATCGTGGACGATCTTCTTATTTCTACACCAAACATCATCTAAGCTAGCATAATAGACCAAAATCTCAGATTCTTAGGAGGTGGATTCGTCTCTTCAATGACGTTTCTATAATCTAAAATTTCCTTATGAGTTGGATAGAATGAGTAAGCAACAGTCGGATTCACGGTAGGCTATTTAGGTGCCTATGTCGTGGGTTTCCTCTTCTGGGGGTGTGAATCATTTGAACCAGGAGGTCTGCCACGCTTTTGTGTAGGGGCAGATGATTAGCTAGCTGCTAATGTACATGAATCATCAAAGTTGGCGTCCCGAGCCTCCAGAAGGGAAGTCCGTCGTACATTTGGTACATCCATCTTTGCAGGCACATTCGTAGCTGGAATATGTGATCTTGTCTGTCACATCCCGACCTGGGGTCCACCACATCCCGGGCCCGCTCCACCACCGTATCACGATATTGTCCGCTATGAGCCCTGACTACGCCCTCACAGTTTTGTTTCTGGGAACTCACACGAGAACTTCCCAGTGGGTCACCCATCATGGGAGTGCTCTCGCGCGCTACTCGCTTAACTTCGGAGTTTCCATGGAACCCGAAGCCAGTGAGCTCCCAAAAAGCCTCGCGCTAGGTAGAGATGGGAATATACATATAAGGCTTACAGGATCCATACCCCTGGGCGATGTGGGATCTTACAATCCACCCCCTTAGGGGCCCGACGTCCTCGTCGGCACACTTCCGACCAGGGATTGGCTATGATACCAAATTGTCACATCCCTCTGAATCCTTTGTAGAAAAATGGGAGGATTCGAACGAATCTTGTCATAAGAAAGCTTAGTAATAAGCTTTCCCATTGAACATGTTTGACATGCGATTCCTTGAATCGAACCTAAACTTTAGGTTAATAAATGCTTGTGTGATGATTTGAGGATACTGCGCATCGCTATTCGTCTAGGATGTCCCAAACTGTGAAATCCCGTTCCTGAATTTCACTATTGTAATTTATGTATTTCATACTCGCGGGGTTTTATAGTATTTTTGCGATTTTAAATTAATTTTAGATTTAAAAAAAAATTAAAAAAAGAAGATAGAAGTTGCCGGATGACAACAAGGGAGAGGGGAGAGAGAGTTTCGAGAGAGAAAATTATGGAGGTTCGGCTAAGGGGAAGAGGAGAGAGGAAGAAGGCTGCCAATGAGAAAAAAAGAAAAGAGGAGAAATGAAGGGAGGGGAGTGATACCAGATCATTTGCCCGATTTTCTTCTTCGACTGATTTTCTCATCGTTTTTCCAGCAAAACAAGGCAAACCACTACCTAGAAACAACTCCCTAGCCTTCCCTCTTCCATTTCCACCCAAAATTAGAAGGAATTTGGTGGTAATTTTGGGGAAAAACGGGCGGTGATCCGTGTGGGTGTACGACGGCGATCCGCAAATCGTGAAGCTAACTCAGCCAATTACCACCACTAATAGGCTTCCCTCAACCTGAGGGACAAAGCCCAAGCAATGGTGGAGGCGTAAGAGCGAGTATGTAGGTCGAATCGAAGCACACACAATTCTAGGGTTCTGGCAGGTCGTGGGTGATTTCAGGCGTTTCCCGACCGAATTGGACTTTGGCACAGGTATGAAAATTGCTCATCTCACTGAGATCTACTTGGTTGTAAAATTTGGTAATTTTTGGAAATTGTTGAATTTTCTGGCAAATCGGGGCGGCCGACCGCCGCGTGCGGCGGCGCGTGGGTTGACACCCCACCTGCCCTTCCTAGACTAATTTGATGCCCTGATTCCATATTTGACATCCGTTTAGTGAAATCCCGATGTTTTAATATAGTTTCTTAGTTGACCGCCTAGTTGGCTACCACTTGATTATTATATGAATGAACGATCCGATCTTTGGATCGACACCAAACTTTAATATGTGATAGTATGTAATATTTGAGGACATTAGGAACTTATGGATTGGGAATCTAACATACAGATCTTCTCAAATTAGATTTCTAAAGTTTGTAAAATCCAACGTTGATCGCCACTTCAAGTTGCGATTAGCGGAGATCCAACCGTTGGATCGTAATGAAATTTTAGTATGTTGTTTTAGAAGCATAATGTGGACTTTGGAAGCTACGGATCGGAAATCTATGGGAAGATGTTCCAAATTGACTTGTATAGAGTTGTTGACCCCATATTTGATAGAGACATGACTTTTGGTCAATAGGCTACAAAATGATCTTAAATATTAAAATCTGTATTACTAGAGACTATGTAGGGCTTAGTGGGCTTATTTTGGTTAATTAGTTATCTCAGATTATATATACATCGGTTTACGTGTATGGGACGTCATATTGTGATATGTATGTGTTTATTTATCTTCTTAATAATGTGAATGATAAGTATGATAAATGTTATGACAATGTGGTCCTAGAACTATATTAAAAGTATTCTATAGAACTTATATGCTTGAGTGACATATATTCTGTAGAACTTATATGCTTGAGTGACATATTAGTTGGTGGCCATGAGAAGTTGATCGGTAGGTGACTACATTATAATTGGTTGTGTGTTGAATTTGCTGCAGCATGTATGAGTGGTACATGGATGGTCCTGCTTGGTATATCCGCTTTGGAGGACCATACCCATTCTAGGAGTGAACATGCTTGGTATATCCGCGTTGGGTGATCATTGCCTTAAGCTATAGGATACAGTTCTGCTTGGTATATCCGCGTTTGGGGACTATTTGGGATGATCATGCTTGGTATATCCGAGTTGGGTGATCACTGCCTATGTTATTAGACTATGCTTACGGTTTTGCTTGGTATATCCGCGTTGGGAGACCATACGCATTCTAGGAGTGATCATGTTTGGTATATCTGCGTTGGGTGATCACTACCTAGAGCTATAGGATACAATCCTGCTTGGTATATCTGCGTTGAGGGCTGTCAGGGGGTGGTCATGCTTGGTATATCCGCGTTGGGTGATCACTACGCATTCTAGGAGTGATGAGGATTAGTTGTACTTGGTACATATGAAATAGGCGATCATAGTTTAGTTGGATTCTGTTGAGTGGTCTGGAATCCTACTCGGTGTTTTGGTTCCGTTGAGTGGTCCGGAACCCGATGTTGATTGATTTCATTGAGTGGTCCGAAATCACATCATTTGACTTGTTGGTTCATTGGATTTGATATCAGCTTCAGAGATGTAGGCTTCGGTCGAACTGTGTTGCTCTAGCCTTGCATTTTGGTATATGATATGTGTTATTGATTGATATGATTATGGAATAATGTTGGTTGTGATTGTTGTCATTATGATTAGACTCGTTGACCATTGTGGCTAAAGGATAACATTGTGCTTTGTTGATTGTTCTTTGAGATATTGCATACTATAGATTGTGGTATTATGTGAAACATAGTGATTTATATGAAGGATGAATGGGAAAGCATATGTGTGGGAATAGCACACCTGCGTGCATGACAAGATGATAACTGTGTTTAGCTTATGGTTGAGGTGTAGTGTCGTGCCCTATATTTTCCACTATAAGTATTTTACGAAAAGGTTAGAGTTTGACGAATGACGAACTACGAATGGCTTGATCCCTATTTAAGGTACGTAGGTAGTCTAACAACGAGGTTAGATGCAGCCATAAAGTGTATGAAAAATTACTATACGAATCGATGCTTGAGTTGTGCTTTGTCATATCTCGGAGGCGGGGTATTTTAGACATACAGATACTTGGTGACGTCATTTGTTGACCTGGACGTATGTCGGGATCGGGGCGTGACACAAACGATCATGCCAAAGTGTAATTTTGTGCACGGTCCTAGAAGTAGGGCCGGCCACATAACGGCTCTCTATGGGGCTTATGGTCGTAGTATACAGACCAATCGGGATACGCTCCATCTTCTCTAGAATACACTTTTGGCCATATTCGTAAGAAGTTATGCACAGAAATTCAACTCCGTTTTTACGTGGGTTTCAGCGTGGTAATTATTATCACTAATGTCCTTAAAACTCAACAACGTTCTTCCGGAATGCGGAGAATAAGGTGCCTCATCAATGGTCAAAATTGTACCATTGGACAACATTATACGTGTCTTACCGTATCCTTCGATTAGGTTGGATGAGCCTGAAAGCGTTGTCAGAGGTGCATTCTTAGGTATGAAGTTAATGAAATAGATGTGTTCATGCAAAATGCTGTGCATGGTTGCACTATCTGACAGACAACTAACTTCCGCGCTAGTCATACCTAGAATGAAAAATTAATTTGAATCCGTCACATGCATAAAAGTTCTCAAAACAAACATCTATTCAAAATAATTTTAAGTATTCAAGGACGGAAATTAATTAAAAACTTAATATCCAAAAATAAATCACCAACAAATAATCCAAACATAAAGGAAAATTGTTCAAAATTAATCAAAAAAACAAAAAGGGTTCGACCACTACTGTGGAATTCGGCCCCATTGTCTTATTTTAACTAAAAAAAATAGTTTATGTCTAAGATTCTAATCTTCCATAGGGGTAACAGCCTCTTGAAAGTTGTAAACCTCCATCTTTGTACTCTCCTGTTTGTCCACTTACATAAAGTTTATTCAAACTTCTTACTACGAGAATGATATTCAGCTTTAACTTTCTGGGGAGCTCAGCAAACACGGGACCAATGGTCATTTGAACCACAACGATAACACATATCCGCATCCATGGTTTCAGGAGCTTTGCCCTTATTCTTGAAGTTTGGGGCCTTGGGAGCGAGGTTAGGGCATTTCTGGGCTTTGTTTCCTTCTTTAGATGGGCCTTGGCTCTGTTGACCTTGACGGGGTAGTTTCTGGCAGCCCCTACCACGCCTCTTTTAGCGTTTTAGACTTTGGTTCGTTCTATAGTGTGTGAAATCCCGTTCCTGGATTTCACTGTTATCATCTACATATTTGTATTATTGAGATTTTATATTATTTTTCGGGAATTTATACTAATTTAATTGAATTTAGATTTCAATTAAACTAGTTACGAAGAGTAAAGTTTAGAAATTAATTAGTTAAAATCGGTAGACCTTTCGAGGTCACAAATTTTATTGTTGAATAGATCTCGAACCCATGAAAGCTTAGGTGAAAGCCGTTTGTGAGTCCGAATTATAACGGTATAGTTATGGACGTTTAAAGTTGTGAAGTTATAGATAGTAGGAAGTGTTTAACTTTCACTAGTGGGTTAAAGGTTAAAGGAGAGAGAAATAGAGAGAGAGAGAGGGAGAGAAACGGGGACAAAGCGAGAGAGATGGATTTTAGGGATTTGCAAATCCCTCTCCTTCACAGAGAAACTCTGCAAATCAGTAGGCCCAGCCCCTAACTCTCATCCCCAGATCCTCTTCATACTGCAAATGAATTCTTTTCCCTTTATTGCTTCCGCTCTCAAACCTCACTTTCTTCCTCTCACAAATACCTACGAAGAACATGATCAAGGGCACACAAGCCCACCAACGCCTCCATTTTTCGGCGAAACATCACCACAGAACCACATCACTCCCTCCATTCAGCTCAGGACACACAGGTGATGGCCTTTCACTGCGCAGTGGCTACTGCCACTGTTCATCTGCTTCTCCTACGAGACAACAGGGGTATATCACTATGGAAGAACTAGAGCAAGTCCTCCACGAATACGGCTTCCATGGTGAATTCTAATCTTTCTAGGTACAACCATATCTCACTCCCTCTGGTCAATCTCTGATTTTGAGTCTTTCCGAAAGCTGCTATCATCTCCAAAATCCTTATTCTGGTATGTAGATAACTGCTAAGTGCTGCAACTCACTAAGTTTGGCCACATGCCTTCATTGTAGCATATGCCCTCTGTGACAAGTATATATATTTTGGCTATTTGATAATGTGAATGAATACGCAAGGTCTTAATGATACTATTCAGGTTGTACTTACTCTTGGTCTACCGCTGACATTGGCCTTCAATTCACCATTAAATGCGGAAGAGGAAGTCCACCCTGCCATATGGTTAGAGCCTTTTTCCTTTGAACAAGATGTTGGGGGACCATACGCATTCTAGGAGTGATCATGCTTGGTATATCTGCGTTGGGTGATCACTACCTACCTGATTATCTTGACCCTGCTTGGTTAATCTGCATTGGGGGGGGGGGGGGTCACAAGTGGTCCTGCTTGGTTAATCCGCATTGGGGGACCATACTATATATGGATCGCGCTTGGTTAATCTGCGTTGGGCAATCCTTATGGCCATGTATGCTTAGTAGTGATCATGCTTGGTTAATTCGCGTTGGGTGATCACTTCCTAACAGCTGTATAAGTGACTCTGCTTGGTTAATCTACCTTATGGACCCACATCCTGTTTGGTTACTTATGAAGGCTTCGGCCGAACTGTGACCCTCTAGCCCTAGTTTTTAATGTACATATGAATGATGGTTTTTGAGAATATTGGTGGTTTGAATGGGAAAAGCCGTTAGATATTTGGGTGACTTCTTCGGGGTTGTTAGAGTTCCTTGGTTAAATTTGTGAAATGATATGTTACGGCATTCATTGATTAACATAATTAAATTTTAAGATCATGCATCTTTGATTCATGATTAATTAATTGATTTGATTGTGGAATGACGTTGGGTACGATTGAGATTATTACGGTTAATGTGACTTGATAATAACACTGTACTTCGTTGGTTCTTTGATATGTTACATATTATGATTTGCGGTATTATGTGAAACAGAGTGATTTATATGATGGATGAACTACGAATGGCTTGATCCCTGTGTAGGGTACGTAGGCAGTCTAACGAGGAGGTTAGATGTAGCCATAAATTGTACGAAAGATTACTATGTAGTTGGATCGTGAGTAATGTTTGCACATATCCCGAAGGCGGGGTATGTTAGAGATACGGATACATGGTGACGTCACGTGTCGATCTTAGACGTATGTCGGGATCGGGGCGTGACATAGTGTGCTTTAGGCACAACAGTCGCCCCAGTAGGTCGGGCTTGATGATTTTTCATCAACAGCTGATTTTGCTTTTCAGCAAGAAGTAAAACAGAGATCAAATCTGAAAACTTAGTGAACTTCTGAGCTCTATTTTGTTGCTGCAGGACAATATTAGTAGCAGAGAAGGTGAATAGGTCTTCTTCAGAAGATCCTCTTCGGTCAAAGTCTAGTTACAAAATTTGAGAAGTGATCAGATTCAACAAACTTCAGAATTATATTCATTTACAGACTTAAAGTCTTGGAAGCGTAAATGCTGCCAGTTATGTCTTGCTTTAAGTAAGAAGATGTCCTATTGGTGATCAAAACAATTGGCCAAAGCGACCCATAGTGCTAGTGGATCATCCTCAACAAGATACTCGGTTTGCAATGCATCATGAATATGTCATTGGATGAAGATCGTGGCTGTGGCTTTCTTAGCTTCGCCAACCTGGTTGTCCGTCTCATCTTCAATTGTGGGACACAAGTTCTTTGTAATGATGTGGAGCTTCACATCTTGGACCCACTTGAGGTAGTTCCTTCCAGAGACCTCCAAAGCGGTGAAGTCGAGTTTGTTCAAGTTCGACATGTTCCTATCACAAAATAGATGGACAAGATGTGGTTAGTGCAATGAAGAAAAATATCAATCCATTCATATATGAATAGAACATTCAGGTTTTAATAGACATGTATTGGATAAAATTCGTATGAAAAAGCTTCAGGTTTTCAAACAAGGCATGTTTGTAGAAACTTCAGGTCTCAAAATAATTATGAACTTCAGGTTCATATGTTCCTGCAGACAATTATAATTGAACTTCAAGTCTATAATTACAGAAATATGCAACAAGAGAATATGCAAATAGAACTTCAGGTCTATAATTATAATTGAATTAATTATTTGGACTTTGGGCCAAATTTAAAGTGCAGGTGAAAAAAAAAATATAAAACCCATTAGGCCTAAAATAATTAGGCAATTAAACTCGGGGCCCAAAATAATAGGCAAAAGCCCACAGGTGGGCTAATCAAATAGGTGACGTGCATCTCAGGCCCAAATATTGGGCTGGTTTGGTCTCAGGCCGAGTATGCATGCTGGCCCATGCATCACAAAGTAAGTGGGATGCATGTGCAAGCCCAAAATAGGGGCCCGTGAAGGGCACGAATCAACTGTGATGCAGACACGGGAGCATGGATACTCCAACAAAGCTGGGATCCAGTGCGGCACACACACATATACCAACAGTAGCTGGGATCCTGTGTGACGTGGTGCATGGGAGAAACAACAAGAGCCCTGATAGGCTCAACTGGTTCTCGGGCCAGGTTATCACCAAAGCCTAAAGGGCTGGTGATGTGGGTCGAAACTCTTGACACAAGCAGGCCCAAATAACAAGGGTGCTATGCGAATGGACCGAATAGAAATCAAGGCCTGTTAGAGCTCGGATGGGATCTTCAGGCCACCCCAGCGACGCTGGGTGTGGGGATCCACCGAAACTAGTCTACTGAGCCGCTTCAGACGGTGTTTCCATGGCCGGTGCAAGCCATTAGAGAACCAATTTTTGTCAACGGAGTTGTAATCTCAATGTCGGGGGGGGGGGGGGGGGGTGGAAAAACCTGAAGGAATTCAACCGAATTCGAATAAAAACTCATGAAATTCTTCTGGAATTTTGAAAAATCGTTGGTAAAAACGATGAGTTTCATCCAAATTACACGACTGCTGGTTGTGTTTCGTCAGAAAAAATGGTTCAGTTTTTTTTTTTTTTTTCAATTCAATTCAATGCATGGACATATATCTGATGCAATTCATGGCAATATCAAATTCATATAATTCAACAATTGTGAATATAACGCATACACAATTTATGTAGAATCTAAAATTTGAAAAACGTAAACTTGAATCATGCATTATGGTGAATGTTCATGCTATTAGGGCTGCAAAAATATCGAGATAAAAATCGTTGTATTGGAAGAACCTGATTGCATGATGATATGGATGAACTGGTTTGATGCAAAAAATCTCCTCGTCAAATTCCTATGCGCAGTGATAGGAGCGTTCTGATAACGTGTTGTAGCCTATTTTATCTGACAAGGGGAAGGAGGTCGGCGGCAAGGAGAGATTGTAGAGAGAGGTGTTTGTAGGAATGTAGGGGAATGTGTGTGTTATTTCTCCCTACGTAGTGCCTTCATTTATAGTAATAAGAGGGAGAAGAAATCCTTCATCCCCAAGTAATATAAGTTCAAATAGGAAAGAATAACTAGAATCAAATCTAATATAGGATTTACACAATCACACTTAAACTAGGAAAGTTCATAACAGAATTTGAATTTTTATTAAATTTGTATCTATTAATATGATTGGAGCACAAAAAAATACATTTATTATGGATGGGTAAAGAATTTTGAATGGTAACCTAAATAATAGATGTGCTATAATTACTTATATGGTAAGTTTTAAAAATAAGAATTTATATTAGATTTTGAAAATCATTCAGATTAAAATCTAAAAACAACCGTATTGAAGCCTTAAAATCTAAAAGCCCCTAAAAAATACCACTCACGAACACAATTCAGAACAACAATTAGCAATCACAACATTTCACAATCTATCTGGATACTTGAAAAGAATAGAAAAAGATTGAACCTTCGAAAATACAATAAATTGGGAAAACTAACACGAAAGCAGCTAGAGAGTATACCTGTTGCCGGGCTTCCCTGTACGATGTCACTCGTAGCAGAACCAGTATCACTTTGACTATCTAGATACACATTAAGGAAGTTAACGAAAAAACAATAAGATTATACGAAAATTCGATTTCAACTACAAGGAAACAAGATTATATTCCATATTCTGTTCCAGCAACTACATAACGATTTCTAACACCGAAATCAATCATTTTACATGTAATAGGATACATGGGTTTCCATATGCATTGGAAGTGAAATCTTTGAAGATGCTTCCATCTGCAACTCAGAATACATAGTTGCACCAGCATGATCCAAGTACACAAGTCCTACATTTTCCAAACCCAACAGCAACAATAACCAAAACAAAATAATAGTTCAGTTCAAAGTTAGAAAATTTTCACTTGGGTCAACATAAAAGGATTGAAAAGTAACAAGTTTTAATCTCAGAAGCTCTGTTGTATCATTTTCCAGCTCAATTTTATCGGGAAACAAGCGGATAGTAAAAGGAGCGGAACATAGAAGGGAATTAAAGAGATGCAGAACATCCAATCGTTTGAATTCGGTAGCTAGGATTTTGTCACTGGTATTGGGACCGTTGGGGTATCCGTACTGCTCTCCAAACTCTCACAGATACGCTTCCTGCTTGCCTCCATGCTCGATTCAACAGAGACAGAGAGAGGGACTAAACGGTAAGAGAAATGCTGAGGAATATCTCTCAAAGTGGATTTTCTATGGACTTGGCACAAAGTTTATAATATTATCACGGAAATTGTGTTGAAAGCACGAAGTTTTAAACCAAATAATGTGGTTGTAGAATTATCAGAGAGACGGGCCAAGGCCCACTTCCTACAACACCGGTATTGTCTCAAACTTGCTAATTACTGCTTGCACAATCCATTAGGTGTGAGGTTTTGTCACAAAAAGTCTTGGTGTTAGTTAGAGTGGTGTCAGAATATTTAAACTCTTCTTTTCTCAGAGATATGGCCGATGTGGAAGATGATGAGTCAATATTATTGTACATATTTTACCCAATTCTTAGTATAATTTGGTAATTATTTTGGTAGAATCTTGATACTTTGATTTATATTCTTAATGTAGGAAATTCGAGTTCCTCTAGAGAAAAACATGACCAAACGGACGAATTTTGGAATGATTAAAATTTGAGGATATTCGTGTATCTTTTGGCTTGTTTGTATCAAAATTTGGAATTTATCTACCAAACGGTTATTTTCTGACGATTAAATAAAGAAGCAGTGCGCGTTGCTGAAAAGTGACTTTTCTGGGCTTAAACTGCATTTTTGGAGCCCAACATGACCTTAGATGGGTTCTTGGCCTTCTAGAGAAGTGTTCAGAATGGTCCAAGCTTTAAATCCAGCTATTTTGGGCCAGTTTTGGAGCTGATTTGGGTCCAAAACGTGGCTATGCAGATTTTTGGACGAATTTACCAAGTTAATTTAGGATTATGTTTCCTATTTTATTTCAATTTATTAGGTTTGCTAGTTTTATTCTAAAACCTTTTACTAGGAGGATTTTAATTAGAGTAGTATAAATAAGCCTTTTTGGCCAACCCTAAGAGGAGGGGAGAACGCATGCACTTTGGCTTCAGAGAGCTTTTGACGATTTAAGTTTATTTTCAAGGTGTTTTCTATCCATGTTTCTTACAATAATTTATTTTATGATTGTTCGTAACTAGTTTATTTTGCTAGGGGCGAGGCCACGAGCCTTAGAAAGAATATGTAGCTTCTTTTCAATTTGCTTATGATATTATGCATGTAGGTTTTGAATTATTAATCACTGTGCTTGAAACTATCTAATTGTCTTGATGATTGGCCGCCATTAGGATATTTAGAAAAGTAATTTGATGCAATTTTGGCGGAGGGCTGTTCCTGAAATTGGCGCTAGCTTCTTGTGGTTAATATGTGTAACTTCTTAAGATGGACGACACGTCCTAAGGGTTATATGATTTTTCAAAAGGTTTTCACAAAACTTAATGAGTCTTGCATGTTCACATTCGATCTGGACGCCACTGATGGGTTGCATGTTAGATATACGTTCTATGTTGGAGGTTCCAAGTAGGGCATACTTTACGAAAATCTAACCTTTAAATATGCATGTGTAAGTCATAAGTAATGAGAATAACTACGTATGATTGTTAAGGTGAAGGCAGAACCCTAGTGTTCAAATTTATTTTCAAAACTATTTTCTTTTGTTTTCTTTACTTTCTCAATTTATCTAATTTTTTTATTTAAAATTCGTTTTTAATATTTTAAGTCATAAAATCAACATTTTCTAATGTCACATCCCGACCTTGGCTCCACCACAACCCGGACTCGACTCCATCGTAACACGATATTGTCCGCTTTAGGCCCCAACCACACCCTCACGGTTTTGTTTCTGGGAACTCACGCGAGTAGAACTTCCTAGTGGGTCACCCATCCTGGGAATGCTCTGGCCCATTCTTGCTTAACTTCGGAGTTCCTACGGAACCCGAAGCCAATGAGCTCCCAAAAAGCCTCGTGCTAAAGGAGGTGGGCATGTACATATAAGGCATAGAGGATCCACTCACCTGAGCGATGTGGGATCTAACAATCCGCCCCCCTTATGGGCCCGACGTCCTCGTCGGCACACTTCCGGCTAGGGATTGACTATGATACCAAATTATCACATCTCAACCCGGGCTCCACCACAACCCGGGCTCGACTCCATCGTAGCACGATATTGTTCGCTTTGGGCCCTGACCACACCTTCACGGTTTTATTTTTGGAAACTCACGCGAGCAGAATTTCCTAGTGGGTCACCATCCTGTGAATGCTCTGGCCCATTCTCCCTTAACTTCGAAGTTCCTACGGAACCCGAAGCTAGTGAGCTCCCAAAATGCCTCGTGCTAAAGGAGGTGGGCACTTACATATAAGGCATAGATGATCCACTGCCCTGGGCGATGTGGGATCTAACATCTAAACTTTGTTTTCAAATAATTAATTAAGATTTGGTTTTAACATAAATTATTCATTCAATCCATGTGGAAAATGACCTTGCTTGAGCTGCTATACTACGCCAACCTTGTACTCTTGCAAGTATTTTTAAGTGTTTTTATCTCTACTTTTGTAGGTGGTAAAATCTCTATCAAAAGATATCAACACCCCCCACGCATGACTATTAATGGGTCATACGTGGAAGATCCACACATCGGCAACCACATGAAACCAAGATGACTCACCTAACACGTGGGGCCAAGGAACCCACCATCATCGCGCGGGGTAAAGAGGATCCACTCATCACGTGGCAATACGAGCCCGCTCCCTAGCTCTTACACCTTGGAGAATTATCCGAGAGTTGGGGCAAATGCCTACTTCCAACAACACCGATATTGTCTCCAACTTGGTAATTACAACCTGCATAATTCGTCAGATGTGGAGTTTTATCACAAAAGGCCTTGGTGGTAGTTAAAGTGGTGAAGATATTTAAACTTCTTTTTTCAGAGATATGATCGATGTGGAATATATCAACAATGGTTGCTGGTGATTGGATTGTTACATAAGTGTTGGTTAACGTACTTATTTCCTATTGGTAACATCATTTTGGTTTGCAAATTTGGTCTCTTTAGCATTATACTCTCCCAATCAGTCAATGAAATTTTGTGTTTTCAAGAGTTTAGTGTTTTTTTTTTATATTTATTTAATTTTTTTTAAATAAAAAAAACGATATTGTCTACACTAAGAGAGAGGGAGGGTGGGCTTAGCTTCACAATGGGCTAGTAATAACCTAAAACCTCTCACTTACAAATGAAGATGAATACTACTAGACTGTAGTGCTAAGTAGCATTTCAAGAGTTTTTGAGTGGTCTTGAAAAAGTTAAAAAGGTAAAAAGCTTCGTTTACGCCACTTCAACAACGTGTCCATTCAATCCAACCATTAGTTTGTCAAAAATACGATTCAATACATTAATTGTTATAATGTACATGACTAGATACTTATAAAACAATTCAACTAGTTATATTTTAGCGTTTAGTATACTGAGCATATTCAATAATAGTGGTCAAACCAGTGGAAATTCATAAAGTAAGCATAGCTAAGTTAGCGATGATTCAATAAATGTGGGCGCGTGAATTGTTGTACTTTTCAATTACCTTAACTTCAAACTTTATTTTGTCACTTGGACTAGCTTAAAATTTTAATAAGCTGAAAATCATGTCATGTTGTTTAATGTTGGCTTGCATCTTTTTGTGTTTGTGTTGAATATCCGATCTATTCACTTAATTTTTTAAACTTGTTTAATCTATTCACTTGTTATAATACTTTTGATGTGAAACACTGTTCTCCAACACATATACATGTCATAAATTATTAGCTCAAAAATATAAATGTTCTTAGTAACTATGTATGGTAATTGATTAAGTGAATTTCTATGACTCCCCGTTCACAAAATGAAAGATAATCAAGATGACACACCCCGACCGAGATCGAGGCATGTTGGCCTTTACGTGAGGGTGACGTAGTCATGTGCACAGTGCGGAAGCAATAATAAAGGTAGAATTACGAATGAATAAAAACCAAACTTCAAGGAGTGCTAGAACGGAAATAAGTGTGAATACACAATCAAAGCATAAATAGTCTAGGTGCAGTCAAGCATAAGAAGTACTTAATTAAATAACACCCGAAGGTGGTCCTACATAGGTGATGGTCTGTCAGAATCTCCGTTGTGTCCTCGTGAGCCACCAACAAAGCTACCTAAAACCTGGAGGGGCGCAAAACAAAAGCGTGAGTGGGCAAAAACAAAGCTTTTCGAAAATCATTTAATAAACAACAGTTATAACCCCTCGCCGTAAAACCTGTATACTTTCCCAGAAAATAATATATACATATACCAAAACTCAACTGAACTCATCATCGTCAAAATATGTAAACAAATCATGAATATGCCATGCCATGCAACTAAGTCATCAGGTAAGTAATCCAAATGCAATAATAACTGCAATATCTCATCATCTGAACTCTAGCTCATAAATCATGCTTGCACACGAGTCGAACCCACCTATAGTGGTCTATACGACAGGATTGGGTGTAAAACAATACGCACTAGTGCTACAATCACGTGAAGACTGTGCAAATGATCGCGGGTCACCTACGAGTCGAACCCACTGAAAGTGGTCTATACGACAAGACTGTGCACCTAACTTGGATCCAAGATGAGCGTGTGGTGCGGGAGGTGAACATCACGTGAAAGACTATGCCCCTAACCATGGACAGGAGCACTAACACCAGGGTGCAGGTTAATGAGCTCTCGATGCATCTCATCATAATATTCACAATACAACTTCTCATCAACCACACATAAAATTACCTGGAACTTACCTGAGCGCCCACAGCGTCGACAACCATGCATATACAATTCATAATGTATAAACAATAATATAAATATATTGGCATGGCAATTCATTGCTAAAATAATTTAAAATGAATTTATGGGAAAAATACTTAGTATATAGGTATATACGGAAAACCAAAAGCCCACTCACTGATAAGTAGATGGATCGTAGCCTCCGTGTCTAGCCTGGGTACGCTCGTCCTCCGGATAGGTCTCGCCTATGTGAGAAACAACTATAATAATGTTATTTTAAAGCACATAAACGAAACTAGGAAATAACTTCTCATACATTGCTCAATTGGGGTGTTTGAATATACCAAAATGATCTACACAACCTTAGGAACATCCCCATATTTTTAGAATTATTTTTCGAAGCCTCACGCGCTGCCACGCGCTGGCAAGGGCACGACCCTACACGTAGGCACAGTAGATGGAAACCTAACTGCCGTTAGGAATATTCCGTTAAAAAGTAGCATATACCGTTAAAGATACCTGACGGCGTCAGAATATTCCATCACTTTAACGGAATATTCTCTTGTCTTCTCCGATCGTCCGCCGGATTCCGTTTCAGTTGCCGTCGTCGCTGAGTCACCGGAAAACTGGTAATTTGAAAAACCTTTATAAGTCGTCCATTTCTCAACCAATTTTTATGAAACTTGAACCATTTTGAAGATCTCACAAAAAACGAACAAAGCCATACCTATCTCGAGCTCCAAAGTCGTCGGAATCTTGCCGGAAAAGCTTCGATATTCCGGCCACACCTGCAACTCTTCGTATCTGAGCTTCTCGACGTCCAAATCTTCTCAACGATGCACTCCGAGCATCGTGGAAAGGTCCTTAAGCTTCCTATGAGCTTGGAATCCTAAAAAACCCACGTTTTTACGATTGCATGAACAGTGACATAAATCGGGGTTAGGGTTTCACAAGTTTTCGAGGGTCCCTTGACTTGAAAATGGTACTACTCGAATCGCAACGACACAAGGAACACAATGGTGTTCTTAAAACCTTCGATCTACAAAATTTGTAAGGGTTTTGGTGTTTGCCGTACAAGAAGAAGAGAAGGGTCCGAGAGGGGGAGAGAGAGAAAGTCACGGGAGAGAGAGTGTGTGAATGTGTGGTTTTCTATGTGTGTGTGTGGTCCAACCAATCAAACAAACAACCAAACCAAGTCTTTAGTCCAATTGGGTCCAAAAACTTAGGAAATAATTTAATTGGACTAAAATCATCATACATGTCACACACACACCAACTAACGTCCAAGGGCAAAATAGTCAATTCACGCCGTTGATAAAATTATTTCGGGACGGACTGTGACAAAGATAACTGAAATAACAAACAGTCAAAAAAAGATAATTAAGGTAATTGAAAGTACAAAAGATAAATACAAACCCTCCTTATTATATGGATCAAAGGAGTAAACTTAATTTAGAATTGCAGAGTCACTAAATTTGTTTAACATTACTGGATATCTTTTGCATGATCAAGTGGTGGCTGATGGGTGCATATTTTCATATATTCGTATCATATATTTCCTTTGGATTTTGTATATATGAATGGGTTAAATGCACTAATTTATATTGTTTTAATTTATAGGCATTAAATACTAGAGTTATGCAAAAATGAAGTGAAAAATGAGCTTTTTGGGTGTCTAGAGTAATTCCAGTGGAGCAAGAGGCTAATTAACTGCACCAAGGCATATGCGTTACCACAAGAAGATGAGACTGCAACGGTTTTGGAAATCAAATGGACATGGGAAGCTATTCAATGGATTTTAGGATGGACATAATTGTTTTTATGATTTCCGTTTAATTTCTTTTTCTTTAATTAGGACTTAATGTCCAATAAGGGCTAGGTTTTTAATTAGGTTTTATGTTGCCCCTTTGCCGTGAGTTATAATGTGGAGATTACTTCTCCTTATTGATTCATTTTCATGAAGAAAGCCACCAAAAAACATTTTTCATAGGGGGCTGCGGCAAGGAAGGGCAAAGAGGAAGTACTTTGGAGTTCTTCTTTGCTAGGGCTACGATGTAGCCTAATCATGAATACTTAATTGTCTTGTGGCATTGTTATTATCAAGTTTTTCTTCTTTATTGAGTATCTTTTGCTATTCGTAATGCGCTTGATTTTTATTTAGATGCTTGATCACCATTTAGGTTTAAATTAGGTTGATTTGATGCAAGTTAGAGTAGATGCCATACTTAACTTGGGTTTAGCTTCTTGCAATTGATACCATAACCTCCTATTTGTAGATGCCATACAATTAGGGTTTGTGTGATTTTCCAACAATTTCCATAGAGCTTAATGGGTTCTTACTTGTTTAAATCCATCTAGATGCCATAGAGGGTTAACATGTAAGGATACTTTTGATGTAACCAGATGCCATGGTCGTCGAATAATTTAGGAAAAATCGATCATCAATATTGGGGAACTACTTGAGCATAACATATTAAGGGAATTAAGTAGAATTGGTTACGGTGAATTCGGATGCCCTAGGTATTATTTTCTCATGTTTTTATTTTATTATTTCATGCATTTTATTAGTCATATTTCATTTTTAACTTAATTCAAAATTTCTATCTTTTCAGTTAAAGGTTCTCCACTATAATTTGTTTCGATTTAATTAGTAAGATTTTTAGAATCAATTTGATCTCTGTGGGACGATATCCGTGCTTATATGCTATACTGTCATTTGATTCGTATACTTGCGAGCACAAAAATTCGAATCAAATGACAGTATACGAATCAAATGACAGTATAGCATATAAGCACGGATATCGTCCCACAGAGATCAAATTGATTCTAAAAATCTTACTAATTAAATCGAAACAAATTATAGTGGAGAACCTTTAACTGAAAAGATAGAAATTTTGAATTAAGTTAAAAATGAAATATGACTAATAAAATGCATGAAATAATAAAATAAAAACATGAGAAAATAATACCTAGGGCATCCGAATTCACCGTAACCAATTCTACTTAATTCCCTTAATATGTTATGCTCAAGGAGTTCCCCAATATTGATGATCGATTTTCCCTAAATTATTCGACGACCATGGCATCTGGTTACATCAAAAGTATCCTTACATGTTAACCCTCTGTGGCATCTAGATGGATTTAAACAAGTAAGAACCCATTAAGCTCTATGGAAATCGTTGGAAAATCACACAAACCCTAATTGTATGGCATCTACAAATAGGAGGTTATGGTATCAATTGCAAGAAGCTAAACCCAAGTTAAGTATGGCATCTACTCTAACTTGCATCAAATCAACTGAATTTAAACCTAGATGGTGATCAAGCATCTAAATAAAAATCAAGCGCATTACGGATAGCAAAAGATACTCAATAAAGAAGAAAAACTTGATAATAACAATGCCACAAGACAATTAAGTATTCATGATTAGGCTACATCATAGCCCTAGCAAAGAAGAACTCCAAAGTACTTCCTCTTTGCCCTTCCTTGCCGCAGCCCCCTATGAAAAATGTTTTTTGGTGGCTTTCTTCGTGAAAATGAATCAATAAGGAGAAGTAATCTCCACATTATAACTCACGGCAAAGGGGCAACATAAAACCTAATTAAAAACCTAGCCCTTATTGGACATTAAGTCCTAATTAAAGAAAAAGAAATTAAACGGAAATCATAAAAACAATTATGTCCATCCTAAAATCCATTGAATAGCTTCCCATGTCCATTTGATTTCCAAAACCGTTGCAGTCTCATCTTCTTGTGGTAACGCATATGCCTTGGTGCAGTTAATTAGCCTCTTGCTCCACTGGAATTACTCTAGACACCCAAAAAGCTCATTTTTCACTTCATTTTTGCATAACTCTAGTATTTAATGCCTATAAATTAAAACAATATAAATTAGTGCATTTAACCCATTCATATATACAAAATCCAAAGGAAATATATGATACAAATATATGAAAATATGCACCCATCAGTGGCATAATCAAGAGACTTCTTCCCGTCATGTGCATTGCTAAAGAAGTTGTTCATATAATCCTCAGACACCACCTCACGATAACGAGCAACTCCATCACTTTCCACCACCTCAGGCAATGGCCCAATTATTTCTGTTGCCTTTGGGATGGTAAATATTGGGACAGACACTCTTGATTGGCTGCTTGTAGGCACTCTGTGTTCAGCACTTTTGTACCTTCCATTACTTAGTATCTACAACAAAACAATGTCACAATTGATGAGATGGTTTAAGTCCATAATAATGAGCTTTTCTAGCCACACTCGTTAACCATAAATGTAAGTTATTTTCTGCTAACTAAATCTCATATTCAATTAATTTTCGAAGTCATTTACACGTATGCAGTCGATTGTGATTAACATTTTTCATACTAAAAATGTAAACTCATTTTTAACGATGCAGACCCTTTAAGGGAAGGGATCCCCATTTTTCAAAAAAAATGGGAATACCCCTCTTGACCGTTAGATTTGACTTTAATGAAATTCTGTGGTTGAGATTAAATCACAGACCACAGAATCTCAACCACAGGATTTCATTAAAGTCAAATCTAACGGTTAAGAGGATGTCCCCAATTTTTTTTTTGAAAAATGAGGATCCCTTCCCTTAAAGGCTTTCTTTAACGATGAATATATATATAAATAAAGTAAAGTATATTCGTTCATAAGCTTTTTCAAGCAAAACAAAAGGCCATAATCTAATTAAATTAACTTTGCATGTCGAAGAAATATATTTTCTATGAAACAAACATATACAAAGCTTAATCTAATGAATTTTGTGGTTAACTAACCTGTAATGTATCACCAATGTTGATGACCAGAGCACCAGGGACAGGAGTGATCTCAATCCACTCTCCTTTCTTTCCAGCATCCAAGTCTTCTTCAAGTTTCACATACAAACCTCCAATTCCATCTTGCAGCAGCACAGTTAGGGTGCCCATGTCTGAGTGACGCCCGACATCGACAGTGAGCTCAGGATCAGGGCATGTTGGGTAATAATTCATGTTAACCATTCTTAACCCAATGAGTGCCTCAAGTTTTGAGTCTTCGAGTATCACTCCAAGCTTTGCAATCAAAACTTTCACTAATTTCTTTACCATATCTATTGAGGTTTTTAGGTACTCAAGTGCAACTTCCTTGTAAATTTCATATCACTCATAAATTCATAATACACTTAATCAAGTTGGTATTTTAATTTGTCAATGATTGTTAGAATTTGGGTACGTGTTAAGATGAAAACATTTTAGTGCGTGACAAATGATATGTCGTCAAAAGTGAGTATAAACAAACAAACTATTGATTAGATGAATTCTTATTTGAATTTGTGATCCAAATTGGCAGCCTATATATACAAAAAATAATAAGATCTTACTTGCATTCGTTAGGCCAATAAGTGAGAGCATCAGCATCACTGGTATACACCATGCTCACATAGTCCTTCCACTCCAATGCCTTCTCCTTCTCCGGCACAAAGCTTGTCCCGTACTTCACATATGGGCTAGGGCTCACACCTTTCCGATACGCAGCCTTCTTCTCCGGCGCTTGTCCAAAGAAATCATTAGCAGAACTTTTAAGGGACTCTAGCAACTCGAGAGGCATGCCATGGTTCAAAACTTGGAAGAACCCAAGAACCTCAGCAGCATTGGCAATGTCATTTGCCACTTGGTCATGATCGGGCCCATCCAGCTTTGACAAATCAATTGGCGGGAGCTCATGAACCGGTGCATTAAGCTTCACTATGCGCTCATGTGGTGGTTGTATGTATTGCTCAGGGACTTTGGACAAGCCTAAGTCCACCCTGCCCTTCACACCATTGCCATCTCGAACAACAAAATTGAATAGTGATTTTCCATCTTCAAAACTTGGAGCCATTGATTTTTTGTGTGTGTATTTGATGGTATAGGTGGAGAACTAGATTGATGAATATTTGATGAAATGGATGGGCAAAGGGTGACATTAAATACTAGCTAGAAGGTCGTATGCAGAAGGCAAGCTTCATGGCTTTCTGATTCTGATTAGGTTTGCATTTTTTTTTCTTTTTAGAAAATATAATTTCATTAAGCTAAGATAATACAAACATAACATTGTTTAGAGTAGACTCTGGCACCGAGAAACGTCTTCTATTCCAAATTTCCAATTCACAAGTATTACAATAGAGAGAAAAATTAGCTAGACTATGAGGTATTCTATTACAATGTCACGGTGATAGTTGCGTTTAAATGAACGAAACTGCCACAGCACTCCTTTAGCTTCATCCACAAGGTGCGCATTATGTTATATATCCTTCTCTAAACATAAAAGTTAATGTATGACATTTTGAGAGTTGAATCCTGCTACAATAATAAAGGAGAATCCAATATCAATCTCATTTTAGCCAAGTGAAGTCGACAAAATTTCATGTTAGGAAGAAGTGGTAATGCCAAGGGAAGGGCCAATATTACTACCATTGCATCACCTTTGGATAATGAGTTTAATATGCCATTGTGTTATTTCATACTCTAAGGTCAACGAAAAAGATAAGAATGTAGGTAACATAAAAAGCACTAGCCCGTGGCACACACTCAAGCATTTAGGTACAAATTCCCATATTCACGTACGTAGGTTAACCTTAAAATATAGGCTTAAAAAAATCAAAACTCAAAACAATAAAAAAAAAAAATGAAATTAGAAAAGAAGAGAAGAAGATAGGATGTTATGAATTTTGGAAACTTGACTATAGTCAGTATGATCACTAAATAGCAGTCAGAGTTACTGTAATGGCATCCAACGATCATATATGACTTGACAAGTGATTGTATTAAGTACTTCAATGTACCTTAGCTAGTCCTGAATTTTGGTAGAACTCTTGAAGGAGAAGATCAAAATTTTGAAATTAGTGAGGGGGAGAAATGGTAGGTTTTGCTATATGGCTATTGCGTCATCGATTTCGCAAAAAAAAAAAAAAAAAAAAAAGGGGCAAATTAATGACTAGTTTAACGCGTTGCTTCTCATCATATTTGTTGCAGGAGTGAAATATGCTTCCAAATAATTCCCATGGTTGTATACCCCTGATAAGTGTCACAAACATCAGGCGGTTTTTGGATTGTAGAATTGACTTTTTTTGGACTTTAAAATTGAATACAAGAATTACCGTACATAGGAAAAGTATAATATGCTTTTGAAACTTGAGAATTATCTTTGATTTATTGATACTAACACTAAACAATATTGTTGACTGATCTTCTCTTTTGAGTTTGAGAGCCTTTTCTTCCTGTGAGTGACAGCAGTAGCAACACTAATGATTTTTCTTCTTGTCGCCGGTTCTAATTCCAAGTAGGGTCGGTGGCTGCCCTTCCTTCTTCCTCTTCCCTTCCTCTTTCTTCTTCTTCTTCTTTTTTTTTTTTTGGTGTTTTTCACTGCTTTCCTTCCTATTTTGCTTTCCCTTTACACCCCAATTTTCACAGGTATATCCTGCTGCCCTCAGATCAAATCATCCATCCATCCATATACACGTTCTTATTTTGGCTTCCACTAACTCCATCTCCGTTTTGATCTGCAATTAATTTTAACTGCGAAGTGATGTGGTCTTCAACTAAGAAGGTGTGTAGAGTTCTGGCGTTCACATCGGCTCAGGTGGCAACACCACCTCCTTCTCTCTGTTTGCCATTTCTGGAAGTATTGCTTGTGGCCATCCCACGGGATTCATTGGTTTCTCTTAATATGTGGCTGTGATTGGTAAGATGTTATATGTTGGAAGGCGAAATTCATCTACTTTCCATCTCTGAGGTGTGGGTTCCTGGCAAAAGTTGGTGGTGGAGGCTCGTGACCTTCGTGGAGTGCAGTTCCAGTGCTTTCGGCGATGTCTTTGGAAGGAAGCAGTTAGGTTTAGCTTCTGTGCCTTTTGGTTTTGGGACCAAAACTTGTTTTGGGCATTTGTGTCCATTATTTTGCTTGTGTGGTTATTGTATTTGGGCCTCAATTTGTGTAATTAATTGTGTTGTGTTAGTAAAATAACCTTTGACCCAAAAACTAAACAATATTGTTGGTAGGGATGGTACTTAAATTATAGGGTAAATTACATAAAACTACTTCAACTATTGGGTCATTAACCGTTTCATACATTGTCTATAAAAAGTTTCAATGTCATACCTTATCTTCAAATTTGTTGCAATGTCATACCTTCTGCCAGTTGTCTGTCAATTCATCTGTTAAATGCTGACGGGGCGAGGCGGGGCCCACTTTTTATTAAAAAATAATAATAAAATATTAAAAATATTAACTAAATATTTAAAAAAATTTAAAAAAAAAGAAAAAAAAGAAAGGAAAAACCAAACCCAGATCTCATCACCCCACCCCCCTTGACACACCCTGACCCGGAATGTCCACTACGATTCCGAATCGAGCTGTGCTGGCCGACACCTGGAAGGTGACGAAGCCATAAAGTATAGTGTTGTGGAAAATATGAATAAATTTAAACCTAAAAGTGCCTAAATACAAGAGTGCGCTGTGAGCGGGAATGAACCTATTTCACACGCGACGTCAGAGCATAAGTAAAGTACAGTAGTGTGGGTAAGGATCATACCTTCAGAGGTAGCCACCTATACTGAGATTCACCAAGAGTCCTCGTCGATATGAACTTTCAGCAGCCAAAACCTGGAAGGGAGAAAAAAAAGGGTGAGTGGGCCTGAAAATAAAGTTTTAAAAAAAACCCGTTGAAAACGTTATAACCCTTCGCTGTAAAACCTGTATAGTTTCCAGAAAATCATACTATGTATAAGTATGAAATCAAATGCAAATCAACAGTAAATCTAGAGATATTCCAAATCACTACATATCAGCAGCAGCATAATAAAATCAGGTGCTCATAAATCTATGTTGACACACGAGTCGGAGTTGCCTAATGCAACCTGTACGACTCATAAATTAATTTATGCTAACACACGAGTCGGAGTTGCCTAATGCAACCTGTGCGACAATGTCGGAGTTGCCTATCGCAACCTGTACGATAGTGCCGGAGTTGCTTATTATTGCAACCTGTACGACAGTGTCGGAGTTTCTTATCGCAACTTGTACGACAATGTCGGAGTTGCCTATCGCAACCTGTATGACAGTGTCGGAGTTGCATAAAACATAAATATAGTCATGCCATAACTCAATCATTTCAAATAACACCATAAACTCACCTGAACTTACCTGCGCTTCCCGCTTTCACCTTAGCACTTCAAAGCATTCACAACAATTATATGCCATAATGCAATCTAAAACTCAACCACCTCATAGTATTTTAAAATATATATAAGACATGGCATAAAATGCATAAATCAATTTAAAAGCATTTGTGGAAACTATCAATCATATATATGCTATAAAAAGGAAAAGATCCATTCACCTGGAGTCCGCTCTACCGCTCCCTAGCATAAACATCGAGGCGTCACGAACGATCGGTGCCTAGAACAATTATCAAACCATATCTCAGAATCCTTATCACTAGAACACGTAACTCACATAAAACACATCCCCAAGGATGTTCTAGAATGATTTGAGACCCATTGACCAAAAGTCAACCGTTAGTCCAAAATCGACGGTAGGGTCTACAATCATATGTAACTTGATCTGGAAGATCCGCCCCTTGGATTTCCAATCCGTAACTTCCAAATATCCAAATTATGCTTCTAAATCATCATACTAAAATTTCATTACAATCCAACGGTTGGATCTCCGCCAATTATAAATTTAAGTGGCGGTCAACGTTTTATTTTATGAACTTACAAATCCAATTCGGGAAGATCCGTACATCAGATTCCCGATCCGTAAGTTCGTATGGTCCTCAAATATTACGTACTATAATGTATTAAAGTTTAGTATTCGATTGCTATACTATTCAAGTGGCGGACCTTAATGGAACTAGGTTCAAACGACAGAAATTCTTCAATCGGACTTCACAAATGGAATCAGGGTAATCAAATTTAGCCTAGGAAGGTCCGGGGACGTCTCGGCCCACGCGTCGCCGCAGGTGGCGGTTGGCCGCCCCAACTCGTATGAAAAATCAACTATTTCCAAAAATTACCAAATTTTACAGGAAGGTAGATCTCAATGAGGTGAGCAATTTTCATACCTATGGCCGAGTCCAGTTTGGCCGGGAAGTGTCCCAAATTCATCCAAACCCGCTAGAAGCCCTTGATTTGGTTAGTTGTTGATTCGTCACCAAAACGAACTCTGATACCTTATCCAAGGCTTTGGCCTTGCTCCTGGAGTTGAAAGAAGTCTTTTGGTGGTGGTCATCGACGGTGAAGCTCGCTAGAGCCACCGAAAAAAGATTAAAGCCGTCAGAAAGGTTGTGGGCTTTGTGGCTTCGAACTGGAAAAATGGGAAAGAAATTAGGAAATCTAACATACAAAGATGTAGGGCTCGTCAAGGGCTTTCCATGGACACCAAGATCACCCAAAACAGAGTTCGTATGAAGGAGATATGAGCATGTCAAGTTGGCGGGTAGGGTGGAGAAACTAGGTTTGGCCGGTTCTCACATTTCTCTCATTCCCTCTTCATCTCAACCACACACGTGGCACTCCCTTTTCTCCAGAAAATCTGGAATCATTCAATTTAATGGAAAGAAAATCACTATTTTGCCCTCAATTTCAATCGTTAATAACTTATTCATTATAATTCCAAATTCGATTCCGCTTGTACCCACGCGTTCGTAACGACAAGAAAGTCAAACAAAGTCAATGCATTTGTCTCGAAGGGCATTTTAGTAAATTCACTTATTAAAATTATAAAAATCGTAAAATTTGGAACGAGTCGTTACACCCCATTCGAAACCCCATCCCCTTCTCCCATCTTCCCCATCCGTCGTCCCCCCTGGGCCCCCCAAAACCTTCCTTCCAAACCCAGAATCCTACCCCCACTTCCCCGACCCTTTCTCCCTCCCGAGCCTCCCAACCTCCTCCCTCTCCTCCACTATCTTCACCAATTGAGATGGTCCGACTTCGACGGGAATGAAGGGTTGGGTGGGGTGCGACGATCTGGACAATCTGGGTTCAGATTTGTTTTTTTATTTTTTATTTTATTTATAAGTTTTGAATGAGGTTGAGAGAGTGGAGGAGAAGGAGGTTATTGGGAGGCTAGAGAGGGAGAAAGAGGGGTCGCGGGGGAGGTGGGGGTGGGGTTCTAGGTTTGGAAGGGGGACGGATGGGGAAGATGGGAAGGGGATCAGATTTGTTTCTGATTTTTTTTTAATTTTATTATTATTATTATTTTTAAGTTTTGAATGAGGTGAAGAGAGTGGAGGAGAGGGAGGTGGTTGGGAGACTCGGGAGGGAGAAAAGGGGGGGTCGGGGGGGGGGGGAGGTGGGGGTGGGGTTCTAGGTTTGGAAGGGGAGGGGGACGGATGGGGAAGATGGGAAGGGGATCGGTTTCGGCCCAAGGGGGGGGGGAGGGATGAGATTTGGGTTTGGGTTTTCATTTTTTTATTAATTTTTTTAATATTTAGTTAATATTTTATTAATTTTTTTAATAAAAAGTGGGTCTCGTCTCATGTCACATCAGCATTTAACAGAGGAATTGACAGACAACTGATGAAATGTATGACATTGCAACAAATTCGAAGATAAGTATGACATTGAAACTTTTTAAAGACGAGGTATGAAACTGTTAATGACCCAAATAGTTAGCAATTTTATGTAATTTACCCTAAATTATAATTAGACACCAAAGTCTTCCAAATAATTTTCTTATATTGTATTGTATATGATATTGGAAGCATGAATAATGCATGCGTACCATGAAATGAAGGATAAAAAAATCCCCAGCTTTCGCTAAACCTCTAAAGCTAATTAAAAGAAACCCCACACTTTCAACCCTTCTTTGTCCTGCTCCTCTTCCTTCCCAGCACCTGCAATGGCCCAGATTCTCTACAGGGAACAGTGGATCAACCCACCTTTACGGGCGGTGTGAATGGTGTCTTCGGGCGACTTGCTCATTGTTCAAGATATTACACCTCTAATTTGGGGCTTCTTACTCCAACCCCTTACACCCGTCATTGCCATCCCTCCAAATTTGGTGGATCCCATCTCAACACTAGTTCGCTGCTTCATTCATGCTTCTCTCCGATCCGAAACAATTATATGTTGTCACCCTTACAAAGGTTTAGAGTCTCTTTGACTTGGTATTTACACCACCGAACTTTTTTCGTTTTTGTGACGGAGAAGGCGGAGGTAAATCTCCCTTTAGGGTTTTTAGGTTTTTCTGTGTGGTCATTTTTGAGCCTTTTGTGTGGGTCTTCGCTTTTGGGCTGAAACACATTCTGTGTAATTTTTTAATTTGAGAATAGATGAGACGGTTGTTATTTTTCACACCTACATCTGCGGATTCTTTGTACTATGCCCTTTTGGACTTTGATCTAAAAATTCCCATTGACAAAAAAAAAAATAGCTTAGCGCGTTGATGCAAATTAAGCTTTCGGTGGAGTGAGACAGCAAAGGCGCGGAGGAGTTGAAGGCATATGCACCACTCCCCACAGACAAAGCTGCATATATATGATGCGATGTGATAAGGCTCTTGAAAGAAACTCACATTTTATCTGTCATCATAAGATGTGCCTTTAATTACCACTAAAATTAAATAATTCTTTCTTTCATTTAAAGCATTTAAATAGTCTGCTTTGAATCTTTAATGTGATTCAACAAATAAAACGTGTGACATAAACCAACCATGCATTATATTAAGAAGTTAACAACATGACCTTAATTTTGTTTAGTTTTGCTTGAGAGGAAAGAAAACCACCGAATAATGCAACCTGCAGTACTTCAAAGTCAAGTTGATGTGCAATATGTAGTACAAAGTCAAATCCATGCAAGTCTAGATTCATCCCACAGAAGTAACCATCAAAACGCATGAAGCTGGTTAAGATCATTGGATGAAATACTTTGGGTAATTACTAATTAGGGTTAGTAAATCGTGCCTAGAACACGTATGTGGAGGAATTTATCTATGATCAAATTGCATTAATAGTCCCCATAGTTTATCAGAATTTTCATTTTCATCCTTATAATAGTTACTTTTGTTATATTTTTGTCCTTTTAGTTTCGTTCTATTTTCATTTTATCCAATCTGTCAACTAAAGTCAAGTTTCCATCATTTTTGTGCACATAATCTCATTTGAAAGAGCCAATTTGTGTTCGCTAAAAATTGGGAGGTTAACGAATACCAATATGGTTGGCCCTTTGTAGGCTCGAGACTAAAAACCATGATAATTACTTGACAACCAGGATTAGGTGGTTCACCCTCAAAACTGGGCTATGTTCACTATAGTGTTTGTATATATATTGAAACTTGGTTACAAGAAGTCTTCAATAGTAGTTATTCTCTTTTTCTCTCTTGTGTTTGGCCGTTTATAAGAGGTACTCACACCTACTCAGTGAACCCAAATAGTCTTGGGCTCAAGTACTCCACCCTTTGCATTTAATGAACCAAGTACGTAGACATAACTTGCTAGCTACTCATCCATTCTTTAGTTGACACGTGGTCGTGAAGTGACATTGTTTAGCTCTAAATGCATGTTTTTCTTGGGCCAATGCGTATCGAGCACCTTACTCGGCTTTGATGAATCAACAATACCATGTCCCAAGCGCTTAATCTGACAACCTTTACGTCCCTTCATAGGCTTTTACCCTTGCTGATGACCAACACGTGGCTTAAGGTTGGTGCCCGAATAGGCATGCCCTTGGGATTTCCTACTAGAAAGTTGCCAGTTTGCCAACTTGTCGCCAACTGTCGGAAAGTACTTTATGAGGAGGTGCTGGACTTCTTTGCCAGTAGGCATACCAAACCATTGAGCGGTTGTTCGTAGCGCTCGGAGTTGCCGTTTTTAGTTCCATTGGGTCTTGGTTTTTTTTTTCCAGTTCTTTGGGTCTTGGTCTTCTTTTCCGTCTTTGGGCATTTACTGGGCCTTTCTTAAGTCTGTACGATTTTAGGAGTCGAAAAGAACTATGCGTTGACAACTTGAAATATTGTATTTTTAGTTCATTTGACGAATTGGAAAAACAATGCTAATGGAATAAACTATATTGGGACGAAAATGCAACAAAATAAAAAAACATGACTGAAAGGTGAAAACTTAAGTAAACTACATGTAGGGACTATCAGTGCAATTTAGCCATGCTCTTTCCTTTCCATTTATGGTAAATATATAATTGATAAAGTAATTACAAGTATTTAGTACCATCAAATTAGATATGTCGCAAGTTAAGGGAGATTTTTCTAGTAGTGAAACACTTCATATATCATAAACCCGAGCTGAATCCTAAACAATGGGTCCCATATTCATTCCACTAATTAAATAGAGCCTCACATTAAGAATATTTGGTGTATCATTGAACCAATAATTCTGTTTAAAAAAAAATGAATTCCTCCTATATTTGTTAAATCAATGAAAGTTAGCTCTCCAGTTGGAAAAGGATCCTCGTCAGATCTTTTTTCTTGGGATCCAGAAGATCCCATAATCATGATCATTTATCGTATATCGTGCGGTCAGTTTTCGTTAGGTACTATTTATATTTAATTTTAAATTTTAAATTTAAAATGATTTCTGACCGCACAATGTACAATAAGAGGTTATGGTCACGAAATCCTTGAATCCACAAAAAAAAAACCCGGCGAGGATCCTTTTCCTCTCCAGTTGTCATTTTTCAATATATATATGATTTTCTTGACCATTATTGGCTCATGATTGCTACTAACACATGCAGATGCGCTAATTCACTCCACTCGATACATGTCCACCTACACGTGCAGGTTGGTAAATTAACATTCCAGACTCTATTAGGGGTGGGCACTTAGAACCGAAAACCGAAACCGAAACACGAATCAAATCGAACCGCACCGAACGGTGTGGTTTTGCGGTTTTGAAACTGTTTCGGTTTTGAAACCGAACCGCAACATAGAAAACGGTTTGGTTTCGGTTTTGGCTTTTAAAAACCGCACCGAAATCGAACCGCACCGCAAATATTAATAAACATTTAATTAAATGGCCATATTAGATTTCATGTTTTAATTGGTTGTTTGTTAGAATCCATACACTTAGTATGGACTCAACCACACTAGAATATCATCATTCATCACTTTCTTTCATTCATTAACTTGAAGGACCTTTGTTGTTTTATACCATCACATACACATATATGTACAAGGGTGGACTAATCTTGTTATCAAGAGTCGAACAATGATCTAATGAAGTCCACTCATTTGAAGCATGATATCATATATATTCTAGTATGAAAGTTTCGCTCACGTTTAATGAATTCAAATTTATTCAACTTGTTTTATGATAAACATTGTAAGGGACACCCTTTTGTTGCAGAAACATGTTTTAACATCACAACTCCATGCAACATGCTAATTGTTTACATAACAAATGCCTTTTTCCTATTGCTATTGAGAAATGCTTATTAATATGTTAAATTGCAAATTGTACATTTTTTCTTGAAAACCAAATCGAAACCGTTTGAAACCGCACCGAACCGAACCAAACGCTTTGGTTTCATTTCGGTTTTGGCTTCAAAACCGCATCGAACCGAACCGCAAAAAATTTCGGTTTCGGTTTCGGTTTCACTCAAAACCGCACCAAACCAAACCGTGCCCACCCCTAGACTCTATAACCCGGTTCTTCAGTACGCAATCTCCCCCTTGAAAGCAATAAAAATTAGGCAAGTTCACATGGTGGGCTCGTAGTTAGATTTGTATCGTACACATATTTTTTTTCTATATTTTTTTTAACGTTACACTGATAATCATCTGTATGTTTTCACAAGAGTCTAATTCAGATTATTAGCTGATGAATCATATTAAGCTTTGCTTAAGATTGCAGCACTAATTATTTGACTAATTCAAAATGTTAAATTTGAAGACCTTTTAGTAGTGCAGGATTGCCGTGGAAACTAGATAAAAAACACTTGGTGTCAAAGCACTCGCTCTCACATTGATGTTACTTGCCTGGAAAAATCATTCTATATTGATGAGATCAGCAAAGCATATTATAAAATAATGATGTTTGGCGAAAAAATTCCCACTAATCAAAGTGTTAGTTTGTGTGTTGCATTTGCAAATTTGATTCCCATCTTGTCATCCATATCTTATCAGTTGGAATTTAGTATTAGGGTTTTTATTAGCTTTCTGTAAAACCAAATAAGATCCCTGTACTATGTGTATGTAAAGCTCCTGGCAAGATCTTGCCATGGGTCACTAAGAATTATTATGACTCTATGAGGCAATTATAATAAGATTAATAGGGTACACCCACCTCCAGAGATATAACTATAGCTTAGTTAAGAATCAAGTTAAGACTAAGCTATACAAAGCACAATCAACATGTATAAATATATATTTCTCCTATCATCATGATTAATATTTACGCAAGTTCTTTTCATAAAACATATAAGTTGCTATTCACATTTTTAGTTTGTCATCTTTACTATCATAATGAGACTAAAGAGATGACATTTAGAATGAGAGAATAACATTGTCAAAAAATTATATGGTAAAGAGTCAAGTTATGTCCGTACTTAAATATGATTATAGACAAATTACAGCATGAACATATCCTGAGCCATATGTCTTTTTGGGGATAGGAAGGGACCCTTTCTCAACCATGAAGTGTATGTCTCCTTATGTATATGTTGCTTGTTAGTTAAGATTATAAGTAGTAGTTGTCCAACTATTAAAATTTACGAATTTATATAGTAGGACGACGAAGGATCATCATGATATGATGACTCGGACTGACTGTATATCATGTAACCAATGTTGACCTCATGCATGCAGGCAGTGGCGCAGTTTTCTATTATGCCCTTTCTTTCTGATCACGTCCTTCTCGCATTTAGTAGAATTTACAATATTGCATGCTTTCACCTACTTCGGAAAGAACCAGTCGAACCAGAAACAAAAGAAAAAGATAAAACGAGCCAGGGTTAAAATAAATTCGACTTGTCTGTGTTGGTTGTAGTAGAAAAGGTCACTTTTGATTAAGCTTTCACCTAAATTCATTCCCTTCGCGCCTAGAAGCCAAATGACTAAATTAATCAACCTTCAGCGCACCATAGGCATTCACTGTTTCTTTGGTCCTCATCATTATCTAGCTTTCATCCTTGCCAAGAGTTAAGAGACCGGAACTCCACTTTCAGATTACATTACTATGATTAATAAGACAGTGCGGAAGTTTGATGTATTTAGAGGAACTGCACTAGATACATTAATAATACTGCAGTTAGGGAACTGGACTCTATATTGATTAAACATGTTTGTTGACAATATCATGTAAGTCTTGGAGTAAGGAGACATATGTCTTTTGTTAATCGAACGCAATCATCCTTTTCAATTTATTTTTTAGGGTAATTTTCATTTTACTACCTTAAAGTATCATGGTTTTTAAACTTTTATACATAAAGTTTTTTTCATCCCAATGTCATACCTAAAGTTACGTTTCTCTCCCAAATTCATAGTTCCGTTAGGTTGGCCGTTTAGAACTCTGTTAAAACTTCACATGGCGCACACATGGACGATGGTTGTGCATCCACTTGCCACTGTCACCCCACGTGGATAAAAATAAAAATAAAAATTGGCAAAATAAAAAAAATCCCTTCGCCTTCCCTTGTTGTATCACTCCTTCTCCCTTTGCCTGACCCTAACTAGGCCTACAACGCGGCCAGCAGCTCATCAACTTCTCCGAGACTGAGCCGTGCGTCTCCAAATTTGCCGAGAGATCAAAATCTTCCGCAATGTCGATAACCCCAACGTCGTCAAGTGCCACACAGTTCAGGCCAATTGGGCAAGGCTATTAGGTCATTTTTCGTTCTCGCTGGGATGGCAAGGCTATTGGGCGACAATGATGGGATATGTAAAAGCTTATAGCCATGGGACCTGGAAAATAGGGGTTGGGCTTCGACGATGGCGATGAAATCAACAACAGCGACTGACGATGATGACTCATTATTCATTCTTCCCACTCGTACCCATCATTCCTTCACCACCACCTCTCAACCCGACCCATCTCCCTCCTCTGATCCCTTCATACACGACTGGGATCTGGGTGATAGTACGTGCAACGGAGGTGCAGCTTTTTGGTTCTAGCAGGTTGTAGCGGGTGGTCAGGCATGAACGGGTTTGCGACGGGTCGAGCAGTAACATGTACGGGTCGTGATGGTTCGAGATTGGTTGGGTGGTTTACGTAGAAAAGAAACGAGATGGGATTTGGGCTGTCAGGTTACAGCTTCCAAGTTCGTACTTCAAAGTGGTGAGCAGACAAGTCCGCAGATTCAATGGACTCCGCAACAAGCAGGGTAGCAATAGAAGCATGGGATTTCAATTTTTTAAATGCCCACGGGGGCTAGATTGACACATGGCACATATTCGTTGTCCACATGCATGCCACATCACAGTTTAATGGAGATTCTCACGGAAAACTTAACGGATGTACAAAAGTGTCCCACAAAACTCACTTTAGGTATGACACTGGGATGAAAAAAACTTATCTATGAAAATTTAAAAATCGTGATACTTTAAGGTAGTAAACTATAATTACCCTTTTTTTAAACCACGTTGTTAGGATGCTAACAGCATCATATATAATAAATTGTTATATATATTTTTTTACTATTGTAGGCATAATTTACTGAACAATTATGAAGACCATAGAGAGAGAGGGGGTACGGCACATATAGAGAAGAGAGAGATGTGTGATTGTGAGGTGTGTTCTATTCCACCTTATTGTGCCTTTATTTATAGTAGTGGAGAAAGTTAATTCCTTACCCTAATAGGATTACAACTCTAATAGGATAATATCTAGTGTAAGAGATATGGTAGCATCCCATAAGGATATCCTAGATATGTTAGGATTTACACAATCACATATATAATAAGACTACAACACTCCCCCTTGAGTGTGTAAATCCTCAAACAAATGGCGCACCAAGTCTTCAGCGATGAAGTAAGTACAGTTGATGAAGTCGTCGGCATAATGAGCGAATGCGAGTCTCAGATTAATGGAAGAATGCATAAAAGGTAAAACTCACAAAACCTCGCTATGGTAAAACCCATAGGCTAAGGAGAAAGGTGAGAAGTTGCATTAAGTCAAAACTATACGTCTTCTTGACGCAAATAGAAGAGCTCACAAGGGTATGATTAGCCCAGGATGAGTGCCTCGTCAAAACCTAGTTAGGTAGCAAAAACCCAGTGTGAAAAATTCTCCTAATCGTAAGGAAAAAGAGTACATTAAGATCAAGTGAGTATACTTCTGAATACTCCCCCTAAGTTTGACAGAACTTCCAAATGAGAACTACAAGCATTGCATACGAATAGTTAAGCATACCAATTCTTCAGACAAACTTCTGGAAGGTTGACTTCGGTAGTGATGTCGTGTAAAGGTCGGCAAGATTGTTTAAGATCGACTAGCATGACTTCAATCTCCTGATGCTTTGCTGATGTTGACGTAATATGTCTTGGTGTAGACTTTGTTGATGTATCATGTCTTGGTCGAGTGGATACATGCAACATAGTCTTCATAGATCGTCGTTGGGACTCAATGATGGATGAAAAACAATAAGTACATCGAATATGCTCAACAAGAACTCCTAACCATGTCTCATGTGTGGCGTAGTGAAGTGAGGTGAGTCTTGGAACGATTCAAAGGTTTCGCAACTAAGGTCATATCGTGGACCTCCAAAATATTGTGATATCTTTAGAGGTAAAGACATAACCATTCAGGCTTGTGCGGGTTTGATAAGTAACCAGGGTCAGCATAACAAACAAGGCAAGCATCATTCTGAGGATCAAAGTGGTTGAATCCACTCTGGATGCGTTGGGATTTGCCTAAATCCATAGTACCTTCAGGGTGGCGGAAAAATATCTTTAATACCAATTTAGTGGTTACGAATAGGCACAGTGTTGCATCTTTACCAATAGATCAACAGTGAATGAGATGTCCTTTATAATACAATGAGTTAAGTACAACAAAGTGCAAAGTTGAATTCAGATATAGAACTTCGAGTTTCATAACTTCTTCAAGGGTCTCATTTGTATATAGTTTTTGGAAGATCATAGGTATACTCGAAGGTAACACCTTCGAGGTGTAGTTTGACTAGTAGACCAAAATACCGTCAAAACAACACTTGAACTTCAGGTCAAGGCATAAATGAGTTTTCCCAAGATCATTCATCTCAAATTCCGTCTTCAGGTGCTAGGCAGTTTTGCTCAAACTCTTTAAGAGTCTTAGTGAGATTCATGTCATTTATCATAAACTGCAACTCTAACAATTCGAAATAAGACTTCATAGTTTAACATGCAAGGGCATTTTGTTCATATCCCTGACTGATCAAATAATCACTTAAACGGGTATACCACATTTGCCGATTGCTTCAATCCATAAGTGAACGCCTCAAACGAGTTAAGAGGGTGTTCCATGGTTTGAAACTATTTGAACCAGTCTATGTAATTCTTTGGGAACTTACATGTAAATCTCCGTATCTATATCCCCATGGAGAAACACTAACAACATTTCATAATGCTGCTATCAATCACAGGGCGTTTGAGAGAAACCTTGTGTCGTAAGGCGTGCATCATATCGCACTATTTCATTCATCTCATTACACTTCCTTTCCCTCTTGTAACACAACAAGGTTACCTTAGGTAGTGTGGGACCGATAGGTCCAAAACACACTTTGGTAAGGAATTTATACCTGGATTGTGATTTCGATTGTTTAATCACTTATAAGTTGTCACTAATTAACGGAACACAATTCAATATCGTTGCTTTTCATTTATGTCGGTAACTACCATACAAGTGAAAACATCATCGATGATAAACTCATTCCAATTTCATTATCTCATCCAAACTAGTATACTGGACCAAGAACTTCAATTCTCGAGAGTAATCCGGATTGATCTCATGAGATGGAAATGATTTGAGACAGCGACTAGTATAAATTTATTATTGTGTCGTGACCTTCCTCTTCTAGGGAAATGAATCATTTGAACTGAGTGATTTGTCCTGCTTCAGGCTAAGACAGATTGATTGGCTATCCGCTGGTGTACCGGACCGTCCAACAGGGGCGGCACAACCTTCGGGGATGTTGACTCGACGTCCGTTAAGTACATCTATCCTTGCAGACATGTTTGCAGTTGGTGTATGATCTTGTCACTTAAGCTAGATAAGAGGAATGCATCTGGAGCAACATTTTAAAAGCTAGAATTCATTGCATTTGTTTATGACACTTGTGCAGTACGGGGATCGAGATGAGTCATAGTGGGCAGCGTTCACTCAAATTCGCGTCATTCTACAGGAACGTTGACGTTCTTATCTCCCCCTAACGGTGGGAAGACCTTCTCATTGAAGTGACGATTCGCAAATGAGTGGTAAAGAGATTGCATGCAAAGGCTCTAAGAGAGCTAGTGTGAAAGAGAATCATAATTGACAAAAATTCATCCTTCTTTTGAGGACCCATATTGGTACGTTGTGGAGGCGCAATATGGCACATGGAATGCACACCTAAATGCGTAAGTATGAAACATCAGGTTTGTACCTTTAACCAACTGTATAGGTTGGGTGGCAATGGGCCTCAAGACGGACCAACATAGCTGCATATAAGATTACATAGCCATAGGTAGAAACCGA
The DNA here is from genome assembly GCA_036320875.1 of Cotoneaster glaucophyllus. Lineage (NCBI taxonomy): Eukaryota > Viridiplantae > Streptophyta > Magnoliopsida > Rosales > Rosaceae > Cotoneaster > Cotoneaster glaucophyllus. The sequence goes on along the minus strand of CM070059.1, from coordinate 10,070,963 downwards.
AAGCTTGGTGCGTTCACCAAGGTCCGGATGATCAACTAAATTGCACTTTATGATCACTTTGCGAGCTGTTTTGGAATGAACATGGGAATTCGATGTCCAATTATAAACCCAAAAGAAACACAATACTTATCGAAAACCTTCGATATAAACTCTCTGGCATTATCCAGTCTTCAAGACTTTATGGGATAAGTAGGGTGGTGAACCCTTAAAATCAGCCAAGAGGTTTAGCAACAATGTGTGTGGACGAACATGTGACTAGTTTGTCAATTCATCAACCAAAACCATAACTATTTATATGTTTCACATTTTGGTTGGATTAGTCCACATATATTCCGTTGAATCCACAGTGAAAAAAGGTGATTTCGTATCTTTACGAGGGATGATGTAGAAAATAAATTTTCCTAATGATTTGGCTTGGCAAATTGTGCTTGTAAGCATAAGATCCTTACTTCGAGTAAAGAGATGCATCGTACATAGCATCATTGTTCGACCTAACTGTCCCAAATGGTCGTACCAAAGCAAGTAAACTGCTCAATCACCAGGTTTTAGGCCGGCCACATGTGGCATGTTTTCAGCTGGGAGACAACCTATTGACCCCAAATCAAGGCTTTAGGCTCATTTTTGGAGGTGGTGCAAAGATATTCCACTATATTTTCTTCAGTGGTTTCATTCATAATCATTGTTCTCTTGAATATCCTTAAGACTCAACGACGTTCTTCCGGAACGGGGAAAATATAAGGTCTCTTAAATGGTAATGTAGTACCATTCATACAACGAGGAGCATGCCTCTAATCAGGTTGGATAGACCTGAAGTCGTTGCTAGAGATGTGATTTTAGGTATAATTTAGTGTGCGTAGTATCGCATTCATCCAGACTACTAACTTTCCCACATTCGTACCTAATCACGTATTTAATTGACTTCGGTCACATGTATACAAGAAACATGATTCAATTAACTCATATTCGAGGACAATATCAATAAGATTATCCATAACTAAAACAAACACCAAAAGTGAATTCAAGAACATAGAAAAATGTTCACAAAGTAAACCAAGGTTACTAAAGGTAGATTCGGCCAACATGGCCATTCATGTCAAAATTCTATTTTTCCAACGGTGTTTGGTGGAGCAAAATTAGTCTCACATATTGACTACTAGAATGGTACTCCTTAATGACATTGGTAGGAGCATGAACAGGTGCATAACCAATGATCTATTCCATTGAGATGGAAGTAGATGCTGCAGGGTTGAGGTTCGGGGAACAATATCCCTTATTCTTGAAGGGGAACAATATCCCTTATTCTTGAAGTTTTTAGGTCTTAGGTGCCAATGATCATACTTCGGGCGTGATGCCACACCTTGACAAGCCCTGATTCTACCATATGTTGTAAAAAACAAACTTGAAATTGAATTGTGAGAGAAACAGACCCAGACTTAGGTTCGATAGTCTCCAGCCGAAGCTGGAGGGGTCTGTTCGGTAGGATACCATTTGGTGGGCCCCAATTGAAATTGGGAACATCATTCGGTAGGCCTTAACCGAACTGGGTCGAGCCATTCGGTAGACTCCAGCCGAGTTAGGTCTATACCGTTTAGTAGACTTTAGTCGAAGTTGGGTCTATACCTTTTTCTCATATTTATGGTAGTAATCAAATCCGAGAAACTTGGGTGCCGTGTATAGGGTAAAGCCCCAAAAGGGGTTTAATGGGCCATGGGTTGGCTGCGGAGTAGCCCAATCATGGTTGTAGACTATGGGCTATGTGTATGGGACAGGCCCAGCAGCAAAGTTGCTGGTTTGTAGGCCACAAAAGGTGCGGGTGCACAAGCCCATCACAGAGCTAGCCTAGGATGGGTGCGCGCGAAGCCCATCAAGGGTTGGCTTCGTTGTGGCCTGGTTCTAGGCAAGCCCAGCCACATGGGCTGGCTTTGGTGATCGCAGGCCAAGACAGAGGGTAAGCCCAGCAAGCAAAGCATGTTGTATACAGGCTGGGTCACGTGCAAGCAAAGCTTGCTGGTTTGATGGGTCGGGACAAGGACAGAGCCCAGCAAAGGCTTACTAGTCTGCTGGAGTGGACCCAGGGCTTCAGGTCCTTGCATAAACCAACCCAGGCCGAGGCTTAGTTGCAGTGCAGTGGCAGCAATCCCACGGGGCTGCTGCAAGGGGTCCATGGTGTTGAAACGACGCTGTTTTAGCTGTGGCATGGCTCGGTAGTGCGGCGTGGAGCCACAGCTCAACCGCGAAAAATCCTTTTCTTTTCTTTTTTTTTTTAATTCTAGGGTTAAAAACCCTAATTGCTTCTAAATTAATTTTGATGCTTTGATTCACAAATTTCACATAGCATAATTGCGTATTGCATGAACAAATATATATATATATATATATATTGACAAAATATATGAACACATATATAATTGAAAGGAAAATATAAATATAAGGGGTTCATGCATCATGGGGAATGTTTTCATGCTTCAAGGTCGTTTCAAATATCTTAATTTATTTTAAAAGAACCTGATTGGCAGAAAATAATTGAAAGCCTTTGATGTTGTAGAAGAAAGCCTCATCCACGATCCTTCAGTTCCTTAGCTTCTAGCAAGAGCGTGCTGATAACGTGTTGTAGACATAATTTACTAAACAATTATGGAGGCCATAGAGAGAGGGGGTGCGGCACATATAGAGAAGATAGAGATGTGTAATTGTGAGGTGTGTTCTATTCCACCCCATTGTGCCTTTATTTATACTAGTAGGGAAGGTTAATTCCTTACCCTAATAGGATTACAACTCTAATAGGATAATATCTAGTATGAGAGATATGGTAGAATCCCATAAGGATATCCTAGATATGTTAGGATTTACACAATCACATTCCTAATCTAATAAGACTGCAACAGTTTCCCCTTCTTCTTGTTAAACATAAATTAATTTAGTACTAATCAAATTCGAATAGAAACATTAACATTAACGTCCAGGATGTTGAACAGCCAAATTAGCTCAAAATTATCCTATTGATACAATTCTTGTTCTCTAAAAATATATGCATGAGCCACCATATATATGCGCCACCTTGTTGCACTTTCAAGGAGAGAAAATAAACACCACGAATCTCAACTATTGGAATCTAGGACACGAATGTGATGGATATCATCCCAACATTATCGCCGTCTTCCTTACCACATCATTTGGTTCTTCAACTTCTACCACCTCATTTTTATTTATTAATGTTTTTTAACTTTAATTTTTGAAAAAGATTAAACTTTAATAAAAATTTAGTGTTACATTACATATTGACTATAGTCCCTTGATGTGTCCTTAATTCAAGTTATTTATGGTGTATTTTATTCAATGTCTCCTATTAAATATTTAGGTTTATATCACAATTGGTCCCTGAAATTGACCCCATCAATCATGATGGTCCCTGAAATTGAAAATCGATCAATGTAGTCCCTGAATTTTAACCCCGCGAATCAATGTCGTCCTTCTGTTAGTGTTCCGTCCAAATTAACTTTAAAAAAGGTTAGAGAAGCAATTTTTCATGGTAAAATGACCAAAAATAACCATATTACTTATAATTTTACTTACTACCTCTCTTTTCCTTTTTCCATCTTCACTTTTCTCTCCATTTTTTCATGGATTTGGTGCTAAAACTAAAATAAAAACAAAAAAAGTGGAAAATTTCAATTTTTTTAATATCAAGTAAAAAAGAATTCTAACTAGGTTAGCTCCATTCCTTTTTTTTTCAAAGAAATTGGGTTAGCTCCAAAAGCTACTGCCAAAGTCCACCTTTGATCATTTATCTTTTAAAAGAAATTGGGTACCACCTTTTTTTTCAAGTAAAATTATAAGTAACAGGGTTATTTTTTGTCATTTTACCATGAAAAATTGCTTTTCTAACCTTTTTTAAAGTTAATTTGGACGGAACACTAACAGAATGACGACATTGATTCGCGGGGTTAAAATTCAGGGACTACATTGATCGATTTTCAATTTCAAGGACCATCATGATTGATGGGGTCAATTTCAGGGACCATTTGTGATATAAACCCTAAATATTTTAATTTATTAATGTACACATTTTAATTTATTTTTTGACCAAAAAAAGTTTATTTAATTTATTAATTTTATTTAACATTATTCAAATTTGAAATACTCAATTAATGCACCTAAATGTTAGTACCGAAATGTGTATTATTGAATTAAGGGTGATTTTGTGTAAAATCAATAAAAAGTTACAATATTAACAATTGATCAACAATATTTATGTTAATTATAAATAGCTCAATAATGGATCGTGATACTTAAAAAGCATTTAAAATAAAAAAAAATTACAAAATCTGCCACTACAGATGGCACCCACTTCAACTAACACTCAATTTCTCATAGTTTCATATTTTGAAATAAGTCAATATGGATCAAACACTGCATTGCAATGTCTATTTCATGATTCTGTCACTGCGTTGCAGTCTCCATTTATTGATATCATTTTTTCCATCATTCACATTTCTACATGTTCCTTTGTACATTTAGATTCAGACATTACAAAGTAGTGTCCGTTTCCTAGTTCAGTTTTTCACTTTTGGATTCATACATTGCGCTATAGTGTTCTTTTCCTAGTTCTATTTTTTTCCATCACTCACACGTGACCACTTCATTCCTCGCGCGACTCTTGATTTTTACATTTAGATTCAGACATTGTAATACAGTGTTCGTTTCTTGGCTCTATTTTTTACATTTAGACTCAAACACCATAATGCAGTGTCAGTTTCCTGGTTCTGTTTTTTACATTTGGATTCGGGCATTGCAATGCAGTGTCGTTTCCTGGCTCTTTTTTTTTTCTTTTGAGTTGAGCAGATTCCTCCATGTAAACAAAAGATAGTGATAGAATATACATGTTCTAACTATTTATAGGATTCAAATCCTCTTAAGATCAGTTCCTTAGGGATCGAAAACCTTTTCCCCCTCAACTCCTCTTTCTCCCTCGCACCACTATACCGCACCGCTATTAACAAACCCCAAATTCAATTGCAGATCATCTGTGCTTTAAGTCTGATTTATTTTTGGCTATCCCTTACTGTTTTAGCTTTTTATTTGTCATCTCTTTCTTCTTTTCCATCTTTGAGATTTTTCTTTATAATTCTTCCATAGTTATGGAAAAGATCTCTGCAACCAAAAGACATTGGTTAACACGACCCCTCTGTTTGTTGTTTCGTTAACGTCGCCTGAGATTTTAAGGTCGGGGACTTGTAATTGAGGGATGTGGCAGTGTTGGGGCTGATTTTGCAGAGGGTAAGGTCAGGAACCTGCAATTGGGGGTTATGGGGTTGGGTGGGTTGTGGTGCTGTTGGGACTGATTTTGAGGTGGGGTTGAGTTTAATTTGGAATTTGGGGAGTTGGTGGTTCAAGGTTGAGAGCTTCGAAGTGAGGGAGAAAGAGAAGAGTTGAGGGGAAAAGGGGAAGGATAAGAGATTTTGGCCATTGGATTTGTGTCAATGGATGAGATATCGGCCTGGTGGAGGATTCCCACAAAATTGATCCAGAGAGGATCTAAATCCGTATTTCTAACAACTTAAGCCCATATGACATTCAAAGAGATAGAAAGAGAGAATGATAGAAGAGTCAAATTCTAACCATTTATAATGACTTAAAGCTTATGTGGCATTCATCATTGACCTATGCCTAATTAATAAAAATATATAATTCGATATATGGCTTAATAGTAAAGTTTTTATTGACTTTTGACTAAATTACCTTTGAGTTAATGTACCTAAATATATTCACTGAAATATATTATATTAAATTAATGCACCTAAATGTGTGTACTGAAATGGATATACTAAATATATTAAATGAATTGATGTACTTAAATGAAAAAGACAAAGTATATTGAAATATATTATATAACACAAATTAGTTTATCTAAATGTTTAAAACAAAATATATTATGATGAATGCAATAAAAATAAAAATTATAATGAAATATAATTAATACATTAAAATTAGGAAGAAAAAAAATAAATAATTAAAACATCAATATATAATTAATAAATGAGGTGATGTACCAGCAATTGATGACAGATCGACTTTTTTAAATTATTATTAAAAAAGAAGTCCAACCATCAACTGCATATCATGTAATTTACACAATATAATATATAACGATAGTCTCCACTAATATTTTATTTTTTATTTAGTCGGTTATAAAACACAGACGGAATCTGTTAGAATCCAGAATGAAACTCCAACATGAAAAATCTGTGTAAATTTATAGTCTAAGAATATATAAAAGCTTCTTTCAAAAAAAAAAATAATAATATATATATATAAGCTTCATATAGACGATGTAGGAAAAAGAAAAAGAAAATTAGAAATTATATTATTGCGGTGGGGCTAAAGATCTTATCTAAAACGATGTTTTGTCCAACAAAATCTAGGGGCTCTTCTTTTCTGGGACCCTCCCAAGATTTTCTGTCACCTACTTCTCTCTATATAACCTCCTGCACGACTTCACCTCAAGCCCCCTCTCCCTCCCTCTCTCATACCCGTCAATATTTGGGCAATTAATCTACCTCCATTTTATTTTTGTTCAGTCAACACCCCCACCCCCCCAGGTGGAAAAATGAAGGAGACTGGTAGAAAACAAGGTGCTATGTCTCCATGCGCAGCATGCAAACTTCTGCGACGGAGATGCTCTCAGGACTGTGTTTTTGCTCCTTATTTTCCAGCTGACGAGCCCCAGAAGTTTGCCAGTGTCCACAAGGTTTTTGGTGCTAGCAATGTCAACAAGATGCTACAGGTTCAACTCTCTCTATCTGTACGTACGTACGTGATTAGTTTGTGCAATATATACGTAGCATTATTCTTTATGGCTTCTGTATCTTGCCAGATTCATGACATATTGGGAAAAACTCAATCTAAATCGTAGATTAAAAAAAAAATGGTTCTACCAAAGGTCTAGTCCAGAGTAAGACAATGTAATGTCTTTGAGGTTTCAGTGGAGGGGAGATAAATTTATTAGGGTTATGATAGGTTAATGAGTCAAACCATTTTTTTATGTAACTAAAAAGACACAACTTAATATATCGAATTGTCTGGTAATATACGATTTCTCTTATTTTGTATATTGAAGTTCTTTTCAAAGAATATAATAGATGGAATTACCGCTTTGGATAGTTAATAAACTTCTCACATAAACTAAGGCAGTACTTACCTCAATCAGATATTTTTATGAAATTATTTTGAGAATGCTTTGAGGAACACCTTTAACCATGTTTGGGGTGAAGGATTTCCAAATCTCAAGGAATTGAGGTTAGAGTTATTAAGGAACTAATCATAAAATTTTAGATAAGGGAGATTTGAATACCCCTCATGAGCATTACAAGGCATATAAAAGAGATTTATAAATTCCTACCTGAGAGTCATTTACAAATTTCATCTCACATGTCTTTCTCATGAAGGGCATTTCTTGTCCCTTCTATCCACCATTTTCTGATCCATTGCTTAATAACTTAACCTCAATCTCTTGAGACTTAAAAATTCCTCACTCAAAATAATGAGTTCTCTTCTAGGCCGTCAACTCTAAAATAAATTAAAAAGTGACTTGAGAAGGACATTGCAACATGTCTTTTCTTGGTTAATTTCTTGTTTTGTCATCAGAACTATTGTAGCTAGCATATGTAGGGTGAGTTGAGGGTTAAATTGTAGTAATAGACCCAAAAAGCATAAAATATACTGATATTATTAGTTTGAGTTTTAGGAGGTAAAACCAATGTTTGAGTTGTTGGCCATGGATTAACTAAGATTTGTAAGATCTCAGCTGAAGGAGATGGCATGCATGTATACCGGACCCGCATGTAAAGCACTTTTATTCTATCTCTTGTTGACGTCTTATAATGATGAACCCCATACTTTATCGGTAGCTAGCAAATGGACCCGGCTTTTCTGTCCTTCCACTTCTCATACACTCTCATTCTTTTTTATTTTGTGCGGTCACAGTTAAATCACGTTAATATTTTATATTGATTTATTTTATAGAAATAATAAGACAAAAAGCAATAGTAATATAAAATATTGACGTGGCTTAACTGTGACATCACAAATAAAAAGGGATAAGAGTGTATGGGAAATGGGAGGGCAGGGAAGCCAGGTCCCTAGCAAATGGCAAGGAAAAAGCATGCAATGCAAGAAACAAAAAGGAAAAGTAGTCATTCTAAAGAATTAAATTATCTCTAGAAAGTATTTGATAAGATGGCTAATTGATACCCCACTTGGAAAGTAAGGTCTTATGAAACAATTTTCTTCTTTCACTCCAAATATAAAAAGACCATTTCCTCAGCTCCTAAAGTAGTTGATTTGTAGACGATGCATATCTCCTAGAAATATTTCTATAGCTAATTGTAGCAATGATCTTTGTATTTTACTTATAGTTTAATTCTAGTCCTTGAATTCTCATTTTAGTTCTTTTAGTCTTCAAACTTAGTAATGTGTTGTATCATTAGCCTTTTTCACAAACACTATTTATTTTTCCGTTAAATATAGGAGTGTATTAGGAACTTTATCTTAGATAACTAAAATGAATTTGAAAAGGAAAAATGAGAAAGAATTTTTTTTTTTTTTTTTTGTGTAAAAAAATTGAATACATATGCATTTTTTTCATAGGGGTCAATATGTGATTGGTTGGTTGTTTAAGTCCAATCCACATTTCAATCTCCTATCAACTTTGAAATCGCATTGCCTAATATTTTAAGTTGCCAAAGTCCAACCATTTTCAATTTGTATTTTTTATAGTTCAAATTTCATTTTGTTTTTAAGTTTTAGATATTAATTTGTAAATTATCATTTGTTTTTCAATGTCTTCTATGGTTTTTTGAAGTTAAATTGAATTTCCTAATATACCTTCGATTTAACAAAAAAAAAAAGACGGTGTTAGTGAAAAGAACCAATAGTCAACATATTTTTAAATTGGATGACCAAAGAAACTAATATAAGTTCACTAAAATTTATGGACCATTGCTACAAATAAGTCTGTTTGTATATATATTGGTTCCATCCAAGGAAAAATCTATTATCTTGGTAGGATGAGTTGCTATTCATGCTATTACTTTATTTTGAATCTTTATCAAAGAATTTGATACTTTGTTACTATTTTAGGAAGAAAATATTCAAAAAAGCGAAAAGTATATGTTATTCCATTTCTTTCTTCCACCTTTACTCGGTTATAGTGGTTAAATACAGTTGAAAACCGCCGGTCGTTGATAAGAAAATTGATCATTCTTCTTTCGAAAAGTAAGTAATGAGCTCCTCTCAAAAAAAAAAGAAAAAAAAAGTAAGTAATGAGCAACTGTTTCTCAAATTCATGAATCATTTGTACATAAAAGAAATTAAAAGGATTTTTTTTAATTGTAATTAGAATTTTATTTACTTCTTGATCAAGCTGCAGAGAGTAGACACATGATTATAAAGGATAAGTCTGTTGTCTGTGTAAGTATTATGTTTGTCTTTTTTTATTCTTTTCTTTATTTGGCTACATGATAAAAGACAAAACTGATTACATATAAGTCCAAAAATGATGTTGAATTTGATCCCACGCAAGTAAAAGTTATTAGATATTGTAATGTTTCAATAAAATTCAAAACATAAATATTACACAATAATAATGTCACGATGACATCTTATACTCGCGGCTTCTTTGAATGCCCATGGTCAAGTGCTCTTGCGGCCTCATGAAGGACCAAGAAGAATTGGTAATACATACGTATGTCTTAATATGTGTATGTAGCATGTACATACATATACAGCTGTATTTAATGTGCTGATTCCATTGATAGATTGATTTAAATAAAACCTAGAAAAAAGCTATATACTGTTTTTTATTATTATTTTAACATGCACATATTATAAATAATTACACTTTTGGTAATTTAAAAACTAGTTTATAGATAGAGGTAGATGTTTTCAGTACTAGATGTACGGTAATACTTCTGTTTTCCTGTGGGAATGCATGTATCTCACTTATTGTGAATGATGTATATTTATTGGTAAAATTTCATAATCAAAATCATTCATCAATTTCTTAATCATATTTGAAAATCATTCCTACAAAAAGTCATTTGAATCAGAGATCGTTTAGCCATTCAAATGTATAAAACAAATCGACAGTGTAAGTATCAAGTAACGTATTCATGATAAACTGTTCATTTATTTAATACATTTGGATGCCTAAATGTTCTTCAAATCGAATAATTTTTCAAGGGATAATTTTCAAATGAAGATTAAGAAAATGAATGGTTCCTATTATGAAGTTGATACGGTGAAGATATGTTATTTGCAAATGATGAAATACGTACATTTTTCCATGGAGAAACACAAGTATTGTCCTAGATGTGATGTATTATTTATATAATTAGAATACATGTTTATTGTGTGTGTGTGCATATATATATATATATATATATATATATATATATATAGTTTCTTTTTTCAGCTATATGTTTGGCGTCGCTTAACTTATTTCTTATTCCTTTTCCAATTAATGTCTCGCTTTATCGCAATATTTGATGTCAATCAGGGACATTGTCGAACAAAACCATCCATTGTGTCGAACAAAATCATACAAACCTTTTAGAGTGTGAAAATAGCTCACCCAAGAAGATCTTTCTTCTTTTCTTTTTCATTTTCTCAAGCGCTTTGTCTACACAAACATTATTACTTCATAGAAGTGGCTAGGGGGCGCTTGCGGCACAAGAAGGAAAAATAAAGGTTTGTAAGGGGTAGGGTGCGGGAAAGGGGAGGAAAGAGACCTAGACATTTAGAAAAGAAACTGATACCATGTAGAGTTGAATTGAATTTTTAAATTTCATTCCCAGGATAAACTTCTTATATGTACATCTCAGGTGTTGGACTTCAAAGAATTAGGATTCCTTAGAGAATAGGAAAGCTGAATTTACATTTAATTACAATACATGTGGAACAAGGAATCTTGCTTGGGTTTTATTCTATCACATCTACTTTACTAAGATTACATGAAGTTTCATTGACATCATTGATGGGTATACTTAGGAATTACCAGAGCACCAACGCAGTGATGCAGTGAGTTCCATGGTGTATGAAGCAAATGCAAGAGTCCGGGATCCAGTTTACGGTTGTGTTGGAGCAATATCATCTTTACAACAACAAATCGACGCCCTCCAAACCCAATTGGCCATTGCACAAGCTGAGGTGGTGCACATGAGAATGGGCCAATTCCCTCCTACCACTACTACTGCTTCAACGACTACTTGCTCACCAGACCAAAAGATGGCACCTGATAATTCTCATCATCATCGTAATCATCAAACGGCTACCACCAAGTCCTTTTTTTCCATGGACATGGTAGATCAGGCCAATATGGGAGAGTCTTTGTGGTCATGCTAGCTCTACCTACCTTTATTTGCATGCCTCTATGCCACTTTGATTAAGTAATCTGTTTTGCTATAATATTCAATTAGTGTCCTGGGCTTGCTTATGTCTGCCAGCTCCTTCTTTAGTTAGATTACCTCTTTTTTTCTCTTTTACTTTCTTACATGGTGCATCTCTCTCTCCTTGACCAGGGATATGATGATGATTAATTACTTAACCATATTGTAAATATGTCTAAACTTTGTAAGTATGAGTTCTACTTATAGTATTGTTAATATATATGGTGAAACTCTTGATGTGATGAATATTACAGTTTACTTTGTGTTATATATAAGATGTCACGTTGTATTACAGTTCACTTGTGTTATTAAATGTCTATCATTTATCAAGAACATAACTTAATATATAAATATGTATGTTATCAACACCTATATCATATATAATACGTGAATTAGTATAACTTCAAGTGACGGTGTTACCCTATAATTGGATTTTATTATGAGACTTGTTGACTGCCTTTTTCAACACTATCATATATTATATTTTATTTCATTCTAGCGGTTAAAATTTGCTGGTTAGTAATTAATTTATGACTTAACAAGTAACCATCTTAATTAAGCCATTGTAGCATACGGGGTAGTTTCACATCCTCTGTATACGTACAACTCATTAGTGCTAGCAACGAATGTGATGACCTAGCTTGGACCCTTGTTAATATTAGTAAGCAAGCATAAAACTGTATTTTCTGATGTGAGTTTGGTGTGTGTATACATAGTGTTGGTTTCTAGCTATTGCAGGAATCTTAATTTGTATCCCCACCTCATACAAATCAATTAACTAAGTATGAAATGACCAAATCTCTTTGTATCATTGGTCACTACAGATGTCCCACTGCTTAAATAATGTTTCAACTAAATTATGAAAGGAACATCACAACTTAATCTCCACATGAGAAAACAGTACCCAAATTAATATAGACGTGGAAGCAAAAATTTCCACACTACAGAAATCAAAGGAGAGATTCACTATTTTTGAAACCAATGCCTAGTTTTAGTGGTGTCACTGATTCATTAAATATTTGTCTCATGTTAAAAAATTATCATAATTATTCAATAGATGTTTATCATGTCGAACAACCGTTTTATGAGAGCATCTCTCGTAGAAAAAGTTCAGCAATGCATCACATTTGAGTATGAAAATTATCAGGTTCGGTGGATTACTAAGCAACAAGATCAGGCTTGTTCTGGCCCAACTGTACTCATCAATCAGTCTTGTTCTGGCCCAACTGTACTCATCAATCCATGTCCAAGTCCATTTAGCAGCTAGTTTTAACAGTTGATCTCTTCTTCATTCGGATTTCTGAAGGATCCCCTCAACTGATTGTATTTTAATGGACAAGAAAGCTTCCAATTAATCAGTCAAGTGGTGGGCTTTTGCACGAGATGGAGTAATCTTGTGATGGGTTGTGTTAAATCGGTTGATTTTGCAGTGATCTTAAATGGGCAGCTGGGTCAAAGGTTTACCCCGTCTCGGGGGATTAGACAAGGTGATCCGTTATCCCCGTATATCTTTCTCCTGGTTAGTGAAGTGCTCTCTACGCTCATTCAAGCGGCTATTGATAGACGTGATCTTATGGGTATTTCTATGAATCCTAATGGTCCGGTTATCTCACACTTATTCTTTGCTGATGATACTTTGTTTTTTCTCCGGGCGGACCGAATGAACTGTAGTAATCTTGTGAAGCTCCTAGCAGACTATTGTGTGGCCTCTGGACAGCTGGTGAATCTTCAGAAGTCTTCTGTTTTCTTTAGTGCTAATGTTCCCGGAAGTCTCGCTGTGGATCTAAGTCACGCTTTGGGCATTCAATTGGTGGATGATCCTGGGATGTACCTGGGTCTTCGGTCTATCTGGGGCCGGTCTAAGAAGCAAAGCCTCGCTTATGTGAAGGGGAGGATTTTGGAAAAAATACATGGGTGGAAACAATGCACTCTCTCACAAGCTGGAAATGAGGTAATGATCAAGGCGGTGCTTCAAGCCGTCCCTATGTACCCTATGAACTTATTCAAATTCCCTTCTTCGCTGTGCTCAGAGTTGGACTCTATTATTGCAGATTTTTGGTGGGGGAAGCACGGGGGGAATAGGGGAGTCCATTGGGTTTCCCATGAGCTATTGGGCCGGCCGAAATGCTTGGGAGGCTTGGGCTTCCGTTCTTTTGGGGCTTTTAATATGGCACTTCTGGCTAAACAGTGTTGGAGGTTGGTGTCGGATCCGAATTCTCTCTGGGCTCAAGTGCTTAAAGCAAGGTATTTTCCTAATTGCTCTTTTCTTCAGGCCACGCGTGGAGGTCGAGCCTCTTGGGCTTGGTCTAGTTTATTGGAGGGCCGGGACATCCTCATCCGGGGAGCCCACTGGCAGATTTTTAATGGGGCCAATGTTAGAGTCTGGAGTGATAGATGGGTTCCTTCTCTCCCTCTCGGGCACCCTACGCCTACTGGGGTGGTTCAGGTTTCCAGGAACTTTTGTGTTAGCTCTCTATTATGTAGGCAGTCTGGGAGTTGAGATATTGACTTCCTCAAGCCCTTCATTTCTCAAGATGAGGTTCAGGCAATTTATGACATTACTGTTGGGGATTTGTCGCGGCCGGACCGCCTTGTGTGGCCAGGAACGAGGAATTTAACTTTCACGGTCAAGTCGGGCTATCATTGGGTGCGCTCTCGGTTGGTTAGTGTGTTGCCCGCGGCTACTTCTTCCTCTTTTTCAATTCCTTCTGGAGTTTGGAAGGCTATCTGGAAGGTGAAAACACCCCCAAAAATCCGGTGCTTTCTTTGGAAAGCTCTTTCTCGTGCCTACCGACTATGGAGGCCCTTTTTAGACGTAAGTGTCCCCCTACTCCTATCTGTCCTATCTGCAATAATGAGGATGAATCTATTGAACATATGTTATTTTTGTGCCCGTGGGTTGCTACCATTTGGTTTGGAGGATCTTTAAATTACATTGTGGATCGCTCCGGTTTTTCTTCTTTTGGGAGTTGGTTGTCGGCTCTTCTTGGTTCTCCTTTGGGTTCTAAAGATGAGTCTTGTAGGGTGTTGTCTTCGGTTGCGTTCACTTGTTGGTTTATATGGAAGGCACGCTGTAATTTCCTATATAACCATATGGCTTTAAACCCACAGCAAATTATTTTGTTAATTTCCACCTCGGCTGCTGCTTTTGTGGATGCTGTTGCTCCTCCTGTGTGGACTTCTTTGTCTCGGCCGGTCCCTCCAGTGAGCTTGGTGCGGTGGTATCCGCCTTGTCCATCTTTCACCAAAGTTAATGTTGATGCGAGTTGGGATGCCTCATCTTCTATGGGTTGTGTTGGGATTGTGGCAAGGTGCGAGGTTGGTAGTTTTGTTGGTGCCCGTAAGCTTGTGATCTCGGCCTCCAGTGCGGCTGCTGCTGAAGCTCTTGCCATTTTTTATGGGTGTCAGTTTGCTTCCTCGTTAGGTTTGCAGCGAATTATTGTGGAATCAGATTCGAAAGAGAACATTTCTGCCTTGTGTGGGGATTTGTCCTCTGGCGGCTGGGAGGCTTATCCTACGTTGTCTAGGATCTTTAGACTTCGGGATACCTTTCAGAGGTGCCGCTAGTCTTAGGTTCCATGGTCAGCTAACATGGCGGCGGACCTTTTGGCGTCGAGAAGTAACACGGAGATGTGTGGGACTACTTGGATTAACCGTCCTCCATCTTCGTTAGTGCACATTTTGAACAAGGATGGCCTTCCTTGCCCTCCTTGATTTTTATGCAGTGTAGGGGGTGACGCGTGATTCTAGGGTCTGCGTCGTTAGTCTTTGTTCCCCTCTCCACTGTGTCTTTGTTCGCTTTGGTTGTTGCTTCTTTGTAAGCCCTCCTTTCTTTGGCTTCGGCCCTGGTAATTCTATTTGCCGTCTTTCCAAAAAAAAAAATTAATCAGTCAAGTGGATTGGTCCAAAACAGAGAATAAACACAAACGTTAAATTTTAGATAGGGTATTCCAACATCATTGTATTCAATTGTCATGCATCTAATTATGTTCATGAAAGAATAAGGGATAATTTACAAATGTCTTGTACTCAAAATAACGGATTTGTTCAAGCAATATGGCATCATGTTATACATAATGTAAGGTTGTAAATGTGAGGGTGTTTCTCTACCTAAAGAGACAAACCACACCCGGCCGGTTTAAGAGACTTGATCTTTACAGTATCATATTAAATAGAGAGTTGAACAAAAACACCCGTATGAAACGTTCAAACCAATCAAATCAAACCAATTTCGGTGATTTTGCATCGGAATTTATTATTAAAAATATTATCAAAGTACAACCAAACCAAACTACATTTTGGTTTGGTTTTGATTTGACCTTTAGAAACCACCTAAACCGCTTATATTTATTTTATTTTTAGACTTGACATCTCCTTATTGGTTAATATCATCTATTATTTTATTTCATATCACACAATTGGAGAATATGACCTAGAAACTATACTGATTTACATTTCGCATATTTCGTCAATATTGATCAATTCCATTTAATCCCTCCTCCTAGACCAACACCTTCTAAGAGTCCAAGAGGGTGTGCACTCATAGTTAGGCAAGTTGGGGGGGGGGATGTTGAGGGGACAGAATAATGGAAAATATGCACTTAAGATAAGACATCTTTGATAGACTTCACTATTTAAGAACTAGGTATAATGAGCATTTGTTGGCTTTATTTTTCAATATATCAAGGTGCAACTTTTCTTTTCTGTCTGGTGCTCGACTTTTGTTGTTACGTTGATATAAATTGGGACATCACAATCATATCCTTACAAGAATCCACATCGACTAAACACGGTGAAATACATACATACATACATACATACATACATACATACATACATATATATATATGCTGTATTTCTATCATCATTTGACCCCATAAATTCTGCATGAACTTGCGGTCCCCAAGTTCAGATTCTGTGTATTTTGATTACACACCAAAACTGGTCAACTAATATATTGTTCCTGCAATCCCATTGGACCTGATATTGCAGCTGCTGCAATTGTGGCCTCTTGCTAGTCTTGTGGGTCATCCATGGTGCCTATGTTGGCCATGATCACCGACATATCTTTCTGGACAGCATTGAGTTTGAGCTAAGTATGGACTTGATTCAGGAACCCCACTGCAATAGTTTATTGGCTTGAACCCACTAATATTACTCTTTAGCCTTCCCTCCCCTTCAAAGGGCAGAGGATTTTGATCAGTTTTCATGTATATATAGTACTTGTTTTGGAGCAAGGCACAACTGTAGAACATTAGTCATTAGTTTGAGGATTAATCAAAACTATACCAGCTCCATCAAATATATTAGCTTTCCACCATAAAATATAAAATTTTCCTATGTTGTGGTTACCTGCATATTTTTAAATACGAATATGCGTCAATATATGGTCAATGTCAACCATTGTTATTAGTACATATTCTGAATGTATGGTTGATATACATGATTGTTGTTATCAGCAAATTCAATTAACCCAGAATTGATTCATTTCGTGTAATATTTTGAACTGCTAATGTGAATAATTCGAGAAATCATGAATTTGTCATTGCGTTCAAACCCAAGGAAAGTTGTATGATATTGAATTGGGTCACCTAATCAACATGATAACGTTTGCGTGACTTCGGGAGAGTAGCTATCTAGATTCTAGTGGTTTTTTACGGTTGTAAGAATGCCTACTTGTGACGCCCCATTTTCCTTTTTTTACTTATCTCCATTCCTTTTTGAGACAAAGAAGTGTGAACAAAGAAGCTCAAAAGACTCAATTTTTTTATCCTATTGCCTTTTCATGTTCATGTTGACTTGTAAATAAAATAAAAATAAAAAACTACCTAAAACTTGAATCTATACAACAAACTTCCAAAGGAGTTAGCCTTGCATTCCTTCCTTTGTTGACTTGGCCTGCCTTCAGATGCCAGGGCCAAGCAATTTATCCTTCGAAACAACTCATATCTAAACTAGAGAGAGAGGAACAAATTTTGTATAACATGTTAACATGCATATATCAACTCATTTATTATCATTTAAAATTGGGAGAGAGAGACCAAAGAGTACAAAATCTTTCTACAAGATTCAAAATAACTCTTAAGAGGCAAAGGAGCAAGGTGAGAGTCAACACCAATTATCAGAGTTTTAATTAATAACATAAAATTAAAACCCACAATATTGTGGTCCAGTAGTATTTTTTTTTCAGTTGTAATAAGTGAGAGATCTTAGGTTCGATTCTTTTGAATGACGACTTCGATACCAATTTTTCTCCACCTCCTCAATATACTAATACATTTTTGTATAACAAACAGAGGAGAAGAAATAAATAAATTGACTACTTGCTTACATAACGGTTCAAGAATCCAAACGTTAGGATCGTTTGAAAACTATTTCATTTTTAGTTTTCACTTTTGTTTTGAGATATGAAAAAAAAAAGGAATACATGGGAGAAAGGAGGGAAGAAGAAGGGTGCTGTTATGGAAGAAAAGAAATAAAGAATGAATGAAATGTTGTAATATAATATGTGGATGACCCACATGAATAGTTTGTTACTATTCATCCAATGGATTGTTATTCATATGAAGAAATACGGATGGGTTACTATTCATGCACAGTATTTTACTATTCATTTGAGGAAAGTTTGTAAAGTGAATAATGATGCTATAGTAATCTTTTGCCTATAAGATGAGAGCATACGGAGGAAGGAAGAAGTGAGAAGAAGAGACACTAGTAGAAAAACCTGTTTGCGCGACGGAATCTTGCGCGACGGACCAAATTTCGTCGCACAAACCCCAAAACAGCAAACGTCGCGCAAACATACTTTGCGCAACGAAACTTGCGCGACGAGGCCCTGTGTCGCGCAAAGACACTTTGCGCGACGTATTAAAAATAGGTCGCGCAAAGTGTCTTTGCGCGACGTAGGTCCTCGTCGCGCAAAGTTTTGGCCCCAAACAAAGATTATTTTACCGCTTTTTCCAACTTTGCGCGACGCACGCTTACATTCGTCGCGCAAAGGAGCTTTGCGCGACGCCACCTTCGTCGCGCAAAGTTAACGCTTTTTTCTGCTCCACTTAATCAGATTATGAGGCAGAAACTGCAAACCCAGTTGCAGTAGCTGCCTCCATCCTCCATCTCTCTTCAAAACCTTCTCCAATCCCTGATCTCAAGCTCCGTGAGGTCCTTCTCGTGTTCACGCCGTCTCCATAAATCCCTTGGATATCAGAGTGAGTCAAATTTCACCTTTTTTTAATTTAATTTTACCTTGTTTTTAGATTTTTAGATTGATCCTATTTCTAAGATATGTTTGTTTGCCAAGAAAATAAGGGATATACACACACACACACATAATTATTTTGATTATTGTTATTTAGTTTTAGTGATTATTGTGATTTAGTTTATTTGTATGCTCATATGTTTGTACATCATGTACAAAATTATTTTGTGTTGTACGAAGTTAATATTACTTAACTTCGTACATTTTTTTTTTTTGTTCAATAAAAGCTTAGTTTCCCATTTGAGAATTAGTTGGATTTCGTGCAAGGATGCGAAAGCATGACTGCGGTCCAATTAATTCTTGAATTGTCCCATTTTTTGGACAGTTTGGGAATGCATAGTTATGTGTTGTAGTTTGCAGTTCACGGATTAGGTTTCGATAGTGGAAATTTTGGTAACATTTCCTAATGTTCTTCGAGTGCACGGTGGATATTATGTATCTACATCGTGCACTTGAAGAACTGTAAGGAGATGCTGCCGAAATTAGCCTACGTCGAAATTTAATCCATTGGAATCGTAAATTACAGCACATAACTATGCATTCCTGAATGGGATAGGGCCCTTACCGGAGGAATAAGGTGACAAGACAATAGTTGAATTTGTTCTAATTCTTGTATTTTATTGGGATTGCAGAAAAAATGGACAGACAGTGGATACATAATCATAATAGATGTGCTGTTGAGTACTTGGATGGAATAGATGAGTTCATTGAATTTGCAACTAGACACAAGGTAGGTTCAACTCATATCCGATGTCCGTGTAGGAGGTGTAACAACTCAATGTGGGAGACATTCGAGAATATTCGATTTCATTTAGTAAGAAATGGGATGGTTGAGACCTATACTACTTGGTATCATCATGGAGAACGATTAGACCAAGCTTCATCTTCATACGTGACACAAGTGGAGACCGTTGAATCTAATGTGGAGCCTAATGAACAAGTTTTGAATATTGTAAATGACGTTTATCCATACACCTCGAGCAACACCAATCAGGAAGGGGGAGATGGCAGTCGTCCAACCATGGACAGTGAGGCATTCAAAAACTATGAAAAACTATTGAAAAACGCCAAGCAAGAATTATATCCGGGTTGCGAGAACTTTTCGGTGCTCACAGCAATGGTGAAGTTGATGCATGGCAAAATCAAGTTTCGTTTGTCAAACAAGTGTTTTGATTACTTTTTGGGAGTTATCAAGAGGATGCTTCCAAAGGAGAATTGTTTACCTGAAGATCATAAAAATGCCAAAAAAATGTTGCAGGGTCTCGGACTGGGGTATGAAAAAATTCACGCATGTGTAAATAATTGTATATTGTTCTATAATGAGAACAAACAATTGGATAAATGCCCTGTCTGCAATGAGCCGAGGTTTAAAATAACATCAGAGAAAAAAAAGACCAAGATTCCACAAAAAGTAATGCGTTATCTTCCATTGAAGCCTAGGTTGCAGCGATTGTACATGTCGATGCATGCCGCAAGCGACATGAGATGGCATAAAGAAGGACGGGTAAATGATGATGTTATGAGGCATCCTGCAGATGGAGAGGCATGGAAAGAATTCGATCGGATGTACCCTGATTTTGCAGCTAACCCGCGCAACGTCAGATTGGGACTTGCCACTGACGGATTTAATCCGTTTGGGGCTTTAAACCAAATCCACATCACTTGGCCGGTCATCGTGTTTCCTTATAATCTGCCGCCTTGGAAGTGCATGAAAAAAGAATACATGATGTTGACTCTATTAATTACCGAAGATCTAGGAAA
This sequence comes from Cotoneaster glaucophyllus, assembly GCA_036320875.1. NCBI lineage: Eukaryota > Viridiplantae > Streptophyta > Magnoliopsida > Rosales > Rosaceae > Cotoneaster > Cotoneaster glaucophyllus. The sequence continues at coordinate 10,050,500 of CM070059.1, read as the reverse complement.
GTCCATTGATGTTTATTTGCGGCCGTTGGTTGATGAGCTAAAAGATTTATTGGAAAACGGTGTTCGTACATACGATAAGTATACTGGGCAAATGTTCACCATGCAAGCGGCAGTGATGTGGACAGTTAACGATTTTCCCGCGTATGCAATGGTTTCTGGGTGGATGACTAAGGGTTATTTGGCATGTCCAATATGCAAGGAGAACGTAACATCGTCTTGGCATGCAAGAAAAGTTTGTTATCTTGGTCATCGTAGATGGCTCCCTTGGGACAATGAGTGGCGTCAGAACGATAGAGCCTTCCACGGCACAAAAGAGACTCAGCCAAGACCAAGAGAATGGTCCGGAGATGAGATTTTGGATCAGTTAAACCATTTGGAATTTGGTCATTTCGGCAAAGGGGTCAATAAGCCCAGGCCAACTACACATCTGAACTGGACACACAAGAGTAAGTTCTTTGAGCTCCCGTATTGGTCAAAGTTAAAATTGAGACACGATCTCGATGTTATGCATATTGAGAAAAATGTGTTTGATACTTTGGTCGGGACTATTCTAGACATTAAAGGAAAAACAAAGGACACGATCGAAGCTCCGCTCGATTTGGAACGAATGGGCATTAGGTCATCCTTGTGGGTGAAGAAAGTCGGTGGGACATTAAAGAAAGGTCATCCTTTTTTTACAGTTAAGCCGAATGGGAAGAAAGAGTTTTTCAACTTTATTTCTTCTGTAAAGTTTCCATATGGGTATGCTTCCAATATCTCGCGTTGCGTGAACGTGAAGGGGTGTAAATTTTCAAACATGAAGAGTCATGATTGTCATGTGATACTCCAACGCCTTCTTCCGGTTGGTATTCGACATTTATTGCCTCTTGATGTGGTGAAACCAATCGTGTTGTTGTCGAGATTTTTTTCGCAGTTAACTGCAAGGTGTTTGCGGAAGTCGGATGTTAAACAATTGCAGGAAGACATTGTGAATGTCTTATGCAAGTTTGAACAAATATTTCCCCCAGCTTTCTTTACAAGTATGATTCACGTGATGATTCACTTGCCAGATGAGGCATTGCTTGCCGGACCAGTGAACTGTCGATGGATGTATCCAATAGAAAGGTATTTAATTAAGCATATATATATATACATACATTGGAACAAACACTTTGAATAATTTGTAGCATACCTTTTATTTGTGTAGATATCTTGGTGAGTTGAAAAAGTGTGTCCGAAACAGGGCAAAGCCCGAAGGATCACTTGTGGAGGCATGGGTCGCATATGAGTCACCTACTTTTTGTGCAATGTATCTTCAAGATGTTGAGACAACTTTCAATCGACCTCAACGCAATAATGACGGTGGTGTCAGAAAAGAGAAACTGCATGTTTTTACCCAAATTGCGCGACCATTCGGTGTTGCTGTAAAAGGCGAATCGTTTACCAAAAAGGACATAGAGGTAGCGCATTGGTTCATACTCAACAATTGTGATGAGGCTTTGCCATACCTTGAAGAGCATGAACAGTTGATGAAGCGGGAACATCCTTCACAAGTGTATGCCAAGAAGCATCGTGACTTGTTTCCTTCGTGGTTTCACGCACATGTAAGTTGTATGTGGTTTGAATTGAGCATATTTTCCAACTTGTTCAAGCCCGTCTTTAAAATTGGTTACACTAACAGGTTAACTTTTTGTATATGTCATATTAGATAAACAAATTGAAGGAATTGAATTCACCCTATTACGATGAAGAATTATATAACTTGGCGAGAGGACCGCTTCACGTTGAATTGTTCTCAGGTTGTCACGTCAATGGGATCAAGTTCTTGGAGGCAACGCGTGATGACAAGTTGTCTACTCAAAATAGTGGTGTCCATGTCTCGGGTGCGGGCGAAAGTGAAGACATTGATTTTTATGGAAAACTAACTAGTGTAGTACAATTGCTTTACAAAGACAGGTGTCAAGTGATACTGTTTAAGTGTGTTTGGTTTGATACAAACCCACATAACCGAACGAGTGTTAAGCGAGACCATGGTTTACTATCAGTAAACACTACGAGACATTGGTACGATGAAGACCCATACATTTTGGCAACTATGGCGAAACAAATATTCTATCTAGATGACCCTAAAGCCGGCAATGGTTGGAAAGTTGTTCAGAAGATTGATCGAAGAGGGCTATATGATATTCCAGAAGATCATGATGATGACGACGACAACGTTGCTGACCAACAGTTATCATCTTCGATAGAAATTGGTGAAGAAACACTTTGGGATGCTAATATTGTCCAAGAACCGTTTGATGTACCTGGAGTTCCCGAATTCGAAATATCAATTGACCTTGGTGATTTGCCTCAATACAACGCACTGGAAGAGGCAAACGAAGATGAAGACGAATGGGAATCCGGAAATGATAGTAGTGAGGATAGCGAGAGTTATTATTGTAGTTCGGATGAGGATTAATATAAACTTGTAAAGGAATATGTTGAAATCAATTTTTGTATTACCATCCAGAAATCATACCATGTACTTGTTTATTTTTTGTGAATTTTTGCGTATGCGATCTCGAAGTGTATACAAACAAGTTTGACGGTTAGATCGTTGAAATTAGCTTCGTACAATGCGTATCCCATCAAATTCAATGGTATATATATTTACTAAGTAGATTTTAATTTATTTATTTTGTACTTATAACACTTAAGAAATTGAATGATATATATGTAAAAAAAATTAGTTGTTCAGAATTCAATATTTTTTTCTTCTTTAGAAACGTGAATTGAATACTTTTGATGGCTTATATATATAAAGTTTCAATCATTTGTTTTGAATGTTTATTGTATAACGGTATAGAATCAGTTGAATTTGATGAGAGAATGCTTGTTATTTGTTGAAGCTTTACATTTATTTATTTCCTAAACCATAAGATTAAAAAAACAAATAATAAAAATAAAAAAAATAAAAAAAATAAAAAAAAAACCTACTTTGCGCGACGCAGGTGCTCCTAGGTCGCGCAAAGCTGTTTTGCGCGACATAAGATAACCTGCGTCGCGCAAAGTAGTTTTTTTTTTTTTTTTTTTTTTTTTTCCTTCTCTTATTTTGGTTTTCTTTTGGGGTTCTTGCATTACCTTTTTCATTTGTGGTATCCACTTATGTAAATGGGTTAAATTTATGATCGAATTGGTTCATTGTATTCATACAGGGTTAAAGAGTGTCTCTGTAAAAAATCATCAAAATCGGAGTTCAAATAACCGTTAAATTGGTGATTTTTCGTTTATAGCCGTCGAAACGTTTTGTCCCGTTACTTGATCTCTGAATATTTTTTTTTTTTTTTTTGGCGTATGCGATCTCAAGGCATATGCAAACAAATTTGACGGTTCGATCGTTGAAACTAGTTTCGTACAATGCGTATCCCATCAAAACATTAGATTCACCAACACTTGGAAGTTTATTTATACTTTCATCAAGTATAACATAAGATTTTGTGGTATCCACTTATGTAAATGTGTTAAATTTACGATCAAATTGATTCATTGTATTCATACAGGGTTAAAGAGTGTGTCTGTAAAAAATCATCAAAATCAGAGTTAAAATAACCGTTAAATTGGTGATTTTTCGTTTATAGCCGTCGAAACTTTTTGTCCCGTTACTTGATCTCTGAATATATTTTTTTTTTTATTTTTGGCGTATGTGATCTCAAGGCATATGCAAACAAATTTGACGGTTTGATCGTTGAAACTAGTTTCGTACAATGCGTATCCCATCAAAACATTAGATTCACCAACACTTGGAAGTTTATTCATACTTTCATTAAGTATAACATAAGATTTTGTGGTATCCACTTATGTAAATGTGTTAAATTTATGATCGAATTGATTCATTGTATTCATACAGGGTTAAAGAGTGTGTCTGTAAAAAATCATCAAAATCGGAGTTAAAATAACCGTTAATTTGGTGATTTTTCGTTTATAGCCATTGAAACGTTTTGTCCCCTTACTGGATCTCTGAATATTTTTTTTTTTCGATTTTTGGCGTATGCGATCTCAAGGCATATACAAACAACTTTGACGGTTGGATCGTTGAAACTAGTTTCGTACAATGCTTATCCCATCAAAACATTAATTACTAAGTAGAATTTAATTTATTTATTTTGTACTTATAACACTTAAGAAATTGAATAATATATATATATATATATATATATCTAAAAAAATTTATTTTGGGTTTTTGTTAGAAAAATATATTATTGTGGGGTTTATGTAAAAAATATTTGAATTTCAAAGGAAGAAAGTCACATTTTCAGTCATTTTTAGAAAAAAAAAAAATTTTAAAAAAATACCTTGCGCGACGTCAAATTGTACACCTACGTCGCGCTAGTTTTGATAATTTTGGCGGTCCAATAGTAAAAAATAGGCGGTTTTTTTTTTGTTTTTTCAGATTTCTAAGTTTTCTTCCTCACTCTCTCTCTCTCTCTCGTTAATCTCAGACCCTCAGACCCTCACCATACTCTCTCTCTCTCTCTCTCGACCTCACTCAGTCGCTCTCTCTCAGTCACTCTCTCTCTCGACCTCACTCAGTCACTCTCTATCTCTCGTTAATCTCAGACCCTCACACCCTCACCATACTCTCTCTCTCTCGACCTCACTCAGTCACTCTCTCTCTCTCGACCTCACCCTCCTCGCCGATTTCTCTCCTCCTCCCACATCAGACAAGTGACTCTCATCCCTCACTTCCTCCCACATCGCCGATTTCTCTTTCGACCTCACTATGCACAGATTATCCCCAAATTAATTTAAGGTTGGACTTCGAGATTACGATTTGTGAAATTTAGCACAAGGTCGAATACAAGGTATGATCCACACCTAATTCCCCTTTATTATAAGCATCTCGTTTTGTGGTTGACTTAAATTCTCTGTCTGAATTAGAAAGTTTTGAGTTCTGATTTAAATTTTTTTTGTGGGGGTTTTTGGGGTCAGGTTTGGGGATTTTTTGGAGGTGGGTATTTGTAGTGGAGTTGTTTTGGAGGAATTTTCATGGATTCAGAACTGGGTTTGTGAAGGAATTCACTTTCTTCTGTTATATCTGCTGGTTTTTTGGGTCAGTTTTTTCCAGAAAATTTAGTGGGGTTCTGCAAAGAAAACTGCATTGTGGTGCTGTTGGGTTTCTGCTTCAGGGATTTTTCTGGCTGATTTGGGCTTTTACAGTGGTTTTTGAGTGAAAGGTCGCATATGGGTTTCTGCTTTTGCTTGTAAAACTGCCCTGATTTGGACAGTTACTAGTGCATTTTGCCTTGAGGGATTTGTTTCTGCAGACTTGATTATATATATGCTCTGAATGTGTGTGTGTATATATATGCTCTGAATTGTTCTGAATTTGTGTCACAATTAAAATTGTTTTTTACATCATTTATATTCAGTTTGCAAACTTGGATTTGTATGGAAAGTAAAATTTGATATGTTGCCTGTAAGTTGGGATTCAATGAATATAGAAAATGGAGATGAAATAGATGGAGATGAAATAGATGCAATGCTGCATCAAACTGGAGGTTCGTTTGCCTAATCAATGAATATAGAAGGTTGTTTTCCTGGTAGGAGCTAAGTATATGTAGACTTTAACTATCGCGAAGGCTGATGTTTGAACTTTTAGTATCTATCAACACTAGTAGTTGTATTTAAGCTTTATTACTAGATGTCTGTCAATACCTGGCAATTGTGTGTGTAATAAGTATGGTGGTATGGTTTCAAAGTATATGAGAGGTATGGCTTATGCTTTACATTCTCTCCGTGTGGCTTATTCTTTTTATTCTTAGCACTAACATCTGGCTGTTCTTCATGCGACTTGTATTTTTTTTTAACGTGTCTTGAATGGTGGTCTACACATTTGTGAATAATTGTTAAAGTTTGATCATATGTCTTGAAAATGTGTCATCATTGACGTTGAGGAAGTGTTATTTGCATTAGGAACCAGTTTGTCCTGTCTAAGCTTCTCTGATGGTCAGGTCATCTTAGGATGTTAGGGGTCTGTTGGGTTCCTAGGTTTGAAGTGGATTGGATAACTCATGAAGTTCAAGGTATGTTGAAGGTGGAGGTGATCAGACATGAAGGAAACAATTTATCTCATTTCTTCATTCGTCATTCCTTGAAGTACAAGGAGTTAGCCAATCCATTCGACTACTGGACACCAGACAAGCTCTTAAATTTGAGTGTTTTTGTAGTTCTCTTGTTTAACTTATTGCATTTGCTTGGTATGTTTGACTTGTTTATAAGAATACTATTAAGAAAATGCTGCCTACACGTGTAAGAACAAACGTAATTAGTGTGAGTCATGTAGCACTACTGATCATGTACCATTTATAAATAAGACTTACCCTGTTTGTTCAAAATCTTAGGCTATATAATTTCCTAAACAACAGATCATCTAGGGTTGGCTATCCACTTGTTATTGTCTCTTTATATTCTTGCCATTATTTTTATCCGCTCGAAAGCAATGTTATATTTAGTTTCTAATGTTATATTTTTATGGTTCAAAAAATGTATAGATGTCGCACTTGATCACTCGTCGTCGAAGTGTGACGAATGCACCTCCCACATTATCAGCACCTACTGCTCCAGCCGTGAGTGCTCCAATGATTGGGGAGCCAACACCCCTTGCTGAGCCGGCTGATACGGCGTCCCAGGTGCCCGTCTCATCGACGTCATCAGTGTCGGTTGAGCCGGTCAGTGCACGGCGGCCTCACCGGCGTCGTCGCGAGCCGGAGCCTTCTGATAACACTTCCTCGGCATCCAGAGTCGAGGGTGAGGCCTCCCGTCCAGGTGGGTTTTTTTTCTTTCAAATTCTCACTACATTGTATTTTTTTTCCATTATAAAACTATTGTAGTTATGATGGTGAAAATTTACTGGATTGTGAAATGTGTTGCCAGCTAAAAAAAACACAAGGGGGCCTAGTCGAATGCTGAAGCAACAGGAAATTATACGTCAGACCAATTCCAAGATCAAGATTGCATATGACCAGCGACATCGTGGAGCGCCTACCTCAAAGCAGCATAGCGGCATCGCTACTAGTTGTGGTACTATTATTCGAGACCATTGTCATTTTCAGTGGGACTCTTGGGCATTAATTCTAGAGGATAAGAAGAAACTGGTGCGAGAAGCACTGTCGGTTAGTATATTAACTTTTACCCTTTATCATTTTTTTTTTAAATTTTGTTTACAAATATTATTAAATTTCTTACTATTATTTTATTATTTTTCATATTCGTAGGTCTTCTTTGATCTTACAAACATATCCCCCGAGGCCATGGCCTACATAGAGGAGACCTTAGCAACCCGATACAAACATTGGAAGAACTATTTTCACACGTATTTTAAGCGATGGGATGATCCAGAGATTGCTAGCCTACATGTTCCGGACGAGTTGAAGGACCGGCCAGAGGATTGGCAGTGGCTCTGCAAACATTTCACGGACCCAAAGTTTGTTGTATGTACATAATATTTTAATAATATTTTATTATTGTTTTGGTTATTTTTTAAGCTTATTTTGTTAATTTATTTCAAATAGTTTCACTAACATGTACATTGTGTGTTTAACAGAAGAAATCTATTGCTGGCCAGAAAGCTCGGGAGGCAAAGACACTTCTCCACCATTCTGGTTCGATGCCTTTTTTGTATAGGCTTGAGTCACGATGTCAGGTAAAAGTATATTAACTTTGAAATTTTATACAATTTATTTATTATTATTGATTAATAAAATTTTCTTAATGTTTTTTTTATTCAGGAGGGTTCTAAGTTCCCACATGTTGACATGTTCAAGGACGTTTACGTTCGACCCGGCGCTGAGCTTGCTCAGCAGCTTCATGTAAGTATATGTAATTCTTATTATTATGAATCCTTCAAATATTATTTATATTTTGTTATTTTCTTTATTATTACAGGGTGATATGATGGAAAAGAGTTCTACTGTTCTTCAAGAAGCAACATCGCAACTTCCCCCAGAGACCCCGATCGAAGACGTCATTGTACCTGAGGATGTAGATGTTCAGATCGTGAATGAGGTCCTGAATCAGAAGTTAGGTCGTCGTCATGGCAAGGCTGTTCGGTGTATGGGGAAGGCGGGGGTTCGTGAGACGGGTGCCTCCTCTTCCAAATCATCCACAGCAGAGGTCACTGCCCTGAAGGAGGAAGTGACAACCCTAAAAGGCCAGCTTGTAACCTGTGGCGAGCACATTAGGGCCCAGGACGAGAGGATGCGTAGGCTTGTAGAGTCCTTACTGAGGTACGGCCTCCAAGTCTCGATGGAAGAACCTGATCTTGCTCCACCTTCGACTTCCCATCACCCAGCTGATTCCCAGTAGCATGATGTATTGAACCTAGAAGACTTGTACTTTTTTCTTTTTTGTTAGGACATCTTGCATTAGTACATTTTCATATATTTTATAATTAAAACCTTTTTCTTGGTTTATTAATTATTGTTTATAATTTAATTACAATGTTTATTAAAAATTAAATAAAAAAAGTCTTTGGCAAAAAAAAAAAAATAAATAAATAAATAAATTTTGCGCGACGCAGCCTACGTCGTAGCCTGCGTCGCGCAAACCCCCTTTGCACGACGTATCCTGCGTCGAGCAAACCACTTTGCACGACGTAGGCTGCGTCGCGCAAACACCTTTGCGCGACGCAGGTACCTTTAGCGTCGCGCAAACCCTACTGTCACGGACTTTGCGTGACGAAGAATGCACGACGGAGGTTTGTTGCGCTATCTTTTGCGCGACCTTTTTTGACTTTGCGCGACGAAGGTACCTACGTCGCGCAAAGTGTTTTTCCTACTAGTGAGAGAAAAACATATAGAGGAAAGAATGAAGAGTTATGGAGGAAAAAGAAGAGAAGAGGAAAGAAGGGAGATGCGGAAGAAATTACCAGTGAGCCAGGCTAGAGAGAAAAGAGAAAATAGTGAAAGTTGTTTTGTACTCCTATTATTTCAGATAATGAAAGAAAGTACTACTGCTGCCCGAGGACGTAGGCACACTTGTCGAACCTTATAAATATTATGTCTTATTTACTTTATTTCACTGTACACATATCGTCGACTTTACAACATGTTATCAGCACGAGAAGCTCTTGTGTCGGTAGAAAACACAACGCCATAAATTTGATGTAACACTACCTATCTCACATTTGTCGGCTGAAATCTCACAGATAAGAAAATCTTTTCATTTCATCTTCATATCTCTGTATGACTAATTTTCTTAAAGTAAATATACGTTTGGTTATATAACTATTATTATTATTGGCAGAAAATCTGACAGCCATGTATACAGCCTCTGAACTCCAACTTGCTAACCTCGGATTGAGATATTTTCTTCTTGAAAGTTGTTCGTCCGCCCAGTACCTATAACATATCAAATTTTCAGAATATTACAACGGTGCAATCGTCGCAGATATCTGAAACACCAAGTCAGTTGTCAATTCCGCAGAAAACTGGACAGTCATCTTATGAGTACCGAAACTCCTTTTTTAGTAGCTCAGATCGAAATTGTTTCTTCATGAAAGTTGTTCGGTATCCTCCTATCCATATCATACAAAACTTTGAGCCAAATCTAAAGGTTTGATCTTCTCATAAGTTGCAGGCACTACTCTTGACTCCAAAACTTATGGGAACCATTTCGATTTTTTCGAAACTCACCTGAGGAGGAACACCAATTGGGACTTATTGTTACTATTACTTCCTGGGTAACTAAAAGGACTTAGAACTGTGAAATGAAAATAAAATAAAAATGATGAAACAAAAGAAAGTGGCAGACAAAGGGAAAAAAATAAATAAATAGAGACTTAATCATTGCCTTTTCTGTTTTGGCATATTTATGTGAATGATGCTGGTTTAAAACTCTATCAAAAATTCTATTTATTTACAGTGGTAGAATTATTACTTTTTACTTTAAACTTTGATATTTATGTGCCCTTGTCACAAGTTTTATTTACTTAAAAAGAAATTTATTTACCATGGCTGGAATTACTGCCTATTGCTTTAATTTATTTAGTATACTACATTTTATGATGAGTATATAAAAGGACCCGAAGTTCCTTGATCATATTAGAACCTGAAGTTTATTGATCCTCATTGTATAAAATGATTGGACTTGAAGTTCCACTATTAAAAAAGATCAGACTTGTAGTTCCTTAATCATCATTATATAAAAAAAGATCGAACCCAAAGTTCCTTGATCAAATGAAAACCTGAAGTTTTTGAATCAATAGAGAGAACAACAGTTCCTCAATTAAATTAAAGTGACAACCATAAGCGCCTTAGTCCATAGACTATTAAATGAGGGCCAGAAGTCCTTTGATTCATGTAAATGAGGACCATGAGTTCCTTAATCCATGTACATATTAAGTATGGGCATGAGTTCCAAAAATATGAACCTAAAATGATGTCGATATTGAGAATAAATTTCGAGTCCATATGAATAATGTTTTGACCTGAAGTTCAAAATATGAATAATGTTAAGAACTGAAAGTTCTAACATTTTGTGTAGAAATGTTTTATATGTGGTATGAGTTAATTATCTCAATTTCTGTCATACCTAAATTTTTTCATTTTGGGAATAAGGAAATAATGAACTTAGCAAAACCCAATTTTGTGACCATCAACATCTTACACAAGAGATACTTTCATGAATTCATAATGCCCGAGAATTCATGTGGAAACATATGATATTAGAAAACTTCTTTGCTTAAAGGCTCAATGATTCATGCTAATGGAACCAGAAGTTTCTATAGTTTCCTATATCTAACAAACTGAACCAGAAGTTTCAGGCGTGCATAAAACCAGAAGAGAAAGAATTTTCTTATATATATATACATGTGCATACACATAAGTTACAACTACAAAAACAAACAAATGGGGGGCCTTCACAAAGGTTGCTTATGTGAAGGAGAAGGCATCAGTTGCCTTCGGAGTCTAGCCACGAATCTTTGGCGATCACTTTGAATCCGACTTTCAGATTCCTGCAGCTGGTCGAGCTTTCTTTTCATGTTTGTCGAGTAAATATTTGCAAGTTTTTGCAACTCTTTATTCTCGTACTTGAGCCCTCTAATCTCTTGTCTAAGACTTGCCACCTCAGCCATTAATATTTCAACTTGGCGAGTTCGAACAAGTAAGCATTGGCCCATGTTGGATACAGAACCTGCACATTGAACACTAAAAGCTAAAGAGTCTTGAACGACCAATTCATCAGACCTATTTGAAAGTATTCTTTTGTCTTTGAGAGTGGGAAGGTTCCTAGCTACTACTGTAGTCGTTATATCATCCCTCATCACGTAGTCTCGAACTGTAAAAGGGCCATTAGAAGATAAAAAGGAAGGACGCCATATATTATCATGAAGCGGGACGTGTGCATCTCCTCTGAGACTCAAATCTAAACAAAGGTTGGATAGGCAAGCCATTTTCAGAAATGATGAAAGAAAAGGGTTGGATAGAGTGAAATCTTAGAAATACAACAAAGACAATTTTCACAGGCGGGTAATTTTCAAAGCGTGCATGTTGGATACAATTGATACATTTATAAAATGAGAGGCAACATGACCAGTTGTTCAAAAATCGAAGAGACACCACTCTCCGACGCAATCTCAGCTTTCTGGATATCAAGGACAACTCTGTCAAAATATCTCTGGCAAAGTTAAAACGCGTAAAGTTCACTATTCCAACTACACCACTATTGCCGACAAGCGTGGGTGACAAGTCCACATCCGCACCACTACCTGTTATTGGAAAATCCCTATATATGTCGACCTTAGTCTTCCATGGCAAGACACAGCTTCAAAATGCCTAACTCATCTTCCTTGCTGAGAATGCATCTGCAACAAAACCTTTCAAGATATTCAGTCTTCATTTTCTCTGAGAATACCTCTTCAACCAAGTCCATCAAAAAGCCAAACTCAATTTCTCAGCAAGAAAATATTTTTGGTCGAGAAGTTTTACATCAGCATCAAAGTCTTATACTGTTTTTCTTCAAGAGTAAAAACATCTCATATCATTAGGGTCGAGAGCAAGAGTATCTTATATCATGCTTTTTCTCTGTCTTTTCCTTTGCCTTTACTATTGCCTACAAGACAAGGATAAAGAAAGCAATTAGTTGGAACCTAAAATTAAACTTCCAGTCAGGAACTGACTGCCTGGAACTTTTCCCTGATTCCTTACCTTGTATTGCTCTCAAGTAGTCATCTTCAACTGTTGTTGGAGCCGGGCTTCAAGTCACTAACACCGCAGAATAATTGGTATGTTGTTGGCTCTTTACACTGAAGCTACCAAGCATGGATGAGTCATAGAGAAGTGATGGACCATCCAAGGGCAAAGATTGCGCACCACCTCTACTGGGCAAGAGACTGAAGCAGAATGATCAACAATGAGTCCACGGAAGTCCAAAGGGAGAAAATTGGTGGTTGACTGAGTGAATGGAAGACCAAAGTTCAATGATGGGAATTCTACTCACAACCCCAGCAAACTCTACCAGTTTATATCATTCACACGATGTACAAAAGGGTAATGAACATTACTAATTGATTGCAAGTTACAAAGATGCCGCACGGATTGAAGTCTCAATCAGACTATCCACAGACTTCGCACTACTAAACTGTTGCATGACTGAAGCATAACAGTCGTCGCATGGATTCAAGTTCCAAAAGAGATAATGCATGAACACGACAATTTTAATATATTTATGCATGAAGCATGATCAATGTGTAGGTTCCAATTAAGGGTGGGTTTGTGACACGCCCCAACCCCGATATCCCCACATACCAAGGTAGGCACGTGTTGGCCGACACCCGAGGGTGACGAAGCCATTTTAAACATGCATACAAATGAAATATATGCAATTATAACGACTATACCAAAGTAGGAACGTGTTCAGAGCATACAACTACTAATAATAATATGGAAGGATTACTAGGAAAAGATACGAACAAGGGAATGATACCTATACTGAAGAGACTCGAGGGTACCTATGCTGCAGAGTCCTAATGCTGGGATTATGTACCTCGATCCTCCTAACTCTTGAGGGGGCGTAAGAATCAAAAGGTGAGTGGACCAAGGTTTATAATTAATAATAATAATAATAATAATAATAATCTCTACTAATAATCTCTACTAATTAATAAAACTCTGTTTGTTCACCAAAACTCCATAAAATTACTTTTCTAACCCTCTCATCAAAGCTAAACAAAATTAAAACACATGACAATTTAGTAATTACATACCACTCAAATTTTCAGTTTTTTACATGAACCTCACAGCTTGGTAAAGATAACTTATCCTATTTAAAAAATAAATAAATAAAAATGGAGGAGGTTTTTTTCTTTAAACCCACGTCTCCCACTTTAAAATTACCCCATTAACCGCTTCTTCAAAGTTCCATGCCCAAATTTTTTTTTACAAGTTTTTTTTTAAGAAGTGATATAAATATTTTTATAACAAATTTAAATTACACACGTATAACGTGTGCCCATATGACTAGTAATAATAATAATAATAATAATAATAATAATAATAATAATAATAATAAGAAAACCATTTTATTTCTGAACATGCTAACCCCCTGTTTTGAAAACACATATATAATACTACGTATAGGTTATATGAAAAGCCTAGCATGCAATGAAAAACATTTGTAAAACATGTACATAAAACTAGTGCTCAGAAATGGGATTATCATTGTCCGAAGGAAAATCTGTAAACCTCATTATACTATACTTTCTAGGGGTATCATAGTGGCCCGAAGGCATAACCATCACCAAAGGTGAAGCTGTACAACACTGGTTACGCCAGTGAAGAAACCACGGTCCATCACCCAAAGATGAAGCTGTACAACTCCGGTTACGCTGGAGAAGAGGATATAACATATCTATATGTATATGCAGTGAGTCCATCATCCGAAGGTGAAGCTGTACATCTCTGGGTTACGCAAGAGAAGAGGCATATACATATTACATCACACACCGACACTAACCCCAGGCTAGTGGGCTAGTGAAGCTGGGGGTACAATCAAAATCTCTCGCTACTCCTTCATTGTGTCTTATGGCCATATACATCTCTACCCCTGCTTTGGATGTGTTGTATGATAACCCGCTAGATAAGTACCGAAAACATACCTTAAGAGTCTCACATCAAATCTGCAGCTCACAAGCTCAAAATCTCATAATCCATGGTAAACCATACTCGTAAATCCATAACCAAATTATACTCGAGAGCCATAGGAATTCATATATGCAAATCCAATCATTCATAACCATTCGTAAAAACGTAAATTCGATAGATCATAAATATTTCGTAAACCATGATTATAGAAATTCATAAGCATAATATAAAACATACTCAAATTAAGAAATATGTAATGCATGCTAGGCTAATACTTTATAAAAACACGCAAGTTATGGATATGTCCACTCACATATATTTTATTGCTTGAGTGCCACTCGAACTAGCAAGGATTGTGCCACTTCCCACCAACGCACCTAAGCACAAATAGAGGTCATTTAGTAAAACTCTATCAAAACAGTCGAATTTGGGAAAACGGACACCGGATTCGGATTCAAGACGTCGAAATTAGTTTAGGAGGGGTCCCGACCAAAACCTGAAAAGTCAATGTTGACCAGTCAATGGTCAACGTCGATCCACGATCAACGCAGACCGGAAAAGTCAAGGGATGGACCGGGTCGGGTCAACGGTCTGAGGGGGTTTGGACTGGCTTTAAGGTTGAGCCGGCTAGGATTTTGGGCCTAGGTTGTTGGTTTTGGGCTAAAGGGTTTTAAGCCATGAACTTGGGTCTGATGATTGGGCTGGGCTCGGGTAATGGGCTTTAGATTTCTGGGTTAGGACTAATAGGTTAAGGACTTGGGACGAATGATTGGATTGGGCCCAGTTGCTAGTTTGGGTTGGTTTTGGATTGCGGGTCAAGTTTGACCTGTTGATTTTGACCGAGAATTTCTCGAGCTCCAATCGAGCTCAAAACTCCACCAAACCTTGCACCTCAATATATCAATTTGAAGCCCGTGAGACAAAGAATCAAACCATATCTATCTCGTGGCTTACCATGGCCGGAGTTGGCCTGAAAATGGCCCGCAAGTCTCGGGTTCCCTTGTCGGAATATGGGGAGAAGTTTCCACGATGTCTCTTTGTAGTTTTGTCTTCCAAATTTACAAAACATGATCAATAAAAATCACAAGGATAAAAGCAAGTATTTAGAATGTCCCGAGGCTTACCCAAACGGAAAAATCTGAGAACTCGCCAGAGTTCTCCATTTCCATTTTTTTTTCCGATTTAAATGTAGGTCCAAGGATTGTTCCATAAGTTTAGGCTCAGGGAGAAAGATAGGACGGTGTGAAGATGATGGTGGTGCAATCGTCGTGTTGTTTTGCATGTGCATGAGTGTGTGTGTCGTACTTCGAGAGAAAGAAAGAGTTGTAGAGATAGACGGTGAGAGAGAATAAGAGGTGGCTGAGGGGAGAGATGAGAGATGAGGAGTGAGTGAGAGTGTGTCCCTGGGAAAAAGAAGAAGGAGAAGGTTCCAGAGAGAAAGGAAGAGAAAATTCTAGAAAGAAAGAGATGTCAAGGGAGAGAAGACACCCCATAAATGGGGAACATACCTGCCACGTGTCAGCACTCAGTGGTCCTTGATAGGAAAATATCTTCCATTGTAAAATGATCAAAATACCCTTATTGTTCCGAGTTCCGTAAAATCTTTGTTTTAACTCTAATTTCAATTCTGCTCGCGCCCACGCGTTTGTTACGACAAGTACTATGAGGATATGCCAAGAAAACAAGTCTTACGTTACACGACACGACAGTCAACAAAGTCAATGCATTTGCCTCGAAGGGCATTTTTGTAATTTCACAATTTAAAATTATAAAAACCATAATTTTTGGGGATGGGTCGTTACAGTTGGAAAAACCAAAAACCAAAAGAAAAGGGAACCAAATACCGAACCGAAATAGAAAAAACCCGAACCGAAGTAAGAAAACCGAGCCGAACCGAAAGTTATTGGTTCGATTTCGATTTCGATGATTCAAAAACCAAACTAAACTGAACAGAACCAAATTAAATATAATTAAGTTGATTTATTTATTTAATATTTGAGTGTTTTTATTCCAAGCGCAATTTAAGTTTAGACCCATGTTTTAAGCTTTTGTTTTAGGCCAACCATTAACCCATAATCCAAGTCCTTTTTCTTCTCTCCACCTAACCCTCTTCTTTCTTCAATTTTTTCTCCCCATCCGACCCTCTGCTTTCTTTTTCTTTTTTTTCTCCCCACCTGACCCTCCCTGGATCTTCTTTCTCTTTGTTTCTTCTTGCATCTTCTTTCTCTCTTTTTTTCTTCCTTTACTTTCTTTGAAATGGAAAAACTGTAAGCAAAGTTGTAGAGCATAGACCAATTTTCAAATTAAAAAAAAACTAGGTTTTATAAAAAAACCAAACCGAATTGAAACCGAGCCAAAAAAACCGAACCGAATAAAAACCAAAAATAAATTGAACCGAACAAAACCAAAATTTCGGTTTGGTTTTGGTCTTTGCAAAAAACCGAACTGATTGAAACCAAACCCACCCCTAGTTCCAATGACTCAACTCCCCAGAAGTGGAGATTAAAATTCCAAGCTCTATAACGTTCTAGAGGAGGTTATGATCCAAATTATCAAACAATTCATCTAATAAGAGATGATTGTCCTAGAAGAGACAATGTAAAGCGCCTGAAGAGGCAAGGATATCCAAAGTAATGTAATACTTATAAATATGCATGCGCCTGCACATGAGAATTATGGGAGCAAGAATTGATGATTACAAATGTTAATTTTGGTTTTACAGTAGCTGCTAAATTCATCAATGAGTTGTGTTAATGTTGAGCCATGTTCTTTTGTTCGTTGACTAAAAAGAAAAATTATTGACTAAAATGGAGAAAGGCAATTCCATTACAATTTATTAAGAACATGGAAAAATGGACCTATAATACAAATCGCCAAATGATGTTGAACCCAAAAGGTTACATATGGACATTTGTAATACAGTAAAATACACTCACATTATATACACAAGGTTTCCAATTGAAACCAGAAATTGTACTACACTCCTAGAAACATGATTTCTCATTGTGAAGCTTGTTCATTTCAGTGGAGAATTATACATGGCCGAAGCATATCTTCACAAGTAAATCCCTCAAGTATACATGGAAGCAAGTTGCTCTGTATAAATTCCAAAGGAGAATGTGTCAGAAGTGTAGAAAATCCCTGAAGGATTTAAATTGCTTGAAGAAAGCCCTGGAAGAGTAAAACATAAATTATGTACTCATTACCAATGAATGATATAAATTGCCTTAATGAGTACTTTCATTATGATATTGTTGCAACACATTGAATCTCTTGCAAGAGTTGATATTAGATTAGAACTCTTGAAGAGTCTAGAAATATTATAAAGTGTTGAAAGGAATGTTGTCTCGAGCTGCAGATCGAACAATTTGCCAACAAAAATCTTATCCAAAATGTTTACGGTATTAAAAAAAAACCATATAGATTGAAGATTATAAGTTAAATACTCAAATGATTAACCAATATTTAGACACTAAGAAAAATCATTCATCCTCATGAGGAAAATGATGAATAGATATTTGGTTCAGGAATACCATATCTTAGTGAGGTATGTACCTTACTGTATTTAGTACAATACATTGAGTCAGATGTTACATTTCCTGTGAAGCACAATACCAACATATGATATTAGAATGAAGTAAAGTTTACCTTTTGATAACTCCAGGAAATTATAGACATGTGCTTATTCTATTCCAAAAAACTCACTCATAGTCATGGTCTTATTGGGCAAGCGAAAATCTGAATATCTCTCTAGCCTACATACAAATTGCTCTAAAAAATGATTTGTATTTACAATGGAAATAAATTGATCCTACAACAATCAAGGAAGCAACATTCATTGCCAAATCTTCATATCTCTCAGAAATATAGGAGTTTGGTTAAAACATGTGACCATTAAAATTTGGAGCGCATGCTAACCACCTTCAGAAGCAAACACTCCAACTATCATGAATATCATATTACATCAACATAGTAATTAGTCAAATTAAAGAATTCGAAATCAGGAGGAGATACTCATCAGGGGGAGCATCCAAAACATATCAAGGTTTTAACTAGGCGACCGAAATTGACGTATGGTCATCCAATGGGGAGTGTTGTAATATAATATGTGGATGACCCACATGAATAGTTCATTACTATTCATCCAAAGAAAAAACAGACTGATTATTATTCATATAAAGAAAAACGGATGGGTTACTATTCATGCACAATATTTCACTATTCATTTGAGGAAAGTTTGTAAAGTGAATAATGTTGCTATAGTAATCTTTTGCCTATAAGATGAGAGCATATGGAGGAAGGAAGAAGTGAGAAGAAGAAGTGAGAGAGAGAGAAAAACATAAAGAGGAAAGAAAGAGGAGTTATGGAGGAAAAGGAAGAGAAGAGGAAAGAAGAGAGATGCGGAAGAAATTACCAGTGAACTAGGCTAGAGAGAAAAGAGAAAATAGTGAGAGTTATTTTGTACTCGTATTATTTCAAATAATGAAAGAAAGTACTATTGCTGCCCGAGGATGTAGGCAAACATGCCAAACCTCGTAAATATTGTGTCTTATTTACTTTATTCCACTGCACACATATCGTCGACTTTACAACATGAAACAAAATGTTGAAAGTGAAAACAAATTAAAGTAGTTTTTTATTCTAGTTTTCATTTTGTGTCTCATCTCATTTCCTCTCCATTCAACGTCTTTCACACAACCCTTCCTCCAACTCTTTTATTTCGCTCATGTGATGAAAATTACAAATTGAAAACAAAATAGTTGCCAAGAGGCTACTAGCTTGATTGGTTAAGGACATTCTTCCTTGCATCAGAGATTTTAAGTTCGAATATAGCCCTCTCCCAATATCACTTATATATAAAAAAAAATAACAAAATAATTATCAAAACAAGTCCGATGGACTTTGAAGCTTCGGACACATTAACAAATTGAATAATTGAAAACTTTGATTAGTCCAAAACAAGATGCCTGACGAAATTGGTGCATGCCTTATAGCAAAGTGTGTCTGTATGTGAGAGAGTGATAATTATTGTTTTAAGTTTATGAGTTCAGTTGTATTTTTTTATTTATAAATGAGAGGTGTTAAGTTTGAATTTTGGAAATGGCAAGTTTGATGTCAATTTATTTTTCTTCTTTTAGTATAAATATATCGTTGTATGAAAAAATATTTATAATTCAACACTGTGATTTAGATGAAAACTTTGAGATTCAACAATTGTTCTGTGTTAGAAAATACTCTCCACACTGATTACTGATTTTCGAACTATAACTTGTTATGAGTGACAAATATATAATGTACTCATGATTTATAGTATACTAATTACGAAAATAAAATTGTGACTACTTAATGAAAAACTATGCCGTCAAGTATATATGTGACCTCACTTTCCATGCATATATATAAGACGCATCTTAATCATTTTGCGGCGGTGCAAACGCAAGTTGATCTAACCAAGTGACATGCTATCATTATATTTTGGAAATATTTTTCTTACCATTCTTAAGTGATGGTGATATTCATCATTCTATTTATCATCGTTAGATGAACTTAATTATCAAGATTTATGTAGTGGTGTTATTTAAACGTATTCAACGATGATAAATAGGATGGTAAATATTATCAACACTTGAGGTGGTGAGCCAAATTACACCCCCAGATATTGTGAACGTGATCATACATTTTGAGATTTGGTGGGGAATATTATCATGAAAATAACACTAGGAAAAACTCAGAAAAGTGAGGGCTGGAATCAATAGTACCACTACTTTTCAGTCGAATTGGATAAATAGTCACCGGATAGTACTGACTAAATTAGTCGGGCATTTGGTGCAAATCGGACTAATAATCGTATTATTTATACTGCCACTGTACAGAATAGGAACACTTCAAACTGATATTATTTTTGAAACTTGATGATCGATGAAAAAGACAAAAAGAATAAAGAAAGGAGAAAAATTGCTTCAAACCAAAGAAAAACAGAAGAAGAAAAAACGAATTAATCATACACGGACCAAATTTTGGGATAGGCATATCAGATAAGCATCTTTGATCTGGCATGATGAACCTTTCAATCCAACAAAACTCCACCTCTCAATTTCTCATACTACTATTCCAATACCCAGATTAAATGCTCCAAATATAGCAAAACCAAAGAAAACCCATATCAAATTAGATGAAGATTAACTTTAATTAGAACCCATAAAGGCAGAAAGCTCAAATACCCATGAATGAAGCAAGCTTTTTATCCAAAAATCAGAGCCTTGAAGGAGTTTGCAGTTAAAAAGACCAAGTTCTTGGTGAAGGCGATGAAGAAAACCCAGGCAGTCATAAGAATTTGTGAAATCAATCGACAAAGAGAAAGAAGTAGAAGATGAAGGAATACTTTCAGTTGAAGAAGAAGATGGCCACACAAGCAGATCGCGAGAGAAAGGGAAAGAACAATGAAATTCTGTTTTAGCGATTTTGAGAACCCGACTAATTAATACAGAGGATTTTGAGCGGACAAGTTATACAGTGTGAGCCGTATAAAATGGGCAGGCCCTAATAAATTAACCGGTGGCTATTTAATACGTAGTAGCACCAAACAACTGCTTCGTATTAAATAGTCATATCCGGTGTCTAATACGGCATGCCAAACATGGTTATTTAGTCAAACTACAGTGTGGTCTTTCTATTCAGCCCGATGTGTTTCGGATTCAAATTATCTTCATTTTTCTTAGTACAGATTAGTGTAGAATATCGCTTTATTGTAATAAAAAAAATATTCATGTTGCACACTCCAAATTTGGACTATTAATAATTTTTGACATGTTGGGGGAGGAGCACAAGGCCTTAAGTGCAAAAAGTGATTGAATCGTGGGTCCTTGCTAAAAATCACAGAATTCACCGTCCACCAAAAGTTGAAGAAAAAGAAATCTAGGCTTTCAGAAGAAAAAAAAAACAGAGAGAGAGATGAAAGACTGAATTCTCATTCGACTTATTATCACAATTACAACTGTAGTAAGCGATAAGCTTATGTACAAAGGTGGATCAACGACTATTGGGACCCTCTGCTCAATCAGCATTGAAATATGCTTGTAAATCAAGGAAATTAGGAGTAAATTGAATTCCAAAGACCAAATTTCCCTTTATATACCTGAGAATCCTCTTAAATCCCACGAGATAAACTGAAGTTGGACTATTCATTAATTGCTAACATTACTAGTATTGGCAGCAAATGCAATGTATAGGACCTGAATATATATGTAGGGCCCGTTTGTTTGACAGGATTATGGGGGACTGGACTGGACTAGACTATAGTCATTTGTTTGGTCTGCACCAGGATTAGGTTTAATAGGATTCGCTCGGATTAAACACCTCCTTAGCCGTTCTTAACGAGGATCCCCAATTTTGGGCGGACTCGTAAGCCAGAGAAAACCACGAGAGATGCAGTCGTCCAGGAACCCCCAACATCGCTCGTCCTACTCGTCCTCATCTCTGCGTCTTCCCTCATCGTCGTCCTTGCCCTGCTCCCTCATCGTCGTCCTCCTCACCCTCATCTCTGCGTCTTCCCTCATCTGCATCTGCTCGCCCTCATCTTCCTGGTAAACTTCGAATCTTCGATTTATTTCGTCGATTTGTGTTGCAGATCGTGATATTACTGAGCTTTATTTGATTTTGTTGTTTTGGGTTTGAGAAATTTTCAATCATAGACCTCTGCACTTGAACAAATTAGGCTTTTGGTATTTAGGTGAAATTGAGATTAGAATTTGGGGTTTTCATAAGATGAGATGGAACTTGGGAATTTAGGATGTCAAAGTTGTCAAAATTGCAAGTCCTACCCACATGCTGTTTTGGATTTTTAAAATTTGGGGTTTCAACAATAGGATTCTTCCATGTGTGTACTCTGTGTGTGTGTGTGTGTGTACTATGCGTGTGTGTCTGTGTGTGTGTGTGTACTCTGTGTGTGTGTGTGTGTGTGTGTGTGTGTGTGTGTACTCTGTGTGCGTGTGTGTGTGTGTGTGTACTCTGTTGTGTGTGTGTGTGTGTGTGTGTCTGTGCGTGTGTGTCTGTGTGTCTGTGTATGTGTGTGTGTGTGTGTCTGTGTGTGTGTCTGTGTGTGTACTCTGTGTGTGTGCGTGCGTGAAATTGTAAAGTTTTTGTAGAAGACACGTAGATAATGGATACACCTTGTGTGTGTGTGTGTACTCTGTGTGTGTGTGTATGTGTGTGTGTGTGTGTGTGTCTCTGTGTGTGTGTGTCTATGTGTGTCTCTGTGTGTGTGTGTGTCTGTCTGTCTGTGTCTGTGCGTGTGTGTCTGTGCGTGTGTGTGTGTGTGTGTGTGTACTCTGTGTGTGTGTGTGCGTGAAATTGTAAAGTTTTTGTAGGAGACACGTAGATAATGGATACACCTTGTGTGTGTGTGTCTATGTGTACTGTGTGTGTGTATGTGTGTGTGTGTGTGTGTGTACTCTGTGTGTGTCTGTGTCTGTGCGTGTGTGTGTGTGTGTGTGTGTGTCTGTGTCTGTGCGTGTGTGCGTGTGTGTGTGTGTGTGTACTCTGTGTGTGTGTCTGTGCGTGTGTGTGTGTCTGTGTGTGTGTGTGTGTGAAATTGTAAAGTTTTTGTAGAAGACACATACATAATGGATACACCTTATTGACCTTTGGTTGAAAACGATTAAAAATATGTTTTGGCAATGATAAATAATGATGATGATCTTTTCAATGTAGGATTGAGCACAATCATGCGCATACACATAAGCACGCACATAATTTCTTTGTAATGACGATGATCTCTACTTCTAAAAAATTGCAAGCAAGTAACTTGCATCTTTGTGATGCAGTTGCTTTGTATCATGAATTCTTTTGATCTAGTTCAATTGATATCATCATTACTTCTTTTCCATCACCCTTAATAACAGTGATATTACATATATCGTGTCCTCATTTTTTTCCTTTGTTTTTTGGTTTGGATAGTGATGGATCGAAGGAAGCTTTTATTGATCTTATTGTTAGAGATGTCTCATTTAGAGACAATTTGCATTTGTACGATTCTTATGTTGCTGATGCTAAGGGCCAAACAGAGACATGTTGAACGACACACTTTGACTAACCGTTCACTTGTTAGACGAGAGATTAGTTTGTGTTATCTGAATGGTATAATAGGGAATACTGATATTGAATGTGTCAACGAATTGAGAATGGATAGAAGGACTTTTGGCATATTATGTGACTTACTTCGTCAAGATGGGAGGGTAAAAACGGATGGTTTGGTGTCTGTAGAGGAGCAGGTGTGTATGACTTTACAAATTCTAGCACATCATACTAAGAATCGTAGTGTTGGTGGTAGATTTTATAGGTCGGGAGAGACTATAAGTAGGTATTTCAATAGTGTATTGCAAGGAATTTTGCGATTACAAGGTATCCTACTAAAAGTCCCTCAGCCTGTGCCTATTGATTCTACAGATCCTAGGTGGCGATGTTTTAAGGTATGTTGATAATTTTTTTCATTTTCCCTAAGCTTTAACTCTTCATTCCCTTTGTATAAATTAACAAAAGCTTATTTTTTGTTTAGAATTGCTTGGGAGCATTAGATGGAACACACATTGATGTGCATGTACCTGAAATTGACAAACCAAGATACCGAACTAGAAAGGGTCGAGTCACAACTAATGTGTTAGGTGTGTGTTCAAGAGATATGCAGTTCATATATGTGTTTCCGGGGTGGGAGGGTTCTGCATCAGACTCTAGAGTGCTACATGATGCAATTACTAGGCCTAATGGTTTAAAGGTACCAGCGGGTAAGACTATTAGTTAGTCTCAACTTTGTAAGTTAGGTCTAGTTTTGTTCTTGACCTACAAAATACTAATAAGGTCTTTTTTTTTATTATTAGGTTATTATTACCTTGTAGATGGTGGTTATACAAATGGTGAAGGATTCCTTGCACCCTATAGAGGAATACCTTATCATTTATCTTAATGGGAATGACGAACACCTTCTAATAAGGAAGAATATTTTAACATGAAGCATTCTAAGGCAAGGAATGTAATTGAACGCTGTTTTGGCTTGCTAAAAGGAAGGTGGTCGATACTAAGGAGTCCATCTTTCTATCCGATAAGGACACAAGGTAGAATAATTACCGCTTGTTGCCTACTACACAATCTTATTAGGCAAGAGATGTCTGTAGATCCAATGGAGAATTTGCCAATAATAGAAAATGGACAAAATACAGAAGAAGGTGAATATGTTGGTAGTGTTGAAACATCTGACCAGTGGACTGCAAAGAGGAATGTCATGGCTCAGGAAATGTATAATGAGTGGAGAGTAATTAGGAACCAGCAACCGAACAAGCTATATGTGTTAATGATAACATTTTATTTTAGTTTTCCTTTTTATCATGCATTTGTTGGATATTAGCAAAATGATTAGATTGCTCATCAGTGAATGTCATTCCATTTATTGATTGGATGGTATGCAAATTAATTGGATATTATGCAAATTGATTGGATATTATACAAATTGATTCTTTGTATTGTATTTTAGTACATTCAAATATATTTTGTTTAGGTATGGATAACGACAATAATTTGAATGCTACTCAAGAGCCAAAAGGAAGAAGGCGTAAATGGGAAGCATTTGAGGAAGAAGTATAACTATCCGTTCTTGAGGATTTTGTTGCTCGGAAGCAACGGTGTGACACCGGTGCTTTCAAACAAGGTACTTTGATTGAAATAGTGAAAGCTGTCAATGTTTTATGTCCTCATTCAAATATAAAGGCAACTCCACATATTGAGTCAAAGTTGAAGAAATGGAAAAAAAATATAGTTTGGTCCTTGACATGATAAACACAAGTGGATTTGCATGGAATGATGTCAAAAAGTGCGTTGACGTTGACAGTGATGACGCATGGCAAACTTATGTGCAGGTTCATATCCTATTTTATTTGTACATTAGTTATATTTTTGCTGCTATATTTGTTATGCATGCTAAATTTTAGTTTTGCTATGTTGATATAATCTTAGAAAAATAAAGAAGCCGATGGATGGAGAAGCAAACCTTTTCCACTATATGATAGATTTGCATATATATTTGGAAAAGATCGGGCTACGGGTAGTGTAGCCGAAACCCCTGCTGAAATGATGGAGGAACAAAGTCATGATCAGGTTGGTGCAAGTGATATTGGAGGTGAAAATGTTGTTTCTTCAATGAACCAACAAAGCCAACAAAGCACCCCATCTGAAAATAGCCAAAGAAAGAGGAAAAGAGCTATGGGAAGTTCAAGTGATGGAACCGAGGCAATTATCAGTGGACTGAAAGAATTTTATGTTGAAAGTGGGAAGAGGATGCAAATGGTAACTGAAGCTTTAGTTCAAGGTACTGCAGATCATAGTGACATAGCTAACGAACTTGAAGCAATGGGTCTTTCTCCTATGGATCAAATTGATGCCTTGTCTCTTATTTTGGAAAAACCACAAAATGTGGGAGTGTTCAGGGCAATCAAATCGGAACTCAAGAAAGTGTTCGTCCAAAGGCTTTTAAGCGACAAAGCAAGCGGATGAGTACATTATGTGGTGCCTTTTGACATGGATGTATTTTGTTAATCGTACAATCCTTTTGACATGGGATGTATTTTGTTAATCGTACAATCTTAGGTTATGGCTTCTAACTTAGCCTTGCACTATGAAATATTTTGGCTAATGTTAACTAAGATTTTGTAAATTATGGGGATCTACTAAGAAGCAGGATTTTATAAATTAAGCCAACTCGTAATTTTGTGTATGCCAAGCAAGAGTAGTTTCTCAAGCATTTTGTGTATGCCAACTCGTAATTTTGTGTAAATTATGTGCTTTAGGTTGGTCTACTAAGAAAATGATATGTACTTTGGGGCGGTGCATGCGTGCAGCGAGTGCCATAATTTTGTTTAAATTATGTGCTTTAGGTTGCTCGTAATTTTGTGTATGGCAAGCAAGAGCAGTTTCTCAAGCATTCATCCTCACATTGTTTCCAACTCGAATTCGTATCCACAAGTGCCCATACTGTGTTAGGAGTCCTCATTTTAAGACCACCTTACACTGCCATTCCGCCACCCCTATTCACATCCCAGTTTCTCCCTATTCATAATTGGTGAATGTTAACTAGAATTTTCATTAGTTTCCCAAAAAACAAAAAAACAAAAATAAATAAATAAATATTATTATCCTGCTTCCTAGTCCGATACTGCAACAAACTAGGGGTGGGCATGGGCCGGGCCGGGCCCAAATTTGGAGGAACCGGACCTGACCCGTTTTAAATTGCAACGGGGCGGGCCGGGCCGATTAATGGAATTTCTGAAAGTGGAACCGGACCTAACCCGGCCCGTTTGAAACGGGCCGGGTCCACAGGTCTAATTACATTTTTTTCAATCACTAAATTTAGCATTTGAAGAAAACAACAACATTTAAAGTGTAAAATATGCAGACAACTATTTGAAGAAAACAACTTCATTCAATCACTTTTCCCATTCTTATCATCCAACAACATTTAAAATGTAAAATACGCAGACAACCATTCCCAATCATCAAACCAAAACCAATTAAATCCAGACAATTTAGAAATTACATCCCCAAATTTAGTAACCCAGAAATTTCAAAAATCCTAATTCAAAAGTCCTAAATCCTTAAATTTAGAAACCCAGATAATTCAAAAACCCTAATTTAGAAATTACCTTAATGTGAGGGAAGATGATATGATATTTCGAATCACAGGATGATGGTGGTGTTCTCGACAGCGGTGACGGGCGGTCGCGTTTGGGAGGAGACCATGGTTATGGTGGTGTTCACGAGAGGACTCGATCGAGTGGGAAAGGGGGAGCGACAACTCTGATCCGAGAGCAGATGGTGTAGGGGAAGCGCCGATGTACACCATGCTTCAATGAGAGGAGCAGCGAGCGGTGGAGGAGGCACTGAGGAAGCGGTGGGAGGCGAAGTGATGGCGAGACGCTCTGCAGGGAGAAGAAACCAAGGTTCTAGAGACGACGGAGGTGGAGGAGGAAGAGAAAAATCAAGCCCTAGAATCTATGAGGAGGCAACCTGGAAGTTGAGAGAGGATCGCTCCTGGAAAAATCGACTTCCAGATTTCGAGAGAAGAGGCGAGTCAGTGACAGAGAAGGGGAGATAAGATATGTGGTAGAAATGAAGGGTGGAGATTTAATCTCTGTATAATGGACGGTAAAAACGGTCCGGTTTGGGTACCCGTTTTTTCAGAAATTTGGACCCGCCCTGCCCCGCCAATTACATGAACCCGCCCCGTTTTGAGTTTACAAAACTTGGACCCGCCCCGCGGGTCCTAGACCCGTTTGCCCACCCCTACAACAAACGCTTCACTAAGTTAGTCCAGCTTAGTCTAGTCTAAGCCAGTCCAGCTTAGTCCCTGCAGCTAGTCCAGTCCGAGACAGTCCGGTGCAACAAAGGCACCCGTAAGGTATATTGTAAAGCTCCTACTATACTTTGAAACAAGCTAGGATCTAGAAGGGAATTCCATCATACTTGATCCATTTTCGAGCAGGACCTAAAGGTGTAGATAAGGCAGTCCTGCGCGTTCCCATTTTGTTCAATAGCTTAGTAGCATACTTATCCTGATTCATCGACAAGTCCTGTTGTTGACGAACTATTTCATTTTCAGTTTTAAATTTTTTTTTTTATAAAACTAAAAATACGTTTGGTAACTAATTTTAATTTTCAGGGTTTTAATATACAAAATTGAAAACAAAAACTAGAAGGCAAATTTTGAAAATTCAATGAACTGTTTCAGTTTTTTTTTAACTGAAAATTAAAAGTAGTAAGTAACCAATCGAGTTTTTAGTTTTTCAATTTTCTAAAAACTAAAAATGAAATAGTTATAAAATAGCCGCTTAAGAAATAAGAACAGGATCCAAGATCATTTTACAGTATTCAAATTCTTTGAGTTTGTTCTCTCTTTCTTCCCTCAATGCAAATCCCCATAGGGTTTTAGTTGAGAGATTTTCACAAAATTCCCCTAAATTAATTAATTTGTTCAAGTATAATTTTTTTTTTTGACAAACAATATGATAATCTACATTAAATTACAAGGATGTGGATTTAGACATAAATCTATCCATGCAATGACGAATACTCACAATCAACTGAGTTACAAATCACTTTGAACTATTTGAATATAATTAAGTCTTTAAGAATATTAATTAAACTCCAAGTCATAGTGGTGAGATCTACCATACAGTAGTGGATGCCTTTTTAAATTTTTTTATTTTTTATTATTAGAGCCTTAGCCTGTGGAGTGCGTGGGGCATACATACCGAAGAATATTTGGTTAAATAGTAAGGAAGAATTAGAAACCTAAATTATATTAAGGTTAATCAAATTATTGGGCACACGCCCTCATACACGTACGCAAGAATATGATCGATGCCACGCACTAAACTTTTCCGAGCCATAAGAATATAATGTCTGTGTGCTGGATTGTCTATATATAAGCATCAAATTAATGATGAAAATTGTCTAAAACGGCAGAAGAATATATACTAGAACTCAATGATAAATTATGAGCTTTAATATCGATCGACCAATTAATTTACAAATATTAGCTAGTTAGATCGTACAATTCTACGATTAATACGAAATTCCCTCTTCAAATTAGCTTGTTACTAGCTATAACATTGAAACAGCAACTAGCTAGCTAGGTTTCACCATGTCAACCAGTGACATAAGGGAAGTACATTAGACTTGCCACAGCCTCTTGCAGCCAATCATCTTCGTCATATTTCTGAAAATTGACGAGTAAATGGTAATTGGTTATTGGTTATTGTAAACAAAAAATGATAACTAATTATTGGATGTGTGGGTTAATTTGCATGTATGCATGCATAAATTAAGATATTGCATTTGCCTGGGATAATTATATTTTTAAAAACCTACATGGACAGCACCACTACTACAGAACGGTTCTGATCGCTGATCTTTGCAAGTTTCTATATTGCTCCGAGTCTTTTTCTGTGCTATTTCCTCATGATGATCAGTGTTCCTTGCAAATCTCCCACGAACTCGGACCCTTCTATCAGCTAGGGTTTTGCGACAAGCATACTGTGCATACATAGAAAAGTAATTAATAATGAATTCTTAAAACATGGTAGTTGCATATATATTTGCTTATACAAATGTTTTGTTGTTATACTGTTTAATTATATTGTCAAACTGTGAATTTAACATATTAATTAATAATTTTTTATTGTCTCATTTTGTGATTTAGATTCGCAGTTTAGTAATTTAGTTTCACTGTTAAATATATTTAAATATGTTGTACCTTAATAGTTTTGTTGAAGTTCCTTTGGTTTCTTTTCTTTAAATATCTGTCAATCCTTTCTTTCCTTTCTTCTTCTGAATACCTTCCCACCTTCATAGTAGACTGATCTTCAACTGTAGGCACCTGCTGATTCTCTTGATTAATTGCCTACACACAAAATTTTACACAATTAATATTCTACCGGATCTCAGTTAACCATATATGCACAACACTAATTTGCACCATATACGTACTAATGATCAAAAAACAAAAATATAATATACAAATTCGTTATGATAAATATGATCAGCTAGAAATAGCATACCCAATTTTCTTGACCAGCAAAGCTAAACGGCTTGAAATCGGCTGACATGAGTCCAGTAAAACTATCCTCCCCGAATTGCTCACAGATATAAGGAAGGTTTAATTCTCCACCAAAATTGGGAGTCCCTCCAATTACATGCAAGCCCATATTACCATATTCCGAATATGTACCAGGGACAGCAATATCTTCCGAAAATCCTAGTAGCTCTGGGAACGAAGCTGCCATAACAGACGAAGAGATGTCGGATTCTTGTGACACCACATCAAAATTAGCCGCAGCATTGCTACTATCACAAAACGGCACCAAGCTTTCTTCACAAGTAGTACTAGCACTCCACACAGTTCCACCTAAAACTGCAGTACTGCAACCATTTTCTCCGTTCACCACCGGAATTGGGTACCCGTAAAAATCAGAAGGGAGTGAATAGTCATTGTAGAATTGATGAGGAATGTAAGCCATGGACAAGAGAGCTAGCTGGTGAAGGGCTAATAAGGAACTGAATTTTTTATGCACTGTGTTAGTGAGGCTTTGAACATATATATAGCAATGGTCAATGGGATAGTAGCCAGAGCACTGTTTTTTTGGAAAAGTTGTTCTACCCGTACAGTTTCGGGCAACTGACTGGTGTGCTGCTGCTTAGACAAAAATAGCTAGTCGGAGCTAATCAACATAGCTAGCTCCATGTAACTGTCACACTCAGTTTACTGTTATGTTGTAATCGCGTAAAATTTTGTTGTTTAACTGTTTAAGGTTAAAGACAAGTTCTAGCTAGTGCTGTTAATTAATTAACTACACTACGAATTTGGTAAAGATGCTATCTACACATATGTGGGGGATAAATTGCACTTCTCTTGTTGGTACAATTGATAGTTTTACAAAGTATTAATAGTCTTTTCATAGAGAATAGTGAGGAGTTTTAACCCATGCGGTGATTAAGAACACACCCTAGGTTCAACATTAGATTCCCGCCTTACCTAATAGTAGCTTTTACTAGAAGAAAAAAAAATGTGGAAAATCTAATAGTTAAATCAAATAAAAATAACAAATTAGATTAAACAGGATTGTGTAAGAAGGAAAAAAAAAAGTATTTTCATATTTTCCATATTTATAGTGCTGCATACTATTCTCTCCAACCGCACTTTTTAAACACAAAAATGTCTTCTGTTACTAAACAACTCAAGTCAAACCATGCATGGCCCTACCCTCAATCAAACACAACATTATTGCTTTGAGTTCTTCTATTAATAATAATGAGTAACAATAATAATGGGTGTGTGTAACTATATATAAAATCACTTTGCAATATATATATATATATATACTTTAATTAACAAAAAGAAAGACAATAATAAACAGCAAAGCTGGTTACATATTTCTGATTCCAAAACCATCATCCCCTTCTTTTCTTTTTTGTCAAACATCATCCCCTTCCTTTTGCAATTGCTTTATTTTTCTTAACAGAAAATCGTTAGTAAAAAGGAACTCTCTGTCGAAACTCCGGTTTTTATGACCTAACATTTCTGTATTAAAAGAAGAAAAAACCGTACTTTTCTTTTTGTTAGATTTGTCCCTTAAAACTTAAACTTGCATAAAATGACATTACAACAAATAAGCATTTTAGCGAGGAATACACAACCAAGAGAATTATAGTAGGCCCACCCCCAAATTGTTGGCTCGTGCATGCATGACATATTCAACACAGACCCCACAATCTCATTAAAATCAAATCCAACATTCAAGAGGGATCCCCATTTTTTTAGAAAAATGAGGATCCCTCTTGTGAAATGATTCATATTCAACAATAGGAACAGAACTACACAACCAAGAGAGACTAGGAAATAATATAAGGTAATCTTGTTCATTCTACAAGAGTGTTATTTATCCTTCCTTGAAGGTTAAAATAGTGTTTTGAAGAAGCATCTGGTCCAATATCATAGATAGGGTGTTAGGTTTTTATACATGTGAAGTTTGAAACTTCCCTTCCTTTAAGTTTTTGTAACAGTTTTGAATTCTTCCATCTTCCCTTAATAATAATAAAATTTTAAAAAAATGTATTGGAGAAGCATATAAGGATAAAAGTAAATATGAATTAATCTAGGCAGCTTAGAACGAAAAGTTGGCTTGAAGAGACCCGATAAAGAGAAATAGAGGGCCTCATGTGAATACTATTCTTATACTGTTTAAAGCTGTCCAACCTATAGGTACTACTAAAGAACTGACCTACTTATACGCTAAGAATCTAACACATGGGCATGTATGAATTTTGCATCAAGAAATCAAGTACAACATATATGCCTGCCTCAAACTTGATCATTCATTTACACACCAAAATATAACCAAACTATTTCACTGCTCTTTATATGTAAAGAGTTATTTTTGCATAATCAATAAAAAAAAATGTTGTCTGATACATATATGAACATATCTCTGCAAACATGATCAATTTTTTATTTATTAAAAAAGAACAATGGGAAGCCTAGTATTTTTCTTTTCCTCGTAGTTAGGAAGCTGATTAGATATTGGAATTTATCCTATGTAAAATGGCAAATATATATTGCTCCTTATGTTCTTAAGAGACATTCTAATGCTAGGAATATATATCCCAATCATATCTTGGACCCATATTACGGCTGTGTAACAACGCCAATAAATCGAATTAAGGTTTAAAAAATGAAAAACCCTGCCAATTAAGCCTAGCCTACCCAATAGTATAAAATAATAAAATTAGATGTTCATAAAGTTTATTAGTTTGGCGGAGATTGCTTAATTTTCCTCTCATAAAATAACCATGTGTGCCCAAGCCACAAATGCTCGTCATTATACAGGGCATGGTCTCATTGGTATTCATTGATTAAGCTTAATTATTTATATATAAAATATAAGATAAGGATATTTAGCTTAGGTAAGAACGCCCTATGGAATTTGAAGATGGAATAACCATATTTTCTTCTGTAAGTCTATCATTCGTGTGAGGGAAAAGTCTAAAAGAAAGTAGAATATCTAACTGAGAGATCTCATACTTGATTGACATGAATGAATGTTATTATCAAATTTATTTCTAACTATGGTCTAGTGGTAAGCATCTATTTACTTGGCTTTTAAATAGAAATTTCGTAGAAGCATATTTTTAATAAAAAAAGATTAGGAACTTTCATACGCACTAATTCCTTTTTTTCCGGATTTCACAGCATTACTTGGCTTTTAAACATTTTGGCAAAATGTTTATGCTGGTGAAATGTAGCAACAAAGATTGTCACTCAGAAACAGAAACGAAGCACTGCTTCGATATATCTTCTTTTTTATTCTTCTAATGAAGTTCTATCTAAGAGGGTACGGTATCTGGTTCAACAACATTTCTTAAAGAGGCTTTGCGCATTGTCCTTAAAAGATTCTGGGCTTTCTTTTCATACCAACTCCAGTATCAAATAAAATATGGAGAAATCAAAAGGGATCACAAGTTGGGGGACGTGTTTGTTTGAAAAAGATTTTTCAATATACTTGAAACACAAGATGGTACACCATATCGTTCTCTTATATCATATCACATTGTATACTACCTTGCATTTCGGGTACACGTAAAAATTTCTTGTTCATAGAAAAGCATTTTTGGGTACCAATTTGAGTGGGTGCAGTTTGTCTCTCACTAGCTATTTGCCACAAAAAGTGAAATTTGAGATAGAATTGAAGATTTTGTAGGCAGTAGTGGTGCATACTGCATAGAATCAGGTCCTCTGGTAAAACTTTCCATGCCATCAACAGACCAGATTTGCCTGCAGACCCATACACCCACTTGCATGTGAAAAACGGTTCCTCACTCTTCTTTTGATTGAAATCCACACACACAGTATTGTCCAAATTTTGATGAGAGATATAGAAGATCATAATTCTTAACCCTCTCTCTAAAAAAATAAAATAAAGATCTTATTAGGCCAACCCCTTATTTCCTAGGGAACATAAGTAAGTTCAAGAGCATCTTGAGTAGATTAGATAAACTCACTTTTAAGTCCTTTTCATTTCGCAAATTCCCGCAAATCAGCACACTAAGTGTGGCCAGTTAGGAAGGAGAAAATTGAGTGGGCCAAATTGAAGTAAAAGTAGGCTTACTTTTCAAAAGTTAAAATTAAACTTAATGTTTTTATATTGATTAAATTGCAAGATGACATCAAACAGTGTATAAGGCAACAAAAAGTAGCTAAATCAATAGGGGTTTTCTTACCCAAATACAATCAGATTTTGGGAGAGAGACTAAATTGAAAAGGGTTTAGGGTTAGGGTTTAGGGGTTTTCTTACCCAAATACAATTAGACCAATCCAACATGTTCATGTTGGTACAACGTGCGTGTGGTTCGGAAATGAATCCAGAGGCAGATTTTTCTGGGAGCATAAAATCACACCACAGCATTTTTTTCTGTTTCCCATCATTTACCAGTCAAGATCCTCCTTGCTCAGATTTGTCCAGACTTTACCGTACAGGCTAAATCCTTTTCCAGTCTAAATTGCCCCCTCTGATTAAATGCCATCGCTCTGCTTTTTCCTGTTTCGTATTCACTTCCAAGATATGTTTGTGACCAGAATTATTTTACAAGAAACTAGGGTTGGGAACTTGGGAGGAGTCAATCGATAGTAGAAAACCAAAAATGCATCTTGGAAATTTGATGGATAACCCTAATCTATTGAAAATTTTGAGATCTATTGAAAGATATCAAGTCTAGACCCTATCCGAAAGCTTCCATTTTCTCCTCATGCACACCCATGTTTACGAGCTTATGGATCGAAAAAACCAAAGGACAATCAAGAGAAAACAGCAAACAAGAGTGCAAAATGAGAAAAATGGTGTATAAATATTATTTCTCAGCAATTAAGTTACTGGTACACTAAATTTGTAGATAAAATTTTGTAAACTAAATGACATGAAAATTAATTAATTGATTAGGACTCAGACGTTGATAAACGTACTCATTTCTTTTGATAACACATCATTTGGTTTGCAAATTTTATCTACAAATTTAATCTCCTTATTACCCTAAAGTTTTTCGAACAATAGGCTGCACTGGAGCCCTAATTTAAAATACGAGGCAACCAACACGAACTTCAAGACATTAAGAGAACACACAATTTCTGCGGCATTAGAAGTATTTTACATGCACGCAACTAGCCAAAAACTTGCGAACCCCGGATTGTGGAACAGTGAATAACACTTTATTCCCTTTGTCTCAATTTTACGGCATGCGCTCACATGTTTTCAGTACTTTAAGCTTTGTACTTGACTTAATACGAAAAGCAGACAGAAAATACCGCTAATGCACACACATCTTGGATCATATAATCAACTCAGGGCTAAAAAAAAACATTACATCAAATTATCACCACAGGATCACGACATGGATTCGAAATAACCAACCATTCAAATCTAAGTAACAGTCAAATCTAATAGCTCCACACAATGTTCACGACCAGCTAAAAAGTCGAGTGTAGATATTATGCTATGCTCTTGGAAAATCACATACATCCCCAAGTCACTATAGCTGTTCAAAGAGATAAACTATAGGAGATGCTTTTCCCAGTTTCTGTGCCACATTGACTAGGAACTTATTCTACAATCTACACTGATCATCAATCCGCTCGATAGTTGGTAACAACTCAACATTTATCATGCAGCTCAGACACATATGCAGCATAATGGTGATAAATGTGAGTGGATATGACGATGACCAAACAAAACAAAGACTAAACTTGCACAGCGGTTGAACTAATTTAAGAAACCACATAAACTAGTTAGATATTGCAATTTTCAATCTAATAAAGAGAGCTCCAACTTTACATCCAAGGTCAACAAATGACAACCGCAAAAAGGTAATGTCAATTAGTTCTGTTTCAAATGAACAAGCAGGTATAGTCTGAACGATAAAGCAATTATTTACATAGCATACCTGCATTCTATGACATTCTCAAGCCTACAAAACCTTACTCTAGTTTGCTGGAACTCAACTCGATGTTGATTACATCTCAAAAATTGATATGCCTCAGAGGACAACCCATGGACCTTCCATCTAAAGGACCAAAGTAGCCAAGAACAAGCTCAACCCACAGCCTAACAAAGGAATCTGCGAACAACTTTTGCACAACCTGTCAAAAAGAACTTGATTGTTCACTTCATTGACAGGGCCCAATGATGAACTCAACATACGGGATAATTCAGAAGGATAAATATCGGTGGTGTATTTTTAAAATAATGAAAACTCAAAGGCATAAAACCCATCAATTATGGATTTCACGAGTTAGAAAAGTCAAAGATAACTGATTTTTGTTATTAAGGGCCCATACATTGTCCATTGTCACGGGTCAATTTGA
Organism: Cotoneaster glaucophyllus; assembly: GCA_036320875.1. NCBI lineage: Eukaryota > Viridiplantae > Streptophyta > Magnoliopsida > Rosales > Rosaceae > Cotoneaster > Cotoneaster glaucophyllus. The sequence continues at coordinate 10,014,449 of CM070059.1, read as the reverse complement.
GGCATAAACGGTGTGCCATCTCATGCAACTCATAACAATGATGTCTGGAGCCTCATATTGTAAATTTTAAATCAATATGGCTAGCATGTGCACACACAGATATGAAAGCAAAGAGAGAGAAACTAAGGTCAGACATACTGATTATTATCAGTACCAAGCAACTGTATTGTAAATGCTAGTGTATATTGCGGTTAAGCAGTCCTTGGAATGATAAATAAAGATCTTTGTTATCAGTCCCAAATATTTCTTCTGCTTTCCTTAAAGTTTCCTGAAAGAGATTTACACAAAATTTTAACTACTTTGGTAAACAATGGTCTTCTAGATGTTTAGCTGTATCATTTGGTAAACCATCAAACAATTGACTAGTGCTTTACCTCTCTGGTTTGCTTATGAGCATTTAGTTCCTTGATGTTAGCCAGAAATGCACTGAACTGCTCATATGATAGACGGCTCCTGTATTGCAGTATATTTAGATCAGTCTATGAAGGGCCAAGTTACTATAGTAACAAATCAGTAACAGTACACAGGAATTGCATTAATTGTACCAACCTGGCTTGACGAAAGAACTCTTTTCCGTCAATTCTAGGAGTGCGCCCTACCAAATTTGCAATGCAGAAGATGAAGAGTTTTAATTCTAAAAGATAATTCAACATAGTAGAAGAGAGTGTTCATATACTGTTATCATCAACTGACTGTTGTACAGACAGACGCAGAAATTTTTAATTTTGGAGTAAGATGGGGAAGGGGTTGGTTTCGAAACATAATCACATATTTGTGGCAAATGATAAAACAGGCCACAGAGAACCAGAGATTCCCGAATGCAGATGAAAGAATGAATTCCAAACCTGAATGCGAACGTCCACGAGGTGGAGAGTTTGCTGCTGATGACTGCTGGCTTGATGAGTACCATGAAGAAAATGAGCTCCGTTCTTTATAGGCGGGTTTTTGGGGAGATGTGGCACCAGAGGATTGCATAGGAGAAGAAATGGCAGAATACCCTCTAGGTGACCCACTTGTGGAAATAATCTTTGGGGTTCCAGTTGGAGTAAGCCGCGGAGTGATATATGGAGTCATAGAAAATCCTTGACCAGAATTCTTCAAGGCTGTCAACCAAACAGTTGGTTTCATGAGTTTCGGTAAAATGAATAACCGAATAATATTTGAATCTGCTACTTCATAATAACAAATTGAGATCATTTAACTAGGAAAAAATTCATTAATCACCCACCTCATGGTCCTCATATGTTCATATGTTCTTTTCTAATGCAACAAAAAAATATACCTCGGAAATGTTTTTTGCAATGTTACTTGTTCTAACAGGTAGCACACAGGCAGGATAGATGTCCATGGAGGGTAGAGTCAGATTATATACCTTCATCAGTTGCTCCCTTATCTGTGGAACCACTCGAGGAATATTGTCCAGCATAGACATTTGTCTCCTCATCTGTAGCAGAACAGAGAAACAATCCACATTAACCACCAAATGAAAGGAAATACAAGAAGCAAAGTTAGAACCTACACCATTGGGGAAAAAATTGCTAAACATCATTGATTTATTGCAGAAAACTATAAAGCACTTGATCAAGTCAAAAGATACAGTACCCTTTTCAGGATATGCCTTTGGAACTGTGCCGATATCAACAGTTTCAGCTGGCTATAAAACGGAAAATATAGCGAATGAGTTGAATAAAGAAAATATAAAAAAGAATACAAGGATCCACATGAAAACCTCCATCACTAGAAGAAAAATAACAGACTTAGATTTTCCAAATATATAATAAGAAACCATAAGCGGTTAAGCTGAAGTGCTTACGGATCCGTTATCATCATTCAGTGACTGCATTAGTTGTCTCTTAAATGTCTCCAACTGTTAACAGGGATAAAAAAGTCAGTCCATAGGTTAACATGCTACAAAAATGAAAATACGTTTGCAGTATAACGATAGTGGAAGGATGAAGGAACAAGGAAATAAACTATGAGTTAACTTCAATTTCAAAACAAGAATAGTGCATACATTAGGATATCCATGAACAACAAAGAAAAAAGCCTCATCCTTTAAACAAATAACAAATCGCACCTTTGCTAAATCACGACTGAGCTTTTTTGTAGTCAATGCCAATGAATCTCGTTCCTTGGAAACCTTCAACTTCATGAACAACAAGAACGTAACAAAGTCACAATTAATGCACCATTCATTGCTGAGGATATAAAGTTTACGAGGAAAAAAGAATGCTCAAATCTTGAACAGTACTATTCTTTTGTTTCTCGAGACAGTAATACAGCAAAAAGATGCATCAACCTTACTGACTCTTACAACAAGTTGATGTAACTCTGATAAATGCATTAGTAAATCACTATTTGTTCAACAAACCAATTCCAAAGAAACTCATGTGCATGTTTATTACAAACAATAAATGAATTCTAACAATTCCGACCAATTCACTCCGCAACCAACCAGCCAAAAACTCCGACCGGAATCAAATTCAGAGGCAAGGTCTTACATTTCGCGGATACTAATGTTTTGGTCGAATCACTTGATGCTAATTGAAAAGGATAGACGACTACCATGATAACCCTCAACCCCCTTCCTTTCCCCACGCCCAAAAGACAAAGAAAGACTAAATTTTCTTCCTTCTCTTAAATTTCGATCAATTTTCAGCAGCCAAAACAATACATAAAAACACAAAAATTGGGGGAAAACTCCTAAATTTCAAATTCAAAAGACAAAAGCAGATAAATTTAAAAAAAAAATTGGAAAATTGGGGGTTGAAATGCTTACATTCTCATCCAGGGCAATTCTCAGGCGAGACTCAGCCTCGTGGTTGGCGTGCTGGAGGCGGGAAACCCTTTCCTCCAGCTCAAACACAACCCTATCTTTGTCCTGGAGCTTCTGCCTCATTTTCCCCATCTCAGACTCCAGTTTCGAAACCCTAGACGCTATGGCCATGGACGTAATCTTCCGCGCCAGATCCAGCTGGTCGTACGGGTCGCTCGGTATAACCGATAAGATCTCGTCCGGCAGCTGAAACTCCAGGTCCCCGTCACCTCCACCACCACCGCCGACGACGACGCCGCTTCCACTGCCCTGCGACATAGCTGACTCCTCCTCCGACTCTCGAATCTTCGCGCGGTGGTTGCGGTTGTTGGCTTAATTCTATTGAATTTTCCTTCTTCAAATATCACATTGGGCGCAACGACAATTATTATTTATTTTTTAATTTAATTTTATTGATTTTGAATAAATTCCCACCCTCTGGCCTTTCCTTTTCTTTTCTTTTTTTATTTATTTCTTAAATTTGTTTCCTTTTTTTCAGCACAATTTTTGCCTTTTCGGGGTCGCTGTCTTATTTCGAAATTTGCGTGGGGTTTCCCTCCAAAATCCAAACAAACATTAGGCTTGGGACACATAAGCCCAATAATATATGGGCCCAATTGTATCTGGGTTAAACCAGGCTTTTTATATTTTGGCCCCAAATAAAAACAAACTTTATACCCAGACCCCTCTCTCTCTCTCACTGTTCCAATTGCTTGGGGACGTAGTAGCTCGAAGAATCGAGTGAGTTCTCCAGACCCCCCCCCCCCCCCCATTTCAATCGTAAAATTTCCCGCAAAATTTGTGTTGCTTACCTGTTGAGGGTTTAGGGTTTGTCTTATTCCTCATTTCTTCTCCTTCTCTGTCGTTACATCGCAGAAGGATTACAGGAACAGCACTTCAATCTTCAATCAGCAGCTTCAACGAAGGAAATCGAAAGGTTTGTAAAAAAACCCAACTGTTATTTTTCGATTTAAAGGATCTTTTTTCAATGTGGGAGGTCAAAGCTATAGTCTTTTGGGGTTTTTTATTGTAATGCAATATTGGGTTGTTAGAGTTTCAATCTAATATCGAGCTAATGAATTTTTTCGGGTTTGTTTTCGATATGTAAGTGCTCAATTTCTGTTTTAGAATGAAAAATTGAAAACATATTAGGAAATTAATTATCGAAAGCGTAAGTTTCGGATTAAATTTGGCCCAATTTGAATTTTTCAGCAATATGTAGTGTGATTTGCATCAGTAGGTTTTCAGCTTATAGCTTCAATTGTCATCGAAAAACACGGATTGAGAAGTTTGGTTGAATGCAGTGAGGGACCATGTCAGTGCTTATAGTGACAAGCTTAGGAGAGATAGTTGTGGATTTGCATACGGACAAGTGCCCTCTGACTTGTAAAAACTTCTTGAAGCTCTGCAAGTAAGTCTATCTTCACTCCTAATTACCATCTAATTAATCGTGTTAAATTTTTTTAGTTTATATTGTGTTGATTGAGGGCATGTCTTTGTTATTTCAGCTAAAAAGTAAGAAGCTTTGCAAATAAATTAATAGTTATGGCCTGAGTTTCCTTTTTATTGGGTCAAATTTCATATATTTTTTGAGCAATCAACAATCTTTTTTACTTCAGCTATGGATATATGAGCTTTGAGAAAGTAAGTGGGTTACTGTTGATTTATTTTTATTTTTTATTTTTTTTGTTGAGGATTTTCCGATATTTGTTGAGTTTTGAGGTTCTAGTCGGCCATCTTCAATTACTAGGTTATAGTGTGAATTGCTTACACATTTTTACAGATATTTGTTGATTTCATAAAGTATCTTACTTGCCTCAGAATTTTTGGTGCACCATTGTTATGGTTCCTTGGAATTGAATTTTTATTTAGAACCTAGCTTAATTATGAATCAGTGGTTTTGTAGTTTTTATTTCTATTTTAGAATATCATCTCATTACTATTTTTTGCCTCTTTTTTTTAAACCTATATATTGATTCAGGATAAAGTATTATAATGGGTGTCTTTTTCACACGGTTCAGAAGGATTTTACTGCACAGACTGGTGACCCAACTGGAACTGGTTCTGGTGGCGATTCCATCTACAAGTAAGGAATCTGCACACTCTGTTTCGTGCTATGTATATCTGACATAAAATCTTTTAGTTATGCTGAAATATTTAAATGTTTTTCTCTTCTGTCTACACTTGAACTCACCTTGCACCATGTTCTACCTTCAGATTTTTATATGGTGATCAGGCACGCTTTTTCAACGATGAGATTCATCTTGATTTGAAGCATTCTAAGACAGGCACGGTTGCAATGGCTAGTGCGGGAGAGAATCTCAATGCTTCTCAGGTATAAGATTAATGCTTTTCTGGTATAAGTTTGTTTTCCCTGCATTAATCTTATTGAGAATAGGGTTTCATTTAGTTGAGTTGTGTATTTTTTAAAACTTATGCGTTCTGGATGGTGAACTTTTCATTTTCAATAACATTGTGGTGATGCACTGATTACTTTTTTTTTCCAGTTCTACTTGACATTGCGTGATGATCTAGACTATCTTGATGGAAAGCAAACAGTAAGTCTCCAGTCCCATCTACCAATCTTTTGCTAACTGTATGTCTTGGAATTTTGTTTACCCAACTTTGTCAACTATATGGCATATACGATAGTTTTTCCAGTCTAAATGTCTTTAAGAATATAATTTATAAAAAAATTAGCAATATTTCTTAGTTGCTACATCTGGTTGATAAATGCCGGGTAGTAGGAGAGGGATGCCAATTAACTAATGCACAGACTTAATGTGGAGAATTGAAATTTTTTATCACCTTCCTGTGCATAGGTGCTTATGAGTTTGTGTTTCATACGTGAGTGTACGATTTTTCTTGTGCAATAGTCTTCTCTCTGATTGATGGGTTTACATGATTATCCTTCCTTGTGTGTTTATATAGGGTGTATTAGATATATCTATGATAGTAGATACCATCTTCCAATAAAATAAGTAAGCAGATGGTGTATGCATGTCTGGTGATTATTTAGTTTGTCTACCCCTAAATAACCCAAAAGAAAATGGATAATTATAGTCTTTTTGGTTTGGTAATCTCAAATATAAGCCAAGCCACGTCTTTTCCCCTGCCTTCTGCTAGTGGGGATTTTTCTCTTTTGTTTTTTGTTTGATGTCCGGCATTACTCAAGGAATGTATGTTATTGCAGATTTTTGGTGAGATAGCAGAGGGTTTTGAGACATTGACAAGGATCAATGAGGCTTATGTGGATGAGAACAACAGACCCTATAAGAATATCCGGTCAGTTCCTGTTTTTCCTTGCAAATATTTTTCACTTCCTGCTTGTCTCAAGCTAGATTGACGCTGTCGTATTTATTTGTGTTAGCAGAATCAAACATACTTACATATTGGATGATCCTTTTGATGATCCTTCACAATTAGCTGAGTTAATTCCCGACGCCTCCCCTGAAGGAAAACCAAAGGATGAGGTAGTGACTAATTTCCATTATTATTCCATATCTAACGGGCACTGTGATAACCAAAATGAAGATAAAGATGAGAAATAAATTGCTCATGACACTTGAAATCATTGTTGGGGCTCTGTAGCATAAACACAGCTTCCTATTTTGGCTAATTCTAATAAAGTTTATGGTTAATCACTATGTTCAAAAGCTTAAGCTGTTAGGATGTGAACCAGTAATTATCTTTTATTCCGCCGTTATATCTGGGTCTCTATCTACCATATTCTTGTTCTTTGGTAACATGATAAAGTTTGTTAATTTACAACCATTTCCAAAAGCTTAAGCTGTTTGGATACAAGCTAACCATTAATATACATTAAAAAAATTAAGAATGGTCTTACTCATCTTCCTCCTGACTAGGTTGATGGTAATGTGCGGCTTGAAGATGATTGGGTTCCTCTGGATGAACAACTAGGTCCACTAGAACTTGAAGAGCGTCTTCGTGCCAAAGACGCACATTCCAGTGCGGTTGTACTTGAGAGTGTAAGCACCTCAATCATAATCCCATTCTTCTAGTTTCAGAGTGTGCTGTTGTGCAATCACATGTTAATCCTCTTTTGCCATTTTGCTTGTCATATATGTATAACAGATTGGGGATATTCCTGATGTTGAGATAAAACCTCCCGACAATGTGCTCTTTGTTTGTAAATTGAATCCAGTCACTGAAGTAAGTAGCTCTCTTCTTTTCCCCAATTCCTCTTTCATAATTTTAACATGTGGAGTGGTGCGTATAATTTTTGCTCTGGTGCTTTCTATGCAGGATGAGGACTTGCACACAATTTTTTCGCGTTTTGGAACTGTTCAAGCGTAAGTATTGATCTTGTTTTTTAATTATTAGTAGGCTTTGGGGTAGGTGGGTTATGGATTGTAAAGGTGTGTATGTAATGATATGTGAATGATGGCAGGGCTGATATAATCCGTGATTTCAAGACTGGAGATAGCTTATGCTATGCATTCATAGGTGAGTATATTATATTTGATTCCTTATTTTTCTGTTTGTAGTAGGAAATACACTCCCTTAACTGTTATGCTGAATGTAGGGTTTTAGCACCTTTGTTTGATGAGTTCCAACCAAAATTTCTGTCCTTTTAAATTCTGTTCACAATTTAATGCTCGACCATAAACCTTAAGTACTATAACGCTCTTTGTCCTGCTTATGTTCTTTCTATTTAATCTCCTTTTAAAGGTTTTGAATGAATATTCACATTTCTGAGGACAAAACCTAATCACTATGACATTTGTAATGCCAGAATTTGAGACCAGAGAAGCATGCGAACAAGCATATTTTAAGGTACTGTGATCTAATATACATTTCCTGCTTCCATGCCTGGCAATCCTAGTTGATGCTCCGGTCATTTGATTCTTATCTTAGTTCTTAGCTGTAGTAACAACTTTTGTAGAGTTCATTATGATTGAAATCTTGTAGTTATGATCATGGGGAAAAGACAGAAACTTTGTTGCCCTACCAACAAACCCCTTGACATTTTTCTGTTTCGTTCTATAGATTTAATATCCTTTCTGTTGCATTTCCATGTGTATTTTAAGGCATGCTCAGATAGTCCTTTCAAGTTAGGATTGCAAAAATTCTTGTTGCAGAGCTTATGTAAATCTTGCTGAATATATTTGGCTTCTCATATGGATTCAGTTCCTTTAAAAAATAGAGTGCAATTATTTGAATATATGCTATATATGAACCCATTTTGCTTTGCTCGTCTTATATGACTTCTTTTTGGTAGATGGATAATGCTTTGATTGATGACCGGAGAATACACGTGGATTTTAGTCAAAGTGTTGCAAAACTGTGGTCCCAGTACAGGCGCAAAGATCAAAAGGGCAATGGTATAGACTTTGAAGCATGCGGAAAACATATATGCTTGGTTTCTTTTTGTCCATTTTTTCAATGTGTGCTCAGATGAAGCTTGTTTAATCACCTGCTACTCATAGGAATGTTTTGTACGTCTTTCTGTATGCTATTGTTTTTTCTGTTCAGTATGTGTTATTGTTCTCTCGTTCTTTTTTTATTTTTATGACTGTCATAATCAGTTAGGCCTACCTGTGGCAAAATTGAAGTGGACCTATGAAAATCAACTTAGCCAACATGACTTGTTTGTTGTGCTGTGAAATAAATAGCATTAACTTCGTATGTCATAGTTGTGAAAAATCGATTGTAGAAATGACATATCTGTAATAGGTTGCTTAAGTGTGTTTTCTTGCATGATGGAATATCCTTTGGGGTCCATATCCAGAGGTTGTTTCATTCTTGTGGTATTTGTTGTAGCATGTACCTTGTAAAGTTCAATGTATCAGCCTAGTTGTTAGCGGAAAAATACAAAACAAAATTATGTAAACTTATAAATTTGAAATGAGTTAGTAATATCTTGGATCAATCATCGTTTTAAAGGGGTAAGTTTCATGCAACTTATATTTGATTGATAACTACCTGAGTGGGTAACAGCTACTCTGCTGACAGATCAAAATAGATATGCTTATATGCTCCAGGGCGCCCAGATGGTTTGGAGTTGGGTTTCTGGTTATGATTTTATGAATAAAATAATTAAAATACGGTAAATTAAAGAGGAAATTGGAGAAAATAAATGTGTTAGCAAATTCCTTGGATTTCTTTTTATTGGAAAGAATTTGCTACATTATCATTGGTTTTAGTAAAATTCCTGGATTTATCGTCAAAAAGGTGTCCTGTATTTGAAATTGTATTGAATTTTTTATCCTCTAGTTGGAATACCTGGGAGTTAATCAAGTTTTATTTTTTGTGGCTGTAGGCAAAGGGTGCTTCAAATGTGGTGCACTTGATCACATTGCCAAGGATTGCACTGGTGATCCTGCCAACAAACAGCAACCTCAAAAGTACATATTGAAGGATGATAATGGACAGCGTGGTGGCGGCAAGAAATCTAGGTTGTTAATCTTGCATGCTCTCTCTCTCTCTCTCTCTCTCTCTCTCTCTCACACACACACACACACACACTCATATCAAACACAAACGTTTTATATAAATATATTTCTGATATGAAATGTTTCTTGTAGTTATGATATGGTATTTGATGGAGACACTCCGGAAATTCCAAGGCAAGAAAAGAGAAGTCAAGGTCACAATAACGACCGCGGAGTCGAGAAACAAAGGATGAATAGGCGGAGTTCCGAGGAACCAAGGCATAGGGATCGAGAAAACAAAGACTCAAGTTATAGGGATAGGCACAGTGACAGAAGTAGAGGGTACAGAGAGGATTCAAGTCAAGACAGTAAAGCAAATCGATCCAGTGGAAGCAGAAGTGGTCGAGATCATCTTGAAGAGGGAAGGGATAGAGATAGGCGTAAGGACAGACAAAGAGACGCAGATGACAAGACAGATCAGCGTGAGAGCAGAAGGAGAGATGCAGATGATGGTATCTATGCAGACAGGAGGGGTGACAAAGATTACAGAAAGAGGAGTACAGACAGTGATGGAGAGAATCACAAGGAGAGGCAGAGAAACATAGATAATAAGGTCAATCAGCGGGAGAGTGGAAAGAGATATGCAGATGATGGTGAGAGGGGTGACGTAAATTACAGAAAGAGGAGTGCAGACAGTGATAGACTAGCGGGACGGAGTAGTGACAGTGGAGATTATAGAAAGAGCAGCGTAGAGAGGAGGGATGAAACAGACTATAAAAAGAGACATGTAGGTGGTGAACGTCGAGACAAGAGAGACGACCCAGTCCATAAGAAAATAAGTGCAGATGTTGATGCACTTAGAGGTACAAGGGAAAGAGAACATAGAAGGCGATAATGACATCTTGATCCCGAGAAATGGCACGAGATGTATTAATTTTAACCTCCGAAAGTTGCTTCAGACGTGTTTTTCTTTTTGTAGCAGTGTACCTTTCTACCAAACAAATTATAAAAATTTTGGAGTTGGGATTTAGGTCTGTCTGAACTTTTGAATCAAACCACGAGGGAGGAAAGAAATACCATAAACAATTTTTACAGAGAAAGGAAATGGTGTTTGGCATTGAATTTTTAATCCCCGCTATTTGGAATTAAAGAGGGAATAATTATTAGCACCATAAAAATCATCTCGCGCTCCCTTTTATGTTGTATTCAAGGGAGTTTGAGCAGAAAAATAACGTTGAAGTGTAATATAGCAAAAGAACAAATATTCATTCAATTCCAGTGACAGGAGTTTCAATAGATATACCAACTGAACTGCTATGATTCTACAATAAAATTAGCATCATCTAACCTATCTTACAGAGTTTACATCCAAACTTGTTTAGTAACCAAAAGGGACCTTTTAGCTAGAGTCCTTTTGGGGCTTAGATCAGCCTCTTCGATATTTCTCAACGGCCGAGGGCGTAGTATACATGGAAGTAGGTCAAAAACATCAAACGATCTACCCATGATCATCACCGAAGAAATCGCGATAATCTTGGACGTGAACAGAAAATGAGAATTGAATCAAATCCTCGGGGCAAGCAGCTGACGTGAAGTACAACTTCAAACATGATTCTCCTGCGAATGCCTTTTGTTATCTCTTTCTGTGTGTCCAACCCGGCCCACTCTGTTACGATCATCTGTATAATCACTCTGATTGCGGTGATTACGGTGATCATCTGGTGGGCTTCCTGCCTTTCTCTTGCGACTGCTTGACTTGGGTGAATGAAATACTTGCCCTGAATCAAGTGCCGATACCTCACCTTCTTCTATATTGTTTAAATGCGGTCCATCTCCATGTTCTGGTCTATTTGAGGGCTTCGGCCAGCTTTGCCTCCGGTCCCGCTTGTTTTTCTCACTCCCTGAAGCCATTTCAATACCATCTTCCAGTTCTTTCTCAATCAAATCATCCTCATCCAGAAAATCTGTCTTTCGAGTGACATCGGCAACAGCTTTCCTTCGTTTCTCAAGTGCTGCCCTTACCTTGTCCTTGTCAATTTTTTTTATAGCTTCCTGAGGTGATCGGCCGTGTGCACTTTGCCTATTATCCAGATTTCGGCCAAATTGTTTGTCCTTTGGTTCCCGTCCTTCCCTTGTTTCACCTTTCCCGATATTGCTCTCTCTTTCTTGACCATCTTCACTATGTCCCTCTGATACAAACCTTGATACATGAGCTTCACCCACCTTCTCCTGGTGCGGCGGCGCTTCAGGGGGTTGAAGTTCAGCATCCATATTCTGCTCTGCGGCACTTTTCAATTCAGCATTTCTGTAGTCATTATTTTGACTTTGGGTTGTTCTAGCAGGTCCACCATTCTCAGCATATGACTGCTCAGACCCTTGCCTCGATGCTAGATTTGAGGTCCCAGGTCTTGTAACTCCAGCCTGCAAATGACTGTTGCCTGTTGCTTGTTCATCATTGCTAGTCGTTGGTTTTGCAGAAGACTGATGAATAGCACCACTCACTGAACTTCCTTCAACGTCATTGGAAGGCAGTAACCGATTTTGTTCATATAGTTCCAGCATTTGATTGCTAACCTCTGCAGAAATAATTGTCAATTAGAACTCATATCAGCATAATAAAACTCATACCACCATATTCAAAAAGAATCCTAATTAATAATTTAGACATGATCACAAGAATTTTACAAAGATAGGAGGTGGGGAGAGGAGAGAATTCACTACTCTCCGAAACATTTTCTCTGCGTTAATGATTGGTTTGACACTGATTGACACAAAGAATAAAAGGGCCAGAAGTAATGGAAGAGTGAAGAGTGAAGGAGTATATTCATCAGATGAAGAAAAAGAGGATGGCAAAGGACAATTTTGATTGCTCTGTAGCATCAGTAATTGAAATAAAACAAGGACACCCACCCTCCAATTGGCGTGGGGTGACATCAAACTCTTGCCACCAGACCTTCTCACCATCTGATGGAAGCTTTACTTTGAGGAACTTAGCAGCAAGAAAAATGGCACCAGCCGCAATGTGGTGGGGCTTAAATTGCAAGCAAAGTGATGTCCGAAGTCTGCATGCCACATTCCAAGTTCAAGCAAGAAGAAACTGAAGAAAGGCCAAGAACAAGAATGACAAATGAACTAAGAGATCCATACCCATCATTTACAAAATTCCATGCAACTTGGGCAAGGGCATTTTGAGCTACTTTGAATTTCTTTATTGCCTCAACCAGGGGTTTATATGGATGGTGTACATTAAAATCAAAAGCAAGGGTTCCAAGAACAACCCTCTCCCCGAGTAAAATTAATTCTTTCTGCTGTTCATATACCTCCTGCATGATCGTTGCAAATGTATGAATAAACTAAACAGTTACAAAGAATAATAGAAATGTAATTGCACTACAAAACAAACAATAAACTAAATATTGGATTTGGATAGAATGCGCATATCTGGGGAACATCCAAAAGTATGTTCTTTGGATAAAAGAAATATTAAGAAAATGGAAAAGCATTTTGGGGGGAGAAGTAGACAGGAGGAAAAGCAAGTTGATTTTCAGTCTAGGTGATTTAGCAGCTGACTCCACATTACTATTGCAACATGGGTATGCAGAGTCTTTGTACTTAACCTATAGAGGTAAGTCGGCACTTGGATATGGTATAACCTGAGGGCTGAAAGTAAGCAGCTGCGAACTTGGGGGAAACGATAAAGAAGAAGAATAATGGTTCACATTACATATCAGGATTACATATAAAAAAAAAATTACGAAGACCTAAACAAGTAAAATCAGTAACATCAAATAAATGTTTTTGATTGATAAAGTAGAGCAATGGCAGGTACAAGAACTAGAGTGATAAGTTGATAACTACCTTTTGCTTGATTCTATGAACTGCCGCAGGATCCTTTTTATAAATAATTTCATATGAGACAAGAATGACATCTTTCAGCGGCCTGGGAGTTTCTTCAACCTTCCCAGCGAGAAACATACACACCGTTGCGATGGTCTGCATAACAGTATAACAGAATTTAGAGAAGTGAAAAAAACTTCCCTTTTTTCGATATTAGAAGTCATTTTCCTATTACTTGTTAGATGAGAACTTTGTGCATTTCAACTTAAAATATGACCTAAAGTCATATGTTCAAGTATGACCTTAAACCTTGCTGTTCATGTCATGTATTTTCGGGAATCATAGTATACCCAACATAAAAAAATCTCAGAAATGTGAAAAGCATAATCCAAGCAGACTCAGGTTTTCATTCTTTTGAGTCACTCACAAATGACTACCAGTAAGAATATACGTGGGGATACACATCTTACTTCCTCATTGGGTACCACAAACACTTGTGACTGCTACACACACGCGCACACACATAACATCAAAAGGACCCTATTTTACAGAATATGACTTGTGAGGGGCTGTTTGAACAGCCTCTCAAATCCTGACAGACAAGATCCTTTAAGGGGCCTCTGTGGGTGTGTGTGTGGGCTCACATGTTAGTGTGAGAATTATGAAACAGGCACACAATGCATTACATATAAGTTTAAAGACAAATTAGATATAAGAAACTGTAGGGGGTTGGGGGCCATTCAAGGTTGCTCATACTCACCCATCTATCATTCTTTGCATGGGATTGGCAAAGGAAGAATCGGTGGCAGAAAATTATGGCTGTCGCAATTGTTACCTGAGGTCTGCATAAGAAAATGTTCAGGATCAGAAATTATTATCATAAATTACGTGGTAGAATTTAAGTCACAAAAGAAAATGGTATTAAATCTAGTATTCAGTAGGAGAACTCCAATGATACTCGGTTACAATAAGTTAATAACTAACATGCTCATAAAGTTCAATACCAAAATATTGAGTAAGATTGAATTCAATATTTCTGTTTTAGAAGTTAAAAAGCATTTTGTAAGGAAACTAGTGATAGGTATAGAAATTTCAGTGCCGATGACTAGCCCTTTAAAACCTACCTAATTTTTCGCATGTACATACTACATATACAGAATATAATAACCTTCCGCTAGGTGTCAGAAAACACAATTACTGACTTTGTCCGGTAAACTAACATTGTATGTTGTAAATATATTCGGGCACTGAAACAGCAAAGCTCTCATCCACACCCAAAGCTAGACCCATTAGCAATTCCTTTTCAACAGGGTATAATAAAGGAAGATGCACAATGGTTTACATAAAAAACATAGAATGAAAATCAAACAACAGTAACACTTAGTTTGAAGATAAAAAGTGAAGGAAAAGAAATTTATGGATAAGGCTTACTCACACTTTAAGCCTCATCCCCAGGTCTTGTAAAAAAGTACAGTATGACTTGCGCAGATACGCCTCTTTTTTTAAGTCAATGCCATCTCGTTTAGATGGAGAGTTTTCTTCAATTTCCTTCCTGGAAAAGTACCAATTGGCTCCTTCGTCTGATATGTCATGAGTGTGTTTATAGGAACCACCTTCACTCATTCCATAATTAGAGGAATCACCAGACAAGAAAGAAGCCATATATACTCTGTTCACCACTTAACATAAATGACATAGACAGTTCATCAGTTCAGTGCTGAAACAGTGAAGACTAATCACAAATTACAGAATATTCCTGCCAACAGATCATCAACATACGTCAGGAAAAGTATTGTAATAGTATCACAAACTTTAATAAAGAAAAGGCAAGATCTGAACACGTGTTACTTTTTCATACAGTAGGAAGCATCTCAATGGTATTATTCTTCCAAGTTTTGTTTATTAGCATTACTTGTGTTTTGGATTTCAAAAGCAAACCAAATTATATGGAAAACGAAGTTCCAGGATCAAACTGACTATTCATCCACTTCCAGGATCAAAAAAAATTTCAGGATAAAAATAACTATTTACTTTCAGAAAATGCAAAAGAAAACCAGATAACTACTACACAACAGATTTATACATAAATTCCTTATCACTAATAATCTCTTAAGCTTCACAGAGACCTACAAGTACCCAGAAATAAAAAATAGAAAATAAAAAACCTGCTAAAGAAGCCGTGTACTAGTACATTGTCATCTCATTCAATAAACAACCAGATTAAAAAATGAAAATATTTTTAAAAGTTACATTCATTAAATTTTTATACTAGTAATTAATAAATTAAAACCCACATAAGGATATAAGTTATGTCATTATATATGGCTGATAATCACTCGGGCACTATCAAAAACCCTAATTTTTCCAATTAGCGAAGGGAAAGGGAAAGAGATACAAACACAAGTTCCGCCAAAGTCAATTACTTTTCTAATCGAAACAGAAAACACCCGATATTTAGTTTGCGTAAAGTAGCAATCAACCCTAAATTTCATACAATTAGCTCAAACAATAAACAGGGATCAAATACTACGATTCGTGGGATCGAATTGAATTGTGGAAACAGAAAAGAAGGAAAAAACAAAGCTAAACGAGGAATTGTTACCTTGAATTGACGAAGACGAAGAGCAGTAGGGCAGGAAAGCTGGCGAATTTTCCCAATTCGAATTTCGAAGTTAGGTTTTCGTAGTGTGGAGCGAGAGCAAGAGGGAGAGAGAGGTCGATGTTTCAGTGTTTCGAGGGCCACCCTTGGGCTTTCCTCTTCTGTGTCTTCTGTTTTGGTTTTGGTTCCTTTTTATTTACTACCTCTTTTTTTTCTACTTATCGTTGCTCTTTTTATTTAAAAAAAAATATGTTATAAACTTATTATTTAAACGTGATTGTGTAAATTCTAGATTCTATTTTATTCTAGTTATTTTTTCCTATATGGACTTGTATTCTTGGAGGAGAATGATTTCTTCTCTCTCTTATTACTATAAATAAAGGCACTGCGTAGGGGGAATAACACACATTCTTTTACACAACCTACAAACATACCTCTCTCTATTTTCTCTCTGTGCCGCCGGCCCCCCTTCCCCTGTCAAATAAAATAGGCCACAACACGTTATCAGCACGCTCTTACCACTGCGCTTAGGAATCTGACGTGAAAGCTTTCTGCATCAAACCAGTTCACCAATATTATCATGCAATCAGGTTCTTCCACAACAACGGTTTTTATCTCGATATTTTTGCAGCCCTGATAGCATGAACATTCACCATAATGCATGAACCAACTTTATGTTTTTTGAATTCTAGATCCTACATATATTGTGTATGCATTATATCCATAATTGTTGAATTATGTGAATTTGGTATTTCCATGAATTGCATCAAATGTATGTTCATTCATTAAACTATATATTAAACATACCTTGAATTAATTGAAAAAGAAAAAATCGAAAACTTTTAGGGTTCTTCGAACCTATGACTTGAACCGCAAACCCGAGCCGTCAGCAGCCTGCGTCGACTTGGCAAGCCCAACCCAAGCCACAAATCTCAGGGCAACAAGCTCAGAAACAAACGGTATGTTTTAGGCACCATCGTCCCAATCTGGAACCCTCAGCCTGAAGCCCAGGTCTCCCCCATCGACTTTTTCGTCGAAAACACAACCGACATTCGTGTGATTTGGACAAAACTCATCGTTTCTCACCACCCCCAACGTTGAGGTTCAACCCTCGTCGACAAATCTTTGTTCTCCGATGAATCATGGTTTGCACCAACCATGGAACACAGCTTGAAGCGGCGTCGTTGACCATCTTCGATGGATCCCCACACCCAGCGCCGCTGGGGTGGCCTGAAGACCCAAACTCGTGCCCCAACGGGCCTCGAATTCCTTTGGTTCGTTTCGCACAACACCATTTTATTGCTCCTGCTTGTGCTTATTGCCTTGATCCACATCACCAGTTCTTTGAGCTTTGGTGAAAACCCGGCCCTAGAACCAGTTGAGCCTTTCTGGGCTCTTGCCGTTTCTCCCATACACCACATCACACACAATCCCAGCCTCTCCTGGTGTATGTGTGCGTGTGTCGTACCGGATCCCAGCCTCGTTGGGGTATCTGTGCTCCTCACCGCACCTGATTAGCGCCTTGTCTCGCCCTATGCTTTGGGCCCGGCCCTTTTTCTGCCTTGGGCCTGCAGCCCAACATTTATTTTAGGGACTGATCAGCCCGTGCCTAACCTCAGCCCAGTTTTTTGGCCTAGACCTCACGGTTCTAAATTTACTTAGCCCATATGTGGGCTTTGGCCTATTATTTTGGGCCGACGCATGTCTAGTTCTCATTGGAAAGGAATCCGCTAAATATTTCTTCTGTCTCCGAGTCTAAATGCCTATTTTTTTTAGGCCCTATGGGTTTAATAATTTTTTCACCCACACTTAAAATTTGGCCCGAAGTCCAAATAATTAATTCAATTATAATTGTAGACTTGAAGTTCTAGTTGCATATTTTATTGTTGCATATTTCTGTATATATATTTGTGTTTGTCTACAGGAACATATGAACCTGAAGTTTCTTAAAACATGCCTTATTTGAAAACCTGAAGTTTTCCTTAAATACATCACCCATGAAAACCTGAAGTTTTTTTATGTAAATTTAAACCAATGCATGTCTATTAGAACCTAAATGTTTTACTCATGTGTGAATGGATTGAATTTTTTTTCTCCATTACACTAATCACATCTTGTCCATTTATTTTGTGATAGGAACATGTCAAACTTGAACAAACTTGACTTTACCGCTTTGGAGGTCTCTGGAAGAAACTACCTCATGTGGGTCCAAAATGTAAAGCTCCACCTCACTGTAAAGAACTTACGTCCCGCCATTAAAGATGAGACGACAACTTGGTTGCCAAAGCTGAGAACCATAACCATGATCTTCATACATAGATATATTCATGATGCACTGCAAATCGAGTACCTTGCTGAGGAAGATGATATGAGCACTATGAGTCGCTTTTGCTGATCGCTTTGATCACCAAAAGCACATCTTCTTGCCTGAAGCAAGACATGACTGGTAGCATTTGTGTTTCCAAGACTTTAAGTCTGTGAATGAATATAATTCTGAAGTTTGTCGAATCCGATCACTTCTCAAGTTGTATAACTAGAACTTGACCAAAGAAGATCTCCTGGAGAAGACATATTCGACTTTCTATGCTACTAATATTGTCATGCAGCAACAATATAGAGCTTAGAAGTTCACTAAGTTTTCGGATTTGATCTCTGTTTTACTTCTTGCTGAAAATCAAAATCAACCGTTGATGAAGAATCATCAAGCTCGACCTACTATGG
Organism: Cotoneaster glaucophyllus; assembly: GCA_036320875.1. Taxonomy (NCBI): domain Eukaryota; kingdom Viridiplantae; phylum Streptophyta; class Magnoliopsida; order Rosales; family Rosaceae; genus Cotoneaster; species Cotoneaster glaucophyllus. The sequence continues at coordinate 9,996,082 of CM070059.1, read as the reverse complement.
TGACTGTTGTGCCTGAAGCACACTATAGCACAAATAAACGCTCAAAAAGTCAAGATATGCGTGGTAGGAGCGGCCAGAAGCCACCCCGTCAAGGTCAACAGAGCCAAGGCCCACCTAAAGGAGGAAACAAAGCCCAGAAACGCCCTAACCTCGCTCCCAAGGCCCCAAACTTCAAGAATAAGGACAAAACACCTGAAACCATGGATGCGGACATGTGCTTTCACTGTGGTTCAAATGACCATTGGTCCTGTGTTTGCCGAGCTCCCAAGAAGGTTGTAGCTGAATATCATTCTCGTCGTAAGAAGTTTGAATCAAACTTTATGCAAGTAGATGAACCGAAGAGTACCAAGATGGAGGTTTCTGACTTTCAGGACGATATCACCCCTATGGAAGATTAGAATCTTAGACATAAACTATTTTTCTAGTTGAAATTTAGACAATGGGGCCGAATTCCACCTAGTGGCCGGACCCTTCCTTATTTTTTGGTTTAATTTTGAATAATTTTCCTTTATGTTTGGATTATTTTGAATGGATATTTATTTTTAGAACTTTTATGCAATGTCACCAATTCAAATTAATTTTCATTCTGGGTATGACTAGTAGGAAAGTAAGTTGTTTGGCAGATAGTGCAACCACACACACCGTTTTGTGTGAACGCATCTATTTCACTAACATCATACCTAAGAATGCACCTCTGACAATCCTCTCGGGCCCATCCAACCTGATCGAAGGATATGGTAAGGCACGTATAATGTTGTCCAATGGTACAATTTTTACCATTGATGAGGCACTTTATTCTCCACATTCCAGAAGAACGTTGTTGAGTTTCAAGGACATTAAAGATAATAATTACCACGCTGAAACCTATGTAGAAAAAAGAGTTGATTTTTTGTGCATAACTTCCTATGAATATGGCCAGAAGCGTATTCTAAAGAAGATGGAGCGTATCCCGAGTGATCTATATACTACGACCATACCATACACCCTATAGAAACCCACTATGTGGCCGATCCTACTTTTGGGATCCTGCACGAAATTACACTTTGGCATGATCGTTTGGGACATCCTGGACAAACAGCGATGTGCAGTATTCTCAAATCATCATACCGGCATCCACTAACCCGAAGTTTAGGTTCGATTCAAGGAATTGCATGTCAAACCTGCTCCATAGGAAAACTTATTATTAAGCCTTCTTATGACAATATTCGAATCCTCCTATTTTTCTACAACGGATTCAGGGGGACATTTGTGGACCAATTCACCCTCCATGCGGACCATTTAGATATTTTATGATTTTGGTTGACGCTTCCACACATTGGTCACACATGTGCTTGTTGTCCACAAGGAACACTGCATTCTCCAAACTGTTGGCTTAGGTTATCAAGCTCAGGGCTCACCACCCTGATTATCCGATCAAATTTATTCGATTGGATAATGCTGAAGAATTCACATCTAAATTTTTTGATGACTATTGCATGTCAGTTGGGGTTGAAGTTGAACATCATGTACCTCATGTTCACACCTAGAACGGCCTAGCAGAGGCATTCATTAAGCGTTTACAAATGATTGCTCGATCTTTGGTCATACGTACCAAGCTCCAGATAGCTACTTGGGGCCATGCAATATTGCATCCAGCCATGTTGGTCCGCCTGAGGCCTATTGCGACCTAACCATATAGTGCCTTTCAGTTGGTCACCGGATACGAACCCAACATATCACATCTGCGCGTTTTTTGTTGTGCGGTCTATGTGCTAATTTCGCCGCCCTTACGTACAAAAATGGAGCCTCTGCGAATGATGGGAATCTATGTCGGATATGATTCTCCTTTGATTATTCGTTACTTAGAACCTCTGACAGGCAATCTGTTTACCGCTCATTTCACAGATTGTCACTTCTATGATACAATTTTCCCGTCGTTAAGGGGATATAAGAACGTCAACGTTCTTGATGAACGACGCAAATTATTATGGACGACTCTCACTTTGTATCATTTAGATTCCCGCACCTCTCAGTCTGAAACTGAAGTGCAACGTATATTAGATCTTCATAGCATGCCAGATGCTTTCACCGATCTAGCGCAAGTGACAAGATCATATATTCCAGTTGCGAATATGCCTGCAAAGATGGATGTACCATATGTACAATGGACTTCCCTTCTGGAGGCCCAGGACGCCACTTTGGCCGATCCATGTACATTAGCGACTAGCCAATCATATGCCCTTACACCCTATTCATAAGTGTGGCAGAGCACTTGGTTTAAAGGATTCACACCCTCGGAATAGGAAACCCACGACACAGGCACGTGAAGAGTCTACCATGAATTCGACTGTCGCTTACTCATTCTATCCAACTCATGAGAAAATTGTAGATTACGGAAGCGTCCTTGAAGAGACGAATCCACCTTCTGAGAATCGTGAGATTTCGGTCCATTATGCTAGCTTGGATGATGTTTAGTGTAGAAATGAGATGATCGTCGATGATGCATTAACATATGCAGTATCTATTGAGATCATGTTGAGCGATGACATTGAACCTCGTTCCGTTGATGAATGTCGACGTAGAACCGATTGGTCAAACTAGAAACAAGCAATCCAAGTCGAACTCGATTTGCTTGCAAAACGTAAGGTGTTTGGCCCTGTAGCTCATGCTCCTCCACATGTGAAGCCCGTTGGCTACAAGTGGATTTTTGTTTGGAAACGTAATGAGAAGAACGAAATTGTGCATTACAAAGCTCGTCTTGTTGCTCAAGGCCTCTCACAAAGCCCCGTGATGACGAAACTTATTCACTCGTTATGGATGTGATTACTTTTTGCTACCTTATCAGTTTGGTAGTTTTCGAAAAACTGAGTATGCAACTGATGGACGTAGTAACTGCGTATCTCTATGAGGATCTTGGTACAAAAATTTATATGAAAGTTCCCGAAGGACTTACATTGACTGGATCAAATATTTTCAAACCCCGAAACACGCTCTCAATTTGGCTGAGGCGTTCACTCTACGGTTTGAAACAATCTAGAACAATGTGGTATAGCCATTTGATTGAGTATTTGACTAGTCAAGGATATGTGTACAAAAAACTATGCCCCAAAAAACTATGCCCTTGTGTGTTCATTAAGAAGTCACATTCCAGTTTTGCGATGTTGCAGTATATGTTAATGACATGAACCTTATCGGAATTCCTGAAGAGCTCGTGAGAACTGTCGTGCACCTGAAGTTGGAATTTGAGATGAAAGATCTAGGAAAGACTCGATATTGTCTCAGTCTCAAGATAGAGCATCGTTCAGATGGAATCTTAGTACATCAAACGAACTACACCTAAAAGGTGTTGTGCCGCTTTAATGAGGATAAAGTGAAGCCTAAAAGTACTCCTATGGTCGTTTGATCGCTAGATGTAAAACGAGATCCCTTCCGTCCAAATGAGGATGATGAAGAGATTTTGGAGCCTGAAGTTCCTTATCTAAATGTGATAGGTGCTTTATTGTACTTATCTCAATGTACTAGACCCAACATCTCTTCCGTTGTTAATCTTTTGGCAAGATACAATAATGCACCAACAAGCAGACATTGGACATCATGTTAAAGACATTTTTCGCTACCTTAAGGGTACTACGGATCTGAGCTTGTTATATCCCTACAGTTCCCCGAGTGATGCCGCACCCTTTATCTCGAGTCGATTCTCGCCTTGTTGGTTATGCCAACGCAGGATACTTATCTGATTCGCACAAGGCGCATTCTCAAACGGATTATGTCTTTACCGTTAGAGGCACCTCAATTTCTTAGAGGTCAACTAAAAAGACCTTAGTTGTCACTTCGTTTAACCATGCTGAAATTCTCGCCTTACATGAAGCAACTTGGGAATGCTTTTGGTTGAGAGCAGTTGTGGGCCATATTCGAAGCTCCTATTTTACCCCACCGTTGATGTCCCGACGACGATCTATGAAGACAACATAATATCCATCGAACAACTCAAGAAGGGTTACATCAAAGGAGACAACACCAAGCACATTGCACTAAAGTTCTTCTTCTCACATCAACAATAAGAGCATTAGAAGATTGAAGTCACGCAAATCCATTCACAAGAGAATCTAGCCGACCTCTTCACCAAATCACTACCGAAAGCGACGTTTCAGAAGCTTGTTCAAGGAATTGGTATGCGTAAATTTTCTGAGTTGTAACATTGCGAGTTCTCTTTGGAATTGTGTCAAACTCAGGGGGAGTATCCTGAAGTATACTTGCTTAATCTTAATGTACATTTTTCCCTATAATTAGGAGCATTTTTCCGACTGGGTTTTTGCTACCTAATGAGGTTTTACATGATGCCGAATCTACTTGAGTATTTACACACTCAATGGGGAGTGTTATAAACTTCTTGTTTAAGTGCGATTGTGTAAATCCTGTATTAGATTTGATTCTAGTTATTCTTTCATATATGGACTTGTATTCCTTGGAGGAGAAGGATTTCTCCTCTCTCTCTTATTACTATAAATAAAGGCACTGCGTAGGGGGAATAACACACATTCCTCTACACAACCCTACAAACACATCTCTCTTTATTTTCTCTCTCAGTGTAGTCGGCCCCCTTCCTCTGTCAGATAAAATAGGCCACAACAGAATATTTGTTTTTCCCTTTATTTATACTTATGCGTCTATGGAATTTGATAGACTTTACTTGATTCTCAAATTGAAGTATATTTAATATAGAATTTTAGTAACTCTACAAAATAAAAATGTTTCATGACAATCACATGTTTACGTCGTCTAAAAGTGTGAGCATTTATAGACATGAAAAATTCAGTGGTCAATTTTGTTTGATCACTTGACTAATCGAAAATGACTAAGCCAATTCATGAGATGGCACATGATAAGGCGAGCAATCCTAAATGACACATGTTACATTTGAGACCTACGTCAAACAAATCAACAAAATAAGACAAATTAACCTAAATTTGATCAAATTATATCAATTAACATTTAATTTTTTAAATTAAAGATTTTGATTTAATTATGAGCTAAATTAAATAATTAATTCAAATTAAATCACATCAAAATCAATACCACAAGTTGCAAAATTCATAATTGTATTATAAAAACCCAACTCATTTTGAAGAAACGGATTTCAAAGAAAGGAAACAAGCTCGAGCCTTTAAAGAAAATTAAAAACTCTCCGGCCAAAACAAATATCACACTTAAAACACCCTCGTGTTCTTCATTGGGCTCGTGAAAAATCAACACGCACAATAAATACATGTGTTGATTCATCCACCACCAAAATCGAAAATCACCGACCACGTGACACTACTCGTGGTCCCTCAATATCAAGCATCGACTTCCCTTGAAGAAATCACAAGCCCAATTCAAGATCAAGTGTTCATCACCTTTGAATCAAATTCTACTTTAGAGATCGGATCAGAAGAATATTATTGTACAAGAATAAACGACATTGATTGAAACCCTAAACACTCATTAATATAAAAATTTATTGAGAAATTTTATTTGAACCCATTTAACCTCTCTCTACGCCCAACTTAAACTTTAAATATGAAATGTCTTTATTATCCTATTGCATAATTACCATCATGTACAAGATGAAATTAATTATAAAAGTACAATTTATCAATATACCCCCTCCCACCCCCAAAACTACTGCTGCCAAAACAACAAGCAACATCTTATCAAGGTCAACAACAAGAAAATGTGGAGGTGAAGAGAGTTGGCATATGCTTTCACTAGTACTGCTACCTCTTATATATGAGATCAAAACCCTACTTATTGTAAGAGTAGAGTTTCTCTGACAAAGGGTGGCTCAAGGGGAATCAAGCGTGCCGGTCCAATAATTCGGTATTATTCCCACTACTACAATCCAGCCTGCAAAATATGCATGCATTTGTTAAACTAGTTAGGGTTTAGTTAATTTAGTTTAACTCTCATAGGCTCATGGCGCTGTGTTTAATTAGATTAATAGATTTAATTAACATAAATCTTCATGAGACTGATCCGGGTATCTTCTAATGTAAAAATAATGAATGTAAAGATAAATTTGCATATGAATTGGATTTGCGATGGTAGTTTAAGTAATACATTTGGGTTTAAAGAGATATTGATAGTTTAATTAAAAATAATATGGGTGTAGAGATAGGTTATAGGGGTTCAAATAAAATTTTCCAAATTTTATTTTGTACACATGTTCTTGTTTCATTCGTTACAAAAAGTTGTGTGTTTTCAAGAACTATTGTGATAAAAATCCTCAGAATATTAGACGGCAGATGAATACAAAACGTGCGAATAATAGCACTTCTTTTGTTCTTATATTTTAAGTACAATCCATGGCATACATAATTGCTTTGTCATGTTATGTCACGAAATGTAGCTTAATTTTGCAACTCATAAAAATATCCTCACTTCCAAGACTGGTAAATGATGCCTATGTGGTTCACACTTCATTGCGTACACGAAATGCATTGAAATTAGAGGAAAGTAAAGAAGGAAGAGAAAGCCAAAGATGGATGATGCAGAATTTGCTAATTGATGGATTCAACAATGTCAAAAGTTTCTTCCCTACTTTCCATTTCCACTAATTGATTATCAATTTATCATCATCATCAACAAAGTGTTCAAAACATTGTTGAAATGAGATGAGATGATAAACCTCACATTCATCACAATGTATATGTCCGCAAATGATGACAATGGGGATGAAATAGACGAAAGATTAGAGCATACCAAGGACGGACTCTGAAGAAATCACAATAAACACTCGGACAAGAAGAGAATTCGCAAGTGATTATATCAAGACATCTCCAGCAACTGCAAGCAGTGCACACCACCTCAGACAGGATTTTCCTGGACTGGCCTTATGTGATCCATATCGCTGTGTCCAACCAGCCCCGCCATGATGTGATCTTCTGTATGATCAAACTGATTATGGTTCAGGGTTCCAGGTTCATAATCATGCCGCTGCTTCTTCTCTGCATCATCTAGTGGAGGAGGGCTTACTGCTTTTCTCTTGTGGTCACTGAAAATGGGTGATCCTTGGCCACCATCAGCAAGTGCAGACCCCTCACCTTCGGCATTATTTAGATCAGTTCCATCATCACGGACACCCTCATGACGTTTTCCTGGATGCAGGTACTCATTTTCTGGTGTACTTGAGGGCCTCGGCATGCTTTGACTCCCGTCTCCCTTTACTTTCTCACTCCCAGAAGCCAGTTCAATACCATCTTCCAGTTCTCTCTCAATAAGATCATCCTCATCCATCAGATCCTTTTTTTGACTCATATCCCCTTGGCTCTTCCGTCGTTTTTCCAGTGCTGCCTTCACCTTGTTTCTGTCAATCTTCTTTATAACATCCTGGGGTGACTGGCCAAGTGAACCTTGCCCATTTTCCAGGCCTTGACCTAATTGTTTGTCCTTCAATTTCTCGGCTTCTATTGTATCAAGTTTCCCATTATCTTCTAGACCTTCTTCACCACATCCCTCTGACTGAAATTCTGATACGTTTTGAGCATCTCCAATCTTCTCCTGATCAGACGACAATGGTGCAGCATGTTGATTATCCTTGAATTCTACATCAACATTCTGGTCCAGAGCATTTTTTATTTCTGTACTTCTGTAGGCATTATTTTGACATTGGTTAGTTCTAGGAGATCCATCATCATTTCCAACATCTGACTGCTCAGGTGTAGCTGATGCAGGTTTGAAGGTTTCAGGCCTCGCACCTCCAGCCTGTAAATGACTGTTGCTTGTAGCATGTTCTTCATTGCTAGCTGTACCTTTGGCTGGAGTCCGATGAGTGCCTCCACTTCCTGCCACTTGATTGGAAGCTGGAACTCGATTTTGTTCATACAGTTCCAACATTTGATTGCTAACTTCTGCACAATAAATGTGTACCATTAGAGCTGACACCCATAGAATCACAGAATTATCTAACAGTCTTCTTAATTTGTTTATAACTTTTTACTTTTAGTTCATCCTCAAACATACAATCTATATCGAGTAACAAAAATAATTACAGGGATGCAAGTAAAGGAGTAATCTGGAGTGGTGAAGAATTAGTGAGAAGGTAAGGACACTGTTGATTGCTCTGTAGCATCACCTACTGAATTAAAAATGAGGACACCCACCCTCCAATTGGCGTGGGGTGATGTCAAACTCTTGCCACCAGATTGTCTCGCCATCTGACGGGAGCTTTACTCTTAAGAACTTGGCAGCAAGAAAAATGGCACCAGCTGCAATGTGCTGGGGTTTAAATTGCAAACATAGAGATGTCCGAAGTCTGCATGGCACATTCCAAGTTCAGGAACGACATGAAGAAAGGCCAAAAACAGCATATATGATCTAGGACAAGCATACCCATCATTAACAAAATTCCATGCAACTTGAGCAAGGGCATTTTGAGCTACTTTGAATCTCTTTATCGCTTCAACGAGGGGTTTATACGGATGGAGTACATTAAGATCAAAGCCAAGTGTCCCAAGAACAACCCTCTCACCAAGTAAAATTAATTCCTTCTGCTGTTCATATACCTCCTGCAGGATTTCAACTTGGATTATGCCATGAGTAAAGCAGAATTAGATAGAGAAGACACACTCTAGGATCATGAAATATGATCATTTTCAGATAAAAAAAAAAAAAAAAAAAGACTCTAAATAAAATGGAAGAAAGATAATAACAATTAATCAAAGTTCTATCTAGAAGATTTAGCAGCTCAATTTTTTATTTTATTTTTAATAAGAAAACAGTACAAAATCTTGTTTTGCAAAATCGCAACACAAGATGCAAATGTCCATTCCACCAGCAGGGTGTAAGTTGACATACCATTTTATAACCAAAAAGCAGCCATAAACAGCTGATAGCTATGTGAGTAGACCAGAAAAAAAGTAATGGTATGCACACCATGACTACCTTAAAAGTTATAAAGATCTGAATGAATTCACATCAGATTAGTAGCATCAATAAGAAATATCTTGATAGATGAGGTAGAGGAATGTCTTGCATAAAGACACTCTAATAAAGACTACCTTTTGCTTGATCCTTTGTACTGCTTTAGGATCTTTCTTGTGCATAATTTCATAAGACACAAGGATAACATCTTTTAGTGGCCGTGGAGTTTCTTCAACCTTCCCAGCAAGAAACATACACACTGTCGCGATTGTCTGCGGCACATTTTAATTGAGTTTAGTGAACAAAATTTGATCATTTGTCCATGACTCTTCTTTCTCTACAAAGATGAATTGAACCCTACATTCTACCTGCTCTCTATGACACGTGCACCTGCACACCGCAGGTGCACGTATACAAAGGATGAAATTGAACTTTGCTATGATATAAGTCTGGGTATTTCCTTTATATAGAGACAATGCAAAGTTTGAGAAAGAGTGTTGTAATACATTGACTCACGAGATTTCACATTTATGAACTTGTATACTTTATCCCCCACCTCAAACCCCACCTAAGTAAAACAATACAATAAATCCTTTAAAGAGGGTGAACAAGGTCATTTGCCCCGATGCAGGTATTGGGGATTACGGTACACTTGAGGCTAAATAATGAGAAAAAGGACATCATGGCATATTTGTGACCCCATTGCCTTGCATGCCATTAGCAATACAAGTACAAAAAGTTAGACGAACTTTCATGTATGTGATAGTAACTAATGGGTGAGCATTCACCCCACGTAGAAAGTCTAAAGCTAACTCAGGCATAGATTAATAGACAATGCAAGCCATAGGCATGGGGGCGTTCAAGTTTCAAATACTCACCCTTCTATCATTCTTTGCGTGTGATTGACGAAGAAAGAATCGATGACAGAAAATTATGGATGTTGCAATCGTCAACTGGGGCCTGCATAACAAAGTATTCAGGATCTTCATCATGCTGAACTAATGAGTCAAAACAAGATAAAAGATATGTAGTAGGATATTGACAAGGATAATTCCAGTGGTTAACATGAGGTTTTCAAACCTACAGGGATATTGAGTAAGATTCAACTCAAAGTTAATTCTGTTTTTAAAAATTAAGTGCCATTTACATGGGACTAAGAGCATGTTGGATAAGTTCAGTGCTGATGAATAGACTTTTCAAAACATATATGAATATGTCTGTCTAAACTTACATGCATGAATTATAATAACCTCTTCGGACTTTTAAAAGAATAACACATCTCTTTTTGTCAGATTAATTCAATTGGGTGTGATTTCAATTAGACATTAACCCTCATAAGACTTCTTTTTTTTTGGTCAAAGTAACCCTCATAAGACTCAAATAATCATAATTCAATTCATACACAAATCGGGATTAAAGAAAGTATTCAAACATACCAAGTTCCTAAGGTAAGAACATTCTCATATAATCCAAGAGTTCATCCCCAATCTGAATTGCATTTCAAAAGGGTTATGCTTTTGCATTTTGAAACTACCCCATTATCCATACAGTAAGTTCCGAGCAAACATGATTCGGTTTTAACTTTTAATTCATTCTTTCCTTAAGCTATTAACGCTTTGACATTTTTATTAGACACATCCACCCTAATGTTATATTAATGTTACCAATTAAACCCGTTGATGCATAATGTATAATGCATAATCACTTCTAGAGTAACATTTGAACAATACATTTACCTACATAAACATTAACAAATACGTGATCAATCAGTTTGTCACAAAGTCTCTTTTATACTGCACATCATTTATTTTTGTTCAATATAAGGTTTAGTATGTATTAGGGACTGTTGGAGGTTATTTGGATTCAGGGGTTCTAAGTGATTTTGACCTCTAAATCCCTGAGACCTAACCCTCAACTCTAAAAGCCTAAACAATATGGTGAGCCAAAGTTATGCCATGTCATTACTTAAAGGAGAACTTGACGGAAACCCTAATGGAAGTATTAAAGTGTCAGAAAAAACAAAGTTTAGGTATGAAACTGAGACAAAAAAAACTAAGGGTAGCAAAGTGTGAATTTCACTATAGTTGGGGTTAGTAAAGTGAGAATTACCCTCAAAAGAAAATCAATGGAGTGACATAGACTTAATTCAAGCTTAAGATTAAGGACATACTACCAAAGATGGAATCACATCTGAAAGAAATATTAATTGGTTGGAGACAAAGAAAAAGTGAACGAAATAAGAGAGAAGGCTAAAAAACTCACACTTTAAGTCTAATACCCAAATCTTGTAGAAAAGAACAGTATGACTTCCGTAAATATGTCTCTTTCTTCAAGTCAATGCCATCTCGTCGAGATGGAGAATTTTCTTCAATTTCCTTTCTAAAGAGGTACCAATAGGATCCTTCCTCTATCCTGTCCTGAATGTCTTTATGGGTACTTCCATCATTCATGCTATGAGGAGTGGATTCAGCAGGGGAAGAACTAGCCATATGTATCTCAGATCCCCAAATTAAAATAAAACTGACATAAACAACTTCTGTTGTTGAAAACTGTAAAGACTATATCACCAAAGTTCACTAGATTCCTGTTCATGGATTATCAAAATGGATCAGAAAGACTATTATAGAACAGGATAAAACAAAATAAAAAAGTAGTAGTAATCACAAAGTTTACAAATGAAAAAGATTAAATAAAATAGGCTATACGCATAGATAAGAAAACCAGACACATTTTTTACCCTCATATTCTACTTTGTTCGCAGCATCTTCTACGAAATCAAGCTTTCTAGCTCTTTTCCTACATTTTAAAGTTTTTCTTCCATTTCAGTGAATTTGCACATACGCCTGAAGTTTCTGTTTCTCTAATACTCTTGCATAATGATTCAAATTGGTCCAATTTGGTGTTTTCCACTTAAGTTATTCAAATATAAATGATTCAGTTCGTAAAAACCACAATGACAAAAAAACAAGGTCCAAATCTATATATTGGACAGAAATTCTTGATCCCTCATTGACTTATTTGATGGTGCCTACATCGCCAAATAATTTGAAGCTAATAATCTCTAGGGTTCTTCCAATCCTTCTCAAGTCCTTCAACAGTATTCTATCTATTACACTAGTGGAATACAATGCTGCGCACAACATGAACTATCTTTATCAAAAGCCACTATTTTCTTGAATTTACTGCATGAGACAAGGAGACTACGTTCATTCATCATTGAACTATATAAACACCACCACATTTCTATCTCGGAAAGAGTACCAAGCCTCAATTTCAGAAGTTTGAGATAAAAGAATAGCAAAAATGTGCATGCATGAATTCAAAAGATTTAGAAAACTTCTTAACAACTTCGCTACCTCAACCATTGCCAAACTCCATTTGTAAACAAGTGAAGTAAATGGTCTCCTTGTTACTCCTTTGGTTACCATGAAAGCCAAAAACTCAAAAAATCAATTAAAACGTATCTTATGAATATAATCATAAGTGTAATTATCAAACTTAACAAATATAAATACAATACCGGACAACGAAAACTAGACAGAACATACACACACATACACATATATTCTTCCCCATTTAATTCATAATCCGCTCGCGATTCTTTTCTGCAGCCTATTTTTCCAAATTCAATTAAGATAAACAGAAGATTATCCTAAAACCCCAAACTTCCACAAGATTACAAAAATAACTACAGAAACAGATTACGTAAAAAAATCTCAAAAAAACTCGAAGAATTCGACGAGCATGAAGACTTGAACGGAGAAGCTAAAAGCCCGAAACCGAAGTTAAGAGAAGTTAACGTTACCTTTGAATTGGCCAAGACGGTAGCACTAGGGCAAAATCCTACCCAATCTTCCCAATTTGGATTTTAGGGTTTATGCTGTGCAGACTTTGGAGATAGAGAGAGAGAGAGAGAGAGAGAGAGAGAGCGCGAGAGAGAATAATCGCTGTGTTTTAAGTCTTCTTTTCCTCTCTTTTTTTTCAATAATTCTTTTACGATTTTTCTGATTTGTGTTTTATCGTTGCCACGTTGGCACGTACAGATGTGTGAGATCCCGGAACCTCGCCGGATTCTCGAAATCCGTTCGTTTATCGTACATCATACAGTCAGAAATTATTTTAAATATGTTTATTTAAAATTAAACATAAACAATACTTGATAAAAACTAGCCGTACAATGTATGATGAACATATACGATTCACGAATTCTCAGAATCCTCACAAAAAAAATTCGGAGAGGATCCTGTTGGGTGAGATCTCTCATCCGAATAGGTTCTCCTTGTTTGGATTAAGTAACACGTGTTCTATTTTTGTCATTTTTATTGTTCTTTAATTTGGTTTCTAAATATCTCATTCCAACAAAAGAAAATATCTAAAAAAGTATAAAGTTTTCTAGTTGTTCAAAATTTATTTTCCTTCTAAACTTAAACTTAAAAATAAACATAAAAATAAAAAAGAAATTATTTCCTTTTCTTAAATTTGTTATAGGAGTCTCTTCTCTTAAAGTCATTTTAAGAAAATTTTCATCGCTTAACATACATAGTATCAGTATTCTAAAAAATTTCACTTAAGGACTAGCCGACTAATTACCCCTTCTTGATTTATCCATAGGCGTTTGAGAATTAAGAAATGTCACATAAACTTATTTAGGCGTTCATCTACCTTGCCTAGATCTCGGCTCTTACTTAAACAGAAAATCAATAACTTTTTATTTTGAATTTTATATTTTTCAATAAAATATAAGATACTTGTTAAATATTTAAATGAACACTCATTATATGTTTGAATTCCTCAATTTTCACACAAGTACACAACACGCACTCGTTTGTTGACTTCGCACGTGGGCAGTCACGTGAGACCACCCAATCGTTCTTTTTATTTTTTATTTTTTCCAAATAAAAGAGTAAATTTAAATAAAAAGAAAATCAAAATCAAAATCGCTGTGTCAAGAGTCTCCCAGCTTTGTAAATCACAATTCAAAAACACCCCAAACACTCTCTCTCCCTGATTTGCTTGTTGGTGGCAGTAATCGCAAGCTAACAGTGAACAACTTTGTGAAATTTCCGGCGACTGAGATTGGCGGGTGGAGGAGGATACGATGGCGTCGGCGCCGGTGAACAAGATTGAGCGGGCCCACCAGATGTACCGAGAAGGTAGCTACTCGGAGGCGCTAGGGTTTTACACCGAAGCCCTATCCATGGCCAAGACCAAACCCCAGAAGATCGCCCTCCACAGCAACCGAGCTGCTTGCTTCTTGAAGCTCCACGATTTCAAAAAGGTTCGCGCTTTTTTTTCCCTCTCTATCGCTTTATCTATTCGTTTTTGCTGTACGAAATTGTTCAATTTTTTCAATATTCGATCTCGATGAGTTGATTAGAACTAGCGATTCGTGTTTTCGAACGAAAATTTCAATGGCAGTGTGGATATCGCGAGTTCAAGACACGATTTTTCTGCTGAAAATCGCGTCGTTTTCACAATTTTGATCCCAATGAGTTGATTAGAGCAAGGAACTTGTGTTTTCTAAAGATGAGTTCAGTGACAGTGAGGGTATCGTGAGTTCAAGACACGATTTTGCGACGGGACATCGCCTTCTGGATCTCAATTCTGATTTGCTAAATGAAAATGTGGAATTTGATGGTTGGAATTTTGTTCTTATTGTAATAGTTGATCTGTTGGTTGACTTCATTCAACTATATTTTAGGCAGCAGATGAATGTACCTCAGTGCTTGAGCTTGATTACAATCACACTGGAGCATTGATGTTGCGTGCGCAGACCTTGGTGACCCTCAAGGAATATCACTCGGCACTCTTTGATGTTCATCGGCTCATCGACTTAAATCCATCATCAGAAGTTTATCAAAACCTTCAAGCCCGATTGAAGACACAAGTGGTATAATTCTCTCGTTCTTTCTGCTATTATTTTTCTACATTGTTTTACAAATGGTTGACCTTTGTTGTCTGGTACAAATCAATAATAGAAGCTTAAGGGCAGTTTGAGACTGATGCATAAGTTTGGTCGCCAGTTAGTATGGATGGTTTTGTTGTCACCTAAAACCCGAAAGAAATCCCCTACCCTCCGAACAACCTCTAGGTTTTTGTTTAGTGTCATTTGGGACATTTTGTTGACTTATAACCGTCTTATTCATCATTGTATTTACAATTATGAACACCGCTGTTGCAAAAATTTACAATTATGAACATCATCATCGTCAGCAGCAGTGCAGCCGGTGCTGAAATCATAAATTTGCAATTGTCAATTTCCTGGCTGTGAGTAAAGAGTTTATTTTTCTGCTTGAGGAAAGTCACTCGCTCCAATACCTGAATCCGAAGCAGAGCTAGAAGAAGAGGAAGAAGATGAGGAGGATGAAGCAGAGCCAAATAGATATGCTGAGAAAGAGGAGCAATACGAACAAAAAGAAGATGCTGTATTTTCAGGTGCAGGAAAGGAACAGATTCCTGAGGTTAATGAAACAACTGCTGTTGCCGATGTTATTCCCCCCAAGACACCGGTAAGCAGGGAAGTTTCTCCACAAGGAAGGGATCCAAAAGGTAACTACATAAAGACCATTTCCCCAGCTGAAGTTGTTGCTGCTCGTGCAGTCAAGGTATCGTCTGAAAAAGAAAAAGAAAAAGAAAACGGATGGCAAGCAATTCCCAAACCAAAGGGACACTCTTCTCTGGACTATGCACGGTGGGACAGAGTGGAAGATGACTCTAGTGAAGAGGATGACGATGACAATGATGATGAAGACTCTCAACCTCAGTATAGATTCCGTGTGAGAACTGTTGGTGTCCGACCAGTGAAGTGAAGGAGGCTGAGGAACAAATATACACAGTACTCAAGTTCGATAGCATCATATTTTTTTGGGACAACCAGCCACAGAGTAAAAAAAGAATCATAGTGAAGTAAGCGGCATGCGAAAGTTGTGGTAGTCACAAGTGCAGAAACTGAAAAAGTGAGAATCTGGCTTTACAAGTGCAGAAACTTTGAAAGCTATGAGAATCTGGCTTTTGCGTGCGGACAAGCTCTGGCAATGCATCATTAAAAGAAACAGGTTTCTGCATTTTAGCTCTCTGGCTCAAGTTGGATGTATTACCTCTGTAGTTCCTACTATGCTGCAATTTACAAACAATTCATGCTGTGGCACAAAAATAATCGGAAGCTCGGTCTGCAACAGTTGAACTCCAACTTGCCCAGGCTGACTAGTCCTTACAGGGTCAGGTAAAATTGTTGGTTGTGATGTAATTACATGCCTTTGTAAATTTTTACCGCAATGCTTGTAAGAAAATAATGAAACGTATAGGTTTCCAGGGTTGCTTATATCCTCAATCAACTTGGAAACCCGAAAGATGATATAAACTTTCAATATTCGATATATTCTTTCACCTTATTCTGGTTTCTTGTGTAGTGTGAGTTGAAGATTAGTAATCGAACACTTATATGCGGTTTTGATACTTTTTTTTCGGAAAATAGAGAGAAGTTTTTTTTGTGGAACTCAAGGCAAAACCCAAATAACAAGCAAACTCATCCTCCTAATTTGAATTAGTTTCATCCAGTACCGGCAAAGCTTGGGACAGAATGTCAGCTGCAACATCAAGCTCCTGCTCAGTTATGATCAATGGAGGCACCAGCCTCACAACATTACCCTTTCCAGCAGTCAATATTAACAGGCCAGAGTTTCGACATGCATCCACAACGGGTGAGGCAGAGACATCCAATTCGATTCCGATAAGAAGCCCTAGACCACGTATTTCCCGAACATGTGGGTTCCCTCCCAGCTTCTGCTTTAAGATGTTTTTGAAGTAGATACCTTTTTTGGAGACGCTATTCAAAAATTTGGGATCGGATATTTTGTCGAGAACAGCTAAAGCTGCGCTACAGATAAGAGGTGCACCAGCAAAAGTACTTCCGTGGTCACCAAAAGCTATCGCTGAAGCCACTCTTTCGGTCATCAATGCAGCTCCAATGGGTAGGCCTCCAGCGAGTGGCTTAGCTAGTGTCATTATATCTGGGAATACACCGTAAGCCTCATGAGCCCAGAGATACCCAGTTCGACCTAAACCACATTGAACCTACAGAAAAAGAAGGCATTACTCTTAAACTTCCTCGACGAGAGCATTAACTTGAACCCTTTAACTTATCCCTCTGAAGAACTTTGAAAATACAATAATGAGTAAAAGAAACAACAAGAACAACAATGAAGGAATGTGAGCATAATAATGAAGTTTGACATTTGAGAATTCGAACTGCGGCCTATTTAACATCCCACATCCCCAGATTGACGAAATGATAACATAAAGAAGCAATGTAGGAAGAATCTACTACAAGAGAATCAGATGCATTATGCAAGGATTCATATTTCATGTTGGGAAAGGGAATGGCTCGAGGCCATAACGACCATTATCCAAGGGACCAATGAAATCACGAATCGTCCAGTGAAATTGCAATCCGAACCAAACGAATTCAAAACATTTTGGAGAAAACATAAAACTATAGCGCATGCTAACAAGAGAATCCAGCACAAAATACACCATACAGTTTGTTTAAATTGAGCACAAACTGAAGATAAAAAGTTGCTGATTACCTCGTCGAACACCAGAAGAGCACCGGCATCATCACATGCAGTACGCAGAAACTGCAGAAACTCCTTTGAAGCACTGTAAATTCCGCCTTCACCCTGAATAGGTTCGACGAACACAGCGGCAGTCTTTCCGGGCTGAATCAGTTCTTTGGTAGCTTGTATATTTCCATACTCCACAAACGTGACTCCAGGCATAACAGGTTCAAAAGGAGACCGGTAATGCTCTTTGCTAGTCAAGGCAAGAGCACCCATGGTCCTCCCATGGAAGCTGTTTGTGAAAGATATGAAGCCCGTGGCAGGCTCTTTCGCATCAGGGTGAGTATGTCTCTGAAACTTCCTTGCAAACTTAATGGCTGCTTCATTCGCTTCGGTTCCAGAATTAGTGAAAAACACACGGTCTGCAAAACTAGAACCCACCAGACGCTTTGCTAGCTCCACCTACATTACACCAAGCAATGCCCGTAAGTCCATTAACCAGACAAACGACGCCGGTTAGACGCAAAATGCAACCTTTCACATTTTTCCTACACTTTCTCGGCAACCAAGCAATACCCAGAAGCCCAAAACCAGAATAACGACCCTGTTTATGCTCAAAATGCAATCTTTTACAATTTCCCGACACTTTCTCGGGAACCAAACAATACGAAACCCAATTTAAGATGAAGGGCAAACCTGTGGGATTGAATAGTAGAGATTGCTGACGTGAGTAAGGGTTCCGGCCTGATCAACCACCGCCTTCAGCCAGTCCTCGTCGCCATGGCCGAGCGCGTTCACCGCAATCCCCGAGCTCAGGTCCAAATACTCGCGCCACTCGGTATCGTACAATTTACAACCTTTGCCACTGGTGAGCACCACTGGAGTCCTCGCGTAGGTCTGCAGCAGGACCTTCGCCTCCGTCTCCATTACCTCCTTGCTCTTCAAAATCCCTAATTTGGAGGCGGTATCCGGTGCTTCCACGTCCACGCTGAGGCAAGCCGCGGACGACCTCCGGCCGTTGATTAGTAGGACTTCTCTGCCTAAATTGGGGATGCATCGACGGCGGAGATTGAGAGGCAGGGAAATGGTGTTTGGGGAAACGTGAAGGGAAGACATTTTGGAGACGAAGGAGAAGGTGCGAAATCGGAGGTTGGATGCAGAGGCTGCTTGGCGGCCGAGAATGAATGTGTCAGAACCCCAATAGGAAAATGCAAAAGCTGAAAACGTGATTAATGGGAACCTAAAACGACATCGTTTTATGTCATAAAATTATTTGTTTACCAAAAAAAAAATTATTTCTTCCAAAAGCCGACAAATCCATAACCTATAAATAATCCCAACCCTTCCACTCTTATCCGCCGGAATAATTAAACCATCCAAGCATGGGAGAGCGCAACCCTTTCCACTCATTAGCTTCTCTTTCATTGGCTTTTTTATATTTGCTTCACACGTCTGTAAGAGTTCTGTTGTCTGTATCTCTTTGAGCAAGAATCTGAGATTTGTTTGTAGGAGTAGGAGAGTGATCTGGTTGTATATGGGATTTGGGTTATGAGAGCTTAAATAATTTGTAATTTCCGTTTCATACTAGTAGTGGCATAGCCAGAATTTTTAAATAATGGGGTCATCATATCAACCAAAAAAACTTCATTGGTCCATTTCATTGAGCACCTAGTAGGCATCTACCAATTCTTATCAATATATGCCGAAAGTTTATGCCAACATATGTCCACAACTACTATTATTTCTATAGGCTTGTCGAGGATGGATGCAAGATACTATAAAGTGATGTTGAAGGATGTCAAAGTTTTTCAACTAAAGTATTTCATACAAGAAGAGAGAAAATGAAGACAAATATGATAGAAGAAAATAGAAGTATGAAGAGGAGGTTGTTATTTAGTTTGTCTTAGGTGTTTATAGGGTCAAATACAATATACAAAACAAATATAATGGGGCTTCTGAAGTTGTTGGGGTCAAGGACAACCAATGACTCCATGTTGGCTCCGCCACTGCATACTAGTGACATTTCTTCAAGACGTAGGCTTATGCAGAATCCGTATAAATCCTTGTGTTATTCGGATTTTTGTATTTATCATATTTTGCCTTGTCAAATATTGGCCTCATATCTGAAGCTTCCGCGCAACACTGGGTTTGCGTTAACTTGTAGTCCAAGTTGTCCACGAGATTTTGCACAAGTAGCAGTATTAGAGCATCATTGACACTTGGGATTTGGGATCACTTGTGTTCAATTTTGAAAATTTTGAGAGCTGGCGCGTTTTGATTAAACCTTAAGGATGGCTCTATGTTGGAATCTCACCTAGCCTCTGTAAATAGTCTGCTTGAATCTCCCAATAATGGTAAGGCCGTTTGGAGAAAAAAAATTCACATCCATTTGGCAATTATAGTGTATAAGTTGTGGAAAATATTGACTTGTTTGGTTTGTGACTGGATTTGATGATTTGCTTCGAGCTCAACCACCGATTTTTGCACAAGTTTAGGATTTGATATTGTCATTGATCTGATCATTTGGATATATGATGTTTCTTTTACTGATATTTATGAGTTTCTCTCAAACGGACTCTGATTGTTATTGGGATTCTCTCTAGGTTTTCTAAGCTTGATGGCATCCTATATCAGAGAAGAGAAGCATGGAGATGGCATTCACCCACCCGCTGATTGCGCTTGGCAGCCACAGGGCAAAATGGTTGTGTCTCGACGAGGAGGATGAGCTTAATGAAGCCTTCTTCCTTGGCCAAAGCCATCTGGTGTTCAACTTCATCCAACCAACAAGGTAAGTATAACTAATGCTTAAACATATAGGCGTGCATGCCTGTGAATATTGAGCAAACATAACTCAGTAAATCACAATCGAGATTAAAAATTAGTAAATCACAACGCTTTAATCAGAACGATCAAGCTTTAAGGATCTTATTTATGAGTAAAGAAAAACTCTCAACTTCTTTAAGGTTCACCGTATTTGCTTCGGAATAATACTTCTTCTTACATCTTTGGTGCCAGAAGCAATGCCTGACAAGTTATGAGTATAGTTGCAACCCAAATCTTCCAGCCTCTTTGGCACGCTGATCAGATTTAAGGCACTCAAAGCAGGATGTTGGCAACTCAGCAATGCGACATTCCGCTCGGAATAGTTCTCATCTGCAATTGCAAGGTTTTGGAGTCGACGAACGAATGGAAATATAGCAAGAAGAAGAGAAGACTAGGACATTTGTGAACAAAGCCGTTCTGTTGATCATTGCAAGTTCTGCAATTAAATGTTCGAGTGAACTTCCAAATTGGGGATAATTACATCAAATGATCTTGTTTAATGAGTGTAGTTTCTTTCACTGTCCAAGCTAAAACTATGCTAGCTTTTTGCCCTTTTTTCGAACCAAAATGTCTTAACATTTGACCCTTTATTCGAAGCCCATCAGCAGCTTTGCCACCATATAAACACTCATGAACTTTCAACTCATTCTGCTCCGAGCCTTTTAATTATTATTATTTTTTATATACAACAATATTCTAATTTTAAGGAGGGAATAATCTGCTCTAAGGAAAAGGCAGGTTAGGTTAAGTCATACAAATTAGGTATCGAACTCAATACAAGTGTATTATATTTTCGTCATTCATGTGACGAGTGAAATCTGAAACTTTTTATTTACTAGTAAAGATGAATAACACTAGATCGTAATAATAATTGGCCATTCTGATTAGCCTTTTGCACAGAAAAAAAAAAAGGAGAGATAATCTCATGTAATCAAGATGCTACATGACAATATCTGTTGAACGGTTGGTACACTTTTTAAACATATGACAATCGTTTATTGGACTGTAAACGCCACTAAAATCATATCTTTGTTGCAATAAAAAATCTTAGTTGGATAAATATCAACAATTAATGATAATTTATATATGGTAATAAATAATAAATGCGAATAGATAAACTTAACAGAGTATGAACAACGAAATAATATTAAACATATAAATTGAAGATCGAGGCTTGCGTACATCAATGTCCTTGAAACAGATATTTCGCCCCTACTCGGTGCTTGTAGTTCTACGAACGTCTGCTTCACTAGGATTCAACGATCAAGTCAGAATTCCAGCACTGAAAAACTTAACTTTTCGCGAATTTTTTTGTGGTTCTCTCAGTAAGAATGCTTTGGATTGTAGAAGAAGAATTATGCTTTTCTATGTTCTAAATGTTATGCAGATGGATGTATATATAATAGGATTATGCATGTTTGCAACAGGTATGAAAAAAGGATGCATCTGTTGGGAGACATCTTATCAGAGGGGTGTTTGTTCTCTACGTTCTTTCACCACACTTCAGACTTCATCTGAAGAGATGAATCTATTGGTAAAAAATAATTAATTAAAGAATTTAATTATAAGAGTACACCCCAGGGGTTCTCCACAATGAATGTCAACCAGAAAACGATGGGAATTGCAATTTGGATGCATACTTGTACAAAATACAAAAATTAAACATAGACTAATTAGAGTGTCCAATGACTTAAAATGGTTTAAAAATATTATTGCTTATTTCTTATTGGTTGGCAGTAAAATGTGACAAAGAGACTGGACCACTAAATTTAAACATTTTTTTGGGTTAATTCGATTTGGGTGGTAATGTCAAATATTTGACTTTTGAGTAAAACTTTCATTTCAAGCCCCCGACGCAATGAGAGACCATGCAAACCAAACCACATGACACTAGTTTACGTATGTAACATGCAAAGCTTTTTGTGGTATGATTTTACGTTAGATGTTCTTTATGACAAATATAAATTTAGTTAAGTTGGCTACATTAACGTACTTTTTTATCTGCATTCAAGTTTTTTTTTTTTTTTTGTGCGCGTAGAATGTACAATGGATTTTGTATTGGTAATGTCAATATTTGTACCGAAACCAAGCCAAATCAAATTTTATTGGTAAAAAACTTGACAGAGTTTTGAGTTCGGCACTGCTTTAACAGTTTACATATGTGACATGCAAAGCTATTTGTAGTATGATTTTAAGTTAAATGCTTTGTATCGTAGATGTAAGTTTAATCAAGTTGACTACAATAACATATTCTTTAATCTATATTTAAATATAATTTTTTCGTGCATACGACCAACAATGTATTTTATATTCATGATGTTAGTGTTTGTGGAAAAGGATCCTCGCTGGATCATTTTCCTAGGAATGTACGATGAACGGACGAGATCACGGGATCCCTATGATCCCTGAGAAAAGGATCCGGTGAGCATCATTTTCCAATGTTTGTAAGGAAACCAAGACAAATCAAATTTGGTTGGTAAAAAACTTGACACAGCCTGAGTTCGCCACTGCTTAATAAAAATGAAACAAAGCAAACTACTAGTCCAAATGTGTTGATTTGCTTAGCCCATGCATTGCACAGTTTGAACTAGAAAGTGATGGACCTTCTTGTCTGCCCCACGAACATGCTATGCTGCAGAATATCTAGTGTTTATAAAGTTAATCTTTTTATTTTGTTATGTAATTAATAACATAGATGTAATATGTGACAATAAAATATATTGGATATAACATAATTCTACATCGGAGATATAACAAAATAACATCCAGTTTATATGTGAAAGGTTCACTACTAATATCACCAATGTCTTTTTTGATAAAACCTCCAACTTAATAATATGTATTTAAGTTGAAAACAACATCCGTTGCCTAAGTCCCGGGCCATACTGGGACTTAAAATGTTTATCAAAATGTACCAAAAATAATAACAATATTATGTGACAGAAAATTAAAAAGAGAGAAAGACAAAGGCAAACTTTCTTCCTCCATCTTTTACAAGAATAACTTTTTGCCATAGTTCACTGGCTTTGGAGTCCTCAAGCTCTCTCTCCCCCTCTGATATTCCAATGCAGAGAAAGGAGGGCTACCATCGATACTTGCCAGTCTCCCAAAGAATGCTCCCAATTTAGATGTTCTCACTTAGATGTGACTCTTTTATTTACATTTTTCAACTCCTATATGTCATGATAGATTGTCACTCTCATTTTTAATCTTGACTTCTGATTTTTGACACCGAGGAAAAGAAAAGTTGTCGGAAATATGAGCAAAAATATAGAAATTTTCGAGGCAAACAAAAAAAAAATGTTGTAATTCGAGAAAGTGATTATCCTACCGTGAAATACGATCACGTTGTATAGACAGACAAACATGTTAATATTTTACACTTTAGAATATCATGTGATCGTAGTATTTTAGAGTGCCGTATAAAATTATTTGTGACTGGCGTTAGATATGCTATAATCAACTCTGTAGTTCATGCTTTATACGTTGTTATTATACAAGGCATTTTATACAAACATTGTGAGATGCTACACTTTCCGACAGATTTCGCTGAATTGACAACTTGATTAACACATGTGAACATATTGCCGCAGAAGAGAATCTATTTTTGGGCAGCCGTACAAGAGCAGCCTAGTTTAAAAACACAGTAACAAAACATCAACATAGTACATAAGGAGTTGAGAAAGTACAACACCGACAAACGGCTGATGACATAAACGTATTTCTTGAACGCTCATTTATATTTGGTTTCCTTCACCTCGGCAGAATGAAATTCGTCTCATATGAATAGTAAAATATATCGTATTTGTGTTTAATTCGATATCTAATTAATAAATGATTTATTAGTTGGTTTAATCTGGTATTGCATCTCGTAGAATAAAAATGAAGCTGGTTTCAAACTTAATCTTAAATGCATTATTCCTATATATAGGAGCTAAACTTATCTTAATTGTGTGAAAGACCTTGTGTATATAAAAATCGAACTTCCGCCACAATTAAGTATTCAACAATTTAAAGAAGAATAATTACTTGTTAAGTGAGATAATCAATAACATTATCTACTTCATAAAAATTTAGAAATCGACGACCTTTAGCTGAAGGTCAAAAAAATCAAAATAAAGCCACCAGGACCCTTTTTTCTCGACACGTTGTAAGTTGTAACTTGTGCAGGTAGCCATTCGTCCACGAAAAGCTCGAGTCTTTATAAAACTGCCTTTCGCCTCCTTCTTCCCTACCCCTTCTTGTTTCGGTTTATTCCCTTTTGCCATAACTGGCTTCTTCCTTTCACCAGAATTTTCACTTCAAAAGTCTGAACCTTTAACTTCTGCTCTTTACCATCCACTGTCTCCGTTTTGGGTCCTCTTCTTTTTCACTATTCAGAAAACCCACGTCAGTATAAATAGCTTTAGTAGTGGTGGCATGGAATACTAGTCTGTTGAACTTCATCCAGCCGCTGGTGGTGGAATACTAGTCTGTTGAACTTCACATTGATTCAGAGCATTTGGGGTCCGACCGGAAAGGAAAATGGACCCGGAATCGGCCTCCCTTTCCGGGGGCTTGCGCCCAGTGAGTGTTTCGTTACGTTCTTATGTGTGTTCACTCTTTTGCTTTCTTTCTTTTGTGTGTTTGTTTCCAGGGAAGTTAAAGTAATAGAGGAATGTAATGAGTGAAATTTTGGGTTTTTTTATTTTTTATACTATTTTTGGTTTTTGGAAAATGGGGTTTTGTTGTTTTTGATTCCCAATGAATGTTCGTTCAGTCTTTACAATGTGTTTCACTGTTTTCTTCCGGATTTTCTTAGCAACCAAACAGTAGATGCATTTTTGTTTTGTGAAAAGTGTGACAATTTAAAAGTTGGTGTGGCCTATGGAATCTCTTTATTTATTTATTTTTCTGTTTATGGCTCCTTGGACTCCGATTCTGGTTGTACCATAGATTTTCTACTATTCCATTTGTTTGGGCAATTTAGTCGATTCAGGATTAACTTATATAATTTTGATCTTGATTATATCTCTATTGTATCAACAAAGTTAAGTTTGAGTTATTTCATGGTAATTTTCTTCATGGCTTCTTAATTCACTTCCATTGCTGCTTTATAAACCAGAATTATCGGTTCTTTCAAGATTAAGTTCACGGATTCAATCTGCCTTATTTATCATGTTAGTTTACTACTGCTTTCACTTTTAAGTGATCCTTTTTGTATGAGCACCACGAAACATTAGTTGCATTGGAGACAGAGCATGTTAGAAGAATAGTATCCAAACTCCAAACTAGTCTGGGCTGATTTTAACATCGACAATTGTAGGTCTTGTAATTTTAACTTTAATCATGGTCCCGGACTGGTTTAACTCATTACAGCGGGGAAGTTTGTCCTAGTTATGCTGTCCATCTTTTTTCTTTCCACTGTTGCTGCTTGGTTATATTTGCAGCGGAATTCAGTTTACGTTATAATATTGTAAGCATAATAACACTTTTCTTACTTGTTTATGAGCAGAATTTTTACACGACCACTCTATGCCTTGCTTATCAGAGCCTTGGTATTGTTTATGGGGATCTTAGCATATCCCCCATTTACGTATACAAAAGTACATTCTCACATGGTTTGGGTCTTAATGCGGAGGATCACGAGATTCTTGGCGTGCTTTCAATGGTTTTCTGGACTTTGACTATTATCCCTCTTTGCAAGTACACTATATTTGTGTTAGGAGCAGATGACAATGGTGAAGGTGCTTACAATAACCTCAGTTATCTTATAGCAGCTTGTGAGAATATATATTGGTTGATAGTTGTCGGACATTAGAGATTCACTTTTAGTTTTACAGGTGGAACTTTTGCTTTGTACTCATCGCTATGCCGACACTCAAGGATGGGGCTTTGGAACACAGTCCATCCTGAATATGAAAGCATACCATCTGACAGTTCTGGTTTATCTACCAAGGATACAAGAATGAGCTCACTCATAAAAAAATTCTTTGAGAAGCATAAGAGTTCTAAAATAGTATTGCTGCTTGTAGTTTTTATAGGGGTTGGCATGATAATTGGTGATG
Organism: Cotoneaster glaucophyllus; assembly: GCA_036320875.1. NCBI lineage: Eukaryota > Viridiplantae > Streptophyta > Magnoliopsida > Rosales > Rosaceae > Cotoneaster > Cotoneaster glaucophyllus. The sequence continues at coordinate 9,969,774 of CM070059.1, read as the reverse complement.
GTATCCTCACGCCAACAATGTCCGGTATGATATTCTAAAATGCTCTCTCTGGCCCTACCGATTGACCCTCTCTGCAGTTAATGATGTTGACCTAATGAGATTTTGTTGTGTATGTTGGCAGTTCTTTCTGCGGTTTCTGGAATTAGAATCAAGGCTCCAGATTTTCATGAGAGTAAGTCAATCATAAATGCGTGTATATAATATATATATGTGTATTCTTTCTGTAGTATATTCTTGCATAAAGATTTTCGCATTGGCAATACATGGAGTTGAGAAAAATGGATATAGTGCAGCATTATTTGTTGTCTGATATCATGCAATACACATTTTTTCTATTCGATTTCCATTGAAAACTACCTTTTCTAATTACCTTTGCATCTGTACATGGCAGATTATACAGTGCTGATAGCGTGCATCATCTTGGTCGGACTTTTTGCTCTTCAGCATTTCGGGACACGCAAAGTTGGGTTTCTTTTTGCTCCAATCATGTTAACATGGTTACTATGCATTTGTGGGGTAGGCATTTACAATATCTTCCGTTGGAACCCTGGTGTTATACATGCTCTGTCGCCCTACTATATTTATAACTTCTTCAAAATAACTGGAAGAGTTGGGTGGAGTTCCCTTGGAGGCGTTGTTCTTTGTGTTACAGGTTGGTTCATAGAAAAAAGTTCCACATCTTCTGCAGTCGCCTAGAAAACTTCATATTTTCTCAGGCTAAAACATTATTTGGCTATGGTAGGTACAGAAGCAATGTTTGCCGATCTTGGGCACTTTTCCAAACTGTCTATCAGGGTAAGCTCATTCTGATCCTTTAATTTAACTCTCTGAAGCAGAAAACTGCTCAGTACTTTTATTGTTGTGTTTTCGGCTGTTCAAATTTTTCGTAGTTTTACAGTTTTGAGAGAACACAATTTATCATGCTTGTTTCTAATAGTGTCACACGTTGCTAACTATATAGCTTTGTTTACTCTTGGGCCTCATATGCAAGTTAATTATGTATTCTTTATGTATTTATTTACTACTAGTTCTTTCGTCTTGCAGATTGCATTTACTGCGCTCGTTTACCCTTGCTTAGTACTTGCATACATGGGAGAAGCTGCTTATCTCTCCAAGCACAAAAAGGATCTGCGTTGCAGTTTTTACATGGCCATTCCTGGTAAATCTATATTCTTTCTGATGCAATGGTACATCAACTAGTTGTTTCCCGTAACGTCATTCTTCTTATTAGGAATTCAAATGATTTAGAGAAAGTTTTACTTGCACTTAAGGCGTGCGATTATTCTTCATTATTACGGTTTTCAAAGTATACGGCCGTTATTTTTAGTGTTCATTATATTATTAGCTTTTATCTGCTACACGTTTGTCTGAGTTTTTTTTGTTAACAAAATGCACAAGAAAGACATCTATTTAACCTGCAAACCTTCTGGTGTAGCTTCTGCATCTTTAGAAGCTTCAATCTGTGTGAATGCCTTTACCAGTTTTGGACTTTATATTTAATCAGAAGCTGCCGGTGTTGAATTTGAACAGATAATTTTTTGTAAAATATTTTATTTCCTTTCAGAGGTTATGTTTTGGCCAGTCTTTATTATTGCAACTCTTGCTTCTGCGGTGGGAAGTCAAGCAATAATTTCAGCTACCTTCTCAATAGTCAGTCAGTGCAGGGCCCTTCGGTGCTTCCCGCGTGTGAAGATCAAACATACATCAAATCAGATACATGGGCAGATATACATACCTGAGGTGAACTGGATGTTGATGGTATTATGTCTTGCAGTTGTTATAGGTTTCAGAGACACTCATATGATAGGCAATGCATACGGTCTGTGCTCTCTCTCTCTCTCTCTCTCTCTCTGTTTCTGCATTTGTGCGATTTTGAAATAAGCGGTTTTACACCATGTTGTATTTACAGGGCTTGCTGGAGTGACAGTGATGTTCATCACGACCTGCTTGATGTTTCTGATTATTAGTACGGTTTGGAAGCAGAAGGTTATCGTGGCATTCTTGTTTTTTGTAATCTTTGGATCCCTTGAACTACTCTATATTTCTGCCTGCCTTGGAAAAGTACATCACGGAGGCTGGCTTCCCCTTCTATTCGCTCTTGTAATCGTGTCTTTGATGTCTATCTGGAATTACGGGACTGTAAAGAAGGATGCATTTGAGCTAGATAACAAGGTATCGTTGGACAGACTTCTAAGCGTTGGGCCAAGCCTAGGTATTACCAGGGTCCCTGGAATCTGCCTAGTTTACTCTAAAGTTGCGTTTGGTCTCCCTCCAATGTTTGCACATTTTGTCACGAACTTCCCTACATTTCATCATACTCTCATCTTTGTGACCCTTAAATATCTGTTGATTCCAAAAGTTCCACTTGGTGAGCGTTTTCTTGTTAACCGGATTGGCCCACCAGAGTTGTCTATTTTCCGGTGTATTGTAAGGTACTTTCCACAAAGTTTCTCTGGTTTGAAGCCAAACCTCATTGAATTTTTGCATGAATAGCTCTCGGAACTTCTCTAATACTGTTATTGGTCAGGTATGGATACAAGGATGTGAAAGATTGCTACAACTTTGAAACCCAACTGATTGAAAAGGTGGCGGAGTTCTTGAAACAGGAGAGGACTAGTGAAGAATTGGCAGTTAGAGGGCAGTCACCGAACCATATATCTGCAGTAACACGAAATGAGGTTTATGGCGGCAGAGCTGTGCATTGGAGTGATGATGTTAGTGGCGGCGGCAGTAGTGAGCAGTGGAGAGATGGAGTTGGCAGTGCTGAGCAGTGGATGAAAAAACTCATGGAGGCACGGGAAGCTGGTGGCGTGGCCTACATGATGGGCAATCCTTATGTTGAGGCAAGTGAGGTATCACCGTTCCTGAAGAAGTTTGCGATTGACATTGTCTATAATTTTCTGAGGCGGAATTGCAGGCGTCCAGCGGTCACACTTGGAATTCCGCATACCTCACTGATCGAAGTGGGAATGCTTTATCAGGTGTAAATATAGCGTGGACGGAGACGGAGTAAATAAACTCAAAGGTAAGACAGGATGCTTATGGATACCAATTACATGAAAAATGCTTAGATGTGTATATTATGGTGCAGATTGTAATATGATCATAAATAAGCAAGAAAGTTTTGGCGAAGAACTCACGTACGTTCAAAGTATGTTACTTTTGTGTAGCGTGTTTACACTAATCTTCTCCCACGTTAGAAGACCTAGACAGAAATTCTAAACTAGCTTACTAGAGAGGAGTGCATGATGATTTTTTTTAACGTCAAATTCATTAGCAACTTCCTAAACCTTTCATGCAAAAAAGATTGGAAACACGGTAATTCTGTCATTTCTTTATTTGTTTTCCGAATTTTAATTTGGATGAAAGTAACTGTATGATGAGTTACTTTCACAAAAATTGACAAACAACCAAATGAAGGCCAAGAATTAATGAGTGGCCTCAGAGCTGCGACATAGACATAAACTTAAATTGGATAGCTCAAGCCACCAACTTCCCGGTGATCAACTAATTGTGTGACCGCATATCACTCCCTTAAATCAATGCCTAACACTAACTAATTGTCCAACCTCACACTTTTGTTGCCTTCAAAGTTTTTGGGGTTGCTTTTCCATTATATAGCTTCTCTCATTCATCTCTCTCTCTCTCTCTCTCTCTCTCTAAGTTCCGATGGTCGGTCAACGTCGGACCAACAGATTCCTCCGACCTAGACACCCCCTGCAAGTAGGGCTCACCCATCTGAAAAGTTTGTCTTGGCCGCATACGACTGGTCGGACACAAGAATCTCTCTCTCCAAACAAAAGGGCTTAAGGGTTACAAAATGTATTATCTGTGTTTGGCTGCCTATAGCATCTTCTTCAATGCATCTAGGCTTATGTTTACTCTTGCTCTACTTCTCTTGGTTTCACTTTATGTCTTTTTACTCTTTGAGAGAGTGAAGAGCTTTCATGCATTATCTGCCTTTGGTCGCAAGCAAGAGGTCAGGAACTTGGTTTATCTCCGGTTTCAAGAGACCACTGCATATAATCGGTCAAGGTGAGATGATCGCCACCACTGGTTTGGGAGATGGAAGGCATGGACGGTTGTGATCGTCGTCGTCAGCCATGGAGTTTGATATAAAAATCATAATAATTTGCTTTCTGTTGCAATCCTATTGGAATAGGAATGTGATTGTGTAAATCCTAGACAATATGAGAAAGTATCTTATATTCCTAGTAGGAGTAGATTACCTATTAAATGTTGTAATCCTAAAGGGTAAGTAATTAACCTTCCAAACTACTATAAATAAAGGCACAATGGGGTGAGATAACCCACACCCACAATTACACATCTCTCTCTTCTCTCTCAATTGCCGCACCCCCTCTTTCTCTTTTGGCCTTCATAATTGTTTCAGTAAATTATGCCTACAACACTTTCATATTTGTAACAAGGTTTTTTTTTTTTGTTTTGTTTTTGTTTTTGTTTTTGTTTTTGTTTTTTTGTTTTTTGTTTTTGTTTTTTTTACTTTAATCGTTGAAATAGATTGAAATTTAATAAAACTATGGTGTTAGATTACATATTGATTATAGTCCTTTATGCGTCCTTAATTCAAATTAATTAATGACACACCTCGAGCCGGAATGTCCACTTCGAAATCCGAATTGAGCTGTGCTGGCCGACACTTCGAAAACATAATAACCCCTCGATGTAAAACAAGTATAGTTTCTAAAATATAAATATTACGTATAGTAAGAAAATACTTATCGTAGCCTGCAAAATCTCAAGAATTCATTATGGCACAATATCGTGTAAATAAGGGCATGACATCCATAATTACAAAATCTCACATAAGCAACATATCATATCGGGTGCTTATCGATACATGCTGACACATCATGCAGAGGTATTCTGACATGAACAGGACTGAGTGTAATAATGATATACACTATAGTACTACAATCATGTGAAGACTGACGTTATGCGCAGCACATACCAGTCGAAGTTGCCTATGGCAACCTGTACAACAGAATTGGCACATATATACTATGGATCCAAAGTGAGCGTACGGTGCGATGTGCACATACACGTGAAAGACTGGCCTTGGCCCGAATGAGTACCAACACCGGTGCAGCAACATCAATATAGTCATGCCATAGTAATTCGATAATTCTAGTCAATATAATAGTAATAAATAAGATATAGCGCATGGCCGTAATCAAAACCCCATAAAAGTGCGCATAACTGTGCATCCCGTAAGATTTCTAATAATTTCGAAATTTTCCGTTATTTTGCTAATTCTTATAAGCATTAGTCTAATTTAGGCATGTGTAGGAAATTCTTTTTCAAATGTATAATTGGAAACTAAATAGATATATAATATTTAAAAGTAAAGACCCACTCACAGATCATGTCGTCGAGTCGAACTCGTTCGAACTAGAATAGTCGAAGTGACCGATAATAATTGCACCTAAGCATAATATTAGGACCCATTAGTAAAACTCCACTAAAACAATTAAATTTGAGAAAACGAAGTGCAAATTTGGAATCGGGGCATCAAAATACGCTAAGAAGGGTCTACAATCCTATACAAGTCAATCTAGAACATCCGTCCATGGATTTTTGATTCATAACTTCCCAAAATTCACAATATGCTTCTAGAACAACATACTAAAACTTCTTTACAATCCAACGGTCGGATCTCCGCCAATTGCTAGAATTAGGTTGCTATCAAAGTTTGTTTTACAAACTTTGAAATTCAATTTGGGAAGATCCGTACGTCGGATTCCCAATCCGTCAGTTCCTATGGTCCTCAATTATTACGTACTATAATGTATTAAAGTTTGGTGATGATCCATTGGTCGGATCGTCGAATCAAAAAATGGTCAAGTGGCATAATATTCCATACTAGGTTCAAACTATCGAACTATAATAAACGGTTTTATTAGCACCCCACATAGTGTTGAATACACCCCACATTAAAAATTTAATATTAAATGACTTACATATCGAATATGTAATGACAATTTCAACCTTATAGGGTTTAGAAAAGTTTAAAAAAATTCTAAATACACCTCAAATTAGTTTTAACGTGTATATCTCAAAATTATTTATCTTATTCAAGACTTCAACTCTCAAAAGCACTTTCACCTTCTTTTGTTGAACACATCCACTGATGACTGATTCATCAGGGCCATTGTTGACCTTTATCGTCAAACGTCTCTCAACTGGTTGTCAGCAAATAGGGTAATGGTTTGTTTGGAATCTCAAGATTTTGTCACACACATGCATTGCAGCAAGAAAAGAAGTCGAACGAAAAATCATTCAAGGTGAAAATCCACCATAAATTACACTCAGGTTGATTCAAGTATATTAGAGTATCACTGAGTTAAGCCCAAACGATAAATAAATAATAAATAAATAACTAGACGTATAAATAAATAAAAATACTAACGTAGACGGACCTAAATGTCCACTTGCTTAACGAGTTCAACAAATAAGTTATCGATATTACGGTCTGCAGCCCGCAATACCGATCACTCATTGTTGTCATGATAACCAAGCAACAAATTCTCGAGGGTGCAATATTACCATCTTGTCCCTCATTGGGAAATACACATACATCGTCTGATCAAAGCCTCGATCGTGCTCACGCACTACCCTCTCGGGTGACATCGTTAGAAGTCGCAATTTTACTACATCGTAATCTCGATCATGAGAGTACCCATTCACAATACTCATCTGTCAATTCTGTATTATGCATAGAATTTCTATACCATGGCTTAAACAGTACCATAGCCAAACCACCATAATAACTATCGTCATACACAAAGTAAGCACATATAGGTGTCTAATATAACCGGCTAAAATTGTAAAACATGCAAAGCAATATGTGCTCTAAGGTCCGGATAGTTCATTCAGATTGGCCGTTAGTCTGAGGATGAAATGTAATATGTGACAAAACTTACTACACATGGCATTCAAGAAGGCTTCCCAATACTTGGAAGTAAAACACGCATCATGGTGAGATACAATAGTGGCAAACATACCATGTAGTTGAACAAAGTAGTCCACAATGCCTTAACGAGCAGATTCGTAGTGAATTTCTCTCGAATTTAGTGAAAAAATATGTCGAGAAGGCTAAAAGAACAATCAAGAATTTGAGAGTCAAAACAAGTCCAACAAATCTAGAATATAGAGTAATTGGGATTAATGCACAACATCTCGCTACTTGGTAGTTTCTAGAACATTCAATCACCAAGGGTTAAGATTCGTTTAACGGAGTATTTGTCGGGTGATTGAAGAATTAATAATCACGACTAAAACTTCAAGGTCCGAGCGACTCTTTTAGACGGTTTCTCCGTTTCAAGAATAATACGAAGTGTAGTAGGGTAGACACGTACCCAAGGTCGACTGAAATGCTTTCGAGCACAAGAAGATAAACATGAAATCACAGTCAAAGTAGATGTTGATCAAAACATTAGAAAATCTAATAAATTCAAGAATGAGTAATTTTACCAAGTGGTCTAAATGTGGTCACTCTGGACCAATGGAAAGTGAGTTAACTTGTCAAGTTGGTCGATGAACACTGAAACATCTTCATAATCTCCACATGTATAAGATGTCTCATACCGGGAGTTTATGGTGACATTTTCCCATCTCAATTTGGATACAAGAAGTGATTATAACCACTCAAACTATTTCTTGATAATTCGGAAGTAACGTGAAAATCGATACTCTTAAATCCTAACTAGAATGGGATAGGACAAGCTAAGGATATTCAAGGGTAGATATGTCATTTGCTACAGTAATCCTGTAATTACATTTGCACAACCGGGATGATACACGATAGTGCAGGCATAGATGTTGCCCTGGTTCTTCCATCGCCATTATCAGAAATCTAATTTTTTTTTCTTCACATGAATAAGTACTAGAGAGGTTTAAGGTTGTTAAAGATTTTGGACACGTTTCTCCACAGAGAAGTGTCGTCAGATTTTCAAATAAAGATGATAAATGTTGACTCTAAGTCATGAATATGATGGTTCATTTCGAATGGTTCCAATCGTTTGGAAGCAATAGCGATACTTCGTCATGTTGCATAACATCCAAAGAAAACGTCATCGAGGATTTCAAAATGATTAATGTCATCGAAAGGTGTAAAGTAAATGTGAGGTGAGACAACAGTTTGGTTGTCAGAAACTTTATTTATATCCACATCACAACTAAACAAAATTTCCTTGATTAATATGTGAAGAAAAACACTATAGCTGAGAAATCGCTAACAAATTGTCGATAAAATTGGCAAGACCAAAGATATTTCGAATTTCACAACACTTTGTGATAGTTTCAACTTCCTTCCGCTACAACCTTTTTGGGAAAAACAAAAGAACATCGTCCACTAATAAAGCTGACTATTGGTATAAAGCTGACTATTGGTGTTTAGAGATTTTGGTCTCACTCCCAAGGTAGATGAGAAAGTCATCGATAAGACCACTATGAATTCGTCAGGCTATGGAAGAAAACTCGAGTTACAAAGGTTGGTCGGCTAGACATCAACTCGAAGTAGGGTTTAAACGGTTTTTAATCATCACCCGATGGAGTTGCTAAAAAATCTAGGTATGACCCTAAGGTTCGGCCTTTCACCTTCGTAGATAGGTTTGAGGTTCTCGAGATAAGGTGTTTGGTTGGATAAATTCCTAATCGGTTTGTCATATCCCGGCCCGGGGTCCACCACATCCCGGGCCCGCTCCACCACCGTAGCACGATATTGTCCGCTTTGGGCCCCGACTACGCCTTCACGGTTTTGTTTCTGGGAATTCACACGAGAACTTCCCAGTGGGTCACCCATCATAGGAGTGCTCTCGCGCGCTACTCGCTTAACTTCGGAGTTCCTATAGAACCCGAAGCCAGTGAGCTCCCAAAAGGCCTCGTGCTAGGTAGAGATGAGAATATACATATAAGGATCACTCCCCTGGGCGATGTGGGATCTCACAATCCACCCCCTTAGGGGCCCGACGTCCTCGTCGGCACACTTCCGGCCAGGGATTGGCTCTGATACCAAATTGTCATATCCCGGCCCAGGGTCCACCACATCCCGGGCCCGCTCCACCACCGTAGCACGATATTGTCCGCTTTGGGCCCCGACTACGCCCTCACGATTTTGTTTCTGGGAACTCACATGAGAACTTCCCAGTGGGTCACCCATCATAGGAGTGCTCTCGCGCGCTACTCGCTTAACTTCGGAGTTCCCATAGAACCCGAAGCCAGTGAGCTCCCAAAAGGCTTCGTGCTAGGTAGGGATGAGAATATACATATAAGGATCACTCCCCTGGGCGATGTGGGATCTCACACGGTTAGCTTTAGTAACTAAGTTCTCTCAATGAAGTAGGACTGGTTCGAAAAGTCGCAAAGAAAACTGATGTAGTACGAGAAAGTGGATTGATGGTGTACTTCATTTCACCATTTGGTGATATCCCAGGTAAGATTTTGTAATATGACGCCTAAATGTACGTCCTCGAAGCGTACCATACTACTTCATTTCACTACGCCAGGTGCTAATAGGTCTTCACAGCTTCCTCGATACTCAATTCAATCTAACAGTGAGAAATTAACTCGTACTTCAATTCTACAGTCTACCTAGATAGGTGATAAGGTAAAAACAACTATGAGTTTATTGCATAAAGGTATCACTCCCAAATACTAGCATGTGTCCGGTATCAGAAATCATACCGCCTGAATACTGGTTGACAACTCCTAGATATCGGACATTATTGTCAATGGGTAGCGCCACAATAAACTGATCACAGATTAAAACCCACTCATGTGGATATTTTCAGACGATTGGTAAGGAATGGGTCCGATGTAGGGATGGCAATGGTTTGGTTTGGGGACGAAAATGTTATATTCACCACGAAAATTAACCATATCCATAACCGCCAATTAACCATCGGGTATTATTCATAACCATACCCACCGGGCAACGGATTTCCTATCGGTTAACGGTTATACCCATCTTCGTCAATACAAAAAATATATTTGTTCAATTGACGCATGATAATTGAGTAAATATTAATTTCGTCATTAAATATTTAATGTATAAAATGATTTAATGAATGGATTGTATAAAAATTAAAGCTAAACATTGATAATGTTAGCTGATCTTTGATATCCTCCATAAGTACTATTGGTCTGGATTCTCATAGATTTTGATTCATATCAAAACTTTTTAACTTGCCTACCAAATGCAACTTACACAGTGCAACTTTTGTATTCTTAAGGTAATGGATTCGGTGAATAATAAATATATATATATATATATACATATATATTATATTTATATAAAAAATACTATTATTTATATATAATTCGGTTTGGATTTGGGGACGGATACAGAATGGGGACCCCTATAACCATATCCAAAACCATAACCGAATATTATTCATAGTTTTTCCCCATATCCAAAATATACCTGAATTTTCATATCCAAATCCAATCCATTAGGTTGGTTATCCACGGTTATCGGGTTTAACAGTTAGAATTGCCATCCCTAGTCCGGTGAGGTGGTTCAGTTGTTTCTAGGGAGAAATACTTACTACTTCAGAGATTTCTACTGACCGTAGGTATAACAACTCGTACACCTGTGCCTATGCTCGTCGAAATGACGAGTATATCACCAAAAGAAATTCTAGAAACTAGTATTAATTAGAATGTCCCAAAGCCGGAAAAAGGGAATTTGCTAGTAATCCACTTTAGAACGGATTTAAATGGAAGTCGATCTTCCTCCTGAAGATTCGGAATGATCACTAATGCATTTGGAAAGATTAGTGCTATCAAGGACCAAAAGTGATTGTCCCAAGATATTCTTCCATCGAGTGCTACCACTTTAGCACCACATTGTTGCACGAGACATTTCTAGAAATTTCAACGAAAAGAAAAACTTCGTTGGGATTTCCAATAGGTGATATACTAACAGGTACTGCCAAAGAATCGAAACTAATTGCGGTTTCCTACTTCAAAAGTTTTGGTAATGATGGCTGGAAAATAATGATGGATTGATTGATAATTCTCTGGTGATACACAATCATTGATACATTAGCCTGGCTGCAGGGCTAACAACTCATTTCCAAAACGGAATTTTCCTTAGCAAAGAGGTTCGTCGTTTATAGTCTAGGGGCCATCACCAAAACGATTTTCTCGAATGTCAATAAGTCGCCTAATCCGCCCAAAACTTAGGAAAACCTAACACGTTTTTCGTAGTCGACGAGGTGGCAATATTTAATATTTAGGCTCAAGAATCGAGAATGCTTACATCACTCATGTGATGAATGCAATACTGCCCAAACTTATGCTCTGATACCAAACTGACACACCTCGACCTAGAATATCCACTTGGAAATTTGAATCGACTTGTGCTATCCAAGACATGGAAGGTGATGAAGCCATAAAGTGTAGTGTAATGAAAAATGTGAATAAATTTACCTAACAGTGCCTAAATACAAAAGTGCGCTGGTGAGCGAGAATGAACCCATTTCACACGTGATGTCAGAGCATAAGTAAAGTGCAGAAGAGTAGATTGAAAATTATACCATCGATGGTAATCATCAGTGCCTAGATTGCCAAGAATCCTCGTCGAAATGAAAGCTCAACTACTAAAACCTAGAGGGGCAAAAAACAAGGGTGAGTGGGCCTAGAAACAAATATTTGTAAAAACTTTTTTGAAAACATAATAACTCCTCATTGTAAAACAAGTATAGTTTCTAAAATATACATATTACGTATGGTAAGAAAATACTTATCGTAGCCTGCAAAATCTCAAGAATTCATTACGGCACAATATCGCGTAAATAAGGGCATGACATCCATAATCACAAAATCTCACATAAGCAACATATCATAGAGGTATTCTGACATGAACATGACTGGGTGTAATAATGATATACGCTCTAGTACTACAATCACGTGAAGAATGATGCTATGCGCAGCACATACGAGTCGGAGTTTCCTATACAATCATGTACGACATGACTGACACCTACTATGGATCCAAAGTGAGCGTACGGTGCGATGTGCACATACACTTGAAAGATTGGCCCTGGCCCGGGCGAGTACCAACACCGGTGTAGCAAACGATGAGCAGATAACATCAATATAGTCATACCATAGTAATTCGATAATTCTAGTCAATATAATAGTAATAAATAAGATATTACTCATGGCCGTAATCAAAACCCCATAAAAGTGCGCATACCTGTGCGTATTACTCGGGGCATCGAAATACGCTAAGGAGGGTCTACAATCCTATACAAGTCAATCTGGAACATCCGCCCATGAATTTCCGATCCATAACTTCCCAAAGTCCACACTATACTTCTAGAACAACATAATAAAACTTCTTTACAATCCAACGGTCGGATTTCCGCCAATTGCTAGAATTAGGTTGCTATCAAAGTTTGTTTTACAAATTTAGAAATTCAATTTGGGAAGATCCGTACGTCGGATTCCTAATCCGTCAGTTCCTATGGTCGGATTGTTGAATAAAAAAAAATGGTCAAGTGGCATAGTATTCCATACTAGGTGCAAACTATCGAACTATAATAAACGGTTATCAAATTAATATCAGAACATTGAATTTAACTTAAAAAGGCACCATTGGCCCACTGGCCACGCGACGCTGCACATTGTGGTCGGCCACCCCGACTCGCCAGAAAATCGAACAACTCCAAAAATTCCTAAATTTTACAAGAATGAAGATGTCAATGAGAGGAACAACTTTCATACCTGGGCCGAAGTTCAATTCGGCCGGGAAGTGGCCTGAAAATGCCTCGATTCGTCTGAAACCCTTGAAATGGGTGTTCTCAATTCGTCTTCTCTGCTACTCCACGCCTCCAAACTTGTTTGTGGTTTGTTCCTGGACTTAAGAGAAGGCTAATGGTGGTGGTGGTCGAAGGAGTCACCTTCAAAAATGACGGATTTCCGTCGATCTCCCCCATGGTGCCGCCGGTGCTATCCTCACGAAACTGAGACAAAAAACTGTTGGGTTTGGGGTGGAACTTAAAGAAGGAAGGTCGTGGAGTTGGTTTTGGGTAGTGGCGACGATCATTTCACCAGGAAAACGTCGGAATCGGTGTCGGGGTGTGAAGGAATCGGGTCGGGTCGTGTGGGTTGGCTAAGGGTAACCAGGTCAACCCTGTTTTGGTTCCCTCATGTTTTTCTTCTCTCCTTTCCCTCATGTTCTCTTTTCTAATTCGTTCCTCACTTCCTTCTCTCCTCCTCATTGGCCGCCCATTTTCCCTCATTTCTCTCCTGATTGAGCAAACCGTCCACCCCTATCTCTCTTTTTCTTCCTCATCTCATCCGTCCCTCTCCTTCCTTTCCCTTATTTCTCTCAACTAATATTAAAATAATAATATAATAACAAAATAATGTTAAAATAATAATATAATAATTATGGAAATATATAAAATAATAAATAGTAATCTTTACAAAAGTACTTTTCGGATTTGTAGTTCCGTAAAATCCCTATCGGAACTCCAGCTTCGATTCAGATTATGCTTACGCGATCGTCCCATCGAGAACTTCGAGAGTACGGTAAAATAGTAACTTGCATGCGTCACTAAATGACGGTCAACGAAAATTAACAATCTCGCCAGTAGAAACATTTTCATCAATTCACTCATTTAAAAATTAATAAAATCGTAAAATTAGGGACGGGTTATCACAATTAATGTATATTTTATTCAATGTCTCCTATTAAATATTTGAATTTATTAATATACACATTTTAATTTATTTTTTGACAAAAAAGGATTTTTAATTTATTAATCTCATTTAACATGCTTCAAACTTGAAAAACTCAATTAATGTACCTAAATGTATTTATTGAAAGGTATGTACTGAAATGTATTAATTAATGTACCTAAATGTTAGTACTGATATGTATGCACCGAAAAGTATGCACTGAAATGTATTATATTGAATTAATGTATCTAAATCTGTGTACCGAAATAGATATACTAAAATATATTAAATGATTTTATATACCTAAATGAAGAAGATAAAGTATATTGGAAAAAAATGTTTACAACAAAATATATTATGATGAATGAAATGAAAATTATTATTATTATAAGGAAATATAATTAATACATAAAATTAGAAAGAAAAAAAAAGAAATAATTAAAACATCATAATATAATTAATAAATGAGGTGATTAATGTATCAAGAGACTAAAAATAGATTTTGATCTTACTCATGATTTTAATAAAGTCACTAAAAGTCATTTTTGCTAAGGATTGAAATGAAGTTTCCCCCTTTTTTTTTTTTTTTTTTTTTTTTACTTTTTGTAGCAAGTATGGTGCAAGAAATACGAGTGATGGAGTGAGGAAATTAAACACACAACTTCGTGCCAAAACGAATGATCTATAATATAAAAATTTCAGAAGATGTGTACATTGATCTATATATTATAAAATTCCAATGCCAAAAAATCCCTAAAGAAATTTGTTTGAGTAGAATAATAAATAAAATGGGGCAATTATTATAAACCTCTCTTGTATGAACATTTTTCTTTATTTACCTCTAAAAGTTTACCATCTGTTTCTGTCCTTGACGTTTTGACTCTCAATCGTTTATGAACGTGGAATTTAACATAGTTACGCGAAGAAGGTTGTGAAGAGCAACTTTTGTATATGCCCCGACCAAAAATTTTGGGCAAAAACGCCGAAATACTAGTAGTCGTTGATGACGGTTTGAGCGTAAATATTGAAAACATGATAGTAGTTTAAACTACAGGAAAATGAATAAAGTAAAAAGTTTATGAAAATAGAGATAACTTTTTTTTTTGGGGGGGGTGGGGGGGGGGGGGGGTAAACAAAATAGAGATAACTTACTCCTAAAATCAACGTGCAAATATTTTGCCATTTCTATTGGCAATGAAATTGTATGATTAGAAGATCCTCCCTTAATCAGGATTTGATGTAGTGGTTTGAATTCAATAAAAAAGAAAAACACTTTCTACTAAATCAACGTGCAAATATTTTGGCACTTATTTAAATCATCATGACCGTTGGAGCGTGCCACTGCAGGGGACAAACATGAAATTTCACTATCACAGATCTGATGATCTGGAATAATCCTAGCCGTTACAAAAGCTCGCGATCTCGTGAATACCGCATACGGTAGGGGTACTTCCGGAAATCTACTTTAAAATTATTCCAAATTTGACCGTTATAACACTCGAAACCCTCGCGACCGTTTCAAAGTCCCACTCACCACTCACCCCAGAAACTCCCACTCCCTTTCTCTGACACAAAAATCCATGGCCGACGAGAGCACAAACAAATCGACCATGGAGCCGAAGTTCTCTCACCCACTTCACCAAATCGCTCAGTCTCCGAGCCACAAGCTTCTCCTGAAGCAATGGCTGAAAGAAGAAGAGCTAATCCTCAACAGGGTCTCTCTCAAGGAGTCCCAAATCGACTCGGTTCGAAAGGAGATCACGATGCTCTTCATCTTCTTCTTCCTCTTCCACTCCACGGCTCTCACCCTTCTCTTCAGTTCCTCGTCGCGGGACCCGCACGGGTTCGCATGCCGCAGGTCCTGGATTCCGTCGCTCTGCTCTCTCTGCTTCTCGCTGGGGATCATTTGGGCGATAAGGTATAAAAGCGACACGGAGGGGCACCTGGAGAAGTTGTTGGAGAGAGAAAAGGAGGATAAGAACCTGCTGGGAAAGTGCATTGAGGAGCTGAAGAAGAAGGGGTTGGAGTTCGATTTGTTGAAGGAGGTCGACGCGCTGAGGAGGGCCAAGAGTTTGAGAGTCGAAGCGAAGGCGGTGAGGAAGTGGAATGTGAGGGATTTTGTGACTCTGTTTTTCTTCACAGTGTCTTGCTTTGTGATCATTGTTACCAGGGTTATTTTGTGTAACTAGGAAGGTCGAAATCGCGTTGGATTTCGGGGATTAGATTGGTTAATTATTGGGTTTTGGATTAGTGGCGGGAAGAAATTGGTTGCAGAATGTTTTGTTCTGCTATTTGTAATTCGGGGAATTTACATTGGCATAGTTATGAAACAAATCTGGATGACTGCTTATATTAGCCTTAATATATATATATATATATATATATATGTAATTTGATTAATTGTAATTTGACTGATTAGAATCCCAAATAAAAGTATCTTTTTGGTGTGGAGCAAAGCCATTCTCTGCAATTCTCACCATGAAGTAAAAAGAGTGTAGTTTTTGTAAACCATTTGATGTTGATGTGATGACTGAAACTTTCATAAACTTGCAACTTTGGGAGAAGAACTTTGTGGGGTTGGGCAAAGTGTCGAGTCTTACCTGTGATGCTGTTCTCTCCAAAATGGCTGTCATAGGCCCAAATCAAACACTAGAGCCCAAATATGCACTGCTAAACTTTGTTGCCAAATCTACGCCTTTCAATTTGATTCCAGATCCACTTTGCCATTTGATCTACTTCAATCTAAAACATTAAGTGCTCTAGGCCTTGAATACAATAGACCCTTAAAATGTTTCGATACTTTTGTACAAGTTCTGCAATAGAAGAGTAAGTCCACAAGACACCTGCTAAAGTTCCAAACCCAACTATTCCAACAATGCCTAAAAGCTCGCAATTTCATCTCCCATAAGAAGAAGAAAGTTTGAGATAGCACAAGCATGGGAGTAAGAAAGAAACACAAAAACAGTGAGCCAACAATGGCCACGAGGTTCTCAAAGTAGGGGGGAAAAATAGGCCACTGTAATGGAGCTGGCTAGTAATTCCACCCTTACAAGCAGTCTACAATGTCTCTATTTCACCGATTTCTGTTCAATAACTTTGACTACCGGAACAAGAAGAGTGGTGGAGATTGCAATTTCTGCACTAACTTTTTTGCTAAGGAGTTAAACAAAGGAATTAAACCCTAATGTTGAGTAATTCATTGATTTCGAAGCTGAAATCCTTCCCACTTAATCTTACAAATTTGAAATTTCATATATAGAAAATCACTTTGTTTTACCAATCTACAAATATGAAAATCACATATGGAAATAAGCCGTGTATATATATATATTGCGACGTTTAGTCACAAAACCACCCCTGCGCTTGCATTTCACTCTTTAATTTTCCACGTACGCGTGATCCGCTGGTATTACTTGGGTTCAAGCTTCTGTTCGGAGAACAACACATCTTTCTCTTCTTTCAGCCAAGTAGAGCACTCATTGTTCTTGGCAGTTAAGTTTCTGCGAGCAAAAATATGACTTCTCAAGTCCTAACCATCAGGAAAGCCGAGAATCCCTTATGCCAACTGCCAAACTTCTACTTTCCAAACCACAGCTTATAGACCGAAACGAAGGTGCATCCACGTTTTACGAGTTCACACATCAGTTGCTAGATACAAGGCACGGTTAGCAGCCAATGGATTTTCTCAAGAAGTTGGATTAGACTACTATGAGCCTTTTACCCTTGTGGTTAAACCAACCACAGTGAGATTGGTTTTAGCATTGGCTGCTCATCATAGCTAGAATCTAAGCAATTGGATGTAAAAAAATGCATTCTTACATGAGTTTCTTGAACAGAAAGTTTATATTGATCAACCCCAAGGGTTCAGTGATATTACTCACCCAGATTATGTTTGTAAGTTGGAGAGTTCTTTATCTGGTTTAAAAGTTAAAACAGGCTCCTAGAGCCTGAAACGACAAGGTCACCAAGTTTATGCTTCAGTTAGGATTTAAGTCCTCTTATGAAGATCTTTCTTTGTTTGTCAAGTATGATGGTAAGTCTATCATTATCTTACTATTATATGTTGATGATATTGTCCTCACTGATGATAGTGGTGGTGCAATGCAAGATTTCTCAATTGGCAAGGGAATTTGGCACGAAAGACTTGGGTATTTTGCAATTTTCCTTGGACTTGAAATTATTATCAGTCACAAGGGCTATTTTGTACATCAAATGAAGTATGTCAAGGATTTACTGAACAAAACCAACATGTTGGATTGTAAACCTTGTCTTACTTCTTATCATCCTAATAAAAAATTGTTGAATCCTGAAGTGCTCTCTTTTCAGATATTGCATTTTACAAAAGTATTGTAGGTGCTCTATAATATTTGATATTTACTAGACTAGACATTGCTTTCACAGTAAACCAAGTGTGTCAGTTCATGCATTCACCTCTTGAATCTCATTTTGCTGCAGTCAAAAGGTTTTTGAGGTATCTTAGGGGCAACACACTGATTTTGTAATATTTATTGGCTCCAATCCTATTTCTTGGAGTTCTAAGAAGCAACATACTGTTAGTAGATCCTCCATAGAAGTAGAATACACATCTATGACTACTATCATTGCAGAAGTTGTTTGGATACATCGGTTACTCAATGACTTACATTTCTGGCATTGGCCACTAATCCTGTATTGCATTCCAAGGCCAACCAAACATAGAGACTGACTGTCATTTTGTGCATGAAAGAGTTCAACGAGGAACTATTATGTTGCAGTCTGTGGCTTTTGCACATCAGTATTTAGATACATTTACAAAAGGATTGCGTCTCCCTAATTTATTTTTCATTGTTCTAATCTCATGCTTGGTTGTTCAAAGCATGAGCTTGATGGGGGATGATAGAGTGTTAAACATGCCATGTGTCATTATACCATTGGATTTTTCTTAACTTAGTTAATCAACTATGTATGTTGTATCTATAAATAGTACGAGCTCCGTAATTATCACACAATTATTGACTGAGATTTCAAATTACATTTGTCAGTTTCTCTCTCTTTGATTCTTATGTCTTTCTTTCTCTTTAGATTTTCTCTAGATTGTTCGTAATTATTCTACATCGTTGACAATAAATAATTAATTATTTTTAAGTATCTATATGTGTATATATTTCATTTATACAAATAATTTGTTTGAATCTTTATACAAATTTTCTTGGTCAAATCTTGAAATATGTCTAGAAAATCCAAGGTATGTAGGGACGTAGTGTGGCCTATACGTGTTTTATCATATTGATAAGGGAGCCAACATGAAAGCTAGTCAACTACCAATGTGCTACCATGGATATACAATCCATGGGGGCCAATCTGATAGATTATTGCTGCCATGTACGGACATGTAGGGTGAGATTATAAGAGTATCTCCAAAGGAGATGTTAAATTGTCCACATAAGCTATAACAGTAAAAAAAGACAGTCACTATTTGTTTCTAACCGAAATGCTAAATCCTATGTGGCATGACATTGAATGGCAGCAAAAAGGGTTGCTGTCAAATTTGACAGTAGCTTCAAGTTTTTTTTACTAATTATTAAATGCCTTTTATTAATATTTTAATGTCATTTATTATTTGATTGTTGAACGGTAGAGTTGGTTTAAAACACTACCTATTTCTTCTTTTTTAATCAGCAAATTTGTTTCAATTTAAGCAATTGATTGTTGAATGGTAGAGTTCATTTTAAAACACTACCTATTTCTTCTTTTTTTTAGTCAGCAAATTTGTTTCAATTTAAGCAACCAAAACGGTCCCTAATATTTGCTTAACACATCATTTTGGTCCCTGAGATTGAAAATCAAAAGAAATGGTCCCTGAGATTGTCCACCATCCATTATTTTGGTCTTTCCATTAAAAACTCTGTTAAGTGTCCCGGAGCTCTTGACCGGAAGTTTGGGCAACTTTCAAAGCTTCGTAATTCAATCGTTTCTTAACCAAATTCGACCCATAATATATCAAAATGAAGATAGGAAAGTGTAGCACAAGATTATACCTATTTGAAAGCCCAATGGTTGCCAATGATGGCCGAAAAATAGCCTGAAAAGTGACTAGTCTCTGGGAAAACTAGAAAACTCGCCAGAAATTAGGTACACTTTAAACGTTCATAACTTTTTCAATACTCAATGAAATCGAGTGATTCAAAAACGAAAATCATACTTCTCGATGAGACGAAGAGAATGTTACCTTTCTCGATGGCTAACTCACCATGGTTTGACAAAAAAAAAGGCTTGAAAGTGGCTAACTGGAGACCAAGACAACCATTTTCGAGCCATTTTTCGGTCAAACCACGACGAGTTAGCCATCGAGAAAGGTACCATTCTCTTCGTCTCATTGAGAAGTATGATTTTTATTTTTGAATCACTCAATTTCGTTGAGTATTGAAGAAGTTATGAACGTTTAAAGTTTACCAAGTTTCCAGCAAGTTTTCCAGTTATTCCGCGGACCCGTCACCTTTTAGGCTTTCCGGCCATCTCCAGTGACTACTGGGCTTCCAAATAGGTATAGTCTTATTCTACACTTTCCTATCTTCATTTTGATATATTATGGGTCGAAATTGGTTAAGAAACGATTGAGTTACGAAGCTTTGAAAATTGTCCAAACTTCTGGTCAAGAGCTCCGGGACACTTAACGGAGTTTTTAACGGAAGAACCAAAATAATGGATGGTGGACAATCTCAGGGACCATTTCTATTGATTTTCAATCTTAGGGACCAAAATGATGTCCTATGCAAATCTCAGGTATTATTTTGGCTAAAAAGCCTTTTGTGAACATGCCCAAATTTTTTCAGACTCATCTTCTGATTCAGCAGAGGAGCATTTTTAGAGTATTGTTAATTCTGAGTCTGATAAAGAACTGGAAATGCTGGAATTGGTTTCTTTACAAAATGAACAAGAGAACATGGAGATAGGAATGAGAAAACATCGTGGTTCAATAAAAGGTCATGCATATATCAATAGAAGACAACTCGATGGGCACCAAAGACTTTATAATGATTATTTTGCTGAACATCCAGTGTACTCTCCAACTCAATTTCGAAGGAGATTTCGGATGTGTCGACCTTTTTGCCTTCGAATTATAAGTGTTGTAGAAGCCTATGACTCATACTTTGCTCAAAAAAGGGATTGATCAGGTTGTCTTGGTTTATCACCTCTCAAAATGTCACTGCTGCTATAAGGATGTTTGCTTATGGAGTTGCTGCAAATGTTGTGGATGATTACATAAGGATCTCGGAAACTACTTCCATTGAAGCATTGGAAAGGTTTGTTGAAGCAATTATTGTTATTTTTGGTGATACTTACTTAAGAAGACCAAACGCTAATCATATTTCAAGATTATTAGCACTGTTCTAAAAATCCCCGCCTAGCGCCGCCTAGGCCCCGCCTAGACGCTAGGCAGTTGGCCACCGCCCCGATTAATGCCTAGGCGTTTGAAAATTAAGAAAGGGCGCCTAGACCTGCTGAGGCGCCCGCCTAGCCCGCCCAGACCCGCCTAGGTTGCGACTCACTTAGATAGAAAATAGATAACTTTCATTTTGCATTTTATTTTTTCCAATAAATTGTAAGAGACTTGTTGAATACTTAAATGAATACACATTATATGCAAGTTATCCATGTTTTCATTATGTTCTAATACCTTCTAATATATATGTTATTCTATTTTGTAGTTTATAATGACATTATATATATTTTAAGTATAAACAGACACTTATTTACACGAAATATAATATATTTACTTAAATCCGCCTAGTCCGCCTAGGCGCCCGCCTAGTCCCCGCCTAGCCGCCTAGGCGCTAGGCCTCAGCTCGCCGCCCGACTAGCGCCTAGCGTCTTTTAGAACCTTGATTATTAGTTGAAGGTGAGAGTTGTGGATTTCCGGGAATGCTTGGTAGCATTGATTGTATGCATTGGACATGGAAAAATTGCCCTTATGCATTAAAAGAAATGTATACTCGCGGAGACCATTGTAAGCCTTCCTTGATTCTTGAAGTCGTGGCTTCAAAAGATCTTTGGATTTGACATGCATTTTTGGAATACCAGGATCCCACAATGACATAAATGTGTTAGAACATTCTCTTTTGTTCTCCGACCTCCGAGAAGGATGAGCTCCACCTGCATGGATTCTCATCAAAGTACATTATGGATTCTCAATTTTTTGAATTTCCTGATTTTTCTTCGCAATAATCTCAATTTTCAAGTCAAATGTCTGAACAAATCGATGTGGAAGCGTCTGGAAGCAAGAAAAAAGTTATTCGTGGTGCTGGGTTCAACAAAGATGAGGATCATGTTCTTATTAGTGCATGATTGAACACTAGCATGGATGCCATAATTGGAAATGACCAAAAACATCAAACTTATTGGCAACGTATTGAGGAGTACGACAACCAAAACAAGTGGTTTGAGAGTAATCGTACTGGCTGAATGTTATCTCAACGATGGCCAAAAATCCAAAAGGAGGTCAATAGATTTTCTGCATGTCTTGCCACTTTATATGAGCATAACCAAAGAGGCGCAACTCAGCAAGACATGGTAAATCAAATATAGTGTTGATGTATGTAATTTTAATTATACATATTTATTATCATGTAGAATTTTATTTTTCAGATAGCAAATGCGAAGGCTACGTATGAAGCACTACACACAAAAAATTCAATCTTGATCGTGCATGGGTTTTGTTGAGGCACCAACCAAAGTGGTTACAAGTGGTAGAATCTTTGGAAAAAAATTCTACTTCAAAAACACTAGTAGAGATTGAAGAAGATAACATTGATACTGAGAAAAGGCCACTAGGAAACAAGGCTGCCAAGAAAAAAATGAAAGAAGCCGCGAAGAACGACTCCACACCTATTTCGGTGCAAATTCAAAAGTTACATGAGGAGAAAAAAGAAAGAGATGAGAGGAAAATGGAACTTATTAAGAAGAAAGTTGAGCACGACGAACAAAAAATTCAACTTAAGCGACTTGATTTTGAGACAAAAATTATGTCTATGGACACAAGTGAGATGGGTGATGAGGTATGACTATATTATTCCCAACTTAAAATGAAAGTTCTTAGAGGTGATGATTATTGAGTTGGATTTTTATTTCTTCTATTTTGAATTAAGGGGTTGTATTTTGTTGGATTATTTGTATTAGTATTAATTAATATGACTTATTGTGAATTATTTATATGTAAAATTTAAAGTATAAGACAGAAATTAAGAAAAAATAATAATGTAATAAAATAATAGTTTAATTTGACATATTTGGTGGAAAGCAAAATATGAAAATATGTCAAAATGCCACATAAGATGTCAAATTTAAATTTTAAGTTCAAAATTTGATATCTTCTTTGGAGATGGTCTAAGGTGGCTGGGATGATAGGGTTGGTCATTGGGAGGGGGGGACTGACCCTCCCTTTATTTATTAAAGAACATTAAACAAACAATAAATTAAGGAGCACTAAATTGTGTTTTATCGCATGTTTAGTCCCCCTTTAGCAAAAAATATTTATCTACTATTGAAATTTGTAAAATATCACTAGTAAATTAAGAAGGTCCGTCAAGGTTTGTAATTGATCATTTTGAGTTTAGAAATGTCATTGGAGGGAGCTTAAAGCTTAGGTGACCAAAATTTGTAAACTAAACTTTACGCCCTAAGCAATTAACGTAGTGATTTTTTTTTTTTTTTTTTTATAATGAATAAATATTACCTATGCATGTGAGCTCATTGGGAATGTTAATGGATATTGTAATGGTTGGGTTGGGAAAAATGAAGATTTTTATTGAGAAAATCAGTACAATGTGATCAAAATCAAATAGTCAATGTGCGAAAATGTAAAAGAGGTTTAGAAGTGCAAAAGATTAAACACTGTCAAAGGCCCATTGGAGGAGAAACCGAAGGCCGCAGGTGGGTAGTTAAAGGTATTGGTGATGACATAAATGTCTTCTCTCTGCATTTTATGTCGTTCGGTGTTGGTCGTTGGGTGAGTTCAATACCGACTCACTGACATGTACGGCACTTTGGAAACTACTTCACTTCATCATTTCATTATATATATAGAGACTAGACTGCCAAATTCTGCACCCTTTTCAACGGGCCGTGTAGGACTCTCTCTGCCCTTCCTTCTACAAGACTCAAGCTGCCAGCCGGACCCGGACCTACATTGCTCTTCGATGGTCTCCCAATAATTTAAACAAAAACTAGCCTACAATTGTTGAATTTGTTTTCCCTGTTTTCTTGCTTACTCCAAATCAATAGTGATATTGTTTGTATATGCAAAAATATCCTACTAATTTACCATACGTAGTCTTAGGACTCAAATCCCAAACAAATGTTAACTCGATAGTGTGTGATTTTGTTTAGAATTTATATCTAAAATCCGTGTCTGATTTTGTTTCAGGTTTACGTCTAAAGTTGTATATTGACAATGTGTGTTGTTTTATTTAGGGTATAGGTGTAGAATTGTACAATGAACCAAACAAAGTCCTACCATTTCGGATTACCTTGATTCAAGGCTCAAATTAGTAGCATGACCAAACCAAACTAATCTAGATAGCGACCTGTTTATTATACTTGTTGGAAATTTTGAGTAGAAATTTCATTGTCCTACATTGGTCACTATCAAAAAGTTTCCTCACTTTATAAGGCTTTGTCCCTTATAGAAATTGATTGGAATGATGAACCATGCAGAATAAAATTGAGCTCAACCATGGGGTTGGGTTTTGGGGTGTATCAAAAGATGGACCTTGGGGCTCTCGGGCTCGGGTTCTAATAATTAAATTCTTTAATTAATTATTTTTAATTAATTTTGTATTTAATTAATCAATTATTTTTTATGTCAACAGTGATGAAAGAAAGCCAAAGAGTAAAGCACCCCTCTGAGAAGATGTCTCCCGACAGACGCATCTAATTCTCATACTTGTTCCGAACATGCATAAACCTATTATATATACATCCATCTGCATGGTATTTAAAACACAGAAAAATAAAATTCTTCTTCTACAACCCCAAACATTCTTACTAAGAGAATCACAAAGAAATTCGCCAGAAGTCAAGTTTTCCGATGCTGGAATTCTGACTTAGATCGTTGAATCCTGGCGAAGCTGATGTCCGTAGAACTACAAGCACTGAGTAGGGATGAAATTTTTGTTTCAAGGACATTGCAGTACGCAAGCCTCCATCTTCAATTTGCCTATTTAATATTATTTCGTTTTATTCATACTCTGTTAAATTATTTATTTGCATTTATAATTTATTAGCATATATAAATTTATCATTGATTGTTGATATTTATCCAACAATACTATTGTATGTTATGTCTTTGATAAGTACTTTTTAGATGGGAATGGAGAAAAAAGCCTTTGTGCCTTCAAATAAGGGGCATATATATTAGATGGTGAGGAAATCTCATGTAATATATCGATTAATCCAATAAATCTTGTTGAAATTAGAATATAATTAAATGCAATTAACTACCTTTTCATAGCATGTATTTCTAGAAGCTAGGTTCCAGATAGCCAACCACAGTAAGACAATTGCATGGCTACAAGAAAAAAAAGGACATTGAATATCGTGACTTCGATCAATTCACTGTTTACCCGATTGTATCTAAACCATCTTAGTTTAGTTCGTTTGATGGTAAAGACATGAAATATATTAGTAAATATTAGTGTAGGTCTGATTTGTTTGTCTTCGTCCGGAGTTTCTAGTAGCATTAGTAGAAATTAATCTGTCTTGATCTGTTTGTAGTTGGTCCCTATTAATTTGTATTTTACAATAAACTCATTGAAGTACTAATCAAAATTCAAGAATCTGTTGCCTTGGTATGTATTTTCTTCAGGTACTTCAGATTCCACGTAGCTCATTGAACTTTTCAACCCTATGCGGATTTTGTTTTTCATTTGTTAATATCGATCTTAACTATTGGAACAAAATGGTATTGTTGATCAGTTAGCGAATTGGAGTTTTAATACGGATCTTGTTAGCTTTGTTTCCTATGGCACTTGTCACTTGTGCATGCTTGGATCGAGTTAACTCTTATGGATCATTATTTTGGTGTTTGTAAAGTGTTGTATATATTTACTCCCAAGTTTACCAAACAACAAAAATATCCTAACTTATTGATTTCTCTTGACACTATTGTATAAAATTCACTCTTTTACACAAACATAAAATCTAATATAGACAGAAAAAATTTTGATACTCAAAAAATAAAGCGGGGAGTTCTACGAAGCTTTATAAATTTGTATTATGCATTCCATCTCACTGACAAACAACTAGAAGAAGAAACTTAAAACACCGAAAAGCTAGCAAATATATGGGTGAAAATGGGGGTGGCTGGTCTCCTTGATCAAATATGTATCTTGCAAGAAATAATCTCTTTGTAGCTTTCAGCCCAAACCAAACGTCATTGTTTAGACAACCATATACTTGAACTAATACTAGTGCTTTTGGGATGTTGGGTACTTCTCTAATTAAGGAATGATTAATTGTCCTCCTCCATAATTATATCGCATTTCAAAGTTCATACCCCTGGATTTGGAGTTTTCCTAAATCTAGCCCTGAGAATTCTGCTAGAATCCAATGCTATGAACAAAGTTAGAAGCGTGGCTACAATATTATGTGGCTTTAATTAACTGCACCGGAATATTAATAGGATAGATGAACGGCGATGACGATATATGATTTATTTATTTAAATCTCACCCGTTTATATTTCACATTATATTAGAATAACGTAGTACGGTAGATTTTCCACAAATTTAGATTAGCAAAGTTAAGACAAGTACATAGAGAATCAAGGACGGTGAGTAAGCCCTGGTATTCCTGAATCCTGATGCAAAAAAGCTTATGGAGCTCCATTCCTGCAGCCTCCTCACAATCAATGAGAATTTCCGCTGTTCCGTTCTTGTTCATTAAGTATGTTTGGAAGGTTCGTCAGAGTCGTGGAATTTTAAAATAATAACAACTAGATTTTTTTTTTTTTTTTGGAAACTTAATAACAACTAGATTTGCATGCATGATTGGTAATAATTAGAAGTTAGAACACGCTATATCCACGCGGTGTGGAAACGGTGATAGCTAGGGTTTTGTGATGAGCTGCCTGCGAATGATTACGGATGACTTTTGTTCATGCTGGTCTCTCTGTTCACACACAGTTCAACGATTAACGAATTAAAAAAACTATATATTACTGGATTTTGAAAATTAAAAGGAATATTTATTTTTCTGCGGTGCACCGTGATGGCATCAACATGGCTTCCGGGGGTTCTCATTTAAATAAGCATATATGTTACAGTTGGTTAGTTAATTTTTTAAAGAACATGGGGTAGTTAACAAGTTAAAGGACTCTGTGGTTACAAAATTAGTCTACATTACCAAATGTACGTAGTTGATTGGATGACAATGAAGATCCAAATTGAGTTCACATTCGGCCACCTTATATTCTCAAATGCTTTGCCCTTCATCTCCATACATGAATCCCCTAGCTAGCATTGAATATCAACAAATTGATGATCCAATCATTCGGAAGTATAGATTAAAAAACAGATGGAATTAGCATGTTCATCATAGTCACAACATGTTCTTATGTACATGATATGATTAGAGTGTCGGACTTTAACTAAACTTCATCACTCTAATCATGCATTATAACTGTGAATAATTCTCAATATGGAAAAGAAAAAAAATTATGTGGGACGGCCATACCTAACTGGCACATGTATTTGTGCTAGTTCAAATCAAGTCAATTTATATAGTAGCGCTTACCAATTATTAAGTTAATACGAAACTAACTACTTGTTTAGGCATTTCCACAATTTAACCTCATAATCCAAATCGTTCATTTTTAGGTCATTCATCCTTACTAATAATATTACTTGAAATTTCTTGGCAAAACTCTCATCTACTAAATCTTATTTCTCACATGGCGAACATTATGATTTTTTGTAGTTCAATTAATTGAGTTTATTCATTGCGATTATAATTGAACTAAATCTCTGTCCTTACTTAAATCTATGCAGAATGTATATAATATATATGCACCACGGCATTGATTTTTCCAATATCTGTTTACGTATGTATTTGTTGACCCTAAAAACTACCAAGCCTACGTGGCGCGCAGGCCAAGTAACTAATGAGCTAACTACGTCCTTCAGTTGTGTGCGGGGCGTGCCAACTCGACGGCCGAACTCAGCCGGTGAGTAAAATGTTGATGTTGCGTTGTGTGCGCGGCTGACTTCTGAATCTTGCGACTGCGGCCGAGGAAGGAACACGCCTCGGCCTTTGGGTTCTAGAGCCTGAAGACAAGGCTGCTAGTCTTGCGAAGTTCACGAATCGTCGGTGCCGGATTCGGTCACAGTGATTATATTCGTAAAGGTATAAGCACGCCGAATCGACACCAAAGTATAGGGGCACAGATACTCAAAACAAATATATGTCTTGACGGTGAAAGTGGTTCGGCCGGCAGAATGCAGAACTCTGAAACCAACCTGTGAGTATCCAATCATAAAACAACTCGACGTTCGATGTGCCGAACTCGGTAATTCGTAACACCTCACTTTGCCGAGAAGGCTGGTGAGATGACCTATGTCGATGAGAACCCGAAAGTTCTTCTCGGCCGAGACTTGGATAGATAACCAACCGGCCTCGACGCAGTGCTGTTTATCCAAACTGAAGATGCTCCACGATCGACTGGTTCTACGGCAATAGTGCTGTTTATCCAAACTGAAGATACCACCGGTTGCCTTCACAGTGCTGTTTATGCAAACTGAAGATGCGTTGGCAAAAAAGAAAATAAAAATCTCAAGGTTGAGAGAGTTTGCGCAAGGCAGTTTTGTGTGTTGAGTTGGAGATACTTGAATGTTATGCTCTCCCCTATATTTATAGTAGTGCAAATACTCCAGATCGAGTTAGAATCGTCCTTGGGTAGGAATCATCTTCCTCATCAAATTCTACATCGGTCGATCCTAATCCAACCCTATCTCGGCCGATCCTACTTCAACTAGGACTTTGAATCTACCCCCAACCGCAAGCCAAATTCATTCATGCACCATGATTTGCCTAGGACTCCTTATCCCAATAGGTTTCGGCCACTTAACCTTTATCACATTCTCGTGTTCTAGATAATTCAATATATTATTATGAGATAATTATTATGATAAAAATCACAATATTATTCCCTAACAATAACTAAAATTATCTTGACTCAGTCACCTAACGGCTTAGAACTTCATTCACTCAACGGCCTCGACCGTTCGAGCCGATTATGTAATTTTGGGCCTAAACAGTATTGAATAATGTTATTATGATTTCATCATTGGCTTATACAATATGCCAAAATAATTCTCGTGCTTCTTCAATTATGCTAAATTATGTGGTTAAAAGAGGAGTTTGGATTGATCACGAACTTAGGCATACATTGATTATATCAATATCTGCTGGTGCATAAAGTGCATGCAGACGGTACTCACTCGTTTTCTTTTTGGTCAGCAAGCATGGCTTTCCAACTAGACAACAAGTAAGCTTTGTGACAATCTCCATGGCCCTCCCTAGCTAGTTAGTTCATTACTTTATACTTGGATTGGGTTGTGTAAACCCTAAATTTGAAATATAATTAGTTGCACTTCGTTATCCATGAGTGGGGCACGAGTTATATATACGCGGGACGTAGCTAGGGCAACAAAAAGGTACTTATTAGGAACTAATGCAACATTAGGCAATTTAATCATATTTTCAACAAAAAAGGCATTCTTAATTTAATTGTAAACTCTTGTTGGTTACGTTGTCAAAAAGAATGGTTTTGCCTTTTCCATAATTTTGTTCACACGGGCATCACGCAAATGAAATGTAGTAGTGAATCTAGTAACTGGTTTGCGTGCATCACGCAAATGAAACTAAAGAAGTTTTTGACAAAAAATTTACATCCAACACGGTCATCACTAACTTCATTGATATTTTTCCAATTAAAAGAGTCATTTATTATTTTGTGTAAAGTTTTACCACAAAATATCATGCTAATATTAGTAGTGAACCTCTAAAATATAAACTAAATACTATTTTGTTAAATTTACAATGTGATACTCTATTCTCCTTCTCTTTTAGTGTTGAATATTATACTTTTACAAACATAAACAAGCACGGAACGCATGCATTTTAGTGCTCAAACTTTGCAATCTGATCATAAAATATAGCCGGTTAAAACCCTATTGGACTCTAAACTTATCACATAAGGGTTAAGTTTAGTGGAAGCTGAAATCAATTAGAGTAAATATTTGAACAAATCTTTTTTTCCTTTAAAGTAGGACAATAAGGTCGAACACTAACAGTGGATATCCCACGTTGCACTACTAGAATTATGACCCTTGCCTACCATTTTTTGCACACCCTTTGCAATTGGTGGCCATAGATATAAAGCACCCACTCTTACTATTTTTTGGTGTCTTTACAGTGGGTTGCCACTGATATTAGTGGGCTTCAAAAATCAGCCACCAATGATTGGTGTTTGTTAACTAACTTTTTTTCTTAAAATTACACCAAAGACTTTTTACATATTTTTTCAACTTTGGGACCTTTTTTTTAATTTCTTTTTCAGTCTTCTTCTCCTTTTTTTTTTCATCAAAAATATTATTTTTTTTCATTTAATAATCCTATTCTACAGTACTTTCACCCCCAAATTATTATCTATTCTAAAGTTGAAGGGGAATTGGCACTATTCATGGCTACAGTCAAATAATTAGCCCTCGATTTTGCTTTATTTACACCAATTCCATTTAATTTCTCACTGGGTTGGAGGGTAATTAATAAAATTTTGGAGGGTAATTTTGTCCGTAGGATTTTGGATGGATTGGTATGGGTTTAGGTTTGTTGTCATTCAGTGAGGGGTTTCATGGATGGGAGCACATGCCGCCTCAGAGAGATAGAGAGAGAGGAGTGGGAGGTCTTGAACGACAAGCCTGATTTTGTTCCAGAGATCTCTTCGACGACAAACCCATTTTGCTCCAGAGCTCTTCAACGACAAAGTTGATTTGGCGCCTTACCGTCGCACACCTCGCCTTCTCGCCGTCGCACTCCTTACCAGAACTCGAATCAATGGTAACGTGTCAATTGTATATAGTTTTTGTCGCTTTTATTCATTATTCTGGAAATTAGGGTTTGATGTGGCTATGCTTCAGCCAAAACTCACGGATTAGGCTGAGAGAGAGATATATGGGAGGATTTGTGGACAGATTTTAGGGAGAGAGGCGTGGGATGGCAGGGAGGGGAAGGGAGAGGGAGGAGTGAGGCTGCCAAAAAGGGGGTTAGGGTTGATTTTTTCTCCTCAAATCAATTATTGGTGTCGGTGATTGAGAGATTGAGAGGGATGGGAGAGAGGCAGAAACACACCCATTTGACCTTCGTTTACCCTTTCTCAAACCCTAGCAGTCACAACACCAACTCTAGCCGATCCTCCAGAACCCAAAACTGAGCCCATCTCTGCAATAGAATCGGCTTCTCCGGGTTTCTCTCTTAGCCTCGGAAAACTCGGTATAGTTTATGTGAGATTGAAATTAATTCCTATCTGATTTGCATTTATATGAATATTCAATATACTTACATGTATTGTGTAGTCTATACCCAAGACAATCACAAAGAGCTTGATGGATAGAAAATACATGTCCCTTTTTTCACATTTTTGTAAATTATATAGCAGACACCAAAAGTTTTGTTTTGCGGAGCGAGTTTTATGGTTTTGCACCATGTTTTTTTTAAGTTACTTATGTTCTGTTATGTTATCCCTCAGTTTTCTCCAAACCCCCATTTGATTTGTCATGATTCTTTATGTGTTTTTTATTTTTTATTTTTATTTTTTTTGCAGGGATAAATCAAGACGAGCTCCCTGCAGGTCAGGGTGTCTTGCCAAGTACAACCAGGTCACAGTCATGACTCATGGTAAAGCCTCCTCCCTCTGATTTTTGAGCTTCTCAGCTTGCATCGCCTGCTTTTGCTTTATGGGTTTTGTTTGAAATTTCATCAGCTTTTGATTGGTCCCGAATATGAAATATGCTCTGTTTGATCCCAAATAAGAAATGACACAGGTCTCGAATAAGAAATATGCTCTATTTGATCCCGAATAAGAAATGACATAGGTCTGTGGCTTCCATCATTATTAAGTTGTATCCTTTTCTACTTAGGTTACAAAAAAACCATTATAATGAATTAATCAAATTTTTTTATTCTAAGGAAGTATGTATTCAACATTGTTTTTTCTAAACAATTTCAATTAATATAACTATGACCATTTGTCTACTATTTTCTATCTTCTGTTCTTTTTCCTTTTTGTAGACTCCCATTGCCATGTTGGTCTCCTGCTGCTAACTGAATAGTGTTTTTTTTTTTTATAATTACCTGTGGAATTGAATAGTATTAGCTAAAGCTTTCTCACTACTCAGTTGTATCTGTAGTAAGAAATTGCTGAGTAGATGAACTACAAACCTCAAATTCCCTCCGTCTGTATATTTGCAGTTGCTTTTCCGTATAAATCTTCCATTGCAAAGAAATTCAAAGGCCTCTAATTGTATTCATGGACTATAACTGTAATTATACAATGTACACTATTATTGAAATATAAAAAGGTATAGTTTATATATAAAGTCAATTTAAACTCATTAAAATATACGATCTTTAAATATAAAAGTAAATTTGAAAGAAGTTTAAGTAATATATGAATGCTATATGTTTTATTATGTTCAAAATTGAAATTGGAATCATGCTATTCTTTGATATGTATGAAGTATGGTGTTGTCCTTCAAAAAATTGAAATTAGATATCTCCATCCCCTTAATTTCATTTTCTATTAGCAAAGAACTTGGATACCAATGTACTAATGTGTATTGTTTCAATTTCTATGTTTACTAATCTTTTCCCAGGGAAATACTTATTTAAGGAAAAGCCTGAAATAATGTTGTCAAGTGCTATACTGAAGCTATCAGATTGAACATGATATGTGTAACTTAGATTGCAACCGTGCAACCGTGCAACTGCTTACTTGGAGGTAATAGTCATTCTATTGCATGCATATCTTTAGAATCTTTGTTTTTTTATAACTATTGGTGGAAGCACTGCAAACCAAATCACGTTATATATGCTTATTGTAAACAGTTCTGTTTGTATATCTGAAACCCAAATTAACATAATCTTTTCCCCTGTTTGACCACGCATTTATGAATGTTTTATTAAAATGTGTTGTTTTTGGGAAGAAATGAGACGGTTGGTTTGAGTTTTAGAAGCCTTTGTTTTTCTGCCTTTTATGGCAATGAAAAAAAGGGGGAAAACATTGGTCTTAATTGTAATTTACAATTCTTTACGCTGTTAATAGTTAAAATTAGGGGAATGGCTCCAATTTTGTTACTCAATTAATATAATTTTTGGTGCATTTCAAGCTTCTAATTCACAAACTGGGTGAAGGTCACAATAAGTATTAGTCACTACGAGAGTGTCAGACTATCCTCATTCTGGAACCAGGTTTAAGAGGGCTCGACTATGACATTGAAACCGGTATATAATCCTCTTCTTTTCTTCTTTTAGTCTTTTGCTTACTCGAGCATATGCTGTCATTTAAAATTAGTGGTTCGGTTAATGTACCTGCAGTATTAGTAGTTCCTCTCTTTTTAATGGAGTGATTCCCTTTCTTGCGCATGGAAAATCTTGATGTCTGCAAATGCACACATCATATGACTTTTAACACAAGTCGTGCTTCTATCATTTGATGCTGCAGTGGGACTTTGAGTATTATCTTCAACAACTTCACTAGAAAGAGAAATCAGGTCTTAGTCACAATCATATAAAAAAAACATGATATCCAAGATATAGAAGAAATATGTGCAACTTTGAATTTAATGAATTGTGGTGTTTTGTCTTCTGAATTTCTAACCTATTAATATTGGAAGACCTAAAAGATTATTCCAATGTATTGTTTTTGGATTTATTCAAATTAGTAGTGAAATGATGGTATTTATAAATTTTAATTTTTTTTCTCTATGATTACATGTTGATGCAGATTTATTCTCTATGATTCTCTGGTTAGGGTAAGCATTTTGGTGAGCTTTGATTTTGCGAGGGTAAGCTCTTAATCTTTCCTCTATCGTTTTGTAGTTCATCCTATTGTTGTAATTTATAGCTATTTTAATGTTTTTATGTTTGTCGTTCTATGCTGGGAAATTGGAAAGCTCTGGAAACAATATAATTCTTGAGCTAAAGACTGCAAACGAAATAAAGATTGCAAACAAAAGAACTACCCCAGTTTTTGGAACTTCTAAGATAACCCTAAATCCCAATGGACACTGAGTGTAGTCAATCATCAGCACAACTCTTTTTTTTTTCTTTTTTTTTTTTGGTAGGGGGTGTGTGGGTGTTGGGGTTGGGGAGGGATGGTGGTTCTCCCAGATGGATTACGGTTATTTACCTTCTGTCTGAATTTAGCATGTTTGAGAATTGATAATGGATTTACTATGTTTCAGAATTTTGGATTGTTGGAGTGAGAACTTGGTCCTTTGGCATTTGGAGGTATATAATCGTACACCTTTTTTTGTTCAGAGCTTAATCAAGGGGACATCCTTATTTAGATTTTCTTCTCTGTGGAAAAGTGAATTAGACCTCAATTTTTTTCAAGGCTCTCTAATTTCTGTGATGTTTGATATGTATTTTATGGTTTGTGTTTTGCGGATTTTAGGAATTTGGATTTGATATAAACTATTTGCACATAATCTCAGCTATTCAAATTTATAGTTATATTCTTATATTTTAATGATATTACAATTTGTTTTCTCACAAAAAATAGAAAAATAAATATGATACTCCAATTTGGGTGCCCACACAGGGCATCTTTTTTTTTAATATTATTTTGCAACTTTGCCACCGATGTGAATTAGGGTGGCATTGTTTTTAGATGCCACCAATGTATTAAGAGTAGCCATTGTTACAATAGAGTCCTTTACATAGGTCACACTCTCTAATTTGGTGGCTGCTTGGTGGCCATTGAGGTTTGCCACCAATGTGAGTGGCTACATGCCACAATAGGCACCAATGAAAAGGGTAGCTTTTAGCCAAATTTCTAGTAGTGTTGGAATTTAGTGGACGTGCAGTTTTTGCCAAATTGTTTCTATGATAGGAAGAAACAGTTGTGGTTTCACATCTATAAAATAGTTTAGTCCCTGCTCAACAGGTACACGTTCTTTTCTATAACTAGCCATATTCTAGTGAGAACATAAGATCCCCATTGAGTAGAAGACTTCTCCTCGATCATTCAGTAATGTCTTCATCAGGTTTGTTTTGATTCATACTATGTACTTCACTTGTTTCATGTGTTGTAGCTAACCTTTAAAGTTCCAACAGTCAAAGCTAAAACATATAACTCAAGTTCTTTTGTAACTCTATAAAATTGAGTCGACAGGTTTGTTTTGTTTTGTCTATTTATTTTTTGGTTTAAGCACTCAAATATAAACAATAAGGTTAAAAGTATGATATAGTTGTCCGGTACAAGTTAGAAATTTCTTTTAGTGGGGACAACCCGAAAATCAATTAAGAAAATCTTATTATAGTATGACTTATAACCAATATGAAAATAGGGATAATTTCAAATGATAATGTATCACAATTTCAATGTTACAAAAATTTCAGTGTAGTAGTGGAAAGTGGCAAAGTGATGAGAAAAATATTAATACATAATTACGCAAGAGTGAGGTTTTTCGGTTTGAATGATAGAACAAGAGCACTTATACTCTTCATATAATATTTGATATGGAGTATATGCAGTATGAAAGTATGTTGGATACTTGGTACATATATTTTCTTCAAAAATAACGCGTGTGTATTATATAATTGTAGTCTGCGACTTAACAAATGAATTACTTGAGTAGGGGCATATGCCCCCGGTGAGCCTTCATTGGCTCCGTCATTGCCCACAATATAAAGTGATGCACGTGGCAATCTCACAGTTTTTTTTATTTTTATTTTTTTAATTCGAATGAAACATAATTCCCTAATTAATTAACAAGATTATTGAAATAGTACCTTCGAGTAATTTTCAAAATTTCAAACGTTATATATATATTTTTTTAATAAAAGGGGACCGGTATCACATGTTGAGAAGACTTATACAAGCATTTCAGCCTCCTCTTAGCAACTATCGTGTATCACACCGGTGCCAAGAATTGAATTCATAAAATACCTTGTAGAATACGAGCTTGAAATTCTTTCCCAACGACTAGGCTACCCTTAGTTCAAATCTTGGGTTTTCGAATGCAAATTATTCGTCACACTTAAAGTTAAAACTTGAATTTTCTTTTGGGTCACCATGATCTGAAGGTAAAAGTTCAACGGATTAGAAGGTTAAAGGTTAAGGTGAAACCACATATTGTGGAGCCAAAAATAATCACAAGGCGACACGTGGATTTTGTAGCAAAAGAGGACAAAACTACCCTCGAGGCACACCAGATTTCCTACGCGCAAGCAGTGGAGAATCATCCTTCAATCAAACCCAAGGTGCCCAAATAGGTATTTATTCTTAAATCAATTTCTTTCATCCTCCACAAGGTAACCTCCAAAAACCTTTCTTTTAATAAAATTATTATCTTAATTGACTAATTAATGAATTAATTCCCTAATTAATCCATTAATTATCAATTAAGTCACCAATTACACCCAAAATCAAAGTCAAGGCCGGCCATACCCATCCAAAAAGGAGTCTACCATGCTTCCTACCTTTTCTATCATTTCTCCCTCTCAATTACCCTAATTAAGCTAGCTAATTAATTCTATAACCACCAAAATATTCCCTTTATGTTTAATTAGCCAATTAATCATAATAAATTGGCTAATTAAACCAAAATTCAACCACAAAATCAACCTAATGGCCGGCCACTTTCTCTCAAAAGTGGAACGGCCTAACCCTATATATATTCTCCCATTTTCACAAAAGATTCATTCCAACACTCTTGCAAAAATCCCAAAATTCTCTAAACACTCTTTCTCTCTAAATTCTAACTTTGGCATCGGAGGTTCTTTGGCCAAAGCCCCCCCCCATTCATCATGGGCGCATGAGGCTCTTGGCCTTGACCAAAGGTGTTAATTGTTTTGTAGGTGCAATATTGTCCAAGATCAAGGAGGAAGAAATTTGCATCCACAAATTGGTGCTTTCATTGAGATGAAGAAATCCACACTCGTAGAAGACTCTCGCATAAAAAGGTTTTTTCTCTATTTTCTAGTCCACTTGTAATTTTTCATACATTCTTATTATTAGAATTTTTTATGTGCAAAGGTTCTTTGATAAAACGTACAAAAAAAAAAATACAATGGCTAGAAATTTAGAAAATTCCACGAGTGAAAATTCCAATATCCAAGAAATGGGATCGCGGCGATCCACAAGATTGAATGTGATCCTAGGAGGGGTGGCACCACCACCACGGTAGCCACCCACAGCGAGGTCCATGGTGCCATCACCACGCCCCGAGCCATGCCATCCAAGGCCACGGCCCAAGCCATGTTACTCCAAGCCCAACGTGAACCCAATGCGTTGCCGAGCCGAGCTCCAAGTCTCGCACCCACTTGTGCCACACGTCAAGCAGCCTACTCCCGTGGCCCAGCCTGCTCCCGCCGAGCAGCCCACTCCCATGGCCCAGCCTGCTCCCGCCGAGCAGCACACTCCTGTGGCCCAGCCTGCTCTCGTGGCCCATCTCGCTCCCGTGGCCTTTCAAGCAGCCCAAGTTGGCCCAAGACTATCTCAACCATCCGGACCTACCATCGAGCCGGGGGTATTCTCACCATATTTCTCTACGGATTTGGCATTTCCCAACTCAAATCTCGTGCCCGGAGTCAACCACCTTTCCACTGCTCAAGGAGGCACATTCCTTCCAAGCTCTTCCAATCCAAATGGCAAACAACACTTGTTTCGACAAGTCATAAGTTGACGAGCGCCCTAGCACAGCAAACGACCTTGGTAAACTAGCTCTTGCAGCGCACCAAGATGCAACATGTCCCAAACGAGGTGTCCCGAAGAAGGACAAGGGCAGACGAAGAACCTCTCCAGCAGCGTCCCGGTAAGCAGCCACTCGACCAGCCCCGAACCGAGCGTTTGGGCAGAGTACACTCCCGATTGGGCCCCCGAGATAACTTATACTCCCGTCTTAGCGTGCGGAGGAGCGTGCACTCTCGACTAGGCCCACGGACGAGCATACACTCAAGGTTGGGGGCCATACTCCGATAATCAACATGGACAACCTTCCAGGCGAAGTGTTCATTCGCGGCTAGGCCCGCAAGGAGCATCATCCACCTTGCATCGGAGTAAGCAGCACGATGGACGGAGAGAAGCAGTCACTCAATCCGGCTCAAGCTCAACCAGCAGTCTGTGAAGAATTCCCTCGCCTGTTAGGAACGAGCAACATGCACCACAGCCGAGGTATAGATGAACCAAGCACGTAGAAGAACAGCGTAGACCAATAGGTCACGGTCTGGGGCAGCCGAGAGCTCCACTACCCCAACAAAGGTAAATTCAGGAAGAAGTAGAGAGAATCTTGACCAAGCGATTGCACGATTTTCAACACAACGAGGTCACCGACGAGGCACTACGATGGGATATGACCAACATAAGCAGGTCACCATTCACAAACGAGATCGAGCAGGCAGAGCCTCTACACGAGTTTAACATGCCACATTTCACATTCTTCAAAGGAGATGGAGACCCGGAGAAACACTTGAAGCACTACCGAAGCGCAATGATCCTCTATCGAAACAATGACGATCTCATGTGCAAGATATTCGCCACTACTCTACAAGGCAAGGTGCAAGATTGGTTCTACACCCTACCGCCACAATCTATCCGGAGTTTCGACGAATTTTCTTTGGTTTTCACCAAAGAAGAATATTCATCCTACCGCTCGATCAAGAAGAAGTCCGACCACTTGTTCAACGTCAAGAAGAACCCAAATGAGTCCCTTTGCAACTATGTGAAGAGGTTCAAAGTAGAGAAGGTAAAGATAGTTGGATGCAACGACTCGATAGCTAGAGCAGTCTTCCAAAAAGGACTTCCAGCAGACCATCCATTGTTCAGAAAATTGATCATGAAAGAAGATCTGACTCTGACAGACTCTTTCACTCTAGTAGAAAATCAAGCACTTTGGGACGAGGCTTGTTGATCTAGAAAATCACATCACCTCCCAACTATCCAAACCGGAAGCAACAGAGGACCTATTCGCATGTTTGACGGTATATGAAGTAGCAATAAGCTCTACCATCATACGAGAAGAGCTGGGGGCCCGACAACCTGTATTCCACAGTTTAAAAGCTCTCATCGATGCTACCAAAAAATTCAAAAGTTAACTTTGATGATAGTTATTGCAACTCAAAAGCTCAAGTTTTACTTTTAGTCGCACGCAATCATCATCATGACACACCCAATCCAGAAGAGCGACGATAAAGGCGCATACACTGGCGATGCAAAGTTTTTTTACGAACACTAGAAGGACACAATCAGAAGCAATTTTTGTCCTCGTCGCCCCAAAAGATTCTACATAAGAGCTACATGTACCGGCAGTTGAGCACCATATCCTGCTGCGCGACACACGGTCCTAGCCGACCCTTGCTCCGTAACTCAACACTAGAGTGGCCAGTACCGGCAGTTGAGCATTTCCTGTTACGTGTAACATGGCACCAACTCCACGGCTTCCTACCACGCCTTCACGCCTAGCCTAAGCAATGCAACAGAGCAACCTAACAATGCCCTGGAGGCAGCTGAGCACACCTTAGCCGCACTTGCTCTCTTAATGGAGATTTCTGGCATTTGCATGTCGATGACGCAACCAACTATAAAGGCTCGAGAGCAAGGGTAGTCCTTATCACCCCAGAAGATTCAATGCTCGAGCAGGCAATCACCTTAGGCTTCAAAGCATCCAACATCGAAGCAAAGTACAAGACCCTGCTAGCAGGCCTCCAGATGACAAAAGACTTGCCGGTGAAAAAGCTTACATATAGTTTCAAAACTAATTATGCGGAAATAGTCAATGATGGGTTAAGCTTATGGCACATATTAATTTGGGTTAATCTCAGTTTCCTACCTTGAAGTTTCTTGGTTTTCAACATTTGGTACATGAAGTTTTTTTCGTCCCAGTCTAGTACCTAAAGTTATAATTCTGGGAAACTTTCATACATCCATTAAGTTTTCCGTTAGAACTTCTGTTAACTGATGATGTAGCGCCCACTTGGACAGTAAATGGGCGCCACGTGTCAATATGGGCCCACTTGAATATTAAAAAATTTAAAAAAATTAAAAATACAAAAAATAAAAAAAAATAAAAATAAAAAACTCATCTGTCTCCTACCTCATCCCCCCACCCTCTCCCTCCATTCTCTCTTCTGCAACCCGCACCCCTTCCCTCCTTTCTTTACTATGCAACCTGCACAGCTAATAGAACCATCTACTCCCTAAGGCTTTAGGGAGGGAAGGGTTCTATTAGCTGCCCTAAAGCCTTAGGGGTATGGCTGGTATTTTAAAACATTGTTTCCAAGTTTTTGGGTTGAGCTTTAGTTATTTTTA
Organism: Cotoneaster glaucophyllus; assembly: GCA_036320875.1. Classification (NCBI taxonomy): domain Eukaryota; kingdom Viridiplantae; phylum Streptophyta; class Magnoliopsida; order Rosales; family Rosaceae; genus Cotoneaster; species Cotoneaster glaucophyllus. The sequence continues at coordinate 9,929,496 of CM070059.1, read as the reverse complement.
TGTTTTTATCTCTCATTAACATGTTTAAAAACTATTGGAGTTTCTTGAAATATAGTTAAAATTTTTGTCTCTATATATAAAGCTCCATTTCTTTTACCTTTTTTACTAGCATTTCAACTTGAAAATAGAAAGTAAATATGAACAAACTTTAAAGTGAAAATAACCAAGGTTGAGCCTATGGTTTAGGTCATAGAGAATTTGACGAGTCAAACTACACACACAAATTTTATTGTGGTTAGAGGCGGATGGACTCTGAGACTAAGGTAGTCTCAGGATCATTCGGGATCCAAAAAATATACATGTGAAGGTCTTCTGAGGTATTTGATGTAACGTCTGCTAGCTATATCTCGACCAGTTGTCGACAGCACTCGACAAATTATCTCTATATCACTTATCATATTGCTTCGATATATGTCAATATCTGTTGACATGTGTGATGACGTGTGTGAAACATGATTCGGTTGACGATAACAAGTTCACCAAGTGTTCAACAAAATGCCTTAGTGAATAGCATGATTTTTATGCACGCTTCGCACTGTTTCTATCTAAAAACATGTTTTTAACACTTGGACCCCACAGAATTCGAATCCTGAATCTGTCACTGATTGTGGTGTTGGTTTTTAGAGCCAAGGTGTTATCAAAAACACTTTTCATTATTTCAATAGGCAAGTCTCACTACTACAATATTGGCTTTAACTGTCGGATGATGCTGACGGTTAATAAGTCATCCTGTCGGATAAAAGATATCCGACACATGATTTATTTAGTGTCGGATAAAACTTAATTTCTGTCGGATATAACCGACAGTAATTTCTGTCGGAAATTTACTGTCGGATTAAACCGCCAGTAATTTTAAATTTTTTTAAAAAAATATTTTTTTATTTTCTGACGGTTTTTAAGTTCATAGTGGCGGTTATAAGCGACATAAATTGATTATTTTATTGTTTTAGTGTTCTGGCGGTTATTATTTTATTTTCTGTCGGTTATAACCGACAGAGAATGACTATTTTATTATTATTTTTACGCCTAAAGTTTACCGTTGGGTTTGAATTCAAATTTCTTTATCTTCTTCTTCAATCCAACAATCATTTTCTTCTCTTCATCTTCAAATGGTATTCTTCCATTTCATCTTCAATCTTTTCATCTCCAATCTTTTCATCTCCATCGTTTTTTTCTCTGCATCTTACAGTAGGTTTTTCATTCCTTTTGTTTCCATACCTTTAATCTTCTATTTCTCTCTTAATCAAACACTTTGGCTTATTTTAATTTTATGATTTGATTTTGCAGGTGCTTGATTTAGTTGGCTGACTACGTAAAGAATAAATCAACGACAAAATTCTTCAATAGTTCGGGTTTGATTACTGAACTTCTTGATGTTTAAATTGTTTGTTTAATTAGTAAGATAAATTAGGAATATTTGTGTTTCGTTAGTTTATTTTATTTATTTAAATTAGGAATATTTGATTTGTAAGCTAAATTAGAGATATATGTGTTCCAATTAGTTTATTTTATTTACTTAAATTGTTATGAAGAAATTGAGATAAATATTATTTGTAAATATTTATGTTAAATTGACAATATTTAGTATACCATAAATTGGTACTACTTAGTAATATAGGTATATATTATGTTAATTAATTAAATATATCACTCTAATTGCTATGAGGATATACATAACTTAAATTTAATAAATAATCAAGAGTGTAGATAAATATATTTTTGTTAACCTTTTGTTGTTTTGTTTTTAATTTGTTTTATTGTGATAGGTGTTGGAAATTAAATTGCAATTGTGATAGTTCAAGGTTGAAATATAGGGATTGAAATTTCTAATAGTTATGCCTACATGATAGGGATTGAAAGATTGTAGGCATCTTAGTTTCAACGTAATATTTGCTCTCGTACAGTGGTAAAACATGGAAAAAAGTTGGTTGACAATAGCGCGAAATTTGGAAGCGTATACAGATGGAATTAATTTATTTTTGGATCAAGCAGTTGCAAATGGCGCGGGCCCCGACAAGTTTAGATGTCCTTGCAAAAAATGTTGTAATCGATATAGTTTTGTTAGAAAAACAATTGTCGAACATCTTGTGTTATATGATATGGATAAAGATTACAAAAATGCTTCGTGGCGATATCATGGGGAACCTTTCATTGGAGAGCAAAATATGGGGGTTGGAGAAGGTGTAGGGCCATCTACTGAAACAGAAGATCGGTTGACTGGTATTCATGATGTTCTTAATGATGTATTTGTCCAGCCATTAACAGAAGAAGGTGTTGGGCCGTCTACTGAACCTCTATTTGGGGAAGAGCGTTCGGAAGAGCGTCTAGAAGAGGTCGAGACTTTTTTTAAGTTGCTTAAAGAAGCAGATCAAGATTTGTGGCCAGGTTGTAAGGAATTCAAAAAATTGGAGGCGGTTGTAAGATTGTATCAGATCAAGTGTTTAGCAAGAATGCCGGACGGGATCTTCACCACGTTACTCGAATTAATTAAAAAAATGTTGCCTGATGGAGATTGTTTGCCTGATTCTTGTTATAAGGCAAAAAAACTTATAAATGACTTGGGTCTGACGTATGTGAAGATTGATGCGTGTCCTAATAATTGCATTATCTATTGGAAAGACACTGCAGAGTTGACTGCATGCTCAGTTTGTGGTGAATCAAGATATAAAAATGTCAATGAAGATGATGGCTCTAGAAAAAAAATTGCAGCTAAGGTTATGTGGTATTTTCCTTTAAAACCACGATTGCAGCGGTTATATATGTCGAAACATACAGCTGAACATATGAGGTGGCACGGAACTGAATGTCCTAAAGATGGGTTTATGAGACATCCTTCAGATTCTCCAGCATGGAAGCATTTGGATAATTTATATCCAGAGTTTGGATCAGAAATTCGAAATGTCCGATTAGGGTTGGCCAGTGATGGATTTAATCCTTTTGGAAAAATGAGGCAAGACCATAGCACATGGCCTGTAGTGCTTTCAGTTTACAATTTACCGCCCTGGATGTGTATGAAGCAACCCAATTTGTTGTTATCCTTGTTAATACCAGGACCCCGCAGTCCCGGTAAAGATATTGATGTGTATATGCGTCCATTGATTGATGAGTTAAATGAGTTGTGGGAGGTGGGCACTCGTACTTATGATGCATATTCTAACCAAAATTTTACGATGAAGGCTGCCGTCTTATGGACTATAAGTGATTTTCCAGCTTATGGAATGTTATCAGGATGGAGTACACATGGATATAAAGCATGTCCACATTGCATGCATGATACAGAATCTATATATTTGCCGGCGAGTCGTAAGATTTGCTATTTGGGTCATCGACGCTTTCTTCCTGTTGATCATAGGTTTCGAAGGCAAGCCACATCTTTTAATGGTCGGCGAGAGCATCGTAGTGCACCAAGGCAATGGACTGGTTTACAATGTCTTGAAGAACTTTGTACTCTGAGATTTACTTTTGGAAAACCAAAGAAAGATAGTTTGGTTGGGCAACGCAGAAAACGAACTGAAAGCAGTACAAGTAGTAAGAGTCAGTGGAAGAAGAAATCTATTTTTTATGAACTACCTTATTGGAGGCATTTGTTGATTAGACACAATCTTGATGTTATGCATATTGAAAAAAATATATGTGACAATGTAGTGGGAACATTGTTAGATATAGATAAAAAGTCTAAGGATGGATTGGCTGCACGTGCAGATCTTGAAATCTTGAACATAAGACATGGACAACATCCACGTAGGGAAGGAAATAGAACATTTCGACCTCCAGCATTGTTCACATTGAAAAGAGAAGAAAAAACTGCATTTTGTGAATTGTTGTCTACTATTCGGGTTCCCGATGGTTATTCATCAAATTTGTCGCGATGTGTGCATGTAAATGAACGAAAAATACATGGATTGAAAAGCCACGATTGCCATGTTTTAATGCAGCAGTTACTCCCGCTTGCAATACGTGCGGTTTTGCCTAAATCTGTTACTATGATATTATTAGAGTTGAGTGCAATCTTTAGACAATTGTGTAGCAAGAAGGAGTCCGAGGAAGGTTTCAAGCAATTGAATTTAAGAATTGCCTTGACATTATGTCAATTGGAGAAGATATTCCCGCCTGCATTTTTTGATGTAATGATGCACCTCCCAGTTCACTTGGCAGATGAAGCAGCTATTGCAGGGCCTGTTCAATATAGATGGATGTATCCAATTGAACGGTAATTAACAAATCTTTATAAAATTTGTTAATTTATCATGATAATTTTTTATTAGTAATTATACTAATTTGTGTTATGTATTTTAATTATAGGTTTTTGCAAACACTGAAGCGCTATGTTCGTAATAAGGGTCATCCTGAAGGTTCTATTGCCGAAGCATATTTGGTGGATGAGTGCTTATCTTTTTGTTCCATGTATCTTAGAGATGTTGAGTCTCGTCGCACTCGTAGAGGTCGAAATGAAGATGGTATTGGACGTGGAGTATCTGGTGGGTTATCAATTTTTGACTCTAAAGGATGTTATATGGGTTCAGGAGAAAATGTGGAGCTCGAGTTTAATGTTCTTGATCAATGCCATAGATACATTCTAAATAATTGTGATGAGGTCAACCCATTTAGAAGGTAAGAACGTGTATTCCTACGTCTTAATGTTTTATCAATTTTTTCACTTTGAAATTTAGTTAAGCATATTTGGATCTGATTGACTAGGCAACATGAGGAATTCTTGAAAAATCAACATCGTCGAGGAAGGCTGACTATGCGACAAATCAAGGAGCTAAGCAAAAAGGAATTTCCAGAATGGTTCAGGCAACATGTGAGTTAATATAACTGTCACATTATTACTTTTTTTTTCCTTTTTTATTTTTTACATTTTAATTATGACGTGTTTATATTTGTCGTGTCGACTTTTATCCTTTTACGTATTACAGATTAATTCAAGATGTCATGCTAATGACATCTTGATATCTGAAGACTTACGTTGGCTAGCCAATTATCCTAGTAGAGTTGTGACGAAATATAAAAGTCACATTATTCATGGGTTCAGATTTCGTACAAAATCTGTGGATGATAAGCATAAGAATCAAAATTGTGGTGTCTTTGTACCTGCAAATGTCCCTGGTGCACTTGGGCAAGTGAATTGTTATGGCAGAGTCATAGACATGTTTGAGGTTAGATATTGCGGCCCTACCGAAGCAGGAGATCGGGGCCGTGCTGTGATGTTGTTTAAGTGCGAATGGGTTAATAGTGAAAGTCCAAGAGGTATGAAGACCGATCAATATGGATTTACTTTAGTAAACTTCAATCGATTGGGATTTAAAGAGGATCCTTTCATATTAGCTTCACAAGCATTACAAGCATTTTATGTGGAGGACAGAATTGAAAAAGATTGGCATGTTGTTGTTCGAACCCAACCAAGAGATTTGTTTGACGTACTGGAGGATAATGATGCACTTGATGATTATGCCATACCTGATTTGGATGATCATGTACTTGACAATGAAAATTTGCATACAAGGGTTGGCGTGGAAGAGACTCCTTTTCACGAAGTATTACCATTGCCTACTCAGTTCCATAACTTTGTCAATGCTGACGATGACCTAACAGAAGATGAAGTGGATTAGTTTATGGGGCAAAATTTAAAATGGTACTTATAAACATACGGTTTAATCAATAATTTTTTTTTTTTTTTTTTACTCAAGGTACTGTCGGATATAACCGACACTAAGAGAACAAAATTTTGAGCGGGAGATTTCCCGCGACTGTGTACTAAAAAAAAAATTTCAAGTGACTAAAACCGACGGGAGGGAAATGTATTGGCGGTTTTTGGAGATTTGTGTCGGTTAAAACCGACACAAACCTGACACCCATTGAAAACAAATCTGCCATTATTACTTACCGTTCTGACATAATAAATGCATTATCTGTCGGTTTTGGAGATTTGTGTCGGTTAAAACCGACACGATTCTGACATTATACCAACCTCTGACATAAATTAATGCTTTGACTGTCAAGATTTATTTGACTGTCGGTTAATTTTTTTGTTGTCGGTTTTTTAATTTTACTGGCGGTAAAAACCGCCAAGATTGCTTAGGTTTTTTAACTTTTTCCACCTTTTCCGCCAAGATTGATAGGGTTGATTAGATTTATTTTTATTTTTTTTTTTTGGTCAATTGATTAGATTTGACATTAGGTTTTTTAAAATTTTCCAACCTTTTCAGCCGTCTCTCTCTCTCACCTTTTCCACCTTTTCTACCTTTTCAACCGTCTCTCTCTCTCTCTCTCACCTTTTCAATCTCTCATATTTATGTTTTCACCTAAATATTCAACCTTTCCACCTTTTCAACCGTCTCTCTCTCTCTCTCTCTCTCTCTCTCTCACCTTTTCAATCTCTCATATTTATGTTCTCACCTTTTCTTCCCGTTTCATTTTTTTACTTTTACCTCTGCTTTTCATTCTTCTTCCCAATCTCTTCCCATTTCTTCCCATTCTCTTCCCGTTTTCATTTTTCACTGTCTTCCTTTTTTACTCCTCCCTCTCTTTTACTCCACTTTCTTTTCTATGGAGGAACAGAGTGAACGTAGGACCCGTGGAGCGTCTATTCCGAGGTGGAAAGAGAGGCAAGTTTGTCTATTTGATTCGACGGGGAAGTGTGTTAGTGAAAATGCCGCAGAATTTTCGAAGTTGATAGCCGCCGAGGTTAAGGATCCAAGACTTATTCCAGTGAAGCGGGATTGGCGGTTGGTTCCTGAAGATGCTAAGGAACTTTTGTGGGAAAGAATTAAGGTATATATTTTCGGTTGTACTTCTATATTTCAAGATTATTTTTCGGGTATGTACTAACCTTTTTTTTTTTATGAATATAGGGGAATATAATTTTTCTTGAAGAAGATCATGACAGAATTCCATTGATTCGCAACATGACTCTCCATGCTGCGGATCATGCTTACAAAGAATACCGCAATAGTTTGAAGGCGGATTATTACACCAAACGACAAGAGGATGAGCGTTCAGAACCACCCCCTGGTGTGGATGGTGGTCAGTGGGCCGAGATGTTAGCGTATTGGGATAATCCTAAAACAAAGGTAAAAAACAAGTATAACTTCTTTTTTTTTTGGTTTTGAAATATGTTTACCTTATATATATTTTTTTTTTTGACCTTGCAGGAGGTGGCAGAGAAAAACAAGATAAATCGTGAGTCAAAAACGATGAACCACACAACTGGTTCAAAGACGTTTGCTCGGGTTCGCGCGGAACTTGTATGTGTTGCTAATTTGTTATATAAGTTGTGTTTTGTTTTTGTATGCATAATCTGGGGTTAGTATTCATTTGTTGTCTTTTATTATATTTGAAGAAAAACAAGCATGGGAAGGAGCCTGATCCCATCACTTTCTTTCGAGCTACCCATACTAGGAAAGATGAATCTTGGATAGATGAATCTTCACAACAGAGAGGGGTAAATGATTTAAATTTCTATTCAAATTATGACTACTAATTATTTAGATAATAATATTGCATTTGTTAGAACACATTATTTAAGCATATAATCTGCTTTTATGAACTTTGTTTATCTTTTTGTGTGGATTGATGAATCTGTTTTTATGATTCTTAGTTTTTTATTTTTATAATAATCGTATACTATTTTGATTGAATATGATTTTGGAAGACATCTATGGAGAGTGATATTCAATCGTTTGTGGAGTCTGGAGAAGAGGACACTTCTGAAGTTAGAACACAGATTTATGTTGAGCATATGGGTTCTGAGACTCGAAATAGGGTCAGAGGTTATGGGCATGGAGTGATACCAGAGATGGTGCCATATGCTTCCTCTTCCGGTGGTAGGTCTTCAAGGAAATCATCGAAGGGTGCATTGGCCAAGATGGTAGCTGAGAACAACGAATTGAGGAGGAAGGAGGAAGAAGCCTCCAGAAAGTTGGTGGAGGTAACGGCTGAGCTTGAGAAATCAAAGACCTCACAGCAGCAGGTTAACCAGCAGCAGCAGGCGATGAACCAGCAAATGTTGATGCAGCAACAACAATTAATTATGTTGCTGGTTCCACAACATCTGCAGCGGCCACCACCCAGCCCTCAGGCATCACATCATTCGCCCCCCAATCAGCCGCCTGCACCTGTATATCCCATGCAGCATATGCCTTTTCAGCCGCAGTATCCAATGCCAGTTTATCGACCTCAGATGGCTTCTCCTGGTGACACACACATTTCTCAAGGTGTTTTCAATGGTGGATTATCCCCTGGCTTGCTTTCTGGATTGCTGGGTAGTTTTGATGGGGATGTGATGAGGTATTTGGGAGCAAATGGAGGTTTGGCAGAAGGCTTTGGATCACAGGGAGGATCGGTGCAAGGCTCTGGAGCACAAGGTGGTTCAACAGAGGCCTCTGGTTCTATTGAATAGTTTGTTGGTTTTCCTTACGGATATGTCCGACACTTTATTAAATTCGGATAAATGTTTGTTTTCTAGTTATGTATTATGACGGATTCAGATGACATTATCGTATGTTATTTTTAACGTTCACTTTATATGTTATGACGGATTTTGATGACACTATCATAGTTTAATTTATAGTTGAATGCATATTATGTTTCATTAATTTTGGTTTTTTCATTCGTTTTGTCAATTTAAAAAAAAAAACTAGAATTATTTTTTTGCCTTTTGTATTGGTTCTGTAAAAAAAAAAAAAAAAAAAAAAAACCAACCACAAGATTCTTTTTTTTTTCAATTATTTATATTTTTCCGTCGGTTTATTCTATTTTTTTTTCAAATATTTATATTTTTCTGTCGGTTTAAACCGACGGAAATAATTTAATTTAATTTTTTTAAATCGTTCTAACCGTCAGAAAGTGAAAGTACATCCGACAGTATTTCTGACGGTTTTAGCTGATTTTCTGACGGTTTTAACTGATTTTCTGACGGAAAGTGCCATCATAACCGACAGTATTTCTGACGGTTTTATCTGATTTCCTGACGGTTTTAACTGATTTCCTGACGGAAATTTGGTTTCCTGACGCTAGCAATTCTGTCGGTTATAATATCCGACAGTGCATCTATTTTCTGTCGGATTTTGCTTAAAATCCGACAGTAATATATGTTTTTTGGCGGTTATCAATACGACACTTAAAGCTAATATTGTAGTAGTGTCTAAATGAAGTAATTGCTTGTGTTATGGATGAGTAACAAGTCCTGGAATTAATATGTAGTTTGGACGCAAATAAGAAATATTGCTCTTTATTATATGGCCCTCATGGAATGAGAAATCAACTTAATTAATATTAGAATTCATTTCATTTGAATGGAATAATTTTATTACCAAGTTTATTTGGCCCAATTAAATTTCATGATATGTCTATATGTCTATATATATTTATATTTTGTATTACAAAGTTCATACATGGATTGGTGACCTGTAGCTGTTGCATCATGACATGTAATAGTACTATCTTAGAACGCAATTTTCCACTTTCTCAATTTTATTTTATTTTAACTATAACAACCCCTCCAAGTAAGGTGGAGGAAGCAACTGATTATTATTAGGGAACTTTAACGAAAAGTTTTTGATATTGTGGATGCAAATTTTCTCCTCCTCGATCTTGGACAATTTTGCACCTACAAAACAATTAACACCTTAGGTCAAGGCCAAGAGCCTCACGCGCCCACGATGAATGGGGGGGCGCTTTGGCCGAAGAACCTCAGATGCCAAAGTTAGAATTTAGAGAGAAAGAGTGTTTAGAGTATTTTTGCAAGAGGAGTGGAATTGGCTTTTTGGTGCGAATGGGAGTATATTTATAGGGATAGGTCGTGGCCGGCCTAGCGAGGGTTTTTTAGTATAATTTAGGTTTAATTAGCCCATTTATTGGCTAATTAAACCAAAAGGGAATGTTTTTTGTATTTATGAAAAGGGTTATAATGAATAATTGAATAATTGGCTTAAAAAAGAAAGAAAAGGGTAAGGAAATATGGGAAAAAATAAGGAAGTGGCCGGCCCCTTTTTGGAGAAAGGGGACCGGCCATTAGGGTAGTTTTTTGGCTTTATGGCTAATTTAATTGACAAATTAATGAGTAATAATCCCATTAATTTGTCAATTATCTCAATTTATGTGGGATAATTGGTAGGTTATGAAATAACTACCTAAAATGTGGATGGATGAAATAATTTGGAATTGTTTACCTTTTATGGGCACCTTTGACTTGACCGAAGATAATTACCCGCTGCTCGCGCGTAGGAATTCTGATGCACCTCAAGGGCATTTTTGTCTTCTTAATCCGAAAATCCACGTGTCGCCTTCTGATTATTTTTGGCTCCACAAATGCCCCCACACCTGTTGGGCTGCTCGTAGAAAAAGGGCAACAGGTGTAGAGATTTTCCCACTTTGGGAAACTTCAAGCTGCTTCCTATTTTGATGTTGATTCTCTCTTTAATTGGAAATTAGGTCCTTCTAGGAAAGGGAAATAAACTTCTCTCAAAGCCTATTTAAGTCCACCTTAAGTGGGTTATTAAATCAACTTTGGAGAGCAATTTATTCTACCCTACAAGAGAGAGAAAGCTAGAGGATATTTGTTCCCCCTCCTCTAACAATCTTCTACATCTTGCCCGTGCAAAGGACCGTCTTTCGTTGATTTCTTCGTCTTCTCCGTGCCGCACCGATGTAAGAAAAATTTAATTTTTCTTGCCTTCTTCTTGGATAGTGCTATTGCGGGACGGCCGTCGGGGTGGTACGGCACGTCGGCTGGCAGGGTCCAGGAGTTGGCTTGGCAGGGACCGAGGAGATGTCGTGGCAGGGACCACTGCTTGGGCAGCTCGGCTTGCCTAGAGCCAAGGGTAGCTTAAGCGGCTGGGGTCGCGAACTGAGGCGCTGGGGTGCAGTGCTAGGGTAGTCGCATGGCTCATATCTTTTAGGCCTTTGGACCTGACGCGGGCCAAGCTGGCGATTAAGAGAAATGAGAAGGTTGCGGGCTTCATGGGCTGTGGGAATGCTGGGCATACAGATCTCCTGCCTGCTAGAATGCTGGGTTGAGCTCCTCTGCTGAGTACCATGAATGGCATTAGCTGCTTAGTCCTCTTTGTCGGGAGAAAAGTAGGCTGCTCAAGAGATGCCGGTTGGGAAAAACTGAGGACTTCATCCGCTACTTGTGAGGGTCCGCCTGCTGCCAAGAGGTCTGTGATTGACATGACTTCTTCCAATGGGAAGAGAAATGAGGCTGCTAGATATGCCCCCAGTGCCGAAGTCTGTACTAAGACGTCCGTTGAGAGCCAAGTCTGCTGGGAAGGAAAAGACTGCTTGCGTGGGCAGCTGTGAGAAATCCACTATGCCTGCTTGAAGACATTGACGCTTGTGCCAAATTTGTTGATGGCGTTAGAAAGGTTTGCTTGCCCAAGCTCCTTTGCGAAGCACACGACACTATATAGAATGACTGATCTGCTTGCTATGATGCAAATATAGCAAGGTTGCCAAGGAGGTGGCGAAGACTATGGCAGCTGAAGCTTATTCATCGACTAAGGAGATTAAGACGTTGGATTCTGAGCTCGTTGCTTTGAAGAGGTCTAATATCTCTGCCCCCTGTTTCTCTCAGATTCAAGATTTTGAGGATGCCATTTCTGAGCTTCGTTCCGCTGCTTATGCAAAGGATGAAGAGTTGATTGCTGCTTATAATTAAGTGATCCACTTCAAGAGAATCGTTGATAGGCTTGATCCCCAAGTGTTGAAACTTCAAGGTGTACTGAAGAACAACGAAAGTCTGAAAAAATGAAGTGGATGAGCTGCAACGCGTTCGTGTTGGTCTGCTCGAGGAGAGTAAGCAACTAAAGGGAGAGTAGGATGGGCTCGAGGTATCGAGACCTTCTCTATTTCTCCGGAAGACTTGTTCACCTTTACTTTTGAGGCCTCCATTAGCGAAGTAGTCAGAGATGTTAGTGCCCAGGCTGGTGCAGCCGGGGTGAAGCGCCGGATAGTGCCGCTGCTGAGAATGTCGCGGCTGCTGAAGGTGTGGCGACCGAGTAGTAGTGGAGTGTCCAAGCTGCTGAAGAGTAGTCTTCTAGGTAGTCCTTCGGATTTTCTTTGTTTCCCTCATTGCTTTTTGCTTTGCTTGAACTTCTTCAGTCTTTGCTAGTTGTTTATCAATTTTGCTAGATAATTTAATAAACTTGTTTCCTTAGCTTTTTTCCATCTTCGCTTCTTTTGTTCATGCCCTAACCTTTAGACTTTATAGACCAGTAGCAGGCGTGCTACTTTTTTATAAGCAGACAGGCCGCGTAGCCTATGCAGTCGTAGGTGTTGGTGTAGAACTTTGCAAAGTTGTTAGCCATAGGGTCGGCAGCCGGACGCCTTACTTACAGAAGTAAATAAGTCCGCGTGACCACTATGCTGTTAACCTTGGCTTTCTCCAATTCCGTAGGTTGCGTAGCAAGTATCACAACACTTTAGGACTTGGTGCAAGTCGTTCCGCGCTTGGCAAATGTGAAGCTTATCGACTACGTAGCATGTCGGCAGTGGATAAAACTTCGTATATGCTCACTAGCTTGTTTAACCTTTCACAAGAATGTGCGGTTGTATAATTCTAGTGCAGCTTTACTGCTTAAAGGGCAAGCCATAGGCAGTCTTCCGGAAACCGTAGGCTACCTTAGTGCACTCGGTAGCAGTTTTAGGATTCCAGGGCAGCCGTTCATCGGATGTACTGCGTAATGTGCCCCCTCCGTCTCTAAGGCCCGGTTCCCCGCGGATTAGGCCAAGAGACCCAAAATCCTTCAATTAGCTAAGCCTTGAAAAAGACCATTGTGGCTACTTCTAGGAATCTCGGCGCAAGCCATCGTGCATCTAGTTATACTAGGGCAGCCAGGCTCATCCACATCTGGATATTCGGAGTGTAGAGTTTATCCTCCCGCTTTGGAGAGTAGACCCATGTGGGTGTCGGGGAATTAGTTTACCCTCTCGCACTGGAGAGCATGGTTGGTCCCTCGGCGGGTGCAATTCCTGCAGTGAGTCCCTAAGAAAGCGCGATCTTCTTTTGAAGTGCAGGAGTGATCAGTTGTTGTAAACATGCAGCCAAGCCAAGTTGTGATTACTTCTGAATTCTTCATTGAAAAACGAGTGAAACGAACGAGAACTTAGTTGTAAAGTAGGAACTGCATAACAACTGGATAATCCTTGGCTTGCGAGGTGGTGCCCGTTTGAGCTGCTTGAGCCTTCGGGTATAGTTGGAGATCACACGTGGTACTTTCTCAAGTTGTAGGCGTTCCACTGTTTTTCGATCTCCTTGTCGTTTCATGGTGGCGAGGGTGTAATTACTCTTGCCGCTTACTCTGCTGATCTTGTACGGACCTTCCCATATATGATCCATCTTTTGGAGCCTTCTCTGTGGGTAGTGATGAAGGTTTTTCTTAGGACTAGATCTTCAGGCTAGAATTGCCGGACCTTGGCCCTTTTGTTTTAGCTGGAGAGGAGCTGCTGCTAGTAGGCTGCAATGCGGGTGATGGTCTGCTCGAGCTTCTCCTCTGCCAGATCTAAGCTTGTGGCCATCTTCTTTCTGTTTCACTCAATGTTTGGCAGTAGAGTGCTGATACTTAGCAAGATGATATTGGGATGAATGATTGCTTTTGAGCCAATTGCCAAAGAGAAAAGAGTTTCACCAGTTGCTCATCTTTTGGTGGTGCGATATGCTCATAGACATCCGGGGAGTTCATCTGGCCATTTTCCCTTCTTGTTGGTAAGGGATTTCTTGAGGCAGTCGAGGATCGTCTTGTTGGATGCTTCAACCTGCCCATTGCCTTGAGGATATCTTGGCATGGATATGTGCTACTTGATGTTATACTTTTGGCCACGAATTGCGGGCCGTTGTTGGTGACGATGAACTGAGGGATGCCAAATCGGCAAATGATGTATAAAGCGCTCTATGTTCGTCTGAATCGTGGTCGTCATGGGCTATACTTCTACCCATTTGGCGAGGTAGTCGGTTGTCATGATCATCATGCATCTGCCCCCAGTAGCAGGTGGCATAGGTTCTACTAGGTCAATTGTCCACTGCATGAACGGTCAAGGACTCGTCTGCAAGTGTAGCTCGCTAGCAGGCAGTGCTAGTATCGGCTTGTAGCGTTGGCAGCGGTCGCACTTTTGTATTAACTCCTTAGCATCTCGATGCATGGTAGGGCGGTAGTAGCCTGTGTGTAAAAGCCTTCTATGTTAAGGATCGACCTCCGGAGTGGTTCCCACAAAATGCCTCGTGGAAAAAACCTTCAAGTCATCGGAAGGCGTTGGGCAGCGAAGATGTGGTCCGGTGTAGGATCTTCGGATGCTAATGCCATTCCACATTTAGTACCGTGCTGCCCTTATTTGGAGCTTTCTAGACTCTGTGACACTTCGACTGCTGGCTCCACTTCTATGCTCGACTTGTCTAGATACTCTACTAGAATAGAGCGTTTGAGTTGATGGTCGAAGGCGGAGCCTAAGCCGGCTAGCGCATTTGCGTAGGCGTTGTCTGCTTGCGGAACTTGAGTGAGAGTGTAAGTCTGAAATGCCTCAAGTTGCTTACGTACATTCTCTAGGTATTGTGTCATCCTTTGATGTTTTGCCGCGTACTCCTCAATAGTCTGGTTGGTGATTAGCTGGGAATCGGAATGAATTGCAAGCTTTTTTCACCACCAAGTCTTTTGTCATCCGGAGGCCTGCTAGTAGGGCCTTGTACTTTGCTTCGATGTTGGATGCTTTGACGCCTAAGGCGATCGCCTGCTCGAGCATTAAATCGTCTGGGGTGACAAGGACCACCCCTACTCTCGTGCCTTTGTAGTGTCGTCGACATGCAAATGCCAGAAATCTCCATTGGGGGAGCATGTGCGACTAAGGTGTGTTCAGCTGCCTCTGGGGCATCGTTGGACCGCTCTGTTGCGTTGCCTAGGCTAGGCGTGAAGGCGCAGTAGGGAGCCGTAAAGTTGATGCTATGTTACACGTAACAGGAAATGCCCAACTGCAGGTATTAGGCCACTCTAGAGTTGAGTTACGGAGCAAAGGTCGTCTAGGGGCGTGTGTCGCGCAGCAGGAGGTGGTGCTCAACTGCCGGTACATGTTGCTCTTATGTAGAATCTTTTGGGGCGACAAAGACAAAACTTGCTTCCGAGTGCGTCCTTCTAGTGTTCGTCTGCTCTTGGCACACCTTATGGGCTGAGTTGTTGCGTTCGTCAGAAAACTTTGCATCGCCAGTGTCTGCACTTTTATCATCGCGCGTCTGGATTGGGAGAAATAATGCGTCATGATGATGACTGCGTGCGTCTGAAGGTAAAATTTGAGCTTCCGGGTTGCAACAACTATCACCAAAGTTCACTTTTTGAATTTCTGGTAGCATCGAGAAGAGCTTTTGAACTGTGGAATGGTAGCATCGAGAAGAGCTTTTGAACTATGAAATACAGGTAGTCGGGCCCCCAGCTCTTCTCGTATGATGGTAGAGCTTATTGCTGCCTCAGATACCGTCAAACATGCGAATAAGTCCTCCGTTGCTTCCTGTTTGGATAGTTGGGAGGTGATGTCGGATACTCCTTTCGGTCCTTGAATCTGGATCAGCGAGCCTCGTCCCAAAGTGCATGTTTTTCTGCTAGAGCGAAAGAGTCTGCCAGAGTCAGATCTTCTTTCATGATCAATTTTCCGAATAGCGGGTGGTCTGCTGGAAGTCCTTTTTGGAAGGCTGCTCTAGCTATCGAGTCGTTGCATCCGACTATCTTTGTCTTCTCTGCTTTGAACTTCTTCACATAATCGCGGAGCGACTCCTTTGGGTTCTTCTTGACGTTGAACAAGTGGTCGGACTTCTTCTTGATTGAGCGTTATGATGAATATTCTTTGGCGAAAACAGAAGAAAATTCGTCAAAACTCCGGATAGATTGTGGCGGCAGGGTGTAGAACCAATCTTGCGCCTCGCCTTGTAGAGTAGTGGCGAATATCTTGTACATGAGATCGTCATTGTTTCGATAGAGGATCATCATGCTTCGGTAGTGCTTTAAGTGTCTCTCCTGGTCTCCATCTCCTTTGAAGGATGTGAAATGTGGCATGCTAAACTTGTGTGGAGGCTCTGCCTGCTCGATCTTGTCCACGAATGGTCACCTGCTTATGTTGGTCACATCCCGTCGTAGTGCCTCGTTGGTAACCTCATTGCGTTGGAAATCGCGCAATCGCTTGGTCAAGATTCTCTTTACCTCTTCCTGAATTTGCCTTTGTTGGGGTACTGGAGCCCTCGGCTGCCCCCAGTTTTGACCTACTGGTCTAGGCTGCTCTTCTACGTGCTCGGCTCGTCTATGCCGCGGTAGCAGTGCATGTGGTGGATTCCTAGCAGGCGAGGGATTTCGCAGGCTGCTGGTTGAACTTGAGCCGGATTGAGTGACTGCTTCTCTCCGCCGGTCGTGCTGCCTACTCCGTTGTGATGTGGAGGATGCTCCTTGCGGACCTAGCCACGAATGAACACTTTGCTTGGAAGACTACTCATGTTGATTATCGGAATGTGGCCCCAACCGTGAGTGTACGCTCGTCCGTGGGCCTAGTCGAGAGTGCACGCTCCTCCGCGCGCTAAGACGGGAGTATACGCTGTCTCGGGGGCCCAGTTGGGAGTGTGCTCTGCCCAAATTCTCGGTTCGGGGCTGGTCGAGTGGCTTCTTACCGGGACGATGCTGGAGAGGTTCTTCGTCTGCCCTTGTCCTTCTTCGGGACACCTCGTTTGGGACACGTTGCATCTTGGTGCGCTGCAAGAGCTGGTTTACCAAGGTCGTCCATTATGCTAGGGCGCTCGTCAACTCTATGACTTGTCGAGACAAGTGTTGTTCGCCATTTGGATTGGAAGAGCTTGTAAGAAATGTGCCTCCTTGAGCAGTGGAAGGGTGGTAGACTCCGGGCGCGAGGTTTGAGTTGGGAAATGTCAAATGCGCGGAGAAATATGGTCAGAATGCCCCCAGCTCGATGGTAGGTCCTGATGGCTGAGATAGTCTTGAGCCGACTTGGGCTACTTGAAAACCACAGGGGTAGGACGGGCCACGAAAGCAGGCTGGGCCACGGGAGTGGGCTGCTCGGCGGGAGCATGATGGACCACGGGAGTGAGCTGCTTGGTGAGAGCAGGCTGGGCCACGAGGGTGGGCTGCTCGGTGGGAGCATGCTGAACCACGAGGGTGAGCTGCTCGGCGGGAGCATGCTGGACCACGAGGGTTGGCTGCTCGGCGAGAGCAGGCTGGACCACGAGGATGGGCTGCTCGGCGGGAGCAGGCTGGACCACGAGGGTGGGCTGCTCGGCGGGAGCAGGCTGGGCCACGAGAGGGGGCTGCTTAGCGTGTGGCACACGTGGGTGTGAGGCTTAGGCTCGGCTAGGCAACGCATTGGGCTCACGTTGGGCTTGGAATAACATGGTTTGGGCCGTGACCTTGGATGGCACGGCTCGGGCCGTGGTGATGGCGCCATGGACCTCACCGTGGTAGCCACCGCGGTGGTTCCCGTGGCGGAAACTCGTGGTGGTGGTGGTGCTCCACTTAGGATCACATTTAATCTTGTGGATCGCCGCGGTCTCACTTCTTGAATATTTGAATTGTCACTCGTGGAATTTTCTAAATTTCTAGCCATTGTATATTTTTTCTTTTTTTTTTTTTATACGTTTTATCAAAGAATCTTTGCAAATAAAATTCTAATAATAAAAACGTATGAAAAATACAAATGGACTAGAAATTAGAGAAAAAACCTTTTTGTGCGAGAGTCTTTACGAGTGTAGATTTCTTGCTCTCAATGAAAGCACCAATTTGTGGATGCAAATTTTCTCCTCCTCGATCTTGGACGATTTTGCACCTACAAAACAATTAACACCTTAGGTCAAGGCCAAGAGCCTCACGCGCCCAAGATGAATGGGGGGGTGCCTTTGGCCGAAGAACCTCCGATGCCAAAGTTAGAATTTAGAGAGAAAGAGTGTTTAGAGTATTTTTGCAAGAGGAGTGGAATTGGTTTTTTGGTGAGAATGGGAGTATATTTATAGGGATAGGTGGTGGCCGGCCTAGCGAGGGTTTTTGAGTATAATTTAGGTTTAATTAGCCCATTTATTGGCTAATTAAACCAAAAGGAAATGTTTTTTGTATTTATGAAAAAGGTTATAATGAATAATTGAATAATTAGCTTAAAAAAGAAAGAAAAGGGTAAGGAAATATGGGAAAAAATAAGGAAGTGGCCGGCCCCTTTTTGGAGAAAGGGGACCGGCCATTAGGGTAGTTTTTTTGGCTTTATGGCTAATTTAATTGACAAATTAATGAGTAATAATCTCATTAATTTGTCAATTATCTCAATTTATGTGGGATAATTGGTAGGTTATGAAATAACTACCTAAAATGTGGATGGATGAAATAATTCGGAATTGTTTACCTTTTATGGGCACCTTTGACTTGACCGAAGATAATTACCCGCTGCTCGCGCGTAGGAATCCTGATGCACCTCAAGGGCATTTTTGTCTTCTTAATCCGAAAATCCACGTGTCGCCTTGTGATTATTTTTGGCTCCACAGATATTATTTATTTTAACGAAAAATCATATTTTTATACTAAAAAGTCAATTATGATACTATTTACTTTACCATTTATTTCATCCTTATCGTTAAAACTCAAAGTTTTCAAATCATTTTCATTAATTTTCCTTTATTAATATCTACTCTTGTATCAACTTTTTAATTTAGACTTTTCAAATCCTCGTAGACTTCATTCTTCAGTCGTATTGATGATACACATGTCAGACACGCGAAACATGTGTAGCCAGTTACCTTACATGTGAGCAAACGTTGACTGCAATACTACGAATGAACTTGGAATTTTATCCAAAACCAATTGATAATAAAAAGTAATCCAAGTGATGGCGAGAGTTTATGCGTTAATGATGTAGAATTAGAGGCTTATATCAAGGGATTGACTATTGAGTCCCTTCAATTGTAAGTGGGAAAAAAAATTGATATTGAAGAACATAATCCACGCATATTGATATTATTATCATGGATTAGAAAATCTTGTCTTTTTCATAGAATTTCGATTTCCATGGTGACAAAATCGATCATATTATAAAAAAATCAAAAAAATAAAAAGAGAAAGAAATGATGACATAATGGTAACTACAAGCGGTGGCAAATCCAGTATTTGAATTTAGGTGGTCAGGCCTGACAATTTCTGACACGACCCGATAACCGAACACGACACGACACGAAATTAACAGGTATTCTGGTCAACACGATAACGAATCGGGTCGTTATTGGGTAACCCGATAAGCACATGTTAAGATAACGGGTTGGTTCGAGTATACACGTGGGTAACACGATACACGATAAGCAAAATATTAATTTTATAATTTTATAACCCTAAAAAAATACTATAATAATTATATATATTAATTTAACAATTTCATACCCCTAAAAACTATAATAATTATATATATATATTAAATTAAATATTAAAAATTGGTGACTATTTGATCGGCTTAAATATACATACCATTCAATTTTTTAAGTGTTATACTACAAAATAAATAAGTTTAAATCTACTTAATAAATATATATGTACACCATTGAACTTGATGGGAAACGAATTCTACGAAACTAATTTCAACGATCCAACCGTCAAACTTGTTTGTATATGCTTCGAGATCGCATTAGCAAAAAATCGCAAAAAACAAACATTAAGAGATCAAGTAACGGGACAAAACTTTTCGACGGTTATAAACGAAAAATCACGATTGAACAGTTATTTTAACTCCGATTTTGATGATTTTTTACAGCTACACTCCTTGATCCTATATGAATACAATGAATGAATTTGATCTTCAATTTAAAATATTTATGTTATACTTAATGAAAGTATGAATAAACTTTTAAGTGTTAGTGAATCTATTGTTTTGATGGGATACGCATTCTATGAAACTAGTTTCAACGATCCAACAGTCAAACATGTTTGTATATACTTCGAGATCGCATATGCCAAAATTTCAAAAAACAAACATTCAGAGATCGGGACAAAACTTTTCGACGATTATAAACGAAAAATCATGATTTAACGGTTATTTTAACTCCAATTTTGATGATTTTTTACAGCTATACTCCTTGACCATATATGAATACAATAAATGAATTCGATCTTCAATTTAAAATATTTTCACTAGTGGATACCACAAAATCTTATGTTATACTTAATGAAAGTATAAGTAAACTCTAATTGTTAGTGAATCTATCGTTTTGATGAACATTCTACGAAACTAATTTCAATGATCCAACTGTCAAACTTGTTTGTATATGCTTCAAGATTGCATACGCCAAAAATCGCAAAAAGCAAACATTCAGAGATCAAGTAACACAACAAAACTTTTCAATAGTTATCAACGAAAAATCACGATTTAACGGTTATTTTAACTCCGATTTTGATAATTTTTTACAGCTAGACTCCTTGATCCTATATGAATACAATGAATGAATTCGATCTTCAATTTAAAATATTTACAATAGTGGATACCACAAAATCTTATGTTATACTTAATGAAAGTATGAATAAACTCTTAAGTGTTAGTGAATCTATCGTTTTGATGGGATACGCATTTTACGAAACTAATTTCAACGATCCAACCGTCAAAATTGTTTGTATATGCTTCGAGATTGCATCAGCAAAAAATCACAAAAAACAAACATTCAGAGATCAAGTAACAGGACAAAAACTTTTCGACAGTTATCAACGAAAAATCACAATTTAACGGTTATTTTAACTCCGATCTTGATGATTTTGTACAGTTACACTCCTTGACCCTATATGAATACAATGAATGAACTCGATCTTCAATTTAAAATATTTACACGAGTGGATACCACAAAATCTTATGTTATACTTAATGAAAGTATGAATAAACTATTAAGTGTTAGTTAATTTATTGTTTTGACGGGATACGCATTCTACGAAACTAATTTCAACGATCCAACCGTCAAACATGTTTGTATATACTTCAAGATCGCATACACCAAAAACTGCAACAAACATTCAGAGATCAAGTAACGGGATAAAACTTTTTGATGGTTATCAACGAAAAATCACGATTTAACGGCTATTTTAACTTCGATTTTGATGATTTTTTTACAGCTACACTCCTTGACCCTATATGAATACAATGAATGAACTCGATCTTCAATTTAAAATATTTACACTAGTGGATACCACAAAATCTTATGTTATACTTAATGAAAGTATGAATAAACTCTTAAGTGTTAGTGAATCTATCATTTTGATGGGATACGCATTCTACAAAACTAATTTCAACGATCCAACCGTCAAACTTGTTTGTATATACTTCGAGATCGCATACGCTAAAAAACGCAAAAAATAAACATTCAGAGGTAAAGTAACTGGACATAACTTTTCGACGGTTATAAACGAAAAATCACCATTTAATGGTTATTTTAACTTCGATTTTGATGATTTTTTACAGCTACTCCTTGACCCTATATGAATACAATGAATGAACTCGATCTTCAATTTAAAATATTTACACTAGTGGATACCACAAAATCTTATATTATACTTAATGAAAGTATGAATAAACTAAGTGTTAGTGAATCTATTGTTTTGATGGGATACACATTCTACGAAACTAGTTTCAACAATCCAACCGTCAAACATGTTTGTATATACTTCAAGATCGCATACGCCAAAAATTATAAAAAACAAACATTCAGAGATCAAGTAATGGGACAAAACTTTTTGACGGTTATCAACGAAAAATCACGATTTAACGGTTATTTTAACTCTGGTTTTGATAATTTTTTTACAGCTACATTCCTTGACCCTATATGAATAAAATGAATGAATTCGATCTTCAATTTAAAATATTTACACTAGTGGATACCACAAAATCTTATGTTATACTTAATGAAAGTATAAATGAACTCGAAGTGTTAGTGAATCTATCGTTTTGATGGGATACGCATTCTACGAAACTAATTTCAACTATCCAACCGTCAAACTTGTTTGTATCGCATACGCCAAAAATCGCAAAAAACAAACATTCAGATATAAAGTAACGCGACAAAACTTTTCGACGGTTATCAACGAAAAATCACGATTTAACTGTTATTTTAACTCCGATTTTGATGATTTTTCATAGCTACACTCGTTGACCCTATATGAATACAATGAATGAATTCGATCTTCAATTTAAAATATTTACACTAGTGGATACCACAAAATCTTATGTCATGATGATCGATGAAAATTGAGGATTTTGTAAAAGGAATAACATGCAAGCTTTGAGTTCCATTGGCAAGGTTTAAACTTTTGAGAAAGGCTTCACAACCTTGAAAACAAAAACTCTTTCATTTTGCATATCCTTGCACATTTAATATTTTGTAATAGACTAGTAGTGTATGGATGTTTATTTTATTAGGCTCTTATTTTCGAGTGTAGATGTAGTACTTAAACAACAAATTTATTTTAATGTTTTGAAGTAATATTTATGTGGCAATGTGTGGTATGTGAAAATTTAAGAAAAAAAAAATTCTTAATGGGTGTGACACGACACGACCCGTTAATATAACAGGTGTTACACGAACACGACAGACACGGCCTGATTGCCAGCCCTAGGTGGTCTGTTAAAATTCAAGTTTTTTTTATTTTATTTTATAAAAATAAAGCGCAAAGCGCGCAAAAGAAAAAGTTGTATTTCGTCGAACACTTAATCAGTGATATTGAGATAGTTTGTCTGATGCTGTCCACTCAACCCATTGAGATATGTATATGTATTACATCAAACACTTAATAAGTACAATGAGACCCGTATAAAACATTCGAAAAATTCTTTAAAGATCTTCACATGTATATTTTCAAAACTTCAGATGATTTTGGGACCATCTAGATCCCAGTGTGCATCCCGTTCTGACTACAAGTGGTATAGAACAAATTATTTAGGATTGTTATCCATATATGAGAGAAAAAAAAAAGGAAAGCTAATGAAAAGTCCAAAAAAACTTCCCTTTTAACGAAAAGCCCTTTTTAAATGTATAGTGAAGACTGTCAGGTAAAGCTAAAAATGTAATTTTTCGTTAAAAGTGAACAGTACCAGGAGTGTCTTGTTAAAACTCCAAAAAAAAAAAAGGAAAAAAGGTAATGTGGTACTTTTAATGTGTCAACTTTGAGGCAGTTTCCAAATTTTGTTTGCTCTGATTTCTTTGAGCAGATGGCATACATGCATGTAGTAATATCATCCCGTGACAGTTTGCTTTTTTGTGAAATGGTTTTGGAATGTTTTTTTCTGCATGTTCTTTCGAATGTATTTATATCTGAAAGAAAAAAACACCAATTTTGTGGCAAGAAATGATTGGAACGTGCAAAATTTCAATAGCAACTTGCTGTGTATCACTCTAGCAAAAATGGTGAAACTTTTAAAATCCTTAAAACTGTCATCTGTAAGAAAACCAAAGACAAATCATATATAGAAAGTGAGGGTAAAATTATAAAAACGAAACAGTTAAAAGAGAATGAAAGTAACTGCGCTTTCCTTAATTTTCTCCACATTCCAACGTTCGCAAACATTGACGTTACAGTTACTCGAAGGAGACGAAACCGCCGATGCCTTTTCTTCTCAAACGTTTCTCTCTTTCGATGCAATTAGCAACGAGTACTGTGCTTTCCACTTTTTCTCTACTCCCTACTTGCACTTACCAAACTAAAGGAATCGTCACTTGCCCGAAGGAAGATGGATAGGCGAAGGGGCAAATGGTTTAGCAAGCATGGATTTCCATCCTTCATTGAGCAGGTGCCGATTAATTTGGTAAGTGCAAGTAGCAGGTAGAGAAAAAGTGGAAAGCACAACGCTCGTTGCTATCTGCATCGAAAGCGTAACTACAACGTTAGCTAGAATGTGAAGAAAATTAAAGGAAGCATAGTTGGTTTCGCTCTCTTTTAATTGTTCTTGTTTTTACAATTTTACTCGCTTTTTATATCTAGTTATTTGCCTTTTTCACTTAATATACATATAGAAAGGGAAATGTTAAAAAGATTCTTTTAAAAGTAAGACTTTCTATGAACTCTTCGTCATCTTATGTTTTTTGCATAATATTCATGTCAACATTATAAAACATTGTATCAAAACATAAAATGAAGGGGAATCTAATGGAGAGTTTTACTTTGAGAGAGTCTCGTTAGCATTTCTCAAACATAGAAAAATAAAGGAAACCTAATGAAAAATGGCTTGAAAATTTTGAGTTTTAACGATAAATACAAAATAAAGGATAAAGTGAATAGTAACAGGATTGACTTTTTAATGTAAAAATGTAGTTTTTCGTTAAAATGAACAGTACTACAGACTTTTCGTTAAAACTCCCAAAATAAATGAGATTAAAAGATGAATGCCAAACCTGCAGTCTTACCTGCAAATGCTAATGATGGTGCCCATCAAAAATCTAAAACAAAAGAAGAAAGAAAATACAGTAATTTAATTATAATTCTGCAATCAAGAAATAAAAAATGATCCATGATATTTAATAGTTTTGTTTAAGAATAATTAAAAAATTGAAGGGAAAAAAATAAAAACAAAAAGTCTGTCTCACTTATTGTACCTGCCAAGTACGCCTAATTGTACCTCCCAACGTTCTCTCAGCATGACCTTTCCGTGTCTCAACATTTCACCATGACATTCTCTCTCTCCTCCGCTCTTTCTTTTATTCTTTCTCTCTCTAGCCCTCTCTCTAGCCCTTTAAATATTCCCTTCCCCCTCCTCACACCCCTCACACCCTCTACTCCATTTCTCTCTCTCTCTCTCTCTCTCTCTCTCTCTCTAAAAAACTCTTCAATTCTCTCTCTTCATCTCCTTACGCCGACCGTACATCACCATGAAGCAGCTGATCCGCCGACTCTCCCGCGTCGCCGACTCATCGCAGTACTGCCTCCTGAACTCCCCGGCCGACGCCTCCGCCCGCCCGCGCAGAAACGAGTCCTTCCGTGTAAAGCTCCGGCGCCGGAGATCATCCGCTGGCGAGCCGGTGGTCCCCGAGGGCCACGTCCCGGTCTACGTCGGCGACGAGATGGAGCGGTTCGTGGTCAGTGCCGAGCTCCTGAACCACCCGGTCTTCGTCGAGCTCCTCAACAAGTCGGCACAGGAGTACGGCTACGAGCAGAAGGGAGTCCTCCGGATCCCATGCCACGTGATCATCTTCGAGCGCGTGCTCGAGGCGCTCCGCCTCGGACAGGCCCCGTCGTGCGACCTGCACGACCTCCTCAACTCGAACTCCGTCGACCTGAGATCCTTGTAGATTTGGTAATTCAGGGAAATGTTTTGGCCTTTTATGTAAATACAGCGATTAAAACGAAGCGACGCGAAGCGATACGTTTTTTATTTTATTTTTTGTGGGGTGGGTTGTTGTTGTAAAGGGAAGAAACCCTGGTGAAATGCTAGAATTTACAGTCGTAGCAGAACGGAAAATATTTGTACTTTTTTGTCCCAAATTCTGTGTTCTGTTTCTTCTTGTCTTAATTTTCTGCTTGTTTCCCAAGAAAATATGGGATGGAAAATGGTAAAGAAAAGAAATCATGCAGCTCTACAGTTGAGATTCCGCATACCTGGGCTTAAATTGGCGGTATCAGTATGTTCTTCCTCTGCACTGAAGTTCCAATCTTTCATGTGTATAAATTTAGTGTAGATTATTGCTAGTTATTCATTTGTTTTGGGGTTAGTGAATAGTGAGCTGTATTTCCAGACAGTGTTTTGCATTTTCTGGGAGTCCAAACGGGGCAGAGTTTTCCGGGAAAATGAGGGCGGCACGGAACCAGGACACGAAGTTGGGACCAAATCACGGAACTGGGACTGTGTTAATGTCGGGGGTTGTAGCGTCCCAAACGGATCTGGAAAAAGTTTTGATGCCATACGACCGAGTTGGTAATGGTGTCTTTTCCGTAATTTTCGTGTTTTTTGGTGGCTGTTTGAGTTGAGGGATAACTTTGTCTGTCTGGATTTCTGGTGAAGGGTGTTTTTGGTCAATTCGCGTGGGTGATGGTTTCGGTTGATTATGAAGTTATGACGGTGGTAGATGAAGAGCTGAAGAAGCACAAGCATCTTAGAAGAAAGTAGAGTGTAATCCTTGTAGTTTGATTTCAAAAATTGTATTTAAAATCACTATAAGAGTAAAGTAGTCAATCAAGTTATATATGCGGTTTCGGTTCAATAATACAATGTTGCGTTTAAGTTTTTTTTTTTTTTCACGTGACACTAAGTTATTAGAACATGATGTCATGTGTCAATCAATTTATTTACTGATCGTTGATGCATTGTTAGGTAAGTTAGTATTAGGTAAGTCAGACAGAGGTGATACTTTGGGTTTTAAAGATGTCAATCAAATTAGAGCTAGGGTCGAGTCGAGGTAATATGACTGTTGATACATTGTGGATTTAAAAGGCTTCAGTTAATTTGGTAGTAGGTAAGATAGAGATGATATTGATCGTTGATACCTTGTGAGTTTTAAAGGTGTCAATCATGTCAGTGAAATCCAATCAGAATGATCTAATTGTTGATGTACACATAATTCATAATGCATCAACAGACAAAATTAACTCACGCATCGTAGAAACGGACTAAAACATCCTCTACCAAGAATGTGGGTGTAGTTATAACTTACAACCTTGCTTAGTACAGCAGTAATATTTTAGAACAAAAAGAAAAACAGCATATATATCTACACACACACATACCAACTATGGCCGAACATGCACATAATCCGGCAGTTAATCTTACCTAAACTCAATGATTAAAAGAAACTGTCAAAACAAATCTCATTCAACACACCAACGATTTTAGAGTCCAAATTAGATAAGTCTAGATACACAAATCAAGGCATACATTGCATGTCCACCTAAAGCAATGACACCATGATTAATTCCTTAATACATTTGCCACCTAATATGAATAAGTATTGAGTAATGTTATGAAGATTGAATTTGTAGACAAAATTTTAAAAATTAAATGACATGAAAGTTGATGATTGATTTATTACTTAAGTGTTGATAAATATGCTTGTGTATGGTGAGACGTCATTAGTTTGTAAATTTTGTCTACTAATTTAGTCTCCATAGCATTACTCTTAAGTCTGCATAGCAATACTACACAGTTCAGGAACTCACTGCTAAAATTTCTAAATGGTAATTACGTACTAATTAGACACTTAATTAGTAACATTATTGATTAGGTAGCTAGAGGGATAGAGAGCTTAACTTGGTCTCATATTAGTTGAAATGTAGATTGATTACCGTGCAATCGATACATATCACTGAAACTTGTCAAAGATGTTTTGGTGGCATGCCTCTAACTTGTCAAAGATTTCTAGGTAGGTGGGGTTTTGATCGATCTTTTCAAGCAAATGTACCAATATTATTACTTCAAAATTTATCTTGAGTAGGTGATATGCTTGTGTCACTTATATTTATACGCTAGTATATATCATGGATTTGATTAATTTAATTTAATTTTAACATTTTTGATAAGAAACAAGTGTTAATTATTTTGTTTTTCCGTGTAAAAAACAAAAACCCTAATTGGAGCACAAACAAGAAGGGAAAATACAAAGTCTACCTAGCTTACCTCTCTTTAATACTAAGCTCTAAACATTGATCATAACTATAACTAGCTTAAAATCCATGCATGGTCTTTGAACTAGCTAGTAACACTAACATCTTTAGGAACGACGGGGTAACGAGTTAGATTTATAATAGGATAAGGATTCGAACCCGTTCAATGTAAGTTTTGTTCGACGTCGGTTTTCTGACTTTTGTATAGTGTTTACGGTATATCATTAATGAGTTCTACATCAAATCTTGTTAGTTAGAGCTCGTGCATTGCATAATGCAAAGACGAAAAACTTTCGTCCTTTTAGTATGCATGTTCTCCTAACTCTTGCTCCCAAAAGATGGAAAAATACATTTGGAACATAAGATTTTGAAAAATCTGCTTTATATGGAGCTTAAAAATAGCAAAATTCTAATGGGCAAGGATTACACCAAATGCTAGGGGCATTACTGAAATGAGGTAGTTTGTGTCCTAACCTCAAATCTAAATGCATTATGCCGGGCCAAATTAAACATAGTGGCTTGTTTGGAAGTACTTCTAAAATGGCTGAAAACGTTTCTGGTGAAAACATTTTCGGAACCAATCATTGGTAAAAATGCAAGTAAATCCTGAAAATAATTAAAATGCTTCATGCAAGATGCACCAGTTAAGTGCTTCTTGTAGGAAGCACTTAATTAAATGATTTTAGAACTTTAAAACATTTTCGATAAAAAAAGGTTTCAGTTGTTTTAAATGCAGCCCTTAAACTTACTTATATGTGTTTGGTATTCCTAATTAATACATAAAAATCAAGGATTGGTGTAGTCAATCTGTCTTTATAATCCATGATATATTTTTGAAAGTGCAATTAACAAACATGACATTACTTTATATATCAGATTTGTATATATCAATTTCACGACCCAAAAATAAAAATAAAAAGAGAGGATTATTTTTTGGGGGAGCCCATTTGCCCATGAATATGATATGTACAAATCTGATACTCCGATGACCATGTAATTTGTAATGACATATGAGTAGGTTAAGGTGGTCTCAAACAAGAAATCATGGAAAATGGTGGCAGAATAGATTGGGTTGAAGACCCCACAAAAAAATTATTTCAATTTTGAAAATTACTTTATAAAAATAAAAACGATAATACGAAGATCAAATTTTTAAATCATATTTTGTAAACCAAATGATGTGGTTGTTGATAATTAGATTAACGTGCTTATTGCTTATTGGTGACACATCATTTGATTTGCAAATATGGGTAAATTACATAATAGCCCCTCAGGTTTGAAGTCTATTACAACCCCATACAACATCTTTAAAACATTTCACTTTCATACCTCACGTATCATTTTATTTCACTTTCATACCTCACGTATCATTTTATTTCAATTTCATACAACCGTTACATTTTTCATCCATTGATCCGTTAAGCGCTGACATGGCTGCCATATTTGCGCCACGTGGCTGCCAGATGTGTGCCACGTGGCAAAATAATAATTTTTTTATTTTTATTTTTTAAAAACCTAAATCTTCTAAAAATATATACACACACACATAAAAAAAATAAACAAAAAAAACTGAAAATCCATACCCTTCCTCTCTTATCCCCATCTTCTTCCCCTACAATCCAGAAAAAGAAGGGAAAAAAAAAAAAAAAAAACCTTCAGTTCACCCTCCCCACCCCTCATCCTCCTTCTACTGTCTTCTTCTTCTTCTTCATTTTCTTCCACCTGCAACCTCAGAAAAAAGAAAAGAAAGAAGGAAAAAAAAAACCCACTTCCCTTCCTTAAATCCACACGAAGAGTGGGTGTGCGAGAGGGTGGGTGCGGAAGGATGTAGGTTTCTGGGTGGAGTTAGGGTGGGTCGCGGGAGGAAAGGGGGGGGGTGTCAGAGAGTGGGTGGGTGTGCGAGAGGGCGGATTGGGAAGGGCTCTGGGTCGAGGAAGGAAGCGGGCGCCGGGGGGGGGGGGGGGGGGGGGGGGGGGAATTGGGAAGGTGGGGATGCGGTATTGGGAATGGGGTGATGCTTCTTCTTCCTGGGTTTAGTTCGTTCAATTTTTTTTTTCCGTTCCTCTGTCTCTGTCCGGGAGGAAGGAGGGGGGATGCGGGGGAGGGATGCTTCTTCCTGGATTTCTGAATTTGGTTCATTCAAATTTTTTTTTTTTTTTTTTTTGTTCTTCTCTTCTTCTTTCTGTGTTTCTCTCTTTTTGAATTTGGTTTATTCACATTTGCGGGGAGAAGAGAGGATTTCAACCTCTTTTTTTTGTTTTTTATTTTTTTATTATATATATATATATATATATTTAGAAGATTTAGGTTTTTTTTTAAAAAATAAAAAATTATTATTTTGCCACGTGGCACACATTTGGCAGCCACGTCAGCGCTTAACGGATCAATGGATGGAAAATGTAACGGTTGTATGAAATTGAAATAAAATGATACGTGAGGTATGAAAGTGAAATGTTTTAAAGATGTTGTATGGGGTTGTAATAGACCTCAAACCTGAGGGGCTACTATGTAATTTACCCTAAAAATAATGTGGAGTGTGAAGAAGAAGAAGAAGAATAATAATTAAGAAAATTTGATTTGATTATGTAGTCAATCAAGTGAAATGTGGATTAATTGTGGACCCGAATAGGATCCGGCTTGAAACAAAACAAGCAGAAATGGACAAGTAATTGAAAAGGATAAGGTACCAAATGTATATGGTGACAAATGAAAAACTGATCATGAAGTGAAGGACGGGGCCCTGCATGCTTGGCTACCTCAAGTGCAATGGAGGCGTCACAAAGACGTATTTTTTACACCATCCAGTTGATTGATTATTGTTAATTAGCTTTCTTAATTCGGAATCAATTTTAACCTTATCCGAAATTAAGCTCAACCATACGAGTGACATGATCATAAGTTTTATTGGCCGAAATGTGTGACAAACCAACTTTTCAATACTTTATCAGATCATATATATATATCCTTAAAAGAGTGCTTGATGGATGTTCTATATATATGTTGTTCAAAATAATATGATCAAGAGGTGCAGTATCTAAGTGTGAAATCTGTAAAGAGCATTTACACAATTTTTTACACACGTTTTGCGGGCCTACTCCGTAACGTATTTAACGATTTGAACTGTCTATTTTGTAGAACATATATTATTCATAGATAATTCTTACAAAAAAAAAAAATTAGACAAATACAAAACTACCATTAAAACATTCATTTGTAGTGAAGAAAATGGACGAACATGATTCTACAAAGAAACCCTAAATCCTTAATCCCACACGGTCATATGGTTTAAGATTTGGGTATTTTGGTAGACATGATCCTTGAGGAAAGTCCTAAAAGATAGACGTTTGGATCGTTAAAATACATTACGAAGTGAACCTCATAAAAGATGTGTCAAAATACATATAAAAGTGAAAAGAATAATATCATTGAGGATTTTCTGCTTATCTGTATTTCTACAAATCTTTATCATTTTAGAATCCAAGATTGCTGTACTGAAGTAGAATATTAGAGAATAAGCTCGGATGATTCTATATTATTTACTTTCTCTAATATTCTACTTCGATACTAGCTAGTATTCTGTTTTGGAAGAGAGATTCATATCTTTACCAACTAGGCTGTGCTAATTTGACCTCCGACCCTTACCCCGATTAGTACATTAACCCGATAATTAGGGAAAGTAATTCCTGCCTTTGTGTATAAAAAAGAAGGTCACATATGTAGAGAAATATTGTCATACTAGATTATGAACCATGACGTACATTAATTATGTTGATTCTTATTAAAAAAAAAAAAAAAAAAGAAAATATTACAGTTAAACAACATAAGTTTAATAAAAGAATAAGATGCTAACAAATTTATTGACACGTTAAAAAAAAAAAAAAAAAAAAATTTTGACATCATCTCTAGCTAAGTTGGAATTATAGATCGAGTACTTAATCAGAGTGAAGTCGGATTGCAGGCGCTCATTAAGGCTTATTGTATGCTAATCCAAAAGGAACAAAACCGTAGCCATTTCCGAGGGAATAATTTAGCTGGAGCATTGGAGGTGGTGGCTCCACGAGAGCTTTACAGCTTAATATATATATATATATATATAATTAAAGGCATAACCCCATTTTATGCCAGGCTACGTACTTGACTTTGCCAGCCAGCTGCATGAGTTTTATACATATATACATACACACACATATAAATGGGGATTAGGTATATGGGGCCCATTTCACATCGAATTTTAACGATTCGAACCGTCTATTTTTCAAATTACACATCATAGATCATCCTTACAAAATATTAGCCAAATCTGAAATATTTAAGACATCTAATTGCGTTAAAAAATATTAACGAATACTTTGTTATATAAGAAACAATGAAATTTTATCTTGATAATTAAATAGGCAAATGGTTTTGGATTGAATTGAATTTTTGCAAGGATGATCTATGAGGTGTAACTTGAAAAATAGACGGTTCGGATCGTTGAAATTTGATGTGGAGTGGGCCCCACACCTAATCCCCATTTAAAAAAAAAAATGAGAATCCCTCGCCTTAAGCAATCTGCATATATATATATATATATATATATATATATATATTGTATATAAAAAAACACAGGTTCGACGTGGACTTCATGATTGGATACAAAGAAATTTGGTGACAGTTGATGTGTGTGTATAAGTATATATAAATATATGTTCTTCTTCAATCTTCAGCACTTCCCTTTAAAAATATATGAACATATATTTCAATATATTTAAAAGAATCATGTTAGACCAAAGATACTACGCGTGACAGTTCTGAAGCACTTGTGAGTTTAATGACAGCCAATATTCGAGATTGGTATGAACTGTGTGACTATCGATACATAAACCGTAATTTATATATGCTTGATATTCCTATAATAATGTTCGGAGTTAGGCACCGATCGTTAAACTATTTGAAATTAATGTTGAAAGGATGAACAGATGTATGATGGAGATTGGTCTAGGAAGAGTTTGTTAGAAGGTTATAGTTAGTTTGTAGGTTAGTATAAATTGTAAATTTTCTCTCATTTTCTGTAATCTGTTCAACTATCAATACAAGCTTTGATTTCCTTCTAAAACCTTCATCTTCTTCTCTGTAATTTTAGTTTCATGCCTCTTTCAACTATCAAATCAACCATTGAGTGAAATGTCAAATGTGATGAAAGCTACTAGTGATACAAGTCGCATGATATATAATGGTTATATATGTATAGCTTGCTAGATAATGAAGCTAAAATTGGATAATTTCATAGATGGTATGCAGGACTGCACTTTTACATTATTGACGAGCTTCTTCTCGATTTTATATTATATGTATGTAGGGCAACCTACCATATTAGCAATGTCTTCTAGCAGCAATCTTGTTATTTTTGTCCATTGACGTTACCTTTCCTCTAGCTATATATAACTACTAACTGATCATATATACATCCCCAGCAGGTTCCTACACATGCTCACTAGGCTGCTTGGTGGACCTTGTTGTATGAATATGACGCATGCACTTAAGCTAGCATCTATGTTTCTTTTCTTTTCTTTTATTTTTTTATTTTTTTTATTTTTTTTATTTTTTTATTTTTTAATGTTTGACAAGAAATGATAAAGTTGTATTTCATTCATCATCACAAGCAAATAAAAAGGTGCCAATTAGATAAGATGGAGTCATTCATCATCACAAGCAAATACTGAGATAACAAATACAGATTTGCCAATTGGAGAAGATGGAGTCATTCATCATCACAAGCAAATACAGAGGTGCCAATTGGATAAGATGGCTCTAGTGATCGAGAAATTGATCTGAATGAATTTGCACAAGCACACAATAAATGCAAAACCCTTAAACGTCTACCACATGCACAAAACTACAAACAACATCGATGGAAATCTGTCACAAAACACGATAGAGGCAACATATTCGAATCGGCATTCACACCAGTCATTGATGAATAGCGAGGCCACATAAAAAGATCATCGAAAAGCGAGACCACTTAAAATCATTGTTGAAAGACGAGACCACATAACTCGTCGCTTAAAAGACAAAACCACATACAGCCATTGCTAAAGGGCAACCACGTTACTCGCTAGACGAGACAGCAAACTACATTACTCTAAGCAAAGATCCACTGCCCGGCTCATTCTAGTGGAGGGTTGTGACTCTCTGACCAAGGCAACCTACACCAACAACGCTCAAGCGGAATCCACAGTGTTCACATGTCAAAGGAGGCGTCGAAGCCGCCAAATTTGTAGTGTGCTAAGCGGCGGAGCCACCAAATCTGATCACTCGGACGGCGCAGCCGCAAGATTCGTTAGCCCAAGCGGTCCAATTGCCAAATTAGATTGCCTAAGGAGTCGTCTCAGTCATTTTTGAGTGAATAAGGTGGCATAGTCACTAAACCAGTTGAGGATTGTGTTACACCCCGAAAGTTCTCTGAAGTGGGACCTTAAAGTTCTCTGATCTCTAGTTCTTTGTACATTAATATGTAAAAAAAAAAGGTTGCTAAATACATAAAAAAAAAAAAAATTCTATTTCAACATCAAATATCATTAAAATTAATATCAAAAGAAGACAAATATACAAACATTACTTAAACATTACACGTCTCACGTTTTTAGACGCAAACGTACACAATGTTTGCAGTCAAGAGTCTAAGATTGAAAGTGAAGAACAATAAAACTTGATGATCAAGACAGTAAAAAACAATAAAACTTGATTGACGAGTATAATAAACTCAGCAACACCAATTGTTTCTCTTGTGTTTTTTTTTTTCTAAAATCAACATTACACTAACGAATCGAATATTAAAATAATTCATTAAATAAAAAATCATCGAAAAGCAAAAAATAAATTTAAAGTTTTGATTACTTTAAAGTACAATCTTCAAGACCATGTGATAGTTGGTTTAAACATTCGATAGAAATGGAGAGATTGGGAAGTAGAAAGAGAAAAAAGATTGTAAAGGGACTTGAGTTTTATAACTTTATATGCATTTGGACAGACGGATTGGGAGTAAATTTGAAAAATAAAAAAATAAAATAAAAAAACTAGTGACTAAAAAGGCAGCTCCATGTTTCGAACTCACACTGCAAAGAAAAAGGAAGCTGAACATTTCCACTACATCAACTTGGGCTACCCTCAAGATATAATTTTTTTTTGGGAGCCCCTCCAAAGTGGAGGCCCTAGGCGGGCTCCTACTTGGGCTACCCTCAGGGCCGACCTGACGCAATGCTTGGAGGGAGGGAGGCTATGTGTTAACACTATAAACTTAATTAATTGGCCAATAGCGGAGATTGTAGCTACAATATAGTAGAGCTTACCACTACATGTACATAAGTCCCTTTCTCCAAGTCTTAGGAAAGTTGGTAGTAACCCATTAACCCAAATTGGTCTCCACATGATAAACAAGAGTGTGATTCCCTAATCCTCCAACATGTTTTAAATAATTAGAAGAAGAAATCTCAATTAGCCGATCACCAAGCCAATAATTAGCAAATGGATAATACGCCAATTAACCAATCATATATACGAGTATATATATACTTGAAAGTCGTTCTCATTTAAAGTAATGAACAAGAAATTTATATCTTAAAATAAGAGGAAAAATGAATTAAAATGAAAGAATTTTATATAAGGAAGTCATAACCTCAATTGTATGATTAATCATAACTTCCAAGAAAGTGGGCAAAACCCACCTTCGATCGACTTGGAGTTTATGATAATATTTGACTCATTGATTCGTAGTTCAAATTCCAATGCGTTCACATCTAGTTTGATTCACATGCCAAACAAAGAATTAACAAATCTTTTAGTCAAACAGTTCGATTCTTGAATTGGCCATTCATCAACGACATATATAGTATTATTTGAGTTAAATATAAAATAAAATATTGTGGCTGCTGCTGCTGCTGTTGGAGAGTTGACATTTTGTAATTAGTTTAGTTCCCTATTTGATTCCTTGTAATCAGATTGTAATTAGGTTATTTGATGTTTCTTTCCTTGTAAATCACTCTTGTACATTATATATTTTCCTACTTAGTGAGAAGAATGATATCAGGAAATTAAACCCCAAAATAAGCCTTAATTATCATGGTTTCAGAGCAGAGATCCTAGGATTTCTGCTCTGCACGTTCCCTCAAGCAAACTCAACCCTCCAATGGAGAATCTACCACCACTCCACGGTGGAAACAACCCCATCCTAACCGATTCTACTCCTACACTAAACACTACAACCTTAAACACTACTACCTTAACCGACCCTACCATGAATCCTACCTTACCTATACCACAAGTTGTTACACAGATTGTCCATCATGATTAATTTACTGCTTTGATTGGCATCAAACTCAATGGTGCCAATTATGGAGTTTGGTCTCAGATTGTTGAGATGTTTGTTGCTGGAAAAGTCAAGTTGGGCTACTTGTTTGGGAGTAATCCCCAACCACCTATCGACGATCTGGCCTTCACCAAATGGCATACGAAAAACGTTATTGTGAAGGGTTGGCTCATCAACTCTATGGAACCCAATTTGATTGGGTACTTTCTTTGACTACCGACGGCAAAGGAAGTGTGGGACGCGGTTGCTCGCATGTATTATGACGGCTCCGATATATCTCAAGTCTATGATCTTACCTGCAAGGCCTCTTGCATGAGGCAAGATGGACGACCAGTGGAGACATACTATAGTGATCTTCAATCTTTGTGGCAAGAGATTGATTATCGTCGACCCAATCCGATGAAGTGTGGTACTGATATTGAAATTTTTAATAAAATTGTTCAAACATATTGTGTGTACACTTTGCTTGCAGGATTGGATGAGATTTTGATAAAATTCGTAGTGATATTTTACGAACTGAGCCCCTTCCTTCCGTTGAACAAACTTTTGCCTATGTTCGCCAGGAGGGAATGCGACAAGCTGTGATGAATACCGGAGGACAACTGCCAACTGGGGCAGCCATGGTGGCTCGGCCTGCCACCCGAGCCGTAGCTCCACCTCGTCCCCGCGCCCCCGAGAAGTCACCGAGCCCAGGACTGTAACCCTACTACTGCCCCGAGCCCAGCACAGGGCTAGCTCTTTGCTATTAGGACGGCCTCACGGCCCACCACGGGTCCCCATCCTCCTCATCCTAAACCACACGTCTTGGTTGGTGGTTGTACTTACTGTGGTAGTAAGAAGCATGACCGTGATAATTGCTTCTAATTGCATGGCTATCATGACTAGTGGGACCCGTTGAAGCTTCAGAAACAACGGGAACGAGACAAGCAAACCAAGCTTGGGCAAGCCAATCTCGCCACCTCTATGTCCTAATTATCTTTGATATCTCAAGATGATTCCCTTCCTGTTTCGAGTTCTTCCAACATGTCTCCGGAGTCATCAGGTAACTATGGTTATGTTTTTAATATGAATAGTGATGCTACTTCATCCGGATGGATCATTGACTCCGGTGCCACAGACCATATGACTTATGATCCCATTGATTTAGCTTGTGATACCGTTCCACTTGGATGTAATATTACTAATGCTAATGAAGTCACCTCACCAGTAACTGGCGCTGGCACCGTGCGCCTCATACCCACTCTCTCTTTGCCTCATACATTACTTGTACCTTCACTAAAGTATAAATTGATATCTCATAGCCAAGCTACTGAACAATTGAACTGTTGTGTGCTAATGTATCCAAAGTTTTATCTTATACAGGATATTCTCATGAATGAGATAATTGGTCATGGTACTAAGAGGGGGGATATCTATTTTGTGGATGATGTCAGTACATGACGGGTCAATCTCGCCCAATGAGCCGTTGATCACAAGTGGTGTTAGATATGGTTATGGCATCATTGTTTGGGTCATCCATCTTTCAGTTATTTGCAGCATATGTTTCCGGATTTATTTGTTGGTTGTTCAGTTTCAGACTTTAAATGTGACATTTGCATACTCGCCAAAAGTCACTGTGTTTCTTATCCGCGGAATTCTAATAAAAGTGTTATTCCTTTTGGTCTTGTTCATTTGGATGTTTGGGGACCATCTCCGATTACTACTTCATCTGGTATTCGGTGGTTTGTAACATTCATAGATGATTGCACACGAATGACATGGTTATATCTTCTTAAGCATAAAAGTGATGTTTTTTTTCGGCTTTTAAGACCTTCCACACCATGGTTCAGACACAGTTTTCTACTAAAATACAAATTTTGTGTTCTGATAATGGTGGTGAATATGTTAATAATGATTTTTCCCATTATATAACTAATCACGGAATTCTTCACAAAACTACATGTTCGTAGACTCCTCAACAGAACGGGGTGACTGAGTGCAAAAATCATCATCTCTTAGAAACGACTCTCTCACTCTTGATTGGGGCGTCTGTTCCTCGCTCCTCTTGGGATGTTGCTCTTGAGACCGCCACTTATCTTATCAACTACCATCCAAAGTCTTGGATTTTCTTACCCGCCTTACAAGCCCT
This sequence comes from Cotoneaster glaucophyllus, assembly GCA_036320875.1. NCBI lineage: Eukaryota > Viridiplantae > Streptophyta > Magnoliopsida > Rosales > Rosaceae > Cotoneaster > Cotoneaster glaucophyllus. Next base: position 9,891,458 of record CM070059.1, on the reverse strand, counting down.
TGCTACCTTCGTGCATCTATCGTTGGTTTTGGTAGTCCCACCTCAGGTTTTTGGATGTGTTGCATTTGTTCATCTTCATAAAAATCAACGAATGAAACTTGAACCGTGTGCTATTCGTTGTATTTTTATGGGTATGGACTCCATCAGAAAGGGTACCGTTGCTACCACCCTCATTCTCGTCGAATGTATGTTACTATGGATGTCACTTTTTTTTCGGTCTGAGATGTATTACCCTTCGGATACTTCCAATCCCCCTCCTCAGCGGAAGATGCGGCATGACGAGAAGGATTGGACCATGAATGATATTGTTGATCTTCCGCTGCCACTAGCCGAGCCTATAGCGGCTGCATTGCCAGCCCAGCCAACAGCAGCCGTAGTGCTGCCTATAGAATCAACGGCAGACACAGCAATGTCGTCCTCACCCACGACAACAGTGCTGCCACTTGTCAACTTTGAGACTTCTACTGATACTACTCCCCCTTCATCTCCAAATATAGTACCACCAGATGACCATACTCCTGAGAACATTCCTGAGGTAAGCTCTACTATCCCTATTGATGTATCTGTTGTTTCGAATTATCAGTTTCCTTTCCGGCACAACCGAGTAAAGCCACACAACGAAAGGCTCTAAATACCCCATTGCCAACTATGTGTCATCATATAAATTATCAGAACCCGACAAAGCTTTTGTACAACAAATATCCAATGATAGCACACCAAGTTCATTGAATGAGGCACTATCTGACAATCGATGGACCAAGGCAATGGAGGAGGAAATGGCTGCACTCCAAAAAAATTAAACGTGGGATTTAGTTCCACTTCCCAGAGGAAATAAGAGAGTTTGGTGTCGATGGATGTACACCATCAAGTACAAAGCTGATTGGTCCGTTGAACGATACAAAGCACGATTGGTGGCCAAGGGACACACTCAGACGTATGGTGTTGATTATACAGAGACATTTGCCCCTGTAGCAAAGCTTAAGACGGTAAGAGTATTGTTTTCATTGGCGACCATCTTAGATTGGCCATTACAACAATTTGATGTGAAAAATGCTTTCTTACATGGTAATCTTAAAGAAGAAGTGTATATGGATATTCCACTTGGTTATGCATCGGTTTTACAGCCCGGAGTAGTGTGCAAGTTGAATAAAGCGTTGTATGGGTTGAAACAATCACCTCGAGCATGGTTTGGTAGGTTCCGGACGGCTATGAGGAAATATGGGTTCAGGCAGAGCAATTCCGATCATACACTTTTCTTGAAACCTCGAATGGGGAAGTTGACGGCACTTATCATCTATGTGGACGATATGATTGTTACAGATGACGACAAAGAGGAAATCTCAAGGCTCAAAGATTACCTAGCAACCGAGTTCGAGATGAAAGATCTTGGTGGTTTGAAATATTTCTTGGGGATAAAGGTAGCTCGATCTAAACAGGGTGTATTTTTGTCTCAAAGAAAATATATTCTACACTTATTAGCTGAAACCAGAATGCTTGATTGTAAACCGGCTGACACCCCCATAGTCCAAAATCACCATCTTGCTGTGCACCCTGATCAAGTTGCCACTAACAGAGATCGTTATCAAAGGTTAGTTAGGAGGTTAATTTATATGTCTCACACCAGGCCTGATATTGCATACGCAGTAAGTGTTGTTAGTCAATTTATCCATTTTCCAAGTGAGGCACATATGGGTGCGGTTGAACGCGTCCTACGATACCTGAAGTCTTCACCGGTTAGAGGCATCATGTTTTCCAAGAATGATCATTGCCGAATAGAAGGTTACACCGATGCAGATTGGGCAGGCAACGTTACAGATCGTCGGTCCACATCTGGTTACTTTATATTTTGTGATAATAAAGCAGTTATCGATATCTCACACAACCCAATTCAACATGATCGCACAAAACACGTGGAAGTTGACAGACACTTCATTAAGGAGAAGTTGGATGAGAATATTATTCAATTCCCGTTCGTAAAGTTAGAGGATCAATTGGCGGATATCTTAACTAAAGCTGTTGCAAGTCAAGTGTTCTACAACTCTCTTGTCAAGTTGGGCATGAACGACATTTATGCACCAACTTGAGAGGGAGTGTTGGAGAATTGACATTTTGTAATTAGTTTAGTTACCTATTTGAGTCCTTGTAATCTGATTGTAATTAGGTTATTTGATGTTTCTTTCCTTGTAAATCACTCTTGTACATTACATATTTTCCTCGTTGGTGAGAAGAATGATATCAGGAAATTAAACCCCAAAATAAACTCTAATTAGCAGCTGCTGCAGGTAATATATGAAAATAAATGCCGGCCTTGCAGCTTATGATTAGCCTGCAGCACCTGCAGGCCTTGTATAATTTAATCAAATAATAGAGGATATATAACAAAAATAATACTTGAAAAAATTAATTAGCTTAACTCGGAAACTGCATGGCGTCTTAATAATATCGATCGGTTTGGGAAGTTGCTGCACATGGAACCTTGACAATTATAATTAAGTCCAATAAATACGGTTTGAATTTTAGCAGCCGCAGTCATGTTCAAGATCGATCGTAAGTCATAGTCAAGTGGTACGTACTAATGATGGAGAAGAAGAAGCACATGCATGTTTGATTAACCTGCCTGTAATTACTTATAATTGTATAAGATTCTTATTTTTCTTTTCGAGTTAAGCCAAGGTATTCCGATGTGGGATTCAGAATTTTGATTAATATTATGGAACATGAGTGAACAAAATGTTTTTGGAAATAATCACTTGATCATCACATGCAAGCTGACATGCAGATATAGTACAATTTTTGTATACTTAAATCACAGTTGTTTAATTATAATTAAGAGGTGGCAAGCTACGGTTATGCACCACTTTCGAGGACCGAGAATACTCACAAAGACATTTCAGCCTCCTCCTAACCACAAGTCTGGCTTCCACATAGATACGTGCTAGCATATGGTATCTAGTTGTTGTGGTTAACTTCTGATATTGCAATTTGATCTTAAAAGTCTTGCAAATTGTGCAAAATCCCTACTAATATTGCAAATAACTCTTAATACTTTTACTAAATATACAAAGTAAAATTTTATTCAGACTCGGTTTTTTCTTAACTATTCTCTCTCCTTCCAGCGGCTCCTCCATGTATTTGTCAGTGTCTATTTCCTACCCGACTATTTTTTTTCCCTGATATTTTCGGTGAGCTATGAACTAACTAAACCACCAAATAAAAGTAGGCACCGGGGTGCTACATATAGAATCAAACCACCATCATATCTCTCTGTTCAATCTCCACTATTTCCAATTTGTAGTAAACATGTTTAGTTTGATGTGTCACGAATGATGATATGGTTGTAAAAACAAAATTATGGATTAGGGCATTGCATATTGGGCCTAAAAGTTGGTTCGAGACCAGTTAAATAGTCCAACATTTCTGTTATCCTGTTATTTTGCATGAAAAGTACATTGCTTTGTGGCCTTTTCCAACTTTTGCAAAGGTTTTTTGGGTGACATTTTTTGTGTCTGCACAAGGTAGAGACAGAGTTTTGTTTTCGTGCATTCACTCAATGGGTGGAGGTAAATATATCGTCTTAGTTCTTAAGAAAAACAGAGTATTGTCAATACATAATTGGGGTAGTAACTCTTTGTATATCTTTTAATTTCTGCAGATAAATCTACTTACTGTAATCCACCTCCATAATTCTCAGAAAGTAATGAGTTCATAGAATGTTTTCAACAATTTTTACTTCTCAATACAAATCCAAACCTTGTGTCTCTAATTTCACAATGACTAGTTGAGATATATATAGCTTCATTTTTTCCAACAAAAAAAAAATGTTGAAATAATGAACAATGTAAAAGTTCTACTAAGCAGCAGCTCCAACAGGCACTCCCTTGAGCCTGGATGATCCATACAAAGTTTCTTCAAAGCGGATAATCTCATTCTTCGATCCATAAGCAACTTGAGTTCGATCGTCAAGGTTAACGACTATTTTATCGAGTACAGACTGATGTCCGTCACTGCTGAACCCTCCAGCATTCTCAACCAACAACCCTAATGGAGCAACCTCAAACAACAGTCTTAGCTTAGCCTTGGTAGTTGGGGATATCACATTAGTGAAGATACCCTTCTCCTTTACAATAATCTGCAGACCAAAATTATGTTTAACTTTTTAGATCGATGCAATAGTAGCTTAATAAGTATAAATTAATAGTAGATGTGTCCGACTCGGAAAAAAAAAAGTAGATGTGTCATATTGGAGTGATTGTGCTCTCCTATGCACCCAAGTCCAAATCCGCCTCCTCAATTTAGATTAACGTAAAATAGAATAACGCATGTATGAAGAGAAAATTTTAACCAAACTCAAACATGGGAGTTGATGTAAGTAAAGACCTGGTTAACATCTGGAACCATTCCTCCAGTGTATCTCAACGTGTACTTTTCTTTCAAATAGTAGTCAATCAACTGGTAGATGAAAATTCAAGAAATTGCCCCATCAGTAAAACATTTTTAACAGTCCTCTGAAACAACTGTAAACTAAAATAAAAGAAATAGGAAATGACCTTGCTGTAGTCAGGGTTGTCAAATGTAGCTCTCAAGTTTCCAGGAGAGAAGAGCTTTCCTTCACCAATTTCTGTGGTCTCCTTAACATGTTGCCATTTTCCTGGCCATTGCATTTATAGAGAAATGAGAAAAATTTAAGGCCGTTTGATAACTATTTCGTTTTAGTTTTTCATCTTTTGTATTATAGGTAGAGGAAAAGTATGTGGGAATCCATGCATTAACTTCAAAGTTTATAACAGAAGTGAGCTATCAAACTAACCTTCATCAAGAAGAAGGAATTCGTGGGTGCCGGGGAAGCCTTTAACAGCAAGAACATATGTCGTTCGAGGCCCATAAATTCCCATGGCTGCAGCAACCTGATCTCTTCCTGTTACCCCAGTTAACTTATCTCCTGGCCACACCCCGAAAATTGTCCCCACTGTGAAGTTCGTGTCGACGATGCTGGATCCATCCAATGGATCAAAAGCAACACTGAATCCACCTGTTTATGTTATGTTTAACTTGTAAGTAACCTTCTCAGACTCTCAGTCATCCCTTTTAAAATCTACAATGTTCAAATATTGTGTGCTCGATATGAATATACGAGTCGAAATAAGAGTAGCAGACCTTCAACTGGGCCTCCCATGTCTTGGAGCTCAGGAACTTCTTCAGAACAAGCATATTTGCAGACATGTGAGTAAGTTAAGGCCTACATGTTCAAACACATAAATCAGTTTTCACAATAGAAGAGAAGCGACTTCTTTTCTGCGAATTTCAAATCATCCCATATATCTGTCATTCTGATACCATGTCAAGATTTCAGAGAGAATTGCCTCGATGCAATTATAGGCTCGTAACATCATTCAATACAAGTTGTATTGAATTTCGTCATGTAACTTTCTAATGTGTGACTTGACTTTATATTCTTCAACATTATAATATACAAAGATTGAGTCTGACCTCAAAAAGAAGCTTATCAGCAAGCATATCCACAGCAAGCTGCTCGTCTCCAAAAGAATTCACACATGCTGTTCCTCCGCAAGATGCTGTCCTCACTTTATATCCAATGGTCCTCAATGCTTCTCCCATTGATATCAACAATGTGATCAATTTCTTATCTGGGGTTGCCTTGGTTAAGAATTCCTCCTACAACCACAAATAAGTTAATTAACAAATAATTCCTCTTAAAGCTCCAATTAAAAAAACCTTTTTGCCTAAACTGGTTGTTAAGCTCTTTTCTCTAAAGCCGCTTTTAACTTTTAGGAAATAACAATAACAAATCACAAAGTTCATTTTTGTCTTACCAAGCTATCACCAATTGCGCATTTGGGAACAATTGAAATGTTCTTTGTCTTCAAAACTTTTAGGGATGACTTTGGCACCATTCGCAATGATTCCCCAAATAGAGAGCTTGTTCTCAACACCTGCCATGCATACACAAAACAAACCCTTTAGTTAACTTCACTCACTATTTTCATTTGAGCGCCATTTGGGCACATGTCAAAAAACCAAATCTATTAAATAGAAGTCATATGCATCTGTTTTTTTACAAGACAATATTCTAAAGAGGGATTCAAACCTGGGTGAAAGGCGGCAGGTACACTGTCCTAACTAACTGGCTTAACTCACGTCTGGATACAAGGTACTTACAATCACATGCCAAAATATGTGCATGCATTTATGTATGTCTATCATATTAATGGCTGAAAATACCAAACAATTAATACCTTGGAATTGAAGGATGGAGAGATGGAAGCAGGAGAGAAAAGAGAGCTTGAATGCTGAGATGAGACATTATTCCGCACTGGAAAAGCTCCCCTGGCATGGCATGCGACACTGGTCTCCATGTTTGAATATTGAGCTTCGAATCAAGCAAGTCTACCACTGCCAGTGGGCTTTCTTTGCTCAAGGGTTCTTCCTTAGGCCTTGGAAACTTGGAATAATGAGTTGGGATTGTGGATATATAACCAGCTAATAGTGTTTTGGCACGTGGCACATGCTAAATTTGGTAAGCTGAGAAAGTGGCTTGGGGTGAGTTAATTAGCATCACTCAAATATCTGTGGCTATGCTATGGTCCCCATGAAGGGATATGGTTGAGACTTGAGACCCCACTTACAAGAAATGTGTTAACTTCATGGGAGCTCCACTCTTCATTTTGTACTCGAGTTCAACACTATCGCTTGTATCAAAGAAAAATTAGCATTAATGAACACGAACATTAGTTAAGACCTAGAATTTAGGATAACAAGTTGGTCTAAATTCACATTAGTCTAAATATTCCAATAACATTTCAACCTTCTATATCATTTTTCAGCAAGAGTAAATGATAAATAGTGAGATGGATAAACCTTGTTAACAAAAACGCCGAAATATAATTAGAATGAGAAGAATATTACACATGATTCCAAAATGGAAAGAACATATAGTGAACAATAAGCTCGTACATTTGCCCGAATACAAAATTTTCAAGACCGACAACGTCACTTGACAGTTAACGAAGTTTTCCTTATCTTGGTTTTCGGCTTTTTAGCCTCCTTCTGCTGCTTATACTCTTCATATAGCTGTATGGATGATGTAGTACTATCTAGCTTAGCCCTCAAACTCTGATTCTCCTTAATGTCACGAAGAAGCGTAAAATGAGCAGAAAGTTTCTTTCTCACATCATCTTCATCAATTGGACTTGTATCTGCAGACGGTTCTATCCCAGCTAATAATGAAGACCCACTTCCTCTTTTTCTCTTGCTAGTTGATTTTTTGATGTCATTTGGTGGGTTGAAAGACTCCGGCCTCTCCAAGGAATAATCCATGAAAGCTTGTTGAGGAGAAATGGTAGAGAGATAAACCTGGTTATGAGCAGTGTTCATGGTTGATATACTGGAAGCCATATTTGAGATAGCTGGATGATAATGCTGGGCGAGAAGATTGAGTTCCCAAAGAACTGAAGCAAGAGCGCCGCTTAAGTTGGGGTCTGAAGCATCTGGGTGATATTTCTGTGCATTGGGAGGGAGAGAGGGAGAGAGAGCAGAAGAGTTAGATCAATCAATATAACGAGATTATTAACGTAATAATCCCAAATGTACCAAACCAAAAGCACATATAATAAAAAATCATTTATAAATAAAAGGAAACCACGATATAAATCACTTTGATGAAGATTGCTTTTTTGAATTAAACACTTTAATGATAGTTTGTGCCTCTACCGTGGATCAGAATTTAGATAAAAGCTATGTTGAATAACAGACAAATCTTGGCCCCAATTTATTAAATATCATGAAGCATGATTAACGGACAAACAAGAGTAGCATGAGAGCTTACGGCGATAGAACCGGACACTGAGCCACCTCCAGCATCATTTTCTAACAGATTCCGGCACTTGACATTCTTCAGAAGAAGATGTTTTAAAGTAACCAAAGCTGCAAAAGTTCAGAAGGGAACATGGATAAGCAATTCTGACAAGGCATTGATAGCTTCATTGCTTAACAATAACATACCAGCCATGGACTCAGCAGATCCCGAACATAATGAGAATGTAGCCAAACGCTTTACAAATGCAGCAGCCTTCTGCATGTCATGTTGTCTATCATCACACAGCATCATCTTCAAAGCTTCAGCTAATACTTCGCCCTGATCTCTGTTTCCATAAATACAAACAGTAGAAAAAATGTTTAGCTAAGTCATTACAATGATCATAAAACATAAACCACACAGAAACCCAGAAAAAGATGTGTGTGCGCGCCCGAGAGAGAGAGAGGGAGAGAGAGAGAGAGAGAGAGAGCGTAAATTTGACCTAGAAAGCATGCACTTATACTAGTCTCTAAGGTGAAAAATCAATAAACCATCACGGGAAACAAGCTTATCACAACAAATATTTCAGTAGAAAGATGCAAACTAAGTTTCAGAACTCCAGCATATAGGGGTCTAGGAATCTGGGGATGTTTATCTACTTCATCTAAAATGTGGTAGAGAAATGTTTTACCATAGCAAATTTTGCGATTTTAAGTTTGGTACATACCTTCCAGGCCTATATTCAAGTATAATATTGTAAAGCTGGACAAAGAAGTCCTGAAGATCAACATTTAAGGCATCAAGATTGCTCCTCATCACTTTAAATGCAACAATGCAGCAGCGGAGGCGTTCAGATACAGTCAAGCATTTTGATGTATTCTCAGAATCACTACCAGCAGAAGCTAGCTTTTTCAGATAGTTTATAAGATCCCCCATGAAATCCAAGTCAATTAGATGCGAGAACTTTCCTAGTCCTTTCAGACACGGAGCAAGTAAAGGATGGGGCTCAGGTGTACTCGTAGATGAACCAGCATTTGCTTCAGATCTGAGTGGATAAAAACAGGAATTGATCAGTTCATTTGAAATCCTAAATATAGAGGAAGTAAAAATGTCATCAACTACTCAAAAACAAATTATAAATGCTTACCACTTTCATATTTATGACAGAGTCAAAAACTGAATACATCTACAATTTCAAATATCACTATCAAAGCAACCATTACTGCCTGTGAATATCTAGTTCATCAAAGTAAAGCGCATGCATTCAGCGTATTCATAAAGAAGCTCATTCATGCCATCTACAAATTAACATAGAAGAACATTCATGTTTACCAAAAGGTAGAAAAATTATGATACACGAATACGATCAACAATAACTAGATTACTTTAACAATAAATAGCTTCAAAATAACAGCATTATTAATGACAAGCAGAGGAGATGAATCTTATGAAGGACAGAATCAGATACCAAGCTCCTTTATGGGCTTGGCTAAGCACTTAAGGCATATACATTTCAAAATCATCTTCATTGGCTGGGACTTTTGTGTTGAATGCAACTTATTTCTTGTCAAGGAAATGCCGTCGGTTATGCTAAGATATGTATATGAGTACACAGGTTCCATACATTATGAACAATCTGCTATTTCTTGCTCTAGTTTGTTTTTTAAGCTAAATTAATCTCATAGGATATTTCATATTGAAAGTTATTAGAAAATCATGATGTGTAACAAACCTGGCAGCTGATTGCATTGTATGCTTCAATATACGAAAATATATTTCAAATACAGCAGAAAGTGTCTCTGTCTGCATTCCTCTCCGCTCCATAACATCTGGGGCAAATGCAACAGCCTTGTAATCGGCAACAACCTATGTATACATTACAAACGTCAACATGTTGAGGAGCAAAAACACTGAAACAAGCACAAAATCAAGAAGTCAATGGAACAAATAAAACACCTCCTCTCTCGTCTTCGCCAATAATTCTTGCCTACTCCGTTTCTTTTCAATTTCCTTCTGTTGACGAGCCTCCTCATAATGCTTCTTTTTCTTACTTTTCTTGCTTTGGGGTTTAAATTTCTCATCTCTTGCAGCCCTCCCAAGATCCTCATCAAATGACAGAGACAAGAAAACCTGCACAAGTATTCAAAACAATAAGCATGGAAATTGACAACATGAATCATGTAAAGAAAAATTACCCATGAAAGGCCCTCTACATTTGCTAACGTAAAAAAGTAAAGCTCCGTTTAAACAAAATAAATCTGCCATCTAGTTGTCTGATGGAACTAACACCCATATCTTAAATCCTTACAATCACAAATTCATAAACATCTTTATGGCTAAGTTCAAGGTTATTGTTATGAAACTACAGCATTGATCATATTTCTCTTTAGGAAAGGCAAAACAATCCAGAATTGAGTCGATCAGGAGTCAATCAGCCAAAAAAATTGGCATAAACAGAAACATAATTAACAATTAGAAAAGTTATCGCATGCCTCCAATGAATCAGGGTGCATTTGGCAATTCTGAGCTTTCACATGATTTGCAATTAATCGAACAGCCTCCACAGTAGCTTCGCCATTATGTTTTCCCTCGTTTGTAAAAAGCGACTTTACGGTTGAACAACATAGTTTCCTGTTATCAAGTAGTTCACGATTAGATGGATGAAAGAGTGAAAATGAAATTTGGGTATGATTGTTGACACACTTATCATGTGAGTAAATAAGCGACATGCATCGACCCAGACATGAGCAACGTGTGTAGACTGGAATCGGTGACGAGGTATTCTCAACTTCATTATGAAAACTACAACACATCCATACCTCTGAATCTTTTCTATGTCTACATATGTATCTTTACATGAGAACCATACCATGGTCATTAATATAATTATGAAATAAGAATCAGATCTTAATACCCTTTACAATTTTAAACTCTTATTACTAAGTGAATGAAGGTGTTTCAACACCCATGGTTTTTTCACAAGTCCTTAACCACAAGCTTACAAACCTTTATGGTTTTTTCAAATAAAAGTAAAATTGAAAATCTAAAACAAAGAACTCGTTTCCACTCAAAACCTTTTCTTAATCCTAAAGTATAATAAATGCTTCTGATGCTCAATTCTAGAGCTCATAAGTGGATTCCAACTTTAAGACACTCATTTTCCAAATTCTTGTGTCAACCATCAAAGGCACCTTGTAAGTTTAATTACACAAAGGACAAATTAGGGATTAAAGAGTAAAGATAGAGCAAAACCTTACAACATCATCTGGGGAGCCTATATTTCTGATTACAACACCTAACAAGCTCTCCCGGAAGTTGAAGTGGGGTGCTGCCTCAAGCAATGTACAGATACAGCGAAATGCAACATGTTGAAAAGAAGGCTGTTTTTCCAATGCTGCCAAATTCTGCAGGTACGCCTGAGAATGTGCATTAAAGGAGAAGAAAAATAACATGATTCATAAGTATAACTTGTTTAGTTGCTACCATACACTATCACAGAATATTGAACCAGTACACTTAAGCATACAATCAGGTTTCACTAGCTTAAACAAAGCCGTAGCATATCCACTAGAAAAACAGAATTATGAAACAGAAATCATAACAACTCTCAAATGCTGATTTGCCATCAAGACTCCATAGAAAATATTGCCAACCTTGTACACAGATAGCAGTGTTGATTCATAAAGCCGCATTTTCTTAACATCCTTTGAAACCTTCATTTCCAGCTCCTTCTCAGTAGGAAGCCTAATCCGGTATCTGCAATACATGAAAAAAAAAATCAAGTTCAAATCCAAAATTGGAATGCAGATAGAAAAGATATTGATCATGAGTAAAACAAGCACAATAGTTTGCAACCCGAGTTTCATGCTTCAACAAAGACACGGAGTGTCCAAAAATAACACCAAGACATATAGTACAAGTATGTATTATTAATTTTAAATATTAGTACATATTTATGTATATTCAATAAAACAATATTCTTCCGGTGAAGAAATATATGAAAAGAAAAGAAAACAATAAAAACAAACATAGTAAACAAAAACATCAACCCTATATAAGTTTCTCAAGAGAAATCAATAAAATAACAGTTGCTTTTCTCTTAAGGCAATTTTCCCCCAAGGACAAGGGAGTGTTAGAAATTGATCGGCAACAACTTTTATGCAAAGCAACATTTCAACAACTCATACAAGATCAAATGTACATCATTGAACAGAACAGTGGTCCTACCCAGGAATAATGTCTTTAAACACAGCCAACAAAGATAGGAGTCCAAGTTTGACTATTGCATGATTATTATCTTTACACATTTGTAACACCTCCTTCAAAGATTTTATATTAGACTCTGGATCAGAAAGCAGCGCCATTCCCAGCTCTGCAAGTTTATTCTTCTTACTTTCAAATGCTTCTTCAGCTGTAAGATCTTGTTTAACCTCAGCCTGAACGAAGAAGAAAGGTTACTTTACGTGAAACACGTAAAAGAAGCTGAAGAGAATTAAGTTATATCCTCCATACCACATTATCAGATGGACCTTATATTCAAAATAAGCAGATATAATTAATAAACAAATAACTTCATTCACTACTACCAACTCTAGCCCTTCAAGGCTGACAATACACAACTTGTAACTTCTTTCTTTCTAACCTTATTATTTATTCATTGAATGAAACTTGAAATTTGAATACATATTTGATGAGCATGTAGAAATCTATATAGAAATTGGTAAATGGACAACCCCGGTAGATGTACATCATTACTTTGTCAGATGTGATTATCTTGATTAATGTCACATATTGTAACATAAACTTACAGAGCATCACCATTTCTTGAGATGTATTGGATTATTTCCCCTTTTCTTTTGGAAATATAAGTTCTACTATTTCAGGTTATTCATTGAACAACGTATTATCAAGACAGTAGATGCTATATGTATATCCTTAAAAACATCAGGAACATAATAGAAGAATAGCTAGTCCAATCAGATGATACCAGCACTGCTTCTTGCAGAGTTTGTTCGACTTCAGGTTCAGCATCCTTCCCTTGTTTTTTTGCCTCTTTCTTACTTTTCTTGAGCTTTGCCCTCCTTTCAGCCTTTGTCAACCTAACTAGGCCTTTATCTGCAGCGCCACTGGTTTCCTCTTCAGTGGGATCATTCTCGGATAATTTTGGTGTCGTTGCTGCTCCACCACGAATTTAAAAAAATCACACTCAGTGTACATCCAAACACCATTCAAAGACAATACTAGAAAAAAGAAAATACTAATAACGAACCTGTTCGATAGTAGAGTTGTCCATCTAAGGTTTTAACAGGAAGGGCATCTACACGATCAACTTGAAGCTCAGTATCCTCCTCTTTTTCTTTCTGCAAGGACTTCCTTTTTAAGCGCTTTTCATAAAAAGCTTCCAAAGCATCCTCCTTCACATCGGCAACCCGGGTAACATGCCTTTGTACAAACACAAACGTCGATCAGATGTTATAACGAACGCAAAATTAGAAATCAAGATAAAAGAATCAACAGAGTGTAACCACAAAACGCCTTCACTGCCAAGTATGAAAAGATTGACATAACTTGCAAGTTGCAGCTAAAAAACAAAGTCCTTTTCTCAATCATTCCAGTTGTAAGTTAAAACCCATTTTTGAATCGAAATATGCTACAATTGTAAAGCTCCACTTCGCAGAACCAATAGAAGAAACCCAATTCAACTGGTTATTTACCAATTCAAAACTTAGTAACAGAACCAACATTATCATTCACATAACCAAATTAACAACGAAAAGAACACCTCTGTTGCTACGAACAAAAATGAAACTAAAATTTTCAAAATATAGACCCAGTCAATGAAATTTCATATGATATACCATCATAAATGTATATATAAAGAAAAGTAATCAAAGGAAATTAACCAGTTAATAAGATAAAAGGAACGAACTTGGTAATGGATTGGGTGTCCAAGGTGGAGAGGAAGCCAGCGTATTCTTTGTTCTTGTCGACGAAGTCCTTGTCCTCGTCGGAGATTTCAATTTCGTCCTCTGAGACCTCCGGTGGGAGATCAGGAGGTAGAATGATTTTCTGCTTTTGCTTCCTCTTCGCCCCCATTCTGTACCTAAAACCCTAACTGCCTGCTTCCTGGTCGATGATTTTGGGGATTAGGGTTTTGTGATTATCAGTAGGGTTTTAGACCGTCTCAGAGATAGAGAAGGTGAAGATGAAATCTCAGCTGGTTAAACTGTGGGCCCAATTTTGGTACTTGCCAGCCCATTTCTCATAGCTAGAGCCCACTAAAAAGGGTCCATTGGAATTTTAGTACATTTGAAGATATGGGCTTTTAGGTTGTAGAGTACATGATATGGCCAAATTTTTGGTGGGTCATGTGTAGGGTGGGCGCGGGTCGAGCTAGGTTCATTTTTGGTACGGTGGATTCGAACTCAACTCGTTTTTTGTAATCGAGTCCCAGTCGGTCTGACTTTATGTATTTTTATAAATGGAACCAGTTCATTGGATTTGTCTATGGTCAAACAGATCCGTTTTCAATCACACGTGGAAAGAGAACCTCTCCGGATCTCTTCCACCAAGGCCACCGGATGAAGTGATCCGGACCTTTCAAATTTTCATCCAACGGCCAAAAATTATTACAGCTTTTAAAGGATCAAAACAGGTGGGTCATTGAATGAAATTTGAAAGAGATCGGGATCATATGTAAGTATAAAAAAAAACAACAATATAAAAATGAGACTGGAGAAATTAGCAATATAATGGATCAGTGATCATGATATTTGATAGCAAAGTAGGAATCTAAATATTGAATGATAGTGATACTAACACTACTAAATACAAATATTTTGAAAGGAAAAGGAAAATTGAATTTTGATGGTGGCAGTAGCAGGCTACAGATCATGGTATTCCCAAAACCCCCGGTGGAAGCATTGTTATGGGAAAACTTAGTTTTAGTCTTTGCTAATCTGAACAGTTTGCTTAGTGCTTATCCTTAAAAGATCTGGGCCCGGTTACCTGCATATAAGAAATATGAGTCCAGATTTTCTGCACCCAAATACCCATGTGGCTCTTATGTGCCTTTGTTTTTTGAACTAAACATAATTAATGTTAATTTGATAATAATTAAAATAATAAAAAATAAACCAAATCATCAGCCAAAAAGCAAAGACACAGAGGAGCCACACGGGTATTTCGGTTTTACACAAGATGAGATATAACGAAGAACTGGATGGTTTTGCAATGGACGGGGTAAATGTGAGATATAAAGAGATGATAAAAATTAATGCTGAGTAGAATTTTTCGTGATAATGACCGTTTAATCTAAGTTAACTTTGTATTCATTTAATTTGGAAGAGATTTTGAGCTCAAGAAAAATGAACGAGGATTGCTGCCTTTAAAAAAAAAAAAGTAATAAAGGTTGCTAAATTTCCTTTTGACTAAACATAATGAGATTTTTTTTTTTAAGGGTTTTTATTACAAATGGTCATTAAGATTGATCAAACTCATTATTTTGGTCTCTCACTTTCAAAATCAATCAACATCGTCCTTGACATTCACTACCCCACATCAATTTGGTCATTCTGTTAAGATTTCGTTAACTATTTTGTTAGTTTGTATGTAGAACCCATGAATCAAAGAAATGGTGACACGTGGATTACACAAAATAAGAGTTTTTATTGCAAATGGTCCCTGACATTGATCCAACTCCTCATTTTGGTCCCTAAGTTTCAAAAATCGATAAATTTGGTTCCTGACTTTCACTACCGCACATCAATTTAGTCATTCCGTTAAAATTTCATCAATATTTTTTGTTTGGGTGGTGATGTGGTCTCACTAATCCAATCATATGGCTCCACGTGAATTAACAATAAGATTTTTTTTTTTTTAATAGTGAACCAATAGACGAGTATTCTGCGTTGACATTTTATCACATCCCACAACCCCCATTGGAAAAAAAAATTAAATCTAAATTCGATAAAATCAAATCCAAATTCAATTCAAATTTGATAAGATTATAACCAACTAAAGAGAATGGGGAGTGAGTTCAGAAGGCCAAGTACTTTAGTAGTGTCATGGTGCCTTCCTTTTCTTTTTGAGCATACCCTGTGAAGACGACGATGATTTTTTTTTTCTTTTAGTTTTTTATTTTACTTTTAGTTTTAAATCTTTAAAAAAAAGAAGAGCTTCTTATAACCAATCCACGTGGCGCCATGTGATTGGATTAGTGAAACAAAAAATATAGACGATACTTTAACGAAAGGATTAAATTAACATGCGGTATTGAAAGTTATGGACCAAATTTATCGATTTTTGAAATTCATGGACCAAAATGAGGAGTTGGATCAATGTTAGGGACCATTTGCGATAAAAATCCTTATTTTGTGTAATCCATGTGTCACTATTTTATTTGATTCATAGGTCTCACATACAAACTACAGAATAGTCGGAATGACCAAATTGATGTGCGATAGTGAATGTCAGGGACAATATTGATTGATTTTGAAAGTGAGAAACCAAAATAATGAGTTTGATCAATCTCATGGACCATTTGTGATAAAAATCCTTTAAAAAATGAACCGACTAATGACGAAGTCATGACAATCTACTATTTCTAGAGTAGGAATGAATCACAGGCCCTATCTTTTTTTTCATTTTGGGGTGTCTCTATCAAACTAGTTTTTTATTATTATTTGACTAAAGATATGAGGTTTATTATATATAGACACAACACAAGGAGTGAAGAACTCCTAAGAAGTATTTGTTTAAACCGTTTAACAGGTATTATTCATGAATCATGAGAGTGGAATTTAGGACGTAATCTCGAAAAGTAGACTCCCATGTTGTTTGCAATTTCCAAGAAACACAAGTTTTCATCGCTGCAACTTAGTACTTAACCTTTGACTTGTCCATTTCGTAGGCGCGCGCACCCACACGTGCATTTTCTCGAACAAAAAATGTGTTTAAACACCACCACATATTGACATGAAAGAAGTAAGGCTTTGGGTTGTCTTGTCTGTTGTGGTCCATTTCTTCATTCATTCATATTTAATGTTGTGTTTTGACCTTTCAGCTCCTGCCCTCCCTCTTTTATAGATTGTAACCATAAATTCCAAGTCTCATTAATGTGGAAGGTTTTTCTGGTTGAACTAATCCAATAATGTTGATGCTGACACACTAAAACCATATTCAATTCTTCATGAATACTTCTTTGTTCATGCGACCGGATCTAGTCGGTCGGATTAGAATCGGAGATATTGAACTCAAGTTTGCGAGAAACTCTCGCCGCCACCCTAGCTCTTTATTTTAAGCCTTTGTATTTTCGTTTTTGTTGATGTTGTTAATTTCTTATGTGAATTCGGCAGGTCGTCTCTTTTATTTTTCTACGATCATAAAGTCCTTGGATTTTTTCTTTGCCTTTTATCCCATGAACAGAATACGTAAGGCCCCCTTTTTTTCCTTTTTTTGTTTTTTTTGGGGGGGATTTACAAATAATATATAAAATCAACGATCAAAACCGTTCAATTTATTAATCTTCATTTGAATATCAATCCTACAAAAATTGTTCAAATTCGGAATTATTTAATCATCCAAATGTTTCAAATAAGTGGATGGTGCACCGTCTATTTGTTTTATACAGTTGAATGATTAAATGATTTGTCGATTGAAATAATTTTTTGTTGGGTGATATTCAAATGAAAATTAATAAATTTGAGCGGTTCCGATTATAAAATTTGTTTGGTAAAAATACATTACTCATAAGGGGGAATACTATCCACGAACTAATTCAAAGTGTTTTTAAGTTCCATTCGATACAAGATTTTATGGATCACCAAATAATTCTTTAAGGGTAATGAGACCAATTTTTTAAACCAAATGATGTGGTTGTGATGATTTGATTATTAACTAAGTGTTGATTAACGTGTTTGTTTCTTATTAATGACACATCATTTGGTTTACAAATTTGGTCTCTCTAACAATACTTGACATTTGTCAAATCATTTAGTCATTCGTATGCATAAAACAAATAGACGGTTTATCATAAGGATACTACCCACTCGTTTGAATGTGCTTTTAACATGACTGAAAACGTTTTTAGAGAAAATATTTTTGGGTTTCAAAAGCACTTTTTAAGTGTTTTCTACAAGAAGCGTTAGTTATGTGCTTCTTCAAAGAAGTACTTTAAGTGTTTTTTTTCAGGATTTACTAGCATTTTGCCTAAGGATTGTTTCCAAAAATATATTTATCAAAAGCGCTTTCAGTCATTTTAAAAGCACATCTAAATGAGCTGTACTTGTTACTAAATTTGTTGATTGGTTTGACACGTATGGATGACTAAACGGTCTTCCAATTGAATGATTTTGCATATATGATTTTTACATGATGATAAAAAGAATGAACAGTTACAATTATAATGTTTGTACGGTAAAAATACTTTAATCACAAATGAGGGATAATTAGGTTTCCATAGAGAGAATACAAGCATTATCTTCTTTTTAATTTCTAATAATTTTAGAAACTCTGCATGAGTTTTACGTTGTAGTTCGTATTTAGGTAAGTTTTGTGGTCTCCTTTTAAACAATGGACATTCACGCCATTCTCCAAGCATCTTATGTGAAACTAAAAAACAGCAGAAGTTAAAAAAAAAAAAAAAAAAAAAAAAAAAAAAAAAAAAAAGAACAGAAGCTCATTTGGCCAATAATCAAATGAGTCCATCAACTCATGAGTTTAATTAGTTTTATTTTTATTTATTAATAAATTCAATAGAAACTCTTCCATATCATATATTTTTCCAACTGTGACGTATATTATAGTGCTATTTCACCACTTACCTATCCTATTTTCCTCCCACATTGTAAAGAGAAAAATGTAGACAAAACTACGAGGCATCGAAGAATTAGGCGAGCTAAACTACATTAGTTTAAGAGTTAAATTACTATTATAGTCTTACTTTTCTCACTTATAATCTCAACAAATTGAATATCAGAATACGCAACGAACTAACTGAATATAAAAAACCTTTATTAAACAAAGAAATATGAAATTAGCAAAAAGGCTACATGAACTGTGACCCAAAAAACCAAACAGTAAGTAAACCTAAATAATAATATTTTTCAACGCAACATGCATTATCGTGGTTATGTATTTGCACTTCCCCTTCCTTGAGCTAGAAGGGGTTTCTCAATTATCTAACATTACGCATGCCTTGTTATCAGATTTAATATGACGCACGCATTCAAACTTACAATTCTACTCTACAATAGTTTAGATAAACAATCTACGAACTGTTGTATAATCGGCAGTGTGTGCAGTGAAATAAATAAAACAAGATACAAAATTTACGAGGTTCCTCTACAGTCAGTGTGACTGGAGTACATCCTCGGAACAGCAGTAGTGCTTTCATTATAATTTGGAATAATAGGAGTACAAAGATAACTCTCACTATTCTCTCCTCTCCTCTTCCTCTCCTTTTCTTTCCTCTTTCTTCTTTCACGATCTCTTCCGTGAACTTCTCACTCCTTTGGTGTTGTATGGGGTTTGTATTTATATAGAAAATAGGAGTCGTATGAAGCAAGCTTCGGCAGACAGTGGAAGGACAACTTGCCCATTATTTAATTATTTGAGTGGAGATCCATTGTTCTACGACATTCCCCTTGGATGGCCACAAGTCTTCGATTGACTCGTTAAAATCTTGATCTTTTTTTTTTTTTTGGATGCTCCCCCTGATGAGTAGTACCATATATGTTGTGCTTGTTGACTTTCCACAGGTTTGTTCTTGAACTGGGCTGGAGGGCCTTTTGCTAGACTTCCTCCAAAGGTCTGAATTTACTCCTTTTATCTGGAGCCAAATTTGATTCAAGGGTGGTGGACACTTGATCTTGAATCAGACTTGTGATTTCTTCAAGGGCCTTGGGACTTGTTCTTGAATGAAATTGGACCACGAGCAGCTCCACGTGACAAGTGATACTCGGCTCCGTCGGGGATAGATCGGCACGTGTTTTGTTGTGTTTGTCTCCACATGCTTTAATGTATCATTTTCACTTGCCTTATTTGTTCCCCTTGCAGAAATGGTATTTTCCCTAGTTTTCCCCATGCAAGTGTAACATCTTCTCTTGCAGTATTTGTCCCCTAATGCAGGAGTGGAATGCAACCCTTGTATTTGAATGGTCCTTCAGAACATCACTTCTTAGCGGCTCATCATGCTTGGCAGCTTCAATGTAAATAACCAACATCTTATCAACAGTTGAAAATGAGTACTCAAGAGCAATGCAATGTAAGCAACCAGGCAAAGGTTTCGGGCAATCAGTTCCAGATCGGAAGGTTGATTCCAAGTGTCAGCTGATTGCTCTCTTTCTCTTTGTCCTGCAGGTGAGAACAAGGACAAAGAAAATGACAAGGGAAAGCATGATATGAGATACCCTTGCTTTTGACCCTGATGATATGAGATACTCTTGCTATGGTGTGACTTGTTAAAGAGGTATTCTCGGAGAGGAAGAAAACTTAGTATTTCGAGATGCTTTGTTGAAGATGCATTCTCGGAGATGAGGAAGAGTTAGGTATTCTTGCAGCTCTGCCTTGTTATGGAGAACGGAGGTTGACATATATAGAGATTTTCCAATAGCAAGTAGTGGTGATGTGCCTTTACTCTTGTGAACAACTGTGGTGTAATTAGAACAGTAAGACTTACGCGTTTTCAACTTTGTCAAAGCTCTTTGACAAAGTTTCACGTGATATCCGAAAAGCTGAGATTGCATCTGAAAAATGCCAACGAACTTTATTCAGGAACATCTGACTTTTGAAATTTGGAGAGTACTGTCTCTTCAATTTTTGAACAAGTGACTATTTTGCCTATTCTTATATAAAGACATCAATTGTGTTCAAGAGTATGCTCAGAAAGTTGATGCTTATTGAAAATTTCCCCTTCTTGCACTTCTGATTTTATTTGACTTCCTTTTTCCTTCATCATTTTTGAAAATGGCTTACCCATCTAACCTTTGTTTAGATTTGAGTCTTAGGAGTGATACAGACGAGCCGTGTCAAGATAATATATGGCGCCCGTCCTTCTTATCTTCTAATGGTCCTTTTACGGTTGGGGACTCTATGATGAAGAATAACATAACCGCCACATTGGTAGCTAGGAATCTTCTTACTCCCAAGGATAACAGAATCCTTTCAAAACGGTCTGATGAGTCGGCCGTTCAAGACTCATTGGCTCTCAGTGTTCAATGTGCAGGTTTTGTATCCAATATGGGTCAACGCCTACTTGCTCAAACTTGCCAAGTTGAATCATTGATGGCTAAGGTGGCAAGTCTTAAAAAAGAGATTAAAAGGCTCAAGCATGAAAATAGAGAGTTGCACATGCTTGCAAATAATTACTCAACGATCATGAAAAAAAAGCTTGACCTGCTGCAAGAATCTGAAAGTCAGATTCAAAATGATCACCAGAGATTTGTGGCTAGATTTCGAAGGAAACTGATGCCTTCCCCTTCTGGTATTTTGCCAAGTACTGGGGCTTCACATGAGCAACCTTTGTGAAGGCTCCCTTCTATTTGTTTGTTTGTTTTAACTCATGTATATACACATATATATAATATCAATAGATAAGCTTTATTTCATTCAGTGTATTGTGCTAAATATAATAAAGCATATACTTCACTAAGATGTGGTACTTCTGGACCAAATATCAATTTATCTTTACCCTCACGAAGATAAATGATCTTTCTTCATGTCCAAATATTGGTTAATCATTTGAGTTTTCAACTCATAATCTTCAATCCATATGATTCTTTAATATCATAAACATCATAAATAAGATTCGTGTTGGCATATTGTTCGACCTGCAGCTCGAGAAACAATATTCCTATCAACACTTTATAATCTTTCTTGACTCTTTAGGAGTCCCAATTTAACATCATCAACTCTTCAGGAGTTCTAATTTAATGTCATTGACTCTTGCAAGAGATTTTAGTATGTTGCAACAATATCATAACGATAGTACTCACTAAGACAATTTATATCATCCATTGGTATTGAGTACATAATTTATGTTTTACCCTTTGGGTGCTTACTTCAAGCAATTTGAATCCTTCAAGGATTTTCTACACTTCATGACACATTTTTCTTTGGAATATATACGGAGCAATTTTCTTCCATGTATACTTGAGGGATTTACTTATGGAGATATGACGTGGGTGACTCACAACCCTTCATATATAATTCTCCATTCATATGAACTTGTTTACAGGAGTATAATTTCAAGTTTCAATTAGTAACCTTGTGTCATATCATGTGAGTGTATTTCACTGTATTACAAATGCCAATATGTAACCTCATTGGTTCAACATCTTTTGGCTATTTGTATCGTATTCAAGTATATAGGTCAATTCTTTCATGTTCTTACAAAATTGTAATGGAATTACCTTTCTCTATTTTGCCAATAATTTTTATTGACGAAAAGAACGGGACTCAATATCAACACAGCTCATTGATGAATTTAGTATCTACTTATTAAAACTAAAATTACCATTGGTTATCATCAATTCGAGATCTCATATTCTTTTGTGCATGCGCATGCATAAAAACTTTTCATTTCTTTGGATATCCATTGCCTCTTCAAGGGCATTACACTATCTCTTCCGAGAAAATGCGGATCATAACCTCATCTTGAGCGTTATAGAGCTTGAATTTTAATCTCCACTTTCGAGAGTTGAGTCATTGGAGCCTATACGTCTATCATGCTTCATGCATGAAACATCAACATTCCCATGTCTTTGAATTGTCCTTTTTGGGACGTGTATCCATACGGCGACTGTCATGCTTCCGGCATGCAACACTTATGCTTCGGGAATGCAATACTTCAGTAGTGTCATATTCTTCTTATTTCAAATGACTAAACCTTTTGAGTCTGAAGGTCTGCCACGCTTCAGGCGTATAACAGATAACTCATTTTTTCTGCCACATTATTTTGTCCAACAGGGATATCAATTCTTGTAGGCACATTTGCAGCAAGTATATGTGATTTCATCACTTTCGTTGCATCATTAAATGCATTTGGCATTTGATTGACACATCGTTGCATCATTCAATTATTCTTACTTCATTTTCACATTGATTGCTTCGTGAATCAAAATAAGAAAAATTCTCTTCATTCTTCTGGAACAGTCTTTTCTCCCCCCTAACGGCGGGAAAATTGTCTTATCAAAATGACAGTCCACAAACCACATGGTAAACATATCCCAGTCAAGGGTTCTCAATATTGAATGATAAATGGTGTTCAACATCAATGCCTAATCGACGATGATGCCTCATTTCAGTACGTTATGGCAATGCAATAGGCACATAGATAACACGACAAAAACTCGTAAATGTGTAATGTTTGGCTGGTGCCCAAACACGAGTTGTACTGTGAAGTATTAATGGTTGGCAATAGGTCTCAACCAAATCAATAATGCATCATGTAAAATGACATGTCCCCATGTAGAAAACTTGACAATTTTGTTTTCATGAGCAAAGTGCGGGTAATCAATTTCATCCGCTTAATAAATGCTTCTGCTAAACCATTTTGAGTATGGACATGAGGAACTTCTGGTCCTTATTTAATAGTCTGTAGACTGAGACTCTTATGACCTTTATTACAATTAAGTTGCACCACTTCAAACTTAAGGTACTCATCCAGGAACTTCATGTCCTGATCATGAGGATCTAGGGACTTCATGCCTGATTTTCATGCATGATGGAACTTCAGGTCCAATCATTTTTATATGATAAGGATCAAGAAACTGCAGGTTCTGATCTAATCAAGGAACTTCGGGTCCTATATATACTCATCGTAACAAAAGAGAAATACAATAAATAAATTAAAGCAATAGGCGGTAATTCCAGTCATACTAAATAAATTGCATATAAGTAAATAAAGCTTGTGACAAGGGCTTTAATTCAGCACCATTCATATAAATCAAAACTGAAAGCAGTAGGCGGTAAAACCGTCCATGATAAATAAATTGCTTTAAAGTAAATAGAACTTGTGAAAGTGTTTTAAGCCAACATCATTCACATAAATAAAAAGTATCTGATTCCTTTTTTTTTTTCTTTCCTTTCTTTGTCTGCCTTTGCCAGTCTGGAACCCAGGGCCAGCTGGATTATTGTGGAGGTTGCACAAATTCAATTTAATCCAAAGAGCTACCAAAGACTGGCGTTGTTCTTGCATAGCCCAAAGAACATGGCATCGCGAAGTAAGAACCTCCCTACAAGGACATAGATGACAATGGGGTTGACAGAGGCCTATGTGGAGTCAATCCTGCCATCACCATCTCAGACAACCGAGTATTCATGAGAGTTCTCGAGATTCGTAAAAAACGACGCGATCTGGGTTTCCAAGTCTGATGAGATTCTTCTGGATCTCTAGAAACCAGTTGTCAGGTACGAGTTTTCTTATCTCGTGACGACTTAATGTCGTTGTAAATTTCAATTCTCACCAGAATTCGGTGGGGCGCTTCAGGTGCGATGGGAAAGACGAAAAATGGACATACCTTTGCTTGTTTTGCTGCACCTTTATTTGTCTGTAAGATCTCTTCATCTCTCTTGTCCACGAGAGAGATACGAGATTGTAAGTCTAGCAGGGATAAGGATCAGCACATCAACAAATAGAGTGATAAAAGAAAGATTGATGGATTTTTGTGACAAGATGTTCTTCCGTGTTTGCCGTGTCTGGCTTGCCGTCTCTACTCTATGATTTTTTTGGTGCTACTTCTCAGAGCTAAACTGCTCCTAATACCGCAAATTCGACTTGTGTTTATCCGAATTTATGGCGTTATGTTTTCCACTGACATGAGAGTTTTTCGTGTTGATAACGTATTGTATAATCGGCGGTGTGTGCAGTGGAATAAATAAAACAAGAAACAAAATTTACGAGGTTCCTCTACAGTTAGTGTGATTGGAGTACATCCTCGGAGCAGCAGTAGTACTCTCCTTTCCTCTTCCTCTCTTTTTCTTTCCTCTTTCTTCTTTCACAATCTCTTCCGTGAACTTCTCACTCCTTTGGTGTTGTCTGGGGTTTGTATTTATATAGAAAATAGGAGTCGTATGAAGCAAGCTTCGACAGACAGTGGAATGGCAACTTGCCCATTATTTAATTATTTGAGTGGACATCCACTGTTCTACAACACGAACAACATTTTTAACAATCTGAAAAATATAAGAACATCTTTAAAGGAGATCTCAAATTTTAAACATACTTAAACTTAAAATTTATGTGGCAGTTTCATCTTTGTTTTTTAATCTTATTCTCCACCGAATATGTTAAATTTAAACTATTATTTATTACATATTTACTTTTCATAATTGTAATAAGTATTTTTATAACAAAAAAATAATAAGAAAAATGATAAAAATTATTCATTAATCACTACAAATAGATTTGAAGTTGTTGTCAATCCACATCATGCCATTTAGGAATTCGCATTTCGGTTGGAATACACTAGTGTTGTATTTTTCAACTGTTATTACTGATGTGAACTTTTTGACTTTTCCTTTGGAGACGCTCTAATACATCAGTCTATCTTGAAAAAAGAATTCCTTCTTAATGAATGAAAACAGTCCTATTGTTTGAATAATTCTTTTGCTTATGATCTTTCAATGATAATAAAGATAATAAACAGTTCATGTTACAATGTTTGTACGGTGAAAATACATTAATCGTAAGTGAAGAGACAAGTAAGTTCCCATGAAAGAACACAAGCATTATAATTCTAAAAAAGATACAAACTACGTGAGGGTTATTTGGCGGTTTATATTAAGTGAACGATATTATTGTTGTATCCAACTTTTAGGATATATTTCTTAATGCCTTTCCACTTATATTATGACATGTGATGTAGCGTCTTATGTTTTGAGTACACTGAAAAATCTCTATCCTCAAAGAGAAATAGGATTAGTTGGTTGGGTTAGGTACAACTAGAGAGCTATATATATCACTCAAAGTTGAAATGCACTCACGACAATTTAAGGATTCACATGAATCCCAAATGAGTCCCACTTATTATAAATAGTCAATATATTTATGTAATCCTACCAACAAAATGTATTTGTATGGAAGATGTTTCAATTTTAACCTAGCCGGACCATATTCGAATTTTTGCAGCTAAATTTGAATCACTTTTGCTGTCACGTTGGGCCATAATTTAATTTCTTCCCCTAGGAAAGATGGACTAGGGTTTCAAGCAGTGGCGAAGCCACGTGAGGGCGAGTAGTGGCGGCCGCCACTCCCCTATCCGGAAAACACGACTGGAGCTCTGGGTTCAGCCCCTCCCCTCGTCGGAAAACCCGACTGGTTCATCCCTCCAGCATCTGGTTATGCTGCACAGAGCAACAGATTTCCTTCTTTTTTTTTCAAATATCTAGCCAAAACGACGTCGTTTTGGTCCTGGTGAAAAAAAAAAA
Organism: Cotoneaster glaucophyllus; assembly: GCA_036320875.1. Lineage (NCBI taxonomy): Eukaryota > Viridiplantae > Streptophyta > Magnoliopsida > Rosales > Rosaceae > Cotoneaster > Cotoneaster glaucophyllus. The sequence goes on along the minus strand of CM070059.1, from coordinate 9,865,216 downwards.
TTTAAAAACTAAAACAAAACGATGCGTTTCGTATGTTTGTAAAAAAAATAAAAATAATAATATATGTAAGGGAGGACCACGTGTCCCCCATTCCCTCAATCCTTTCCATGTATCAGAGCCAATGTCCCCCTTTTCTTTCAACCTTTCCCAATTCCCATCCAATCAGAGACAGAGACCAAAGCTGCCCTGCCCCCCAAAATCCCAAACCTTCAAATTTTTAATTCTTGTTTCCGTTGGTTTTGCTGCCGTCACCGGCCAGGCTCCACTCCAGTCACTCTCCAGCCGTTGAGCCGCCTTCCACCTTCAAAGTTAAATTTTTGGATCCCTAAATTTATAATCCCTAATAATTAATCCTAATTAATTATTTAATGCGAATTTTGTTTAATTGGTATGAATCATATGGTAATGCTTATTAGTTATTGATTATTGACATGATTAGTTGAATTGAATATTTATTTATTGAATCATTTGTATGATTATTGGTATTGATTAATTGAATGGTTGGTTGGATTAGTTATTAAGCATAATAATATAGTCTACTTTAGGATTAAGAGTAAGAATTTTTTTTTCTTTCCATTTTACAGTTACATAATGAAACAATACTATAAGAAACAATGCTTAAATCCTCATTCAAACATTTCAAGTAGTTCTTCTCCTTCAAATATTTCAAGTAGTCCTCCTCCTTCAAATATTCCGAGTAGTTCACAACAAAGTGAGGCCACTGAGTTGGATGAAATATTGGCTAATCTTCATGCAAACAATTGTAATTTGTTTGTATTGATATGAAACCTATTATGCGACGTTTTCATGATATAAAACCTTGCCGGCAACAATTGTAATTTGTTTGTATTGATAAATTATAGAAGACATTACTATATAAAAGGATTTGGTTGTTGCTATTCTTTTGAACCTTGCAATCTTTTAGCTTCGCCCTTCCCCCCGTCAATTCCTGGTTTCGCCACTAGTTTCAAGTTTCAACCCAATAAAAAGGAGAAAATTTTCAATGTGCTGAAAACACGATTCAAAATACAAGTGTCATAGTACAAGTGGTTGAAAATTTTTTTTAAGCTTCCAACCAATTGTATTATTACACTTAGTGTATGATACTCGGTAGTGTTTTCGGCGCACTGTTTTCTCCACAAAAGAACTAGTTATCTGGATGTGAAGTACATATCTCAAATGTTTGCATCCATGTGTGTAATATGTATATATCAGGCTCTTCAAGGGAAGGGATCCCCATTTTTCAAAAAAAAAAATGGGTACATCTTCTTGACCATTAGATTTGGCTTTAATGAAATTCTGTGATTGAAATTAAATCACAGGCCACAAAATCTCAACCACAGAATTTCATTAAAGCCAAATTTAACAGTCAAGAGGGTGTCCCCATTTTTTTTGAAAAATGGGAATCCCTTCTCTTAAATGACTATATATAATGCCAATAAGTGTGATGATAACTTTGGAATTATTCATGCAAAACATGTAGCATGAGAAAATGAATAAATAAAATAATTAAAATAAATTGTGACAAGAAGGTTGGTAGGCAAACTTTGAAGGAGTGTGATGAAATTAAATTCTCATTGAATGTCCGTTAGGTATATTAATGAATTGGTCTACTAAATGCCCATAATTAGCTCCACGCAGGAAGCCATTAAACGATATCACTTTGACAAATTGTAGTTGAATGCTATTTTCAAACATTTATGGGATACAACCATATTTTTTTGACATCACCATCCCTTATTTTAATAGCCGTTTGACCCCAAAACTCTTATCCTAGTTGAAAATTGACCCTTGGAATATATTTTTTTGGTAATTACCCTCTTGAACTAGTTGAAATCAGCTAATTAACCCATAATCATTAGATTTGATGAAATTTCATCAACTTTTTCGTCAAATACTGGGACAATTTTACCCTCTAGAGTGAATCACATGTGGTCATGTGCCAGTATTTGATGGTGAAGTGGATGCATTTTCATCAAATTTAACAGTGAGGAGTTAATTAACTGATTTCAAATAGATCAGAAAGTTAATTTACCAAAAAAATACTTCATAGAGTCAATTTCAACTGAGATAGTAACTCAGGAGGTCAAACGACAGTTTATTGCTTACTTTAAGTACATACACACCACCAGCATCAAATATCTCTCTACTCGCTTTACAAAGAGCAATTTGTATCGTGTTAATAATACAAGATAAATTACACACATGTTTATTACATTGACACAAAACTCCACTGTAGCGGTGTGCTGTGGATATGATGATGGAGAGAGAAAAAACACTAGTACATTCCCTATTCATGTGATTTAATGCAAAGGATGGCCAATGTTTTGAAACATTTAAATTTTCAAAATACATGGATACAAGTCCCAATCTGAGATTAATGAGTTTCCTTAATTAGGCAGGTCCTCGCTACATTTTCATAGGTGATATAACTACACAAAAGTATATACATATCTATGTACACTTTATGTATGTGCTTGTATTATGATGACTTCATGTATACATACATGATACACACATACACATGTAAGCAACCGATTGACCCGGCATGTTGCCAGTCCCCCGTGGTGTGTTGATGGTCGACCGCTCGTCTCTCGTCTACCAAAATCGAATCGGGGTTCGCCAAAACGGCGTACATGAATGACCCTATTATACGGTATACGATACGTATACAATATACGTACATGTAGATGAGTATTGATGAGGATTATTTGGATAAAATATACCAGGAGAGGACAGTCGGGAAGAGGAGGGTGTGTATTTAATAAGGCATGAATGCTAGCATGAGCATTTATAGGCCTAACTTGAATTTGGAGAGATTTTTCAGTGTGTCAGGAACACGGTCCAGTACACCAAATGTCATAGCACAAGTCGTTGGATACTTGAAAAAGAAATTTCCGACCATTTGTATTATAACACTTAATTTATCGGGCCGTACTGCTAACACACTGAAAAAATTCTCCTCGATTTGTAGCTCATGATCCTCTTACTCCTTGATTAATTTTGGGAAGAGTTTTTACTGGCATTATTTCCTTTCTGAATTATAATCAAATTAAGAAGGGGCGCCATAGTAGGTGAGAAACCGATGCTACTCTGCTTTCAATACAAGACCAAAAAACATGTGTAGCTATTGTGGTGCAAACCCTTGATGTCAAATTTTGGTTGGGAATTTGGTGATGCGTGTTTAATTAGTTGAAATGGCCCGGGGACTTATTGTGATGATGGCAACACTCAACAAGGAACCTTAAAACTCATTAGATTCATTACAATTAGATGGAAAAAGATAAAACAAAATCATGGGTTTTATTTTGATGAAGAACACATATTTTGCCCCCACAAAGATAAGATTATGGTGAGTAAAACTAGTCTGATTGTAAGAGCCTTGTAACTTAAGTTATTACGAGTGTTTATTTATGCATTTGAACAATGACGGAGCCAGAATTTTATGGTAATGGGATCATATAATTTATCAAAAAATATCATTGGATCATTTCGTCGAACTTCTAATGAGTACCTGCCGAGTTATGACTCATTATGTCAATTTTTCCGAGGCCTATCGAGTGAAGGTTTTCGTCAACACGAGAAATATGAGAAGAAAGACAAAGATAAGAAAGAAGAAAATCTACAAGTAGCACTACATGGGGTTGCACAAAAGAAGCAGGGGTTTGTAATTCAGTGTTTTTGACTTATTCTTTTAGTTTATCATAGTTATGTATAGGGTTCATACACAAATATACAGATAAATATACTTGAAGTTATGAAGCCATTGGAGTCATGAGCAACCAATGACCCCATGCTCTGCATTCGAGGTTTTACATTCGAATCTCTCCTCCCCCAATATCGTTCAACCAAAAATAATCATCATGCTTGTTTTGCGATACATATTTGTGATCTATTACATGGTTTGAAGAACCCCCTGATTTCATTGCCGAAGTTTTTGCCTGAGGACAGGTGTAATATTACTCAATATTTGATCTATCCATTTTAGCGTGTGGAACTATTTTTCATATATTATGCTGAAATCTCCACAAAATTTTAACGAGACAACATTATCATACCATATTCTCTTGTATCAAAGAAGGACTTACGTAAAACAAGTTTGTCACCACCGTGACATTCTACCATTTCAGTTTAAAAATACAATAGCATATGAAGTTTCTTTGCACAAAACCTTGCATTATTAGACCCGAAAGCCACAATTGCGATAAACACGTTATAAGTTGTTCTCCTCGTACAAATATATTTTTCATCAAATGCATATCGCACTCACTTTCAAATAAAAAAGTAAAGAGTTTAAGGCTTTGATTTGATCATAGGGAAGTTGAAAACTACAACCAAATTTGGTAAATAGGAAATTTGAAAAAACAGGGTAGATGGAAGTGAATAGTATTTTTCTTGGGGCAGTGGCAACTGTAAAGCATCCTCACTTAAGGTTCATTAAATCAGATTTTAATTATTCAAAACTTAAAGTGCATTTACTGCACCTGATTATGACATTATGTGTCATAAATAATAGAAGGAAAAAGGATCCTATTCGGTGTTGCAAAAAAAAAGGGATCCTATCCGAATTCATTTTGTTAGGATTCCTAGAATCTTCACGTCCTAATCGTTCATCGTATATCGTGCGGTCAATTTTCGTCAGATTATATTTGTGTTTAATTTTAAATAAAAAAAAATCAAATGATTTATGACCGCAAGATACACGATGAATGACTAAAATTTGGAGATCCCTAGGATCCCCACAAAGTGGATCCAAATGGGATCCAATTCCATAATAAAATAGGTACCTGTAAACGTAGTTAAGTTGGCTAAAATACTGTACTCAACCCTCTGCACACAAAGTTAAATTTCTGTCTCAATTTAAATAAATTAGAATATAACATAACTTTGCTTTTCTTTGCCAACGGATATGCTAAAATATATTCAAGTTCTGCAAAATATGCTAGACATAAAACACTTCCTCTTTTTGGCATACCACTGTGGTCCAACAGCCATGCATATACAGCATGCTGCCAATAACTTGCCAAAAAAGCAACAACATTAATACAGAAACCAAATTTCATTAAACTTTTTGAACCTTAACACGGATTTAATATTAGCTTTGTACCCGATCTAGTTGCTCTTTTCTATGCACCCGATTCCAAATATTCTTTCTCGTGTTTATATGAATTTAATGTAAATTATCTGACGTTTATCAAAAATAAAATCAATAATACACAAGCAAATCAAATTTGGGAAAAATAATGAAGGCATAAACTGATACAAGTCTTGTAAATTATGCTAGAAAAAGCAACCAACCTTTTGAATGTACATATACTCTTCTGTAGGACTAACAGATCTAATTCTTCAAAGAAAAAAGACTAGTTGTAGAATATCATATACAAAAATCATATCAAGCACGATGAACAAGTCTTCTCTTCCTCTCAATTTGATCTGTTGAGATCGATCCGAGGTTTCTTCACCGTTGGCAGCGGAACAACCGAATTGCACCGAGGACATTTAGGGTTATTTCTCATGATCAGTACATAAGATAAGCAACCAGGACACCCTGCTGCAAATGGTGATGCAAATTGCTTGTCCTCACTGTCCTCCTCCTGAGTTTCTTTGATGGGTGACGACGACGAGGAGTAAGTTGGCGAAGATGACAGCGATGACTTCAACATGGACGAAGATCGCCTCTTGATCGGTTCCTTCTCTGCTCTTTCGAGGGCAGATTTTACCTTGTCCAAAGTGCATAGGCTCTGGTAATTGCATGAGGGTGGTGGTGATGATGAAACTAACTTCAAATCAAGGTTAGTGCTGGTTTCATCAAAGAGATTTAGTGGGCCTTTCGACGACGCCGATGGAGGGAAGTTCAAATCTTGCATCTTTGGAACTGTTCGATTGGTTTGGCCTTTTTGATCTGAGTTTGAATGTGAATTTTGGGCACTGCACCTTTCAAGATACACTTTCCCTGACTGCAAACAATCAATATACAAATATACTAAGTACATAAATAAATAATAATAAAAAGGTGAATTGAATATTTACAATTAATCAATTTACTGATATAAAGATATAGCTTTTAAAGAATGTAAAATGGGATTAAAACTTGCAGAGCATTGAAGAACAACACCAAATTAATTGATTAAGTACAGAAATATATCCTCATCCTATTAATTACACACCCTTTTGAAAATATTTTTTTTTTGTTGAAACAATATCAATAAATAATTACAAAAGTTTGTAACAACTTTCTCAGCAACCAAACAGACATTCCCAAATCAATGAATTAAGCAAAAGAAAACACATCACAATATCAGTTAAATTCGTGAAAGAAACAGAATTGAATGTCATGAAATCAGAATTCAAAGAAACCTAATCCAAAACAAGAACACAACAATACAAAACCACATCAAAATCAAGTTCCCAAGTTCTTCCCACCAAGAAATGTAAAAACACACTGTTTGATTGATTTTCGGGAAACAAACATGACCCAGATGAGAAAATCGACCAACCTTCAAGTCCAAGCGCTTTTCCCAGCCATTGGGGACCTGTAAGTCGAGGTCCAGTTCCTGGGAGTCGTTGGGAAGCTTGGAAGAAGACGACCCACTCCCACCAAGCAAGTCTCTTGTAATCAGAGCCGTTGATTTCTCACCACTAGAATCACTCCCAACGCTCAGATGTTGGTCGTCGCTGTACCCACTAAGAACCCGAAACAGAGAGCTCACGTCAGCAGCCATTACTGGGGCCTTACAGAGCTTCGTTTTCTGAGGGCGAGAGAGGGAGAGAGAGAGAAGGAGAGGGGGTCTTTGGGATTTTTATAGAGTCCAACTGTATATGGTAGTAAATAAATATTGCCCGTTATGTAATATTTAAAAAATAAATTGGAAATAAATTAGAAAATACATTTATGTTATTTATCGATTGCTAATTTTATTTGCTATTATTAATATTAGTTTAAATTTGAATTAAGCTAATAATAAATCTAATTGAATTTGATTAATGGCTTCATTTATTGTTTGGGATATTAATTGATGGGGTTGTGGGAGGGGGTGGGAGGAGAATTCAAGGAAAGGAGGCACCTAAAGTTATGGTAGCATTAAATGCTTTTGGAATACTAATATCTAATAGTCTATCTTCTTCGACGTATGATTCTCTCCTCTTTCTTTTCTCTTCTTCCCTCCCTTCCTAATTGAATGGTCACGGTTAAGCCACATCAATATCTTATATTAATTTTTTTTTATAGCAAGTGAGAGATAAAATAAGAAAATGTGAGAGGAGATGATGGAATGGGATGGAAAAATGAGGGGAGAGAATCCTGCTCCCTCTTCTTCTTCTTTTTTTTATTTTAAAAAAAATAATGAGAAGACTTTCTCAAAAGTGAATTATCTGTCACTTCATAGATTAACGTTAATTTTTGTGTCAACATTATAAAATATTGTCTAAAAAACATGAGGTGTTAGAGAGTCCATAAAGAGTTCTACATTTATGGTGTCTTTACCAACCGGCTGGGGGGGGGGGGTTGGAATGAAATGAAAGGGAACCATTCCCGATTGAAAGGATTCCAGTGTTTACTCAACATTTTGGGAATAAAAACATGATGGGGTCCACCAGAAAATAGGAATTGGAATTCAATTCCAGAATGTGGAGGAATTGGATTACTGAGATGGAGGTGGTAATCCCACTCCGGATGAAAGCCTTCATCTGGAATCATACTTTCCTACCTAAAATATCCTTAAAATACTTCAGCACCCAGCCCTCCATCTGTTTCTTTCTCTCGCCTACTCCCTTACAACTTTCCATCTGTTTCTTTCTCTCGCCGACTCCCTTACAACTTCCTCACCTGGATCCCTCCATCTGCACATGCACCTTACTAGATTAAACTTTGAAGCCGCCATCAGAAGCTCATCTGCCCTTGCACCGTTGTAGGAATCCGAGGTTCTGACAAATTATTTCCGATTATGATGTTCTAACCCACACTGAGATTTCCCTAAAATCTAACCCGCACCGACAAAGGAGCAGGAAACAGAGAGAGGGAAGAGGAGATGAAAAAAGGAAAAAAAAATTAAAGGAAGGAGGAGATGAAAAAAAAGGAAAAAAAAATCAAAGGAAGGAAGTCAGGGAGAGGAATGACGAAGGAGCAGGAAACAGAGAGATGAAAGAGGTGATGAAAAAGGGGAAAAAAATCAAAGGAAGGACGTCAGAGAGAGGAAGTAGATGAATAAGGGAAAAAGAATCAAAGAAGGAAATGCGGCTGTAGTGTTCTACAGCCACATATAAATCACTTTTTTTAATTACTATTATATTATATAAAATTGTATTAAAAGAAATAAGCATAAAATATTTGATTTGTGACATGGGCATTTTAGTAATTGTAATGTTTTATACTCCGATTCTATTGAATTAGTAAACAGTTTTATGGATTCACTATCATTTCTATTCCGATTCCAAAACATTTTAGTAAACAGTTTTTATAGAAATCTGGATTTTGATTCTCCTCAATCCAATTCCTCCAATTTTGATTACAGTTACGTAAACGAACCATTAAGAGAATTCCCTTAACATTTTTCTATTTTTTAAAGCTTGTTTGAGATTGTTTTTATATGAAGTATTTCTACTCATAAACGATTGTAAGGGCATCTCCTATGGGAGATGCAAAATGACCATTTTAAGGCATTTTACATTTTTTCTTTGTTAGAAAATTCTCTAATGGCAGAATATAAATTAATTATCTTCGTCAGTAAATAAAAAAAGCTAAATTTGCATTTGTTTTACATATTCTTAAAAGAACACTTGAAAATGCATCATGATGAAGCATCTGATAAGTGCTTTTTCGAAAAGCATTCTATGACCTAAAGTTGCTAAAACAAACGGAGGAGAGGATCAACTAGTTCAGTATAATTCCCTACTTCTAAATTTTTCTGTCAAACACTGGCCATGTAATCATTGACAACCGAGACATCAAAATTGATTTTGAGAGCACTGAATTTAGGAGCATTCCATCTAATGGTTGGGATGATTTGATCAATAGAATAATAGGAGTTCGTAGGCCTCACATTTGCAACAAAGGACTCTTGCTAACGCTATCTGCACTTTTCAGGACGTTCATCGGGTGGCAGAGATCCCATCAAAACCTTTGTTAGCTAACTGTGATAGTTAGGCAGAAAGCTTTGGGAGGTGAGAAGTCTTCATGTGTTCAACTTTCTTTTCGTGTTCTAAACACATTGTTTTTAAATTCCTCTTCCTCCAGTCTCTTCTATTTGAATTGTTACAATTAAATCACGTTAATGTCTTGTATTGACTTATTTATAGTTTTTTTTAGTACATCGATATTTTACACTAAAGGGAGAGAGAGTTTGGCTAAGTCACACAATGGGCAACCTGATTTGGTATCGAATTCGTCATCCACGAGATTCGAACTTAAGATCTCTCACTTCCAAGTGAAGAGGAATACCAACATATCGTAGTACTAAGTGACGACTTATTTATGGTTAGAGAGAAGGAGAGGGAACATGAGAAGATCTGGAAGGGAGATATAATCCTACTCCCTATGCTTAGATAACATATATATCTTTATGGATAATGATAGCTAGACCAAGTTTTTAGACCAAATTTGCAAACTATGTGATGTGTCACCAATAGGAAATAAGCATGGTAATTAACAATTAAGTAATAATTCAATCACCAACAGCCACGCCATCTTATTTACAAAATTTGATTTAAATAGATGGTCTCCCTACTATTATCCAATCTTTATAACCGAAACTTCTTATGATTTCATAATTTATATCTTATTAATTAACAAACTATGGCTCTAATAACTACATGAGTTAATCCAAAACAATTGAAATTATATAAGATCAAAGTAAATGGTAGAATCTTTATAAGACTTTCATAATGCACTCATAGTGCCACAATAAGATTATAGGGTCACAATTTGACTTGGGACAATAAGATATCGAATTCACTATGTTATCCTCATCATTGTTGGAGAACAATTTAGTACAGAAATAACAGAAATACAGAACTTGAAATACTTATACTTTATTACTCAAAAATATACTTGCAATACAGAATGATATACAATAAATACAGAAAATTAAAATGATACTAACTTGAATGAAACCAGAGGTAGAGGCTAGGGCGAAAACTATGTCCTTCGAACAGTATTTCCGTCCAACTCTTGTGCTTGTGGTTCTACAACGTCTGCTCGACCAGGATACAACTACCTAATTCTATAATCCACACTACATTATAGAATTCTAACGAATTTCTTTGTGTGTTTACTCTATATGAAAAGATTGTACGAAAGAAAGGATGGAGAAAAGATGATCACTTGGATACTGAGATTGGAAATATATAGGTTGGTTCACACCCTTTCAAATACTTGTTCAATGTATTTGAAAGTACACAACTCTTTCTAAGAGCTGTGTCTTTTAATCAAAACGTTTTAATTAATAAATTAATTAAAACTTAATTTGAAAATTTAAAATTAAAGAATCAGATTAATTGTATTTAGGCTATATTATACAAGCCTAATCCAAATGGTCCATGTTCTAATTACTAGAATAAAGCACTAAATCTATATAAAGGTCATTGGGAATCTTGTTTTCTCCAATGTGGGACAAGAGTCTCAAAACTCCCAACAATACCCCACATTTTGAGACGACTATTTGATCCTAGAGGAACTAAGATACGAGAGTAAACAATAGATTAGGGGTGGGCAAACGGGTACAGGAACCGCGGGTCGGGGCGGGTAATCAAGGTTCGGGGCGGGTACGGGCCGGTTCCAATTTTTTAATAAGAGAAACAGGCCGGGCCGGGGCGGGGTGATGAAATTTTAGGGGCGGGCCGGTTCTAAATGTATAGAAAAACGGGGCCCCGCAAGGCCCGTTTGTAACTCTCCCCGAGACCCAGCCCATTAAATGGCAGTTAGTAACTTGGTTGGATTCCAGAAGACTCCCACCGCCCCACTCCCACCCACTCGCATCGACATTCCCTCCCACCCACTCTTCTCCTCCTCGACGAAACCACTATGACAGAAGTTATCGACTCCATCACCGCCGTCACGACCACCACGATTGAGTCGCCGTCACGATCCAAGACTGAATGGACTCCCATGGCTGACGACAAGTCCGTAGGCGTCGCGCGTCTTAAGTTTCGATGGAACTAAAGCTGAACAAGGACTGGGGAAGCAATCGAAAATTGTTTGGCTGTTGGAGATCAAGATGACACCCAGGTGCTATATTCTTTTTTATGTTTGATCATATAGGCTAATTTACGAGTTTCATCTTCAAATATCAATTTTGATCTTGATAGTTAACATCCATACAGTTCGGATTTAGTTCAAGGTTTAGTTTATGTGCACAATTCTGACCTTGAATGGGTATGGATTTGTAGAGCATACAATTTCTGCATTTAAAGGAAGAGAAAAGGTGGGTTTTGATGAATTTGTATTGTTGCAGAAGAGGTGGTCTCTCGGAATTGGGAGGAAGAAACAAGGTGGATTTCTAGTGGATTTGCAGAAGAAACAGAGATGTCCCTCGAGTTGGACCCGTGGACCCGTCCCGAACCAGCCCGTTTCAAACGGGTCGGGTTAGGTTCGAATCCAAATATCAGAATCCTTCTACCCGGCTCGGCCCGCCCCGGTGTATTTTAAAACGGGTCCGGTCCGATCCCTCCAAATTTGGGCCCGGCCCGGCCCGTGCCCACCCCTACAATAGATGTGACATACATCAGGAGAGGTGTCTTTTGGACTTGAACCTACCTTAGTATATACTTATCGGATTTACTAGATGACGCAGTGAATATAAAATCTTGAACTGTTCATCTCCGCAGTAAACCAAGACAATAAGCAAAACATATGCCACACCAACACATTGCAAATTCATACGTTTGTGTTCATTTTGGTCCTGAACAAATCCTGGATTCATGAGAGCTTTAGAGAACGTAGCCATGTAATTCTCATAAATGCGACCCCACATTTACTCTCATATAGGTGATATTTGATTAAGAATAGGTTGCTACTATTCCACTTGATTTACAAGTATCAATATCATTAAACTAATGTATCTTACACCCATTAGCAGTCACACACTTCTTCCATCATAGGAATGGGTATGTAAGTGTGTTTCTTCTTTGAAGCTAGCCAAACTAGTTTGCCTATTGAACCTAGACCATGGGATCTCCAATCAACTAGGTTAGGTTTCCGTTTGGTAGTTTCATTTTACTCTATTGGCTTTAAACCCATTCCCCTCGATGTATGCTTAACTTGCTCTCTAGATAAACCTTTAGTAAGCGGATCTGCGATATTATCTTTTGACTTGACATAGTCAATAGAAATTACACCACTCGAGAGCCATTGCTTTATTGTATTATGCCTTCGTCTAATTTGTCTAGACTTCCCATTGTATACACTATTTTTGGCTCGATATTGTGCAGCTAAACTATCACAGTGTATACATATTGCTGTGTTTAGGCCATATGGGAACATCTTCCAAAAAATCTCTTAGCCACTCAGCTTCTTCTCCAGCCTTATCGAGAGCTATAAATTCCGATTCCATCGTTGATCGGGCTATGCACGTTTGTTTGGAAGATTTCCAAGATATTGCTGCTCCTCCCAAAGTAAATACATATCCACTTGTGGATTTGTATCAGTACTATCAGATATCCAATTTGCATCAGTAAATCCTTCAAGTACAGGAGGATACCTTGTATAATGCAATCCATAATTCATTGTATGCTTTAAGTATCTCAATACTCGAACTAAAGCTTCCCAATGATCATGCTTAAGATTGCATGTATATCTACTCAGTCTACTCACTGAGTATGTTATATCAGGCCTTGTACAGTTCATAATGTACATAAGGTTTCCAATAACTTGTGAATATTCATGTTGAGAAATAGCATCACCACTATTTTTCTTTAGTTTGTTATAGGCATCAAAAGGAGTAATTGCATCTTTACTTTCCAAATGACCATACTTTCTAAGTGTAGCTTCTATATAATGGGATTGTGTAAGAATATAACCATCTTGGTTTCTTTTAATTTTTATACCAAGAATCACATCAGCTAGACCAAGATCTTTCATGTCGAAACTTGATTTCAATATCTTCTTGGTCCAATTTATTATCTCTTTGTTAGTTCCCATTATAAGCATATCATCTACATATAAACACAACATAACGCAAGCATTATTTTTAGTTTTTGTGTAGACACACTTATCACACTCATTTATCCTAAAACCATGTGTGATCATAATATGGTCAAATTTTTCATGCCATTGCTTTGGAGCTTGTTTAAGCCCATATAGCGATTTCACAAGTTTACACACTTTGTGTTCTTGACCTTTAATCACAAACCCCTCGGGTTGTTCCATATATATTTCCTCATCTAAGTCTCCATTTAAGAACGCAGTCTTTACATCCATTTGATGTATTTCCATGTTATGGAGTGCAGCTATAGCAATCAACAATCTTATTGATGTAATTCTCGTTACAGGCGAGTATGTATCAAAGAAATCCAAACCATGTTTTTGACGGTATCCTTTAGCTACCAAACGAGCCTTATATTTATCAATTGTACCATCAGGTTTTAATTTCTTCTTAAAGATCCATTTGTACCCAATTGGCTTTTTGCCAGGGGGCAAATCGGCTAATTCCCATGTATGATTTTGCATAATAGAATCTATTTCACTGTTAACTGCATCCTTCCAAAATAGAGCTTCAGGAGTGGACATGGCATCCTTGAATGATTGAGGTTCTGTCTCGGTTAATAAGGTCACAAAATCAGGCCCAAAGTCCTTTCGAATTTTGGTCCTTTTACTCATTCTAGGTTCAAGTTCTTATTCTTCTTGAACTCTAGACGAGGACGAACCATCATCATGTTCTCTAGATTCGTCATTAACCTCAGATACGTCATCATGCAATCTCTTTTTCAATAAATTAGACTTGCCTATTTTGTATGGAAATATATCCTCAAAAAATATTGCATTTATAGATTCTATAATAGTATTGACATGGATATCACTTACTTCGGAATGAAAAACTAAGAATCTATAAGCTGAACTATTAGATGCAAAACCAATAAAAACACAATCTATAGTTTTTGGCCCTAATTTCGTTCTCTTTGGCAAAGGGACTTGTACTTTTGCAAGGCAACCCCACACTTTAAGCAATTTAAACGCTGGGGTTCTTCCTTTCCATAATTCATATGGTGACTCCTTTCTCGTTTTAGGTGGAATTCGATTCAAAATTTTATTTGCAGTAAGTAAAGCTTCGCCCCACATATTGTATGGAAGCCTAGAGCTATTCAACATGGAATTGATCATGTCTTTAAAAGTCCTATTTTTCCGTTCAGCAACACCGTTTTGTTGTGGTGTATAAGGGGCTGTTGTTTGATGAATTATGCCATGTGTGGCACAAAATTCAACAAATGCATAAGACTCATATTCTCCTCCCCTATCGGTCCTTAAGACTTTAATCTTCTTGTTAAGTTGATTTTCAACTTCTGCTTTATATGTCTTAAACATATCTAAAGTCTCATCTTTACTATGAAGTAAATAAACATAACAATACTTACTGAAATCATCTATAAATGTTACATAATAGTTCTTTCCACCACGAGTTGGATATGATCTAAAATCACACAAGTCACTATGAATTAAATCTAATAAATCATTGGATTTTTCATGCACTGATTTAAAGCTTTGACTTGCAAATTTGGATTCGGTACAAGTCTCACATTTAACATTATCTAGATAATCAATTTTAGGTAGCAAACCTAAATTATGCATTCTAAAAAGAGAACGGAAATTTACATGTCCTAATCTAGAATGCCATAAATTAGAAGAATCAACAATATAAGCAGAAGCATTATTTATTTCATTCATAGCATTAGCAAGTACATTGAGTTTGAATAATCCATCAGCAAGGTAACCCTTTCCCACAAACATTCCCCTTTTAGTTAATACAAACTTATTGGACTCAAAAACTAGTTTGAATCCCTTATTACTAAGGATAGGACCAGAAACAAGATTCTTCCTTATATCGGGGACATACAGCATGTCAAGGAGGGTTAATTCCTTTCCAGAAGTGAACTTCAGAACACATTTCCCTATTCCAGCCACAACAGATGCTGATGCATTTCCCATAAACAGTTGCTCGTTCCCCTCGACTTTCTAGTATGAAGAGAACATCTTTCTATCACCACATACGTGACGAGTTGCACCGGTATCTATCCACCAATCAGCGTGGTCAGATACAAGGTTGATTTCAGAAATCATTGCAGCCAATGCATCCACATCATTTTGAATCAGGTTTGCGCGGTTGTTGTTGCCTTGATTTCCAAGACCTTGATCCCTTCGATGGCGACATTCTTGAGCCCTATGGCCTTGCTTTCCACAAACCCAGCAACTTCCCTTAATTTTCTTGAAGTCCTTGCCTTTCACACCAGGGGCATAGTTATTTTCCTTCTTCTTAGTTTTCTGGAATTTCGGCCTTTACTTTGATGAACTTCCTTCAACAACATTCGCCTTGGCTTCCATACTCGAAACCAGGCTCTTCTCATTCTTTCTGTTATCCTCCTCAATTCTCAGCCTAACAATGAGATCCTCAAGGGTCATCTCCTTACGTTTGTGCTTAAGATAATTCTTGAACTCTTTCCAAGAAGGTGACAGTTTTTTCTATAAAGGACGCCACTTGGAAAGACTCATTGATCACCATCACTTCAACATGAATGTCATGGATGATTTTCTGGAGATCTTCAATTTGAGAGACAACGGACTTGGAATCCACCATTTTGAAGTCCAGAAATTTGCCCACGACAAATTTCTTTGTACCAGCATCCTCGGTTTTATATTTTTTCTCAAGTGATTCCCAAAATTCCTTGGCTATTTTGCATACCACATAGACATCATACAATGAATCATCTAATGCATTAAGAATATAGTTTCTGCAGAGGAAATCATTATGTTTCCAAGCATCTATAGCCGTCAAGGTTTCTGCAGAAAAAATATTTTCTCCATCTGCAGTAGGTTTAGTCTCACGCAGAACATTAGCCAAATTCAGGGTTGTCAAATAAAACAACATTTTTTGCTGCCATCTTTTGAAGTCTCCGCTCCTGATTGTTCCATACTGTTCGAAGATTGTTGGAGAACAATTTAGAAACAGAAATAACAGAAATACAGAACTTGCAATACTTATACTTTATTACTCAAAAATATACTTGCAATACTGAATGATATACAATAAATACAGAAAATTAAAATGATACTAACTTGAATGAAACCAGAGGTAAAGGCTAGCGCGAAAGCTATGTCCTTCGAGCAGTATTTCCGTCCAACTCTTGTGCTTGTGGTTCTACAAAGTCTGCTCGACCAGGATACAACTACCTAATTCTACAATCCGCACTAGATTATAGAATTCTAACGAATTGCTTTGTGTGTTTACTCTATATGAAAAGATTGTACGAAAGAAAGGATGGAGAAAAGATGATCACTTGGATACTGAGATTGGAAATATATAGGTTGGTTCACACCCTTTCAAATACCTGTTCAGTGTATTTGAAAGTACACAACTCTTTCTAAGAGCTGTGTCTTTTAATCAAAACGTTTTAATTAATAAATTAATTAAAACTTAATTCGAAAATTTAAAATTAAAGAATCAGATTAATTGTATTTAGGTTATATTATACAAGCCTAATCCACACAACCATAAGGCCCAAGCCTTCAATCCATTTCCAAAGGGTCCATGTTCTAATTACTAGAATAAATCACTAAATCTATATAAAGGTCATTGGAAATCTTGTTTTCTCCAATGTGGGACAAGAGTCTCAAAACTCCCAACAATCATTTGTGTGGCACAAAACTGAGTCCGTCTTAAACTAATAAAGCTTTTACTTACTTTCTTCAATCAGAGAAACCATGAGTCAATATTAAAAAAAATGAGAATAAGAAGAAATGAGTATGAGATAAACAACTATGTGGTTACCTGTACCTAATCTTTTAGTCGCCTTATACCCAAAATCAATGTGAGACTTAATTTGTTAGCATTGGTTGTTAGTAAACGTATGAGATATGACATAAATGAGAATGATAATTGTTCCTTTGAAATATGTTCGTTAGAAATAAAATGTTTAAGTAAAGAGAGCCATACCACTAGATCAAAAGAAAGTTTGTCTTTTGCAATTATGTCAGGATTTGTGTTTGTGCATGTCTTTGATGTATTGTTGATTTTTTTAGTGAAACGATAACGGTTTTATTAGAACGTTAGTAAAAAGTAAAAATTTCGAAGAAGACATATTGAATTAAATCTAGGGAACTTTAATGAAAAAGGCTTTTTCAAACTTTTTATTAACCAAAAACCATCTACTAACTTTATTTAATAAAAAGGACTTAAACTTTAATGAAAAAGGACAAAAACTAGAAAGAACAACCAAAACAAGGAAGCCTCACGTGCAAAATAAGAAATTCATTTTCCATCCATGCCCCTGCCTTCCGTCAACCCACTTTTGTTAGAATTAAACTTTCATTTATTTACAAATATGCCATTGCCTCATTTATGTGCAAATATGCCATTTTCTAGAGGATTCGTCAAAAAAAAAAAAAAAACTTGCCAGTCGATACCAATTAACCCCCAACATAATTAATTATCTCTAATTCCTCGCCTCGCCTCCCATCAGATAAATTAAAAAAAAATTAAATTCCACAAATCACTACAAAATAATGAACTTTAGATTGGAAAATGACATAATTTCACCGAGTGTATCACATTGCACATTCACTTGTATAATCCAAACTTCTACACAAATTACTACAAAATAATGAAGGTTAAGGGAAGATTTCTTGGATCAATGAAACTTAAAGTGCGAGACTCACATCAAAGTTTATGATTATGTTTTTTTTTTTTTTTGGAAACTAGTTTATGATTATGTTTGGTCTGAATTATGTTTGGAAGTCTCATGCAATTGCCTTGGATCTATCTCATTATAAAATTGAACTCATGTGTGTGTGTGCAGTGGCGGAGCCAGGAATCTTACCCCAAGGGGTCGTAGTGTAAAAGTTCAAATAAAAATTTAGGATGGAAAAACATATTAAAAATGAAATCATAGTACTTTCATTCATAATTCATAACGGAAACAATATTACAAGCTATAATTGTCCACGACGAGGTTTCATATTTTGAAAACGAAGCATTATAGCTTCATTTTCAATACAAGCAAAAATATCTCTCTCAATATAAACAAGCAAGCTATCACTCAACCATTGATCTCCCATTTTGTTCCTAAGTGGACCCTTAACAATATTGTGGACCCTTAACAATATTCATGACAGAAAATGCTCTCTCCACTGAAGCAGTTGCAACTGGTAAAACTAAAGACAATGTAATGAGCAAATATACATAATTGAATACTTGATGCATCCTTGTCTCCACCATTTTTTTTGCAAGATCACCAATCCCTTCCAATTGAGAGAAATCACTACTGGAACACACATAATGAATATAAATCTCAAGTTGATCTTCAAGTGCCAAACGATCCTCATCCGAAAAGTCTTGAGGATAAAATTGAGCAAGACGAAGTAACTTTGGTTTATCAAAAGCTACAAATGAAATGGTTATTAAGTGGATCATAAAAAACCACATAAACAAATGAAATGGTTATTAAGTGGATCATAAAATACAAACTTTTCTTAAAGCATAGTATTGTACATGTGTTATTTATGTACTTATATACTTTTCACGTTTAATATATTTAATTTTTCTTGTTTATTTTTTGAAAAATTCTTCGATGCTACGTAGCATTAAATGCTACAAACATTAGATGACCTAGATTGATTGAATTATTTTTTTTATTATGATTCTATGAATCCAGACTATCCAATGCTCGTAGCATTTAATGCTACGTAAGGAAGCGTTTTAAGAAACTTTCCAAAATAATACACATGTATTTTTTATGTATCTGTTTCATAAAGAGTTTTCTCCAATTTCAAGAGCTGGCTTTGCAACTTAGTACTACGGCCTAGTAATATTTCTCTTCACTAGTAAGTATGAGGTTTTAGGTTCGATTCTCGTCAAAGATGAATTTGAATCACATTATTGCTAGCCCATTATGAGGCTAAGCCCACTCCATCTTTTTTTGTGTAGAAGAAAAATAAAAAATAAAACCTGGTTTTAAGTTCGGACCAAAACTTTGGGTTAGAAATTTATTAGTCTTGTTTTTAGGCCTTAACCGAAGACCAACTCAATGTCCAAATTGCATCCACAATCAAACCAGCCCACATCCAGTCGTGGACTCCCCTGTTAGACCAACAGTCGTTTCCGTTGTGTTCCTGCAAAACAAATGTGGACGACCGAGACTTCGGAGACACACGACCAGCTCGAACTCGGTTCAGTGAATTTCAGTCATCAAATGTCGGAAACGCATGTGTTGGAAATGAAGAAAACAGTTCCAATTTATTAACTTTCAATCACTTTCCTTCCATCCAAGCGCTTTTTTTTTTCTTCTGGGATCATCGGAGCTTTACCTTCCATGGCGCCTCCGAAGAAATCGAAGAAATCGAAGAAAAGCAAGAAAGACAGGAAATTGAGCAAAAGCAAGAACGTGGTGATTCCGGTGGAGGCGAAAGCAGGTGATTCCGCGCGCTTCTTCTTCTTCTTCCTGCCGAGAGCTGCCCTGCTTCTTCTTTCACACGTTTTGTCGAACAGGTGGTGTGCGACCTCCAAGAGGTCGCACCAGCAGCTCCAAGAGGTCGCCGATGGAGCTCCAAGCTTACTTCCATGGTTTCCAAGGGGTCGTGCGACCCCGACGACCCCACTGTGGCTCCGCCACTGTGTGTGTGTGTGTATAGTGTTCCGTTTGAGAAATAATCAATGTTTAGTTTACGAAATAGTGATAGTACTAGTGTTCCGTTTAATAAATAGTCAGTGTTTAGTTTACGAAACAGTGATAGTATTAGTGTTCCGTTTAAGAAATAGTCATTGTTTAGTTTACGAAATAGTACTAGTGTTCCGTTTGATAAATAGTCAGTGTTTAGTTTACGAAACAGTGATAGTACTATTGTTCGTTTGATAAATAGTCAGTGTTTAGTTTACGAAATAGTTAGTTTACGAAACAGTGATAGTACTATTGTTCGTTTGATAAATAGTCAGTGTTTAGTTTACGAAATAGTGATAGTACTATTATTCGTTTGATAAATAGTCAATATTTAGTTTACGAAATAGTGATAGTATTAGTGTTCCGTTTAAGAAATAGTCAGTGTTTAGTTTACGAAACAGTGATAGTACTATTGTTCGTTTGATAAATAGTCAGTGTTTAGTTTATGAAACAGTGATAGTACTAGTGTTCGTTTGATAAATAGTCAGTGTTTAGTTTACGAAATAGTGACAATACTTGTGTTTAGTTTATGAAATTAGAGGCCAATACAAACCTTGTATAATCTATTAAATTAGAGGCCAATATCAGTGTGACATGAGTGGTTATCCAATTCCGTTTTGTCCTTTTAAACAATAGAAAGCTAATGCAGATTTTCAAATACCCATCATGCACTATAGATTCTGTATATATGTTATATGCATCTGTTAAGAAAGATGCGTCGGTACGGTCACATACATCTCAAGAAGCCATAATCAAGAGGTACCGTTTGAGAAACAGGTATCTCTTAAGAGAAAATTTCTTGTTCCGAAGCCGTTCCTGATATGTTGTGCACAACCGTTTCTCGTTCCGAAGCTGTTCCTGATTATGCATACTCGCACAACAATAATTTCTCGTTCCGAAGCCGTTTCTCGTTGCTAAAATGCACCCCCCATATAAATCCAGAACCCAATAGCCCCAAATTCCTTCATCCTCAAAGACTCCTAATATGGTGATTCGAAAAAATGGTGAATTCGAATGGAATTGAAAATGAAAACAGAGATTAGGAAGCAATGAACAATTCAATTTGTGATACGGAAGCACTCCATACTCAAGCTGTAAAGGGCTGCAAAGAAGAGACCACCGAAACAGTGGCAATATGAAAAGAAAATTTACAAAATGAAAACATAATACTAAGAATAATTGACAAGGAACAAAAACCAAAGTTGAGATGAATTGAGGTACAAGGAAAGCACTTCACCCTTGCAATTTTCCAAGATAGTTAAAAGATAAAATGTGCACATGCATCATTGAGAGGGTTCTCGGATATACTATTCTTAAACTGAACATTATATTATTACTATTTCTTAAACTGAACCTAGAACTGAGCACGAGTATTATCACTATTTCTTAAACTGAACATGCATGAAACAAAAACACAATTACAGGGCACCTACAGATACAACAATAACACCACATAAATTTTCATGCACAAATCCATGATTTTCATTCACAAACACAAAAAAAAAAACGTTACGATTTTAAACCCCATGTCCAATTACTAAGTTTCGAGTTTTGACACCACCAGATTAAACCAGCGGTTCAAACATCGTAGGGGTTTTGTACTAATATCACTAGGAATGTGTAGGAACGTGTTGGGTTGATTATGTTAATTACTGCAAAACCCAATTCATGGAGCTCAAAAGATAATTAAAAATTAGTGAAGAGCCAAACTTCTCCAATACTATCACGAGTAAAACAACATCAAATTATCATGGAAGCAACTAAAGCAATCAAATTATACTTAAAGAAAAAAATAATAATCAGCTGTGTAACCAATGAATCAAAATCAAAAGCAAAAAATGGAACAGGTTTTTACAGAATAATTCTTGAAAAATCGAAAAAAAAATAGAGAGGAAGAAGAATTACATAATATCAATCCTAATTTAGCAACGGTCTGAGAATTTTGAGTACCTTTTTGTTGATTGATGAGGCTTCGATCGGAATTGGACTTGGAATTGGGGATTTTAGAGAGGGAAGGAGGTGAGCGGAGAGAGAGGGAGAGAAGGGGTGGACGGGAATTAGGTTGTCGAAGTGTGAAAATAGATAGCAATTGGATCAATTTGTACGGGAGTACTTGGAGAAATTTGAAATGGAGGATCAGATGTATATCTATTACATACTTCTTTTGAATGGGCATAGTATGGAGACGACCTCCATGGGCACAGTCGCGCAGAGCTTAGCAACGGCATTCGTCAAACCTAACGTTGGAGCAAGACTGATGTTAGGGGGTAAAACCGGTAGTTCGATAAATTATTTTGTTTGGGCCAATCTTAATGGGCTGGTTTGACATTAGGTTTTGTCCTAACCATTAAATAAAACTATTACCTGGTTTTTGCTTAAAATTCAAAATATCGAAGCCCTTTTCATTAGTTTTCCTTTAAATCTAAGGGTCACTCAAACAAACAAAAAAAGCCAAAGCCAAAAAAATTGGTGAATTAGCCAATCTAATAGCCACAATATTGGCGAATATGTGGGTGTAACAAGCAACAAAACAACTCACCTTACACTTAAGAGCCAAAAGAACATTAATTAAAAAATAATAATCCATATTCTAGAAATTAGAAAATATTTAAAAGAGTAAAAGGAGTAAAAAGTAGCACATAGATTGATATGAAAGAGGTTGTTATGTGCTATAACTGTTACAAATTTACAACGAATCAGAAAGAATTATTTGACCACTTAAACTTAGATGATGACAAAGAAATTAAATGAGTTTTAGCTTTTTTTCTTAAAAAGGGATCAATTGGTTGCGAACGCACGCACGACAGTCTATTTTTTCGAAGGTTGGAAAAACTTACATATATATTTCAGCCTTCACTGACCATTACCGTGTGAAATATGAGTCTGAAATTCGTCCTAACCATTGGGCCATTCTGTAGTGGTTAAATGAATTTTAGTTGGTGTGCATGAATATACTTAAGGGGAAATATTTGTGCTCACCATAATTGGTATTCATCACCCAATTGATTTGTCGTTAGATGAGTTTAACTCTCAAACTCATATAGCTGTAGTAAATGATACAGTGAGTAATACTGTTACTTAAGGGTTGTAAGCAAAAATACACTCTATATAATCAAGAAATTGCTTAGCAGCAAAGTAGCTGGCATCAAAGACTAAGGTTCATTTTCATAGTGTATTATTCTTTTAATTTTGGGAATTGTTATTAGCACTCCAAAAATCTTATTCTACACTTCAAACATTCTATATTATGAAAGCAAAATACACTTGTGATGAGTGTAGAATGAGATTTTTGGAGTGCTAATGACACTTCCCTTAATTTTTGGTCCAATTGTATTCAATGATTTATAAGTTACATACCAGAATATGTAGTATGCAGCATTGCATTTTGACATTTGTGTTTATATTATGAGAAATTGACTCTCTTAAAGTAAGACTCTATAGATTATTTGCAACCTCATGTTTTTGCACAATATATTATAATATTGACAATAAAATTGACGTTAAACTGTAATGTGAAAGAGTCTATAAAAAAATTCACTTTTAAAAGAGTCTCCGTAACATTTCTCTTATATTATTACTATTCTTTTGGGCATAGAAGTCGCACGAGTAAAGCATGTAGTTTCGATGTCAACATTTAATAAGGGGGAAGCCTCTTTAGATGACCAATCATGACAAACTTAACAGCAATGGGATGGCAATTTTATCCGCAACATTCAATAGTCAAATTCGATGCCTTCTCTGAAAATATATTTGCTATTTTAAGTAACTCAATAGTCAAATTCTAGCTCCCCCTTCGTTTTCATATTTATTTCAATTGGGAGTTTGATCAATAATCTATCTTAACATCAATGGGATGGCAAATTTTATCCGCGACATTCGATCTACGCATTTGCTCGTCTGTTTGAGAAAATTTTGGATATCGTTATTTTGGATATGGGAATGGATATGGAAAAACAGAAATTTTGCAAAGCAGTTTTGAAAAGATGGAGTACCTATCATAAAATTAACTGACAATATAGAGAGTTCAATTATTTATAATCACATGTAAGGTCTATTCTTTTTGCGATGCAGGAGTGATATTCTAATTCTAAATACGTCCTCTTACGTGTGACAAATTTTTAAGCTTAACACGTGGACAACATATTTGGTGAAGTGGAGTACATGTGGCACTTAAGCTTCACACATGAGACAATCTAGTTTCTTTTTTTTTTCCGGATGAGACAATCTACTTTGATACCATAAAAAAAGTTAAAGTTCAACCATAAAACCAATTGGTAAAATGAAAAGTGCTAAACACATATAAAAGTGTCTTCTTTCCCAACGTGGAATTCATTACTCTAAACAAGTTTTGAATATGTTTATAGGATCCCGCTCTATATTTTCTGAACCAACTTTTTTATTTTGTTTGTGGACATTTTATGGTTAGATTTTTTATAATACTTTTTCTTCTAATCCCTAGTTTTTTTTTATGTTGCTTGACATTATTTGATCAAACCAAAATTCATTCATTTTTGTTTTCCGAATTTTAACAATAATATGATTTTTTTTATTGGTGAAATAGACACGTAACGCAATGGAGAAACCATTACAGGGCATATATGATTAGAGAAATGCTAATAAGACTCTTCATGAATTCTCCATCACCTCCAGTTTAACATTAACTTTCGTATTAACATTATGAAATAGGGTTTATATCACAAATGGTCCCTGAAATTGACCTCATCAATCATGAATCATGATGGTCCCTGAAATTGAAAATCGATCAATGTAGTCCCTGAATTTTAACCCGCGAATCAATGTCGTCCTTCTGTTAGTGTTCCGTCCAAATTAACACTAAAAAAAGGTTAGAGAACCAATTTTTCATGGTAAAATGACCAAAAATAACCCTGTTACTTATAATTTTACTTGAAAAAAAAGGTGGTACCCTATTTCTTTTAGTTTTAGCACCAAATCCATGAAAAAATGGAGAGAAAAGTGAAGATGGAAAAAGGAAAAGAGAGGTAGTAAGTAACAAGGTTATTTTTTATCATTTTACCATGAAAAATTGGTTCTCTAACCTTTTTTTAAAGTTAATTTGGACGGAACACTAACAGAAGGACGACATTGATTCGCGGGTTAAAATTCAGGGACTACATAGATTGATTTTCAATTTCAAGGACCATCATGATTGATGGGGTCAATTTCAGGGACCATTTGTGATATAAACCCTATGAAATATTATACGAAATATGATTATTCGCAATACACACAGGGTGAAGTCTTTTACTATGAAAAAAAAAAAAAAAATTGTGCTTAATGTATGGACAATTTTTGGCTATGAAATGGATATGACACATTCGAGATCCCAATTTAAACTGTTGCCATTCCAACATGAACGTGACTTCAATAGTCGATAAACTATCGCGCTTGGAGCAGATTACTCATTTGGTCCAATGTCTCTCAATTTTGGCTTTATGTACGAAAGGAGCACAAGAATTCAAATTCTATAGACAACAATTGTTGGTAGCGGTGAGTTTGACACCAAGGCGTGACCTATTAATAGATTGTGCGAATTATCTCCAAATCAAGAAATTAGTCACTGAAGAATATGCACACATCTGGCAACTATTACACTTGTTGTTTGTGGTAATGAAATTGAAAATTAGAGTATGCATAACGAACAAACTAACAAACCGAAGAACAAATAGACTATAAATGAATATAAGTTTATTAACGGAAAGGGTAATACTAGGGAGACTAAATTTTGTAAACTAAATGATAACATGGAAGTTCATAATTGGATTATCACTTAAGTGTTGATTAACGCGCTTATTTCTTATTTGTGACGCATCATTTAGTTTGCAATATAGCGTACAAATTTAGTCTTCCACTATCCTAACAAAAAAGAAGGTTTGTCATAACGGTTACAAACCAGAGGACTACATTGTATTGTGAATTGTATACACGAGTTACAAGGCATCTTATCTTGTTTATATCTATCTATATATATAAAGGGAGAGCCCCAAAATGGTGAAGCATTCCAAAATGCCAAAAATATCCTCACTTTTCAATAAAACAGCACAAAACCATCCCAATATAAAGGGGTAATAATCGTAAAATACAAATAAAATAAGGTTAAAATCGTAATAAACAAAATATGAAAGCCACCCATAATTTTAGATTAATTCTGACCGTTTGATTACTCATCTCATTCTTTCTCTCTAAAAAAACCAATAAATAAATAAATATAGAGAAGCAGTTGTGCAGTTGCAGAGTTCCAGATTGAAACCACCCTAAACCCAGCAACTCACCACAAGCAGTTGTAGCGGTTGCAGAGTTGCACGATTAAAACCGCAACCTACCACACGTTACTATTCGGGAGAAACCCACTCAACTTCGCGTACCCCTCTTTTTTTGTTGGTGCTTCTTCGTCCACCTTACAAGTTGGTGTTTCTTCATCTATGCTTCTTTAATGTAATTTATAGGTACAGGTCCACCTTATTTCATTTGGTGCTTCTTCAACATCGAATTGTTTAATCCTAATTCACTTTGTTCAGGTTTTATTGAATTACAATATGGGTTTGCAGTTCGGAGTCGATTTGGGGATTTTAAAAGTGGTGGACAGGCACAAACAAGAAAGCAAAATTTTCAAGGCGTCGGCAACAGAGGTAAGACTATCATAATTTTCCCCAGAAGAGAACCAAGATGGTGTTCCCTAGAAGATAACCAAGAAGGTAATTCAACCACGCACTGTTTGTTTGATCTCTTACTCCCCATTTGCTCAGCTTTCTTTTGTTGTCTTTTTGTTTTTAAATTTTAAACTTCATATACTTAATGTTTTGAGTTATCTCATGGACGGGCACAAACAAGAAGATAGCCTTGGCCTCTTCTAAGAGAACGTAATCCCCACGCAGAAGAGAACCAAGTCTTCTCATATATATGTTCTACTATACATTAACTTTCTTCGTTCTGTTAATTGGTACTTTTTATCTATTTGTATTGTTCTTTTTTATCTCTCTATTATTTTTTTTTTTGTCTACATAATCCGTGTATTATTTTCCCCTGGCCCTAAACACGCCCCCTTCTTTTTCGACGCAGTCTTCAAATAAGGTCTGAGGTGACCGTGGTGTGCAAATTACTAGGACTCCAAGACGGCGACAATTGGGAAGAAGATCAGAGATGCTCAAGTATGGCATTGTAAGTCTTTATAAATTCCAATTTGTATTACTGATAAACTATATATAACAAATGTGATTAGGAATTAAATTAAATATAAACTACATGGGAATGGAGAAAACGATTTAGAGGGAGAGCCAAAATATACTTGGAGACAATAAAAAACTGCACAAATTTATGACAAGTTGACGAGTAAATGACTCTTTGTTTTGCATTTTTTCCTTTGGTAAGCTATGTCTAAAAATTTATTTATTTTTGTTGGATTGAAGAACAAAGATCATTGTCTTCCGTCAAGCAGTTTTTTCTTAATACTGATTGCCAACCTGTTTGCAATAATAATTGGATAGTTTAATTTCTCTTAGTTTAATTTTAGACGTCATAGTAAGTGTGCACACTATTTTTCTAGCTATAAATTTGTATATGATTCACTATGTACTTTTTTCTTATTTGAAAAAGCCTTTTCTGAATGCAATATGAATTACATGGTATGTGGACAAAATTCTATGTAGGCGTAAAAGACTTTTGGCTTGCGATACTGCATAAGGATTGCTTGGCTGGGGAACTTGAAGATTCAAGACCTTTTTTCGGTTCTCTTTTCAGTTTTGTTGGTGTTTGGAATGATTCATTTTTATGTATTTTTCTTCTAAATGCCTAACAATCGATAATCTAATGGTATCATTGCTTTTTGTTAATTCAAGATTTTAGAATAATTGAGGTGGTCATCTCTAATGTTTTTATTTCATTGTCAATACCAATTAAAATATTATGTACAAATGTTTAAAATGCAATGCAATATCTATGACAATGTGATTTGGTCATACATAAATGAGTGTAGTGGAGCAGGAATTAAGCTTGGGTGCTCAAATAGTATTTCTCCAAGTTGAATGAAATTTGCATTCTATTGAGAATAATACAAGAAAAATCAAAGCAATCCCATAAGCAAAAACTGTGAAGAAAGCTACAAATGATGCATTTTCCTTTGGATATGACCTTTTTTTTTCTTTCTTATTTTTTGTCAATGTATGTACATTTTAATTACTACATACTATAATGCAATTTACACCTCAACTCATATTCTCATTCAGAAACTCCGTTTGCAGTTATGGAAACAAGCATTAGTGTTGTGGCGCTATTGAATTGACAAAGCGGTTTGCAGGTGGAATGGGAAAGTGTAACATATATGTCAAGAAAATATAGTATATATTATACTATGAAGCCACAAACTTATCAACTCATTTTTAGCAAATTTTAATAAGATAAACGGCAAGGAAAAGATGATATATATATGAATGATCTTGGTTCCTTGCTGTCTTTCTTCATTTATTTATTACTAGCCTCTTCTAACATACTTTCGTACGTGCAAAGAGTCTTTGTTTTCTCATGCATTTTACATGCGAATTAATTATGTTTTATTTCCTTTTATTTTCAATGTATGATATATTTTATTTTAAGACGCAATATGAGAAAGAAAACAGCTAGCACAACACATCTCAATGGACGGGTAGCACCCGTGATAAAAAAAATACCTCTTGCATAAAAGGGTAGGAACGTACAAAATCTTACCTTTTTATGGTACGGACACCTTTGTATAGGTGTCAGCTCTTCCGTTGGCATGTCTACTTACTGTTTTTTATAGTAGTCTGGGCGAGTACTTAATGTTTTTATCTACTCTTTTTTTTATTTACATCTACTTACTATTGTTCGTGGACTTTAGGTAGGAACTTGCATCTAAAATCCCATGTTGTTTGACAATTACACGAATAACATTTAAATCATTACTTTACGTAAAGTGAAAACGAAAAACATGACAAACTTTTTAGGATGTGCATGATAAAGAAAAAGTTCATCTTTGCACAATACATTAAAAATATATCTTGGCAATTACAATAAAAAAAAAAACGCAATATACCTTTAGGGGCGCGTAGCGCCCGTGATGCAAAAATGCCTCTCGCGTGCAGAGATGCTAGTTTATAGAGAAAATGAAAGGACACAATGCAAGAAATAATAAACTTAACCGACAAAGATTATAATCCTTGGCCAGTAAGAAAATCAATAAAATAACAAATAATACTAGAACTAATTTTCCAACAAAAGAAACACTTTATCGCTTCTGTTAAGAAATAATATTCGTGTGTATTTGCACGAAAAGTCTATTAGTTTTGTCAGGCATTGATTATGCTATGAGATTTGAATTTTCTTTTATATATCGACGGAAAAATAAAATCTAGTTGTTTTGTTGGGCACTGAAATGAATAATTAGGAATTTAGGTGCGGTTATTGAAGGCAAATGGAATCAAATCATTTTCCTTGGGTAATTATAATTCTAGTTTCTTTTGACCTCACAATCTTTATCTCGTAATCAGTTTTGAAGGTGCATGGCATGTGAAGTGGAGGGAGGAGGGAATCAACAAAAGAAAACAAAAATTATGACAAATAACATTCATAAATAAAAATAACGGAAATTGAGAAAGTCTAACTAATATTGTCACACTCGCAGACAAATGACAACCGTTTATTAATGTGTAAGTGATGTATATGAATCTTAACTGTTCGTTTATGTGTACAACTGATGTTTATTTCACTACGTACGTTGATAATTAATTGAGGCTTACATGAAGATGGTGATTACCAAAACCCTAAACAAGATTGTCCAAGAATAGGTAAAATGAAAAAAAAATTATTTCTTCTCGCACAAGAAAAAGTAAATTTATTATTCCTTGTGGCCGTACGGTGCTCGACCACGAAGCTTCTGAGTTAGGGCTTCCCGGTGGTTGATCACGACGTTAATTAAATTGTAAAGATTAGTGGTTGATAATTTCAAGGCTTGTGATATAATTAGGAGTTAAGTGTGATTAGCTACAAGATTGATTGTTCCATTAAATGCATTTTGGTTTATTTAATGAGTTAGGAGAGAAATTCAAAGAACAAAGACATTGAATGCTATGAAATATTGGGAGTCCAGATCTTCTGCACCCAAAATTCCCTGTGGCCCCTCTGTGCCTTTGCTTTTTGGTTGAGTATTTGGTTTATTTTTTATTATTTTAATTATTATCAAGTTAACATTAATTATGTTTGGTTCAAAAAGTAAAGGCATAGAGGGGCCACAGAGAGTTTTGGGTGCAGAAGATCTGGACTCAAATATTGGTAGATATATATTCGCGAGTTCAAATGCACCCATAATTTTTTGTGGCTTCTCTATGTTCTATTTATTTGAGTGACACACGTCATTTTAACTTAGTTTATTTTTAGTTTTTAATTTTTCTTATTGAGCAAATAATTTGGAGAGTTAACTGTTAAGTAAGGTTTAAATCAATGGTCAGACGTTCAAAAATAAGTGAGGCCTTAAGTTCGATTTCCACATTATGCTAGCCCATTGTGAGGCTTAGCCAACCCCCTTCCTCTTAGTGTAGATAATATTGTTTGTTAAAAAAAAAACAAATAAGATATTGGGTTTTGGGTGTAGACGTCAACGAAAATCTTCTAATAGCTAGTTGTCAGGTAGGTGCTTGTGGAGGTAATTTTGCATGAAGTTTGTTTTAAGTTATGGGAAGAGATCCTCTCCGGATATCTCCCACCAAATCCATCAAATCCATTAATTCGGATCATTGAAATTTGAAACAACAGCTACAAACAGGGGATTCTTTTAAAAGAAATAATAATTGTAGCCGTTGAATCAAATTTCAATGCCCCAGATTAATGGATTGGGTGGCTTTGGTGGGAGAGATCCGGAGAGGATCTCTTCATATATTCTAAATACATGATACTTTTGGGTAATTTTAGAAAATTTTGTATTAATTTGATAAGTTAAGCATCATTCCAAGTAAGTATTTGGCGTACAAGAAGTGATTTTCGCGCACTCCTTTTATTTTCTCACACCCTCCTCCTCTTATTTATGGCTATTGGATTGAATAAATCAAACGAAATGAACGGCAATGATTAAACATGAGTGTGTAAAAGGCTAAAAAAAACGTGTGAAAATCGCTTTCTTTAGTGTATTAGACTTGACATTCTTCCCACCAAGTTTAATCTGGCTAGACTAACCGATATTATGTGTGAGGTTAGTTCGATACCTAGGAATAGGATTTCGACTATCACCACACTCATCATCTTGTATCCATTTAAAGCTAAAACCTATGGTTTCTTACATAGATTGTCAAGCTTTGAATGGACATGATACAAAGAAACCACACTGCAGTAATGAGCATTGTGTGGACAAGTACACGACTGAATTGAATGCTTGAGCTTCGTATTTTCATAACCTAAAAGAAAAGGAAAAGCACAAGGGAGCGCATTTATCGTTGTCTATGTATTTAGGCAAAGGAAGGTACACGTATTAAATATGAATTGAGAAATGTCAAGGAGACTATCTTAAAAGTAGGGGTTATCTATAGATTTCTTACTACCTCACAGTTTGACGTTAATTTTCGTGACAATATTATAAAATTTATGTCAAAAACATGAGATAGCAGAGAGTACACCAAGAGTTTCACTTTTAAGAAAGTCTCTTTAGCCTTTCTTATATGAATTTCAATGCTGCAATTAATAAATAATGCATTTGTGAAATACCATTTATCAAAAAAAAAAAAATTGTGAAATGCCAAATTGCTGAGTTTGTTTGTAGAATGGGAAAGTAGGAATTTGATTTGACAACTAATCCAGCCTAAAAACTTGGGCCTCTTTTGGGCTAGAAAACTTGGGCTAGTGTACACCAAAATTGGGTAATTTACACCCATGCATTTGATAAGTACACCCAACACCAAAAGAAGTTTTGAAAGTTTCAATTTGTGATGGTACTGAATATGTACTTCTCTTATTCACTAGAAAAAAATGCATGTGGTAGTGAAATTTTCAATTTTGTCAATCTTAATTAGGTTTCGCGACATTTTTCTGAAACTTAATATTTCAAAAATTACGATTAAGATATAAATAACACACGAGATAAAGGTGTCGTAAGAGAAAGAGAGTCGTGTGCTCGGACAGTTGTGTAGGGCAACAAACACAATCAAAACATTAGGATGAGATAAGTTTCTGGACCCGCTGCGTGGTGGAATCAGACTATCTCCCACTCTTATAGTGTAGTTCAAAGAAGTAATATCGTCTGGAGAACAACGTTGATTTTCCTATACAATAACTCAGGCACTAAAATGATGGAATTGAAAGTTGGGGTACGAAATTGACAATCGAGAAATACTTGGGGGACATCGGTGGAGAAAAGGGAAGAATTTTTTATCAAGTAAATACAAAACCTTCACTCTCAGAGGAGACCCAAAACCAGAGAGAGAAAAAATGCAGATTTTCGTGAAGACCCTAACCGGAAAGAGCATCACTTTGGAGGTCGAGAGCAGCGACACCGTCGACAGTGTCAAAGCCAAGATCCAGGTACTCTTTCTCTCTCCCGCTCTCACGCTCTTTATTTTAATTGTAGATTTAAAGCTTATTTATTTGTTTTATTAGTACGAAAATCTGTAATTTATGGAAAATTTGCGTAGAGTATAATTATGGCTGTATTTTCTATAAAAATTAGGTATCTGTTGAATTGATGGGTTTTGTGATAATCTTTAATTAGTGTTTTATGTTAGAGTTATTTGGCTTAGTTAGTTGGTATGAGTTTATACACCATAAGAGCATCAATTTGATTAGGAGATGATGGTCTGTTTAGTGTTTAAATACTTTTGGTTGCAGAGAGAAAAGGGAAATTTTAATTTTGAATGTTGTGATTTTGGTTTTTGATCAACACTTATGGTGCGTTTGGACGGGGGACTTTAAAGTTCCATGGAATTTAATTAGATAGCGGGATTTGTTGGTGCAATATATCCTTTGTTTAGTGTCCATTTGTTGTGTTTTAGTAATAGCTTTGTAGTTTTGCAGTGCTTGATTTTCATTGGCAGTGTTCTTGTAGTCGCTCATCCAAACTAGCATTAGCACGTAATGATTTTCCTTGGTGTATGTTATTATCAGGTGGTATAATTTTTATTGATGCGATTAGAGGAGTTTAGTGATATATATAGTTATGGATAGAGAATATGCAATAAGAAAGGATCAAGATAAGCAGATCTAGGACTCGATATGTGGAATGTAATCATAGAAAATAAGAGATACAATCATACAAGCATGGAGGCGGTGAAAATCAATGGTTAACAGAGCTCAAGAAATTTATAAGTTTTCTTATCCAGGCTTGTGTAGTAAACCAGTGAGGTGTCTCAACAAAAGCAGCTTTTGATAAAGCAATTGAGACTATGGCGTCTGTGTTATTGCCTATAATTTCTTCTGATTGGAGAACTGACTAGTATACATAGTATTAAAGAAAAACTTATAAGTGGTAAACGATTAAATTTTTTTTGTTATTTATCGAAAAAAAAACTATACATCATGAAAAGCTCCACAAAGTTTACATGTAGGCTTTTTGTTTGCAATTATTTTTACCTTCCATGCTTCGAGGGGAGTATTTGTTGTAGTTGCTGTTATGGGATGTCATGGTTACTCATACATAATTGTTTTCAGGATAAAGAAGGCATCCCTCCTGATCAACAGAGATTGATTTTTGCTGGTAAGCAATTGGAAGATGGCCGAACTCTTGCAGATTATAACATCCAAAAGGAGTCAACACTTCACCTGGTTTTGAGGCTGAGGGGAGGAACTATGACTAAGGTGAAGACTCTGACTGGAAAAGAAATTGAGATCGATATTGAACCAACTGATACCATTGACCGGATCAAGGAAAGGGTTGAGGAGAAAGAGGGAATTCCCCCTGTGCAACAAAGGTACTTTTTATTTTTCCGGGCTATGCCAACTTTTAACTGCTAATAAGTTGAACACTTCACTCAAAGTAATTTCTGATGGTTAACCAGTATTCTAGCTCCGGGGTCCTGGCCAATTTCGAGTAATTATTGTCTGTTGCCGTTTCATTTACGTGCGTGGATTTACAATTGATCACAGGCTTATTTATGCTGGCAAGCAGCTTGGAGATGACAGAACAGCTAAAGACTACAATATTGAGGGTGGCTCTGTGCTTCACCTGGTGCTTGCACTTAGGGGTGGCAGTCATTAACAGAAGGCACAAAAGGCACTATGGTTTCGAATCGGAGGCCCTAAAAATTTATATGTGAAAAATGAAGCCAAACCCATGTGAAGCCTCCAAACATTTCATGTTCCATTTGTAAAAAATAAGCATTTTTCATCATTGTGTTTGTGCCTCTAGGAGGGTTTTGTTCTACAATAGAGAGCGAGAGTAGGCTTGATAACTTGAATAAAACAATCTTAATGTAGGTTATCTAACGTTACAAATGACTTGGGGTGTGTTGAGAAAAGAAAATTTAATTTAAACCTTTTAGGACCTAAATGGTTATTTCATACTAGTAAAAGTAAATTAGAAGCCAATAATCACAATTTTTTAGTGCCGGATTAGTGCCCCATTTGATATTGTGTTTTTTTTTTTTCGTCAAAAACAGCTCAACTTTAAAGTTAAGCAATAAAAAAGTATTTGGTAAAAATAAAATATTTTGTTTATTTTAAAAGCAATAGTTTTCAGACAACTTTATAAAAAACAGAGTTTAATCTTTAATGAATATTTTCAATTCATGTAATACTCTCATTAGTTTTAAAAATACCATTACTAATCTTTCTACACACATTTTATCCCTTAGAGAACAAAATGACCACTATCACCTACCACTACAAACACCAACTTTACACTACTATTGCCATTACCACCATCGCAACCTCCGTTGCCACCGCTCCTACCACCATTGTCACCTCTGCACCCCAACCATCACACCACACTATTGGCATCACCACCCTACGCCCACCATTGTCGCTGCTCGTGCCACTGCCGCCGCCGCCACCATCATCGTCGTCAACGCCCCAATTACCATGTCTATTCTTGCTATTATATACAATTATATCACTTTTACATTAAAATTTACCAAACTCGTTTACATTATTTCACACTCATAACACTTTTAAAAATATAATAAATTAAACATTTAATTGTTTTATTTTATAATTAATTATTCTTAAACCACAACAAAAACAATTAAAAAAAAAACAACAATCCAAAGCTGACTCAACTTCAACTAAATTTCGGAAACCCATGCTCTCAATAAAATAGCGAGGAATTACATTAGGCCATGCGGCACCTTCTGCGCACAAAGAATAAAGAGGCCCACGCACCATGCTGCCCCATTTGAACTTATATTTTTCAACAATAATGTATTATTTCGGGTGTCAACAAGTAATTGTTCTCATATTCTTTAACATACATGGCAAGTGGCCATTTATCACAATGTTTAAAAGGTATTGAGTTCTTGTATGACGGTGTAGATTCGAATTCCGTTGGTAAAAATTCATTATTTGATAAAAAAATAAAAAAAATTCTTTAACATATATATATCATTAATTTTTGTAGGAACATTAAGGAAAGGATTTGGATCCTCACCGAATCCCCTCCCCGGGGATCCTAGGGATCAACGCACGTGGACAGTTGATAAAAAATCATGCGGTCCCAATTAAATACTTTTTATATTTTTAAAAGTAAAGCAACCTTGTTTTGCATGAAAAATATAAAAAAAAAAAATTATGACTGCATGATTTTTTATCAACGGTCCACGTGCGTTAATCTTTAAGATCCCCATAGAGGGGATCCGGCGAGGATCCAAGCCCCGCCCAGGCCTAGTGCGGGCAGGGCGACCGTCCGGGGCCCAAAAAAATTGGGGGCACCAAAATTATTAGAGTGATATATTTATATATGTTTTTATAAGAGTATAAATGTATAAAATTTGGTTTAGTGACAAAGAAATTTAACTAGAACCGATGGTTTTATTGTTTAAAATGAATGAGGAGGTCTTAGGTTCAAAACACCATGTGTGCTTATTTACATTCCAACTTTTACAAATTTCTTTTCATAACAGTATAAATTTATAAAATTTGGCTAAATGATTAAGAAGTTTAATTAGAAGGAATGGTTTTTGTTGTTCGAAATGCTATGTGCATGTTTATTTTTTTTCAATTTTTACAAATTTTTGTTTGGTTGTTAATTTATTTACTAGCTAGTAACTATGTGGATTGCTATTTTTAAATATCCGTTCCAATTCAAATCTAATCTTCAACAAAGAGTAATGTGTAGACTAAATTTTTAGACCCAATTTGCAAATAATATTACATGCCATCAAAATGTTTAATTTAGTGTTCATTCATTACTTATACATATCCTTAAAGACTTAAAAACATTAATATTTTTTAGTCATATATTGACGAGGTTAGTAAATAAGAAAAAATAACTCACGATTTATACAAAAACACCTTAAAAGTTCTGATAAAAACAAAACTCATAATCTATTTACTTGTAAGTCCGAAGTTTTTTAGTTTCCTTCTCTTAATACAAAATAAATTAATTATTCCGAGTTTCTAACTTATTGAGTTTGAAGTGTTTTTCTAAATATAATTTTATCGATGTCTTACGTATGAAAACAAATATATTTTTTTATATGAAATGAGGGCACATTTTTTTACGTCGCCCCGAGCCTCAAAAATCTCTGGACCGACCCTGCGAGGATCCAATTCCTTAAGGGAACATTAAAAACTGCGCTTTGGAAAGAAAATATAATACAAAATAAAGTAAAAATCATGAGGAATAAATATATATATGTCATAGATTTGATAAAAATTTGTAGGAGCATTACCTAAGGTACCGTTTGGTACGCAGACGGGACGGGACGGGACGAGACAGGACGAAACGGATGATGTAAATATTGAAAAAGATAAGGGGAAATTTTGTCGTAAAATGTTATAAATTTGTGTTCCACGGATGTGGAATGAGTCATTCCAGGGGGAATGTGGAACGAAAAATCAGCCAAATTTCGTCCCATGGGACAACCCGTTCCACAGTTTTTAAGCGCACCAAATGTGGGACGGAACGCCTCGTCCCACTGCGTTCCGTCCCGTCCCACTGCATTCCGTCCCGTCCTACGTACCAAACGGTCCCTAAGGTTCAAACCTGGTACTAATCAATACAATGTACCTACTTTATAGTTTTTTTGTTTTTTTTGTCAATGTCCCTACTTTATTGTTTTTCCAAGTCAACTCCTACTTTATACCAAAAATTCATGCGGTACAGAATACTTAAATATTTTAACAGTTACATATTTTTATATTTTAAAATAAAGATTTAATAATTAAAAAATTTAGAATACCGGTGCTCCTGAATATCCAAATGGACATTTTAGTCAAAATTGTCTCTGAGTTTTATATAACACATAACTTGGATATCTGAGATTGTTCACCATCAATTATTTTGGTCATTCCATTAAAAAACTCTGTTAAGTGGTCCCTGAGCTTTTTAATGGAAGGACCAAAATGATGGATGATGGATGATGGATGATGGACAATCTCAGGGACTAAAGTTATGTATTATGCAAATCTCTGGGACCAAAATTATGTGTTATACAAATCTCTAGCACTAAAGTTATGTGTTATACATTCAACTTAACGGAGTTTTTTACACTAAAAAGTCAATTATGGTACTATTCACTTTACCCTTTATTTTGTCTTTTTCGTTAAAACTCTAAGTTTTCAAACCATTTTCATTAGTTTCCCTTAAGCAGCTGCTGGGCACTTTAGAGTGAGGGGTATGCATTTCTCTTCGTTTCTTCATGTTTTTTTTGCTATGAAATGTATTAACATGTTGCCCAAAACATTATTGTTATTGATAATATGGGATGACGCATCCATTTTTTAATAAACAATTGTCAATACACATCCTGTACAAAAAAATTTAAATTCATACTTGTAAGAATATGAGTATGGAAGTGGTTGTTATAGCTGGTTGTTTCAAATTGATGCATAAAAAGTCTTATGAAAATAAGATTACTTTGTCATAATTTACATGAAATTGGACTTAGTATGTAAACTGGTTTTTACCACTTATAATTTGATAAGGAGATTATTTTGGTGTTCCACATGAATTCTAATAGGAGAATTGTATAGATTGTTTGTCTTTATAAATAGTGGTCACTGCCACTACAACAAAAATGGTCACTGCTCACAATAAATTATATGTGCCCTTTGAGGCCAAAAAGCACCAACAATTGTGCTCATAGACCAATAGCAACAACGCAGCTACTAAATTTGTATCTGTGCCCTCTATGGGCGTCACCTTTGCTAAAAAGGCACAATAGACTGTTTGGTGCTCAAAGAGGCAGGCACAAATGAACCACTATTTGTGCCTTGTTTCTGACAACTTGTCAGATAACCTTTTCCAAACAAGTTGGCACTTCATGTAGTAATTGTGCCAAATGAATTAAATATTAAAAAAAAATCAAAATTTGAAACTAAAATTGAGGAAATGAAAAGGCATACAACACATTCCCAATCTCACATACATAATGTAATTTTACATATTTTATCTCTTACAATAATAATACAATAAAACTTGAAAGCACATATTTTTGGACAGATGCCTTTCCCCAGCAACCCTTGCACCTCATCAGAAGCCATAACAAATATAGTTGAATTCAAAACAAAATAAGTCCAAAATTACACCTAAAATGGAGTTAGTTAAAATCAATATGTAAAAGTTCCAGATCTGCCATATCAAAGATTCTCCTCTTTTTTCAACTTGGTGGATAGTGCAATCATCTTCCTGAAATCCAAATGAAAGTGAAAATGAAATTAAAAAAATGAAAGGACTTATTTCGAGTCACATTCAAGGACCAAAACTTTCAATCGGCATTAAGAACTCAATAGCAGTTATGCATTGCTACTTTGTTATACTAAATTACCTGAGCAGCTAAACCATCATTACTAGCAAACAAGATGTACAAACAATAAAAGTTTGGACAATCATTGTTATGACATTAATTTCTAAGAAAGATAGAAACTGCTAAATATAGGTTCTGCAACGCAGAAGCTAAAAAATAAGTATTTTGAAATCTAATTTTCAGCTTTAGTGAAGTCTTTCATGTTTCCATACGGAAATATAAGATTCATGGAGCTGTTTAGTTTCTTAAGACTGCAGGTTTCCTCATTGTTCGGTCTCTCCTAAGAGCAACCTAAACACTTTAACTACAGCTAAAAACTTGCAACAAAGCCCTCAAGTGGGTACTTGTAGGCTGTACCAATGTAATATATAGTCCATCCCTCTAAAATCCTTCCCCACTATTAGTTGTGTATAAAAACAGTTAAGAAGCTACAACATAACAATAGCATATGTTCATTTATGACAATAAAATCATCCAGTAAGAAACATACTCCTTATTAGACATCGTAGTGTTTTGAGTGAAAACTCAAATCCGATATTCAGACTTCTGCATGCACCTTTATTATCAACATAACATGATCATCAATAAGTTAAATGAAGATAACAAATTAAATTTATGTTCATTTGCTAATAATGAAACAAGTAACAAACATACTTCATAAGTGACGTTTATTTGCCCCAATTGTCAAAACCACAGCTCTCCTGCAAGGCATCAAAGAAGAAACCTCTTTTCCTTGAAAGCGAAAACAGTTAGGATTAAAAAGGA
The DNA here is from genome assembly GCA_036320875.1 of Cotoneaster glaucophyllus. NCBI lineage: Eukaryota > Viridiplantae > Streptophyta > Magnoliopsida > Rosales > Rosaceae > Cotoneaster > Cotoneaster glaucophyllus. The sequence continues at coordinate 9,825,689 of CM070059.1, read as the reverse complement.
AAAATTGACGGGCATGGTAACAGTACAAGAAATCAATCCAATGCAATGAAACAAACCGACAAAATTCACACTGAATGCCACATGAATTTTAGTCATTGAAATTTTGAGAAAGACTGAAAATTCATCATAATGAAAATCTGCTTATCAATGAGAGTGCACAACATTGTAACATTAGATTCAAAAAATGGTTTTGATTGGTTTTGATTGGTTTTGATAGGAAGCATTGTAAGTTAATCCCAAACATTTAATTCATGCTTCCAAAATTAACAAATTCTACAATTGCAAGAGAAACCCTACTTAAATATCTTAAATGCCAAAACCAAAAACTGCCCTTATCTGCTGGAAGATAAGATCTTACCATCTTCTCTGTATTCTCCACCACAGGTCGCATTCCCGTATCTGCATTACCAAACACATAAAAACAAGGCAATCAACTCTCCATCCAAGAAAACAATTCAACATTATTATGACATTATCTTTCCGTTTGCTCCACAAATGAACTAATGTGGATGATATATGCAGCATTTGGACCTCTCATTGCCAAAGTCATGAGTAGTATAAAAAATTAAAACCACCGATCTAATTCATTACATTTGATCAACAAACAGAACACAGAAATGTAGAACTACAAAAATTGATAGAGCAAGTGAGTAAACTGTGACATGCATACAGAAAATAAACAATAAACAATAACTCATATCTGAAAATATATAAACTCAAGCCGCAAAAAGAACACTAATTCAGATCCAGTGTGGTTTGAAAAAACCCAGATTTGGTACACATACAATCTCTTCTAACCAATTCCTCCATACAATTGTACCTACTTAAATTCCGGGCAAAAAGTTCAATTAAGTTGTAATTACAACCAAGTCTTTAGCTGCTTCTAAAATGATCTAAGTCTTTACCTACTTCTAAAAATTAATCCAAGTCTTTACCTGCTTCAATTATCTACAGGGAAAATCCAAGACCAATTCATCATCAGTCTCTCTTGCTAATTTATAGCAAAAAGATAAGCACAGCAAACTGAGCAAAGAAATCATGAAGCAAATTAACCTTCTCCAATTTAGAAACCTTAATTTTAGAAATTCCTAATTACAAAAGCCCTAATTTAGAAACCCTAATTTCAGAAATTCCTAATTCCAAAAGCCCTAATTCAGAAACCCTTGAGTTTATTGGAGGAATTTTTTACCTTGTGCAGTGAGGAGGAGTGCAGACTGACTGAGATCGAGAGCTCGATTCAGGAGCCGGATTTGCGTGGTACACTGGTACTGGTAACTGGTGAAGTCATTGGGTTAATGAGAGAGAAGAGAATGATTTGAAGTCGAGGACGACGAGGAGGGTGAGCCGGTGAGGACACTGAGACTCAGGTGAGGGTGACTGAGACTCGGTGAGGCGCCGTGTGACTGAGGTCGATCGAGATTCGAGAGAGACAGAGAATGATTTGAAGTATCTGGGTTAATGAGAGAGAAGAGAATGATTTGAAGTCGAGGACAACGACGAGGGTGAGCCGGTGAGGTCACTGAGACTGAGGTGAGGTGAGGGTGACTGAGACTCGGTGAGGTGCCGCATGACTGCGGAGGTCGATCGAGATTCGAGAGAGACAGTCAGAGAACGCTTTGATTTTGAAGTATAACCTGGGTTAATGAGAGAGAAGAGAAGATAGCCTACAATGGATGGCTGAGATTAAATCTCAGCCGATCCAATGGTCATCAAATTTTTAAATTTAATTTAGGGGTATAAAATTGTTAAATTAATATATATAATTATTATAGTTTATTTATACTTTCATTAAGTATAACATAAGATTTTCTGGTATCCACTATGTGTAAATATTTTAAATTGAAGATCGAATTCATTCATTGTATTCATATAAGGTCAAGGAGTGTAGCTGTAAAAAATCATCAAAATCGGAGTTAAAATAACCGTTAAATCGTGATTTTTCGTTAATAACCGTCGAAAAGTTTTGTCCCGTTACTTGATCTCTGAATGTTTGTTTTTTGCAATTTTTGGCGTATGCGATCTTGAAGCATATACAAACAAGTTTGACAGTTGGATCGTTGAAACTAGTTTCGTAGAATGCGTATCTCATCAAAACAATAGATTCACTAACACTTAAGAGTTTATTTATACTTTCATTAAGTATAACATAAGATTTTGTGGTATCCACTAGTGTAAATATTTTAAATTGAAGATCGAATTCATTCATTGTATTCATATAGGGTCAAGGAGTGTAGCTGTAAAAAATCATCAAAATTGGAGTTAAAATAACCGTTAAATCGTGATTTTTCGTTTATAACCGTCGAAAAGTTTTGTCTCGTTACTTGATCTCTGAATTTTTGTTTTTTTGCAATTTTGGCGTATGCGATCTCGAAGCATATACAAACAAGTTTGACGGTTGAATCGTTGAAACTTGTTTCGTAGAATGGGTGTTTCGTGTTACCCACGTGTATACCCGAACCAACCCGTTATCTTAACAGGTGCTTATCGGGTTACCCGATAACGACCCGATTCGTTATCGTGTCGACCCGAACACCTGTTAATTTCGTGTCGTGTCGGGTTATCGGATCGTGTCAGGAATTGCCAGGCCTAGATAGAAGTGCGTGGGTTAAGTGGAAAAGAGAGTGTTGGATGGATGTGGCCCACAAGTTTTTTGAAAAAAATAATAAAGAACAAAGAATTGTGTCTTTAGAAGTAAACTATGGGCACAAATAATATATTAGAGTCCATATTTTCAATAAAGCTGTCAGATAATGTAATTGTACCTATTTTTTCTTACAATGGGCACAATTCATGGTGCCCTCTATGGAATAGGAATTGTTTAAGTTTTTTGGTGGTCAAATTGACACAAATTTCTAAATTGTGACCTTTGTTTTGTACCCAAAGCTCATTTTTGTTGTAGTGTGCTTTCAAAGAAATACAACTCATTATTAGGCTTAAACCTATTATAAGTAGAACATATTATTTTTGCAAAAGACGAAATGCTTACTACTGACTATGACTTCATCTTCATCGTTTTTAAAGGTCATATTTATTCTTACAAGGCCTGAGATAAGGATTTTTAGTACCTTTATTGAAACGGAAACCATTTGTCCATATACCTTCTGTCCAAGTTGAAAATTTCCTGAGATAATCACGTCTTCTCATCAAGGCATTAAAGTACGTATTTGAATAGATTTTGTGTGCAAAGTTAATATTAGAGCAGTTATATATATATATATATATATATATATAAGAATTTCTTAAGGAGAGAGATCCCCATTTTTTGACATTAAAGTACGTATTTGAATAGATTTTGTGTGCAAAGGTAATATTAGAGCAGTTATATATATAGGAATTGCTTAAGGAGAGAGATCCCCATTTTTTCTCTCTCCCATTTTAAAAAAAAAATGGGGATATATATATATATATATATATATATATATATATATATATATATATATATATATATATATATAGGAATTGCTTAAGGAGAGATCCCCATTTTTTTCAAAAAATGGGGATTAGGTGTGGGGCCCACTCCACATCGAATTTCAACGATCCGAACAGTCTATTTTTCAAATTACACCTCATAGATTATCCTTGCAAAATATTAGCCAAATCTAAAATATTTAAGACATCTAATTGGGTTCAAAAATATTAACGAATACTTTGTTATATAAGAAACAATAAAATTTTATCTTGATAATTAAATAGGCAAATGGTTTCAGATTGAATTGAATTTTTGTAAGGATGATTTATGAGGTGTAACTTGAAAAATAGACGGTTCGGATCGTTGAAATTCGATGTAGGGTGGGCCCCACACCTAATCCCCATTTTTTGAAAAAAATGGGGATCCCTCTCCTTAAGCAACTTGTATATATATATATATATATATATATATATATATATATATATATATATATATATATATATATATATATATATATATGCAAACTGTTGATATATTATTGATAATTTAATTGCTTACAACCAATCGTATTGACATATTATCAATGTATTTTTAACAATATTAATGCAAGTCCATTCTTTCGTCTGCACAAAAAAAATTCTGATAATTTATTTGCCTACATCTCAAAACATATCTGTTGCCATTTAGTATTTACAATAAATTAATAATCAGTAACTACATTAGGCCATGCACCATGCTGCCTCTTTTGAACTATGAGCATATAAACAAACTTCCGAGTTTAGTCACTCCATTTGAAAAATAGACGGCATGCATGGTGTATTAGTCTCCCAAATCACTAAAGTGAATGTGTATTAGTTAGATTCATTTTGTAAGAATCGGTAGCTACCTATCGAACTATTTTGAAACTTAAACTCTTAAATAAGAAATTGATCCAAGCCCTAGTCGATATAACCCCATCCTGTTCACGATTGAAAAGCTCGCATACGGTTGAAAATTAATACTTAAAACCCATATACATAGTTAAGGGCATGCCACATGGCTCTGATGTGTCCATATTTTGTTATCTTTTTAACGAATATTTTCATAAAAATTGTATTTCGAATGGGTTACACGATAGGGTGCTCAGAGTTACGCGAAAATGAAGAGAAAACCAAGCTTTTGGGGTGCTTAGAGTAATTTTACCATGCAAAAGGATTTGATGATCCGAGTCGAAGCGATAACAATATTGAAGCTGTGTTGAAGCAAGCAAGGGAAAGTAGTGGCTCCGTTTTAGAGAATTTGAAAAAGCTGTCCAAGTTATTTGAGGGAAGATCTAATACTAGTTTGTTATTAATTTACTTTTTCTTTTTATTTTTAATAAGGGCCTAAGTCGATTAGGTTAAGAAATAAATTGCCCTTGCCTTGTGTGAGTTTTTTGTAAGGAGTTTCTTTCTTCTTGTGAGAAAAAGAGACGGAACAAAACAGAGGGTTGCGGCTCAAAATGGAAGATACTTCAGAGATTTTTTTTAGAGTTACGATGTAGCCTAATTATAAATACTTAATTTTTTTTGGCATTGTTATTATCAAGCTTTTCGTCCATTTTGAGTATCTTTTGTTATTCGTAATGCACTTGGATTTTATTTAGATGCTTGATCACCATCTAAGTTTTGTTAAGTTGATTACATGCAAGTTGCAGTCGATACCATGAATTTTTTGTAGATGTCATGCAATTAGGGTTTGTGTGATTTTTCAATGATTTTCATAAAGCTAATGGGTTCTCACTTGCTTAAATTTGTCTAGATGTCATAGATGGTTAACAATATGTAAGGATACTTTTGATGCAACCAGATTCCTTAGGTATTACTTGTTCATAACATATTAAGGGGTTAAGTAGAATTGATTACGATGAATTCGGATGCCTTAGGTCTTGTTTTCTTATGTTTTTAATCTATTATTTCCATGTGTTTTAATTTCATGCTTAATTTATATTTCAGTTTAATTCATAATCTCATATATTTTCCGTTAAAAATTTTCAATTATAATTTGTTTCAATTTAAGATTTTTAGAATCAATTTGATCTTTGTGGGACGATATCCATGTCATTCATTATACTAGCTATCATCCGATTCATACACTAGCTATCATCCCATTCAGATACTTGCGAGCACTATAATTCGAGACTTAATAAGGTTAATTTTGGATATCTAATTTTTGAATCAAATAAATTTTATAAAAGTGATCTTTAAAATGATTAAAAAAGGAACTGTTTCAATTATTTATGATGAATATCCTCTTTTTTCATAATACTTTTTCAGTTTCAGGGATGATCATTGTTTTACTCTCTCCTCTTGGATTTTGTCTATTGGATATTCATAAAAAGTCTTAGTGGTTAGTAGAACTCTACTAACCAAACGGAAAGATGTCAATATTAGGTACCAAATGGCCCTAAAAGCCTTATAATGTTAGTTTCCCTAACCAAGGGATTAAAGAGTTAACAATTAATACTATTTCTGGGTTGCTCGGCTCATCCCGAAAAAAGACTTTGCTAAACTACTCACTCAATGTTAGAAATGCATGGGGCAGGGTTTTGGCATAAGGATTATACTAACTATCAACTAACAATTTTATATATATCTGATACCATTTTCAGAGGCACGAACTAGGGCGGGTGACCTAATCATATATACACGACAAGGTTTTGTCACCATGGCGTTTATAACTATCATATCCACACAGTACACTTGATTCCACTTGGTATTTCATGTGATAAAACTCGGGAACGATTAAAAACAAAGGGGAAATTATGATTTTTTTAATACTCGATCTCTTATTGTACTTAAGCCGGCGAAATATGTACGAATGTCCCTTTGGTCGCGATGAGAGATTATTCACCTTCATATAAAATAATAACAACATTGCTAAAGATCCCCATCGTGCCCAACTGCTGTTGACAAACCCATTTTTTTTTATTTCTACTCAGCTTCTCATAGGAGGACTCTTTTATTTAGAGCAAGTGGAAAAAGGTACGTAAGTACGTCCCTATTCAACCTCTTGGGAAACTTCGAACCTTTTTTATTTCTAGCACCAATGTGCTTAAGAAGCTTAACCCTCTCTGGATGTTGTACGATAACGTAATTAACTACTCTTTCTTAAGTTGGTTAAATGATGGTTGGATGACTTTAGTACGGGTAAAATTTGGCGAGTTAATTAGTATAAAGTGGTACACTTTCATGCAAAAGTTCTTTGCTTCATTATCTATACTACATTTGAAGAAAAAAAGAAGAGCAAAGGATGATATGGTACTGAAGCTTATGCAATATACAGAACGAACAAGTCAAATATCAGAGCAATTTGGGCTGGTCTTATACCTACACTTGAGGTTGAATATCCAATCATGCGGCCGCATGCATGCAAAGATCATCTTCTATTCTTGATTAACTATTTTAAGTCTGTAGTGTGAACGATCAAACATTAACATGAAAGGGACCAACTCACCATGCATGCATGATAAAAGTTGATTTACTGCTGGATTCCAACCCCTGTGCTACATCGTACCTTCCATACCACAGATTATATATTGAAAGATGATAAACCTTCATAGTCCTGAGTAGTTTAAAACTATAGTTAATCTTAATTTTACTATGGGCCATATAATTTCTTTTTAATTTTCTGTCAACGCAAGTGTGTCAGTTCATGGACATGTCAATGAAATCTCATTTCATGGTGGGATGTTAGGATATATAAAGGGTGAAATTGTGAAACTTGTCATCATATATAAGCTTGTGTGATTACTTAAGCTGTTAGAGGAATTGTTGCAGACTGTCGCCGTTGTTAATAAAAAAAACTGTTATGCCTTCATGTAAATGGATATAAGGAAGCTTTAGCATAGAAGAGGCAATCGCAATACAAGAGGTCATTCTTTTTATACTTCTTTCTTGTTTCTCTAATTTATCTAATATTTTAATTTTTAACATGTGGTATTACTAATTCACTCATGTTATAAGTTTTGTATCTATTTATTAATAACATACACAAGTCCATGAAATACTATTATTCACCCGTATAGCATGTGTAGGAGGTGGGGGTGGGGGTGGCGGGGTTTGCCTTGATTAGCACGAGGTTGATGTAGATATCTTTAGGAGTGGTTGATGGTGTTGGCTAATTTTACTCTGTAGAGGTGGAACTGACTGGTGATCTTGTCAGATTTAGTTTATGTTTGTAATAATCAAAATAAGAGTTGCTTGTGTTTTGCAGACTCTCTTCAAGCAAACTTTGTACGTTGTCTCTTTATATGGTACAAGTATGATGATTCTCACTACATGCGAGTTTGTTCATTGTGACGTCAATTTGGTAGTTTCCACACCAAAGTACCAGAGGTGCGCTGTTTGAGTTTGTTGATTTTAGTATTAAACGATGCTTTAAGATCATAAGGTAATTTGGAGCTGTAATATCTTTTTTTGCAATGTTTAGATAAAAACCTGACGTTTTCCCCATCTCACTATTAATTGTTTTAAGAGTATTTATCTTTCAAATCTTGCAACATTTTGTGATTATGTGTCAAGGAGGGTACAATCCTCAAGGAAAAAATCCTTTCATTTTGGGTGCGGGTCTCACATCATTTCTGTAAATAATTAAACATTTGCTCTAGTGTATTGGTTGAATTTACACAAAAGAAATAAAAATACAACTTAAGGATAAATTTTGGGACGTATTAGGTTATTTGCCATGTAAATATTGTAACATTGCCACCACCGGATATGCTATTTAATTGTAATTACTGGAAATGGAAAGATATCCAACTGTTGACAATTTACATAATAACAAAAGTGACAATATAATAAATATCAATCTACGCACAAAGGAGTAAAATGACAGCACAAGTACTATTGCTCTAACATTCAATAAAATATCATCGGTCTGATACTTTGTAAGCTATGAATCTATTTGATCGTGATCATAGATAAGGTGCCCCGAACAAGGTGGATAACCATGATTCACCACCAATTTTCTTCAATTTCTATAAATAATTAAACAATTGTACTATCTTAACTGACCATATTAATTTTCATATACAAAGGAATGATATATTAGTCCTAATTTTTTTTTTTTTGGGGATAGCATAAACTATAAACATGCAGCATGAAGAACTGAAAGGTTGAACCCAAAACGAAGAACCCAAAGTCTTGGACATTTGATTGTACTCGTGGCAAATGATGTCATTTTTCTAGTTGACGTGGATCGTTGTGATTGCAGTAAATTACTTAACATTTATATTATCATTGTTTGAGATATCATTCTCATGAGTGAGGATATTGTTAGAATTTCAGGTCAAGCATATCAATACAGTTACAGTGAAGGAGAAAACAGCAATAAGTAAATTAGGAAGAATTGTAGATATTTAGAAATCGTCCTGGATCTCCTATTTATTACAGCATAGATTGACCCCACCTTGAGGCATGAACCTTGAGGGCCTTTGCTCTGTAGACATTCCTCCTCTGCATATCTCCATCACCACCTCTTCCTTATATATATAAAGAGGGTGATGCATAAATGAATTTCTCATATATACAAGAAAGAAAGACATCGTAAATATAGATATCTGGAGAGTGAGGTGATTCGGGTGACGTGTGCGTAGGAAAAACACAGGATCAATCTCTATTGTCGTTAGACTATTGATTGGATCGAAAGAGAGAGAGATGGGGGAAAAGGGAAAATCACTATGTTGTGATAAGGAGCAAGTGAGGAGGGGTCCGTGGAGCCCTGTTGAGGACTTGAAGCTCGTTACTTTCATTCAGAAAAATGGCCATCATAACTGGAGGGCTCTCCCTAGGCGAGCAGGTAATCTTAATCTTGATCCTCTCTCTCTGTCATTGGTGACATGTTGATTTTTCATAGATTTGGCATGTATGAGAAAATGAAATGGTGTTCAAGGATATAAGTTTACAGATTCTTGATCAAATTCCCCAAAAAATCGAATTTCTATCTTTTATTTAGACAAAGTAATTTCTTTTCTCTGGGTTACAATATTTTGGATCAATCTTGCATTGAACATCCCTTTTCGAAGAATGAATCCTTCAAATTCTAATATGTTTTTGGTGACAACAAAAGATGTCATTGCCTTCAAATTCCTCTTCTTGGTAAACACCTTTGGTTATCTTTCAATGAATTGCATTTTTGTTTCTTGCTTTCTTTTTCCGAGGGGTTTTATGTGGAAGAAGGCCGTTACAACTTTTAGTGATAGAGTAATAGCTTTTTATACGCGCGAAGTTTAATTCTCAAGTCCTCGTAAATGTTAATTTTTTTTCGCGGGTTTTATGTGAAATAAGGCTGTTACAAGATTTAGAGATAGAGTACTTATTTTACGTGTGAAAGTTTAAATTGGTACTCTACCTCTCAAGTCCTCCTAAATGTTGTTGTTGTTTTTTTTTTTAATGAATCCAAATGTTGAAATAAAAAATAAAAATAGTTTCCTTAACTTCATTTGGAATCTGTTTTTTATTCCTAAACTGGCATGAAATTTGGCGCTTCCATTGTTTTCGACAGTGTGTTGACAAGAATTTTGTTAATTAGCTACCAAAAACAATAAAAAGCAAGGCAAGTTTGAAACGTTTTTAATTTGATTTTAAATTTTTATTCAACCTCTAAAAATTACTTTTTGGAAGGCTATATAACATTAATGATTGTTATCATGTTAATACCTAATCCTTGTTATTGCATATCTGCCTAACTATAATGACCATTGTGTGCATCCTTGTATGAAAATAATCACAAGCAATGGCAAACCAATACTTACTTTTTCATGAATATCGATACCCCTTACCTTCTATACTACAACTTATGAATTTTTTTTCCCATGACAAATTATGATAAAAATGCGCTTTCTACAAACGAACTAAATGTTATTGACTTAGTTTTATAAATTCAATGTTACTTTTTATTACTAATACCACGTGTTTGTGTTACAGTCACAAACAATTTTTTCTTGTATTCTTTGTGGTATGGACACACGATGAGGGCCTTGTTGTTGTCTGTCTTTGGCTTCATCATTTAGCTAGACTAGATTGTGGAATGTTGGTCCAAGTTTGAAGAGTGATAGGGAGAGGTTTCCTAACTTTTGTATCTTTCATGTGACTATATATATATGGTTGGAAAATCTCACCAATTACCTCTAGAAAGACCAAATGTTTTGTGTCAACATAGTTAGGAATTGAGAACGAGTGCGCGACATTATCAGTCACATCAAGTCTCCTTTAAGTCTTTGCATGGCTGCGAGATGAAATGTCCCTTTCTCCACTTTTTATTTCTCACCAACATTAATACATACTTTGTATTTGAATAAAGGCTTTTTAGCTAAAATGTTTCTGAAATTTGCATAATTTCTCACTTTAATCACTGAGATTGTCCACTGTCAATTATTTTGATCATTCCGTGAAAAATTATGTTAAATAAGGATCAAAATGACAAAAATACCTTCAATTTAATAAACAATAAGCCAAAATGATTTGACAAACAATTGAGGGTATTTTTGTCATTTTATTCTTATTTAATGGAGTTTTTCACGGAATGACCAAAATTATTGATGGTGGACAATCTCAGGACCACTTCTATTGATTTCAAATCCAGAAACCAAAATGAGAAATGTAAATCTCATGGACCATTTTAATTTGTTTCAGAATATATGCCAGTAACATTAATATTAATTTGTTTTGAAGGTTTGATGAGATGTGGTAAAAGTTGCCGTTTGAGATGGATTAACTACCTTAGCCCTGATGTGAAGCGAGGGAACTTCACAAGAGAGGAAGAGGAGTCCATAATGAAGCTACATGAAGCCTTGGGAAACAAGTAAGATCCAACATAAATCTCATCAAATATAATTAGTGGATTAATTAAGCTATATTTTATTACTAACTTATTCTCGGCATAGTGGTATATAATTCTATTTTTGATATGAAAAATATTTCAGGTTTGAAGCCATTCCATTACTCATTATTGATACACAATAAAACTATTTTATTACTACCTTATTTTCAATCTAGTGGTATATATTCATTTTTTTAATATTAAAGAAGTCTCAAGTTCGAATCCCTAATTAGTAGAAACTTGTGCAGGTGGTCGACAATTGCAGCACATTTCCCGGGACGCACGGACAATGAGATTAAGAATGTGTGGAACACTAATCTAAAGAAAAGATTGGCTTGCCGAAACCTATCTTCCTTAACATCCTCTTCCTCATCATCTTCTTCTACTACTACTACATTATTGTCTAGTGGAAAACCAACTGTAGGAGGGGATGAACTAATTGAGCATCAATCTGCTGACCAAGAAACTAGCATGGCCACCAACAACAAGCCACATGAGCCATGCAGTTTGACAATTCAAGAAAACCCTAATCATCAGGATTCTCCAATGGAATTAACAAATGATCCCAAGGGGTTGAAAGAGTTGACCACTTCTTCTAATGTTTCATCTAATGAATCCAACGGCTCCAGTAATTCCAGCCAAGTTGTTGGTATGTCAAGGCCAGGAGCAGAAGAGCAGCAAATGGATGATGATTTGATTGACCTTTCAGGAATTTTTGATAATCCGTTTGAGTCTGACTCTGACTTTTGGAACCTGTTGGATGACTTTCAGCCACTCCAATCAAATGAAGTCCAAGTACTTCATGAGGCTGATGAGGCTAATTACCAGAGCTCAGGCTTGGGACAAGTGGAAAATGGGAATTGGCTTAGTTACTTGCAAAGTGAGCTCGGATTTGAAGCCGCAGCAACAGAGAGTGAGATCAACAACCAGGAGATATTACCAAAGGATGAAACTGAACAACCAGTCATCCCAAAGACCTTTGACAAAATGCCAAACCCTGCAGGATATGACAAAAGCATGGATTACTTTCAAACGTGGCTTTCTTCGCCAGAAAACAATTCCGCCATTTAAGTTAGTGAGATTAATGCTGATATTAGTTGAGTCATCCTGACTACAGTTTTAAAATTACAAATAGGGGAATTGCTTATGTTATGATGATGGAATCTTTGATGTAGTTTTTCATAGTTTATGTCAAAACATAGTGTAGGTTGAACAATTAAACATCATATCAAATATTTTTATAAAAAAAAAGTATTCGTCTTCCAGTTATTATAATCTTTTTCTAAAAGTTTTGTTTATGCGTTACGTATCTATTCTAAGAAGAAAGATATATAACATATATAATAAGTGCAAACAAATTCTCCTCCTTTCATGTGATGATGTTCAAACATCTTCATGTGGTTGGATGAGATAGTTCCCCTCTTGATGAAAAATATAATAAGCTCAGATGAAAAATACGTTTGAAAATTATAGCAGCAATTCACATGTTTTAGTAACAAGGCAATTCGACCACTTTGATTTCACCCTACCCACAGTGACTATATATATATATATATATATATGAAATTTGAGTGAAAAGGCACCCTACCCATACTGAGTAGGTAATAAACATTTTTTTTTTAAACATTTGATATTGAATAAAAATAAAAATTGAGGGAAAATGTATATGGTAAAGACATGCAACCAATCATCTCAATTGAGCCTAAATATAAGGTGCAACGGAAAAGTGTGAGTGGAAGAAACTACAATATATACGATAGAATAGGAATCAACGAACTTGCGTCATCTGCACAATGTTATTAAAATTTGGTATGTGTTTAAAAAGTGTTATATATATATAGTTATATATATATATGTATAGAAACATAGCGTTAGTGTGGGCTAGGTAAAGTTAGTAGTTAGGAAGATGAGAATTTGCATAGATTAAACTCGTATTAAGGTGCATATATATAGTTATTTTTTTACATTGTAGAAAAGCGTCATCTGCACAATATTATTAAAATTTGGTATGTGTTTAAAAAGTGTTATATATATTATGAGTAACTAGCTAGCACAATTAAATGCCAACACTTGTGCCAATCAACACTATCATATGACATGTACAATCTGGTACAAAGTTTCTCTCAACATTCCAACAGTCCCCTTCTTATATGAATTTCAGCCACACTGGGAGTCAAATTACTTGTGATCATCAGTTAACCTAAAATTGACCCAGAAATCAACTTTAACTGCACCAAGCGTTGAGTAAAGAGAGAATTATTGTGAGATCCCACATCGCCCAGGGGAGTGATCCTTATATGTATATTCTCATCCCTACCTAGCACGAGGTCTTTTGGGAGCTCACTGGCTTCGGGTTCCATGGGAACTCCGAAGTTAAGCGAGTAGCGCGCGAGGTCACTCCCATGATGGGTGACCCACTGGGAAGTTCTCGTGTGAGTTCCCAGAAACAAAACCGTAAGGGCGTGGTCGGGGCCCAAAGAGGACAATATTGTGCTACGGTGGTGGAGCGGGCCCGGGATGTGGTGGACCCCGGGTCAGGATGTGACAATTATTATTATTATTTTTATTTCTAATAATTAGTTGCTGTTAATTGTGAGGTTTAGTCTAATCCCCAATTCCGTTAATGTAGATAATACCGTTTGTTAAAAATAAAAATAAAAATTAGCTGCTGTTATAATTCTTATTGTCAAGTGGATAATTAGGGTCCTCGAGGCGTAAGTGCATTGGTCCAATTAAATTCAAAACCAGTATTTTCTAACTGTATGACTAATTATCTTAGTGGGTAGTTGATAATTTCCACTTACTCCAACTAGCTTGACATATTTCTTTCATTTCCAGCTCCTTGAAGGAATTTAGGACAAATACAAGTAGGAAAAAGAGTCAAAGTCTACGAGAGCTGAATCAGTAGCTACCCGAGCAAAACCCTTTTTTGTCTCTGAAGAAAAGTACACACACGATTATCAATCCATTCGTGCGGGATTGTAAACAATTTGAAAGAATTTTGTGACAGCTAAAATATCTCAAGTTGAAATTTATGAAACATGAAATAATCAACATTAGAAGTCTATTGGTTTGTGTTGTGTCAGTTCCGCGAGTATTGTGGCCTCGCTGTGTTTTAGCGGTAGTGTGATGCAGTCTCGCTGTTTAATTTAGTGGTGGCTTCGATGCTTGATTTCTCGCGTCTCTATTGTCGTTGGAGCAAGTTATACCGTTTGCACCTAGTTCTTCTATGTGGTAGCCATGTAAGGGTTTTACCTCATTTGTTAGCTGTGCGAATTATATTCAAATCAAGAAATTGGTCGTTGAAGAATATATACTCTTGTAAATTTGTTGTGTTAAAGAAATATCTCCATTGTTGCTTGTCAAAGAAAAAAAGTAGTTTATCTTTATAAAATAATTTACGCACACACTCACCCTATACCCCCTTGTTTTAGCTTTGAGATTGAACAAATAAAAAAAAGAATCAATGATTATAATTGAGAGAAGTGTGCAGGAGGAAAAAAAAAAGCGTATATAAATCATTTTCCTAGTTTTTTGTTTGTTAATGTTATGTATTCGCTATTCATTCTTGCAGCAATCCAACCTAATGGTTCATGATGGTGTGGGATGAATTGTAGACCTAGCAAATCCTATTTTTAATCTCATTCTATGCAAAACAAACTTAACATTGTTATATTATAGAAAAGTTATACTCGTTTGGTACACATGATTGGATAAAATAGAAATGGAGGCCTCTCAAATTTCAAGGTATATTGAAAGTGGAAGTGAATAGATTTTCATTTGGCTGGGATTAGAAGAGGACTAGCTATGAAGGAAATTATCTCTTCTAATCCTACCATTTTAACGAGGATTGTAATGAATAAGTTTTATTCGTAAGTAATTCATCTTCTATCCTCTAGGTGGTCATAAATGTTGAAAGTAATCCATTCCAATCAAATTATGCGTTCCAAACGAGTCTTTCATTAAATTCTTAAGAAATTGAAATAAGTTTAAACGAGTAATTATTTTCTGCAAGACCAAAGAAATAAAGAGAACCATTGTTACGCAAGAGTCAGCCCAGCTTAAGGCCCAACACAAACGGGTCAATTATATTGAAACCGGTCGGCAACCCGCTTTGGGTTAAACACCTCCTCCTAGAATCGTCTTTCAATTTGGCGGTTCTCAACTCCCGCCTCCGCTCTCTCCGCCGTCTGCAATGGTGGAAATCAACGAGCTCGCGTTCCCAGAGGACGAAGAAGGAAGCAGAGTGTTTAGGCAGCTGAAAGCATACTGCTTTGAGCTTCTAGCTTCTCCAAAACCCTAAGAAGCACTCCTCTGCTCTCTCTTCTCTGCTCCATTTTCTTCGCCAGTCTCCGCCTCATGCTCTCCAGCCATCCTTCGAGTAAGCACTTCAACCTCTCTGTAAATTTTTCTTGTTTGCCTTAAATTGAGTTCTTTATATGTGTGTATACTTGCAACGGCTTGTGAAAGGATTCCTATATATATATATATATATATATATATATATATATATATATGTATATAGGTGTCGTTATATATGCTTGCATGTATAGGTTATATTACACTAGGGGTGAGCTTTGAGGGTTGGAATTGGATGAAGCATTCGTAACTTAATCGAGCTGTTGCGTTAATAATTTTGAATTAAAGAGTGAATGCTTGTGTCTTTAAGTTTTAGTGATCGGTGCAATGTTCGAAGGTAGGGGGACTTGGCAGAGTGGAAGGTATTGGGTTGAATTATGTTAAAAGAAACCAAAAGTCCTCACCCCGATTGCACAGAACTTCGTGTTGCTGCGGTTGAGCTATACTTGTTGGGTTAGTGTACACAAAGTCAAATTGTTTTTGAGTTTCTGGTATTGAAATTTGTTAAGTACTATATTCTGATATGATCCGAGGTGGCGGAGGAGCAAAATTCTCACTTTTCCATTAGTGGACTCGGTGTCCCATTGTTCAAAGTCACAGTGAATGGCGGGTTCAACATTAAAGTTCCTAGTGATTCACACCCGAGGAAACATAGTTTCATCAGTTATGCTTGTCGTACAAATTTGTAAAAGAATTTCGAAATGTGAGTGTGTAAGTATGCATACATCAGTAAGCATTATTTCCTTGACATCGTTTTTTTATCTTTCAGCCACACGTTGTTTCTGTTGCTGCGTCTATTGGATGCAGCTGTTGACTTGACTGTAGAACCTCAAAGAAGCTTGGTTCTGAAGAAAAACTTGCGAGTCATAAGGTCCTAAAAATGCCTCACAAAGTGAGTGATAGTGTTGCTGAAGGTTGCTTCAGTGCCTGGAAGAACTGCTCAAGAAGTGTCGTTTAGGATCTGTAGATCAGGTAAGTTCAAAGCTGGCTGCCAAAGAAATGGCATGGTTTTTCCTTTAGTTCAAAATTGTTTTTTATGTTGTATTAGTTAGTTTGTTCCTGTGAATTGTTGTCCTAAAAGGCAGTCTTCACATTCGAAGCACAATAATATCCTTTGCAGTTGGTTGTAGTACTGAAGAAGTTGACTTATGGGGCTTTGCTTTCTCCATCTGAAGCGTCAGAAGAGTTTCGTGAAGGAATTTTTAAGTGTTTCAGGGAACTGCTTCTGAATTTACTTCCGTGCTCTGTTGAGTCTTGTGCATGTAAACAAATATTTGGTGTCTTTTGCTTTTAGAATACAGATACATGAAAGCTCCACTCAGTAGAACTTCAAAGTATGATTCAGAACCAGATGAATGTTTGCTTGCATTTCTATAGTCAAAGATTGCTTCTGCAGGTGTTGGACACTGGCTATCACTTCTTTGAAAGATATTAATTGTAAATCTCAACTCTATCTTGAGTGAGGCTCATGCATTGATATATATAGGAATACAAACTATACAAATAGAACTAGGAGTACGATTACAAGTAGGACAAAAGCTAATCTACATCAAACTGTGCAGCAGGCGGTGAGGAATCTGAAGCCGTGTTGGACTGGGAGTCCTAGGGAGACTGGAATTCTATTGGTGCAACAGTCGTGGACTGAGTCGGTTTATCACTCCCCCGCAAACGGACAGGAAGGGGACGAACTGGAAGTTTGGAAATCAAGAACTCAAAACGAACAGCAGACAGTCCTTTGGTGAGAAGATCAGCGAGCTGATCCGTGGAGGAGACGTAGGCAACGAGGAGCTCTTGACGAGTGACCTTTTCCCGAACATAGTGATAGTCGACTTCGACATGCCGCATGCGCTGTTGATGAACGGGATTAGAAGCTACGGACAGGGCACTGATGTTGTCGCACCAGACGCGTGGCGGAGCAAGAGGGAGATGAAGCTCCCGAAATAAGGTGCGATACCAAGAGAGGGCAGCGGCTGTGTAGGCAAGCTGACGATATTCAGCCTCTGTACTTGAACGGGAGACGCCTCGTTGCTTCTTGGAGCTCCAGGAGATGAGGTTGGCACCAAGAAAAATACAATAACCACCTGTTGAACGACGGTCATCCGGATCACCAGCATAGTCCGCATCAGCATACGCAGTGAGGTGAAGGGAACTCGGACGATAAACAATCCCATGGGTAGGAGTAGCTTTCAGGTAACGGAGTATGCGTTTGACCGCAACCCAATGTGTCGTTGTGGGCTTATGCATAAACTGGCAAACCTGGTTAACGGCAAAGGCAATATCAGGACGAGTGAAGAGGAGATATTGCAAAGCACCCACAACGCTACGAAACTCGGTAATATCGGACAATGGCTCGCCATCAGAGAGACTAAGACGGCAACCACTAAGAGCTGGGGTCGAAATGGGCTTGCATTCCAGCATTTTGGTGCGGGTAAGAAGATCAGTGATATACTTTGTCTGAGTAAGATGAAGACCAGTGGGAGTACGATGAACCTCCATACCTAAGAAATAATGAAGCGGTCCAAGGTCCTTCATAGAAAATAATGTGCCCAACTGACGAATCAAACGAGTGATGTGTTCCATGCTATTGCCAGTAATCAGAATGTCATCCACATAAATTAACAAGTAAATAACCACGGAACCATCAAAGAAAGTAAACAACGACGAATCTGCGTGAGAAGAGACAAAACCCAAATTTTCCAAGTGAGTGGAAAAACAGTGAAACCATGCACGAGGAGCTTGTTTAAGACCGTATAAAGAACGCTGCAATTTGCACACATGAGATGGGCGTTGGGGATCAATGAACCCCGATGGTTGCCGCATATAGACCTCTTCACTCAAAGAACCGTGAAGGAACGCGTTTTGGACATCAAGTTGGCGAAGAGACCAATTGAAATGAATAGCAATGGAAAGAATTAACCGAATAGTTGCATGATTGACAACGGGACTAAAGGTCTCACCGTAGTCCACTCCCTCTTGTTGATGAAACCCGTTTGCCACTAGGCGTGCTTTGTAACGCTCGATGGAGCCATCAGAGCGTCGCTTGATTTTGTACACCCACTTATTAGGAAGAACGTTCATAGTGGGTTGAAACGGAACCAAAGTCCAAGTGCCATTATGTTGTAAAGCAGTGAATTCGTCAGCCATCGCCTTGCGCCATTTGGAATCCTTATGAGCCTGACTAAAACATGTAGGCTCAACCAAATCTTTAGTAAGAGCAATATAAGCATATTTAGGATTAGGTTTGGAAATACCACGTTTGCCACGAGTGACCATAGAATGGGACAAGGAACTTACCTCGGGAGTAGATGAAGCCAAAGGGGCTGGTGTGACGGGTGGCAGGTTTGAGGAAGGGACCGGCTCAGGAGAAGAGCGGGAGGGTACGGTAGGGGGCGAAGGTGGAAGGATAGGAGGCTGGGAAGTTGTGGGACATTGAGATCTGCGAGTGTAGACTTGAAGTGGGCGTTGGGGAGAAGGCGTAGGTGGGTGCGGGATAGGGAGGGTGGCAGTAGGAGGATGAGTGGATGGGCCAATCTCGAGAATAGGATCCACAGGCGAGGAGAGCGTTGAAGGCGAAGTAACAATGGATTCCTTATATGGAAAACGGTGCTCATCAAACAGAACATGGCGAGAAAGAAAGACACGGCCTGTAGGGGGATCCAAACATCGATAACCTTGATGATTTAATGAATATCCTAAGAAAACACATTGTTTTGAACGAAATTGTAATTTGTTATTATTATAAGGACGCAAATAGGGATAACATGCATAGCCAAAAACTTTGAAAAATAGATATTGAGGAGTTTTGTGAAACAATTTTTCATAAGGGGACATATGGTGTAAAAGACGAGTGGGCAAACGGTTAATGAGATAATTAGCAGTATGAAAAGCTTCGGCCCAATATGGAGTGGGCAAACC
This sequence comes from Cotoneaster glaucophyllus, assembly GCA_036320875.1. Lineage (NCBI taxonomy): Eukaryota > Viridiplantae > Streptophyta > Magnoliopsida > Rosales > Rosaceae > Cotoneaster > Cotoneaster glaucophyllus. The sequence continues at coordinate 9,806,167 of CM070059.1, read as the reverse complement.
AGATTGGGCTAAAAGAGTAAGCCCAGTCTCTACTAAATGACGATGTTTACGTTCGGCTAATCCGTTCTGTTCAGGGTGATGAGGACATGTAAGACGATGTAAAATACCATGAGCATTTAAAAACTTACGAAAGGCATGATTCACAAATTCCCCACCACCATCGGTTTGAAAAGCTTTGATCGTAACATTGAACATATTTTCAACCAAAGTTTTAAAAGTAAGAAACGTAGAAAAAACATCAGATTTGAAACGCAAAGGATAAAACCAAGTATAACGAGAAAAATCATCCACAAACACCACATAATATTTAAAACCAGAAACAGAGAAAGATGGTGAAGTCCAAACATCAGAATGAATTAATTCTAAAGGAGAAGAAGACACAGATGCAGACAAAGAAAAAGGTAATTTATGACTTTTTCCGAGGGGACAAAATTGACAAAAATTATTTTGAAACGAGCCTTGAATGGGCAATTTATTTGCAGAAATTAAGCGTTTTAAAATTAAAGAAGAAGGATGACCTAGCCTAGAGTGCCACAGAGTATCAGTGACACATTCTCCTAATAAAGCAAAAACACCATTGGTTTGATGAGAAGGGCGACTCGAACATGGGTAGAGTCCATTGTTACTCCGGCCTTGTAAAAGGGTCCTCCCCGTCCGTGAATCCTGCACATGATAAAAACGGGGATGTAAAGTAAAGAAGCAGTTATTATCATCCGAAAAACGACTCAAAGAAATCACATTAGTTGAGGCTTGGGGACAGTAGAGGCTGTTAGACAAACGAAAAGAAGCATGTTTAGTTCGAAGGTACGAGTCACCAATTTTTGAGATATTCAAACCTGGACCACCCTGCACACCATGAATTTGATCGGCTCCATGGTACTCACTAGGATTGTGAAGTTGGCTGACATCATTGGTTATGTGGGAGTTTGCACCAGAGTAAAAAAAGCCAGGACTGTGGAGCTGCAGAAGCAGGAGCAGAAGGTGCAGCGGCATAGGCTTGAAGACGAGAAGAGGGAACCCGACCTTCGTAGGACATATTGAGACGATTGAAGCAATCAATAGCCGAGTGCCCAAAGCGTTGACAAATTTGACATTGAATGCGCCCAGAGGAGGAAAAAGCAGGCAAGGAACCATGGGAGGAGCTGGAGCCAGGGGCCGGACCAAGAAGACCATTGTAGGAGGAGGATGACCCTCGGGAAGGAGCTGCAAAGTTGGATGTGGCAGGAGCAGCAGAACCAGAGTCATGAGTAGCCAAAGGAGGGCAGGAAAAGTGACCCCCACCGCTACGAGCGACGTTGCCACCACGCACACCACGAAAAAAGTTACCACGGCCACGGAAACCACCGCGACCGCCACGGACAGCAGCAAACGCAGAGGTGCCGCTATCAGATGGAAGAGAAAAGGTAGTGTAGCGTTGCTCGGCACTCAGTAATAAAGCTTCCAAGGAATTGTATGTGATGGGAGTGTCACGAGCTTGTGCGGAAGAAACAGTGGTCTCATACTGTGGACCTACTTTACTCATAATAATAGCGACTAAGTCAGATTCAGAGACGGGGGCGCCAGAAAGAGCAAGGTTGTCGGCGATGGCGTTGACTTTGTCGAGATAGTCAGCGATAGACATATTACCACGAGAAGTGTTCATCAATTCTGTACGCATTTGAATAAGACGATTTTGAGACGTAGAGGCATACCGTTCTTGAAGAGACGACCAGGCAGAAGCCGAATCAGTTTTGTTGACGATCGTAGCAAGAACCTTGGGAGTAAGGGAACTCATAAGCCAAGAGAGGATCATCTGATCAGTCTGCATCCATTCAAGATATAATGGATTGACTTTGTCTGTGAGCTTACCATTGTCATCGAGAAGAAAAGCAGAAGGGCAGGGAGTTTCACCAGTAACATAAGACAGTAAGTTGCGGCTGCGCAGCAAGGGAAGAAACTGAGCACGCCAGAGAGGGTAGTTGTTGCGGTCGAGCTTGATGGTGAGAAAATTCGTGACAGAGGGAGCAGCAGCAGTAGAAGAAGAGGCCATAACTGTAAAAGATTGGAGGGGAAGAAAGAAAAAGAAAAAAAAATTATAATATGAACCTTTGTCATGAGACTTAGGCTCTTGATACCATGAAAGATATTAATTGTAAATCTCAACTCTATCTTGAGTGAGGCTCGTGCATTGATATATATAGGAATACAAACTATACAAATAGAACTAGGAGTACGATTACAAGTAGGACAAAAGCTAATCTACATCAAACTGTGCAGCAGGCGGTGAGGAATCTGAAGCCGTGTTGGACTGGGAGTCCTAGGGAGACTGGAATTCTATTGGTGCAACAGTCGTGGACTGAGTCGGTTTATCATTCTTCTCAAAGTATGTTAAGTTGTGGCAGTTGATTTTCCTATAGCATTAAATTTTTCTTATGTTACTCCTTTGTGGTTTTATGAATAGGCTGCAGATAATGAGGCTGCACGAGGACATCTAGGTAGTGTAAAGCTTCGGATTGAAGCCTTTATGACGCTGTGTGTGCTTGTTGCTAAGGTAATCTTGTGAAATCATGTAGGTTCTGTGGCAACGATTCATTAAATTTGACCTTGGGTTTCTTTGTTTCTTCCCCTCCTTCATTTCACAAAGTTCTGACCATGAGAAAAGCTTAAATACTAACTTTGACACATTATGAATCAATCGGTGTACTGAATAAGAATCAAATTATGCCAGTGGTGCGTGATCATTCTTTCCATTACCTATTTTCCTTAGTCCGGCATAGGCGTGTCATCATTTTTACTTACCATATTCCTTTCGTGACTTGGATGTGACTGTTGTTGGCGGCTTGATGTGCTTTAAGCTCTTAACCAAGAATTTGTTAACGGACAAGAGTGATCTGATTTTGTGGATCCTTTTAATGCACTACTATTGTTGCATGTCGGTTTGCAGGCTATTGGAAGATGTTTATGTTTGGTGAGCAATGTAGTGCAAATTTGTGGGGGAGGTTTCTTTTCACAACGCTTCCGCACTGATGGCTCCCACTTCTGGAAACTTCTATCTACTTCCTCATTCCATAGAAAGCCCAACTTGAAAGAGGAAAGAATCCCTCTGCAACTTCCTTACAGAAGCACTTCCGGTTCTTCAGAGGAGTCCATGGCTGAAACTTCTAATCTGAAAGTCCAGGTTGCGGTGCTCAACATGATTGCACAATTGTCCTGAAATGGAAGGAGTGTTTCAGCCCTGGAAGTTGTCCTTAAGAAGGTCACTGGTCTTGTTGTAGGGATAGCTTGTAGTGGGGTGGTTGGTCTTCGCGATGCATCCATCAATGCCCTTCAAGGCCTTGCATCTATCGACGCTGATCTCATTTGGCTTCTTATAGCTGACGTTTACTACGCAATGAAGAACAAAAACATGCCATCACCCCCCACGTCCGACATACCTGAAATCCCCGAAATTCTTCCCCCACCCTCGTCTCCGAAAGAGTACCTTTACGTGCAGTATGGAGGGCAGAATTATGGTTTGGATATTGACTTAAATTCTATGGAAATCGTTTTCAAGAAACTGCAGTCTCTGGTTTTTATTAACCAAATGTACAGTTAGAAAAATTCACGTTCTCATAGTTTATGTACAAAAATTAATATGGCATGCAAGAAAGCAATCACATTCCTTGCCGGAATTAGTCTCCCAATTAACAAACACATTCCTTGCCGGAATTAGTCTCCCAACCAAGTAAGAAGCTTTTTATGAACATATCCCTCTTTCTATTATTGCTCCCCTCCAAAAAGTAATACAACTCAAAATTCACAATCAATACAAACTGAAAAATAAAATCCAACTAAAAAGTTTCAAACAGCGTCTTCCTTAGCAATCAGTGGAGAGAATGAGATGTACCTGCATAAACACTCCTACGCTCAAATTAGTGATTATTTAAGATATTAATTATAGTAAAATTAAGAGAGAAATTGTGTTCCCTTTTCTCTCCCTTTTCAGGTGAGCAAGTTGAATTCTGTCAATTAGTTTCCCTCATAAATAATACATATACAGGCATTAGGCCGCAGGCCTAACAAACATTCTACACATGCGTCGAAATGGTTGAAGGAAATGCAAATATTACAGCCAAAACAACTTTCTAGACGAACAACATAAGAAAATTAAACTCCCTATCAGAAATTTTGGCTTAATAAAAATAAGAAAAAAAAAGAAAAAGATATTAGAAATAAAAAGCGGCCAGCAAAACCCTAAACACAAAAAATTAAAACTCGAACCCAAGAATAAAATCATCCGCATCGATCGTGCAACACAATTTGGGAAGGAAACAAAGAAATGAAATCCACAAAAATCGCACCCACGAATAAAACCTACCATCAAAATACAAACTAAAAGAACTCAATCCCTAATGAAAGTTTAAATAAACAAAAGATAAAAGATGAAAAACAAAGAAAACAAACAAACGAATGCAGGTTAATTAATTAATCTTTGAGCATCACACAAACGCAGATTAATTAATTAATATTTCAGGCCTAAGGACATTATAAAAACAAAAAAGAACAATTTCAACCAAATCCAAAACGATTTTATAACATCAACTGTATGATGGACACACAATTATAAAATAACATCCCAGTTATATTCTCTGCTATTAATTTATAACAAGGAACATATAAAGTCGCGTTAAAGCACAGAATTTACAAAGAGAGAACAATAATGAAATATCTCAAGAGGGAAAAAAAATATTACAAGAAGCAAATATATTAACAGAACAAACCTATCGAGAAACCAGAAAACACATACCTGCAAATATGCACGGCTTCTAATCTTTGGTATATATCCATGCTTTTGCCCACGACAATGTCACCCTATAAAGCAGCTGCAGTCAAGGTTTCGTGGAGCTTCTTAATTTCTGAACTTAATCAAGCAAAGAAGCTCCAGGAAACCTTGAATGTTGCTGCTCCGGTGATTCCGTATGGTTGCTGCTCGATCCTGTGATTGCATACGATGGCTAGGGTATTTTGACTTAGGCTTATAGGGTTTTAGTGTTGTAGGCCAAAAGTTGAGAGAGAGCGAGAGAGAGGCTGAGAGAGAGGGATCGGCATGAGAATTCCTCATGCCTTGTCCCCTTATTTATACTGAAAAGGGAAAGAGAAATACTTCGCTCCCCAAGTAACTCTAGATCCTTTAGGATTCCTATATTTTTGGAACCAATCGATGGCCACGTAAAGGATTTGATATCTTCTTGATTAGATAGGGTTCCTGTATTTAAGAATTCCTATTATTTCAACATTTATATATTTATAACGGTGAACGGAAGCGATTGATGGCCACGTGTTCCCTGTTAAAAAAGGATTCGATATCTTCTTAACTTGCTAGGGTTTTTGTTTAGCCTAAATATATAATTAAGGGAGCGGATCCGTGACACCATATTTTTTACACAATTTTTGACACAAGTATCTAGCCATTAGATTAGTCCACTTTCAATGGTTGAGATGATAGGTTGACAATATGACAATTAATTTTATTTCTATTTTCTGAAAAATACATATTAAATATAAATAAATCTTTATAATTGTAATTCTCTTTCTCTCATCTATCTTAATAAACTTTCCATCTTAATAGACTATTTTCTTTTCCATCTTAATAGTCTAATAACCATCTTAATAGACTATTTGCTTAATTTGCGATGACACATATAACCATCTTAATAGCCTAATTTCTTTTCCATCTTAATAGTCTAATAACCATCTTTGAATGTAATATATCATCTAATCCTATTTTTGGGGAAAGTATTTTAATCAAATCTCCATCTCTCATTTATTTCTAATAATCGGTGAAGAACAAGAACAAAAACCCTAATTACGTTTCTCCTTCCTCCAATGCAAACCTAATAAGCTTTTCTTTTCCATCATTACTCAATTTGTTTCTAATCTATTCTCGTTCAAAATGGCAGAGTGCGTGGCAGATTTTGCATCAAACTCTCCCTCCATGTCTCCAGTATGTACTCAATTTAATATCCCTTAGTATTTATTTTAATAAAAGTTTATAGTTGCTTTTTCTAATCAGCGTTTATGTCCGTAGTTCATTAAGCATATATTTATCATGTTTTTTTTTAACTTGGATAATTAAGCATGATTAATATACGTTAATAGGTACAAGACACAGTTCAAGTCGAGAATGATGAAACATGTATTCCAAATGAGAATTCAAAAGGCTTGAAAACTCCATATGTAGGGATGCTTTTTGATACAATGGAAGAGGCTAGAAACTATTACCAAGATTATGGCCGACAAGAAATTGCCCATTGAATCCGAAAAGAAGAAAGATCGAATCAACTAATGAATGTAAGTCGAATTAACTTTTTTTATTGATATTTTCCAATATTCGGTTACCTATTTATGTTTTTTTTTTTTGTTATTTTGTAATCTATCAGGGAATGAGGAACAAGAAGACTTGGGCGAAGAATATTTGGAGAGTGATGACCAAGAATATTTGGAGAGTGATGATGTTTAAATTTTGTAGGATAGATTAGTCACTTAATTGTGCTATTTTGTTATAGTTTTCATTGTTTGGAAAATTGGGTGTATTTTGTTAAAGTTTATGCCAATAATGTTTTGAAATTAGTTGTGTTTTATTAACGTTATTGAGACTTCACAAGTTCGATTTCCGTCAAGCTTTATGAGAAAGAAATTTGATTTTTTTTTAATCAAAATGCAAAATAAATGAGAGATGGAGATTTGATTAAAATACTTTCCCCAAAAATAGGATTAGATGATATATTACATTCAAAGATGGTTATTAGACTATTAAGATGGAAAAGAAAATAGGCTATTAAGATGGTTATATGTGTCATCGCAAATTAAGCAAATAGTCTATTAAGAAGGTTATTAGACTATTAAGATAGATGAGAGAGAAAGAGAATTACAATTATAAAGATTTATTTATATTTAATATGTATTTTTCAGAAAATAGAAATAAAATTAATTGCCATATTGTCAACCTATCATCTCAACCATTGAAAGTGGACTAATCTAATGGCTAGATACTTGTGTCAAAAATTGTGTAAAAAATATGGTGTCACGGATCCGCTCCCTATAATTAAATCATCAATTAACCAACTTTATAATCGTAATATTTTCCACAAGATAGATACCAATCGACTTCCTTACATTTGATTTTCGATTTGTGATTGTAATTACAAGTTAAAAATCGTGACCTATTCCATAAGAATCTCAATCTGTTTCAAATATCGGATTCAATCATTTGTTCTATGAATTTTCCAATTTAATTGTCTTGTAGGTTGTACTCGGGAATGCAGACTAATATGATTGATTCTATATGTCGTCAACTACGCTATTTGGAGATTAATGCTCATGTGCCAAATGTGCTCGCTGCCATGCTTTAGTGAAAATATTTTTAGTGATATGATTGATTTAATTGTCTTGTAGGTTGTAATCGGGAATGCAGACTAATATGATTGATTCTATATGTCGTCAACTACGTTTTTAGTGAAAATATTTTTAGAATAAATCTTAGGTAAATATGCAACTAAATCTGGAAAAGCACTTAAAGTGCTTCTTGGAAGAAGCATATAACTAGTGCTTCTTGCAGAAAGTACTTCAAGTGCTTTTGGAATCCATAAATATTTTCTCTAAAAGCGGTCATTTGAAAAGCACATCCATACGAGCCCTAGGTGTGCTAAGCGGGTCTAGGCGCACTTTCTTAATTTTAAATGTTGTGGCGGTAGCCAGCCGCCTAACGCCTAAGCCTGCCTTATTTTTTAAATTCTTATGGATTATAATCGTGGCGGTGCGCGGCCCCTAGATAGAACTTCTGAAAATACTGCTTGTAAGCACATGTAAACTCCATTTCGTTCTTTGGTGTTGGATTACTCTCGACTTATCTTTCGTGTGAGACCACGTATTTTAAAATTAAATAATAATTATTATTATTATACTACGTGCCTAGCTCCTATCAATACCAATTCTAGTTAGCTTGAGATAGAGAAATGGGTGATTAGTAAGCACTCTATTGTGCTGATTTTGTAAGGCTATGAACTTGGACGTGTCATCCTTTACACACATGCAATTGACACCTTGCATAATTAGTAACTAAGCTTTGATATGGACGGGTGTTGGAATTCAAACGTGTCGTCGTGCACGTTGCATGCAATTAGCAGGCAGTGTAGCCTCACAATCCAAGTATATTATTCACATAGTATTTTATTATTATTTTCTTACTCGGCCACTACATTTGTCTATTGCTATAAATAGGAAGCCTTCTCCATTCTTTTATAAACACAAAAGCATGCAATGCATGCATTATGTAGAGGTGGTGTGCATATGTACATATATGTATGTACGAGTGTGTATATATTATATATGTTTAGAGAGATATATTAAAAGATAAAAACAGTAGAAGTAATACATGGTGTTAGGAGCGTTCAAGGAGCTTCCTCAAGTATGTAGAACTTAGCTATTTCGGTGTTGACGTGAATAAGTACGTGGAACTCAACTATTTCAGTAGTAACGTGAATAAGTACGTGGAACTTAACATTTTGGTAGTGACGTGGATAAGTACGTGGAGCTTAGCTATTCCGGTAGTGAAGTTGATCTTTCTTTTAGCTTTGGAATCCAAGTAGAGGAAATAAGGCAAACCTTTACGGAAATTGATTTTATTAAATTTCGTGAAGTGATAATATTCTTGATATTTTTGGTTGATTAATGTGATTGAATAATAATTGGCTAATTGTTTCAGTTAAGTGTTTACTTGTTCTTGGTTATGGAATTATTCTTGGAATGCTATTTGTTGAGTATACTGTGATACATGTGAAAGATAAAATGGCATTGTTTGTGCATCATTCATATTGATGTGGTTGAAATTTCAGTATTTAGATTGGAAGTATGGAAATGAGGGTAGTTGGAAAGGATTTTTTGTGTAGTTGAATCTATTCATTATGAAACCAGTTCCAAGCGAGCCTGGTGCGCACATTAGAATAGGATCAACGAGAATTGTTGATGTGGGTGATTTGGGCTGGAGATCAATGAATTAGATAATATGACTAGCAAAAAGGGGTTTATGAACTTGGGATATCATATGGGGGTTAGTTTCTGTAATAGAACATTCGAACCACCTCTGCAGGGGTAAAATGCAAGGTATGGGACCTGCAAGTCCACATGTTTTATTATATAAATTAACAGGGGTAGTTGAAGAGGTTGCATTGCATTCATGCATTATCATCAATAATGATTTGATATTTGGCTATATGATTTCATGACATTTAATTTAATATTGTCAATTTACTGTGATAAGGTTATGTCCCTACTGAGCTATTGAAGCTCATCCCTCTATTGTTATGCAGGTTTACGAACTTGACATTCAAGAAGGTAGGCAGGATGAGATCGGATTAGATTGGAGTATAGAAAGTTTATTCATCTATTTACTGTAGGCTGTAAAGAATTCTTGATTTGTTTACGAATCATGAATTATTTATAGGGTGAAGTGTCGATTTAGTCCCTGAACTATCACCTCAGTGAAAATTAGGTCTCTGAATTATTTTTTTGGTAAAATAAGTCCCTAAATTCATTAGAAATTGCAAATTTCATCCTTACTATTGTATTCAAAGCTATTTTATCCAATTTTTTGTCAACTTAAGTCACTTGACACACTTTAGAGTGTAATACTATCATTTTCTTGTCTATAAGCCCTTAACATTTCATATAGGTTGCGAATTTATTGTCTAATTTACCTTTAAAAGTTAACTTACACTATTTCTTTATAAAAAAATACGAATTTACCCTACAAAGTTAACTCCATACACTTTCTTTATGAAAAACTACAAATCTACCCTCCAATGTGTATCACATGCAAGTAACGTGACTTAAATTGACGAAAAAATTGAATATAGTAGCTTCGAATATAACATTAGCGATGTAATTGGCAGATTTTTATAATTCGGGGACTAATTTTTCTGAAAAATTAGTTTAGGGACCTAATTTTCACTAAGGTGATAATTCAGGGACTAAATTGGCAGTTTACCCTTATTTATAATAAGAGGAATTTATTTTCCAACCCATTCCAATTTTCCTTTTAATTATTTAGCTTTTAACTCACATACAGATTTGGGTTTGAGTTTTTATTGCCGACCGGGGTTCGGGACATGACATCTCGTGACCAATGTTGAGATCCCCAAATATCTACCGTCCAACAAAGCTAAAACTGTACATACAAAGACAAATTACTTTGGCATTCAAGGTTCTAAAAAAATATTAAGCACTAGTCGGGCGTCGAGCTGGGGCCTAGCACCTAGGCGAGTAGGCTCATTTAACTAACTTTATTATATATCATATAAATAAGTGTCTATTTATATTTTTTTTAAATACATAATTGTGTTAAAATACATAAAAATACAGTTACAATTGACATATAGATTATAAAATATTAGAACATATTGGTAACATGGAGAACAAGCATATAATGAGAGTTCATCCAAGTATTCAACAAGTCTCTTACATTTTATTAAAAACATAAAATCAAAATGAAAGGTATCGATTTTTCTGTTTAAGTGAGAGTCGCGACCTAATCGGGTGCCAGGGCCGGTCCAGAGATTTTTGAGGCCAGCCAAAAAATGTGCCCTCACTTCATATAAAAAATTATTTGTTTTCACACGTAAGACATCGATAAAATTATATTTAGAAAAACACTTCAAACTCAATAATTTAGAAACACGGAATAACTAATTTATTTTGTATCGAGAAAAGAAAATAAAAAAACTTCGGGTTTACAAGTAGATAGATTATGAGTTTTGAACTTTTAAAGTGTTTTTGTATAAATAGTGAGGTATTTTTTTCTTATTTACTAACCTCGTATATATCAGACTAAATAAATAATAGTGTTTTTGAGTCTTTAAGGATATGTATAAGTAATGACTGAACACTAAATTAAACGTTTTGATGACACGTAATATTATTTACAAATTTGGTCTAAAAATTTAGTCTATGCATTACTCTTTGTTGAAGATTAGACTTGAATTGGAATGGATGTTTAAAAATAGCAACCCACATAGCTACTAGCTAGTAAATAAATTAACAACCAAACAAAAATTTGTAAAAATTGAAAAAAATAAACATGCACATAGCATTTTGAACTTAGGACCTCTCTTTAATTTTAAACAACAAAAATCTTTACTTCTAATTGAACTTCTTGATCATTTAGCCAAATTTTATAAATTTATACTGTTATGAAAAGAAATTTGTAAAGATTAGAACGTAAATAAGCACACACATGGTGTTTTGAACCTAAGACCTCCTCATTAATTTTAGACAACAAAACCACCAGTTCTAGTTATATTTATTTGTCACTAAACCAATTTTATAAATTTATACTCTTATAAAAACATATATAAATATACCACTCTAATAATTTCGGTCCCCCAATTTTTTTGGGCCCTAGACGGTCGCCCTGCCCGCACTGGGTCTGGGCCGGCCTTGGCAGGTGCCTAGGCTGGTCTAGCCGGGAACCTAGGTGGGCTAGGTGAACGCCTAAGCAGGTCTATGCGTCATTTTTTAATTTTCAAACACTTAGAGAGTAATCGGGACGATGATCAACCACCTAGTGCCTAGGTAAGGTCTAGGAGGGGTGAGGCGGAAATTTTTAGAACAATGCTGGCATGTGCATGTTTGCAACATTATTTTTACATGAAACCCTTAATTGATATTCGATTTCGAACCCTAAGACTAACCCTAGTTTACAATATGAAAAAGAAAATAAAAACTGGCCTTGGAAGAAATATATTTGCAATTCTCAAAAGTTGGAGGGTCAAATTGATATGTGCTAAGCTAGCTAACTCTTTTTATCCTTTAAAAGGTCTCAGCAGTCAGCCCAAACGGAAAGCTCATTCAGTTATTCATTTCCCGCTTCTATTTCTCTCAAAACTCACTTTTCCAGAGAGAGAGAGAGAGAGAGAGAGAGGGAAAGATGATGGCGAGTACAATGAAAGGGTTGGTCTTTGCGATGGGGGTGATCTTCTCTGTGCTGCTGTCCCTGAACAACTCAAGAGGCGAATCGGAGAGAGCCTTTCTCTTAATGTTGTGGGGGATTTTGAATCAGGGCTGTGATGCTTCAGTCCTCTTGGATGACAGCAATGGGAATAAAAACCATTCCATTGAGAAGCAGGCTGTGCCAAATAAGTCCTTGAAGGGATTCGATAAAATTGACCAGATCAAGGAGGTGCTCGAAAATGTCTGTCCAGGGGTGGTATCTTGTGCTGACATACTTGCTCTTGCCACCAGAGATGGCATTGTCCTGGCATGTTTTACTGCTTCATCTTCTCAATCGTTTTGACCTGTTCTTTTTGCTGTTTAGATTTAATCTTTGGTGCTTTTCAATTGTTGTATATAATATTTTATTGCTCGTCTCAATACTTGCTTGTGCTTTTAGCTGTTTCGATTTTCATTATTTGATCAGTACTTGACCAAGTATATGTCTCTCTAAGGCGAAACTTTCCAGTTTTGTCTCTCTTTGCTTCCTGTTACTTGTTAGAGCACCAAACTACAAGAGAGATATCAGAAACCAAAACTATCACACCCTCAGTTATTGATTCGATCTTGGTACTTTCAGTTGCTAGAAAAAATCAACATACTAGTACTGTGCATGAGGTTTAAAAAAATTTCCTTCATTTTGCTGGTAAATCCTCAGTATTTAAGTGAAAATTCTAAGTAGGGCGTCCAAAATGACTTGATTGCTTTGCTTGTTTCTGTATTCAACTGCTGCACTTTTAGCTGTCTTCTTCTTCGACGCTAATGCGTTTGTCATATCTGAAATCATAGGCCGATGGCCCCTTTTATCCGGTTTTCACTGGTAGAAGAGATAGCACCAGGTCCTACCCTGATGAAGCAATGGCTGAGATTCCTAAACCGGATGATAACATCACCCAGACACTTCATCTGTTCTCGCTGAGAGGATTTAGTGACCGAGAAACTGTCAGTCTTCTAGGTACGTACTCACAAAGCCCGACCTGTTCTTGTGTACTTGTTCTGTGGAGTTCAAATAAATTAGAAATCTAATCTTTGATTTGTTTTTGTTTCACATCTAAAGGAGGGCACAACATTGGGAAGATTGGATGTGAGTTCGTTCTGGCGCGGCTTAACAACTTTAAGGGGACCGGCAAACCAGACCCAACTGTTTCTCCTGGTTTCCTGAACGAGATGAGAATTTTCTGTGATGACAATGGAACCAGGAGCAGCCAGAATTCCCCTGCACCGGCGCCATCAAGGGGCGTGTTGAAGGAGAGGTCGTCGGGACGGAGGGGGATGCCATACTTCCAGCAGCTGTCTTCATCTATATCATCTGGGAGAGGCTTTGACACTCATTATTATCAGAGCTTGTTGAAGGGCAGAGGACTCCTATTTGCTGATCAGCAACTGATGGCGAATGAGAGGACTGCAAGGTTGGTGAGAGCTTATGCATCCGATGACGGATCAACCTTCCGGATGGATTTTTCCAGGGCTATGGTGAAGATGTCAAAGCTAAAGGGGCTCACTGGATCTCAAGGTCAGGTCAGGGTGGACTGCTCTTTGCCACTGCAGACTTCTTAAACGGCATGCGCTGTGGAGAACCAGGCAAGATGGCAGGGAATCGGCCTTGTTTTGAAGAGAAGTGGACTAATTTTCACCGCATCTGGTTCTGGTTGTACAGTTTTAAATGCTTCGATCTCCCTGCTAATTGTCGGATCGGTTGCACTCGGTCAGTACCAGACCATTCATTCATTCATTTCATTGTAATTACAATTCCAGATCGAAAATCAAAGATAATGTGATCAACTGGCATCTGCAAGTGAAGTTGTTTGGTATCTATCTTGTGGAATGTTACGATTAAGAAGTTGATTAATTGGTGATTTAATTATATATTAGGCTAAACCAAAAACCTAGTTAATTAAGAAGATATCAAATCCTTTTTTAACAAGGAAAACGTAGCCATCAATCGCTTCCATGCACCGTTATAAATATATAATGGGAAATTTTTTGAAATGTCATATGAACTTGTTAGCATTTTTCAATTTGTCATATAAACTATAATTTTAAGCAATTTGTCATACCAATTTTTTGAAATCATTAATTTGTCATCTCTCCATAACTCCGTTAAATTTTCCATCCAATATAAGTCACGTGCCTCGCACATGACTTGTGTTTAGGGTTATTTCGGTCATTCTAATACCTTACTTTCCTTTTATTAAGTTGTATTCGACCAAAAACTGTAGGGTTTCTTAGGCAATGGAACAAAAAAATTTATATGATAGCAATGAAATGATCATGCAATGCACTCTCTTCTAGTTATTCCAAATATGTAATGATTGCATTTTAGCATGTCACGAAGACATAATTTCATACGGGCTCTATAAATGAGAAACATGTTGACGTTTTGTGTCATAAATGGAGTTATAGATGCATATGCACTAAAGAAAAGTAAAAAAAAAATAATAATAATTAAGGGTTTGTACTAAATAAAAGTAAAAAAATTGTGAAATGATGTTAAAATGACCTAAATAACCCTGAACAAAAGTCATGTGCGAGGCATATAACTTATATTGGATGGAAAACTTAACGGAGTTGGGGTGAGATGACAAATTAATGATTTTGTAAAGTTGTTATGAGAAATTGCTTAAAATTTCAGTTTGTATGACAAATTGAAAAATATGAACAAATTTATATGACATTTCAAAAAATTTCCCATATATAAATGTAGAAATAATATAGGAATCCTAAAATACAGGAATCCTATCTAATTAAGAAGATATCAAATCTTTTTTTAACAAGGAAAACGTGGCTATCAATCGCTTCAAAAAAATATAGGAATCCTAAAAGGATCTAGAGTGGAGAAACTATTTCTGTTTCTCTCTTTAAGTATAAACAAGGGACAAGGTCCGAGGAATTCTCATGCCGATCCCTCTCTCTCTTTATATCTCTCGCTCTCTCAACTTTTGGCCTACAAAAATAAAAACCTATAACCCTAAGTCAAAACATCCTAGCCATCGTATACAATCACCGAATCAAGCAGCAACCATACGGAATCACCGGAGCAGCAACATTCAAGGGTTCTTGGAGCTTCTTGTTAGTGTTTGTGTGATTTCTTGTTTATCGAAGAGCAGAGAAAGAGAGAGTTGAGAGAGTACACAGAGACGTGAGCAAATGAGCTTACCAATCACCAAAAAAATGGTGAGAGGAATATATTTCAGTTAGAGAGTGAGACCCCACACTTCCTTACAACACAATTACAACCATTCAATTTTAAATCATCATGTAAGATGATTCCACCTGTCATGAGCTATGACTCATCACAATCTAATCTAAATACCATATGGAATATAATCCAATGGCTTACATTCAATCACATGGCTCATACTGAAACATATCACAGCAAATACATTTATATACCAATACTCCCTTCTAAATGTTTTGCTGATTTTACTCCAAGTTCAGCTCTTAGGTACTCGAACCGATCTTTAGGTAGGGCTTTTGTAAACATATCTGCCAATTGCTCCTCTGTTCTGCAGTATTGTAATTCAATGGTGCCATCTTGAATAGCATCCCGTATGAAATGATATTTCCTGTTAATATGCCTTGTTTTCTGATGAAACACTGGATTTCTAGACATAGCTATAGCAGAAGTGTTATCACAGAGCACAGGTGTAGCTTCCACTTGTTCTTCTCCAAAATCTGATAACACAAACCTCAGCCATATTGCTTGTGTTGTAGCCTCTGCAGCAGATACATATTCAGCTTCTGCAGTAGATAGTGCCACACTGCATTGCTTAACAGAAGCCCAGGAAAATATTCCTGAACCAAAACTGAAAGCATATCCCGAGGTACTTTTCATATCATCCAAGCTGCCTGCCCAATCCCTGTCACAGTATCCTATCAACACAGCAGACATGCCCTTTACATATTCAATTCCAAAGTCCAGTGTTCCCTGTACATATCGCAGCACCCTTTTAGCTGTTCCCATATGTTTCATGGTAGGTTTGTGCATAAATCTTGCTAATAGACATGTTGCATACATTAAATCTGGTCTAGTAGCTGTTAAGTATAACAAGCTACCAACCATTTTCCTGTATAAACCTTCATCAGCTTCCTCACTTCCATCGACTTTGGATAGCTTATCAGTGACAGCAAGTGGAGTCTTCACGGCTTTACAATCTTTCAGACCAAATTTTTCCAATAAAGACTTAGCATACTTCTTCTGATGGATGAATATTCCATTATCTGTCTGTGTTATACCTAAGCCCAGAAAATGATGCAATAATCCCAGGTCTGACATTTCGTATTGCTTCATCATATCTCTCTTGAACTCTTGAATCAGCCCATTAGAACTCCCTGTGTAGATAATATCATCTACATACAGAGACACAATCAACACACCTGCATCACTGGATTTAGTATACAGAGTGGCTTCACTCTGACTTTTCTTGAAACCAGACCGATTGAAGTATGTGTCTATCTCATCATACCAAGCTCTAGGAGCTTGCTTCAGACCATATAGAGCCTTTTTCAGTTTATACACTTTGTCTTCTTGCCCTTTTACTTCAAATCCCTGTGGCTGATCAACATAAACCTCCTCATGTAATGTACCATTTAGGAAGGCAGATTTGACATCTAATTGGAACAATTTCCATTCCTTTTGGGCTGCCAATGCAATCAAGGTCCTAATGGTATCGAGCCTTGCCACTGGTGCAAAGGTCTCATTAAAATCAACCCCAGGTTTCTGTGAGTATCCCTTTGCCACTAATCTGGCCTTGTTTTTCTGCACTGAGCCATCCAAATTAAGCTTTGTCTTATAAACCCATTTGACCCCAATTACTGGCTTATCAGACGGTCTATTAACCAACTCCCATGTGTCATTCTTCTCTATCATCTCAATCTCAGTAGACATGGCTTTTCTCCAAGCTTCATCACCTGATGCTTCTTCAAAGCACTCAGGTTCCACCACACAGAAGTTACACCTCTCATATATTTCATTTAGACTTCTGAACTTGAGGGGTGTATGATCATAATCTTGTGGTCCCATATGCCTCACTTGTTCCTCTTGACTTGAAGGAGAACCAATTTGCTCAGGTTGATCAAGTGGTGTTTCTGTGCTTTCTTCATCTGCATCACTCCCTGTACTTTCAGCACTACTCCCTTCATTCTCACATACCTCATTCGAGATTGGAATTGACATATTCTCCTCATTACAAGGATTCCAGTTCCAGCAAGAGTTCTCATCAAATATCACATCCCTTGAAATGATGATTTTCTTGGTTTCAGGGTTGAACAACCTGTACCCTTTCTCACAGGATCCATAGCCAAGGAAAATGCATTTAACACTTGTTGCATCCAGTTTCTGCCTCAATTGTGTTGGGACCTGTGCATAGCATAAAGACCCAAACACTCTCAAATGCTTTACTCCTGGCTTCCTTCCACTGTAAGCTTCAAAAGGAGTCTTTTTATTTAAAGCCTTGGTAGGACATCTGTTTAATATATATACAGCAGTGTTAACTGCTTCTGCCCAAAAGTCAAATGGAATTCCCTTCTCTTGCATCATACATCTAGCCATTTCTACAATGGTCCTATTTCTCCTCTCTGCAACACCATTCTGTTGAGGAGAATAGGCTACTGTGAGCTGTCTCTCTAACCCAAAATCTGTACAAAACTGAGAAAATTCAAGTGAGGTATATTCTCCCCCCCTGTCACTTCTTAATTTTTTCAGTTTGTATCCACTTTGAAGCTCCACAGTTGCTTTGAATTTCTTGAATACACTGAATGTCTCAGCTTTACTCCTCAGAAAGTAGACCCATCCCATTCTGGTGCAATCATCAGTGAAGGTGATGAAATATTTGTTACCAGCCTTGGTAGGTGTTTGCATTGGTCCACAGAGATCAGTATGGATCAATTCTAATGGTAGAGTAGCTCTCCATTGAGTTTCCTTGGGAAAAGCATCTCTTGAGTGTTTACCAACTGCACAACTTTCACAAACTGTGAGATTCCTTGTCATCTCGGGCAGACCAGTTACCATCTCATTCTCCTGGAGCTGCATTAGTGCATTGAAATTCAGATGCCCTAGTCTCCT
Source organism: Cotoneaster glaucophyllus (assembly GCA_036320875.1). Classification (NCBI taxonomy): domain Eukaryota; kingdom Viridiplantae; phylum Streptophyta; class Magnoliopsida; order Rosales; family Rosaceae; genus Cotoneaster; species Cotoneaster glaucophyllus. The sequence goes on along the minus strand of CM070059.1, from coordinate 9,788,100 downwards.
ATGCCATATCTCAGCCGATTGCCCAACACTAGCTCTCATGGCAATATGAATTCCTGGTTGTAACTTCAAGGGAAAACTTCGATTGCCTTTCATTGGAACTTTAACAACCAGATTTGAGCATGTGAAATCTTCATAAATATTAACTTCAATTCCTCCAAACACGAGATAGTATCCGTGCTCCATCATCTGCCCAACACTTAACAAATTCTCCTTCAAACCAGGTACTAGCATAATCTCCTTGATGTATCTTTTGCCTTGTCTAGTTTCAACCAGCAGATCTCCCTTGCCAACCACATCAACTAGTTATCCCGTGCCCATTTCGACTTTGGCAGTTATCCTCTTATCAATATTCACCAACAGATCTGCTCTTCCTGTCATGTGATTACTACACCCACTGTCGATGTACCAAATATCTTCACTCTTCTTCACAGTAGCTGCCATACAGGTGTAAAACATCGTTGGATTATTCCCAACTTGTCCTGCATAATGTGCTTGTTGAACAGCTTTCTTAGATCTGCAGTCTTTGGCAAAATGCCCTGGCTTATCACAATTATGGCACCTTGGTTTCCCTTTGAACCAACATTCTCCAAAATGGAACCTATCACAGTACTTGCAGGAATTCTTAGCTCCATCAGAGAATACAACAGGTTTCCCTTGTTGAGACACAAATTTGTTATCCCACTTCTTTCCCTTAGACTTCCAATTCTTTGTAGGTTTGAAATTCTGATTAGCATTATAGGTATTCTTCCTGGGAGCTACACTTAAGCTAGCAAATGCTTTCTCAGTACTATCTTCAGAGTGTCTCTCAATTCGTTGTTCATATCCCTTTAGAATAGCAACAACATCCTGCACATCAATAGTTTCCAGATCCCTAGTATTTTCTATCACAGCAACAATACTATCATAAGATCTAGGCAAACTTATCAATAGTTTCTGTACAATTCTCTGATTTCCTATATCTTCACCATAACTCTTCATTTGTGACATCAGATCAAATAATCGCACAACATATACAGAGAATGCTTCATGCTCACTCATACGTGTATATTCAAAATCACGCCTTAAGCTTTGAAGTTTCACAGATCTCACCTGTTTATCCCCAATAAATTCCTGCTTCAATGTATCCCAAGCCTCCTTTGCTGTTTCCAGTATGGCGATTCGTGGAAAAATTTCATCAGATACAGCTCCTTGAATAATCCTGAGAGCCTTAGCATCCTTCACCATGTACTCTTTCAGGAGCTTGAGCTCAGCGACAGTGGGCTCTTCTTCACTCTTCGCCGGTGGACTATAACCCTTCTCCACCATTTCCCACAGATCTTGAGATCTGAAGATGGTCTTCATTTTGATTTGCCAGAAATCAAAGTTTTCTCCATTGAAAACTGGTGTTCGTAGATCAGCACCGCTCGACCCAGCCATGTTAGACTTGCGATCGATCAACCCAGAACCGTTACTGAGTATGTTCAGTCACAGCGAACCCGATTCTTCGTCGAGCTCCTCAACTGCGAACCACGTCACAGATTCACGCCCAGATTTGAATCAAACCTGGCTCTGAGGCCATGTTAGTGTTTGTGTGATTTCTTGTTTATCGAAGAGCAGAGAAAGAGAGAGTTGAGAGAGTACACAGAGACGTGAGCAAATGAGCTTACCAATCACCAAAAAAATGGTGAGAGGAATATATTTCAGTTAGAGAGTGAGACCCCACACTTCCTTACAACACAATTACAACCATTCAATTTTAAATCATCATGTAAGATGATTCCACCTGTCATGAGCTATGACTCATCACAATCTAATCTAAATACCATATGGAATATAATCCAATGGCTTACATTCAATCACATGGCTCATACTGAAACATATCACAGCAAATACATTTATATACCAATACTTCTTTGCTTGATTAAGTTCAGAAATTAAGAAGCTCCACAAACCCTCGAATGCAGCTGCTCTATGCGGTGACATTGACGTACGCAAAAGCATGGATAACAAAGATTAGAAGCCATGCATATTTGCAGGTATGTGTGTTCTGATTTCTAGATGGCTTTTTTCTTATTAATGTATTTGCTTCTCGTAATATTTTTTTTTCTTGAAATTAATGTTTCATAATTTTTCTTTCTTTATAAATTATGTGCTTTAACGCGACTTTATATGTTCTATATATACAAACTCTTTCCTTCTCATAAATAGCCGAGAATATTACTGGCATGGGATTTTTTTTTATATTTATGTGTTCATATATACAGTCGATGTTATAAATCGTTTTGGATTTGGTTGAAGTTATTCTTTTTTGTTTTGATAATCTCATCGGGCCTGAGTTTGGTAGAATTGCTAAAGATTTTATACTTTCTGCATTTGTGTGATGCTCAGAGATTAATCTGCGTTTGTTTGTTTAATTTGTTTTTCTTTTCATCTCTATCATTAGGGTTTGAGTTCTTTTAACTTGTATTTTGATGGTAGGTTTTATTCGTGCGGTGCGATTTGTCAGTTTTTTTTTTCTTTCCCAAATTCTGATTGCATGATGCGGCTGAAACTTCTAATCTGAAAGTCCAGGTTGCGGTGCTCAACATGATTGCACAATTGTCCTGAAATGGAAGGAGTGTTTCAGCCCTGGAAGTTGTCCTTAAGAAGGTCACTGGTCTTGTTGTAGGGATAGCTTGTAGTGGGGTGGTTGGTCTTCGCGATGCATCCATCAATGCCCTTCAAGGCCTTGCATCTATCGACGCTGATCTCATTTGGCTTCTTATAGCTGACGTTTACTACGCAATGAAGAACAAAAACATGCCATCACCCCCCACGTCCGACATACCTGAAATCTCCGAAATTCTTCCCCCACCCTCGTCTCCGAAAGAGTACCTTTACGTGCAGTATGGAGGGCAGAATTATGGTTTGGATATTGACTTAAATTCTATGGAAATCGTTTTCAAGAAACTGCAGTCTCTGGTTTTTATTAACCAAATGTACAGTTAGAAAAATTCACATTCTCATAGTTTATGTACAAAAATTAATATGGCATGCAAGAAAGCAATCACATTCCTTGCCGGAATTAGTCTCCCAATTAACAAACACATTCCTTGCCGGAATTAGTCTCCCAACCAACCAAGAAGCTTTTTATGAACATATCCCTCTTTCTATTATTGCTCCCCTCCCAAAAGTAATACAACTCAAAATTCACAATCAATACAAACTGAAAAATAAAATCCAACTAAAAAGTTTCAAACAGCGTCGTCCTTAGCAATCAGTGGAGAGAACGAGAAGGAGATGTACCTGCATAAACACTCCTACGCTCAAATTAGTGATTATTTAAGATATTAATTATAGTAAAATTAAGAGAAAAATTGTGTTCTTTTTTCTCTCCCTTTTTCAGGTGAGCAAGTTGAATTCTGTCAATTAGTTTCACTCATAAATAATACATATACAGGCATTAGGCCTCAGGCCTAACAAACATTTCTACACATGCGTCGAAATGGTTGAAGGAAATGCAAATATTACAGCCAAACCAACTTTCTAGACGAACAGCATAAGAAAATTAAACTCCCTATCAGAAATTTTGGCCACAAAAAATAAAAAAAAATAAAAAAAGATATTAGAAATAAAAAGCGGCCAGCAAAACCCTAAACACAAAAAATTAAAACTCGAACCCAAGAATAAAATCATCCGCATCGATCGTGCAACACAATTTGGGAAGGAAACAAAGAAATGAAATCCACAAAAATCGCACCCACGAATAAAACCTACCATCAATATACAAACTAAAAGAACTCAATCCCTAATGAAAGTTTAAATAAACAAAAGATAAAAGATGAAAAACAAAGAAAACAAACAAACGAATGCAGGTTAATTAATTAATCTTTGAGCATCACACAAACGCAGATTAATTAATTAATATTTCAGGCCTAAGGACATTATAAAAACAAAAAAGAACAATTTCAACCAAATCCAAAACGATTTTATAACATCAGCTGTATGATGGACACACAAATATAAAATAATATCCCAGTTATATTCTCTGCTATTAATTTATAACAAGGAACATATAAAGTCGCGTTAAAGCACAGAATTTACAAAGAGAGAAAAATAATGAAATATCTCAAGAGGGAAAAAAATATTACAAGAAGATCAAACCTATCGAGAAACCAGAAAACACATACCTGCAAATATGCATGGCTTCTAATCTTTGGTAGATATCCATGCTTTTGCCCACGACAATGTCACCCTATAAAGCAGCTGCAGTCAAGGTTTCGTGGAGCTTCTTAATTTCTGAACTTAATCAAGCAAAGAAGCTCCAGGAAACCTTGAATGTTGCTGCTCCGGTGATTCCGTATGGTTGCTGCTCGATCCTGTGATTGCATGCGATGGCTAGGGTATTTTGACTTAGGCTTATAGGGTTTTAGTGTTGTAGGCCAAAAGTTGAGAGAGAGCGAGAGAGAAGCTGAGAGAGAGGGATCGGCATGAGAATTCCTCATGCCTTGTCCCCTTATTAATACTAAAAAGGGAAAGAGAAATACTTTGCTCCCCAAGTAACTCTAGATCCTTTAGGATTCCTATATTTTTGGAACCAATCGATGGCCACGTAAAGGATTTGATATCTTCTTGATTAGATAGGGTTCCTGTATTTTAGGATTCCTATTATTTCAACATTTATATATTTATATATTCAAGTGCTTTTGGAATCCATAAATATTTTCTCTAAAAGTGTTTTCGGTCATTTTAAAAGCACATCCATACGAGCCCTAGGTGTGTTAGGCGGGTCTAAGCGCACTTTTTTATTTTTAAATGTTATGGCAGTAGCCAGCCGCCTAACGCCTAAGCCTACCTTATTTTTTAAATTCTTATGGATTATAATCGTGGCGGTGCGCGGCCCTTAGATAGAACTTTTGAAAATAGTGCTTGTAAGCACATGTAAACTCCATTTCGTTCTTTGGTGTTGGATTACTCTCGACTTATCTTTCGTGTGAGACCACGTATTTTAAAATTAAATAATTATTATTATTATTATACTACGTGCCTAGCTCCTATCAATACCAATTCTAGTTAGCTTGAGATAGAGAAATGGGTGATTAGTAAGCACTCTATTGTGCTGATTTTGTAAGGCTATGGACTTGGACGTGTCATCCTTTGCACACATGCAATTGACACCTTGCATAATTAGTAACTAAGCTTTGATATGGACGGGTGTTGGAATTCAAACGTGTCGTCGTGCACGTTGCATGCAATTAGCAGGCAGTGTAGCCTCACAATCCAAGTATATTATTCACATAGTATTTTATTATTATTTTCTTACTCGGCCACTACATTTGTCTATTGCTATAAATAGGAAGCCTTCTCCATTCTTTTATAAACACAAAAGCATGCAATGCATGCATTATGTAGAGGTGGTGTGCATATGTATATATATGTATGTACGAGTGTGTATATATTATATATGTTTAGAGAGATATATTAAAAGATAAAAACAGTAGAAGAAATACATGGTGTTAGGAGCGTTCAAGGAGCTTCCTCAAGTATGTGGAACTTAGCTATTTCGGTATTGACGTGAATAAGTACGTGGAACTCAACTATTTCGGTAGTAACGTGAATAAGTACGTGGAACTTAACATTTTGGTAGTGACGTGGATAAGTACGTGGAGCTTAGCTATTCCGGTAGTGATGTTGATCTTTCTTTTAGCTTTGGAATCCAAGTAGAGGAAATAAGGCAAACCTTTACGAAAATTGATTTTATTAAATTTCGTGAAGTGATAATATTCTTGATATTTTTGGTTGATTAATGTGATTGAATAATAATTGGCTAATTGTTTCAGTTAAGTGTTTACTTGTTCTTGGTTATGGAATTATTCCTGGAATGCTATTTGTTGAGTATACTGTGATCATGGTCTAAAATATCGATGATATCGGAAATATCGGTAGTCCAAAAACACGGAAATTTCGATGGAAATATCAGGATATTATCGATATCGATAAAAATTGAATAAAAACCACGGAAATTGTAAGAAAAACTTGGAAATTTTTATTGAAACTTTGGAGAATGTTTATTTAGTTAATTATCTATTAGTTTATCAAAAAAAATTAGAAGGAAATGCATTACATGATGGATTTAACTGATTTAAGTTGATTATACAGCGAGCTGACAAACACTATGAGTGTAGAAAATATGTAGTAATTAATGAAAAAAAGATTAAACACACCGTAATCATTAATATATAATGATTTACTACAATATTTTACACTTTATACATTGCATGGTAAGATACATGAGTGATTTAGTACCACATAAAGTTCCTATGAGGTTCAAATTTTTCACTATCTTCATCATCTCTATGTGTAGAGTAAGTTTATTGTGAAGAGTATTCATCAAATGATAAATCCCCAAAATAGTTTTGCATGTAATTGTTAACATGCCACTCATATAAATATAAATATTTTAGCATATTATCACTAAAACATAAGTGATATATGGTGGTTAAGGTGTTGGAGGAGTAAAGTATGAAATATTGATAATATCGACGAAATATCGAGGATATTTCGATTTTTTCGAATCACGGATATTTCGGAACATATCCATGTACATATCGTACAAATATCGACAATATTGACGATAATATCGGAAAATATCGAATATCGGTGTAATATCGCTAAAATATCGAAAATATCGATGTAAAGGAAGGAAAAAAAAGGAAAAAAGAAGAAAAAAAAGGGAAAAAAGGGAGGAAAAAAAACACAAAGGGGATTTGAACCCCTCCCATTTTACTCCTCCAACACCTTAACCACCATATATCACTTATGTTTTAGTGATAATATGCTAAAATATTTATATTTATATGAGTGGCATGTTAACAATTACATGCAAAACTATTTTGGGGATTTATCATTTGATGAATACTCTTCACAATAAACTTACTCTACACATAGAGATGATGAAGATAGTGAAAAATTTGAACCTCATAGGAACTTTATGTGGTACTAAATCACTCATGTATCTTACCATGCAATGTATAAAGTGTAAAATATTGTAGTAAATCATTATATATGAATGATTATGGTGTGTTTAATCTTTTTTTTATTAATTACTACATATTTTCTACACTCACAGTGTTTGTCAGCTCGCTGTATAATCAACTTAAATCAGTTAAATCCATCATGTAATGCATTTCCTTCAAATTTTTTTGATAAACTAATAGATAATTAACTAAATAAACATTCTCCAAAGTTTCAATAAAAATTTCCAAGTTTTTCTTACAATTTCCGTTGTTTTTATTCAATTTTTATCGATATCGATAATATCCCGATATTTCCATCGAAATTTCCATGTTTTTGGACTACCGATATTTCCGATATCATCGATATTTTAGACCATGACTGTGATACATGTGAAAGATAAAATGGCATTGTTTGTGCATCATTCATATTGATGTGGTTGAAATTTCAGTATTTAGATTGGAAGTATGGAAATGAGGGTAGTTGGAAAGGATTTTTTGTGTAGTTGAATCTATTCATTGTGAAACCAATTTCAGGCGAGCATGGTGTGCACATTAGAATAAGATCAACGAGAATTGTCGATATGGGTGATTTGGGCTGGAGAACAATGAATTAGATAATATGACTAGCAAAAAGGGGTTTATGAACTTGGGATATCATATGGGGGTTAGTTTCTGTAATTGAACATTCGAACCACCTCTGCAGGGGTAAAATGCATGGTATGGGACGTGCAAGTCCACGTGTTTTATTATATAAATTAACAGGGGTAGTTGAAGAGGTTGCATTGCATTCATGCATTATCATCAATAATGATTTGATATTTGGCTATATGATTTCATGACATTTAATTTAATATTGTCAATTTACTGTGACAAGGTTATGTCCTTACTGAGCTATTGAAGCTCATCCCTCTATTGTTATGCAGGTTTACGAACTTGACATTCAAGAAGGTAGGCAGGATGAGATCGGATTAGATTGGAGTATAGAAAGTTTATTCATCTATTTATTGTAGGTTGTAAAGAATTCTTGATTTGTTTACGAATCATGAATTATTTATAGGGTGAAGTGTCGATTTAGTCCCTGAACTATCACCTCAATGAAAATTAGGTCCCTGAATTATTTTTTTGGTAAAATAAGTCCCTAAATTCATTAGAAATTGCAAATTTCATCCTTACTATTGTATTCAAAGCTATTTTATCCCATTTTTTGTCAACTTAAGTCACTTGACACACTTTAGAGTGTAATACTATCATTTTCTTGTCTATAAGCCCTTAATATTTCATATAGGTTGCGAATTTATTGTCTAATTTACCTTTAAAAGTTAACTTACACTATTTCTTTATAAAAAAAAACTACCAATTTACCCTGCAAAGTTAACTCCATACACTATTTCTTTATGAAAAACTACAAATCTACCCTCCAATGTGTATCACATGCAAGTAACGTGACTTAAATTGACGAAAAAATTGAATATAGTAGCTTCGAATATAACATTAGAGATGTAATTGGCAGATTTTTATAATTCAGGGACTAATTTTTCTGAAAAAATAGTTTAGGGACCTAATTTTCACTAAGGTGATAATTCAGGGACTAAATTGGCAGTTTACCCTTATTTATAATAAGAGGAATTTATTTTCCAACCCATTCCAATTTCCCTTTTAATTATTTAGCTTTTAACTCACATACAGATTTGGGTTTGAGTTTTTATTGCCGAACATCTCGTGACCAATGTTGAGATCCGCAAATATATACCGTCCAACATAGCTAAAACTGTACATACAAAGACAAATTACTTTGGCATGCAAGGTTCTAAAAAAACATTAAGCACTAGTCGGGCGTCGAGCTGGGGCCTAGCACCTAGGCGAGTAGGCTCATTTAACTAACTTTATTATATATCATATAAATAAGTGTCTATTTATATTTTTTCAAATACATAATTGTGTTAAAATACATAAAAATACAGTTACAATTGACATATAGATTATAAAATATTAGAACATATTGGTAACATGGAGAACAAGCATATAATGAGAGTTCATCCAAGTATTCAACAAGTCTCTTACATTTTATTAAAAACATAAAATCAAAATGAAAGGTATCGATTTTTCTGTCTAAGTGAGAGTCGCGACCTAATTGGGTGCCAGGGCCGGTCCAGAGATTTTTGAGGCCCGCCAAAAAATGTGCCCTCACTTCATATAAAAAAATTATTTGTTTTCACACGTAAGACATCGATAAAATTATATTTAGAAAAACACTTCAAACTCAATAATTTAGAAACACGGAATAACTAATTTATTTTGTATCAAGAAAAGAAAATAAAAAAACTTCGGGTTTACAAGTAGATAGATTATGAGTTTTGAACTTTTAAAGTGTCTTTGTATAAATAGTGAGGTATTTTTTCTTATTTACTAACCTCGTCAATATCAGACTAAATAAATAATAATTTCACACGTAAGACATCGATAAAATTATATTTAGGAAAACACTTCAAACTCAATAATTTAGAAACACGGAATAACTAATTTATTTTGTATCGAGAAAAGAAAATAAAAAAACTTCGGGTTTACAAGTAGATAGATTATGAGTTTTGAACTTTTAAAGTGTTTTGTATAAATAGTGAGGTATTTTTTCTTATTTACTAACCTCGTCAATATCAGACTAAATAAATAATAGTGTTTTTGAGTCTTTAAGGATATGTATAAGTAATGAATGAACACTAAATTAAACCTTTTGATGACACGTAATATTATTTACAAATTTGGTCTAAAAATTTAGTCTATGCATTACTCTTTGTTGAAGATTAGACTTGAATTGGAATGGATGTTTAAAAATAGCAACCCACATAGCTACTAGCTAGTAAATAAATTAACAAACAAACAAAAATTTGTAAAAATTGAAAAAAATAAACATGCACATAGCATTTTGAACTTAGGACCTCTCGTTAATTTTAAACAACAAAAATCTTTACTTCTAATTGAACTTCTTGATCATTTAGCCAAATTTTATAAATTTATACTGTTATGAAAAGAAATTTGTAAAAATTAGAATGTAAATAAGCACACATGGTGTTTTGAACCTAAGACCTCATTAATTTTAGACAACAAAACCACCAATTCTAGTTATATTTCTTTGTCACTAAACCAATTTTATAAATTTATACTCTTATAAAAACATATATAAATATACCACTCTAATAATTTCGGTGCCCCCAATTTTTTTGGGCCCTGGACGGTCGCCCTGCCCGCACTGGGTCTGGGCCGGCCTTGGCGGGTGCCTAGGCTAGTCTAGCCGGGAACCTAGGTGCGCTAGGTGAACGCCTAAGCAGGTCTATGCGCCATTTTTTAATTTTCAAACACTTAGAGAGTAATCGGGACGATGATCAACCACCTAGTGCCTAGGTAAGGTCTAGGAGGGGTGAGGCGGAGATTTTTAGAACAATGCTGGCATGTGCATGTTTGCAACATTATTTTACATGAAACCATTAATTGATATTCGATTTCGAACCCTAAGACTAACCCTAGTTTACAATATGAAAAAGAAAATAAAAACTGGCCTTGGAAGAAATATATTTGCAATTCTCAAAAGTTGGAGGGTCAAATTGATATGTGCTAAGCTAGCTAACTCTTTTTATCCTTTAAAAGGTCTCAGCAGTCAGCCCAAACGGAAAGCTCATTCAGTTATTCATTTCCCGCTTCGATTTCTCTCAAAACTCACTTTTCCAGAGAGAGAGAGAGAGAGAGGGAAAGATGATGGCGAGTACAATGAAAGGGTTGGTCTTTGCGATGGGGGTTATCTTCTCTGTGCTGCTGTCCCTGAACAACTCAAGAGGCGAATCGGAGAGAGCCTTTCTCTCTGTCTCTTCACCCTCCTCCTCTCAAGAATCACCGGTCAATATGGTTTCTCTGGCGTCTACTCAGGATTTCTTCATTGAGATGACAGATGGTGAAACTCCAGGAAACCTTGAATACGATTTCTACCGGGACACGTGCCCAGAAGCTGAGACCATTGTGAGGGCTACGATGGCGCAGATTTACTCACAGCAGAAGAACGTCTCTGCGCAGCTGCTGCGCCTCTTCTTCCATGACTGCTTCATTAAGGTATCCCCAACCCCAAGATTCTTCTTTTCTTCGTATTTCTGGCTATTTCTCATATGGATTTTCTTCTGATTGCTGTGCTTTTAATCTTGATGCTACTTTTCTTCATCTTTGTGGCTTTTTCTCAAACGGGTTTTCTTTCAAATTCCAATTTTGCTCTGTGTTCTCTGATTTTCTTCATCTCTGTAAATGGGCTTTTCTCAACTGGGTCTTGTTTCGATTGTTCTGGGTTTTCTGGTTTTTAGTCTAGATTTCCTCTTCCCTGTGGGTTTTGATTGCTGTGCTGTGGGATTTCTTTTTTTAATCTTCATCCGGGTGGGTTTATCTCAAGGGGGATTTGTTTTGAAGTGGAACTTGCGAATCTTGAAACTTTGGGGGATTCTCAATTTGGACTAGTATATTTTTTATTATCTGATTTTGATGTGTTTTCGGTATTTAATCTAGTCATTCAGGTGTAGGATCCTTCTTTTTACATGATATTTATGTGTGTTTCTTTTATTTGGTTGTTGGATTCTTCTTGCATGAATTGAATCTTGAAAGAGGTTTTCAATTGGATGTCATTGTTTTCTCTAATGGATTTTTTTTAATTTCTTTTCCCAGTCTTTTAGTTCTAACCATGGCCTTAATTGGGGTATGTATCATATCCCCATTCATCTCTTCTTGTGCTTGATACGAATCACACGATTGATGCTGGTTTAAATCGGTTTCTGTTTGGCTATTGTGAACTTAAAAACTGCTATTTCATGCTTGGCTCTTTCTGGTTTGGTGAACATAAACCTATTATCGTACTATGCTTCGAAAACCCTGCCCGTGAACATAAACCTTTTTATTGTATTTGCTTCCGAAACCATTCCTGTGACTTTTGTTCAGAATGCTGAGGATTTTCTAACTCCATGTATATATGTGTGTGTGTGACTCTTAATGTTGTGGGGGATTTTGAATCAGGGCTGTGATGCTTCAGTCCTCTTGAATGACAGCAATGGGAATAAAAACCATTCCATTGAGAAGCAGGCTGTGCCAAATAAGTCCTTGAAGGGATTCGATAAAATTGACCAGATCAAGGAGGTGCTCGAAAATGTCTGTCCAGGGGTGGTATCTTGTGCTGACATACTTGCTCTTGCCACCAGAGATGGCATTGTCCTGGTATGTTTTACTGCTTCATCTTCTCAGTCCTCTTGACCTGTTCTTTGCCGTTTAGATTTAATCTTTGGTGCTTTTCAATTGTTGTAGATAATATTTTATTGCTCGTCTACTTGCTTGCGCTTTTAGCTGTTTCGATTTTCATTGTTTGATCAGTACTTGACCAAGTATATGTCTCTCTAAGGCGAAACTTTCCAGTTTTGTCTCTTTTTGCTTCCTGTTACTTGTTAGATCACCAAACTACAAGAGAGATATCAGAAACCAAAACTATCACACCCTCAGTTATTGATTCGATCTTGGTACTTTCAGTTGCTAGAAAAAATCAACATACTAGTACTGTGCATGAGGTTTCAAAAAATTTGCTTCATTTTGCCGGTAAATCCTCAGTATTTAAGTGAAAATTCTAAGTAGGGCGTCCAAAATGATTTGATTGCTTTGCTTGTTTCTGTATTCCACTGCTGCACTTTTAGCTGTCTTCTTCTTCGACGCTAATGCGTTTGTCATATCTGAAATCATAGGCCGATGGCCCCTTTTATCCGGTTTTCACTGGTAGAAGAGATAGCACCAGGTCCTACCCTGATGAAGCAATGGCTGAGATTCCTAAACCGGATGATAACATCACCCAGACACTTCATCTGTTCTCACTGAGAGGATTTAGTGACCGAGAAACTGTCAGTCTTCTAGGTACGTACTCACGAAGCCCGACCTGTTCTTGAGTACTTGTTCTGTGGAGTTCAAATAGATTAGAAATTTAATCTTTGATTTGTTTTTGTTTCACATCTAAAGGAGGGCACAACATTGGGAAGATTGGATGTGAGTTCATTCTGGCGCGGCTTAACAACTTTAAGGGGACCGGCAAACCAGACCCAACTGTTTCTCCTGGTTTCCTGAACGAGATGAGAATTTTCTGTGATGACAATGGAACCAGGAGCAGCCAGAATTCCCCTGCACCGGCGCCATCAAGGGGCGTGTTGAAGGAGAGGTCGTCGGGACGGAGGGGGATGCCATACTTCCAGCAGCTGTCTTCATCTATATCATCTGGGAGAGGCTTTGACACTCATTATTATCAGAGCTTGTTGAAGGGCAGAGGACTCCTCTTTGCTGATCAGCAACTGATGGCGAATGACAGGACTGCAAGGTTGGTGAGAGCTTATGCATCCGATGACGGATCAACCTTCCGGATGGATTTTTCCAGGGCTATGATGAAGATGTCAGACCTAAAGGGGCTCACCGGATCTCAAGGTCAGGTCAGGGTAGACTGCTCTTTGCCACTGCAGACTTCTTAAACGGCATGCGCTGTGGAGAACCAGGCAAGATGGCATGGAATCTGCCTTGTTTTGAAGAGAAGTGAACTGATTTTTGCCCCTTCTGTTTCTGGTTGTACAGTTTTAATTAGCCTGCCATATTAGACTTAGACCATTCACTCAGTCGTTTCGATCTCCTTGCTAATTAGATTGTCGGATGCACTCGATAGACCATTCATTCATTCATTTCATTGTAATTACAATTACAGATTGAAAATCAAAGATAATGTGATCGACTAGCAGTTGCAAGTGAAGTTGGTTGGTATCATGTGCTTCTGTTTGTACTCATTTTTAACAACTGATATATATATTTGAACTCATTTTTAACTTGTAATTACAATCACAAATCAAAAATCAAAATTTAATGAAGTCGATTGGTATATATCCTTGCGGAAAATATTACGATTATGAAGTTGGTTAATTGGTCATTTAATTATATACTAGCCTCTCCGCACGCGCTCACGCGCATGCGAGAGGCAATTTTTTTTTATCACGGACGCGTTTTATTATATATTTAGGCTCAACAAAAACCCTTGCTAGCTATTGGGAAAAAAAAAACCTAGCTAATAAGGGAGATATCAAATCCTGTTTTAACAAGGAAAACGTGGCCATCAATCGCATCCATGCACCGTTATAAATATATAAATGTAGAAATAACATAGGAGTTTTTCAAATATAGGAATCCTAAAGCATCTATAGTTACTTGGGAAGCAAGTATTTCTCTTATAGCATGGGCAAGGCATGAGGAATTGTCATGCCAATCCCGTTGTCTCTCTCTCTCTCTCTCTCTCTCTCTCTACTTTTAGTCTACAACAATAAAACCCTATAAGCCTAAGTAAAAATATCCTAGCCATCGTACAATCACCGGATCGAACAGCAACCATGAAGAATCACCGGAACAGCAACATTTGAGGGTTTTTGGAGCTTCTTTTGGTTAAGTTCATAAATTAAGAAGCTCCACAAAACCTCGAGTGCAGCTGCTCTATGCGGTGACATTGACATACGCAAAAGCATGGATACCAAAGATTAGAAGCCATATTTGCAGGTATGTGTTTTCTGATTTCTAGATAGCTTTTTTCTTGTTAATGTATCTGCTTCTTGTAATATTTGTTTTCTTGAAAATAATGTTTCATTATTTTTTCTTTCTTTATTAATGCTGTGCTTTAACGCGACTTTATATTTTCTTTACAAACCCTTCCTTCTCATTAAAATAGCCAAGAGTATAACTAGGATTTTATTTTATATTTATGTGTTCATCATACAGTTGATGTTATAAATTGTTCTGGATTTGGTTGAAATTATTCTTTTTTGTTTTTGTAATTTCATCGGGCCTGAGTTTGGTTAGAAATGCTAAAGATTTTATACTCTCTGCATTTGTGGGATGCTCAAAATTAATCAACCCTTGTTTGTTTGTTTAATTTGTTTTTCATCTCATCTCTATCTCTTGTTATTTAAACTTTCATTAGGGTTTGAGTTCTTTTAATTTGTATTTTGATGGTAGGTTTTATTCTTTGGTTCTAGTTTATGTTTTTGTTGGCCGCTTTTTATTTCTAATATTTAGTTTCCTTATGTGGTCAAAATTTCTGATATCTAGTTTAATTTTATTATTCTTTTCGTCTAGAAAATTGGTTTGGCTGTAATATTTGTATTTCCTTCAACCATTTCGACGCATGTGTTGAAATGTTTATAAGGCCTTATTAGTGAAACTAATTGATAGAATTCAACTTGCTCACCTGGAAAGGGAGAGAATATGCTACGCAAGCTCTCTCTTAATTTTGCTATAATTTATATTCAAACAATCACTAACTTAGCTCCGGAGTGGTTTCTTGTAGGTACATTCCCCTTCTCGTTCTCTCCATTGGTTGCTAGCGAAGATGAAGTTTGTAACTTTTTAGCATGATTACAAGATTACTTGATGGAGAATTAAAAGGCCGAATTTTTTTTCGCACCCACCACCTTATGTAGTTGGGTTTCATATTTTTAGTTTGTATTGCTTGTGAATTTTGAATTTTGAATTGTATTACTTTTTGCGGGTGGATTAATAACTGTATATTTGATTAATAAAAACCAGAGACTGCAGTTTCTTGAAAACGATTCCTACAGAATTTAAGTCAATATCGAAACCATAACTCTGCCCTCCATACTGCACTCTTTCGGAGACATATTTTTTTTCCCTTCATTGATGTCAGGTATGTCGGACTTGGGGGGTGATGACATATTTTTTTTCTTTCCCTTCATTGAGTGGTAAACGCCAGCTGGAAGAAGCCAAATGGATCAGCGTCGATAGATACAAGGCCTTGAAGCACTCCATCCATTTCGTGACAATTCTGCAATCATGTTGAGCACCGCAACCTGGGCTTTTAGATTAGAAGTTTCAGCCATGGACTCCTCTGAAGAACTGGAAGTGCTTCTGTAAGGAAGTCGCAGAGGGATTCTTTATTCTTTCAAATAGTTGGGCTTTCTATGGAATGGGGAAGTACGTAGATAGAAGTTTCCAGAATGGGGAGCCGTCAGTGTAGAGCGTCGTGAAAAAAAATCTCCTCCACTAGGAGTAGAGCAAGTGAACATGTCGATACGGCTATGCAGGACTAAGGCAAATTGGTAAGGGGAAAGAATGGTCACGCACCACTGGGTTTTTATTTCGAGTGCAAACAACCAGAAAACGCCAGATTTTATTCACTGCTG
Source organism: Cotoneaster glaucophyllus (assembly GCA_036320875.1). Lineage (NCBI taxonomy): Eukaryota > Viridiplantae > Streptophyta > Magnoliopsida > Rosales > Rosaceae > Cotoneaster > Cotoneaster glaucophyllus. The sequence continues at coordinate 9,771,905 of CM070059.1, read as the reverse complement.
GAAGCAACCTGTTCTCATCAGCCCCTTCATCAGCAGCATCCAATGCATCTTGGAGATGATATAACGAATATGATGCATCTTGGAGATGATAGAACGAATATGACTGAATCGCTTCTTCAATTGTGACGATACTTTTGCCAATGGCATAATCTCGTCCTTCATACACAGAGCAAAAAAGTGGACAAGAAATTTTTCATTCAACAGTGGATCGACAAGAAAAATGTATTTCTGAACTGAGCATGCCTTAATGATCTTCAAGATTTGCCTTAATGATGTATTAACATCAAGCTGTCGTAGGTGTATTGGCTCCTCAAATAGAGGCAATATCTTATAGGAAGTTTTAACAAAACACTCCTGATACTGTTCACTTTTAATGAAAAACCATATTTTTACTTTTCTTTGGTACTATTCACTTTTAATGAAAAACCATATGAGTGAAGAGAGTAAGTTGGGTGTAAAAAGAGGTTAGATGGGTTCAAATAAAATTTCTCTTCACTACACCTTTATTTGTCATTTTTCATTAAAACTAAAGTTTTTTTGAACTTTTCGTTAGTTTTCTTTATCTGGGATCTTATAAGCTACTCCAATATTGGAAATGAAAAATTCATAAAACAAACGGTTGAATCCGAAATTGAAAAGGATTGAGATTCTTGTGGATAATGTCACGATTTTTTAAGTTGTAATTACAATCACAAATCGAAAATCAAATTTAAAGAAGTCCATTGATATCTATCTTGTGTGGGAAATGTTACGATTATGAAGTTGGTTAATTGGTGATTTAACCAACCAGAAAAGGCCAGATTTTATTCACTGCTGGAAGCAACATGTTTTCATTTCATTCATCATAATATATTTGAATGTCTACATTTAGGAAAACTTTTTTTTTTTAAATTTTTTATAATAATATATTCCCATGACACTTTTATATTTTCTTCATTCAGTTTATACATTTGAATATTTCGGTATGTCCATCAATACAAACATATAGGTACATTAATCAAATATAATACATTTTGGTACTTGCATTTTTTGATACACACATTTGGGTAAGTTTTAGGTACATTAATTCAATATACTATATTTCGGTCATACATATCGGTATGTACATTTTGGTACATACATTTCTGTATTGACATTTAGGTACATTAATTCAATATAATACATTTCGGTACATACATTTAAAGTCATTATAATATATTTCGGTAGAAACATTTAGGTACAAAGAAGTCAATTTTAAATATTTCAGTACGTACACTTATGTATTTACATATTTTTGTATGACAAATTTCTTTTAATATTTCTCATTCATGTTCATTTATTATTAAAGAACTAAATATGTGTATATTAATAAAATTAAAATTTAATGTGGAGCGATTAAATAAAAATACACATTAAAAGCGAAAATTGAATATAAATTTTAATAAAAGTACACTTCAAGGGATTAAATTGAATATGTAATTTAACACCAGGTTTTTTTAAAAGTTTAATCTTTGGCAAGGACTAATGTTCAAAAACCCCAAAATTTAGGCTAAACAAAAACCCTATCTAATTAAGAAGATATCAAATCCTTTTTAACAAGGAAAGCGTGGCCATCAATCGCTTCCAAAAATATAGGAATCCTAAAAGGATCTAGAGTTATTCGGGGAGCAAGTATTTCTGATTCCCTTTTTATTATAAACAAGGGACAGGGCATGAGGAATTCTCGTGCCGATCTCTCTCTCTCTCTCTCTCTCTCTCTCTCAAAAGCCATCGTATACAATCACCACCAGATCGAGCGCAACCATACCGAATCACCAGAGCAGCAACATTCGAGGTTTTTTTGGGGCTTCTTTGCTCGATTAAGTTCAGAAATTAAGAAGCTCCACAAAACCTCGAATGCAGCTGCTCTATACGGTGACATTGACGTACGCAAAAGGATGGATATCAAAGATAAGAAGCCATGCATATTTGCAGGTATGCGTCTTCTGATTTATCGATAGGATCTTTCTTGTTAATGTATTTGCTTCTTGTAATATTTTGTTTTTCCTCTTGAAATGTTTCATTATTTTTCTTTCATTATAAATGCTTTAACGCGACTTTATATGTTTATGCAAACCCACTAGTACATAACAGCATATTTACCACATCAATTCCATCACGGGTATCAACAGCTCGTGGTAGAAACTATTCAATTACCACGGTTAAATATAACTCGTGGTAGATAACATTAATTCACCACGGTCAGATTCTGGCCCGTTGTTAAAAGTGAATAATCTACAACGGTTTTCAATCCCGTGATGGAATATCAAAACCACCACGCGATATGCTCGTTGTGGTTACTTCAAACGACCACACCGCCTTTTGAAAATTCACCACGCCATCGGCCTGTGGTGGATGTTTTTTTTTTTTTTTTTTTTTTTAATATTTTGGAGGATATTAAATCTAAAATCCCAATTATTTCACCTCGGGTGAAACTGGACGAAAACCCTAAAAAGAAAACGTCAATTCTTTGTTTCTCCACACTACTGGAAAATATTATTTTGCCGACAAATTGTAAAACGACAAAGCAAACTTTTGTCGGCACAAGAGTCCTCCCTCGACGAAAATTTTAATTTGTAGGTTCATAATCTTTGAACTTATACCGACAATAAATTCTTCGACACAAAATATTTATACCGACGAATGAATTGATCTCGGAAAAGCATGTAAGTTTTGTCGTCTCTGACAATTAAAAGAAGGGCGCGGACTGAATCATTCTGGCGCCTTCTCGTTTTTTATTTTTTGATTCACCCGCTTCTTCATCTTTTTAGATAAGTTCCCCCTTTAAATCTATAACCGTTGTATTTTTTTATTAAAACAAAAAGAGAAAACGCTGTATTTTCATTCAACCCTATTACTAATTGTGGATAGTCGCACTCTTCCCTTCTCTCTGACATCGTAACGCTCTGCTCTACGTCGATCTCGCTTCATCTGCTCGCAGTAGCCTCGTTTGCTCGTCATCGTCGTCGCTCCGTATGCTCGCCATTGTCGTCGATTCGTCTGGACGCGTCACCGTCTAAGTGCCCATCATTCTAGCTTTGAAATCTCCAATGCAGGGTGCTTCTCTGCATTTCGTTCTCTAAAACTTTGGGTATGTTCTCATGTCTCAACTTTATGGTGCTTTTACTAAGATTTGTTCTACCATTGTAATTTTGAGGAATTTTAGGTAATGAATTTGGTTGGGAATCTCAGTTAGGTTTATAGTTTTTTCTGGGTTGCCTGGGTTTAAGGATGATCAATCCACGTTCTAAATTTTAATCACTTTTAACTTTGATTTATGGGAAACTGCAATCAAAATGCAGTTATGGTTATATAGTTAGAATCGATTATGAGTCTTTGCGACACATCAATCAATTCCTCTATGTAACCAATTGAAATTAGGATCACCTTTAACTAAAAGGTTGTATTATATTTTGTAAGAGTAAAATTTTTAGAAGATCAGCTTTAACGCTTCAACCTAATTATAATAGTAGAGCAATTTTTTTTGGCATTACTGCAAGGAGAGTTTATCTTCTCCTGCTTTACTTTCATTTTGAATTGTTACTTTATGGTGCCTAGACTTACTTTTGGATTGTTGGAATAACATCTGAACTTGGTAAATGTTTCAATTGTTCACATGTAGCTGTTTTTGCCTCGTTAACCGGTAGTTGGGCTTCCATCAGAGGCTTTTTGTCCCTCTTCAGACTTCACACTTCAAACTTCAAACGTTTGCTTGCGTGGAATCGTGTTCATAGTCAGCACAAATTTTCTATATTTTCATTTGAACAATTAGCTATGAGTTTCCACCAGCTAGTTAGTGCCAGACCTTTCTTATAGTTTCAAAGATATATACTTCTTCCTGGGCCTTGAGATGAGGCTCCAGCTAAAAGCATGGCGGTTGGTATCTTGTTTAGAATGGTTGTATGAATTTTGTGTTCTTGAAGCTAAAGCTTTTCCAAACATTAAAAACTAAGAATGCAGGGAGGGTTGTTATCAACTGAAGTCTAGGTTATTGTTTAGACTTTGTTTTAGCTTCGAGGACTTGGATTGAAGACATCATGCTGGTTTTCAAGTTACTTGTATGGCCACTAGGCACTTGACAGGTAAATTTTTCACTCGAGGCCACTCGTAGGATTTTAGTTAGTGAAATTTACATGTTGGACTGCTGGTGTATTGATTCTAGTGGTAATCATGATTTAAATGATTGGTTGTGAATCTTGTGATTCAAGTGAAATACTCTTGTATGGCTATAATTTTAGGTGTTGTTGGATCATTCAAAATGTTGTTTGCAAAATCTATGTAAGTTAATTTTGCAAGATAGTAAGACATAGAAGATGTTGACAAATAGATTGTTTTTGTTTTGTTATTAGATACAATATGATAGAAGAAGCGCACGAGAAGCAGACGATGCTTCTAGACAAGCTTCCAAAGCTAGTTCCCAGGTATACGAGAACAAGTACTAAATAGTTAGCTTATGAAACTTATGAGATTTTGATATAAACTGTTCGAGTTTTGTGTCTTCCATGTTTGGTTGTCACAGAGAAGTAGTCCAAACATAGAAAGAGACAGCATTAAGAGAAAAGAAGGTTCTACAGCCAGTTCTCAGGTAGTAACACACGCTTGATAATAATTGTTAAATAGTTTGATAACTTAATCATTTAAAAATGATGTTCTTATTTGATTTCTTTATGCTAGTTACAACATGTTGGTATTTTACGAGGGTCTTCATGCAAGTTACTAAATTGGCTCGGAAATGGGCAAGTTGTTGCAACTGGAGAAATAGAATCAACAAATCCTGAGGCGAAAGTTCATCACATGGTGCTTGGTCCTGATTGCTGGAAAGTTTGGGTAACTGTTGTCAAAGTGGAGAATATATCTTTGTACCGCCCTACAAGTGAATTTTGTGTCCTGGAGGATGCTATATCTAGTACAATTGCCTGGCCATCAAAGTACGTCCGAGTTGGAGAGTAATTTTAATTCGTGCTTAGACTAGAAAATGGTACTTTGGCACTACATGGATAGTAATTTATGACTTCCGTTGTTTATGTATTCATTACATGGATAGCACTTTATGACTTCCGTTGTTTATGTATTCATTTGGAAACTCAACTATTTTTAAATTATGTTATAATATTATCAAGTATTTTTTATGTATATTGTAGTAAATATGCAATTTTGTTGGTTATTCTGTACTAAAATATATAAATACATACATATATATATATATATTTGTTAAATAATTTTTTTTTAATTTTGGAAAATAATTTATAACGGCCATTAGCTGTGGTCAATTAGTAATCGACAACGGTCATAGTACGTGATGTTAGATCTCAATCTACCACGGGTACAATCCATGGTTATATTGCATTTGACAACATGCATAGCCCGTGGTAGAAACTAAGACTTTTTATCACATCCAGAATACTAACGGGCACAGTGTCCGTGGTGGATTTCAATTTATCACGGGCATTCACCGTGATAGATGAGCTTTTTTCTTCTAGTGACCCTTCCTTGTCATAAATTAATAGCAGAGAATATAACTGGGATTTTATTTTATATTTATGTGTTCACCATACAGTTGATGTTATAAATCGCTTTGGATTTGGTCGATATTATTCTTTTTTGTTTTTCTAATCTCATCAGGCCAAACTGGGTCTTTCTTCTTTTGTGTGAAACCCGAAGATTAATCTGCGTCTGTTTCCTTTTTCTTTTCATCTCGATCTTTTGTTTTATTAAGCTTCATTAGGGTTTGAGTTTTTTTAATTTATATTTTGATTGTAGGTTTCATTTTTGGGTGCGATTTGTAAGATTTTCAGTTTTTTTTTTTTCCCAATCTGTTGCATGGTGCGGATTTTATTCTTGGATTTGAGTTTTTTTTTTAAATTTTGTTTTGAGTTTAGGTTTTTGCTTGGCCGCTTTTTATTTCTAATATGTAGTTTTCTTTTTGTGGTCAAAATTTCTGATATGTTTTTTTTTCATTTTTTTTTTTTTTTTGTCAAAATTTCTTTTCATCTCTATCTTTTGTTCGTTTAGACTTTATTAGGGTTTGAGTTTTTTCATGCGTATTTTTGCTGTAATATTTGTATTTCATTCAACTTGCACAGATGGTCAGATGTACAAGTTTTTTGATGTAATGTTTCTTATTTTTTAGTGATCACACACCAAGCCCATGATAGAGTTATACTTTGCATATATAGCCAATTAACTCACCTTATAGACAATTAACTCACCCGAAAAGGAATTATACTGCAACTAAAATCTGCAAACTACTAACTTGAGCGTTTTTTGCAAGAAACTTTTCATTATCTTCATTGGTTGCAAGCGAAGATGTTGTTTGTCACTTTTTGTATGATTACAAGATTACTTTGTTGGAGAACTAAAAGATCCGAATGTCTATACAGGTTTTTACACTTCCTCTCATTTTATGATATCAAGAATCGCTCACTTGACATCTTATTTTATTGTTGTACAATCAAGCACAAGCATGTATAAAAAATAAATCAAAGATTTTGCTTCTTTTTATTATTATTAATATTATTTTTTCATCTTCTGTCCAAATCCGAATCCCTAAAAAATAACGTTATTCTTACCATTTAAATATTCCACAAATCAGAGTATGTTATGTGGCATTTGAGGTATGCAACTTAGGTGTAATTTTGGTTTATTTTAGTATTATTTTTTCTTCTTAAATTGCAGCAACTTTAATCCTCTCTCAAACCTTCACCGTAACCTACCCCCGATCCCTCCCATTGATCTGGCGTTTAGGTCAAAATATAATATTATTCCGGTGAAAGTTCAAGCCAAATGTCCATGAAGATGAAAAGAGAGAAACTTTATTAGAACCCATGTATGATAACTTATGATTTTAATGTAACTTGCGATTTTCACCATAATATATAATTACCATTAAAAATAAGACGCAATTAAAAATTAGAATTAAAATTTATAAACAACAAGCAAACCACCATGAATTCCCTTCAATCCAAGTTTCATTACAAAATAAAAAATAAATGAAACCTTCACCACTCTGGCAAACCCTAAAATGCTTTTGTAGAGATAAAACAAAAAAACTCTTACGGACTAATGGATGGTGATTTCAAATATTTAGAGCCTCCAAATTAGGTATCAGCTGATATGGGTTGCTTGGGCATCTGTCATGTCCTATCCTATGGCATGGTTTACCCACTGGATCTTGTGGCTGCTATTGCTCCAACATTCAATCAACGGATGATTTTAATTACCAATTTACAATGGCTTTTTTTTTTTTTTTTTTTTGTTGTTGTAAAATTGACGGTGTCTGCAGTGGAATAAATAAAACAAGACACAAAATTTACGAGGTTCCTCTACAGTCAGTGTGACTGGAGTACATCTAGGGGTGGTTTGGGTCGGGATCCCGAACCGAAACTCCTTTCCCGAATCCCAAACCAAAACATTTCGGGATGGGATTTTATGTCCCGAAACCGAACCGAATATGTGCATTTCCCGAAATTCGGGATTCCCGAAAGTGTTTCGGGATTTTCGGGTAACTTCGGGATTGGGCCTTGAAGCCCAAAATGTTGGGCTTTTAAAACTTTTTACAATTTTAAGGTTACAATTGCAGCCAGCCACTGCCCGCACAAGCACAGCCCACCTGGTCCGTGAATTATTAGTCGGACTAAACTAAAACATCTCCTACAGAAACGCATAAAATGGGTTTTCCTGTTGATTTGGGGTCCTCTCCTCTGTTGAAGGATCAAATGCACATGAAAAGTTCCCTAATTCGAAACCCAGAGTCCTCAAGGCTCCTCACACATTCAACTAGGGGTGGGCACGGGCCGGGCCGGGCCCAATTTTAGAGGAACCGGACCTTAGCCGTTTAAAACAGTAACGGGGCGGGACGGGCCGGGTAGAGAGATTTTAAGTTTTGGAACCGGACCTAACCCGGCCCGTTTCAAACGGGCCGATTCGGGACGGGTCCACGGGTCCAACTCTTTTTTTTTTTTTTTTTTTTTTTGTAATTTATACACTGCACAACAGCACTGCAGCTACACATACATGTTTTAGAAAATTACAAGACCTGAAGCTCCACCACATACTGCAATACATAGCTATCCAAGGTCTTATGATCTTCTCCAAATAAACTGTCGCATAAAAAAAAAAAATTCCATAGCTCATAGAATCAAAATTATACCACCAAATATAGCAACCAAAATACATTCCACAACACTAGGCATCAAGGGGACATCTTGAAATTAGCAACAAAAAAAAAGCTACAGCCAAATATGCAGATATCCACAATATCTGAGCACGTTGAAACAAAAGTTCACACCTGTCAAGCAGATCTGAGCACAACTCCTCAAACTTCGCCCTTGTAAGGTTGTCTCAATGTGCTTCGGCCCATTGGCAGTTGCAGTAATGAAAGGCAGATTGGAACAAAACAATTATCACCAAACAGATGATCACAAGAGAATACTCAATGGCTAAAAAAATGCTTCGGAATAATGAAGGTTCTCAGATATTGGAAGCATACATAATGTTAGCCTGAGTCAAAGATGACAACTCCATCATGGTGAACTTATCAACCTCAATGATCCGAGAATTGCCAGACGTATCAACGCGAATCCAAGACCACCAAAACAAAAACAAAAACAAAAACGAAAACATCAGAAATCCAAAAGCTACAAGCTTGGTGGCTCAAATCTGTGATTAATTTCAACATGTTCAGAAGGTAATAACTCAATCAGAACCAACCTTCAATTTTCCTTATGGCAGATTATAGGTTTTATCATGTATCATCACCAAATATACAATTCAATAAAAAAGATTATAACTTTATCATCATCATCATCCCAGATGGTCAACTTTTAACTCATGCATCTTTGACCACTTGTTGGATTCAGCTGAATCCATAAATCCCTTTCAGTTTTCTCAACAATCCATCATAAAAAAATAAAAATTATCCAATGAATTACAGAAACAAAACAGAATCAGTACAAGATCAAACCTTTAGCTATTCATCTGACTAAATTGGAAAATAAAATTAAAAAAACAAAACCACCTAACTCAAATTCATCAACGGAAATCCATAGCTCAATCCGAACATACCCAATCGCAATTTCGAAATAAGAAGAAATATGAATTGACAAATAAAAAAAAATGGTTTTAGAGGGGCTCACCAAGTGATCGGATACGGGAAGAGGCCGATTGACGAAGGTGAATTACAGGTTTAAATTTAATTGAATAAAGATATTAATTAATTATTTGGAGTAAGAGATTAATTATTCATCTCAGTTTGCTGCTGAGCATGCAAGTACAAAAACCCAGTTCCTAAACCAGAGTGCGAAATTAAAATAATCCCCAGAATGGAACAGAATAACTCAAAATCCCTAAATCTAGGGAAAAGAAAAACCTAATTCCATAAATCCCTAAAGGCTAAAATTAAATACCTTTTGTTTGAATATTTGGCTTCGAGATGGACTCAGGAGTTAGGAGATTCAAGACTGTGAGGTGGTGGTCGAAGTTGAGAAGAGAGAATGGTGGAGCGGGAGACTCGGAGTCAACTTCTAAGAAGCTGCGGGATCTCTCAACTATCGCGATTCGAGTGGAAGTCAGTCAGGACTCTTGGAGAGAGAGATCACGAGGGAGGAGAGTGGGAATCGACGATAGAGATACTAGAGGAAGAATGAGGAGAGAAGATTCATCTTTCAAGTCGGGTCTTTGCGAAAGTGAACGGTAGAAAGTTCGGCCTTAAGACTGATATACCAAAATACATTATAGATACGGTTCGGGTCGGGGACCCGCAACTGCAGGAATTAGGAACCGCACCGTCCCGTTTTTTACTTCGACCCGGCCCGCCCCGGCCCGTTGTGATATAAAAAAATATGGACCCGCCCCGAACCTGCCCCGAACCGCTAGTACCCGACCCTACCCGCGGGTTCAGGACCCGTTTGCCCACCCCTACATTCAACTGATATATATGTTCGAACTCATTTTTAACAACTGATATATATTTGGGTCGGTATCATGTGCTTCTGTTTGTACTCATTTTTAACAACTGATATATATGTTCGAACTCATTTTTAACTTGTAATTACAATCACAAATCAAAAATCAAAATTTAATGAAGTCAATTGGTATATATCCTTGTGGAAAATATTACGATTATGAAGTTGGTTAATTGGTGATTTAATTATATACTAGCTTCTCCGCACGCGCGTGACGCGCTCACGCGCATGCGAGAGGCATTTTTTTTTTTTTTTTATAACGGACGCGTTTTATTATATATTTAGGCTCAACAAAAACCCTATCTAGCCCTTGGGAAAAAAAAACCTAGCTAATTAGGGAGATATCAAATCCTGTTTTAACAAGGAAAACGTGGCCATCAATCGCATCCATGCACCGTTATAAATATATAAATGTACAAATAACATAGGAGTTTTTCAAATATAGGAATCCTAAAGCATCTAGAGTTACTTGGGAAGCAAGTATTTCTCTTTTAGCATGGGCAAGGCATGAGGAATTGTCATGCCAATCCCGTTGTCTCGGTCTCTCTCTCTCTCTCTCTCCCTCCCTCTCTCTCTTCTATAAGCCTAAGTAAAAATATCCTAGCCATCGTACAATCACCGGATCGAGCAACAACCATGAAGAATCACCGGAGCAGCAACATTCGAGGGTTTCTGGAGCCACATTTTTTTTCCGGAGCAGCAACTATATTTGCAGGTATGTGTTTTCTGATTTCTAGATAGTTTTTTTCTTGTTAATGTATCTGCTTCTTGTAATATTTTTTTCTTGAAATTAATGTTTCATTATTTTTTCTTGGAGAAATTAGGTTCACATCATTCTTTTTGCTACTCCATTGATTAAAATCCTATTCATTTTCAATTTTTGATCAAGGTTGGGTATTAATAACATCATTAATTATTTGAAAAATAAAATATTTTTATTTTTAAATATATTCCTCCAACTAAGGTATGACTCAATTTATGAATATTTTGTTTGTTTGCTTCTTCTTTGGATTAAATTTCATACATATTATATTATATTGTATCATATTTATTTTTCTCTGCTGTCTGTCTGCCCCCAAGACACCATTGCAGGGACTTTTGATTAGTAGTGCAAAGACATATAACTTTATTCTTGGTGCAAATAACGATTGTCCAACCTCATAAACCTTGACCACTCACTAGCGGGTGGCATGTCTCCATCCAAATCCAAAGCATCAAGGTCAAATGTTTCTGACAAAGTGATGGACGGCACTGGAGCTTGCATTGCATTCTCTGGCAAATTCAAATCTATGGAATGATCTCTTGGATCCCAAGTCTATGGGTGGGTTTGGTAGCAGGAAAAAAAAAAAAAGAACCACCATGATAATGCTAGTCATATGCAATTATATAGGGGCAAAGGAAAGTCATTAGGATCATGGCCTGGGTTAATCTACATGAGGCAGAGAGAGAGCATAAAGATCTTTACATCTGTGAAACATAAACCAGAAAAACAAATTTAATCCAATCACATGGAACTCATATGTTAACTTTACCTTCACAGCACCAGTCCCGAACTCTGCATCAACGAGAATTTCATCACATACTATAGGAATTCTTCTTCCATTGAAAGGATGGATGGCATGTTTTCCATGAAGGTGTCTATACCTCTCGTCATTAGGATGCACAGCAATGGCAGTATCACCAAGCATAGTTTCCACTCTAGTGGTGGCCACCACAATCTCACCAAAATCTTCCTCCAGAGTGTAAGCAAATGAAGTTAACACGCCAAATTCAACAGGGTTCTCATATCTAGGAACCCTGAGTAATGTCGTATCTCGAAAATCAATATAATCCACCAATACAAACCAAAAAAAAAATTCCATAAATATATGCTGCAAAATAAGGAAGAATATGCAGGTAAAAGAAGAAGGCTGACCTCAATGTCAGATATTGCTGTAAGCAACCCACAATCCCAATTGACTATGCGATTATCCCTGCGAATAAAACATACCAACGAAATCCAGAAAGTTTAGTAGCCAAAGTGAAGAAAAATTCAAACACAAGAAGGTAATTTATAAACTATGTGATGATTATATAAGGTAATCGGTGTACACGATTGTCAAGTTTCATTCCTTATCCTGAAAAAAAAACATTCAGTTAGAGATGTTATTTTATAAAGGGAATGGGTGTAAAGACAACTTTACATTTTGAATTGGATTTGAGAGGGTAGTTTAGGTAATAAATTTGGGTTTAAAGAGATATTAATTCTTTAATTAAAAAAAATATGAGTGAAGATAGTAAGTTGGGTGTAAAAAGAGATTAGATGGGTTCAAATAAAATTTCCCTTCACTACACCTTTATTTGACATTTTTCATTAAAACTAAATTTTTTTTTAACTTTTAGTTAGTTTTCCTTATCTGGGATCTTATAAGCTACTCCAATATTGGAAATGAAAAATTCATAGAACAAACGGTTGAATCCGAAATTGAAAAGGATTGAGATTCTTGTGGAAAATGTCACGATTTTTTAAGTTGTAATTACAATCGAAAATCAAATTTAAAGAAGTCCATTGGTATCTATCTTGTGTGGGAAATGTTACGATTATGAAGTTGGTTAATTGGTGATTTAACCAACCAGAAAAAGGCAGATTTTATTCCCTGCTGGAAGCAACCTGTTTTCATTTCATTCACCATAATATATTTTAATGTCTACATTTAGGAAAACTAATTTTTTTAATTTTTTATAATAATATATTCCCATGACAATTTTGTATTTTCTTCATTTAGTTTATACATTTGAATATTTCGGTATGTCCATCAATACAAATATATAGGTACATTAATCAAATATAATACATTTTGGTACTTGCATTTTGATACACACATTTGGGTAACTTTTAGGTACATTAATTCAATATACTATATTTCGGTCATACATATCGGTATGTACATTTTGGTACATACATTTCGGTATTGGCATTTAGGTACATTAATTCAATATAATACATTTCGGTACATACATTTAAATTCATTATAATATATTTGTTGACCCTAAAAACTACAAAGCCTACGTGGCGCGCAGGCCGAGTAATCTATGAGCTAACTACGTCCTTCGGCTGAATGCAGGGCGTGCCAACTCGACGGCCGAGCTCGGCCGGTGAGTAAAATGTGGATGTGGTGTTGTGTTGCGCGGCTGACTTCTTGATCTTGCGACTGCGGCCGAGGAAGGAACACGCCTCGGCCTTTGGGTCCTAGAGCCTGAAGACAAGGCTGCTAGTTCTGCGAAGTTCAATATCAAATTTCGGCTTTCAATGTGCCGAATGTAATAAACTGTAACACCCCACTTCGCCGAGAAGGCTGGTGAGATGACCTCTGTCGAAAAGAATTCGAAAATCCTTCTCGGCCGAGACTTGGATAGATAACCAGTCGGCCCCGACGCAGTGCTGTTTATCCAAACTGAAGGTGCTCCGCGGTCGGCTGATTCTACGGCAACAGTGCTGTTTATCCAAACTGAAGATGTTTACCGGTTGCCTCCACAGTGCTGTTTATCCAAACTGAAGATGTGTTGGCGAAAAAGAAAATAAAAAAATCTCAAGGTTAAGAGGGTTTGCGCAGGGCAGATTTGTGTGTTGAATTGGAGATCCTTTCCATGTCGCACGTCCTCTTCTATTTATAGCAGCAAATATGGTGTGACATGGCCAGATAATTTTCATAGGAGTTCAACTGCAACTCTAATTCGTGGAATTGAAACTGATCCTCGTCAGAAACCAAGGTAAATCCTTCAAACCAATCCGTGAGATTTGTTCCAAGATTTTTTCAAACCTAATAAAAGTCCACCTAGGCTTATCACATCACAATTCTAGTCCACCTAGGCTTCTCATCTTTTCACCAAAAACCTCCGTAGCCATGCTTTATCAAACACCAAATAAAAATAAAAAAATGAAAAGCCTAGCCTACCTAGGTCTCTTATCTCATCATTACCATCAAATCCTTTAATCTCATCCACATGCATGAATGCATCCGGATCAAATGAATCTCAAATTCATTTCCCAATGCAGTTAGACATCCCAAACCAATTCGAACTCCTTGCTTGGGATTAATTCACATCTTATTTATCTGGTTGAAGGAGATGCTGAGATAATTCGTAGTAGAAGATAAATATTATGACAAAAATCATAATATTATCCTTTGACCAATAACCAAAATTATCTCCACTTTTTCATCCGACGGTTGAGAGTTATGCCCACTTAACGGTCTTGATTGCACGGACCGATTGTGTAAAATTGGGTCCAAACAATATTTCGGTAGAAACATTTAGGTACAAAGAAGTCAATTTTAAATATTTCAGTACGTACACCTGTAAAGAACAGAACAAAGCAGAACACAAGCATTATCAATTTATTTGCTAAAGTATTGCAGGCTTGCAGCTATGTGCACGACTCCAACGAGCCACACCAAGCTTACAACAGGTTTGTACACCTGTAAAGCTCCCTCTTCCTCTTTCCCTCCTTCCATTTTTTTTCTTATAAGTTTCGTGCTAACATCAATTTGTACATCGATGAAATAGGAGCAGCTAGATTTTGAACAACTATTTATATATATGTAGAGTTGTTAATAACTATTATATACATTTTACAAATACTTTGTACATATTTTGTATAAATACTTTTTACATATTTACACACAATGGCTGCGACACATTTAGTTCCTCATTGTAACACATACGCTTATCATCAAGTTGACATTCCTGCGGCATGGCGCGGGCTAAATTTCTAGTATTTATCTATAAATTCCCGGGGCCGGTCGATGAGGCTTTCCCTTGTTCCTCTCTTTCTGTAATTCTCTGCAATTCAAATGGGAAGCGACCGGAAATCCCAGGAGAAGAGGAAGAGTAGGAAAAGGAGCACCTCTTCATCTTCCGAAGGTACTCAATTCTCTCCTCCCTCTCTCTCTCTTCTCTCTCTCTCTGATTGGTATGTTTTTACCAGACATGTACGGGCTTACAAGTTGCAGTCGAATTAGAGTAATGGCATCGTTAGTGGTTTATTGGGCACATTCGGTTTTTGTAGAGTATGGGAAAACGTTGTTTCATCGAGTTGTTTTGACATTGAAAAAGTGAGCACAGACCTAGGAGATTAACTACATGAAAGTGCATTATTTGACTAACCATTGTAGTTTTTTTAGCCTATTGAGGATGAGGTTCTTTATGGGAAATTACTTATTACATTGACATATTTTGCCTCAGAAAAGAAGACAAAAGATAAGCCCAAAAGTAAACATCACAAAGGCGATTGCCTCTCGGTAAGCTTTCTTATCTCCAATCATGAATAAATATTTGGTGTTTGAAGTACTCTCATCTGTGAACTATATATAATATGGATTTTATATGTACCTATAAATCCTTACAGAAATAAAAAGACAAAGGGTCAAACTTCTTGCGACAATTCTTTACAAACAAAAAAATGTCAACCTGTCATTACATTTAATGTTGTAAGTGCTTGAATATGTTAGCAGAAGTCCTCCATACTTTGAATAATTCGCCTCCTTGGAGTTACTGAAGAAGTGAGGCAATCACATAATGTTAGGCTAAAGTTTGCAGAGATTCTCTAAAGTCTGCACTATCGTCGTTGGAGCAAGTTATACCTTCATGCTCGATTTCTCGCGTCACTGTCGTCATTGGAGCAAGTTATACCGTCTGCACCAAGTTCTTCTGTGTGGTAGCCATGTAAGGGCTTTACCTTATTTGTTAGCTGTGCGAATTATATCCAAATCAAGAAATTGGTCAATGGGGAATATATACACATTTGGCACCTCTTGTAAATTTGATGTGTTAATGAAATATCTCTGAAATATCTCTATTGTTGCTTGTCAAAGAAAAAAAGTAGTTTATCTTTATGAAATGATTTACGCACACACTCACCCTATACCCCCTTGTTTTAGCTGTGAGATTGAACAAATAAATAAAGAATCAATGATTATAATTAAGAGAAGTGTGCAGGAGGTGAAAAAAAAGCGCATAGAAATCACTTTCCTAATTTTTTTTTGTTAATATTATGTATTCGCTATTCATTCTTGAAGCAGAGTGTTTAGGCAGCTGAAAGCATACTTCTTTGAGCTTCTAGCTTCTCCAAAACCCTAAGAAGCACTCCTCTGCTCTCTCTTCTCTGCACCATTTTCTTCGCCAGTCTCCGCCTCATGCTCTGCAGCTATCCTTTGAGTAAGCACTTCAACCTCTCTGTAAATTTTGCTTCTTTGCCTTAAAGTGCATTCTTTATATGTGTATGTACTTGTACTTGTGTATATGAATACATATGTATATAGGTGTCGTTATATATGCTTGCATGTATAGGTATATTACACTACGGGTGAGCTTTGAGGGTTGGAATTGGATGAAGCCTTCGTAACTTAATCGAGTTGTTGCGTTGATAATTTTAAATTAAAGAGTAAATGCTTGTGTCTTTAAGTTTTAGTGATCGGTGCAATGTTTGAAGGTCGGGGGAATTGGTAGAGTGGAAGGTATTGGGTTGAATTATGTTAAAAGAAACCAAAGTCCTCCTCCCGATTGCACAGAACTTCGTGTTGCTGTGGTTGAGCTATACTTGTTGGGTTAGTGTACACAAATTCAAATTGTTTTTGAGTTTCTGGTATTGAAACATGCCATCACCCCCCACGTCCGACATACCTGAAATCTCCGAAATTCTTCCCCCACCCTCGTCTCCGAAAGAGTACCTTTACGTGCAGTCTCTGGTTTTTATTAACCAAATGTACAGTTAGAAAAATTCACGTTCTCATAGTTTATGTACAAAAATTAATATGGCATGCAAGAAAGCAATCACATTCCTTGCCGGAATTAGTCTCCCAATTAACAAAGTAAGAAGCTTTTTATGAACATATCCCTCTTTCTATTATTGCTCCTCTCCAAAAAGTAATACAACTCAAAATTCACAATCAATACAAACTAAAAAAATAAAATCCAACTAAAAAATTTCAAACAGTGTCTTCCTTACCAACCAGTGGAGAGAACGAGAAGTAGATGTACCTGCATAATCACTCCGACGCTCAAATTAGTGATTATTTAAGATATTAATTATAGTAAAATTAAGAGAGAAATTGTGTTCCTTTTAATCTCCCTTTTCAGGTGAGCAAGTTGAATTCTGTCAATTAGTTTCACTCATAAATAATACATATACAGGCATTAGGCCGCAGGCCTAACAAACATTTCTACACATGCGTCGAAATGGTTGAAGGAAATGCAAATATTACAGCCAAACCAACTTTCTAGACGAACGGCATAATAAAATTAAACTCCCTATCAGAAATTTTGGCCACAAAAAAAGAAAAAGAAAAGAAAAAAGATATTAGAAATAAAAATCGGCCTGCAAAACCCTAAACACAAAAAATTAAAACTCGAACCCAAGAATAAAATCATCCGCATCGATCGTGCAACACAATTTGGGAAGGAAACAAAGAAATGAAATCCGCAAAAATAGCACCCACGAATAAAACCTACCATCAAAATACAAATTAAAAGAACTCAATCCCTAATGAAAGTTTAAATAAACAAAAGATAAAAGATGAAAAGAAAAAGAAAACAAACAAACGAATGCAGGTTAATTAATTAATCTTTGAGCATCACACAAACGCAGATTAATTAATTAATATTTCAGGCCCAAGGACATTATAAAAACAAAAACGAACAGAATTTACAAATATAAAATAACATCCCAGTTATATTCTCTGCTATTAATTTATGACAAGGAAGGGTTTGTATAAAAATATAAAGTCGCGTTAAAGCACAGAATTTACAAAGAGAGAAAAATAATGAAACATCTCAAGAGGGAAAAAAAATATTACGAGAAGCAAATATATTAACAAGAACAAAACTATCGAGAAACCAGAAAACACATACCTGCAAATATGCATGGCTTCTAATCTTTGGTATATATCCATGCTTTTGCCCACGACAATGTCACCCTATAAAGCAGCTGCAGTCAAGGTTTCGTGGAGCTTCTTAATTTCTGAACTTAATCAAGCAAAGAAGCTCCAGGAATTCTTGAATGTTGCTGCTCCGGTGATTCCGTATGGTTGCTGCTCGATCCTGTGATTGCATACGATGGCTAGGGTATTTTGACTTAGGCCTATAGGGTTTTAGTGTTGTAGGCCAAAAGTTGAGGGAGAGCGAGAGAGACGGTTCGGCATGAGAATTCCTCATGCCTTGTCCCCTTATTTATACTAAAAAGGGAAAGAGAAATACATTGCTCCCCAAGTAACTTGTTGAAAGTGATTATTAGACATCATTATTAGTCATCATTAGGTTTAGACATCATTATTAGACATCATTATCTTTATTAGTCATCATTAGGTTTAGACATCATCATTACTCATCATTAGTCATCTTTTTTCTTTTTCTTAGTCTTTGTCGGATAGTCCTCTCTTCTTTCCTCTCTTCTTCCGCTTATATATCCGAACCATTGTTGTACAACAACTTATGAAATATATCACAAATTAAAGTCATAATTTCTACATGGTATCAGAGCCGGTTCTTTTGTAACCTGTCTCTACCATTCTTGCTGCTGCGATTTTTTCGAAGTCTAAGTCATGGCTGAAGAAAGTTCTGTGAACCGTGATGAGGAAACCCAGCACAGTCTCTCTTCAAACTTCTCAGACGTTGAGGTTAACACCAATCAACGTTTATGTTCAGTCCTCTTGAACGAGTTCAATTATCTTCCTTGGTCCCGAGCTGTTTCACTAGCTCTCGGAGGCAAAGCGAAGTTAGGTTTTGTAAATGGAAGCGTGGAAGCTCCAGACCGTTCTTCCTCTACATATGATACATGGCTCTGCAAAGATCAACTTGTCATGTCCTTATTGCTCAACACCATGGAGAAACATGTTGCTGAAATTTTTAGCTACTCCAATTCCGCACATGATCTTTGGAAAGCTTTGCAGGATATGTATGGAAATCAAAACAACTATGCAAGGGTCTTCCAATTAAAGAAGGACATTGCTAGTGCTCAACAAGAAGGGAAAGCGTTTGTTCAACATCTTGGGAGACTTAAAGCCATGTGGAATGAGTTGGACGTATATCTCCCACATACCACAGATCCTACCATTCTCCTAAAACGAGCTGAGGAAGACAAAATTTATCAGCTGTTAGGGAGTTTGAGCTCTGAGTACGAGGACCTAAGAAGTCACATCTTGATGAGTCAAGACCTGCCTACCTTCAACAATGTTTGTGCAACTATTCAACGAGAAGAAGCAAGGAAGAAGGTTATGAATGCTGATCACAGCCCCAGATTGACTGAGACTCAAGCATATGCATCAAATTACAAGAACTCAGAAGCCAAGGTATACAAGGGAAGAAACACACATCAAAAATGCAAATATTGCAATGGTGTCGGTCATGTGGAAGACAAGTGTTGGGAACTTCATCCCGAACTCAAGCCTAAGTTCAGCAAAGATGGAAAAATGATACCAAGGTCCTCACATCAATTTCAACCTCCAAGGTCCTCACATCAATTTCAACCTCATTTCAAGGCACAACTTGCTAATGGTCACCCTTCCACTATTTCACAAGGATCCATGGAGTTCTCTGCCAATCCACTGTCATTGATCAATGAATTTGCAACTTACCTACAAAGTAAGGGGCACGGAGAAGGCTCACATGGTCAAGGCAATGAAGAGGGTAGTCACATAGCTATGTTGGGACAATTTGCCGGATTTCTTGCTGAAAATGAGAAAGTTCCAAAGGGAGAAGCATCAGGTATACTCAAAGCCTTCACTACTGCCCTATTAAAAAGTACTGAAACTGATTGTTGGATAATTGATTCAGGCGCCACAGATCATATGACAAACAAAATTACAAATTTACATCATTTTAAAAATTTTTCAAGTCCTTCGCATGTGTCTGTTGCAAATGGAAAAAATGTCTTAGTTTTGGGAAAAGGAGAAATAAATTTACTTTCTCAGACAACACCTTCCACTGCCCTCTATGTACCAACCTTTCCTTTTCAACTTTTGTCAATTGGAAAGATCACCAACACTCTAAACTGCCGTGCTATTTTCTCACCAAATAATGTGATGTTTCAGGATGTTCTCACCATGAAAATGATTGGTGAAGGGGTCTTCATAAATGGACTTTACTACTTGTGCAAGAATGCCTGTTACACTCAGGCTCTTCAAGCTCAATCGATGTCCATAGATGAAAGCCAACTTTGGCATATGAGATTAGCTCACCCCTCTGAAGGTGTCTTGTCTAAACTGTTTCCAAATTTTTGTAAACCCTATCCTACTTGTGATACTTGTCAATTTTCTAAGTTTACTAGGCTACCTTTTGGTAATTCAATGTCTAGGACAAGTAAACTTTTTGAAATGGTACACACCGATGTATGGGGACCTACAACTGAATCAATTGAAGGGTTTAAGTACTTTGTTCTATTTGTTGATGATTTCTCTCGAACAAGTTTTCTATATCTTATGAAATCAAAAAGTGAAGTCCCAACCATTTTCAAAGAGTTTCACATGCATGTTAAAACACAATTTCAATCAAACATTAAGGTTTTAAGGTCAGATAATGGCACTGAATTTATGTCCAACAACATGCTTCAATACATAAGCTCTCAGGGTATCATCCATCAAACCAGCTGTGTAGGGACTCCCCAACAAAATGGAGTAGCCGAGAGGAAAAATAGAGATCTCTTGGAGAAGACTCGTGCTCTCATGATTCACATGCATGTTCCAAAGAAATTTTGGTCGTTTGCCATTCTCACTGCCACTTATCTCATCAATCGACTTCCAAGTCGTGTGCTAGGTTTTAAATCTCCCTATGAAGTTCTCAAGGGGAGGAAAATAGATTTGACACATCTCAAGGTGTTTGGTTGTGTTTGTTTTGTTCACATCCAAACCTTGAACCGTGACAAACTAAATGCCAGGGCAACAAAGTGTGTGTTTATGGGATATTCGGCCACCCAAAAGGGATACAAGTGCTTCGATCCAGTCACTAAGAAGTGCACAGTTTCAAGAGATGTGAAGTTTGAAGAAAACTGCCCTTATTTTACAAGTCAGGGGGAGGATTTAGTTGACATGTTCCCACTCCCTCAAAACTTTGATTATCCGATGTTGGAAGAGAGACCAGTCACTGTGAGTCCACACTGTGAAGAAGTACAAACTGACCAAGTTACTGCCAGTGAAAGTGAAGAAGAGCCTTACTCTGATCATTCTCAATCCTCTACAGAGTCTCAGGTGATTAAGAGAAACCCTCCTCGAATCAGAAAACCTCCAGCTAGGTTGCAGGATTATGTTACGTATGCCTCACGGCATCCTATCACTGAATGTATCAGCTTTAGTAAGTTCTCAACATCTCATGCTGCATTTCTCCGTGAAATTGATAAGCACAGTGAACCAAGAAGCTTTCAAGAAGCTTGTCTTCTCCCACAATGGAACCAAGCCATGACAGAAGAGCTTCGTGCACTGGAAGAGAATCACACCTGGAGCCTAGTTCAACTACCACCAGGAAAAAAGGCTGTTGGAAGTCGTTGGGTTTACAAGACAAAATTCAAAGCTGATGGATCTATCGAGAGACACAAGGCTAGACTTGTTGCTCGAGGTTTCACCCAAACCTTTGGAGTAGATTATAAGGAAACATTTGCACCAGTGGCCAAGATGAACTCAGTCAGGGTTTTACTTTCAGTTGCAATCAATTGTGGGTGGTCACTCTACCAAATGGATGTGAAGAATGCTTTTCTTCACGGAGAGTTGCAGGAAGAAGTGTATATGCAACCTCCTCCCGGCTATAATGGTATCAAAGGCAACATGGTTTGCAAATTGCATAAGGCAATATATGGATTGAAACAGTCACCAAGAGCTTGGTATGCCAAGCTCAGTTCTGTTCTGGAAAAGGCTGGATTCATGCGAAGTAATGCTGATTCTTCGTTATTTGTAAGAACTGGCAGCAGTGGGAAGTTGGTGGTCCTCATCTACGTTGATGATCTCATCATTACTGGAGATAGTATCGTGGAGATTGAGGCACTAAAACTCTCACTACATCAAACTTTCGCTATCAAGGACTTGGGGAGGTTAAAGTATTTTTTGGGGATCGAAATGGCAACATCGTCAAAAGGACTGTTTTTACATCAACGGAAATATGCATTGGACCTTCTTCAAGAAGCAAAAATGCTTGACTGCAAGCCTGCTATCACTCCCGTTGATTGTAAACTGAAGCTCAGCATAGATGGAGAAGTCATGCATGATGTAAGCTACTATCAACGATTAGTAGGCAAGCTCATATACCTCACCATCACTCGTCCAGATATCACATATGCAGTGAGCTTGGCGAGTCAGTTCATGCACTCTCCCACTATTGATCATCTTAACATAGTTAAGAGAATCCTTCGTTATCTCAAGGGTTCAATAGGTCAAGGAATTACTATGCATAACAATCAGTCCACTGTCATTAGTGGCTACACAGATGCAGACTGGGCAGGTAATGCAATTGATAGAAAATCAACAACAGGCTATTGTACATTTGTTGGTGGAAACCTTGTCACATGGAAGAGTAAGAAGCAACAGGTAATTGCTCGTTCCAGCGCAGAGGCTGAGTATCGAGCCATGGCAGCCACTGCTTGTGAACTCATTTGGCTTAAAGGGCTTCTTTCAGACTTAGGGTTTCCTAATTCTACTCCTATGTCACTTATGTGTGATAATCAGGCAGCCATGCACATTGCTGCCAACCCTGTGTTCCATGAAAGAACCAAACATATTGAAGTGGATTGCCATTTCATCCGAGCTCAAGTTCAAACTCAAATCATTCAGACAATGTTCACACGAAGCCATGATCAACTAGCAGATCTCTTCACCAAGGCACTGACATCCGTTCAGTTTCATCAATTATTGAGCAAGCTTGGCTCAGTGAACCTCCTCGATCCAGCTTGAGGGGGAGTGTTGAAAGTGATTATTAGACATCATTATTAGTCATCATTAGGTTTAGACATCATTATTAGACATCATTATCTTTATTAGTCATCATTAGGTTTAGACATCATCATTACTCATCATTAGTCATCTTTTTTCTTTTTCTTAGTCTTTGTCGGATAGTCCTCTCTTCTTTCCTCTCTTCTTCCGCTTATATATCCGAACCATTGTTGTACAACAACTTATGAAATATATCACAAATTAAAGTCATAATTTCTACATAACTCTAGATCCTTTAGGATTCCTATATTTTTGGAACCAATTGATGGCCACGTTTATGTATTTTAGGATTTGATATCTTCTTGATTAGATAGGGTTCTTGTATTTTAGGATTCCTATTATTTCAACATTTATATATTTACTACGTGCCTAGCTCCTATCAATACCAATTCTAGTTAGCTTGAGATAGAGAAACGGGTGATTAGTAAGCACTCTATTGTGCTGATTTTGTAAGGCTATGGACTTGGAAGTGTCATCCTTTGCAAACATGCAATTGACACCTTGCATAATTAGTAACTAAGCTTTGATATGGATGAGTGTTGGAATTCAAACGTGTCGTCGTGCACGTTGCATGCAATTAGCAGGCAGTGTAGCCTCCAATCCAAGTATATCTTTCACGTAGTAATTTATTATTAATTTCTTACTCGGCCACTACATTTGTAGCCGCCTTCTATTGCTATAAATAGGAAGCCTTCTCCATTCTTTTATAAACACAAAAGCATGCAATGCATGCATAATGTAGAGGTGGTGTGCATATGTATATATATGTATGTACGATGTGTATATATTATATATGTTTAGAGAGAGAAATTAAAAGATAAAAACAGTAGAAGAAATACATGGTGTTAGGAGCGATCAATGAGCTTCCTCAAGTATGTGGAACTTACCTATTTCGGTATTGACGTGAATAAGTACGTGGAACTTAACTATTTCGGTAGTGAAGTGAATAAGTACGTGGAACTTAACTATTTTGGTAGTGACGTGGATAAGTACGTGGAGCTTAGCTATTCTGGTAGTGACGTTGATCTTTGTTTTAGCTTTGGAATCCATGTAGAGGAAATAAGCCAAACCTTTACGGAAATTTATTTTATTAAATTTCGTTAAGTGATAATATTCTTGATATTTTTGGTTGATCAATGTGATTGAATAATAATTGGCTAATTGCTTCAGTTGAGTGTTTACTTGTTCTTGGTTATGGAATTATTGCTGGAATGCTATTCGTTGACAATATACTGTGATACATGTGAAAGATAAAATGACATTATTTGTGCATCATTCATATTGATGTGGTTGGAATTTCAGTATTTAGATTGGAAGTATGGAAATGAAGGTAGTTGGATGATGAACCAATATTTATACTATATATTTCCCCCTTTTATATTTCTTTTTCTTGTCTAGTTTAGTTGGAAGTTTTAAGTTTGTGTGATAGTTTTGCCATTTTGTGTTTCTAGGAGCAGCAGGATCAAGTTTGGTGGAAAGTTTAAGAATGAAGAAAGCAGATGTTTCCGGCTTTGTAAGGACATCTCATTCATTGAAATCTAAGGACTTTTGGTCTACCAAACGTTATGGCCAATTCTGCCCACTCTAGCTAATAAAATAAGAAAGTGAATGCACCTTGTGCTTTGCTTTGTCATCAATACTCGGCAGAAAATTGGGTTTTAATTCCACTCATTGGCCTTTGGAGCAAAGGAAAAACTGAGAGGAAAAAATGGAGAGCACAACTGCCCATTCCCTTGACTAATAAAATAAGGCACACATGGTAACAGAGGAGTGGGTAGAAGACGAATAGACGGATTGGAGTTTTCGTCAGGGAGTGCAGAACATGGCAGAGAGTGCAACACATGGTAGGGGAGAAAGCATAGAGCTGCAGAAAGCAGAGAGGGCAGAGAGCAATATACCATAAAGTAAGGAGGCCGCGGCTCCAGAGGAAAAAAGGGAGAAAAACAGAGACATAGCAGAAAAGAGAAGTGGTGCCGCAGCTAAAATTTTGAAGAGAAGAAGACGCATGCTCCTATCTTTGAGGAGAAGATGATCAGAGAGCTCATCTTGTAAAAAAGGGTTGTTTTCTTTCTTTGATTTTTAATGGATAATTCCTTATGTATTAAGACAAGTATGTGTAACTAATTTCCTTTTTGCTAGAGTGAGGTCATGAGCCTCAACATGATTACATAGATTTCTCTTTCAATTGCTTAAGTGTTGATACATGCTTGCTTTGATATTTTCAATCACTGAATTAAACTATCTATGTGCCTTGATGCTTGATCACCATTAGGATGCTTAGAAAAGTCATCGGATGCCATTTTGAACGAATGTCACGTTAAAATTAGTTATGCTTCTTGTGATTGAGGATTGTAATTTCTCCTAAGGTAAATATCATACTTTTAGGGATTACATGGTTTAACACTCATGTTTATATTTAATCCAAATGTCATGGATAAATTGCATGTAGTGGTATGCGTTTTAGCTTGAATGTCACAAGTAAAACATACACAAGGAAAACCCAACCTTCAAAGCATGTGTGTTTTCAATTACTTAAGCAATTGGAAAAGCTACGTAGGAGTGTTGTTGGTAAAGGTTGAACTCTAGCGCCTTGTCAGTCTAATTTTCTTAAATTATTTGTGTTATCTTGAGTTTCTATATTTACTTGTTTTGTTTAGTTGGAGCATTATTCCTATAAGCCAATTTCCCATTTTAGATATTTGTTTAAGTCACTTACAGTGGTATTTAGTTTCGTCGAATTAGTGTAGTTCTTAGAGTTAACTAAGTTAAATACACAATAACTCGTGAATTGTTTATATCAGTCCCTGAGGAGATCGACCTTGCTTGAGCCATTCTATGCTACAAAACACTTGTTCTCTTGCAAGAATTTTCTATGGTTTAACCCTTGTTTTGCAAGTGGTAAAATAGCTATCATTGGAAAGAATTTTTTGTGTAGTTGAATCTATTCATTGTGAAACCAGTTCCAAGCGAGCCTGGTGTGCACATTAGAATAGGATCGACGAGAATTGTCGATGTGGGTGATTTGGGCTAGAGATCAATGAATTAGATAAGATGACTAGCAAAAAGGGGTTTATGAACTTGGGATATCATATGGGGGTTAGTTTATGTAATAGAACATTCGAACCACCTCTGCAGGGGTAAAATGCATGGTATGGGACGTGCAAGTCTGCGTGTTTTATTATAGAAATTAACGGGGGTAGTTGAAGAGGTTGCATTGCATTCAGGCATTATCATCAATAATGATTTGATATTTGGCTGCAGCTATCCTTCGAGTAAGCACTTCAACCTCTCTGTAAATTTTGCTTCTTTGCCTTAAATTGCATTCTTTATATGTGTATGTACTTGTACTTGTGTATATGAATACATATGTATATAGGTGTCGTTATATATGCTTGCATGTATAGGTATATTACACTACGGGTGAGCTTTGAGGGTTGGAATTGGATGAAGCCTTCGTAACTTAATCGAGTTGTTGCGTTGATAATTTTAAATTAAAGAGTAAATGCTTGTGTCTTTAAGTTTTAGTGATCGGTGCAATGTTTGAAGGTCGGGGGAATTGGTAGAGTGGAAGGTATTGGGTTGAATTATGTTAAAAGAAACCAAAGTCCTCCTCCCGATTGCACAGAACTTCGTGTTGCTGTGGTTGAGCTATACTTGTTGGGTTAGTGTACACATTCAAATTGTTTTTGAGTTTCTGGTATTGAAACATGCCATCACCCCCCACGTCCGACATACCTGAAATCTCCGAAATTCTTCCCCCACCCTCGTCTCCGAAAGAGTACCTTTACGTGCAGTCTCTGGTTTTTATTAACCAAATGTACAGTTAGAAAAATTCACGTTCTCATAGTTTATGTACAAAAATTAATATGGCATGCAAGAAAGCAATCACATTCCTTGCCGGAATTAGTCTCCCAATTAACAAAGTAAGAAGCTTTTTATGAACATATCCCTCTTTCTATTATTGCTCCTCTCCAAAAAGTAATACAACTCAAAATTCACAATCAATACAAACTAAAAAAATAAAATCCAACTAAAAAGTTTCAAACAGTGTCTTCCTTAGCAACCAGTGGAGAGAACAAGAAGGAGATGTACCTGCATAAACACTCCGACGTCAAATTAGTGATTATTTAAGATATTAATTATAGTAAAATTAAGAGAGAAATTGTGTTCCTTTTTATCTCCCTTTTCAGGTGAGCAAGTTGAATTCTGTCAATTTGGGAAGGAAACAAAGAAATGAAATCCGCAAAAATCGCACCCACGAATAAAACCTACCATCAAAATACAAATTAAAAGAACTCAATCCCTAATGAAAGTTTAAATAAACAAAAGATAAAAGATGAAAAGAAAAAGAAAACAAACAAACGAATGCAGGTTAATTAATTAATCTTTGAGCATCACACAAACGCAGATTAATTAATTAATATTTCAGGCCCAAGACATTATTAAAAAAAAACGAACAGAATTTACAAATATAAAATAACATCCCAGTTATATTCTCTGCTATTAATTTATGACAAGGGTTTGTATAAACATATAAAGTCGCGTTAAAGCACAGAATTTACAAAGAGAGAAAAATAATGAAACATCTCAAGAGGGAAAAAAAATATTACGAGAAGCAAATATATTAACAAGACCAAAACTATCGAGAAACCAGAAAACACATACCTGCAAATATGCATGGCTTCTAATCTTTGGTATATATCCATGCTTTTGCCCACGACAATGTCACCCTATAAAGCAGCTGCAGTCAAGATTTCGTGGAGCTTCTTAATTTCTGAACTTAATCAAGCAAAGAAGCTCCAGGAATCCTTGAATGTTGCTGCTCCGGTGATTCCATATGGTTGCTGCTCGATCCTGTGATTGCATACGATGGCTAGGGTATTTTGACTTAGGCTTATAGGGTTTTAGTGTTGTAGGTCAAAAGTTGAGAGAGAGCGAGAGAGAGGCTGAGAGAGAGGGGTCGGCATGAGAATTCCTCATGCCTTGTCCCCTTATTTATACTAAAAAGGGAAAGAGAAATACATTGCTCCCCCAAGGAACTCTAGATCCTTTAGGATTCCTATATTTTTGGAACCAATTGATGGCCACGTTTATGTATTTTAGGATTTGATATCTTCTTGATTAGATAGGGTTCCTGTATTTTAGGATTCCTATTATTTCAACATTTATATATTTATAACGGTGCATGGAAGCGATTGATGGCCACGTTTTCCTGTTAAAAAAGGATTCGATATCTTCTTAACTCGCTAGGGTTTTTTTTTAGCCTAAATATATAATTAAATCATCAATTAACCAACTTTATAATCGTAATACTTTCCACAAGATAGATACCAATCGACTTCCTTACATTTGATTTTCGATTTGTGATTGTAATTACTTGTTAAAAATCGTGACATATTCCACAAGAATCTCAATCTGTTTCAAATATCGGAGTGAATCGTTTGTTCTATGAATTTTCCAATTTAATTGTCTTGTAGTTGTACTCCGGAATGCAGACTAATATGATTGATTCTATATGTCGTCAACTACGCTATTTGGAGATTAATGCTCATGTGCCAAATGTGCTCGCTGCCATGCTTTCCTATATTATGTTTTCCAGGTAATCAGAAGGGAAATATGATCTCCAAGATCTATCAACATCAAGCTATCGTAGGCGTACCGGCTCCCCAAGGAGAGGCAATACCTTATAAGTTACTCCAGGACAAATATAGGAAAGCATGGCAGCGAGCACATTTGGCACATGAACATTAATCTCCAAATAGCGTAGTTGACGACATATAGAATCAATCATATTAGTCTGCATTCTGGAGTACAACCTACAAGACAATTAAATTGGAAAATTCATAGAACAAACGATTGAGTGCGAAATTTGAAACAGATTGAGGTTCTTGTGGAAAATGTCACGAGTTTTTAACTTGCAATTACTATCACAAATCGAAAATCAAATTTAAAGAAGTCCATTGGTATCTATCTTGTGTGGAAAATGCTACGATTATGAAGTTGGTTAATTGGTGATTTAATTATATATATTTAGACTAAACAAAAACCCTATCTAATTAAGAAGATATCAAATCCTTTTTAACAAGGAAAACGTGGTCATCAATTGCTTCCAAAAATATAGGAATCCTAAAGGATCTAGAGTGGGAGAAAGTATTCATGTTTCCCTTTTTATTATAAATAAGGGACAAGGCATGAGGAATTCTCATGCTAAGAACTGGAGGTCTCGAGTTCGAAACCCGTTGCTGGTGTGGTAGCCAGACTTGTGGCCACAGAGAGGCTGAAATGTCTGTGTGAGTCTTTCCAGCCCCTGGAAGGGGGTAGATAACCGTGGCTTGCCACCAGTAGTCCCTAGTGGCGAAGCCAGGAAATGTTGAGGGGAGGGGCAAAATTTAAAAGCGTAAAAGGTTCCAAAAAAATGCAGTCAACCTTTTAGATAGTAGACAATATTAATGTCGTTCATAATTTATCAATACAAACAAGTTACATGAAAACGTTGGATAATAGGCTCATTATTAGTAAAAACAAAAACATATCTCTTAATATAAACAACCAAGCTATCACTCAACCATTGATTCCCCATTTTGTTACGCAATGGTGTTTTGATTCATAGCAAAAAACACTCTCTCCACCCAAGCCAATGTAAGAAGCTTATATACTAACTTGCAGCTTTCACACCTCCTGGTCTTCATCAATTCCTTTGAACAATCACTAATTTCTTTCAATGATGAAAACTCACTATGCATCTTCAAATCATGAATATAACTATCAAATTGAATTAGAAGATTTTGAGGTCCATATGATTAAAATCTTGAGGATAAAGTTGGGAGAAATTATCTACTTTTTGTTGGTCAAAAGATGCAAAATTATTCACTGGGCTCAAACATGTCATACAAAAGAAGCAATTTGATATTTACCTTATTGAAACGATCATTCAATTCTTTAAGCTGCATATAAAGGAAAATAGAGGTCCACATAATAGTAATTGAAGTTCGTGAGTCATGGAGTTTCATGCTTTAATTTTCCGGGTACGAAATGCAAGTCCATCATGTTTAATCAACTAAACTAACGGTAGTGCGGTTGGAAAGGAAGCCCACATCAAAAAGTTAAAAAGAAACTAACCACCAATCCACACCGTTTCATTAAAGGGAACGAGCTTTATATGTTAACTACATTGTAAAAGATGAAGAATTGGTACAGAGAAAAAGGAAGATGATAGAGAGAAACAAAAGAGATTTAGAGAGAGAGTTTAGACATAGAAATATGATTTGTATTCACTTACTAAATGAAGATTACACACAATGTTTTTATAAGAGAAATCCTAACAACTTTACTAACTACCTTACTAACTGTATTTCTAACTATATTACACTTGTACCCTTAATACTCCCCCTCAATCTCAACTGGGGAAACCCAGTTTGAGATTGGAAGAACATCTGCCATCAGAAAAACAGAACACAGAGTTGAACCATCTGTAATCTTGCAATCCCACTTCATGAATATATGGAGACCAATTGGCTGATGTTGAATAGATTCTGCATGAATATATGGCCCCCCTTTGCTTTTGAGGGTCAACAATAGCAGTCAGTCCTGGTCCACCACGACCCTGATCTCGATTGCCTTTGTCATTTTTAGCAAACTCCACTCGTAATTGATGGCCATTGATCTCATAACCCTCTAGATTACGACGAGCACTTAGATCAGTCTCTTCATCCTTGTACTCACAAAGCCCGTAACCCTTTGATTTTCCAGTCTCTCTATCAATAACTAGTCTGAAAGATACAACATGACCAACCACCATACTCAAACATGCTACTTGCACAGATACTACTTGCTCACTAAACTGACAGGTATTCAAAACGAAAATCCATACTCAAGAACGATGCAATTTCATCCCATTATCATCACACATCACTAGTTTCAGCAAATTCTTCTCCAGCTGCTGTCATCATAGGGCCTTCAGGTTATGATACAGAACAACCCAAGTCTCCAGATGTTAGTGTATCACGAAGCACCCCCCATCTGCTTAATTTGTATTCATCTCATGAACAACTTCAAGAACTATCTAAGAATTATAGAAAACTTGCAGGAATGGCTTCGTGCCGCAAAGAATCGCAAAGAATATACAAGATAATGGCTTCGTGCCGCAACAAGAAAATGGCTTCGTGCCTCAACAAATCAACAGGAAAAATGGCTTCGTGCCTCAACTAATTAACAGAATACTGGCTTCGTGCCCCAAGAAACATAGTAAAAAAAAAAAAAAAAAACAGAACAAATCACAACCCCGAAACAAAACAAATCACCTGAGAACCGCAGAGATGAAAGATTAAGCATATTCAGAGCTACAACTTCTACACGAACTCCCAAAAAAAAAAAACCCAGAATTGCCGAGACTAAGAACATTCATGTACCCACAGTGGATTCGCTGACAATATCCATGCTAATTGTTCAAGAATTCAGAGAAAAAGGGATTGAAAACATTACCTTCACATGAAACTTTCTGACTGTCTTTTCTCTTCTTCATAATCACCAAAAGTCTCAAGAATCACTCAATAATGAAGAAGCAAGCGAAGTACAGACAACAAGACATGGTTGAAGCAAATCGTCGAACACCTGGTGTGCGAAATTACCACGAATATCTACTTGCATCACTAACCCAATCATGAATCCAGAAAATCCGAATAAGCTGAATCTTCAGTTCTTGATCGAAAAGCGCCCAGAGAAACACGGATATAGTACCACCTAGGACCGAGACCCATCTTTCTCTCTCTCTATATTTCTCTGCAACTTCTTCTTCGCTCTGTTCTTCAAGAACTACCCAGATGGACGATACGTTAGACGCTGCTTTTTTTTTTTTTTTTTTTTTCGAAAGACTCAGGGGCAGACTCCGTTTCTTGCATCAACTTTTGAATCCCAGAGAAACCCACTTCACCTTCACCCTTCTTCTCATCATCCAGAGTCTTTGCAGTCTCAGTTGTCACGAATTCACCATCAGAAACAAGACGCAGACTTCATCGACAAGAGCTCTCTTTGTTTGGTCTCCGAGTCCTCCAAGAAGGCCACTTAGAAGAACTTCAAGAAATTCCCAATTTTCTGGAATTGCAGACGGAGAATCAGTGCGTTGACGGAGAATCAGTGCGTTTGGGTTTCTTCGGAATCTTTGATTGTTCGCTTGAAGGCGATGCATGTATCAGACCCCATATCATCTGCCATAGCTTTCGGGATTTCGTCGGATTTCAGTTCGCCGGTCGAGTCAAGCGAGACTGAGAGCAAGATTATTGGCAATATGAGGAGTAGCCCAAGCCAATATAAGCACATAGCAAACCTTGTCCCTCACCAATGTGGGACAACTCTCAACACGCCCCCGCACGTGTGGCGGATTTTCAAGCCTACACGTGAACAACAACTGGGTGACGTGGAGTGCGTGTGGCCGTTGGGCTTCACACGTGGACAACCTTGCTCTGATACCATGATGAAATTGAGGTTCCACCATAAAACCAATTGGCAATATAGGGAGTAGCCCAAGATCATATAAGCACATAACAAACCTTGTCCCTCACCAATGTGGGACAACTCTCAACACGCCCCCGCACGTGTGGCGGATTTTCAAGCCTACACGTGGACAACAACTGGGTGACGTGGAGCGCGTGTGGCCGTTGGGCTTCACACGTGGACAACATTGCTCTGATACCATGTTAACTACATTGTAAAAGATGAAGAATTGGTACAGAGAAAGAGGAAGATGATAGAGAGAAACAAAAGAGATTTAGAGAGAGAGTTTAGACATAGAAATATGATTTGTATTCACTTACTAAATGAAGATTACACACAATGTTTTTATAAGAGAAATCCTAACAACTTTACTAACTACCTTACTAACTGTATTTCTAACTATATTACACTTGTACCCTTAATATTATAAACAATAGCATACGACGATGGCGTTTGGTTTTTAAACAACATTAGGTCGTCTTCTTTCTTGAAAACATTAAAAAATAAAAATAAAAAAAATAAAAAATGGTGATTTAATTATATATATTTAGGCTAAACAAAAACCCAATCTAATTATGAAGATATCAAATCTTTTTTTTTAACAAGGAAAACGTGGCCATCAATCGCTTCCAAAAATATAGGAATCCTAAAAGGATCTAGAGTTATTTGGGGAGCTAGTATTTCTGTTTTCCTTTTTATTATAAATTATGCTTCTCACTTTATATATATAGATAAATAAGGGACATGGCATTAGGAATTCTCATGCCGATCTCCCTCTCTCTCTCTCTCAAAATTTCATAGCCATCGTATACAATCACCACCAGATCGAGCGCAAGCATACCGAATCACCAGAGCAGCAACATTTCGAGGGTTTTTGGAGCTTCTTTGCTCGATTAAGTTCAGAAATTAAGAAGCTCCACAAAACCTCGAATGCAGCTGCTCTATACGGTGACATTGACGTACGCAAAAGGATGGATATCAAAGATTAGAAGCCATGCGTATTTGCAGGTATTCGTCTTCCGATTTCTCGATAGGTTCTTTCTTGTTAAGTATTTGCTTCTTGTAATATTTTGTTTCCTCTTGAAATGTTTCATTATTTTTCTTTCATTATAAATGCTTTAACGTGACTTTATATGTTTATGCAAACCCTTCCTTGTTATATTTATGTGTTCATCATACAGTTGATGTTATAAATCGCCTTGGATTTGGTCGACATTATTCTTTTTTGTTTTTATAATCTCATCAGACCAAACTGGGTCTTTCTTCTTTTGACTGAAACCCGAAGATTAATCTGCGTCTGTTTCCTTTTTCTTTTCATCTCGATCTTTTGTTTTATTAAGCTTCATTAGGGTTTGAGTTTTTTTAATTTGTATTTTGAATGTAGGTTTCATTTTTGGGTGCGATTTGTATGGATTTTCAGTTTTTTTTTTTCCCAATCTGTTGCATGGTGCGGATTTTATTCTTGGGTTTGAGTTTTTTATTTTATTTTGTTTTGAGTTTAAGTTTTTGCTTGGCCGCTTTTTATTTCTAATGTGTAGTTTTCTTTTTGTGGTCAAAATTTCTGATATGTATTTTTTTTTTGTCAAAATTTATTTTCATCTCTAAATTTGTTCATTTAGACTTTATTAGGGTTTGAGTTTTTTCATGCGTATTTTTGCTGTAATATTTGTATTTCATTCAACATGCACAGATGGTCAGATGCAGTAGCCAGGAATCATCAGGGGGAGGGGCGAAACTTATAAGGGTAAAATATCTCAAAAATGTAGACAACCAAATCTGAGTAGATAATATTAACGTCGTTCATAATTTATCAATACAAACCAAGGTTCTAAAAGACGTTAGGCATTAGCCGGATGGCTGGTTGGGATCTAGCCCAGGTTTAGGCGGATTTACGTAAATTTATTATATATCATATAAATAAATACCCAATGCACTTAATAAATGTACTATATTCTATAAATAAACATTGAACAATACTTATGTTATTTTTTTTAAAAGGATAACAAAATGCTTACTCGTTATTTGGGAGTTTTTTTTTTATTAACGAACAATATTATTTATCTTAATGGGGGAATGAGCTAAACTTCACACTGTGCTAATCACAAATAAAGTGGTTCAGATTTGCCTTTAACGATAATCAAACCTAAGATCTTTTACTTACAAGTAAAAAAAATGCCACTAAACTGTAGTACCAAGTGGTTTGCTATTTGGGAGTTTTTGGTAAATATTTTTATATGGAATACAATTGAGAAAGAGGAAGATGGTGGAATAGAGAAAATGATGAGGATATTAAAACGTTAAAAAAAAGATAATACAAACAAAAAGTCAGCAAAAGATAAGATGGTGGAGTTAAAACCGAAATGTGGCGGGCCCAAATTAAAGGGGAAAAGAGGGGATACGACTGATGACTGGACCCCGCTTAAATAGTTTATTTTTTCTCCGCTTAAATAGTTTATTTTTTCTTTAACTCAATAACACAACGACGTCGTCCTATTAAAGGAAAATTGAATCAGCTTTGCTGTTGCGTAGCAAAACCAGACACGGACAGCAGTAGCAGTGGCGAACCAGTTGGGTTTTTCCGGCGAGGGGAGGGGCGACAGCCACTGGTCAGATGTACAAATTTTTTGATGTAATGTTTCTTATTTTTTAGTGATCACACACCAAGCCCATGATAGAGTTATACTTTGCATACATAGCCAATGAACTCACCTTATAGACAATTAACTCACCTGAAAAGGAATTATACTGCAACTAAAATCTGCAAACTACTAACTTGAGCGTCATACGTTTTTTGCAAGAAACTTTTCATTCTCTTCATTGGTTGCAAGCGAAGATGTTGTTTGTCACTTTTTGTATGATTACAAGATTACTTTGTTGGAGAACTAAAAGATCCGAATGTCTATACAGGTTTTTACACTTCCTCTCATTTTATGACAGCAAGAACCGCTCACTTTACATCTTATTTTATTGTTGTACAATCAAGCACAAGCATGTATAAAAAATAAATCAAAGATTTTGCTTCGTTTTATTATTATTATTATTTTTTCATCTTCTGTCCAAATCCGAATCCCTCAAAAGCAATGTTATTCTCACCATTTAAATATTCCACAAATTCGTATATCTTATGTGGCATTTGAGGTATGCAACTTAGGTGTAATTTTGGTTTATTTTAGTCTTATTTTTTCTTCTTAAATTGCAGCAACTTTAATCCTCTTTCAAACCTTCAGCGTAACCTACCCCCAATCTCTCCCATTGATCTGGCGTTTAGGTCAAAATATAATATTATTCCGGTGAAAGTTCAAGCCAAATGTCCATGAAGATGAAAAGAGAGAAACTTTATTCGAACCCATATATTATAACTTATGATTTTAATGTAAATTGTGATTTTCACCATAATATATAATTACCATTAAAATTAAGACGCAATTAAAAATTAGAATTAAAATTTATAAACAACAACCAAACCACCATGAATTCCCTTCAATCCAAGTTTCATTACAAAATAAAAAATAAATAAAACCTTCACCACTCTATGGCAAACCCTAAAATGCTTATGTAGAGATAAAACAAAAAAAAACTATTACTGACTAATGGATGGTGATTTCAAATATTTAGAGCCTCCAAATTAGGTATGATCTGATCTGGGTTGCTTGGGCATCTGTCATGTCCTATCCTATGGCATGGTTTACCCAGTGGATCTTGTGGCTGCTATTGCTCCAACATTCAATCAACGGATGATTTTAATTACCAATTTACAATGGCTTTTTTTTTCTTTCAGTTTTTTGGTCAATTTTGTGAGTATTTTTGTTAACACAAACTAAAATTAACACAGAAGAAGTTGTCACAAACAAATAAATTTACAAAAAAAGTGATTGAACACAAATAAATTTCAAGGAGGGCAAAGTTGTCAAATAACACGACGAGAAGGCTAGATGAGAGTTAGAAGGATGCTAAAATTTCCCAAAATATTTATCTATAAATTCCCGGGGCCGGTCGATGATGAGGCTTTCCCTTGTTCCTCTCTTTCTGTAATTCTCTGCAATTCAAATGGGAAGCGACCGGAAATCCGAGGAGAAGAGGAAGAGTAGGAAAAGGAGCACCTCTTCATCTTCCGAAGGTACTCAATTCTCTCCTTCCTTTCTCTCTCTCTTCTCTCTCTCTCTGATTTGTCCAATTTCATAGCTTTTGTTGTTCTTGCTTAATTTCAACCGAGCCAAATAGCTATGTTATTTTCCAGTTGATAAAGCATGGGACTTTTGATTTTCTCTCTTTCCCCTACATTTTCTCAGCAACCAAACACGTTGTATTTCTCCTGGGTTTGCTTGAAAGTGTGTGCGATCTGTTCCTCAGAATATATATATTGAATTCTGTGTTTTCTTTTAACAGATGAGGGAAAAGGCAAGAGGCAGAGAACAGTAGAGGATGAGGACAGGAAGAGCAGAAGGAGTGACAAGAAGGACAAGAAAATGTCTCATAAGCACTCAAAACACCGTTCCTCTAAAGGTATATCGATACGAGTCTGAGTCTCACACTAGTTTAAGATGGATTTTACTTCGTTAAATCGAACTTTTTGGGATTCGGATATGGCTATGAGTATGTTCACTTTGTTTTGACCTCAATCTGCTGTTGCATACAGGCCTAATAGTTAAATTGCGAAAAAAAATAAAATTATGTTTCAATTAGCTTAGCAGTCCAATTAGCGTAATGGTATATTGGAATTGGTATGTTTTTACCAGACATGTACGGGCTTACTAGTTGAATAATCATGTAAATTGTGCTACAAGTTGCAGTCGAATTAGAGTAATGGCATTGTTAGTGGTTTATCGGGCACATTCGGTGTTTGTAGAGTATGGGAAAACGTTGTTTCGTCGAGTTGTTTTGACTTTGAAAAAGTAAACACAAACCTAGGAGATTAACTACATGAAAGTGCATTATTTGACTAACCATTGTAGTTTTTTTAGCCTATTGAGGATGAGGTTCTTTATGGGAAATTACTTATTACATTGACATATTTTGCCTCAGAAAAGAAGACAAAAGATAAGCACAAAAGTAAACATCACAAAGGCGATCGCCTCTCGGTAAGCTTTCTTATCTCCAATCATGAATAAATATTTGGTGTTTGAAGTACTCTCATCTGTGAACTATATATAATATGGATTTTATATGTACCTATAAATCCTTACAGAAATAAAAAGACAAAGGGTCAAACTTCTTGCAACAATTCTTTACAAACAAAAAAAATGTCAACCTGTCATTACATTTAATGTTATAAGTGCTTGAATATGTTAGCAGAAGTCCTCCATACTTTGAGTAATTCGCCTCCTCGGAGTTACTGAAGAAGTGAGGCAATCACATAATGTTAGGCTAAAGTTTGCAGAGATTCTCTAAAGTGGGCAAAAATTTGATTTCTATTATTTAGACCTCTTTGTTATTATTGGTAATCTGTTTTAGCTTCAGATGAAAGAGCATCAAAAGTTTATTATTGTTTAATGGAATATACAGAAAATATGGGAACTTAGAGAGCGGCAACGGATAGTTTCCTTGGGTACCTACTTGTGATGTTCTAATGTAGAAACCAGAAAACAAGAGATCTAGTTTCAATATGCAGTTTTCGGTATCACTTGTCTTTTCTTGCAAGTTATATTTCTTAGGAAGTAGTGTCTTTAGTATTGTTTGGAAATAGTTTTTGATTGCACGCAAGAGTTTGCGGTGCTCAACCTATGGCATAAGGGATTGTCTGCTTTTTGATATTGATTACTTGATGGTCCTACTTATTATGGTGTCCAGTGTATCCGGTTCTTGAACATTGATTTTCTGATGGTTATGATATCGTTTTTCTTGCAGAAAATTGACTTCCAGGAGCTGTCCACCGATGACTATTTCTTAAAGAACAATGAGTTCTCTACGTGGCTGAAAGAAGAGAAAGATGTGTTCTTCTCCGATCTTTCATCAGTGTCCGCACGCCAACTATTTGCAGACTTTGTGAAAGTTAGGAACAAACAAAAACTTGAATCCAAGTACTACGAGGGGATCGCAAGCGGGCCCCGGTGTGCCAATGCGTGGAAAATTAAAGGGTGAAATGCAAGAGCAGTAGATGATCCGACTTTACCTGTTTTGTGCTGGTTTTCGGTTAGGTTTTCCGTCTACAGAGGGATGGTTTTGGTGAGACTAAACATCACAAATATATAGCTTAATTTCATATGCGATTTCTTATTTGTAGCTTGGTAAACGAAAGGGTGTATCAAGATGAAGTAGTTGACACGGCATATGCAGTTTTAATCTTCATTTCCCTACATGGCATCTGTAGATTGAGCTCGAGCTTGTTGCACTAATGAGCCGAGTCCGGCTGTGCTTAGCTCGAGCTCACTCTAGAAGAGCTGAGTTATAAATTGACGCAATGTTTGTAAAGTCTTAAAATTGAGACTTCATCGTCTATTTTGAAAATCATGTGAAATGTAGTTAGCCCAAATAAGTTCGTGTCAAGAACGGCCGGCCTTAGTTTAAATAGGACCTCTGAATTTTATAGTGCTTTGAGAAACAACTTTTTAAGATATTTTGTTACATTTCCGTCCTTGTAATTTCGTTTGACCAATAAAAAATTTCAACAAAGTTGAGTTATCCATCTATTCGGATTTAGATCCTCTCTGGATTTTTTCACTGGAGATCCTGGGATCAATGCATAGTAACCGTTCATTAAAGATTGTGCGGTCACAATTGAATGTTTTTTATATTTTTACAAGTAAAATAGCCTTGTTTTGTGTGAAAAATATAAAAAAAAAAAAAAAAATTGTGGTTGCACGATCTTTGATGAACGGTTATTATGCATTGATCCTTGGGATCCCCAATGAGGGGATCCTGAGAGGATCTAAATCCCATCCATTCGTGTGTACATGTTCTTTTTTAGAGAACCTGATGTGGAAAAGAAAATTTAAGAAAACTAACGAAAAGTTCAAAAAAAACTTTAGGTTTAATGAAAAAGGACAAACGAAGGTGTAATGAATAGTACCAGAGAAAGATAAAAATGTGGCTTTTCGTTAAAAGTGAACAGTACTGAGAGTGTTTCGTTAAAACTCCCAAGAAATTTCACTCATCTGACAGAACTGACAGTTGTAACACAATGAAATTACAAGGATGAAAATGCAACAGAAAAAACTACAGGGTCAGTGTCCAAAATTAAAAAACTAGGGGGTCAAAATTAAAAACCCAAGTAAGTAAACATGACACTGGTCCATACGCCGTCGTTTCATCCATCTTCTTCTTTGAAACACTGAAGAGTGAAGACCCCTCTTCAAGGAGCCTTCTTCTCTCGCAGGCGGTTCTGAACTTCCGAGTTTGATCCTCCGAGTCAGGTACGCCTCAAAAGACCCGAAATTTAGCTTGCCGTTAGGGTTCAAAAGAAACCCAATTTCCTAATTTTCACTAGAAATCGGAAACTTTACTTCTCAAGTAACAATTAATTGTCTTTTTAAATTGAAAATTGATGGGTTAGTTCTGATTTCTCTGTTTCCGCAGGATTTTTTGGGTTGGAAAGCACAATGAGTGATAGCCAGTACTCGTTTTCTCTTACCACTTTCAGGTATTGGACCTGTGAACTCAATTTGGTACTAGAAGTTTGATTGGAATCGTGTTTTTATTATTATTTATTTTGGGGCATAATTTTTATGTTTATTTGGGATTCAGTCCTTCTGGGAAGCTTGTTCAGATTGAGCATGCGCTGACGGCAGTTGGGTCTGGCCAGACGTCGTTAGGGATTAAAGGTACGCAAACCGTTATGCCTTCTCTAAGTTTTAATTTTCGGATACATTTGAATTTACACATTCTAGTGTTCTGTCTCGAATAAGAAAGTAGACAGATTCAATTGGTCAGGAAAAAAGATGAACAATCTGTTCATTGTTGTTTGAAACTGGTGTGAAAGAGTTAAAGGGTATTACATGTTAACTATATTAGTTCGGTGGTTGCCTCAAATGTTTAGAATTATTGTCCTTGTTGGTAAGAATAAAAAATTATTTCCTGTTATGGAATGAGTTTCCAACACCTCATATGGAACTGAGTTCTTAGTGATCCACGATAAATGAAATTGGATGGAAGCTGAGAGTTAGACATGGTAGAGTTTAGTGCTTAGGTTTTTTAATTTATAGTTTTGTTACTGATGGGAAGGGGCTTTGTCTTTCTGGCCGTTTGGTGCGGTGGGCTATGTGTCACGAATTTGGGGACAAGGGTTTTTGCAGCTGAAGGTTTTAAATATCGATTTTACTAAAACATAGATAGTTCAATTATATTGCAATTTTTCTTCAATGGTGTACTGAGTAATTAGAAAAATGAATGATTGAGATTGAAAGTAGAAAATTTAAAATGTAACATTTTTTTGGTTCAAATTATTGCGACCACCCTCGTGATATACCAACTATGATAGCAACATGCCTATCGTATGCAAGATTGGGGCTCATGCTTCCGTTGGTAATTTTAATGGACATGGAATGAAAGATCTTATGACAGCATTGGAGTCATTAGTTATATAAAAAGATCATTGTTCTTACTGCTATAGTGCTAAACATAAATACCATATGTTGCTTAAATGTGTATATCTTTAACTTTCTGAAAAGTTTCCGGATCTTTTTTTCGTTTTGATTCAGCTTATTGATTTGATTTTTACGCCAGCTAAGTTTGGAAATCTATCATATAGTTAGTGTTAATGATTTTGTTATTTAGAAAAATCTATCTGTTTGTTGTAGCTGCTAATGGAGTTGTCATAGCAACAGAGAAGAAACTGCCATCTATCTTAGTTGATGAAGCATCTGTGAGTGATTACGCTACTCTTTTTGATAGAATGCAGTTAATCAATTTTGTTCTAGTTCCATGCTGGTGCTGGATTTCCATACTTTTTGCACTGATATATAGCTTGTGTATCTCATCAACTATCTTATTTAAGAAATTGAGTTTGTTTTCTTTCCACCTCTATGGCATGTTCTCTCAGATAATCACGTAGTATACTTCCGACTTCTTGTAAACTTTCAAGTTTTTGGGTTGCAGGTTCAGAAAATTCAGTTATTGACGCCAAACATTGGAGTTGTTTACAGGTTTGTCTGTGCTATATGCTTGAGTTTTTCAAGTTGAGGTTTCACATTACTAGTTTGATATTACTGTCGTGTTGTTGCTGCTATAATGCTTCAATTAGCTCTGATCCGTAGAAAGTCTTAGCTATGATAAAAATAACTGCAATTTATTGTTCCTTCATGCAGTGGCATGGGTCCAGATTTCAGAGTTCTGGTTCGGAAAAGTAGGAAACAGGCAGAGCAATATCATCAGTTGTATAAAGTATAACTCAAATTCTGTCTTTTTCATCTCTTATAACCCTTATTTTTACCTGTAGTATTGATATTGTTCCTTGAGCATATGCTAAGTATTGGAATTTCAGTTTACATTCCTTAGAAGAATCCATTTGAATCTATATTCTCTTCAATGTGCACCACACCATTGAAGCATTTTTTTTGTTTGGTAATTTTATTGTTTTTTGAGCTTCTAAACATAG
This sequence comes from Cotoneaster glaucophyllus, assembly GCA_036320875.1. NCBI lineage: Eukaryota > Viridiplantae > Streptophyta > Magnoliopsida > Rosales > Rosaceae > Cotoneaster > Cotoneaster glaucophyllus. Next base: position 9,729,963 of record CM070059.1, on the reverse strand, counting down.
TGTATGAATTTGTTTTGGTCATGGGATAGGGCTTCAAATGGATTGAAGTCTTAGTATTTCGGGACTACGTCTAACTAGTATCTTTTTCTTAAGTGATATCTCCCTTTTACCCCAATTTGAAATAACGAGTCTCAACTTGAAACAAGTTGATTTATTACTTTCCTTTGTCACTCAGTCAATTACTGTAATTTGTCTATTTTGAACGTAACTTACAATGTGATTTGGTGGGTATTTACAGGAACCCATCCCTGTCACACAACTAGTGAGGGAAGTTGCTGCTGTTATGCAGGAGTTCACACAGTCGGGGTAATCATCTTTCTTCTCACAACCTAATTTACTATCTTAAGATTCTTAACTATGTTCTTGCTCATATTTAATCATCCGTGTTGGTCCGAACTTCGAAGAAATTGAAAGGTTTTAATGCTTGAGTTGCGTATATATTAAATTGCGTTAAGGGAAGTTTAGTATCATTTAATCATTTGAAATTTTTTAGTATTTTAAATGATTTATCGTTGAAAATATGCCTGGGGTACTTAAAATTTGAAAGATTTTGATCTTGATAACTTAAGCTTGAGTATTGTAATTTTATGCTTAGATTTCGTACACAAGCAAATGCATGTTTTGTGTTTTCAACTCGAGTCTGCCACTAACTTTAGGTCCTTTCCCACCTTAGATACTCTGATTTGACTTTGTCATCTTTCTAGTGGTGTAAGGCCTTTCGGAGTTTCACTGCTGGTTGCCGGCTTTGATGACAAAGGTCCACAACTATTTCAGGTATGTGTATTCTGTCCTCTCTTACTGTAAACATATGGTGCACAAGTGTGCTTGAGTCTTTGAGTACAAACTATAGAGGTCCAAGGAGCGCAATCCTTTTTTCTTTTGGTGTTCCCTTTTCTTCTAAAAATTACCATGTTCTCGTATTTCAATATTTCTCTTAGCCATCGGTTTTTATGCTCTTGTGTTTCAATATTTCTCTTAGCCATCGGTTTTTTCTTTCTTGATTTCTCATCTTGTGACATTTGAATGTACTCAATCATAATTCCTTTACCAAAATTGTCTGTTTCCAGTACTAAAGTTGCAGTTGAAACATTTTTGCTTTTAAAACATTGCACTTCGACCTCCTCTCATCATGTAAGTGAGATATGGCAACATCATTTGATTTACAATGAAATAAGTGAACTTTAAATTTAGGGTAGTATATGTAACATGCGCATTTCCTCCTTTGTATATGAAATGCCCCTTTTATGCTGGCAGGCTATGTCATAGAATCTCTTCAACCTAGCTAAGTAGCAATTAATGTCGCAATCTAGTTGTCTGAAAAAGTCATAATTTAGTTGGCAAAACATACACACGCTTACCACAACCTTTTAAAGATTTGGTAGGTATTTATTTTTCCGATATCTATTTTCCATTGGATTTCTGCATGACTGATTTTTGTTATGCTGTAGGTGGACCCATCAGGTTCTTACTTTTCTTGGAAAGCTTCTGCCATGGGGAAAAATGTTTCTAATGCAAAAACATTCCTTGAGAAAAGGCACGTTACGATCAACAATTATAGAAACTGTTTTCTGATTTATGTTCCTTGTCTAAATTTGTAAACTAAAGCAATAACCAAATGGTGCTTAACATCTCATAATTGCATTGTACACTTAATTATGAATCAAGTTGGTGGCTGAACGAAATTTTGGAACTCAATGGTCATTGATTTGCAAGAGTAGTCTTCATTCTATTTTATTTATCTCAGTAATTATTAACAGCCTATATTGGATGTCTAATCGGGAGCATGCCCTCGTCACTTCTTTTAACCCTTTAATTGCATTTTATTTCTTTATCCCGGCCTTGAGTTTTATGTTTGCTTTGAATTTAGCTTACGATTCATGTGACTATTTCTTGTAGGTACACCGAGGACATGGAACTTGATGATGCTGTCCACACGGCTATATTGACCCTGAAAGAAGGGTATACACTTTATCCTTCAGTTTTTTATTTTAATTTTAATCTTCCTAAATGAAACAAATTCAGACCTGAATTTATGCATATATCAAGTACAGCTGTACACTGTTCTACTATACAAATATAAGTTAGCTCTTTCATGACGTTTCTTTCTGCGTTTGGTTTTAGGTTTGAAGGACAAATCTCTGGGAAAAACATTGAGATTGGCATAATTGGTGCTGACAAAAAATTCAGGCAAGTTTCCGTGTGTTATAAATTGCCGTTACTTTGCTCATTATTTATATTCTTAGTTTGTTGTAGTTCTTTCCTTTTCGTTTTATGCTAAAATATGGCGGATTGAAAAATTAACTTTGAACTTAAGCAAATCTGGGCTGATTTTCACCAGCTTTATTTGAATAGTTGTTTAGCTTTAGTTTCAGGCGGGAAGAAATTTTAATCTGGCTCACATAGCAACATGCAAGCAGTAGTCCAACCATGACCACGGATATGTAGACTTGCATGATTTATAACATAAGATGCAGAGTTGTTTTCATGTAAATGCACGATTGTAAACCGCATAAGTTAATGCATTTCTAACCGGCAGGTTTGATTAAAATGGAAAACCAAAGGAAAAAAAAAAAGCTAAAGTATATGGTACTAGTTTCCTAGTTTTAATTTTTGTTGGTTCCTTTCTTATTCGACACGAAATACTAGAATGTGTAAATTGATTCACCCATTAGTTGGGATGCTGCATTTGCTTATGAATATTTGTTGTGCTTCTGTTGTTGCAGAGTACTTACACCAGCTGAAATAGAAGATTACTTGGCCGAAGTGGAGTAGATTGGGATCAAGAGAAATGGGAAAGCTCAGAGCAACCACACTATAGAGTACTCATGCTTTCGGGAGCAAAACATGCTTTCGGGTTTTCTTTCTTCAACTATTGTGCTTATTTTGTAAAATGCTGTTAAACCTAATCGTTACTCACTTCTAACGATGGTACATGCCTGTGGCTCTGGCTTTTTCTTCAATAACTGCAAGCTTCCAGTATGCATTATCTTCACTTCTTTGATAAGCTCACTTATTTGACGAATTCGCCAATCCGCTCACAATTCTTGCAAGTTCCACAGACATAATTTCGAATTGCAATTCGGATCATGTCAACTTCAGGGTACAAAACTATTCGCATTCGAATTAGGTCCACAAATTAGTATTTCAACTTCTGTTCCCATAAAATTAATTGAGATTTTAGATAAGAGTACAGAGATATGGTACAAAAGAATTCGAGTCCCAAAACATGTTGGAAGAATTGGGATTTCAAACCTATCTATTGCTTGGTGCCGAAGTAACGATGATCTCTTTAATCAGTACCGTGTTATTGAGGTTCTTATTTAGCTTCCTCACCAATAGTCAGAACAAGAACACTTGCCGTCGCTGAAATGGTGAAACCGGTAAGGATCTCTCAGTATGATTTTCTGCCCGACCACTGCACTAACATACTTGTAGACAGAATGGCAATCGCCACAGACACGAAGGTTCTTGAAAACCTTAACTGGTGAACCTTCTGGAGTATTGATCAATGCGAAAGCAAGGGCAATTCTCTCGCTGTGGTTCCAAAGATTTTGTTCCTTCTGTTCTTCATCTGTATCCTGCAGTGCGTAGCTGGTATCCGGGACATAACCTGCTTCTCTAATCATCTTCATGAGCTCTCCCAACTTGGCATAAATTTGCTCTGTCTGTGGATGGGACTGCTCTCCCATCCCAAATTTACTTACCTCGGTTTTCAACTTGACCCAACTGCACGCAGGCTTCTTCGTTATGTTTCTCGATCCCATCTGCCTCCTTACGTTCTCTACTTCCTCCCATCTACCAGTAGTTGCACATACATTTGAGAAAAGAACATAAGCTGAATCGTCCGATGGATCTAGCTCTAGGAGATGTTCTGCAGCTTTCCTCGCTAACTCCACATTACGATGGATTTTACATGCAGCCAGCAAGCTCCGCCACACAAGGTCATTTGGCGGGACAACCATTCCTTTAATGAAATTTTCAGCTTCAGCAAGCCTTCCTGATCGTCCAAGAAGATCAATTATGCACACACAATGCTCTATTCCTGCTGGGACACCAAACTCTGTAGTCATTGCATTGTAGTATGCAAGACCATCATCCACCAGACCCCCATGACTGCAAGCAGACAGAAGTGAAACAAAGGTAACATGATCTGGTTTCACGCCAAGATTTAGCATTTCATGAAAAGCCTCCCTAGCCTTCGGGAAACACCCATGTTTGGCATAAGACGATATCAAAATGTTCCATGATAATCGTGACCTGCTGGTTGGCAAGGGAAGTAATTTCAAAACATCTTCCATGTTCCCGCATTTTCCATACATATCCATGGCAGCATTTGTAACGTAATCGTCTGAGTCAAAACCAAGCTTAACCACCAAGGCATGAAGTTGTTGGCCTTCCTCCAACATAGCCAGGTCCGCACTAACAGAAAGTGCCACAGAAAGGCTGAACTGATCTAAGTCCACTCCAGCTTTTCTCATCATCACTACAAGTTTCAAAGCTTCCTCTAAGCCATGATTAGCATTCGCAGATATGAGCGCATTCCATGCGATAGAATTCTTGAAAGCTAATCCATTGAATATGGAATTACTTGAATTTAAATCACCACACTTAGCATACATTGTTATGAGGGTACTCTGCACATGCTTGTCCGAATCAAATCCTGTTAGAACTATATGCGCATGGGTGGGCATTCCATGTTTGAGAAGATCGCTAGGAGTCAGAAAAGCACCAAGGACATTGATTATTGTAATGTAGTTTGCTGGAGTTCCTTCTTCTCTCATGAACTTGAAAGCTTTTATTGCCTCATTTGGTTCTTTGCTCTCAGCGTAACCACCGATGAGGGCGTTCCAAGTAACTTGATCTCGGTTGGGCATTATTTGCAGCACCTTTTCTGCTTCAACCATCATACCAAACTTGCCGTACATTGTAACCAGTGCATTGCCAATTATCAGATTGTCTTGTAGGCCTGCAAAGACTGCAAGAGCATGAAGAATCTTGCCTTCAATGAGAAATTCAGGGTTCGGACAAGCAGATAGTGCACTTGTTAGAGTCACATAATTTACTGGTTTTCTTATCCGAAGCATTTCAGAGAAAATTTCCAAGGCATTTTGGTACTCATCATTCTGAACATAGCATGCTAACATCGAGTTCCATGAGATTATATCCTTCCCTATCATTCTTTGGAAAACTAACTCAGCGTCTTCGGACCTTCCAGCCTCCGAATACATACTTAAAAGAGTATTGCCAACACAGACATTTGACTCCAACCCAAGTTTTACAACTAAGCCATGGATTCCACTGCCCCACTTCAGTTTCTCTGAGGAACCACAGACTGTCAACAATGTCGAAAGCGTAGTGGAATTCACCTCTTTATTAACACTCCGCATACACCGAAAGTGCCTCAATGATTCTTCGCAAAGCCCATTTTGTGCATTTGCAGAAATAATCGAATTCCATGAGATTATATCACGCTCATCCATCTGATCAAAGACATAGCAGGCCTCGTCTATATTACGGCAGCTACCATACATGGATATGAGAGAGTTTGCTACAGAAACACTAGTCTCTAGTCCGAGTTTCACGACATGTCCAAGAACTTGATGACCTATTAGTTCATTCCCCAGCATCCCACAAGTACTAATGACTATAGCAAATGTGTTATCATTGCAGCACACTCTTTCATATATCATACGCTTATATATGTTTATAACTTCTTCTGAATCTCCATTATTTGAATGCCCAACAATCAAAGAAGTCCAAGTAACCACATTCTTCTCCGGCATCTTCTCAAAAATCTTTTGAGCAGAAGACACAAAACCATAGGTGCCATAGAAGTGCAAAAGCGAAGTCCCAACAAAGACATCACAAAACAAGCCAACTTTAACCACAAAGCCATGGACCTGCAACCCTTCACTAAACCTACAAGCAGACTTATCACACGCAGTTATCAAACTAGCAATGACAAACCCACTTGGCTTAACACCGAAGCCAATCATTTCACAGAAGAATCCAATTGATTCGGAATACAACCCCACTCGTACATAACTCGATATCATCGTGTTCCAAGAAGCTTCATTTCTCTCAGGAATATTATCAAACACATACCTTGCATAACCAATACGACCAAACTTCGAGTACATATTCACCAAAGTATTAAAACTGAACACACCAAGAGGCACAAAACCCTTCACGCACAATCCATGTAGCGCTCTTCCATTGATGTCTCTGGTGATCTCTGAGAAGCCCTTTTGAGAAAAGCATGAGATTTCGGGGTTGGGGTGGTTTGAAAGGTGGAGATACTGAATGCCGCCATAGCTTGTGGGTTCTTCTGGGCATGGTGGGAGAGAGATGGGTTTTGGGTTTAGGTAGCTTCTGCGTGTAATAATGGTGGAATAGGTGGGTGGAAGTGGAAGAAGCTCAAGTTTCAGAGCTGAGAGTTTTCTGCAGCAAATAGCCAGCTCTGCTTCTTTTGCTTCTTCAGTTCTCCTTCCACTCAGAATACAAATTCTTTTGCAATTTCTGGGTTAAGGTAATTTCATGGTTTAACAACTGTAATTATTGGGCCTAAGGGTGAAATTGGCTAAGCCCAATGAAGGACTTTGGCCCAGTTTTTGTCCAGCCCAATCTTACTTTTTCACAAATTTTACTTTTTGTAACACACATCTTTCTTTGGGTGGTTTTATAACCAATTTGCCATCCAAAGAAAAATACAGATCTAATGAAAAAATTTCGAAAAGACTTTTTTGTCCTAATAGGAAATTACTATTGGGTTAGGGTAGTGCTATTCACACACTTCTTCTATCCATCTTCAGTTCATTCGGATTAGACGACCGAAAATTAAGAGGAGTGCGAAAAGTACAAATGACTGTGTGTATAACAACACCAACACCCTTGTGGGTTTTGTTAAGTATCGATTACTGAAGCTCAAGATGAATTTCTAAACTTTGCATAAATCAATGAACTAGTTTGCAAATTATCGTTATTCCTGATTACTGAATCGTTACACAATTTTTAATTGGTCACTACAAATTGCTAAAAAAGCATCATTATATTCTAATCTATTCAAATTTTATTTTGTCTAGTTGTTAATGTCGTTTAATTTATTTGATTCGAAAATAATAAATAATAAGCGTGTGAAAATCATTTCTCTTTGAATACAACCGTCAGATGTTGATTAATTTGAAAGAAAAAAAAAATAGAAAGTAAAAAATAAATAAAGGTAAATTAATAAATTATTAGGGGCAAAATTGTAAGTAGACGTAATATAATCTCCACGTTATTTCTTCTCGGCTTAAACCCTCACACACCAGAGACTGGCTCAAGAAAAACGAAAAACCCTAACGGCCGAATCCCGTAAGACTCCAACTTCTCGCGCCACTGACCTTCCGCTTCAGCTGAGATTAATACGCCGCCGTTTCTGCTTCTAAGCAAAATCCGGCACCGAGACAGCATGGTGGCTACCGACGAAGAAGAGGCGGCGGCGACGACGACGACGACCACAGCGACGACAACGTTTAAGAATTTGGGGATATGCGACGAATTGGTGGATGCTTGTGAGAAATTGGGGTGGACAATCCCTACCCCAATTCAAGTCGAATCCATGCCTGCCGCCCTCGAAGGTTCGTCCGCTTTCTCATTGCATTTGCTTCAATTTGTTTTCTTTTTTTTTTTTTTTTTTATCAATTTTCAAAATTTCAACTTTCTTTGCATTTACATATAGATTTTATATGTATTTGTCTACTGATTCTATATATGGATTTTTTGGGTATAAAGGAAAGGACTTGATCGCACTTGCACAAACTGGTTCGGGTAAAACCGGCGCATTTGCGCTTCCGATACTGCAAGAACTAATTAAGACTCCACAATCCTTTTTCGCTTGCGTTCTCTCTCCAACGAGGTCAGTTAAGCGACTTGAATGATATGTTTATAGGAAGATGTATGTCTCAAAAAACAAAATTTGTTGTTGTTTTGTATTGTTGAAATTCATTTGGGTGTGCTGCAGAGAGCTTGCAATTCAGATCGCCGAGCAGTTTGAAGCTTTGGGGTCCGAGATTGGCGTCAAGTGTGCAGTGGTGAGCAATTGATGGTTTTAGTTTACTAGCTTGGCATAGTGCATGTTATACATTGTATGAGCTTTGTTCTTATGTGTATGAAGTGTCGTGGTAATTTGATGAAAATGTAAATTGTTATGTAATTTTTAAAAGTAGCTTCTTTTGTTGTTTATTACAGTTTTGTTTCATATTTAGGACAAGAGACGTTATCTTTTCTAATGCTCTGGAAGCTAACAATCTGAAGTTGTTAATTGAAGCTTTTTATTGATTTAACTATTCTAAACATTTTGAATGCTACTTAGTGCTTTACCTAATTGTTTTAGCTTGTTGGAGGAGTGGACATGGTGCAACAATCTATCAATCTTGCAAAGCGGCCACATGTTGTTGTAAGTTGTTATTTTACTTAACCGATAGCTTATGTATTTTGTAGAAATGCCTTTGGGTTTCATGTCAACTTTTTCTAAAAGAACAGGTATTCTCTTGCAGGTTGCGACACCTGGACGCCTCATGGATCATCTATCCAACACGAAAGGATTTTCTCTTCGCACGTTGAAATTTTTGGTAGGAACTGATTATTTTTGTTTTGTCATCTGTTCAGGTGTTTCTTTGAATAACAACTTAGAAATGGGTTAGAGTGGTTTGGGCATATGAAATGTAGACCACTAGATGTAGTTGTTGGCAGAGGCAAGACTAGTAAAAGTAAGAACAAAAAGATCAAGAGGTCAGCCAAGACGAACATGGGATTACTTAATGAAAAGATCATTGAAAAAATAATTTAGATTTAATAAGAAACATGAAATATATATTGTTTTGTCTATCATTAGTTTGTAGTTAGTTAAATTTGTTGAACATAGAACAACGTTTCCTGTCATACATTTTTTGAGAATATTTCTTGCATCTTCTTTCCCATCCATTAGACTAGCAACATTATCTTATATGATCATCTAGAACAATTTGTACTTGTGTGTGATATAACCTCGACTGTCCCATGACTGTGACTTGGTTAGAAATACTCTTGAGTCTCTTATATCCAATGGAGCAGGTTTTAGATGAGGCTGACAGGTTGCTTAATGAGGACTTTGAAAAGTCAATTGATGAAATTCTGAATGAAATCCCTCGTGATCGGAGGACATACTTATTCTCTGCTACTATGACTAAAAAGGTACATGTCTTAACTATTTCAAAGCATCTATAGAAGTGTTTGTATTACTGCAATTGTTTTAGTTTTGTGTCATGACTTCTCTGCACATCAAGTACCATAAATCAATTTTTTAATTGGACTTGTGTCACCACACCAGCAAATAAAAGGAATATATGTAATTTCACTACTTTTTTGAAAAAAAAAATGAATGTTAAGAAGCCTGCATATGAAGAAAAATTCTTTTATGCTACTGTATATGAGGTTGCATTTTGTACTTCAAGTGTTCTTGTACTTCCTGCTTCTTAGCAGAGATGATCTGTGCTTCTCATAATTTATATAGAGTACAGATTATGGAAGCAGATTCCTAATGCTTGTAATATTAGGGCTCGTTTGGCAAGTGCTTTTAAACGATTGAAAGCGCTTTTAGATAAAATATTTTTGGAACCAAACCTTAGGAAAAATGCAAGTTAATTCTGCAAAAGCACTTGAAGTGCTGCCAGCAAGAAACACATAACTGTTGCTTTTAGCAGGAAGCACTTTCAGTCATTTAAAAGCACTTGCCAAACAAGCCCTTAGGTTTTTGGGTTGAGCTGTCCTTAGTTTAGTAGTTAACAATGTATCTAGTTTCGTCCTTGAAAGGCACCAATTAGATTGTGCCGGTGTCTTGGTGTTGGCATTGCCGCATTGGAGTGCAACAAATAGGAAACAGATGAGTCGTATATGACGGAGGCTTGCCTTCTGAACCTTATATATTCCAAAAGTTATTCATCAGCTAACAGAATTGTGCTTGTAACGTTGCAGGTTCGGAAGCTGCAAAGGGCTTGCCTAAGGAACCCTGTGAAGGTATGATGAAAGTGTTTGCTGGACCATGTTCATTCTGCACAATTAATTTTTTTCTTCCAGTATTAAAACAACTGCATTTCTTGACTTATCTCAGATTGAAGTAGCGTCTAAGTATTCAACAGTTGACACGCTAAAGCAGCAGTATCGTTTTCTGCCGGCCAAGTACAAGGTTTTCGCTGTCTTGCTATTTTTCTCCTCATATGATTTTTAATCCAATGTTATTCGTCTACTCAGTTAGATAATCAGGACATGTCATGTTGCTCATGAATCATATGCAGATTATATTATGGCGCAGACTGCTGCTTATAGTTTCCAATAAAAGTACATATGTGAATTATCACGAAGATATTTTGGTCAACATTTTGATTAGGAAAGAAGATCCTTCTATTATAGTTGTCATTCAGCAGTTTGGGAAAGCATTTTTTTAATTGCTTTGAGCTTGTATTTCCTGGTTGTTTGTGAAGCCAGATCCAGTAACTTGTGTTTTCTCTTGTGCAACTGCAAATTAGTTTCTTTATAAATAGAAGAGAAATACAATGCCTGATGTTATGCCGTATTCTTTTAAAACATTGATCTGTATTAGTATATAGGGTTATAGATAATAAAAAAAATGTCAAGACCAGTAGGTTTACCTCGGGCGATAATAGCTTCTGAATTGGTTAATATATCTGGGGGACATCCTGGAGTGAAGGTATGATTTGAAGCATATGTGCGTGGGGAGCGGAAAGGCATGTATGACAATATTATAATTATAGATGAATTGGTTTGTTACCCACCTAAGAGTGTTTAGTCTAATGGTCAGGCCCTTGGTTTGTTACCAAGAGGTCTGGGGTTCGACACCTCTCAAGGTACCCACCTAGCAATTGTTAGAGTTTCTTGCCTACCAAATGTTGTGGGGTCAGGCGGGTGGCCTAGTGAGTAGTCGGGTCAAAGACCCGGATACACTAGATTCAAAAAAAAAATAAATAAATAAATAAAAATTATAGATGAATTGTTGGATTCGTTGGTGAATTTATGAAATACCATAATACATGGTATGCACCATAAGTGAGGCACATCAAATATTTGATGCAAGATCCGGACACAGTTTGAAGATATAATCATGACATGCATTCTTTCTTTCACGAAGTTCCTAGCATTTTATGCTTTTTTTTATTTTGTTAATGTCTGTCTCTCTTGCTTATAAATTCACAGTTATTGTGATTACAGGATTGCTATCTTGTATATATTCTGACAGAGAAGTCTCAGTGTACAACTATGGTATTCACCCGCACATGCGATGCAACACAAGTTTTGGCTTTGATGCTTCGAAATCTTGGTATAAGGGCCATCCCAATTAGTGGTCACATGAGCCAGGTATATAACATCAAATTAAGTACTCTTGAATTTACTAATTTCATTTGAAGCACATTGTTTGGCTTATATTTCAAGGTTTTCTCTAACCTTGTTCATGTATTATTTCTGGCAGTCAAAAAGGCTTGGAGCCTTAAATATGTTCAAAGCTGGAGAATGTAATGTGCTTATCTGCACTGATGTGGCTAGTAGAGGATTGGATATTCCATCGGTGGATATGGTTATTAATTATGACATTCCCACAAATTCTAAGGTTAGGCTTGCTATTTGCTATTTGGGTCTTAATATATTTGTTGCGCTTTTGTTCCATCTAAACCCCAATATTGTTATGGATGCATTGCACAGTTTTTACCAGTACGACTCCGAAAAGTTTGTCATAAAGTTAATTAGTGGTAGTGGACGACAATTAATACGTGAAGGCTTCATTACTAGTCAGTGATACAGAATGGCTTCCCTTGCCTCCCCCCACGCCCCTCGTCTCTTTCTATATAATCTTGTAATGCTTTGCAGAAAGCATGCTTGCTTAACCTGTAAGCGTACCTATTGAAGGAATAAAAAGATAAAGAGGAAGAAGAAAAATGATATATTTTAGTTCTGTTTAGAGGATATATTATAATTATTTGAAGAACTGTGCTATTCTTTTTTTCTTTTTGTTTTTATGCCATTGTTTGCTAACTATTATGAGTCACAGGATTATATCCATAGAGTTGGAAGGACTGCTCGTGCTGGACGATCTGGGGTTGCAATCTCGCTAGTGAACCAGTATGAGTTGGAGTGGTATATACAGATAGAGAAGCTTATCGGTAAGCTATAGTTTCCCATGCTTGTCTGGTGGGATATTGAAACGAGTGTTTTTTACGTTTACAATTTGTTACTGTTCAGGCAAAAAGTTACCCGAATTTTCTGCTCAAGAAGAGGAAGTCTTGCTACTTTTAGAACGTGTCAGACAGGCGAAAAGACTAGCCCAGATGGTAATGTTCTTCCCAAGTTGGTGTTTTTTATTTTTGTTTACACATGAGTCTCAAGGATTTTGTTTCATTTACGGGGGTATGTATCCCATTGAATAGATATAGTGCTCAACGTGTTCTACATTTGACATCTCCAGAAAATAAAAGAGAGCGGAGGCAAGAAGAGGAAGGGGGGAAACAATGGTGAGGAGGAGGATATTGACAAGTACTTAGGTCACAAAGGAGGAGGAAAGTCCGGAGGAAAGTCGAAGAAGTTCAAAAAATCAAGAGATTGATTTCACTCCAATGCCAAGTTTTGTTCTTGAGAGAATTTTTTGCTTTTCGGTAACTCTGTACCTCGATTCAACGACTTGCTTACCTTCAGTTGTTTCACAAAGGCAACAAGTAACTAGAGGACCGGCAATGAAATTTTAATCTTTTTCTGTAATATATCCTGCTCAACATTTTCTCGACTGAGGGAAGATGTTGAACATTTGTCCCACAATCTTTTTGGAAGTTTGATGAACGTTGTTAATTAGTTCGTCTTGATAACGAACAAAATGATTCGAACTTAAGACCTTGTACGTCATAAAAAGAAAATTATTGAAACAACAATTTATGGGTTCCTATACCGCCTGGGAGCTACAACCACATCTCATGGACTACACTTGTTGATTGATTAGGAAGAAATCGAGCTAAATATGGTCAGAAATATAATTTAGCCAAAAGAAAAGTCATTACACACATTCCTTATCTTCCTCCCCAAGTATCATGCTACACTCTAGGAATAAAACATATGATTTGATTATTTTTGTTACCTCTAATTCAACCCTTTGAAACAAAGGAAGTGTACGACTTTAACTGATTGCCTAGTCTGACCTCTAGATCACCGTCGGCCACACGAGAGAGAGAGAGAGAGAGAGAGAGAGATGCACCAGCCTTGGTAATAATCAACACTAATTTCATTTGCTGCTATTAATGGAGTAATCATGCCCATACAGACGTCTCTCAATAGAAGCCCTAGACAAATTCAAACATCTGCCAGTGAAAAGTTCAACTACAAAAATTGTGTCACAATTTGTTTCCTCTGATCCTGGCTTCCATTCTTCGAGCAGAATGATCGATTTCTCCATATGACAGCAAGACGTGCCAAAACACACCCTCTGCATCTCAAAAGGGCAAAAGTCCTAGCTCCCCAAATGTCATTTGCTTTATAGTCCACCGCGTCTGATGGGAGGGAGCAAAAAATCTATAATCCCAAATCCGATGGCCTGTATCCATCGTCTTTCAATACCAAAACTTGTGGCTCCAGCTCTCGCTTACCCAATGTCGGTATATTCTGGCAATTGTTCATCATCGAGGCCTCCAATCAAGCCAGGAACGTATTCATGTGGGAGAACTCCAAAGGTTTCCATTTCCAGCAAAGACTCATCAAGGCAAGAAAAGGAATTGCTTTCCAAATCATAAATTCCAGCATCCTCATCGATGGGGGTGTTTCAGGTCAAACCTCGGATTTGGATTCAGGGGTGCAGCCATTGGGAAAGATGGGAGTACCTGCTCAGAAACGAAGTTACGCATCTCACCATGCTCCACTGAACTTTTTCTGATCTTCGATTTGGAAGGTCTAACGGAATCAGAGAAGACAAGTTTGTGCTTTCCCGTGGTCGGTAACTTTGACATTGACCGAGACCTGATATCATTTGTTGGGAATACCGATGAGGCCCATCCCATGGCATCTTCATTGCAAGTTCTTGTTGCGGTCCTGAAAGGAGACATGATTTATTAGTAACCTCCCAAAACCCACAACTCCCCACACTTAAGTGTGACATCAGATACACATTTATTATGCATTTAGTAATCGTTTTGGAATCATGTTGCAAGAGACCTTACCTGAAACGGTTCTCAGCCAAATTTACATTGCTTGATTTCCTAAGATGATGATCTTCAGTAGCTTTATTTAGCAATGGAAAACGGTCAGAATCAGATATTGATAAATTTAAAACAGATGGCAATTCATCCATTGCGTCATCTTTTGCTCCCTGAAATTCCAGAGTTATATCCAACCGTTCTGATTCAATTGAAGAATCTTTCCCCAGGTTTGGATGAAAGACTGTGGCATTGTCACGCCTGCTGCTGGCATCATTAAGTGCAGCTCGTACCAACTTGGTACCCTGTCTGTTGCTGGCATCATTCAGTGCAGCCGCTACCAACTTGGTACCGTGTCCAAAATTGGTCAATTTCATTCTTTCTGTACGTTCCATCATGGGAGTTTGAGACTTTTGGTTGGAAGGACTGAAAATGCTTCCCCCAAAATATAAACCATTCTGGGAAGATGGGAGATTTTTTCGGCGGTCTTTGTGGGATGTCACCTTCCAGACAGCCGAAAGCAAGGCAGTGAAGTGTTTCTGAATGAGGAACTCTGTATTGGGCTGGTTGGCGGCAACGTTTAATAACATTCGAATATTATCCTGGCACATAAGAAAGATGATTAGATGATTACCGGTTTTTCCTTGCACGATGCTTTAGTAAATGCTAACCGTACCAATTTTAATTCACAATAGTTCACTAAGTCCAGTGATATAAGTGATTATGAGGTCGACAAAACATATGCAGTTCAGTATATAAAAAAAGTAAAATAAAAACCATTTGTACCTCTGTCACTTTTAGAAGAGCCTTTCCAGATCCTATATTGTTAACTTTTTCATAGTTAGGATTGTCCGGTGTAGACAAAACATATCTTTGGATGAGTTCCCTAAATCTCTCACAGCAATGGATGGGATGGCGATATCTTCCCCTATAAAACCCACCAGTGGTCATTCCATAAAGCACGTCACTAACCAAGCTCCAATGAGGACCATACTCATGTACAACAGCACATAACGTAGCATCCTCCTGTGACAACCAAAAATCTGGTGATGGAATACAATCTCTAGACCAAATGTTCCCCTTCTTTAGCTTCTCTGGTTTAATCAGTAGAATTCGCTTTACAGGCATGGAAGTGATAGAAATTTTCCCTCCCATTTTGCTTCTGCTAGCTGGCTTATGATCAAACTCAACCATACTCTCACATGGTCTTGACTCTGTAACTTCATCATGATCCATAGTAGAGAGGTTAGTATCAAACTCCGTAGGACATATTTCAAGAGTAGACTTCTTGAGCTTCTTAGACTTCTTCTTTGAACTCTTCTCTTCGCCAACTGGTATGACTTCAGCCTTCTTACGTTTTCTCTGCACACTTGAACGTGGTGATTCCGTATCAGAATAGGTAACCATCTCATGAGAGAGAGAGTCTTCATCTATGGACATAGTTTCAGCTTGTAGCTCTCTTTCAAAGGTTTCAGTTCAGAAGCTAGAGACTGTTTCTTCAGAGATTTAAATTTGGCTTTCTTCGATTTCTTCTTAGTCTTTGGTTTAGGATCAATTGGCATCTCATTCCTGGAATATTATATAACTAATTAATTAGAGAAGCTTCAACTTTAGAAGAAAAAGGTTTCAATAGCTACATTCAGAGATTCCCAAATTTAATATGGTATTTCAGAGCCAAAGTGCTCTTATTTCTTCAGTTGACAGTTTAGATATTCATAAAACTTGTATATCTTAATTGCTATTCTAGACACCAATACAGATGCTTGTGTTGTGTGTATGGATGCGTGCAGGAGGGGATCTTGTAACATATATATATTGGGTGCCAGCTACAGGACTTTTTCTGAGAAAAGGGGATGGGGGCGGGAGAGAGAAAAACATCAATTCATTGTTTCTCAACCTATTGCAGCTGATACGATTCTTTTTACTATATCTGAATGAGTTGATGGGAAAAGAGAATTAATTTGAACCAACTACTATCAGGAAAAATGTTGAGTCCGTCAGCTTACTTCATAGAATCACAATTTTCCTCTGCTTCATCTTCCTTCAGTTTAGCTTCGTATTCCAGTTCCTCCAACTGAAAAAAGTTTGCACATAAATTATTACATAAGACACAAAAATATGCAGCACAAAAAGTATCCCACTGACCTGAATTTGAGCTAAGGCCTCAACCTGCTGCCGATATGCCTCAGTTGCAAAATCAGCATCCCATGCTAAGTACAAAATACACGAGTTTAGTCTAAAGTTGCAACACGCATACATGGCAATATAACATATTAATAGTTTGAATTTCTCAAACTACGTCAATGACCAGCATGTCCCAAATAATTGCAGAATTGATTTGCAGATACCAGATACCATATCATGACAATATGTGATACAGTTAAGGGACAAATTGAAAAACAAGAGCCACGTGGATGTCAGGTGGAAACAATTTTATTGTAAGAGCCAGGGGGAAATCATTATAGCTTAAAGAAAATAAAAACTCTTTCAGGTTCCAACTCAGTTTGATGTCTAAAGCAAACTTAATTTTGCAAATTGAGGTAAGATATGGAGTGAAGGTCACACGATTTTATCATGAAGTAACACCACGTGACAAGCCCATAGAGTTGGATATATTTAAGGTTACGATATGCCTATATAGTTAAGGTTACGATATGCCTCAAGGTAACTTAACAAACAATGCAAAGAATGCAAAGGTACGTACTTTCATATACAAGAGGTTCCTCATCTTCATCAATCTCAGCTTCCATTTCCTCCTTGTATTTTTCAATGCGGTCCAGTTCCCATTCTGTCTCCTCAAACCTAACCTGAGATTCCACTGCTTTCTTGTCTATAATTGGGTCCCACAATTCTAGAAAACGAATTGCATACCTATCTATCGGACGTAATTGATCGCCAAATGATGAGATTTCTTGTCCTGCAGCTGCAGCAGCCGCAGCCATCTGTTTGACATCAGCCATCATGTCCACATCATCTTCTCTACAAGCAACAGTATGAGCTCTTCCTTCATTAGGATCAACCCCATTTTCTTTGCTTGAAGACGCCACGCATCCACCCCGATCTGCAGGTTCATCAATCTTCACATCGTCCTCATTTACTAATTCGTCATCTTCCAATCTCACAATGGCTTCTTCTGTAAATTCTTGGTTGTCCACAGCTTCTTCCTGTTCAACTTTCTTTAATGCCATGTAATCGGCTTCATCTTCTGCATGCTTTAGAGCAGCTTCAAGATCAGCATTAGACAGAGAAACCTCAGTTGCGTTGTGATTTTTCTCCTTATGCATATTCTTCACGGGAAGTGCCTTAAGACCAGAGAAAAGCTCCATAGGGTCAAGCTTTTTGAAGAATTCAGTGTTGTAGCCCCCACTCTGTATAACTAGATCATCAAGTGCACGCTTCTGATTTGCCTTCTTCAGGATATTTTCTTCAATGGTGCTCTGACTGATCAACCGATAAATATTTACTTCACGTGTCTGTCCAATACGGTGGCATCGATCTTGAGCTTGTTGGTCCATAGCAGGATTCCAGTCACTATCATAAAAGATAACAGTGTCTGCCCCAACTAGGTTAATACCCACACCCCCACTACGGGTTGACAATATGAAAAGAAAAATTTTTGGATTCGTGTTAAACCGCTGCATTAAAGTCTGCCTCTCCTCGGGCGGAGTGGATCCATCCAAACGCATATATGTGTAACCATACAGATTGATGAAAGCCTCCAAGGTATCAAGCATCTTGGTCATCTGAGTGAAAATTAGTGCTCTGTGACCTTCTGACTTTAGTTTTCTAAGTAAAACTGCAAGCTCTTGCAATTTACCACAGTCAAATTGTATAAGTCGCCTGTCAGGAAAATATACTTGCCTTCGAACAATTGCAGGTCTGAACGGTGATAAAAGCGGTGACAAGTATTCAGAGCATTTCTGCTTATAAGCTGGATGCAGAAACACAGAACTTCCAGACTTATTGCACCAGGATACAGGTGGTGGCGCTCGCGCAGCAGGGATTGCAAACAAGAAGCTTTCAACCAGGTCAATCGTTTTCTGGAAGCGCTCCACTGGTGAAAGGACTATATCAGCAAGCTTTGAGGAGTGCATGTAGGATATAGGATTAGCCTTGTGACAATGAATATCAAAAACAGGATGTCTTACTGTAACAAGCTCCCTTAGGCTTGTTGAGTATATGGGTTTCCTGTCGCACCTCAAGGAATTCCACCATGCAACAGCTGCGGCATGTTCCTTTGCTTGTCTTAGTCTCTCCTCCATAATTGCCTTATGAATCTCTTCAAAAATATTGGTACCATGCAACTTCTTGCGATGTTTAAGTCCACCAATATCTTCAAGATTAATCAGTTCAACACGCTCCTTGATTGAATTTGATGGCGTAGCAAGAGCTTTGACTTCATCACTCTCCCAAGAATTCATTGTAAAATCTAAATGAGTAAATAAAAACCCCAAACCCTTAAGGTCTACTGCAGAAAAGGGTCCAGGTAAAATAATTGAACATACTGAAGAACTCAATTGTGTGTAAATACCCCCCATATCATAGGAACTGACAATTGGACGACCTTCAAATAAGTCGGGATGATTGCATACTTTACGAAGTTGCATTATAATACTTATCATTCCAAAAAAATTGGCACTTGCAAGAGTTGCTTGTGTTTCGGAGCTAGCAATGAAGTCTTCATACAAGTTACGCTGCCTCTTGGAGAGTCTACAGTATATGACATGCTCATGTTTCATAGGGAGCTGCTTCTCCACATCTCGTTTCAAACGACGGAGAATGAACGGACGAAGAACATTATGCAGACGATCAAGAACTTCTTTATTTACTCTTTCTTGCCCCTCAACCATCCCTGATATTGGATTAGAGAACCAATCCTTGAATTCCTGATGAGACTGAAATACATGGGGCATCAAGAAATGCATTAGAGACCAAAGTTCCATGAGATCATTTTGCAGAGGAGTACCAGTTAACAAAATGCGCCGTTTGGAATTGAAGTTCAAAAGAGTCTGCCACCTCTGAGACTTCCAATTTTTAATCAGATGGGCTTCATCTAAAATCAAGTACTTCCACTTCTTACGCTTGAAAACTTTTGAATCTTGAATAACCAGTCTGTATGTTGTTATGCATATATGAAATGAGTTTGCTTTCAACCAGCCTTGCCTTTTCAATTTGCGCTCTTTAGCACTTCCAAAATAAGTTAGGATTTTGAAAGCTGGACACCATTTAAGAAACTCAGTCTCCCAATTAAGCATTACACTAGTTGGGACCACGATAAGATGAGGACCCCATATTCCCTTTTCACATGCTAGGTGCGCAAGCAAAGCAATTGTCATGATTGTCTTCCCAAGCCCCATCTCGTCGGCCAGAATCCCATTCAGTCTTTTCTCATACATCGTTACAAGCCAATCCAAGCCAATATGCTGATACTCACGTAGGGGGAACTTAAGAAGAAAGGGGAACTTTGTGCGGACATTGGTTGTGGAGAAGGTGTTTCCAGTTGGCTGTGCAGATCTAGCAGCAGCAGCCGCATCCT
This sequence comes from Cotoneaster glaucophyllus, assembly GCA_036320875.1. NCBI lineage: Eukaryota > Viridiplantae > Streptophyta > Magnoliopsida > Rosales > Rosaceae > Cotoneaster > Cotoneaster glaucophyllus. Next base: position 9,710,226 of record CM070059.1, on the reverse strand, counting down.
CAAGTCTGTTTTCACTGTCTTTTCCCCCTTCTGAAATCTTAGTTATACTTGTGCTGTGTTCTTCAGTGGGAGAATCAAGAGCTGGCTGGTGTTCACCAGAGTCAACATCTTCATCCATATAATCCTCTTGCTTTAGTTCAACGTCTTCAAGAGATGAAGAATCCACAAAATCCTCTGATAAAGCAGAAGAGCCATATTCAGATTCACCATCTGCAACTTCATCACTGTTTAAATCCTGAAAACAGGTTGATAATGGAACAAAAATCATATATGATGTGAATCACTCAACCTACGAGCAGAAGGATACAATAAAGCATACCTTTTTATACCTTGCAAGCAGTTCCTGTAAAGGAACTTCACTCTCCTTCTGCAGTAAGGCAATCTGAAAGATGGCAAAAAACCATTCAAACAATCAACAACTTAGACCAAACCATTTAGGGCCTGTTTGGTACTCTACTTGAATCCAACTTTTTAAACTCAAAAACAATTTTCAAGTTTTAGGCCTTAAAAACTTGTTTGATGGGACTATTTTCAAAAACTGAACTCAAGACTAACTCAAAAATATAGTCTATTCTCTAAAAACATAAAAAGTGAGTTTTTACAGTTTTTAAACTTAAAACTCACTCCTTTCTTTTCTCTCCCTCCTCCCCTCTCACTCCAAATCTCTCTCTCTCTCTTTTCTTCTTTCTCTTCTTCTTTCTCTCTCCTTTTTTTTTTACCTTTTTTGTCTCTCCTTCAATCCACTCTCTTCATTCTCTCAGTTCTTTCTCACTCCTTCCTCTCTATCTCGTCCGATCCTCTCTCTTCTTTCTCTTTCCTTCAATCATCTCTTACTTTCTTTCCTCCTCTCTCCTCTTTCTTCCTCTCCTACGACCCCCTCTTTTTAGATCTCTTTGTCCAGTTTAAGTCGCAAGATTTAAAAATTTTAAATTGCAAACCAATCAAGTTTTTGAGTCTTAAAGAATATTATTTTCAAGAAATGTTCCTTAAGAAATGTTTTGAGAAATGATAAAAAATTTCAAATAGGATACCAAACAGGCCCTTAGTGTTTCTACCAATATGCCTAAAGTATAAGGGTAGACATGAAGGTACATAGACTAGCTCCTCACCTCATCCATGCGATCATTGGTATCTGCTTTTTCCAGTTCCTCCTCCTCTGATAAGGTTGTCTCATCATCCTGGGCATCAAATTCAGATCAATAAAACAAAGGCCATTGGCAACAAAATTCAACCACTTCGAAACCTATTTCCAACTACTGAACTAACACAGATTGGCACAATTACGCTATAATAATAATCAATCAGAATATACCTAGAGGTTGCAAAAAACTCAAGTTTATAGAAACAGTATAAAAGGCCTCTAAGATGGTTGAGTGGGCGAGTAACAAACAATAGCTACTTAAATCAGGAAAAAGACCAGGACTTTAAATTAGTGAGAACGTAAAGTAATTCCCACCTGTTCTTCTCCAGCAGCAAGAATGAAGTCACCATCTTCCTACATAATTTAGAAAGAAGAGTGAGCAATAAACCTCTAAATTTTTTTTTTTTGCAGAAAGAAGAAAAAATATAAAGTTCCAAAATTTTAAATGAAGGGAAGGGAACTAAATCTGAATTTGGACAATCTGAAAGTTGGAACGTATAAATTCAAGATATATGTATATATAGATACATACATACATACATACATATACACACACAAATAGCTTTATATTAACACATAATTGGTTTTAAAAGCTACCAAACCAGAGCTAAATGAGTTCACCAGACATCAAGGTCCAATAGATAAACACCATGATGCAAAAGCAATGTTGCTGAACATATGCTATCATTGTAAAAGGACGAAGAACAAAATTAAAAACCTAAAAAATAGCACTCTCACATGTTCATCATTAAAATCATATTGCATCTGTCCTTTGGCAAGCTGTACAGGCGCTTCTGAATGATTTTTATCTTCATTTATCTCAATCTCTGATAAATGGCTTTCTGAAATGGACAAACCACCATTACTTTGCACCTGTAAATAGAAAACAGCTATCATGCCAACTATTCATAAACTGCACAATTCAGCATCGCAACCACAAACACATACAACTTACACAACGACGACCAGTGACAACATCTGAGTTGATTTTCTCGGTTATATCGGACACAAAAAGATCGCTTTTTTCACCTGCAGTATAATTGAACACTCACCTCTTCAGACATGATCATAAGTTTCACTCAATAACAAAATACATTAACTGCTACACTTACCAGGTTCCTCCCCCACTGAGGTTATTTCTGCAGCATCTTCAACCTTTTCTGAACACATACCCTGCTCTTCTCCAACTGAGGTCATTTTTGTGCCATCTTCATCATGTTTAACACGCTCTTCCTCCACCGAAGTCATTCCTTTGCCATCTTCATCCTTCCCTGGAGACATATCATCCTTTTTCCCCAACGAGATCAGTTCTGCACCATCCCCATTCTTACCGGGAGACATACCATGCTCTTCCCCTACTGAGGTCATTTCTGCTCCATCCTCGTCCTTTTCAGGACAAATACCATGATCGTCTCCTGATGTCATTTCTGTAGCATCTTCACCCTTTTCTGTACTACTTTCTGGGCTAACTGAAAGTCCATCTGTCAGATAAGATTTACAAAATGCCATTAATTCAAAGGAGCTCATTTAGCATACAAGAGACGGGAAGAGATCCCACCAATGATATACCAAATCTACTATATATTGAGCACAAATCTGACTCTAACACACGACACAAATAAAACTCATAGTGCTAGAGAAGAAAATCTACTGGAAAAGCCATCCCAACTGGCTCATAGCTCTTCCAGGACCAAAATATTTGGCTAATTGGAGAGGAATCTGGACAATGTGGAAATAATTACACTTAGATACATGCCTAAAGCGGGTAAGAAGATAAGCATAACCCGCATCTTCCAACTGCAAATTTTTGAACCTAGCTATCATCTTGTAGAAAATTATGTGAAAAGATCCAGACCCATATTTAAAACATACAAACTGCCTCTCATAATTAAATAAAGTATAGCTGAGTAAAAAGTTATAACCATTCACCTTTCTCCATAGGATATTGTTTGAGTAGCTCCTGAAGTGGAAGATCTACTTCATTCTGTAAAGCAGCCAACTCTTCCTTCCTTTCTTGTTCACTAAAAAGAGCCTCGTCTTCCTCAATAGTGTTTTCATCATCCTCCTAAAACAGCATCATCATGCAGGAAAACATCTGTTAAGAATAGAAATTATACATAAAGGGCAGTATCAAAACATCCTTCAAATCCACAAGGGGTAACAGTCTAACTCTGCAAAGCAGTTTTTGCAAACATGGTAATGTAGACAACAAATTTTTCCAGTAGGCCATACAGGCAAAATAACACTTTACAGAAAGACACATACTCCAAATAGCATGTTTAGAGTATAAAACTCACAATAACAGAACATGAGGCTTCATATAAAAGTTGCAAATACAGAAAACTAAGTATTGGAGTCAGAACTCTATTCCAAAATTCCATGGAAGTTTTTTTTTCATGTGATTATCCGGCTTCAATTGATATTACAGAACTTTCCCGGACAGCAAACAGTTACACTGTTAGCAGACAAATTGGTCAGTTCAACTTTAGACTTTATCTATGCATTACCTTATACTCGTGGTCAACTACATTACCAACTACACTTCTTTCACCTTTGCCTGCATCCCTGATCCAAGGGCGGCACAGACTTAAATGAAAATACTAAAGTATTGGAGAATGTTGATTGACGTACTTTTCCTTAACATTATCAAGTATCATGGAAAGAATTATTGTAATCCACTGCATATGCACATAGTTCCTTGCATAATTGGCCTTACTATCATGTAAATGCATACCCACCAAATTGAGTTAAAAAGAAATATCATATATTTACAGAAAAGAAAAGGAAAGGAAAGACTCACAGTTCTATCTTCAGACTGTACGTCATAATCATCATCATCAACGTCAACGTCCGCTCTTTCTGTGTCAGGTTCTGTGTAAAACGTGTGAGAGTATTAGTTCAAGATAAAAGTAAAACAACTTTCTAGGTAAGAGAAGAGCATCAATGAAATAACAACCTTCAGCTTACCGGCATTCAATTCAGTTGATTTGTTAGTATCATTTTTGTCCATCTCTTTGAATTGGATGTTTGGTTGATCTTGTGTAGAATATTGCTGAACAGGCTTGTAACTGTCCCCAAGATTTTCTGCCAACATTGTTGAGTACCTGGAAATTCCATGCAGAAATGACATTCAGTTCACCAGGACAATAGCAAGAAATCAAATGCAGCGCACAGAAAACAACAACTAAGATCATATCAATTAACCATGAAAAAAAATTCACCTCTCAGTTTGACCTAGAAGGAACTCAAGCTGCTTATCAAGCGCCTTTTTCTTTTTCTCATCAAGTTCCATCTGATGCTTGTAAAGCACCTAGAATACAATATTATGCATATACAGTCAGGGCCCTATCTATAAGGACAATAAATTAGTGAAAATAATTTTTTTTGTTAAAGTTGGTGACTTAGCAAAGATAAGCTTACCAGCTTTTCTATTTTCAGCCAGAATTTCTTCACATCCTTCGATATATTGAGTGCAATCTTCTTTAGCCGTTGCTCTTCCTCCTAAATTAAAATTCATAATGTTGCAAGGAAAATAAACGTGTGAGCAATTATATGAACCAATTTTGTGTAACATGAGAAATGAGATAAACTTAAGTGTATGCATAATGCATTGCACTTCAGTTAGGAAAAAACAGAACCTTCAATTTCCTTTCTCCCCTTGTAGCCTGATCTAGCATGCCCTTGCTGGCTCTTAAAGCAACTTTCTTCGCCTGAGCTAATTTCCATTTTCTCTCTGACTCGAAATCCTGCTAATAACAAGTTTCATAAGCAAGGAATACCAAAAGCATTTATCTCATATTCTCAACATAATTGAGAAGATTTCACACTTTCCACATAATACTTGTTCTAAAGATAATAAAGCACAATCATACCAAAATTTAAAGGCTCATATCTGTAAATTACCTTTGAAAGCCATATCATCTCTTCTAAAACATGATCCCAGTGAGCTTTTGGCCGACGAGGTTCACTTGCAGTTTCAAGGGCCTATCACAGTCAAGTTAGTATAAACGAGTCAAGGATTAACAGAAGGATTGCAGCAATGCATTCAAATTACTGACTGCTTTCAATATGTGGAATGTTTATCATCACCAAGGAACATGAAGACAGAAGACAATTACACGTAGGTGCATCTTATGCATGTAAAACAAAATACTTGGATTTTAACAAAATTTTGTCAGCTCTAATATTTTTATTGAAACTTGAACACAAAATTCACATCCTTATATTCAAGATCCCTTGTTGCAATAATTCAACACAAGAAGCATTCTTTGATCTCAAGTCCTAATAAAAAACCCAATCATCACACTTTGTAGTAGTAATAATACTTCAAAATATTCCCATTGAAGAGCGGAACCATAACCCAAAAATGAAGACTTTGTCCTAGCACTACTTATCCCCTGGAAATTTTTTTCACTTTGCTGCAATATTAATCTGAAAATTTTCCAGAACAACAATCATAAGCATTGTAATGCACAATGATAACTGGAAGGGTTTCCTCTCAATGTCAAAACATCCAACAACCCATTTCTTGACGATATTGATCCAATTTATCGGTCTCAAAATTTTCAATAAAATTTCTATAGAAAATAGAAACCATTACATTCTCTAAAACCATGTGACGAAACTGAAATTTGACTTATTTCAAGATGCACCATTTTATTGAAACTTGAACACAAAATTCACATCCTTATATTCAAGATCCCTTGTTGCAATAATTCAACACAAGAAGCATTCTTTGATCTCAAGTCCTAATAAAAAACCCAATCATCACACTTTGTAGTAGTAATAATACTTCAAAATATTCCCATTGAAGAGCGGAACCATAACCCAAAAATGAAGACTTTGTCCTAGCACTACTTATCCCCTGGAAATTTTTTTCACTTTGCTGCGATATTAATCTGAAAATTTTCCAGAACAACAATCATAAGCATTGTAATGCACAATGATAACTGGAAGGGTTTCCTCTCAATGTCAAAACATCCAACAACCCATTTCTTGACGATATTGATCCAATTTATCGGTCTCAAAATTTTCAATAAAATTTCTATAGAAAATAGAAACCATTACATTCTCTAAACCATGTGACGAAACTGAAATTTGACTTATTTCAAGATGCACCATACGCCGAGACTTTTAAGAATCCACCCCACACAGTGGAAGCCAATGCATTTTGTTAGGGAGAATATGCACCCTTAAATGCATATTTTACCAAAAACACGAGAGGCAGAATATGCACCCTTAAATGCTACTGACGAGCCATAAGCCATTTTTCAAGACACATACAACATTGCCTGCTTGCAATATTGTTCCATAGTTCCTAGTGAAGGAAACATTTCAATGTAGAAAATGACTAAATAGATGCCTGCTTCAGCTTAATAGAGTAGCAGCTGGTCGGTCTTCCTAATGTTTAATCTTCATCTCCTAGCATGACTCTCCAGAGGCTAAATAGAAGCTTGCTGCATCTAATAAGCAGTAAATCCTCACAGAACTAACGCTAACAAAAATTATTTCTTCTCATCTCTACACTTCTTATGAGTCATAAAAAAAATTATTTTATTTTAAACAAGGGTTATGTCATAACTTTTCAAGGCCAAATCCATTAAAGAAAGTGCTTTCTACTTCAGTTTACTCATCCACTGTAACTTTTCACTCCATGGACTTCCATAATCTCAAAATTACAAGACAAAATGAGAGTTCATAAAATAGTGGGGGTTTGAGCCACTTCCAGTCTAGGTGCACACACTGTTATATATCACTAAGACATGATTGCATAATAACGAAATGCACATATCGAAAAATTCTTGAATGTCAGCAGCGTTTTTGCATACGTTCAGCTCATTGATACCTGAGATAGCATCCTGAACTTTGTTTACTCAAAACGAAACAAACAAAACAAAAGCTCAAACATCCTCCGGCCATACTTTTAGCCTCAACCCAAGCATACACTCAACTACCACATCTCCAAAAAAGAATTTTCCTAAGATATACCCAACGCCAGCAAAATTCTATTTCGTGTTAAAATCTCCATAAGTTACCAGAATAATTTATGAATTAAAATTACTCAAAACTACAATTTCAAGCCAGACACTGCTACAAAAAACGAGAAAATAAAAAACAAAAAATATTTCTAACCAAAACAATCACAAGTTTCAAACTTCAACAACGCTAAGCCACAGTAGGATTACAAAACTACAAAAAAAAAAAAAAACAAAACAAAAAAAAAAAAATCATAAAAAACAAAACAAAAAACTACTATTTATTCATTCCTAGCTCAACAAAAATTAAAATCTCGCAAAAATGCAGTAGTATAATATCGGAAAGTTAACCTTTTGGCGCTTAGGTCTGGGTTCATGGTCAAGCTTGGACCTTGGACCTTTGGAAGCCATGGCTTCGGGTCGTCGGATCCAGAAAACCAGTGGATCTGGACCGTACGATCAACGCCAGTGTGCTCTCCTTCTCCGATTGCTCTATTCTCTTCCTTCCGGTCTCTCTCTCTCTCTCTCTCTCGCTCTTTTCCCTTCTTTGTGTATTTTGTGTTTTGTTTATCTGTGTGGGGAGCTTCTTCCTTCTTTTCTGAGAGGACACCCACCAGCCTGAGCCTCTGATGATGTTACGCCGCTGCGTTTTGGGTTTTTGTTTTGTTTACGGAGTTGGATTCTGCTTTGGGCTTTATTGTTATAGGTTGGGCTTTACAGTGCTGTTTCCTTATGTGTGCAGTAAATTCTCGAATTTGCCCATGCTACCCACATTCAGTCTTTTTCCACAGCCCTTAGAGCAATTCCACCTCTACAGACTTTGTGCCAGCACCCAGCCCATTTATTCACTAAAATAAACAGTAATAGACCCTAATAAACAGTAATATGTCAACGCATCTCCACCCCTAAAACTAAATAGTCTAGTCAATTTTATTAAAATATTATTAATTTTTATTATAAAATAATAATTTAATTTTTAATATTTCTTCTTCCCACTTCTTCTTCTTCTTCGCTCCGACCCACCAAAACTCTTCTTCTTCTTCGCTCCGTACACCCACCAACACCACACCAACGCTCCCCAAAAAATGGATCTCCTCCTCCGCATGGGGCAGCGTAACCTCGTCGTGGTCTCCTCGCCGCTCGCCATGGAGGTGCTCCATACCTAGGGAGTCGAATTCAGGTCGAGGGAGGTGTGGCGGTGGTCGCGGAGCTCTGCACCAAGATCCCCAGCGAGAAGCAGAGAGAGCAGAGCGACGAGGAAGAGGAAAAACGAGAAGGATTTCAACTTGCTGACGTCATACGAGCCGGTCCCCAAGTTTGTCAATTTTGGACTGGGCTAGAGACCAGCTTGGGCTGGGTGCCAGTCAATTGGGTCGGCTGGAGGGGATCCACTGGGTGCTGGCCTGTTTTTTAGGCTGGGTGCTGGGCAATAAGCCCTCTGGTGGAAGTGCTCTTATGTACACGTGTTAGTCATCATGGGAAGGGAAAAGCTCGGCTTTTCCATTGGTTTCCATAAGAATCTCTCAGAATCGCGAACCATAGCATCATCCTCTGTTCGACAGCATATCCTCCCTCCTTCTCCTTCGAACAGCATCTCCCTCCTAGGCTCCTCCCTCCGTCCTCCTCTTTCGTTGGGCAGCTTCTCCTCCGCTTCTTCTCCTGGGTATTTTTTCATCTCTATTTTTCTCAGATCCTTCTTACCTTTACCAATTACCACGTATAAATACAACATAATCTCCACTCTCTCACTCTCTCGCAGATCCTTCTTTCCATTTTCTCCCATAAAGAATCAACACCACCAGCCACCGCTACCTACACTCAAGGTATGTATGTCCCTCATATCTCAAATCCTTTCTTTTAATTGAATTTTTTTTATCGTTTTTATTTTTCTGTGTTTGTATATTTCATTTTTGGTTTACTGTGTTCTGGATATTTATCAATTGAATTGCTCCAACTAATTCAGGGATGTAAATTTGGATTCCAAATGGGTTTTCTAGCAAATTTCGTTTGTCTTTTGGGGGTTTTGATTCCAGGAAGATATTGAACGCAGAGCGCAGATTTACCCTCTTCTTTTCATTTCTTCTTCATCAATACTCTAATTCGATTTGATTATATCTACTTACGTTTGATGTGATCAATTTATTGTGTTGCATATTGACTTAACCTCTCATATTGTGAAGGTTTTCTTGGCATTAAAGGTATGAATTTTTCTGTATTGTTCAATTTTCTGTGTAGTAAATTGAACCCAGTATGTAAAAATTTCAAAACTTTGATGGATTAGGAATAAATTTTAAATCTTTGTCATGGTTTGATATTATGTACGTCTTTCATTTATCGTTTTCAGCATGAATGTGGATACTTGAGTTTAGGTTCAGTCTTTGATTTGAGTTTTCATGGTACACTATCGTTTTCGGCGCAAGTCTTGCATAATGTGGACCAATGAACTACTTTTGATTTTGAATACTAGAAAATACGGGTCGTTATATTTACAAAATGGGATGCTACACTTGCATAAAATAATTAGTTTTCATTTTTCCCTTAAACCCTAATCTCTCTCTCCTCTCTCTAAAATCCATATGATCAAGGTATAATGGGTATTGTTTTTGTCTGCATGTTGTACTTGGAGAAGTCTGTGAAGACCCAACAAATGGAGTAGAAGATGAACCAAGCCGGCGAAGGAATCAAGGGACACGGAGCTCAGAATATCAACGGTATAAATCGCTTCCATGATTTTTTTTAATTTAAAATTTCAACCGGTATCTGAGAAATTCTTAGTCATGGATCTGTGAATAGTGTATGTGTTGAGTATCTGAGTATCTCGATTTTTTGTATCAAATGGTCTATGTAGTGTCTCTGTGTATTGGTGTATCCATGTATGAATATGATTTCTTTAATTCATTGTTACCTATATTTGACAATAAAATTTAGGCTAAATTTCAGTTTACTACTCTCAAGTTCCGTGGTTTTCAACATTTGGTACATGAAGTTTTTTTCGTCCCAGAGTCATACCTAAAGTGTTATTTTTGGGACAGTCTCATACATCCGTTAGTTTGGTTGTTAAGTCTCCCGTTAACTGATGACGTGACGTCTATGTGGACAATAACTGAGTGCCACGTGTCATTAAAAGTCCACGTGGAAATTAAAAATTCAAAAAAAAAAAAACTGGGCTTCTAACCTCACCCCCTCCCAATTCATCCTCTGCAGCCAGTGCACCCCGTTCCCAGAGTAGCAGCCCCGATGCCAACTCATCCTCCTCCTCAAATTCGAAGGTTTCAAGCATCGCCTCCGCCCCTACCAGTTCATCATCTGCCTTGGCTCTGCCGACCGCGCAGTCGACTAGGCTTTGGCCGTCGACCTCGGGATCCGGCTTGGCGTAGATGAGAGAAAAGAGGGAGTGAGGGTTGGGTGGGAGGGGGTGAAGATTGGACTGAGATCTTCTCCGAATCTCTTTTCTGCAGATCCAACGGTCTCTTAAAACTTGGCCGTTCACACAAATCAAACGACTAGAAATAAATCCTTTTTTTCACGCGAAATGAGGTTGCCTCACCCCTTTATGGTTTATTCCTTATGTTCTTCATTCCATTCAGTTTCGTCTCCACCTTCTTTCTCTCTGTTCGTAGTACGACCGCCATGGTTTCAAGGCTCATAACTTATTTTTTTTTTCTTTCTAATCCCCTTGTTTTTCCCATTTGATTTCAATTTGCCACCGATATGTGGTTAGAAATTTTTCTTGGTTTTAGTGAAATTTTCCCTGCATCTCTCTATGTCCAGGTTCAGAAAAAAAAATTAAACAAAAAAACCCAAGAACTGTTTTTGCATTTTTTTCTTTCTTTTAAGAACTCAATGGAATTAATGATAACAAAATCCAAAAAGAAGGTTGGAGATGGAGCCATTGAACAGAGATGGAAAGAGGATAGATTATCAGTGAACATAAGAAAAGGGTGGTGCTGCGTCGGTTTTCGTGATTTATTTCTGGCCGTTCGATTGGCTGGAACAACCAGGATTTAAGGGTTCGTCGGATCCGCAGAAAAGAGATCTAGCGGGGATCTCAGTCCGTGAAGATTGTGGAGTTTTAGAGAGAGAAATAGAGAAGAGAGAGAGGAGAAGGGGTCTCTGCAAATTCAACCCGCTATTACCGGTGGGTTATAGTTTGGCTTCGACGGGAATGACGGCAAACACCGTCATTGAATTTCTGCTTTGGCAGAAATGAGAGGGACGGGATAGTTGGGAGCACTGTTCTAAAAATCCCCGCCTAGGCGCTAGGCGGTTGACAACCGCCCCGATTAATGCCTAGGCGTTTGAAATTTAAGAAAGGGCGCCTAGGCCTGCTGAGGCGCCTGCCTAGACCGCCTAGGCACCCGCCTAGCCCCCCCAGACCCGCCTAGGTTGCGACTCACTTAGGTAGAAAATAGATAACTTTCATTTTGCATTTTATTTTTTCCAATAAATTTTAAGAGACTTGTTGAATACTTAAATGAATACACATTATATGCATGTTCTCCATGTTTTCATTATGTTCCAATACCTCCTAATATATATGTTATTATATTTTGTAGTTTATAATGAAATTATACATATTTTAAGTATAAATAGATACTTATTTACACGAAATATAATAGATTTACTTAAATCCGTCTAGTCCGCCTAGGCGCCCGCCTAGTCCCTGCCTGGCCGCCTAGGCGCTAGGCCCCAGCTCGCCGCCCGACTAGCGCCTAGCGTCTTTTAGAACCTTGGTTGGGAGAGAGGGAGAGGTTGAGAGACAGTAAGGGGATTTTTTTTTGAATTTTTAATTTCCACGTGGACTTTTAATGACACGTGCCGCCTAGTCATTGTTCACATAGGCGCTACGTCATCAGTTAACGGGAGACTTAACAGCCAGATTAACGGATGTATGAGACTGTCCCAAAATTAACACTTTAGGTATGACTGTGGGACGAAAAAAACTTCATGTACCAAATGTTGAAAACTACGAAACTTGAGCGTAGTAAACTGAGATTTACCCTAAAATTTAATACATAATTTGAATGGATCGAAGATTTTTTATTGTTGAAATGTTTGACTGAAGCTTTTAGACTCAATCAAATAACCGTTTATAAGAGATCAAGACACATATAGGAACTATTGTAAAAGAAAAATAAACAAAGGTGAAATCATTGCTACAACTATAATTTGGTTTTGTCATTTATAAATGATATTCCTTGATAATTATCAAATAAAACTTAATTTTGACATGTCTACCACTTGCATTGTACTGAAATGTCTTAAATCTTTCACTTTTATACCGAATTAAGTATTACGCTACTCCAATGTTTTCTAATGTAGATCCATGTGGCGTTTAGGAAACCAGAGCTTATGGGGTTTGAATATTTTCCATTTTAGCTTAGTTTTGGGTAGGAAATTTTGATGAATTTATGTTTTTTCCCCCCTGTTTTTCAGTGTTTTCAGGCGGCTGGAGCTGAATATGGAGAAGGTTTTGAGACTTCTAGACTTGTTGGACCTCTCAAGGTTTATGTGGTAAGGAATTTATGGAGTTTTATGTATGGTAGTGAAATTGTTTCTGTGTTATGTTGAATTTAATTTAATGGTTATACTTTATGCTGTTATGAGTTACTGTTGTTGATTTTTTCTCTGAGTTGGATTTGTTGAACAACAGACTGGAAGGGGATTTTCATAAAATGATACGATATGCCATGAAACTGGATGAAGCTTATGGTCGTATATTCTCTTTTGACAATTTCGTGGTAAGTTTCTATAACACTCATTAGTTATGTGTTCTAGGTTCTGATGGCTTGAGGAATATTGTATCTATGACGCTTTAACTGTGCAATTAATAACAGATATCTAAATGCTTATGTTAGATCCCACATAGCCCAGGGGAGTGGATCCTCAATGCCTTATATGTACATGCCCACCTCCTTTAGCACGAGGTCTTTTGGGAGCTCATTGGTTTCGGGTTCCATCAGAACTCCGAAGTTAAGCGAGAATGGGTCAGAGCATTCCCAGGATGGGTGACCCACCGGGAAGTTCTGCTTGCGTGAGTTCCTAGAAACAAAATCGTGAGGGCGTGGTTGGGGCCCAAAACGGACAATATCGTGCTACGGCGGAGTCGAGCCTTGGGTGTGGTGGAGCCTGGGTCGGGATGTGACACTTATAAGTGAGTTTTTCCAACAAGTGTTTTCGAGTTTTGCATGAATTTCTCTATCTTCATTTTATTTTTTGAGTTGCATGTAATAGTTTATGGTCAATGTGATCCCATATCTATTTAATTATATTCTTAGATCTTGTAGGAAGACTAGCAAGTAGCAATGATGCTTCTTTTTAAGTTAGTTACTCTTCTTCTTGAAGAAAAAACCATTGGGATAATAACCTTGCATTTACATCCTTTCGAAGCAATCCATATGTCCATATTGGTAAGCATCATTTTCCTATTTTTCTTTTATTATATATTTAATCAAATTGTAGTATTATAACCAACAATTTGTTATTATAAAGGGATTAGCTTCATTTATTCAAAGCTTAATTAGTTAATTTATAAATTTATCTCTGTAAAGTTTTCATGCTTGGATTTTAAATATCTTAGCAATTACCTCAAAATCCCTAATAAATTTACCCATTTTTCTGTTGGAAATTTCAGAATTTTGGGTCGTTGGAGAAAGAGGATGAGTTTAGAGATCCTAGGAAGGAAGATGACAACTGCATCAGAGACTGTAGCTAAACTGAAACTGAATCCTCACCCAGAAGGCAAATTTTATTTATAGACTTTCAGAGACACTTCCATTGCCCTGCCTTTGTCTCAGCTTCCCCCAGACTGTTAACTTTTGTTGCTTCTCCTTCTCCTTCATTCATTCCTATAATTTTTCATGTTTTACAAATTATTTGAATTTTGGATATTTGATTTTTGTTTCATTGTATTGGAGTTTGTTTGATTAATGTGTTTTGTTGTCTTGTGTGAACTTGCATTCTTTGTTTTGGTGTGTTTTATTGGATATGTCAAAGTTATACAAATGCATGAACAACATATTACAATTTTGTGTCAAAAGTTCTAAGTAGTCGATGTCCAGTTTACGATGTTTTTGAGTTTTTTTTGCCACTTTGTTTTTTATTTTCAACCCAAATAATTAACTTGCACTATGTTGTTGCCTCTTTTCCGTATGTATTTTTCCGTGCATGCTTCATGCTGAAAGAAGAATGAGCAAGCCACTTTCTTGGAGGATTTGAAGGATCACATTGATGATTTTGTCAATGCATATATGGATAAACACAACTTGCTTCAAGACCACCGTGCAAAAGGTTTGTTCCCCTTCCGCATTTAATACTTATACGACATGTCTGCAAATGTTTTCATTGTTCAATCGGTGTGCTTCTAATTTTGATTAGGTAATTTTGCATTCGTTTTTAGTTCTTTGGAATGTTAAAGAGTTGTCGCAGAGATGAGCAATGATACCAATGAAGTTGGAGCGAATTACCTTTGTAAAATAACAAAATAAGAATTTTTTTGCAGCAAATAAAATTCTTTCCTATCTTGAGATATTTTTATTTAGAATAATCAATGTTGTCCCAACATATATTATTAGCTCAAATTCATATACTACAACCGATTTCTAATCCTGCAACAACGCACGGACATTACTATCTAGTGTTTCTTAAAAGAGCTCCAACACAAGTATAAAATCAAATTTTTTAATTGAAAAATAATATTTCCAATCCAAAAATGTCATCACAATCCTTTTTTTTTTTCTTATAAAAACATAAGTGAAAAACTATAGACGAAGAAGTTTATGATGACTTTCTAGAATGTTGATAACAACACTCTTTTCTGTTTTGTGATAATTGGCAAAAAAATGGCTCAACAACAGTATTACTTATTGTTTACCTCGGATTGTTTTATTATGGCCTGAAATACATAATAAAATCCTCCAAAGACCCCCAAAATCCTCAGTGTTTAAAATGTGAGACTTTTATGAAAAGTTAGAAGAATTATAAAACAACAAGATTGTACGGAAAAATTGGTCAAAATAAATTAAACGTAGGTAAATTAACTACGAAGTACAAGCTTAAGGCAGAAATATACGAAATACTTTAAGAGATATGCATAGAAAGATAAAATATTTAGAGAGAGAAGCAAACATCTAGAGTACAAAACCTCAATCCACACAAGGCATATATATTTATATATATATACACACACACACACACATATATATGTATATGTATATGTATATATATGTACTCCTTTATGTTATTACGGAGCTATAGTCTACACTAATCTATACAAGTGATGGGGAAATGGTTTGAACTCACAAAGCAATGTGTTATAGAAAAAGGCTCTCACCGCTAGACAATCCACAACTTGCTACTAGACCTTTTATTATAGGGACAGCATATACAAGCAAGCACACCTGAACATCAAACTTTGATACTTATATATCATCACTAATAGCTTGAAGAGACAAAAGTCTCACACCAAGAATGAATAACACCCTCTAACGTGCACCAAAATCGGAATTGGACATGTCATTTACTGATGCAATTTCAAGTTGCTGATTCCCACTTGTACCAGCCCCCGCCATTTTCCTTCCAACAAAATATGCTGGCTTTGTAGGGAACGCTAATGGTGAGCTTTCATTTGTCAGCATAGATATAACATCCGACATGGTCGGCCGAGCCGCTGCATCTTCCTCGACGCATAGTAGGCCGACATGGATGCATCTCAATACTTGATCCGCTATGCATGAATCGCCTATAAGTATCGGATCAATTAACTCCAGCGCTGCACCATCTTTCCAAGACTCCCATGCCTAAAACAACATTTTAATGTAAAGTTTACGGTTTCAGAAAAAAAAAAATGATCATAACTACGTACATATAGATATGATTGAAATACAGACATGTCCTACTAAATTGAGCTCGTGATCATCATTGTAGAAGCTGCTGTTCTTCCTACCACTTATAATTTCAAGCATTAGCACCCCGAAACTGTAGACATCAGATTTTACGGAAACAATTCCCTCAATGGATTCAGGAGGCATGTAACCACTAGATCAAATGGAAAAAACAAAAGCTCTTTAGTTAGCACATCTGCAAAAATGCATGAGAAGAATGTATACACGCATTTATATATGTACTTACCGCATCCCAACGACTCTACTAGTATTTCCTTCCAATTCATTTTCGGTGAGAATCCTTGCCATACCGAAATCAGAAATTTTGGGATTCATATTTTCATCAAGTAGTATGTTACTCGCTTTTAAATCTCGATGAATTACTTTTGTTCTCGAGTATTTATGCAGGTAAAGCAATCCTTGAGTGATTCCTTCGATTATACCAAAACGCTTCTTCCAATCTAGTAACAAACCTCTTGTTGAGTCTGTCAAATATAGAGCGTTTCAGAATATTGTTATAATATATTTGGACAAAGAGCGAAAAATAAGATAGAAAATTTAACAACTGAAATCAAGTACTAATTATACAGGAGTAGTAAATTCCCAACCAAATAAAAAGTAGTCCAAACTTTTGTTGGGCATGTACTCATATATCAACATCCTCTCCTCTTCATGAATGCAAAACCCAAAAAGCCGAACAAGGTTTGTATGTTGGAGTTCATATATGAGGATCAATTCATTCTTAAACTCCGATGTTCCTTGCCCTGAACATTTTGATAGCCTCTTCACCGCTATTTCTTGTCCGGTCACCAATTTACCCTAAATTGGTAATTCGTAAAATTATTTTTCAGTCGTTTCGTAAAGAAAAGAAAAATTATAACATTATTTTGGCAATTTAATGATATATAGAAGATACAAAGAAAACACACTTTTTGTTAGTTAAGACCTTACCTTATAAACAGGTCCATTGTCCGAGCTTGTTTTCTTCGGAGAAGTTGCATGTTGCAGACAAGACAGATGTGTAGCTAAATGCGCTTAAATCATGATGTCCCATTTTTCCTTCATTTTGAATCCCATGAGCAAGATGCGTAATTCTATTAGGTTTCATGAAGTTGAGCAGTTCGTTCTGAATCTTTGTCATATTTTCGCCTATTTAAATTAATTAACAGTGTCAAAGATCTAAATATATGTACACCAGCTGCACATGATGTTTTAAAGAATTTATATACCAGCAGAAAGTGCTAATCTTCTTCTTCATAGTAGATAGAACACAATGCAAAGAACTAGAGCAATGGCAATTGAAGTGCCAATCCATATCCACTTATTTGCTGCATCAAGAGACTAATAATTAGCCAGCTTATTAATGTGTTAATTAAACAAGAGTTTAGCAATTTAATGCAATTCATGGTAAATATATTTGATTTTTATTTGCTTCTCCATTGAAATGTGATACCCTGTAGACTTAAATATAAGTGAGGTGGTGAGTATTTAAATTTACTTAAATATAAGTGAGGTGGTGAGTATTTAAATTTGAACTTACCAGTATTATCTTTGCGCGGTGGTGATTTTGATGGCGTGATTAATCTTGGCAAAACAAAACAACTGTTTGCAGTACCCGATCCAGCGAAATCTTCAACGAACTTAGAGTCTGCACTCCAAAATCGGCATCCTGTACTATTGTTTGCATTATCATCAAATGGAAAGTCGAATCCAACACAGTCACAGTTCTGCCAACAAGCAGCCTTACAATCACTGCTACTACTGGTAAACCAGTAAGGGGATCTTGAGCTGATATTGCTTGGTATAAAGAAACCATTTTTGAGCTCAAATTCATCACCAAATTTTGCCATACAATTCGGTGGCCGGTCCCTTCTCACGCACCCTCCACCAGTGTTGTAGCCGTCACAATTCCCAGCTTGTGCAATTTCAAAGTTTAGCTTGCCAAGTCTTCCCAGGTTGTTCAGCACCCATTCTGAATCTTGATCAAGAACTAGAGCAGTGTAAGTCAAGTAGTCTTCGTTCTCATTTGAAACAATGCTAAAATTAAACCTCAGCTTGGACTCCTTGGGCAAAATATACTCAAATGTATTAGTACTAGTGAATACACCACTAGTCCAATAAACCACCTCACCTTTCTTGATCTTCAACTGGTGGTCAGTAGGGTCCCAATCAAGCGTGAAAGGCCCCAGCGCAGGGTTTTCATCAGTTTCCCATGATGAAATCGACCAAACATGGCCATTCGTACGGTTGACACCCAATTTCATGCCTGATAAAAAGGTGTCTACTGGATAATCAAAGCTTTGCCACAATACCTGCTCTGTGGATCCATTGACGGAGTTCACTTCTTGTAGTACAAAATTGCCCGAATCCAAAAGGATAGCCACAACTGTATCATTACTGTTACTTATGTTGGTATAACTAATAGTTTGTGGAGCAGAGAAAATCACAATTGGATTAGGATCTCCGCCTTGGCGTATAATTTTCAAGGTATTATTCCTGTCCAAGGTAAGAAATGCTGATGAAGGGTACAAAATAGGTGCTTCACGGTTGCCAATCCAAGCAATGTTGCCGTTGGCCTTGTTGCGCTGGATGGATATGTAGCTGGTGTTTTTGGAACCGTCGTTGTATACATAGAAACTGAAACTGAACTTCCCCGTCGCAGAAATCAAAGAACTTGAGGAGTTGAGAGTGTCTCCTGGTTTCAGTGTGTCCCTTGCACTTGCGGCATTGTGACAAGTCCACAGTAAGCATTCGAAAATGATCAACAAAATTAAGTTGATTATTTCCATGATTAATGACCACAAGATGAAGTTTAATTTCTCCAGATGATGAGGAAGAAAGACGTGAAAGCCATCACCAGAACATGATTAAGAGTTTAATTAAGAGACGCATTTTAGTTAAACCATCACAATCTCCGTAAGGGATTTATGAATTTAGAAATGGAATAAAGTAAATCTTACAAGTGATAATTTTGTTTATTTAAAAATTACCGGAAGACTTTGATCACCCATTAACAATGACTGGATTCAGAACCTCTCTCCTGTGCAAATCACATCATCCAAATATTTTTTTTCTTACAACAAATTAAATCAAGTATCTTCATGTAGAAGTCTTTTTTTGTTTAACATGAGAAAGAAAGACTTTTTTTTGAGAGAGAGAGAGAGGAGAGGGAAATTGCAACTGAAATATCAAGATTTTTGACCTAATAGTGAGTTCGGTTTCATAATAATTTTCAACCATTGAGCACACGTTCAAGTTCCTCAATCAAACACACCCTAAAAAAATATATAAAAAAATCAGTTAGGTCATATCATACGATATCATCTAGTTAGGAAAACGAAAAAACAATCTATTTTCGGTACTAGAAAGACTCTGAACAAATTCTTGGAAGACTATGACTCAAACAAAATACTAGGCCTTAGATATTTTTTGACAAATGATAGGTGTTTGAGATATATTATTCCAAATATTGGAGAAATTGAACGGTTGATCTATAAATCACAAGTGTTTGTAGGTTTGAATGGTTAATAATGGAATATTCAAAGTTTGTTAAATAAAAGGGTGCCCTTGGAGATGTAAATTTGTGTTTTTTATACTGTTAACTTGCTAGTTTAACAGATATTTATGATTTCTCTTGGAGATGTTCAAACACCTTCCTCCATTAAACAATGTCAAATACTATATTTATATACCGTGTGGGGATGCACATATCCGCATTTGCGAATAACGTATCTTGACCAAATAGATCAACAATTGCAACCGTTCAATTTATTAATCTTTATTTGAAGACCATGCCTACAAAAAATCATTTGAATCATATTGGAGATCGTTTTATCATCCAAAGGTATCAAATAAATGGACGGTTTATCATAAATATGTTATTTTGTACCTACATGTCTATTTGTTCTATACATTTAAATGACTAAATGATCTCCGATTGAAATGATTCTTTTTTAAGGGATGATCTTCAATGAAGATTAAGAAATTAAATGATTTTCGATCATTGATTTTATTCGGTTAAGATATATTTTTTGCAGATATGTGCATCCCCACGTGGAAGATGCAAGTCTTATCCAATAGGAAATAGCATAACAAGCATCACCTGAAAGCTTGAGGGGACAATGAAAGCTTTGGCACAACAGGTTATTCGTGTTGAAAAAGTTAGTCAACTCTTTATATTACTATGTTAGACTATTTGTGATATTTTGGTTTTTTTTTTATTTTTTATTTTTTATTTTTTTATTTTTTAAGTAAGACGAGGATTATCATTACTTTGTTTATTATTAGTAAGGTTAAGATTGATTAGAATTAACAAGCAGTGGATTGTTCTGGTGATTATAGCATTTTTTTTTCAATACACTGTGTTTTAGATGCAAACCATATCTCTTTCCATTCAATAAATTAGCTCAGAATATATCTTCTAATCAAGTGAGTGGTCAGGATATATTAGATCTTCTTAAATGTTAAAAACATCTTTTGCAACTTTGTAAATTAAATTCTTGGCAAGATGTAGTGTTTTTATTTTATTTTAAATTATTTTTAATTTTTTATTTATTTATGATGTAGCGTTATTGACATTTTTGCGTCGTAGTCATCAAGTCTACCGATTCCGCCCAGCACCTGATTCCGTTTCGCCTCTAATCATCTACAACAAATGTAACTGAGGTAGTCGTCATTTTCATTCGGCAAAATAAATGTGTATTTACTGGTCTATCCTAATTTCATGAATGATTACTGGCTATACGATAGGAGACGGACATGGACTATTTACTGGTCTATCCTAATTAATTGTCAAAAAATCCCACAAGCACGAATGGTAGTAATATTCATTATTTTTTTTTAAGGATACTCTAGATGTGGTCTCTAATCACTAGGGTACATGAATTGAAACTTTATTAATTTTTAAATTTTGATCAAAGTCCTTTGACTTTGTACACATCAGCAAATTAGCATTAATCAATTTCCATGTCAACTATTTTATATTTTAAATTAAACATTATATTAAATATTGTAATATAGACATCCTTTAAGACTACACCCAACCCTGGGCTAAAAGCCAAATGCCAAATCAAAGCGAAATACCCCCCAAGATTTAGCCCACAAACGAGTGGACTCGCCCAAAATTACCCCACTCTCGGCCCGTTCACTCGTCCCACGTGGCCCGTGAGCCTTTAGCGCCCGACAAGGAGGGCCCACTGTCAATGCCACTGTCGGCCACAACCCAGAGCCCAATGGCTGGCATTTTTGGACCGTTGGTTGATCCAACGGTTTAGATTCAAATTTTGTTTTTTTTTTAAATGTTATTTTTAAATACATTGAATCCAATGGCCAAGATCGAATATAATCAAATCCAACGGTAAAAAAAAAAGATCTAACGACCCAAATTTAAATCCAATGGCTAAAATAATTAAAAAAAATTATTTAACTCAAAATTCACCCAAAAACTCTATAAATACCTATGTATTTGTTCAAACATCCACACAAAACTCAATTTTCTCCTACAATTCTTCCAATTTTTCTTTCTACCATTTCTTTCTATTTCCAAATTGTTCAACATGGCAAGAGAGCATATTAGAGTTCGTAATTGGACCTGTGAGGAAGATGTTGCTTTATGCTTGGCATGAGTTTCTGTTAGCGAAAATGGTGCAGTTGGCATGAATCAAAATAAAAAGGTTTTGTGGGATAAAATCATTGAAAAGTTTCATGAAAACTGCAATGGCGACGGGAGGGACGGTGGTGGTGTTGACGTTCGGTGGAAGACTATCAACAAAGCATGCACTTTATGGAAGGGAAGCTTAGAGAGAGCCGTGGTTGGCATGGCTAGAGGAAGGAACGCCACAAAGATTGTGAGTTTTTTTCTTGATATTTTATTTGTCATGTACATAATATTATTTTGCAACTAATTATTTTTATGTATTTTTTGCATAGGGTGACAAAGTAATGGAAATTTACAAGACAAGAGTAACACCAATAAATCAAGTTTTTAAGTTGCAACATGCTTGGGACGACCTCAAGGATTGTCCGAGGTGGGGAACTGATGCGGACCAACAATGGGGAAGATTATTTCAACGTGAAGCCGCACTGACAAATGCCGGAGATGAAGGTGTCAATGAAGGTGTCGATGAAATGACCCCAACTCCTTCTTTTGCAAGGCCCTCGGGAAGAGATAAGCAAAAGGAAGCAAAGAGAAAAGGGAAGAGCCAAGATTCGATGAGTGGACACATTGCTACCGGAATTGCAAGATTGAGCGAAACCCATAGGGCTCGCCAAGAAGAAGCGGCCCGAATGCGTTGGCAAATGAAGGAAGAAGGGGATAGGGAGCAAGATAGGTTTGAAATTAATTTCATGATGGATGACCTCAACAAATGCACTCCAGAGAGGAAGAAGTTCTTACGTGGTAAGCAAAAGGAAATTTTGCGAAAGTATGCTAGAAGGAGTATATTTCAAGATGATGAATCATCTCAACCTTATATCCCAAGTCCACCACCAAGTCCATCACCAAGTCAAGATGGTGGATATCATTAGTAAGTGTATGTAGTGTATGAATTATCGGTTGTATTAAGTTTATGTGGTTTATGTGTTTATTAATTGTCATTTGTATTAAGTTTATGTCCTTTATTAATTGTCGTGTGTATTAAATTTATGGCTTATTAATTATTGTTTCTATTAATCTAGATGCCTTCAATAATTATTGTACTTATTGTTCCACACTTTGATGTAGAATAGATGCCTTCAATAATTCAACCTCCATTCAATAATTTATCCAACATACTAGACAAAATACTTTGCACAAGAAGACACTTAAATTTATTACTAGAAAATACCAACATAGTACACTTAAAATTATTACATAAATGCTCAACCAACATCATCAACGTTCACCTTCACAACGCCATACATGCTCAACCAAATCTTTGCTGAGTGTGTCATGACCTTGAGGAGCTTGAATTCTATTTAAACGTCTCATATACTCAATCAATGTGACCCTATCCTGTCGGGTTTCATATGTGGTTGCAGCAAGATATTCAACATCTCTTCCAATAGCTCTCGTATGTGTTGGTTGGTGATCATCCACATCTTCGTCTGAATCTTCTTCAATTTTGATGTACTCATTTCCCACAATCATGTGCAAAATTATGCACGTCATCATGATTGAATGGAAGTCTTAGGTATGCCAAAGTCGTGCAGGCCCTCTAACAATGGCCCATCGAGCTTGTAGGATCCCGAACGCTCTCTCCACATCCTTCATGCAAGACTCTTGCCTCTGCGAAAATAATTTCTTCTTTGCACTATCGGGATGAGAAAAACTTTTGACGAAGGTAGACCTACTAGGATAAAAACCATCAGTTAGGTAGCAACCTAGCTCATACCTATTACCATTTACATTCTACCGAAATTCTGGTGTCCATCCATTGACAACATCATCGAATAGAGGTGAAGACCAAAGAACGTTGATATCATTGTTTGATCTAGGAGCGTCGAAGAATGCATGCCAAATCCATGTGTCGTAAGACGCCACAGCCTCGAGCACGATGGTTGTCTTGTTATGACGGCCTTTGAATTGGCCAACCTAAGCAGTAGGACAATTCTTCCACTCCCAATGCATACAATCGAGACTTCCTATCATGCCAGGGAAGCCTCTTTTGTCTGCCTTGCGTAGAAGCCTATTTAAGTCTTCATGATTTGGCTTGCGAAGGTATGTGGCTCCATATATGGCTTGAATTGCCTGATAAAAGCGCTTTAAGTTCTCAATAGCAGTAGTCTCTGCAAGTCGGCAATACTCGTCCATTGAGTCTGCAGAGCACCCATCAGCTAGCATCCGAAATGCAAATGTGAGCTTCTGATGAGGTGATAGACTTTGTCGGTCGACGACATCTATCTTCCTTGCAAAGTAGTGGTCATGATTGACAGCTGCGATCAAGATGCTATCAAAAAGCTCTCTCTTCATCTGGAACCGCCTCCGAAAATCATAAGCAAGAAATCTTGGACGCTCGATGAAATAATCTTTCATCATTCGATCATGACACTTTTCTCTATCACGTTGCACAAATGAACATCCTGTGACAGAACCATGATAGCTAGATTCGACATGGTGCTCATATTGCATAAGCGAGTTTGCAAGTTTAGCTTCTGAGTTGATCATTTCTGTATCCTCAATGTCAAGGCTTGCTTGGTATTGTGCCATCTGCATTGCCTTGCTACGCTTTCTTCTATCACCCATTGATGAGATATTAAGGATTTTTAGGAAACAAAAACACTTTGAAAGCTCAAAGATTGGTGAATATAGAGGATGATTGAAGGTTGAAAGATTGTGTGATCAACTGATATTGAACCTATGTTTATATAGAGGATGATTGATGAAAGTTGAAAGTTTGGTGAAAGTTGAAAGATTGGTGAAAGTTGAAGGCTTGCTTTGTGGAAAGATTTAGTGATTTTTCAATATTTATTGGAATTTAAATATTTTTAGATTAAAATGTTCATAAAATTAATTTACGATAGTCTACATAATTTTTTTAAAAAAAAGTAAATTTAAGAAAAAAATTAGCCTAAGTTCATTATTTAATAATCTATGGCTAAAATTTTAGGTCAGAAAGGTTGGAGCAGAAAAACTGTTTCTAGGCTAAAAGCCAAATTTTTAGCCCGGAAAATTTAGCTTTTAGCCCAGAAACAGCTTTTCTGCTCCAACCCTTCTGGCCTAAAATTTTAGCCCCAGATTATTAAAGAATGAACTTAGGCTAATTTTTTTTCCTTAAATTAACATTTAAAAAAAAAAAAACTATGTAGACTATTGTAAATTAATTTTATGAACATTTTAATCTAAAAATATTTAAATTCCGATAAATATTGAAAAATCACTAAATTGATACATGAAAATCATGAAACACTATGGAAGAATATGAAAATCATGATAGAGATGTATAAATACAAAATACATAAAACACACAAGACACATAAAACACATGTGAATCACATACAGAACACATGTGAAGCACATACACATGTGAAGGACATACAAAACACATGATACAGATGAAGCACACTTAGAACACATGTGAAACACATGACACACACGAAACACATGTGAAACACATGACACACACGAAACACATACGAAATACATACAAAACACATGATAGAGATGAAGCACACATAAAACACACGTGAAACACATGACACACACGTAACACATACAAAATACATACAAAACACATGAAAAGCATGAAACATAAACCTACACACATGAAACTGAAACCTTCAATCATCCTCTATATAAACACAGGTTGAATATCAGTTGATCACACAATCTTTCATCCTCTACATAGGTATTTATAGAGTTTTTGGGTGAATTTTGAGTTAAATAATTTTTTATTTATTTTAGCCGTTGGATTTAAATTTGGGCCGTTAGATCTTTTTTTTACCGTTAGATTTAATTATATTTGATCTCAGCCGTTGGATTCAATGCATTTTAAAATAACTTTTTTTTTAAAAAACAAAATTTGAATATGGACTGTTGGTTGAAATGTCAGCCGTTGGATGAACAAAAGAGCCGTTGGGCTCATGATGGTGCCCGACAACGGCCCTGACAATGGGTCCCACCCTGTCGGGTACTGAAGGTGTCAGCCTGCATAGGGCGAGTTGGGCGCGTGATCGGGCCGAGATTGGGCTGGGCTTGGGCGAGTCCACGTGCATGTGGGCTAAATCTTGGGGGGGGGGGGGGGATTTGGCTTGGGTTTAGCTTTTAGCTTTTAGCCCAAATATTTGGCTTGGATTGGGTTGAGTTTGGTCTTAAAGCAATTTTTTTTTGTCCGAACGTTTAAAGCAATTAAATTTAATAAATTACCACATTTATGGGATATAAAATCTCATAAGATTTGATATTTAACGTTTATGGGATTACAAACTCCACCCTTAGAAAACCTTAAACCAATTAAAAATTGGTGATTAAAATGTGAAAAAAAAACAATGTACCCATATAAATTCTTAATGTAAAAAAATGGAAGCAAACCATAAGACCAATTTACTTAAGGGTACATATTATATAAATCTTATAGGAAAAAGTTATACATATATGGGTACAAAATAATTTAGAAGAAAAAGTTACAATGGTAGTATAGAATAAAAGTTAGGTACATGGATTAAGGAACTAGAGAAGAGAATGTATCCAATGAAATTAAAATTGCATCATAGCAATATAATGGTCATTTGTTATGATTTTGAAAAAGTAAGTATGAAATTTTTTTTGGCAAAATTTAAATTTGAAGATACATATTCAATATAATAATGTTGAATTTGAATATAAACATAAATTTGAGTGAGAGAATTTTGGGATTTTCAGTTACAAACGTGATAATGTGGTAGAAATTATAAATTAAAATTTGTATAAAAAGTGAAAAAGATGACATGGAAGTATTTTAATAGTAAAATGCTGAGGTGTACAAAGTCAAAGGACTTTGATAAAAAAACTGAAAACTAATAAGGTTTCAGTTAGGGCTGGGCAAACGGGCCTAGGACCCGCGGGGTGGGCCGGGTTCAGTCAGTTCGGGGCGGGTACGGGGCGGGTACAAATTTTGTAAACTCAAAACGGGGCGGGGCGGGGCGAGTCCATGTAATTGGCGGGGCGGGCCGGTTTCAGATTTCTGAAAAAAAGGGCCCCCGGCCCGGACCGTTGGTACCGTCCCTTATATGGAGATTAAATCTCCACTGTTGGTTTAAAACAAATCTTACTCTCGGTCTCTCTCCCCACTATCGATATTTCCTAAGTCAGTGGTCTCTTCTCTCTCGATCTCAAATCCCCAACTCAAGCATCAATTTGAAGGTCTTTCTGCGGACTCCGACTACCACCGTTCGTCGTCGTGACTCTGGCAAAGATGATCAAGAAGGATGAGGACAACACTGCATCCCTCAACGGCCTCATGGAGAAGGAGATCGGCGTCCTCGAAGCTTACCCAGTTATTGAGGTCTTCCATCGGTGGCTCCAACAACATCGCCGCGCGCTCTTCCATGGCCTCCGTCGCAGTTCTTCTCGTATGGTAGTCGTCGGTGACGTCGTAATTCTCTCTCTCTCTCTCTCTCCCTCCCTCTCTCCCTCCTTCTGTAAATTTCTGAAACCGTCGTGGGTTGATTGAATTAAATTTCGTATTTATATTCTCTAAATTTTCAATTTTTTTTGTTTTGGGTTTGCGAAGCATCAGTGGAATTTAGGGTTTCTGATTTAGGAATTTTGCAGGTTTATGATTTTGTTTTGATTCGATGTAATTTGTTATGGCGAGGGTGGAGGTCTTGGATCCGTGAGGAAGACAACGTATCTGGTTCGATTTGTGCGTCAGGGTCAGCGAGAAATGCTTGAAGTCTTCTTTTTATCCACTTTGGGGGCTCCATTTTGCTTGATTTCAGGCCACTGATGGCAGCAGCGACGGAGGATGCAGCGGTAGAGTAGAGGATGCAGCGGCGGATGATGCAGTGCATGCTGTTAGGGTTTTTTTTTTTTCTGTTGGGCTTGGTTTGGTTTTCCTCTGGAGGTCCATACACCATACTTTTGTTGTTGGGTTTGTGTTGAATGTGGGCTCTCTCTTGTAAATGTAAATGTGTGTTGTTTGTTGGTAATAAAAAAACAGCCCACTGTCAGACCCAACAAAAAAAAAATCGAAAAAAAAAATTAATTGGACTCGTGGACCCGTCCCGAACCGGCCCGTTTCAAACGGGCCGGGTTAGGTCTGGTTCCCAAACTCAAAATCCTCCTACCCGGCCCGTTAGATTTTAAAACGGGTAGGTCCGGTTCCTTCAAATTTGGCCCCGGCCCGGCCCGTGCCCAGCCCTAGTTTCAGTCTATGAACATTGGTGACTAGGGACTAGATCCTAATTTTTTCATTTTTTTATCCTCAACCAAATTCAAGTGCCAAGGTTGAAATGTTTTCCGATTCTCTTTGGCTTCCTAGGAGAAATCAAATGACTTTTTCCATTGAAAACAAAAAAATCAATTTCACTCCAACATTGTTTTTTTTGTTGTTGAAGAAAGTACAATATTTATTAATACAAAAAAACGTGTACAAAGAGAGGATAGGGTGCTAAAATGGGCCTCAATAAAAACCTTGCCGGAGATTTCAACCTGGTCTAAGGAAAAAAGAGTGTCCCGTACAAATAGCTATCATCACCGTAATGTAAACAGTTGCACTTTATTGTCTTTTAACAAAGAATCTAAAATAAAAACTGGGGGAGATTCAACCCACCTATCTTCACTAGAAACACCCCAAACAGCACGAGCTAGTCTGTGTGCTACGTTATTTGCTTCCCGATGCACAAAGTTCAATGATGTTCCCTCTATGCTGCGCAAAACTCCTTTGATGTTGTTAATTATAGGTCCCAATAATGAACAATCATCCTTGGAACAATTCACGGCTGCAAGCACAACACTTGAGTCTCACTCCAAAATCGAATTCAAACTAGCACTTTGGAATTCCATTATGAGATCTGTTGCTCTTCTAGCCCTGGCAGCTCAGCATGTAAGGGTGAATTAACATGGCAACAATGCCTAGAAACTACAGCGATAAATCTGCCCACCCAATCATGTATAACCACACTATATCCTCCCCGATGCGACCAATCATCCTGAGTTCGGTTTAGTCCACTATTGTCGAGTTTGAGCTTTACTTGATCCATTTGGAGAATGCCATTTGTGATAATCCTGAAGCCTACTCTCGGTCGTGATCAAAATCTCTATTGGGGGGGGGGAGGTAAGATTTTCATGCCAAAGTAGTGCGTTCCTTGCATCCCAAATACTTGACACCAACATAAGACATAAGTCGAAAGCCTATTTTGACATGTTTTGTGCAGCACCCAAAATCCATGCTTTGAAACTAGTTACAGGGTGCCTCACGAACTTGTAGCCCTAATCCTGTCAACCACACCGCAACAGCAAAATCATAGTCTCATATCACATGTTCAATGGTTTCTGGGTTGCTTCTACAAAAAGCACACTCTACATCTTGTAGCAATCCTCTTCCTGCTAGTTTTGTATGTGTGGGGAGGCTATCCTGACATCCCTGCCACACACAAATTTGAACCTTTCCAGGAACCCGAGCTCTCCATAGCCACATCCACAAACTTGCTCATCTCTACTAGCCCCAGAACGCTTAGCATCAACATCCATCAAACACACATCTTGTCGAGCAACATGATAAGCACTACGTATTGAGAATTTGCCATTTTCTCATGATACCATATAATTCTATCACAAGTGGTTTGAAAGCTAAGTGGGATGCTTAGATACAGAGTCACTTCCTTCGTGTTAAATACGGTGTCCAGCAAGTCTCGATCCCACCGTCGCGTAGCAGGGCATAGTAGGTGATCCACTGTGGTCTCTAATCCCCAAGTTACTAGGCATGGGGTAATAACGCGAAAGACATTTTCCTTAGGAATCCAGCTATCTTTCCGAATCTTCACCTCATTCCCACTGCCAATCTGCCATCTTAAACCTTTGCGTATAACACTTCTTGTTGCCGCAATGCTCTTCCAGCAATAGGAAGCATTAACTTTAACATGAGCATTCAAAAAATCTGTTGTTGAGAAATATTTTTCCTTGAACACCCTATACGCAAGAAACTTCGTACCCTGGACAAATCTCCAAACCTGCTTGGATAGTAGTGTGATATTGAATGCATAAAAATCTCGAAGGGCAAGATCACCTTCAATCTTGGGCTTACATAATATATGCCAATTTAACCAATGCACTTTCCTTTTCCCTGGATCATCGCTCCACCAATACTTAGCAATCATCATGTTTAGCTATTCACAAAAGGTTTTTGGAAGTAAGAAACATTGCATTGTATACATTGATATAGCTTGGGAAACGATCTTAATTAAAACTTATTTCCCTACACTGCTCAGAAAACCACCCCGCCATCCATTTAGCTTCTTCCATAAGCAATCCTTCACATAAGCAAACTTTTTTTTTCTTGGACTTACGAATGAAGACATGCAAACCCAAATAACGACCATGGAAGACCACTCGTTGCACACCCAAGAAGTCGGCTAATATCTGCTGGTCTATGTCCGTGAGGTTGTAGCTAAAAGACACAAAACTTTTGGTAAGATTCACTGCTTGTCCCGAGGCCATTTCGTACGTTCTCAATACTTGCTTAATATTATCGTATTCTTCGAGTGTCCCATGAGCAAATAAGAAACTATAATCGGCAAAGAGCAAGTGGTGAATCATGGGGGCATCTCAACAAACTCTTATCCCATTAATCCTCCCCTCACAACCTTCCTTTGAGCAATGCTGATAGACCTTCCGCGCAAATTAAAAACAGAAACGTCAAAAACGGATCACTTTGTCGAATACCTCTTTTAGGTTGGACATAACCCACCGGCTCTCCATTAATCTTGAAAGAATATGATACGAAAGTCATACACACCATAATCAGCCAAATCCATCCCTCTAAGATACCCAATCTTCGCATCATTTCCTCTAAAAAATTCCATTCAAGGCAATCATACGCTTTACTAATGTCAAGTTTTAGTGCCATAATTCCATTCCACCTAGACGTAGTTTATGCATATAATGAGCAATCTCCTCAGCCATGATACTATTATCAGAAATAAGCCTCCCCGGAACAAACTCGCTTTGGGAATGCGATATAATATAAGGAAGAATACATTTCAATCTATTCATAAGTACCTTGGCCACAATCTTATATACATTGTATAAACTGATAGGCCGAAGATGACTCATCTCCTTTGGATCTTTAACCTTCGAAATTAAATTCACGTGTATAAAATTCATTTTCCTAAGCATCATCCCTGACTGCAGTAAGGACCTGACTCCATTACAGATGTCGGCACCAATATCCCCCAATGTTTCTGATAAAACCCTGGTGTTAAACTGTTCGGACCCAAAGCTTTCGCGGGTGCATTTGAAAAATTGCGGATTTGATTTCCTCATCCATTGCAGGTTGCATAAGATCCTCATTCATTTCAGGTGTGACTTTAGGCACAATATTCTCAAGTAGTGCGGCCATATTCTCTCCCCCATTTGTATCAAATAACCTCGAGAAATAATCCACCACAACCTTCTCCATTCCTGGTTTATCATCGTGCCAATCACCGTTCTCATCTTAAAGCCCATACAAAAAGTTTTTTTCTTTGTCTCTGATTAGCCTTTTGATGGAAATATCTCATGTTACGATCATCCAATTTCAACCAATTTTCCTTTGAGCGTTGCCGCCAAAACATTTCTTATTGTTCAAGTAATATATAGAGCTTACCCATTAACTCTTTTTTCTGTCCTATTGTTTCCTCCGTGAACGGTTGCTCGAGAAGACTTGTAAGCTTATCCTCAATCTCCTTAATCTCGTTAGGCCCCAGTTGCGCATTTTGTCTAGCCAATTGAGACAGCTTCAACCGAGTAGCTTTAATTTTTTCGGTAATCTGAAACATTGGAACACTCTGCACCTCACATGCCCATCCTTGGTTGACAACCTCTTCGCAACCTTCCTGAAAGCTCCACCAATTTTCATAGCAGAATAATTTCTTTCTCCTAGCAGGAACTCGCCCATCCCAACATACCAAGATCGGAATGTGATCCAATGTGGTTTTATTTAAATGAATTACCTTGAATCTTGAAAATCAGTCTATCCAAACTTGGTTTGCCATTGCTCGATCTAGTCTGACCTTGATGCCCCCATCCCTAGTAGTAAACCAAGTAAATTTATTGCCAACAAAACCAAGGTCATTTAAATTACATCTCATCATACTATCTTGAAAACCATCCATTTGAGATGTTCTTCGAATGTTGCCACCTTCCTGTTCTCTAGCTTGTAGAATCTCATTAAAGTCGCCCAAGCACAATCAAGGT
Organism: Cotoneaster glaucophyllus; assembly: GCA_036320875.1. Lineage (NCBI taxonomy): Eukaryota > Viridiplantae > Streptophyta > Magnoliopsida > Rosales > Rosaceae > Cotoneaster > Cotoneaster glaucophyllus. The sequence goes on along the minus strand of CM070059.1, from coordinate 9,678,378 downwards.
TTGTCCCCAATTTCCAGCAACACATCTAACAGTTGCCAAGATTTGTACCTATCACGAACTGTTGGAAAACCATAGAAACATGTGATCCCCTAGTAATCAACGTCTCATATTCCACCCACATCCAAGTCTATATGGTTCTAAGACTACAATGTAAATTCAAATCAATCTCATCCTTCCAAAGAACACATAACCCACCTGACCGACCTTTGCTTGCCATTGTAAAGCTTCTATCAAAATTCAACTTCCTTCTAAGTTTTTCTATCTGAGCAACATTACTTTTTGTCTCACATAGTAAAACAATTGTGGGATCTTTACTTGATATTAACCGTTGTAGCGCTTGAACTGCACAAAGGTTCCCAAGCCCCCTGCAGTTCCAACTAAGACAACCCATTGTGACCGGAGGGGCTGATCACCATCAGCCACTGCCGATAAAACATCTGAACTAGCAGAACTTCTGATTTTACGTCTCAGAGAGACACCTCTAGATAACTCCATTTCCTCCTTACCTCGTTTTCCCCCTACTTCACCACTTGAACCACACTTTTCAAGTAACTTAATAGCTGGAAGAGCAAACTGCCCACCCTGACTTTGTCTTCACCCTTTCTGTTGCTGTATTCTCCGAGAATTTTGTTCAATAATAGGCATTAGCTTAAACGGGTCTGACCCCAGAGAGAACTCAAGAAGGGTTTCAACAATTCTGTCGGTCTCATCCCTGGAAAAGGAATCCAACTTCTGTCGTCCATCCACCCATAAGTTGCTCCTTACATTTTGTTATAAAAGCTAAAAACCTCATGGGGCCACGTAACCATGAGTCTCCACAACATTAATATCTTGAACCATTTTCATAAATGAAGTAGGAGGTTGATGAATTTTGATCCCAAATAAGGTTAGGTCTTCTTGTGGTCCCATTTTGGAATAAACACCCATCTCTCCATAATGACCTGCCACATCACATTCCACTTCCGTGTTTTCAACATGTAAATCTTAGGCAATTAACGACCTAGATTTTTGGAAAGAAATTAATGCTAGCGAGTGAACCTTTTCATCACTAGAATCCATGACCATATTCAAATCAGGTTAATTTGTCCTAATAGGGCCATGAACCTCGCTAATCACAATCTCGTCGGGATTTCCCAAATTATCGTAATCTTCATTCAGGTCAATCGTCCGAGCTCTCTCCTGCCGCTGAGGCCTTCTTTACTCCGGTGGATCATCATCACCGTCAAGTGATGGAGCTCTGATAGACCAGGCCGAAGAAGGGTCCAAACCAAAGCGTTTCCCAGCCGATTTACGATACTCTTTATGCAAGACATCCTGAAACCATCTCCTATAGGGTTTCGATAAATCATCATCATTTCGTTCTCGAAAGAGCTCACATTGATCTTCAATATGATTCATCATCCCTCATAGGAAGCAAGTCAATGGTAGCTTTCATATCTCACATCCACTTCAACCTTTTTCCCTTCAACTCGTAATATACTCCCTGTGGCTTCACCTTTCTTACTTTGATCTGTCACAACATAGTCACCCAATTGATTTCCAATATACTAACTCATCTGTCTCGTCATATAAGGCAACAGTATGCCCTTAAGTTGAACCCAAAAATCTCCGCGAGAACCAACAACGCACCAAAAAAAAGCCAGGGACCACCTCTATGAATCATACTCCTCTCCCTTGCCGAATCAAAACCAAAGGAAAACACATTTTGCTCCATCTCCACAATTGTAACTCTAGCCCTAGGCCGCCAAATAAATTGCATCTGTCTTTTGAATCTCTCAGCATTCAATGTTATCCTCGTTAATACTTTTCCAACAAGGAAAACCCTAGTCGTCTTCAATAGCACACCTTCTGTCTTATCAACTACCACAACCTATTGCTCCTCCTCCTTGAGGGCTAATCGTTTTGAAAAGCCAAATACCATGTCCTCAATTGAAAACCAAACCAAATTAAATAGCCTTTTGCCCAAATTCCACACAAGCCCCGCCGCAACTCGCACCTCCCTGAAAACCATACAATGAAACTATCCACACCAGAGAACTTGTTACCAAGAAACCCTTTCCGCCGGTGTCGGAATTGAAATAGGAATCGTCGCCGAGCACTGTTTTTAATATTCTCTCCTAGGAAACCCTAGAGCCAATGAATATTAGTAGCTACGGACAGAATACTAATTTTTCCTAATAAAAAATTCTAAATCCACTCCAACATTGTTATTCCTGTGACGTTTGTACATTGTATATTGCCATTAATTGCATCTAAAACTTCGAAATTGCATACAGTATATATAAAAGATTTATTACTGTATATGGTTTCGTACTTTTAAGAAGAAAGCTACCCATAAAATTACAGTTGTGTTTTCTTGCCATCCAAAAACAAGCTTTGTTGCAGTATTGGTGAGGCACAACAGATACAATCAATACCTTCAACGTCCAACGAATTCGGAAATGGACAACCCGTTTGTATCCAGTGGTGGTCCCCTTCTATCTATATCAGCATTACCCACATTTCTCTCTGCGTAATAAAATGCTGGTTTTTTTGGTTCAGGTAACTGCATGCTTTCGTTTGTTAACATGGATATCAGCTCTGACATGGTTGGCCGATCAGCTGCTTTTTCCTCCACACATAGTAGACCCACTTGGACGCATCTTAAAACTTGATGACTAATACATGTTTCAACTAGTGTTGGATCCATTAGTTCTGTCCCTCGATCTTCTTTCCATAACTCCCAGGCCTGGAGAAAAAAAATTAAAATCATTGAATATCACACCCTAAAAAATGAAAAAATAACTTACATAAAGATTTCCGCACACCACTTTTCCCCTACCGCAGACCCTGTTTCGTTTACCTTTTGTCCTTTCATTTTCTTTTGATTTGTTTAATCTGAATGCTAGAAATAAATAAGGGTGTGACACGAAGAAAAGGGGTGTGCAGAAAAAAAAGAAGGCAAAACTTAATGGTAACTCCAGTGATTTGTTTGGCATACATGTCCTACTAAGTTGAGCTCACGATCTTCATTGTAGAAGCTGTTGTTTTTCCTACCACTGATAATTTCAAGCATTAACACTCCATAGCTGTAGACATCAGATTTTATGGAAAAGTGTCCTCCCATGACATATTCCGGAGGCATATAACCACTGTACCAAATAAGAAAAGAAAAACTTTGGTACATTATCTGTATATACGTCCATTAATGCATGCTTCTCAACCAAAAGAAAAACAAGTGATGATACGAATGTATTCATATATGTTATTGTTTACTTACCGTGTCCCGACAATTCTCATCGTATTTGCTTGAAGCTCCTGAGTGAAAATCGTTGCCATACCAAAATCTGCAATTTTGGGGTTCATATTTTTGTCAAGTAGTATGTTACCCGCTTTCAAATCTCTATGAATCACTTTTGTTCTCGAGTATTTGTGCAAGTAAAGCATTCCTTGAGTGATTCCATCAATTATATTGAAACGGCTTTTCCAATCTAGTTGCCGACGTCTGATGGAATCTGTTCAAGATAGGATTAAAGTTAAGAGAGGATGTTATGAACTCCCAGTGAAACTGAATAAATGAAATGAAGATCTAATATTAAACTAGCTAGTGTAATTCCCAACCAAATAAAAAGTAGTCCAAGCTTTTGTTTGGCATGTACTCGTATATTAATATCCTCTCGTCTTCGTGAATGCAAAATCCAAACAGTCGAACAAGGTTGGTGTGTTGGAGTTCATAGATGAGTATCAATTCATTCTGAAACTCCTCTGTGCCTTGACCTGAACATCTTGAAAGCCTCTTCACAGCTACTTCTTGTCCCGTCGTCAATATTCCCTAAATTCATAATCCATAAACATTTCTCAGTAATTCCAAATACAAATATGATATTTTCTTAAGATTATTTAAAGCCTTACCCAATAAACAGGTCCAAAGCCCCCTTGTCCAAGCTTGTTTGCTTCAGAGAAGTTTCTTGTGGCTTCCAAGACCGATCCATAGTTAAATACGCTTAAATTAGGGTATCTCATGTTTTCCTGATCATTTTGATTCCCAACAACATGACCTATAGGTCTCTTCGATTCCATGAAGTTAAGCAATTTTCTTCGAATCGTTGTCCAGTTCTTCCCTAATTGGATTAGCATGCGAGTTAAAATTTCAAATTAGGGACAACAATTGTGAAAGAAGTGAAATTATGTACATCTAACAAGTTTACAGAAAGTTTTAAAAGTTTACCTGCTGAAACCATATATATTCTTCTCAGGCGATAGCCAAAGAAGCAGAACCCCATTACTAGTAATGCAGCGGCAATAGAAATGCCAATCCAGAACCATTTGTGTGCTGCATCTAGTGATAGTATCAATTAATTTATTATATATACGGGAAAGAACTGATAAAGAATATATACTTTAATATTGGCATATTGACCTGTTATGTAAAAAAGTCTAGATAATAACTATGATACAATCAAAATCGCTCGTGACTATATATTTTCAGCATAAAAACTTAAAAAACACTTTTACCACCCATAAGCGTTTTATGGAGAAACACTTAACATGTACTTTTATAGGAAAATAACTTTTCAAGAAAGCGCTCGAATTGTCTAGCTACTTAACTAACTAAATTCATGATAAATCTATTTGCGTATCGTTCAATATAACCCAAATTCATTTTTTCGATATTCATCTTTTTGATATACATAAAGCTCATTTGATTTCTAGTTAGTTGATTTTTTTTATTTGTGTGCAGATTAATTGTTTCATAATTACTGTGAAGTACTTGTAGGAGATATGACAATATTTAGTAAGATTAGTACATAGCTAGCTAGGCTTACCAATCTTTCCCGCAGGTGGTGAATCCGGTGATTGTGGTGGTTGCGTTGCTGACGGCAAAACAAAACTAGTATTTGCAGTAAAGTCTTCGACGAATCCACAGTCCACGCTCCAAAATCGGCATCCTGCACCAGCAGTCGGATTACCAGATGGAAAGTCGAATCCAAGGCAGTCACAATCTTGCCAACAAGTAAGCTTACAATCCTCACTACCACTGCCAATCCAGTTCGGGGGTCTTGAAGTACTAGAGTTGATTACCTTGAAGTAACCTTTTTTCAGCTGAAAATCATCACCAGCTTCCCCAATACAACGGTCCCTCCTCACGCACCCTCCGACGACATTATAGCCATCACATTTCTGCGCTTCTATGATGGCAACTGATGCGCCAAATTCAAAAAGTACCCCCCTGGTGAATAGCACCCATTCTGGCTCAGAATCACTAGGATCATTTAGGCTAGTATAGGTGAGGTAGTCTTCATCTTGATTTGAAACAATGGTAAAATTGTACCTTTGCCTGGACACATCAGGGAAAATAAATTCAAATCTCCCATCTGCAAACGCCCCGCTAGTCCAATACACAACATCTTTTCGCTTTATATTCAGTTGGTGTCCATTGGTGTCCCAAAAAAGGCTGTAATCCCCTGGCGGCATGGGGTTGTTCTCTGATCCCCATGATGAAAGAGACCAATAGAGGCCATTTCTACGATCAACACCCAATTTCATGCCCGGTAAGAATGTGTCCAATGGATAGTCAAAACTTTGCCACCAAATACGGATAGTTGATCGGCTGACAGAGTTCACTTCTTGTAGTACAAAATTGCCGGAATCCAAAAGGGTAGCCACAACACTAGTACTAGTGTCATTAACATGTGGAGCGGCTGAAAGGACAACAGGATCTCCATCTTGGCGGGTAATTTTCAATACGTTATTGAAGTCCAACGTAAGAAGTGGGGATGAAGTGGATGAAAAAGGTGTGTCTCGGTTGGCAATCCATGCCCTGTTTACTTTACTTCCAGATCTAACACGTATGATAGCAAGAAGAATGTTATCGGAACCACCAAGTTCAACGAACTTCAGAGTGAACGATCCAGATGCCGAAAGTAGGAAGCCTGTGGAGTTGAGAGTGTCCCCTGGTTTCAGAGTGTCTATTGCATCATGACAAGTCCACAAGGATGCAAAACAAACCGAGATAATTGCGTACTTGATCACTGAACGTTCAGCCATGAATAGTGACCACACTGCTACTTTATATTTGTCTTTCAATTCATTCCTCGACAATTGGTTTCTTTCTTCATATACGCTCGCACTCATCCGCTTCTTAGAAAGAAATGGATAGTTTCCGCGCAATGTTCATTGTTTTATTGTGCAATACTAATGTTATATATCCAATATAGATGATGATGTCAAAGATGGCAGCCTGAAAATGAAATTGAATTACATTTCCACATCTATTAGTATTTTGTTGCAATGTGGCACTTTTTTATTGGTATTTTGACGTCTGAAAATTCCTCACAAAATATTATACGAAGGTCAAGAAAATGCAACTTTTTTTACGAAAAAGTGGATGATTATATGCGGCACGCATAAAATAACATTATTTAGTTGATGTTTTTTCTTCTTTTGCCGAATTGTTACAAGGCCTGTAACTGTAATGTTTTAAGATATGTGTATTTGGGTTGGTAATCCAGCCATCAAGTGTGCAGCTTTTCTGAAACCGAAACTGAACTTCCTGTTCGCAGACCGTTAATTAATAACTCTTGTAATATGCAGATTTTGATGAAATTGAGGTTCCACCATTAAACCAATTGGCAATATAAGGAGTAGCCCAAGATCATATAAGCACATAGCAAAAGATCATATAAGCACATAGCAAACCTTGTCCCTCACCAATGTGGGACACCTCTCAACAGATTTACCTGGTTTGAGTTGTCCCTGCCGTCTTGCAGCATGATGAGTACATAAGTCCAAATCTGATGGCATGAATTAAATTGCGGCTGCAGCAATATATGAAAAATGTGAAATACAAAGAAAATCGAAGCGGGTCGGGATGAAGAAACTTATCGTTTGACATGTAGATTAAAAATATGAAGTTTTGCAAATAATTCTCAAGCTGGAACCTGTATCTTCTTAAAAAAAAAAAAAAAATTATAAATAATCTCCTAGGAAAAATTGGATACTAGATAACATCGACCAAATTGAAAATTATGTAGGAGTAGAAAATGAGGAAAATACATCTCGGCTAACTTGAAGGTGAGGAATATACTGTTCGGCTCACAGAGCTGATAGAAACAGATGAAGAAAGGGGTTGGAGGGAATTAATATGGATGATTTTTGGGCATTACTATTCTGCAAAATCAGCTTGTATATATGCAGTTTACTCAAATACCGAGGAAAACCAAGAGCCAGCTGGGACGAGGCCCAGTTGCAGGATTTTTGTCGCCTAACATGAAAAAATAGAATAAAGCAGCGGCAATGGAAGTGTGTCAATCTCTATATTCTGCTTGTTTTATATTTACAATGTTAACTGCCCCTGTCTTGCATTGAGCAACAAACAACTATAGCTTTAGCCATATTAATATGTTAATGAGTAATAATTCAATAAAAATATAAAGGTTACAATTCGTTTGATGGTAGAAGTACATGGTGAAGAACGACTAATTACAAGAATTGCCATATAGGTACATATTCTTCAGTAACCAATTTCTTGATCTGGAGATAATTTGCACAAAACACAAATGATTTTAAACCCTAATACGGCCACCATACACCACACCGATGGAACTAGAAGTCCCAAAATGCAGAATTGTCACAAAGACGATAGACACAACATACTTAGCACCGGAATTCGCACATAAAGCCATTGCAAAGAGCAAGGCCACATAAGTACTAAGACGAACTTAGATGAAATGTGGTGTTTAAATAGAAGAACTCTAATTAGTCAAAGGCTACGCTGGAAAAGGGCCATCTACTGGTAACTATAAATCAAGATTATTGCCCATAAATCGTCAATTACAAGAGCATTCAGTTTCCATGTCATCCAGGTATATAAGATATTGAATGGCATTACCATGTCAATTAAAATTTTATTGCAATGCGCCACCTATAGTGTATAATTCCATCCGTTTTCGGTTCAAAAATTTGCACATTACCTTTTGAATGGTATTTTGACGTCCAAAAAATAATCTTTATCTGGTAGTTTTCGAAAGTCAAGGACTACCAGCTTTTTCCCCCTTCTATTGCCGAATTACAACAAGGCTTGTTATTGAAACTTCTCCGGATATGTGTATTTGAGTGGGCAATGCATCAAGTGCAGCTTTTTAGGAAACCGATTGAATTTCCCTTTTAGATAAATTAGTATTTATACATAGCTTGAGTAACCGAGATTCACCTGGTTTGAGTGTGTCCCGGCCTGCTTTCAGCATAATTACACAGGTCCAAAGCTCCAGGTATGAAAATTGAGCAGCAGAATTAAGTTGAGACTTGAGGCTGCAGCTAGCCATGATAAATGTGAAACACAAAGAAAATCAAAACGTCAAGGAGAAACTTATCCATTTGAAACGTAAATTAAATATCTGGAATTTTACCCATCAAATTGTGAAGGTGTGCAAATAAAGAGGTGCACATATGGAGAAAAAACGTGTGCGGATATTGTTTGGCCACTAAAAGAATGGAAAAAAAAAATTGAGCTATGTAGAAGCTGAGGAAATACCTTTCGCTTAACCTGAAACTGCAATGAGCTCACTGATACGGCTGAAAGAAAAAGTTAGAAGAGAAGGGTTGGAACCAATTCGAGAGGTTGAAACTTGAAAGTTGATTACGTACGATTGGGTAGGCAGTGACCAGACCAATGATTTATAAACTCCAAAACCGAGGAGATTAATCCAAGGGCCGGCTGGGGAGGGCGACAATGGCAATGACCAGTTAACTACTCTAGGTCTTGTGTACCACGACCCCAGTGAAGAGAGTAAAGCAGCAGCGCTGGAAGTGTGCCAATCTTATGTTCTGCTTGTTTGTATCTACATTGTTAATTGGCCTTGTCTTCAAATGAGCAACAAATAACTAGCTTTAGCCGTATTTATATTCCATTAAGTAATTCATTGAGTTTTTGGGAAATACAACCTTTTTATACAACGATATTAGGAGAGTCGTGAATTGAATTCGAGACTTCGGGTACAAGAGGAAACGCTGTCACCCTAGCATCGTTTGCCAATGATACAATGCTATTTGAACAAAAATTTATATATATCTTTATATCATTGACAAGATACGACATAATGACGATGTGGCTATACCATACAAGTTGTTCTTCTATGAAGGAGTAGCGTGAGAAACAAGCTTAACATTGTGGACAGTAAAAGAAAAACAAAATTATGGCTATCAATTGATATCACATTTATAAAACAATTTTAGGAAAGTTGCACAGACCATAGGGGACCAAAAACAACAGCTAGCCAAACGAAGGGTTTAATGTCACTAAACATACGCCTCAAAAGGGTTTAATTTCACTAAACATACGCCTTAAACTTTATTGTGTTTTAACAAAATACCGGGTTAATATATTGGGTTGCGTTCTCCTAAAAAAAATACTAGCAATTGTACACATTCTTAAAAGTGCTTATCAAAATTTTGAAAATAAAATTTACAAAGAGAGAAAAATAAAATTTACTGTTTCTGTACAACTATTTCTCACTAAAAGTTTATTTACTCGGGAGAAAAATGTGGAAGAGAAAATATGAGCAACTGATATGGTTATCTTGATGTAAGGCTTTAAAAACAAAAACCGTAAAATTATTTTATGTTTAATTTACTATAGTGCCCATAATTTATTTTGGTTATTTTTCTTTAGTTTTGTTCACAGGGTTAATTTGGTATGAGATGTGTGATTTTTAGTAGACATGATCATTGATGGGAGACCTAAAAGATAGATGGCTCAGATCGTTAAAATATATTATGGATTGAGCCTCACAAAACGTGTGTAAAAAATTGTATAAAAAAAGTGACGCCGCGGATTGCCCCTTATATATAATATATACCGAATATCGACTTTTCTTAAAAAACAAAATTGCAGAAATTTGAAGCACCACTTGAATATGAAACATCGAAAGTACATGCCATATAAGATTTGTCACAGTATTTGGTCTCTATTGAGAAAAAAAAAATAAAAAAAAAAAGAAAAAGAAAGAAAACCACCCATAGAATTACAGTTAAATTTTTCCTCAAAATAAGCTTTGTTGCAGTATTCATGAGGCACAAAATACATGACCAGTACCTTCAACATCCAACGAAATCGGAATTGGACAACCCGTTTATTGATACCAGTGGCGGTCACCTTCTACCTATATCAGCAGTGGCCGCATTTGTCTATGCGTAATAAAATGCTGGTTTTTTTGGCTTAGGTAACTGCATGCTTTCGTTTGTTAACATGGATACAACCTTCGACATGTCTGGCCGATTGGCTGCATTTTTTTTCACGCATAGTAGACCGACTTGGATACATGTTAACAATTGACCTCTAATGGACGTTTCGACTAGTGTTGGATCCCTTAGTTCTTCCCCTCTACCTGCTTTCCATAACTCCCATGCCTGATGAAGCAAATATTAAAAATCCTTGATCAATATCGATCAAACTGTAAAAGATGATAAAAAAACTTAAAAATAATTCTATTTAGACACAAAATAGACACACTTGGACAAACCCTAAAAGAGGTTGACCTTACCCTTGTATATGAGACCCACATGTATTAGAAAGTCTTAATTTTGTGTACTAAATAACATTACTCAAATAACTGTAACGGCCGTGATTTGTTTGACATACATGTCCTACTAAGTTGAGCACTCGATCTTCATTGGAGGAGCTATTGTATTTCCTACCGCTTATGTAACACCCCACCCCCATTTTTATTTAAAAATGGTTTTTTGGATCTTAAATGGTGTGCCCAAGGGGCCCACCCTTGATATTTTATTCCCGAGTCTCTTTCTCTTGGTTTCTCTCGGTCTCACTCTTTTCACTCCCCTTCTCTCTCCCCGAAATTCTGCACTATCTCTATCTCTCTCTCTCCCGAGCTCTCACTCTTCTCGCTCTCTCGCTCTTGCCCTGGAACACACACCCACATCACCCAGTTCGAAGGCACCACCATCATCATCAATCTTCTCTCCCTCTTGTCCGCGACTCTCCGGCGAGTTCTTTCTCTTTTTCTCGGTTAGGTAAGCCTCGATTTCCTCTCACTTTGATTGGTGCAATGCTTAGTTGTGGACGTGGAAACTTATTTAGTTAGTTTTACCAAGGTATGAGCATGGATTTGGTGCGGGAGAAGTCACACCCTTTTTGGCGAGCCGTGGTGTTTGAGGAGGTCCTCTGACCACATCCGGTCGTTCTATGACAAATAGAAGGTATGAAAATACTCCTCTTAGCTTCCTCTACATTTTTATATACTCCTCTTAGCTTCCTCTACATTTTTATACTTGGATCGGGGGTCTAAAACCCCTGTTTTCAGTCGGCCGGAGCTGTAGCAGCTCCGGTGTTCTTCCCCGGTGAAACTAGGCCTTTCAGGCCATGCCCAAAACCCTCAGGTCTTAGGCCCGTGTGAGTAGCCCAATATCCTAGCCCGTTCCCTTTTTAATTTTCATTTTATTTTCCTGAAAACCCAAGGCCTTTGGGCCGTTTTGAATCAGGGCTTTCAGCCCGTCCACCTTAGACCCAGAAACCCTTAGGCTTAAAGCCTTTGGGCCATCACTAACCAGGGCCTTCGGCCCGTCCCCTTTAAAACCCAAACCTAGACCCGGTCCAACCCAAACCCAAACCCTAATCGGGTTGACCCGGTTTGACTGACCTATTGACCAGGTCTGACCGTTTACTCTGTCAACGGTCAGCGTTGACTTTGACCTTGACTTTGACCGATCAAAGGTCAACGTTGACTTTTAGGGTTGACTTTTGAGACTTCGTTCAGGACCTCTCCTAGGCTAATTTCCACGTCTTGGACCCGTTTTTTAAGTCTGTTTCCCCAAATTAAATCATTTGAATAGAGTTTGGCCAAATGTACCCTTTATGTGCGTAGGGGCAAATATTATGGCGTACCATCTTGCTAGCTTGCGTGGCTCTTCAGCGGCTAAGTACTGTGAGTTGACCCCTTCAAAAATTTGCATGTTTTAATTATAGAATTGCATATATTAATAGCATGCCTTGCAGATTTATGATTTGGTGAACGTTTTACAGGAAGCATGATTATTATGTTTTGAGAATTAATTATTAGTGTATATATATATATATATATTGAACTTATTTTCATTATATTGTATTTTCTATACAAAACCACATTCTGGTAGGCAATCTGATGGATGACGATAGAATACTAGAATGTGTTTTCAAATGCTTTTTCGAACACCTCTTCATAGTGTAGATGATGGATGACTTTACACTATGAAGTTGAATTTTAGGAATGTATTATGTTTTGTGCGTACCTAGTGAACACCATGCCGCCTGGGGCAAGGATTTGGTGTTGGCATTTAGGCCTGGAGAAATAATCCCTAGCTACGGGTTGAGGGACACAAAGCAGGCATTGGGCCGGGAAGGAGATAATCTCTGGCTACAGGAGCAGAGACCACAGAGCAGGCATTGGGCCAGGAGTTATTATTATTCGGTGATCTCACTAGCAGCACACTATATAAATGAGATGACTTGTGACATGCTTCCTGAGATGATTTTTTCGAGAATGATTGGCAGAGAGATTTATGAATTGTTTATGGCATGCTAGAGTTTTCTGAAAAGCTTATCACTTATTATTCTAGTAGTTTTCATTATATTAAACTTGGGGGTTAGTATGTTCATAACTGTTTTCGTACTATGTATATATATAAACTTGGTCCACTCACCCTTGTTTTGCGCCCCCTTAAGGACTTAGAATCGAGGCATACAATCCCGACGTCAAGGCACTTCCTCAACGACATCTTCGAGCCCTCTCGGTGTAAGACCCACTCCTTTGTTCATTCAATTTTTATATTAATTCTTTTAGTGTTCTAGTTAGATGTATGCTCTGAACACGTTCCTTAAATGCATATTCATTATTCTTCTATATTTATAAGTCTTATTTATCCTTTGTTTTCAGCATTTGCACTCAATAAATGGCTTTCGTCACCCTCGGGTGTCGGTCAGCACGTGCCTACCCTGATATTCGAGGAATATCAGGGTCGGGGCATGTCAGCTTATAATTTCAAGCAGTAACACTCCGTAGCTGTAGACATCAGACTTAAAGGCGAAGTTTCATCCCATGGAGTACCTGGGGGGCATATAACCACTGTAACGAATGTGAAAAGAGAATATCGTTAGTAAATATCTGTATACGTAAATGCATGTTTCTTAATTGAAAGAAAAATGTGTGAAACGAGTGCATGTGTGCATTGTTTAAATTCTCACTATGTCCCGACAATCCTCTTAGTATTAGCTCCCAATTCCTGAGTAAAAATCCTTGCCATATATACCAAAATCTGAAATTTTGGGGTTCATATGATCGTCAAGTAGTATATTACTGGCTTTCAAATCTCTATGAATCACATTCTTCCTCGAGTATTTGTGCAAGTAAAGCATTCCTTGAGCGATTCCTTTAATTATTGTGAAGCGCTTCGTCCAATCTAGTTGCTGACCACTGGCTTCGGGTTCCGTAGGAACTCCGAAGTTAAGCGAGAATGGGCCAGAGCATTCCCAGGATGAGTGAACCACTGGGAAGTTCTGCTCGCGTGAGTTTCCAGAAACAAAACCGTGAGGATGTGGTCGAGGCCCAAAGAGGACAATATCGTGCTACGATGGAGTCGAGCCCGGGTCGGGATGTGACAATTTGGTATCAGAGCTAAACCCTAGCCGGAAGTGTGTCGACGAGGACGTCGGGCCCCTAAGGGGGTGGATTGTTATATCCTACATCGGTTTCTTAGCAGAGAATGGAGAGGACTTGGAGATTAATTAACTGCTTGATTGGCTGTGTAAAATGCAGCAGCTCTGATTTCATTTAAGTAAGGGAAATGTAGTAGGGTATGGTGCATTTCCATGACCCATACTTGTGTAAAAAAAAAAAGGTGATTGACAAGAGGCTTAACAACCATTTTAACCTTACTACTCCAGATTGAATCATAGCCCTTCATTTAGGTTTTAAGTGATCTAATCTGGAGTGTACACTTGTCACTCACACACACACTCTGATGCACTCACATACTCTGACTTGGTTGTGGACAGTGTAACACTTTGTTGCTTCACCGAGGCCCACGAGAAAACCCCTGAACCAAAGGTGAAAGCATAGCCCGATGTGCTTCTGCTATCATCTTCACTGCCACCCCAGTCACTGTCACAAAATCCAATTAGGATAGTTGACTTCCCCATTTCATACTTGATGCCATAATCAAGTGTTCCTTGCACATATCTTAGAACTCTCTTTGCTGTCCCCATATGTGTCTTGCTAGGATTCTGCATAAACCTAGAAAGTAGGCTTGCTGAGAACATTAGATCCAGCCTTGTTGCAATTACGTACAATAGACTGCCAACAATACTTTTGTAGAGACTAGCATATGCAAGTTCACTTTCATCATCCTTCTTAAGCTTCTCATTTGCAATTAGGGGTGTAGAGACTGGTTTGCAACCCTTCAAACCAAACCTTTCAAGCAAGGTTTCAGCATACGTCCTTTGATGAATGAAGATGTTGTTTGCCTCTTGAATTACCCCAATGCCAAGAAAATGATGCAAGAGGCTCAGGTCAGTCATTTCATACCTCTTCATCATTTCTTCTTTGAATTCTTCAATCATTGCAGCATCATTTCCAGTGTAGACCACATCATCTACATAGATTGAGACAATGAGTGTCTTGTTGTTTTCTATCTTTGTGTAGAGTGTAGCTTCACTAGGACTTTTTTGAAATCCTTTCTCAGTGAAATAAGAATCAATCTCACTATACCAAGCTCTTGGAGCTTGTTTTAGGCCATATAGAGCCTTCTTTAGCTTGTACACCTTCTCTGGAAACTCTTGACTTGTGAACCCTTAAGGTTGTTCCACAAACACCTCCTCCTCTAGGACTCCATTTAGAAATGCCGATTTGACATCCAATTGATGCAGCTTTCAACCCTTCTTGGTTGCTAGGGCTATTAAAGTCTTTATGGTGTCTAACATTGCTACTGGAGCAAAGGTTTCATTGAAGTCTACACCCGGCTTCTGTGAGTAGCCTTTAGTTACCAATCTTGCCTTGTTCTTCTGCACTGAACCATCTAGCTTTAGCTTCACTTTGTACACCCATTTCACACCAATCACAGGCTTGTCACTTGGTCAATTTACAATTTGCCAAGTGTCATTCTTCTCTATCATTTCAAGCTCTTCCTTCATTGCTTTTTTCTAAGCCTTGTCTTTCTCAGCTTCTTCATATGTTTCTGGTTCTACTACACAGTAGTTACATGTAGCATAGATCTCATCCAAGTTTCTCAACCTCACTGAAGTTGAACATGGAGTTGTTATCAGTGGTTAACTTGTTTGTGGACTCATGCTTGCTTGCTGTGGAGTCCCTTGTATGTCACCATTCTCAGTGACTTCTTCATGGACTGAGGTCTCAATTTGCTCCATTGTTTGCCTTTTGTTGAGGTCAAGTTATAGAGAGACATTGTCCTTCTCTTCTACCCTTGTTTCCCAGTTCCATGTTGAGTCTTCATCAAAGATAACATCCCTTGATAGGATTATCTTCTGAGTTGACAGATTGTAAACTATGTACCCTTTCTCACTGGTACCATAACCTATAAAAACACCCTTGTTGCTTGATTTCTCCAACTTGTGTCTTAGTTGTTAAGGAATGTGAGTGTAGTACACTGAGCCAAACACTCTCAGATGTTTCACAGAAGGTTTCATTCCATTGAACACTTCAAATGGAGTCTTTTTATCCAGTGCTTTAGTAGGGCACCTATTCAATAGATACACTGAGGTGTTCACAGCTTCACCCCAAAATGTATAGGGCATGTTCTTCTCATGCAACATAGACTTAGCCATTTTGACTATAGTCCTATTCTTCCTTTCTGCAATCTCATTTTGTTGTGGTGAATATGCCATAGTGAGTTGCTTTTCCAACCCCATATCTTCACAGAATGTATTGAACTCAAAAGAGGTATACTCTCCTCCCCTATCACTTCTTAGTCTTTTGATTTGGTATCCACTTTGCAGTTCCACCATTGCCTTGAACTTCTTGAATATTTTGAATACCTCAAACTTGAACCTCATAAAGTACACCCAACACATCTGTGAGTAGTCATCAATGAAGGTTAGGAAATACCTATTTCCACTCATTGTTGTTGTTTGCATTGGTCCACACACATCCGTGTGAATCAATTCGAGTGGCTTTGTTGCCCTTCAAGCCTTTCCAGCTTCAAATGGATCTCTGTAATGCTTTCCAAACACACACCCTTCACAAGTTTCACTGCATTGATCCATCTTTGGTATACCTTGCACCATTTCATTCTTTTCCAGATTTTGTAAGCTTGTCATGTTTAAATGACCAAGCCTCTTGTGCCATAGCTTCATAGAACCTGACACACTTGCTTTCCTTGCTACTTCCTCTAGGTACTTCAACATAAGTGGAAAGCTTTTGTTTTTCACTTCCACTCTAGTCACTAGGTTTGATAGAGACCTGTCATCATAGATCTCGACCACAGTTCCCCCAAAGAGTATGAAATAGCCATGCTCCATCATTTGACCCACACTAAGTAGGTTCTCATCCAATCCAGGAACTAGCATCACCTCCCTTGTGCATCTTCTTCCTTTCTTGGTGTTAATGATCAGAGTTCCTCTTCCAGTGGCTTTGACAATGTTTCCATCTCCCATTTTCACTTTTCCACTGAAGTTTGTGTCAATATCAATGAGTAATGACTCATGTGCAGTCATATGGTTGCTGCAGCCACTGTCAATGTACCATACTTCAGTGTTTTTCTCCACTTTTGCACAAAAAACAGAACACATTTCCTTCTTCTTCCACTTGATTTGCATAGTTCACTTGATGCACATTCTTTGATCTGCAATCCCTCATAATGTGCCCGAACCTGTTACATTTTTGACATTTAGGCTTGTCCTTGAACCAGCACTCCCCAAGATGAAATTTGTCACAATGCTTGCATTGTTGCTTGGTTCTTGGGCCTTCATTTGAGTTGCTGCCTTGGTTAGGTCTAGGGTTTTGATACCCCTTTCCTTCCCATTTCTTGTTCTTGCCCTTCCACTGTGGTTTCTGTTTTCTTGCATAGGCTTGACTACTAGATCCAACAGAGAGTGATTGAAATGCTTTCTCAGTGGCAGAATCTGCATACCTCTCGAGGCTTTGGTCAAAAGCTCTTAAGGATGCCATCACATCTTGCACACAAAGAGTTTCAATGTCTTTGGTTTCTTCAATAACACTCACTATTGAATCATAGGGCTTAGTCAAACTGATCAACAGTTTCTGGACAACTCTCTCATTAGGCAGTTCCTCACCATGTGTTTTCATCTTATTTACAACATCAAATAGCCTAGTAAAGTAATCTTTCAACATCTCATTTTCCCTCATTCTTGTATACTCGAAATCTCTCCTAAGGTACTAAAGTTTTACCTTTCTAACTTTGGTGTCTCCTCTGTACTCTTGCTGTAAAACTTCCCAAGCTCCCTTTGCAGTTTCTTCATTTGCTATCTTTGGGAAAATGGTGTATGAGACAGCACCTTGGATGATTCCAAGTACTCTAGCATCCTTCATCCGGTTCTGCTTCAGTGTTTTGAGTTGTGTTTCTGTGAGGTCCTTCTCTAGAGCATCGACCTCCATCTCAGATAGTTCATACCCGTGTTGAACCATGTCCCATATATCATAGGACTTGAAAATGGTTGTCATTCTTATTCTCCAAAAGTCATAGTTCTCTCCATCAAAGACTGGAGCTTTTAGCTCACTACTACTGCTTGATCCCTTCATTTGCAGAATTGTTTATTGGTTGTTGTTGTTGAGGACACAACGTAGGTGCTCCCAAAGATCACAACTTGCATAGATTACGCCCAGAAAGTTGTAAGATCAGAAACTAGGCTCTGAGGCCATGATAAAGTTTGTTTGTTTGGATGATTTTGGTTATGGTTTGGATCAGTTTCTTAGCAGAGAATGGAGAGGACTTGGAGATTGATTGACTGCTTGATTGGCTGTGTAAAATGCAGTAGCTCTGATTTCATTTAAGTAAGGGAAATGTAGTAGGATATGGTGCATTGCCATGACCCATACTTGTGTAAAAAAAAAGTGATTGACAAGAGGCTTAATGTTATCCAATATGGATGATGTCAAAGATGGCAACCTGAAAAGAAAATTGAATCACATGATTCACATTCCCACATCAATTAGTATTTTGTCGCAATGTGCCACCTTTTGATTGGTCTTGTGACGTCTGAAAAATCCTTACATAATACTTTAAGAAGGTCAAGAAAATGCGACTTTTTTACGAGAAAGTGAATGATTATGTGGCACGCATAAAATAACATTATTTAGTTGATGTTTTTTCTTCTTTGCCGACTTGCAACGAGGCCTGTAAGTGTAATGTTTTAAGATAGGTGTACTTGGGTTGGTAATCCAGCCATCAAGTGTGCAGCTTTTCTGAAACCGAAACTGAACTTTCTGTTCGCAGACTGTTAATTAATAACTTGAGTAACATGCAGAGTTACCTGGTTTGAGTTGTCACTGCCGTCTTGCAGCATGATGAGTACATAAGTCCAAAGCTGATGGCACGAACTAAGTTGCGGCTGCAGCAATCAATGAAAAATGTGAAATACAAAGAAAATCGAAACGGGCCGGGAAGAAGAAACTTATTGTTTTGACATGTAGATTAAGGGGGTGTATTCAATTGGGATTTTGAGGGATTTTAATTCTTTTAATGAATCTAGGAGTATTCAATCAGGATTTTAAGATAGTTTATTAAAATCCTTATAAATACGGGTGTATTCAATTAGGATTTTAAAGAAATTTATAACATTCCAGGTGTATTCAATTAGAAATTGATTTTAAAGAATTTGAAAAAGTTGAGGAATTTGAGGGAATTCGTAGTGTATTTTAAGCATTCACAAATCTCACCTCTTCCCATGAGATTTTGAGGGAATTGAATCAAAATTTTATATGGAATCTCTATAAATCAATTAAACTCTATAAAAATCCATGGATTCATAATTTCACTAAAGTCTCTCAAATTCCCGATTGAATACACCCCCTAAAATACGAAGTTCTACAAATAATTCTCAAGCTGGAACCTATATTTTCTTGAAAAAAAAAATATTGGAGACAAATAATCTCCGGAAAAATTGGATATTCGATAACATTGATCCAAATTGAAAATGTCGTGGAAGTAGAAACCGAGGAAAATACATCTCGGCTAACTTGAAGGTGAGGAATATACCGTTCAGCTCGCAGAAGGGCTGAGAGAAACAGATGAAGAAAGGGGTTGGAGGGAATTAATATGGTTGATGTTTTGGCATTACTATGCTACAAAATCAGCTTGTATATATGCAGTTTACTCCGATACCGAGGAAAACCAAGAGCCAGTTGGGAGAAGGCCAAGTTTACGTCCCATCCATGGATGCAAGAGCATATGCAACTGCAGTAAGTGCTATGACATATAACAAGTTGCAGGATTTTCGTCGCCTAACATGAGAAAAGAGTGTTGGAATTTGAATTGGGTATTTCAAAATACAACTCTTCATTAGTAACTTTAATATTATTCAATTTGTCTTTAAGTCCTAATTTCAGTTTTATTTGTAAAACCAAAACTGATGCATTAAAGGGCTGTATAATGTTATTATTTGACTATGGAATAATGCTACTTTTATTCCCATTATTTGGCAAAACGTTTTCCTATACGACTAGCCTTATAAATTACTATGCATAAATCAAAAGGAGAATGGTAGTTCCAGTGAAGTCTTCTTCACTTCTCCACGTCTTTAATCCTTCTACTTCATTGTTCACTTCTATACCAAAGGAAATAATTAAGTTGTTCACTCGATCCAAGTATTGCGAGTGTACGCTTACAATGATCATAGGTTGTTGTATCCTGGAGGGTAGAGCGCCATAATCTGCTACACCAAGAATTGTCTTTGAGGGGCGAAATCTACTCTTAAGAACAATGAACTTACACACCTTAACCTAAAATCTTGTCTTAATTAAGGATCGACGAAGAGCGTTCTCTACCTACCAAAGATAAGTATTTTATCTTATTTTATTTAATTAATTGTGGTATTGAAAATTATCATATACTGATATTTATCTTATGTGATTTGTTGTAGGAGAAATAGCATCCGTATAACCGAATATTTCCAACAAAGAGAATAAAGCAGCGGCAATGGAAGTGTGTCAATCTCTATGTTCTGCTTGTTTGTATCTGCATTGTTAACTGCCCTGTCTTGCATTGAGCAACAAAAACTAGCTTTAGCCATATTACTATGTTAACGAGTAATAATTCAATAAAAATATAAAGGCTACAATTCGTTTGATGGTAGAAGTACGTCTACTTTTGTACATTTCATGTGTTTTGGCTGTTGCAGTCTTGCATTGAGCAACAAAAACTAGCTTTAGCCATATTACTATGTTAACGAGTAATAATTCAATAAAAATATAAAGGCTACAATTTTGATGGTAGAAGTACGTCTACTTTTGTACATTTCATGTGTTTTGGCTGTTGTTTGTTTTTTTGTTTTTTGTTTTTTTTTTTAACTGAAGCAATAATGTTTCATTACCAAGAACAACTAATTACAAGAGGTGCCATATAGGTACATATTTTTCAATGACCAATTCCTTGACCTGGAGACAATTTGCACGAGGCACAAATGATTTTAAACCCTAATACAGCTACCACACACTGCACCAATGGAACTAGAAGTCCCAAAGCAGAATTGTCACAAAGACGATAGACGCAACATACTTAGCACCGGAATTCTCATATAAAGCCATCACAAACAACGAGGCCGCATTAAGTACTGAGGTGAACTTAGATGAAATCTGGTGTTTAACTAGAAGAACTCTAATTAGTCAAAGGCTACGCTGGAAAAGGGCCATCTACTGTTAACTATAAATCAAGATTAATGCCCATAAATCATCAATTACAAGAGCAATCAGTTTCCATGTGTCATCCAGGTAAAAACTTGGAAATATTTCAGGCATCAAAAATCAGTTTCCATTACGACAAAAGATTCATAAACTTTAATAGAAAAGATTCAAATCCTCCACGATTCCATAACCAACCACTTAATTATTAGATTGTCATCGATCAAATCTTCTACCGGCTATACATTCAGGGAAAATCACTACTTAACTCGAATTAAAAAAAAGTTTTCCCGGGATGTAAGCTCTCCGACCACTCTAATCGAAGAGACTGAAGCCCATGTCCTGCAACACAGAAAAAGGGGAAGTATAAGAGACTATAATCAAAGGATGCAAAAATGTCTGATGTCAGTTTCCAAAAAAAAAAAAAAAAAAAAAAAATGTCTGATGTCTGTTAGTGTGTTTGGTTTTGCATTCTCAGTATAGGGCCTCAACATGCACACATACTGATCTTATTGTGATGATCCAAATAACTTACCTCATCGGACTCCTCTTTCTCCTCGACCTTCTCCTCTTTCTTGGCCTCAGCTGCAGCAGGAGCAGCGGCACCACCACCACCACCAGCAGTGGCAGCCACTGCAACGGCAGCACCACCACCAGCTGGTACGGAGGCCAACTTTTCCCGCCCAGACGCAATTAGCTCTGTGATGTCCTTACCCTCGATTTCAGAAAACAGAAGTTGAATCCTGTCATCATCGGCCTCGGCTCCAACTGTGAACAAGGTCAAAAAAATTTCAATAATAAAAGCGATCCTTCACAGACAGACCTATGAAATCGAATGTTGGAAATAATGTAAATTTTAGAGTCGAACAACCCAAATTCGCATAATATTAGGGAAAAGGGAGCCAATCTCTTAACGATTCAAGCCCCCCAAAAACATATCCCTGAGACCCAACTCCTTGTCATTTTCAAACATTCACCGAAAAATAGCATATATCCATGTGACCCTATTCCCTGTCATTCCCAATTACCGAGATCACAATTAGTTTTTGTATCGACGACATTTACTATCAAATATTGAAATGTTGAAATGATTATTTCTTAAATATCAACTTTTTGTAAATGATCAGTTTTCGCACATCGTCGATATATGATAGCTATGTAGTCAATATTTGATCGTCATTTGACTGATTTTTTTACCATTAGGATGTCGATTTTTAATCAATTTAACAATTAAGATTTGATTTCAAATCATTTTAGCCAATTTCTAAGACTCAAAATCCGCATAAATAATACAACAAATGGGTTTGTAAACAAATTATAGATAGGGAAAAGCGAAGATTACCGGAGGCAAGGATGTCCTTCAGATCTTTGGCAGAAGGGGTGTTCTTGCCCCCCAAAACAGCCAACAAGTATGCAGCTATCACCTTCATTTCTGCCTCACAACCTCGAAACTTATCAATTACAATACCTATGAATCTCTACTACTTATACAAGACTTGGCTGCAGGTATTATGAATTTAGTTTTTTTTTTTTTTTTTTTTTTTTTTTTTGTCCTTTTGTTTTTGTTAAACTACTCTCTCAAAATCTGGTGCCGCATATTTGAAACCGCAAAAAGACCAATGACCAATGAAAATGTTTGAATTAGCTGTCAAGTTGGACATGGAGAAAGCCTATGATAGGGTTGAGTGGGATTTTCTAGTGGCTGTGATGGAAAGGTTGGGCTTTGATAGTAGGTGGCGGGCCTTGATTTTGGGTTGCATCTCTTCGGTTAATTTTTCTATCCTTCTCAATGGCCAACCTGGATCCAAATTTGCTCCTTCTCGTGGGCTTCGTCAAGGTGACCCACTTTCCCCTTATCTCTTCCTTTTTGTTAGTGAGGTCCTTTCCTTGCTTATTCAAAAAGCTTGTGATAGGAATCTGATCAAGGGTGTTCGGACAAGCCCTTCTGGGCCAACTATTTCTCACATCCTCTTTGCAGATGACACTCTCATTTTTCTCAAAGCGGAGGTGGAGAATTGCAGGAATTTAATTAAGGTGAGTGATGAGTATTGTGTGGCTTCTGGGCAACGAGTTAATATGGCCAAATCTTGTATTTTCTTCGGTGCTAATGTCCCGGACTCTTTATCTGATCAATTATGTGCTATTCTTGGTATGGTGAAAGTTGGGGACCCGGGGGTTTACCTTGGTGTACCGGCAATCTGGGGCCGGTCCAAAAAGAGTGGCCTGGCTTATGTTAAAGGGAGACTCATGGGTAAGTTGAACGGTTGGAAGAAGTCGTCTCTTTCTCAAGCCGGAAGGGAGGTTCTCATTAAGGCAGTGGCGCAGGCTATTCCCGCTTACCCTATGAATCTCTTCAAGTTTCCCTCTTCGCTGTGCAAGGAAATGGATGCCATGATCTCGAAATTTTGGTGGGGCCAAAAGGATGGGGAAAATCGCATTCACTGGGTTTCTCGGGAGATGTTAGGCCGTGCTAAGCTGGATGGGGGTTTAGGTTTGAGAAATTTTGAGGCCTTCAACGATGCTCTGTTGGCTAAACAGTGTTGGGGAATTATTAATGAACCGAACTCGTTATGGGCTAGAGTGCTCAAAGCTCGGTACTTCCCTAAGGTGTCCTTCCTCGATGCATCTTTGGGGGGGAGGGCTTCTTGGGCGTGGTCTAGCTTGTTAGTTGGTCGAGATTTGCTCCTAAAGGGGGCTCACTGGCAGATTATGAATGGTGATGGTGTTCGGGTTTGGGTTGATAGGTGGCTCCCGGACACTCCGTTAGATAAACCTTCCCCCTTGGGCACGGTTCAAGTCTCTAGGAACTTAACTGTGAACTCCCTCATTTGTCCGGAAAGTGGGGTGTGGGATATTGAGTTCTTAAAACCTTTCTTGACGACCGAGGTTTTTAATGCAATCCTGGAGACTCATATTGGTGAAAAGACGATGTTGGATAGACTTGTGTGGCCGTTCGATAAACGTGGAGTGTACTCGGTCAAATCTGGTTACCACTGGGCTCACAGGCAAGCCCTTTCTCACGACCACAGGCCGAATTCCATCCCTGCTTCGGTCTGGAAGTTTATTTGGCAGCTAAAAATTCCTCCTAAGCTCCGATGTTTCTTGTGGAAAACTTTGAACGGAGCACTGGCAACGATGGCAAACTTGTATCAACGCCGCTCATCTCCATCTCCTCTTTGTCCGATTTGTGGCGTTGGAAATGAATCCATCACTCACCTCCTTCTCCAATGTTCTTGGGTTCGTGGGATTTGGTTTGGTGGGTGTCTCAATTTGAGAACGAATCAGTTGGAGGCCTCCTCTTGGGCTAGTTGGCTTCTACAAATGTTTG
The DNA here is from genome assembly GCA_036320875.1 of Cotoneaster glaucophyllus. Taxonomy (NCBI): domain Eukaryota; kingdom Viridiplantae; phylum Streptophyta; class Magnoliopsida; order Rosales; family Rosaceae; genus Cotoneaster; species Cotoneaster glaucophyllus. The sequence goes on along the minus strand of CM070059.1, from coordinate 9,654,213 downwards.
ACTCTGTAAGTGGCTCGAAGGAGGTTACTCGACATTTGTTTTTTCACGTCTCCTTTACATGTTGGCATTTTTGGATTGCTAGATGTAATTTTCTTTTCAACTACCAACAAATCCATCCCCCTAGAGTGTTGGAGGCTATTTCTCGCTCGGCGTTGGCTTTTAAAGAGGCCACCTCTATCCCGGCTTCCCCAATTGTGCCGTGCCCCATGGCTGCTATTTCCCCTGCTGTTTGGTCTCCACCGGCTGTAGGTGTTAAAAAAATCAATGTTGATGGAAGTTGGCTTGCTCGAGATGGCTCCGATTTTTTGGGGGTGGTGGCTCGGGACTCTGGTGGTAGTTTCATTGCAGCTTGTAGATACAAAGTCAAGGCTACAAGTGTGGCTATGGTCGAAGCTATGGCTGTGATGTTTGGGTGTCGATTGGGCTTGCGATGTGGATGGAATTCTGTTATTTTGGAGTCTGACTCTTTGGAGACTATTTCTTGCTTGAAGGATGTGTCAAGTAAGGGCAGCTGGGAAGCTTTCCCTTTCATTGCGAAATGTTGCAACCTCGGGAAGGTTTTTCTAGAGTGCCGCTGGTCTTGGGTTCCAAGATCGGCCAACTTAGTAGCGGACCTCTTGGCCTCGCGGAATTGTAAGGAAGTATGTGATCTTGTTTGGGTTGACAGACCCCCATCTTCCCTTATCCATGTTTTGTGTAATGATGGCCTTCCTTGCCCTCATTAACTGTCTTGGTAGAGCGAGGAGGGACGCGTTAGCATGAGGTGCATCGTCTTTTCTACTGTAACCTCCTTGCTCTACCTCTCTTTAGTTTTTTTCTTTGGATGTTTGCTTCGCTGTAAGCTTTCGATTTCCTTTGGCATCTTTGCCCGTTTAATGCATTTCAAGTTTCCAAAAAAAAATGAAAATCCCTATAATTTAGCATCAAATATCTGATGTGTCATCGATTCACAAATTATTTTGGGAACGTAATAAACAATTTTTTTTTGAGCAAAAAATATTATCCACACTAAGCCTCACAATGGGCTAGTAATAATGTGGTTCAAATTTGCATTTGGCGATAATCAAACCTAATACCTCTCACTTACTCCAACTCCTCATAAGAGTACTTTCTTTCTAAATACAAGAAATTTGGGGTGCATAATTAAATTTTTGAATTACCTATAACAATTATCAAAGAATATACCCAAAAGTGATGGAATTAGAACACACAATAATTGAGACCTATTTCATGCAAGAAAATGAATTTCACACTCCTGGTTTCTTCTAATGCACTCCTCCTTTACTTCCAACTTGTATAAGATTGAGAAAATCAAAGCAGAATTAATCAATGAGCAAAAACAGGCTAGGGAGTGCCGGGAAGAAAAAGATGAGGGTAAGGATCATTTAACCTCTCCCTTTCAAAAGGGGGACAATTGGTGGTAAGCCATACTTATCCACCCCTTTCCTTCTCGGAGAGGTTATGGGGAATTTTATCCTATCTGTGGCCACAATCAAGCAGACTCACCAGCTTGGAGTAGAACCAATTGCTTGTCACCTCATTAGTGTTTATGATTATGAAAGCTTGGAAGATTAATGGTGATAATATTGTAATATGTAAGGGAGCTACTTGACAATAGGTAACATTAGTTTTATATATATATTATGCGTGATAGCAAATGATAACACCGATCTCAACAAAAGGAGAATTTTCTTCATAAAAAAAAATAAAAATAAAATAAAAACAAAAGGAGAAATTTTTTTGGGAAGTGTTATTGACACCCAAAAAATCTCATTCTACACTCCTCAAAGTGCATTTTTCTTCCTAAATATAAAAAATTTGGAGTGTAGAATGATAATTTTAAAGTACCAATAATAATTTTTTCTTTTTGCAAATATATTATGACACGTAAAAAATCACTTAAACACCCAATACTTGAAAAAATATCTCCATACAAAAAAAATGCCCAATGAGAGAACACCATAAAGAGCACGTATTTCATGGTAGGCAGTTATCATCTTCATCCGAAACTCCAAAAGCTCCATGAAGATTAATGTAAGATGCAATCATAACTCATATAAATTGTATGAAAGGTAAATTCCATTATGTATTCATAACTATAAAAATTCATCCAACTCCATACAACCCCTTATAGGCCATCACATACAATGAAATGGTGAATACCATTCATATTTGTTAGTCACAATGTTTAAAATTTCTTCAATATGGTTGATATTTTCATAGTTAGGATTCGAGGCTGCACGATTTTAACACAAATCTTAACACAAATCTTAACACATTTTTGTGGGGCCCTCCGTGATGATGTCAACGATCCAACTGATGATTGTTGGATTAAATTTAGTGTTTCTTTGTGGCACGGTATTCGTCTATTTTCTTCACAACAAATGAATGTCTTAATGATTTTGGATTTTGTCTAATTTTTTGGAATGATGACCTATGAATAATAAACTAAAATATTGACGGTTCGAATCGTTGGAAAATATCACATTTTGTTTCCTTTTTTTCTCGTCATTTGATTTGTTATCATATACATATAGAAGTTCAGAATGAACTTCCCCTTTGCAGAAACAATAAGAAACCATAAAAATCTAACCTGAAGAAAGACAACAAAAAAAAAAAAAAAAAAAAAATATCTATAAGCATATTAGAATTTTTTTGATTAATAGTTATAACGAGAACTTGCTAAACTTTTGTATGATACATTGATAAATGAGCATATTACATAACTTTTCATTAATTAATGCATTACACAGTATTGCAACAGATTGATAAATTAGCGTAAGGAACAAGGCTGGCACATTACAAAAATATAATCTACAGAAGATGTGTTACTGAATATCTTTTCTTCAGGAGCAGAGCTCACAGAGGCCATTAGCTAATTATAGTCATAGCGCCTTTGCCACGACACAGGTCGATCCATCTTCAGCAGGAAACTACCAAGTCCAAGCTCAGGTGATAATTATTAACTAGTTGATCAGAAATGACAAGCTTCCAAATAAATTTAATTGAGGTTTGTTGACTTTGTATTTTTGGTAGGATTCCTAATTGATATCAATCTCATGTAATCTCGTGTAATTAGTTTTCTTCCAATTACATTAGGGTTGTACACCTTGTATAAATACCTTTCTTGAGAAGAATAAAATTATCATTCAAAGCATTCTCTTCTTGGCATCAGAGCCAAGTCGAAAAAAAAAAAGGAAAAAACCCATAGCTACGATAGCACTGTTGCGGCTCAGCCATGTGTCGTGCGCCAACCTCGATTAGCAAGCGACTGTTGTCATTGCTACCCTTTCTGAATTTGAAACGAACAGCGAGAGACGCCGTCGTTGCTGACCCGAATTCATCGAATTGTTTCACTTTCTGTTGTGTGACACGACGGACCAATTGGCCTGTTTGCTTCTAATTTGATTTGAAGCCATGAAGGATTGCACAATTTGTAGCCCAACCGACTTGTGTTGCTGCGCTTGGGCTAAGTATATTGAAGATTTGGCTTTTATCCATCACTTACTCACTTTGCACCGAGAGCAATGGTAAGCCGAACTCGTTGGATCAATAGTGACCGATCCAAAGTTCTTGAAGGTTCTTCTTATCGTCCACCTCACAAATGTTCTCACTGCGGTTTGGGAGGACATTCGAAAAATCGATGTTTCGAGCTTATTGGTTATCCTGATAGTTGGGACAAAACTAGTGACCCCCGTTTTGACAAGTCGTGTGCATTGATTGCTAAAGTTAAGGTAAATTCTGATCATACAGATAATGATGGTAAGGTTTTAAATGTTTCTGCATCTGTTATGAGTAGGTCATGGATAATTGATTCTGGTGCTACTGAACATATGACTTGTGATTCTAGACAGGTACCAACCCTAAAACCATCCACCAAAACTGTTGTTAGTGTTGCCAATGGTAATGTTGCCCCCGTTATTGGGGAAGGAGATGTCTCCCTCTCTGATACCCTTAATCTTGACTCTGTACTTGTTGTTCCTTCTCTTGACTATAATTTCTTATCTGTTGCTCAAATAACTGTCGCCCTACATTGCCTTGTGATTTTTTGGCCTTTCTTTTGTGTTTTTAAGGACATTTGGACTCGCCAGACGATTGGTTATGGTATTAGGAAGGGGAAGCTCTACTACTTGGAGCTAACATCAAACAATACCTAAATTTTGACTCAAGCTCTTACTGTGAAAGGATCCCAGGGGGAGAAGGATAAAGCTTCAGAGGTTTGGTTGTGGCATCGTCGACTTGGACATGCTTCTTTCGGCTATTTACGGAGGTTGTTTCCTAGCCTATTTGTTAAGCATGATGTTTCTAGCTTTAAATGTGGTGTTTGTGAACTAGCTAAATGTCATCGTGCTTCGTTTCCATCCAGTTTGAATAAAAGTTCTGTTCCATTTATGGTAATTCATTATGATGTTTGGGGTCCATCTAAAACTGCTACATTTGGTGGTGCTCATTGGTTCGTTACTTTTATTGATGACTGCACACATATGACTTGGGTTTGTTTGATGAAATCCAAAAGTGAAGTTACTTCTTTATTTTAGCAGTTTTACAAAATGGTACAAGTACAATACAAGTCACAAATACAGGTTCTCAGGAGTGATAACGGTGGCGAATATGTTAACTCTGAACTTCATGCCTTCCTTGATCATCATGGGATTGTTCATCAACTACATGTCCATATACTCCACAACAAAATGGGGTTGCCGAATGCAAGAACCGTCAGCTTTTGGAGGTCGTTCGTGCTTCTTTACTCGAGGCGCGTCTCCCGTTATCCTATTAGGGAGAAGCTCTCACCTCAGCTGCGTATCTCATTAATCGTGTTCCATCCCGATCGGTTGATTTTAAGACACCCTTTCAGGCACTTTCTTCACATGTTGATGCTCCTGCAGTCCCTAATCTTCCACCTCATGTGTTTGGTTGTGTGGCCTTCGTTCATCTTCATAAACAACAGCGAAGTAAGCTTGAACCTCGAGCTTTACGATGTGTGTTTGTGGGGTATGCATCAAGGCAGAAAGGATATCGTTGTTATCACCCTTCGACGAATAAGTTGTTTGTCACTATGGATGTTGCGTTTCATGATAATGATATGTACTTTGCCAATCCCGAGTCTTCACTTCAGGGGGAGAATCAGAAAGAAGTTCAAACTCTTGATTATACTATTCCAGATATAGATGAAGTGAATGATTTGGATTTAAGTGGTGATGTCTTGGAAATAAGTGGTGATCATTCACACAAAAACAATGATGTGAATGAATTGGAATTAAGTGGTAATGTCTTGGAGACAAGTGGTGATCATTCACATGGAAGCAATGTTGAAAACCTTGAAAGGGATGAGTCGCCATCGCCAGATAACTCACTGCCAGTTTTCTTACCACAAGACAACCCTGTGTCACCAGCTACCTCACAGTCGATCTCGAGTCCCGATAACCATAATCAATCGTCTTCGATCCCTGATGCACCACCACCACGTCGTCTTCCTGATCGTGTCAACCGAGGTATTCCTAAACTTACATATGAAGCCGACCCTAAATGAAAAACTAGGTATCCGATGAGTAAGCCCAACCCTGAGTCTAATGTGTTATACCCGTTAAGTAATTATGTGTCTACCAATCACCTGTCAGAATCAAATAAGTCATTTGTGCATCAATTATCTATTGTATCTATTCCTAACAGTGTGCATGATGCTTTAGCTGATCCACGTTGGCAAGCAGCAATGAATGAAGAGTTGAAGTCTTTGAAGAAGAATGCTACCTGGGAGATCACAGATTTGCCAGCTGGCAAGAAATCTGTAGGATGCAAATGGGTCTATACAGTGAAATACAAAGCAGATGGGACAGTGGATCGTTTCAAGGCAAGACTGGTGGCAAAAGGATACACTCAAAAATATGGAATCGACTACACAGATACATTTGCACCTGTAGCCAAGATCAACACAGTTCATGTTTTGTTGTCCTTGGCTGCAAATCTTAATTGGCCCTTACAACAATTTGATGTGAAGAACGCCTTCTTGCATGGAGACTTAACAGAAGAGATTTATATGGATCTTCCACCGGGATGTAATGCTCCAGATAAAAGAAAAGTGTGCAGGTTGAAGAAATCCTTATATGGTTTAAAGCAGTCCCCTCGGGCATGGTTTGGAAGATTCACAAAATCTATGAGAGCATTTGGATACAAACAAAGTAACTCCGATCATACTCTGTTCCTGAAAAGATGAAATAGGAAACTTATTGCACTTATTGTGTATGTAGATAATCTGGTGGTAACAGATAATGATCCAGAAGAACGTGCGGCCTTGCAAAGATATTTGTCTACAGAATTTGAGATGAAGGACCTTGGATCCTTAAAATATTTTTTGGGAATTGAGGTATCGAGAAGCAGTTCTGGAATTTTCTTATCACAGAGGAAGTATATTATTGATTTGTTGCACGAAACCGGCATGTCAGCTTGTCAACCAGTAGCTACACCATTAGAGGAAGGATTGAAGCTTAGTGTTAATCCTAATCAAGTACCAGTTGACAAAGGGAGATACCAAAGGTTAGTAGGTCGTTTAATATACTTGGCACACATAAGACCAGACCTTGCTTATGCCTTAAGTGTAGTGAGCCAATACATGCATGATCCCGGAGAACAACATATGGATGCAGTGATGAAAACTTTGAGATATTTGAAAGGAAGTCCCGGCAAAGGAATTTTGTTTGGAAAGAATAATCATCTTAGAGTTGAAGGTTATACTGATGCAGATTGGGCAGGTTCGATTGACGATAGGCGCTCAACATCAGGTTACTTTACATTCGTTGGGGGTAACTTGGTTACATGGAGAAGTAAGAAACAAAATGTGGTTGCCCGTTCCAGTGCAGAAGCTGAATATAGAGGTATGGCTTTGGGGATTTGTGAAATTTTGTGGCTTAGGCTCCTGCTTCGCTATTTGGGTATACTACATGATCAGCCCATGAAATTATTTTGTGATAATAAAGCTGCTCGTGACCTTGCACACAATCCGGTACAACATGATAGAACAAAGCATGTTGAAGTTGATCGGTTCTTCATCAAAGAAAAATTAGAAGAAAAAATAATTGAGCTACCGACAATGTCATATCCCGGCCTGGGCCCCCACCACATCCCGGGCTCGACTCCGTCGTAGCACGATATTGTCCGCTTTGGGCCCCGGCCACTCCCTCACGGTTTTATTTCTGGGAACTCACACGAGAACTTCCCAGTGGGTCACCCATCATGGGATTGCTCTCGCGCGAACTTGCTTAACTTCGGAGTTCTGATGGAATCTGAAGCCAGTGAGCTCCCAAAAGGCCTCGTGCTAGGTAGAGATGGGAATATACATTTAAGGCTTATAGGCTCAGTACCCCTGGGCGATGTGGGATCTTACAATCCACCCCCCTTAGGCCCGAGGTCCTCGTCGGCACACTTCCGGCTTGGGATTGGCTCTGATACCAAATTGTCACATCCCGGTCCGGGCCCCTACCACATCCTGGTCCGGGCCCCTACCACATCCCGGGCTCGACTCCGCCGTAGCACGATATTGTCCGCTTTGGACCCCAGCCACGCCCTCATGGTTTTATTTCTGGGAACTCACACGAGAACTTCCCAGTGGGTCACCCATCATGGGATTGCTCTCGCGCGAACTCGCTTAACTCACACGAGAACTTCCCATTTAAGGCTTACAGGCTCCGTACCCCTGGGCGATGTGGGATCTTACAGACAATAAGAACAGAAGATCAGTTGGCAGATATCCTCACGAAAGCCGTTTCAAGTCATAAGTTTTCAAGTTTCTTACACAAGTTGGGCATGAGTAACATATATGCACCAACTTGAGGGGGAGTGTTGACTTTGTATTTTTGGTAGGATTCGTAATTGATATCAATCTTGTGTAATCTCATGTAATCTCCTATAATCTCGTGTAATTAGTTTTCTTCCTATTACATTAGGGTTGTACACCTTGTATAAATACCTCTCTTGAGAAGAATAAAATTATCATTCAAATCATTCTCTTCTAGGTTGAGCCACCCCACCGTATCTAAGTAATTAAGTACCTTCATCGTGCTTCAAAACTGGAAAAGGACAAGCTATTTGGTGATACAATTTCTAATTCCTTTCCTCTAATACAAGCATCAACCGCTTTACTTGTTAAAAATGCTAGCCTTTTAGGAAAGGCCAATGACATGTTTTCATTTGTCAACAAAGATATCATGACATCAGACATAGTTGGCCGTCGGTTGCATTTTTCTTCCACGCGTAGCAGACCAACATGGATGCATCTTAACAATTGCTCTTCAATACATGAACCGTCTAATGTTGGATCCATTAATCTAAGCCGTGCACCTTCTTTCCATAACCCCCAAGCCTGAAATAAGCTTATATTCATTTAGGATATCAGATTCTCTAAGTGTTGCTAATTAGAGCTTATCTTTGAGGCTTAATTTTCTGATATATTCTTCTCACCAAAGAGGAAAATATATATTGTACAAGATTGATTTACAAGGAAAGAAACACCAAATAATATCTATCCTAATTACATCCTGATTACAAGGACCCAAACAGGTAACTAAGCTAATTACAAAGGTCAACTCGCCAACACTCCCCCTCAAGTTGGTGCATAAATGTCGTTCATGCCCAACTTGACTAGAGAGTAGTAGAACGCCTGACTCGCAACAGCTTTAGTTAAGATGTCCTCTAATTGATCATCTGACTTTACGAACGGGAATTGAATAATATTCTCATCCAACTTCTCCTTAATGAAGTTTTGTCAACTTCCACATGTTTCGTTCGATCATGCTGGATTGGGTTGTGTGAAATATTAATGGCTGCTTTATTATCACAAAATAAATTCGAAGCCGACATTAAAGGACACCCGAGTTCTGCGAGTAACCTCTGAAGCCATCATAATTCACATACCTCTTTTGCCATACCCTGTATTCCACCTCTGCACTTGATAAAGCAACCATTTTCTGTTTCGTACTCCGCCAAGTCACTAAATTTCCCCCCACAAATGTAAAGTATCCAGATGTGGACCGTTGATCAATAATATTCTCTGCCTAATCTGCATCGATATAACCTTCTATCCTGCAATGACCATTCTTGGAAAACATGATGCCTCTACCCGGGGAGGACTCTAGGTATCGTAGAATGCGTTCAACCGCACCTATATGAATATCACTCGGGGAATGCATAAATTGACTAACAACACTTACTGCATATGTAATATCAGGCCTGGTATAAGATAAATAAATTAACCTCCCAACTAACCTTTGATAACGATCTCGATTTGTGGGAACTTGATCAGGGCGCACGACAAGATGGTGATTTTGGACTATAGGGTTGTCAACCGGTTTACAATCAAGCATTCCGGTTACGGCTAACAAGTCAAGAACATATTTTCTTTGAGATAGAAATATACCCTATTTAGATCGAGTTACTTATATACCAAAGAAATATTTCAATCCACCAAGATCTTTCATCTCGAACTCTGTTGCTAAGTAATCTTTCAGCCTTGAGAGGAGTCGCCGGATGTGTGTGTGGTTGAGACATTACCAGACGATTGGAGGAGACCTATCATTCAATATCTTGATAACCCAAGTGGCAAACATGATCGCAAGACAAGGGTGCATGCCACGAACTACGTCATGTACCAGAATGCATTGTACCGAAAGGGTGAAGATGGTTTATTGTTGTTGTGCCTCGGGCCGCGAGAAGCCGCTCAGGCAATCGCAGAGGTACACGAAGGAACGTGCGGAGCGCATCAATCTGGTCGAAAAGTGCGATGGCTGCTTCGTCACCACAGCTACTTTTGGCCGAGTGTGTTGAAGGATTGCATCGAGTTTGCTCGAGGATGTGTGCAATGCCAAATCCATGGTCCTATACAAAGGGTACCAGCTGAGGCCCTACATTCGGTCACTAAACCATGGCCATTCAGAGGATGGGCTATAGATGTGATCGGCAAAATTACACCATCCTCTGGAGTAGCAAAACATGCATGGATATTAGTAGCAACAGACTACTTTACGAAATGGGTCGAAGCGAAGTCGTATGCCGAATTGACATTTAAAGAAGTCTCTAGTTTTGTGGAAGAGAACATCGTGAATAAGTTCGACATACCAGAGACGATCATAATGGATAATGGTACAATTTTTACATCCGATAGGTTCAGGGAGTACACAAGTAAATTGAATATTCGACTGGAGCAATCTACGCCATATTACCCATAGGCAAATGGACAGGCCGAGGCAAGTAACAAGGTTTTGATCGGAATTCTCGAAAAAATGGTAAAAGAAAGACCTAGTATGTTGCATCTAAAGCTGAACGAGGCATTATGGGCCTACCGAACCTCACCCCGATCTGCCACTGGAACAACTCCGTACGCCTTAACTTACGGACATGACGCAATGTTGCCGGTCGAGCTAAGTATAAACTCGTTGCGAGTAATGGAACAGAGCAGTTTGTTCAGCGCCGAGTACAGTCAGGCCATGAGGCAAGAGTTGGAAGACTTAGAAGAAGCTCGGCTTGATGCTTATAATTTATTAGCGGCACAAAAGAAAATTGCTGAACGCGCGTATAATCAAAGGATCAGGCGAAAATTGTTCGGCGAAGGAGATTTGGTTTGGCAGACTGTTTTACCTGTTAGGATCAGGGACCCCAGATTCGGCAAATGGTCGCCGAATTGGGAAGGGCCGTTCGTTGTTCACAAGGTTCTCGGCAAGGGGGCATATCGTCTTAAAGACCGAAAGGGTTTAATTCATAAATTACCAATTAACGGGAAATTCTTAAAGAAATATTATCCGGTCATTTGGGAAATGCGAGAATAGCAGATAAGTTCTTGGCAAGGGGGCAGATCGTTTCAAAGACCGAACCGGTTAAGTCATAAGTCACCAATTAATGGGAAGTTCTTAAAAGACAATACTATCCGGTTACTTGGCAAGTGCAAAATTGATAAATTTTCATTAATATTCAAAAAGAAGGGTACAAGTTAAGATTACAATAAATGCCCTAAGGCGAAGAAGAGAGAACAGATACGAGGAAAGCCTTCAACTCCAGCCATCTAACTTCGCCCATTGTCACCTCCGCTTGCCGAATCTTCTTGTCCAGCTTCAGCTGCTCGACCCGTTTGCTATTGGTTGCATATTCGATCAGGGTGGATATACCCGATTCGAATTCTTTTTCATGCTCAGAAGTAAATGCTGATCGTTGGTTCTAGAGTTCGGCAATTTGGCGGTCGAGGTCGGCCAGCTGTTACTTCTTCGATACAAGCGCCTCTACCTTCGAACGAAGGGTTTCTTGCGTAGTCGTCGCGACTTTCCAGTCATCCTCGGCTCGAATAGCTCTTTCAAAAATACCGAAGTATTCTCGAGTTCGCTCTAGCATCGATGATGCCCGAGTGACAGCGGTATTATCCAAGCGACCGTCGGCAGCAAGGTCGTTCAAACAAGCCCCGACGGAATCATGGCCTTTTCGCTCAAGGATTTGGGAAGCTGAGAGGGAAAAGAACTCTTGTAGCTTGGCAGCAAAGTCCGGGTCGGCTGAGTCCTATGAAGCGGAGGTTGAAGGCCCAGCTGCCCTCTTCGACGTACTGGCCAGAAGAGCGTCAAACTCGGCTTCCCAAGAAGGCTGCATGAAGGGACAAGTATCAGAGCAAGTTAAGCCGAAAAGGATAAAGAAAGAGAAGATAGTAGACCTGACGAGACGAGACTTCGGCCATATCTCCTGGGTCACTGCTCGAACCCAGAGAACTTAAAGGCCGAGCCCAGTGTTTAAGACTGTTTCTCAATTCACGCGGCCGATGAAGGTTATCTACATTCGACGACCACTGAGGTGGCCAAGAAATATAGACAATACCTCTCGATGCTTAGAATTTTTGATGAAAGGAATGGGAAGGCACCTAGCATTTAGTATACCCTTGATTCAGAATTTTGAAAATAAAGGGACAGAATCAAAAGAGAAAGGTAGAGAGCCTTACATAAGCTGACGTAACCTCTTGAGGAGGGATGCCGAGGTCGACGTCTTGCGGGTGCACCCGGGTTTCCGCCGTCACTTCTGGCTCAGCAGGGGAAACCGTCTCCGATGCAGCAGCTCCTGCCTCGACCGGAGCAGGAGCGTTTACTTCGGCTAGGGCGTGGTTTTCGCTCCGACCGAAGCAGCAACTGGGGCGGCAAGATCTGCCATAGCTGGAGCAACCACGTCCGCCTCAACCATTGCAGGGACCGTCTGCTGGACTGCCTTACTTGATTGGGGAGCAGAAGTTGGAAGCTTTATCGATCGAGCCCGACGAGGACGGTGTGCCAACGGAACCTCCTCGCTTGCGTCGTTCTGAAATGATGAGATACGTTAGAATCAGGCAAACTCTGCTTTCATATATATACTTAAAAATGGTTCATACCTCTTCCAGGATGATCGCCGTTCGTTTTGGACGTGGTGGAGATTGCCTCTCGACCAAAGGGGGTGCTACCTCTGGAATAGGTGCAACAGGTGACACTGGGGCAGGTTCCCTGTCCGGTGCAGTAGTAGATGGTTCGACTGCCTCAGGGATGGTCGGGGCAGAGGCTGGCTCGACCGCTTCCAAAGCAGGTGACACTTGGGATGGTCGACCGACTGGAATTAGTCATTCAGCCGACAGTCCCTGGGCAACATGAGCAGTGGGGAGGACGTCAGAAGCGGTCGCCTCAGTCGTCTGGCTAGAGACGACGTGAATCTCCCGTTCCCCTTTCTTTGCCAATTTCTTGACACGTTTGTGAGGGCAGGGAGCTTCACGTGTTGGCCCAGGCTCTTGGCGCAGCCGTTTGCCCGGTGGAGTTTGCACGGTAGGATCAGCTCTCTTGGAGAGAGCCAATCTTCTCTTGGCCATGGGCACAGCAATTACGGCCGCCTGCTTAGGCACTCGACCACTTGAGAAAGGAAAGAGTTAGGGTCGAGGAATCGTCTGAAAAATAGAAGTAAGGATGGCTTAATACCTTGAACTTTCTCCTTAGAAGGAGGGGCGGCAGCTTTCTGGGGACGGTTGCCGAAGATTTTGGTGACGATATCGTCGACTGATTCCCCGAAGAAATCCTGGGTGTACGCTTCCCACCAATCCCCAAAAGTGTCAGTGCTGAGAGTCTCAGGAACAGATGGTCGAAGACAGAATTGCTTGCACCGCTCCTGGAATTCCTTTTCAGTGTCTCGACACTCCCTCTCAGAAGAACTAGTGAGTCCTCAACTAAGAAGGGAGCGGGAGAGAAGTAGAGGCACCGGGCAGCCTTGGAGATAGCCGAGTTGCCTGGCGGTAAACTGAGGGTGGTAGACTTCCCAGCTTGCCCGGCAAGCATCACAGCCAAGGGAAAGGTCGCGTGACAACATAAACGATCCCAAGTTTTGACGAAGGGCACCATCCTCGCCTTCGCTCCAAACCGAAGTTGGGAGTTTAATGGAGGATGGATAATCACGACGACGACATACAAGAAACTCATCGTCGGAAAGGTCTTCAAGGCCAAAGAAGTACTTGAAGACTTCCTCAGCCCGATGAGAGGGCGCCGGTTAAGAGGCCAGCTGAAGATCGAGCGCCTCGGTAGGGAGAAAGTCGAGAACCTCCGACCGAAGCATGGTAAAGTAGGTCTGCAGCCAAAGTTGAAATATCTAAAGGGGCCCACTCTGGTGCGGGTCGATCTTATGGATGGTCGCCTAGGCCAAGCAACGCAGTAGATTGGCAAGAATGGCTGGGCTCAGCGCCAGGACATGACCACTAGCCAGGGCTTCAGCCACAGGCATATTTTCTACCAAGCATTTGATCGACTTGATACAACAAATGAATTTGTTATACCAGTAAAACAGAAAGGCTTCATGCTCCCTTTTGCAGGGGCCCTCCTCCCCTCGACCGGCGAAATGAACGACGAGGGTGCTGTAGTTGAAGAAGTTCTTGTGCAACTTTTGAACTTCTTCCTTCGAAGGCTCTTGACCGCTTCGACTCAGTGTCTCAACGGCCCGAGCTTCGAATAGGGTTTTGAGATCCAGGTTCGATGAACATCCAAAGAGGGCAGCATCGATTGGGAGGCTGGAAGGAGAAGTCCCAAGAACAGCCGAGATGTCAAGGACATTGAGGCCAATAGGTCCAAGAGGGAGAACCATGGTGTTCGTTATCGAGCACCAGAAACTCAAGGCCGCCATAAGAAGATCCTTATCCATAGCAATCTCCATCGTTGAGAGTCTGATAGCGTCGTAGATTCCAAGAGCTTTCCACTCATGGCCGAAGAATTTTTCCATGCGATTAACCCAGGCGGTCCAGGTCGCAGTAGTCGAGGGCCAGGCTCCTTGGGGTTTTGAAATTTCCCACTTTGACCACTCAAAACCTTGACGCAAGGGCGCCAGGCAGTGGTCCTTCAGAAGGTTAGTGATGGTTGTGGGTACAGGTTTCTTGAACAGAGGCCCAAGAATTTGATGCGTGGCGCTTGAATCGCTCTCAAAGCGCAGGTTCTTGATGGCGCAGTGATCAATAAGGTCCTTGCATTTGTTGCATTCTTTGGAGAGTTGAGAGATGAAGGATGCCATTGTGGATGAAAAAAGGATTAAAAGGTGAATTTCTGGGTTGGAAATGCTTCGAGAAGAAGTTTTGGGTTTCTGAAGGTTCAAAGAAGCAAGGAAATTTCAGAAAGATTAGAAGCGTAAAATTGAAATGAAAAATGAAGGGGTATTTATAGGCACTTCGCAGGAAGACCAATCGGTTGGTTTTTGAAATTTGAAATGAACCAATCAATACGATTGCACGCCATGATGAGGATTCAGAGAATCTAGGTGAAAGGACTGAGGATCTCGTAAATTGAGGGCGTATCTCGCGGTTTCAGGACGCACGATTGCGTGTGACGGTGGATTTAATGCAAAAAGACATTTCGACGGTTGCGTGCGCCCAGGGGCATGATTGCGAACTGTTGGAGTGATCGAGGACCGACGCGTGGCAAGGATGGGAAGGATTCGAGGGAGAAATCATGACTCATAAATGGGTGTGGTTTGGTTTCCAGAGCAGACCATCGATTGCTGGAGGAAAGAAGAAACGTCGTTTCGCTTCTTCAAGGTCGGGGCTCGACCAAGGATAATAGGTCGACGTCCTCAGAAGCGAGGGGGCAATGTTTGGGCCCAAAATAATATTGGGCCGAATTTGGATTACCTTCGGCCCAGTGTCTTCTAATAGGCGCTGTGGGCTGACGTCATGGGCTGAGGGAATCAAGGTGACCGAGTATTAATTGGAGTGGAATGATGCGGATAAGTATGAGAATGTGATAAGAAGCCGAAACATATTAGGAGAAGGAATCCCAGGTAAGCTGAAAGATAAAAGCGAATCAAACCCACGATTGGAGGCAGGTTCAAAGTCCTAGTTGGATTGGGATCGGCCGAGACAGAGTTGGATTAGTATCGGCCGAGGTAGAGTTAGACTAGGAAGAGGATTTCTATCCAATGACGGTTTGGAGTATTTGCGCTACTATAAATAGAGGGGGGAGCATAACATTCAGGGTCTCCAACTCAACACATAAATCTGCCCTGCGCAAACTCTCGCTCTACGCGAAACCTCTCAACAACCTTGAGATTTTATTTTCCTTTTCGCCAACACATCTTCAGTTTGGATAAACAACACTGTGGAGGCAACTGGTGATATCTTCAATTTGGATAAACAGCACTGTCGCCGTAGAACCAGCCAGACTGCAGAGCACCTTCAGTTTGGATAAACAGCACTGCGTCGAGGCCGACTGGTTACCTATCCAAGTCTCGGTCGAGGAGGGCTTTCGAGTTCTTATCGACAGAGGTCATCTCACCAGCCTTCTCGGCGAAGTGAGGTGTTACGAGTTATTAGGCTCGGCACATTGAACGCCGAGTTATTTTATGATTGGATACTCACAGGTGAGCTTCAGAGCTCGGCATTTGGTATCGATTCGGCGTGCTTATACTTTCACAAATATAATCACTGTCACCGAATTCGGCGCCAGCGATTCGTGAACTTGGCAAGATTAGCAGCCTTGTCTTCAGGCTCTAGAACCCAAAGGCCGAGGCTTGTTCCTTCCTCGGCCGCAGTCGCAAGATTCAGAAGTCAGCCGCGCACACAACGCCACATCAACAAATTTTACTCATCGGCCGAGTTCGGTCGTCGAGTTGGCACGCCCCGCATTCAACCGAAGGACGTAGTTAGCTTATTAGTTACTCGGCCTGCGTGCCACGTAGGCTTGGTAGTTTTTAGGGTCAACAAGTTGATGTGCCCCTGAGAAAGCAGCTTAGTGACTAGTGAATTAGCTAGCTACCACTCTTCCCAGGCACAACCAGATCAAGTATATTTACACCTATGGAAGCAATTATATTGAGGACACCAGACATGTTAGAACTATACTTTCATCTTCCTACTATATCGGAATCGGACAAGCCATCTCTTGATAAAACTTCTGATTCGTTTCCACTTATGATATTCGCTTCAACCTCTTTTCTTCCTTTAAAAACTGCTGGCCTTGTTGGTACGGGTAATGGCGTGCTTTCATTTGTCAACATAGATATGACATCGGACATGGTGGACCGATCAGCTGCATCTTCTTCCACGCATAGCAGACCAACATTGATGCATCTTATCAACTGATTTTCAGTACATGAATCGCCTACCACTGGATCCATTAATTGTAGCCATGCACCTCCTGTCCACAACCCCCAAGCCTGAAATAAGCTAATATACATTTAGGATATCAGATTCTCTAAGTCTCACTTCAAAGAGGAAACATTTTAATAATAGAAAGATTTTATTTGACATACATATCCTACTACGTACGTTGATCATGCGATGTAGAAACTATTATTTTTCCTTCGAGTTATAATCCCAAGCATTAATATTCCAAAGCTATAGAAGTCAGATTTTGTAGGAAGGTTTCCCCCATGGCATACTCATGAAACCTGTAACATCTGCAAATAGAAAAGAACGCACGATTTAGTTTGTAAATACTTAAATGCATGACTAGTAATAAGAATGCACCTTCTTATTTATAACTAATTATTATGTCCCAACAATCCTATTCATGCTTCCTTCGAGTTCATTATGCGTGAAATCTTTGCCAAACCAAAGTCAGAAATTTTGGGGTTAATATTTTCATCAAGTGGTATGTTACTAGCTATGGAACCTTACCTTATAAACAGGTCCAAACCCCAAAAGTCGAACAAGGTTTGTATGTCGAAGATTAGATATGAGTATCAATTTATTTTTAAACGATCCAACGTTCTTTGCACCAAACATCTTTGTCATCCACCACTTTGTTAGTGATTTGTTGTAGGCGAATTGTTAATGGTTTTGTTATTCACTAATCATTACTTTGTTAGTGATTTGTTGTAAGTAAATTGTTGGTGATTTTGTCATCTACCACTTGTTTCTTCTTCTCTTATAAATGTGCGGGCATCCATATGATTGCAATTATATCAAGATTTTTTTAGTCAAAATGGTCTATGAGATTGACATAACTCTTCACTTAGGTCTTTGAGATTTGAAATCAATAAAAGTGGTCCTTAAATTTGTTCACCATCAATCATTTTGGTCATTTGGTGAACATTTTTGTTAAATAGGAACCAAAATGACAAAAATATTGTCATTTAACAAATAATGAGACAAAATAGTTTGACAAAAATTGATGATATTTTTATAATTTTATCCTTATTTAATGGACCTTTTTCATTGAATGGCCTAAATAATTGAGGGTGGACAAACATAGGACCACTTTTATTAGTTTCAAATCTTAAAGACCAAAGTAACGAGTTATGTCAATCTCATATACTATTTTAATTAATTAAAAAGCCTTACAATAATTAAGTTTTTTTTTTTTACCTTTTCCCTCAATGATTTAATTTTGTCAAACACATTTTTTTATTGGTATCATTATCACATGTACCTCGTTGTCCTTTTCTTTTTCACTTATTCACTTTACCGAGAAAAGAACGAAAATTCTCGTCGACGTCATCTTTTTTTGAGCTTAGAAACTTGATCTGTCTGCATTAAAAGAGAGAAAAAAAATAGAAAGAGAGAGCTCAGATGCTCTATAGGCCTGGTAATTTCTGACACGACCTGATAATCCGACCTGAAACGATACGAAATTAACAGGTGTTCGGGTCGACACGATAACAAATCGGGTCGTTATCGGGTAACCCAATAAGCACCAGTTAAGATAACGGGTTGGTTCGGGTATACACGTGGGTAACACGATACACGATAAGCAAAATATTATTTTATAATTTTATAACCCTAAAAAAATACTATAATAATTATATATATTAATTTAACAATTTTATACTCCTAAAAACTATAATGATTATATATATATATATATATATAAATTAAATTAAATTTTAAAAATTGGTGACCATTGGATCGGCTTAAATATACATACCATTTAATTTTTCAAGTGTTATACGTACAAAATAAATAAATTCAAATTTACTTAATAAATATATATATATATATATATAATATATACCATTGAACTTGATGGGATACGAATTCTACGAAACTAATTTCAACGATCCAACCGTCGAACTTGCTTGTATATGCTTCGAGATCACATACGCCAAAAATCGAAAAAAACAAACATTCAGAGATCAAGTAACGGGACAAAACTTTTCGACGGTTATAAACGAAAAATCACGATTTAACGGTTATTTTAACTCCCATTTTGATGATTTTTTATAGCTACACTCCTTTACCCTATATAAATACATGAATGAATTTGATCTTCAATTTAAAATATTTTACGCAAGTGAATACCACAAAATCCTATGTTATACTTAATGAAAGGATAAATAAACTTTAGTGAATCTATCGTTTTGATGTGATACACATTCTACGAAAACTAATTTCAATAATCCAACTGTCAAACTTATTTTTATATGCTTCGAGATCGCATACGCCAAAAATCGCAAAAAATAAACATTCAGAGATCAAGTAACGGGACAAAACTTTTCGACAGTTATAAACGAAAAATCACGATTTAACGGTTATTTTAACTCCGATTTTGATAATTTTTTACAGATACACTCCTTGACCCTATATGAATACAATGATTGAATTCGATCTTCAATTTAAAATATTTACACAAGTGGATACCACAAAAAAATATTTTTTACAGTGCAATATGTGCAAATTTAAGAAAAAAAATATTTTTTTCTTAACGGGTCACAATGGGTCGTTGGGTAAAGTGACCCGACCTGTTAAGAACATGTTAAGATAACAAGTGTGATACGACACGACCCGTTAAGATAACATGTGTTACACGAAAACAACGCGAACACGACATACACGACCCGTTTGCCAGATCTAATGCTCTAGAAGGAATGGGGAAGAATGGGAGGAAAAGGGAGAAAAGAACAGAAAAAGAGAAAAAACAGGTGGATAGAAAGAAAAAGGGGAGGAAAGCCAAAAGAGAAAAAGAAGGGGGAAAGAAATAATAGAGGAGATAAAAAAGGGGGAAGCAGATCCTCTCCTGAGCATCTGCCAACGGAGCCTAGGGATCAATTGATCCCAGCCCTTCAAATTGATCCTGCGGTCAAGAGCAGCCAACAGCCTTTCAAATTTTTTCACGCAACCCAAGGCAATTTTTTTGGCCTTTTACCATTCCCGCTCCTCTCTCTCTCTCTCTCTCTCAATCTGCTTGTTTGCGCCCTATTCCCTCTCCGAAGAAAAATCCAATTCCTGCATGCAATCTGGTGACGGAGGAGGGGGCGGGCCCAGCTGGTCGTACCGGATCGACGTCATCGGCTGCTTCGCCGTCTTCATCGTCCTCGGCCGTGTCGACGCCGCAACTGGGTTCTGATTCGGTGCAGCGTCAACAGCATCAGCAGCAGCAACAACAGCAGCAGCAGCAATTGGGGTGTAGACAGGTAATGATTGATATGTGTGGCTGGAAATTTGGTTTTATTTTGTGAGAATTTAGTTGAATTGGAATGTGGGCTTTGGAATTTGGAACCTGGAATCAGATCCTCTCCTGATCTCCAGCTTTATTGAATGTAGGGTCCGTAGCTCTTTCCTCAAGTAGAGGAATTTATGGAATTTGTTTCAATTAGGGAGTAAAAGTTAGGGGCAAATTCGAAAACAATCGAAAATTGTTACATGTATTTGATGCAGAAATGGATATTTTCTGAAGTTTTTTGGAAATTTGTGTTTTGATTTCAGTTAGAGGCAAATTTGTAGAAAAGATGGCTATGGTTGATGAAACCTTGTGCCATTTTAATCGATGAGCTGAAGAACGAAGACATGAGCTCCGTTTGAACTCAATCCGGAGGATTTCCACGATTGCCCGTGCACTGGGAGAAGAGAGGACCGGGAAGGAACTGATTCCTGTCCTCAGCGAGAACAACGATGATGAAGTACTGCTGCAATGGCGGAAGAGTTGGGGGTGTTTGTCCCCTATGTGGGTGGTGTGGATCATGCCAACGTTCTGCTCCCGCCTTTGGAAACGCTCTGCACTGTTGAGGAAACATGTGTGAGAGACAAAGCGATGATTCGTTGTGTAAAATTGGCGAGCAGATGAGAGAAAATGACTTGGTTGAATATTTCATTCCTTTGGTTAAGGTTAGATGATTTGATCATATTCCATTATTCAATTGTAGCTGTTTGCCTTCTCATTATGCTTTCACTCTGGACACATGATCTTGTGGTTTGACCTGGCAGATTGGGTTGTAGAGTGTATATAAAATGCCATGGTAGTAGGTTCACAATTCTAAAGTTTCGTTATCTCTTTTATTTTCTTTCCAGTTCATAAAATGTAATTATTCACAAAATCCTCTAGAACTTATATTTTGTTCACATTATCCCTATGAGAATGCTCTACCTCAGTGTATTGGAATGACTTATCTGTATTTCTCTCCATACATAATTTTGAATATAGAGACTTGCTGCCGGATAGTGGTTTACAGCCCGAGTTTCATCCTGCGTTTTGTTTCATATTGCTTACCCTAGTTCATGATGCAAACTTGTTCTTTGGACCAGGATAAGGCTTGGCGTGTTCGGTGGTTGCTAATCAATTACACGAGGTAGTCAGTTTATTTTGTGGCTTGGCTTCTATTGTGAATACTGTATTACTTGGATTAGGATGTTGTAATTATGTAAATGTGATTCAATTGTCCGATCTCTCTCTCTACCTACTTTGTTGAGTTCTAAATTAATTGATGCGTGTGTTGATGTTGGTATATATTAGGTCGGACCTGGTTGTTGATTATTGGCTCAAACAAGTTGATTGGCCAAATCCACTTTCGGCTAAGTGTTTCACTCAATGATGATGTTTGTGGAAAAAGCAAAGGTTGATTCATCATGATGCATCATGATGTTTGTGGAAGACAATAATGATGTTTGGGCATCATGATTGTGTTTGTGGAAAAAGCAAAGGTTGATTCCTTTTTTTCTTTGCTATTTATTTGCTAAGAGCCGAAGAGGAATAGAGGAGGAGAAGGAGAGAGCATCCAGCAAGAAGGAAAAATAAGAGTTGGGCAACAGAACATTTGTTGTTGTCATTTGTTATTTTTTCCCTTTCTCTAAATTGTACTCAATTTGTATTCCCTTTATATTCTTGAGTATGTGAGCTTGGGTATAGAAGGGGCTTGGGTTTCTGAGTATTAAACACTATTGTGTTCTCCCATTTGATTATAGTAGAATACTCGGTCCTCTCTAAACTGGATGTAGGCATTGCCGAACCAGTATAAATCTTGGTGTTCTTGTTGGTGTTGTTTTTTATCTCTTGCCAGTGGTTGTTTATTTTTACTCACGGTTAGTTGACGCTTCCGCACAACACTGGTGCCTGCATATGTTCGGCTTCAACGGGGTTAATGAGGCTGAAGTACGAATAGCTGCAGCAGGAAAAGTAACTAAGTTTTGCCGAATTTTGAATCCAGAACTTGCCATTCAGCAGATCCTTCCTTTTGTCCAGAACCTTGACGCCATGAAGTACTTTGTTTTTTTGCTTGTAAAGAGTACACTTTTTTTTTTTTTTCTTTTTTTTTTTTTTGTGTGTGTGGTGTAATTGACTCTGTTGGAGCACATTATTTGAAGAATGAATCAATGAGATTCTTATCTGAATAGACATAGCTCTAAGAAAATATACATGTGATATGTTTTCACTTCAAGAAGTAAAAGACGAACGTTAGGTAGACATTTACGTAATCAACTGAGGTAGACATTTACATAATAAGTTATGGTTTACAAAAACCTCTAGCTTTACATTCCCTAACTCATGCATTTGGATTTCTTAGTTAACTAAACTAAACAATAGCTGCACATTTGGAATCTACCAAAAAAAAAAAAAAACCAATGATGACCCAAAAATCCAAAACAATAGCCATCTATTTAAGCATGACTATTTCCAGTGATATTTTGATGAAGAAAAGGTTGATTCGGCATATGCGTATTATGTGGTTGTAACTACATTCAATAATTCAATTCTTTAAAAATTTCACAAACACGAAACCTATCCAACACGAAGCTAGTAGCATATTTGTGGTACAAATATGTCATCATATATTTCCTAAAAGGCACCACACAGAATTAATGAACAAGTATCTTGAACAGAAAGACTCAACTAAATACTGATACAACGAATCAACGAAATGTTTCACAAAGTTGGCATGCTGCAGAGCATATAGCAACTTAGTGTTACAGACAACTAGTCATCCCACACACATGATGATAACTTAAAGCTAAGAACTTCAAATGATGAGAATAGTTGTCACAAAATGAAGTAGAGATTCTAGAGAATAACAAAAACTAAAGACAACGGGATTCAGCAGCAAAACAAACCCACCTTCAGAACTCCATTAAAAAGACACAGGCCACAACATAGTTCTTTAGTGGAAGCCCCATTGGAGTTAATTCTAGTAAGCTCTTCTATGTCAGGCAGTGAGTCCCAGTATATAAAATGAAGCAACTCCTGTACAAGGACAAAATTAATGAGTGGCTAAGGATAAAATGAAGCTCTTCTATCGTCAACCTATCTTACATTTCTAATGAAGGAGGATAAGCACTACATGTAAAGCATAGTAATCCCCATGATAAACCGAATCTTACTACTTCTTGCTAGGCCACATTATACCACTTAATACCAAACAAAACAAATCACTACTGCAATGCAATACAGATTACTGACATCACTCATGCAATCCGCTAGCGATATTGCAGTTAAAGCACAGTAAACATGAGATCTACAGCAACATCTCCTCTTTTTCAGACATAAACATGCAGCAAATCCAATCTAATTGCAAAAATCTCATGACAAGAAGCTTTCAATAATGGAAGCCTAACCTTTATTATAGAAGACCAGTGGCAACCCGTTGATCGACCAAAGCGAGATGATGATTTCTTATGATTTCTCACACGCCAAGAGAGACTCTGTCACAGAGAGAGAAGCTCTCACCAAAATGGGAGAGAACTTGGGCTTATTATGGTACTTTTCGGAGGAAGGAGAGGAGATGCAGGATTGGATTTTTTTCCTGGAGGAAGGAAGCTGGTGATTAGGGGGCGGGAATTTCATAGAAACTGGAGCTTGGGGGAGCGGGAATAGGGCGCAAACAAGCAGAGAGAGAGAGAGAGAGAGAGAGAGAGAGAGGAGCGGGAATGGTAAAAGGCAAACAAAATTGCTTTGGGTTGCGTGAAAAAATTTGAAAGGCTGTTGGCTGCTCTTGACCGCAGGATCAATTTGAAGGGCTGGGATCAATTGATCCCTAGGCTCCGTTGGCAGATGCTCAGGAGAGGATCTGCTTAGGATCAATTTGAAGGGCTGGGATCAATTGATCCCTAGGCTCCGTTGGCAGATGCTCAGGAGAGGATCTGCTTCCAAAAAAGGGGAGAGAGACGGGACACTTGCACAGAGCCCCATATCGAAAGAAGGGGAGAAAACTAAGGATTGGCACTGTCCTGCTCCTTCCCAACGTCCCCAAATCGAATTCGAATCGTGTCGAAGAAGACCACAGACTCAGCCATCACTAGCCATGGCTGCGATTTTTGCTCGGAAATTTCTAATTCAGTTGAGTTGAGCTCTACCATTATACATGGAATTGAGGTTGCGTCCAATAATTTTATTAGTGTGTGGCTACATTGCTTTTAGAATGATTGAGATCCACTCCTGATTTGTGTTCGAGCTTGCGGATCACTCAATTTTAATTTTATTTTTCTCATTAGCTCAATCTACTGGCCCTTTCACAAAAATAAAAATATTTGAACGATATGGATCTCTCTCACTGCACCACAAACCACTTTTTGTAGCATTCAATAAAAGGAGTTTTAAAGAAACATTCCTGGTACTGTACACTTTTAATGAAAAATCACATTTTTACCTTTACCTGACACTATTCACTATACCTTTAAAAAGGACTTTTCGTTAAAAAAAAAAAATGGACTTTTCATTAGTTTTCCTTTCAATAAATGCTATAAAAAGTGTTCTATATCATTTTCTCAAATGCTATTAGTAGGCCATGCAACAGAAAGTTTTGCGAGTAAATTGTTGTTTGACGTTTTGAACTATCATTTCAGTTGAAATTGATCTCTTAAACTATTTTTTTGGTAAATTAACTTCATGAATTATTTAAAATCAGCCAATTAACCCCTTACCGTTAGATTGTGAAATCAATTCCGTCAACGTCAAGGGTAAATTAATCATTTCACCATCAATTCTTACTTGTCAGCTATAACCACCAATAAAATTTTGACATATGGATACAGAATAATTCAAAAACATATAGCATGAAGAGAAAACATAAAAATAAAAAAAAACATAAAAAAAAAAAAGAAAAAAAACAAACAAACAAACAAACATTTACATAACGGATCATCTTACATTGTCATTACACATTATTTTGTCTTCACATGTCATAATTTCATTGACGGTTATAATTGAGAATTAAGAATTGATGAAGAAAAGACTAATTTTCTTTTGAATTTGACGAAATAGTTGATGAAATCTACCGACAAGGTGTCAATTAGCTAATTTTTAATAGTTCAGGAGGCTAATTTAAACTGGAGTAATAGTTTAAGGGGTCAAATAGCAGTTTATTCAAGTTTTACACCTTCAATAGCATTTTTCAACCATAAAGGAATTGCTATGAAATGTTTGCTACTATAGCATTTTCATACGATTCATAGCATTTGGCGACATATATAGGAAGCGTCTATTACATTTATGAAATACATCGTTATACGATCAATTATCACTTTGAAAACAGTAACCAAACCAAGAACTTTTTCTTTTATGACAAATCACCAATGTCATATCATCATTCAAGCAATTACAACCATACGATATCTCAAATTTTTATACAAAGAGAATTCAAACAAAACGAATATAACCATATACTCAAATATTCATCATATCAGCCCTTTTAACCATTGCAACAGCTCCATTTTCATCTCGCGTAATAATATAAATCAAAAGTTATTCAATGATGAAAATACCTCAAATAGACCACACATAATCAACATAAACAGACATGTTCCGCTCAACGAAAATTGAATTAAAAGGGAAACAACCAGAGCAAAACTCCAAGAG
The DNA here is from genome assembly GCA_036320875.1 of Cotoneaster glaucophyllus. Taxonomy (NCBI): domain Eukaryota; kingdom Viridiplantae; phylum Streptophyta; class Magnoliopsida; order Rosales; family Rosaceae; genus Cotoneaster; species Cotoneaster glaucophyllus. Next base: position 9,628,711 of record CM070059.1, on the reverse strand, counting down.
TTATTTACAACAAGAAGCAGAGATTGTAAATAGACATGCCACTAAGGTCGCTCAACAAAAAAATACCAACTACGTAAAATCCTAATACATTATGACTTGTAACCAGAGATTGAAAATAGATATGCCAACATATGTATGAATTTAGAACAAGAATCAAGTTTTGGTGATTACATAACTCTAAAAATATGTTATTCGAATCTAGTTCGATCATCCAGTTAGAAAAACCTAGCAAATCGGAGAGCAAAGAAAGGTAAACATGTGACTATTAATAATGATAATAAACGCCACTCACTAATATTCATCTCCAAGACCACCAGTTTCTCTTGCACAACGGTGCCTGTGCAAAACAATCGAGTTTCTGCACGGTACAAACGCAACAGTTTATTTCCTTTAAAGTTGATGCAGTCTTGTTTACTAACCAATTTAATTCACATAAGCAAGACAATACATATAGCTAAAATTAGCTAGTTTGTCAAACAACATATGTACGTGCGTGAAACATGCATAGCTCTAATCTTAAGAAACCTTACCCAAAGTTGTGTGCGTGTATGTTTCAGTGGTACAAGGGGTCCTTCTGTCTTGTTCTACATCTATTTTGTTGATTGGTTATCTTCTTAAAAGTTTTGTCGGCCACTTGAACTTTAAAGTTTAAATCAGTTCAGACCTAATAATTTGCTTTAGATTTAGGGCTTATCACTCAGTTACAACCAACAAAGAACAAAGGTTAGGCAGATAATACATCTCTATAGTCATTCATGGCTAGCTGCAGAACTTGCTTGCTCATATTTTCAAGCTTAGTGGTGTGGACTTATTATTATACTGCTGCAAGGGCACAGGACACACTCAAACCAGGTGACGCACTCAAACCAGGTGACACACTCAAACCAGGTGAGTCTCTCAACTCCACAACTTATTTATGTTCTGCAATGGGGACCTTCTGCATAGGTTTCATTGTATACGACAAATCGAATTCCAGCCAGTTGTGCATATGGGGACGTGATGCTAATAACCAAGGATGGATTGCCAGCCGAGACAAACCTGTTTTATACCCAACAGGAGTTCTTACCTTGGACAAGAACAAAACATTGAAAATTATGGACCAGGGCAGGACACAGTTGGAGCTTTACTCTGCCAGTATAAAAACTGCAAATACTAACACTAGTACTGTGGTGGCTACTCTACTGGATTCTGGCAATTTTATCCTACAAGAAGTGAACTCTCTGGATGGATCGAAAAATTGGCTTTTGTGGCAAAGTTTTGATTATCCAACGGATACTCTTTATCCAGGCATGATATTAGGGGTTAACCATAGAAACGGGCATATTTTGTCACTTACTTCATGGTCAAGTGAGTACAATCCAAAGCCGGGGCCTTTCACCCTTGAATGGGACTACAAAATGCAAGAATTGCATATTAAGCACCGTGGGGTGGTTTACTGGACTAGTGGAGCCCCTACAAGTAAGAGATATAAGCTGCTAATGAAGAGGTATAATTTTAGCATTGTTTCGAACGAAAATGAAGACTACTTCACTTACCACTCTCTAAACCAGACTTCGACATCAGATGGCTGTTAACCTCAACTGGACTACTATACGACTTTGATGGAGTTGATATTGCAAGAACAGATAACTGTTATGGCTATAACACAGATGAAGGGTGCCAGAGATGGGCGGAGAAGCCAACTTGCAGACATGTTGGTGACATATTCGAGCTAAAAAGTGGTTTCTTCAGAAAAACCACCTCAAATTCAACCTTCCCAATTGATTCTAATACAAATCTAAGTATTAGTGATTGTAAAGATGCTTGTTGGAAAAATTGCGAGTGCCTTAGATTCAACTTTCTATATGAAGATGTCTGGATGTCAATATTATACCGGAGTAAACTGGGAGTTCATTCAAGACTTTAGTGGTGATACTACAGTGGGTTTTTATATGTTGAAAACAAAGTCACCTCGCAGTAATGGTAAATTTCTATATGTTTCTATATCATACCTTCCTCACACACACACACACACACACACAAACAAACACACACTAGTATATATGAAATTAAATGGAAGTACATTTACTAAATCAAGCAGATACAAAAAAGCGGATATTTATTGGCACTGGTATCACAGTTGCTACTCTACTACTAATGGTCCCCTGCATCGCCTGGTATGTACTACGAAGAAGAAAATTTGTACTTTCAGGTACACAAAGTTGTTCACATCAATGAAATTTTTGTCATGAATGTAAAATTCATTTTGTACCTTAATTTACATAGGCGAGAAAGAGACAAATATCATTGAGGATGAATTGCTTGACTTCATGAAATCTGATCGACCAACTGATGCCAATGCACGTCAAAATGATGGAAATATGAGACATGATTTAAGTGTCTTTAGTTATGCATCTGTAATGGCTGCCACATGTAATTTCTCACAAGAAAACAAGCTCGGACAAGGGGGATTTGGTCCGGTTTATAAGGTAAGGTTTTAAATCATAGTGTTATTTCGTCCACTGATGCAAAAACTTATAGCTGATCAGGTGAATTATTGTGCATCATTAATTCAGGGAAAATTGGTGACGGGACAAGAAGTAGCTGTTAAGAGGCTTTCAAAATGTTCAGGGCAAGGAACATTGGTTTAAGAATGAATTGATACTCATATATGAACTCCAACATAAAAACCTTGTCAAACTTTTTGGATTTTGCATTCATGGTGAAGAGAGGATGCTTATATACGAGTATATGCCAAGCAAAAGTTTGGACTACTTTTTATTCGGTTGGTAACACGTGCTTTAATCCTACTGCTTGATTTATTTTTGTTTCGGATTTGTGCGATAAGTCAAAAATACACAGATAATTATCAATCTACTAATTCTTCTATATGCCGAGCAGATTCAACAAGAGTCACGCTACTTGATTGGAAGAAGCGTTTCAGTATAATTGAAGGAATTGCTCAAGGATTGCTTTACTTGCACAAGTACTCAAGAGTTACTGTAATTCATAGAGATTTAAAAGCAAGTAGCATACTACTTGATGAAAATATGAACCCCAAAATATCTGATTTTGGTATGGCAAGGATTTTCAAGCATAATGAACTAGAAGCAAATACTAATAGGGTTGTCGGAACATAGTAAGTAAACAATAAATTGGTCTTTCATCTCTTTCAGTTTGCTATATTATATAACATGGATTATTTATGTATGCCAAAGTAATAAAACAAGTGTCTTTTTCTATTTGGTAACAGTGGTTACATGTCTCCTGAGTACGCCATGTTGGTATTCAGTCCACCTTCATCACTAATAAAACTTGAATAAAAGTGAAAAAAATAGAAATATTTTTTTTATGTGGAAGGAGTAGCAGCTTGCTGCAGAGAGAAAGAAGTCGGAGAGAAAAGATAGCTCAACTATTTTTTTCAGAGTGTTTTTACTTTACAGCACATGACCGACTTATATAAGAATAGTCAGCCCAATTTCTACAGATCTTAGCCATACAGGTGGCATTAGATCCGAGTTCCAGCATCACTTTATATTACAGAATCAGTTTCTGCAATAGATCAGTTTAAGTAAAGCATACAGAATCAGTTTAAGTAAAACATTAACTTTAACACTCCCTCTTAATGCTTTGCTGCTTCACTCCCAAAAGTTCTCTTAGGTATATGAATCTATCCTTTGGTAATGCCTTGGTGAAGATATCAAAAACTTGATCTTCTGTCCTGCAGTACACCACATCCACTTGTCTTCCACAGCACCTCTGATGTAGTGATGTTTCAGAGCAATATGTTTTGATTTACCATGACAGACAGGATTCTTGCTCATGGCAATAGCTGACTTGTTGTCACAAAGGATAGGAGTTGCTGATTCTTGTTTCTCACCAAAGTCTTGCATAATTCTTCTCAGCCACACTGCTTGAGAAGTTGCAATTGAAGCCGACACATACTCAGCCTCTGCCGTTGATAGTGCAACTGATTACTGCTTCTTAGACGCCCAAGAGAATACACCAGTCCCCAATGTAAAAGTATAGCCAGATGTGCTCTTCAAGTCATCCACACTACCTCCCCAATCACTATCACAGAACCCATACAATTTTGGCTCAACATTCCTTTCATACATAATACCAAAGTCAAGTGTACCTTGTATGTATCTTAGGATCCTCTTTGCATCTCCATAGTGAATGCAAGTAGGCTTGTGCATAAATCTGGACAACAAGCTTGTAGCATACATAATATCGGGTCTAGTCGCTGTCAAATACAACAAACTCCCAACTAGGCTTCTATACACAGATTCATCAGTATCACCACTACCATCTTCTCTTTGAAACTTTTCATTCACAACTAGAAGTGTTGCAACAGGCTTGCAACCAACCATTTTGAATTTTTCTAGAAGTGTTTTTGCATATTTCTTTTGAGTAATAAAGATACCATCATTTGATTGAATGATACTAATTCCCAAAAAATAATGCAACATGCCTAGATCACTCATCTCATATTTCCTCATCATGTCTTTCTTGAAATTCAAGATCATTTTATCACTACTTCCAGTATAAACCAAATCATCAACATATAAGGAAACGATAAGGATATCTGAAATACCTTCGGTTTTGACATAGAGGGCAGGTTCATTCTCACTTCTTTGAAATCCCCTTTCATTGAAATATGAGTCGATCTCTCCATACCATGCTCTCAGAGCTTGTTTCAGGCCATAAAGTGCCTTCTTAAGCTTGTACACTTTGTGCTCTTGTCCTCTCAGAACAAATCCTTGAGGTTGATCAACAAAAACCTCTTCTTTTAGGACTCCATTTAGGAAAGCAGACTTGACATCAAGTTGGTGTAGAAACCACCCCTTCTGAGCAGCTACAGAAATAAGGCCTCTGATTGTTTCATGTCTAGCTACTGGAGCAAAGGTTTCTTGGAAGTTAATCCCAGGTTTCTGAGAATAACCCTTTGCTACCAATCTAGCTTTGTTCCTTTGAACGGAACCATCTTGATTGAGCTTAGTCTTATAAATCCACTTCACTCCAATGACGGAGTTATCACAAGGTCTGTCCACTAGTTCCCATGTCTTGTTTTTCACAATGACATTGATCTCCTCTTGTATTGCAGTCTTCCATGTATCTTCTTTCACTACATCATCAAAATTTTCTGGTTCTACAACACAGAAATTGCAGCTTTCATAGACTTCATTTAAGCTCCTTAACCGAACCGGTGTTGAACTTGGACTCGAAGATGTAGAAGAGTGAACTTGAGGACTGTTTTCAGGTGACATTTGTGGAATTTCCAGCTCAATTTGCTCTTCATTTTGCTGATTTTCTTCTTCAATTCTGATTAGTGCAGATTCCTCTTGGATGGTTGCTTGATTCCAATCCCACGAAGATTTCTCACTAAAGAGAACATCTCTACAAACGACAACTTTCTTCCTTTTTAAATTGTAGAGTCTGTACCCTTTTGTGTGTGAAGCATAGCCTACGAAAATGCATCTTTCACTTGACTCATCAAGTTTTTGTCTTAGTTCTTTCGGAACATAAGCAAAGCAGATTGACCCAAACACTCTCAAGTGATTCACGGAAGGCTTTCTTCCACTCCATGCCTCAAATGGTGTCTTGTCTTCAACTGCCACTGTCGGATGCCTATTCATCAAGTAAACCGCTGTATTAATTGCCTCACCCCACAAATATTGAGGCATTCCCTTGTCATGCAATATTACCTTAGCCATTTCGACTATGGTTCTGTTTTTCCGCTCAGCTACTCCATTTTGTTGTGGAGTGTAGCTGACAGTAAGCTGCCTTTCCAAGCCAATATCTTGACAAAACTTATCAAATTCTGTAGATGTGTACTCTCCTCCTCTGTCACTTCTAAGAACTTTGATTAGATAACCAGATTGTCGCTCGACCAAACCTTGAAACTTCTTGAAAATTGAGAACACTTCTTATTTCTGTCTTAGAAAGTATACCCAAGTCATTCTGGAATAATCATCCACGAAGATTAGGAAATACTTGTTTCCCACTTGAGTAGAGGTCTTCATGGGTCCGCAAACGTCTGTATGAATCAATTCCAATAGAGCTTTTTCTCTCCAAGCTGTACCATGCGGAAATGAATCTCTATGTTACTTCCCAAGTGCACACCCTTCACAGATTTCTTCATTTTCTTGGATACTCGGCAACCCATGCACCATTTCTTTTTCTTGTAGCTTCTTGAGACTTTGAAAATTCAAGTGGCCAAGCCTTTTATGCCATAGCTTTGAATCTTCTTGCCCTTCCATCTTGAGTGCAGATTGAGTTGCATACTCAATCGTAAGAGGAAAACTTCTACTCTTCCTCATCTCAATCTTAGCCAAGAGTTGTTTACGATTCCTCCTATCATATATCTTGCAAGTATTGTCTCCAAAATATAAGTAGTAGCCATGCTCAATGAGTTGTCCAAGACTTAGCAAATTTTGCTTCAAATCAGGAACTAACATGACATCCTTGATGAACATCTTCCCATTCTTCGTATGCACGGCAATAGTACCTCTTCCCAATGTATCAACAAGCTGCCCATTTCCCATCTTCACTCGGGTTAGGTTTGTAGTGTCAATATTATTAAGAATGTTCTTATTCGCCGTCATATGATTGCTACAACCGCTGTCCACAAACCAAACTTTAGCTTCTTCTTGGACAGTTGTATCATGACCAACATAAAACATATTGGTCTCTTCACCTTCTGCTTCGGTGTAGTGAGCTAGCTGATTATAGTTGGATGTACAATCCTTTTGCATATGCCCAAATCTGCTACACTTGTGGCATTTCACTTTTCCCTTGAACCAACATTCACCGGAATGAGCTTTGTCACAAATTTTGCATTTCGTAACATAAGAACTCTTCTCAACCTTTTTCTTCTCTTCAAAATTACCCTTTCCTTCCCACTTTTTGTTTTTGCCTTTCCAATTCTTGTTGGACTTGGCTTTGCTTTGACTTGAACTAGCTTCATTTTTTGGATTCACTGTAAGTGTTTGGAAAGCATTTTCTACATCATTGTTGTCATGCCTGGATAGTCTCTGAGCAAAACCTTTGAGTGAACCAATCAACTCTTCAACACTCAAAGTTGACAAATCCTTAGTCTCTTCTATGATTGAAACTATGTTGTCATACTTCCTTGGCAAGCTAATTAGATACTTCTGAACTATTCTCTCATCAGACAAGGTTTCACCATAACTTTTCATTTGATTAATAATCTCAGACAATCTACTCAGGTAATCATCAAGAAATTCATCATCTTTCATTCTTATGTACTCAAAATCTTTTCTCAAAGATTGGAGTTGGACAGCCCTTACCTTAGTAGAGCCTTTATAGACTTTCTCCAGCACATCCCAAGCTAATTTTGCACTTGTCTCATTTGAAATTCTTGGAAAAATTTCATCTGAGATAGCATTTTGGATGACCCCAAGAGCTTTTGCATCTCTCTTGATGTTTTCCTTCAGTTCCTTTGTCTGAGCCTCTGTCAAAGCCATAGTACTTAGAGGAACCACATAGCCATCTTCAACCATGCTCCACAAATCATGAGATATAAAAATTATTCTCAACTTTGTCCTCCAGAAGTCGTAATTCACTCCACTGAAGATAGGAGTTCGAATCTCTCCACTACTACTTGAACCAGCCATGAATTTGAAAATTTTGATTCTAGGGTTTCACTTAGAATTTTCCCCCTTTTTGAGAATCAAAAAACGCCCCACTCCTTGATCAGATTGGCTCTGATACCATGTTGGTATTCAGTCCACCTTCATCACTAATAAAACTTGAATAAAAGTGAAAAAGATAGAAATATTTTTTTCATGTGGAAGGAGTAGCAGCTTGCTGCAGAGATAAAGAAGTCGGAGAGAAAAGATAGCTCAACTATTTTTTTCAGAGTGTTTTTACTTTACAGCACATGACCGACTTATATAAGAATAGTCAGCCCAATTTCTACAGATCTTAGCCATACAGGTGGCATTAGATCCGAGTTCCAGCATCACTTTATATTACAGAATCAGTTTCTGCAATAGATCAGTTTAAGTAAAGCATTAACTTTAACACGCCATGGAGGGCCTCTTTTCCATAAAATCTGATGTTTATAGTTTTGGAGTGTTAATGCTTGAAATTGTAAGCGGCAGGAGAAACAATAGCTTCTACAATGCTGATCGCCTGCTTAATATAGTAGGATATGTATGTCATTCCAATCTTAATTGTGACCAAAAAATTTTGTTCGTGGTTTTAGGTGTGTGATTCTAATTAAATACAATCCTGCATGTTTCAGGCGTGGGAATTATGGAAGGAAGGCACAGTTCTAGAATTAATGGATCCAGCATTAGCTGATTCATGTATCAAAGATCAATTGTTAAGATGCGTTCATGTTGGTTTACTATGCGTGGAAGAAAATGCAGCTGATCGGCCTACCATGTCAGATGTCGTATCTATGTTGACAAATCAAAGCACACCGTTGCCATTGCCTGCAAAGGCAGCATTTTTTACAGGAAGAAATGTGGTTGAAGATGGTTCGAGTGGAAAAAAATCAAAATTTTTTTCATCAAATGAGATATCCAATTCCACCGCTGTGCCGCGATGAATTTACGTCCTACTATGCTTACGGTTTGCCTGAATTTTTGCTTGCTTTTATATGTATGATGGAAGTATTCTAGTTGGAAAATTACTTTTTCCTCACAAACTAATGTACCTGTGGAAATATCAACTATAATAGCTGTTGGCATTATGTGCTCTCTGTTCTCTGCTGTAAAACGTTCAGTTATATATAAGAGCAAATGGATGAAGCAAGACGAACGATACTTTCATGTGTTAGAATCTACCTGATCAAGTTATGCAGCAGCGGTAGCAGTTCCAGTTCATATAATTACTGTTGATGTGCCCCTGAGGAAACAGCTTAGTGAGTTAGCCTCCTTCTTCCTCAGGCACAAGATCTTAAATCAAAACGTATTTTCCAGATCATGTAGTACACCTATGGAAGCAAGTATACTGAGGAACACCAGGCATGTTAGTACTATACCTTCATCTTCCTACTATATCGGAGTCGGACATGCCATTTGGCTGAAAGACAGGAGGGTTTTCTCTTTCTCCCTACTAATATTATGACTCACTTGTTGGTCTCTCCTTCCTCCTATTGTTTGTCTATTGATAAAACCTCTGATTCGTTTCCACTTATTATATTCGATTTTTCATTTTTTTTTTGAGAAACCTCGACGGTATGAGAGATTTTATTGATAACAAGAAAATAAGTTACACCTAGTTGGGGGATATAAACTTTACCTCTCATAAAACATAGATATGAGACATCAGACGTGGTGGGCCGATCAGCTGCATCTTCTTCCATGCATAGCAGACCAACATTGATGCATCTTATGAACTGATCTGAAGTTCACGAGCTTCGTGCGACAGGCCATGCACGATCAAAATTTCATCGCACAAGATTTTGAACGACGTAATTGTACTTTACGAAACAAACTTATTTCGTCTCACAAAATATTTTTTGTAGTAGTGTACGTTGAGCATGCGATCAGCATTGTAGAAACTACTATTTTTCCTTTGAGTTATAATCCCAAGCGTTAATATTCCAAAGCTATAGAAGTCAGATTTTGTAGGAAGGTTTCCCCTATGGCATACTCATCATGAAACATGTAACAACTGCAAATATAAAAGAAGGCAAGATTTAGTTCGTAAATACATAAATGCATGATTAGTAATAAGTTCTTATTTATAACTAATTATTATGTCCCAAAAATCCTATTTGTGTTTCCTTCGAGTTCATTATGCGTGAAATCGTTGCTACACCAAAGTCAGAAATTTTGGAGTTAATATTTGCATCAAGTAGTATGTTACTAGCTTTGAAACCTTACCCTATAAACAGGTCCAAACCACAAAAGTTGAACAAGGTTTGTATGTCGAAGTTTAGATATGAGTATCAATTTATTTTTAAACAATCCAACGTTCTTTGCACCAAACATTTTTGTCATCCACCATTTTGTTAGTGATTTATTGTAGGCGAATTGTTAATGGTTTTGTAATTCACTAATCACTACTTTGTTAGTGATTTGTTGTAAGTAAATTGTTGGTGGTTTTGTCATCTACCACTTGTTTCTTCTTCTCTTATCAATGTGTGGGCATCCATATGACTCCTATTACATCAAGATTTTTTTTAGTCAAAATGGTCCATGAGATTAGCATAATTCTTCACTTAGGTTTCAAAAGATTTGAAATCAATAGAAGTGGTCCCTGAATTTGTTCATCATTAATTATTTTGGTCATTTGGTGAACATTTTTGTTAAATAAGAACCAAAATGATAAAAATATTGTCATTTAACAAATAATGAGACAAAATAATTTGACAAAAAATGATGATATTTTTGTCATTTTATCCTTATGTAATGGACATTTTTTTATGAAATGAACAAAATAATTGAGGGTGGACAAACTTAGGACCACTTTTATTAGTTTCAAATCTTAGTAACCAAAGTCATGAGTTATGCCAATCTTAGAAACCATTTTAATTAGTTAAAAAGCCTTACAATAATTAAGGTTTTTTTTTTCTTTTCCCTCAATGATTTAATTTTGTCAAACGTATTTTTTTATTGATATCATTAATCACGTGTACCTCGATGTCCTTTTTTTTTATCACTTATTCACTTTACCCAGAAGAGAAGGAAAATTCTCGTCGACATCATCTTTTTTTGAGCTAAGAAACTTGATCTGTCTACATTAAAAGAGAGAAAAAAAATAGAAAGAGAGAGCTAGGGTGCTCTAGAAGGAACGGGGGAAAACGGGAGGAAAAAAGGAGAAAAGAACGGAAAATAGAAAAAAGAGGTGGGAAGAAAGAAAAGGGGAGGACGGCCAATAGAGAAAAAGATTGGAGGATAATACTTAGGTACTGCCTATTCAGTACCCAATTTACTCACCATATCATGTGGCCCAATAAGAGTGTAACATCTGTCCATTTATACTTTCTCAGATCAATGTAACCAAACACAAACTTTTCCTTTAAACCTGTGACCAAACATAACCTTTCTTCTTCCTCCCTTCCTGCAAATTCGAAGTCCTTGATCGGATCCCATCTCAACTCCTCCTCCTCCTCCTCCTCCTCCAACCTCCCTCCTCCGTCGAACCACCCTTGTCCCCTCCAACCTATCTTCTCCCTCGTTGCCCTTCCTCTGCAAATCTGATGCATGAAATTTGATTACACATGATCAAATTCGATTTGGGCTTAATCGATAGGTTGGTGGTGATAAGGTCATTGAGATTTGCCACATAGATAGGTTGGTGGTGATAAGGTCATATTCGATTTGGGCTTAATCGATGGAAACTTTGGAGGAAGAAGTGTGTGTGCTTGACGGAGGAGAATTGGGCTAGGGCTGAGATCTCTGGCGTTAGCAGGAAGGGAGGAAGAAGAAAGGTTATGTTTGGTCACAGGTTTAAAGGGAAAGTTTGTGTTTGGTTACATTGATTTGAGAAAGAATAAATGGACAGATGTTACAATCTTATTGGGCCACATAATATGGTGAGTAAATTGGGTATTGAATAGGTAGTACCCAAGTACTATCCAAATAAATAAAAGTAGAGGACGACCAACAGAGAAAAAGAGGGAGGGAGACGGGACACTTGCACAGAGCCCCATATCGAAAGAAGGGGAGAAAACTAAGGAATGGCACTGTCCTGCTCCTTCCCAACGTCCCCAAATCGAATTCGAATCGCGTCGAAGAAGACCCATAGACTCAGCCATAACTTAGACATTGTCCTTCTATGATTTGCTAGCAGTAGGAGCTGCTGCTGATTTTTTCAGCAGCCAAGCTTTCTTCATAATTTTATTAATGTGTGGCTACATTGCTTTTAGAAGGATTGAGATCCACTTCAGATTTGTGTTCGAGCTTGCAGATCATTCAATTTTTTTTTTCTCGTTAGCTCAATCTACTGGTCCACTTCACAAAAATAAAATAAAAAATTGAACGATCTAGATCTCTCTCACCACACCACAACCACTTTTTGTAGCATTCAATAAAGGAAACTTTAACGAAAAGCTCCCGGTACTGTTCACTTTAACGAAAAACTACATTTTTACACTAAAAAATCAATCTTGATACTATTCACTTTACCCTTTATTTTGTCTTTATTGTTAAAACTCAAAGTTTTCAAATCCTTTTCATTAGTTTTCTTTTCAATAAATGCTATAAAAAGTGTTCTATATCATTTTCTCAAATGCTATAGTAGGCCATTCTATAGAAAGCTTTACGGGTAAATTGTTGTTTAACCTCTTGAACTATCATTTCAGTTGAAATTGAGGGCTTAAAGTATTTTTTTGGTAAATTAACCACTTGAACTATTTAAAATCAGTCAATTAACCCCTTGCCGTTAGATTGTGGAATCAATTCCGTCAAATTCAAGGGCAAATTAGTTATTTTATTATCAATTGTTACTTGTCAGCTATAACTACCAATAAAATTTTGACATATGGACACAGAATAATTCAAAAGCATATAGCATAATGAGAAAACATAAAAAATATAAAAATAAAAACCAAACATTTACATAACGGATCATCTCACATTGTCATTACACATTATTTTGTCTTCACATGTCATAATTTCATTGGTGGTTATAATTGAGAAGTAAGAATTGATTAAGAAAAGACTAATTTCCCTCTGAATTTGACGAAATAGTGGATGAAATCTACTGACAAGGTGTCAATTGGCTAATTTTTAATAGTTCAGAGGGTTAATTTACTGAAAAAACAGTTCAGGAGACTGGAGTAATAGTTTAAGGGGTCAAATAGCAGTTTATTCAAGTTTTACACCTTCAATAGCATTTTTCAACTGCCATAAAGGAATTGCTATGAAATGTTTTTCATAGCATTTTTCGAATGCTACTATAGCATTTTCATACAATTCATAGCATTTGACGACATATATAGGAAACGTCTATTACGTTTATGACATACATCGTTATACGATCAAATATCACTTCGAAAACACTAATTAAACTAAGAACTTTTTCTTTTATTACAAATCACCAATGTCATATCATCATTCAAGCAATTACAACCATGCGATATCTCAAATTTTTTATACAAAGAGAATTGAACTAAACGAATATAACATATACTCAAATATTAACCATTGCAACAACTCCATTTTCATCTCGCGTAATAATATAAATCAAAAGTCATTCAATGATGAAAATACCTCAAATAGACCACACATAATTAACAGAGGCAGACATGTTTCGCTCAACAAAAGTTGAATTAAAAGGGAAACAACCAGAGCAAAACTCCAAGAGTTATTTACAACAAGAAGCAGAGATTGGAAATAGACATGCCACTAGGTCACCCAACAAAAAAATACCAAATACGTAAAATCCTAATACATTATGACTTGTAACCAGAGATTGAAAATAGATATGCCAACATATGTATGAATTTAGAACAAGAATCAAGTTTTGGTGATTACATACCTCTAAAAATATGTTATTCGAATCTAGTTTGATCATCCAGTTTGAAAAACCTAGCAAATCAGAGAGCAAAGCAAGGAAAACATGTGACTATTAATAATGATCATAAACGCCACTCACTAATATTCATCTCCAAGACCACCAGTTTCTCTTGCACAACAGTGCCTCTGCAAAAGAATCGAGCTTCTGCACGGTACAAACGCAACAGTGTATTTCCTTTAAAGTTGATGCAGTCTTGTTTACTAACCAATTTAATTCACATATGCAAGACAATACACATAGTTAAAATTAGCTACAAAATAAACATGAAGGGACAAAAAAAGATCAGAAAAACTTGCCACTGAACTACGTGCTGCAACATGTGCCTCAGAAGTTGCAACATGTGTGTCAGGAGATGCCTCACTTGGTAGATCATTACGCTGAGATTTAATGTGTAACTAAACTACTTCACAAATATTCAAAATGATCCCAATGTTATTAAATTACTAACTTGATTTTTCACGCACCAATTCCGTCAATGGTTTAACCTGATTAGTTAAATTGTGCACCTTTTCATCCATTTGGTGATTACGAAATTTCTGTCGTGAAATATTGCAAGCTTTGTAGGAGGAACACCACCTTCAACTCCTCTTGCACGACCATGTCGCTCGGCACCAAAAACTTTGGAAAGAATGTCACCTCGAAAACCAGATGATGATCCATTTCCATATTGCTTAATTTTTTTCCTAATGTTGCGCATCAAAGTTAAGACCTCAATAGTCTCTGCAGCAAGAAAATTGGATGATGGTCTGCACTTTTTCTTTTCTACAAAATAGAAACATAAATGTAGTAGACACATTGTAGAACACAAAATAAAATTAGTAAATTGTTCTTGTCCTGTAGAAAAGAAGGCACTAGAAGGAAATGTAATTACCAAATCCTCCGCCAAACTAGCAGATCCTTTGTGACTACACGTGTGCGGGAATTGCTTAGACTTCATCTCTTTGAATATTTAGCTGGAATTTAAAGTTGTGTTAACAAAGTTGTGTTAACAAGGGTCCTTATCCTTATCAATCTCTCTGGGCAACATACAGTTCTGTAAGCCCTACTGCAATAAGAGCATCAGAGACTCTAATTTGTTGACGTTCCAAACCCCAATAAATAGTGCAAATACAATAACTTCAATTTTTTTTATCGATAATTTGGATGTGAAAACATCTGAATGCGTGCAAATGCCAAAACCTCAGTTCCATCTTCTCATACATCACTAATTACGCTATCGAAAAAAAACTGAATCAGAGACTCTAACTTGTTGCCTTTCCAATCACCAAACCCAACCAATTTCAATGCTTTCTCAATAACACAAATTACCCAATCGAAAAAAAAAAAAAAAAAAAAAAACCAAATCAACACGAAAATTTCAGAAAATATGAAGAAATTAAAAAAGGCTCAGAGAGTAAATTTAAGTTGGCATCAACGAGGCCAAAAACCAGAGCTCTCAAAGTTTGATGACTACTAGAAATTATAATTTTGCCGACAAATTATAAGCCGACAAAGCAAAATTTTATCGACACAAGAGTCCTTTCTCGACGAAAATTTTAATAAATACTCATGCCATAACCAATTTACAACATCAATCTTAGCCGAGAAAATTGGAACGTTAGCCGACGATCATTTTGTAGGCGTAAATTCGATGCCTTGACTAATTTTGTTTTGACGGGTAAACTTTGGCAGGAACTTTTCTCGCTATATTGAAATATTAGCCGACGATGTGAGGCAACAAAGTATTTCATCGGCAAATTGATTAGAGAGTCAATAAAGTATGTCAGCAATTGTAAATTTGAATACGGTTTTCTGTAATCATCCATTCTAATTGGACAAGCATGCCAAGTTTTCTAAAAACATAACATATAATTATAAGAACAAACTTATAAATTTCCAAGGCAATCCAAACCTATTTTGTCCTTTCACATCCCCAATTGCATGATCTCCCTCCCATATTCTTCATAATCCTATTTTTCCGTCTCATGATCTACCTCTCATAGTATTTCACTTCCCCAAATGTCGGTTCACATCCCCCAATTGCATGTTCTCCCTCCCGATTGCATGCTAATCCTATTTTGTCGCCTAATGATCTCCCTCCCAATTGCATGCTAATCCCAATTGCTCATGATTTCCCTCCCATATTCTTCGCTCGCGCCATCCGATTTCAGTTTCATAAGAATTCTTATTTATCTTGACTTGGCGGGGTCTTTCCCGCTCAGAACCAATTTTGACGATTCCAAGTCAAATGAGGTGTGTAGTGGTTTTATAAGCTTGTCGAAGTTGTCTTCGAGCGGCTCACGTGGTGGCTTCATTTATTACTTAATAAGGTTGCTCTCATGTTTGAAATTTAAAAAGATCAGAAATATTGTGGCGGAAGATGTAAACATGAATTTTTGGTTAATATTTCAGCGAAAGATATAAATGAAAACTAATTAAAAGGGTTTGAAAACTTTGAGTTTTAACGATAAGGACAAAACAAGGGTAGAGTGAATAGTACCAGGATTGACTTTTTAGTGTACAAATGTGGTTTTTCGTTAAAATAAACAGTATCGGGAGCTTTTCATTAAAGTTCCCAAGATATAAACATACCTTGTTACATTTTAATAATAATAAAAAAAAAACTAACGAAAAATCCTTAAGAATATCCTGTTATATTTTGGCGGGGATCTTCCCGCTCATAGATAATGTATATGAATCAAATAAATGAATAGTTTATCATGAATTTGTTACTTGGTACCAACACCGTCCTATATGAATACAATGAATGAATTCGATCTTCAATTTAAAATATTTACACTAGTGGATACCACAAAATCTTATGTTATACTTAATGAAAGTATGAATAAACTCTTCAGTGTTATTGAATCTATTGTTTTGATGGGATACCCATTCTACGAAACTAATTTCAACGATCCAACCGTCAAACTTGTTTGTATATGCTTCAAGATCGCATACGCCAAAAATCGCAAAAAAAAACATTCAGAGATCAAGTAACGGGACAATACTTTTCGACGGTTGTCAACGAAAAATTACGATTTAACGGTTATTTTAACTCCGATTTTGATAATTTTTTACAGCTACACTCCTTAACCCTATATGAATACAATGAATGAATTCGATCTTCAATTTAAAATATTTACACTAGTGGATACCACAAAATCTTATGTTATACTTAATGAAAGTATGAATAAATTCTTAAGTGTTAGTAAATCTATTGTTTTGATGGGATACGCATTCTACAAAACTAATTTCAACGATCCAACCGTCAAACGTGTTTGTATATGCTTCGAGATCGCATACGCCAAAAATCGCAAAAAAGAAACATTCAGAGATCAAGTAACGAAACAATACTTTTCGACGGTTGTCAACGAAAAATCACGATTTAACGGTTATTTTAACTCCGATTTTGATAATTTTTTTACAGCTACACTCCTTGATCCTATATGAATACAATGAATGAATTTGATCTTCAATTTAAAATATTTACACTAGTGGATACCACAAAATCTTATGTTATACTTAATGAAAGTATGAATAAATTCTTAAGTGTTAGTGAATCTATTGTTTTGATGGGATATGCATTCTATGAAACTAGTTTCAACGATCCAACCGTCAAACATGTTTGTATATACTTCGAGATCGTATACACCAAAAATTGCAAAAAACAAACATTCAGAGATCAAGTAATGCGACAAAACTTTTTTACGGTTATCAATGAAAAATCACGATTTAACGGTTATTTTAACTCCTATTGTGATGATTGTTTATAGCTACACTCCTTGACCCTATATGAATACAATGAATGAATTCGATCTTCACTTTAAAATGTTTACACTAGTGGATACCACAAAATCTTATTTTATACTTAATGAAAGTATAAATAAACTCTAAGTGTTAGTGAATCTATCGTTTTGATGGGATACGCATTCTACGAAACTAATTTCAACGATCCAACCGTCAAATTTGTTTGTATATGTTTCAAGATCGCATACGCCAAAAATCGCAAAAAACAAATATTCAAATATCAGGTAACAGGACAAAACTTTTCGACGGTTATCAACGATTCTAAACTTAGGAAAACACTATTTAACAAATTAAAAGGAGGCGCGTGGGATAAAAGAGTGGTATCAACATAGACACGCGGAGTTAGAGAAAAAAAAATTAAGAATTAAGTGCACGAAGCGGTCATCTGTCTCCGTCCCACTCCTTCTCCCTCTCCCTCCCCCTCTCCACCTCCATCTCCGTGGTTGCAAATAGACAGACCGACAGCCTCCTTCCGGTGGAAATCGAAACCATCGTCAAAGTCAAAGCCTAAAAAAGGTTTTTCCCTCCTAATTGTCATCTTCAATTTACGTTTCTGATGGATAAACCCATCAGTTTTCTGTGTAATTCTCTTAGGGTTTTCATTTTTCTTTTTCGATTCTTTTGCGAGTTTATTATGGATTCTTCCCCTTATAATTTCATCTGCAATTGTTTGACCTTCTCCGGGGGGTGGGGGGGGGGATGTGGCTGGGTACTATATATGGATTGGTGGAATCAAAGTTCAATTTCATTCAATTTTTTTATGGATTGGGGGAAGCAGAGTTCAATTCCATTCAATTATATATATCTCTCTAAATTTGTTCAATTTTCCTATGCAGAGGGCGGTTACAAGGCTGGGCTTATATACTGAAGAATCTGATTATATTCTAGGCTAGCTACTTTCTTTGGTAAGGTATGTTGTTACACCGTCACCCCCAGCCTATCTTATTCATTGTTTGATTGCTGGTCCTAATGAATCTTGCATGTAAAACTAAATTTGTAAACATGTAAACAGGAAGTAGATACTTTATATGCCATGGACAGGGAATGGATACGAAATTGGAATCGAGTGAGTAGGGAATATTTAAATGAGATTTTAGAATTTTTGAAAACTGCAAGCAAACATGTCAACGCTGAGGGTTATACTAAGTGCCCATGCCAAAATTGTAACAACTGTAGATTGAAGTCATTGAGAGAAATTCAGCAAGATTTGGGTAGATATGGAATGTCATACGATTATACTACATGGACTCATCATGGGGAACGATTGAGAACAGTTTCAAGTTGTTCAAACCCACAACCAGTGTTGCGACCTATTAATAAAATAGGAAGTGATAATGATCATGTAATGAGTGTAATCAACGATCTTCATCCACATGCGCATGTTAGTCAAAACAATGCTTTGGAAGAGGATAACACAATCAGCAATGATAATGTGGAAGTGGATGAGTCCAACATGCCTAGAAAAGAACATGAAAAGTTTGAGAGATTATTAAAACAAGCTCAACGAGAGTTGTACCTGGGTGTGAAGGTTTCTCTGTACTAACGGCAATTGTGGAGTTCATGCATGGCTGAATGGTAGCTGAATGAAATAATTGTATTTGCTTTGATTGAATCGCATTTATAGATGAAAAACATGTTCTTAATTGAACTATTTCATTTGGGTTCGACATTGTGGTTCGGGTTATACATATTTGTTTTTCCTTTCTATAACACTTGCAGGTTGTCTATGGCTAAGTGGAATTCTAGGCTAGATAGCTTACAAATGGTATCAGCCCGACATGGAGACCAGTGTGAGGATCATTCACGCCAGGTAATTTTGATATTTGAGGATTAACTTGATTAGTAGATGTCTATATCTTCTTGTTTACACTGATAAAGATTATAAACAGTGATGAATTAGGATGTTTTAGTATAGTTTATTTATGTTTTCAGGTGCATATGCGTATGTTTATATTGTTTATCTTGTTGTTTACAATGATGAATGACATATAAGTAGTTGATGCTAACTTGATTATTACCTGGTATCTATTAAACATGTAATTTTGCTAGGTTGTGATGCTGTATGGCCTTGGTAAGTTAACTTGATTAGTAGATCTTTATCTTGTTGTTTACACATTTATGGTTTCATAAGTTATATTGTTTAGAAATACCACTCTAGTGTGGCCTTGCGTTTCCTTAATGTCAATGATATTTAGCACCCTTAACGTTTGCTAATTAAGTTTTTTAATTTGTCTTTCTTCTACAGTTGTTTGATACTGGTATCTTTCATGATGATCCTCATCGTTTCCCGATTTCGTGGTGCTGCATACCAACGTGATGAGGACTATATATATAGTAAGAACATGTATATTTTTGTATTTTGTAACTAAACCGAATTGTGAACCTTACATTAGTTTATATTACATGAATTTTTGTGTTGTTCCTACATTAATTCCTCATTTGCGCCCCTTCTCGATCTCTTAAGCTTGCTTGTTTGTGATGGTTAAAAATATTATTAAAAAACAAAATGCGAATAAAAATCAGAAAATATTGGACTGGACATGTTTTGTCGGCACAAAAATAATTAGCCGACAAACGTTTTTGTTGACATAAGATTCAATCAACCAATTATTTTGTCTACACAAGTAGTCTGAGCCGACAAACCAGTTTGTTGGGATAGGACTTCTTAGCCGAAAAACCATTTTGTCACGACAAGATTACTCAACCTACAAAATGTTTCGTCGTGACAAGATCACTAAGCCGACAAATCATTTCATCGCGAAAAAACAACTTGTGCTGACAAAATAATTTGTCGCAACGTTGTTTTGGTGACGGGCACAGTTTGACAGCTGAGATTTGTCGCCTTAAAAATGAGCCGACGAAATATCAAGATTTGTCGGGAAAGATCTTGCGCGACATGCTTTTAGTGATAAAATTGCTGACAAAATTTTTCGTTGGGAAAGGCTCTTTGTCGACGAATTTTGACTTTTGCCGACAAACTAATTTTGTCGGCAAAGTGGAAATTTCTAGTAGTACAGATTTAACCATCACTGCTCCTTCTTTGAAAAAAAAAGACTTCCAAAAATCTACAAATTAAAATACTTTTCAAGAACAAAGACATTTACATTACACGTGGCGCATTTTCTATAATTTCATTGTTAACTTTTTATTGCGGCTACTTACAATCGCTATAAAAACGCTATCAAAAGAGTTTTGAAGTAGAAAACACTATTTGATAGCATTTTATTTGAATTAGAGTTTGTAACATATACATCGCAAAAACATCCAGTTGAGAATTCATTTAACCAAAATATAATGCGGAATATTTGAAAACCAGGAAACTCTGACAACGAGAATTCATAAATATATGGGATACTTTGGATGCGGTCCCTAATCCTTAACATTCTTTGATTAAAACCTTAATAGTATTCAAAGTTTGATCAAAGTCCTTTAACTTTGTACACCTCATTATATTACTATTAATATTTATATTTTTATAGTTTTGACATTAATTGTTTGATATTTTATGAGATTTATAATCCTATAAATTTAAAATCCCTAATTATAATACTATTAGAAACGGTTACAATAAAAAAATTCAAACATTTTGATTGAATAAATGGATAAAAACTATGTAAAAAAATAAGAAATAATAAATGGCAAAAGAATGTACCCATAGTGTTAAAAAAAATTGGTACATTTCACATATAACAAAGTTGTACATTAATAAAGAAGAATGGGTACATTATAAATAAATTAGGGTATAGATAAAAGATTAAAAAAATTATAAGTACAAAATTTCACATATAACAAAGTTGTACATTAATAAAGAAGAATGGGTACATTATAAATAAATTAGGGTATAGATAAAAGATTAAAAAAATTATAAGTACAAATGAATTTTTAAAAAAATATAGGCGCTAAAAGAAATTAATACATGGGTACAAAATAAAACTAAAAAGAAAATACTACAAATTTAAAAAAAAATGTTGCAAATTAAAAGTGGGTACAAACTAAAATATAAATATATGATACAAAGTTTAGGCATAAAACATAAATATACCATATGTAATTTTTCTATCACTGATTAAATATACAATGGCACGTGACGGTATACACATGGGTACAAACACAAATAAAACTTTAAAAAATATGGGCACAAAAAGAAACTAATATATGGGTACAAATTAAAAATGAAAAGAAAATTGGTACAAATTAAAAAATATTTGCAAATTAAAAATAGGTACAAACTAAAAATAAAAATATATGATAAAAAATTTAGCCATAAATATAAATATACTAATTGTAACATTTTTAACACTAAAGGAATATATTTAAAAATAAAAATATTTTATTATTCAAATAATTAATGATATTATTAATACCCAAGGACCTTGATCAAAAATTAAAAATGAATAGGATTTTAATCAATGGAGTAGCAAAAAGAAGGATGTGAACCTAATTTCTCCTTAATATATTATAATATAGATGCGTTGAGAAGAATAATTGTTAACTGTAAACTGAAATTGTAAAACCACAGTTTCATATGTATATGGTCGTTTCTCCAAGCTTAGAAGCTGTTTGACAATTATTTTGTTTTAAGTTTTCAAAATTTTAAACTAAAAACTCATTTGGCAAGTAAAAAAGTACCTTTCATTTTTTTATGACTAATATGATTTCCGGTCTCTGTAAAGCGATGAGATAGTGTTCCCCGCTCAGGGTGTTAAGGTAATTAATCATTCTCACATGAATGGTTTGACATTTCTTATAAGTTTGATTTGAATTCCAGTTTGCTGTGATTTCATTGACGGTTAAACCAATGTAGTAAATTTTATGTTTCTAAATAGTATTATTTTTTCCAAACAACAATGTTATTTAGACTAATAAAACTGACCACATTATTATTACACTTGTAATTGAGTTGAGTCGAGCCCTACCATTAATTTATACATGGGATCCACCTTTATTAGAGTGTGTGACAACCGTGGTTTTTGAAAAGATAGTCCTCTCCGCACACTAATTTTTTTATTTTTTATACACCCCCTCTTAATTTTGTGACCATCGGATCCAGTGAATTGAAGAAGATTAATAGCAAAAAATTAATAAGAGTATGTGAAAAATAAAAACGAGTGCATGAATAGCACTATCCTTTTGAAATAA
Source organism: Cotoneaster glaucophyllus (assembly GCA_036320875.1). Taxonomy (NCBI): domain Eukaryota; kingdom Viridiplantae; phylum Streptophyta; class Magnoliopsida; order Rosales; family Rosaceae; genus Cotoneaster; species Cotoneaster glaucophyllus. Next base: position 9,606,304 of record CM070059.1, on the reverse strand, counting down.
CATTACTTTTTTCAAAACATGGGTTTAAAAAGACTCAACTCTCCTCTGACTGGATTTAAAATACGAAAGATGTGGGGTTTATTTATAGGAGCTTATCTGAACAAGGGGTTTGAGTTGTGTGGACATGCAACTAATTTCTAATAATTAAGGATGAGACTGTACGCTTTAATCTCTTGATAGTAGTTTTGCGTTTTTGTTTTTCACACATTGCATGTCACATTAATTCTCTCACATTGGAGCTCTTGTACCCTCTGCCTTTTGTTCTATCCTTTTTGTTTCTTTTTAAAAATGCAACTCCGCCTGAGTTAAAAAAAAAAAAAAAAAAGAGTACCAAATTATATGATTGATTACCGAATCAAGAATATCAATGCATTTGAAAGAGTAACCATATATCTAGGCTGACGAGCAGTTTGTCAAACAACATATGTACGTGCGTGAAACCTTATCAAAAGTTGTGTGCGTGTATGTTTCAGTGGTATGATTGGTTATCTTTTTAAAAGTTTTGCCGGCCACTTGAACTTTAAAGTTTAAATCACTTCAGACCTAATATTTTGCTTTAGATTTAGGGCTTATCACTCAGTTACAACCAACAAAGAAGAAAGGTTAGTCAGATAATACTTTTCTATAGTCATTCATGGCTAGCTGCAGAACCTGCTTGCTCATATTTTCAAGCTTAGTGTGGACTTATTATTATACTGCTGCAAGTGCACAGGACACACTCAAACCAGGTGACACACTCAAACCAGGTGTCTCTCTCAACTCCACAGCTTATTTATGTTCTGCAATGGGGACCTTCTGCTTGGGTTTCCGTGTATATGACAAATCGAATTCCAGCCAGTTGTGCATATGGGGACGTGATAGTACTAACATAGGATGGATTGCTAGCCGAGACAAACCTATTTTACACCCAACAGGAGGTCTTACCTTGGACAAGAACAAAACATTGAAAATTATGGACCAAGGCAGGAAACGGTTGGAGCTTTACTCTGCCAGTAGAGAAACTGCAAATACTAACACTAGTACTGTGGTGGCTACTCTACTGGATTCTGGCAATTTTATCCTACAAGAAGTGAACACTATCCATGGATCGAAAAATCGGATTTTGTGGCAAAGTTTTGATCATCCAACAGATACCCTTTATCCAGGCATGATGTTAGGTGTTAACCATAGAAACGGGCACATGTTGTCACTTACTTCATGGTCAAGCGACTACAACCCAAAGCCGGGGCCTTTCACTCTTGAATGGGACTACAAAACGCAAGAATTGCAGATTAAGCGACGCGGAGTGGTTTACTGGACTAGTGGAGCCCCCACAAGTAAGAGATTTAAGCTGCTGAGGAGGAGGTATAATTTTAGCATTGTTTCGAACAAAAACGAAGACTACTTCTCTTACTACTCTCTAAGCCAGACTTCTGCATCAGAATGGTATTTAACCTCAACTGGACAGCTATTTGACTATGGATGAGTTGATATTGCAAGAGAAGATAACTGTTATGGCTATAACACAGATGGAGGGTGCCAGAGATGGGCGGAGAAGCCAACTTGCAGACATGTTGGTGACATATTCGAGCTAAAAAGTGGTTACTTTAGACCAACCACCACAAATGCCACCCTAAATTCAACCTTCCCTAGTGATTCTAATGAAAGTCTAAGTATTAGTGATTGTAAAGATTCTTGTTGGAAAAATTGCGAGTGCCTCGGATACAACTTTCTAAATGAAGATGATCAGTCTGGATGTCAATATTATACCGGAATGAACTGGGAGTTCATACAAGTCACTGGTGATAGTACACAAAATTTCTATATGTTGAAAACAAAGTCACCTCGCAGTAATGGTAAATTTCTATATGTTTTTATATCATACCTTCCTCGCATACACACAAACGCACACTAGTATATGCAATTAAATGGAAAGTACATTTACTAATCAATGCAGATTCAAAAAAGCCGATATTTATTGGCACTGGTATCACAGTTGCTACTCTACTACTAATGGTCCTCTGCATCGCCTGCTACGTACTACGAAGAAGAAAATTTGCACTTTCAGGTACACAAACTTATTCACGTCAATGAAATTTTTTGTCATGAATGTAAAATTCATTTTCTACCTTAATTTAAATAGGCGAGAAAGAGACAAATATCATTGAGGATGAATTGCTTGACTTAATGAGATCTGATCGGCCTACTGATGCCAAAGCACGTCAAAATGATGGAAATATGAGACATGATTTAAGTGTCTTTAGTTATGCATCCGTAATGGCTGCCACATGTAATTTCTCACAAGAAAACAAACTCGGACAAGGGGGATTTGGTTTGGTTTATAAGGTAAGGTTTTAAATCATAAAGTGTTATTTCGTCCACTGATGCAAAAAAGCTAATCAGGTGAGTTATTGTGCATCATTAATTCAGGGAAAATTGGTGACGGGACAAGAGGTAGCTGTTAAGAGGCTTTCAAAGTGTTCAGGGCAAGAAACGTTGGAGTTTAAGAATGAATTGATACTCATATATGAACTCCAACATAAAAACCTTGTCAAACTTTTTGGATTTTGCATTCATGGTGAAGAGAGGATGCTTATATACGAGTATATGCCAAACAAAAGTTTGGACTACTTTTTATTCGGTTGGTAACACGTGCTTTAATCCTACTGCTTGATTTATTTTTGTTTTGGATTTGTGCGATAAGTCAAAAATACACAGATAATTATCAATCTACTATTTCTTCTATATGCCGAGCAGATTCAACAAGAGTCACGCTACTTGATTAGAAGAAGCGTTTCAGTATAATTGAAGGAATTGCTCAAGGATTGCTTTACTTGCACAAGTACTCAAGAGTTACTGTAATTCATAGAGATTTAAAAGCAAGTAACATACTACTTGATGAAAATATGAACCCCAAAATATCTGATTTTGGTATGGCAAGGATTTTCAAGCATAATGAACTAGAAGCAAATACTAATAGGGTTGTCGGAACATAGTAAGTAAACAATAAATTGGTCTTTCATCTCTTTCAGTTTGCTATATAACATGGATTATTTATGTCTGCAGAAGTACTAAAACAAGTGTCTTTTTCTATTTGGTAACAGTGGTTACATGTCTCCTGAGTACGCCATGGAGGGCCTCTTTTCCATAAAATCTGATGTTTATAGTTTTGGAGTGTTAATGCTTGAAATTGCAAGCGGCAGGAGAAACAATAGCTTCTACAATGCTGATCGCCTGCTTAATATAGTAGGATATGTATGTCATTCCAATCTTAATTGCGACAAAAAAAATTTGTTCGTGGTTTTAGGTGTGTGATTCTAATTAAATACAATCCTGCATGTTTCAGGCATGGGAATTATGGAAGGAAGGCACAGTTCTAGAATTAATGGATCCAGCATTAGGTGATTCATGTATCAAAGATCAATTGTTAAGATGCGTTCATGTTGGTCTACTATGCGTGGAAGAAAATGCAGCTGATCGGCCTACCATGTCAGATGTCGTATCTATGTTGACAAATCAAAGCATACCGTTGCCATTGCCAGCAAAGGCAGCATTTTTTAGAGGAGGAAATGTGGTTGAAGATGGTTGGAGTGGAAAAAAATCAGATTTTTTTTCATCAAATGAGATATCCAATTCCACTACTGTGCCACGATGAATTTCATCCTACTATGGTTACGGTTTGCCTGAATTTTTGCTGGCTTTTATATGTATGATGGAAGTACTCTAGTTGGAAAATTACTTTTTCCTCACAAACTAATGTACCTGTGGAAATATCAACTATAATAGCTGTTGGCATTATGTGCTCTCTGTTCTCTGCTGTAAAACGTTCAGTTATATATAAGAGCAAATGGATTAAGCAAGACGAACGATACTTTCATGTGTTAGAATCTACCTGATCAAGTTATGCAGCAGCGGTAGCAGTTCCAGTTCATATAATTACTGTTGATGTGCCTCTGAGGAAACAGCTTAGTGAGTTAGCCACCTTCTTCCTCAGGCACAAGCTCTTAAATCAAAACGTATTTTCCAGATCATTTTGTACACCTATGGAAGCAAGTATACTGAGGAACACCAGGCATGCTAGTACTATACCTTCATCTTCCTACTATATCGGAGTCGGACATGCCATTTGGCTGAAAGACAGGAGGGTTTTCTTGTTCTCCCTACTAATATTATGACTCTTACTTCTAGGTCTCTCCTTCCTCCTACATTTTGTCTCTTGATAAAAAGTTACACCTAGTTGGGGATATAAACTTTACCTCTCATAAAAAAGAGACAACAAAAAATAATATACGAAAAAGAAGAGGGACATAAATCTTTCCCTTCCCTTCTATAAGAAATAAACAAGAATTATACAAAGAAAAGGGGAGGACATGAAACCTACAAAGAAATGGGGAGGACATAAAACCTAACTTCTCTAAAACCAAACCTAAAGGTCTAAACCTGCAAAACAAGTCGAAAAACACCATAAAGTTAGAAAAAAAAAAGCAAGTGAAACAAACTTGGATGCCGAGATGCACATTAATTTGTGAAGCGGTAGTCAGGCAAGCCAACATAGTCTGAAAACAAAGCAGCACTAGCCGCTGATAGAGGAAAATCATGTCATATTGAAGATGGAGAAGAAAAGCCCAAATTAGCAAAATTGTGCGCAACAAGATTTCCTTTGCAATACATGTGAGATGCATAGAAAGTCATTTTCTGAATGTGATCTAAACAAGTAGACCATTGTGTACGAAGAGGCTAAGGAGGATCAAAATCAGACGATCGAAAAACAGAAATAACACTAAAACTGTCACTTTCCAACCAAAAACAATGTCAACCCCGTTGATATGCAAACTCTACACCAATAATAATTGCTAATAATTCTACAAAATAAAAAATAAAAAATAAAATTGCGATGACCAATCCATTCACATAAACCTCCAAGAAAATGCTGATAATTGCCGATAATTCTGATATTCTATTCAACCACTTTTCTTGTAAAAAATGTTGGCCTTGTTGGTACAGGTAATGGCGTGCTTTCAATTGGCAACATAGATATGACATCAGACGTAGTGGGCCGATCAGCTGCACCTTCTTCCATGCATAGCAGACCAACATTGATGCATCTTATGAACTGATCTGAAGTACATGAATTGCCTAGCATTGGATCAATTAATTTTAGCCATGCACCTTCTTTCCATAACTCCCATGCCTGAAATAAGTTTATATTCATTCAGGATATCAAATTCTCTAAATCTCAATTTAAAGAGGAAACATTTTAATCATACAAAGATTTTATTTGACATACGTATCCTATATATTGAGCACGCGGTCGGAATTGTAGAATGGCTGCTAAAGCAAGCTAAGCCTCACACGGCCCTGAGGAAGCCAAAAGTTCCCATCAGGCAACAACGGTTCTGCCTAACCCTTCTTAAGCTACCTGGCGGGGGCTGATTAACTTCTTCATCAAAGGCCTCAAACGATTCACCACTGGCTTGGTTGGCATTAACGGGGACGCTGAAGAAGGCCACAAGTAGAAGCAACCGATGCTTTGGTCATTCAGTTGACTCCTTGCTGCCAGCCCGTGCTTGCTGTCATGCTGGCAAAAGCAGGGGTTTCGGCCGGCGGTCCCCTGGACATAGTCCTTTCAGGCAATGGCCGTTTAGTCCATGGTCCATTGGATGGTCGGAAGCCAATGCAGTGGCTGATGCACTAGCAAATATGGGGCATGGAGTTAGACAAATTAAAAAGCAAACTCTAGACTTTATGACCCGGCTTAGCCTCGCTACACAAAAAGGTAAAGGGTTCAGATGATATAATCTCAAGCATCAAAATCCAAAGCTACAAATGTTAGATTTTGTAGATCTGTTTTCCCTATGGCATACTCAGGAGACATGTAGCCGCTGCAAATATAGAAGAAGGCACGATTTAGTTTATACATACATAAATAAATGATTAGTGACCAAAAGTGAATGATGAGATAAGAATGTACTTCTTACTTATAACTTACTATGTCCCATCTGTCCTATTTGTGCTTCCTTCGAGTTCATTATGCGTGAAAATCCTTACCATTCTTTTCCTTTTTGAAGCCATTCTCTTCCTATTTTTTAGGATTCCTATTAGAATAGCCTATTCTCTATTCTAGTTGTAATTTTTCCTTTTTAGGGATGGACGACGCTCCCAAGGGAACAGCAGCCAAGACTAATCGTCCCATTTCCTTCAGGAAGACCTCTTTCTTATATTAATGCAACAGTTTCGAATAAGTGCTTCATCAAATTTGAAAAGTCAGAAATTTTGGGTTTCATATATTCATCAGTAGTATGTTACTAGCTTTAAGATCTCTACGAATAACCTTCAATCTTGAATATTTGTGTAAGTAAACCAATACCGGAGCATTTCCGGCAATTATATTGAAACGCTTCTTCCAATCTAGTATACTGTTTCTCTCTGAATCTGAACAATACATAGAGTAAGATAATGCATTTTTCAATATCAGATTATAGTGATAGCATCAATTCCCAAACAAATAAAACGCAGTCTAGACTTCTGTTTGGCATACTAGCTTCTTCTCTACAGTCTACACCATGAATGCAAAGCCCCAAAAGTTGAACACGGTTCGTATGTTGAAGTTCAGATATGGGTTTCACTTCATTCTTAAACTCCAATGTTCCTTGCACCAAACGTTTTTGTCATCCACTACTTTGTTAGTGAATTGTTGTAGGTGAATTGTTGGTGACCTTTTTGCTAGTGATTTGTTGTAAGTGAATTATTGGTGGTTTTGTCATCAACCGCCTGTTTCTTCTTCTCCTTTCAATGTGTGGCCATCCATATTATTACAACAATTGGAGAAATTTTTCATTGTGGTGAGAAATTTTATTTTCTAAGTTATTAACTTTTTAACACACATATCCGACCAATTGTCAAACATATTTTTCTATTGATATCGGTAGTCGCGTTTTCTCTTCTTCTTTTTTTGTATCCTTTTCTTTTCCACTTATTCACTTTACCAAGAAATGAAAGAAAATTCTTGTCAACGTTATCCTCTTTTGAGCTAAGAAACTCGATCTGTCTACATTAAAAAACTGAGAAAGAGAGAGCTAGATGCTCTAGAAGGAACGCATAAAAACTGGAGGAAGAAGGAAACAAGAACAGAAAAGAGAGAAAAGAAGGGGAAAGAAAGAAGAAGGGAGAACAACCAAAAGAGAAATGGGGGGAGAGAGACGGGTCACCTGTAGAGAGCCCTATATTGACAGACAGCTCGTGAGTTAATCCTCTGCCCTAACTCCCCTTTTCTTATCCTCCATTTGAGTTGCAAGAAAATCCGGGAAAATTGAACACCTTGTTTGAATTTGGTTGCTACTGGTGAATATATTCCTAATGACCAGATTTGTGTATCTTTTTCTACTTTTAAGGTTAAACTAATATAAACTGCAGAGTTGTTTTTGAATCAGCTAGCTCACGCTGCATGGCAACAAATTAGGACCACAGCGTTTCCTTTTTCTTAATGTGTAGGAATATTTGGAATTGGCAATTTGTGTTGAAATTTTTAAGTTGTTTCACCCTTCGAGTTTCGAAGGCAGGACTTGATGGAATTCAAAAGGGCAACGGCTAGCTTTTAGTTTAATTTGTAACGGCTACTTTATTTTTTTCTTGTAACGGCTACTCACTCTCTGATAAGGCTAGCAGGTAAAGGCTTAGTCATGTAGGGTACGTGTAAGGCTTAGATTAGAACAGATAAAAGGCTAGGATTGCTTAAGGCAGCTGTAGCCTTGACTACTACTTGTGCTTATATGCAGAGAAGAATGTTGGAGAATGATGATGAATGAAATGCAGTAGAGCAGCAACGTTTCGCTTACTGAAATTCCTGACTAAAAATCCATTTTCCTTTATTTTGTTTTTCATCACAAATCACCACAAACATCATAATCAAAACTCTAACAATTTGTTTGTTGCAGGCATGGGAATTATGGAAGGAAGGCACAGTTCCATAATTAATGGATCCAACATTGGGCGATTCATGTATCAAAGATCAATTGTTAAGATGCGTTCATGTTGCTCTGCTGCGTGGAAGAAAATGCAGCTGATCGGCCTACCATGTCAGATGTCGTATCTATATTGACAAATCAAAGCACACCATTGCCATTACCTGGAAAGCCAGCATCTTTTACCGGAAGAAATGTGGTTGAAGATGGTCTAAGTGGAAAAAAATCAGAAATTTTTTCCATAAATGAGTTGTCCAATTCCACTGATGTCCCGCGATGAATTAACATACTATTATGTTTACGGTTTGGCGAGATTCTTCCCCACACCCGTTCAGTAGTCTACTTCAGTTGCCTGAATTTTTACTTGCTTTTATACGTGTGGTGGAACTTATTTAGTTGAAAATTTTCTTTTTCCAGACAAACTAATAGCTGTTGGCCTTGTGTGCTCTCTGTTCTCTGCTGTAAGCCTGTAAAACGTTCATTTATATATAATAACACATAGATTAAGCAAGACGAACGATACTAACGTATGTGTTTAAAGAATCTACCTGATCAGGGTATGCAGCAGCGGTAGTAGTGCCAATTCATATGATCCTCTTATAATCTTATAAAAATAATTTCATGTCCATACAACTCAAACCCTTTAACCATACAAGGTCATACATTCCTTTTCCCTAAAGCCAACAAGGGACAGTTGTTAGGCCATCTCCAACTGAAGGGTCCAGAGGGCCAGAGAACCGAAAATAGCCCGAAAACCGTCTCCAACTGAGGGCTAGGCCAAATGACTCGTGGGCCCCACGGGACAAAAAATGGCCAAAGAGATAACCAACTGGCCAAACTGAATCGTTGATTCTAGGCCAAACTCCAACGTTCCTTGCACCGAACATCTTTGTTGTCCACCACTTTGCTAGTGATTTGTTTTAAGCGAATTGGTGGTGGCTTTGTCATCTACTGTTGGATTTGTGATTCATGTAGTAGGCCTATGTATTTTGTGAGCCCAACAGCCCAAATTGTTTCGGCCTCAATTGTCAATGTGAAAGAGTGAGTAGGGTTGCTGATGCCTGATGGTTTAATTGGCAGCAGCCTTATATAAGGCTTGATGCCTTTTGTTTTAAATGGAAAGCAGCCAACAGATCTATTGGAAGAAAAGAATGAGAGCGATCCCCCTATGTTGGTAATTAGGGGTGGGCACGGGCCGGGCCGAGTCAGGTCAAGGATTACATTTTCTTATATAGGAACCAGACCTTGTCCGGCCCAGTTGAAACGGGCCGGTTCGGGCCGGGTCCATGGGTCCTTTTTTTTTTTTTTTTTTTTAAAAAGCTAGAATTTGCACAGATTCACCAGTGCAGCAGATTATGCAATAGGAAAGATTTAGAACAATTTCCAATTCCAAATGCACCCACTTCCTTATAAAATCTTGAGCATAAACATCTCTGAACAAAGCAGATCAAGACTCAGTAGATCAATACTCACAACAGAAATCCAAATAATATAATCCACAGAAAATTGAAGCGCATAGCGAAATTAACAAAGTTTAAATATCTAGCAGTTCATTAGGTATATAGGTATCACAAGAAATCCATAATAAATACAAATAGATCTCGATATGAAAGCCCTAATACGAAGCTAAGAGTGACCTAACACACATGGAGATATCAGTACTCTTCGGCCTTAGCATCCTCGCTAGCACCAGCAGCTGTGGATTCCACCACAGAGCTTGCAGTCTCTGACTCCGTGGTGCCGTTTTGAGCAGCACGCATATTGATGCCCACATATTCAAAACGGCACCACGGAGTCAGAGACTGCAAGCTCTGTGGTGGAATCCACCGCTGCTGGTGCTAGCGAGGATGCTAAGGCCGAAGAGTACTGATATCTCCATGTGTGTTAGGTCACTCTTAGCTTCGTATTAGGGCTTTCATATCGAGATCTATTTGTATTTATTATGGATTTCTTGTGATACCTATATACCTAATGAACTGCTAGATATTTAAACTTTGTTAATTTCGCTATGCGCTTCAATTTTCTGTGGATTATATTATTTGGATTTCTGTTGTGAGTATTGATCTACTGAGTCTTGATCTGCTTTGTTCAGAGATGTTTATGCTCAAGATTTTATAAGGAAGTGGGTGCATTTGGAATTGGAAATTGTTCTAAATCTTTCCTATTGCATAATCTGCTGCACTGGTGAATCTGTGCAAATTCCAGCTTTTTTAAAAAAAAAAAAAAAGACCCATGGACCCGGCCCGAACCGGCCCGTTTCAACTGGGCCGGACAAGGTCTGGTTCCTATATAAGAAAATGTAATCCTTGACCTGACCCGGCCCAGCCCGTGCCCACCCCTAATTACCAACATAGGGGGATCGCTCTCATTCTTTTCTTCCAATAGATCTGTTGGCTGCTTTCCATTTAAAACAAAAGGCATCAAGCCTTATATAAGGCTACTGCCAATTAAACCATCAGGCATCAGCAACCCTACTCACTCTTTCACATTGACAATTGAGGCCGAAACAATTTGGGCTGTTGGGCTCACAAAATACATAGGCCTACTACATGAACCACAAATCCAACAGTAGATGACAAAGCCACCACCAATTCGCTTAAAACAAATCACTAGCAAAGTGGTGGACAACAAAGATGTTCGGTACAAGGAACGTTGGAGTTTGGCCTAGAATCAACGATTCAGATTGGATGGAGAGATAACCTAAAATCAACGATTCAGATTGGATGGAGAGATGATCTCTTAAATCTCATCCGTCCATTCTAACTACAAACGGGCTGGTCCAGGTACCCGCGGTTCCTATACTTCAGGAACCGGCCTGAACCGAAAATTTCAAAGGCCCGCCCCGCCCTGCCCTGTTTCTATTTTTACAAAAAAGGAACCGGCTCGTACCCTCCCTAAACCTTGATTACCTGCCCCAACCCGCGGTTCATGTACCTTTTTGCCCACCCCTATTGGTAATCACTCATTCAAAGGTACTAATGTTACTTTTGTGGTTTTCGGGACAAAAGGAGTTTAGTATGAATTTTCATCATCTCCATTTGTTTTTTGTTTGAGTGAGAGCTTCGGAGTGTATGTGTCATGCCCCAAACCCGGGTCGGTAATAAGAACTCGAACCCAAATCCGAAACGTGAGTTAAAAGCTAAAAAAAATAAAAGGAAATTGACACGGGTTGAAAAATAAATTCCTCTTATTAAATATAACTCCAAAATCCTTAAAGGGTGTACAAAAGTAATAAAACAATTAAAATCCTTAAACTTCTCCTCAATCACAACATCAACTCTTCTAACATTTGTTAATCTTGTACCGAACCTGCAAGGTCTAAAATGTATAGGGTGAGCAAAATCACAACTCAGTAGGGACATAACCTTATCACAGTAAATTGACGATATTAAATTAAGTGTCATGAAATCATATAGCCAAATATCAAATCATTATTGATAATAATGCATGAGTGCAATGCAACCTCTTCGGTTACCCCCGTTAATTTATATAATAAAACACACGGACCTGCACGTCCCATACCATGCATTTTACCCCAGCAGAGGTGGTTCGAATGTTCTATTATAGAAACTAACCCCCGTACGATATCTCAAGATAAACCCTTTTTGCTAGTCATCTTATCTAATTCATTGATCTCCAGCCCAAATCACCCACATCCACAATTCCCGTCGATATCCTATTCTACTGTGCACATCGGGCTCGCCTGGAACTGGTTTCACAATGAATAGATTCAACTGCACAAAAGATCCTTTCCAACTACCCTCATTTCCTGAATTCCAATGTCAACACTGAAATTCCCACCACATCAACATGAATGATGCACAAATAATATCATTTTATCTTTCACATGTATCATAGTATATTATCAACGAATAACATTTCAGCAATACTTCTATAACCAATAACAAGTAAACACTTAACTGAAACAATTAACCAATTAAATCCAACCATATAAATCAACCAAAAAGATCAAGAATATTATAGCACTTCAGGAAATTTAATAAAATCAATTTCTTTAAAGGTCTGCCTTATTTCCCCTACATGGATTCCAAAGCCAAAACGAAGTTCCACATCACTACCACAATAGCTAGACTCCACGTACTTGATGAAGCTCCTTGATCGCTATCTATTTCTTCTACTCTCTTTAAAGGTCTGCCTTATTTCCCCTACATGGATTCCAAAGCCAAAACGAAGTTCCACATCACTACCACAATAGCTAGACTCCACGTACTTGATGAAGCTCCTTGATCGCTATCTATTTCTTGTTGCATGCACGACATAGTCCTCATATTTTCCATGTCATTCTATATCCATCCCAGCCTACGTTGCATGCATTGCATGCTACGGGTCTCTGTAAAACAATAGGAACTGCTCCTATTTATACGTAAAAGAGGCGGCTAGCACAAGACTCTAATTGGTTGGTTTTAGTAGCAATTGATAAGCTTAGACTCATCTGATGACTATCTATCTGCATGTACAAGAGGTGTCAACCTAAGGTAACAAATGGCTTTTGAAACATAACACCTCCTGCTTAACTCATTTGCCACCTCCTGCTAAATTAATCATAGTCAGCAAGTGAGCCGTCTAAATGCATGAAAGTGTAACCACCAATATTGACAACTAGCTTGTCATAGACTCCACCTCCAATATTCTAACTAGCCACGTCCACTTATGTAGTATCTAATATTCACCATAGTGCTTATCTAGCGTTCATGCTTCATTCTAACAATTAGCACTACCAATTACACCAAGTATAATCATAAGGATAAAATATTAAAATAAAATAATAATTAACTGAAAGTATCATGTAAACGTACTATATAAATTAAAGATATAAGCAAATAAAAATACATGTACATAAAAGAAATACTAATATAATATTATTTAATAATAATAATAATAATAACAACAACAAATATATTTAAAAACACGGGTTCTCACAGTATGCAAGAGAGTTTAAAACTTTATTTGTAATGTTCATTTTGATTATTAGTGAAATATTATGGTCGTCGACGTAGGCATACGTTGAGCTAGTACAAACCCTTGTGTCACTTTAGGTTGTTTGTCTTGTCATATATTTCTGTATTAGTTCTTGGTTTCATATTTGACGCTTCAGCACAACATCCTCCACCACTTTGTTAATGATTTGATATAAGTGAATTATTGGTGGTTTTTTTTTTGGTCAAATTATTCGTGGTTTTGTCATCCACCACTTGTTTCTTCACCTTTCAATATGTGGGCATCCATATTATTAGAATAATTGAGTCTGTTTTTACTTTTCCCTAATAATTTAATTTTGTCAAAAATATTTTTCTATTCCTATCAGTAGTCGTTTTCCCTTTTTTTCATTTCTTTTTCTTTTCCACTTATTTACTTTATCAAGAAAAGAATGAAAATTCTCATCAATAATATCCTTTTTTGAGCAAAGTCTACATTAAAAACAAAAACAAAAAGAGAGAGAGTTGGCCTAAGAACCCTCAATCGTCAATAATATCCTTTTCTGAGCAAAGTCTACATTAGAGAGAGAGAGAGAGAGAGAGAGAGAGATGGTCTTATGACCCTCTATAAAAGGGGAAAAAGTGGAGGACGAAAGAAAAAAATAAAAAGTTCACCAAAAAAAAAAGGGAGAGAAAATAGAGGGGAGGACAGCCAAACGAGAAAAAGGGGGGAGAGAGACGGGTCAGTTGCACAGAGCCCCTTATCAGCAGAAAAGGGAGACAAATGATAAGATTATGGAGAACAAATTTTCAAATTAAATTAGTAAATTGAAAAATGTGAACCAATAGGAAATAAGCACATTAATCAACACTTCAATTAATAATCTAATAATTAATATTCACATCATTTGTTTTACAAATTTTAGTTTAAATATTTAGTATCTCTAACATTACTCGTTGAAAAAGCTAGGATTGGCGTTGGCCTGCGAGTTTTGATCGATAATAGTAAAAAATTAACACTCAATTTCATAAATATCATTTTTTTTAAATCTTTAAAAAATAACAGAAAATTCACTAAAATAGACATAAATAACCTAATAAACATAAGGATGTAGTTGGTAATGTAAAGGAAAACTTTCTCATTGCGGCCTCTTTATAACTACGTAGTTTTTCAACGAGGAAAAAAAATCAATTGGAAGGAGGTCAGTGAAATTTCGCAAGTGTTTGTCTGAGATTGATCAATGCCCAGCTTTATAACAACACAAATAAATCAGAAAAAGCAAAAATTATCTGGTAGGCTTTGATATGTGAGTTGCTGATTGGGAATAATATTGTCGATTGTGAGACAATATTATCCATCTACTATTTACTTTGGTTCCTCCGCATTCAATCAACCTAAAGAGCAAATGTATGGACACATTTGGGCACGAGATTGAATCCAAAATTACAAGCTAGCTAGTCAGTCAGCACAGTGGACAAATTGATGAATAATTGAAAGAACTATATACAAGTAAATGAAACAGAAACCGGTTTCGTCTCAGTTAGTGCAGCAAATGGAGAAAGATACGAATGACTGCAATCTTGAATCTCCGACTTTCTTGAATTTCTTCCTATATATGGATGGATGACCGCCGATATTCGGACAAGTCGATTATGTTCAAGAATTTCACAGGATTTTTTATATGCTTTATGACCTCTTCTGCAATTCTATTCTTCTTGGAGTAAGAAGAGCTCAAAGTTTGGAGCGGTTGAATTGCTCCCTTACAATTCCCACCAGAATTCCATTAACCCATTTCGGAGAAGGAGAAAGAAAGGGAAAATGCAGAGAAATTAAGAAAAGTAAATAACAGTATTCTTCATTCATACCTTCTTAACATCAGAAAAGAGTTTAAATACACATAAAGATAGTAGGGTTTGAAGTGTAATGTACCTAATGGAAATACATGTAATGGGCCTAATTAGTCATAACAGGAGTCCAATAACTTAGAGTCGCATCAAAACTGACATGCACAAGTTCAATATAACCAACTCCCCTAGCGGCGTCACTCTTTGAACAATGATGTAATGGAGATCTATTCAAGTGTTTTGGCTTTTATGTGTAAATGAGTTTTGGAATTTGAGAGTCCATTCACATCAGTTTCCTGCTATATTTGAAATTTTTTATAAAAAGTGACATTTATGAAATTGAGTATTAAGTTTTGGCTATTAATGATAAATAGTCTTAGATTGCTCCTTCCCAACATCCCCAAACCAAACCCGAGTCGAGTCGAAGAAGACCCATGGACTCCGCCATCACCGGCCATGGCTGCAATTATAGCTCGAAATTTCTCCAGGCACTCTGCGCCAGACAGCTCGGACAGTTAATTTATCATTAATAGCCTCCGTTTGGATTCCGAGAAAATCCGGGAAATTTGAACACCATGTTTGAATTTGGGTGCTACTGGTGAATATTCCCAATTTTCAGATTTTGTGCATCTTTTTTCCAAACAAACACTCTGATACATTGAAGAGTTATTGCTGAACCAGCTCAGCTTGGAATGGGATGATTAAAAACGTACAAGACGAGAAATTTTTTATTGGAACGGAAACACAAGTGGTACCCTACGTGTTTTAATAGAAATAGTGGAAAATTTTATGTTTTAAGTTATTAACTTTTTAGCACACATATCTCACTATTTGTATAGTGACACGTAACATACCACTCCGTGTACCGATCATACTGAAAAAACTCTCATACAAGACACACTATAGCATAGCATTGAACGCTATTAATGTAATAACTAAGTACAGCTGCTGTTGAAAATCAAACAAAACAGTTACACATTCGAAAGATAAAAGCCATGCTTGTTGAAAAAAAGAAATGATTGGGCAGACAACTATTTCATATACGTGCATGAATCATGTGCAAGTCCAATCTTATGAAACCTTTTCCAAAGTTGGGTGCATTTGTGTTTCAATGGCAGAAATGGGCCTTCCGTCTTGTTTTACATCTATTTGTTGATTGGTTATCTTTTTAAAAGTTTTGTCGGCCACATGAACTATGAAGTTTAAATCACTTCACACATAAAAATTTGCTTTAGATTTCCAGTTGAGAGGTGCGATGTAGAGCAGAGAGTTGAGAGAGTGAGACGCCAGCAAGGATCACGAGGGAGAAAAAGGAGGAAGGAAATGAAGAAAGGAGACGGGTCATAAATGACCCCGTTCCACCGTGAGATCAGTTTGGGCTCATTTGTTGCGAACCGTCAAGATCAAATCCAACGGCTTACAACCGTCTGCATATTTGGTCCGCATAGTACAATTTGCCATTTAGGGTGTTGATTGGTTATCATTTTCAAAGTTTTGTCGGCCAATTGAACTTTAAAGTTCAAATCACTTCACACATAATAATTTGCTTTAGATTTATCACTCAGTTAACACCAACAAAGAAGAAAGGTTAGGCAGATAATATTTTTATGTAGTCATTCATGGCTAGCTGCATAACTTGCTTGCTCATATTTTCAAGCTTAATCTGGACTTATTATTATACTGCAGCAAGTGCACAATATACACTCAAACCAGGTGAGTCTCTCAACTCCACAACTTTTCTATGTTCTGCAAAGGGCACCTTCTGCATGGGTTTCTATGTATATGACAAATCGAATTCCAGCCAGTTGGGCATACGGCGCAATGACAGTGGTAACCTAGGATTAGACCTGGCATTTTGGACCCAACCTGTTAACCCGACCCGATCCATTAATATTAGTATTTGGGTGGGTGCTTAACGGGTCGGGTCGCTAACGGGTGGACCCGTTAAGAACCCGTTAAATAACGGGTCACTTTAGGTCAACCCGTTAGACCCGTTAGCACTCGTTAGTGGAAGATTTTTTAGTAATTTCAATAAAATCTTAACAACAAAAAATAGACTTTATGCAAAAAAAAAAATAATAATAATTGTTAACGGGTCTTAACGGGTGAAACGGGTGACCCGTTATCTTAACGGGTCGGGTTCGGGTGACTCGTTAACTTAACGGGTCGGATTGAACCCGACTCAAAACCCAATAAACCCGACCCGTTTACAGGTCTACCTAGGATGGATTGCCAGCCGAGACAAACATATTATATACCCTTCAGGAGTTCTTACCTTGGACAAGAGCAAAACGTTGAAAATTATGGACCAAGGCTGGATGCGGTTGGTGCTTTACTCTGCCAGTAGAGAAACTGCAAATACTAACACTAGTACTGTGGTGGCTACTCTACTGGATTCTGGCAATTTTATCCTACAAGAAGTGAACTCTGTGGATGGATCGGGGAACCAGATTCTGGGGCAAAGTTTTGATCATCCAACAGACACCCTTTATCCAGGCATGAAATTAGGTGTTAACCATAAAAAGGGGCACAATTTGTCACTTACTTCATGGTCAAGTGATACCGACCCAGAGCTGGGGTCTTTCACCCTTGAATGGGACTACAAAACGCAAGAATTGCAGATTAAGCGACGCGGAGTGGTTTACTGGACTAGTGGACCGTCTACACGTGAGAGATTTAAGCTGCTGAGGAGGAGGTATAATTTTAGCATTGTTTCGAACAAAAACGAAGACTACTTCTCTTACTACTCTCTAAACCAGACTTCTGCATCAGAATGGTTGTTAACCTCAACTGGACCGCTATTTGACTTTGAAGGAGGTGATATTGCAAGAGCAGATAACTGTTATGGCTATAACACAGATGGAGGGTGCCAGAGATGGGCGACTTGCAGACAAGTTGGTGACATGTTCGAGCGAAAACGTGGTTACTTTAGACCGACCACCTCAAATTCAACCATCCTGAGTGATTCTAATCCAAGTCTAAGTAATAGTGATTGTGAAGATTCTTGTTGGAAAAACTGCGAGTGCCTTGGATACTGGTTTCTAAATGAATATGATTGTCAATGTTATACCGAAAGAAACTGGGAGTTCATTCAAGACTTCACTGGTAATACTACATTGGATTTGTACATGTTGAAAACAAAGTCACCTCTCAGAAATGTCAACTCTACAAAGTCACCTCGCAGTAATGGTAAATCAACTTATCATTAATCTATTCAAGAACTTGTCCACTAGTTTCTATATCATACCAGTGCACATCTTCCTCTCACACACACACACAAAAACACTCTAGTATATAAGCAATTAAATGGATGTACATCTACTAATGAATGCAGATACAAAAAAGCGGATATTTATTGGCACTGGTATTGCAGCTGCTACTCTACGACTAATGGTCCCCTGCATCGCCTGCTATGTGCTACGAAGAAGAAAATTTGCACTTTCAGGTACACAATTTTATTCATGTCAAAGAAAATTTTGTGTCATGACTATAAAATTCATATTATACCTTATAATAAATAGGCGAGAAAGAGAAAGAGTTCTTTGAGGCTGAATTGCTTGACTTAATGAAATCTGATCGACCTACTGATGCCAATGCACGTCAAAATGATGGATATATGAGACCGGATTTAAGTATCTTTAGTTATGCATCAGTAATGGCTGCCACATGTAATTTCTCACCAGAAAACAAGCTCGGAGAAGGGGGATTTGGTCCAGTTTATAAGGTAAGATTTTTAATCATAGAACTTTATTTCATCTATTGATGATAAAAACAAATAGCTGATCAGGTGAGATATTGTGCATCATAATTTACGGAAAATTGGTGACGGGACAAGAAGTAGCTGTTAAGAGGCTTTCAAAATGTTCGGGGCAAGGAACGCTGGAGTTTAAGAATGAATTGATACTCATATATGAACTCCAACATAAAAACCTTGTCAACCTTTTTGGATTTTGCATTCATGGTGAAGAGAGGATGCTGATATACGAGTATATGCCAAACAAAAGTTTGGACTACTTTTTATTCGGTTGGTAACACTCACTTTAATCCTACTGCTTGATTTATTTTTGTTTCGGATTTGTGTGATATGACATAAATACACAGAAAATTGTCAATCTTATAATTTTCCTATATACTGAGCAGATTCAACAAGAGTCACGCCACTTGATTGGAAGAAGCGTTTTATTATAATTGAAGGAATTGCTCAAGGATTGCTTTACTTGCACAAGTACTCAAGAGTGACAGTAATACATAGAGATTTAAAGGCAAGTAACATACTACTTGACGAAAATATGAACCCCAAAATATCTGATTTTGGTATGGCAAGGATTTTCAAGCATAATGAACTTGAAGCAAATACTAATAGGGTTGTCGGAACATAGTAAGTAAACAATAAATTGACCTTTCATCTCTTTGAGTTTGCTATATAATATAACATGGATTATTTATATATGCAGAAGTACTAAATAAAGTATCTTTTTCTATTTGATAACAGTGGTTACATGTCTTCCGAGTACGCCATGCAGGGCATCTTTTCCATAAAATCTGATGTTTATAGTTTTGGAGTGTTAATGCTTGAAATTGTAAGAAACAATAGCTTCTACAATGCTGATCGCCTGCTTAATATAGTAGGATATGTATGTCATTCCAATTCTTAATTGTGACGACAATTTTTTTTATTTTTTTGTAGTTTTAGGTGTGTGATTCTAATTAAATACAATCATGCATGTTTCAGGCATGGGAATTATGGAAGGAAGGCACAGTTCTAGAATTAATGGATCCAACATTAGGCGATTCATGCATCAAAGATCTATTGTTAAGATGTGTTCATGTTGGTCTTCTATGCGTGGAAGAAAATGCAGCTGATCGGCCTACCATGTCAGATGTTGTATCTATGTTGACAAATCAAAGCATACCGTTGCCATTACCTGCAAAGCCAGCATTTTTTACAGGAAAAAATGTGGTTGAAGCTGGTCTGTGTGGAAAAAAACCAGAAATTTTTTCCGCAAATGAGATATCCAATTCCACTGATGTACCGCGATGAATTTACATACTATTATGTTTACAGTTGCCTGAATTTTGACTTGCTTTTATAAGGTGGAACTAATTTAGCTAGAAAATTACTTATTACAGACAAACTAATGTACCTATGGAAAGATCAAATTAATAGCTGTTGGCATTGTGTGCTGTCTGTTCTCTGCTGTAAAACGTTCAGTTATTACACATAGATTAAGGAAGGCGAGCAATACATTTATTCGTATAATTTACCTGATCATGTTATGCAGCAGCGGTAGCAGTGCCAATGCATATGATCCTCTTACGTTCTTATAAAAAGATTTCATGTCCACACAACTCAAACCAGTTAATCAGACAAGCTCAACTAAACCTTTCTGGGAAATGAAAACTGTGCCCCAAAATCCTTTTGGTTGATCTATCAGACCTCAATTCTGGCACAATGAAATTCACAGAATCTAAAAGGGTAGCAGCGATATTGACGATGCTAGCTCCTGAAGCAGAATACAGTACAACAGGCTCACCATCTCGGTGTAATTTTCAGCGTTTGGTTTTGGTCAGGTATGAAATCCCAGAGGGTGGAAAACCAGTTTGTTTCGATTTGCAATCCATGTGCAAAAGGGGCCAACTTCAAGTAGCTCTGAGACTCCTCCTCTCCAAACCAACCCAATTGAACTCTTATTACTCTCTGTACATGAATATCTTGCAGATCTGCATCGACGAACGAGCAGAAAGGCCCGGTCTTTTGGTTCACAGCCATGTAATTACAAATGGGTTTGGTTCAAATTTGAATTTAGATACGAAGCTGTTGATCTTTTATTCGTAATTCGGCCGCATGGTTAGTGCCCGCAACGTGTTTGATAAAATGCTTGACAGAAATGTCGTGTCTTGGACCGGTATGATTTCTGGGTATGTTAAAGGTGGGTGTTATGAGGATGCTTTGATTGTGTTTCTGGGTATGCGTCAGGCGGGTTTTAGGGCTAATCAGTTTGGGTATGGGAGTGCGTTGAGGGCGTGTATGGGGTTGAGATGTTTTGAAATAGGGAAGCAGATACAAGGGTGTATTGCGAAAGGTAGGTTTGCTGAGAACTCGTTTGTGCGGAGTGCGTTGGTTGATTTTCATTCTAAGTGTGGGAAGATAGAGGATGCGCTATGTTTGTTTGAGGAAATGTCGGTGAGGGACTTGGTTTCGTGGAATGCTATGATTGGCGGCTATGCTGTTCAGGGTTTTGCTGATGACTCATTGCATATGCTTCATTCGATGATGAAGGAAGGTGAATGTTTAAAATGGCTAAAATTCTAGTATTTAAAAAAAAAATTCCCATGTTCTTTCTTTTTGAGTGTTTCAGATTACTTGAGTAATGTTTGCTTGCCACATTGCTGCATTCGCCTCGTGTATGTCAATGGCATTGCCCTTTCTTTCTGCAGCATGACCACTGATACATTCAATATAAGAGAAATTATGGTCCAATATTATTTACACCAGTTTTATGTGTGAGTGTGTGTGCACGAGCGTGTTATTCCTTTTTTGATGTACTAAATCGCACGAAAATAGTAAAAAATTGGTTTCCCTCT
Organism: Cotoneaster glaucophyllus; assembly: GCA_036320875.1. Lineage (NCBI taxonomy): Eukaryota > Viridiplantae > Streptophyta > Magnoliopsida > Rosales > Rosaceae > Cotoneaster > Cotoneaster glaucophyllus. The sequence goes on along the minus strand of CM070059.1, from coordinate 9,584,997 downwards.
GGAGGTTCCTGCTTGAGAGCATGGTTACAGTAAAGTCTCAATAATCTTGTTATCATGCCTTGAGATTTTTATACCATTCATATGAATACCTTTACTTTTCCTCTTATTACTTATGTCTAATTATTGTCTGTGACCATTTAACTTAGGCATGATCCCTGATTGCTTCAGCTTGGGGAGTGTGTTGAGAGCTTTAGCCGGAGGTAGTGGTCTTATGAAGGTGAGTCAAATACATGGATTCATCACGCAACTGGGTTTTGGCTCACACAAATCTTTAAGTGGATCCCTAATTGATGCATATGCAAAATGTGGAAGGGTAGAGGGAGCTCATAAGATATACAGGAGCATGATAGAAAAAGGACGTTATATCTTGCACGGCACTGATAAATGGATATGCATGAGAAGGTAACTACAGCAGTAATGTGCTAGACCTCTTTAAAGAAATGACTCATGCGTGTGGCACTGGACGGTGTCATATTCTGCTCCATGCTTAATGTATGTGCGAATGTTGCTTCATTGATCTTGGGAAGACAAATCCATGCCCTTACTTTTAAACACCAACCTTTGCATGATGTGGCCATGGGAAATGCTCTTGTTGATATGTATGCAAAATGCGGAGAAATTGAAGATGCTAACCATGCTTTTGACGAGATAGAGGAAAAGAATGTTATTTCATGGACATCGATGATTTCTGGATATGGAAGGAATGGCTTGGAACATAAGGCGATTGCTTTATATAAAACGATGGAATACGAGGGATTACAACCTAATGATATCACATTCTTGTCTCTTCTCTTTGCTTGTAGCCATGCTGGACTGACAGTTGAAGGATGGGAATGCTTCAATACTATGCTTTGAAAATACAACATCTTGCCTCGATCTGAGCATTTTTCTTGCATGGTAGACCTTTATGCACGTGCAGGTTTGTTAGACGAAGCTTACAAGCTTATGTTTGATATGAACATAAAGCCTAATTCAGCAGTTTGGGGAGCCATTCTTGGGGCGTGTAGTGTCCATGGTAATAGCTCACTTGGAGAAGTGGCAGCAATGCATCTTCGTGATATGGATCCAAAGAATTCAGTTAACTATGTTGTTCGAGGAAGCATATATGCTGCATCTGGTGCATGGGACGATGCTTTGGAAACTCGAAATTTGATAGAGAAGAGAAGTCTGAAAAAAGAAACAGCAGAGCCTTTTAGTATCCACATCAAGTAAACTGTGCTTTTGCATGCAACTTAAGACGGTAAAACTAACTTTGTTGTTCATTCTTTTCGAGGAGCAATGCAGATCTTTTTGTTTATGCTCCAAGAGTATATGAAAGTTTCTTATTCATCTCATTCTACTTCATGATATCATTGTTGTCCAATGATGCAGACCTGTTTCACATATTGCTTCTCAACACTCTGGTATTTACCTTCCTATAAATTTCTGCACTTTTATATTTGCGTCTTTCTTCTTGGCTTTGTGTTCAAAATCAACATATTACCTTACTAGGGCCTCACCTCACCAACATCTATGAAGAATGAGATTTAACATGTTAATATATTCATTAATTCTATGTCATTTTAATATTGGAAAATATTTGACAGGCACGGAAGAGTCGTTGGATTCAATTAAATCCACGAAACAATATTAAGAAAAATCAGGGTTCCGGTCAATGAGGTCAAAGTAGAGATGGATAGGATGGCTTCCATAGGTTGATGTCCTTTGACAAGTCCATGCTTTCAGGTGGAACTAGGCTTTTTCAGAATGCTCTGCCCAGAAAATTCATCTTGTAGTAAGCCATGAAGCAATAGGAGGAATTGCTTGTTATAGACTCATTATAATCTGTGTCATCGTGTGATCCATAGCCTCCTGGTAAACAATTCCCGTCTTTAACTTTTGCATATTGTTTGTCTGTTGTCTTTGACACGGAATCTGCAGGAGTTGATGCATTTGTAGAACTGCAGAACTTACGAGTAAGAGTTCTGTTGCAGGGAAAGAGTTACCTGGATTAAGAGACAGGAAGAGATAAGTTTACTGCTGTAAAACCATTCCAACCACAAAAACATTGTCTCAGAAGCATGCTGGAGAACAACGTCCAAGGCTGGATGACGTTTTCTTTTCCTTTCACATGTTTGTGAAGTAATCGTCGCACATTGGATACTTATGCTCCAACCAATATCGTAGGTTCCTAGGTTATCGGAGACTCTGATAGATCTGAGAGGTCTGTGTTGTTGTGCTTTTTTTTTTTTTTTTTTTTGCTGAGTTAAAGAACCTAAATGTACGTTCATAAGGTTTAATCATATGAAACTGCACCTGAGCAGGAAGGTGCACAAGAGAGTTCGGCACTCGGTACAAATATATGATGGTTTCTTAATTTTTTTGCTAACACGAAAGATAAGTTTGGCTATGAGAAATAAGGGGATCTGGATTTGAATATCTAGCCTAGTCCTGGATGCATGTGGAATTCACAAGGCATCGGTTGGGAGTCTTTCACGAATCTAAGCAAACATGAGCGACTGTTGTTAGCATTTATCTTATAAAAAAATTGAGTTGGTATCACCTCATTCAAAAGAAATACAACCTGGCCGAACATGACTAGATTGTCATCCTGATTAAAGTATAAGGCAAAATAAATCTCTTTTGTTAACGTGATGAGTGATGTATACACAAGAGATATATTATGTGAAAGAGGAGGGAATCTTGCATGCGGACAACCGTATAAGGCATCTAACTCAAATGTAGGTTATTGTGTCCTAATTAAATATATGTTTTATTATGTTTCGTTTTTTTATTGGGAAGAGGATCCTCTCTTGAGCTCAGGATGGGGATCCTCATGACCAGGCCATCCGGGCCGTTCAAATTTAATCCAACGGTTTTAAACAAGAGACCCTCTAAAAGATATAATAATTACAACCGTTGGATTAAGTTTGAATGGCCCGGATGGCCTGGTCATGAGGATCCCCATCCTGAGCTCAGGAGAGGATCCTCTTCCTTTTTATTGGATGGTTGGACGACTGATGACACGCCCCGACCCGGATATTCCCCGAATACCAGGGTAAGCACGTGCTGGCCGACACCCGAAGGTGACGAAAGCCATTTATTGAGTGCAAATGCTGAGAACAAGGAATAGATAAGTCTTATAAATATAAAAGAATAATGAATAATCATTTAAGGAACGTGTTCAGAGCACATTTAATTTAGAACACTAAAAGAATTAATGTAAAATTTAATGAAACAAAGAATGGGTTCTACACCGAGAGGACTCGAAGATGCCGATGCGGAAGTGCCTTGACGTCGAGATTGTATGCCTCGATTCTATGCCCTGAAGGGGGCGCAAAACAAAGGTGAGTGGACCAATTTCATATACATATACTAAAACAGTTATCAACATACTAACCCCCAGGTTTTATGAAAACATATATATATATATATATATATATATATATATATATATATATATATATATATCATGATAAACATAGGTTTTCCGAAACCTAGCATGTCGTGCAATTTCTCAAATCATATCTCATAAAATAATAGTCACTAGTGAATGTCCAATGAAACACTTCAGGCCCCATGCCGACTCCCCGTCTCTGAGCAGACAGTCAGAGGAAAATATCACTACAGGCCCCTTGCCGGCTCCCTGTCTCTGTGCTAAATAGCCAGAGGAAACACCCTCCAGGCCCTATGCCAGCACCAATACGTCGCCCAGGACGGACCGGACACTATCCCTACGTCCCGTAGCGGAATGTGGACCACTAGGTAAATACAAAACCATTTAGCATAAGTATTGAAAAGCAACTTCATAGTATAAAATCATCGATCTTCTATACTATGAAGAAGTGTTCGAAACATGTTCTAAATATTATATCGTCATCGATCGGATATCCTATGAAGAACATGGGTTATAGGAAAAATAGTAATAATTCAAACTAGCCTCAGTAAGCATGTTATCTCAAAGCATTTCATAGAACATAATCATCAAATCAAGCTTTTCATGTATGCATTTCTAGTATTAAAACATGCATTTTTAGAAGGGGTCCACTCACAGTACTTCGCCGCTAAAGAGCCACGCAAACTAACGAAGATAGAACGCCACAATACTTGCCCCTAAGCACATAAAGGGTACACTTGGTCAAACTCTATTCAAACGATTTAATTTGGGGAAACGAACTTCAAAATCGGGTCCAGGACATCGAAATTAGTCTAGGAGGAGTCCCGAACGAAATCAGAAAAGTCAACTTAAAAGTCAACGTTGACAAGTCAAAGTCAAGGTCAAAGTCAACGCTGTCAGACTGGGTCGGTCAAACGGGTCAGAGTCAACCGGGTTTGGGCTTGGATCCGGGTTAGGGTCTTGGGTAGTTTAGGAAAAATGAATGGTTTGGGCTCAGCCCAAACCCACACAACACACGTACACACACACCAGTACACACACACACATGTACAGCACACATACACACACATACACGCAGCCCACATACCACACCGGCCCAAAGGCCTCACCAAAATAAGGGGCAGGGCTTTAAGCCCTTTTAAAAGGAAATGGCCCAAAGGGCCTGGGTTCGTGGGTCGCCGGACCTCAAGAAGAAGGCTGGAAATTCGGCCGGAAAACCACCCGACTTTGGACGCTCATAACTTCTTTGTTACTCAACGAAATCAAGTGAAACAAAAATGAAAGTTGTAGTACTCGACGAGACGAAGAGATTGATACCCTGCACGCCGGCCAACTCACCGTGGTTTGGCCGGAAAACGCCTCAAAAGGGGCGGTGCTCGTCGGAAAACTGGGTTTTTGGTTGAAGGTTTGGGGAAATTTCAAAGCTTCGTAACTTCTTCGTTACTTAACCAAATTGAGTGATTCGAAAGCCAAAATTGTAGTTAGGAATGTGGAGAAGAGATTCATACCAAGTGGGGACCGAGTGGTGGCCGGAGTTGGCCGAAAAATGGCCTGAAAGATGGCCAAACGACCACGGTTAACGCCTGAATCTGGGTTTATGATCCGAGTTCGTTTTCTGCGATTCAAATGTATACACAACTTAAAACAAGCTTCAATCTAACCCTAAAACACAACCCAAGGGTTTTTAGAAGCTTACCAACGTTGAAAAATCACGAAACTCGACGGAGAAGACGATGACTAGTGTCGATCGGGGGTGAGGGTAAGGCTTGGGATGTTTTCTGGGTTCATGGGTTCACCTAGAGGGGAGAGGATGGTGGTGGAGGGTTGTTGTTGTTCGATGTGGAAGGCCCTTGGAAGGGCTGTTTTCATAGAGAGCCGAGAGGAAGAGAGAGTTGTGAGAGGGAGAGAGAGAGAGTTACGGAAAGGAGAAGAGAGAAAGAAGAGTGGAATGGGGGACAGAAATCAGGGGTGGGCCCTTGGGCTCACCAATTAAGACCAAAATAATAATTTAAAATAGGGAGGGGTGTAACAACTGACGTGGTACAACAGTTTCCAAAACCCAATTATATGTGCACGTGCTTAGCAAACTGAATTGTCATGGCTTTAATAGTTGAATATCTATATTGCTTTTAGCATTCCATTTTCCTTCCATTCAGCTGCAAACCCACTATAAAGGTAAATCTACGAAAAATCTCCATCAAGTTTTGCACGTAGAACTTGTACCAAAATTGATGACACCCCTTTGGCGTTCTTCCTGCATTGAATCACAATCCATATCTGACATGAAATTCAGAGTTGGATCGTTACTGAAGCTCCGCATCTTCCTACCCACATCGCCAAATTTCCAATATTTCCCCAAAACTTTATTACCGGCAACGTGGTTTATTTTCACACCCGCCACCTATTCGACGATTTGCCTGACTGAGGAAGAAAGAGCGGGAGAAGACGTTGGAGACCAACCAAAGAACTCTCTACAAGTTCTGAAGCAATTGGGCTGTAGTGACAATGAAATTTCGATGATCTCCACGCGGGGGCCTTCTCTACTGAATGCCAACGCGAACCAGCTTGAGCGCAAACTCAAGCTTCTAACTGGCTTGGGCATCACGGCGCCTGAGCTCGTGAAGATTATCATTGGCCGTCCCCGGCTTCTCACTTCTCGGGTTAACCATTGCTTGGATGAGTGGCTCGAGTTCTTTATGACATTGTTTGGATCAAGGGAAGTGCTTGTCAAAGCCATTGTGAGGAACCCTTCTCTCCTGACCTATGACTTTCAGAAGAAAATCAAGCCCGCCATTGCGCTGTACCAAGGAGTCGGTCTTAGTATGCAGGACTTGATCCAAATGGTTCTGTTGAGGCCTACGTTGATCCCAAGAACTACATTTGATGAAGAAAAGATGGAATATATACGAAAAACTGGGCTTGCAAATGGTTCCAAGATGTATAAGCATGTTGTCACAATCATTGGCGTTTCACGACTTGAAACTATCCGTAAGAAAGTTGCAAATTTGGAGAAGTTTGGTTTCTCAGAAGATGAAATTTTTTCCCTTTTCGCGAAGTTCCCCCTTGTGCTGACACTATCGGTCGATAAGGTTCAGAGGAACATGACTTTCATTTTAGGACAAATGAAGCTTCCTGCTACGATGGTTCTTGAGCACCCATGCTTGGTGTTCATGAATTTGGAGGATGTGTTGAAGCCACGAGTACTTCTTGCGCGGAAGGTGCAGGAGATGGGTCTTGATAAAAAGATTGAAGGTCCTATGATGATGAGGGCAATGAGAATGACGGAGAAGCGGTTTTTGGAGGCATTTGTTCGTTGTCACCCAAAGGATGTTGCTGATGAACTGATGGAGTACTACAAAAATGTGAAGGGTGTTAAGCGATTGGCTGAAGCCTCAAGGACATTAAATCAAGGATTTCCTTTCTGAATGTTTTTGGCTCAGGTTTTCATCTTTATGTCCAAAACGCGTCTTACTGTACAGTTCTCTATACATTTTGTTACGTGAACTTGGAGCAGTTTGCATACTTTTGCGTTGTTTTTTCTTTATTTGGGGTTTGGTGATTCGCCGCCAAGAACCCGTCGCACCCACCGTGGAAATGGAAGAGGATAGGATGCTAAGTCGATTCCAGGGGGTGAGTAGCTTTAATTCACCGGAAAAAAAATCGTCGTGAAAGGCGTCGGGAAATCATGGATTCCGTCGGGTGAGGTCGCGGGTCGAAGGTAGGGAAAATGGGTTAGCTGGTTTCTCCTCTTTTCTTTCTCTCATTTCCTCTCTTCCCATTGGTTCACTGCTTTTCCCCTATTTCTGATTCGTTAGCCTAATCCCTCATTTCCCTCATTTCTCTCATTTCTCCTCTCCTCTCTCCATTCTGGCCACACGCATGGCACCATATCACTGCTCTAGCAAATCAGGAGCCTTCTAAATAATGGTTAAATGACCATTTTACCCCTGTCTTTGCTCGTTTATAACTTCTTCGTTATAACTCCAAATTACATTCTGTTTGCGCTCACTCGTTCGTATCGATGAGTGCTATCCAAACATGTAAAGATAAGTGGAAAATATGTAGGGATCAAATACGACCTCATAGAATTCTGTTTAGTTCATTAAGAGCGTTTTTGTTCTTTTACTTATCGAAAAAAAAAAACTACACGCCGTAATTATAAACACGTTGAAACTAAGAATATGAAATACATAATTTTAAATAGTGAAATCCGAGGATGGGATTTCACACCAATACTAGAATGCCTGAACGCCAGGCTTGTACGCCTCGTTTCTATATCCTGAAGGGGGAGTAAAACATAGGTGAGTGGACCCCTTTCTCAAATGCATTATTTTATTGAATTAGTACTAGAATTGCATACATGAAAAGCATGATTTAATGATTTATAAAATGATTATGATTTATGATGACGTTTTGAGATAGAAAGCTCCAATGTTTTTATGTTACGATGTTTCGAGCTATTGGGCTCCTATGCTATGATATGAAAGGAATATTTTCATGTTTTTTGTGCTTACTTAGTCGGTACTTAAACAATATATACGCACAAGACGAGTATGTACATGTCTATGGCCATATGACCTAGTTTACATGTTTTGAACTTAAGCATGATAGGATGGCTTGCATCACCATTTGGGCATCGGTTAGCACGGGACATCAGGATTGGGGCATGATGTGGTGTGGGAAAACTGAGAGGAAGGAAAAAATGATGTGCGGTGGAGAGAGAGGAAGAGGTTTAGAAAAAAGTACTATTTTTAACAATAAAATCCTCACTTTTCCAAACCCAGAAAACAGACGGAATTCTAAGATTCCTTCTTGGGGCAAATACTTATATTAAAAGTATAATTTTTATTAATATTATTACCTTCTTAGTGGGGTGGTCTTGCTTTAATTTAATAGTAATGATTGTCTTTGCCCAATTACCCGAACAATTATCACCTTCTTAGTGGGGTGGTCTTGCTTTGACTTGGATTATCACCCAATTGACGGGCAATTACCAACACTCCTTTGACTTGGATTATCACCCAATTGACGGGGCAATTAACAACCCGGCAAATGGGGCTTCCGTCTTTTTGTTCATCTATTTGTTGATTGGTTATCTTTTTACAAGTTTTGGCGGCCACTTGAACTTTAAAGTTTCAGTCCCTTCACTCAGTTACAACCAACAAAGAAGAAAGGTTAGGCAGAAAATACCATTCTGTAGTCATTCATGGCTACCTGCATAACTTGCTTGCTCATATTTTCAAGCTTAATCTGGACTTATTATTATACTGCTGCAAGTGCAAGGGACACACTCAAACCAGGCGAGTCTCTCAACTCCACAACTCATTTATGTTCTGCAAAGGGGACCTTCTGCTTGGGTTTCTTTATATATGACGATGCGAATTCCAGCCAGTTGTACATACAGCGCAGGGGCAGTGACAATGAGGGATGGATTGCCAGCCGAGACACACCTATTTTATACCCTTCAGGAGTTCTTGCCTTGGACAAGAACATAACGTTGAAAATCATGGATCAAAGCGGGACGCGGTTGGTGCTTTACTCTGCCAGTAGAGAAACTGCAAATACTAACACTAGTACTGTAGTAGCTACTCTACTGGACTCTGGCAATTTTGTCGTACAAGAAGTGAACTCTATCCCTGGATCGAAAAATCGGCTTTTGTGGCAAAGTTTTGATCATCCAACAGATACCCTTTATCCAGGCATGAGATTAGGTGTAAACCATATAAACGGGCAGATTTTGTCACTTACTTCATGGTTATTTCAGTCCAACCCAGAGCCGGGGTCTTTCACCCTTGAATGGGACTACAAATCGCAAGAATTGCAGATTAAGCGACGCAGAGAGGTTTACTGGACTAGTGGAGCCCCTACAAGTAAGAGATTTAAGCTGCTGATGAGGAGGTATAATTTTAGTATTGTTTCGAACGAAAATGAAGACTATTTCACTTACCACTCTCTAAACCAGACTTCTACATCTGAATGGGAGCTAACCCCAGCTGGACGACTATATGATGCTGAAGGAGAAGTTGACATTGCAAGAGCAGATAGCTGTTATGGCTATAACACGGATGGAGGGTGCCAGAGATGGGCGACTTGCAGACATGTTGGTGACATATTCGAGCTAAAACGTGGTTTGTTTAGACCAACCACCTCAAATTCAACCTTCCCGAGTGATTCTACAAGTCAAAGTGTTAGTGATTGTGAAAATTTTTGTTGGAAAAATTGCGAGTGCCTTGGATTCAACTTTCCAGAAGAAGTTAATCAATCTGAATGTCAATATTATACCAGAAACAATTGGGAGTTCATTCAAGACTTCGCTGATGATACTACACAAAAGTTCTATGTATTGAGAACAAAGGCACCTCGCAGTAATGGTAATTCTACGAAGTCACCTCGCAGTAATGGTAAATCTACTTATCATTAATCTATTCAAGTAAGAACTCTAGTTTCTATGGTAAATCTACTCGTATGCATGCAATTAAATGGATGTACATACATTTACTAATCAATGCAGATACGAAAAAGCGGACATTTATTGGCACTGGTATCACAGCGGGTACTCTAGTACTAATGGTCCCCTGCATCGCCACCTATGTACGACGAAGAAGAAAATTTCCACTTTCAGGTACACAAAGTTACTCGCGTCAATGAAGATTTTTGTCATGAATGTAAAATTCATTTTGTACCTTATTATCAATAGGCGAGAAAGAGACGAAGACCATTGAGGATGAATTGCTTGACTTAATGAAATTTGGTCGACCTACTGATGCCAGTGCACGTCAAAATGATGGAAATATGAGACATGATTTAAGTGTCTTTAGTTATGCATCTGTAATAGTTGCCACGTGCAATTTCTCACCAGAAAACAAGCTCGGACAAGGGGGATTTGGTCTGGTTTATAAGGTAAGGTTTTTAATCATAGAATGTTATTTCGTCTATTGATGCCAAAAACAAATAGCTGATCAGGTGAGATATTGTGCATCATTAATTCAGGGAAAATTGGTGACGGGACAAGAAGTAGCTGTTAAGAGGCTTTCAACATGTTCAGGGCAAGGAATGTTGGAGTTTAAGAGTGAATTGATACTCATATATGAACTCCAACATAAAAACCTTGTCAAACTTTTTGGATTTTGCATTCATGGTGAAGAGAGGATGCTGATATACGAGTATATGCCAAACAAAAGTTTGGACTACTTTTTATTCGGTTGGTAACACTCACTTTAATCCTACTGCTTGATTTACTTTGTTTCTGATTTGTGTGAATGAACACAGATCATTGTCAATCTAATAATTTTTCTATTTACTTTGCAGATTCAACAAGAGTCGCGCTACTTGATTGGAAGAAGCGTTTCAGTATAATTGAAGGAATTGCCCAAGGATTGCTTTACTTGCACAAGTACTCAAGAGTGACAGTAATTCATAGAGATTTAAAAGCCAGTAACATACTACTTGACGAAAATATGAAACCCAAAATATCTGATTTTGGTATGGCAAGGATTTTCAAGCATAATGAACTAGAAGCAAATACTAATAGGGTTGTCGGAACATAGTAAGTAAACAATAGATTGATCTTTCATCTCTTTCAGTTTTCTATATTATATAACATGGATTATTTATGTATGCAGAAGTACTAAAACAAGTATCTTTTTCTATTTTATAACAGTGGTTACATGTCTCCCGAGTACGCCATGGAGGGCATCTTTTCCATAAAATCTGATGTTTATAGTTTTGGAGTGTTAATGCTTGAAATTGTAAGCGGCAAGAAAAACAATAGCTTCTACAATGCTGATCGCCTGCTTAATGTAGTAGGATATGTATGTCATTCCAATCTTAATTGTGACGACAAGTTTTTCTTCGTAGTTTTAGGTGCGTGATTCTAATTGAATACAATTCTGCATGTTTCAGGTATGGGAATTTTGGAAGGAAGGCACAGTTCTTGAATTAATGGATCCAACATTAGGCGATTCATGTATCAAAGATGAATTGTTAAGATGCGTTCATGTTGGTCTGCTATGCGTGGAAGAAAATGCAGCTAATCGTCCTACCATGTCAGATGTCTTATATATGATGACAAATCAAAGCACACCGGTGCCATTACCTGAAAAGCCAGCATTTTTTACAGGAAGAAATGTGGTTGAAGCTGGTCTGAGTGGAAAAAAACCAGAAATTTTTTCCACTAATGAGATATCCAATTCCACTGATGTACCGCGATGAATTTACGTACTATTATGTTTACGGTTTGCCTGAATTTTGACTTGCTTTGATATGGTGGAACTAATTTAGTTGGAAAATTACTTATTCCAGACAAACTAATGTACCTATGGAAAGATCAAATATAATAGCTGCTGGCATTGTGGGCTGTCTGTTCTCTGCTGTAAAACGTTCAGTTATATATAATAACAAAGGATTAAGCAAGACAAGCAATACTTTTATGTGTATAATCTACCTGATCAAGTTACGCAGCAGCGGTAGCAGTGCCAATTCATATGATCCTCTTACGCTCTTATAAAAAGAATTTCATGTCCACACAACTGATCAAACCCGTTAATCAGACAAGCTCAACCCTTTCTGGGATATCAAAACTTGGCCACAAAAAGATCCATCAGACCTCAATTCTTGCATAATTACTTTGCAGATTCAACAAGAGTCGCGCTGACACGCCCCGACCCGGATATTCCCTGAATACCAGGGTAAGCACGTGCTGGCCGACACCCGAAGGTGACGAAAGCCATTTATTGAGTGCAAATGCTGAGAACAAGGAATAGATAAGTCTTAAATATGAAAGAATAATGAATGACATTTAAGGAACGTGTTCAGAGCACATCTAATCTAGAACACTAAAAGAATTAATGTAAAATTTAATAAAACAAAGAATGGGTCCTACACCGAGAGTACTCGAAGATGCCGATGCGGAAGTGCCTTGACGTCGGGATTGTATGCCTCGATTCTATGCCCTGAAGGGGGCGCAAAACAAAGGTGAGTGGACCAATTTGATATATATATATAGTAAAACAGTTATCAACATACTAACCCCCAGGTTTTATGAAAACATATATATATCATGATAAACATAGGTTTTCCGAAACCTAGCATGTCGTGCAATTTCTCAAATCATAGCTCGTAAAATAATAGCCGCTAGTGAATGTCCAATGAAACACTTCAGGCCCCATGCCGGCTCCCCGTCTCTGTGCTAAATAGCCAGAGGAAACACCCTCCAGGCCCTATGCCAGCACCAAACCGTTGCCCGGGACGGACCGGACACTATCCCTACGTCCCGTAGCAGAATGTGGACCACTAGGTAAATATAAAACCATTTAGCATAAGTATTGAAAAGCAACTTCATAGTATAAAGTCATCGATCGTCTATACTATGAAGAAGTGTTCGAAACATGTTCTAAATATTATATCGTCATCGATCGGATATCCTATAAAGAACATGGGTTATAAGAAAAATAGTAATAATTCAAACTAGCCTCAGTAAGGCCCAGTTTGGGATTGAGGTGCTTAAAAAAAAAGCTGGTATGAAAAAAAGCTGAGAGGGTTTTTGGTGTTTGGTAAACTTCCAACTTCAGCTTTTTTTCACAGTTTTTGGTGAAAAAAAGCCAAAAACCAGAAGCTGCATTTTGCAGCTTTGAAAAACGGCTTTTCAGCTTCTGCGCAAACCTCAAAACGCGGGTGAACAGTAACCCTTTAATGAAATTTCTGGCAATCCTACCCTTCTTCCTCCTCAGCCTTCACGTTCTTCCCGCAGCTTCATCATCGCTATTATCCCCATCCTCGTCGTCGGACCTGAGCTTCGATCTCGCCGGAGCAAGATCATCGGACTTGGCAATCCTATCCTGAGCTCTTTCTTCCGCCTCCACACTCCTCCGTCAAACCCACCACTCTCCCACACCACTCTGCACCCCTTCCGCCTCTCCTGCTCCTTCAAAACCAAAAAACCCCCCATCGCGAACCGCCGTGTCGTCCCTGACCTCTGACATTTCACCTCTGCGCTCGCGACTTCGAGGACTGGGTCTCCAAAAATCTCTGCGCTCGCGACTTCGAGGACTGGGCGAAGCTCGCCGACCAGGTCCTTGACGATGTCGTTTACCGGGACCGGATCGAGTGTGAGCTGGCGGAGAATGTCCTGAACGGAAATCGGAGAGAGAGAGAGAGAGAGAGAGAGCTGAGGTGAGATGGGGGAGAAAGTCCTGAACGGAAATCGCAGAGAGAGAGAGAGCTGAGGAGAGATGGTCTGAGATCGAAAGTGTGTGGGGTTGTCTCGGTGGAGGAGAGAGTGCAGAGAGAGAGAGAAAGCTGAGAGCTTTCGAGAGAGTTCAAGAGTGTAGGATAAGGGAAATGGGGGTGTGGGATAAGGGAAATGGTTAGCTCACATAAAAATAAAAATATTAAATAAAAAATCATAATAATAATATAGTATTATACCCTTTTTGGTCATTTCACACAGTCACAGCTGTTTTACATAAAAGTTTACCAAACACTATCATACTACTTTTTTTTCCAAAAGCACTTTTACAAAAAAGTTTACCAAACACTCTGCTGCTTTATTTCACAGCTGATTATTCTCACAGCACAGCAGAAGCAGCTTTTTTTTAAAGCACAGCAATACCAAACTAAGCCTAAGCATGTTATCGCAAAGCATTTCATAGAACATATTCATCAAATCATGCTTTTCATGTGTGCATTTCTAGTATTAAAACATGCATTTTTAGAAGGGGTCCACTCACAGTACTTTGCCGTCGAAAGCTGCGCAGACTAGTGAAGATACAACACCACCTTACTCGCCCCTAAGCACATAAAGGGTACACTTGGTCAAACTCTATTCAAACGATTTAATTTGGGGAAACGGACTTCAAAAACGGGTCCAGGACGTCGAAATTAGCCTAGGAGAGGTCCCGAACGAAAACAAGAAAAGTCAATGGTCAAAGTCAACGGTCAAACGGGTCCGGGTCAGACCAGTCAAACCGGGTCAACCCGTTTGGGTTTGGGTCTTGGGTCTTGAGTTTGGATTTGGGCTAAAGGGTTTGGGTTTAGGGTTAAAGGTTACGGGCCGAAGGCCCTAAGTAGGGCTAAGGGTTTTGGGTTTTAGAGTTTAGGGCCGGCCTAAGGCCAAGGCCCGCCACTTAAAGGAAACAGCCCGAAGGCCTAGACTTAAAAGGATTGGGTTTGGGGTAATTGGGTTGGGTCTCAACCCAAATGGATTTGGGTTTCAAGGCAAATGGGTTGGGTTGACCCGTTTTCCAAGCCAAGGTTTGGCCGGTTTCTGGGCAAACTTCAAACGCCCGTAACTTCTTCGTTACTTAACCAAATCAAGTGATCCAAACATGAAAGTTGTAGTACTCGACGAGATGAAGAGATTGATACCTTGCATGCCGGCCAACTCGTCGTGGTTTGGCCGGAAAATGCCTCGAAAGGGGCGGTGCTCGCCGGAAAATTTGGAAAGCTTCCCCGAGTTATTTTCTGTGATCCAAAAGCATACACAACTTAAAACAAGCTTCGATCTAACCCTAAAACACATCCCAAGGGTTTTTAGAAGCTTACCAACATTGGAAAATCATGAAACTCATCGGGGAAGACGATGAACAGTACCGGCCGATTGGAAGAAAGAGGTTTGGGGTGTTCTTTCTTCGTTTCTAAGCTTACTAGGGTCTTAATGGAGATGTTGATGTTGTTTGTTGGTGAGAAAAGCCCTCGGAATGGGCTGAGATAGAGAGAGCCGAGAGAGAGTTTAAAGAGAGAGAGAGAGAGAGAGAGAGAGCAGAGAGTTACAGAGAAGAAAAGAAAGAAAAGAGAAAAGAAAGAGAGAGAAGGGACTCGGGGGACAAAATAAAAGGGTGGGCCACGCGTGGCTCACCAATTAAGGACCAAATAATATTAAAAACGGGGAGGGGTGTCACACGCGCTACTTGATTGGAAGAAGCGTTTCAGTATAATTGAAGGAATTGCCCAAGGATTGCTTTACTTGCACAAGTACTCAAGAGTGACAGTAATTCATAGAGATTTAAAAGCCAGTAACATACTACTTGACGAAAATATGAAACCCAAAATATCTGATTTTGGTATGGCAAGGATTTTCAAGCATAATGAACTAGAAGCAAATACTAATAGGGTTGTCGGAACATAGTAAGTAAACAATAGATTGATCTTTCATCTCTTTCAGTTTTCGATATTATATAACATGGATTATTTATGTATGCAGAAGTACTAAAACAAGTATCTTTTTCTATTTTATAACAGTGGTTACATGTCTCCTGAGTACGCCATGGAGGGTATCTTTTCCATAAAATCTGATGTTTATAGTTTTGGAGTGTTAATGCTTGAAATTGTAAGCGGCAGGAGAAACAATAGCTTCTACAATGCTGATCGCCTGCTTAATGTAGTAGGATATGTATGTCATTCCAATCTTAATTGTGACGACAAGTTTTTCTTCGTAGTTTTAGGTGCGTGATTCTAATTGAATACAATTCTGCATGTTTCAGGTATGGGAATTTTGGAAGGAAGGCACAGTTCTTGAATTAATGGATCCAACATTAGGCGATTCATGTATCAAAGATGAATTGTTAAGATGCGTTCATGTTGGTCTGCTATGCGTGGAAGAAAATGCAGCTAATCGTCCTACCATGTCAGATGTCTTATATATGATGACAAATCAAAGCACACCGGTGCCATTACCTGAAAAGCCAGCATTTTCTACAGGAAGAAATGTGGTTGAAGCTGGTCTGAGTGGAAAAAAACCAGAAATTTTTTCCACAAATGAGATATCCAATTCCACTGATGTACCGCGATGAATTTACGTACTATTATGTTTACGGTTTGCCTGAATTTTGACTTGCTTTGATATGGTGGAACTAATTTAGTTGGAAAATTACTTATTCCAGACAAACTAATGTACCTATGGAAAGATCAAATATAATAGCTGCTGGCATTGTGGGCTGTCTGTTCTCTGCTGTAAAACGTTCAGTTATATATAATAACAAAGGATTAAGCAAGACAAGCAATACTTTTATGTGTATAATCTACCTGATCAAGTTACACAGCAGCGGTAGCAGTGCCAATTCATATGATCCTCTTACGTTCTTATAAAAAGAATTTCATGTCCACACAACTGATCAAACCCGTTAATCAGACAAGCTCAACCCTTTCTGGGATATCAAAACTTGGCCACAAAATCTCGAAAGTGTTTAGACAAAATGAATTGATTTCGAAAGTGTTTAGACAAAATGAATATGAAAACTCACAACTATATCGACAAAATATCTTGATAGAATGAAATGTTTAACCTTCTATATTAAGTATATCGAGAATATTGAGATATTGCAAATTTTGTATTGAGGTGACGTAGATATTTTTCAAAAGAGGTCCGTATACTGTTTATATGTTGACGATGTTGATAATGGCAATGAATATTGTCAACCATAATTCCGCAAAAAGTAGCGGCAAAAACTTCCGCAGAAACGATAAACGAACTTTCAAATAGTGATGCACCCCATTCTATAGTACTCCACAAGCTCACATTATGCAAGCCTTGTGCAAAAGGGGCCAACTTCAAGAAGCTCTGAGACTCCTTCTCTCGACACCAACCCAATCGAACTCTTATTACTCTCTGTACATGAATATCTTGCAGATCTGCATCGATGAACGAGCAGAAAGGCCCGGTCTTTTGGTTCACAGCCATGTAATTACAAATGGGTTTGGTTCAAATTTGAATTTAGATACGAAGCTGATAATCTTTTATTCGAAATTCGGCCGCGTGGTTAGTGCCCGCAACATGTTTGATAAAATGCGCGTCCTGGACCGCTATGATTTCTGGGTATGTTAAAGGTGGCTGTTATGAGGATGGTTTGATGGTGTTTTCTGGGCATGCGTCAGGCGGGTTTTAGGGCTAATCAGTTAGGATATGGAAGTGAGTTGAGGGCATGTACGAGGTTGAGATGTTTTGAAGTAGGGAAGCAGATACCAAGGGTGTATTGCGAAAGGTAGGTTTGCTGAGAACTTGTTTGTGCAGAGTGCGTTGGTTGATTTTCATTTTAAGTGTGGGAAGATAGAGGATGCGCTATGTTTGTTTGAGGAAATGTCGGTGAGGGACTTGGTTTCGTGGAATGCTATGATTGGCGGCTATGCTGTTCAGGGTTTTGCTGATGACTCATTGCATATGCTTCATTCGATGATGAAGGAAGGTGAATGTTTAAAATGGCTAAAATTCTAGTGTTTTAAAAAAAAAATTCCCATGTTCTTTTCTTTTTGTGTGTTTCAGATTCCTTGAGTAATGTTTACTTGCCACATTGCTACATTCGCCTTGTGTATGTCAATGGCAATGCCCTTTCTTTCTGCAGCATGACCACTGATACATTCAATATAAGAGAAATTATGGTCCAATATTATTTACACCAGTTGTGTGTGTGTGTGTGTGTGTGTGTGTGTGTACGAGCGTGTTATTCCTTTTTTGATGTGCTAACTCGCACGAAAAGTCAAAAATTGGTTTCCCTCTGGAGGTTCCTGCTTGAGAGCATGGTTCCAGTAAAGTCTCAATAATCTTGTTATCATGCCTTGAGATTTTTATACCATTCATATGAATACCTTTACTTTTCCTCTTATTACTTATGTCTAATTATTGTCTGTGACCATTTAACTGAGGCATGATCCCTGATTGCTTCAGCTTGGGGAGTGTGTTGAGAGCTTTAGCCGGAGGTATTGGTCTTATGAAGGTGAGTCAAATACATGGATTCATCACGCAACTGGGTTTTGGCTCACACAAATCTTTAAGTGGATCCCTAATTGATGCATATGCAAAATGTGGAAGGGTAGAGGGAGCTCATAAGATATACAGGAGCATGATAGAAAAAGGACGTTATATCTTGCACGGCACTGATAAATGGATATGCATGAGAAGGTAACTACAGCAGTAATGTGCTAGACCTCTTTAAAGAAATGACTCATGCGTGTGGAACTGGACGGTGTCATATTATGCTCCATGCTTAATGTATGTGCGAATGTTGCTTCATTGATCTTGGGAAGACAAATCCATGCCCTTACTTTTAAACACCAACCTTTGCATGATGTGGCCATGGGAAATGCTCTTGTTGATATGTATGCAAAATGTGGAAAAATTGAAGATGCTAACCATGCTTTTGACGAGATAGAGGAAAAGAATGTTATTTCATGGACATCGATGATTTCTGGATATGGAAGGAATGGCTTGGGACATAAGGCGGTTGCTTTATATAAAACGATGGAATACGAGGGATTACAACCTAATGATATCACATTATTGTCTCTTCTCTTTGCTTGTAGCCATGCTGGACTGACAGTTGAAGGATGGGAATGCTTCAATACTTTGCTTTGAAAATACAACATCTTGCCTCGATCTGAGCATTTTTCTTGCATGGTAGACCTTTATGCACGTGCAGGTTTGTTAGACGAAGCTTACAAGCTTATGTTTGATATGAACATAAAGCCTAATTCAGCAGTTTGGGGAGCCATTCTTGGGGCGTGTAGTGTCCATGGTAATAGCTCACTTGGAGAAGTGGCAGCAATGCATCTTCGTGATATGGATCCAAAGAATTCAGTTAACTATGTTGTTCGAGGAAGCCTATATGCTGCATCTGGTGCATGGGACGATGCTTTGGAAACTCGAAATTTGATAGAGAAGAGAAGTCTGAAAAAAGAAACAGCGCAGAGCCTTTTAGTATCCACATCAAGTAAAACTGTGCTTTTACATGCAACTTAAGACAGTAAAACTAACTTTGTTGTTCATTCTTTTCGAGGAGCAATGCAGATCTTTTGTTTATGCTCCAAGAGTATATGAAAGTTTCTTATTCATCTCATTCTACTTCATGATATCATTGTTGTCCAATGATGCAGAGCTGCTTCACATATTGCTTCTCAACACTCTGGTATTTACCTTCCTATAAATTTCAGCACTTTTATATTTGCGTCTTTCTTCTTGGCTTTGTGTTCAAAATCAACATATTACCTTACTACTTACTAGGGCCTCACCTCACCAACATCTATGAAGAATGAAATTTAACATGTTAATATATTCATTAATTCTATGTCATTTTAATTTTGGAAAATATTTGACAGGCACGGAAGAGTCGTTGGATTCAATTAAATCCACGAAACAATATTAAGAAAAATCAGGGTTCCAGTCAATGAGGTCAAAGTAGAGATAGATAGGATGGCTTCCATAGGTTGATGTCCTTTGACAAGTCCATGCTTTCATGTGGAACTAGGCTTTTTCAGAATGCTCTGCCCAGAAAATTCATCTTGTAGTAAGCCATGAAGCAATAGGAGGAATTGCTTGTTATAGACTCATTATAATCCGTGGCATCGTGTGATCCATAGCCTCCTGGTAAACAATTCCCGTCTTTAACTTTTGCATATTGTTTGTCTGTTGTCTTTGACACTGAATCTGCAGGAGTTGATGCATTTGTAGAACTGCAGAACTTACGAGTAAGAGTTTTGTTGCAGGGAAAGAGTTACCTGGATTAAGAGACAGGAAGAGATAAGTTTACTGCTGTAAAACCATTCCAACCACAAAAACATTGTCTCAGAAGCATGCTGGAGAACAACGTCCAAGGCTGGATGACGTTTGCTTTTCCTTTCACATTTTTGTGAAGTAATCGTCACACAATGGATACTTATGCTCCAACCAATATCGTAGGTTCCTAGGTTATAGGAAACTGTGATAGATCTGAGAAGTCTGTGTTGTTGTCTGTTTTTTTTTTTTTTTTTTTTGCTGAGTTAAAGAACCTAAATGTACGTTCATAAGGTTTAATCATATGAAACTGCACCTGAGCAGGAAGGTGCACAAGAGAGTTTGGCACCCGGTACAAATATATGATGCTTTCTTAATTTTTTTGCTAACATTTTTCGCAATTGAATCTTTATTGTATGAAGAATGAAAGATAAGTTTGGCTATGAGAAATGAGGTGATCTGGATTTGAATATCTAGCCTAGTCCTGGATGCATATGGAATTGACAAGGCATCGGTTGGGAGTCTTTCACGAATCCATGCAAACATGAGCGACTGCTGTTAGCATTTCTCTTATAAAAAAGTTGAGTTGGTATACAACATGGCCGAACATGATTAGATTGTCATCCTGATTAAAGTATAAGGCAAAATAAATCTCTTTTGTTAACGTGATGAGTGATGTATACACAAAAGATATATTCTGTGAAAGAGAAAGGAATCTTGCATGCAGACAACGTATAAGGCATCTGACTCAAATGTAGTTTATTATGTCCTAATTAAATATATGTTTTATTATGTTTGTTTTTTTATTAGATGTTCGGACGACTGACGTGGTGGAACAGTTTCCAAAACCCAATTATATGTGCGCGTGCTTTTCTAACTGAATTGTCATGGCTTTGATAGTTGAATATCTATATTGCTTTTAGCATTCCATTTTCCTTCCATTCAGCTGCAAACCCACTATAAAGGTAAATCTACGACAAATCTCCATCAAGTTTTGCAAGTAGAACTTGTACCAAAATTGATAACACCCCTTTGGCGTTCTTCCTGCATTGAATAACAATCCATATCTGACATGAAATTCAGAGTTGGATCGTTACTGAAGCTCCGCATCTTCCTACCCACATCGCCAAATTTCCAATCTTTCCCCAAAACTTTATTACCGGCAACGTGGTTTATTTTCACACCTGCCACCTATTCGACGATTTGCCTGACTGAGGAAGAAACTGCGGGAGAAGACATTGGAGACCAACCAAAGAACTCTCTACAAGTTCTGAAGCAATTGGGCTGTAGTGACAATGAAATTTCGATGATCTCCACGCGGGGGCCTTCTCTACTGAATGCCGACGCGAACCAGCTTGAGTGCAAACTCAAGCTTCTAACTGGCTTGGGCATCACGGCGCCTGAGCTCGTGAAGATTATCATTGGCCGTCCCCGGTTTCTCACTTCTCGGGTTAACCATTGCTTGGATGAGCGGCTCGAGTTCTTTATGACATTGTTTGGATCAAGGGAAGTGCTCGTCAAAGCCATTGTGAGGAACCCTTCTCTCCTGACCTATGACTTTCAGAAGAAAATCAAGCCCGCCATTGCGCTGTACCAAGGAGTCGGTCTTAGTATGCAGGACTTGATCCAAATGGTTCTGTTGCGGCCTACGTTGATCCCAAGAACTTCATTTGATGAAGAAAAGATGGAATATATACGAAAAACTGGGCTTTCAAATGGTTCCAAGATGTATAAGCATGTTGTCACAATCATTGGCGTTTCACGACTTGAAACTATCCGTAAGAAAGTTGCAAATTTGGAGAAGTTTGGTTTCTCAGAAGATGAAATTTTTTCCCTTTTCGCGAAGTTCCCCCTTGTGCTGACACTATCGGTCGATAAGGTTCAGAGGAACATGACTTTCATTTTAGGACAAATGAAGCTTCCTGCTACGACGGTTCTTGAGCACCCATGCTTGGTGTTCATGAATTTAGAGGATGTGTTGAAGCCACGAGTACTTCTTGCGCGGAAGGTGCAGGAGATGGATCTTGATAAAAAGATTGAAGGTCCTATGATGATGAGGGCAATGAGAATGACGGAGAAGCGGTTTTTGAAGGCATTTGTTCGTTGTCACCCAAAGGATGTTGCTGATGAACTGATGGAGTACTACAAAAATGTGAAGGGTGTTAAGCGGTTGGCTGAAGCCTCAAGGACGTTACATCAAGGATTTCCTTTCTGAATGTTTTTGGCTCAGGTTTTCATCTTTATGTCTAAAACGCGTCTTACTGTACAGGTCTCTATACATTTTGTTACGTGAACTTGAAGCAGTTTGCATACATTTGCGTTGTTTTTTCTTTATTTTGGGGTTCAACCGTTCAAGTAATCCATTATTTGGGGTTCAATGTGTCTTCTTTCACTACAATGCGCTACTCAGTGATGTTCGACATTTCATCTGCTGTGTAGGCTGCGGATTTGTTCTGATTGTATAGGGTCATTTGTTGCCGTTTACATTCTTGGGACTGGTAGTGAACTTGACTGCTGCAGTGAAGAGTAACAGTAATGAACTCGATAACAAAGAAGGGTGGTTCTTGGTTGGAAGGTTGAGAAGGGTGGTTCAACGCCCCTATGTGTTTAGGAAGCACTAGTTGCTCAAACTAACAAACACAGTAGAGGCTCCAAGAGGGGATTGCTAAGCGAAAAGCACAACGCGTTTTGCTATTCATGTTACTCACCAAAGCTTGGCAGGCAAGGAGATATTGCAGCTTTCTTCGTTGTTGCATATAAGCGTGACTAGTCTTATAGCATCGTTGCTTTTTCGATCTTAATTTCTTTTCCGTGGCGAGAAGACGAGACGGGAAGGAGACTTTGATCACTTAGATTTTGAATCGTACTGTAAATATTGATGAACCTGTTGTACAACATTGTGCTAGGATGCATGAAATTCATCCTTAGCATTGCTTTTGATAGTGTAGTTATATCATCTTCCCACGAATTACCGAAAGGTCGTATTCACTACATATAGTTTGAGGCAAAGTTTCAGGGTATTTGAGTACTGTGGACAACATCAAGAAAGGTTTCCTTTCATATAATCTTAATACAATGTGAAAATAAATTATCTCCATCTCTCGATCATGGAAATCCCTTCGCCGTCCGTGGAGGTAGGGACGGTATTGAATTTTGCATCATATGGTAAAATGAAACTCGCACCACTTCAGCTAGTTGCGTCATACGGTATTAAATTCTATATTATTACTGTCATAAGATATTTTGTCAAGCATCTTGCTCATACGACAATAATGATTAAAAAAGCATTAAGCAGTATCGTGTGTAACAATAGTTAGTCTAGTAGGGCCGATTGTATGCACTGGCCCCTATGTGGTCGGCCAGTGTTGGAGAAAAGTTCAAATTGTTTCTCATACTAATTAGTATGATAGAATAGGAAATAAATAATTGTTGGTGGGATTAGCAAAATCTTGGGTGCATTACTACCCCGCCTCAACGCCCTTCAGCCTTGTGCCTTAAACCCTCTCAAAGGCTATCCCATGGCTGCCCAAGTCTTCCTCTCTCTCTTTCTCTGAACATTGACCTCTGAGTATCTATTAATTTGCTAATAAATATCTTCTTTCTGTGGATTAGATGGAAAGCTCAAAACTTGGCGCGCCACTCTGACGAGATGATGAGTATCCAAAATCAATGGCAGTGGTGAATCCTACTGAAAGTGTAGCAACCCGTCCCGATTTTATCATAACAAATGGAGCATTTTCGTGAAATTTCACATTAGGCTAGATTTTTTTCTTTTAAAATTATTTTTGGATCTTCATAGGTGTGCCCAAAGGCCCCCCTTTGAAGTTTGTCCCCGGCCCACTCCCTTTCCTCTCTCCCTCTCTCTCTCTCTCTCCCCCTTTCTTCCCTCCCGTGAGTTTCACTCTTCCTCTCACTTTCTCTCTCTCACTCTCACTTTTCTCCCTTCTCTCTCGGCAAGCACCGAAGGGTGCCATGGGGGAAAACACCAACTGAGAACCCACCCCTTTAGTCGCTAGACCTCACGAGCTCGAACCCGAGCCCGGTTACGTAGGAAAAACTGAGCCGTGAGACTCTAACTCAAAGCTCCAACGAGAACAAGGTTCCCCGACGTAACTTCGAAGGATTTTGAAACTGTTTCGACTTGGGTAAGCCTCAATACACTCCAAATACTTCTCTTTTAGTCCCTGTAGTTCATTTCTGACCACGTTGATGTGTTTTGGACGTCAAACTACGAAGAAATACCTCGGAGGAGCTAAACCCAGATTCCGGCGATAAACCGCGATCATTTGGTCATCTTTCAGGTCATTTTTCGGCCAACTCCGGCCATCACTCCATCTCCACTTGGTATGAATATTTTCTCCACATTCCTAACTACATTTTGGCTTTTGAATCACTCAATTTGGTTAAGTAACAAAGAAGTTATAGAGCTTTGAAAATTGCCCAAACCTTCGGCCCAAAAACCCAGTTTTCAGGCGAGCACCGCCCCTTTAGAGGCGTTTTCCGGCCAAACCATGGTGATTTGGCCGGCGTGCAGGGTATCAATCTCTTCATCTCATCGAGTACTACAACTTTTATAGATCACTTGATTTCGTTGAGTAACGAAGAAGTTACGGACGTTTGAAGTGGTGCCCAGACACCGGCCAATTCATTGGCCTGAAAACGGGTCAACCCGACCCAAATCCTTTGAAACTGACCCAAAACCCACAGGCCTCCAGCCCAACCCGTGACCCTTTTAAGCTGAAACCCAATTAATTACCCGGGACCCTTTATGAACCCAATTCCCTAACCCATTAACTTAGAAACCCAAAACCCTTTAGACCTAAACCCCTTAGCCCATTTACCTAAACCCAAACCCAATGAACCAAGGCCCTTTGGGCCGTGCTGTGAGATCTCACATCGCCCAGGGGAGTGATCCTTATATGTATATTCTCATCCCTACCTAGCGCGAGGCCTTTTAGGAGCTCACTGGCTTCGGGTTCCATGGGAACTCCGAAGTTAAGCGAGTAGCGCGCGAGAGCACTCCCATGATGGGTGACCCACTAGGAAGTTCTCGTGTGAGTTCCCAGAAATAAAACCGTGAGGGCGTAGTTGAGGCCCAAAGCGGACAATATCGTGCCCCGGGTCGGGATGTGACACGTGCACCTGGGCCCAGGCCCGTCACTAACCCAACCCAAAACCTTTGTTTTATTTTATTTATTTTAATTATTTAATTTCTAAAACCCAAAAGGCCTTGGGCCATCTTGGTTAGGGCCTTAGGCCCGTTCGCTCTAAAACCCAAAACCCAAACCCTTTTTAATTATTAAACCCCAAAGCCCTTTGAGGCTAGAACCCTAAACCCTAACCATCCATACCCTTTATAGGGAATATTCCATCAGGGAATATTCTTATTTTGATGTTTACGAAATTTATCCAGGACCCTTTTTAGGGTAATTCGACGTCTTGAATCCGTTTTTTACGTTTGTTTTCCCAAATTCAATTGTTATAGTATAGTTTTATTTATTGTACCCTTTATGTGCTTAGGGGCAATTTATTGTGGCGTTCTATCTCTGCTAGTTTGCGTGACTCTTCGGCGGCTAAGTATCTGTGAGTAGATCCCTTCTAAAAATGCATGTTTTAATAGTAGAAATACATACATGAAAAAGCATGATTTAACAATTATGTTCTATGAAACGCTTTGAGATAACATGCTTACTGAGGCTAGATTGAATTATTATTATTTTTCCTATAACCCATGTTCTTTATAGAATATCTGATGGATGACGATTTAATATTTAGAACATGTTTCGAACACCTCTTTATAGTATAGATGATGGATGAATTTATATTATGAAGTTGCTTTTCAAATATATATATATATATATATATATATATATATATATATATAAATATATGTTAATGGTTTTGTACTTACCTAGTGATCCATATTCCGCTAAGGGACGAGGGATAGATTGAAACACCCCAACCCCTAATTTCAAAATTAGTTTTGAGTTTTATTAAAAATTTTGTTTTTGGGTCTTAATTGGTGAGCCGTGGGGTCCACCTTGTATTATTTTGTTTTATGTTTTGTGTTTTCCCGGTCACCCTCACTTTTTTTTTTTTTTTGGAGAACTGGAACAAAACGTTACCAGGGCCGAAGCCAGCAATACAGAGAAGCCTACAAGAAGGCAACAACCAAGGAAAGAAGAGCAAAGCAGTGAAAGGAAACAAAGAAAGACCCTGCAGCCGCTGCAAAGAAGTCATCCCCTCACCACCAAAGGCGAGATTAAGGAGGGCCGGGGAGCCCGTCCCTATTCAGGATATGCACTAACGAAGATGGGGGTTGATTAACCCAGACAGAGTCGCACACCTCCGTATTAGACCTCGACGCCAGTAGGTCCGCCGCTGAATTGGCTGATCTTGGAACCCAAGACCAGTGACACCTCTGAAAGACGTCCCTAAACCTCACTATTCTAGAAAGCGAGGGGAAGGCCTCCCAGTTGCCAAAAGATATATCACTCATCAAGCAAGAGATATTCACTTTAGAATCCGATTCAATTATAACATCCTGCAAGTGTAAAGAATTTGCTACCTCACACCCCGCCAGGATAGCATTTGCTTCGGCCTCAGCAGCAGAAAAAGCATGAGATCTCTTCTTCCCCGCTGCCAAAAAGTGCCCCTCCGAGTCCCTAATCACCACCCCGCTAATGCCTTCCCCAGTGGATTTAGACCAACTAGCATCAACATTGACTTTGGAGAAAGGAGAACAAGGGGGAGACCACACAGCCGAAGTAGAGGGAGAAGCCTGCCTATCACCGGGGGGTTCGGGAAGCAGAGATAAGGCCTCCAAGAAAGACCCCACTGCGGCAGATATCATCAGAAGAACACGCTAGGGGAAAATAGCCTTGTGATTAAAAATGAAGTCGCACCTGGCCTTCCAAATATGCCACCAAGTGAAGGCAACATAAGAAAGGACCCCAAGACCATCAACCTCCGTCCCCCGCTGCACATTTAGTAAAGAAGAAAACCAGTTTGGTAGAGACGGGATGTTTCGCGACCCAAGGACATGCCAGGAATAAATGCTCAAGCGATTCCTCACCCGAGTGACAGATAGGGCATACCGGGGATGGGGAGCAGTGTCGTCGAAAGAGAGCACCCATATTAGCCACAGCCCCATTTAAGACTTTCCAAACAAAACAGCGAATTTTGGGCGGGGTTTTTAACTTCCAAATGGCCTTCCAAACACTTGGTGGAATCATAAAAGAAGAAGAAATAGGCCGTGACACTACATCTGCAGCAAGAGAACGCATCCAGTGGTACCCAGATCTAACAGTGTACACCCCCTTCTTATTATTGGGCCAAATTAATCTATCATTTCTCAAACAGTCCCCAATACCAGTTTGAACAATGGCACTATACTCCTCATTCGAAATAAAAGGTCTAAGAAAATCAACATCCCACATCCCTGAAGGGCCATTAAACAGAGAACTTACTTTCAGATTTCTGGAGACACAAACGTCCGGGGGAGGAGTAGGGTGACCGAGAGGGAGAGAAGGGATCCATCGATCGCACCAAACGCGAACATTTTCTCCATTCATAATTTGCCAGTGAGCTCCACGGAGAAGAATATCACGACGTGCTAATAAACTCGTCCAACTCCAAGACGCTCTGCCACCCCTAGAAGCCTCAAGAAACGAACAGTGGGGGAAATACCTAGCCTTGAGAACTTGAGCCCAGAGCGAATTTGGTTCCTGAATCAATCTCCAGCATTGTTTCGCAAGAAGAGCATCATTGAAATCACTCAGGGACCGAAAGCCCATACCCCCTAGACTTCGGCAAACCCAGTACCTCACGAGAAACCCAATGGATGCCTCTATCCCCACCAGCTTTACCCCACCAGAATTTAGCAATCACCGAGTCCAACTCCGAGCAGAAAGACAACGGGAACTTGAAAATGTTCATCGGATAGACCGGGATAGCTTGAATAACTGCCTTGATCATAACCTCTTTTCCTGCTTGTGAAAGAGTATTTTGTTTCCAACTATGGACCTTCTCCAACATTCTACCTTTAACAAAGGCAAGACTTTGTTTTTTTGATCAATTCCACACGGCAGGAAGGCCCAAATAAGCTCCCGGAACAGCCACCATGGTAATGCCAAGTATCTGGCTCAACTCCCTCGACAAGTCATACGGGGTATTAGCACCAAAAAAAGACATTTGATTTGTGCAGATTAACCTGCTGCCCCGAGGCCACCGAGAAAACATCCAAAATTTTTACAAGATTGTGACAATTGAAAGCATCCGCCTTTAAGAAAACCAAAGTATCATCGACAGCCGTTTGAATCAGTCGGGAGAGGACTTCACCGATTAAAAGGAACAGATACGGAGACAAGGGGTCTCCCTGACGAATACCCCTGGTCGGGTAGAAACGCCTACCTGGCTGCCCATTCAGAATCACATTAAAGCTCACTGATTTCACACACCCCATCACAAGGTTACGTCAACCATCACAAAAACCCAACTTCTGAAGCACAGCATCCAAAAAGTCTCATTCGACCCGATCATACGCCTTATGCATATCAAGTTTAATTCCCATATCGAACTTGCCCTTAGCTTTCCTGAGTTTTAAGAAATGGAACACCTCATGTGCAATACTAATGTTATCTTGAATCTGCCTCCCTTCCACAAAAGCATTTTGCATTGGCGAGATGATAGTCGGAAGTAGAGGCTTGAGACGGTTTGCCAACACTTTTGACAGGATTTTATAAGAGTAATTACATAAGCTTATGGGCCGAAATTGACTCACAGAAACCGGATGACCAACCTTCGGGATAAGAATAACATGGGTGGAATTAATTTTTTGAGGAGAACACACCCCATTGACCATATCCAACACCAGCCCATTTACCTCATCCACCAGAGAATCCCAAAAGGAATGGTAGAAAACACCCTGGAACCCATCCGGCCCCGGGGCCTTCAACCCTCCCATTTGAAGAGTAGCCACCTTAATTTCCTCCTCCTCAATCGGCCTCATAAGCCGTTCATTCATCTCACCGGAGATCAAAGTCTTCACACATCCAAGTATGGGACCCCACTCCCTCGTCCCCGAGGTGGTAAACAGATTGGTGAAAAACTCATCCACCAAATTCCTCACTGCACCTGGATCCTCAACCCACTCATCGTTCTCGTTTTTAAGCTTGATGACCTTATTTCTCCTCCGACGTTGCAGGGTAGTTTGATGAAAGAAAGCAGTGTTGGCATCTCCTTCCCTGAGCCACTTAACCCTCGAACGTTGGAGCCAATGTTTTTCCTCCTCCGCCCACAATCGGTCAAGCTGCCCCGAGATGGATTTAATTGCATCCCAATTTTTGACCCAATCGTGTTGAAGATCCTCAAGCTGAAGGATTGAACAAGCTGAAGGACTAACCGTTCAATCTCAATACCACGGGCCTTTAGTTCCCGATGGCTCCACTTAAGAAGTTGAGATCTACAATCATTTAGTTTCTTAAGCCATCTGGAGATCCCCACTTCGGCACATTGTCTTCCCCAACAAGAGTCCACAATCTCCTTACACCGATCCATTTTAACCCACGAAGCCTCAAAACGAAAGAGTTTTTTTGGCATATGACTCCTTGGCTGAGATTGAATAATTAAGGGACTGTGGTCAGACCCAATGGTCGGACCATGAATCACCAGCGTGTTGGGCCACATTTCCTGCCAATGTTTATTAGATAGACCTCTATCTAGTCTCTCTTCCACTAGCTGCCCATTCCTGATACCACGCCACGTGAATTTGGGCCCATGAAAATCCAAGTCCACCAGCTCCGTACAATTCATGAATTCCTCAAGGTATCTGGGTCTATTATAATAAACCTCAGAACCCCCAGCCTTCTCATGATCCCAGAGAAATTCATTAAAGTCGCCACCACACAACCAGAGAAGGTTGGAGGGCCCAAAAGTCGACCTCATCCAACTCCAAAAAGTAGGCTTCTCAGCCCTATAAGAAGTGCCATACACCCACGTACCTCTAGCCTAAGTAGAATCTTCAACCAATCTAAACCGAGCATCAATAATGTGCTTAGAGGAAAAGTCAACTTCCACCTCCAAACGGTCATCCCACCATAAACTCAGGCCTCCAGCTCGACCAATAGGAGCCACGTTAAAACCCCTCTGAAAACCCATCCTCCTTCTAACTCCATCAAGTCTATGACTTTCCATCTTCGTCTCCGAGAGAAAAACCATAGAGGGTCTATATTTCCTAATTAGCCCATGAAGGGCTCGAACTACCGTGTCCGACCCGAGACCACGGCAGTTCCAAATCAGATAGCTCATGGCTCCCTTGCGGATGTTGAGGGCCAGCCGCTACCACCCTGGAGAGAGACACCATTTCCTTTCCTCACCATAGCTTTCTTCTTTATCTCTGCCAATTCCTCCAAGTTATCCCAAAAGTCCTTGAACTCCTTAGGAACCTCCACCAGATCATCCACTTCAGCCAAGGCGTTAGCGATGTCGAAGCACTTCCCGCACACATCCTCTCGAGGACAGATAATAGCTTGAAAATATCCTGACGGGTTGCCTTCATCCATTCTCATCCTCTTATAATTCTCCTGACCCCGCATGTCCGTTACTCTCTTCGGACCTTTTCTCCCAGCACCCCCCATATACATTCCCGATGGGCAGCAACTCTCTCTTTTCCCCTTCGAGCTCCCGCGTACCCACACACGCACAGGCAGCCACCATCACAGCCACACCAGCATCTTTGCCTTCCCGACATCAACGGCGTTACTCTCTCTCTCCTCCGTGCCCTCTCCTCTCCCAGTTCGTCTCACACCCGAGACCTTCAAGCGAAGTCCCGGCGTAGGTAAGCCTCGACAACCCTTATAACCTTTCCTTCTGGTTTCCATATTCCAACTCTGATCATTTTGGATTCTTGTACATGTCTGAATATTGTGGAATAGCTCGGGTGTACTAAACCCAGTTTCTGGCGAGCCGTGGGTGTGCGAGCCCAAGTTCGGCCACCTCTGGTTCTTTCACGATGAACCAAAGGTATAAAATTACTCCTTTCGTCTTGTACTTTGTTTTGGTATCTAGATCGGAGCTTGGAACGGCGAGTTGGCGTCGGCCGGAACTAGGAGGTCCCCAGCCTCCTTCCCCGGCGAGATCTATCACACCAGGCCCTTTGGGCCGCCTAAGTAGCTCGGGCCTTAGGCCCGTTATTCTTAAAACCCAAGCCGTTAAGGCTCAAGGCCTTCGGCCATTTGTTTCTAAGCCCAACCCTTTGTTACGAGGCCTTAGGCCGGCCTGTGTGTGTGTGTGTGTTTTCTGGGCTGCATGTGTGTGTATTGTAAGTGTATGTGGGTTCCGTGTGTGGTGCATGTGGGCGTGTGTGTGGGGTATGACACGTGTACGTGTGTGTGTGTGAGTGCATGCGTGTGATGTGTGTGCGTGCATGCCGTGCATGTGTGTTGGTGTCGTGTGTGTGTCTAATTGCATGGGTTTGGGCTTAAGCCCAAACCACCCATTTTCCCTAAATCCTTTTAACCCAAAAACCCTTAGAGACCTAAAAACCCAATAGGACCTAACCCTATTTAACCTAAGCCTAAACCCTAATCCGGATTTCAAGCCTAAAACCCATTTGACCTAATTTGACCGTTGACCCCCAGTCAACATTGACTTTTAAGGTTGACTTTTCGGGTTTTCGTTGGGGACCTCTCCTAGACTAAATTCGATGTCCTGAATCCGTTTCCGATGTTCATTTTCCCAAATTAAATCATTTGAGTAGAGTTTGACCAAATGTACCCTTTATGTGTTTAGGGACAAAGATTGTGGTGTTTCCTTCTTCGCTAGTGGCGTGGCTTTTCGACGGCGAAGTACTGTGAGTAGACCACCTTCAAAAATTACATGTTTTAATTATAAGATTGCATATGTTCCTAGCATGCCTTGCATATTTGTTGATTTGACGAATACTTTACAGGAAGCATGATGATTTGAATATGATTGATTATATATAGGTTTTGAACTATTTTCACTATATCATACTTTCTACATAACCCTCATTCTGGTAGACTATCTGATCGATGACGATAGGATGCTAAGAATGTGTTTCAAATGATTTTAGAACACCTTTTCGTAGTATGGAGGATCGATGAATTTATGCTACGAAGTTGTATTTTAGAAACATGTTTTGTACGTACCTAGTGAACACCATGTCGCCTGGGGCGAGGATCTGGTGTTGGCATTGAGGCCGAGAGAAATAATCCCTAGCTACGGGCTGAGGGACATGGAGAGGCATTGGGCCGGGAGAAATAATCTCTGGCTACGGGCGTAGAGACCACGGAGTAGGCATTGGGCCGGGAGTTATTATTATTCGGTGATACTCACTAGCAGCACAACTTGTGATATGCTTCCTGAGATGATTTATGAGATTGATTTGCAGATAGATGGAATTGTTTTTATGGCATGCTAGAGGGTTTGAAAAACCTATCACTTATTATGCTAGTAGGTTTCATTATATAATTGTGGGGGTTAGTATGTTCATAACTGTTTTCATACTATGTATATATAAACTTGGTCCACTCACCCTTGTTTTGCGCCCTCATTCAGGTATTAGAAACGAGGCATACAATCCTGATGTTGAGGCACTATTGCATCGGCATCTTCGAGTCCTCTCGGTGTAGGACCCACTCCTTTGTCCATTCAATTTTTATATTAACTATTTTAGTATTCTAGGTTAGTTGTATGCTCTGAAACGTTCCTTAAATGCTTATTCATTATTCTTTTATATTCATAACCCTTATTTATTTCTTATTCTTAGCTTTTGTATCAATTAAAGGTTTCATCACCCTCGGGTGTCGGCTAGCACGTGGTTATCCTGGTATTCAGGGAATATCAGGGTCAGGTCGTGTCATAGATTCTGGTCCATCCCAGGCTAACACGCCCCGATCTCGATGTCCTCGGGACACTGAGATGGTCACGTGCTGGCCGACACCCGAAGGGTGGCGCAAGCCATTTATTTTATGCTATTACAAAAAAACATGCTAAAAAGCATCCACAACAGAACTAATCATTTCAAATTTAGATAATACACACTAAGTTTAGAGCATACGTTTAATACAGAGTACAAATGAAAATGTAAGATAGAGAGTGCTATTACACAAGTGCCGAAGCAGAGAGAATATAACACGATGTCACTGGTAGGGAAATGCCTCGTAATCCACACCGTAATTCTCGTTCTCAGGTCTTGAAGGGGGCGCAAAACAAACATGAGTGGACCAAGTTGATATATATATATATATATAAGTAAAACAGTTATCAATGCACTAACCCCCAGGTTTTATGAAAACACATATATATCATGATAAACATAGGTTTTCCGAAACCTAGCATGCCGTGCAATGTCTCAAATCATTATCATGATAAACATAGGTTTTCCGAAACCTAGCATGTCGTGCAATGTCTCAAATCATAACTTTTATATGTACTAGCAGCTAGTGAATGTCCAATATAACACTTCAGGCCCCATGTTGGCTCCCCGTCTCTGAGCAGACAGTCAGAGGAAAACACACTCCAGGCCCCTTGCCGGCTCCCCGTCCCTATGCTAAATAGCCAGAGGAAACACACTCCAGGCCCTATGCCAACACCAAACTGTCGCCCAAGACGGACCGGGCACTATCCCTACGTCCCGTAGCGGAATAAGGACCACTAGGTAAGTACAAAACCATTGAACATATATATTGAAAAACAACTTCATAGTATAAAGTCATCCATCATCTATACTATAAAGAGGTGTTCGAAACATGTTCTAAATATCATATCGTCATCCATCAGATATTCTATAAGAACACGGGTTATAGGAAAAATAGTAATAATTCAAACTAGCCTCAGTAAGCATGTTATCTCAAAGTGTTTCATAGAACAAAATCATTAAATCATGCTTTTCCATGTATGCATTTCTACTATCAAAACATGCATTTTTTAGAAGGGGTCTACTCACCGTACACCGTTGGTGCAAAGCCTTACCAAAAGGAATAACCGAATCACCGCTAATAATTGTACCTATTCACATAAAGGGTACATTCAGTCAAACTCTACTCAAACGATTGAATTTGAGAAAACGGACTTAAGAAGCGGGTCCAGAACGTCGAAATTGGCCTAGGAGAAGTTCCGAACGAAAACAGAAAAAGTCAACGGTCAACAGGGTCAAACGGGTCATCGAGTTCGGGTCGAACCGGGTCAAAAGGGTCAGTCAAACCGGTTTAGGGTTTGGGTTTGGGTTTGGACCGGATCTAGGGTTTTGGGTTTAGATATAGGTGGGCTGGGTTTTAGGCTATACGGGCCAAAGGCCCTATTTCATCACGGCCCGAAAGCCTGATAAAAAAAAAAAAGGGTTTGGGGTTTAGGGAAATGGGCTGAGCAGGTCTCTGGGCTCGGGCCCAGACCCATACGGCATGAGGCCTAAATAGAAAAGGTTTTGGGTTGGGTCAACGGGCCAGAGGCCCTAAAGAAAACGGCCCGAAGGCCTTTAAAAAATTAAAAAGAAAATTAGAAAAAAGAACGACTAGGATATTTGGCTACTCACACGGGCCTATGGCCCGAGGGTTTTGGGAATGGCCTGAAAGGCCTGGTTTCGACGGGGAAGAACACCGGAGGTTCTACAGCTCCGGCCGACTGAAAACAGGGGTTTTAGACCCCAATCTAAGTACCAAAATGAAGAAGGAAGTGAGGGGAGTGATTTTATACCTTTGGTTTGTCGTAGAAGGGCCGGAGGTGATCGGAAATCTCTTTGACAGCCACGGGCTCGCAGAAGATGGGTATGCCTTCCCCCGCACCGATCTCATTCCCAAAACCTTGAAATTAACGATATAAACTCAAAAATCACATCCAAGCAACAATTTAGAACGGAAGGAAGGGAACCCGAGGCTTACCTTACCGGAAAAATGGAGAGAGTTCGTCGGAGGTTTTTCCTGGGTTTTCGTCACCCTTGTTGCGACGGGAGAGAGAGAGATGGAGAGAGAGAGAAGGAGAAAGAGACGAGGTGAGATGATGATGATGGCGCCGTCGACGTCGGGGAAATGGTGTGGGTGTGGGTGGTCACGGCAAGAGAGTGAGAGAGCGAGAGAGTGAGAGGGTTTCGAGAGAGAAATAGAAGAGTGCAGAGAAAGAGAGAAAGAAAAAGAGAGAGAGAAGAATGGATCTCGGGGTAGGGGACAGAAAGAGAGAAAAAGGAGGAGAGTTGGGGTGCTGCCATGTGGCAGTTTGGGGAAGAGTAAAAATCTAGATAAAGGGTCCAGATTTAATTAGGAAAAAGGACTAAATTGATAGTTCCAAACATATTCTAGGGAAATTACATAATTATATTTATAAGTAGGGGTGAGGTGTTACACGGGCGACGGTTATGGTGTTGGCATAGGGCCTAAAGTGTTTTTCCTCTAGCTATTAGCACAAGGACAGGGAGCTGGCACGGGGCCTGGCGGTGACTTTCCTCTGGCAATTGGCACAGGGACGGGGAGCTGGCATGAGGTCTGAAGGGATATTGGACATTCACTAGTGATTACAATATATACGAGATATGTTTTGAGACATTGCACTACATGCTAGGTTTCGGAAAACCTACTTTTATCATGTTATATGTGTTTTCATAAAACCTGGGGGTTATTATGTTGATGACTGTTTTATTATATATATATATATATATATATATATATATATATATATATATATATATATATCAATTTGGTCTACTCATGTTTGTTTTGCGCCCCCTTCAAGACTTAGAATCGAGGCATACAATCCTGGCGTCCAGACACTTCCGCATTGGCATCTTCGAGTCCTCTCGGTGTAGGACCCACTCCTTTGTTCATTCAATTTTTATATTAATTCTTTTAGTGTTCTAGATTAAATATGTGCTCTGAACACATTCCTTAAATGCATATTCATTATTCTTTTATATTTATAAGTCTTATTTATTCCTTATTCTCAACATTGCACTCAATAAATGGCTTTCGTCCTCGGGTGTCGGCCAGCACGTGTCTACCCTGGTGTACGGAGAAAGTCAGGGTCGAAACGTGTCAGAAAACGCTTTTCGCCATTTCGTTTCGCTTACATCAGTTCAGAGAGTATCGGGAATCAAGTTTATTGCTGTTGTGGGTATGTAAGAAGATTTGAGTTTCAAATTTTCGGATAGAGCTTACCATTCTTCCTATTGATTCTTTTACGGACTTGGATTGTCTGCCCTCCCCATGCCCTCCTATTTATGTGGTCACGGTTAAGCCACGTCAACATTTTATATTGATTTTGCTTTTTGTCTTATTATTTCTATAAAAAAAATCAATATAAAATGTTGACGTGGCTTAACCGTGACCACAGAACATAGGAGGGCATGGGGAGGACAGACAATCCAAGTCCTTCTTTTACTGCATTCCGATTTCCAAACATTCCTCAGCCAATAACTTGAATTTAATCAATGCCCATTTCTTCAATTCGGTCCTTCTGCAAATACAATTTGTTAGCTTTTCTGGAGTTCATAGAAGTCCAATATTGTAGCACTAGTGACATGCAATCTAGATTTGGTTCTGAATGTGTTCCAAAATGACCTTACTTCCAAAATGCATGAATTGGATTTGAATTCCGATATACATGATTAAATGAATTGAAGAAGGTCAATTGCAAAAAATTAATAAGGATGTGTGAGAAGTAAAAACGAGTGCATGAATAGCACTATCCTTTTGAAATAATATTACTTTTACCAAAACATGGGTTCAAAAAGACTTGCCAAAAGGTCCTTAACAACTCTCCTTTGATTGGATTTAAAAAACAAAAGATGTAGGGTTTAAAGGAGCTTATCTGATTAAGGTGTGGACATGAAACTAATTTCTAATAATTAAGGATGAGACTGTACGCTTTAATCTCTGGATAATAGTTTTGCGTTTTTGTTTTTCACACATTGCATGCCACATTAATTCTCTCACATTGGTGCTCTTGTACCCTCTGCCTTTTGTTCTATCCTTTTTGTTTCTTTTTGAAAAATGCAACTGCGCCTGAGTAAAAAAAAAGGTACCAAATTATATGACTGATTACAGAATCAAGAATATCAATGCATTTGAAAGAGTAACCATATATCTAGGCTGACTAGAGCAGTTTGTCAAACAACATATGGACGTGCGTGAAACATGCGTAGCTCCAATCTTAAGAAACTTTATCCAAAGTTGTGTGCGTGTATGTTTCAGTGGTACAAATGGTCCTTCAGTCTTGTTCTACATATATTTTGTTGATTGATTATCTTTTTAAAAGTTTTGTCGGCCACTTGAACTTTAAAGTTTAAATGACTTCAGACCTAATAATTTGCTTTAGATTTAGGGCTTATCACTCAGTTACAACCAACAAAGAAGAAAGGTTAGGCAGATAATACTTTTCTGTAGTCATTCATGGCTAGCTGCAGAACTTGCTTGCTCATATTTTCAAGCTTAGTGTGGATTTGTTATTATACTGCTGCAAATGCACAGGACACATTCAAACCAGGTGACACTCTCAAACCAGGTGACACACTCAACTCCACAACTTATTTATGTTCTGCAATGGAGACCTTCTGCTTGGGTTTCTTTGTATATGATGAATCGAAAAATTCCAGCCAGTTGTACATACAGCGCAACGGCAGGGGTAACATGGGATGGATTGCCAGCGGAGACACACCTATTTTATACCCTTCAGGAGTTCTTACCTTCGACAAGAACAAAACGTTGAAAATTGTGGACCAAGGCGGGACGCGGTTGGAGCTTCACTCTGCTAGTATAGAAACAGCAAATACAAACACTAGTACTGTGGTGGCTACTCTACTGGATTCTGGCAATTTTGTTGTACAAGAAGTGAACTCTATCCATGGATCGAAAAATCGGGTTTTGTGGCAAAGTTTTGATCATCCAACAGATACCCTTTATCCAGGCATGAAATTAGGGGTTCACCACAGAAACGGGCACATTTTGTCACTTACTTCATGGTCAAGTCAGGACAATCCAAAGCCGGGGCTTTTCACCCTTGAATGGGACCACAAAACGCAAGAATTGCAGATTAAGCGACGCGGAGTGGTTTACTGGACCAGTGGAGCCTCTACAAGTAAGAGATTTAAGCTGCTGATGAGGAGGTATAATTTTAGCATTGTTTCAAACAAAAACGAAGACTACTTCTCTTACTCCTCTCTAAACCAGACTTCTGCATCAGAATGGTTGTTAACCTCATCTGGACTACTACATGACAATGAAGGAGTTGATATTGCAAGAGCAGATCATTGTTATGGCTATAACACAGATGGAGGATGCCAGAGATGGGCGGAGAAGCCAACTTGCAGACATGTTGGTGACATATTCGAGCTAAAACGTGGTTACTTTAATCCAACCATCTCAGATGAAACCTACCTGATTGATCCTAATACAAGTCTAAGTCTTAGCGATTGTAGAGATTCTTGTTGGAAAAATTGCGAGTGCCTTGGATTCAATGTTTTAGATGAAGATGATCAGTCTGGATGTCAATATTATTCCAGAAACAACTCGGAGTTCATTGAGGACTCCACTGGTGATACTACTTTCAATATGTGGAAAACAAAGTCACCTCGCCATAATGGTAAATCTACTTAATGTTTTCAAGTAAGAACTTGTCCACTAGTCTCTATATCATACAAGTGCACTCCTTCCTCAGCAGGATGCGTAAAAGGAACAAACGAAACTTTGGGCCGCTCTCACACACACACACTAGTATATACGCAATTAAATCCCAAGTACATTAACTAATCAATGCAGATACAAAAACGAGGATATTTATTGGCACTAGTATCACAGCTGCTACTCTACTACTAATGGTCCCCTGCATCGCCTGCTATGTGCTACGAAGAAGAAAATTTGCACTTTCAGGTACACAATGTTATTCATGTCAATGAAAAAAAATTTGTCATGAATATAAAATTCATATTATACCTTATAATAAATAGGCGACAAAGAGACAAAGATCATTGAAGATGAATTGCTTGACTTAATGAAATCTGATCGACCTACTGATGCCAATGCACGTCAAAATGATGGATATATGAGACCGGATTTAAGTGTCTTTAGCTATGCATCTGTAATGGCTGCCACATGTAATTTTTCTCCAGAAAACAAGCTCGGACAAGGGGGATTTGGTCCTGTTTATAAGGTAAGGTTTTAAATCATAGAACGTTACTTCGTCTATTGATGCTAAAAACAAATAGCTGATCAGGTGAAATATTGTGCACCATTAATTCAGGGAAAATTGGTGACGGGACAAGAAGTAGCTGTTAAGAGGCTTTCAAAATGTTCGGGGCAAGGAACGCTGGAGTTTAAGAATGAATTGATACTCATATATGAACTCCAACATAAAAACCTTGTCAACCTTTTTGGATTTTGCATTCATGGTGAAGAGAGGATGCTGATATACGAGTATATGCCAAACAAAAGTTTGGACTACTTTTTATTCGGTTGGTAACAGTCACTTTAATCCTACTGCTTGATTTATTTTTGTTTCGGATTTGTGTGATATGACATAAATACACAGAAAATTGTCAATCTTATAATTTTCCTATGTACTGAGCAGATTCAACAAGAGTCACGCCACTTGATTGGAAGAAGCGTTTTATTATAATTGAAGGAATTGCTCAAGGATTGCTTTACTTGCACAAGTACTCAAGAGTGACAGTAATACATAGAGATTTAAAGGCAAGTAACATACTACTTGACGAAAATATGAACCCCAAAATATCTGATTTTGGTATGGCAAGGATTTTCAAGCATAATGAACTTGAAGCAAATACTAATAGGGTTGTTGGAACATAGTAAGTAAACAATAAATTGATCTTTCATCTCTTTCAGTTTGCTATATAATATAACATGGATTATTTATAAATGCAGAAGTACTAAAACAAGTATCTTTTTCTATTTGATAACAGTGGTTACATGTCTCCCGAGTACGCCATGCAGGGCATCTTTTCCATAAAATCTGATATTTATAGTTTTGGAGTGTTAATGCTTGAAATTGTAAGCGGCAGGAGAAACAATAGCTTCTACAATGCTGATCGCTTGCTTAATGTGGTAGGATATGTACGTCATTCCAATCTTAATTGTGACGACAAGTTTTTCTTCATATGTCATTCCAATCTTAATTGTGACGACAAGTTTTTCTTCATATTTTTAGGTGCGTGATTCTAATTAAATACAATCCTGCATGTTTCAGGCATGGCAATTATGGAAGGGAGGCACAGTTCTTGAATTAATGGATCCAACATTAGGCGATTCATGTATCAAAGATCAATTGTTAAGATGCGTTCATGTTGCTCTGCTATGCGTGGAAGAAAATGCAGCTAATCGTCCTACCATGTCAGATGTCTTATATATGATGACAAATCAAAGCGCACCGGTGCCATTACCTGAAAAGCCAGCATTTTTTACAGGAAGAAATGTGGTTGAAGCTGGTCTGAGTGGAAAAAAACCAGAATTTTTTTCCACAAATGAGATATCCAATTCCACTGATGTACCGCGATGAATTTACATACTACATGTTTACGGTTTGCCTGAATTCTGACTTGCTTTGATATGGTGGAACTAAATTAGTTGGAAAATTACTTATTCCAGACAAACTAATGTACCTATGGAAAGATCAAATATGATAGCTGTTGGCATTGTGTGCCGTCTGTTCTCTGCTGTAAAACGTTCAGTTATATATAATAATACATAGATTAAGCAAGACAAGCAATACTTTTATGTGTATGGTCTACCTGATCAAGTTACACAACAGCGGTAGCAGTGCCAAATTGCCAATTCATATGATCCTCTTACGTTCTAATAAAAAGAATTTCCTGTCCACACAACTGATCAAACCCGTTTATCAGACAAGCTCAACCCTTTCTGGGAAATCAAAACTTGGCCACAAAATCCTTTTGATTGATCCATCAGACCTCAATTGTTGCACAATGAAATTCACAGAATCTAAAAGGGTAGCAGTAATAACGACAATGCTAGGTTCTGAAGCAGAATACAGTACAACAGGCTCACCATCTCTGTGTGTCATTTTCAGCGTTTGGTTTTGGTCAGGTGAAATCCCAAAGGGTGGAAACCGGTTTGTTTCGAATTGCAATCCATGCATAATTATGACTTGCAGGCAACTTTACATCAAGGTAGCTATAGTTTGAATTATGATCAAAGACATGGAACCCAATGTTGAATTTCCCATTTGCAGAAACAAAGGAAGTTGAGGAGTTTAGAGTGTCACCTGGTCTGAGTGCTCTTGCAGTTGCACATGGGAATCCCTCCACAAAAAGCTTGAAAAAATGAGCGAGCAAATTACATTGATCAGCATACTGCTACTGCTAGTCATGAATATGCATGAGTTCTAGACAAAAATGATGTTTGGCTAAAAAATCTTCTGCTGTGGCTCGAATTATAAAGCCATTTATTCTTCTGCTGAAAATTCTTTTGACTACACGCCCTAAATTATTGTTCGACTTTTTTTTAGTACAAATGATATTATATGCTAATCATCTATAATAAAAAAAAATTTTAAAAAAACAAAAAAAACCTTGTTATTATGAATTTCGAAAGTGTTTAGCCAAGATGAAAATGGAAATGGAAACTCACTACTATATCGACAATATCTTGATAGAATGAAATATTTAACCTTGTATATTAAGGTAATATTATTACCACATTGAGAATATTAAGATAGAGAAATTATATTTACACATCCTAAATTATTTCTCTCACATTTTTTTAAGGAGAAATTAGGTTCTCATCTTTCTTTTTGCTACTCATTTGATTAAAACCTTATTCCTTTTCATTTTTTGATCAAGGTCCTTGGTATTAATAACATCATTAATTATTTCAATAATAAAATATTTTTTATTTCTAAATATATTCATTTAATGTTAAAAATGTTACAATTAGTATATTTATATTTATGACTAAATTTTTTATCATATATTTTTATTTTTAGTTTGTACCCATTTTTAATTTGCAACCTTTTTTTAATTTGTACCAATTTTCTTTTCAGTTTTAATTTGTACCCATATATTAATTTCTTTTTGTGCCCATATTTTATAAAGTTTTACTTGTATTTGTACCCATATTTTTTAATTTATTTGCACCCATTTTTAATTTTGCTAAATGTACCCATGCTAATTATATGTACCATTCATGTAATTTTTTTCAAATTTTTAATCTTAAAATGTACTCATTCTTAAATATACCAATTTGTTATACGTAAAATGTGCCATTTTTTTTATATAAAATCTATTCAATTTTTTTTTCTAATCCATTTTTAAACTTATACGGGTACATTCTTTTTTCTTTGATTTGAGAATGTATCCATGTTAAGTTTAATTGAAGAAATTTACTAATTTTATTAAGCCTAATATCTTTTCTTTTTTTTTTTTTTGTTATTTTGAAGAATGTACCCATGTTTTGATACAAGAATTTTTTGGTTAATTTTGATGAATGTACCCATGTTTATATATATACATACACACAATAGTATATTTATATTTTAATATTTTTAATCCCACAAATTATGGTTTTTTATTTAAAATCTTATTAATATAAACAACTATAAATTTTAATTTTTAATTTTAAAAAATATAATAACGTACATATAAATAAATTATCACATTAATTTCAGGGACTTTGATCAAAAATTGAAAACCAACAAGATTTTAGTCAAAAAATATTCATAGCTAGGGACAACATCCAAAGTCTCCATTTTTTAAATTTTTTAATATTTTTGGGTGAACTGCCAATTTAGTCCCTGAATTATCACCTCAATGAAAATTAGGTCCCTAAACTATTTTTTCAGAAAAATCAGTTCTTGAATTATAAAAATCTGCTAATTACATCCCTAATATTATTGTGAACACGAATTTTTCCTGAAACGAAAGAGACAAGAACACGTGTACAAAGTAATATTTGTATTTTTTGATTTGTTTTTGGGTTACAATCTCTTTTACAATTTGCCTCTGATTCTATCTTCGTAAGGTGTTGATTTGGTGGTTTGGTTGTTGATCCGAAGGGCCGTCGGGGCTTGATCTTTGGATGAACAGTTCTTCAAGGGCCTTTGGAGGGCTTGATCTTGATGAACGAGGATGTGTGGATTTGTTGATGGGCTGCTGATCCAAAGGGCCGTCGGGGCTTGATCTTTAGGATGAACAGTGGATGATTTCCTCAAGGGCCGTTGGGGCTTGATCTTGAAGGTTGAGGATGAATGGATCTTCGAAGGGCTTTTGGGCTTTTGGGCTTGATCTTCGAAGAACGATGAACGATGAACGATGAACGGATCTTCAAGGGCTTTTGAGGCTTGATCTTGAAGATGGATGAGCGGATCTTCAAGGGCTTTTGAGGCTTGAT
Organism: Cotoneaster glaucophyllus; assembly: GCA_036320875.1. Lineage (NCBI taxonomy): Eukaryota > Viridiplantae > Streptophyta > Magnoliopsida > Rosales > Rosaceae > Cotoneaster > Cotoneaster glaucophyllus. The sequence goes on along the minus strand of CM070059.1, from coordinate 9,541,778 downwards.
CTTGAAGAACGATGAACGATGAACGGATCTTCGAAGGGCTTTTGGGCTTGATCTTCGAAGAACGATTTGGCGAAGAACGAAGAGAGTTTCCTTGATTCTTCGGGATTTGCTTGAGAGCATTTGGAGTTTCAAAGCTTCAAGGCTTTTGTGTAATGTAAATTGGTGTCTTGAAATGTATGAAATGGTTTCCTATTTATAGAATTCCAAAACTTGATTTTTGGGTTTAAATAATCAGATGAATTAAATCACTTCTGTCAGGTGTTGACACGTGTCCTGTTTGATGACTTTTCTGAATTATTTCAATTTTTTGTTGATTCACACGCTACGTATAAAATTTATGTGATACATGAGCGTTGAAATTTTAATTTTTGGTCAACATTTATTTCACGAAATTTCGATGTCTACAATTATAGTCAAAGCTACTATATTCAATTTTCCGTCAATTTAAGTCACAGTACTTGCATGTAATATACATTGGAGGATAGATTGATAGTTTTTCATAAAGAAATAGTGTATGTAGTTAACTTTGGAGGGTAAATTAGTAATTTTTCATAAAAAATAGTGTAAGTTAACTTTGGAGATTAAATTAGACGTTAAATTCGCAACCTATATAAAATGTTAAGAGTTTATAGGCGAGAAAATGACGGTATTACACTTTAAAATGTGTCAAGTGATTTAAGTTGACAAAAAATTAGATAAAATAGCTTTGAATATAATAATAGGGATGAAATTAGCAATTTTTAATAAATTTAGGGACTTATTTACCAAAAAAATAATTTCGGGATCTAATATGATAGTTCAAAGACTAAATTGGCACTTCACCCAATATTTTTTACACACCACCAAAACTTGATACAAAGTATTAAAAAGTTAAAAGATGTGAGGGAAGTAATTTAAGGTGTGTGAATATATTCTCCCTTTAAGATATACAAATTTTGTATTGAGATGATGTAGATATTTTTCAAAAGAGGTCCGTATACTGTTTATATGTTGACGATGTTGATAATGGCAATGAATATTGTCAGCCATAATTCCGCAAAAAGTAGCGGCAAAAATTTCCGTACAGAGACGATAAACGAACGTTCAAATAGTGATGCACCTCATTCCATAGTACTCCACAAACTCACACATTATGCAAGCCTTGTGCAATAGGGGCCAACTTCAAGAAGCTCTGAGACTCCTCTCCAAACCAACCCAACTGAACTCTTACTACTCTCTGTACATGAATATCTTGCAGATCTACATCGACGAACGAGCGGAAAGGCCGGGTCTTTTGGTTCACAGCCATGTAATTACAAATGGGTTTGGTTCAAATTTGAATTTAGATACGAAGCTGGTGATCTTTTATTCGAAATTCGGCCGCATAGTTAGTGCCTGTAACGTGTTTGATAAAATCCGTGACAGAAATGTTGTGTCTTGGACCGGTATGATTTCTGGGAATGTTAAAGGTGGGTGTTATGAGGATGGTTAGATGGTGTTTCTGGGTATGCGTCAGGCGGGTTTTAGGGCTAATCAGTTTGGATATGGGAATGCGTTGAGGGCGTGTACGGGGTTGAGATGTTTTGGAGTAGGGAAGCAGATACAAGGGTGTATTGCGAAAGGTAGGTTTGCTGAGAACTTGTTTGTGCAGAGTGCGTTGGTTGATTTTCATTCTAAGTGTAGGAAGATAGAGGATGCGCTGTGTTTGTTTGAGGAAATGTCGTTTTAAAAAAATTTCTCGTGTTCTTTTTCTTTTCGTGTGTTTCAGATTCCTTGAGTAAGGTTTACTTGGCACATTGCCGCATTCGCCTTGTGTATATCAATGGCATTGCCCTTTCTTTAGCATGACCACTGATACATTCAATATAAGAGAAAGGGGTGTGCTATCCACACACCCCATTTTACTTCTCACACGTCCCTTGATAATTTCTGTCGGTTGATCTTCTTCAATTCATCCGATCCGACGGCCGAAAATTAAAAAGATAAGTGAGAAGTAAAATGGGGTGTGTGGATATCACACACCTAAGAGAAATTATGGTCCAATATTATTTACACCAGTTTTTTTGTGTGTGTGCGCGCGCGCATGAGCGTGTTATTCCTTTTTTGATGTACTAACAACTCGCACAAAAATAGTCAAAAATTGGTTTCCCGCTGGAGGTTCCTGCTTGAGAAGCATGGTTACAGTAAAGTCTCAATAATCTTCTTATCATGCCTTGAGATTTTTATACCATTCATATGAATACCTTTACTTTTCCTCTTATTACTTATGTCTAATGATTGTCTGTGACCATTTAACTTAGGCATGATCCCTGATTGCTTCAGCTTGGGGAGTGTGTTGAGAGCTTTAGCCGGAGGTAGTGGTCTTATGAAGGTGAGTCAAATACATGGATTCATCACGCAACTGGGTTTTGGCTCACACAAATCTTTAAGTGGATCCCTTATTGATGCATATGCAAAATGTGGAAGGGTAGAGAGAGCTCATAAGATAAACAGGAGCATGATAAAAAGGGACATTATGTCTTGCACGGCACTGATAAATGGATATGCACGAGAAGGTAACCACAGCAGTGATGTGCTAGACCTCTTTAAAGAAATAACTCTTCTGTGTGTGGCACTGGACGGTGTCATATTATGCTCCATGCTTAATGTATGTGCGAATGTTGCTTCATTGATCTTGGGAAGACAAATCCATGCCCTTACTTTTAAACACCAACCTTGTCATGATGTGGTCATGGGAAATGCTCTTGTTGATATGTATGCAAAATGCGGAGAAATTGAAGATGCCAACCATGCTTTTGATGAGATGGAGGAAAATAATGTTATTTCATGAACATCGATGATTTCTGGATATGGAAGAAATGGCTTGGGACATAAGGCGATTGCTTTATATAAAAAGATGGAAAATGAGGGATTGCAACCTAATGATATCACATTCTTGTCTCTTCTCTTTGCTTGTAGCCATGCTGGACTGACAGTTGAAGTGGACTGACAGTTGAAGGATGGGAATGCTTCGATACTATGCTTAGAAAATACAAAATCTTGCTTGGTAGACCTTTATGCACGTGCAGGTTTGTTAGACGAAGCTTACAAGCTTATGTGTGATATGAACATAAAGCCTAATTCATCAGTTTGGGGAGCCATTCTTGGGGCGTGTAGCGTCCATGGTAATAGCTTACTTGGAGAAAGGCAGCAATGCGTCTTCGTGATATGGATCCAAAGAATTCAGTTAACTATGTTGTTCTAGGAAGTCTATATGCTGCATCTGGTGCATGGGACAATGCCTTGGAATCGCGAAATTTGAGAGAGGGGAGAAGTCTGAAAAAAAAACCAGCGCAGAGCCTTTTAGTATCCACATCAAGTAAAACTGTGCTTTTGCATGCAACTTAAGACAGTAAAACTAGCTAAGTTTGTTGTTCATTCTTGGAGAGGAGCAATGCAGATCTTTTTGTTTATGCTCCAAGAGTAGATGAAAGTTTCTTATTTCTCTCGCTCTACTTCCGTACTTTGCGATATCATTGTTGTCCAATGATGCAGACCTGTTTCACATATTGCTTCTCAACACTCGGGTATTTACCTTCCTAAAAATTCTGCACTTTTATATTTGCGTCTTTCTTCTTGGCTTTGTGTTCAAAATCAACATGTTACTATGCTAGGGCCTCACCTCACCAACATCTATGAAGAATGAGATTTAACATGTTAATATATTCATTAATTCTTGAAGTGTCGTTTTCATTTTGGAAAATATTTGACACGCACGGAAGAGTCGTTGGATTCAATTAAATCCACCAAACAATATTAGGAAAAATCAAGGTTCCGGTCAATGAGGTCAGAGTAGAGATAGATAGGATGGCTTCCATAGGTTGATGTCCTTAGACAAGTCCATGCTTTCAGGTGGAACTAGGCTATTTCAGAATACTCTATCCAGAAAATTCATCTTGTGGTAAGCCATGAAGCAATAGGAGGAATTGCTTGTTATAGACTCATTATAATCTCTGGCGTCGTGTGATCCATAGCCTCCTGGTAAACAATCCCCGTCTTTAACTTTTGCATATTGTGTGTCTGTTGTCTTCGACGCTGAATCTGCAGGAGTTGATGCATATGTAGAACTGCAGATCTTACAAGTAAGAGTTTTGTTGCAGGGAAAAAGTTACCTGGATTAAGAGACAGGAAGAGATAAGTTTACTGCTGTAAAACCATTCCAACTGCAAAAACATTGTCTCAGAAGCATGCTGGAGAACAACGTCCAAGGCTGGATGACGTTTTCTTTTCCGTTCACATTTTGTGAAGTAATCGTCACACAGTGAATACTTATGCTCTAAACCAATATTGTACTTTCCTAGGTTATCGGAAACTGGATACATCTGAGAGGTCTGTCATAGGGTTTTTTTTTTTTTTTTTTTTTTTTCGCCAAGTTAAAGGACCTAAATGTACGTCCATAAAGTTTAATCATATGAAACTGCACCTGAGCAGGAAGGTGCACAAGAGAGTTTGGAACTCGGTACAAATATATGATGCTTTCTTAATTTTTTTGCTAACATTTGTCGCAATTGAATCTTTATTGTATGAAGAATGAAAGATAAGTTTGGCTATGAGAAACAAGGGGATCTGGATTTGACTATCTATCCTGGTCTTGGATGCATGTGGAACTGACAAGGCATCGGTTGCAGAAAGTTTTAGTTGTGACGGGAACACGAATGGTACACCACGTGTTTTAATGCAAGTGATGAAAAAATATAATTTTTAAGTTATTAACCTTATAATACACATAACCCATCATTTATATAGGAACACGTGGTGTACCACCTCGTGTGACGGTCACACTGAAAAATCTCTCCATCGGTTGGGAGTCTTTCAAGAATGCATGCAAACATGAGCAATTGTTCTTAGCATTTCTCTTATGAAAAAGCTGAGTTGGTATCATCATTTCATTCAAAAGAAATACAACCCGACCAAACATGACTAGATTGTCATCCTGATTAAAGTATATAGTCAAAATAAATCTTTTTTTGTTAATGTGATGAGTGACGTATACACGAGATATATTCCTTGAAAGAGAAGGGATTCTTGCATGCGGACAACCGCATAAGGCATGTGACTCAAATGTAGGTTTAGGTGTGACTAAATATAAGAGAATAACGTACATACAACTAGAACATTAAGGCAGTGATGTCTCATACTAATCAATCAATACTACGTAGGCAAGTTAAACACATAACTGACAATAGGTTTGAGATACTGTCATTGTGTCCCAATTACGTACATGTTTTATTATGTTTCGCTTTCTTATGAGATGATCGGATGACTGACGTGGAAAAACGGTTTCCAAAACCCAATTACATGAATAGTTGAATATCCATATTGCTTTTACCATTCCATTTTCCTTCCATTCAGCTGCGAACCCAATATAAAGGTAAATCTAAGAAAAATCTCCATAAAGTTTTGCACGTAGAACTTGTACCAAAATTGATAGCACCCCTTTGGCGTTCTTCCTGCGTTGAATCACAATCCATATCTGACATGAAATTCAGAGTTGGATCGTCACTGAAATTCCGCATCTTCCTACCCACATCGCCAAATTTCCAATCTTTCCCCAAGACTTTGTTACCGGAAACGTGGTTTATTTTCACACCCGCCACCTATTCGACGATTTGCCTGACTGAGGAAGAAAGTGCGGAAGAAGACATTGGAGACCAACCAAAGAACTCTCTACAAGTTCTGAAACAATTGGGCTGTAGACTGTAGTGACACTGAAATTTCGATGATCTCCACGCGGGGGCCTTCTTTACTGAATGCCAACGCAAACCAGCTTGAGTGCAAACTCAAGCTTCTAACTGGCTTGGGCATCACGGCGCCTGAGCTCGTGAAGATTATCATTGGCCTTCCCCGGTTTATCACTTCTCGGGTTAACCATTGCTTGGATGAGCGGTTCGAGTTCTTTATGACATTGTTTGGACAAAGGGAAGTGCTTGTCAAAGCCATTGTGAGGAACCCTTCTCTCCTGACCTATGACTTTCAGAAGAAAATCAAGCCCGCCATTGCGCTGTACCAAGGAGTCGGTCTTAGTATGCAGGACTTGATCCAAATGGTTCTGTTGCGGCCTACGTTGATCCCAAGAACTTCATTTGATGAAGAAAAGATGGAATATATACGAAAAACTGGGCTTTCAAATGGTTCCAAGATGTATAAGCATGTTGTCACAATCATTGGCGTTTCACGACTTGAAACTATCCGTAAGAAAGTTGCAAATTTGGAGAAGTTTGGTTTCTCAGAAGATGAAATTTTTTCCCTTTTCGCGAAGTTCCCCCTTGTGCTGACACTATCGGTCGATAAGGTTCTGAGGAACATGACTTTCATTTTAGGACAAATGAAGCTTCCTGCTACGACAGTTCTTGAGCACCCATGCTTGGTGTTCATGAATTTGGAGGATGTGTTGAAGCCACGAGTACTTCTTGCGCAGAAGGTGCAGGAGATGGGTCTTGATAAAAAAGATTGAAGGTCCTATGATGATGAGGGCAATGAGAATGACGGAGAAGCGGTTTTTGAAGGCATTTGTTCGTTATCACCCAAAGGATGTTGCTGATGAACTGATGGAGTACTACAAAAATGTGAAGGGTGTTAGGCGGTTGGCTGAAGCCTCAAGAACATTACATCAAGGATTTCCTTTCTGAATGTTTTTGGCTCAGGTTTTCATCTTTATGTCTAAAACGCGTCTTACTGTACAGGTCTCTATACATTTTGTTACGTGAACTTGGAGCAGTTTGTATACATTTGCGTTGTTTTTTCTTTATTTGGGGTTCAACCGTTCAAGTAATCCATTATTTGGGGTTCAATGTGTCTTCTTTCACTACAATGCACTACTCAATGATGTTCGACATTTCATCTGCTGTGTAGGCTGCTGATTTGTTCTGATTGTATAGGGTCATTTGTTGCCGTTTGCATTCTTGGGACTGGTAGTTCAAAGGTTGAGAACTCGATAACAGTAATGAACTCGATAACAAAGAAGGATGGTTCTTGGTTGGAAGGTTGAGAAGGGTGGTTCAACGCCCCTATGTGTATAGGAAGCACTAGTTGCTCAAACTAACAAACACAGCAGAGGCTCCAAGAGGGGATTTCTAAGCGAAAAGCACAAGGCGTTTTGCTATCCATGTTACTCGCCAAAGCGTGGCAGGCAAGGAGATAATGCAGCTTTCTTCGTTGTTGCATATAAGCGTGACTAGTCTTATAGCATCGTTGCTTTTTCGATCTTAATTTCTTTTCCATGGCGAGAAGACGAGACGGGAAGGAGACTTTGATCATTTAGATTTTGAAACGGACTGTAAATATTGATGAACCTGTTGTACAACTTTGTGCTAGGATGCATGAAATTCATCCTTAGCATTGCTTTTGAAAGTGTAGTTTATCATACTTCTTCCCACGAATTACCGAAGGGTCGTATTCCCTACATATAGTTTGAGGCAAAGTTTCATGGTATTTGAGTACTGTGGACAACATCAAGAAAGATTTCCCTTCATCTAATCTTAATAGAATGTGAAGATAAATTATCTCAATCTCTCGATCGTGGAAATCCCTTCGCCGTCCGTGGAGGGAGGGACGGTATTGAATTTTGCATCATATGGTAAAATGAAACTCACACCACTTCAGCTAGTTGTGTCATACGGTATTAAATTTTATATTATTACTGTCATGAGACATTTTGTCAAGCATCTTGCTCATACGACAATAATGATTTAACAAGTATTAAGCGGTATCGTGTGTAACAATAGTTAGTCTAGTAGGACCAATTGTATACACTGGCCCCTATGTGGTCGGCCAGCGTTGGGGAAAAATTCAAAATTGTTTCTCATACTAATTAGTAGGATAAAATAGGAAATAATTTAGGGAAATTTAACGAAAAACTCTCTGTTTATTTTAACGAAAAACCACACTTTTACACAAAAAAAAAGTCAATCATGGTACTATTCAATTTAGCATTTATTTTGTCTTTATCGTTAAAACTCAAAGTTTTAAGCATTTTTTCATTAGTTTTTCTAATAAATAATTGTTGGTGGGATTACCAAAATCTTGGGTGCATTACTAATTTACTGCCCCGCCCCAATGCCCTTCTGCCTTGTGCCTTAAACCCTCTCAAAGGCTATCCATGGCTGCCCAGGTCTTTCTCTTTCTCTCTCTGAACATTCACCTCTGAGTATCTATTAATTTGCTAATAAATATCTTCTTTCTGTGGATTAGATGGAAAGCTCAAAACTTGGCGCCCCACTCTGACGAGATGATGAGTATCCAGAATCAATGGCGGTGGTAAATCCTTCAGAAAACGCTTTTCGCCGTTTCGTTTCGATTACATCAGTTCAGAGAGTATCAGGAATCAAGTTTATTGTTGTTGCGGGTATGTAAGAAGGTTTGAGTTTCGAATTTTCGCATAAAGCTCACCATTCTTCATACTGATTCTTCTACTGCACTCCGATTTCCAAACATTCCTCAGCCAGTAACTTGAATTTAATCAATGCCCATTTCTCCATATTGGTCCTTCTGCAAGTACAATTTGTTAGTTTTTGCCTGGAGTTCATAGAATTCGAATATTGTAGCACTACTGACATGCAATCTAGATTTGGTTATTTGGTTAAGCAACTTAAGCTTCGAATTTTGTTGCCACCCTCTCAAAATTTCGTCACTTTTCCGAAACTTCTGTACCCAACAAGTGGTTTACTTTTCCCACCCACCACCTATTCGACGGTTTGCCAAGCCCAGGAAGAAAGTGTTGAAGTAGATATTGTAGATCAACCCAAGAATTCTGCAGAGGTTCTGAGGAGCTGGGGTTGTAGTGATGCAGACATATACAAGATGTTCACGCGGCGGCCTGCTTTGCAGAGTGCTGACCTTAACCACCTTCAGTCCAAACTAAACGTTCTAAGTGGCTTGGGCATTACTGCACCTCAGCTTGTGCAGATCATAAATTGTCGTCCCCGGTTTCTTAGTTGTCGATTTAATCATTGTATTGATGAGCGGCTTGAGTTCTTTATGAGATTGTTTGAGTCAAGGGAAGTGCTTGTCAAAGCCATTGTAAGGAACCCGTCTCTCTTGATTTATGACCTTCACAATAAAATCAAGCCTGTCATTAAGCTGTATGAAGGAATTGGTCTTAGCATGGAGGACTTGATTCAAATGCTTCTACAACGCACTACATTGATTCCAAGAACTTCATTTAATGATGAAAAGATGGAATATATTCGAAAAACCAGGCTCTCAACTGATTCCAGGATGTATAAGTACGTTGTCACGATTATTGGTGTTTCACGCCTTGAAACTCTCCGTCAGAAGATATCTAACTTTGAGAAGTTTGGTTTCTCGGAAGATGAAATCTTTGGTCTTTTGGGAAGCTCTCCCCTTGTGTTTACACTGTCAGTTGACAAGGTTCAGAGGAACATGACTTTCATTATAGGAAAAATGAAGTTCCCCGCTAAAGTGATTCTTGAGAATCCATTTTTGCTGTACTCAAATCTGGAAGCTGTGTTGAAGCCACGGGTATTTCTTGCAGGGAAGATTCAGGAACTGGGCCTTGACTTGCAGATTAAAGGCCCTAGGATGCTGACGGCATTGAGGATGACCGAGAAGAGGTTTCTGAAGGCATTTATTAATTGTCACCCAAAGGATGTTGCTGATGAATTGATGGAATTCTATACAAATGCAAAGAGTGTGAAGCGATTGGCAGAAGACTACTCCAAGAAGAACTTCCATCAAGGATTTCCTTTCTAAATTTCTTTTGCTCTCAGGTTTTAATCTTTGGTCCTTAAAGATATCTCGTTATACTTGCCTATATCCATTATGTTACATTATGGAGCATTTTGCATATAGTGGCATTATCTTTCTTTCATTCTGTATAATATTTGGGACTCAATTTATTCTTTATGATTCATGGTCTCTCTCTCTCTCTCTCTCTCTCTCTCTCTTGTGTTGGCACTACATAGTTACAGAACACCATTTTAAGGGCAATAGGGAAAGCATAGTAGAAAATGTTCATAGTAAAAACAAAACGCTGAGAAGTACGGGTTTTTTTCTTCTGGCTTGGGAAGTACTAGTCACATAATCAATCAAGTAAATTTGAAGTATTACCTTTATAAGTTTTGCTGATAGATGGACGAGCTGTGTCTTACATGATATAGTTTGGGCAGCAATCACGTTTTTCAGAAGTATCGATTGGTATATGGTTTGGCTGTTAATTCTATTGTATATGTTTTGTTCTCTTTGCAATTTTCTAGTTTTTTCCCTCCTGGCTTCCTGTTGGTCTGATGGAGAGCTCTTATGCTGTGCTTTAAAGTTCAGCAGGTACATGGGTTTTTGGAACCCTTATCTCTAATGCATCCTTGTAGATTGATTCCAGGCATTGATAGACCTTTTATTTCAGTAGTTCATCAGACGAGTCTCAGATTCCCGCATTTCTTAATTAGAAGCGGGTTTTGATTAAAACAAATTTACTTTATATGGTTGTGTTTACATATGTTGTACCAGTGCGCGTGAATTTCATCCCCAGCATCTCTTTCGATATTGTGGTTGTGTTGTTGTTGTTGGTATTCGTATTCGTATTGTGTCGTTGACATTTGCACGAAATCACAGGAAAGTCGGATTCATAGTTCGTTGGACACGGTACTTGTAGTCTCAGTGTTGATTAAGATGAACTGCATAACTATGAGCAAGGTTTCTTCTCTTATTTCTTACCTAAACAAAATCTGGTGCTTGTTTCTTGTGTCATGTTTTGAAGCAGCAGTTCCGACTATCATTTGTTTTGTTGGGATCGTTTTCCAACTGATAACACAAAATTAAGAATTCCAAATGTCCTTTTTTGTTTAGGCCAGAAGAATTCTCACCGGATTGGTCAAATAAATACTTAGCTCCTCAAAGGAAGAGTAAAAGTTCCTACTCAAAACTGTTCGTTGCGATTCATAGAACTTCGTGTTTATGATCATAACTGTTCATATTATAAATCACTCTATAAAGATCTTCTCTGCAAAAAAAATCAATTAAAACTAAGGTCGTTTAGTCATCAAACCATATAAAAACAAATGAACGGAGTTAGTCACGAATTGTCCATGTCTTTGCTACAATAGAACTAAACAATTGTAGTTTAATTCATTTTTTGCAGAGACGATCTTTATAGAGATTTATAATATGAACAATTTTGATCATAAGCATAAAGCTCTGTGATTCTCTCACTGACTCATTTAAGATAAGTACTCAATCGTTGTCACATTGTCTGATTTTCCTTCAAGTTGAGATGAGAGGAGGGAACTTGAGATAAAACTTGGATTCAAGTAATTGAAATCGTCCCTACGAAAGAAAAACGTTTTTTTATGAACGTACGCAATTTGATCTCCACTTGCAGATGAATTTGACAAACACATTTTTACTTTAGGCAAGTGGTTGGTTTGGAAGTGTCTTTAAAATGAATGTGCTTTTGGAACCAATCCTTAGTAAAAATGCAAGGGAATTATAGAAAAGCACTTTCACCAACAATATTTTCAGTCATTTTAAAAGTACTTTCAAACTAACCCAAATTATATGATGTAATGGTATTCAATCTCTCAAGCATGAAATACATGATTTGAAGCCATTTTGATATAGAGATATTGTCACAACATAAAAGTCGATGGTGTAAGCAATGTGAAACCCTTTCATGAAACAACTTGTAAGTCCAAGTAGTTTCAGAGACGTGGATAACGATCTATATTCAACTTTTGTAAAAGATTTTGCTACAATGTCACTTCATCTAATCATATTTCGGCTAAGAAATATAAAGTTATCGCTCATAATCTTCAATCAAAAACACATCTTGTTAAATCTAATGAATAAACGTGCATATTACATGATTTATAGTATTTTCTATTTATTGATAATTCAACCACACCATTAATTGAGTTGCATTATTTATAGTATTTTCTCTTGATGAAATTTTGAATTAAAAATGCAGACAGGTGCCACATTGGCGAACGATTCTAAGTTTACGGGGTGAATTATATAAAAACTTATATTCTAAGTGGCAAATACACAAAAGAGGAAATTTCAGGTGACGTAAAAATTGTCCGAGGAAATGAAGGTATAAAGTAAAAATCCTGTCACCGTCCCACCCAGCGGCTGTTGTAGATAGATAGAGGGAGACCCTTTGGCTTTTTCTTTCATTTTTTAATTTCTATGGTCTTTTGAGTGAATGGCTTCATCTCTTTTCGCAAGGACTCTCCTGGGTCATCGCCTTTTCCACTCTTCCTCTCACTCTCTCTGCCAAAAATCCCAGTTTTTCACTTCCCTCGTCCATGTGAGTATCAATCTTCCATTCGTTTCGTGTTTAATTTTCGATTTTGATTTGTGGGTTTTGTTCTTTTGGATGATATGCTGATTCCCTTTGTGTAAATTTTCCATCTTTTGGTTTTATCCTGTCATTTTTCTTGCTTCCATGTTTCTGGTTTTTTGTATTTTGTTCATGGCATGGGTTTTAGTTTTATCGGTGAATTGAGTTGTCTGGAATGCTTTTCAGTTTTTTGCTGACATGGGGTTTTCTTTGTTTAATCAGAAGTGGCTTGTGGTGATATTTTAGTTTACCATTGTGTAGGCTTTGAGTGTAGTTTTTATGAACATGGTCTCGGTTCCTGATTGCATTCATTGAGCCTAGCAGCTCTTGCTTGACTCCAATAGCCATGAACTGAAAAAGATGGGGGATTTGTTGGAGTCTGCTTGTTTGTTTTCTAAAATCCGTCTTTCATAGTCGCTATGATATGAAGTATTTGGTATTGTATGTACCTTAGCTTTCCCGTGTAAATGCATAGTTCCCGCAGTGGTTTATTGGCTACGTGTTTAATTAAATATCGTTTAGACTGTAGAGTGCTTGAATACCGGTTGTTTTGCTGCCTCTTACTTACTTACAAGATAGTTTTCATCAAATCGTTGAAAATCCTATGTTCTCTTATATAAAGATGTTGGTTTGGAGTAAGTGTTTGCAGTGAAATCATTGAAAAACATGCATTCTTCCTATGGTGGGTGCAGAGTTTACTGCATACTCTTCTCAACTCAAACATAAGGTTTTGTGGTCTTCTTCTGGTGCAAAGTTTGAGTGGCTATTTCGGAATCGCCCATGGTCCTCGGATTTCTCAGTGATAATATTGTTTTGGTTTTGCGTATATGTTTGGAAGTTTGTTTACTTGATATTTGAATTCGCTATTCATTTTAAAGTGCGCTAGTAGCCTAGTATGTTTGAACTATTTATTGAATCGAATCTTATTTCTTATGCCAAGATGCAATGTGATGATTTTTCTGTACATGCAGAAGGGAACAGAATTCTTACGAGCTAAACCTGCCTATACGAAATATAGAACATCTGCCCGGGTTCCTCGTGTTATGGCTTCATCAGTAGCTGGCGCAAGAGCTGATTTTTCAACACAATCTGTGTCTACAAACGAGCCTGTTGTTTCTGTTGATTGGCTCCATGCTAACCTCAAAGAGCCTGATCTGAAGGTACCATGTCTTGGCTTGTTTGTACTGAATATAATTTATACATCCTCCCTTTTCTTCCACTGGAGTTTAAGTTTGGAATAAGTTGAATATATTACCATTTACCAAGAAATGCTTGATGCTCAGTGCTCTTTCACCTTCTATTGTATGTAATTTGTTTTTCAGTCGGATCATGATGTATTATATCAAATCATCTTCTTTTAATTGGAGAGTACACTTTTTTTCTGCCTTCCTATATGCTTCCTTTGTTCCTATGCATGTTGGTGAATTTTTTAAGTTATCTACTTCAGGTGCTAGATGCGTCTTGGTACATGCCCGATGAGCAAAGGAATCCAATTCAGGAGTATCAGGTGCTCACCAAACTTTCTATTTGTGATAGTCATAACTTTAACCGTCTTTTTTTTTTTTTTTTCAAAAATTTAATTCTGGACTGCTGCTGCCATGTAATAATTCTTAATAATATATGTATCAACTCCAATCTTGTTCTAATATCGTCATATTACTTCATTTACCACTCCGGCTCATTTTGGTCAATTCAATATCTCCGTCATGACAGGTTGCTCACATTCCTGGTGCACTTTTCTTTGACGTAGATGGAATTTCAGATCGCAATACAAAAGTAAGATATTTTCTATTCTATGTTTTATCAGATCGCACTAGTCTCGCTTGCAGTAAATGATTTATTTCATTCTTTTAGTTTGAGTTAACTTAGAAATACATTCTTATTTAGCCATTTTGGAAAATAATTCAAAGTATATGATTAAGATGTTAGTATTAATCTGATGAATGATTCTTCAAGTCAACAAATTCTGATGAATAATTCTTGAGATTGTTGGTTCTTATGGGTGTGTGCGCCATCATCACTAGGCATACACACCACTTTTCTAACTATCTTTCTCTCTCCTGTTCTCTCTTTATTGAAGATTTAGAAATGATGACTTGTAACAGTTACCGCATATGTTACCAGCAGAGGAAGCATTTGCTGCTGCTGTTTCTGCACTTGGCATTGAGAACAAAGATGATCTAGTTGTGTATGACGGAAAAGGGATTTTTAGTGCAGCTCGTGTATGGTGGTAAGTTGTGGGGCTGATTCTGAAAGATTTAAAGTTTTAACTCATCTGAAATGTAATAAATAATTGTGCTCTGCGCTTTTCATTGTGTTACAATCTAATGCTTCATTTCCTTATAAAATGAAAGGATGTTCCGAGTATTTGGCCATGACAGAGTCTGGGTTTTAGATGGAGGCCTGCCAAGATGGCGTGCATCTGGATATGATGTTGAATCTAGTGCCTCTGGTGATGCAATTTTGAAAGCTAGTGCTGCCAGTGAGGCAATAGAGAAAATATACAAGGGACAAGCAGTAAGTTCACAGTTTATATACTTGTCTCTGAAATCTGTTATGTTTTGACACTGACAGGGATTTTGGAATTCTCTGAATCCAAAAGCCATTAGCTTATGGTTATGGTTATTACAGTATGTTTTGTGAAACATGGATAAAAGTAGAACTGCCACTGCTACCGGATATCATAATGCTTTTTTGTTTTCTTTTATGATGTTAGTCTGTACATTGTAGAATTTTCTTGACGTCTAGAAAATTGCTGTTCTTATACAACTTTATTGTTGTCCTAGTTTGTATGTTAACCCGTGATAGTTTTCAAGGCTTGTTGTGATGGATTCAGTGAATGAAATTTTGTTCTGCAGGTTGGGCCCACTACATTTCAGACTAAGTTTCAGCCACACCTTGTCTGGACTCTTGATCAGGTTTGGTCTCTCTATCTTAATTAACTAGTAAAGGTGCATATCTTGAATTCATCCCCTGAAATGGGTGGCAAGTATGGTTTTCAACTGACAAATTAAACCCATTCCGCTTCTTTTTACCCTCGTTTTATATTTCCTACTGTATTTTTCAGGTTAGAAAAAATGTTGAGGAAGGAACTCACCAGCTTATAGATGCCAGATCAAAGGCCAGGTATTCTTTATGCTACCAAGTGATGTGAAGCATGAGTAATTCTTGGTCTGTTATTTTTTCCCGTAATTTTGTGAATCACCGGCTGGAACCTGTTCATTCATTCATCGTCAAATAATTGGTTTGGAATTAGTGATTTTGATTGAGATAAGATTACAGTATGTTGAGCACGCTAAATTTTCTGTGTTTTTTATCTGCCTCACTTTAAAGAATTTATTTCAGATTATATGGAGACGGTTTATTAGAGTTTATTTTTCCTATTCGTGACATGGTTTTGAAGGCCCATGTCTTATGACTGTTCTTGCATTAATCTTGGTTTTAACGGAAATTTGTAATTGCATTAAGAATCTTGGATTTGAGTCATTTGACAGAAATTTGCTGTTGCAGGTTCGATGGAACTACATTAGAGCCTCGGAAAGGGATAAGAAGTGGTCATGTACCTGGAAGCAAGTGCATTCCATTTCCTCAGGTAAAAAGATCAAATGCTTGTGTTATTATAGTGGTTACATGATGATGCATCCCTAGGGTTTGTGATGATTCTATCAGTGGCTGAACTTTATATCATTTGCAATGTTAGCAATTTCAACTCCCCTTTTCCTAATAGTCTATTTCTTATTCCTTTTGAAATTGCAACACAAATGTGTTGGATTGTGTAAAGAACGGTATGCTGCATAAGCTGTTGATTAACAAATTACAAATGTGTTGTTTCCTTACAGTTGTTGGATTCTTCGGGGACACTCTTACCAGCAGATAAGCTGAAAGCCCGATTTGACGAAGAAGGTAATAACCTTTTTGTTTTATAGTTACCTTTTGCTGTCTTAGATGTTGGACACTTTTGTTTGTTGTACCCTATGTTAAGTACACAAGAATCCAGTTTTCGAGCGTTGTCTCTTTTTTAAACATACAAGCTCAACCGCAAACAAAGAATGCATGTTTTGCCTAGTACATTTGCTCGCACTAGTATATAGATGTGTTGAATGTCTTACTATTTTGAGATAGTCACCCCCTCATTTAGCAGTGCATAATTTTACCAAACACCCAATTTCCCCACCCCATTTTATGAAAAGTATATATATGCTATTTGTCCACGCCATGCGGATTATATTTCCTTAGTAGAATGTTTTAATTGGTCAGAAGGTATATGTAATAATTAATTAACGATCCTAACCTCATGCTGCAGGCATCTCCTTGGAAAGCCCTGTCGTGACTTCGTGTGGTACTGGTGTAACAGCTTGTATTCTCGCATTGGTAAGACTCTCTCTCTCTCTCTCTACAAACACACACACACAGACAAACGTAGGTGTTTGTGTGCGCGCACACTTGTTTATATCTTAGTAGGATGAAAAGGAGATAGTGGTCCATCTTTTATCTCCTTTCTCTTTCCTTTTAGAGATAGAAACACATTACAGAGATGAATTTTCTATTCAATAATTGCTCATGAACGTAAACAACGGTTTTAGTTTTCCAGTTACATTCATTTAATAAATGTTTTAGTATGGAACCATGCCGCTTTTATTCACACTTCTCGTATTCATGTGCTCTCTTTAGGGTCTTCATCGACTTGGTAAGCCTGAGGTACCAGTCTATGACGGATCTTGGACTGAATGGGGAGCACAGCCTGACACACCCATCGACAGTTCTACAGAAAGTGTGTAACGAAGTGGTGTTGCCGGAAACTTGTATCACACAATTAAGACATCCGGTTGTAAGTCATGCTACTGAATCGAAACCTGTGTTTTTCGTTTAAAATCTCAAACCTCTTATGCCCTCCTTTGAACTCTAACGAGGTTCTTATGTGACACATGAATCAAAGCAGCAGAGTGAAGGGGTTTATTTCAAGTCGAAAACCTTGTAATCATCCCTGGCTTGACAAAGAAAATAAGGGCCTGTTTGGTATCCTACCCAAAAACTTTGATTGTTCCTAAAAATAATTTTCAAATAACATCACTTAAAAACAATTTTCTTTTAAATCTCAAAATTTCAAAACTCTGTGTGGTTGAGTTTTTAAAAATAATTTTTTTAGTTTGAATTCAAACTACCTTGAGCAGAAACTGGAGAAGAGAGAGAATTGGGAAAGAGAAGAGAGGAAATAGTTGGCGAGGAGAGATAAAGACAGGGAGAGGGTGAGGAGGTGAGGAGGTGAGGGAGAGAGCAAAAAATTACGGTGAGAAGGTGAGGAGTGAGAAGAAA
Source organism: Cotoneaster glaucophyllus (assembly GCA_036320875.1). NCBI lineage: Eukaryota > Viridiplantae > Streptophyta > Magnoliopsida > Rosales > Rosaceae > Cotoneaster > Cotoneaster glaucophyllus. The sequence goes on along the minus strand of CM070059.1, from coordinate 9,524,152 downwards.
GACAAGGTGATGAGACAAAGGCTGAGGAGAGAGAGAAGACAGGGTGTGACGTGGGAAGAGAGGAAAGAGAGGTTTGGGAGAGAAAAAAGAAAGGGTTAGAAGAGAGCAAAAAAAAAATGTTGATGAGAAAGCAGAAAAAACTTTAAAAACTCACTTTTAGTGTTTTTAAGAAATAGCCTATGTTTTTAAGTTAGTTTTGAATCCAATTTTTAAAAAAGTCCTACCAAGCAAGAATTCAATGCCTAAAACTTAAAAAATGTTTTTCAGTTAAAAAAGTTGAACTCAAGTAGGATGCCAAACAAGCCCTAAAGTTCTATTTCCATATTTCTTGAACTTGTCACTCTTCCTTTCCGTGTTGAAAATACTAAAAGTGACCTTGAAAGTTCAATGGATTTTTTATGACCAATTATGGAAAATCGAACTTGGTAACTAGTCAACATTAATTATAAAATTAACAGAAAAAAAAAACTATAATAAATTCGCATAAATCCGGGCCATTTCACATCCTTCCTCCATATAAAAATTTCGTCCTCAAAATTATCAATATCTATTGCATAACATGTAGCTCAAACATTAGCGATGCTACGTATGCATAACAAAAAGCTTCAAACCAGCAATGTCAATCGTTTAAGTGTCCCTGGTGGGTGTCCCCTTCTTCGGCTTGCAACAAAGCAGGTGGTCGGGATCCTCCAGGACGATATCCTGAATTTGTTGCAAGAAATGCAAAGTATTTTGTTTCGTTGATAACCCTTTTACTCCTCAATGCATTTTTCTCTTCATATGAAGCATATAATTACGATTTCTTTTTTCTATCTCATTGGTCCTCCTTATTTACGTTATCAGCATATCGATTTACGCTTAGCCTATTACTTGTATTGCAAGTAACATCCCTATCTTCATACATCACTAATTGTTGGTTGGCCTATTAGAAAGTAGTGAACTAATTCTATACCAAAGTTCAAAAGTATCTCATCTCCATAACTCTCTTGACATAATATATATTCGGAATATTCACTTTCAATTCCTATCCAATTTTTTTTTTTTTTCGGATTTGAATCGGACGAAATATTTTTGAACTTCTCAGTTCGGAATCGGATATTTCTAGCCAATATGCATCCGTAAATGGAACAAAATCTGAAGAAAAGGAAAATCATGTAAATAAAATATTATGGTAAAATTGTCAACACCTGATCGCGTGGCCTAATGGATAAGGCGCTCGCCTCCGGAGCGGGAGATTGTGGGTTCGAGTCCCATCGCGATCGTTTTTCATTTTAATCTTTTTTTTTTTTTTTTTTTTTTTTTTTTTTTTGCTGAGTGCAGAGTCTCTCTTCCCCACCATGGAAAATATATTAAGACCACTGTCTAAAAGGGTGCCTAAATCTATTGGGGCGCACGCCTAGACCATTATTTTTTTTTTGCTGAGTGCATCCCCACCATGAAAAATATATTAAGACCACTGTTCTAAAAAGGTTCATAGACCTACTGAGGCGCCCGCTTAGACACCTGTCTAGGTTGCGACTCACTTAGACATAAAATAGATAACTTTCATTTCGCATTTTATTTTTTTCAATAAATTATAAGAGACTTGTTGAATACTTAAATGAACACACATTATATGCTTGTTTCCCATGTTTTCATTATGTTTCAATAGCTCATAATATATATGTCATTCTATTTTGTAGTTTATGATGAAATTATATATATATATATATATATATATATATTAAGTATAAATAGATACTTATTTATACGAAATATAATAGATTTAATTAAATCCGCTTAGTCCGCATAGGGCCCTCCCAGGGCCGTCTCTGAGATTTAGGGGGAAAAGGGGCCCTTCTTAGAAGACATCTTAAAAAAAATTGAACAACGTATTGATGTTAAAAAGCAATATCGAAATAAACTTTAAAACTAATTAACCATCTGTTTCTAAATATTATTAAATGTAAAGAAAGCTACAAAATAACCATAGTACTAATAACTAACAATATGTTCAATCTAAAGAAACCAAATAAACAAAACTTAAAAAAGTCTAGCTAAGCTTCACTTAAAGATGGCTCTTCGTGCATTCTTTGCTGCAAAATCATCAATTAAACCTTCATAATCAATTTTGTCTAAAAAGTCACTTTCAGTCGATATCAAAGCTAGTCCATTTAACCTTTCTTGCAACATGGTTGACTGCAAGTATGATTTTAATAACTTTAACTTTGAGAAACTTATTTCTGCAAATGCAACGGTAACAGGTATAGTCAACAAAATTATGTATGCAATGCTTGCAGTCGGGAAACAACGCATCATCTTCAAGTAGTTCAATATGTCAATGGATGTCTTTATTTCTTTTGGCAAACGCTCTCGTAAAAGCTTCAACTCTACTAATAATGCATTCCCATCAACATCAAAGAGCTCATCTTTCTTCAGAAAGTTTTGAAGCCAATCACAACAATCTTTCAATTTATCATTGTCTATCGAATTCAACCGTTCTGAAGTGAACAAAAACCCAAATATATCATCATAAGCTTGATATTCTTCAAACTTTCTCTTCAGTGAACCAATAGCTTGATCTATTATATACAAGAAGTAATGAACCCTAAAAGATTCCTCCGCTGATTGTTCAGTTGGTTGGGATGATTCACCTTCATTCTCATCAAAATGTCTTTTTCTACAAACTTGACGCTTTTCTGGAAACACGGGATCAATTTCCATTTCAATAGCAAATTTTTTAGCATTAATCATAGCCTCTGCAAACCCAGTTTCTCTGTACTTTTCAAAATAAGCGATCAATCCTTGTACCTATTCTATAGCAACATCAATAAGCATGTCTTTAGATTGCAAATCTTTGCTAACCTCATTAACAGCAGCCAATATTTCATACCAAATAGTCATGCCCAATAAAAACTCAAAATTCCCAATGTCGTATATTGCCAAAGATTTAGCTGCACTTCTTGTTACTAAGTCATTGTCACTTTCTGCTAATTGGAGTAAAGCTTTTTTTATTTGTAGAGGTTGGGATTGAATTGCTTTAACACTCACAACACGGCTTTCCCATCGTGTGGTCGACAATGATTTGAGAGTCAGTCCTTTTATATTTTCTTTCAAAATCAGCCATCGTTTTGTAGAATTTGCGAACAAGCTGTAAATACGTTGTACTGTTCCAAAGAAGTCTTTCGCTTTGCCACAAGAGTTTGTCATATCACAAAGCGTTAAGTTAAGACTATGGCAACCACATGGAGTGTACATTGCCTTAGGATTTATATCTAAAAGCCTCTTTTGTACACCTTGGTGTCTCCCTCTCATATTTGATCCATTATCATAACCTTGCCCTCTTACATCATCAATATCAAGATCAAGAACTTTTAAAGCTTTCAGCAACTCTTCAAATTGTCCTTCTCCTGATGAGTTATTCACAATCAGATATTGCAAAAAATATTCTTCTACTTTTACTGGAGTACTGTTCATGTCCACACATCTTATGATCAAGGTCATCTATTCTTGGTGGATAAAATCAGGAGTACAATCAAGTATCACGGTAAAATATTTAGCTTCTTTGACTTTTTGAATGATTGCAGCTTTGATTTCATAAGATATCAACAATATCAACTCATTTTGGATGGTATGACTAAGATAATCATAACGAATCTCATTATTTTGGAAGCGTTGAAAATGATTCTTTAGATTTAGCCATCATTTGAACTAGGCCCATAAAGTTTCCATTACTTTCTTGATAAAGCGTATCGTTATTTCCATGAAAAGTCAGTGTGTGTTTAGCTAAATATTTCACAATGGAAATCAACCTTCGTAATAACTCCCTCAAATGCTCTTTTTCTTTCTTGATCTGGTCTTGCATAACTTTGTCAATTATTTCATTTTTTTGCAATCTAAGGCGCAAATCAATCCAAGTGGTCATGTTCGAGATGTGATCAAAACTGTTTTCATGCTCTTTAAGCCTCACATTGAGATGTGTCCAATCTTTGTAGCCTTCATTTGCTAATTGATCTTTGATAGGCCCTTTCTTGAACAATTTACAACAAAAGCATAACACTTTATCAACATCGTTTGAATAGACTAGCCAATCTCTATCATGTTTCTCTCCATTGCATAAATATCGAGTGGAAAAGGTTGCACTAAAACGCCTATTAAACTAATCTTTAGGACCTTTCTCAATTGATAGATCTCTTGCAGGACCTTTTTCTGCCAACAAATCAATCCATTTGGGATCAAGACTATCCCAAATTTGAGGATCATAAATGTTTGAGGGAATTGACTCACTCAGTTGATCAGTGACAATAGGAGCATCCTCATGATTATCATTATCATCAAGGTCATCATCAATTTCATCATTGCCCAAATCATCCACTAATTTCTCATTGTCATCCTGTTGTTCCGTAATTAAATCATCCACTGAACTTTGCGATTCTTTTTCTTTCAGAAAGAACCTATCAATAGCTCATTACCTATCAATAGCTCATTTTTGAGACTGAATCAATTGTTCAACTTTTCTTTTTCTTTGACGCTTCAAGTAGCCAGATAGATATTTTCTAGTAGGTGTCATCTTTTATATCTCAAACAAGATCACAATAAAATTATAGTAAGCATGAACAATGAAACCTGATAGTCCGTAACACGTGTGCGTCTAGCGATTTTTTGTGACTGCTCTTCTCTTGATTTTGTCCTGAAAAGTACAAAAGAAAACAAAATCATTATAGATGAGAAATACCCAAATCTTCAAATTTCGAGTCAATATATTTAAATTAGTAAATATCATATTTTGATCGAAGTCCATATCACTCTGATCAGTTCAATTGTCTTCATGATTTGGAAATTTCTCTTTAATTTCATAAATTTATAAATTAGGGTTTAATAACTTGTGGGAAATATAACAATAGGACGAAGAGAGAAGGGAATTACACTGGAGTCTGGGTCTGGGACACTCACACTGGCACAGTGTTCTGGTGCTCTGCGCTGAATTGTTTGCCTCGGCCGTGACGGTAGTCTGGTGTGAAAAGAAGAAAAGTGGAATGCAGTCTGAATTGTTTGCCTTGGTTAATGGGTTATCCTCTTTAATTGATTAATTTGCCCTTTGTTAAGGACATGGATTGTCTGCCCTCCCAATTCCCTCCATTCCCATCCCCTCCTATTTCTGTGGTCACGGTTAAGCCACGTCAACATTTTATATTCCTATTGCTTTTTATTTTATTATTTTTATAAAAAAAAATATATATATATAAAATGTTGACGTGGCTTAACCGTGACCACATAAATAGGAGGAGATGGGAAGAGGAGGAGAAAGGAGAGGGCAGACAATCCAGGTCCCTTTGTTAAATATCTAGTAGTCTGATGACTTTTAGCCTTTTAGGTAGTAGTCTAACTATGATGGCTTTTAGGTGGTAGGTAGTCTGATGGCTTTTGAGCCCATCAGATTTTATATGTATATATTTTGATTTGATTTGTATTTTATATATTATTTTTATATAATATTATTTTATATATATTATTATATTTAATAAAAAATATTTTTGGGGGCCCCCAAAATTTTGGGGCCCTATGCCCTCGAACCAATCGCACTCCCTCAAAGCCGGCACTGGACTAGCGCCTAACGTCTTTTAGAACCTTGATTAAGACATTATAGTAATTACAAAATTCAAGTATAATGGATTCATGATTTTTAAGTTTCACAATTAGATTTTTTTATATATATACAAGCGATAATAAAGGAGAGAGGTTTAGAACACAGACTTTCGGCGAAGGGATAGAGATGCTATTAGACACTTAAGCTACAACATTCAACTATGATTACCACGGTAAAATCACACCCGCTACGTATGTTAGGCATGTATTGTTACATATATTAAGCATGTTATATTTTTAAAATGTCTAAAGTCAAGCATAATTAATAAATTTGCTTATGTAGAGTCTAGTCAACGAGTTTTATTCGAATAAAAAAATTTATGTTGAGAAAATTGAATTTTAGGGGCTAAGGTCATATTTCCAAAATTTATAATTGAAATATTATGCATGATCTAAAATACCAATCATCGAAGCATTGAATTTACAAACAAATTATGTATGCAGTCTGTGCACCAAACAACACAAAGTTAACAGATATTTTCTTTTTTATATATGTGCAAAGTTTGTTTTTAACGCGTTCTAACTGTTCATCAATAAGCGTAAATCATAAACTAATACCGTCTTAAACTTAATCACCTAAACCTAATACTATGCGTGTCTTAGGGCTCCCTAAGCATTTCAGATATCAAAGAAGTCCAACAACCAAGGAGGGGACTCAAGGACCTCAAATATCAAGGCTGAAAAAAGCACAAATTCTTCCTAGCCCTATGCTTGTGGAGAAAATTCTTGAGTACGACTACAATTGTGTGAGATCCACGTTCAGGGGAGCCACAAGGGGTGGAAAAAATTCCCAAACCAAACCAAAAAAATACCAATCCCAAACCAAAAATGTCCCAAACCGATTTTCCCAAAATTTCGGTATTCCCAAACCGAAAAAATACCAAAATTTCGGTATGGGAATCGGGATTACCTTTCCAATATTTCGGTATTCCCATACCAAACCGAAAATATATATTTTTAATTATTATATATATATTTTTTTTTAATTCTAATTAGAATTAATTTGAACCGTTGGATTGTTTCAAATTAATCTATGCCGTCCATCTATTCCTTGTATATATTCTCGTTTAAGCTTACTATCAAGAACTTGAAGGGTAAAATGCATAGTTTATCGCCCCTTTTGAATTTAGTTAAGACGATTGGTTGAATGCATTTTTAAGCGGGAACAGATCAAAGTTTAAGCAAGCTATTTCTAGACGAGCCACGTATAGATATGTTATGTCAGTTCATGTTTTCTTTTATACTTTTGCAGGCTATTTCTAGACGAGCCACATATAGATATAGTATAATTCTTTATATATACTTGCCACTCCATTACCTGCTTGAATTGAAGCTTAAGGAGATCAGTTTGAATTGAGGCTTTTCAAGGTTAGTACTATATCTTCATTTTGCATTCAGATGTTTGTGTTGTTTATGTCGTATGAACATTAGTTAGATATGAATAAATATGAATTCTCTTTATAAATTGATAGGACTCTTTAATTGTGTTTCCTCTTTATGAATAAATACGAATTCTCTTTAATTCTGTTTAATTGTTTCCTCTTACTTTGCACATATTGAATATGAATGTTATTGCACTTGAATTGGATCCTCTTATTTTAGTCCAAAAGCCCAAAAGCCCAAAACGGTTTCGGGATTCCCGATTTGTCCCGAAATCCCGAAACTATTTCAGGATTCCCGAAAATTGGGATTCCCGAAAATTTGGTTTGGGATCGGTATTGAAATTGAGATTCCCGAAAATTTCGGTTTGGGAATCGGGACAAGGGTTTCGGTATAGGATCTCATACCGAACCACCCTAGCCACAATTGTAGGGGCTACAACATCCGGAAGTTCCTAACCAAAAGTTTGTTACCTTTGATTTATCAATCCAAACGCGTTTTCATTTTCTCGTGTGCATTGGAGGGAATCAAACATTTTTTTTTTGTTGTGAAAAATTAAAGTCTTGCATAAGTGTTTAAATGGTTTTAAGTTGAACGCTTACATTCTAATATTGTTTTAAATCTTTTTCATTACTAGTGCTAATTCAAAGGCTTAGCATTTATTTTATTTTATTTCCTCTCTATGGATGAGAGTATCAAATTGAAGAAAGTTGAGGTTCTACCATAAAATTAATTGACAATATAAAGAATAGCTCAACTTACTTATAAGCTCATGTAAAGTCCATCCTCACATCAATGTGGACAACACAACGCGATGATATGGAGCACGCATGGCCACTGGGCTTCACAAGCGGGACAACATATTCTGATATTAGGAAGAAAATTGAGATTCCACCATAAAATCAATTAGCAATATAGTGAGTGGCCCAATTTACTTATAAGCCAATGTAAATTTTCTTCTTCTATAAATGTGAGATTCATTCTTAACAAAAATTATAAATATAAAAAAAGAGGACTACTAGATAATTCGAATTGTTACCATCGAACCGCCATAACCATTCACAAAGATGATTGCGAAGCTGCCTGTTGTTTTCTTCCAATCTTTTTTATGGGATTCTTTTTTCTTTTTCTTTTTCTTTTTTTTTTTTTTTTTTTTTTTTTGGATTTGTTACATAATTTTAGATCATGAAAATGACAAATAATTCTAAGGAAACGACCAAACCGACCATGTTCTTCAAAGTTCAAAATATCAAATTGCAATGGAGGCAACCATCCATAGCTAGGGATGGGCAACAGTTATGGCGGGCGGGTAACCGCGGTTATATATCTATAACCGTTTATTCTCATACCCGCATAACCGTTTACCCGTTGGGTAATTGCCTAAATGGTTATACCCATACCCATAATCATTTATAAATGGTTAACCATACCCATAACCGCGTACCCATTTAACCGTAACCGTTTAATACCCGTTTACCCATTTATCATTTTTAACCCGTTTATCCTTTCTTTGTTTACCATTTTGCTCATTTTCACCCTTCTACGTGTTTTTTAACAACTTGAAAATTAAAAAAGAAAAATTTGTCATAATTTTCTTTTTCTAACAATTAAACACCGTTATAGGTACATTCATCATACATTTCCGCATTTTAATTTTTTAAGTCCTTATACCATTCCAATAATTGAAATAATAGTTTACGGACGATATTTTTAACTGTTAACAATGAAGGTAATATAAAATTGGCTAGGTATTCTTGGGTTACGAAAACTGTTAAAAGACAATATTCTTTGGTTATTTAACTCGGAATGTAAAGTATTAACATAATATATATATATAATGGACCATGAAATCATGCAATATAGTCAATAGCATTGATCTAAGTTTTGTCCGATAGGGAATATGATTTGTGTTAATTTTACATATATAAAATAAATGGGTAAACGGTTACCCGTTTATAACCGCGGTTAATACCCATAACCGCCCATTTAAATTTCGTGGGTAAACGTGTGAGAACCCGTATTTTATAAAAAGTATATACTATTATTCACCTAGTTTTAGAATTTCCACAACTTAGCCATTAAGTTACAATCGATTTATGTATATTTTATCATACTGAAGTTTCGGTACATATGCTGTTGACTCACCATATTGGCTTAGCATGAGGTGTTAGTAGGAGGAAGAGTATGATGGAGCTGTGTCTACGTGGTGGCATCCTCACTATCTAGGATTTCATTTTTTTAGCTTGAGGTGGCAAGTATGTGAACAGGTGTCCTTAGCGTGTAGTTCAAACTACAACGCAGAAGCAAAAGAGGTGTATGATTCATGGTTTTAGAAGCAGGAGCTGTCGACGTAAGGAAGAGAATTATCCATCTTTGGTTTGAGAACCAATCTGAAGCCCCAACTCCTATATATTTATTCATACTATATTAATATTATTCATGGTCTCTAAGTGCTGCAGCCGACCCTTTCTACTATAAATAGAGGTTCCATTCGTTCTTTAATTCACCATTTTTGAGGAAACATATGTTGGCTGCTAGGAAGCCATGCATGTATGTCCGTGTATATGTGTGTGTACATATATACATATACAAGATATATATATAGAACCCTTATGCAAAGGGATCCCCATTTTTTTATAAAAATGGGGACTAGGTGTGGGGTCCACACCATATCGAACTTTAACGATCCGAACCGTCTATTTTTCAAGTTGCACCTCATAGATCATCCTTGCAAAATATTAGGCAAATCGGAAATGCTTAAGGTATCTAATTGGGTTCAAAGAAATTAACGAATACTTTGTTATATAAGAAACAATGAAATTTGATCTTGATAATTAAATAGGCAAATGGTTTCGGATTGAATTGAATTTTTGCAAGGATGATCTATGAATCGAGACTAACAAAATAGACGGTTCGGATCGTTGAAATTTGACGTGGAGTGGGTCCCACACCTAATCCCCATTTTTTGAAAAAATGGGGATCCCTTTACATAAGGGTTTTGGATATATATATATATATATATATATATATATATATATATATATATATATATATATATATATATGTACGGGTGTGTATATAAATATTAGGGTAAATTACACAGAACCACCTCCACTATTAGTCGTGAACATTTTCATACCTCGTCTTTAAAAATCTTCAATGTCATACCTTATCTTCGAATTTGTTTCAATTTCATACCTTCCGTCAGCCTTCCGTCAATTCTTCCGTTAAAATGCTGACGTGGCAAGTGACGGGACCCATTTTATAATAGAAAATTAATTTTTTTCTTCTTCTTCTCTCCTCTCTTTTCTCTCTTTCTTCTTCTTCTTCTTCTCTTCTCTGCCCAGACCGAGAACCCTTTTTTTTTTTTTTTTTTTTTTTTTTTTTTTTTCTTCTTCTTCTCTTCTCTCTCTTCTCTCTCTCTTTCTTCTTTCTTCTTCTTCTTCTTCTTCTTCTTCTTCTTCTTCTTCTTCTCTTCTCTGCCCAGACCGAGAACCCTTTCTTTTTTTTTTTTTTTTTTTCTTCTTCTTCTCTCTCTTCTCTCTCTTTCTTCTTCTTCTTCTTCTTCTTCTTCTCTTCTCTGCCCAGACCGAGAACCCTTTCTTTTTTTTTCTTTTTTTTTTTTTTTCTTCTTCTTCTCTTCTCTCTCTTCTTTCTCTTCTTTCTCTTTCTTCTTTCTTCTTCTTCTTCTTCTCTGCCCAGACCGAACACCTTTTTTTTTTTTTTTTTTTTTTTTTTTCTTCCTCTTCTTCTTCTCTCTTCTTCTTCTTCTTCTTCTTCTCTTCTCCTTCTCTTTCTCCTTCTCCTTCTCCTTCTTCTGGGCAGGGCCGAACACCTGGGGTGGGGTAACAATTTTTTTTTTTCCTTCTCTCTCCTCCTCTTTCTTGTTCTTCTTCTGGGCAGATTGGGGGTAAGAAGAAGAAGAACAGAGACAAGAACAGAGACAGAGACAGAGACAGAGAGAAAAAAAAAAAAAAAAAAAAACCGAACCAGTTCGGCATGCAAGAAGAAGAAGAAGAAGATGAGGGGAGAGAGAGAAAAAAAATATTAAATTAATATTTAAAATATTTTTTTAAGTTTTTATAATATTTTAATAATTTTTTAATATAAAATGTGCCACGTCAGCATTTAACAGAAAATTTGACAGACAAGTGACGGGAGGTATGAAATTGAAACAAATTCGAAGATAAGGTATGATATTGAAACTTTTTTTTGACGAGGTATGAAACTGTTAATGACCCAATAGTTGAGGGGGTTCTGTGTAATTTACCCTAAATATTATGTATGTTTAAGATAAGAGATTAGAAAAGAAAATAGAGTGGAAGAAATTCATGGCATAAGAAGTGATCAAGGAGCTTGCTCAAGTACGTGGAGCTTAGCTATTCCAGTAGTGACGTGGATCTTCGTTTTAGCTTTGGAATCCAGGTAGGGAAAATAAGGCAGACCTTTACGGAAATTGATTTTATTAAATTTCGTGAAGTGCTATAATATTCTTGATCTTTTTGGTTGATTTATAAGATTGGATTTAATTGGCTAATTGTTTTAGTTAAGTGTTTACTTGTTATTGGTTATAGAATTATTGCTGAAATGTTATTCATTGAGAATATACTGTGATACATGTGAAAGATAAAATGATATTATTTGTGCATCATTCATGTTGATGTGGTGGGAATTTCAGTGTTGAGATTGGAATTCAGGAAATGAGGGTAGTTGGAAAGGATCTTTTGTGTAGTTGAATCTATTCATTGTGAAACCAGTTCCAGGCGAGCCCGATGTGCACAGTAGAATAGGATATCGACGGGAATTGTCGATGTGGGTGATTTGGGCTGGAGATCAATGAATCAGATGAGATGACTAGCAAAAGGGGGTTATCTTGGGATATCGTGCGGGGATTAGTTTCTATAATAGAACATTCGAACCACCTCTGCTAGGGTAAAATGCATGGTATGGGACGTGCAGGTCCGCGTGTTTTATTATATAAATTAACGGGGGTAACCGAAGAGGTTGCATTGCACTCATGTATTATTATCAATAATAATTTGATATCTGGGTATAGATTTCATAACACTTAATTTAATATTGTCAATTTACTATGATAAGGTTATGTCCCTACTGAGCTGTGTTTTTGCTCACCCTATACATTTTAGACCTTGCAGGTTCGGTACAAGATTAACAAATGTTAGAAGAGTTGGGGTTGTGATTGAGGAGAAGTTTAAGGATTTTGTTTTATTACTTTTGTACACCCTGTAAGGATTTTGGAGTTATTTTAATAAGAGGAGTTTATTTTTCAACTCGTGTCAATTTCCTTTTATTTATTTAGCTTTTAACTCACGTTTCGGATTCGGGTTCGAATTTTTATTACCGACCTCGGGTCCGGGGCGTGACAAAACGGTTATATCCATAACCGTTTATTTATCTAAACGGTTACCCATAACCGTAACCATTTAATTTAAACGGGCGGATAACCGCGGTTACCCATAACCAATGGGTATTTGCCCATCCCTATCCATAGCCACATTCCAAGCTTCTTTTATCATATAATTCATTATACAAAAATAAGATAATTATAAAAGCATGCGAAACCTAAAAAAAAGGTTGTAAAAGTAGACCGACCATCTAATGAAAGTCAAAATAGTATTCCAACACTATAGATTATGATAAATTGGCAGAGGAGCGTGCCATCAAAATTTGCGATTATTTTTTCTTTTTAAATAGAGAAAGAAAGATTAGACGAAATTATCTTTCGGCAGTGGTAGCGTATGAGACGCCTATTATCTTTTAAAGGGGTGATGACTACTACACCCAGAAACCCTCCGTCCGTCCTTCCTCTACCAAATTTCTTGATGATAAATTGCAAGTTAATTCACGTATAGAGTTATGTAATTTATTTGTGAATTAGCAAAAAAATTATATGAAAAACAGGCAAACAATTTCACATCTTTTGAGCAAAAGTTCAAAGTGATTGGTTTCGAATTCGTCATTCATAGAAGATGAACTTAAAACATTAAGTGAGGAGAAATACTACTAAGCTGTAACACTTGTGTTTAACCAAATATTTAAAATAAAGGTGGATTCATGTCCAAGAGGCTTATAAATCAGTTGGTTAAAAGCATAAGCTCTTAATTTCAATGTCCTAAGTTCGATTTCTCATTCCTTGATATAGACGGAAAAAAAAGTGAGTTGATGTCAATATGCATTAGGTCACTTTGTGTCAAGACAAAAAGATCCACTTCTTTTGCACTAAAGTTTGAAATATCATTCCCACAACAGAGAAAAATAAAAGTGTTGTCAAATTGAGAAAAAAAATCTACTTTCTAATTCCTTCACACAAAAAGGAGAGCTTTGCCAACAAAAGTTAGTTGAGTTAGTAAGATTGTTCTCTTTATTAGACTAAGTCCTAAGTTCGTGTACCCTTCTACCATCAATTGCTCTAGATGTGCGATCTGTAAAAACCAACAAAGGGTCTAAGACCCCTTTATAAGCCCTCAAGGATAGCCTCCCCTCCCACTAAACTTTTAGCAAACAAACAAAAAGGAGGGCTCACAACAACCATGGGGATTCTTTTAGGCTTAGCCTAACTCTATTCTTAACTAACTTTGCCTAGTGTACTGAAACACAATTCGATATCTAAGTGTTATAATACAAGTGATTTGATGTTAAAAAAAATAAAAAACTTTCAACCACAACAGTTGGTGTTACAGTCAATGAAAAAATTTCTTCAAATCAACGATTGCTTAAGCAATCGTATCCTAACATTCTAGTAATATCTCAACCCAAAAAGGGCAATCCTGGAACATGAACATTGTCTTCATCCAATTGACTTAGCATCAAAGCGAATAAAAACAACAAATTAGTAACAAAAACATGATTTTTACAAAAGACAGAGAAATCAAATCCTCCAAGCCCCTTCTGAGTTACGAGCAGTTATTAAATTATTGGGAGGTCGCCAAAAATTAATAAATCTAAAATTTTGAACAGGAAGAGCGAGAAAGTGAAGCAAAGTGAGGGTTTTTATTTCTTATTTCTTATTTCTCATGTTTTTGAAATCGGGCTTTTTGAGCTGCGGTCACAAAGACTCCTCCTTTTTCTCTGATTCAGTAACGGTGGGCCGGTGGCTGGTTCACTGAAGCCTTCCTGAACCTAAAAGATATAAACTTTGGAGCGTTCTGGGCGCAAAAGCGTTGTTCTTTCAATCAATCAGGTACTTGGTGAGTTTAATTTCATTTCTTTGTTTTAAATTTGACCTAGTTCTTGTTTGGTTTTTGTTTTTGGGTTTTTTTCTGATCGTAGTTTGGTTTTCTGGGGTTTTCCGGATTTTGATCTGTGAGTGGTTCAAGTTGTTTTTATGGATATATACATATATGTATGTATTTGTGGATTATACTTGATGGAACTGTGAAGTGAGCTATTAAGGTCATGATTCGTTTGGCTTGTGATTGTTAATTGGTGAAGGAATTTTTTTTATTAATCCATAAAAAAGGAAGGAAAATTTCATAAAGTTGTTTTATTTATAAATTATTTGTTTTGTTTGTGATGGTTTATGATTATTGATAAGTATATTCGTCTGCGGCGATATATAATCAAGCTTAAAACTCAAGGATCAAATTCTGTTCTTCTTCTACGTTTTTCGTTAATTGTAGCTCGCAGTAATTCTTTAGTTTTGGTTTCTCACATTGACTGAAGAAACAAGTAAAAAAATAGAGAAAATACTATATCCGTTTCATCAGAGTTGGTTGTGGCTGAATCCTACACACAGACAAGGTGGGTGGCCAATCGGGTTTGAAGAAGTTAGTTGGCTAAAGTAGTTAGAAATTTAGGTGTGGGAGTGTTAAGGCTCGACCTTAAGGATTTAACAATCCTTTTCAATAGGGTGGGAAGGATTCTTATAGTATGTTTGACTTTGTTTGAACAGAATTAGAAAGAATGTTATACAAGAAATTTAGGCACCTAATTGAAGTTGTTTACATAATCATATCGACTGTAATGGGGGCTGCATTCTTTATGGAGTGATTACAGTGAATAAGATTAGGTCCTTACAGTTGAAGCCCAGAAATACTTTCCCACCCTCCCTCGCCACTTGACATAACCCAAGGGTGGGCTGCGTATTGTTAATTACTCAAATAATTAATTACGTCATTTACATGTAGTGCAGAACTCCATGATCGTGATCATTAAAGGTTTCCTGGGTTTTTGTTTTATTTAGTTTTATTTTCCTTCTAGCTTATTCATAAGTTAAAATGCGGAGACGCACTTTCTCATATTTTCACTACTTGTTGAAAGTAAGCGAAAGAAGATTTACTGGTATACATATTTTACCGAATGAAGCATTTCTTTTTCGATACTACTGAAGCTTCTGGATTTTTTATGGACAATAGAGACCAGACACTTATTGAAGCTTGTTTTCTGTTTCAGTTTTTCTCCCTGCAAAAATCAGTGTATTGGCATCTCATAGGCGTTGGCTGTGACTGTGAGCACTCAAAATATTGCTTCATTGCCTGAGTTTCTGACAGTATTTTGGTGTTGAGGTGAGGAAGAAATTCAAACAATGGTATGGCTGAACAATTAAGAACGCATAAGCAGTTCCAATACAATTCCATGGAACCTGGGAGGGATGATTACCAACCTGCATCCCAGTCATACATGCCAGACTCTCTGAGCAGCATGCATACTGATATGAGATCTAATGACTTTATACCAGAAGTTAAACCTGCACATAATTACTCCATACAGACCGGAGAGGAGTTTTCTCTTCAATTTATGCTTGATCGGGTGAACCACAGGATTCCTTTGCATCCAAATGCTGTTGGCGATCCAAATTATGTTGAACTGAAAGGAATTTTAGGAATCAGTCATACAGGCTCTGAGAGTGGGTCAGATACTTCGATGCTTCATATTGCTGAAAGGGGTCCAAAACAGTTTGAAAGAAAGAGCTCAGCTTTATATGACGACAGAAATAAGTATGTGTCAGTTCAATCAGTACCACGAGCTTTATCTGGCTATGGAAATAGTCATGTGCATGGATATGCCTCTTATGCAGCCTCTGATATCTCATCAATGAAAATGAAGGTTCTCTGTAGCTTTGGTGGTAAAATCTTACCCCGACCAAGCGATGGGAAGCTAAGGTATGTTGGAGGCGAAACACGCATTATCCGTGTAAGAAAGGACATTTCCTGGCAGGAGCTTATACATAAAGCTTTGTCAATTTATAATCAAGTGCATGTAATTAAATATCAGCTTCCTGGAGAGGAACTTGATGCTTTAGTTTCTGTATCTTGTGATGAGGATCTGCAGAATATGATGGAAGAATGGAATGAAGTAGAAGATAAAGAAGGACCACAAAAGCTTAGGATGTTTTTGTTCTCCATGAGTGATTTGGAGGATGCTCAGTTTGGTCTGCACAGTGTGGATGGTGATTCTGAGGTTCAGTATGTAATTGCTATCAATGGAATGGACCTGGGGTCAAGAAAAAATTCGGCTTTACATGGTTTGAGGAGCACTCTAGCAAATAATTTAGATGAGTTCAATGGACAACATATTGAGAAGGAGACAAGTAGGGTTGCAAAAGACTCAGTAGGGGTAGGCTCTATGAAGTCAACCGCTAATTTTGTTACATCGAGAATCGTTCAATCTTCCGAGCCAATCCTGCCTAACTCTTCAAATGCCTATGAAACATATCCTCCTTTTCAGCATACCCAGGTGATGCATATTGGACAAAATATGCAGCACCCATTGCACAATGGCCATGCCCTTCCAAGTCACTCCCCATTTGGAGGAACTGTTTCAGTGGCTCATCATGGGATTCTGAATCCACAAGGAGGTTCAATTGAAGGGCAGCCATCCAGTGGCTCAAGAGAACAGAATTTCGAGATGCCAGTAAAGGAGGTGAAACCCAAACGTGATGGTTTACTGCAGCCGGAGAGTGACCCTGAAAAACTCCGCCCCTCAGGGGTAGAGAACTCTGTTCCTTTACAGCCACATGATGGAAATTTGATGAACTATCTTCCTGTTGAAGAAGCATCAAAAGATGAAAGAAAGTACCAGGAACCTGAAAAGGTTGCTTCATCAATTGATTCAGGGAACCCAATGCTGGTGCAAAAATCTAGTGAAGTTGAGGATAGCTTCACAGCTAGCAATGCATTTGCTCCTGCTTGTGCTGACCATTTGTCCAATGGAGTCGATTCGGGTTACCACGAGCTACCTGTGCTTCCTAAGAGAGTCTACTACTCAGAAAGAATTCCCAGGGAGCAGGCAGAGTTGCTGAATCGATCAACAAAGTCTGATGATTCTCATGGTCCTCCGTTTCTCATTACTCATTCACGTTCTGATATCACACAGCAGGATCCGGTCATGGAAGAAGTTAACAAATTACAGGAACATGGCAACCTTGCTCCCCCAACTGAACAATCTACCCCAACAACAGGTACTGATGCTCAAACCGTTGATGATGGACTCATCCAACTTCAAAAGTACAAAGAATTTGCTGATTCAGTTTCTCAGATGAATGCAAAGCTTTTGCAAGATGTAGATGGTGAAGTAAAGCGGGCATTGCCAAACCATATGGTTGATAACATTGCAGAAGCTGGATCTGACTTTCCAGATATAAGTCGGCTACCTTCTGGAAAGCAACATGAGGTATCTGCATCTAATCATTCAGAGGTTAATCAGAAAGAGGACACCAGCAAGGATCCAAGGACTGTTGACAGTATGGGACATGCAGAGCCCAATTCTTCGACAGGGAAGTTTTCTAAAGATGTTTCTCAAGCAGCAGCTTCAGTTGGTGTTTCTACCCCAGTGCAGGGAGACATCATTATTGATATTGAAGAACGATTTCCCCGTGATTTCCTGTCAGATATATTCTCCAAGGCAATACTTTCTGAAGACTTCCCTGATATTGGTTTGCTGCAAAAGGATGGAACTGGTTTGAGCTTAAAGATGGAAAATCATGAACCAAGACACTGGTCATATTTCCAGAAGTTGGCACAAGAAGGGTTTGATAAAAAAGATGTTTCTCTTATGGACCAGGATCTTGGTTTTCCGCCTGTGATTGGAAATGAGGACGGTAGATCTTATCATGTTACACCGTTAACTGCAGAAGGAGCTGGTTCTCAGCCTAAATTTGCAGAAGACATGCACACAGAGTTGCCTGGAATGGCTAAAGCTAACGCAACAGCTCTGCACTCTATTTATGGTCATTCCCAAGTGAAGGACACTGAAAGTATTCAATTTGAGGGAATGATGGAAAACATAAGAGCGCAAGAGTCGGAGTATGAGGTAGTCTTTTGATCAGTTCTCATTTTTCTTAACTAATTGCTCCTTTGCTAACAATGTTTCATTTACTTTGATATAGGATGGGAAGTCTGCAAGCAGAAGAGCTGGTTTACCTCCTTTAGATCCTTCTCTGGGAGATTTTGATATCAGTACCTTGCAGGTGTGATGCTTACATGTTCAAAAACTTGATACAAAAGTTTTCTCTTAATAACTTGGTTAGGTAAACTGATACCTATTAATGATTGATTATAGCAAAAGAGATACAAAAAAAAAAAAAAAAATTGACTTCATTCTAATGTAGCTCATAGTAGGAAAAGCGTTTTTTTAGTTTTGTTAGAGCTTGGCTTAGGATTTGAATCTGGATAATATTTGTGTGTGAGTCCAATGGTCCATGCATGTATTGGTGCATGGTCACACGCATACAGAGAATCATTCCTAACTTTTAATGTGTAATTTTTTTCCATTCATTAATTGTATTACGGAAATTTTGAACATTCTGGATGGGCTTTGGTTGTTTTATTCTTGTTAGAGTAGTTAGTTCCCTAGTTACTTGGTTATTCTTTCTTTTATACATCTAAACAGACTCGCTACTAAATGCACAGAACCTGTTATTTATGGCATTAGTTAAACTACTTTGTCCAATAGTAAAGACTTTCCATTTTACATCTGTTTGATTCTTTCTTCTTCATGGACATGATAGTTAATAAAGAACGAAGATCTCGAACAGCTGAAGGAACTGGGTTCTGGTACCTTTGGGACTGTGTACCATGGAAAATGGAGGGGCAGTGATGTTGCCATTAAGAGACTAAATAAGAGCTGCTTCACCGGGAGATCATCAGAGCAAGAGAGATTGGTAGCCATTCCTCCCCACCTCTGAATTTTGTAATGAAACTCACATTCATTGATGCAAGTGGACGAAATATGATCTCATATTTTTGTTGCTTCTATGACACGTTAATATTTTACTTTTCAAGGCCTTAATGGTAATTCTAACTCCATTGTCAGACTATAGAGTTCTGGCGGGAAGCTGACATTCTTTCAAAGCTTCACCATCCAAATGTTGTGGCATTTTATGGTGTGGTGCAAGATGGACCAGGGGGAACACTTGCTACTGTTACGGAGTACATGGTTGATGGTTCTCTTAGGCATGTCTTACTTCGAAAAGACAGGTAATAGGTGGTTGTATACCGTTTTTTATGTTTCTAGTTTGTTTCGTGCTCTCAGATAATCATAGTTATACTTTCATCCATCTGTTTCAAGTTCACTGTTTCTGAATGGAAGCGTTTTTTTTCTTTCTTTTTCACCTTCTTTGAATCTTCAAACGCAGGTATCTCGATCGCCGCAAGCGACTAATAATTGCCATGGATGCAGCGTTTGGAATGGAATATTTACACTCAAAGAATATTGTGCATTTTGACTTGAAGTGTGACAACTTACTTGTGAACCTAAAAGATCCTGCACGTCCAATTTGCAAGGTAATTATTATGAAATTACTGTATTGAACTAGGAAAATGATTATTTTTCTCTCTTTGCAACTTACATTGAATATTCTAATAATACGTATGGCTTCCCAGGTCGGTGATTTTGGACTTTCAAAAATTAAGCGAAATACCCTGGTTTCTGGTGGTGTACGGGGAACGTTACCATGGATGGCCCCAGAGTTGCTGAATGGCAGCAGCACGAAGGTCTCCGAAAAGGTAAGATTTATTTTTGAGTTTTTTAGTTTAAAATTATTTAGTTTATTATATATCTTTTACAATGGAGATAGAAATAGATAGATAATAAGTGATAAGAGTACAAATTAATCGCAGTTAGATATAGGGAAATCTAACGTGATTGAAGTTTCATACTGGATCCTATTTAAAAAATGAAGTTGGATGAAACTAAAATTGTCCGATTGGTGGAGAAGTTGTTCTTATGATTTATTTTTGTTTCTTGTTCTTGAATGCCTTTCTTTTATAGGGTCTGATTAATGTCGAATGACCTGGTAGACGTACTTCATTGCTTCCCTCGTCTGAGTCTTGATTAAATGTTGTAGGTTGATATTTTCTCCTTTGGCATTGTCTTATGGGAGATTCTTACTGGCGAGGAGCCGTATGCCAACATGCACTATGGAGCAATTATAGGTAATTGTTTTTACTCTCTTCCTTTCGTTGATGTTGTGCTTGCATGTCAATATTGTTGCACCGACTGATGTTTGCCTCCGGATTTAATTTTTTCGAATTTTGAATACCTGCAGGAGGTATTGTAAATAACACATTGAGACCCATCATTCCAAGTTATTGTGATCCCGAATGGAAAACGCTTATGGAGCAGTGTTGGGCCCCTAATCCTGCAGCCAGGCCATCGTTCACAGAAATCGCCGGATGCTTACGAGTAATGACTACAGGGGCTAGCCAACCTAAAGCACAGGGTCACAAAGCTCCTAAATAATAATATGCACACGGGTGTCGGTTTTGCACTATTTAGACGCGATATTTATTCGTTCAATCGTTAACTCATAAGATAGTGTGTGTGATATCCTGATCGGAGCACGGATCCATGGTTTCCACTATTTCCGGAATGGTATTGGCTCCGATAAAGCTGTTCCTTTTGTTTTACTTTATTCCCAAGAAATTCACGAAAATTGTAGCGAGTTGTCTGAGGCTTTTGGAAAGAGAATGCAGAGTTGTTTGGTTTTTGCTGATCCTGTATCCATGCATTTATTTTATACCAGTTTGCCAACATTTCAGATTTGCTGTGACTTGTGGTTGGTAGGCCAACATCAGTAAGAATATGTTTAGGAGTCAAATTTTAGCATCACTGTGTTCCTTGATCACAAGTTATTACTTCCCAACAGACTATGTCAATGGCTTAACCGAATCGACGAGCTGCGAGCCTGCGACGACAGATTATATGACAGGGCGGCTTACTAGTAGTCTAGGAGGAAGAAACGCTGCGCGCTTGCCATGCTGATGCAAGTATTATCGGCCTGCCTTTCCACCCTAGGAAACAACCCTTCTTACTAGCGAAAGTGTAGCCATCACAGCCACAAACAGATAGCATCATCCTTGACTTGACTTGTACGCTTCAACCCCCGTCTCTTGAAACCCGGCTCGCCCTAATTGCCTTCTCCACTGGTCTGCCCTCTCATGCCTCTCAATCCTGTTTGAGCCCTCGAAAGCGACAATGTTATTGACAAATAATGCTTCCCCTTCTCTCAAGTCCAGGTTCTCTCTAGTCAGAAGTGATGGTGTCACCGGCTCCGATATCAAATTGAACTCCATCAAGGCTCTCATGCCATCTTCAAGCTCAAACGGATTGTGATCTTCAACGAGACTCGTCCACACCATGACTCACCTCCTCAACCCTGGGCAGCATCTTGGTTTTCGAAACCGGAAAATCTCCACTAACTTCTTCTTCCATCATAATCAAAACATCTCCATACAGATCATCCACCATTGAAAATGTCTCAATCCCATCTTGATCAAAGTACTCAATACTCAATACTACTGCTGCTACTACTACTACTTTGTTGTTTCTCCATGGATTGAATGTCATTATCACCAATGCAAATGCAATGATCCATGTTGATGAAGCTGTCGACAAATTCATCAACCTCGGAAGGAGGCAAGTATGGAGTGCTAGTGATGTGAGAGGGTGAGGAAAAATTCAATCTCATTTAGTATTTCCTCGCACTCCGCACCTCCACCTCCACCTCCTCCTCCTCCTCCTTGTTCTTTCTCAAGTCGCGCCGGGCAAAACCTCCGAATGGCGAGATCATTGTTAAGGCTCTCATGCAAGGGGAAGGAGAGCCAAGCATTGAAGCCTTCCATTGCTAGGTTTTGGAGAAGTTTCTAGGGAGAGAACATCAAGATGAGAACACATGCTTAGAGGTTTAGGAACTTAGGTGGTTCCCTTACTCACATAGTGTAAATTGTTTAGAATATTCCCTACTCACATGTTGTTACAACTAATTCGTGAAAGTGGGATAAGCTTTGGATATTTAGAAACTGATAAAATCAAGCACCAGTCATTCGCGTGACTGTTTTATGATGGCAAATTACTATAAAATTCGCATTTAATCAGTGATAAAAGTTGTCACACATGCATAGACGACTGTCTGTAGCATAACTCTAATAAGTTTCACATCTCACATAAAACAAATAGGCATTATGCTTAATGGTTATGCATCATATTGGGGTGCCCCGCCCTCCCTCAAAGGGAACATGATAAGGTGGGGAACAGCAAGTTTTATTGTTATTAGATGTAGAAAGATTTATAATTATGAGTAGCCAGACAGCCTTAAAAACAAAGAAAAACTAATGAAAATGGCTTGAAAATTTTAAGTTTTAACGATAAGGACAAAGTAAAGGGTAAAGTGAATAGTATCATGATTGACTTTTTAGTGTAAAAATGTGGCTTTTCGTTTAAGTGAACAGTACCGAGAGCTTTTTGTTAAAGTTCTCTAAAAACAAACAGTTTGGGAGTTTTGATTTTTTTAGTCGGTAACCACAACAATTATTGTGGGGCTCGCGGCTTTAATTGGGTGTCATTTGTTGTCTGTCACAAGTCCTTCTTGCGGAAAGGGATACTCTACAGATCTCTTCCACCTAATCATCCTCATCAAACAATCCGGACCCTTGAAATTTGATCAAACGGCTACAAACACATACCCACTCTAAAAGTTATAATAACTTTAGCTATTAGATCAAATTTCAAGGGCCCTGATTGTTTGATGAGGAGGATTGGATGGAAGGGATCCGGAGAGGATCCCTTTCCCTTCTCGCCTTGGTCTGCCGACAATACTTATATAAAAACACATGATATATCACTCGTACCGGATCCCTTCCCCTTCTCGCCTTGGTCTGCCGACAATACTTATATAAAAACACATGATATATCACTCGTATTCTGATCATAATGAAAATTTTCCTCGGCTCTTAGAGTCTCTGCTGCTTTGCTTGCAACCGATTTGGTTATTGGGTAAGGGTGATGTTATCTGCATTTTTCTTTATCTTTTTTATCTTTTTTATCTTTTATACTTTCTCAATTTACGGTCGAGCCACCTTTCACTCCTAGTAGACCGAGTCAACCCCAAAATAACATATGAACAAGGTTTTGTGTGGGAGGATGTCTCGGGCCCTCATTCATTTCCTCAACCGCTCTAGATCATAATTGAGGGCAAAGTCCTATGATTTTACTTTGTGGCTCCTCATGATATAAAACTTAGCTTTGTCAGCATGAGAAGAACAAATTGTAAAGACATGTGAAAATAAAAAATTAATACATGTCATTGTTCTTCTCCACTGCGAAAGCATCCAACCTTCTTATAAGATGGGACCACACAAGTGTGACCACACATGCAGACACGTGATCCGACACTTGTACATCAAAGTTTTGCCATGTCAATACTTCATAGACAGATCAAAATCTTCTCTGGATCCCTGTGTTCGGACTTCAAGGACCAGGAGATCCGAACCACTCATTTTAAATCCTGCAACTCCTCTTAGCCCATCCTACTGGTCCACATCACACAAATCAAGGGTCTTGAGCTCTCTCTTCAACGGCTTGAATCTCCTGATTATTAGGCTCCGGACACAAAGATCCGAAGAGGATCTCAATCCTACTAATACTCAGTACTACGGCCTGGTGGTATTCCTCTTCACTTTGAAGTGAGATGTCTTATATTCGAATCTCGTGGATGACGAATTCGATATCGAATTAGGTTGTCCATTGTGTGATTTTGCTGAATTCCTCCCCCAAAAATACCGATGTACCCGAAAAAAATAAAAAATAAAAAAATCATGGGACCATTGTGTCACGTGACCGCATGAAATTGCCCCACGGTCCATCGACTCCATCCCACATGCTTACCTGGACCAAATTATATTTCCGAAAATACCCTTTACCAACATATATGCAGTCCTTTTTCTCATACGTCACAGTCGTATACGCGAGCATCCCTGTCCACTGTAGCCCCAGTGAGCTATCGACGCGTGGCAGTTCTGAACATAACTTCCTCGAATAGTCAGAACTCTCAGTCTTCGAAACGTGTCAACCTGGCGATGCTCCCGAACTCTCGCCTTTTCTCTCTCTGAAAAGCCCAAACATTTCAAACTTTCTCTGTCCCTCCCTTTTAACCCTCTCACTCTCTCTCTCTCTAGATTCCTCTCTCTTTCTCTCTCTTAGGGTTTCTGCCAAGGAAAAGCTTCAGCTAAGCTCTAATGGGTAATTCTTAGTTTTACTTTTTTCTTTGGGTTTTCTAAGGAAATTTTGTTGTTGGATCGTTTTTTGGCTTGTTATTTTGTTTGTATCCTCTGTTTGGTTGCTGGGAAAGTTTAGGCTAGAAAAATGCAAAATTTTCCATCTTTATCTGTTTATAATTAGTGGGTTCGCTTAAGTTAAGCACTCAATGGGTAAAAAGACTAGAATTGTGGTTTTTCAGCAACCAAACAATGCTGTAGTAGCTTGAGTCTGATTAAAATGAAATTAAAACTTCCCTAATCCTCTGTTAACTGGTTGTTTAGTTAATTATCATGTATTATCCAAGCTTTACTTGTTAGAAACTTGAAGGCATGCAGTTGGCAAGTGTGATTATTTTGCATCTTGATCCATGAAAGCTGATTTTTTAGATTTTTATGCGGTTGATTTTCTTTTGTTCTTGTTGTTTTAAGGGTTTTGTGTTCATTTGTGATTATAAAGAATGCATGATGTGCCATAAAATTTCGTAAAACAATTTTGGCATGACGTTCTGCAGAAGCAGGATGCGTTGTTTAGTGAAGGAACAGTGGGGTCATTTTTCCTCAATCAACAGAGCAGATTGGTTAAGGACTGAGAAATTATAAAAATTTAGACTCTCAAATTAGCTATACTTTGCCCGGGCATGGTACTAAGCATGCATATAGTGGATAGATGCATCAAAACAGAACTTGTGGTTGGTTATTTGAGAGGCGTAAACCTATTGCTGAATTAAACGAAGCTTATTGAATATCCAAGTGTTCCTTCATCAAATCCAGAGTCCCCCCAGATTTTTGGTATAGGTCTCCATATCAGTTTTTCAAAATATGCAACACCGACTATCCCTTAGAAACGGGAGTTGGAGGTGGTTGAAACAATTTGGCTTTGGTGTAAAGGCGATGCTTGAGCTCTAAGGTTTATCTGTGTCATTGAGTCATTGAGTCAAATTTTGTTTTATGCTCTATGAAAACCGTATATCCTCCATCAAAGAGAGGAAACATGTGTATTGTTAGGATGTAGAATGGATACTAAAGCTCACGAGATGCCAATGTAGAGTAGAATGAGGTTTTCGGTTCTTCAAAGGAGGCTGAAAGAAGAGTTCTTTTGAGATTTTCTTTTTTCTGTTACTTTTTAATTCTTGTCTCATAGAGGACCACTATATTTTAAGTTCTTTTATTCATTTTGTTATTCTTTATCCAGCATTGTGATTAGGGAATAGCAAGGACAAGAAAGATACTTCCCTGTAATTAATCATGGATCACTCAGAACAAACACTACAACAACAGCAACAGCAGCAGCAGCAGCACCATCAACAGCAGCCTGCAGTTGGTGTAGTAGCAGGTTCTGGTCAAATGACATCATATCCTCCTCCTTCCTATCAAACTGCTCCCATGGTGGCTTCTGGAACTCCTGCTGTGTCTGTCCCTTCCCCAACGCACCCTCCCACCACTTTCCCTGATCCGTCACATCAGCTTGCCTACCAGAAAATACAGCACTTTCACCACCAACAAGAGGTGCAACAACAGATGCAGCTTCAAGAGTTCTGGTCGGACCAAATGCAAGACATTGAGAGAGCATCCGACTTCAAGAATCACAGTCTTCCACTTGCTAGAATTAAGAAAATAATGAAAGCTGATGAGGATGTTCGAATGATATCTGCTGAGGCTCCAGTTATATTTGCAAAGGCATGCGAAATATTCATATTGGAGCTGACTTTGCGCTCGTGGATTCACACAGAGGAGAACAAAAGGAGAACATTACAAAAGAATGATATCGCAGCAGCTATTTCAAGGACTGACGTCTTTGATTTTTTGGTTGATATTATCCCAAGAGATGAGTTGAAAGAAGAGGCACTTGGCGTGACCAAGGCTACCCTCCCAGTGGTGGGTTCCCCAGCAGATGTTCCATACTTTTATGTTACACAGCAGCATCCTGTGGGAGCTCCTGGGATGATCATGGGGAAGCCAGTTGATCAAGCAGCAATGTATGCTTCTCAACAGCCTCGACCACCTGTGTCTTTCATGCCGTGGGCTCAGTCTCAGTCTCAACAGCCGCATCAACAGCAACAACAGGCCCAACAGCAGCAGACAGACACTTAATGATTCTGGCCAAAGCTATTGTCAAAGCTGTTCCGGGGCATAGCATCTTATCGTTAGAGATGAGTTTTAGTACCGTTGGATTAGTTGGCGAATGTGACGCTACACCCTAGTGGATTGTGCAGTGAAGCTAAAGTTAGGTTTTATTGTGTATGTGCTTTCTATCGCTATTTTAGCTTATCGCGTGTTATTATCTCGGATTTAGAAGTTTGAAAATTGACTTAATTTTTTAAGTGCTTTTGATTGTTACCTGCTTTGGCTGCTGTAAGTTTCCTGTCCATTATTTGCCAACATATGTGAATTGACCAGAAACCAAATATGCCTAGATTCCACTTCGTGTCCTGGTGTTGTCCTTTGCCATGATTTTCCTTAGGAAGGCCAACTCTCTCTCCTCTTGCTTCCACTCGTTAAAGCTTCGCCTTTGATTGGAGAGATTCTTGCATACAATTAGAATATTTACATATTCTTATAGCACTCATCACATACAAAATTATGAAAAACAGAGCAGAAGATTTCGTGTTGCAAAATAGATGCACTAGCATGATAATGTACATTTGATGCGAAAATTTTATCATCGTGGAATTTCAATTGTAAATCTTAATCATTATATCTTTGACAAAAAAAATTAACGGTTAAAAGTTATAAAATTAAAATAAATCTAACCTCTTGAAAACAACAACAATAACAAAGCATTTTCTCACTAAGTGAGGTCGGCTATATGAATCCTAGAACACCATTGCGCTTGATTTTGTGTCACGTCTTCTGTTAGATCCAAGCACTCTAAATCTTTTCTTAGAGTCTCTTCCAAAATTTTCCTAGGTCTTCCTCTACCCCTTCGGCCCTGAACCTTTGTCTCGTAATCGCATCTTCTAACCGGAACGTCAATAGGCCTTCGTTTCACATGTCCAAACCACCATAACCGATTTTCTCTCATCTTTCCTTCAAACCACCCTAAACCCTACAGCTATAGGGAAGCTTTCGGTTTGTCCTTCATGAGTTCTTACGGCAGTCCTTGCTCCATCATACATATCCTTTATAGGATATAGGCTACTCGTACTCATTTCTTCTCTAAAATCCTCCAAAAGAATTTATTTTGGGACCCTATCATACGCTTTTCCAAATCTATAAAGACCATATGCAAATCCTTTTCATATACCTATATCTTTCGATCGATCTTCGTAAGAGATAGATTGCCTCCATGGTTGAGCGCCCTGGCATGAACCCGAATTGGTTGTCCGAGACCCGTGTCTCTTGCCTCAGTCTATGCTCAATTACTCTTTCCCAGAGCTTCAGTGTATGACTCATTAATTTAATACCCCTATAGTTCATGCAATTTTGTACGTCGCCACTTATTCTTGTAGATAGGCACCAAAGTGCTCTTTCGCCACTCATTTGGCATCTTCTTCGTTTTCAAAATCCTATTGAAAAGGTCTGTGAGCCATGCTATACCCGTCTCTCCCGAGACTTTCCACACTTCGATCGGTATATCATCTGGGCCCACTGCTTTTCTATGCTTCATCTTTTTCAAAGTTACAGCCACTTCTTCCTTCCTAATTCGGCGGTAAAAGGAGTAGTTTCTACACTCTTCTGAGTTACTCAACTCCCCCAAAGAAGTACTCATTTCATGTCCATTGAAAAGATTATGAAAATAACCTCTCCATATGTCTTTGACTGCGTTCTTTGTAGCAAGAACCTTTCCATTCTCATCCTTGATGCACCTCACTTGGTTTAGGTCTCTTGTCTTCTTTTCCCTTGCTCTAGCTGGTTTATAGATATCAAACTCTCCTTCTTTGGTATCTAGTCACTTGTACATATCGTCAAAAGCCGCTAGCTTAGCTTCTCTCATAGCTTTCTTCGCCTCCTTCTTCGCTATTCTATACCTTTCACCGTTTTCATCGGTCTTATCCTTGTGTAAGGCTTTACAACATTTCTTCTTAACCTTAACCCTTGTATGTACCTCCTTCTTCCACCACCAAGATTCCTTTTGGTGTGAAGTAAAGCCCTTGGACTTTCCTAATACCCCTTTTGCTACTTTTCAGATACAACTAGCCATGGAATCCTACATTTGACTAGCTTCCCCCTCTCTATCCCAAACGCCTTGGGTGATTACTTTCCTATTAATTTTTTTTTCAACTTTTGAAAATTTAGGGTTTAATTCACCAAACTCCATTGCTTAAACATCAAAAGGTTAAGACCTTTTCCTCTGTTTTTCACCTGGATTTCAACAACGACCTTCTCCTCTGCCGTAATTTTCCCATTTCTACTCTGTTTTCTATTTTTTTTCATCAAGGTTTTGTACTTGTTTTTTTTTGTATGCATTTTTCTCAATGACTAGTGATTGTGAAGTTTTCATTTTTAATATTCTCAAGGGTTTGTTTATGTCCACGGGTAGTTCATGGTTTTCTTGAGAATTTTTTCAACGCCGCCGTCTGTGTACAAATTCACTCTTGTTTTAGTACGCGTTTGGACTAGTTACACAACAAATGATAATTTTTTTTCTGTATTATTTATTGGGAAAAATAATAAATTCAGACTCCATTTGAAATACTTAAATCCTGCAAGTGTTCAAGAAGTGTTCAAAAAGACCGGTGATGCTCTTAGTGGCGTAGTTAGGATTTTCAAATAATAGGGTCATAATATCAACTAAAAAAAATCTCATTGAGCCATTTCGTCGAGCACCTAATAAGCACCTGCAAATTTCTGTCAACATATGTCAAAAGTTTATGCCAACGTATGTCGACAACTACTATAATTTGTGGAGACTTGTCGAGGGTGGATGCAGGATACTATGGGTAATGTTGAATTATGTCAAGGCTATGATAGAAGAAAATAAAAAAAGTAGGAGGAGAATGTTGTAATTTAGTTTGCCTTATACGGGTCTAAACAATATACAAACAAATATACATAGAATTTTTGAAGTTGTTAGAGGTCAAGAACAACTAAATGACCCATACTAGCACCGTTACTGAATGCTTTGAAACAAAGATATGATCGCCTTCGAGGCATTGCAGGGAGGATTCAGGCAGTGTTGGGGGACATAGTCACATAGCGACGCAAGGCGTGAGGGTGCGGTCAGCTGAGCTAGAGGGATCCAAGAGCTACAGCTCTATTTATGATCTTCTTGTGCCTCGTTTACAAGAGGCTAATAAAGGAAATTAAGGCATGATTTAGAGGAAATCGAGTTTGATTGAGATAAATCGAGGTACAATGGCAAGTAACAAAAGAATGCAGTTAATTGTAAACGAGGTAAATGAATTAATTAGACTTGAAATAGCTCTCCCACATATGGATAAAAACCAAATTTTGATGGAGATAAATCGAGGTTTCACCCAGTGACGGCGTCCGAATTTCAGCTTAGAAGGGGTCTAAATATTTCATCTTAAAGTGCTCTTCTGATATAAGAAGAATAAGGATCTAAGTTCCTATAAACTCACAGTGACGCTAGTTAACTGCAAAAGAACCACCAGCCTCAAATCAAACCTAATGAAAGAAATAAGGAAAAGATTCTAATTTAGATCATAATCCCCTGAAATGCCTTTGGAACTCACAAGAATAACTCCAGAAAAAATATGTGAAGGTAGGCCTGGGACCATTCTGGTCCCTTCATGGCTTCGCCCATGGTATCACCTAGTGATCTCCTGCACATAAAAACCGAAGGTCCTCAGTCAACGTGGGTTTACTTATTATGTATGAGAATGAGAATAAATGATTATGATTTCAAATCAAGCATTTACTAGCACTTAATGAGAATAAATTATTATGATTTCAAATCATGCATTTACTAGCACTTTAGGGAATGCATGAGTTATGTATTTCCATCCATTTCTAAGTATGGGATACCTGAAAAAGGAAGATATCCCATTAACATATCAAGTATTCCACCTAATCCTTCACAACCTCATTCTTTCTAGTCCTTCATTCCTTCATATCACCATACTATGTAAGTAAATATGCCTAAGAACAATAGAAAATTGAGTATAGAAAAAAAAAAAACAATCGTTATCTGGAGAGAAAAATTTACATTTCGACATGCTTATGTACTTGAAATGTGACTCTAACGCTACAATTCATTAAAACCAAAATTTGTTTGATTCAAGAACAACTAATCAACATCCTCGATATCGCTTCTTAGAAAAGGAAAATCATTATCTGGAGAGCAAGATTTGCACTTTTTGACATGGTATGTACTATGTACTTAGGATGTAACTCCAACTCTACAATTTGGAAAGGAAAAAAAAAACATTGAAAACCCAAAAAATAGATTGATGAGAAGGAGGAAATTGCAATTGCCCTAGTAGATTTGCAAAACCATTTAGCCAATCAACAAGATCTCAATTAATAATTAGCACTAATCCACACCATCATCAATAATAAAATTAAAATTCTTCTATTCATCCACTGCTAGTCTTCTCGTCTTTATTCAAGACGGTGATATTCAGACACCTCTTTTTATTTTCACAAAATTAACCCTAACCCTAAATTCAAGAACCAAATTTAAAAACGGTAACTTTCCTTCAAATTGTATATTCAGTCTTCATCGACTCCTTCAAAAGCCCAAGCATACTCCTCGCGAAGCTTCTGTTCTTCCTCGGGCGTGTAATCGCTCTCGACGCCGAACAACTTCCTCACGTGCTCGACGCTCTTGTTCTTGATCCGATCCGCCACGGTCTGGTTCAGCACTTCCAGCAATAGATCGACGTGCAAGAAGTCGGCGGCCAGGATCAGCTCCATCACCTGTTCGGTTGTCATGTCCCTGACGAAATCGGTGCTGATTTTCCTCAGCTCCTTCCTCCACGCCTCATCTTGCTCCACTTTCCGATGCAGATGTTGGGTTTTGGTACAGAAATCGATGATCTTCACGAGCTCCGCGCTGTGCACGTTCGGCACCGGCATCACCATGTCGGCGACGCCCTCGTCCTGGAAGAACGACTTGACGGTCTGGAACTGCATCGCGATATCCCCGTCGATCTCGAAGACCTCGCCGTCGGAGGTCTTGAGGGAGATCTTCTTCTTTTCCGTGCCGTCATTTTCCGTCGTAGACGGCGCCTCGGAGGCGGAGGCTTCAATCTTGTTTTCCTCGGTGGCAGAGGCGGAGGAGGCAGGGTCTTCAATCTTGTTCTCCTCGGTCGACATGTCGGTTTGTAAAAAGATTAGTGGTGAAATTGGGAAGACAAAGAAGGGGATTATATAGGGGCGCATTAATGATTTTTCCAAAGGAATTTGGGAGTGGGATTAGTGAATGAACCCTAAAAACATGACATTTGTTGAAAATTCGGCGAAAAATTAGGAGTTAATCACACATTGGGACGGGAAAGCATGAAATATGGGCAACGAAATAGAGAAGAGAGTGTCCGCGTGAGGAGGAAGACCAGGTAAGTGTAGGTGGAAGACGCAGTGGCTAAAATATCCTAATAAGTCCTTAAAAAAGAATAAACCACAAAATTTACTTTCAACTTATACTTTCTTTTTTGGAAACTAAAAGTTCTCGGTACTGTTCATTTTAACAAAAAAAAAACATTTTTACGTTAAAAAGTCAATCTGATACCATTCACTTTACCCTTTATTGTCCTTATTATTAAAACTCAAAATTTTCAAACATTTTTCATTGTTTTCCTTTCCTTTTTTTTGACATACGATAATGCGGTGAGGAACGGACTAAGCAAGATAATATAGAGTGTACGGGTAAATTGAAATTTGATACAGAGTGTACGGGTGATAACTAAAAATAAATCAAAGTAAATAAAAGGTGCAACTCTTTTGTGAACTTACCTTTACTAAAAGAGAACATTTTCAATAATATATGAAAAAGTATGCGTGTCAAATAGGTGGACAAATCTTCATGGGGATGTTATATATTACCAAATCATCAATGTGTTCGATACAATATGAATGATTAACAAAATGAACGATTCTAATTACGATGTTTGCACAAATACATTCATTGCATTTGAGCGGATGAATGTGTTATCCTAAATATGCATTACATATATCAAACTTCTAATGTAATCATATATTGTATCTTGTATAAGAGTGATATGATAATTAATTCAGAATTCTAAACAAAGTTTGGGCATCAGAACTCTATGAACAAGGTTTACAAACCTCTCTAGTTGAGTAATTCTTACCCCAATCAAGAAACCAAAACCCAAACCCTAACATCCAAAATTTCACCTCGGCTCTCCCCAACACTTCCCATCGTAGGCTCGTACGAAACCAAAACAAAGCCGAAAAGGAATGAATTGAATCTGTATGCGAAAATATATTGAAAGACCAACATAACGAAAGAAGAGATGAGCGAATTAATAGTTACTTTTCACAACATACAAAGTTTGAAATTTAATTAACAAAGAAACAAAGCAAGCTTAAAAATGGACATTGAATTCTTGTATTAAAGGCCTACTCTACAAAAATGATACTTCAAAGTTTTTCAGTTCGAGATAGGAGCCAATTACTTGTCAGATTTTTCCCTTTTCCTCTTCTTGCTCCTTTTCTTCAGTAAACCTTTCTCTTCTAGCATCTTTAGCTTTTGTTTCTTCCGTTCTTGTTCTTTCTCTTCAAACCCATCATCCAGCATCTTCATCTTTGCAACACGCCTGGCCTTGAAAACCTGCGCGTTCAAGGTATAATACATAAGCAAACATTTCCAAAACTAAAGGTGGGTGTTGATGACCAGCTTTTCAACAAGCTTTACTTAACCAATAGGTCGTACATGTATTTCAATCGTTTCTTTCAACTGAAAAAATGAAATACCTTGGTAATATCAGCAAGAGCGTCGTTTTCCTTGCATTCAAATTCCTCCATTTGTTTCCCTACAACTTCTTCTATTTTCTTAACGAGGTTTACCTCTTTCTGCAAAAAAGCAATCTCCCTTGTTAACAAAAACACATAATCACTTTTTTTTCCAAACAAATAATATTTTTCTTCTTCAATCAAAAAAGTAGAAAGAAAAACATCTTCCTCCCATTTCTCAATGGTCGGAATTATGAACTACAAGTGAACGACCGCCTCAAGATTTCTTTAATCGGAGGGAGGAAACTAGGAGAGAAATTACTAAGCTACAAGTTGCTAAATAACCCATTTCACAATGACCAATTCTGCTACTGCTACTTACTTGGGTAATGAAGCTGATGGCTAAACCTCCTCTGCCTGCTCTTGCAGTACGCCCCACGCGGTGAACATAATCTGTTGGATCCCTGTAAGTACATGGCAATTAGATTCTACTTGAACTACATTTTCTCAGAAGGTAGCAATGATAGGTCAACTGGAATAAAACCTTGGAATGTCGTAATTGATTACTAGGTCGACTGTAGGAATGTCCAAACCACGATTGGCAACATCAGTTGCAAGCAACACAGGAACCTGTCCAGATTTGAATCGATGTAATGCAGCAAGTCTTAGAGACTGGGACTTGAATGAATACAACGCTGAAAATCTTTGATCAAGCTCCTCTAGTAACAAACTCAAAAGGTGACAAGTCCTGCTCACACATCATAAAATCATAATTTGATAATTATTTAATAGTGTATGTCAACTGGTTAGCCGTTCAACAAACAAGCCAACCATGGCACTATAACATATGACAAATATCGGAAAAGAGAGATACCTGCATTTTGCAACAAATATGATGGCAGAGCGAACACCCATATCTTCAAGTTTAGACAAAATGTGTACCAGATAAACATCCTTCACACTTTTGGGTTTGTAAACATATTGCTGCTTTAGAGTGTCAACTGTTCTGAAACCTTCATATGCCTCGTACTTGTATGCCTTATTTGCAGAAGGTCTATTCAGTGCTCGGAGTTCACTTGTCATAGTTGCAGAAAATAACAGAGTTTGCCGACTCTTTGGCAAGCACTCAAACACCGCTCTCAGCTCCTCTTCAAAGCCAACATCCAATAATCTATCTGCTTCATCCAGAACTAGAAACTGAAACGAAATTAAATATTCTATAAGTACAGAATTCATAGTAAAGAGGACAAGCTGAATCTGTCGTTGTTATCATCGTCAAATCACCAATTAATTAAAGATCCTAATCTTGCCATAGATAAACTAATTTTCGAATTTGTTACAATTGTCCTATTACCTTGGTGTTAGAGAACACAGGACGAATATCCTTCTGGCCAAGCATGACCTTAATCCTCCCCGGCGTAGCGATCACCACATGCGGTCTAGCCGTCAAGCTCTGAGTTTGAGTCAAGCTATCCATGCCTCCGACAACCACAGAGCACCGCAAGTGCAAAGACGCCCCCAGAGCCCTAAACTGCTCGGCCAACTGGTACGCCAGCTCCCTCGTCGGCGTGACCACCAGCGCGAAAACCCCGAAAGGGTTCTCGGAGAGCCGCTGCAGAATTGGCAGAGCGAACGCCGCCGTCTTGCCGCTACCGGTCTGGGCGATGCCCAGCACGTCCCGGCCCGCTAGGATTTCGGGGATGCAGTGGGTTTGGACCGCCGTAGGCTTTTTCATACCAAGCTCGTCGCATGTTCGGAGGACCCAGTCGGAGAGGCCGAGGTCGGCAAATGTGGCGATGGAGTCGGGGTTAGGGTTTGTGGATTTTTCTATTTGGGAGTCAGGGGGGGAGGGGGCAGCAGTTGCGGTGGGATTAGGGTTTTTGGAGGGTTTTGGGGATCTGGGTGCGGAGGGTTTGAAGAGAGGGAAGCCGACGGAGACTGTGTTTTCTTCTTCGGCCATCGTGTTTTGGTTTCGCGGAAGGTGGCGGCTGAAAGTTTTAACCTTTGAGTAGGGTGTGACAGAAACGACACCGCTTCGCTGCTAATTATTAGCGCCAAAATTAAAATAAGGGCTAACTGCATTTTACACCATAAGATATAAGATTAGGTGTTCATTTGCAGTCATGAGTTTTCAGTTTTGAATATTACACCACGTAATTTTGAATTGTATAAATTTTACCCCTATGTTGATTTTACCGTTTAATTAAACGTTGAGTAGTGAGTCTAGTGACGTGGCATAGTCCTGCGCCATTTGGATCGTCAAAGCAGTACTTAATATTTAACTAGACAATGAAATCGATGACATGTATAGTTAATGAAATTCAAAAATCACATGGTGAAATATGAAAATTGAAACCTCTTGGCGTATATTGCAAATGACTCCAAATCTTGTGATGCAAATGCAATTAGCCCTTAAAATAAGTTTAAAAAATAAAAAAAAATTAATAAGTTGGAAGGCAAAAAAGGTGCAAATTATCCATTACTCCACAAAGTATTAAATTTTAACCAATCTAAACCACTTTTGCATTTGAGCATACGAATCTTCATTAACTACTTATGTGATTTGAGCGACAACCACTTCTATAAGGAAATCAAACTAATCATTTAGCTTATTTTTTCTTTCCTCCCTAACTTTTGTCTAGCACAAACTTTGCAATCCAAAGTAACGTTACGCTAAAGATTTAGAATGGACAAGTCTCATGTTAGAGCAAAATTAGGCTACCTTATGGTCTAACTAATCTTCTTCAAAAGAGATACTCTCTTGTCACCAATTCATCACGTAACAAATTTCTATCAGATAAAGTATTCATTTTTTTAATACACATGAACATTAAATTAGTTGGAAGATGCCACTAATCCTATGAATTGGTTGTAAGTGAATATTTTCTTGTGCATAAGTTTAGGTAATGATGTGAATTTTTTTTTTTTTTTTTAAATAAATAGAGTGTGGTTTTGAAAGTGACAAAATTTCGTAATAGCTCAATAAAATATAACAATTTTGTTTTGGACCACAAACTGCATACATTGATCAGTGACGTCATATGTGACACATCAGGCAACCAAGAGCTTCACAGAAGC
This sequence comes from Cotoneaster glaucophyllus, assembly GCA_036320875.1. Classification (NCBI taxonomy): domain Eukaryota; kingdom Viridiplantae; phylum Streptophyta; class Magnoliopsida; order Rosales; family Rosaceae; genus Cotoneaster; species Cotoneaster glaucophyllus. Next base: position 9,487,757 of record CM070059.1, on the reverse strand, counting down.
CAGCAAGAGAGGAGCAGATAGAAGAGAGAGAGATGGAGTCGCCGTTCAAGGCTGATGCGGTGAAAGGGAAGGTGGCTCTGATAACCGGAGGCGGGTCAGGAATCGGGTTGGAAATATCGACCCAATTCGGCAAACATGGAGCCTCCATTGCCATCACGGGCCGCCGCAAGCAAGTGCTTGACTCAGCCGTCTCCGAGCTTCGATCTCTTGGAATTCAGGTACCTTCTCTTTTGTCAAGCTTTTTATTTTCTGGGGTCTGTTTGGTTGCTCAGAAAATTGAGAAAAATGGAATAGATACGATTCTGTTTGTTCTTTGTGATCAGTGAACTATTTTGGAAATTGGGTAATGAGAAAAGTGAGGAAAGATATTGGATTTGTATGCATTATCAGTATGCTTTGATTCCCCAGCTGGGTCTTTTTTGTTTTTGTTTGTTTTTCTGGTTTGCTGAATCGTGGGGTTGTATGGTTACTGAGAAAATGAGGGAAATGAAATGTAGTTCCTTTTTCAGAAAAAGATAATAAATGTAGTCTGTTGTTCTGCTTGGTTGATTGAAAAAGCAGGTGAATTTCCGAATTTTATTTCGGAGTTTCATTTATACTTCATATGCCCATCTGCGTTTACCGTACACTATCTCAACTAAAAATGATTTTTGGGTGCCAAGGAATTACAAGTGTTAAATACTTAAGTTAAAAGCATTAGCAGATTCTTTGCTCGCATGATCATTGCATTGGTGTAAACTTTGGAGTCGAAAGGGCATGTGTCAGTTGTTTTTTGGTCGAAATGTGTTTACAGGTAATGTTTTGTCTGTTGATAAAAAACAATAACTCCTAGTCACCCATTGAACGACTGCAAATTAACCAAAGCAGAACTTGTGTGCACTTTGGGCAACAAAAAGGAATGGTGATTCTGTTGGTCGAGCAGTTTAGGGTTGCACTAAAGTCGAAAGCCACCTAGCAACACAAGGAGTAGGTTCTAGAGTTTACCTGGCGGCATGAGATCTTCACTATGGTCTCATTCACGGGCATGAAATGGCTCAAAGTCCAATTGTGGGAGTAGTGATTTAGCATTAGTCCATAAGTTCAATTCATATCGGAATTAGTTGGTTGTATAGTTTAGGATTATTTATTGTGATTTTTTCCTTTTGTATCAGGCTGTTGGTTTTGAGGGAGATGTTCGTAAACAGGAAGATGCAAAAAGAGTGGTGGAATCAACTTTCCAGCATTTTGGTAGGCTTGACATACTTGTGAATGCTGCTGCTGGCAATTTTCTTGTATCAGCGGAGGATCTATCACCTAATGGATTTCGAACAGGTTGGATGTTGTAACAATCTTATCATATGTTTGGACATATGAATTTGTTTATTTTCTTCATTTCGGTATCAAATGAAATTCTCCTTGTGTATGTATGGGCTAAAACTTTTTCAGCCAATGGTTGAGCACTGTTTTTGGTCAAAAACTGCACAAGTGCAAGGTTTTCTCTAGCTTGGGATCTTAATATATCAAGTGCAAAAAGAATCTTTTGAAATTTCAAAGATATTAGGTTAACACAAAAAATATATATATTATTAAAGCGTGGTGCATCCATAAACTTGTTTGTCAGTTTACTTTTTAAGGATATGAACCAGCTATCTTAGCCTTTTAACTCAATTGAAATGAGCGAACAGAGTTTAAACAAACAAATGAGATCCGTTATTAGATCTATAGTTGATTTACTAAGGTAAACTCAAAGTTGTAGTACATATTGAGAGTTTTCACTAGATTATCATTGGCCTATTAAAACATCTTCATTTATAGGTGCTTTGAGATTTTGACCCGATAAACCATATATTTCGTTTCTTCCCTGTAGTTATGGATATTGATGCTGTTGGTACATTCACAATGTGCTACGAAGCACTCAAGTATCTTAAAAAAGGAGGGCCCGGAAGGGGCTCATCTGGTGGTGGAACAATATTGAACATCAGTGTTACTTTACATTATACGGCCGCTTGGTATCAAGTCCATGTATCAGCAGCCAAGGTTTGTTCGATGTAATTTCAGTTGTTATATCTTGTTTTTGTGATAAGTATATTCAAAATGATCCCTTTCCAACAGGCAGCTGTCGATGCCACTATGAGAAACTTGGCACTCGAGTGGGGAACTGACTACGACATTAGGGTCAATGGAATAGCACCGGGTCCCATTGGTGATACACCTGGCATGAGTAAACTTGCACCTGCAGAGATAAATAGCAAAGCTAGAGATTACATGCCTTTGTATAAGCTAGGGGACAAATGGGATATTGCTATGGCCGCTCTCTACCTTACTTCGGATGCAGGTTGGGTAGCGTTTGCTTGTGCATTTTAATATCATCATTGTCATCTTTGTAGCAACATGTGTAGCAATATCAGTGTCTCTTGCATTGTAAAGTTTTGTGCTGCAACCCCCTTAGAAAAAGAGTATGAAATACTGCTATTATCAAAGTGCAGGAGTCCATCCTGGTTTGATATGTATCTGATTTCAGGACTTTTCGTGCACATTATCTCTTGATGCTTCAGCTTTTTAGTGTCATCCAGTCTCATCATGCTTTCAGTTGAATAAAATATCCGTGCTAAGCTTTAGTCAGTCGGAAATAATAGAAAAATGAAACCAAGTAACAAAACATTGAGTTGGTCTTGTTGCTCGTGTCTACGGGTTTTGTTACTCCTCTTTTATCAACATCGCTTTTCCATTTGTATCGTTGGAAACTTATTTGTCGTTGTAAATTTTTCAGGTAAATTCATCAATGGAACTGTCATTGTAGTTGATGGGGGACTTTGGCTGAGCCGGCCTCGCCATCTGCCAAAAGAAGCAGTGAAGCAGCTTTCTCGAACAGTAGAGAACAGATCTAGAAATGCACCAGTAGGGGTTCCAAGCAGCAAGTTGTAAGGCATAGGATAAGTACATGACCATTTTTACGGTTACCTCCAACGCTTATAAAACTTAGTTCGCTGCTCATAAGAATTCCAACAGAGGAATCCATCTCCATTAATTGTTAATAATTTTCATGTACTTGGATCGCTGAGGAATTTGGCACCAACAGATCGCAAACCTTAATTCTTGTTAAATTTATCGATGTGTGAGAAAATTACAATATCAAAGGTGTAGATTATTGCATATAATTTTGGCTCACAAACGTTACATAATGGATTTTGGTTATGCTGTTCTGAGTTGCAATCTTCCGAAAAATGAATCAAATACATAATTGACATGAAGCACCAACTGAGCCTTGTTTCTTCTTTTTTTCTTCAATAAACTCATCCGAGCCTCATTTCGGAACACGAAACAATCCTTTTACATGTGACCATCCACAGCTTGATTAGCAATCCTCAAGGATCACCGATTGACCGGTTATCGTTGTAGCGACGTCTAAGGCTCAGCGGATTATAGGTTTAAGAGCTTCAACAAAGTCAATTTCTCAGGCAAAATGGCGTCCTGATATGCAACATGTGACCAGTCATGTCTGCTGGAAATTGACTTGACTACAAGCTAAGGTTGATTCAAGGAAACACTCCAGCAGAGTCGGAGACACCCCGGCTGCTTGACTTTCACAGGAAAGTAACATCTATGCAATGAATCGATCGATGATTTCCAGCAATAGTTTAACATCTATGCAGTGGTGCAGGATATATGTCCAGCGGTTTATACCGCAACTTATCATTATGCGGCAACGGTCCATCCTAAAAATTTAACCAAATAAACGTAAGTTGGAATCATCTCAAGAAACCAGTCTTCCAAAAGGCACTTTGAAGGGAGGAAGAAGAGCTATATCAAGAAACAGATATTATAACAAAAGAAATTATCTAAAACCATTGGGAAACTATTAATTTAAAAGTTGAAACGGATATAAAACAGTTAAGACGTTAGTGTTGAGAGTTGTCCCACATCGGTGAGGGACAAGGTTTGCTATATGCTTATATGATCTTGGGCTACTCCCCATATTGCCAATTGGTTTTATTGTGGAACCCCAATATCATCATGGTATCAGAGCAAGGTTGTCTACGTGTGAAGCCCAACAGCCACACGCGCTCCACGTCACCCAGTTGTTGTCCACGTGTAGGCTTGAAAATCTGCCACACGTGCGGGGGCGTGTTGAGAGTTGTCCCACATCGGTGAGGGACAAGGTTTGCTATATGCTTATATGATCTTGGGCTACTCCCCATATTGCCAATTGGTTTTATTGTGGAACCCCAATATCATCAGTTAGCAACTACCGAAATAAATACCTGTTCCAAGTCTATCTGAAATGGCTTTACAAAATCCTCAAACATCACCGGAGGAAGGTCCTTAATTTTCTCTTCAACCTCCTATTAATTGGAACACGAGATTGGGAGAATACACATCTAACAAGTTTGGTGCAAGAATTTCATAACATGCAAAGTTAAATGTTATCTAATCAACATTACAGTGTTCACAATTAAGAGAAGTGTGTTCTATAACATACCAAACCAGTAATCCTTGACTTCTCTAATAGTTCCTTCGTAGTCATGTCCAATATGTGCCTATTGTTTGTCAAAACACTCATTGCGAGTTCTTCTGTTTCTTCGATGTACTGCAACCAATACCAAATACACACAAAAATGTAGTTTTCGATGAAATATATGAGGCCACTATCATTCGACAGGACCACTAACATCCAGTAGTATCCTTTTTGGATAGCATTAGAAATGATAAAAAAAAAAAAAAGCAAATTAAATTACCCTTGTCAACTCTCGAGTAAATAGCTCAGACACTTCAAGCATCATATTGGCTGGAATCACATGGGTGTCATCCCACTAACACCACGAACAAAGATAAGAAAATTTAGTTGATCAAGATTATCAGATAAACAAAAAGAACAAGGCTGGAGCAATTTTTTTTTTTTTTATATAATTGCAAGTTTGGAAAATAAGATTACCCTGTTATCTTATCAACTAGCCATCTGGACTATCTGGTCGATCAACATGTCCAACTCTAAAGATGTAAGCCCCAACCTTGAATTTTGAGGGCTGATAACCATCTCTCGAGCAATCTGAAAATATGATAACAATCCATGTTTTTGACAAATCTCATGAAAAACTCATCTTGCCTATGAGGCATTGACGTATTCTGCAATTAAGCAAGGGATGCTACAATGTTCATCAAAATGATTACAGCACAGAAAGAGAGAAGCTGTGGTTGACACTACTTCTGCCAAGAGGATTACTTGAATGCATATCCCTCATTCATATATGCCCTGAAAAACTAGGGTTCACTTATCAATGACTTTGCTAACTTTAAAGAAGGGGGGAGATAAAAGGAAATGAGATAATTGCACTTTCATTGGCTTAAATACATGTAAACGCCTCAGGTACACAATAAACTTCAAAGCAAAGAATGTTAAGCGGGCAATTGATTCACAGTTCCTTTATATTTCTTCCAGAGAAGTAATTAGTATTGCCATTACCTTTGTTATCTTCTCCAAATCATCCCTTCCTCCATCAGTTATGTCATCACCAAACACAACACGCTCGGCACAACGCCCACCATGAGCTACCACCATTTGGATCATCATGTAGCCAAAGGTCGTATAACCTTGGTCTACCATATCTTCTCGGGGGAAAAACACAGATATTGCAGTTTCCTGTTCATGTTAAATAAACCTCGTCAAAGACACTCCCAAAGAATTTCAATACCATACGCTAACATTTTTTACTAATACCATAATTTGTACCTTTCCACCAGGCGAAAGCTGAGAAAATGCATGCCAATCAAACTGAGGAAACAGATGAGCCAACATTATGTGACCAGCTTCATGAACAGCTAGCAGTTTCTTCTTTTCCGACGACACCTAAGATATAATTCATAAAACTCAGTGATCAAATAAAAATCATACAACACTTGTTACTGCTGAGGAAACCACTAAAGAACAATCAACACATACACTCTGTTCTCATTTCCGTTGCTCTTCTTCAGTGAGTAGTACACCCATACCCTCAAGCAATTGTTTATCTAATACATCAACAATGTTTTTCTGGTAGATCTTGGAATGACCTTTCCTCACCTGAAAAATGAAGGGTACAAAACAACATGCAAATATGAACTTTATAGAAATATGCATGAGAAGCTTTCTTTTCAAAATAACAGATTCACTTTTTATTCTAAAGTTAAATATCATGTCAAACATCAGTTAAACAATTTTTTATTGAGATCCCAGTAAACACTCACACCACTTCACCAAATATTACTATTCATAAAGAACAGTCATGAAACCATAGTTACTACCAAACCTTGAATAAGCATGCATCTTACTTTTCCTAGATTTGTTGTATTACCATATTTACTACCTAAAGAGAAACCTCACTGGTACCTTATTAATACAACATATACATGTATAGGCACCAATTAATAAACCTGGTTCGCACCTTGGAGCAACCTATGCCACTAAAGTTACCAGTTCAATTTTCTCACCATCAATATCTCGCACAACTCTTATTTCAAGGCAACAGTAATACAAACAAAAAGTTTGCTTATGCTACACTTTGGGTGTTTGTATGTTTAACTTACTGACATGATTGCTGCTTCATTGACAAGATTCCGAATATCTGCCCCAGAAAAACCAACAGTGCGGAAGACAAGCTGAAGTGGAAGAGGAAGCAAATAGTTGCCAAAAAAAATTAGATTGTCATCCATACTATAGAAAGGTAAGCACCAATTACTAAAATAAAAAGAACCAAGCCAAGAGATCACACACTTTTCCAAAGTCTACATCTTCTGCAAGTTGCTTTCCAGCACCAAAAATTTGCACTCGTTGCTTTGCATCAGGCAAACCAATATACAGTCGACGGTCAATGCGCCCAGGCCGAACAAATTCGAGGTCTAACTCATCTGGTCTATTCGTAGCAGAGGAATATCACAGCTTGTCTAAGAGAGAACCGATCAACACCAGTTTTTTCCTTCCTATTTATGAACACACACTGAACATTAAAATTATTATATAAGGAAAATGAGAAGCATGTGGCTTTGTTAAAATAATATACTTACTCCCCATCAAGCTGTGCAATCAACGCCTCAAATGTTGCTCTCCTTCGAGGATCTAATCTTGCATGTCTTCCAGCAATAGCATCGATTTCATCCACAAATAACAAAAGAAGGAGCCTGAGGGAAGGATAGTAAATTACAATATTTTGTATTAGCGTTCTCAGAGAAAATAAAAAGCACCATATTCAGACTGCAAAAACATGTTTTGCATTAGCGTTTTAACTTTCCAGAGAGAATTAAAATATTAATCATCATCGGTGTTACCACAATTGCTCCACAACATTATGACTCATAGATTCGTGATAGACAAATATTTTGTGGATGATCTCCTAAAGGAAATCTCATTGTGATAATCTGTGATATTACATCTGTAAATTAGAAAGAGAAGAATGCTTACATTTCTCCTTGCAATTGAAAACATTTCATTAATTCTTGCAGCACCACTTTTCTCACTATCTGTGAACTCAGCACCCGAAGCAAAAACAAATGGCATTCCACTTTCCTTGGCTAGTGTCCTCGCAAAAAAGTGTTTTTCCAGTTCCAGGAGGTCCAGATAGAAGAACACCCTGTTAGAAATCATTATCAAAGAACTTTTTATTTTCTATTATAACATTTGCAATATTCAAGGCAAAACTCCAGCTGAGTAGTCTTTATCTTTCAAGAAACAAGATAAACTTACTCGGTCAAACTTGACATCTCTCTCATAGTATTGCATTGGATTTCCCATATAAACCATCAGCTCATCAAGAAGATCCCAAACATCACCACCTAACACAACTTCCTTGGACATTGATTTTGTTTCCCCCACATCTCCAACTGGCTGAACGAGTATAAAGTGCATTATGAACTCAATAATAACGATAATAAGAAGCTAAAACGAGATAAAATATTTGGAAATTTACCAGGATAAAATTTTCCGCATAAGCCATATCAAATAGTTTATTATACTTTTTGTAAAGGAATCGCTTAGAAGTGATGTGCAGAAGCATCACAGACTCGCGTATAAGCCAGAGAATAAGTATCCCAGGCACCAATGCAATCGGAACTTTCATAAAGTAGTGAATCTGGCGCTTTTGAAGAAGATCAACTTCAACTCCAGAACTTGAGATAATCTCAAACAAGTAAGGGTCTAGGGGGATGCCTATGAAAAAATTTGGTAAACTTACAACATATTCTAATGGAAAACCTTCTTTCATGGTAACACATATCCTTTTTAGGTCCTCCGTAAATACAACAGCAGCAACCTGTCCAAAAAGAATCGCAGAATCAGAAATTAATTACATAACTCTAGGCTGACAATGTTGGGAAAAAATTCCTTGATATATCTATTAAAAAGGAGAGGAAAATAAATAACTAAAACAAGTTAGAGCAAATTGTTACCTCAGAGCAGTCAAGCTTTTGAAGAAAGTAGGTATATGGAAGTCTAGGACGATACAACCACCATCTTTTAGCCATCCATAATGCCCTTGTTCCCTGTGACTCTGTAACGCTTTCTACCACATCTTTGCGAAGACTGTTTTCAACCTCTTTCATGTCGAATTTAACCACATGCTTAGAATTGGCAGAATCCAACTCCTCAGCTAACTTTTCCTTCTGAAGGATCTCGTTCCATTTTTTAAGTCTTTCACGCCATGTTCCACTATCTTGTTGAACTTCACCTGCAAATCAAACACCAAAAGAAGTAGCCAAAGACATCTTGGATAGACTATCATTGCAAACCATACATGATATTTAACAATAACCATGGGTTAGTTGCTGTTATTTACAATCTCTAAATCCAGTGCGGATTCACAGTACACATATACAGACATCAAATCGCACAGTTTTTTCATGCTAGATTTGTAATGAAGACCAACTAAAAATACATCCTGTAAGTTCTAGACAGACACCGACCCGATATTCCCAAGTCTTCCTCTAGTTCCTTCTTTTCCTCTCGATTCCTCTCGATTAAATTTTACATCACTGTCAATAATTTGTTTTACATTGTCCTGAGGAAGCTGTGGATCACCATCCCATGCATCCTCTCCCACATAAGAACTATCATGAACAAGTGTTCCATCAGGTCCTTCAACAAACTTATTCATTGTCAAGCCTTTGGGTGTCATCCTCCTCCACATGCCTTTCTTAAACCTACAATGTAACAGAGGGGCTGGATTATTGAAAGCTGAGAGGAGCCAGTAAAGCGTCTTTCTTTTTATTCCTCTTTCCCCCTTCTTTTTGTTTATTACCTATCTATGTCAAGTCTTAATCTGTAAAGCAGAAATGTGATGTAGTCAACATGACCTAAAGAATAGATACACACAAATTTAAGTTACCTTCTAACATTAATTGGAGATGGTTCAGGAATCACTGCCTCCATATAAGCCTCTGTCAACTCTTTTCTTTGACGATCTTGGAGAGGTGCTCGAATTGCTACATATATTCTTTGACAAGAAACAAAGGTAACAAAAACATAGAAAATCAAAGCAGCAACTCTTTTAGAGTCCCATATCTTGATATCCTGAGAATAAACAAATGAAGATAATCATACCATTATGTAATTTCTTTGATGATTATAGACAGTTTGTGACTATCTTATAAATTTCACATGATTGAAAATCAAGGAAGTTTTCTACAGAATAGTAGCAAAAGGTAGACCAGAATACTAGCTATTCTCAAATAAGATTGACAACCAAAGAACAGAGAATCATTTGAAGCTTGAGACAGTGAATCCTTATTGAAAAGTCTAGTGAACGAGATTGTTCAAATGGCTAGGGAGATTCCCTGAATGTTTTGCTTCAACTGGCGCAGAAACTGGTATAAGCCTACATATAGCTACGAAAAATATTCTGAAGAATGGAAAGTTCAACAAAGACTAAATCCACAATGACGAATTGTTGAACAAAAAATACAACTGAAACTGCACACTTTATCTTCATTTGGAGTTTCTATAAATAAATTCATGAGAGTTTATACAGCATTGTCCGATATCAATAATATATATAACATGTTGAGAAAATCAAAACGAGCGTTATAGTTCGCATATCAATTGTATAATTCGCACTCCACAAAACTATTTCGAAAGGACTGACCATCATGCGATTCATGCCATATGAACGCCATTGTGTATGTTGCTTGAAGAGTGTGCTGATAAAAAAGCTAACATTTCCACTGAATTGCTATCAATAATCTTTATTCAGCTAATTCAAAGTTATATTTAGTATCCGCCACAACTTAATCAAAACAAAAAAAAACTCAACTTTGAAGCTTCCATTACCTTGTTCCACTTTCTTAGCAACCAAACAGAAATTAAAATTGAATCTAATTGCCTTACCTTCCATCGTTCCCACTGATTCCAGCTGACGAACTCCGGCAGCAACTCGGTCCTAAACCGCTCCAACTCAGTCCCACCTTTCTTTAACCCGTCCCCAACTCGCTCCAAATACTCACCTACCTTCACATTAGCTTCCTTCAAATCAAACCCAGTTTCCTTCTTCACCCACTCACCAAAATCCAACCAGAACCGCTCTGAACCGCGCGTATGGACCGAGTCAGACTCAGCCAAGAAAACCCATCAGACCCATTTGAACTTGCAGAAGCCATGACACGAAAAACCGGTCTTTGCCGGGAAATTTTGGGTCTGTGCTTTGTGGGTAGGTTGAAAAGAAGGGGTCTTGGAGACGTGTGGCTGATTGGGGTGAAAGAAAAGAGAAGTGGGTTCGACTTGTATGTGATTTGAAGGTCCATAATTTGGTGGAGAATTGGGAATTACAAAGACAACATAGAAAAAGAAGTTGAATTTGTGGAAGCTCAGTTTTTGAGTAGTTAAAGGGAGCAGTGACAGCTCCAGTTTTCCCAGAGGTTTTGGGGTTTATCCGTTATGTTATGCTCTCTGTTCCAAAACCATTTAAAAATGTAGCACAAAAAAATAGTAATGTTCCTCAACTTTAATCAAATTGGGAAATTTGGAAAAGTAACCATATTTTAGACCTTATATAAAATTATAACCACCATTTTAGTTTTATGATAATTCTAACCAAAACTTGATATAAAAGTACTAATATACCCTTAATATTAGGGTTTCTCACAACAAAAACAAAACCTCCTTTAAACCCTCTCGCAACCATCTGGTTTCTCACCTTAAACCAGAAGAGCACCCTTTGCCGATTTTGTATACTTAAGCAACTAGGTAGTATTCAAGATGCTACCTCTTTTATGCTTCAAGATCTCAATTAATTATTGTTTTTTTATAGTTAAGAGCAATGGGGAATTTTTTTTGTCATTAAGGGTGTATTAGTACTTTTACATCAAGTTTTGGTTAGAATTATCATAAAACTAAAATGGTGGGTATAATTCTATATGGGGTCTAAAATATGGTTACTTTTCCAAATTTCCCAATCAAATTGGAGCAATAGTCATTCAACTAAAATTTCATTACCATTGGCTTCTCAACTTATCAAAACGCGTAGCTATTGTCCTTTTCGTCAACACCGTCAAAATGAGTTATGTTAGAAATATCATTGCTACAATTGGGTTAAGTTGAGGGCTAATGCTCCAATTGGGTTAAGTTGAGGGCCAATGCTCCAATTAGGTTAAAGTTGAGGGACCATTTCTTCAGTTGGATTAAAATTGAGGGACCATTGATGCAATTTTTCTTATTTGATTTTCTATATTTGTCACTTGATTTAGCCTCATTGTTACACCACATACTTGGGGTCAGCAGAAAAATATATCCTTGCACCCGGCACGCGAGTAAAAATAAAAATAAAAACAAAAAATCAAACTTCTCTTCTATAAATAACTCCAAAATCCTTACAGGGTGTACAAAAATAAATAAAAACTCTTAAATCTCTCGTCTAACACAACTCAACTTGCCTGCCCTTCTTTAAACTTGTAGGAACATGCAGGGTCTAAAATGTATAGGCTGAACGAAACCACAGCTCAGTAAAGACATAAGTCTTATCAAAGATTATTATCATGGCTAAACCAAGTGTCAAGCTCACATAAATCAATTATAACATGTTATTAAACATATATTATTTATCATGAATGCAGCTTAACTTCAACTACCCAACCCGTTAATTTATATAATAAAACACGCAGACCTACATGTCCCATATCATGCATTTCACCACTGGATCGGTGGTCCGAATGCTCTATTATATAAACTAACCCCCGTAACTCAATCAACCCAAATTTCCCATTTTGTTGGCCATTTCGTTCTCCTCTCGATCGCTAGAGTCTCTAACTTCATACCATTCCTATAATTTCACTTTTGCCACCCTTGCTGGTCCCTATGAGAGTTGAACTCAACCACACAAAATATAGTTCCATTTCCATAACCCAATCTCGAATATTCCAATAAAATCATTCCACTCCAATATGCAATGACATATATACATATAATCATCATCACAATATCCACATTATCAACAATAATATAAATCATATTCCAATATACACAATTATATCAATTACAGAGATATATCAAATATAATACATATTTTACAAAGCTTAAACAAGACAAATACCCCAATGGTGATAAGTTCCTAAAGAAACTCCTGCCTCAAATCTGAAGCTAGAACCTAACTTTATGTTCCAACCCAATTTCTAAGCTCCATGAACGATTCCAAATAATCCACTTATCCCTCGATAGATGGATAGAACCTTGGCAAGACAAGCCCATCTGCTGATCACCACACACCTCGAGCTCTTTAACCCTAAACACTCACACACACACACACACTCTACGTGAACAATTCCATGCATTGTATGGCATTATCATACATTGAGCTCACTTAATTCTCGACTATATAATTGATGCACTTGAAACTAAGGAGGTGCTGCTTCTATTTATAAGTGAAATAACCTCTTCTTCGTCATTGAATGCAATGGGCGGCATAACTCCACATTGGATAACTTTTCCCGTTACTTTGACAGCTCCTACTTGTAAAAGTATGAGTCACAAACACACTTGTCTATTGTACGAAACCTTAATGACACCTCCACCTTAATCCTAACAACTTAAAAGCTTAGTCATCATGCCACCTCCTAATATAATGATAGCAAATGATAGGTTTATAATTAAGAAGGTTCTACTCTACAATGGAAATGTGTATAGTATTAGCTCCACCTCAAACAACTAAAATCCTAATATAAACACTTGCTTAATCGTAAAATTGCCAACACTAAATTCAACTACCCAATTCATCTAATCAATATATATATATATCAGGCCCCTTACCAAGAGAGATTCTTATTTTTCTAAAAAAATAGGGACACTCTCTTAACCGTTGGATTGACTTTAATGAAATTGTGTGATTGAGATTAAAACACAGGCCACACAATCTCAACCACACAATTTCATTAAAGTCAAATCCAACGGTCAAGAGGGTGTCCCCATTTAAAAAAACAATGGATATACAGGTTGCTTAAGGAGAGGGATCCCCATTTTTTTCAAAATATGGGGATTAGGTGTGGGGCTCACTCCACATCGAATTTCAACGATCCGAACCGTCTATTTTTCAAGTTACACCTCATAGATCATCCTTGCAAAAATTCAATTCAATCCGAAACCATTTGCCTATTTAATTATCAAGATAAAATTTCATTGTTTCTTATATAACAAAGTATTCGTTAATATTTTTGAACCCAATTAGATGTCTTAAATATTTCAGATTTGGCTAATATTTTGTAAGGATGATCTATGAGGAGTAACTTGAAAAATAGACGGTTCAGATCGTTAAAATTCGATGTGGAGTGGGCCCCACACCTAATCCTCATTTTTTGAAAAAAATGAGGATCCCTCTCCTTAAGCAATTCCTATATATATATATATATATATATATATATATATATATATATATATATATATATATATATATATATATATATATATATATATATATATACTCATTTGAAAAATACGGGGTTTCACATGCATGGCACGTGACACATTTTGACGGAAGTTCTAATGGAGTTGATGAAAATGACTACAGTTGCACGTTTTGATGAGTTGAGGGACCAACGGTAATGAATTTTTAGTTAAGGGACGAATTCCACCAATTGGATTAAAGTTAACTCTATTTTTCTACCAAGAAAGATTCAATATTTAAAAGAGAAATTGAACAACTAGGATAAAAGTTGCATTATGACTTTGAAAAAAAATATATATATATTAGCTGGTAGCTTCAGCACGGCAATCCATCCTTCCGGAGACTAAGAAGACACACAAAAAAGTTGCATTATGACATATAATGATATAGGAGTAACATAGTTACAGAAATTAGGAAAGAAAATGATATTTCCGTACCATTTGTACCTCAGTCTTACTCTTTTTATTTGTAATGGATTTAAACAAATTAAAGAAAATTAAGGGTCTGAATTATGAGGGTGTGCCAAAAAGAAACCCCACTAAAATACAGATGCAACCTAAGTTGTGATCTTTTGTTTTCAAAACTTGAATTTTGAATAAAATAAGTTAGAACATTTAAAAGTGAAAAGTTTGATTAATTGTCCTTTGGTTGTGGGATTCTTTTATTATTATTATTTTTTATCAGTGGGTCATTTTCATTACCAAACACAAAGGAACAATATAAGGTATAAAGATACAGAAGCATAAACAAACAAAAGAGGACCTGCCAAACTAGCCCAAAAGACCTAACAAACAGTAAAGGCCCAAGTCATAAAATACAACAAAAGAAAACCTAAGCTTCCATTGCAGCACTCGCCGTCGAGCATCCCTACCAGCACAAACTCTCGCCACCAACCAACTGACGCCTCACCGATTGCAACATCCAACCACGAGCACCTGTCCGACACAGACGAGAACCAAGTAAAGGAAGCCCCGTGAGATTCTACGAGCAACATTGCCAACAAAGGCAAACGAGATTTTGACCCCACCACCTTTTTACGATAGAGGGGATTCTGACCCAAAAAATAATCGAAATTAGGCGGAGAGGAGTGAATCACCTCTTCCATTTTTATTTCTCAACTTTGAATTGAATAAAATATAAATACTCTATAGACATAGTTTGAGTAGAAAGCTTATAAGATCAAAAGAGAATACCAAAATCACCTCCACACTCTAATTATTAAGGTCATCTTCAGTTGTGGAGAGCTAAATGCAGTCATTGGCTTTGTTTTAGTTCTCTAAACATTAATATTTTAAAGATTATTTTAGGACTAAATTTTGGAGGCAGATTGTCTGCCCTCCTATTACCGTGCCCTTCACATCCCCTTATATTTGTGCGGTCACGGTTAAGTCACGTCAACATTTTATATTTATATTACTTTTTGTCTTATTATCTCTATAAAAAAAATCAATATAAAATATTGACGTGGCTTAACCGTGACCGCACAAATAGAAGGGGATGGGAATGGCACGGTAATAGAGGGCAGTCCATCTGCCTCCCTAAATTTTTCCATCCCCAATTGTCCAGGACTATATTTTATCATTTTTTTTAAAAACAAACTTAACATCTTGTAGTCAAACTTAGCTTGATTTCCCTTGACTCCTTGATTAGAGACCGATTTTATTAATTTTAGAGCTAAATACCTATAACCCTGGGAGATGACATAATATTTTCAAGCAGAAACAAGAGTGAGGCAATGATTATGCCAGCGAAGTAGCAAATCTAACATGTGACTGTTCCTAACTTCCAAGCCGGCTTCAAGCAACCCACTTGTGTGTTTCTTTATGGAAACTATATATTTCTACTTCTGCTGATACAAGAAGGCTAGAAGCATGTTTTCAATTACTATAAAAATCTCAACAGTAAAAGCCAAAAGCACCTCTAAGTTATAAGCACTTCCAAAAGGTTCAGAAACTCCACCCACTTCCTTCATAGAATATGCAGGAATTAAAAGGTTGCCACTAAAACCCTAGATGCATGTGTAGACGTATACCATCTGCTGTAACTTATGTTTCAAGTTTAATTAGGCCATCTCCAACCGATCCGGCCAGAGGGCCAGAGGGCCGAAAATGGCCCTAAAACCGTCTCCAACCGAGGGCTAGGCCAGAGGGCTCTGGAATCTGGGAGGGCCCCACGGAATCGGAGAGGGCTGGAGGGCTGGAGGGCTGGCTGTGTTCGGCCAGCCAGCCAGCCCGGGGCTGGCTATTTTTTTTTTTAATCTTTCTTATTTCTGTCGGATATAACCGACAGAAATAGTATAATATATATTATTTCTGTCGGTTATAACCGACAGAAATAAGAATTTGAATTTGAAATTTGCAACGGCTAGCGAGCCACTAGCCGTTGCTTCCCTTTTTTTTTTTTTTTTTTTTTTTAAATTTTTTATGAATTTAAACCTTTTTTTTCTTTCTATAACTTCAATTTAAACCTTTTTTTTTCTTTTGTTTTTCTATAACTTCAATTTAAACCTTATTTTTTTTTTTTTTCTATAACTTCAATTTAAACCTTATTTTTTTTTTTTTTCTATAACTTCAATTTAAACCTTATTTTTTTTCTTTTTTTTTCTATAACTTCCTATAACTTCTATTTTACAAAATTTGTTTCAATTTTTTTTAATTCAATTTTTTTCCTATAACTTCCTAGGCCATTATACAACATTAAATTAAATTAAGTGAATTATAGCCCAACATTAAACAATATGAAACAACATTAAATAACATTAACCAACATAAAAATTATACAACATAAAAAAAACATTTAACAACATAAAACTTAAACAATATTTTTAAAAATATTTAAAAACATAAAACGTAAACGCCTACTCGAGGCTTCTTTTGGCCCAAAGATGTGCAACAAGATCCTGTTGTAGATGCTTGTTTGTGGCACGAGAACGTATCATTCTATAGCGCCTCATGTACTCTTCTATAGAGATACTACCAGTTCTTGGATTGAAAGGCAAATTAGGCCCATCATATATTTTTGCACGAGCCCTTCTTGACCTATTTGGATCTTCTTCGTCGTCATCGGACTCTCCATCAATATACCCATCTCGCTCATCCTCCACTATCATATTGTGTAATATGATGCAAGACATCATGATGGAGTCCAAGTTTTCTCGACTCCACCCTCTTGCCGGTTCGTTGATGATCTTCCATCGTGCTTGTAGAATACCGAAAGCTCTCTCAACATCTTTCCTATATGCCTCTTGGTGTAAGGTAAACAACTTTTCCGCGTCATTCTTAGGGTTCGGAATTGCTTGGACAAGTGTCGCCCACTTTGGGTAGATGCCATCTGCCAAGTAATACCCCATATTGTATTGACGACCGTTGATGTCGTAGTCAAGTTGAGGTGCTTTACCTTCCGTCAGGCGATTGAAGAGGGGTGAACGCCCAAGAACTGTAATGTCATTTTGGGATCCAGGGACTCCAAAGAAAGCATGCCAAATCCATGTGTCATATGAGGCAACCGCCTCTAGCACAACAGTTGGCTTTCTCGACCTTCCGCTAAAGCCTCCTTGCCATCCGGTGGGACAGTTCTTCCAATCCCAATGCATGCAGTCTAATGACCCTATCATGCCCGGAAACCCACGGTCTTCAGCTTTGCGAAGGAGCCGATTCAGATCTTCTTGATTTGGCGCGCGGAGGTACTCGTCTTTGTAAACCTGAACAATTGTGACACAGAATTGTTCAAGAGTATCAAGGCATGTAGACTCAGACATACCATGGGTTTCATCCATCGAATCAGCTGGGGAGCCATAGGCCATCATTCGGAGTGCAACAGTAACCTTCTGATGAGGTGAGAAACCTTGGCGGCCTGCTCTGTCCCGCTTCTGTCGAAAGTATGGATTGACTTGCTGGACATCACGAAGTAAACGCTCGAAGACATGACGCCTCATCCGGAAACGACGTCTGAAATCCTCTTCTGTGTACACTGAGTTGGGGTTGAAGTAGTTGTTCATCAGATTGGCTTGTGTCATCTCTCTGTTTCGTGGTTTGTAAGATCGACCAGCAATAGAGCCACCCCATTGAGGTTGTTCCTCAGTTGGCTGACACACCTTCGCCGCTGCCATGGCTGCTGCTCTGTTTTGTTTGTTGCGCCTTACTTCAACTTCTTCATCAGACTCCTCATCTTCTCGTCTCATTTGCGCCCATTTTTCTTCCAATTTGGAATTGGATGAGGACCCCCAATTGGAATTTGAAGAGGATCCAAAGTTGGAATTCATTGCAAACTTGAATTGAAAGAGATTGAATTGAAATAGATTGAAATCAAAGTTGTGTGAATTATAGCCCAATATCCACCCTATTTATAGCAAAAAAAAATTCAAATCCAACGGCTAGCTGACCTCAGCATGATGTCAGCTACCAACGGCTAGTTGACGTCATGCTGACGTCACTTAGCCGTTGGATTTGAATTTAAATTGTAGCTTTAAAATAATAAATTATGTTTGGCCCTATGGCCCTTTGGCCCTCGGTTGGAGACGGTTTTTTGTGACAGGGCTAAAACGAGCCCTCTGGCCCTCTGGCCCTCGGTTGGAGACGGAGGCAAATATGGCCCTGTACTGTTCATTAAAATATTAATATCTTGGAGAATCTTGGAGGGCTAGAGGGCTCAAACGAGCCCTCTGGCCAGCCCTCGGTTGGAGATGGCCTTAGGTTGGAAGGCTAGAAGAAAAGCATACATTAGAAAAATCAAGTGGTAAGCAAAATACCAATTGCTTTTCTTAGAAGCGAAACAACAACAAGGGAAATGTTTGTCCAACTTGCGCTCTCTACTTCTATAGTTCGAGAGAAGAAGTTGAGACATCCATTTTGTCATTTCATGTATGGATGATAAGATCATATGAATTTATACTTGTTCTGAGAAGACAATTTCGTTTAGGTTCCATTGTGAAGGACGACGTGGAAGAAGCAATAAGTTGTTATAGAAAAAAAAATTTGATTGAACATACATGAAATAAGTAGATGTACATGAATCATTTCAGTTGGTAAATCTAGTTGGTTAAATTAGGACATTGGGTGGGTGAAAATCAGCCTCCTTTTGGTTGATCTAAAGTGGTCAAATTGAACCAAAGTACGCTTAAATGACATGTAATAGTTAGAAGAAATGATCTCGAGAGTGGATCTAGTCTTTCATTGTAAAGGTAGTGATTGTATGAAAGTATATACAAGGAACTTATTACCACTAACGATTAGCACATAATTTTTTTGTTTTCATGCTCGATACTTATGCCTTTTCTTCTTATAATAACTATAATAACATCATCGCTAGACGAGTAATGCTAATCAGACTATATTTAGTAGACCACATGTGAACCATATTTTTAATATTATACTTATAAATAAAGAAAAATATCACTAAATCGTAGTACAAAATAGTTTGTAAAAACAAAAAGCTAAAAACTAATACACAATGGTAGGGGCCAGACCGGAAGCATTGGGGTGCGATAAAAAGCCAAAACCTGCTTGGCATTTCTCTCTGGTTGGACTCCTCTTGACTTGAGTGCTCCAAGCCTTCCTCTTTGCTCCCCTCAAAGCTCTCTCTCTCTCTCTCTCTCTCTCTCTCTCTCTCTCTCATTCTTCCACTCTTTTCTTTCAAAAGTCTCACTCATTATTCCTTGAATTTGTTTACTTTAGCTTTTGGTTGCAGTTAAGATCTACCAAATACACCACTACGTTTTGGTTTTCTCCACTACTGCTGTCTGCGTCCGCCATTAAAATACATAAATAAAGAGAAAAAGGAAAGAAATTTCGCAAATTCGAGAGAAACCCACTATTTTCTTCGCCATCTTGTTCTTGAACTCCAGAGCTTCCGACCCAATAGATCCGCCATGCTCAGCCTGCGGCCTCGCCGCGATTCCACTCCGTACACCACCAAATGGCAGAACAAGGTAATGTGTCTCACTCTCGGTCTTTGTTTTATCTACCCCTTTGTTTGTTTGGGTTGAAAGAGTCCAAGAAGTATAATTTAGAAAATGCTATTAATTGTATTAATTATTTTGAGTATTTAGTTCACTGGCAAAGCAATGTAATATGGGTTATGTTTCTATGAGTTTGATTTTTGAGGGTAAGAATTCAAAAGTGTGTACTTTTTGGTTATTTGGTGAATTGGGTTTGTGTAGTTTGAGGAGAATTTGGAGCAGTGGCCGCATCTGAAGGAGCTGGTGCAGTGCTACACAACAGACTGGGTGAAGGACGACACCAAGTATGGTCAATACGAGAGTATTGGACCGCCCTCATTCCAGAACCAGATTTATGAGGGTCCTGACACTGACATCGAAACTGGTATAGAACCCCCTTCTTTCGGTCTTTTAGTCTTTCGCTTACTTGAGCATGCAGATATGGGGGTGCATTTGGGTTTATGTATCAGAAGGGTTTTAAGTTTGTAGATTAAATCTCTGGAAACTTTCCTAATTAAGCACCACACTCCCTTTTATGTTGCACGGTTGAAACCCTTATTGCAAAATTATATAATTGGGTTAAATTTGTACATTACCGTTATCTGGTTGAAACCCATTTTCTTAGAGTGCTTAAGTAATGATAAAAATTTGATTCTTTCTCCTGTATTTCTTATTTTATCTACCTGGTTCTAAAGGCAATATTAAGAGAAAACTATAGAATTCTTGTAATTTGGTTTTTTGGCATAGGATATTTAGTTTGTGAAAAAGCTAAAGGTAGTGATAGATTTAGGGAGTAATGTTGTTCTGAATTTATCCTGCCTTGAGTGGGTGTCAGTCTTGCAAAAGAGTGGTGTAATCCAAGTATTAGAACTGTTTATTTGATCGGAATGCTGCCTGTTAGATACTAATGTTTGAGAGTAACAAGTTAAATTGCAGTAGAGTTCTTGATATATCTTGAATCCATTTGCAGAAATGCATCTTGCAAGTGCAAGGCAAACCAAGGTGGAAGATACTACTGATGATGACGTCCCCAGTACCTCGGGACGACAATTCACAGAAGCTACTGTATCAGATTCAGTACAGTCCAATGATCCAAAGGTTGTACTGGTTCAAGGATAGGTTTATACATTCAACATAAGTTTAACTTTATTCAGTACCTTACTTTTTCTAAACAATGAGTCAATGACCCACCTGCCCCTTTCTAGTGTTAATTCTCTTAAACGTGGTACTGTACATGCAGCATTTTGGTCAATCTCCCCTTCCTGCTTATGAACCAGCATTTGATTGGGAAAATGAAAGGTCAATGATATTCGGACAAAGGATTCCAGAAACTCCAATATCTCAGTATGGCAGTTCTACAATCTTTTTGTTGACTAGAAGTTTGTTTCTGCTTCTCTGGTTCTTTGTCCCTGTGCTTATTAATTGTCCTTTACTCTATTCATTTGGGCTGTCTTAGTGGATTGAAGATCTCAGCGAAGGTTCTTTCCCTGTCATTTCAAGCGGGATTAGCTGGTGAGTGATGTGCTCTTTGTACTGGTGCTGTATCATTGGTGCTCACTTTGTACTACTGCTTTTGTAACATTGAGATGTTTCAAGATTTCTGACTTTGTGTTCTCTCTCTCTTTGCCCTCTCCTCCCTCCATCTCTCATGTAGAGCCATTTTATGGTACAATGTGCTTATACAATAGGGAGAGAAGAGAAAAATTGTCAGAGGACTTTTATTTTCGACATGCACCAACTGAAAAGCAGGATGTAAGCTAAAAGATCAATTTTACATTTTTTCCCTGTCAATTTAGTGCTTTTTCTTTACTTATTACTTTTAGGAGTTAATTTTTGGAATATATTATGACTAACAAATTTACTGTTGCCTCTGTCATTTTTTTTGCTGAAGATTTCTTTTGAACCTCGTGGAATCTTCTATTTAGATGCTCCATCTTCATCAGTTTGTCTGCTAATCCAGTTAGAGAAGCATGCCACAGAAGAAGGCGGGGTTACACCTTCAGTTTATTCGCGCAAAGAACCAGTATGTCCATATATATGTTACTCGATTCTTAAAAAACTGTATGGCATATTGGCATGACAAAATAAATTTACAAACTCTCAATTTTCTGTTTTGTATAAAAACTTTGTTCACTCTATCTGAACAGGTACACTTGACTGAGAAAGAAAAGCAAAAACTGCAGGTGTGGTCTCAAATAATGCCTTACAGAGAGTCCTTCGCCTGGGCTATTGTTTCATTATTTGATAACAGCATTGGTGCAGCTTCTGGTGGGTCTGCTTCCCCAAGCAGTCCTCTTGCTCATAGTATATCTGGTACAAGTTCTCATGATGGTGTGTTTGAGCCTAGTGCAAAGGTCACATTAGATGGGAAGCTAGGATATCCAAGTCGAAGCTCTGTTGTTGTCGAAATATCAAACTTAAATAAAGTTAAAGAATGCTATACCGAGGACTCACTTCAGGTATGCAGAAATCCTCTTGTATGAATATTTAATGCCTCCATGGTCTTTATTATTACTTTGTTTGCATGAATTTTTCTTGTCTGTATTTCCTATTCCCCCCAAATTATGTAGTACATACAGACGGTTTCTGACTTTTGGAGCTTTCATTAGATGCCTGTTGTTCAAATTATGATGGTTTGTTTTTGCTGACAATTTAAGGATCCCAAACGTAAGATTCATAAACCTGTGAAAGGTGTTATGAGGCTGGAAATTGAGAAGCACCAGAATGACCATGATGACTTGGAAAATATATCAGAAAGTGGTAGTGTGACTAATGATTCTATTGATGACCGCATTACCGATTCCACATTTGGGAAGCTCCCAAGTAATGGTTTGGATGGTCCTCAGGGTAGCAGCTCTAAGTGGAATTCTTCCGACACCAAAGAAAGATCTGGAAATGGACCAAATGCTCATGGAAATTCAATTCCCAGTGCTGACGATGTAAGTATAACGCATCATAATGCTTTTTGGTCTTGAACTTCAATTGTTACTTCGAGTCATTATTTTTCTGCACAAATGGTTTTAAAAATATGACACCCCTACAGCAGGCCCTTTCTTTGTCAGCTGAGAGGCAGCTGTTTCTTAGTTTTTCTGGTTTCTGTTTATGTGTGTAATTTGTTAGGGGTGGGTTGTTTAGTTGTGTTTGATTTTTGTATTTTATGGTTGTATTGCTAGTTCACTGTGACTGTAATTTTTGAGTCAGTTGATCTGTATTGCTGTTCTAGTTTTTCCATATATATTAACATTTGTATAATATTATTTGTGACACAACTAGTTGGCTCGTAACAGCCATTCATTTATTTCTTAGATCCTTTTGATATGCATGCAGCATATGGAAGAATGTGTTCAGAACCATCTATTCCAACATATAATTTTATCAGTTTTGACTATGTTTTTTAATTTTACATGTCTGATAAACTAAGTGTTTTGTTTTGATTAACTTCCAGTTTCAAGCTTTTGACTTCCGTACGACGACAAGAAATAAGCCTTTCTTGCAGCTTTTTCATTGTCTTTATGTGTATCCTATGACTGTTAGTTTGAGTCGGAAGAGGAATTTGTTCATAAGGGTTGAACTTCGGGAGGATGATAATGATATTCGTAGACAGCCTTTGGAGGTAAATATGCCTTGATTATTCTGATGTAAGCTGTTCACTGTTCTGAATTTTCTCTTACGTGTTTGGTTTGTACAATTGATTTGACCAGGCAATGTATCCAAGGGAACCAGGTGCATCACTCCAGAAGTGGGTTCACACACAAGTGACTGTTGGTGCTAGGGTGGCCTGCTATCATGATGAGATCAAACTCTCCCTACCTGCTACCTGGACACCAACACATCATCTTTTATTTACTTTTTTTCATGTAGATCTTCAAACAAAATTGGAAGCTCCAAAACCTGTAAGTTCATTTTAATTGCTTTATTTCTCGAAACTAAAGGACTAGCTGGTTTTGCTCCGTTGCTTCAGTTTTATTGTATTCACTTCGTTAAAGTGACTCTGTCCATTCACTTTTCAGGTAGTAATTGGATATGCGGCACTTCCATTATCCAAGCATGCTCAGTATGTAATATGCCTTAAGCCCGATTTTTCTTCCTCTTTTGTTCTTGAACTGAATGAAACTCAACACAATTTTTGGTCATGTGGTTGCTCGCTTAATATATGTTTGGTTATTCCTTTGAAACTAATCTTTCATCCAATTTAGTAGTTTAAATAGTTCTAGAGTTTATACCACAGTTACAAAGGCCTGCTTCTATGGTAGTTAAAAATGCTTTTGTCATAGCAACTGTATAACTTGTATCAATTCTGCTGGGTTTCAATACTCTAATAATTGATTATGTGAACAATTTTTCCCAATTAAACAATATTATGTTTTCACCATTCCTGTTTGTTACTTCAATTAACTGCAAATTTAAAATTGTTCTTTAGTTTTATTACCATCTTGCTATTTGTTTTATGTTTTCATGGAGAGTTTTGACTTTTAATGATACTCATAATTGATGGGAGCAATAATGGTTGTTTTCCTATTCAGGTGTAGGTCTGAAATTTCTTTGCCAATTATGAGAGAGCTGGTTCCACATTATCTCCAGGATATGGGCAGAGTATGTTTGTGTTTCATAACGAGTTTATAACTTGTTTACTCTCTACTAGTGAAAGTACATAAAATGTTGAGTTTTTTTGGTTTTATTCATTTTCAATTTTATTTCTATTCTACTGTAGTATTAACCTGAATTTATGGTTAGAAGGGATATACCTAACAGTGGAAATCTCAGATTTTTCTGGACAAGTATATTAAAATTTCATTTCTTGCTTATTTTGCATGCTCATTCGTTGATGTTTATGCCATTACCCTGCATGCTGTACTGTTATCCTGCATATTAAAACCATTTTTTCTTGTCTCCTATTCACGAGCAGCTTTCTAATCTTGTAGTTGGTAGGAAGCTTTTAAGTATTTATGTGTCC
Organism: Cotoneaster glaucophyllus; assembly: GCA_036320875.1. Lineage (NCBI taxonomy): Eukaryota > Viridiplantae > Streptophyta > Magnoliopsida > Rosales > Rosaceae > Cotoneaster > Cotoneaster glaucophyllus. The sequence continues at coordinate 9,463,000 of CM070059.1, read as the reverse complement.
ACTTTGTTTCTTAAACTGACAATTCCACTCCCCTTCCCTATGACCAGGAGAGGTTGGATTATTTGGAAGATGGAAAGAATATCTTTCGATTGCGCTTAAGACTTTGTTCGTCGCTGTATCCTATCAATGAGCGGATAAGAGATTTTTTTCTTGAATACGATAGGCACACTCTTCGAACAAGTGCACCTTGGGGTTCTGAGCTTTTGGAGGTATTCTTCCTTTTAATTGTTTATTTCAAACCCATTTGTCTTGTTTTCTTTTATTTTATGGTAGTCAAGATTCCATTATTTCAGTTATCATAGAAATTGGGCAATACATAGTACTGATTTTTCCCTTTAGATTCACAATATACACATTCGTAGATAAATAAAAAAACTCTCAATATACTGATGGTAACATTGGTTGGTATCATCTGAGGTGTTGGGCGTGCAATAGTTAGTGTAGTTTTTTGCTTTTTTTTTATGTATTTTTTCCGCCTGGGCTCTGTGGTTAACCGGCTCTATGTGAAGAAGTGATTCAAGTGTAATGAATTTGCATGCAGGCTATTAACAGTTTGAAGAATGTTGATTCCATTGCTTTGCTTCAGTTTCTACATCCAATTTTGAATATGCTTCTGCATCTAATAGGAAATGGTGGAGAAACCCTCCAGGTAGTACTGATTTTTATAGTTATTTGTTCCTGTGGCTTCATTCGTTGTCCTTATTTTCTTGAATTGACGTTCGTTATTCCTTTGGTAACTTTTCTGGATTATCTGATAATCATCCTTCTACTGACTGGTTTCTGCACCGTGTACTGCCATCTGATTTTCTGATTCTACTGCTGCTTTCAGGTTGCAGCTTTCAGAGCCATGGTCAATATTGTCACCCGGTGTGTTGTTCAGTTTTGATTAATGATTTTATGTATTTCAGAATTGTTATTTATCACAGTTCAGAAGTGAAATTATTAATAAAAGAATTAACATGTTTTTTAGAACTCTTCTTGTTCGTGTCTTCAATAACCAACTTTGTTATCATGATATTACATAATTGTATTTCTTAGGCATGCATAAAATTTGCAAGATTGTGTGGTGAAAGCTATACTTTATGGAAAATTCTTCATGTATTACTTTATTTTTTATCTTTTTATCTTTTTGCTTCTGGTAAAATCCATTTGGCTATGGTTTATTTAGTATGGATGTGTGTTTTCTTCGTAACATGTTTCCAACCATTGTTGTGCAAAATATTAACAGGCTGTCCTGTGATTATGGTGTTGTAAGGTGCTCTGTTTAGTATTGTATTTTTTTTTTTTGTTGTTGTTGTTTTGTTGGCTGAAAAAAGAAAGAAAATAAATATGGCTAAAATAATACAGAATACATTGAATTAGGGAATGATATTGGCTTTTTCTATTGGGAAACTGAAAGTTGATGGGTCGTGTTTTGGGTTTAGGATAATATCACAGAAGACAACCAAGACATGCTTAAAATTTAGACATGTAAGTCTGTGCTGTATATGTAGACGTTGGCCCTTTGGTGTAAAATTTGTGTGCTCTGGACCAGCCGTTGCTCTTCCACCTGGTTATTTATTGCATTAATTTCTAATGGCCTTTTGAATTTTAGTTTGACATGTGTGAAATGAATTCTATAGGGTGCAGCAAGAGTCAGTTGACGATGCTGAAAGAAACCATTTCCTAGTTAACTACGTAGATTACGCTTTTGATGACTTTGGGGGTCGGCAACCACCAGTTTATCCTGGCTTGTCAACTGTTTGGGGAAGTTTGGCTCGTAGTAAGGTATGCCTGTCCTGCTGGTGATTTTCATATGCCAATTGTATTAGTTTGTGGTTTTCTTGATCATCACATTGGGTTTTGAAGGTTTCCCATCAATTTGGTTGAGAATTCTGCTTTTGGTGAACTGTGCTTGTGCCGATTATTAGTGTTTTCACCTTAAATTCTGTGGTGACTGCAAGATATGGTTCAGGATTCTCATCATTATTATTTGCCAACAGCTCAACTGCTTAACTTTATGAATTCATTGTGTAGGCTAAAGGATATCGTGTTGGACCTGTGTATGACGATGTTTTGGCAATGGCTTGGTTTTTCCTTGAGCTAATTGTCAAGTCAATGGCGTTAGAGAAGATGCGTCTTTTCTATCATAATCTTCCTTTAGGTATGTTTCACTTCGAGGAAATTTACTCCTTACATATTCTCTGATTGCTATTTTAATTATATCTTTGGGAATGTTCCCAACAAACAGCAGCCATTCTCTCCTGATACACAGCTTTCTAGTGACCAGACAAAAAATACCAGTAATTACGTGTAGAAAATAAATTTTCAACAGTTAGATTTCTGTGTATACATATTAGCAATATCGTGTGAATAGATTGCTGGTAAACTATTGGAGAGGATATATTGAAGCAGGCAGATGGTGTATTTGGTGGACCCAGAATTTACTGGTTTTAGTGAAAATTCATAGACACTAGTAATCATGCATAAAATTGAATTCTCTCTCTGACACAAATGTTCACACAATCAATGTTGCATGCTCTTAGAGCTTTAAGTTTGTTAAAGTCTAAGTTAGACATACTTACATTCGATGATTCAGCGATCATTCAAATAGAATGGTATATTTTTTCAATTTTGTATATTTTGGCAATTTTGTTTTCATTTATAGAACAGTTTTCCTACAATGGTTTTCTTATCCTAGCTTATTGGATTTTCTGTACAGTTTCAACTTCATGCCAATTGCTTATTGTTCTGGCAGATTTAGTTTTTAACTCTGAATGTAGTTTTTAGCAGTTAGCATTTCTGGAATTTTCTTGAATCTCCTGAATTTAGTTTTTATCTCTAACAGATGCTTTTGAAGCGATTTAACTCTTGTTTGTACCTGGGTTTGACATTACCCTGTTATTTTGACATCTATTTCCAGAGAAATTCTTCTTTTCTTGAATCTTCTTCAGGTTCCTTTGGTAATAATTTATTTATTTATTTATTTTTTTGTATTGCAGGTGAAGATATTCCGCCTATGCAGTTGAAAGAAGGTGTATTCAGATGTATAATGCAGTTATATGATTGCTTACTAACAGAAGTGCATGAACGTTGTAAGAAGGGATTAAGCTTAGCAAAGCGTTTAAACAGCAGTTTAGCTTTCTTTTGTTATGACCTCTTGTCCATCATTGAACCTCGCCAAGTTTTTGAATTGGTATGCCTTCTGCTTAACTTTCATTATTCAGGCTGAGCTAGGGTGTCATCTCAAAGGGGCATATATTGCAGGAAGCCTTAGTAAATAAGTTTTGTTCAAGTTTTCAATCAAATCCTTCTCTGTCCTTTCATTGTGTGTAGAATGTAGATATATTTGTTTTGTGGTTTCCATTAGTGCTACTAAAGCAAAGGGGAGTCCAGAGAGAATATATGTACAACGAAATAACATAATGAAATTTTGGAGTTAACAAATACTGCTCTAGATGAATCATGTATACAGGTGTCCTTGTACCTGGACAAGTTTTCTGGGGTTTAAAATGAGATTGAAAGAGCCAACCTAAGGATTAGGTTTAAAATTTATGTAACCTTCCTGGTTGCTAATATGTAGTTTCTATTCACTTTATGGGTCTCTTTAATGTGCTGTAGGTGTCTTTGTACCTGGACAAGTTTTCTGGGGTTTGTCAACTGGTTCTTCATGATTGCAAGCTCACATTTCTACAAATTATATGCGATCACGACCTTTTTGTGGAAATGCCTGGGAGAGACCCTTCTGACAGGTAACTTATCCTTTAATTCTCTTTTTTGTTTTCTCACCCTCTACTGTTAACAGTGGAAACCACTGATGAACCATTGAAAAAGAAAAGTATGCCCTCTATCGTAATTTACCCACCCCTACTGAAAGATTTACCGATTGGTGAATTCATTGGATTAAAAATTCGTATTTGTTTAATTACTTAAAAAGCTTTTGTATTGTTCCTATCTTTACAAACTATACACTCTACTCATTCCACATGGGGATGGGGTGGGTTTGTTCCCTTCATTATCCTGATCCCTGTCTTTGGAAGTTTATTTCTAATAAGAAAAGAAAGATTTGTTTTATCTCTTTGATATGTATTTGAATGCAGATATTTCTGAATAAAATTCAGTGTCATCCTCTATAAATGTTCAAGACTTTGGTTACTTATATAAGAAGCTTTTGAGTGTTGTTTAGCGTGTCTTGATGAAGTGAATGCTTGTGTCATAGGAATTACCTTTCGTCTGTTTTAATACAAGAGCTATTTCTTACATGGGATCATGACGATTTGTCTCTGCGGGCAAAGGTAAGTTTGTAGTCAGTAGTCTTTATTTACTTATTTATTGTTGTTTCTTTGTTATTTAATAAGAAACAAGAGGCTTGCAGTAGATATATATTTCTTTTATGCTTATGCTGGTGGATACGTTTCGATACTCATCCCTCCTCAAACAAGACATTGATATGATATATGTAAATTTTCTAAGTATTGAAAATCATGATGTTGATAAATGTGCAAAATATGTTATGATTCTGTTCTAACTTTTTCATTTTTCATTTTGATGTGTGTAGGCAGCTAGAATTTTAGTAGTCCTTTTGTGCAAACATGAGTTTGATGCACGATACCAAAAGCCAGAAGATAAACTATATATAGCCCAGCTCTATTTTCCACTTATTGGACAGGTGCATAGTTTTATTTTCCTTGTGCAATGTATAGTTGTTTTCTGTTACATTTTCCCTCCCTCTATTGTTTATCCCTGCCAACAGGAATCTACTTAAAATATTTGGGGTTTTGATATTGCCATAAAGAGTGAAATTGAACCTAGGGGGTAGTGCCAATTTATTGGGGCATTTCTGGTTTTGGGGGTTGCCAATACATAAATTAACCGGGGTCAGATGGTTTCGCACGGAATTCTTGGTTATAAAGAATTGAGTATTCCATAAGTAAAGATGCTTTTTACACTATAGTAGAAGTATAAAGTTTATCATACGTGTCATGTAGCTAACATTGATATATTATCTGTTGAAGTTTATAATTTAGATCCATTTTTCCAATTAATGTTTACTAATATCGTGTCAAAATATCTTCTTTTAAATAACAATAGTTGATACTTCCACTAGCATCGTCCTTGATTCAACTTCAATATGTATATTTTCCTACTAATAATATATTCCACTGTAGGTTAATAAGGGCAGTGCTCAACTATATGATATTATCAAAGTTTATTTTATGGAAAATATAGAATGATTTGCGTATGTATTCGTGGTCACAAATTAAGAAATCATAACTAGTGTTGTGATCTGTGCAGATTCTTGATGAAATGCCTGTATTTTACAACCTCAATGCTGTTGAAAAGCGTGAAGTTTTGGTCGCAATTTTGCAAATTGTACGGAACCTTGATGATTCATCACTTGTCAAGGCGTGGCAGCTGAGCATTGCTAGAACTAGATTGTTTTTCAAACTCATGGAGGAATGCCTTGTTCTATTTGAGGTTGCCTTTTATTAATTTCTTGTTTAGGATATTTGGTTCCTTAGTTGATGATTTTTTACCTTCTATTCATATTTTTCAGGGTGTTCATTTTCTCGTTCTTGACATACTTGTTCAGTTCTTTCGGAGTTCCCATTGAAATAGGATCAACACAAGGAAAAGCTCTTGCCATTCCAAAAAAAAAAAAAAAAAAAAAAAATTCTTGTGTGATCCCTTACTTCTTAGTCAGATTTTGACAAAAAATGGTGGGGGTTTCCCTGAATCGCCCATAATAAGGAGCTATGAGGTCCTTCCCTTCTCTCTCTCTCTATTCCCGGAGGAGAATCCCCATGTTGAAAATAACTGTTTAACCATTACAGCCAGCATGGCCAAGAATGGATACTCTCATATTAGTTCAAAATTAAGGTCTTCCTCAGGGCAGGCAAACACTTTTTCTTTTATTGTATTGCTTCCATGCGTTAGAAAGAGACAAGGATTTAGCTCATATTAGTTTTTGTTCTGAGGCTTATTCTTTTTTGTCCTCTGCACATATCTCATTTCATGATCATAGATTCTTGAATTTGTTCACTTTGCGTTTCTTCCACAGTGAAAGGAATTATATAGAAAAAAAACACTGTATATTCCAATTTTTTATTTTGTATAAATGCTCCTGGTAACACTAATTGTATTAAATGTGTTTTACAGCACAGAAAACCTGCTGATAGCACGCTTATGGGATCTAGTTCTCGCAGTCCTGTTGGTGGTGATGCCCCTGCTTCCCCTAAGTATTCTGATAGACTTTCCCCTGCGATCAACAACTATCTGTCTGAAGCATCTAGACAAGAAGTCAGAGTGAGTTTAACTTTTCTGGTCCTTATGAGGCAGCTTACAAGAGTCGATAGTACACAATGAATATAATTTTGCTTCCATTAGTAGTTTCATGTCTCATCTTGGAAGCATTCAATTTTATAACAACGAAACCAACATTTTCAAACGTTCCTTAAGAGTTTTGAATCTCTTTAATGCAGCCTCAGGGTACTCCAGAAAATGGTTATTCGTGGCAGAGAGTAAATTCTCAGTTAAGCTCCCCTAGCCAGCCGTATTCCTTGAGAGAAGCACTAGCTCAGGCACAATCTTCTAGAATTGGAGCTTCTGCTCAAGCGTTAAGAGAATCTTTGCATCCAATTTTGAGACAAAAATTGGTAAGTTTTGTGTAAGCATTGTGTGTTGTTTGATTGCAGCACGAGCCTCATTTACATCGTGCAATAAAAATCTATCTTGCCTTCGAACTTGTTCGTCATCTCTTTGCTTTTTTGAGGTAGTTAATAGCTTTCACCTTTCCAGGAGCTCTGGGAAGAAAACTTGAGTGCTTCTGTCAGTCTTCAGGTTTTGGAAATAACTGAGAAGTTCTCCATAATGGCAGCATCCCACAGCATTGCCACTGACTATGGAAAATTTGACTCTGTTACAGCCATATTTATGAGCTTCTTCTCTCGAAATCAACCTTTGTCTTTCTGGAGATCATTGCTTCCTGTCTTCAACGGTGTCTTCAATCTTCATGGTGTAACTTTGATGGCTAGGGAAAATGACCGCTTTTTAAAGCAAGTAACTTTTCATCTTCTTCGACTTGCGGTTTTCCGAAATGATAATATCAGAAAAAGGGCTGTTATTGGGCTCCAAATGCTTATGAGGGTAGGCTTCCCTGACACATTGGCATTGTATGCTCCTGTTAATTTTCAACCTAAAAAATAATTCCCATTCGTTTCTTTTTCTTGTTGCAGAGTTCTTTCTATTACTTTATGCAAACAGCAAGGTTGAGGGTCATGCTGATCATCACATTGTCTGAGTTGATGTCTGAAGTACAAGTGACTCAGATGAAGGCTGATGGAACATTAGAAGAGAGTGGTGAAGCACGGCGTCTTCGAAAGTCACTTGACGAAGCGGCAGATGAAGCTAAGAGCCCCAGTCTATTGAGAGAGTGTGGAGTTCCTGACGGTGCTCTGTTAGAAATTCCAGAAAAAATGACAGAAAATAGATGGTCCTGGTCAGAAGTGAAATTTCTCACTGACAGTCTTCTTCTTGCTCTTGATGCCAGCTTGGAACATGCACTCCTGGTCAGTTTGACACTGCCTAAATCAACTTTGTTTGTTAGGGAATATACATCTGTATCTTGTCTTGTGTTACCAGGTTCTTTATTTTTTTCGTAGGCATTGAACTTCTAATATTTTCGAAAGTAATACTTTTCACTGTAGACAATGGAAATTCCTTTACGGCTGTTAGAAGGTAATTGTTAGCGAGCCACTGATTTCTGTGCCTAAAAATAGAAGCAGTTTGACAATGATAAAAGAAGTACCACTATCTTTGGCTTTCTGTTTTTGAGTTTAAAACTAATGTAGTGAAGCTTCATGTGGTTTCTCATGCCCCATCCTATTCATAAATTAAGGAAAATTTACGACTGATTGCCATGTACTCCTATGTTTAAATTACAACTTTGTCCCACCATGCTTTTTTCGTTTCTTGTGAACAGAAACAATATATTATTTCCCGAAATTGGGTTGCCCTAAGTTTTTCTTGTTCTTCTGACAAATGCTGAGATGAGGAGACGCTTTTGGATTTACGTTGTAATACCGGCTACAATTTGTTTTGCAGGGCTCTTTGATAACTATGGATAGATATGCAGCTGCCGAAAGCTTCTATAGACTTGCTATGGCATTTGCCCCTGTCCCAGACCTTCACATAATGTGGTTACTGCATTTGTGTGATGCACATCAGGAAATGCAGTCTTGGGCTGAAGCTGCTCAGTGTGCTGTTGCTGTGGCTGGTATTGTAATGCAGGTAAGTGCTATGGTTTTTCGCAATGCAACCTCCGCATGAAACATTTTTCTGTTCTCAAAATCTGTTCCCTGTTTTTAAGTGTGGAAGTGCTCACTATTTTACTATTAGCTAATGGTCTGTTTTAATCTTGTATAGGCCCTTGTTGCTAGAAATGATGGTGTTTGGAGCAAAGATCACATAACTGCTTTACGTAAAATTTGTCCAATGGTCAGCATTGAGATCAGCTCTGAGACAACTGCAGCTGAGGTAGAGGGATACGGTGCATCAAAACTTACTGTTGACTCTGCTGTGAAGTACCTACAACTCGCAAATAAGTTGTTTTCTCAAGCTGAACTCTTTCATTTCTGTGCAAGCATACTGGAACTTGTTATTCCAGTTTATAAAAGCCGGCGGGCATATGGACAACTGAGTAAATGTCACACAATGCTTACCAATATCTATGAATCAATCCTTGAGCAGGAGTCAAGTCCAATTCCATTCACTGATGCGACATACTATAGGGTGGGTTTTTATGGTGACAGATTTGGAAAGTTGGATAGAAAAGAGTATGTATACAGGGAGCCCCGTGATGTAAGGCTAGGTGACATAATGGAGAAACTCAGTCACATATACGAATCTAGGATGGATGGCAATCACACCTTGCACATTATTCCAGATTCTAGGCAGGTGAAGGCAGATGAATTGCAGCCTGGAGTCTGCTACCTGCAGATAACAGCTGTTGATCCAGTCATGGAAGATGAGGATTTGGGAAGTAGACGGGAGAGAATCTTTTCGCTTTCAACTGGAAGTGTTCGTGCACGAGTCTTTGATCGTTTCTTGTTTGATACCCCATTTACGAAGAATGGAAAGACTCAAGGTGGGTTGGAGGACCAGTGGAAGAGGCGGACTGTTCTTCAAACTGAAGGTTCATTCCCAGCTCTTGTGAATAGGCTATTAGTTACCAAATCCGAATCGCTTGAGTTCTCCCCAGTAGAAAATGCCATTGGAATGATTGAAACTCGGACAGCTGCTTTACGAAATGAACTTGAAGAGCCTCGTAGTTCTGAAGGGGATCAACTCCCACGTCTCCAGAGCCTACAAAGAATTCTTCAAGGCAGTGTTGCCGTCCAGGTGGAATTTTGTTCTCAAACTATGTTTTTCTAAACCCAATAATGTATCAGCTGCTGACTCCATAACTCAACTTCGTTTGCTGATCGGATTTCCCTACTTTCCATTTGCAGGTCAACAGTGGGGTACTGAGCGTGTGCACTGCATTCCTATCGGGCGAGCCTGCAACAAGATTGCGGTCCCAGGAACTCCAGCAACTGATTGCTGCACTCCTCGAATTTATGGCCGTATGCAAGCGTGCAATCCGTGTGCACTTCAGATTGATCGGCGAGGAAGATCAGGAGTTCCACACTCAACTTGTGAATGGATTTCAATCTCTGACGGCCGAGTTGTCCCATTACATCCCAGCCATTCTGTCAGAGCTGTGACATTGTTGTAGAATTAATCTTGTATTATTGTTTCATTTTGTTTTTTGGTTTTTTTTTTCGCCTCGGGCTGTATCTGCAATGTGTCGATATCTTTCCGGCCCCCGGGGTGGCCGGGTGCACATATTCCATGGCTGTTCATATTTTTGTGACCGTATGTATTAGCAGCTTGAATGTCAACATTGTTTTGTTTATATAATGTTCCAATGAATGGGTTTTTTATTTTTTATTTTATCCCCTTTTCATTTTCGTGCCCGGTTTACCAATTACCACCCGTTGAAATAAAAAAATTTAGAATTGTTCTCCTTTTTTGACAATTGATAATTTGATATTTTAAACTCATCGAATTTACGGGGAGGAATTCGAGCTTGACAAAATAACGGATTCAGAAGATTTATAGTATTCACATACAAACCGTAAAAATAACTAAAATGTTTATAGTAAAAATAGAAATTCCCAAAAAAGAAAGTAAAAAACCAAGCCCAGGAGAGTTTGAGTGTTTTGTTGGTTTAAATTCTGATGAACTTGGCAAACCATGGTTATGGATAGCAATATATAAACGACTTTAAAATCTTGTGCTTGAGCGATGTGGGATTGTTGGAGGAGACTAAAACCCTGGGTTTGGAAGAAGAAAATACATTCAGAATTTTGGACAAAACTCAACAGATATAAGTTCATAAACAACACATGATTAGTAGTTTGGAGGCAGGTTAAACTTTGGTAACTAGTTATGGTCTGTTTGTGCTTCGCGTTGAAAAATTTATACTCCGACGAACCATTTGTATATTTTGAGATAATATGTCATCTCGGGTGCCAATTTTTTTCCTTCCTTTCATTGTTTTTAGATTTGTTTCAGTAACATGATTGTAGTATCTCGTAGTTTTGAGTATTCTGATTAGATAAGGTGCATGAATTCACAAAAATTAAGTAATGTTTAGTGGTCATGAATGGCACAGATAGAGAGAAGTAATACTACATGGAACATAAACAGACCGGGAAAGAAAACAAAGATACCTTTCGATTACAAACATAAATGTTGCCCCCCAGCCTGCAACTCTTGTATAATTAAGTAGTGTGATTCACCTTTGTACGTAGCTAGCAAGATTACTAGAGGAATAAAAAATGCTCAAATAGTTTGTCTCTGAAAAGAACATAAAGAATTTGGAGAAGTTTCGAGTAAGTTAAAAAGGCAAGAAGGAGACTTCTCCTTTGCAGTTTGCTTAGCCAGAACAACTGGTTCCGCTACCAAGATAGTTGCAACTCTCTTGACTCCGAAGGTAATTAGCGTCAATATGTTTAGTTTAAGGGCTTGAAAACTTTGAGTTTTAACGATAAGAACAAAATAAAAAGTAAAGTGAATAGTATCATGATTGACTTTTTAGTGTAAAAATGTGGTTTTTCGTTAAAATGAACAATACCGAGAGTTTTTCGCTAAAGTTCCCTTATTCGAAAGTTACAGGACCACGGATGCTTAACATTGCATGATGGTAATGTCAACACAACCATGGGCCAACACCCTTTCCAATCAATCCACGGTTTGACTGCATTGTCTATAATTTTCCTCACGCTGGTTACGCCCATGGTTCCTCTTCTTCCGAACACAGCGGATTCCAAATTATATGCAAGTTAAGTAAGAAAATTATATAGTTGAAAAAGTATATTTTTAAAGAAAAATAAAAAAATTTAGAATTATTCTCCTCTTTTTGGGCAATTGATAATTTGATAGTTTAAACTCATCGAATTTACCGGAAGAAGAATTCGAGCTTGACAAAATAACAGATTCAGATGATCTGAAGTATTCATATAAAAAACAACTAAAATGATTATGGAATAAGGAAGTAGATAAAGCCATAAAGGCCAAGCCCAAGAGAGTTTGAGGTTTTTTGGTTGATTCAGATTCTGGTGAACTTGGCAATGCATATTGTTGGATTGTGATATATAAACAAGTTTAACATCTTATGCTCGAGCGATGTGGGATTGTTGGAGGAGACTAAAACCCTGGGTTTGGAGGAAGGAAATATATTTAGAATTTGGACAAAACTCAACAAATATAAATTCATAAACAACACATGATTAGTAGTTTGGAGGCAGGTTAAACTGTCGTAAGTAGTTATGGTCTGTTTGTGCTTCGCATTGAAAACTTTATACTCTGACAAACCATTTGTACATTTTGGGAAAATTTGTCATCTCGGGTGCCAAATTTTTTCCTTCCTTTTATTGTTTTTAGATTTGTTTCAGCCGCATGATTGTAGTATCTCGTAATTTTGAGTATTTTGATTAGATAAGGTGCATGAATTCACAAAAATTAAGTAAATGTTTAGTGGTCATGAATGGCACAGATAGAGAAGTAAAACTACATGGAACATAAACAGACTGGGAAAGAAAACTAAGAGAGAGACCTTTCGATTAGAAACATAAATGTTGCCCCCTAGCCTGCCACTCTTGTATAATTAAGTAGTGTGATTCACCTTTGGACGTAGCTAGCAAGATTACTGGAGAAAAAAAAAATGCTTGAACAGTTTTAGTCTCAGAAAAGAATAGAAAACCAATTCGGAGAAAGTTTCGAGTAGTGTGATTCACCTCTGGACGTAGCTAGCAAGTTTCGAGTAAGTTAAAGGCAAGAAAATGGAATTGTTTAGCTTGGAGAAAAGGATCAAGCATTACAGCAGCTCCCAGAAGATACTTTTAGTCGGAGAAGGAGACTTCTCCTTTCCAGTTTGCTTAGCCAGAACATTTGGTTCCGCTACCAGCATGGTTGCAACTTCTCTGGACTCCGAAGGTAATTATCGTCAATATGCAGCTTAGCTTAGTTTAGTTTAGAGAGGGTTAATTCTTTACCAATTAATATGCGATTATGCAATTCACTATGCTATTTACAGTTACTTTGATGATGGATTATTCGAAAGCTACGAGCAACCTGAATGAAATGAAGGCCAGGGGATGCTCAACGTTGCTCGGTGTGAATGTCAACACCATGAGCCAACACCCTTTCCTATCAACCAACGGTTTGATTGCATTGTCTATAATTTCCTCACGCCGGTTACATCCATGGTTCCTCTTCTGCTGAACGCAGCGGTTTCCAAATTATGTAAGTTAAGTACGAAAATTATATAGTTGAAATGTTGGTACGAACCCAATGCCCATCACATATAATTCATCTTCATCAGGCAATATGAGTCCTAACTAAGTCCTAGACATGCACATATTGCGAGAGAGGGATCAAATATGTGATGGGCTCGTACAATAATATTCATTCAAGTGAGGCTTAATTTTTAAAGGAATGCATCTTTAAACTAAAATCCTGCATTTTTCAGGTTCATCGGAAGTTGGTTTGGGGGTTCGTTAACTCGCGAAATGCTGATCTGCAAGGGGAGAACTTCATGTGACACACAAGACATCGTATCCTTTTAGTGAGTAGAAAATGGTGAAGTTAGCAGAAGCTGCTGGATTATATTTGGGCAATGAAGCAAGCTTCTCGAAATGGGATTGTCCGGGTAATGAAAATAAGAGAGGATCTGGGATATATGATCAAACTTTTCCTGTTGGAATAACATCTTCAGGTTTGCCAACCAGCTGTACCGTACTGCCTCTACTACTTGAAGTTTTGAAGCTTCCCCTTTGATGTTGGGACCGGTACTGTTTGGGAGATACCTGCATATATATTTGTTTGATGAAATCTCTTGTGAAGCTCTAAGACCACTCTGCATAAAACCCTTGTTTTAGAGAGATTTTTCAATGTACCGGATTGTGTTCTCGGCATACTGAAAAATTTCTCCTCATTTTTTTTGGTTGTTTTTGAAGTATGAAAAATTTTAACTATCCAAACCAATTGATGAGGTCTGTTTGGGCCTCCGAAATTATTACTTATTCAATTTTTTATACGTAATTAATGGTAAACCTTGATTATCTTGTTGGAAATGACTCTATTTTTTGTTCGATTATTTACTTATTTCTTATCTACTTTTCAGCAACATGCATGGTTAAATTAAGAGTAACTCCATCCGGGGGTGAATGGGGATGTATAACACACACATTTTTTGTTGGCTGGAATCCTCAATGGAAAATCTTAAGGAAATGTAAAATAGTAAATTTGACCGAAAGATGTAAAAAAGATGGAAGTTGAATGGTATTTTTTTTTTTCAATGTTAAATTTACGTACATCTTCACCATTAATTCAAATACTATATTTACATCTTCTCAAAATGTAAATGAAATTTTTACATTACATCTTAATTTTGTATCTTTTCATTGGAGATGCTCTAATATTGCATGTATAAATGACTAGTGCCACACAAAAAGAACTTTGGAATGGGACTAAGCATTGTGAGTTGATACGACACAAATTACCAGATTGCAAGTTCCAAAATAATCATTATTCTTTAATAAAGGGCGATTTGTGCACCCCTCTTAAGTGTATTTTATTCCTGTATTTGTACATGCTTGGAGTGTTAATAACTATTTTCTAATATTACTTAGTTTTATATCTTATCAACAATGCCCAAATTTATTTGATAATACTAGATAGAATAGAAGTTATACAGACTGACAAAAACAATTAAAATTTGGGACCTTTCAATTTCCAGCACTTGTTCTAATTAATGTGACACATTTCTTCTCAATTAATCAGTCCCTATGAATGCGTTTAAACATTTTTGCCTATAAATTTTCCAAAGTAATAGAGGAAAAATTCAAGCAGCTCAGAAAATGGGGAAATTGAAGATGAAAAAAAAGTTAAAGAAATGTGAGATATGTGAGAAATCTCGAGCGAAAGGGAACAAAACGGAGGCAATGTCTGGCTGGGGTGTAGAAATGAAGATTAAGCATTACAGCAGCTTTCACAAGATACTGTTAGTGGGAGAAGGAGACTTCTCTTTTGCTCTTTGTTTGGCCACAAGTTTTGGGTCAGCTAGTAACATGGTTGCATCTTCTCTCGACTCAGGAGGTATTAATTTACATCAACCAAACACGTTATTATGTCTGTTCAATTTAGAGATTGAAATTATTTAATTTGTATGTTGTTTGTAGAGGAGTTAAAGGTGAAGTATTCAAAAGCTATGAAAAACTTGATGGAATTGGAGAACATGGGATGCAAAATATTCCATGGGGTAGATGTACACACCATGCTCCACCACCCTCAACTTACCAGGATGGAGTTTGATCGGATCATATTTAATTTTCCTCACGCAGGATATTCGAATTTTCGTTGTTCGTTGGAGAAAAAGAAGCATCATCTTTTCACGTCGATATGGCTTGCACTTATCTGGAGAGTTTAGAGATGAAAACATCAAAGAAGGGATACAAAATTTGGAGATCTCTCTAAGGTTTCCAAGATTACCTTAATCCATATTATCACTGTTTGGTTGGCAGATTGCATTGAATCCCTAAACACCAAACCTGACGAGTGGATTGGATGACGGATATGCTTGTGAGAAGCCAAATAAATCCAATCCAATCTAGTTGGTTTCGTAGCAGATGTTTTGGAAAGAGTTTTTTCTTTATAAAACAGAGACTTAAGTGACTATCAATGTATAGATGAAACACCTTGAGCATGAATCTGGACATTAAAACCCAAATCGGTAAAGCTCAGGAATATATCTCAACCAGTTCCTTGCTGAGCGAGCTAGGATCGCCTAAACGCCATATCTGGTTTTAGACATCCTTTAGACCTGGTTGAGTATATTCATAATGTATCGTGGTAGCTTCTTTGGTAAAATTGCACATTTTATACATCATACATAAAGAACCCAAATTCTCATTCTTTGCTAAAAGTTGGCGGAACAGTGAAGTACCAACTGCCAACATCTTCTCTATATATAAAGCCAACAGGCCAATTTGGTGTTACTGGCTTCATCAAAAAAAAATTTGGACAAAAATGCTCTCAAAACAAAAAAAATTCAAAAGCAACCCAAAATAATACATCAAATAATGCAAGAGTATTTTCGTCATATAAACAGTGTTTTTTAAATAATTATTATTTTTATTATAATTTTTTCATAAAAAAAAACAACTCATTTTGTCATAATACGGATCATCCCGAATTGGATTTGGAAGTTCGTAAAATAAAATGTTAACCGGCACTTGACTTTTGGCAATTGGTGGAGATCCGACTGTTGGATCGTAACGAAATTTTAGTATGTTATTCTAGAAGTATAATGTGTATTTCTGGAAGTTACAGATCAGAAATCTGAGATGCAGATCTTCCGGATCGAGTTATGTAGAGTTGTGACCCTACCGTCGAACTTTGATCGACGGATGACTTTTGGTCAATGGGTCTTAAACCATTCTAAAATGTCCTGGAGGATATATTATATGTGAGTTACGTATTCTATTGATAAAAGTGCTGAGATGTGATTCGATGATTGGTCACAGGCGCCGATCATTTGGGACACCTCAAGGCTCGTATTAAGGAATCGTAGCGCGGCTTCCAGGTGAGTGGGCATTTTGGTTTCTATATATGTATATGTACCTTGTGTTTTTCCAGAAAAGTCATATAATTGGTTATATGCTCTGAAATATTATGTTAAGTGTTTATACGTTAGATTATGTATTTATTAGTTGCATATATTATGATATGAATGAGTTTTAGATTGCATTATGGTATACTCACATGCATATTACCTACCTATAATTGTCGTGAATGCTCGAAGTGCTAAGGTGAACGCGGGACGCGCAGGTGAGTTCATGTGAGTTTATGGTGTTATTTGAAATTATTAGGTTATGGCATGATTACATTGTGTTTTACGCAACTCCGACCTTGTCGTACAAGTTGCCATAATAGGTAACTCCGACATTGTCGTACAGGTTGCCTATTAGTCGTACAAGTCGCGTCAAGCAACTCCGACTCATGTGATATCATAGATTGATTTATGTGTTGTACAGACTACTATAGGTGGTTTCGACACAGGTGGTTCCGACACATTTTTGTCGTACAGACCACTGGAGGTGGTTCCGACACAGTCTAGTCGTACAGACCACTATAGGTGGTTCTGACTTATGTGCAGGCATATGTGATGAGCTATAGGTTCAGCCGTACAGGCCACTATAAGTGGATCCGGCTGACACATTATTATTCATCGTTTTAGTTCAGCTGTTGGGCTTGATTAATTATATGGTATCTTGCAGGATATACATGTTGGGATTTCTGGATTTATGGAAATGATCTTGAGACGTATATATTTGTGTTTATTATAATTTCTGGGAAATTATACAGGTTTTTCGGCGAGGGGTTATACTTTTGATAATGTAGAAAGGTTTTGAAAAGCTTTGTTTTTGCCCACTCACATTTTATTGTTTTGCGCCCCTCCAGGTATTAGTTGCTAAAGGTTCGTATCGGCTAGGATTCGTGGCATACTTCAGTTTAGGTGGCTGCCTCTGAAGGTATGACTCTTACCCATGCTGCTGTACTTTACTTATGCTCTGACATCGCGTGTGAAATGGGCTCAATCCCGCTCACCGCGCACTTCTGCTCTTAGATACTTTAGGTTTAAATTTATTCACATTTTTACACATCAGCACACTTTATGGCTTCGTCACCTTCCAGGTGTCAGCCAGCACAACTCGATTCGGAGTCCTAGTGGACGTTCCGGGTCGGGGTGTGCCAGTTTATGTAATCTTATTTGATGTGTTTAAAAAAGTACAAAAAATAAATTTTAAATTGCATAAAGTTCTAAAAATAAATAAGAAATTACATAACAAATTAAATAAAAAATTACATAACAAATTAAATAAAGTACTACAAATAAATACGAAATTACATAAAAAATTACATAACAAATTAAATAAAGTACTACAAATAAATACGAAATTATACAAAAAAAAAATAGATTTATAAAATATTGAGCTTCCACGAACTCATTTTTTTCTCTCAAAGTGTACAAAATATTGAAATGTAGAAAGTGTAGAAAATGTTAAAATGTGGTGTAAGGTGAAAGATGAGGGTTCGGTATTTATAAAAAAAAAAATTCTGTATTTTTAAATTTTTTTTTGTATTTTTAATTAATTTTAATGTTATTAATTAATCTGGACCGTTAGGCGTTGCCACGTGGCCAACGGTCATAATTCTGACCGTTGGGCCTTTTTTTTTTGGGTGAAAAACCGTGGACCGTTGATCTGTGATCCGACGGTCCAGGTTAAAAGGGCATTTCAAATTTTTTTTAAGGTTGGAAATCCAACGGTCTAGAAAAACTAGCCGTTGGAAATCCAACGGCATACAATGGGCCACGTCGCCTCCCCGGGTGACGAGTTAGTGCGCTTGTGCCGCGGGCCCCCCTCTGAAAACATGTCGGCTACTCGCGCCCATGCACGAGTCTGCTAAACGCGCTTGGCACAAAAAAAAATTTAAAACCCTGTCTGACGCCACGCTGGCGTCAGATGGACCGGGCCACGCCTCAGTCAGTTTTCGGCTGGCCTAAAGACCAGCTTGGGCTGGGTGCCAGTCAATTGGGTGGGCTGGAGGTGAAGCACTGGATGCTGGGCTGTTCCACCTCTGGTGGAACTGCTATAAGTATTGGCAATTATATTATATGTATATAACTATCTTCTTTGTAGATCATATGTGTACAACGATTCATATTAATTATTTCGTCATTTTCTTAATAATGTAGGAATCATGCTCCATTGATGGGTGTGAAAGGAGGAGCACCATGAAATATGATGCTGGCTTGGTGGAACTAGAAGCGAAGTGCAAATATCTCGTTCTTTTGTAGTCACAAGTTTTGGAATTATTAGACAATTTGTTATGTCTTTCTTTCGTATTTGCTTTTGTCCTCTTTTTCTTTTCTATTGGCCCAATTTATCATATTGGTTTATCATGAACAACTTCAAATATATTGTTATGTTTTTTGTAATTGGATGTTGCTATTTAATGACGGAATTAGCATCTACTAATATTTATAGTGCGTCAATTTGATGAATATAATTTTTGTTTTTTGTTTTTTGACGAAGATAAATATAACAGATAATTGATTGAAAATCCGTTACTTGGTGGATATGGTTATGGATAATCCCCAATGGTTAATTTGCGGTTATATATATGACTAATTTCCGTGATTATAAGGATAGATATAACATTTCCGTTCCCAAACCGAACTGTTGTCAAAGTCTCTTTTGAAAAAGAAGAAACTCTCGACCAAAAAAAGATAAGAAACTAATGAAAAGCAAAAGCATAAAGAACCATCAGGGCTCCTTACACAAAGGATGTAATGAGTCAATGACGACCGAATCACGCGTTTCTCTAGCCGTATTTTATTAGTTAATTAAAATTTATACACATTGATCATTCAGTATTATGATCTAGTAATATTTTTTTTCATTTGTAAATAAGAGGTTTTAAGTTCGAATCTCGTCTATGATGAATTTGATACCAAATTAAGTTATCTATTGTAATGCCCCAATAATCCATAAACATTTTTTTTTTTTTTTTGTTGCTTAATGTAGTTAGAAGTACTTGGTTGTCACAAAACACTTCTAGCTCCTCCGAATCATTTCTCGAAAAAACCAAATAACTATCACTTATCTCCATGGGCTAATGTTATTGCTCATCTAATAGGCATTATAGTCTTTATATCTTTCTGGAGAGATGTGGGACTGTCATGACTAATTAATTGCATCTAACGTTACTTTTTATGTTTATAAGTCTAACATTTGTAACACTAATTTCTTTATAAGCGTTTTTTTCATGTGATTTTGCCCAATTTTTAACGAGGAGAGTGTTATATTTACGTCTAATGAGTGAGGATAATAATAATAAATTAATATCAAACTCATCGTTTATAAATTTAATCTTAAGATTTATAATTTACAAAAGAAAAGAATTAACACTCAATTGTAATACTATGTACAACATATTCGAACCTAATTAATTAAATAATTATATAAAAAAAAAAGAACCCGTGCAACCCAGAAGAAGAAGGAGGAGGAAGAAGAAGAAGAAGGAGGAGGAGAAGAGAGGAGAAGAAGAAGAAAAAAAAAAAAAAAGAAAAAAAAAAGAAGGTGGTTTGGCCTCTGCCCAGAAAAAAAAAAAAAAGAAGGTGGTTCGGCCCTTGCCCAGAAGAAGAAGGAGGAAGAAGGAGGAGGAGGAGGAGGAGAAGAGAGAAGAAGAAGAAGAAAAAAAAGAAAAAAAAAAGAAGGTTCGGCCCGAGGAGGAAGAAGAAGAAGAAGGAGGAGGAGAAGAGAGAAGAAGAAGAAGAAGAAAAAAAAGAAAAAAAAAGGTGGTTCGGCCCCTGCCCAGAGGAGGAGGAAGAAGAAGAAGGAGGAGGAGAAGAGAGAAGAAGAAGAAGACAAAAAAAAAAAAAAAAAAAAAAAAAAAAGGTGGTTCGGCCCCTGCCCAGAGGAGGAAGAAGGAGGAAGAAGGAGGAGGAGAAGAGAGAAGAAGAAGAAGAAGAAAAAAAAAAAAGGGTGGTTCGGCCCCTGCCCAAAAAAAATATATATTTAATTAATATTTTTTTAAGTTTTTAATAATATTTTATTAATTTTTTAATATAAAATGTGCCACGTCACATGCCATGTCAGCATTTAACGGAGGAATTGACGGAAGGCTGACGGAAGGTATGAAATTGAAACAAATTCGTAAGCAAATGTATGACATTGAAACTTTTTAAAGATGAGGTATGAAACTGTTAATGACCCAATAGTTGAGGTAGTTTTTTGTAATTTACCCTTTAATTTAAAATCTAATACATATATATATATATAATTATTATAGTTAATATTTTGGGGGTATAATTATTCAAGTATATATAATTATTATAGTTAATTTAATATATATATATATATATTATAGTTTTTAGGGGTATAAATTGTTAAATTAATATATATATAATTTTTATAGTTTTTTTTTAGGGTTATAAAATTATAAAATTAATATTATGCTTATCGTGTTTCGTGTTACTCACGTGTATACCCGAACCAACCCGTTATCTTAACAGGTGCTTATCGGGTTACCCGATAACGACCCGATTCGTTATCGTGTCGACCCGAACACCTGTTAATTTCGTGTCGTGTCGTGTCGGGTTATCGGGTCGTGTCAGGAATTGCCAGGCCTAATTGTGTAGTTTAATCGAACTCTCTCTTCCCTTTAGTTTAAAATATATCGTCAAACTCAAATTTAAACACACTGCAATACATAAACAATAGAAGGAGCTCTTGATCCGAAATTTATTATTTATGTTTTTTAATTTGAATTTCTAGGTAGATTTCTTTAGGGGTATCTTGATATGGGTCCAAAGTAACTAAAAATTGGACCTATTTCAAAAGTCAAAAATCACTAAAAATTGGACATATTTCAAAAGATGGACTAGAAAATTGAACCTATTTCAAAATTTCCCATTTCTTTTTTATCATCTTTTAAAAGCCAAGAGGACCCTCTCCAAAAAATAAAAGTATTTAAAATAATTTCTAACCGTACGATGTACGATGAATGAACATGATTTGAAGATCTTCAGAATCCTTATAAAGAGAATCCGATTCTCATTCTCAAAGTTCTCTATAGAAAAGAAAAGAAAAAACTAAGGAGTATTTTGATATGGGTCCAAAATAACTAAAAATTAAACCTATTTTAAAAATCAAAAGTTACTAAAAATTAGACCTATTTAAAAAAAATGACCTATTTCAAATTTTCCCAAAAACTAATGGAGAGCAAAAGCGTAAAGGGCCACCAGTGCGCCACTACACAAAGCAAAAGCATAAAAATTATAAAGTATCAGAAATTGGTGGACCAAAGATTTGCTCCGCATAGGCGAGTGTATGCAACGCGCGAAGAAAGCAGTGACAAGTGGGTCCCAACAGTACATTTGGGGCACACAATAGTTTTCAAACATTCACATTTAGATACACCAATTTAAATTGGTCTCAATTGAAGCTTAGACAAAATCCAATTGAAAAGATGTCACATTTTCACAATAGAAATATACCATTGTATGAATTTAGATTACATAGTAACCACTTGCAATGCGTACAATCCTCGCATGCCCCAGCGAAAACTGGTAGCACACAATTACCAAGCCTGGCCCAGGCCCAATGCTGGCAAGGCGACTGTCCGGGGCCCAAAATAATTGAGGGCACCAAAATTATTAGGGTGATATATTTATATATGTTTTCATAAGAGTATAAATTTATAAAATTTGATTCAATGACAAAGAAATTTAACTAGAACTGGTGGTTTTGTTGTTTGAAATTAATGATGAGGTATTAGGTTCAAAACACCATGTGTTTACAAATTTCTTTTCATAAGAGTATAAATATATAAAATTTGGCTAAATAATTAAGAAGTTTAATTGGAATCAATGGTTTTTGTTGTTTAAAATTAACGAGAGGTCCTAAGTTCGAAATGCTAAGTGCATGTTTATTCTTTTCAATTTTTACGAATTTTTGTTTGGTTGTTAATTTATTTTTAATTAGTAGCTAGTAGCTATGTAGGTTGTTATTTTTAAACATTTGTTCCAATTCAAGTCTAATATTCAACAAAGAGTAACGTGTTGACCAAATTTTTAGACTAAATTTGCAAATATATGACGTGTCATCAAAAAGTTTAATTTAATACCTATTTATTACTTATACATATCAATTAAAGATGCAAAAACATCATTGTTTTTTTAATCCCATATTGACAAGGTAAGTAAATAAGAAAAAAAAAACACCTCACGATTTATACAAAAACACTTTAAAATTTCAGATGGAAAACAAAACTCATATCTATCTACTTGTAAACCTAAAGTTTTTTTTGTTTCCTTCTCACGATAATAAATTAGTTTTTCCGTGTTTATAAATTATTAAGTTTGAAGTGATTTTCTAAATATAATTTTATCAATGTCTTACGTGTGAAAACAAATAATTTTCTTATATAAAGTGAGGGCACATTTTTTTACGTCGTTTCAGACCTCAAAAATCTCTAAACCGGCACTGACGATCACCAACCTAGAGGCCTTCAACACCTTCCCCAACACTCAACAATGTTGTAAAAAAATAAAGCATTTCCGCACATAATTTGAAATAATTCAAAATTGCAAGCAAGAAAAAAAAAATAAAGACTGTAAAGCAAGAAAAGAAAAAGAATCAAGACTGTAAAGCAATAAGAAAAATTAAAAAGAAACTACGTACAAATCAAGAATTGTTGAGAACGACATCACTTATCAACATCTTGGAGTTGTTTTAAAATCAGTTTCGAAAATTGCACCCATATCTTGGGGAAGCATAAGAGCAAGTCCAGCGTTCGCTGGTGCTCGGGGGACAGGCAAGGAAAAAGGGTCGGAGGGCCAGGGGGTCAGGCTCCAGCGTGGGCAGCCCGAGGGAAAGGTAGGGCCCGAGCGCCAGGCCTGTGGGGGATTGCCAGCCCGCGAGCCCGAGGTAAACCTAACGCAGGGCTGACGTCAGCCTGGCGTTAGTCCCTTTATTAAATTTTTTTTCTGTCAGGCACGTGCACCTCACCCGCGCATGAGGGCGCGTCAGCCGACATATTTCAGACCCAGGGGCCCGCGGTGCAGTCGGCCTCAGTTACCGTTGGGAAGCCACGTGTGTGAGATCCCACATCGCCCAGGGGAGTGATCCTTATATGTATATTCCCATCCATACCTAGCACGAGGCCTTTTGGGAGCTCACTGGCTTCGGGTTCCATGGGAACTCCGAAGTTAAGCGAGTAGCGCGCGAGAGCACTCCCATGATGGGTGACCCACTGGGAAGTTCTCGTGTGAGTTCCCAAAAACAAAACCGTGAGGGCGTAGTCGGGGCCCAAAGCGGACAATATCGTGCTACGGTGGTGGAGCGGGCCCGGGATGTGGTGGACCCCGGGCCGTGATGTGACAATTTGGTATCAGAGCCAATCCTTGGCCGGAAGTGTGCCGATGAGGATGTCGGGCCCCTAAGGGGGGGTGGATTGTGAGATCCCACATCGCCCAGGGGAGTGATCCTTATATGTATATTCCCATCCCTACTTAGCACGAGGCCTTTTGGGAGCTCACTGGCTTCGGGTTCCATGGGAACTCCGAAGTTAAGCGAGTAGCGCGCGAGAGCAATCCCATGATGGGTGACCCACTAAGAAGTTCTCGTGTGAGTTCCCATAAACAAAACCGTGAGGGCGTAGTCGGGGCCCAAAGCGGACAATATCGTGCCACGGTGGTGGAGCGGGCCCGGGATGTGGTGGACCCCGGGTCGGGATGTGACAACGTGGCTTCCCACGGTCTGTTTGATCTCAACGGCTCCTTAAAATGGGCCGTCCGATTTGCAACGGTAATAAAAAAACTGATTTAATATTAATCGTTCAATCTAAGATCAACGGTTGATATTAATCTGCTTTATAAATTTAAAAAAAGAAAAGAAAAAATAGTTTAAAAATTAAGAAAAGTTACCGTTGTGACACGTGACACAATCTGGAGTGTTGGAATTCAAATTTTTTTAAATCCAACGGCAGAGATTAAATACCACTTCTTTTGAAAAAATTTAAAAAAAATTTGTTTTTACTTTTCTATAAATACCACTTCTTCTCCATCTACCTTACACCACAATTTCATATTTTCTCAACTACTTTCAATCAAATTCCTATCTTTCTCTCAAAGTTTCAATCCAAATTTTTCCACAAAATGACTACTGATACAGGTACGAATTGGTCGCTTCTTGAAGATGTTGCGTTGTGCACTAGTTGGGTTGAAGTTACTCATAGTTCCCTTACGGGTAATGAGATGCAGTTGCGAGAAATGTGGAGTTATATTCATACCAATTTTCTTGAGAAAATGGGTGGGAAAAGAACCAAAGAATCGGTGTCCAGTCGTTGGAAATTACTTAGCCAATCCTTTAGTACGTGGAGAGACGCCTTGGCACAAGCTAGTACTTATCTTCGAAGTGGGGAAAATTACGTGGATCATGTAAGAATATATTATTTATTTGTTTGTATTATTTATTTGTTACCTAATGTGATTATAATTATTTGTTTGTATTATTTATTTGTTACATAATTTCATTATTATTCATTTGTAGCAACTTCAAGCACAAGCATGGTATGGTGCCAAAACCAAATCAAAAAACAAATAATTCAACAGGTGGGAATGTTGGAATATTGTTAAAGATTGTCCTAAATTCAGAGTTGTGCCTGTTGGTCCAGAAGTTTGCATGAACAGCACCCCTCTACACTCTACACCCGATCATGGCTCGCATGTTCATGAAGAAGGCTTCAAAGAGAAAAGGGACTGCTTCCAAGAATGATTATGCAAAGTACATGGAAACTTGCTCGCCAAGGTGAATTGACTTTGGCACGGGAAATGGCGAAATTTGAGGTTGATAAGGCTAGAGATGAGGCAAAAGCTGCAGCTGTTGAGAGAGCATTTCAAGCTAATGAGAGGGAAATAGAGCTACTTAGGCAGGAAAGGGATTTGGTTAGAGAAGAAAGAATGGCTCAACGAGATCGTGACATTATGAACACGCCTTTAGAAGGGAAGTCTCCAAATTCTAAATATTTTTGGCAGTCGGAGAAAGCGGATGTGGTGCGAAGGAGGCGTGCAAGAGAAGCGAGATCAAGAGGAGATGGTCCTAATACGACAAGAGAAGATCATCCTAGCACCACAAATTGGTTAAGTGATGATGAATAGGGTATTTTCTGTAATCGGAGCCCATAGTTTTCCAATCACTTTAGGTTGTA
Organism: Cotoneaster glaucophyllus; assembly: GCA_036320875.1. Taxonomy (NCBI): domain Eukaryota; kingdom Viridiplantae; phylum Streptophyta; class Magnoliopsida; order Rosales; family Rosaceae; genus Cotoneaster; species Cotoneaster glaucophyllus. The sequence goes on along the minus strand of CM070059.1, from coordinate 9,437,638 downwards.
ATTTATTATTTATGTTGTTTCCAATTTATTGAATTTAGTACTTTATTTAAAGTGAGAGTACATTTATTTAATTTCTTAATATATTTATACTAATAATAGAATCTTTATTCATCAAATAAAATTACATAATGAAATTATAAAACACACCAAATAAAATTAAAAAACTCACCAAATGAAATTACATAAACACACCAAATAAAATTACATAAACATACCAAATAATAAAAAACTCACTACAAAAAACACACCAAATAAAATTAAATAAACACATCAAATACAAACAAACATACTAAATAAACTTAAGTATCTTCAGCTTGTTTCAATGCCCACTGGTGCTCTATCAAGTCAATTTGCCGAGCATTGTGCATATATGGCCTTTGAAGTGCAGTATATCGTTGATTGACCCTTTCATTGTAACGTCCATCCCTTTGTAATGGCTCGTGTTGCACGGGTTCTTCGGTGGCATAATGCGCACAATATATCCATGTTCTTGAATTGTTCATCGTGTCTGGCTCATATTCATCAACCGCATCATAATCGAACTCATCTTCCACAATCATGTTGTGAAGAATGACGCACGTCATCATGATGGATCGAAGTGACTCTAAATCGAACATTCTGGCAGCACCCCTGACGATCGCCCAGCGAGCTTGGAGGATACCAAAACAACGCTCCACATCCTTCCTGCACCTCTCTTGACAGCTTGCAAAGTGTTTTTCCTTTGCACTTCGCGGACGTGGGACTGTTTTGACAAATGTTTCCCACCGTGGGTAAATGCCGTCAGCTAGGTAGTATGGCCCGTCGTACATACGTCCGTTGACGACGTACGTGACTTTTGGTGCATTTCCTTGCAGGACGTTGTTGAACACTGAGGATTGGGCAAGGACGTTGAGATCATTTTGAGCCCCCGGAACCCTGAAAAAGGCATGCCATATCCATGTATCAAAAGATGCCACCGCCTCCAAAATGATAGATTTTGCTCCATTTATGTCCTCATATGCGCGTTGCCATGCAGTTGGACAGTTTTTCCACGTCCAGTGCATACAATCGATGCTTCCTATCATCACAGGAAAACCTCGCATCTCACCCTTCTTCAGAAGCCTTTGCAAGTCCACGTGAGTAGGTTTCCGAAGGTACTCTGCGGTGTACAAAGATTTGACTGCTCCGCAAAACCTCATTAGGGACTCAAGAATGGTTGATTTCCCCATCCTCGTTATCTCATCCACTTGGTCTGCAGATGCTCCATACGCAAGCATCCGCAATGCAGCAGTGATTTTTTGCTCAGGCAGGAGACCCATAGCACCAAAAGCATCATTCTTTTGCACAAAGTAAAAATCATGGTTGCAAACATTAGTCATGATTCTGTTGAACAAATGTCGTTCCATTCTAAAACGTACGTATCAAGAAATGCACTGTTATGGACAAAGTAATCGTCCAACAGCTCTGCACCCTGTCGTTGCCTGCTTCTATCAAGGTTTTTGGAACGGCTGGGCCTGGATATCTGAGCCATAGCTTGGATGACTCGACGGGAATGTGAGGCTCTGGCCATTCTTGCTTCGTCATCTCTCCTTGTACGCTCCTCATCCTCTTCCATCTCATTTTGGGCTATTTAAAGATTGAACATTCCTTCAGATTGGTTAAACAATTCTTCCTCTTGCTAATCGATTTCCCACATCATCCTTGATGAAGAAGAAGACATTGTAAAAAGGAAGTAGAAACTATAAATAATGATAAAGATTTTGGTGATGAAAGAAGCATAAACTATGAATAATGATAGAGATCTTGAGAAAATTGGTGTGAGATTTGTGAGGATGAATGGTGGATTATATAGACGATTTAGAAATGATTAACTTGTAGATAGGGCAGCGTGGCATGCCGTCATTCGTTAAAAATCTGATCGAAATCTATCTTCAAAGATTCTGAAATGATAACAACACGTGGCACGCTGGCATTGGATAAAAATCTTATCGAAATCGATCGCCCATAATTATCTTTTCGGATAATGACACGTGGCGCAACGAGAACGATTTAAAATCTGATCGAAATCTATCCTCAAAGATTCTGAAAAAGTAACGACACGTGACACGATGACATTGGATAAAAATCTTATCGAAATCCATCACTAAATAATTATTTTTTTGGATAAAATGACACGTGGCGCAACAAGAACGATTTAAAAAATCTTATCCGAAATTACAAATAATTTTATTTTGTATTATTTAAACAAAAAAAAACTAATATTTTATTGCCTATTGCCAGTGGGGAGGGCTCCTACGCTGAAGATGCAAATGACAATTTCTGTTCATTAAGGGCAGTTACTGTTCACTAGGTGGATTGAATAGTGGATTGCCTGGGAGGAGGGCTCTAACGATGGAGTTGCTCTAACAGCTAGTTATATAAAGTCAACAACTCCTTTTAGGGTCACAAGTTTTACCAAAAAAATTTAGACAAAAATACCTTTAAAACAAAAATATTCAAAAACAATCCAAAATAATGCACTAAATAATTTAGGGGTATTTCCATCATTTTAGTAGTAATTTTTAATAATTAATTCTTTTGTACAGTTTTTTTTATTTTTAATTAGTATCTCACAATAAACTAGTAATAATATGATTCAATCAGTTGTGCATTAAATATTATTTTATCTATTTTTAAATACGTTCAAAACATCTTAAAAAGCGTGTAATACCGGTTATAAAAAAGATCTTTGCATTAATATGTGATTATATTAGTTGTCAAATGATTGTTTTTTTTAACAAATGATATTATCTACACTAAGTGGAAGGAGAGTGGGATTAACCTCACAATGAGCTGACAATAATGTGATTCAATTAGTTGTTCATTAAATATTATTTTCTCTATTCTTAATGTAAATTCAATAGAATGTAGATGAAAATTGAAAGATCGATTTTATTATGTGAATTCAGCTGCTTTGATTGGTTTGTGATAGGTTTTTTCTAGCATAATCCAAGATTATTCATTTACTTCAAATATTTAACTTTCTTTTTGTTAATTCACTCATATAAATACATTTAAAATGCGTAAATCGTGCGTAGTATGTCGTGATTCAAAAAATGTCTCTTCACGCGCATGAGCACGTGCATAAAGGCTAATATTGTGTTAACGTATCATCAATTTTCGTTCCATAAAAATTATTTATATTTCATCACGTTTTTAACTCTACATGATATTTTTGTTAGGAAAACTAATGAAAATGGCTTGAAAACTTTGAGTTTTAACGATAAAGACAAAATAAAGGATAAAATGAATAGTACCAAGTTTGACTTTTTAGTGTAAAAATATGGTTTTTCGTTAAAGTGAACAATACCGTGTGTTTTACTTTCAAACTCCCATTTTTGTTTTCCTCCATTATTTGACAGGGGAAAGCTTCCCCAGGAAGCTAGACGTTTTTAACTGTACATGATATTTTTGTTTTCCTCCATTATTCGACAGGGGAAAGCTTCCCCAGGAAGCTAGAGGTCCAATCTTCTATAACGCACGTACGCGACACACCGACGTCCGATTTTGGACTTCCACCATTACCTTATTTATTTTGGAACTTGAAAAGAATCATTGTATACCTAAACGAACATTGTCTCAGATGAAAAAGCCCCCTTAGTATAAATTTTAAATTTGAGGTTTATATTACTTTAAACCGTTAATCTCCAACAGTTAATAAGAACAAAAATCTAGAATGCATCTGTACTATTGATTGCAATTTGTGTTTATTTTAAAATGCACTTTAAGTGCTTTTGAATTTCAAAAATACTTTCAAAAAAAATATTTTCAATCATTGTAAAAATACTTTCAACAAACTCTTTTTTTTTTTTAATTATAACCGCCAAAGCCAGTCTAATTGATATCCAAACTATTTGTGACTTTTGGCCAACCTAAAACCAGGTCGAAAACAACATAAGTGAACTGTATTAATTAGATAGAGATGTGTGTTCGTCATCTTGCATCTAAATCCGAATCCATATATATCTTTGTAAATTAGAATGAACAATGTTTACTGCACACTCATTTTTGTGTATTCGTATTTCTTATTCTTCTTTACTTTATTCAATGTAAATGTCAAAAATAAACATGAGTATTGAAAAAATAAGTTGTGCGGGAGTCGCTTCGCATTCGAATAATAAGAATGTTACTATGTCCAAAATACTGATCCATCTTCAAATTTAAATTTTTCTAGACATTTGCTATTAGTATTTTTCTTTAGTTGTAACTTGTAAGTGAGAACTGTTAGGTTCTATTTTCGTTTTGAATAACAGTCGTTTCCATTGTAATTTGTTGTGAGGATAGCTTTTTGGTCAATTATACGGGACATTCTTTTTCCCTTCGATCGAGTTGAAATTCCCAACAAATTTTTAATCGATGCTCATGTAAGCACACTATTCTCCTATTATACGGTTTCTAGCATTCTTAATGAATATTGTACTTTTAAAAAAAGTAATCTTATTAAATTGATCAGAATCATCTTTCAATGGAAAATGATCATTGCCGGATCTTTTTTCTGTGAATCACGTGATCGTGACCGTTTATCGTACATTGTGCGGTCAATTTTTGTTAAGTACTATTTATATTTAATTTTAAATTTTAAATAATTTATGATTGCACAAAATACGATCACGATCCTAAAATCCTCATGAAAAGATCTGACGAGGATGTTTTTCCTCTTTCAATAGATAGCGTAGCGACTCAAAAAGTTCAAAAGTTCTGCTGAATAAAGGTTCGAAAGTTAAACCAGTTTTAGTTTCCCAAGAGGAAAATAATAGTAGCTAGGCAAAACAATTCTGAGAAAATTGAAGAAGATAAAGAAGAGAATCACTGAATCAGTAAAATGGAAATGTTTAGCATTGAGAAAAGGATTAAGCATTACAGCAGCTACCAGATGATACTGTTAGTGGGAGAAGGAGACTTCTCTTTTGCCGTTTGCTTAGCCAGAGCTTTTGGCTTCGCTTTCAACATGGTTGCCACTTCTCTTGACTCCAGAGGTAATTCCAACACAGCCACCATCATTGTTAATTTTCTGATTTAAATTGTAATGTATTTCATGTGTTTCAATGTACAAGAGACCAAGTATATATGAGAGGAGAGGAGAGAGAGATAGCTACAAGTAACCAACTGGGAAACCCTAGTGACCGGATAAACCTAGGCTTAATCCAATCCTTAAAGCAAGGAGATTACACCAAACACTAGGTTATGAAGCTAATCACGTCAACTCCCTTAAATCAAGGGAAGATGACTGTTTTACACTTGAGATAATGATGACCTTGATATCCAGGAAGGGTGACCCTAGAAACCGAGCGACCAAAGGTGCGTACGCTTCAACAATCATTGACTTGTGTCAACATCCAACTACTTTAAATCGTTGTCCTAATTTCATCCCAATTCTTTGAGTTTTGAAGAAACCCCAGTTGAAATTTAATTTAAATGAAAAAACCAATTTAGTATTGTTGTTGCAAATTAACTCTCTATTTGGTGCTAAAATTTACATTTTAGTAGTGACCCAAATGAAATAATTGATTGAGGGGACCAAATATTTTATCTTTTTGCTTAAACTATAGAGGGTTTCTGAATCCTGGTTGAAATCCTTTGCGTGCTAATTGTAGAATTCATCATTGGTGAAATAATAGGCAGAGGGGCACAAAGATTTGATTTTTATTATGTTTAAACTAAAGGGGTTTTGATTGATCATCTGCATGCTAAATGTAGAGTCGTTAATGGTGAATTACTCAAAAGCTATGAGCAATGTGACGGAATTAGAGTCCAGGGGATGCAAGGTATTGCATGAGGTGGATGTCCATAGCATGAGCAGGCACCCTTTCCTGATTAGTGTACGCTTTGATCGCATAATCTATAATTTTCCTCACGCCGGTTACTTGCATGGCTCTGAACGCAACAAGTTACAGATTTGGTAAGTTCAAACACACTCATTTATGCAGCTTTTTGTTTAGGCTTATGGTATATTTTGTGCTCATAAGGTGTCTGTTTTAGGGGCAAAGCTGGTATTTAAGGTTTATACGAGAATGGTTACTAAATGAATGATGTGAATGATGGGAATGACTTAATTTCGATAGCAAGCAGAACACTAGCACGACAATGTAAACATAGGACTCATATTCTAGACTAAATTCATGCATTTTTCAGGTCTCATCAGCATTTGGTCAGGGGATTCTTTGAGAATGCAAGGGAAATGCTGACCGGAGTGGGAGAAATTCATGTGACACACAAGACAACAATTCCTTTCAGTGAATGGAAAATAGTGGAGTTAGCTGATATGTCTGGATTATGTTTGGTTCATGAAGAACAATTCTCGATATGGGATTATCCAGGTTATGAAAATAAGAGAGGAGCTGGGATGTGTGATCAAACTTTTCATATTGGAAGGTGTAGCACCTTCAAATTTGCCAGGATATTGTACCGTTCTACCACTTTTGGTTTCCACCTTGGCGCTACTTCTTCGGGTCCATGGTCTGAATATTTCTGGAATTAAGGGTCCTCACATGCAACTGTAAGCACATCATATCAAATTTGTTTTCTTAATTGATTAGTTTTGTGATGATTTTGATTACTACTACATGAGCAAGCGAGTTGCATTGCGTGAGCCTAAATTTTTAGAGTTAGTACACCAAATGAGAAAATTGACCCTGCAACTCCCTCCATAAATAGGGCATTAAAAATGAGTATGATTTTGTACCTGTGGAAAGAAAATAAGTTCCCAGTCACGGAGTCACCTTATATTTCCAGCTTCATATGTTCATCATTAACTTATTGTAACGGAACTTTTTTCCTAACTCTTATTTTTCTTGCAGGGCATTTTACACATAAAGTGATATTGACTGCTGGTAAGAAGTAGCATAGAGAGTACGCTTTCGATCGATAGGCGTTGGGATTCTTCATGAAACATGAGTCCCCTTGTATATATTCCAGCTTAGTTTTGAAAGGGTGGTCTTGTAATTTGATTATCAACTTGGCAGTACCTAGCTTTTTGTTGTATATGATTTTTAGTAGAAAATCAAGGACCAAGCTTTGTAAGACGATCCTTCTTTAGACATTGTAGGATGATCCCAGTCAAATACATTATGTTGCTATATGTATATATTCCTATTCTGATGATGAACTGCAGTTATCTATTGATGTTTTAATCTTGTGCCTCTTACCATGTATTACCTTTTGTCCAGCTACCTGATCCTCGAATCTCTGAAAGGGTTTTACTTAAGGAATAATTTTGCTCACCACCCTCAAGCGATAATGAAGCTCACCATGCTATTTATCACCTTTGTATATGTTTAGACATTGTAGGATGATCCCAGTCAAATACATTATGTTGCTATATGTATATATTCCTATTCTGATGATGAACTGCAGTTATCTATTGATGTTTTAATCTTGGGCCTTAGAAGTTGATTTTGTATTCGTGGAACTTGATTTTCAGTAAAGAATATAATTTTATATATCCTCTACTCAAGTCAAATTGCAAAAATACACAAACAAGCACCTCAAAATAGTTATTTCTCTTGAATTTATCAGGCTAAACCACGACTTCATGCCTATCCGCTCATGTGAAAGATTTGTGATGGATTCATTAAGGACACGTTTACTAATCCGTAATCAAAATAAAGAGAATTGAATTGAGGAGGAATTGGATTGAGGGGGAATTGAAATGGGGTGGAGTCAGAATCAGATTTCTGTTGAAACTGTTTACTAAAATTTCTTGTAATCGGAGTATGAATCATATTTGTTTATATAAGCTGTTTACTTAAATACATGAATCGGAATGAAAACTAATGTAATTATTAAATTGCCGATATTCCAAGTATATAGTTTTTATATTTTTGATAATTTAAAAAAAAAAAAACTTCGTGAAAAAAGCTTTAAAAAGAATTTGTATGGTTTATCAATTTTTTTTTTGAAATGTCAAAAAGATATTTGTGTAGTTAATAATATTAAAAAAACCAACTGAGAGGGCTCCTTGCTCTGCTTCCCCATCCCTCAATTATTTTTCTTTCTCCTGAAGCCCAAACTGCACCTCATCGCCCAATTCTTTTTCTGCCATCCCCCAACTCTTTTCAGCCTCCCATTCTTCTGATTCTTCTTCTTGTTCTCTTCTGATTCTTCTTCCCCATCCGCCAATTGTTTGTTCTTTCTTGTGAAGATCGCACCGCACCTCATTCCTCAATTCTTTTCAGCTTCTCCATCTCTTTTCTTTATCTTCTTCTTCTTCACTTCTGATTTTTCTTCTCCTTTGATATTGGTCACTGCCTATAGAGAAGTAGAGAAAGAGGTGGAAGGGAGACGAGATAAGGGTATTTTGGGTAGAAAAAAGGGATTCCAGATAGAGGCTTTCTCCCGGAATTCAAATCCCATCTATTGTTTGGGAAACTGATTCCGGGTATATCGGGAGTATGATTCCCCATATTAGATGGGTCCCACATCCATTTCATTCCCTCAAGTGTTGGAAAACACTTGAATAACCTGGGAGGAGTGCAATTCACATTCCTCTTGTCCAACTCCCCAAATGTAAATGGCCATAAGTATCGAAAGAATAATACATGCGAAGAGATGATCGAAAGAGCTGTATTTTTGACAGAGAATTGAGGTTCCAATCAAAATGCATGATTACTTAACAAGGGGATTCACTGCACATATTAGCTTGGCTCATTATTGCCGAGATAATGGTTTACTTCTTCACATCCTCTATGCAATGCATGCAGTTATCGATAGACAAAGAATCATGGAATATACTTTCGTGTACTAGCAAAAGTGTTATGCATATCTGGTTGAGATCATATATACTCTGGTATCGTAGTAGGTAAACTTGAGGGGAAAAGATAGATTGCTTTAGGCTTTGTTGATTTACTACGTGATGATTTTGTTGAAAAAGATCGAAGCCATGATATTTATTTCACTCAAGATTGGGTCTCTCTACCAAGTGTTTTGCATGTGGCTTCAGGGGTTATTCGTGCTTGGCATATGCTTGCTCTGACCGAGATCTTTGGAGATGATTACAAAACTAATACAAAAAGGTAACTGTCACTTAGTATTACGGTCTAGTAGTATTCCTCTTTACTTGTAAGTGTGAGGTCTTAGATTTGATTCCCGCCAAAGGCGAATTTGAACCAGATTATTATTAGCCCATTGTGAGGCTCCTCTTCCTTAATATAATTATATCGTTTGTTGAAAAAAAAAAAGAGATACAAAAAGGCAACTATTAAAGCATCTCCAAATGAGATGTCAAAAGATAGAGGTCAAATATTAATTTGATGGTTGACGTGGCAATGTCAGATTTTCTGTTTTTTCCAACCGATATGTTTTTTTTTGTTATAAATGATGTTTGTAGGACCCATTTTAAAAAGAAATTAATTAAAATAAATTTTCAAGATCTATAATTGGTGCATTAATGACACATCCCAACCTGGAATGTCCACTTGGACTCCGAATTGAGCTGTGTTGGCCGACACCTGGAAGGTGACAAAACCAATAAGTGTTGTGAAAAATGTGAATAAATTTAAACCTAAAAGTGCCTAAATATAAGAGTGCGCTGTGAGCAGGAATGAACCCATTTCACACATGATGTTAGAGCATAAATAAAGTACAGTAGAGTGGATTGAGAATCATACAATCGAAGGTAATCTCCAATACCAAGATTTGCCACGAATCATCGTCAATAAGAAAGCTCAGCCATTAAAACCTGGAGGGGTAAAAAATAAGGGTGAGTGGGCCTGAAAATAAAGTTTTATAAAAACCTTTCTTAAAACATTGTAACCCATCGCCGTAAAACAAGTATAGTTTCCATAATACATACTACGTAGTATAAAATACATACTACGTAGTATAAAATATAGCCTGCAAAATCTCAAGAATTCATTACGGCACAAAATCTCGTAACTAAGAACAGGACATCCAAAATCACAAAATCTCAACAGTAATATATGTAAAATTAGGTGCTCATCAATCTATGCTAGCACACAAGTCAGAGTCGCCTAATGCGACCTGTACGACTGAACTGATGCTCATCAATCTATGCTAGCACACGAGTTGTAGTCGCCTAATGCGACCTGTACGACAGAACTGGGTCTAATCATAATATACACTCTAGTGCTACAATAATGTGAAGATTGGCGCTATTCGCGGTCACCTACGAGTCGGAGTTTCCTAATGCAACATGTACAACAGGATTGACACCTACTTGGATTCAAGGCGAGCGTGCGGTGCGGAGGTGAACATACACGTGAAAGACTGGCCCTGGCCCATGGCCAGCATTAACACCGGGGTGTAGCAATGATGAGCAGACTACATAAATATAAGCATGCCATAACGATTCAATAATTCTAGTCAACATACTAACATTCATAGCCGTAGATATAATTATGGAATCAAAGATCATAAGCATACCTATATATCCCGTAGGATGTAGCATATTTCATAAATTCCGTCATTTCGCTAATTCTTATAAACTTTAGTCTAGTCCAAGCGTACGTAAGAAATTATTTTTCAAATGCATAAATGGAAACTATCAATTATATATATATATATACATACTATAAAAAAGAAAAGACCTACTCACCTGAAGTCTGCGCTATAACTCTCTAGCACGAATATCGAGATGTCATGAACGATCGTCGCCTAGAACAAATATCAAATCATGTCTCAAATTCTTATCGATAGAACACGTAACTTATATAAAACACATCCCCAAGGACGTTCTAGAATAATTTGTAGCCCATTGACCAAAAGTCAATCGTCGGTCGAAAGTCGATGGTAGGGTCCACAATCCTACGTAACTCGATCCAGAAGATCCACATTTCAGATTTCCAATCCGTAACTTTCCAAGAGTTTCAGTAAGCTTCTAGAACAACATTCTAAAGTTTCGGAACGATCCAACGGTTGGATCTCCGCCAATCGCTAAAATTAAGTGGCGGCCGACGTTTAGATTTACAAACTTAGAAAACCCATCCGGGAAGATCCGTACGTTAGATTCCCGAACCGTCAGTTCCTAATATCCATAAATATTATGTAATATTACGCATTAAATTTTGGTGACAATCCAATGGTCGGATCGTCGAATCATATAATAACCAAGTGGCGACCCTTAAAGGAAAAATAACCAAACAACGGAATTTTGTCAATCAGATGTCTAATATGGAATCGGGGCACCCATTTTAGCCTAAGGAGGTCAAGGGGGTTCTCTGCCCACGCATAGCCGCATGCGGTGGCCGACCGTCCCAACTCGCAGGAAAAATTAACCATTTCCAAAAATTACCAAATTTCACAAAAATGAAGATCTCAATGAGTAGAGCAAGTTTTATACATGTGGACAAGTCCAATTTGGCCGGGAAAAGCTCCAATTTCCCTCGAACTCGGGGGAAACCCTTGAAATGGATGGCTTCGATCTGTCTTCTCTGGTGCTCCGCCGCCTCCAAGGTTATTTGGGGTTTGTTCCTGAGCTTTAATGAGAGTCTAATAGGGGTGGTGGTCGATGGATTTTGCTTCAGGAAATGACGAATCGCCGCCATGAGGTTCGTCGCATCCGCTGTGCAGTTTTCACAATTTCCAGGCCAATTTTCGTTGGTTTTTTAGTGGAAATGGAAGAGGGTAGGAAGATGGTTCTTTTGCAGATGGTGGCGAGGTTCGAGTCGCCGAAAAATCGAATGAAAAACGATGGGAAAGTCGCCGGGTCGCACGGGTCCAATAGGGGAAAAACGGGTCAAAGAGAAATGGGTCTCTAATCCCCCGTTCTCTCCTTCCCTCCTTGGCCCTCTCTTTCTTCCTCTCGATTGGGCACCTTCCTCTCTCCTCCTTCTGATTCGCCCCTTTCATTTCTCTCTCTCCCCATTGGCCCAACCTCCTTATTTTTTCCTCTTTTTCTCTCATTCTCTTTCGCCAATCTCTCTCATTTCTCTCCTCCTAATTGGTTGCTGCCCTTTTTTCTCCAATTCTAATTGGTCCACCACTCTTTTATCTGATTGGTCTCTTTCCCACAAAGTGGAAAGTGGGAGTTTAACTAATTTATAATCTAAATTTAATAAAACGACTTCGAATGTCTGTAACTATACCGTTAAAACTTGGATTCGTAGACGTCTTTCGCCTATGGGATCATGGTTTCGAGATCTATTCGAAAACACTAATTGTGACTTCGAAAGGTCAACGAATGTTAAACATCCTCGCCTCTAAGGGTATTTTCGTAAAATCACTCATTTAAAATTTATAAAAACGTAAAATCAGGGATGGGTTGTCACAATTAATGGGACCCATACAATAAAATAATTATAAATTATTTGACATCATATTTTTTCATCGTGCGGTCAGAAATCATTTGACTTTTTTTATTTAAAATTAAACGCAAATATTACTTGATAAAAACTTGTTGCACGATGTACGATGAATGATTAGGATACCCCACAAAGTGGATCCGGAGAGGATCCTCTTCCATCAAATTTGATATATAAAAACTCATATGTCAATCCACATAGAATTGCCATATCGGTTAGCTTGCTCTTACCTTCAAATTTGATTACATGATATTCCACTTAAGATTTGGCATCTCCTTTCGAGATGATCTTATCATGCATTCCTCTCTTGTAAGTTGTAGAAACATAAGGGAAAAGTTAAGGTTCCACGAGTTCATAATCACATTTTTAAACTGCCAGTAAGAATTTTGATAAAAAGTTATCTAAGCTAGTTTGAGTTCGTCTACTCTTCTTTTTCCCTTCAATTTAATTCTTGGTATCTTTTTTATTTCCTTTAACATAGACATGCATCATCAACTATAGTACTATCATTTACTCACATTCCGATTTGGCTTAATTAAAAGATGCATCGTGTTCTTTTTTTTAAAGTCCAAGAAAAATGGGTTTCAAAAAAAAAAAAAAAAAGTCCTAGAAAAATTAAATAACATGTATGTTATTTTTTAAAATAATAAAACGTGTTCAAGTATTATTGAGCCAAAATAAAAAAGCCAGTATATAAAGTAGGATGCATTGAATTTAGATTTTGAAATTGATGTCTATCTATTTCATAGATCTTGAAATTTTAAAATTTTTAACTCTTCTAACGATAATAAATTAGGTAGTAAACATCACCATCTCTTAATGGTAATGAACAAGAATATTTCTTATCAATACTTACTGAGTACCTAGTATCTAAGCTCATAGGTGCACGGATTCACAAGAGTTACGCATAATTAGTAGTTTTCCAAATTCCAACAAGGAGACCCTACAATTATCAACATACGCGCACATACATGTAAAGCCTAAAATTTGGAGTGATAAATGGTAATTATTTAAATCAAATGGGGAGCCTAACAGTTGCCCCATCCTGCAACTCTATATATTTCAACGATCAAGTAAACAATTCTAAGAAATTTCAGATAAAAAAAGAAAAGAAAAGAGACAAATGGAAGAGGGTAAACAAGAGAAACGGATAAAACATTACAGTAGTTCTCAGAGTATACTTTTAGTGGGTGAGGGTGACTTCTCCTTCGCTGCCTGCTTAGCTAAAAAATTTGGCTCTGCTGCTAACATGATTGCCACTTCTCTCGACTCCAAAGGTAACATTTTATTCAATTTTTTGATGTAGCAGCATTGTAAGATCCATACAGCCGACCCTTCTTAGTAGGACAAAACTTTGTTGTTGTTGTATTAGATACTTCTTCCTGGCTGATTAATTAATCCTTTCAATGATCCTTTGCATTCATGCTAATTAATTTTCAGAGTTGTTGTTCTCTAAGTATTTAAGTGCAAAGAGCAACGTGAAGGAGTTAGAAGACAGGGATTGCTTAATACTGCATGAAGTGGACGTCCACACCATGAGCAACCACCCTCACCTGATTCATAAATTATTTGATCGGATCGTGTTTAATTTTCCTCACGCTGGTTTCTTTTATCGTGAACAAGAAAAGTGCCAAATTGAGTAAGTTTATATATAACCTTAGCGTTTGAGAAGTACCAATAGATTAAAAGCTCTAGTTATATTCCTTGTTATTTATACATGAAATAATACTGCATGCATTGCACTTTCAGGCTTCATCAAAATTTGGTTACAAACTACTTCAAGAGTGCGCATAAAATGCTGACCAACTCTGGAGAGATTCATGTGACACACAAGACTACACATCCTTTCAATGAGTGGAAGATTGTAGAGTTGGCAGAAGAATTTGGGCTGCATTTGGTTGAGGAAGCAGAGTTCTCACTGTATGATTATCCAGGTTATTTAAACAGGAGAGGAAGTGGGATCAAATGCTCTATGGAATTTCCTGTGGGAAAGTGTAGCATCTTCAAGTTTGCCAAGTAATCTGCAAATAATGAACCTTGAGGCCTTATCTGACTGTTGATTTTTGTTGTTGTTTTCGTTAAGACATTGGAATTTACCAGAACAAAATTGTCCCAATTAAGTTTAGTTCAATATTTTGAAGTAATGAAGAAGTGAAGATGTTGGATTGTATTTATATCAATTTTATCATGGTTTCACGTAGACACTGTCCACTTTTGGAGTGAGTATAAAACGACTTGACGTTAGCATGTAGGACATCACTCATATTTAGGCCCTTTTTGGTATAAAAGAAAGATTAGCTGGTTTTTTCGTTTAGATGTCTTCCATCTCCAAGTTGGTCACCATTTTTCCATGTATACCTTCCAAGTATTTTTAAAATAGCGTCTTATTTATTCGAATCAAATCATCTATACCACATAATGTCTTAAATAAAACTTTAAGCCCCGCTCTTGAAAGATAATTAACAATAATATTATGGCTTATTATATCAACACCCTAAAAATTGTTGAATAAATCTCATATACTTAATACACCCCACATTTGCTTTTTCAATGAAATTTTTTCTTAATACACCCCACATACTTCCCCATAATACCCTCACATCTCACATTCTCAATACACACCTTACATTTTCTACATGCATCCCATATTTTCTATACACCCCACATTTCTCAAATCTTATAAAGCTTTTAATTTGGACAAAAAATGCTGACTGAAATTTTGACAAAAGATGTCGCCTGGGATTTAAAGCATATGTGGGTTGTTTTCAATTCCACCATTAAAACCCATGTTGTCTGTTTTTAATATTTGGTGGTAATTTTAGGTGTTTATTTCTTCATGTAATCTCTGTGATCCTTACAAGATGAATATGAACATAGAAGCTTGAATAACGCAACAAAAGCAAGATTAAATAATTATTGATGTCGTTAAAATCACTAAAACAATAAAAATATGAAGTCTTACCTCATGTGAAGCTTCTGAAACATCAATTTCGTGTTTAATTCGTCAAAAATAATTTTTCTCATTCAACATGTTTGTAGTTTCATTGGTTAGGGTTTTGTTCAACAATGGAGGGTCGGAGGGATTTTGATAGTTGAAGAAGATAAATAATACATTAAAAGTTATTTGGGATGTATTTAGAATTTTTTTATTTTTTTTTAAACCTAATAAGGTCAAAATTGTCATTGCATAGTAGGGTAAATAAATTCTTTAATATTAAATTTTAATGTGGGGTGCATTCAATATTTTGTGGGGTATTAATATAAAAAGCCTTTTATTTGTACACACAAAACTGACACTTTTTAATAGATGTAAACCCTACCATCGTATATGAGATCCATCTGTATTAATTACTATGCAAGCAAATTTATTAGTTTTGTGTGCATAAATAAGATTGTCTCAATAATAAGGATAAATTGTCTTTTGATCTTTTGAACTATCACCCTTATTAAAATTGATTCCTTAAACTATTATTTGTGATAAATTAAGTACTTAAACCTTTTTAAAATAGACAATTCACCCAATGATTCATCCAATTTGTTGTTAGCATGTCTAGGGCTGAGCTTTCTGCCAATGACACAATTTTGTGTGAATTTTTTTCTTCTTTTAATTCGTCACTAATGCAGCTTCTTTTCTTTTCACCAATCGCAATTCAGGCCTCAACTTTTTGATAAGCTGTTTTTAAGAAGGGTAGTACTATCTATACATTTATTTTTATTTCTCACACATCATTCTTAATTTTCGGTCATTTGATTGAATGAATTGAAGAAGATCAAGGGCAAAAAATTAACAAGGATGTGTGAAAAATAAAAATGGGGTGTGAATAGCAATTTCCTTTTAAGAAAATGCATGAGGATGGTCTACATGTTTTTTGAGTGCAAGACTATACAAGTCTTTTAATATGCACCGTCCAAAACGATCCAAGGGCTATATTTCTTTATTCACCAATATTCCGCACCCCGTCCTTTCATTTTTCCGGTGGCACGGCTGCCGCCGTTGTCAATACCACTACCCACCCCGTCTCCCTTCCTTCCTCCAAGTTGAGATACATTGAAACCAAAACAAAATATTATTCAGTTAAGATGAAAGAGCAAAAAGGTGGCCAAGACGACAATGGTAGGCATCCCAATGAGACTTTTGCAGTCTTACCTTGAGGGCGGAGGAGGGAGGAGGAAGGATGATCTGCCATGGCCCATTGCATGTGGAAAAGGAAGGGAGGAGGGACGGGTGGGGAGGTGAAAAGTTGAAGTTTGGAGAATGAAATATTAAATACGTGGCATCGTTATAACCCTTGGATCGTTTTGGACGGTGCATATTAAAAGATTTGTACAGTTGCACTGAAAAAACACGCATAGAATCCCCAAACTAGCCCTTAATGGTCTACGTTGGAAATTAACAAGGGCAGTCAATTGAATGCGACCGTTTTTCTTCTTAATCCCTGTGTTTATGTTGTGTGTGCTTAATTTCCAGTCACTGGCGGGGCCAAGTTAAGGGCTGACCTGGGCTGTAGCCCAGGTAGCTTGTGGTGAAAAATAAAATTTTACATGTAATTTTGATTGATTTTCGAATGTAGCCCATCAAATATTTAGTCACTAATTCGAATTCTCTAGACTTAACTATATAAAATTATATAATACACTTCGCAAACTATCTCTTTTTCTTACATTATTTTTCTCATCACTTCTCTTGTACATGTACAAGTTTGGATTTGTTTAATTTTAACATGTATTAGTTTAATTACAAGTTTTTTTATTTATAAAGATTTAAATTTTTAAGCTAGCCCACCCGATAAAAAAATCCTAGCTTCCAGTTCCAAATCAAATGGTTGATTGGCCATTCCCTCCCTCTAACTCTTTGTGTTTAATGTTGCATAATAAAATAAGAAGAAATTGGGAGTAAATTAAAGAGACTCAAATGGAAGAGGAGAAAAAGATCATGCATTACAGCAGCTCTCAGAAGATACTGTTAGTAGGTGAGGGCAACTTCTCTTTAGCTGCTTGCTTAGCCACTGCATTTGCCTCTGCAAACAACATTGTAGCCACTTCTCTCGACTCCAAAGGTAATACGAGTGATAATCTATTTTATTTTTGCTATAGTGCAGTGAAAATCTACGCTAAGAATATCATTGACTTTCTTAAATTAAGAACATTTTATTTTTAGTGTGTGGCTTAAGGATCAAGACTGTTTAGTTTTTAGAGTCTCTTTCAAAGATTATTTGTGCAAAATATAGATCAAATCGACAATTGTTTAGTTGTTTGATTGTCTTCATTTTCATTTCAACGAACCATGTTTTTTTTTTCTTTCCACATTTTAGATTATCAAACATTATTTATTAAAAAAAAAATTTAGATATACTTTATTTTTTTGCAAAAATGACCCTTAAATGAGAACAAAAAATAGACGGTTTCCAATCGTTGAAATGCATTATAAGGTAGCCTTCAAAATAATGTCCTTAACTTACATACTGATATTTATATATATGTATATACCAATTTCTTGACTAAAATCCCTTCCATACCAATGAGTCATTTATGGAGAAGTACCCAAATGCAGTGAGGACTTTGAACGAGTTAGAGGGAAAGGGATTTGTAGTATTGCATGAAGTGGATGTAGATACCATGAGCCAACACCCTCTGCTAGCTGATAAACTATTACCCTCTGCTAGCTGATTAACCATATGATCGAATCGTCTTTAATTTTCCTCATGCGGGTTTCATCGGGATGAAAAGCCAGAGGT
This sequence comes from Cotoneaster glaucophyllus, assembly GCA_036320875.1. NCBI lineage: Eukaryota > Viridiplantae > Streptophyta > Magnoliopsida > Rosales > Rosaceae > Cotoneaster > Cotoneaster glaucophyllus. The sequence continues at coordinate 9,419,628 of CM070059.1, read as the reverse complement.
TTCAATTGAGTAAGTTTTAATACAGATTAGTTCTGTTGATGTGTAAATTGGTGAACTAATATGAAGAAGATTACAAGTTTTAATTAGTGTAATGCTTCAGCTCATAGGTTGAGCTTATGTGATTAAAATGTAATGTGTTGGTTAAGTCTCATAGCGCTTGATATGTGACAAGTGTTATAATCTCAGTGTAGTATAGAATGGATGGCTGAGATTGAACCTAGAGTTATATATATATATATATATATATATAGGGTAAATTACATAGTAGCCCCTCAGGTTTGAGGTCTATTATAACCTCATACAACATCTTTAAAACATTTCACTTTCATACATTTACTTATCATTTTATTTCAATTTCATACAACCGTTACATTTTCCATCCATTGATCCGTTAAGTGCTGATGTGGCAGCCACATTTGCGCCACGTGACTGCCAAATGTGTGCCACGTGGCAAAATAATAATTTTTTAAATTTTTTTTTAAAATCTAATCTTCCAAAAAAAAAAAAAATTCAAAAGGTGAAATAGAACCCACCCCCGTGACACCCCACCCCCCCCAAAAAAAAAACCCAGTAAGAAACAATTCTCGATATGGGAGTACCCAGGTTATGAAAATAAGAGAGGAGCTGGGATGTGTGATCAAACTTTTCCTATTGGAACGTGTAGCACCTTCAAATTTGCCAAGATGTTGTACCGTTCTACCACTTCTGGTTTCCACCTTGGCGATACTTCTTCGGGTCCATGGTCTGGATATTCTGGAATTAAGGGTCCTCACATGCAACTGTAAGCACACCATATCAAATTTGTTTTGTGATGATTTTGATTACTGTGTGTGGAGCAAAAAATAATCACAAGGCGACACGTGGACTTTCGGATTAAGGAGACAAAAATGCCCTTGAGGTGCATCAGAATTCCTACGTGCGAGCAGCCGGTAATTATCGTCGGTCAAGTCAAAAGCGCCCATAAAAGGTAAACAAATCCGAATTATTTCATCCATCCTCATTTAAGGCAATTATCTCATAAATCTACCAATTATCCCACATAAATGAAGATAATTGGCAAATTAATGGGATTATTCTTCCTTGATTTGTCAATTAAATGAGCCTTGAAGACCAAGAAAATACCTCAAAGGGCCGGCCCTCTCTCTCCAAAGAGAGGCCGGCCACTCCCCTTTTATTTCCCCTATTTTTCTTCCCTTTTCCTCCTTTTTAAGCCAATTATTCAATTACTCCTTATTACCCCTTTTCATAAATACAAATACATACCCCTTTTGGTTTAATTAGCCAATAAATAGGCTAATTAAACCTAGATCTCCCACAAAAACCCGAGATAGGCCGGCCACCCCTCCTCTCCTATAAATACTACCCCATTTTCTCACAAAACCGAATTCTAATCCTTTGGCAAAAACACTCTAAACACTTTTTCTCTCTAATTCTAACTTTGGCATCGGAGGTTCTTCGGCCAAAGCCCCCCCCATTCATCGTGGGCGCGTGAGGCTTTTGGCCTTAACCTAAGGTGTTGATTGTTTTGTAGGTGCAAAATCGTCCAAGACCGAAGAGGAGAAAATTTGCATCCACACTGTGTACACGAGCAAGCGAGTTGCATCGCGTGAGCCTAAATTTTTTTAGAGTCCCTCCATAAATAGGGCATTGAAAATGAGTATAATTTTGTACACGTGAAAGGAAATAAGTTCCCAGTCACCTTATATTTTTGGCTTCATATCTTCATCATTAACTTATTGTAACGGAACATTTTTCCCAACTCTTGTTTTTCTTGCAGGCCATTTTACACATGAAGTGACATTGACTGCTGGTAAGTAGTCTAGAGTACGCTTTTCGATCGATAGGCATTGGGATTCTTCATGAAACGTGAGTCCCCTTGTTTCTTTCCGTATAACTTCAGAAGTTTTACTTACCAGCTTAGTTTTGAAAGGATGGTCTTGTAATTTGATCATTAACTTGGCAGTACCTGGCTTTTTGTTGTATATGATTTTTAGTAGAAAATCAAAGACCAAGCTTTGTATGATGATATTTCTTTAGACAATTGTAGGATGATCCCAGTCAAATACATTATGTGGCTGTATATATTCCTATTCTGATGACGAACTGCAGTTTCTATTGATGTATTAATCTTGTGCCCTTTTGTATTACCTTTTGTCCAGCTACTTGATCCTCGAGTCTCTGAAAGGGTTTTACTTAGAGGGAATAGTTTTGCTCATCACCCTCAAGTGATGATGAAGCTCACCATGCTATTTATCACTCTTGAATATGTTTAAATTTCGAGATATGTGTAGAATATAGACACTAATCTCAAAATTTAAATTCATTCAATGATAATAAGTACGGTGGTGAGCATGAGCAAAAATGCTTAAGGCTACACTAGGGAAATTCAATTTGAAGATACTGAATATTCCATGAGTACTGGTTTTGTCATCTAAATTGAATTTTAGAATTGAAATCACTCTCATAAAATATGACTCAAATTTTACAACTTACTGTAAGAGTTTGATCCCTATAAAATTGGAAATTTGGAATCACACTTAGGGCCTTAGAAGTTGTTTTTGTTGGAACTTGATTTTCAGTAAAGAATATAATTTTATATATTCTCTACTCAAAGTCAAATTGCAAAAATACACAAACAAACACCTCAAAATAGTTATTTCTCTTGAATTTATCAGTCTAAACCCACGACTTCATGCCTATCCGCTCATGTGAAAGATTTGTGATGGGTCCATTAAGGGCTCGTTTACTAATATGTAATCAAGTTGAGGAGAACTGAATTGAGGATGAATTGGATTGGGGGGGGGAATTGAAATGGGGTGGAGTCAAATCAGATTCATGTTGAAACTGTTTACTAAAATTTCTTGGAATCGGAGTAGGAATCATATTTATTTATATAAGTTGTTTACTTAAATACATGAATTGGAATGAAAACTAATGTAATTACTAAATTGCCCATATTCCAAGTAGATGGTTTTTATATTTTTGATAATTTAAATAAAAAAATAAAAAATAAAAAAAATAAAAACTAACTTTGTGAAAAAGCTTTAAAAAGAATTTGTACGGTTTTTCAATTTTTTTTTTCAAAATGTCAAAAAGATATTTATGTAGTTAATAATATTAAAAAAACCGAGAACCCTTCTTGCTCTGCTTCCCCATCCCTCAATTATTTTTCTTTCACCTGAAGCCCAAACTACACCTCATCGCCCAATTCTTTTCAGCCATCCCCCAACTCTTTTCAGCCTCCCCTTCTTCTGATTCTCCCCTTCTTCTTCTTACTCCCTTCTTATTCTTCTTCTGATTCTCTTCTGATTCTTCTTCCCCATCAGCCAATTGTTTTTTCTTTCTCGTGAAGACCGCACTGAACCTCATTCCCCAATTCTTTTCAGCTTCTCTATCTCTTTTCTCCATCTTCTTATTCCCTTCTGATTTTTCTTCTCCTTTGATATTGGTCACTGCCTGCGGAGACACAGAGAAGCAGAGAAAGAGGTGGAAGGGAGACGAGATAAGGGTATTTTGGGTAGAAAAAAGGGATTCCAGATAAAGACTTTCTCCTGGAATTCAAATCTCATATATTGTTCGGAAGACTGATTCCGGGTATATTGGGAGTCTGATTCCCTATATTAGATGGGGTCCCACATATATTTCATTCCCTCAGCTGTTGGTAAACACTTGAATAACCTGGAAAGAGTGCAATTCTCATTCCTCTTGTCCCACTCCCCTTACGTAAACGGCCATATGTATAGAAAAAATGATACATGCGAAGAGATGGTCAAAAAGAGCAGTATTTTTGCCCGAGAATTGAGGTTCCAATCATAATGCATGATCAGGCCGGCCCTGAGAATTTGGGGGCCATAGGCGAGCCTTCAAAGTGGGCCCCTAAAGTTCTCGGACCTTCAACTTTTTGTATATTGGTATGTAGTAAAAAGAATTCACTAATTACATAAAAAGTCTATTTTTTCATCGAATATTATTAAAAATTAATATCAAAATGAAACAGATATACTAATATTACTTAAATATTACATGTCACATGTCTTTAGACGCAAATGCACTAAGTGTTTGTAGTCAAGAGTCTAAGATTGAGAGTGAAGAGCAATAAAACTTGATGACCAAGAGAGTAAAAAGCAATAAAACTTGATTGACGAATATAATAATTCAACAACGCCAAGTGGTTCTCTTGTGTTCTTTCTAAAATCAACATCACACTAACGAATCAAATTTTAGAATAACGTAGTTTAACAATAAATTATTGAAAAAGAAAATTTAACTTCAAAGTTTTGGTTACCTCAAATTACAATCTTTAGGACCAAGTGATAGTTGCTTAAACATTCAATAGAAATGGAAAGAATTGGGAAGTTGAAAGAAAAATGATTACAAAGGTATGATAATTCTGGTTTTTGTCATTTTTAGGTTATTTTCAAAAGCAAAAGAAAAGAAAAAATGCATTTGGACAGATTGTGGCTATTAATTTCACTAGCCTCTTGTCCCACGCGTAGGTGTGTGACAATTGGCCTTTGTATGTTTTTTATTTAAGAAACTCAAGTTTTTTCTATTTATACAATTTTATTTAAAATATTTTTGAAAATAGATAAGAAGTTAAACATAAACCACCCACTAACATGAAGTTTTCTTTTTCTTTTTTTCTAAAGTTGAAAATCTTAAATTCATTCAAAATTAATAATTGTTGAATTATTTTAACTCCTTTTAATTCTTGTAATTTTAAAATTTTTAAGGGGCAATTTATGATATTTTAAATGTTTCACTATTTTCGGGTGTTCCCTTTATATATATATATATAGATATGGAGTAAATAAATCTCACCCTTTCTATGATTTTTGTATGTTTGTTTTTGGAGGTTACTTTCAAAAGCAAAAGGAAAAAAAAAGGATTTGGCCGATTGAGACCATTAATTTCATAGATTTGAAAAAAAAAAAAAAAAAAAAGCAAAACCTAATGCCTACAAGAAGCTTCGAACTGCCCACCCCAAAGAAAACGTAGTGGCACCATTTCCACTGCACCAACAAGGTCATTGTGATGCTTTTTACGTTTTCTATATTTATATGTTATATACAGGATGTATAAAAAAAATTTGGGGGCCCCCCGAACTTAGGGGCCCTAGGCGACCGCCTACTCCGGCTACCCTTAGGGCCGGCCCTGTGCATGATTCACTGCACATATTAGCTTGGCTCATTATTGCTGAGATAATGGTTTACTTCTTCACATCTTTCATTCAATGCATTCAGAGTTATCGATAGACAAAGAATCATGGTATATACTTTCGTGTACTAGCTAAAGTTAAATATAATATATTTCATTCAAAAATCATGTGCAAAACAACATTACAAGCTATAAAATCCTAATTCAAGCGTCCACGACGATGTTTCATAGTCTGAAAATGTTCCATGATAGCATCATTACCAATACATGAAAAAACATCTTTCTCAATGTAAACAACTAAGTTGTCACTCAACCATTGATCTCCAATTTTGTTGCGAAGCAGACCCTTAATGATATTCATATTCATAGCGGAAAATGCTCTCTCCACTGAAGCGGTTGCAACCGGTAAAACCAAAGCCAATTGAACAAGCAAATATACATATGCAAATGTTCGATGCAACCTTTTCTCCACCATTTTCTTAGCAAGCTCATTAATCCCCCGCAATTGAGAAAAATCATTATCAGAACGCACAAAATGAATGTAAATATCAAGTTGATCTTGAAGTGGCGATCTATCTCGATCTGTGAAATCTTTAGGATACATCTGAGCAAGGCAAACAAACTTCTCTTTATCAAAAGCTACAAATGAATCATTCGGACTCAAACATGCCAAGAAAATAAGCAATTCGGTATTATCTTCAGCGAAGCGATCATCTAATTTTGTAAGTTGAAAATCAATGATCTCAAAAAAAGAGCTCCACTTTGTAATGATGACGATTGGTCTTTCCTGAAGCCTTACGCAATGACTTCCCCTTAATGACATATAAATCATCCATATTAGGCACCTCAATTTCGTGTTCAACACAAAAAGATTATACTTTATCAACCAAAAGATCAAATTTTTCATCATTCATCATGCAACCTAGTTGTTCTTTACATGTCTTGACTAAAGCCATTGCATTCACAACCTCTTGTTTTTTTTTCCCGCAATGCTTGTGACAAATCGTTTGTAACTCCTAATATGGATTTCATCAAAAAGAGGAGGAACACAACCTCAAAAGATTGTAAATGATGAGCAACAAGAGCTAATTGTAGTTGATGAGGAAAACAATGAACATAGAATGCACAACTTTCTTCATCCAAATTTTTTTTTTAAAGCCATTGAACTCACCTCTCACATTACTCGCACCATCATAACCTTGACCTCGTAGGTTTGAGTAGCTCAAATCATGTAATTTCAAGAACTCATTAATGGACTCCTTTAGTTTACTTGAAGTTGTTTCGCTAACATGTTGGACTCCCACGAACCTTTCAATTTCTTGACCTTTGTTGTCCACATAACGCAAAATCACCGCCATTTGCTCCTTTATTGAAATATCACGTGATTCATCTACCATTATAGAAAAGAATTTACTTTCTTTCACTTCTTTCATAATAGCTTTAATAGTTTCGAAGGCACATGAATTGACAATATCTTTTTGAATTTAAGGAGCTATTAGCTTGAGATTTCTCGGAGCATTTTCCAACACAACTTCCTTTATTTTCTTATCATGATCTGCAAGGAATTGCAAGAGCTCTACATAATTCCCCCTATTATTCGAAGTGTCACTTTCACCGTGGCCACGAAAAGGAAGGTCTTGTCGCAACAAGAACTTAGTGCAATCTATTCATGCATTCAAGCAAAGACGATATTTCATACTCTTCTTCTGACTGTTTGATCACAAATGCTTCAATATGTGTCTTTTGGTTCATTAGATAACTAGCCGCTTCTCTAGCTTTATTGTGGAAACTATCAATAGGACCAACATGTTTGTCAAAACATTCTCTTGCATTCTTCCATTTCTTAAAGCCTACCCCAGTGAAGGCATTGCTTCCTAATTGTGAAAAGTTGATTTTAAAGAGATAGCAATGAAGACAAAATGCCTCATCTTTAGATATACTATACTCCAACCAATCATATTCTTCAAACCACGAAACAACAAATCGTCGCTTTTTCTTTGCATGCAAAGTGTATGGGAACTCATACTTTGTAGGCTGTCCCATTTGCAAATATGCTCTTCGGACATCATCTTGAATATTAGAAGGATAGTCCTTCATTTGAATTCTTTTTCCCGGGTCTCTCTCAAGATTATTAAAATCAATGTCACACTCATTTTGTCTTGAGCTCGAACTACCCGAACAAGTAGATGGTGCTATTGGCTTTGGCTTGAAAATCCTTTCCATATTTCTTATTTCTAAACTACACATTTAACCAAAAACACAAAACATATACCAATCAACCAATAAACAAAACTTCCGTCTAAATTTCAATGATAAAATAAGTATACAAACATAAAACATATCAATAATAGACTAAAAATCTCCACCGATATCTAATATAATTTAATTGAGATTAGATTAGAATACCAAAAAACTTACTTGAATTTTGAACCAAATAGTGGTGGCTTGGAGAATTGAAACAAGTGGAGGTATGATATTAGAGTAATGTAATTATAATATGAGATTGGGTGGGATTAGAAATTTAGGGTTTTGGGTGAATATAAGAAAGATGGGGATTAGGGAGAAAAGCAGAGGAACGGGGAAAGGAAAAGGGACTCTCGGGGAAAGATGACCCATGTGGGGCTAGGCTTTAAAAGACTATGGAATCATGGACAAATGGCACCGTTTGTCTCATTGGCATTTTTTAGAAAAAAAAAATTAAACAAATTGGCCAAATCACTGCGTTTTGGACCAATTTTTGAAAAGGCTCTGTTTTCTTTTTTATCCAGTTCTCCCCCGTTGTCTTCTTCTCCGTTGCAAGCTGCAACTTGCAGCACATACCTCGTGTTCGAGTACGAGGGGTCCCCCGGAAAGTTTCTAGCAGCATTTTAGGATCGTCAAGGGGTCCTGGGACCTCCCAAGTCCCTCTATAGATCCGCCTCTGGGTGGAGATCATATAAATCTGGTATCCTAGTAGGTAAACTTGAGGGGAAAAGGGAGATTACTTTAGGCTTTGTTGATTTACTACGTGCTGATTTTGTTGAAAAATATCGAAGCCACGATATTTATTGCACTCAAGATTAGGTTTCTCTACCAGGTGTTTTGCATGTGAGGGGTTATTAACGTTTGGCATATGCCTACTCTGGCCGTGATCTTTGGAGTTGATTACAAAACTAATACAAAAAGGCAACTGCTATTTAGTGGTCTAGTGGTATTCCTCTTCACTTGTAAGTATGAGGTCTTAGATTTGATTCTCGCTAAAGGCGAATTTGAACCAAACTATTGTTAGTCTATTGTGAGGCTAAACCCATCTCCTCTCACTTAGTATAATTATATCGTTTGTTGAAAAAAAAATAAAAATAAAGGTCAAATGTTAATTTGATGGCTGACGTGGCAATGTCAGATTTTCTTTTTTTCCAACTGATACTTTTTCTTTTGTTATAAATGATATTTGTAGGACCCATTTGAAAAAAAATTAATTAAAATAAAATTTTAAGATCTATAATTGATGCATTAATGGGACCCATACAATAGGGAATTGTTATTGGCACTCCAAAATTATCATTTTACACTCCAAACTTTTCATATTTAGAAATAAAAATACACTTGTGAGGAGTGTGGAATGCGATTTTTGGAGTGCCAATAACACTTCTCCATACAATAAAATAATTATAAATGATTTGACATCACATTTTCTCATATGTCAAATTTGGATTTGGATCCCATCCAGATCTAAACTGTGGGGATCATAGGGATCGTCACATTTTAGTCATTCATCGTGCATTACGCGGTTAGATATCATTTGATTTTTTTTATTTAAAATTAAACACAAACAGTACCTGATAAAAACTTACCGCATGATGTACGATGAATGGTTAGGATGTGGGGTTCCCTAGGATCCCCACAAAGTGGATCCAGAGAGGATCCTCTTCCGTCAAATTTGACATATAAAAACTCATATGTCAATCCACATAGAATTGACATATAGGTTGGAGCTTGCTCCTACCTTCAAATTTAATTATATAGTATTCCACTTAAGATTTGACATCTCTTTTGGAGATGGTCTTATCATGCATTCTCTCTTACAAGTTGTGGAAACATTAGGGAAAAGTCAAGGTTCCACGAGTTCATAATCACACTTTTAAACTGCCAATAAGAATTTTGATAAAAAGTTATCTAAGCTAGTTTGAGTTCGTCTACTTTTCTTTTTCCCTTCAATTTAATTCTTGGTATCTTTTTTATTTCCTTTAACATAGACATGCATCATCAACTATAGTACTATCATGTACTCACATTTCGATTTGACTCAATCAAAAGATGTATAGTGTTTTTTTTTTTTTAAGTCCAAAAAAAATTAAATAACATGTTTGTTATTTTTTAAAATAATAAAACGTGTTTAAGTATTATTGGGCCAAAATAAAAAAGCCAGTATATAAAGTAGGATGCATTGAATTTAGATTTTGAAATTGATGTCCATCTATTACATAGATCTTGAAATTTTAAAAAATTTAACTCTTCTAACGATGATAAATTAGGTAGTGAGCATCACCATCTCTCAAAGGTAGTGAACAAAAATATTTCTTATAAATACTTACTAATTAGTACCTAAGTATCTAGCTCATAGGCGCACGGATTCACAAGAGTTGAGCATGATTTGTAGTTTTCCAATTTCCAACAGGGAGACCCTACAATTACCAACATACGAGCACATACATGTAAAGCCTACAAATTTGGAGTGATAAATGGTAATTATTTAAATCAAATGGGGAGCCTAACAGTTGCCCCATCCTGCAACTCCATATATTTCAACGATCAAGTAAACAATTCTAAGAAATTTCAGATTAAAAAAAAAAGAGACAAATGGAAGAGGGTAAACAAGAGAAACGGATAAAACCTTACAGTAGTTCTCAGAGTATACTTTTAGTGGGTGAGGGTGACTTCTCCTTCGCTGCCTGCTTAGCTAAAAAATTTGGCTCTGCTGCTAACATGATTGCCACTTCTCTCGACTCCAAAGGTAACATTTTATTCTACTTTTTTATGTAGCGGTGGTGTTGTTGTATTAGATACTTCTTCCTGGCTGATTAATCAATCCTTTCAATTATCCTTTGCATTCATGCTAATTAATTTTCAGAGTTGTTGTTCTCTAAGTATTTAAGTGCAAAGAGCAACGTGAAGGAGTTAGAAGACAGGGATTGCTTAATACTGCATGAAGTGGACGTCCACACCAAGAGGCAAAACCCTCACCTGATTCATAAATTATTTGATCGGATCGTGTTTAATTTTCCTCACGCTGGTTTCTTTTACCGTGAACACGAAAAGTGCCAAATTGAGTAAGTTTATATATAACCTTAACGTTTGAGAAGTACCAATAGACTAAAAGCTCTAGTTATATTCCTTGTTATTTATACATGAAATAATACTGCATGCATTGCACTTTCAGGCTTCATCAAAATTTGGTTACAAACTACTTCAAGAGTGCGCATAAAATGCTGACCAACTGTGGAGAGATTCAGGTGACACACAAGACTGCACATCCTTTCAATGAGTGGAAGATTGTAGAGTTGGCAGAAGAATTTGGGCTGCATTTGGTTGAGGAAGCAGAGTTCTCACTATATGATTATCCTGGTTATTTAAACAGGAGAGGAAGTGGGATCAAATGCTCTATGGAATTTCCTGTGGGAAAGTGTAGCACCTTCAAGTTTGCCAAGCAATCTGCAAATAATGAACCTTGAGGCCTTATCTGACTGTTGATTTTTGTCGTTGTTTTCGTTAAGACGTTGGAATTTACCAGAAAAAAATTGTCCCAATTAAGTTTACTTCAACATTTTGAAGCAATGAAGATGTTGGATTGTATTTATATCAATTTTATCATGGTTTCACGCAGACACTGTCCACTTTTGTAGCGAGTTTAAAACGACTTGACGTTAGCATGTAGGACATCACTCATATTTAGGCATTGTTTGGTATAAAGGATTAGCTGGTTTTTTCTTTTATAGTAATGCCTCCTATTTCCAACTTGGTCACCATTTTTCCATGTATACCTTCCACGTATTTTTAAAATAGTGTCTTATTTATTCGAATTAAATCATCTATACCATATAATGTCTTAAATTAATAAAACTTTAATCCCCGATCTTGAAAAATAATTAACAATAATATTATTTGTACACACAAAACTGACACTCTTTAATAGAAGTAAACCCTACCATCATATATGAGATCCATCTGTATTAATTACTATGCAAGCAAATTTGTTAGTTTTGTGTGCATAAATAGGATTGTCTCAATAATAAGGATAAATTATCGTTTGATCTCCTGAACTATCACCCTAGTTAAAATTGATCCCTTAAACTATTATTTGTGATAAATTAAGGATTAAACTTTTTAAAATAGACAATTCACCCAATGATTCATCCAATTTGTAGCTAGCATGTCTAGGGCTGAGTTTTCTACCAATGACACAATTTAGGCCGAAATTTTTTTCTTTTAATTCGTCACTAATGCAACTTCTTTTCTTTTCACCAAACGCAATTTAGGCCTTAACTTTTTGAGAAGTTGTTTTTAAGAACGTTAGTATTCATACACTTATTTTTACTTATCACACATCCTTCTTAATTTTCGATATTCTGATTGAATAAATTGAAAAGATCAAGGGCTAAAAATTAACAAAGATGTATAAGAAGTAAAAATGAGGTGTGAATAGTAATTCCCTTTTAAGAAAATGCCTGAGGATGGTCTGCATGTTTTTTGAGTGCAAGACTATACAAGTCTTTTAATATGCACCGTCCAAAACGCTCCAAGGGCTATATTTCTTTATTCACCAATATTCCGCACCCCGTCCTTTCTTTTTCCCGGTGGCACGGCTGCCGCCGTTGTCAATACTAGTATCACCCCGTCTCCCTTCCTCCCTCCCAAGTTGAGATACATTGAAACCAAAACAAAATATTATTCAGTTAAGATGAAAGAGCAAAAAGGTGGCCAAAACGGCAATGGTTGGCATCCCAATGAGACTTTGGTAGTCTTACCTTGAGGGCGGAGGAGGGAGGAGGAAGGATGATCTGCCTTGGCCCATTGCATGTGGAAAAGGAAGGGAAGAGGGACGGGTGGGGAGGTGAAAAGTTGAAGTTTGGAGAATGAAATATTAAATACGTGGCATCGTTATAACCCTTGGATCGTTTTGGACGGTGCATATTAACAGACTTGTACAGTCTTGCAATAAAAAAAACATGCAGAGAATCCCCAACCAGCCCTTAATGGTCTACGTTGGAAATTAACAAGAGCAGTCAATTGAATGCGACCCTTTTTCTTCTTAATCCCTGTGTTTATGTTATGTGTGCTTAATTTCCAGTTCCAAATCAAACGGTTGATTGGCCATTCCCTCCCTCTAACTCTTTCTATTTAATGTTGCATAATAAAATAAGAAGAAATTGGGAGTAAATTAAAGAGACTGAAATGGAAGAGGAGAAAAAGATCATGCACTACAGCAGCTCTCAGAAGATACTGTTAGTGGGTGAGGGCAACTTCTCTTTTGCTGCTTGCTTAGCCACTGCATTTGCCTCTGCAAACAACGTTGTAGCCACTTCTCTCGACTCCAAAGGTAATATCAGTGATAATCTATTTTATTTTTGCTATAGAGCAGTGAGAATCTACGTTAAGGATATCATTGACTTTCTTAAATTAAAAACATTTTATTTTTAATATGTGGTTCAACGATCAAAACTGTTTAGTTTTTAGATTCTCTTTCAAAGATTATTTGTGTAAAATATCGATCAAATCGACAATTGTTTAGTGTTTGGTTGTCTTCATTTTCATTTCAACGAACCATGTTTTTTTTTCTTCCACATTTTAGATTATCAAACATTTATTCATTAAAAAAAATAAATTTAGATGTACTTCTTTTGTTTTTTGCAAAAATGACCCTTAAATGAGAACAAAAAAATATAGACGGTTTCCAATCGTTGAAATGCATTCTAGGGTAGCCTTCAAAAGAATGTCCTTAACTTATATACTGATACTTATGTAAGCACTATATAATCACCATGAACCAAAGATCATAGACATGCCATTAAGCCACGAGAACAAGAACATCAATTAGAGTTAATAAAGACAGAACACAAGAAACGTACCTGCAGCAGCTGATGAAGATGATGAAGCCATATTGGCCTATTAACAATTAACCTTCTCCCCTTTAACAATAACCAGTATGCTCTCTGAGAATAGGTCTAAGATATATATGAGCCGTGTATTGCAAGAGCAGTGGCTAGTGTTTATATATTCACTATAATCGTTACTGTTCTCCTATTAGAATCAGTATAGGACTCAATTATTCCATATGTATAAACACAATCCCAAGCCATGTTCAAGTCACCAATACTTAAACCGTCATAAGTACTCTCAATCCTACAAGAATTAGGATTACTTACAGCCTGTTAATTTAGACTTTTCCATATCAATTCATAAACTACAACCAGACAGAATGTCAATTTCATACTCATATTCTAACAATTTATATATATATATATATATATATATATATATATATATATATATACCAATTTCTTGACTAAAATCCCTTCCATACCAATTGTAGAGTCATTTATGCAGAAGTACCCAAATGCAGTGAGGACTTTGAACGAGTTAGAGGGAAAGGGATGTGTAGTATTGCATGAAGTGGATGTAGATACCATGAGCCAACACCCTTTGCTAGCTGATAAACTATTTGATCGAATTGTCTTTAATTTTCCTCATGCGGGTTTCATCGGGATGGAAAACCAGAGGTTTCAAATTGAGTAAGTTTTAATACAGATTAATTCTACATGAATCAAATGTGGAGTGATGCATTAGAGCGATGAATTTTTCAGGTTGCATCAAGATTTGGTCATGCGATTCTTCACCACTGCGTGTGAAATGCTGACGGCAAGAGGAGAAGTTCATGTGACTCACAAGACCGCTCATCCTTTCAGCAACTGGAACATTGTGAAGTTAGCAGAAGAGGTAGGGTTATACCTGGTTGAGGAAGCACCTTTCACGCGAGCGGATTATCCAGGTTATCTCAATAAGAAAGGAAGCGGGAGAAAATGCAACCGGACATTTCGCGTTGGACAGTGTAGTACTTACAAATTTGCCAAGCTACCTCTTCAACTTCTGGTTCTTGGTTCACCTTCTTGAATTCTTGATCTGATTGGGCTCTCTCGTCTCTGTTCTTCACCATGTATACTGTTTTCTTTTCTTACTTGTTAAACTTTGATATGGGGTATCACAGCAACAAGTCAGCAAGTCCATTTGATCATTTCTCTATACTGAGTTTTCATTTATCTCGAGATCTTCCTTCTTGAAAGATCCAACTACTTGATGGAAGACAATTCTTCACGTTCACTGTAGATCCGAATGGTTCCCGAGGAATAGCCTAGTGATGAACTAATGACTGCACTTCGAAGGCCTTTCTTACACCAGTTATACTTTCAATCTCTTGTGCTCCACCTTGCAAATAGAAAACACAGAAAAAATGTTGATTTAGGAACGAGTACCACACAACTAAAACAAACTAACAAGACATGAGCAGAACTTACGTCGTCACCAATGTGAGAAAGAAGTCATTTTAGTGAATTGGGGTTTTGTTTTCATTGCCTGTTAGGTATTAAGGTTAGCTCTCTATAAATACGATGAGTTGCATCTTTGGTTGATAATAAGTCTATCAAGATATAGTCCTGGCCGTCATGGCCGTCTTTATTTTCCGTCAATAAAATAATATTCGTAGTTTAGTTATCATTTTGTTTGTTTGCGTACTAAAATTTTCAACTCCTATGAGATACCAATACACGAAATATAAAATCCATTCAAGTCCATTCAACATCTAACGGTCATATACAACTAAAAAAATAAAATAATTAGCGTATTAGGTTATGAGGTCTACTACTCAACATTTGGTATGTCTAGGAACCTTTTAATTTTTCTTACCTTTGAATTCATAACTAGTTTATTTGCCAAGTAGTGAAAAGACAATTGGACAAGTGGTTAACAACTTGGAGCCACTATAGGATCAAAGTGTAGCAGTCATGCACGAGCTCTTGGCAATATGCTTAGAAACATACAACATAAATGTCATTAAAAGGTTTTAAAATGCGTTAGACGGTAATTAGGCGACTTGCAGGAGCTTAGCGTTGAGATATCTAAGCGGCGTTAGGCAATGATTTTTAGAACAACATTTAATACTAATCACGCGCTATCATGTAATTTAACTTGGACAATACTTGGGTCCTCACCGGGGAGGACCCAATGTACTGATTTTACCATTGAAAAAGTGACACTTGTCCATTTTTTTCCTATTTCAGATTTTTTTATTCTATTTCAGATATTGGTGGGTCCTTTTAATGACACATGGCTTGATTTGATTGGGTTAAATGATAAATTCAGTACATTGGGTCCTCCCCGGTGAGGACCCAAGTATTGTCCATTTAACTTTTGTATTTTACAATACGAATTGACTTAAAGCACCAATGTTGTGACATAGTGTATACAAAAAAAGGACAAGGAAGAAGGGGAGACTAGGATAGACTTGAAGATGAGTCCAAAGAAGCCATCAATTTGGTGATGCTGTTTGGTGAAATGAATATTTTTGTGATCATAGGCTCATGCATTTACCTTCCATCATATCACAATTTGCCACTTTTCTCAATCTCACAAAATCATCCAACACTTTGAACCTCTCCTCAACGATAAGGAGGAGTCCACAGCCCCCCACACAAACCACCCAATAGATCCCGTTGTTCTTCTCCTCCACATCTCTCCCAATATACACAGTTGGAAAAACAACCACATTAACCTTTCATCTCACTCAGTCAACCTCGTTTACTATCCCACACCTCCACCAACAGCAATGGCCTCCACCACCGCACCCACCACCTTCTCCCTCCTCCACTCCGCCACCGCCTCCACCTCCCGCACCCGCGCTTCCCTCTCCCACGTCTCCCTCTCCTCCTCCCTCAAACCCACCGCCCTCCGCCGCCTCGGCTTCTCCGCTGCCGACCCCCTCCTCGCTCTTCAAGTAGCTTCCAAAGTCCGATCCTTTGGCTCCGGCAAAGGGGTCAGAGGCGTCGTTGCGATGGCGAAGAAGAGCGTCGGGGACCTTACCGCGGCGGAGCTGAAGGGGAAGAAGGTGTTCGTCAGGGCTGACTTGAATGTGCCTTTGGATGATAGCCAGAACATCACTGATGATACTAGAATCCGCGCTGCTATTCCCACCATTAAGCATTTGATTGAGAAAGGGGCTAAAGTCATCCTTTCCAGTCATTTGGTATGTTTGTTACGTGCTATTTGTTACTGGGTTTTGCTTGTTTCCTCTGTTTATATGGTTTCTTTGTCAACTTTGGTTCTGTTAGTTAGCTCACTTTTTTCCCTTTTGATTTGATTCGGAATTGGGCTGAAGTCGAAATCTTTCGATATGTGCTATGTCTCTTTCAAAAATGTATGAGCTTTGAGTTGTGTTTTTGGCCTTTTGAGATTTGAATGGTTTGTGTGAGATTCTGGATTTATTTTGGGGCTTGATTTTGGTCCCATTGGTTTATTTAGTTTTTACAGTTTTATTAATGTACTAATTTGGTAGCTTTTTTCTCTGTACTTGTTACAATGTGGATTTCCAAAATCATTTTCCCTCATTGGTTGGAAATTTTTGTTTCCGACGGATGAATTTGATAGTTCTGTTTGGGATTTAGACTATTAGTTGCACTAACACTACCAAGAACAGATGGGGTTTATGTCTTCATTTTCCGATTTGATGTTTGGGCAGATCTCATCGGTTATTGAGTGATGTCATGCAATAAATCTCTGGTTTTTCTTTAAGCGCAGGCTTTTTTCATCGCCCATCAAGAATATTGTTGTAGATTTCAGTGTTGATGGTTGGGGGCCTCGGGCCTATGTTTTCAACTTTTATGGTGCTTTATGATTCTGTCTTTGTTTGTACTTTTGGCATCTGTTTGTTGCCAAATACAGTGGTATGATGCAAGTTGAATCAATGTGCATTTTATTTCAGGGACGACCTAAAGGTGTGACCCCAAAATTTAGCTTGGCACCTCTTGTACCTCGGCTATCGGAGCTTCTTGGCATTCAGGTTTACATTTTTATTGAAGAGAAAATTGTATAAGAAGAAAAATCAAAATGGCAGTGACGACGGGTGTATATTGAAACTGATTTTTTGCTACTTCTACTTTTGTTTGCCTATTGTAACTGAAACAGGTTGTCAAAGCTGAGGACTCTATTGGTCCTGAAGTAGAAAAGCTGGTGGCTTCACTTCCTGAAGGTGGTGTTCTTCTTCTTGAAAATGTGAGGTTTTACAAGGAAGAAGAGAAGAATGATCCTGAGCATGCAAAGAAGCTCGCCGCCTTAGCAGATCTTTATGTCAACGATGCCTTTGGGACAGCACATAGAGCTCATGCCTCAACTGAGGGAGTCACAAAGTTCTTGAGGCCATCTGTTGCTGGTTTCCTTTTGCAGAAGGTGAGGCTTCCCATTCTTGTTTCTGCTGTATCATTGACCTTAATAATCTGCAGACCTTTCCAATGCTTCAAGGAATACAGATTTCATAATTTGAAGCCTTAGTTATAACTTATAACTATTCAAGCTACCGTAATATTTAGATTCAAATATGCAACTCATGCTGGCTTGGGTAATTGGACTGTTATTGTCACTCTTGCAGAGAGTTTACACATTAGTAATTGCTAAGATGTCTTACTAATTTAAAATCACGATTTCCAATTTCTGTTTACTTCCTAACAAAAACGTGACATTACAAATGTGATCAAGTCTCAGCCCAACACCGTCCTCCCCGTTTTTCTGTATTAATTCCTGGTTTAAATGTTAACGCTTAGTTATTCTTCTTAGGAACTTGACTATCTCGTTGGGGCAGTATCAAGCCCAAAAAGACCATTTGCTGCCATTGTTGGTGGTTCAAAGGTCTCATCCAAGATTGGAGTGATCGAGTCGCTTTTGGAGAAGGTTGATATCTTACTTCTTGGTGGAGGTATGATTTTCACATTTTACAAAGCACAGGGTCTCTCAGTCGGTTCATCTCTGGTGGAAGAAGATAAACTAGAACTTGCTACATCACTCATGGCAAAGGCCAAGGCAAAAGGAGTGTCTCTTTTGCTGCCCACTGATGTCGTAATCGCAGACAAGTTTGCCCCTGATGCAAACAGCAAGGTACATAATCTTAATGTACATTTACAACTTGATTCTTAGGATTCTTCGATTTGCTTCTATCTTCTTGCTGGAAACTAGTTGATTCAACGTCAGCAATAATATTGTGTGTTTATGTTTAACTTTGATCAGCACTTCATGTGAAAGAAATGACAAATTGGTTTTGTACTTGCAGATTGTTCCAGCTTCAAGCATTCCTGACGGGTGGATGGGATTGGATATTGGTCCAGACTCTATTAAGACATTCAATGATGCACTGGATACCACTAAAACCATCATCTGGAATGGACCGATGGGAGTGTTTGAGTTTGACAAGTTCGCAGAAGGAACCGAGGTATGCAAGAGTCTTTTTTCTGGTGTTCACTTTTTGTTCATCATCCTATTCGTTACTGATATGTGCGGTTCCTATACATCTTCTTACGAATGCATACTGAGTGGATAAGTGTTATCTTGTAACGTAGTCAACATCTATCTCTAGATCCACAAGAGATGAGATGGTCAGATATATAGTTCTCTAATCCGTTTGCACCATTTACCTAAGTTTAGTTTAATGTATTTGACCGTGTCGTAGATTTGTGTTGTGTGAGGGAACTCTTTAGCTTCTCTCACCCATTATGATTACTTTCCCCGGTTATATGAATGTGATGTGTGGGTGGTGATTTAAGTTGCAACTCTTTCTTTGCAGTCTGTTGCAAAGAAGCTTGCGGAACTTAGTGGGAAGGGAGTGACAACAATCATCGGAGGTGGAGATTCTGTGGCAGCCGTGGAGAAAGTAGGAGTCGCTAGTGTGATGAGCCACATATCAACTGGTGGTGGTGCGAGTTTGGAGTTACTGGAAGGCAAAGAACTTCCTGGTGTACTTGCTCTTAACGAAGCCACACCAGTTCCTGTGTAAGAACAATCTTTTTTCCTGTATTTTTTTCCGTGCCCACCATGTTGGTGTTTCATTCGAGTCTGTAAACGAGAAATGGCATGTAGGAAGATGTGAGTTCGAGTTGTGAATGTCTGATGTTACCTTCAATATAAGGTTCCATTATGTCCCTATATAATGTTTACATAAGAGATGGCGGGGAGGGACAAATGCAGCTATCCGAGCAATCTAATAAATTTGTTAACCCCTGCGCCCTACGGATTTGGTTTCCGATTCTAAGTTACAATTTTCCAAGCTGCGAAAATAAAACATTCAACGGACTGACAACTACAATCTTCATAAATGTAGTTAGTCATTTGTTTTCAGGCCAAAAAAATAAAAGTTCAAAACCTACGTTGTTCGTCATGGTATATAAAGGATGCGTACGGATTTTATTCTTTATTCTAAAACTGGAATTTTTAGTTACTTTGCAGCCATACGTTGTTCGTTAGCCCCAAGATATTGGTCTCTAACCAAAAAAGTGCTTGAGCTTGAGAAGCTTCTAGTCCAGTGGGTCCATAAAACTTATTAGGATAAGCGGTATTATTGAACTAAACAAAGCAACAAGCAATAAAACCAAAAACGGATAGAGCAACTAAACTATAAGACAAGTACGTCTGTTCAGATCATACAAGTGCACGGCGTGCCCATGCAAAGGGTTTGGTTAAGATATGCCAGATTCCACCAAGTATACAAATGGAACCTAACCATACAAGCGAGGTTCAAACGAGGAAAGGCTTACGGTGGTCATGTACTCTGCTGTATGTGAAGAAATGATGCCAACATATCTAGATAAATACAGCTGTTCACATTTCAATCTCATAACCTGGTGGGAACCATGACATTGGAACTCACCTTAGCAGCAAACAAAGAAAACTAAACAAAATCACCAAAGATTGAACCGAACTAAGGATCTAATCACTTCATAGTCGTAATGGGTCACAATTTTGTGAAAGTGAATTCCTTTCGAAATCACTATTGTTCTCAACCTCATCACGGCGTCGAGTACCTCAGAACAATGAGGATAGTATATAATATGCGAACTCAATAACATTAGACCGAAATTTATAATGTATGACTACTACCTCCTTGGCATGAGAAATAAACGAAAGCTCCTTTGATTTCCAATAGTCCCTTTTTAACCATAGGCACTGAAAAGACAGACAATCAAGTAAATAGAATGAAAACAAAACACCAACGAAATAAATACGAGTTTGCGAACCATAACGTGAATCATTTTGCTGAATTTGTGTAGTGTAGTCTTACCTCAAGGGTATCTGGGTCCAAAAAAAGCAATTTAAGCTTGCGGATGCTACAAAGAAAATCAAATAACACATCAAAGTTGCAGTTCCAAGGGGACGAACAAATCACAGCCTTCTCCAAAAACATTAAGTTTCCAAGATTTTGGCGATTCGAAATTTCCCCAATCCATTCCAAATACTTAAGATTCGGAGCAGAAATGTTGACCAATCTGTTTGTCTTCCTCCCAGTCGGTTCAACAAAATGTAATTTTTCAAGTCTGTCACCAGAGATGTTTACATGGCATCCTTCGTTGTATTCATGAGACTGATAGCAAAATGATTCCAGAGATGAGCTTTCGATGACAAGGTTGTTGACCCCAACACAATCTTCAAGAAGTAATTCCTTCATGGATGTGCAGCAACCTGAAATCCACTTCAAAAGTCGATCACCATCATTCTTTATCGAAACATCTTTTAACCTCATGCATTCGAGATTAGACGAAAAATCCATGGAGGGCACAACACTAATGTTGCAGATCATGTCCACAGTTAAAGACTTCAACGATTTACAGTCCAAGAGGGAAGCAGGAAGCTCTCCAAACGTATTATTAGGAATGACAACAAGATGAATCACTTCAACATTGCACCTCACTGCAATTTCAATCCATTCCCTCATGAGGAAATAAACATCACAGTCATCATCGTCGTCGTCGTCACCATCATCAACCCAAAGGTCCCAACGAAAACGAAAGCATTGTATCTTATGATGCACCCCACGTTGAACGAAGAACCTACTCAAGGAATCCAAAACCCTTTCGTTCTTCAGACGAGTGGATGTATCCACACCAGATAAGTCATGAAAATTCAAGTACGGGGTCGATATATAAAACTCTCTGCATCTTTTGGACAGACAGCCAACCCTAGTGAGCTCTTTGAAGTTGAGGCGAGACAAAATATCATGAGCGATCTCGGTTGGGAGATTACTGAATCTATCTATCCTACTTCTTTTTCTTTTTCGGTTGCGATGATTGGTACTGCGAGCATGCTCACAACTTGCAGTCGTCATTGAAAAAGCAAAATACAATCGCCGTTTCACGTACGGGAAAAACAAAACCACTCAACTATATATGTTGTAGGTGGAATTAGAGTTTCTGTAACCGAGAAAAAAAAAAAAGGAATTAGGGTTTTTGTAGCCGAGAAAAAAAAGAATAATTGGAACAATTTGTCTAAGTTTTGGTACTAAATATTTGTGAATATCGATCCTTGAACATGATGTGATAACGTGGAGTGTATTCAATAATATGTAGAATTTGAATAAAATAATTCAGGTATTTGACAAAAAAAAAAATCCATGTATTTATATCTTTTAATTTTTTTTTATTTTACCCTTATCTCTTCCTTGAAATTGTCACTCAGTAATTACAATTGTTATAAAAAAGGTAATGTTAGAAAGACCAATACCAAATTTTATAAATCATATGATGGGGTTGGATTATTTATTATTATTAAGTGTTGATCAAACATAAATGTCAATTGACCCCATGATTACCACAACCTCGCGCAGTACACTCCTCCCACATACCGATAGGGTAATACTATTGGATCAGATATCCAATAATCCAACAATTCGGATATGGATTTTGTAGCGAAAGATCCATCGGGGTTGAATATTTTTCTTTTCGGATCAGATATCAGATATAAGGTGCTCCACACATTTTGTGTGCAAAATTTTGAAATTTTATGGAGCAAATGAGGAGAGAAATGTGAGTTAATTTGTTTTTCTTTTATTGAATTCGTTTTCATTTTTGACGGAGAGACGAGAGAGGGGAAAGGAAACTTAGGATTTAGAGACAGCAGTGGGGTGGGATGATTTGATGACATGAGTGAGGAAAGGAAAAGGAAAATGATCAAATTAACTTATGTCTGTTATTTTTTTCTAATATTTGAATTAAAGGGAACTTTAACGAAAAGTTTTCGATATTGTTCACTTCACATTTTTACACCAAAAAGTTAATTCTGGTACTTCACTTTAGCCTTTATTTTGTCTTTATTATTAAAACTCAAATTTTTCAAGCATTTTTCATTAGTTTTCCTTAAATTTTAAATTGTGAATAGAATATCCAATAATTTTTTTTAATTTTTAATTTTACAAAATAAATTGTATTAATAGCTAGTATAGAAATCTAGATTACTTAAAAATGACCCTATTCTAGGATGCCAAGAATATTTCAAAACATCTTAGGTGAAGAAAAGTAAAATTTAAACCACCACCACAAAACCATCAACTGCCAGCCCAAGGTTTTCCCTCAGGCCAGGCCCAGAGAAAGAAGAGTCGGGAATCCTTAAGCTCTTCGTGCTGCCCAAGAATAGCAATAACTAGGTGCGCTCCTAAGGAAAATCTCGCACGTGTCGTACATCCCACGCACCAAATCTTCCTCTATAAAGTAAGCTCTCTCTCACAACTCAGTCCTCAGTCTCCCGTCCTTGTTCATAGATCTCTTACTCCCAAAAACCCACTACATTTTCTCTCATTTTTGTTCGGTATGCCCTCCAAGATCTAATCTTTCACTTCTTTTCGTATTCATTTGTTAATTAAATGATCTGGGTTTTTAAAATTCTGATCGATTTGTACTGTTTTTGGATTGTTTTGAAGGTGATTTTTGTGCTGCGATGGCGACCAAGAAGAGCGTGAGTACTTTGAAGGAGGCTGAGTTGAAGGGGAAGAGAGTGTTTGTGAGGGTTGATCTGAACGTTCCTTTGGATGACAACTCCAACATCACTGACGATACTAGAATCCGCGCCGCCGTCCCCACCATCAAGTACTTGCTCGGCCATGGCGCCAAAGTGATCCTTGCTTCTCACCTGGTAATTCATGGCTTCGATTAATCCGCAGTTACTTTTTTTCCTGTTTTAGAATCTGGGGTTCTTTTTTGGGTGATCAAATATATGGTTTTTTGTCGGTTGGTAAGATTTGTGTGTTTTGAATCGATTAGTTTTTAATTAAAGTTGTTCTTAATTCTGGAAATTACTGATTTGATCTGCTTTGCACGGTCAGCTTAGATCTTATAACTTTGATGGATAAGGATTGTGATGGATTTTCTGCTTGATCTATGTTGGTCAATTTGAAGATACCCATTTAGTTATCTTATTATTTTGACCATATCATTTGCTTTAATTTTGTTCCCAGTGTCTATTAATTCATCTGTCATTGTTTCGTAGCAGTGACTGTTTTCTGTTACTCCTATAATTGATCCTTTGAAAGCAATGAAGAATCAGTATTGATTGTTTCCTTTGAAAAGTTCGTTTCTTAAAAACATCGCCTTCGATGACCTTGGCAAGTTGTGCAGCTCTTGGGGTGCTTAAGCAGTTATCCTTCAAATTTCTCTGTTTTCACATTTCACTGCTTTTTTTTTACTTGTGTATTACTTTTGCTAAATGCCTGGATATAGTGGGATGGATTTGTGTTGCAAGGTCTGGTGTCAATGGTGTTTCGGTTTGTGTTTACATTCTTATTTGCTGTACCAATTTGAGGTAACCTTTGAAAGTTACTTATGAAAATATTCTCTGAATTGTTGTTTTCAGGGACGTCCCAAGGGAGTCACTCCCAAGTACAGTTTGAAGCCTCTCGTGCCCAGGCTTTCTGAGCTCCTTGGACTCGAGGTTTGTATTTTATTAAACATTACAATTTTTGTCTGATGGTGTTTTTCTCATGGGAAGCACTATTTGCTCATCGGGTATTTATTTATTTTCTGTTACAGGTTAAGATTGCCAATGACTGTATTGGTGAGGAAGTCGAGAAATTGGTTGCTCAACTTCCAGAGGGAGGAGTTTTGCTCCTCGAGAATGTTAGGTTCTACAAGGAGGAAGAGAAGAATGACCCTGAATTCGCCAAGAAGCTTGCTTCACTTGCAGATGTTTATGTGAATGATGCTTTTGGTACTGCTCATAGGGCTCATGCATCAACAGAGGGAGTCGCTAAGTACTTGAAGCCTTCCGTTGCTGGATTCCTTATGCAGAAGGTATGTCAGTTGTAACTGACCAATTGCACTTACTCAAACTATGAATGCTCCACTGCCCTGCTTCTCATTGAACCCTTTCCCTCTAAGAATAACGGCGGTCGCAAGATGTTTCACACATTCACTTTTCATACTTGGTACAACAATTTTCTTGTTGTGCTAACCCATGTTTTATTCATGTGGTGATATCAGGAACTCGACTATCTTGTCGGTGCCGTGGCAAATCCTAAGAGGCCATTTGCTGCTATTGTTGGCGGTTCAAAGGTGTCAAGCAAGATTGGAGTGATAGAATCCTTGTTGGCGAAGGTTAACGTTCTCTTGCTTGGTGGAGGAATGATCTTTACTTTCTACAAGGCCCAAGGCCATTCCGTTGGATCTTCCCTTGTGGAG
The DNA here is from genome assembly GCA_036320875.1 of Cotoneaster glaucophyllus. Taxonomy (NCBI): domain Eukaryota; kingdom Viridiplantae; phylum Streptophyta; class Magnoliopsida; order Rosales; family Rosaceae; genus Cotoneaster; species Cotoneaster glaucophyllus. Next base: position 9,394,744 of record CM070059.1, on the reverse strand, counting down.
GAGGACAAACTTGATCTTGCAAAGTCACTTCTTGAGAAGGCCAAGTCTAAGGGGGTTTCTATTCTCCTCCCAACTGATGTGGTTATTGCTGACAAGTTTGCTGCTGATGCAAACTGCAAGGTCAGTAGTTCCTCTCTTTTCTTTTAAAAATCGTCTTGAAAAGGTGATACCTTTGTGAGTCTCGAATGCATATATTTTCCTGCAGGTTGTACCAGCGTCTGCCATTCCAGATGGTTGGATGGGATTGGATATTGGACCAGACTCGATCAAAACTTTCAGTGAAGCTCTCGATACCACTCAAACTATTATCTGGAACGGACCTATGGGTGTTTTCGAATTTGAGAAGTTTGCTGCTGGGACTGAGGTAAATAACAAACTATATTTCTGATGGTTTCGAAATTTTCAAGTATCAACCTCATCCGTAGAAGCCTCCGTGCTATGATGTCCATCATAAGTTCTTATATTATCACTTCTGAATTGTCTGATAAAATGCGGATCCGTATATTCGTATATTCGTATTGTCTAAAGTCGTCTTTTACAACTGTTTTGGTACTTGAGAACCTTGATAATCAGAGACTTCACACATTTAGGCACAGATACTAATATAATTCTTTTCTCGTGATCAGGCAATAGCTAAGAAGCTTGCAGAGCTGAGCGGCAAGGGCGTGACAACAATCATCGGAGGTGGTGACTCAGTTGCCGCCGTTGAGAAGGCTGGGCTTGCTGAGAAGATGAGCCACATCTCCACCGGAGGTGGTGCAAGCTTAGAGCTCCTCGAAGGGAAAACACTACCCGGAGTCCTTGCTCTCGACGATGCTTAAGCTGAAATATTACTTAGTTTTTGTGCATTTTGTTGCAGTATGATGGTTGGGTTTTCAACCAGAATGGATCCAGTAAAAACAGAGCTGATCTTGTAGAGGCTTATAGGGTTAGGGTTTTGAATAAGTGCTGTCTTGAGATACTTGATGTCAGTTTGGTATGGAATGTCATATTTTTGGAACATAGCTGTTTTGTGTTGATCTTATAATGGCATCGGATGGTTTGATCTAACCCTAAATTTATGAGAGTTTTAACGAAATACTTTTGGTACTGTTCATTTTTAACGAAAAATTATATTTTTATCTTTACCTAACACTATTTACTATACCTTTAAAAAAGGTTTTTCGTTAAAAGATAAGTTTTTTTGAATTTTTCATTAGTTTTCCTTAAATTTATTTGGTATCCGTGTTAGGCCGCTAGGATGTTACACTTCACTAAAGTGTTACGATACCGTAAAATATAATTCATCATTATTATATATTTATATTATAACATGTGAATAAGTGAATCAGTGAATTAGTAAAATTACGTTCACCAAATCATGGCTGCATCTTCAGGATGTTTGTAACCTCGACGTGCGTGATGAGCCTGGCAACAACTAAGTAATATTTGTTAAATTGGGTTGGGGGCTTCGAATTGACTGAGGGTGGGATTGGAGTTTGAGTTGAGTGGGGGAGTGTTCCAAGTTGGCAAAGTGGGATTATCCGATCAAGATTTCATGGTTTTGTATGATTGAAAATTTTGTTATCAAAATTTCCCTAATTAAGCCAACCTTCTTAAGACATTGTGACACGATGTTGTTTTGTAGGTTAAAAGGACATCAAAATAGCCACATACGATTGGGTGAATTGTCGATTTAGTCTCTGAATTATTACTTTAGTAAAAATTAAGTTCATGAATTAAATTTTTGGTAAAATAAGTCTCTTAATTCATTAAAATTGCTAATTTCATCCCTAATATTATATTGAAAGTTATTTATTCATTTTTTCGTCAACTTAAGTCATATGACACATTTTAAAGGGTAACGTTGTCATTGTCTTGCCTATAAACCCTCTAAAATGTGCCACATGCAAGTCACGTAATATAAATTGACAAAAAATTTAATAGAATAGCTCTGAATTTAATATTAGTGATGTAATTGATAAATTTTATTATTTTAAAGACTGATTTATTTAAAAAATATTTTAAGGACCTAATTTTCACTCAGATAATAATTTAGGGACTACATCGGCAGTTTATGTCACATCCCGACCCGGGGTCCACTACATCCCTGGCCCGCTCCACCACCGTAGCACGATATTGTCCGCTTTGGGCCCCGACTACGCCCTCACGGTTTTGTTTCTGGGAACTCACACGAGAACTTCCCAGTGGGTCACCCATCATGGGAGTGCTCTCGCGCGCTACTCGCTTAACTTCAGAGTTCCAACGGAACCCGAAGCCAGTGAGCTCCCAAAAGGCCTCGCGCTAGGTAGGGATGGGAATATACATATAAGGATCACTCCCCTAGGCGATGTGGGATCTCACAGTTTACCCCATACGATATAATATTTATCTTCATTTGTAATTGATAGATTTTAAGTTTGAATCTTGTAGATGGCTAGTTCAACACCAATTTCTTCCTCTCTCTTCCCTAGTTAGTTTAAATATATATATATATATATATATATATATATATATATATTTGCATGTGGTCCAATATCTTAGTGGATAAAATGGTTGAGCCTCTACCCATGCGTTCTGGAAAACTCCCCTCATTTAAATTATTGTAATAGTTTCAAACTCTCATCCTTCCCTCGATAATAATAATTATAAAACAAAAAAATAAAAAAACAAAAAACAAGCAAACAATAACAATTAAGGCTGCCAGTGACATTAGGGCTTAATAGTGCTTTTCACTTGTAACTTAATTCAAATACACCCTCAAATATCATTATAGAAGAAGAAAAAAAATTAATTAAGGCTTAGGTTATCATTATTACCAAATTAATCCTCACTCTAATACACTTACTTAACTGTCACTTAGTACTACGGTCTAGTGGTATTCCTCTTTACTTGTAAGTGAGAGATCTTAGGTTCGATTCTCGCCAAAGGCGAATTTGAACCACATTATTGCTAGTCAATTGTGAAACTTAGCTCACTTCCTATCCCTTGGTGTAAATAATATTGTTTTTTCTTTTAAAAAAATATAACTTGCTTAACCAGGCAAATAAGGCACCAGAAATTGCAAGGCCTGCAATAAAAACGCAAAAGAACCCACCATCGAGTATTCGATTTTGACCACATAAACAAAAAAGAAGGTAGAGTACGCAGAAAGTAAGAGGTACATAATTTTCCAAATAATTAAAACCGAAAACAAAGTAACCTCCAAGAAACACATGAATGCTGAATTTATTAGGTAATTTTTTTTTTGTACGAAAAATGGGGGTTGGGGTCTGAATATTCTAGAGTGTTCCAAAATCATATGTGAGATTTTATATTCCCTTTGAAAATTTTGGCCTTCGGGTCCAAGGCAAAAAAAAGAAATTAACTAGGAAAGTCCTTTGGTCCAAAGCAATAATAATAATTACACAGAAAATAAACTCAATTTCCTTTTCCCTCACTCAGGAATAAATGGAAAATCTAATTGCAATAGGAAAACCCCAACGCAAAAGTCCCAACAATAAGTTTGTAACGCCCCTATATATATCTCATCTTTCAACGCTTTAAGTCACAACTCACAAGAGACTTCCTGCCCAAGAAACCTTTTGTTTCAAAACCCTACCCAAAACCCTTCCTACATCTTTTGCTTTCTGTGAAGTTTGGTTTGTGATGGCAATGGAGAAGGTGCTTGAAGTTGTGGGGGATAGAAAGCCTAAGACTAAGATCGTGTGCACGTTGGGGCCGTCTTCGCGGTCTGTTGAGATGCTGGAGAAGCTTCTGAGGGCCGGGATGAACGTGGCTCGCTTCAACTTCTCACATGGTACTCATGCTTACCATCAAGAAACTCTGGATAATCTTAGGACTGCCATGAACAACACCGGCATCCTCTGCGCCGTCATGTTGGACACTAAGGTAAAGTCTCATGCGATTACTTGTTGAGGTTCTGATTTTTGGGAAAAAAAAAAAAAAAAAAAAAAAGAGAAATTGTTTGATGATTTTATCTTTTCTTTCCTTTTCTTTTTTGTGATTATTGTGAACAATTGGCTAACGATGGTGTTATTTTCTTTCTACAGGGTCCAGAAATTCGAACGGGATTTCTGAAAGACGGGAAGTCTATAAATCTTAAACAAGGGCAAGAGATCACCATCTCCACTGACTATACCATTCTTGGTGATGAGAACTTGGTCTCTATGAGCTACAAAAGGTTGGCTGAGGATGTGAAACCCCAAACCGATATCTTGTGTGCTGATGGAAAAATTACTCTGAGGGTTCTGGCTTGTGACGAGGAGCGTGGTTTGGTGCATTGTCGCTGCGAAAACTCTGCCGAGTTGGGTGAGAAGAAGAATGTCAATCTCCCTGGAGTGGTTGTTGATCTGCCAACACTAACAGAGAAGGACAAAGTTGATATCTTGGAGTGGGGGGTTCCCAATAAGATTGACATGATCGCACTCTCTTTCGTGCGCAAAGGTTCAGACCTTCTTGAGGTCAGAAAATTGTTGGGGGAGCATGCAAAGAAAATAATGCTCATGTCCAAGGTAAGTGGTTGAAAATTATTGTAGACTAAACCCTAAACCCTATTTGGTTTCAGAGTTTGAATTTTTTGTATTACTGATTCTTATGGATTTTTGTGTTTTGTTCTTTGGTAGGTTGAGAATCAAGAAGGGGTTTCCAACTTTGATGAAATTCTTGCCAATTCGGATGCGTTTATGGTGGCGAGGGGTGACCTCGGAATGGAGATTCCAATCGAGAAGATATTCTTAGCTCAGAAATTAATGATAGAGAAGGCCAACAGACTAGGAAAGCCGATCGTGACTGCTACTCAGATGTTAGAATCCATGGTCAAGTCTCCTCGTCCCACACGAGCTGAAGCCACCGATGTTGCCAATGCAGTTCTTGATGGAACTGACTGCGTGATGCTCAGCGGTGAAACAGCAGCGGGAGCCTATCCAGAAATTGCAGTTCAAACCATGGCCAAAATCTGTGTTTCTGCTGAGGATTCTATAAATTATGGGGAGCTTTTCAAAAGAAAGATGGAAGTTGCAGCAATGCCTATGTCCCCACTAGAGAGCTTAGCCTCCTCAGCAGTTCAGACAGCAAATTGCATCAAGGCGGCTCTGATTTTAGTCCTGACCAAAGGAGGAAGCACGGCTAAGCTGGTGGCTAAGTACAGGCCAAGTATGCCGATTTTGTCTGTGGTGGTGCCTGAGATAACAACAGACTCTTTCGAGTGGTCTTGCAGCGATGCAGCTCCAGCGAGGCACGGCCTTATTTACCGGGGAGTTCTGCCTCTTCTCAGCTCAAGTCCCATTAGGGCTTCTCATGCTGAGTCCACCGAAGAGAGCATACATTTTGCCATTCAACGTGCAAAAGCAAAGGGACTTTGCAAGCCTGGAGACTCCGTTGTGGCGTTGCACCGCGTTAACACTGATATGATCAAGATCTTGACTGTGAATTGATGACGTTAACACTGATATGATCAAGATTTTGACTCTGATTTGAGGATTATTCTTAATTAGGGGAGCTGAGGTTGACATGCATTTATCATAATTTGATTTTGCAGCATCCAATTTTGACTTTAATTTTTTGTTTTAGGGTTTAATTCTGAGGTTAGAACAAATAATATGATGTTTTAGAGTTGAATTTTTTGTTTTTGAGTCATTTTACAGAAGGATACAATGATGATTAACAAAAAGAACTATCCTCTTTTGAGAAAACAGACGCACCAAAGTGTTAATATTTTGTACTCGGACATAGTTTTTGCCAAAAACAAAAAGTAGCTCTTCAAAAATAGTTTTTGCCAAAAACAAAAAGTAGCTCTTCAAAAATATCGCAAAAGCAATTCTATAAGAGAACCAGTTCTATATCCTGGCAGCATTTTACTCAATTCATTCGAGTTTTTCACGTATGCTTCTGCTCAATCCGAAGGATGGAACCCTTTACAACCGAAGGAGGCAACGTACGTGATTTTCGTCAGCTTACATGATAGAGCAGCTCCTGTGCTCCCTACAACGACAAGGTTGATTCGTCAGTCATAAACAGCAGATTCTGAATTTTTACAAGTGAAGTGAGATGGTACGTACTCAATACACTTCTTCGCGTCTCCATAGTGGCTCAAGGCTTGTTCAAACTTGAGCCACTGTGGACCTAAATCCTGAAGATTCACATTTTTTGGCCCCAAGATATAAGCCTGAACAACAAACTCCGGAGTTCTTAACCTGCTCGTTTAGTATGACCATCAAATTAGACATAACATGGTCAACGATGTCAACATTATGCGATCGAAAAATTATTTCCAGTGACAAACAAATCCTGTAACTTACTTACCTCCCTTCATATTCCACTAACCATACTAAATAGGCTGCACCAAAGTACATCGAGAAAAATGGCATGGAAATATCATCGGCTTGATTAGGTTTATATGCTCTAAAGCCCATCTCGCTGCACACAACGTGGAAGTTTAAGTGCATAGTAAAAATTCATAATAATCTGCGGTCACATTTCCAAACATTGGAACCCATGACAATCTAAGATCTTGATCTCTATACAGATTGTTATAAAGTTTCGAGTATGCTCCTCGGTTCAAATTAAGAAATTTTGTTCTTTTTATGAGATTGACATACTTGTAAAGCCATAAAGCTGTAGAATAGTCGATTCCCATTATTCCAGCACGTGGTCCGACACCATTCAGGAAACGCAAGCTAACAACCTCTGCAAGAGCACAAAGAACTGACTGTGCAAAAAATAAGTCCCCCGAAAAGAAGAATAAGTAAAAGACTCTGATTGTTGGAGTCAAAGAAGTGAACTGAGTGAGGATAGAAATGCTTATGAAACTGAAGAACACAAGACGAAAATGACAAATAGTTTTGTTATCTTCCAGGCTTTTACATATCTCAGATGAAGAACCAGGTTGTAATAAGCGGTGTCCAAAACAGTCGAAAACATATTTCACAACTTAGAGATTATACTTACAGCTTTCATTGGCTTTGTACTGAAGTGCTTTGTGAGTATGATATCTGCAACTGCCTGCAAGAAGTCAATATCGTTTGGGTGACATGTTAAGCTTGATTTCAGTCACAACGATAGCCATAGAAATATAATCCTGAACTTCAAACCAGTCTTTCTAAACTCATACCTTCAGTTCTGCACGAGAAAGATATGGTCTTTTCTTTTCGTCAATGGAGAATCGTACTTTTCCTTTTTTCTCTCCTGTCCTGCTCCACTCTTTAGAGACGTCATGATGATTCCACATTTCTGCCATGTCTTCTGGGGAAGCTCTGGCATCCCAATAAACATGATGACCTGATGAAATGAAGAATAAAAACGACAGAAATTCTTATCAAAACAAAACATGGTTGGATAATTGGATTAGTACCATCCGTGCCAACTGACGGACTGCCACCTCCACAAATGTTCTCTTTACAATGTTCGTACTAAACAAAACATAATATATTTTTCTAAAGCAGATTTATCAGTTGAACTGACGCGAATAACAGTAGCTCGGTCTGTAACCGGAAAGAGAACCAACCTGTGTTGTGTGAGGGTGCAGTCGGCGCAGCATGATGGGCATTAGAAGCAGAACCATGAATTGGAGATGGATGACCTTCAAAACATTTTCTGCACAAAGGTGTGATACAACGTTATCAGAATGGAATATATCTGAAAAAAGCTAGCTTCTACTTAACCATGAGACTTCATAATTCAACAAACATAACACATTGTTTTCTTTTCGCTATAAATACTACGTCGTTCACTGCACAACAATTTCTAACTTGGCTCCATTTCTTCACCAAACATTCTAAACCTTTATACAGTTGAGTGGAAAACATTTCAGTGCATCATTTACATTGTCAAACAGAAAACTATCGTTACGAAAAATGCTTAAACCAAGTTCCAGATTATATTGATAGAGAGGAAGACAGCAACCTGGATGGAAGACTTTCTTTGACTGAAAGATACCGTTGCCAATACTGCAAAGTTGATTTGTGAGTTGCCTTCTTGGTACCACCTTTATATGCCCTAATTATGAATTCTTCACCTCTTTCTCTACAAACAAAGACGGAACTCGGAAGTATATATCAATACAAATCTTAGAAGCTGGACATGACGAAGTTCACATTCCTAATAGCCACATGTAACCAGAAACCAAAAAATGATCAGACGAACACTATATTATGTAACTTACTTGTTATCAAACTTTGCTAACCATTTAAGATACGCAGCACCAAAATATACATTTACAAAAGGCTTGAACAGAAGATCGTGATTCCCTTGAATATCATATGCATGGTAACCCAAATCACTGCAAGAAAGTTTCACTTACATCGTCATTGCTCCAAATTACATAAAAATTAGATAACGAACATTGCTGGTCCATTTAAGATGTCTGTTCTCAAATCAAATCAGTTCATAAAGGCTGTACCTAGCTAGCCAGTCAGCGGTCTTTGGAAAAAGTTGCATGATCCCTACAGAGGTGGCCTTAGATTTTTTGTCATACCGCGTAGCAAGGGGCTGTCTATCACTTGCAAGTTCAGAAATAGCACAAATCATATCCTGCAGGAAACAAAAGGAAAAAATTAAGGGGAAAGAAAAGATGTAGCCGCGTAACAAGAGGATGTTTATTGTTCTGCAGAAACTGCATTCACAGCAGCTGATAACTCAATTGCGAAGACCAGATGTATATGCCACCGAGGAACGTCCATTCTTTTATTCTTTTGGATGAAGGAAAAAGTGTGTTCAATTCAAGCTGATTAAAACACATTATAGAAACAGACTCGCTAATCTTTTCTTATCATAGAAAACTTACAGGATCTATTTCTGAACCAAAATGCCGGCGGATGATGATCTCAGCCACAGCCTGGAAAACAGCCGTTTGATGCAAGTAAATTATTCAACAAATTAGGAAGCAAATGGTCTGCGCCTAATTTATTCCAAAAGAATTCTCTTTAGCCTTTTTAGGAAAAATTGTTCCCGTTAACGATACCAACAATTGTAAAAGAAAATGTAATCGGCTAATTGCCTAGTCTCATACTTCAAAACTTCTTAGTTAAACTTATAGTAAATGTCATTTTCTTCAATTTAGTTACAACTAATTCACCTTCATCTCGATCTGTGTCAAATAAGCATTTCCATCGGGATCACGGGAGATGTGAACTTTCTGGCCTTTGGTCTCTCCAGCATCTAACCATTCTGCAGCCACATAAGGACTACTCCACATTTCTTCCAGGTCGTGGGTATCAACACAGTCATTCCAATATTTATAGCTGACAGCCATCCTCGTAATTTTGTTGGATCTTTATCCTAGCATCTGATATACAACAACAAGATTAATTTCTTACATCAGTATTCATCAAGTTCCCAAATTAAATCCAATACCGTGCAATTCATCGCAGTTTTAAGGCTGTAAACAATGATGTAATTCATTTGTTCCCTAATACGAAAATTTGCAACCTGAATCAAACATATTTCCGCTTTAACAACATCCGAAGCTCAAAACAAATGAACAACCCCATAAAAAAGCTGCAGTTCTTCACCATATACTGCATATGATAAACTATCCACAGAACATAAAGCTAACCAACAATGAGTGAAAAAGGGTGACCCTAGGCCAGCAAAGCTCACCGCCTTGCTAGAGTGGGGGTTGGGGGAACGTCTACGCAACCTTACCCTTGCTCTGCAAAGAGACAGTTTCCACGACTCGAACCCGTGACCTTTCGGTCACAAAGGAACAACATTTATGTTGTGACAAGGCTCACTCTCCTACCCAACGAAGAGTAATAGAGCAAAATAGCACAATCAAATGAGAAAACCACCCATAACATGCCAACCCAAAACAAACACATAGAAATACAATATGCATGCATATACAAATTTTATTCCATGCATAATTAATTGGTGATCTCTAATCATATATGTGACATTTTACGTTGCTATACTGAGAGTAAAAAATGTGTGTCAAGCTTTGTTATTACATTTAAACATGTATGATCTCGTACAAAAACGATCTTTATTCACGTTTTGACAACATAAATGGGAAGATAAATTTTTCAAAGAGGCAAAAGAGTTGGATTACCAGCGCAAAGAGGTGCAATGAGAAGGAGGAAATAGTTTCCTTCACTTCCTCCTTCCCAGGGGCCGATGCTAAGAGAAAGATCGGAGAGAATGGATTTCTTTTTTATTTTTTATTTTTGATCTCGAGAGAGGAAAGAATGCTGAAATGTTATATATGAAACGGAAGGTGGAAAATTGACAATGGTTGCCGGAAATGTGGCAATGCCACTCTTCGTTGGGCAGAGCTTGTCAGAGAATGACACTTGGCTTTCCAAGCCTAACCAATGCTGAAACTTTCTTCATTTTACTTTCTAGATTCTAAAGACATCAAATTTTTAAATTATTTTTTTATAGAACACATGATGTGACAGTTGATGGTTGAATTCTTTCTTTTAAATCATTAAAAACAGTTGAACCATTACCCGACATATCATGTGATCTACAAAAAATAGTCTCAAAATCTGGTATCCCTAAATTTCTTTCCTTAATAAACTAAAAACTTTCTGTTTTTGCACTTTTCTTTTTCGTGATATAAACTCTACATCAAGTAAAAAGGTAATTTGCAAGAGATTAATAATTTGGTTAAGAGACTTTATCTTTGCGTTCGAGGCTCTGAGTTCAATTTTGTTCTCTGAATATCGTTTGCATAAAAAAAGTTATTTTTATTTTTGTTACGCCTCCATAAATTATCAATTTTATTCTAACGCTATGTAGAAAATATATAAGTTTGGTTACATGAAATCATGAATGTTCAAATGTAAATGAACACAAAATACAAACACACAACCTCAAGAACATGATAAAACTTGGAAGAGAAGAAAACTATTACCGGCCTAAAACCTAATAATTAAACCTGAAGTGTTGCATCAAGCTCGCGTAAATCACTTGACTAACCTAATTTGATGCATGCAAACCTAATTACTATATTAAGTATATTAACATTTAGCATCATGTAAGAATTACTGACAACTTGGAAAAAGATAACGAAATTGTTTGGTGATCATTTGAATCTTGCATACATGATGCGATACCAAAATCTCTACGCCAATCTAAGTTTAACATAAATTAAATAATATCATTTGTGTATATATACTATATACTATGAGTACTCGAAATCTACAATGACCGTGATTTTAATAGAAAAGAATAAAGATAGAAGGAAGACAGATGAAAAAAGTTGACAGGAAAGTAAGAAAAAATATACAAAATGATCATATAAAATCTAAAATTAAAGTAATATGTTCCAATATTGGTGTTTTGCCTTCTAATATTTTGAAAATCTTTGAGATTGTTTTTTTAAGTAAAATCACTTTATGACATTCAGAATTGTATTAAAAATTCGTTAAGCGGAAAATCTTAAAAGTAATTCTAGGCTAAGTCGGGTGCTTCTCCAATAAGCGCTTCCATGTGAAACACTCAGATTATTAATGTAAATCTCTACATATTTATGACAAAAACACTATAAGCGTTGTGAGGATAATTGTTTCCTACATAAACAATCCCAAACAAAATTTTCAACCATGTATTAGCTACTTGTTTTCCTTTCTTAATTTCATTTGTGCGTTGAGAGGCAACCATATAATTGCATGCATCATGAGTTCCCAATACAACTTAACCTCTTTACTAGTAAACAACTACTCATATGTGTTGATTTCTTATTATATTGTCGGCATCTAATTACAATTATAATTCGAATATAAGCTTATAACCAAGTAGGCTATAGACTATTATTGGTGTGCCTATATTAATTTGATGGGTAACTTTGAATGCTATACTCTTCCAACAACTTTCTTTATTTTGTAAGCCTTCTATGGAATCCATCATCTAATAACTGAGGCTTACGACTAGTTAATCTACAATGAAAAATGTTGAGACTATATATAATAGTTGCTTATGAAAGAGACTGCGTACACCGTCACTGCGGTAGCCGTTAAACCCCTTTCATAAAAGTCTCTCTCTTTATTGAGGTTTACATGTACTATCGACTATATGGATGGTCCCATAATTAGGTATTTCATTAGGGAGTGAATAATATCCATTTCATTATCATGTTGCACATTGTCACCATGTGAGAACAAAGCCAAGCACCCATTGACATCAAACAGATGTTTTGTGTAGTAGTCCAAACCTGTGCGGTTGTGCCTAAGAAAATGCCATGACCTTATACGGAGACAGCAAACATATCATGTCATTCCCGAAAGCAAGAATTGCACTTGTTACTTTGCAAGCATATATGCCGTCCGGCTTTTACCTTCCTAACCTTATATACTAAGATGCATGTTAAGGTCAGTCGAACGTGCGTGTGCGTAATCGATTTCTCTTCCGGCTTTTAGTTCTTAATCTACGTCACAAAGAGTGTTAAAATCAAATGCGAACGGCCGCACGTGATTAATTTCTTCTTGTGCATGCATGGAGTATATATCTTCCTACTTCTAGGGAAGACCACGTGCAAAGCTGTATTTGCTTGTTTTTCAACCCTACCTACCACCACTTAACACACCAACAAAGCAAAGGCCAAATTAGTACTGTGCCCAACGCGTGGGCTCCACGCTGAGATATCAAATTCAATAATTTAGATTATCGACACTTTCCTCTGCTTCTACAATGAAGGTCCCCACTTTGATCCCCCGGGCAACAAACACAAAATAACAAAAGCAGGTTTGTGCGGTTCGGATTTGAAGGGCTGGAAAGTTAGTAGTGGTATTTAGATATTTTCTAGAATATTCTGTACATCAGGTTTGTTTTTTTTTTTTTTTTTTTTTTTTTTTTTTGTCGTCATTAAATTCTTGATTAAAAATTCTTTGACCAAAATGTTTAACGGCTAAAAATTTTAATGAATAAAATACACTGAAATATAATAGAATTTCAACGGTATTCAAATTGATTTTAGGATTTAAGAATTAGAACTTGATTCTGCTTAAATTTACCTAATTTAATAAGCTCGGTATAGCCACTTAGTACTATATATAGTCAAGTAATATTTATCTTCACTTGTAGATGAGAGATTTTAAATTCGATTCTCGCCAAAAACTGATTTGAACCACATTATTGCAAACTCATTATGAAACTTAACTCACTTCCCATCCCATAATATTGTTTGTTAAGAAATAAAAAAATAAATAAAAAACTCGTTAGATGGTGATACTTCTCTTTTGTCGATGGTAAGAGATTTCATATCAAATTATTCATCTCCCTTTGAGAAAAATAACTAACCCAATAAGTACAAATAATTATTTAAATTCGTTTTTTTCAAAGTGTTAGACTCGAGTAACAATACTGAACTTACGTTTTTGGGTCCATGGTAACCTTCTAGTACGAGTTTAAATTTCGAGTTAGAATTTGAGGTTGAACATCCAAGTTCAATCCTCCATGGCTGCGTGTGAATTATGTTTAGTATGACTTTGTTGAACACCATTTATTTAGAGCATCATATATAATTTAGTTATGTCTCACATACATATATATATATATATATATATCAACTTTTGCAATAAATTACTAGTAACACATGTTGGTCAACTTCTGAACAACTATATTCAAATCAAGAGTAAATGATTTTTCAAAGTTCCAAGATAGCATCGGATCCATACGTACTCCTTTTTTAGAAGTTAAGCGAACTAAGAAAGTTGGGATATTTCGGGCAATTTTTTTTAAAAATGGGATCAGCTGATAACTTTGTCACGACAATCCACACTTTTGAGAGTCGAAAAGACTTACAAAAATATTTCAACCTCTCATGATCACTCTCGTGTAATTCATCAGCCTCTAGAATCGAACCTAAGACGTGTTGTATGGAATAAACAAATGTAACTGACTCTAATTGGATGAAAGAAAGTTTGGAACCTTATACCAAAGAAAAACAAGAAGTGAGGGAAAACCTCTTGTATGCACACGAACGAATCACATGGATGCCTAAGTTCTAATCCCACACACTAAACACATCCAACTCCACTACAGCTTTTGTGCTTGTTATCGTATACGGATGCTATACTTCACAAAATAAAATCTTTTCTTTACCTAAATCATCCCGTCTTCCATTTTATTAACGCACAATCAAAGATTTAAGTTTTGATCGAATTCGGTGGATATATATATATATATATATATATATATATATGGTTTGGTAATTCTAATATAGAGAAATGTAATGACAAGAAGACCAAAGTTTTAAACCAAATAATGTGAGTATTGATTATTGAATTATGAGTAATGCTAGGTAGATTAAATTTTTAAAATCAAATTTGCAAACTAAATGATGTGCTTATTTCTTATTGGCGACACCTTATTTGATTTGCAATCTGGTTTAAAAAATTTGATATCCCTAACATTATTCTTGAATTATTACCAAAAAATGACGTGATTCTTTGGATGGACACGAACATCTTCCCTGTTGAGTCCGGCTCATAACAAAAACTAGTACAATGGACCGGGAACGTGAACCGGCCGCATGTAGGACCGGAATCTAAAAGAAGGGAAAAGCCCCAAAAGGCCCACACAGGTCCAACTGTCACCCGTCGAGGACTACGAGATCCTCTCTCTCCTCCCCATGTCACGACAAACTCACCTACGTAATTTACACAGCTGCTCACCCCCTGTTTCCACTCTCATCATAAACCATGCATCCTCAAATATCAACCGTCTGTCCTCAATGCCTCGATAAATCAACGGTTGAAATCCATCAAGGTTTCGAGGTGGTTCGCAGGAGATTATTCCCGTAAAGAACGTGAAGAAAGAGAGGAGGCAGGAGAGAGAGTTTCTCAGGAGAGCTCCATAAGAACCTCCGCATGCTTTCTCACACTTCTCATATTTTTTTAATTAAAAAATATAACAAACACAAACAAAAATCACGTTTGGGTTCTGGTGGTGGGCTGTTCGGAGTCCCCAAAAGCTGCTTAAAAGCTTTTCGGCTTTTAGGGTTTTTCATTCCATTTACTTCAGACGAAGAGAGTAGGAGAGCTCCGATCCGATCACAAATGGCGGCTTCTTCTCTGCTCAGATCTTCAGTCTCAGCTCCGTTGATCGAAGCCTCCCGCGCCGACCTCGCCGCCTCCGCCTCCGCCACCGCCTCTTTCAAGGTCTTTTTTTCGCTCCCCTAAGCTGCTTGTGGCTGATCAGATCACCACCTAACTGTCCTAAAACGTCGTCGTATTGTTTCAAGCATTTCAGAATTTTGTTGTATGTCGGTATATTTCGTATGTGAAACAAAGGACTGAAAAATGTAGTCTTTCGAGTAAATTATTTGATTTTTTTTATCTATTTTTGTTATGAAGTTTAATGTTTTGAATTTCTGCTTGTATTTAATTTTGCAAGTTTTGATGTTTTAGTGTCTGTATGCTGATATTGTTTCGACATTTTAGTAATTTATAATCTTTTATTTTGTAGTAATTTAGTTGAGTTTTCCTAGCTTTAAATAGCTGTATGATTTTTATTTTTTTCTGATTTATTTATGAAAAAGGGAAAAGCAGTAGTCACTAAAACAATAAATAGCAAATGCAGTTTCTATTTTTCTCTGTTTTACTTTTGTATTGTTTGATATTCAGGTGTCAAGCGTTGGGTTTAGTCGCAATCTGAACTGCCCCAAGGTGCAATCATCCATATTTGGCACTTCCATCCCAAGCGGGTCATCGTCTTTACAGTTGAGCAAATCAGTCCCATTGAATCTGTTTAACATTTCGTTTTCGATTTGAGGCTTTGTTTGTAATAGACTGTGATATATGTTCTGTTTTCTAGGATATGCAGCGCCAGGAGCGTCCAACCCATCAAGGCCACAGCCACCGAACTGCCACCCACAGTTCAGAGTAAGAACACCATAAATAATTTTCAAACATGGAATTGATTTGTATTGCTCCGAAGCTTTACTCTTGATTGTTTTGTTTTGTTCAGGATCAGGGAGTGGTGGGAAGACAAAGATCGGAATCAATGGTAAGTTCGTTGTAGTTGTGCTTTCTCTTGCTTATCTGTAGGCATGACTGATGTTTTCTTTGCTTAGTTTTGATTATTAAGCAATAAGTTGTTTGACTATAATTTCAATATTACTACTTTTTTGCTTTTCTTGTTAGCTTCTTTAATTGTTTTTGGATGATAAAAAAATCGTTTAGTGCGGCTGATATATCCATAACTCACTATTTACATTTTACTAATGTTTAGGTTGGCTTGGCTTTAGAAAGGGTGATTTTAGTTGGTATATTCTGAAATCACTATTCGTGCAGGTTTTGGTAGAATCGGAAGGTTGGTTCTGAGGATTGCAACCGCTAGAGATGATATAGAAGTGGTAGCAGTCAATGATCCTTTGGTTGATCCTAAGTACATGGTAAGCGATAAGGATGTAGCATTAACAGTGTTTATTTGCAATATGTTACTTTCCTTTGTCATAATTACATAGCACATAGTGCCATATTGTTGCCAGTTGTTCTTTATGTTTTAAGATTGGAGTGATGTTCGTTAGACATTGTCATCTCTGTTTGGGTATTGAAAGCTTGACCACACTAAAAAAGTGTATAGAATTTGTGCTTAGATGTGGAGCAGATTCAAATTATAGGACGTGTTACATTTGAACCGTTTCCAATTACCCTGTTTTTCTCTGTTAATATTGGTACAGTTGATCTTAAATGTAGTAACTGAAAGATTGAAACTTTAGATATTTTTGTCGGTTTGATTATTTTTATGCAAGTAAAAGGTAAAAAATTGATGATTTTTTTCCTGGGTAATCATTTTGTGCCCTTCGTACACCCAGTTTCAAACTTATTACTGACAAGAATGCTCTTGTGTTTTTCCTTGATTCTTATGAAGGTTAATTTTCCTTTCATTTTTTCCATGTCCAGGCTTACATGTTTAAGTATGACTCTACACATGGAATATTCGATGGATCAATTAGTGTTGTGGATAATTCCACCTTGGAAATAAATGGGAAGGAAATCAAAGTTGTGAGCAAAAGGTTTTGTGCTGTGATTTTCAATAGTAATTTAATACTCTGGAGAACATTGTGGACAAAAGAATTTTCTTTTCTTATTGTAATAGTATCATATGAAACTATTTGTGTTTTGGGATTAACTTCTGAACCTTATCCAGAGATCCTGCTGAGATCCCTTGGGGTGATTATGGGGTTGAGTATGTTGTCGAATCTTCTGGGATTTTTACAACGCTTGAGAAGGCGGCATTACATAAAAAGGTTTGTTGCTTTAAGTCAATTTTCTGCACTGTTTTACCCGTTACTGGCACACCAAGTTAATCTCCGATTGCTTCTCTTTTGCAGGGTGGTGCAAAGAAAGTGGTAATATCCGCCCCATCAGCTGATGCACCCATGTTTGTGGTAGGAGTAAATGAGAATACATACAAGCCAAATATGGACATTGTTTCAAATGCAAGCTGTACCACCAACTGCCTTGCTCCTCTTGCCAAGGTTTGGTTGCAACTTATAAATTATTGATATCAACTTTTGGCTCCAGTATAATTTTAACTATCATTCAGGATGTTAGATGTTATCTAAAAACATGTCTGCTATTATATCTTTTTCCTTCCAATTATAATTCTTTTTAGCATTGGTCACCAAATAGTTCGTTATCTCTATTATGTCTGTTCCTAGCACTTCATAACAAGCTACGGCCTCTTGCCATATCTTACCTCATTAAATTTATTTTGTAGGTGATTCATGAGGAATTTGGTATTCTTGAAGGTTTGATGACCACTGTGCATGCAACTACAGGTTTCTCTCTCTCTCTCTCTCTCTCTCTCTCTAAAACTCAAGTATATGCATTGTAGATCACTTGTTATGGGGTTTAACTAACTGATGGTTTTACACGTTCAGCAACACAGAAGACAGTCGATGGCCCTTCAATGAAGGATTGGAGAGGAGGCCGAGGAGCTGGACAGAACATCATCCCTAGTTCTACCGGTGCTGCAAAGGTACTATACCTGAAATTAGATTCCTGGTAGTACTAACCTAAGATATTTTGGCGTTTTAAATTATTTTCGGGGTCTAAAGGTACACTAATCTCTTTTGTTTCTTGGAAATGTAGGCAGTTGGAAAAGTTCTACCAGAACTCAATGGAAAGCTCACTGGTATGGCCTTCCGTGTCCCAACTCCTAATGTATCTGTTGTGGACTTAACTTGTCGACTTGAGAAGAGTTCTTCATATGAGGATGTCAAAGCCGCAATCAGGTATGTGTTCTGCATTTTGTTTGTATAGTATCTGTCTTTATGCTTCTTTCTTACTCCCTTCTTTGGATAGCCCATTCACTTTGATATCTTACATGAAGGTATGCTGCTGATGGGCCACTTAGAGGCATCCTCGGATACACAGAAGAAGATGTTGTCTCCAATGACTTTGTCGGTGACTCAAGGTAGGATCCTTTTCTTTTTCCTAAGCTTTCTTCAAAAGGAAAGCAGCACTAGCATGAATCTACTCGGTAAGATTCAGTTGTGGAAGTTCTTTACTGATCTGTCTTTAATTTATTCCTCAAATTCCAGGTCTAGTATATTCGATGCCAAGGCTGGATTGGCACTCAGTTCCTCCTTTGTTAAGCTTGTTTCGTGGTACGACAACGAGTGGGGATACAGGTAAACACTCTACGCTTTGCATGCATATTACAATTTTGCTGCCCACGGTATCTGTTAATTCAAAATCTATGGTGTCTAATTCAATGCGTATGACTAATCACGCTTTTGTATTTCTTACAGCAACCGAGTTTTGGACCTCATAGAGCACATGGCGTTAGTGGCAGCATAGGTATTGGTTGTCAACGAGTGCCTCCCAAATTTTAGCACTTTGATGCTTGCTATGAGTTTGGTTGAAGAGTAATTTATACACATGATCTCGTTTTTGTTGAAGTGGAGATTTAGACGGACGTCGCATAATTCTACTTGAAAATAATGGGAAATTTGGTTTGTATGATGAGTTCCCAGGTTGTTTGGGCTGAATACATCATCTATTTGTACCCGCATTATAATATACCGCTCTGTTGAATGGCCTTTTCCCCTTTGTGTCCAAGAAAAGTCTTAACGTGAATGATCTCATAATAGCAGTAACTTTGTCGGAAATTTCCTACCATCTTTGTTTTGACAACCAAAGTCCAAAAGTTCACCCATCACCCTTAGGCTGGGAGCAACTTTCATGATTGGGGCAAGGTTCTAATAGACGTCAGGCACTAGTTGGGTAGCGCGTAGTCGGCGTTTGGTGGAGATTTTTAGAATAGTGGACAGGGATTCACCACAAGAAGCCGGTCGTGTCAATTATTCTTTTTCTCGTCCTCCTCTTGGCTGCTAGTACAGTCTCTTTCCCTTCCAGTGAAATTTTCTTTCTTTCGGCCTTAATCTTGACAATCATTTGGGAACTTGTCTTGCTTCTCAATTCAGGGATTTTGTAGAAAAAATGCATACAGACCCAGGGTCGACCTAGTTGAAGGCTCAACAAGTTGTGCCTTAGAGGATAAAAATTAGGGGTTAAAAAGCCTTTGCAGTGAGAATAATGCTACTTCGCGAGATAAATTAAAAATGCGCTTGGTTTTGTATGGCTAAGTATCATTATTGTTAACATAGATTTAGCTTGAATTAAATCTTAGTAAGGCCTTCCACAGTAGTTTGAGTGAGTGTAACGCATATATATAAGAATCAGGTAGCATGAGTTTGATACTTATTTACAGTAATGTTACATTAGTGTGAGTTCAATTAAGTGTGTGAGTGATACTTTGATACAAAATTAGTTTTGTAATTGGTATCACACTCAAATTTTTCGGCCCCCTGTACAGGTGTGATTCTTATATGAGTTTGATATATTGGTATCACACTTACTTTTTGGCTTACTGTGAACATAGTGGAATGCTAAGTTTGTATGTCTAAGTAGCTA
The DNA here is from genome assembly GCA_036320875.1 of Cotoneaster glaucophyllus. Classification (NCBI taxonomy): domain Eukaryota; kingdom Viridiplantae; phylum Streptophyta; class Magnoliopsida; order Rosales; family Rosaceae; genus Cotoneaster; species Cotoneaster glaucophyllus. The sequence continues at coordinate 9,374,897 of CM070059.1, read as the reverse complement.
TGTCACCACAGTTGAACCGAAAAATAAGAATTTGGATCTAAACTTTTGAGCTTGTGAAAACAGATGGATAAATTGTGCATCAGATGTATTCGAACCACAAACTAAAAGTAAGTGCTCAAAATCAGGCAATCCGATTCCCACCAAAGTCATATGAGCTTGAGCTGCATGTGTAAGTTATCAATATCTCATACATAACATAAGCACTGCGATTTGCTTAATTAATTCTTCGAGATTTATTATGAAATCCTCTCTTAATTCTCATACAAAGCATAGTCGGATTTTATTTATAAAAAAAATAAAAAAATAAAAAAAAGAAAGATACCAGTTCTACTAAACAAACAAACTTTGAGGTGGCTATTTACAAAACTTCAATGCATCTCATATACCATAAATATGGGTGTTTAGTGGCAGGCATGGATACAAAGCTCTTTGGCTTCATGTGAGAGGGAGAATCATGTTATCTGTTAATTAGGATTCTCATTAATTATAGACATCTATATACTTGGATATGGTAAATCTCATAAAGCTAAGACGTTCAATTATTTTTTGTTTGGCAGATGACCTACAAATTTTGCACTTTAGTGACCTAAAAAGAACAAGTTCTTTAGAGATAGGCCCTTACAACTCATATTTCGGAACTGAGTTTTTGGAGGCTTTGGCCCAAAAAGTAGAATCCATGAGTTTTGTTGCCATCTGTAAATTCTTCTTCCTCTGATGTGATGGTGAGAAGGAAAATTTAATTTGATAAGCTCTTTGTATGATTGATAGCATCCATGAAAACCTCTGAAATATTGATACCCTTTTGTTTTTTTTGAAAGACCAGTTTTGGTTTATACTCTCGTTGCCCCTCATGAACTTTTATCTGTCATAAGACAGAAGGAAAATTGGATCTACATATATGCAGCGATTGTGTATTCGGCATGGAAAAGATTGTGATTGTGTGGATATTAGTATGATTTATATGTGATATTTAATTGAGTTTATACTGCCTCCAGCATGTTCAAAAGTTCAAAATATATAAAAAGATCAGTTCACGTATAAATTTCATTAATTTGTGATCCCAAAATCTCAAGCATCTTATTTCATTATAATACGCATATAATGTTCCTTAACAATATAAATAAATTTCATTTATCGTTATGACTATCGCTACCAGCTTACCACACTAATTGCAGCGCCTTGCAATTTGCATGGTGGGCTATTATTTTAGAAATAAAAATAATATAATTTCATGGAGGGCAAGGCTTGTTGCACAAACAGAGGAGTAAGGAGCATTTGCGGCCATCGTAACCGTGCCTCTTGCATTTTCTGACGCAGGGAGGTGTCCTGGTGCATCCGCCAATAAGTTATGCGCAGTCCCCGAGTTGAATTGCTTCAGTATTCTTCACTGTCTCATCTGCATGTGAATAATACAAATGATATATAAAAAGATTGATTAATACAGATGATATATCATGCATTCACTAGTTGAAGCTTCAAAATAAGCTAAGGGAGAAAATATTAACTCATCATTTAAGTAATTTTAACTGTTAAAAATCAAGCCCTCGGGGTTAATTAATGGGGACGACCGCGGCCTAATGATTTACGAAGAAAATAAGTTTTGAGTTTGATTTCTTCCAATATATGTTTACTAATTGTTTGTGTAAGGGAGAGAATGAGAGTACATAGTTACCGGAAGCTAGAAGGATGATGAACAACAAAACAAGCACAAAGAACTTCCTCGCCAATGTCGCCATAACCTTTCTCTCTTGTGCGTTTCTCAATTGCCTTATAGCTTCGACTCTCTCTTTCCAGCACTATGTGTATATGGTATGGGTTTGCAGACACATCTTACACCCCTAGGCTTTTTATAATAATATGGATTTTCAGGATTTTATCAAGGAAAACAACGTGATTATTTAAAAATTGCAACACCAGTGTGTTAATCCAGTGTTCATAGTACTTGGTGAACTTCAATTTTCTGTTAATTTTCCTCATTTATCATGATCTATACAACTTCAATTTTCTGTTTTATTTCCTAGTTTATAGTGTGAAAATTTCAATTCTGTGAATTTCTTTCCTAATTTATAATGTGAATATGAGAACATGAAAATAGAAAAGTCCATAAATGATATGCGTAAGACTTAGAGACGAACTGATACTCGAAATCATTTTCTGTTTTTTTTAGGCTTATTATATTAACATCCCACAAATTGTTGAATAAACCCGACATACTTAATACACCCCACATTTAATTTTTCAATTAAAAATTATCTTAATACACTCCACATACTTCCCCATAATACTCTTACACCCCACATTCTCAATATACGCCTTATATTTTCTACATGCGCCCCATATTTTCTATACACACCACATTTCTCAAATCTTATAAAGCTTTTAATTTAGACAAAAAAATGCCGACTGAAATTTTGACAAAAGATGCCGCCTTTAAAGCATATGTGGGTTGTTTTCAATTCCATCATTAAAACCCATGTCGGCTGTTTTTAATATGTGGTGGTAATTTTAGGTGTTTAATTCTTCATGTAATCCCTGTAATCCTTAGATGAATACAAGCATATAAGCTTGAATAACGTAGCAAAAGCAAGATTAAATAATTATCAATGTTGTCAAATCACTAAAACAATAAAAAAATATGAAGTCTCATCTCATGCGAAGCTTCCAAAACATCGATTTCGAGTTTTATTCGTCAAAAATAATTTTTCTCAATAAACATGTTTGTAATTTCATTGGTTAGGGTTTTGTTCAACAATGGAGGGTCGGAGGGGTTTTGATAGTTGAAGAAGATAAATAATACGTTAAAAGTGATTTGAGGTGTATTTAGAATTTTTTTTAAAACCTAATCAAGTCAAAATTGACATTGCATAGTAGGGTAAATAAGTCATTTAATATTAAATTTTAATGTGTGGTGCATTAAACATTTTGTGGGGTGCTAAAATAAAAAGCCTTTTTTTATCCTAATTTATAATGGGACAGCTTGAATTTTCTGTTTTATTCCCTAATTTACAATGGAACAACTTCGATTTTCTGTTTTCTTTCCTAATTTACAATGAGACAACTTTCCTACAGAAATAAAAATAAAAAATAAAAAAAACGTCGCCAGAGGGTTTAGCATGCATTAATCCCCCAAACAAAACACCGTTTAGAAATAAATCCCAATTTTTATTCTGTTTATTTGTAAGCCCTCAATTTTTGTTGTTATTTAATAATGTGATTCACAGTTCCTGTTTCATTATTTTTGGTTGGGTAGTTTACTTAAGGATTTAACCACATAGGTTTTTTTTTAAATAACAAAAAAAAAAAAAAAAAAACAGAGATGATTTCCATACGCCCTTTAAGAAATAGTACAATTTTTAAGGGTATTAACTAGTGTCACATCCTGACCCGGGGTCCACCACATCCCGGGCCCGCTCTACCACCGTAGCACGATATTGTCCGCTTTGGGCCCCGACTACGCCCTCACGGTTTTGTTTCTGGGAACTCACACGAGAACTTCCCAGTGGGTCACCCATCATGGGATTGCTCTCGCGCGCTACTCGCTTAACTTCGGAGTTCCTACGGAACCCAAAGCCAGTGAGCTCCCAAAAGGCCTCGTGCTAGGAGTCCAGATCTTCTGCACCCAAATCCCCCTGTGGCCCCTCTGTGTCTTTGTTTTTTGGTTGAGGATTTGGTTTATTTTTTATTATTTTAATTATTATCAAGTTAACATTAATTATGTTTAGTTCAAAAAGCAAAGACACAGAGGGGCCACAGGGAGATTTGGGTGCAGAAGATTTGGACTCTCGTGCTAGGTAGGGATGAGAATATAAATATAAGGATCACTCCCCTGGGCGATGTGGGATCTCACAACTAGGGCTGGAAAAAAATCCCAAAAATCTCAAACCAAACCGAAAAAATCCTGATCCCAAACCAAAATTCCCGAAATTTTTGGTATGTCATCCCGAACCAAACCGACATTTTCGGTATGGGATTCGGTATTGCATCTCCATTTTTTCGGTATTCCCATACCGAACCGAAATAAATATTATATATATATTTTATTTATTTTTAATTATAAGAGAATTATTTGAACCGTTCATTGTTTTGGATTTAATCTATGCCGTTCATTTGGCTTTAGGTCAGAATCCCTTCCGTTCCATTCCATTGAAGTCGAATAGAGAACTTGAAGCGTAGCCCCTCCCCTCATCTAATCTCTGATCTGAGTGATCTCTCTGTGTCGAATTCCGGCCAGCCACCGGCCCACCACCACACCTGACTCTCCAGCCTTCCTTCACCACACATCACCGTTCTCTCTCGCGATCTCTCTCTCTGGGGCTCTCACAGACAGAAGTCATGGAACTCTCGATCCAGCAACCTCTTCCTTCTTCTCCTTCTTCTTTTTCCTCCACCTCAGGTAAAAAAGTTTGTAACTTTTATGTTTCTTACTCGTAAATTTATTTGTTTGCTTTCTGGGAATTTAATGGGAAATTAGGTATGCTTACAGTGCTTAGAGTTCTTGGAATTTAGAAACTGGGACATAATTATAAGTTGTGAGTTATTGGTTCTTGTGTTAAAGCCTGAAACGGCAATTGGTTATGTTGAGATTCAGAGATTGTGTGTTTTGCATATTTGGTTGTTTCGTTTGATTTTATTCTTTAACATCTGATAGTTTATAGAAATTGTTCAATAAATGGTACTTTATTAGTTATTGACATCAGAACTCAGAAGTTGTGCTTCAACGACAATTATAGAGAATATGAGTGTTTCAAGGTTGTTTCCATTGAGGAGCTGGGTATATATTTGGATGATTAGTATTGTAACAATCTTGCTTCTGGTAAATATTTGGATGATTGGATCAGATCCGAGTGTACTGTTTACTTGCCTTATATAAGAATTCAGTGTAATATCAATTGTTATTTTGTAGAGTAATTGTAGTAATGTTCATGAATTATTCCCCGAGTTACATTTGCGTCCCTTAGTTTCAATATGAGATTATGTGCAATATAGTTCAGAAATTATTGCTACATTAACTATTATTTTTTCATCTACATTCAATCATACATATATCCATACTCCACCTCTTCACTTAATTTTTTTTTGTAGAACCAATTTCAGGGCTAGGATTATGTATGTTGATGCCTCGAGGGGAGGGATAGTGAGACAGGAGGCCAACAATTAAGATCAAATGTGTTCTCTCTGAGTGTAACTGGATTTTTCGGGGCCATTGGTCGAGCATAAACTTGGGTAAGAACCAATTTATTGTTCATCAATTTATGGTTTTATGTGCAGATGAAACTACCGATATAATTTTATGTCGTATGGGGTCATTCAAACTGCTCTAGTGTTACGTCTACTTTTGGTGATTTTCTCATCAAAGATTTCATCTGACACCAATCATCCTTTCGGGGATGAGGTAATTGATTACAATTAAATTTAATTGATGGTAAAATGTACTGCTTGAAATGAAATCAGGTGTGTGACCATGTCCATGTGACCTTTAATGGTTTGCAATTCCAAGCTGCTCGAAAAGCCTCTGAAGAAGTTGGTGGGGGATCGGCCAATTGAAATTATTGTATGAACAATCTAAACCCTACTGCAATACAGGACTACTAATATATATAGAAGTTTTTGTACTACGTCGTAACTAATTTTTTTGCTTTTAGGTTTGTTACTTTATTTATTTTAAAACCTTGGCTTGTAACTAATTTTTTTGCTTTTGGATTTGTTACTTAATTTATTTTTATTGCATGCATGTGTAGTAGAAATTGAATAGGCAGGTCACACATGCTATTGGTAGAATTAAATAGGCAGATCACATATGCTACTGTGCACAGATTCAGATTGGCACGCCGCATATTGCTTGTAAACTTGTTGCATGTCAAATTTTAGTCAGATTGGCAGATTGGCAAATTGGCAGCCTGCTCAAAAGCCCAAATTTTCAATATAAAAGGTTGAATTTTAGCCCAAAAACATAATATGTCAAATTTAGTCCAAAAGCCCAAAACCATTTTGGGATTCCCGATTTGTCCCGAAATCCCGAAACTATTTCGGGATTCCCAAAAAATTGGTTTGGGATCGGTATTGAAATTGGAATTCCCGAAAATTTCGGTTTGGGAATCGGGACAAGGGTTTTGGTTCAGTATCCCATACCAAACCACCCCTAGTATTAACCACATAGCTAGGTAATGGTCTTACTCCAAATGGGGTTTCTCTAAAACTAGTTTTTCTTCTCTCCTAAGTCTCTTTAATATTTCTTCTAAGATTATTCTTAAAAATTGGTCAATTTTGAGGGCTATAATTTTTCTAACCGAAGGTAATATCTGATAACAAAGATGAGGAAAACAGAAATATCGAAAGAGCAGAAAGAGAGAGAGATAGTTTGCTGGAAAAACAGAATTTTCATTATGTTTAATAATCCAATACAAGACCTTATAAATACACAGCTATAACCAACACAAGACTTGGACCAATGACATTTAGCCACATGGCACACTAATTACAGAACACTTAGTCCTACATATCCTAACATTCCCCCTCAAGCTTATGCAATGATTTACCAAGCATAAGATTGGAACAGTGCGCAGAAAATAAAGATGAGCCTAAACCCTTGGTGAGAATGTCTGCATATTGTTCCACAAATGCAACAAATTGCAAAGAAATACAACCTTGCTGAACACGTTCTCTCACAAAATGACAGTCGATTTCAATGTGTTTAGCTTTAGAGTGTAAAACTGGATTAGTTGCTAAAGACATAGCAGAAATATTGTCACAGTGCAAAAGAGGAGGTATAGGACTGTCAATGTGTAAATCTTTGAGGAGTTGCTGCAACCAAACAAGTTCTGCGGTTGTAGTGGCCATTGCTCTATATTCGGCCTCAGTAGAGGATCGACTGACAGTATGTTGTTTCTTGGAACACCAAGATATAGGATTCTGTCCTAAGAAGACAACAAACCCTGTAGTGGAACGACGACCATTGGGATCCCCGGCCCAATCAGCATCGGTATAAGCCTGAAGAGATAAGGAACCTGGTCTAAAACACATTCCCCAATCCAATGTTCCTTTTAGATATAGAAGTATCCTCTTAACAGCAACAAAATGAGAGTCCAGGGGTGAATGCATAAACTGACATACTTGATTAACAGAGTAAGCTATATCTGGTCTGGTGAAAGTTAAGTATTGTAAAGCGCCCACAATGCTCCTATAAGTCTTGGGATCAGAATACACTGAACTGCTGGTCTTCAGAAGCTTTTGACTTGAATGACAAGGTGTGAGACATGGCTTGCAATCAAGCATATTCATCTTTAGTAACAGCTCCTTGATATATTTAGATTGACTGACAAACAGACCCTGTGGCTGATACTCTATCTGCAGACCAAGGAAAAAATGCAAAATCCCCAAATCCTTCATATCAAACTCCTTGGTGAGCTGAGATATAATAATTTGAATTTGGACATCACTATCTCCAGTAAGAATTATATCGTCCATATATAACAGCAAGACAATTAATGATGTGCCATCATGTTTCACAAACAAAGACGGATCAGCATAGGATGACTTAAATCCTAAAGAGAGTAAGAATTTGGTGAACATGTCATTCCAGGCTCGTGGAGCCTGTTTGAGACCATACAAAGACCGTTGTAATCTGCAAACAAAATCCGAAATGTGTTTTGTCAACATATCCTTGGGGCTGTGCCATATATACTTCCTCCTCAAGCACTCCATGCAAGAATGCATTTTTAACATCTAGTTGGTTCAACTTCCATCCTTTTGTTGCAGCTAATGCAAGTATTAACCTGACAGTGGTGGGCTTCACAACAGGGCTGAAAGTCTCATAGTAATCCAGTCCGGCTTCTTGAGAAAACCCTTTTGCCACTAATCTCGCCTTATATCATGCAATTGACCCATCAGAGTTCCTCTTGATTTTGTAGATCCACTTACACCCTACCAAATTCTTATTGGAAGGTAAAGAAACAAGCTGCCAAGTGTGTTGCTGAAGTAAAGCAGTCATTTCCTCATCCATGGCAGTTTGCCAATGAGAAGATTTGACAGCAGCAGTGTAAGACTGAGGTTCAACATCACTAGGAGACTGCACATGAGCTAAGAAAACTTGTTTCTTCTTACAAATGCCAGATTTAGACCTGGTCTGCATAGGATGTGTATTCTGAGATGAAACAGGCATATGCTGTAACTCGGATACCTGAGAGACAGTAGTAGAGGGAAACAGAAATATCGAAAGAGCAGAAAGAGAGAGAGATAGTTTGCTGGAAAACAGAATTTTCATTATGTTTAATAATCCAATACAAGACCTTATAAATACACAGCTATAACCAACACAAGACTTGGACCAATGACATTTAGCCACATGGCACACTAATTACAGAACACTTAGTCCTACATATCCTAACAATATCTATGTTCTTTTGTTTTTGAATGATGTGTTTTGGTTAATATTCTCGTTGTGTATCATAAACTTTTATCCAAGTGTGAGTGTGATAACACCAAAGGAAAATTAGACCTCAAAAAGATTATGATTGTGCGTCTGCTATAGCTTAATTATATATAAAAAAAGTCACTTCCAGTAATAATTTCATTGATTCATGATACGAAAATCTCATGCATCTTATTTCATGATACACATATATAATGTACCTTAACAAGTTCACTAGCTCAATTATTTAATCATAATTAACTTGAAATAATGCTATCATCGCCACACTAATTGCAGTATCTTGCAATTTGCATGGTAATTTTATTTAGGAATTATTTTAGGTAGGGCAAGGCCTGTAGCACACGCAGAGGAACGCGGATCATTTGCCGCCCTCATAACCTTGATTTATGCATTTCCTATTACAGATGCGGGTCTTGATGCAAAAGCCAATAAGTTTATGGTCCGTGCAATCCCCAATTTGAACAGCTTTCGTGTTCTTCATTTCTTCTTGTCCAACAGCTTCGGTGTTCTTCACTGTCTCATCTGCATGTCAATAACACAAATGATGCATAAAAGATTATCCATAATTGTGTTTGTTGTGTGTGTGAGGGAGTGAGTGAGAGTATTTAATTAACAGAAGTTAGAAGGATGATGAGCAACAAAACAAGCACAAAGAGCTTCCTTGCAAAAGTCGCCATACCCTTCTTTCTTCATTATTTTTCAGTTGCCTTATAGCTACAACTCTCTCTTATTCCAACGCTGTATAGTATGGTTTCGTAGAGACATCCTAAGACCCTAGGGTTTATAGTATGAATTTTCAGGGTTTGATACAGTACTGTGGTTGGTAGCTAGTCTGTTTTTTTTTTTTTAACAATGGGACAACTTCCATTTTCTGTTTTCTTTCTCTAATTTATATTGGGAAAACTTTAATCTTCTGTTTTCTTCCCTAATTTACAATGGGGACAGCTTTAATTTTCTGTTTTCTTTCCTAATTTACAATGAGACAACTTTAATTTTCTGTTTTCTTCCTTAATTTGGTTACTCTGAGGTATGTTCCGCTGATGTCAAAGCTAGTATCAGTTCATCTCTAATTCTTATCGATATCATTTATCGTTCACCAAAAAAAAAGATTTACCTTGGACTTCCTTTTAGTATACTAAACTTGGTTGAAGTTTATCGAAATAATCATGTTACGTGGAAAAATTAGATAGGATTCTGTCAACGCATATTGGCTAACTCTTTTAACCTTTGTAGTTTAGTCTCATGGGCAGTTTAGTGCATTATTATCATCTTCCTTCTCACAGCAATAGCACATGTAACACTGATTGAAGGAAATAGCTCATACATAACAGTTCTCGCAATAGTTGAGTCTCTTTTCTCATTTTTTTGTTGTAGGTATTACAATAATTTAGGGGACGTTTCAAATCGGGGGCGTATGAGTGAAAACTCAACACCTTATTCATTAGGATATTGGACCACATGCAAAACATGTAAATAAAAGAAAAAAAAAGTAGGTATAGACTATGGTATCATCATACACCACAAGTATAATATCCAACATGGTGCAGTAATTGATCTCGCCACCTTATATCTTCAAGTTGATATCACACTGGGACGCCACCACGCATAGCCCCCAATAGCTAGCAAAAGTGTTGCTTCCGAATTTAAAATCGTATAAGTTATAAATATATAAAAGATAGCAATACTATTTATATATATGTGGAAGTCTACTTATAATCCTATTTACAATAAGGAACAAAAATTAGAAAATAATTGTCCTCTCAATCAAAACCCGTCACTATACTGCTGGAGAGATTCTTTCTGGAAACCATGACATAGTTTCGATAGATTTACTCATCAAACATGTGTTTGTCATGGGTTCAAAAAGTACACTATTCGTCTATTAAGAACTTGCCGCGTGATGGCCTAGTGACAAGAGTATCTCTTATGTCAGTTGTCTTTGTGTGTATAGTGAAAGTAAGGACCTGAAGCATGACGAAAATTTCTTTTTACAATCACAAATTTTCCTGGTGACCACATTCAGGCTTCAGCAATGTAATAATTCCCAAAAAGAGCGTATAAGAGGTGACGTTATTATGGGAGCATATAGAAGCAAAGTTTCACATGAATACAATCAAAACTTTTGACATATAAGTAATGAATGATTTCCTTTTTGGGAGGGTTTTGGGAAAGGATGTACCAGTACCCCTCTCCCCATTTCTCTCTACTACTTGTAACCATTGTGTTCGGGTTTTAGTGCTTAACGGGTGCTGGCATAGTACTGACTCTCTTCGAAGATTATGCAATTATCGATAGAGTCCCCAACTACAGGATGAATAGCAAATATCTTAATAAATTTTCTAGGTTACGATATACTGTCACGTTTATAGCCTTGCATACATCATTGAAAATCAAACTTACTTAAAAGTGTTTTTTTGTTTTTTTCTGCAGAAATTTCACCACTGAAAGAGTTGTTCTGTATGTACCTGCCACATGAGGATTTCACATTTACGGAATTTCCTCGCTTCGCATTTTTGAATACTAATCTGAATAATAAATGGAAGTATCGAACTCACAATTCGATTGCTACTTACAGTTATTGTAAGCTTGGCAAGCTAGCCAATTTGTTATTCTCTATATGCCTTCAAAATCGGCAACAAATAAAAGAAATGCAACACTGAAGAAAAAATATGTTCTCTGAATTTAAGTATGTAAATTCGGAGCAAGATTTGAAGAGCTTACAAAGATGATAACTAATGTGAATATGCCCACATAAAACAAGTATGTGGCTAAGGATGGAGGATGAAAGCATAGATGTCAAAATTATATGGCTCAAATACGTAGAAGTTTAGTTTTTAATATTTTGGAGTGTAAGCTTTCTACATGCATTAAAAGAGATTTCGGGTGGAAATCTCTCTACATATAGAGGTATGTTTGTATCGTACCAGTAGTACAAATAGATAAAAAAACAGAAAGTAACAATTCTGTTTTCGTCACCTCTCCTTCTCTATGTTCATTTATCTTGCTTGACTTCAGTAGAAAATAAACATAGTGTTTTGTTACTCCCTGTTCACTCAAAGGTTCTCACTCTTTTTCCCTATTTATAACAGTTTGGTAGTAATAGCCGACAGTGGTAATAGAGCTGGTCACAGTGGTGTTGGTAGCAATGGTGGTTGGAATTGTGGTAGTAGTGAATGTAACAGGGTGGAGATGGCAAAGGTGGTGGTGACCGTGGTGAGGTAATGGGGTTGGGAATGTGGTGATGGTGGTGAAAGGTGCATGGGGTGGGGACGGGTGATGGCGGTGGAGTCGGTGGTGGAGGCGGAGGTGCATGCGGTCTTGGTCATGGTAAGACAGTGGCGGTGGAGTGGTGAGATGGTGGAGGTGGTGTTGGCATGGTGGTGGAGGTGGTGTTGGCATGGTTGAAGGTGATGGCGGTGGAGGTGGTGGTGTCAAAGATGGTAGCGGTGGTTGTTGTGGTGGTCGTAATGGCGGTAGTGGCGATAGTTTATGGTGGCCGTGACACATACATGATTATATTTTTTATTAAAACTCTAACTTCGTTTTATAATGTATCTTTTATTTTCTATTATTTTGAAAAATATTCTTGAAAAATAAGGGAATCATCAATTTGATGTTTTACGGGACATAGGCCATTGTTTTTTGCATTTTTCGTTTTCTAAGTTTATTTTCACAAAACAGTCTGCCAAACATAGTTTCACCCCATTTTTGTATATACAAAATTGTTTTATAAAAGGGAAATCTTATTTGAACCCATCTAACCTCTTTCTACACTCAACTTACTCTCCACCCATATTGTTTTTTATTAAAGAATTAATCTCTCTTTAAACCCAAATTTATTACCTAAACCACCCTCCCAAAACTAATTCAAATTGTAAAGTTATATTTACACTCATTCCCTTTATAGAATAATATCTCAAATTGAATGTTTTTATTCAAAAAGGCGTCCTTTTCCCCTCTATAATTGCATATGCCGTATAGGACTGGCATTTCCATGGCTGCTTTTTTTCTTTCTGCTACCAAACCCATTCATAGACTAGAATTTGCCACATAATGCAATGAAAGCTCCAGTTCAATCCGTCACTTTGCTAGAAATTTGGCCTTGATGCTTTGAATTTGGATGGAGGCATGCTCGTTGAGGGGTAATATTCTCATTAAGACCTTTTCATTCATCTTTCTATTCCGCTTCTAAATGAATGTATGATGCAAATAACCTTGTTTCCTCAGGACCTATGATAATCATCACGCAAGTCAGGAAGACATCACACTACCAGGTTGTAGAAGTTAATTGCTGTTTGGAATTCTCATCTTTATTATTTGTCTTTATCTGCACCAAGAATCAAGTTATATGTCTTTTAAGTTTAAGTACTAATCAAAAGTCTGTACAAGATGTTTTGGGACACAGACAGACACATGCAGAGAAAAACAAATACAATATAATATAAAAAGTATGAAATTTAATCCAAAGAAGTAAACGAACAAAATATCCATAAATCGAGTCATACTTTAGTTGGAGGATTCAAAACTTCAAAATCACCATCCATCAATAGAAAAGCTTGTTTTTCTCCATCAAAGCTATTAGGGTTTTAGCCGGAAAGAACGTAGGATAAACAAGGGGTAATGCTAGGGTTTAATTATAGTGTGTGAGTTTATTGATAAATTTGAGTTTTATTATTTATTTTATTTTGTACTTAATAATAATTATGCAATAGGGTAAAATAGACAATTAACATTTAAAATTTAAATTGGGTGTAGAAAGAGGTTACAAGGGTTTAAATAAAATTTCCCTTATAAAACGTTAACGAACGGACCCTTAAACTCTTTGACGTTTGTCAATGAATTAGGAGTTTCTTTGTGAGAGGGTAAATTAATGAACAAGATTTGAGGAAAAAGAGAGAACCCAGCACTAAACTAAGGAGGGCAGATAATGTATAATTATAAGTTGCCATTTGTAAACAACATCCGGATGGCCTTTTGTAGTACTTTTCATTCTCTTGGTTATCTTACCTCTTTCTCTTTCGTTTCTTTCTTGCAACTAATGCATAGTCTCTGGGACACCACTCATTTAATGAACCATGTGTTCAAAAAATGAACGCTCGATCAATAAAAGCTCACCACATGATGTGTTTTGATAGCATAAGAGAGTATCTCCTTTTTGTCAGATGTAAATTTCATTTTTGTTTAGACAGAAAGTAAGCGCCAGATGCTGGCTTCACTTATTCAGATATTGTACAAGATATTCCACGAAACAGAGAGGCAAAAATTGTACCAGACAGATAATATACATTCCAGACCAACGATCTAACTGATTGTAAAGTGTAAAAATCATATAATTTAGAGCTCGAGGTTTTGGTCGTCTTGTTTTGAAGACGAACCGAGTTCAATAACAGGGCAGTACTACTCAATCACAGTAATAAGCTGAGAGAAACTTCTATTCACCAAAAAGTAGTCCTAATCAGTTTTGGCTCCATTCAGGCGATTAACCCTTTTGGATTGCTCCGTTCTCCTTCAAGTACTCGACAAATTCGTCAATAAGATATGGCCAGGCACCTTCCGCGTCATAGTTTGACAGTGACGGATCCACGGCCTACAAGCGGAATATCAAGTTAACCAATGAAATAAAAATAACTAAAAATATGATTTTAACCCTTGAAATTTAATTTTCTCCACATAAAATCCATCATAAGTTTTTTACCCAAATAATTAGATTCCACATCAGCAAATTCATTAATTATATTTGACTTTACACATGTAAAAAATTTTGATGCCCAAAACACCCCTATTTGAATGTTTGATGTACATAATTAGTTCCATATAGATTGTAAGAGAGAATTAATGATTTTATGAAAATAAAAAATAATAAATTTATTGCCTAATATATAATAACAATAATATATGTAATAATACATGCTTAATTAAGTCAACAAATTATATTTTACATATAAATGTAGGTAAATTATTTCACACACATATATATAACAAAAAAAATGGCCTGGTATACATAAAATTCATGCAAAATAATTTACCTACAAAAAATATTATTTGATTCAATGCACCTACTATTCGAGTTTTAAAATGTTAGATTGCTTAAAAAAAGCAAAATAATTTCCCCATTATATGTAAAATACATACAAAATAATTTACCTACATAATAAAACAAACCCAATGTATGCAAAATACATGCAAAATAATGTACCTACATAAAAAAAATTATTATTCTATTCAATACTATTTTACCTATTCTTTTGTACATATAATAATAAAATGTGCCCAATATATATGATGATACCTAAAAAATATATGTTATTTGCTCATCATAAATTTACATATAGGTAGATTAATTAGTATAATATGTTTGATCATATATGTAGTACTGTGCATATACATACACACACATATATATATATATATATATATATATATATATATATATATTTGAACATATAGTAGTACTATATATATAGGTACACTATATATATATTGAGCTTATGGTGGTACTATATACATTTGAACGTATATATGTATGTGTGTGTATATATATATATATGTGTGTGTGTTATGGGTAATAATATGCAATAAATTATTTATTCATTGTAATTAAGGTGAGTAATAATATTTATTGATTTATTTTGAATATTGTGGTACAAGTTGTAAATATTTTGTATTAATAGGTCAATTAATTTCCTACATGGCAATCACTTTTAAATTTGGGTGTTATTTGGATGTTTATAATTAGGTGGGTTTTTATATAGGAAATAAGAGTTGCAAAGGTCTATATCCAAAGAACCCTAAAAATAATAAAAATGGGTAGCATTGTTCCTTTTTTTTTTTTTTTGGGTTACATAGATGCTTGATATCGTACCGTTGCAAACTCCAATAGTTGAGACCATGTGTCCCTCGAAATGGCCTTGTTATGCCGAGCCTGAAATGATGGAAGTATTTCTCAAAATCAATTTGGGATGTATAATGCCATTTCAACGAATCAACGCAAACATACTTTCTAAAGATGTAACAGGCATGACAATGATTTCGTAAAGAGTAAATTGTAGCTATGATCCTTTAACTTTAACTCAATTGGAGCAATGGTCCCTCAACTAAAAATCCATTATCATTGGTCCCTCAACTAATCAAAACGTGCAGCTATGGTCCCTCAACTAAAAATTCATTACCATTGGTCTCTCAACTTTAATTCAACTGGAGAAATGGTCCATTAACTTTAACCCAATTGTAGCAATGGTCCTTCCAACATAACTCGTTTTGACAAAAAAATTGACGTAGTTGACGAAAATGATCATAATTACACACTTTGATGAGTTGAGGGACCCTAATTGTATAAAAGATCATTCCAACATAACTTATTTTGACAAAATTTTGACGAAATTGGTGAAAAGGACTATAGCTACACATTTTGATAAGTTGAGAGACCAATGGTAATAAATTTTTAGTTGAGGGACCATTACTCCAATTTGATTAAAGTTGAGGGACCATTGCTACAATTTACTCTTTCGTAAAAGAATGACGTAGGAATAAAGGTAACAACATGAGGCCTCCATTTTGCAGAGAAACTGTTAACATTTATCAGAACTCCTTGGCAATGATTCCTATCCGATAATATAAATGATTACTACAGGATAATATAAATGATTACTGCAAGCCAAGCATAGCTACTTTCAACAAATAATAAATTTTGTAACTTACCGGTAAGAACTGACACCAATGTTCAACATACGGCCACTGCTTTTCAGCAAACACTAATTCCCACATTCCAATTGCAGTATCCAATGCCAAAGATTTCTGACCCTGAAATGGAAATGAAGCAATATATGTGTATATGAACACAGAATATAATCACGCGTGCACACACACATAAATTAATACCAGAATTTATTTAAGATATTGTATCAGATACCTTTTTTTTTTTTTTTTTTTTTTTTTTTTTTTTTTTTTTTTTTTCATGAATCATAATATATGTCAAGGAACTCATTTCTAGTTTTATCTATCAAATTTGAGAAATAAGCAGTCTAGAATACAACAAATAAAATTCTTCATGCGCTAAAAAGTAAAAACACATACCTTTTCTTTTGCCCAGTCAAAAGCAAAATTATATATCTCTCGAAACTTTTCTGGAAAATAAAAAGAAGATCATGTCAGCAATGAAAAGGTACTCTCGCAAAATTCAAGTTTACAGCACAGTCAAGCTATTTGAACAAATATACGTTAACATCAATGAGTATCTTCCACAAAAAACCAAAAAAATGATATACAAATAAATTTTTAATTACTAAACTAAAACTATAATCACATTTCACATACGTTCATCTTTCAGCTCGGATCTCATAAATGGTATCTTTTCACGGAACTTGTCCAAAGAATCTATCCTGCCATCAGATAACACAAACTTCTGTTAAATGAGGTTTAGAAGAATATAACAAACATCTAAACGCTTTGTACCTACCCTAGTGGTTCTAATCCCTCTACGAACTCCTCTTTGGAAAATTCACACATGGTAGCTGCCTTCATGTGCCAGGAAACAACTAACTGCATCAACAGCCCATTGTACCAAAAATAACTAGCCAAGTCACAAGGTTAAGTTGAAAAAGTGTAGACAAATAAAAAACAAAAGTTAACTAATCAAATTGGAAACATATATTTGATTTCATGACGCTTACTTTTCATATGACAATATCTTCATTACCTGCAGCAATTTCTCTTTTATGTAGTTCAAAGTAAACTTCACCAATGTCCCAAAATTTTAGCCCACTACACATTAGTCTCCAAACTTGAAAATGTAACATTTAATCCCCTAGAAATCTATGTTAGAATGTGCCCATACATGTGAAAGGCCCCAGCCAGAAAATCACTATATCTATATGAAATTTTTTCAGAATTTCTGTTGAATTTTCAAGCAAGCAGGTTCTTTAGCTCAAATATGCAGAACTTCGTAGAATTGAATTTTACATTGCCTAAACAGTAATTTGGCGGACTTGAAAGGAACTTTGTAGGCATGCACAACTTAACCATAACAAGGTTTATTCGAATATACCTACCATGACTATATCTTGAGGATCCACCTGTCAAATCATGAAAGCTAGCATGTCAGTCAAAATAAAAGAACAAGAAAACGAAAGAAAACAAGCATGAGAAACAAACAACAATATTAAAGACAAATGATTGAGACAGTTAATATCTGCACCAAACAGTTACCTGAAGATCGTTGCAAAGGAGGCTGATACCATCAACAAGTATCATATCAGCATCTGGATCTGAGAAAAAAGAATTAATCTATTAGTGAAAAGAAAATTCTGCTAACCATATAAACTTAGGTTAAAATTACCAAAATAAAAAAAAAAGAAGAAGAAAGAAACATTTGATGGGCCATTTGATTTTAGGTACAATGCTATCACAGTATCACTTATCACAAATGAGAAATTTATAGCTGTACGTGCATTATTATCACTAATCCTCAAGTACATCAGTATGAACCAATCCAGTATCGCGAATATATATTTGAGTAAGATATAGCTGATGAAGAAGCTTGAAGGAAAAAAAAAATCCATCATGTTCACAACTGAAGTATTAGGATTCCAACCAAATTCATCTATTACAAACTTGATGACACCGCATGCTTGTGAATTTATAAACTGATTTACATCTCTGTATTTTCAATTTCCTATGAATGTGAACAAAAGATATACACTAATGTCTAAGATTGAGGACAAGAATGAATGGAAAGGTAAAGCTTGCCTTTATATGTATTGTATAATTCCTCCAATTGTCTAGTATTAGTATTAGAATCAGTATTAGAATCAGTCTCTGCTTGCAGCTGGGGCTGAGTGTAGAAGATATCAAACGCTCCTTCAAGATGCCAATCACTCTCCTTCAGAACCTGCAGAGCCACTTTTTCACTGCATATGATGGGAAGTTAGACTACTGAATCCAAGAATCACACAAAAACTGCCCAAGAGTAAGGGTAGAAAAAGGTACGATACACGCCCACCAGTCTAATACAAAGCACATATGTGTGTGCACAGACCAATTAAACCAATTCAACTTCAAAAGATACATAAACAAGCTGACGATTAAAACTGCTCAACTCAACCAAATCTAACACAACACAAACACGTGTCCCTTAGAAAGGCAAAAATTATGTTGAAGTTACATGTAACATATTAAAATCCTCATGATCGATTGAACATGCAACATCAACTGGTTTTAAATGGTGCTCTAAATATCAATCCATGACATTCATAAGCTAGCAAAACCACTGAGCAGAACTGCCATGGATTCAAAGACGTGAAATGAAGAAAAACAGAAAAGTTGTGTATGATTATCGGATTACCTCGCTCCAGTTATCATGATGAACTGCTGGAGCTTATCGCGTTGGCCTTTACCCAACTTGTTCTGTCAAAAAGAGTAGCCAAGGTGAAGCGGAGAGAGAGAGTACAAAACCAAATTATGCATGCATATTGATTCAGGTATACGCAAGTGTATGCGCGCACAAACAAATGAACGCATATGATTAGCATAACATCAACATCCACGAACTAATTTTTGCAAAAATGTAACTGAAATGTGGGTAATCTTATAAGAGGACAATGAAAGGGGGGGGGGGGGGGGGGGGGTAATGGGCTCTATCTTGTGTTACCAATACTAAAGGTTACTTTTTTCGTCAAGAAAACCCCAAATATAACCAAATTTTCTTCAAAAGCACATCAAAGGTTTTCCCTGCCATAAATTTAATTTTGCATCAATTTTCTTCAAAACCTAAGAAACCAACAGCCTCTTTTTGAGTGATCTCACTACCCAAAAAGCCCAAAAACTCTGTAACCAGTGTACGTTCTCGAACTCAAAACACACATCTTTTAATCCCTTTTCTCAGCGTTCCCAGCTTCTCAAAACATGAAATATTACTAAAAATCGAAACTTTGGCATGACATGAGTGAAAAAGTTGCTATAATTTGCAGAACAAGTCACATCCAGAACAAATCATGAAAAAGTGAAACATTACAGAGTAAAAGTTAAAGTAACCGTACAGAAGCGAGAGACTGGTCAGGAACAATAAGCATACATGAAACTGAACCAATCAGAATCGACGAAATTTAATACAAAAATCATGGAACATGAAAATGGAGCTGAAAAATAGAGTGCGCTCACCATCTTTGAGGTGGACGATGATGAAAACGCAAACCTTGAACTGCTCCTAGAGAGAGAAAATTAGGGTTTTACAGAGGAAGAATCTGTCTGTATCTCTCACAATGGGGTCTGGCTTTCTGGGTTCCTTGCATACTGTGTTTCCAATTGGTTTTTATTTCTGTTTTTCTTCAGTTGCTTTTTTTCCGAGGCCAGGGGCAGCGACCGTTAAATGCGTGTGGATTTACCGTGAGGGCCGCGTGTTTAATGTCCAGTAGGCGATTATAAATGCGTGACACAACTATCTTTAACGTTCGTTTGACCGTTAAATACGTTTGTGATTTATTATGAAAACTGTGTGTAAACGGCTGATAATCGAGCATGAATTGGCCGTCAAATGTATGTGAGGTCCACTACGAGAGTCACATATATTCACGGTTGATAATCGTTCATAAAAATGTGGGATGCGGATGAAATTATTTAGTGAAAGCTATATAAGTAGTACAAAATGGTTCATAATTAGTAAGCTTCTGCCGGACGCTCTGCCCTACCCGGCTACAACCCTTCAACACTCAATGCAGGAGCAGGACTGCATTATTTTTTAAAAATTAAAATTAAAAAATATTTGTGTAAAATATTCATGTAAAAAAAAACAATATGCGTTTCGAGTTCAAACTCTCTTTTCTTCCCTTTGTTGTAGATTAGAGTAAAGTATCGCTTATAATAAATATAAAGAATATTCATTATTAAACTCTTTTAGTTTAATAAGTGTTGCAACTCGAAAAACATGTCTTTAATTTTTTCTTTATTTTTTTTCTTGATGTGAATAGAATATGTGGTATAAGAGGAACATTATAGAAGTGTAAAACACCTAAAACATGGTCTTAGAGTTCTAATTTTGTCGGAAAAACAAAAGAAATAATTGGAGTTAAATTGCAACAATTAATAAATTACAAAAGCTAATTCACAAAAATGGGAACTATAATATCTTTGGGCTTTCAATAGCACTTCAAAAATTTAACTCGTGCATCACTTCGGTCCCCAGACTCTAAAATACGTCACAATATTCACCCTAATGAGTAGTATTTTATCTCAACAACAAATACAACTTTAAACGTTACCAGATAATGTATGCACTTATGTGTCTGCATCTCTCATCACGTAATATAAAATACTACGATGCAAATACACTCCGATCTCTGAAAATTGACATTAAACTATCAATAAGCCTATACGTTTATTTGCCTGTGTTAGCTTTGTATACTGAGTTGCCATTCTTTGCCTTGCTAGCAAACTCTTTCTGCTGAGAAAAATGGTGGCGGATCTTCGAACAGATTCTTCGGATTACCGGACTGAGCTCTTGTCGCCGGACGTGATGGGAGAGACAGTGACAGTGCCAACTGAGGCATCATGGAGTCTCAAAGCTTCCAGCTGAGAGAAGCATGGATTCTTATTTTGGCCTTGGCTCTTTTATCTAGTCATTATAAGCTCTTATGTCCTTGTCTTAATACTTTCATATTATTAAACTCAAAGGTTCAATGAGATACTCATTTTCTGAGATGGGTTTTTTCCGTGGAAGTTTAACACAGGTTTGTTGTTAATTTCGTCGTTTTAGGTCAGTTGGTCAATGCACTGTGCTCGTTACCTTGTACTCAAGTTCAAATTTTCCTCCTCGTATATTAACGTGGTTTAGAAAATCGCTTTAGAAGATATGTTTTAAGCACATGCTTTTTTCTTAATTGCTGCAATGAATTTTTTCGTTGTCTTGGATCTATCTTGCAAAATAACGAAGAACTATATAGAGAGCTCAACCATACAATACAGGCTGAATGGATGAAGTGGAATAGTGCATCGGGTGTGTTGTGGTATCGTCGTATGCCACTAAAGCTCAAGGGAAATTTTACAAGACAACAATAAGGTCAGCCATTATGGCACGAAAAGACAAAGGTAATGCACTTTAAGCCAACTCTTCATATATGGATTAAGTTAGACATGAACGCATCGGTTCTCATGTCTCAAACATTACTTATACCAACAAAATTGGCCAGAAAGAAAATCTGGGTAAGAGTTAAGTACATGATCAAAATCTCATATCATTCCGACACAAAAACTGTGGAAGATTTTGACAGTCAAAATCTATCGTTCCGATAAATAAGAAAACTACAGAACTTGATTTAAGACTAATACTAGCAAGACTTGATCTCATATCTAGACGGTACAAAGTATTGGCAAGAGAGCAAATGGCTAAGAAAGTTGAACCCAAGCGAATTCTTCTTTGTAAACCACACTTGCATCACAAGAGGCTTCACATGTATACACGGCGATTGTAGCCCAATCAAGAGAGTCCATGTCATTCTTCACGTTGAAGTAAAATAGCAACTGAGGCATAATCTGAAGCCAATAAAACTCACAAGGTTAAAATTTTGACTAGAAAGAAAAGGGCAATCGTGGTACTAAAAGAAACTGAAATGCACAAACTTGGAATCGGGCTTCAATCAAAACGAACAATTGTTATATCTGGTACCTGAAATTCAAAACACATTGGACCACTACAATAACTACATTTAGGAATATCAGCCGTGGATGGCCGGCCACTTGAGACAGGCCATAAGGGTTTAGCACCGGAACTCCTACAATACCTGTTATTTGGAAGAAAAAAAAATGGAAATGGATCAACTATTGTGAAGTAAAACAGTGGTTATGATCAATGAAAGCCAAGGAATGTAACAAGCGCGAAAAACTTTGAAGTAACACTCTGCACCAAGTCACATCCTTCAGAAATCTGTATCTTGATTTGAACGGATTTATCGAAAAAATAAATCACCTTAGTATTTGTTCAGGGGCCAGGGCTATGCGCACGTGGAATGAAGCCCAGCTCTTTCTGTCACCATCACCCTTTTACAGAGGTATAAACATGTAAGAGTTCAAGCAACTAAAATCTATTTTTCTCCTATCAGAGAAAAAATGGAGGAAGAAGAGTACAGAGCACAACACAACTTTCATTTCTACCAATACATAGACAACATAAATGTTAGTTATGAGAGAACAACAATTAATACCGTAAAATTGTCTGCTATCGACATTAGCCCATCATCCATCCGGTTACTAGAGACCAAGGAATTAGTGCCCACACTCTCATCCGGCATCTCTGTGTCATACGAACTTTCAGGCTCCTGTATAATTTTGTATTCTGGCCATAGATTATTACTTGCAACTGTTCACAATTGAAAAACAAGAGTGTATTAAGATCTTGAACCCAACCCACCCAATCTTGAAAGTGCAGTTAAATTGCCGACCCAAAACTCCTCCCAAGAAAATGCAACTTCGTACTTGCCTTTTAGAACTACAGCAGAAGTGGTTTCACTGTTAGCAGAGCTACTGTCGGCCAGCTGAATCCTCAATCGTTGACAATCATGTTCATGACCGGACCGAGAATGCTTGACCTACAAACCACCAAAACATATTTGGTATGCTTTAAGGATGGCTGTTCCTACTTCAAAGGGGAAAAAAGATGCCGCAGAAACCCAAAAAAACCAATTACCCAATGTTTCTCTGAGCAATAAAGTGTTTTTCTGCAACCAGTACAGCGTTTACTCCCCTTCCAGGTACCACACCAATTACATAGTGCAGCTACAACAATCAAAAGGCAAATATCATCAAAAGATCCCTTCAATTGGAAGAGCGTTTAAAAGACATCAAATTGCAATACTGAAGGAGCATAAATATACATAAACAAGGTTGAACAAGCTAAAACAATCTAGCAATAATTCATAAGCAAAAGCTAGCAACTGTAAATGCTAACTGATACAAGATGCTACCTCCAGCCATAAGAGGATCCTCCGTACTATCCTTCTTCGGAGGCTCACTTGAGTAGAAAGGATTATCGCAGGGTAATTGGCAGCGGAAAACCTTCACGCTGTAAAAAACATCACATAATCAGAAACAAAAACTACAAATCCTTTGGTATAGACATAATAGGGAGAACAATACCTTCTAGAGGGCTCTTCCCGCCGGCATTTCCATTGTTCATGTTGATCGCGACGAAGACACGCCATTGACGTACACATAAACACAAACAATGTTCGGTGAAATGCAGATTCCTTCTCCTCTGGCGCATATACCTAGCCACCCAATAAACACAAAAACCAACAATCGAATTGTCAACTTTTATTACTTAAAAATGACATAAAAAGGGCGACCCAAGCCAACAAAGCTCCCTCCTTTGCGAAAGTCGGGGGAGGAACTCGTACACAGCCTTACTCTTGCTTTGCAAAGAGGCTGTTTCCACAACTCAAACCCGTGACCATTTGTTCGGTCACAAGTGAGCATCTTTTCCGTTACGCCAACCTCGCCTTCTACTTGAAAATGGCATAATAAAGATATAATCTGATCAATGAAGTTCAAGCCTCCCTCACCTGGAGCACAAATTGCAAAGGTTCACTGCATATATCGCAACAACAAGATCTTCCGGACGGCAAGTTTTCTGGATCCAGCCAAGCCTATATGACAAGCCAAAACATCAGAGAAGTCCGACTAGTACGTAAATTGAAATTGAAGTTGAAGGGCTTAATGGCATACGGGAACGCCTCCAGCCTTGGAAGGAAAGAAATGGCGAAGAAGAGAGCGGGATTTCTTAGGCTTTTTCACAAAACCTAAAATCACAGAGTTTCTTGCTTCTTCGTCTTCCTCTTCTTCGTCATCGTCATCCATAGCAACATCTGGCTCTTTCTGTTCTTCTTCTTCGTCGCTGTCATCGTCCAGTGATGTGATTCTAAGGCCTTTAAACTCTTCCGTACAATCACCTTTCACACTGCCTGCCATTTCCCTTCACAATTTAAGTAGGGTGGCGTTTGCGGCGGAGCTGGTGATGTCAGCTGGGCTTACAGCGGATGAGCTGCCGTGAAGGTTGAAGACGAGAAGGAGGAGAAAGGGGTTAAGAGCCCGGTTTACGGCGGGTGAGCTGGGCCGGATATGGGCCTTTATTTTCTTTTCTCAATTTTCTCTCTATTACTGGACACGTGGCTTCTTCTGATTGATCTTTCAGATACGCACCATGTTCCTTCGCACAGTCTATCACAACGAACAAACCTATATACCCTAAAACCCCCGAGCACTTCCAAATCAGTTCACCGCCTTCTTCCTGTTGGCTCTTCATCTCCTCGTTCCGTCTTCTTCCTCGCTAGGGTTTACTGAAACTTACAGGTATGAACTTTGACTCCGACTGGTTCTTCATATGGCGTTTTTTAATTCCATATTTTTTCTTGAAATTATTTTGTTTATTACTCACCTCCTGTTTAGTTATTGTCAAATTATTTTCTGAAATAAAAAGGTGAAATATGTGATTGCGTATTTTGGCTAAAAGTGGGTGAAAGGAAAGAGTCAATTTGAATATGTATTTCTGCATTTCTAATATGTGTGAAGATATATTTCAATTTTTGGTGTGAATTTAAAGCTCGAGTCTTGAGATTTTGAAGTTGCAATGCTGTCAGTCTAGAGTAGAATTTTCTGATGTTTGTAACTTTGTATGATGTTTTGGAGTTGTGATTTGTCCTCCATTTCGATAAGCACTACCAGAATTCTGCTCATAGGACATGATTGTATACGCAGAAATGTGATTTTACATTCGACTTAATAAAATGTGATTAGTTATGTAGATTGAACCGTGTGAATTTAGGGTTCAGGTTAGACAAAGGGCGGAGAGGGAGATTCGGAGAAGCTCTTTATTTGGGTTTCTATAATAAAGGGAAAAAAGGGTGATATGCGGCGTATGGTAGTGTGTTTATAGGGTATACTAGTGCTAATATGTGAAAAAAAGGATGCTATTTTTTATAGAACTATGGGATCCGGGGCTAGAGCCACTTAATTCCAAAACATTTAACCCACACATTAGAAACCCTAGCCACAGATAACTTACAGAGTTCCTTACAAATTCCTTCCTCCTCTTCAACCCTCTCTCAACCCACTTACAGCCGCATCTCCTCCTCTCAGCCTATCCTTCCTCTTGTCTCTCTAATCTTCGACTAGTTTGAAAGTTTAAATGACCAAAATTTTGTTTTGAACGTGGTTGGTATTGGATGATATCACTGGATAGGAAGTAAGCCAGGTCAAGGAAAATTCTTTTAGTTACTGTTAGATGGTTGTTCTTTTTTTTTCTTTTTTTCTTTTTTTCCCTGATAGTTAACCATTTTAGTTTCAATTAAATTTATGTTTGTGATTATGGTTTTATAGATCCGTCCTGAGGCTTACTGTGTGACAGTTTTTCTCTTTGTGTGACAGTTTGTGACAACAAACTGGGAGTGACAAATTTTTAGTAGCTATGGTTTGATCTCCATCTCTCTTTGCTGTTTTTCTTTTACGCTTTCATAATGTTTAGGACGCATTTAATATTGTATGGCAATGTTTTTTTGTGAAATTCAGCCGCAGGGAGATTACATAGACCTTCACAGGAAGCGGTATGGGTACCGACCTGACCACTTCGAGCGAAAGCGCAAGAAGGAGGCTCGTCTCGTCCATAAGCGTTCTGAGACTGCTCAGAAGGTCAATTCCAATCCTTTTCCTTTATTTTTCGTGGAAAGTGAAAATCAAATTGGAACTTTAAGCTTATTTTGTTTATTTGGAATGTTTGTATTGGAACAGGCTCTGGGTATCAAGGGTAAGATGTTTGCTAAGAAGCGCTATGCTGAAAAGGCTCTCATGAAGAAAACGTGAGTTCTCTAGTGTCTTTTTCCCAGTAGAATAGACTGTTGAGATGTACCTTACAGCACTTAAACTACATTCATATGATGTGCTTCTAACAGTTCGTTTCATATTGCACTTGTCATGACTATTGATTTGCTGTTACATATACACATAGACATAGTTACATATTTAAACTGCATAAGCTGCACTTTATGTAACCTCATTTCTGGCTTTTTGTATTGTTTAGTGGCTATTGTCTTTTTGTTGATACCTCATTGTATCTTTTGTTTGTTATGCTACTGACGATTTACACATACGTAAAGTAAAAGATATGTTTTGTGAATGCCCCCACAGGTTGATTATGCATGAGGAGTCATCAACTAGGCGCAAGGTGGATGATGATGTTCATGAAGGCGCTATTCCAGCATATCTGTTTGATCGCGACACTACAACACGTGCGAAAGTATGGATTTCCAGCTATTAATAGATATTTTTCTTAAAAGGAAGACATTTGTTCATGTTTCTTATCTGACGTTATGCTGGAAATAGATTCTGAACAACACCATTAAGCAAAAGCGGAAGGAGAAAGCTGGGAAATGGGAAGTCCCACTGCCCAAGGTAAGAGCACATGCCACACTCTTCTTTTTGTCTCTATTATTCTGTGTGAATCATTTTTTTGTTGTATGCTAATCATTAATATAATTTTCTGACTTTTATATATTCTCTAGGTAAGGCCTGTGGCTGAAGATGAGATGTTCAAAATTCTTAGATCTGGAAAACGCAAGAGTAAGTATCAGCAACTTCTTCCTCTCTACTGCATTAGCAATCAAAGTGTGCTATTGGTTCATTTGTTCTCTAAATTTATCGTTTATAATTATTTCCAGCCTAAATGTGTTAATGCTAAAGTTTGTATAACATGACATTGAGGATAATTGAAACTGATGCCAGTATTTTCATGTGAATGTATTAGTTACCCCTTGCTGATTTACTCGATTTTTTTTGTAGCCAAGCAATGGAAGCGGATGGTCACAAAAGCTACATTTGTGGGACCTGGTTTCACGAGGAAACCTCCTAAGTATGAGCGATTTATCCGTCCCAGTGGGTTGCGATTCACCAAAGCTCACGTGACACACCCTGAACTTAAAGCCACTTTTAACCTTGAGAACATTGGTGTGAAGAAGAATCCTAATGGTCAAATGTATACATCTCTTGGTGTGTTGACCAAGGGAACCATCATTGAGGTAAATCTTTCATTATGTTATCATTTATGACCATTTATAATGCCAATCCCTTGGTGTTTTACGCTATCTACTTATTTTGTGGATATTAGGTGAATGTTAGTGAACTCGGTCTAGTCACACCTGCCGGGAAAGTTGTATGGGGTGAGTTCAACCTTATTTGTGGTGGTGCCATCTCATTTAGCTTTGCCATCACGCTCTTTTAAAGGCGGATAGTTTAGATTCTGACTTGTTGCTGCATTTATCTGTTCTTTGTGGTTGATGCAGGGAAGTATGCTCAGGTGACAAATAATCCAGAGAACGACGGGTGTGTTAATGCAGTTCTGCTCGTTTAAGAGGATCACTTGATGAACATCAGTGAATTGTGGTAAACTGATGTCGTATCGTTTAGTGGACCACGAAATTTTGGAGTGTTCAGTGCATATTGTGGCTTGTTCAGAATAGTTGTTTATTTCCAAATTAGTATCAACCGAGAAGTTTTTTCCTACTGACCTGGATGCCTGAATGTATTTTGGTTGAGTACACTACAAAAGCAGGCTTGCAATTATTTGTCATTTCTTGGTACTTTGGTAGCACAATTTGTACTGATTAGTCTAGTAAAATTATGCACAACTCAATAGCATCACTCAGATATGCATGAAAATTAATGTTCGGGTTGAGCGTTAATGCTCGATAAGGGGTGAATCTGCTAAGTCATTAGAGATGGATCATGTTCGTGTTATATCGTGAAATTCACTAGTGATTTGTTAAGAAATTCAACATATATTTCACGCGGAATAAACTCTACGTAGAATATATTTCTTTCCACATGCGAGACTAACACGTGTTTGTAAAGAAGGAAACGGATCAAAACGGAGACTACATGTGTCTGTAAAGAGGAAAACGATCAAAACAACGGTTTGATTCAACACGTGTCTCTGAAGAGGAAAACGGATCAAAACTACGGTTTGATTCAAGCAGTAAGCAATTCTTTTTTCTTTTGTATTCTTTCAAATTTGTCATCCCAATTACAGTAGCAGAATTTCATAAGTTGATACATAATTTTGTTTTCCCAACCCATGAAATCATCCTAAAATTCAGCATACGATCAAACTTCAAATTTACAACGAAGGTGTCGATTCATTTCATTTCAAGCCAATTTACAAAAGCTCAACCCACAACAACTATACTCTCCGTACTTCTCTTCGCGACGTTGAAAGATGTCACCAAAGCACCGAGCATCACTAAAGTAAGATTGAACACTCACTTAAGCAAACGAATATCGACGGAGTGGACCTAGCTAACTTGCATGCGAGGAGAAGCGACTTCCAAATTCAAAAGTGAGACACCGACCGACGCATTGACGCATTGACGCATAATATATTCCTGCATGATTGAATGTTTACCAAAAGGATCATCGGCCAACTTTTCCTACCAAAACCATCACGGGATGATCCAGTGGTTGAAGATGAATTTCAGGCTAGTATTCTACACAGCACGTTTTAGTTTCGATTTTAGCATTGGTGAATCATAAGTGGAGATGTTAAAATACTTCCGTGAGTCTTTTCGGCTCTAAAAAATGTGGACTACCGTGACGAAGTCATCCGCTGATCCTTTTTGAAAAATTAAAAAGAATGCTTTTCCCACCCAGTACCAGCAAATTATCTAAAACGATATAAAGTTCAAAGCATTACATTTATTTACGAATAATATATTGTTTGAGTAAAAACTTCATATTTGTCGAGGTTTGTCGCACCCCCGAAAGTGGAACAAGATAATTAGTATTTATTAATTTAATTGGTTTTTAATTACAAGGATTCCACTAATATCCCACCAAACCTCTTCCTATCTGATTTTTCCCAGGAGAGGATTAGAATTTCGCATCCCATTGAAGGTATACGCATTATTTTATTTTTATTTATTTATTTATTGTTAAAGAAACGACATTATCTACATTAACGGAAGGGTTGTACTAAGCCGGGCTAGCAATAATGTGGTTTAAATTCGTATTTGGCAAGAATCGAACATAAAATCTTTCACTTACAAGTGAAGAGATATATCACTAAATCGTAGTACCAAGCGACTCTTTTTGTATTATTGTCTCATCGTGCAATTATTAAAATTTATTTTCCTTCTTGTTAATATTTTTTTTAAGATGTCTTAGATATTATATACGTACAGCACTATAGCCAGCTATCCAATGTTGCAAAAGCAAAGCAAAACCATATAAGTTATCTTGAGAATTACAATAATGTGGATGCAAATTTTCTCCTCCTCGATCTTGGACGATTTTGCACCTACAAAACAACTTGCACCTTTGGTTAAGGCCAAAAGCCTCACGCGACCACGATGAATGGGGGGGGGGGGGGGCTTTGGCCGAAGAACCTCCGATGCCAAAGTTAGAATTTTTAGAGAGAAATAGTGTTTAGAGTGTTTTTGCAAGAGGAGTGGAAATTGGCTTTTAGGTGAGAATGGGAGTATATTTATAGGGATAGGAGGTGGCCGGCCTAGCTAGGGTTTTTGGCTTCAATTTGGTTTAATTAGCCCATTTATTGGCTAATTAAACCAAAGGGGAATGTTTTTTGTGTTTATGAAAAGGTTATAATGAATAATTGAATAATTGGCTTAAAAAAGGAAAAAGGGGTAAGGAAAAGATGGAAAAAATCAAGGAAGTGGCCAGCCCCTTTTTGGAGAAGGGGGACCGGCCATTAGGGTAGGTTTTTGGTTTTAATGGCTAATTTAATTGGCAAATTAATGAGTAATAATCCCATTAATTTGTCAATTATCTCAATTTATGAGGGATAATAGGTAGGTTATGAAATAACTACCTAAAATGTGGATAGATGAAATAATTCGGAATTGTTTACCTTTTCTGGGCACCTTTGACTTGACTGAAGATGATTACCCGCTACTCGCGCGTAGGAATCCTGATGCACCTCAAGGATATTTTTGTCTTCTTAATCCGAAAATCCACGTGTCGCCTTGTGATTATTTTTGGCTCCACAAATGTCCCCACACCTGTTGGGCTGCTTGCAGAAAAAGGGCAACAGGTGTAGAGATTTTCTCACTTTGGGAAACTTCAAGCTGCTTCCTATTTTGTTGATTTCCTCTTTGAATAGGAAATTAAATCCCTTTAGGAAAAGGAAGTAAATTTCCCTAAAGCTTATTTAAGTCCACCTTAAGTGGATTATTAAATCAACCTTCAGAGAGAAATTTACTCCACCTTACAAGAGAGAAAGAGAGCTTAGAGGATATTTATTCCCCCTCCTCTAGCAGTCTTCTACATCTTGCCCGTGTAAAGGATCGCTTTCCGTCGCTTCTAGGTAAGAAAAAATTAATTTTCTTGTCTTCTTGATTTCCTTGAATCTTGGTTGGATGAGGGCCCGAGACTTGTGATTGGCGATCTATGAAACTATGGCATGGCAGTGCCACGGAAAAAAAAAAAAATATATATATATATATATATATATATATATATAATATATATATATATATATATATATTGTTTTGCTTCTTCCCTTGCTGGGCGCGGGGCGCCGTTTGCTTTTGCTGAAGGAAACCAGGCCGTGGGGCCTGGCGGGTTGGCTGGGTCCTGCGGCTTTCAAAATTATTTTTATTTATTTTTTTTTTTTTGCCGTGGGTTGCTTGCTTAATTTTTTTATTTTTTTTTATTTTTTACAACGCTCTAACAAATCTTTCTTGTATCCCTCTTTTTGTAGAGTCTTCTCTAGCATGTCTTCTTCAAGCCACAAGAACGATGATGGTGTGCCGCCATTATATCGTCAAGGCGGGTCTTTGAGCAAGGTTGGCCACTTTAAGGCTGCCCACTTCAAGATCAATTCTGATGATTCCTTTAGAGACTTCCTTGAGACATACTGGCATGCCATTCCATCTGGAGTGCGCATGAGGCGGGTTAAGGATGGTAGCAGCCGTGAGCCATGTGATGAGGTTCGGAGAGCCATCAAATTCCACCCTTACTATTTTGTGTTAGGGTTTACCTTTCCCATGCCGCGCTTTTTCCAAGAGGTGCTCTGCTCCATGAAGTGCGCGCTTGCCCAATGTTCTCCGAATGCGATCCGAGTGATGGTGGGGTTCCACAATTTGAGCCAATTCTTTGATCTGGGACTAACCACCAACGAGTTTTGGTATTTCTTTGACATAGGTCGTATTGATGGAGTTGGGCAGCTGCGGACTCGTCATAGGCTTTTTGACAATTCAAGTAAGGGAGATCATGATTGGGCCAAATAGACCTTGGAGATAAGTGGCGAGTAGGAATCTGATCACTCTCCTGAGCTGCGGGTGCCAACAATTTTTATATCCGGTAAGCAGGCTGCTTTAATTTTTCCTTGGCTGCTTGATTTTAATGTTAAACTGTTTTTCAATTTTCTGCTTGTTCTCCGTCGTCCTTGTAGATTCGGAGTTTGGCTCAACTCCCAAGGTCTCCCCGGACATGAAGAAAGTGCATGTTGCTCTGGGTATCCCTTCTGAGTATTGTGAATGGCGCTAGCTGCTAAGCCCTCTTCGTAGGGAGAAGGATGGATTGCCCCTAAAGGAAGAAGTAAAACAAATCAAACCAACAGCATTGGTTCGTCCTATCACTGTAGTGGAGCCTGCTGGCAACGATAGTGGAAGAAAGAGACACTCCCCGCCTGCCCAAGAGTTGCTTGCTGAAAAGAAACCAAGGATCGCCCGCGGGGGTTCATCAACTGCTCATGAGGTGTTTGATGTGAAGAAGCCAAAGACTTCTTCTGTTGCTTGCAAGGGTTCACCAGCTGCTCCCAAGCTTGTGATTGACTTGACTTCTTCCAAGAACGAGTCAAAAGAGACCACCGGATCTGTGCCAGCGACGCCTACCATTCCGAAGGCTGCTAGCTCGATTTCTGATAGAATTGCTCAACGCAGAAGTTCATCAGTGCCTTCAGTGCCGAAGTTTGTGCTAAAGCGTCCGCTTGGGGTTAAATCTAATTCTCATTCGGAAAGGCTTGTTACCATGAAGAGTGGCAAGACGCCCTCGCCTGCTACGGCGGCGCCAAAACTTGTCCATTCTGCTGCTGAGACTAAGTTGCCTTCTGAGAAGAGAGAGACTGCTTGCGCTAGTGGTCATGATAAATCCGCCGAGTCTAATTCCAAGGAAGCTGCTGAGATTTGTGCGCTTTTGACACCAGACCTTCTTGAGGATATGGACACGTGTGCTAAATTTGTTGACAGCGTCAAAGGGATTATTGGTTCGTGAAGCATACGCCTGAGTACAGGAGGGCTGCTCTGCTGACCATGATGCAAAAAAACGGCGATTTTGGCCGTCGAGTCCATGGTCCTTGACCAAGAGGATACCAAGGCTGCCCAGGAGGTGGCAAGGTCTATGGCTGCTGAAGCTTACTGCTCGGCCGAGAAAGTTAAAAAATTGGAGTCTGAACTTGCTGCTTTGAAAGGGTCTAGTATATCTGCCCCCACTTCTCTGCAACTTGAGACTGCTCGCCAAGAGATCACGAACTTGGAGGCTAGGCTTAACGCGACTCAAGTAAAATATGAAAGTGCAGAGAAGGAGATTGAACGTTACATACCTCAGATTCAGGATCTTGAACGCTCTATTTCTGAATTCTGCTCTGCTGCTTATGCTAAAGATGAAGAACTGATCGCTGCTTACAACCAAGTGATACATTTCAAGAAAGTTGTTGACAGTCTTGAGCCTCAAGTGTTGGAGCTTCAAGGTGCTTTGAAGATTAACGAAAGTCTGAAGAAAGAAATGGAGGAAATGCAGCGGGTCTGTGCTTGTCTGCTTGAGGAAGTTGAGCAGTTAAAGAGTGAGAAATCTGGGTTTGAGGCTTTGCTGACTCAAAACCAATCTGAGTTTTACAAACTTGATTATGTAGATCATCTCTTTGGACGACCGTCTGACTTCGAGTTTTCTGAAAAAGACTTCGAGACCTTCTCTATTTCTCCAGAAGATTTGCTCGCCTTTACTTTCGAGTCCTCTATCTGTGAAATAGTTGGAGATGAGGGTGCCCACGGCGGGGCAGCCGGGAGTGAAGCGCCGGATGTCGTGGCTGCCGAAGGTGTGACGACGGAGTAGTCGTCGAGTGGCCAAACTGCTGAAGAGTAGTCTTTTAAGTAGCCTTTAGGATTTATTTTTCCTTGTTGCTTTTGCTTTGCTTGAACTCCTTCAGTCTTTGCTAATTGTTTATCAATTTTGCTAGAAAATTTAATAAACTTGCTTCCTTCGTTTTTCTCCATCTTCGCTTCTTTTGTTCATGCCTTAACCTTTAGACTTTATAGACCAATAGCAGGCGTGCTACTTTTTTATAAGCAAACAGGCCGCGTGGCCTATGTAGTCGTAGGCGTTGGTGTAGAACTTTGCAAAGTTGTTAGCCGTAGGGTCGGCAGCCGAACGCCTTACTTACAGAAGTAGACAAGTCCGCGTGACCACTAGGTTGTTAACCTTGGCTTTTTTCCAATTCCGTAGGTTGCGCAGCAAGTATCACAACACTTTAGGACTTGGTGCAAGTCGTTCCGCTCTTGGCAAAGGTGAAGATTATCGACTACGTAGGATGTCGGCAGTGGATAAAACTTCGTATATGCTTGCTAACTTGTTTAACCTTTCACAAGAATGTGTGATTGTATAAGTCTAGCGCGGCTTTACTGCTTGAACGGCAAGCCGTAAGCAGTCTTCCGGAAACCGTAGGCTACCTCAGTGCACTCAGTAGCAGCTTTAGGGTTCCAGGGCAGCCGTCCATCGGATGTACTGCGTAATGTGCCCCCTCCGTCTCTAGGGCCCGGTTCCCCGCGGATTAGGCCAAGAGACCCAAAAATCCTTCAATTAGCTAAGCCTTGAAAAAGACCATTGTGGCTACTTCTAGGAATCCCGGACCAAGCAATTGCGCATCTAGTTATACTAGGGTAGCCAGGCTCATCCACGTCTGGATATTCGGAGTGTAAATTTTATCCTCCCGCTTTGGGGAGCATGGTTGATCCCTTGGGGAATGCAACTCCTGCAGTGAGTCCCTAAGAAGGGCGCGGTCTTCCTTTGAAGTGCAGGAAATGACAGGTTGTTACAATGAAATCAAGTTGTAAAAAAGTTCCTTATTGAAAAACAAGTGAACAAATAACTTAATTGTAAAAGACTGCGTAACAACGGGATAGTCCTCGGCTCGCGAGGTGGTGCCCGTTTGAGCTGCTTGAGCCTTCGGGTATAGTTGGAGATCACACGTGGTACTTTCTCAAGTTGTAGGCGTTCCACTGTTTTTCGATCTCCTTGTCATTCATAGTAGCGAGGGTATAGCTTCTCTTGCCGCCTACTCTGCTGATCTTGTAAGGCCCTTCCCAAATAGGGTCCATCTTCTTTGATCCCTCCCTACGAGCAGTGATGAAGGCTTTTCTCAGAACTAGATCTCCGGGTTGAAATTGCCGGACTTTGGTCCTTTTGTTGTAACTAGAGAGGAGCTGCTGCTGGTAGGATGCGATGTGGGTTATGGTCTGCTCGCGCCTTTCCTCCGTTAGATCTAAGTTCGTGGCCATCTCTTTGCTGTTCTGCTCGACATCTGGCAGCAGGGTGGTGATGCTTGGCATGATGATGTTGGGAGGAATGATTGCTTCCGAACCAAACGCCAAAGAGAAAGGGGTATCTCCCGTTGCTCGCCTCTTGGTGGTACGATACGCCCATAGACATCCGGGGAGTTCATCTGGCCACTTTCCCTTCTTGTCGATGATGGATTTTTTGAGGCAGTCGAGGATCGTCTTGTTAGAAGCTTCGGCCTGCCCATTGCCTTGTGGATACCTTGGTGTGGACATATGCTGCTTTATACCATATTTTTGGAAGAATCTTGCCAAATCTTTGCCCACAAATTGCGGGCCGTTGTCGGTGACGATGGACTGAGGGATACCGAAGCGGCAAATGATGTTCCTCCATATGAAGCGCTCTATGTCCGCTTGAGTTGTTGTCATGGGCTCCGCTTCTACCCACTTGGTGAAATAATCGGTTGCCACGATCATCATGCCTCTGCCCCCAGCAGCGGGCAGCATAGGCCCAACCAGGTCAATTGCCCATTGCATGAATGGCCAAGGACTTGTTTGTGGGTGTAACTCGCTGGCAAGCAGTGCTGGCACGGGCTTGTAACGTTGGCAGCGGTCGCATTTTTGCACTAACTCCCTAGCATCTTGATGCATAGTAGGCCAGTAGCAGCCTGCATTAAGAGCCTTTTGCGCTAAAGATCGTCCTCCAGAATGATTCCCACAAACGCCTTCATGGATTGAACTTAGAACCTTCAAATCATCAGGAGGTGCCAAACAACGGAGGTGTGGTCCGGTGTAGGATCTTTGAACTAAAATGCCCTTCCACATATAATAGCATGCTGCTCTGGTTTGAAGTTTCCTAGACTCCAATCTTTCTGTGGGGAGTGTGCCGTTGACCAAGTAATCTATAATAGAACTTTGCCAATTTGGATTTACACTAACCTGCGTCACTTCGGCTACTGGCTCTGCCTCTATGCTCGGCTTATCTAGGTATTCCGGAACTGAACGTTTGAACTGGTGATCGAGGGCAGAGCCCAGGCCGGCTAGCGCATCTGCGTGGGTATTTTCCGTCCATGGAACTTGAGTGAGCGTGTAAGTCTGAAATGCTTCAAGCTGCTCGCGTACCTTCTCGAGATATTGCGCCATCCTCAGATGTTTTACCGTGTATTCCCCCGTGGCTTGGCTAGTAATCAACTCAGAATCAGAATAAATCGCAAGCTTCTTCACTGCTAAGTCTTTTGCCATTCGGAGACCTGCCAGTAAGGCCTCGTACTCTGCTTCATTATTGGATGCCTTGAAGCCTAAAGTGATCGCCTGCTCAAGTAGCGAGCCATCTGGGGTAATGAGAACCACGCCTGCTCCCAAACCTTTGTAATTGGACGCGCCGTCGACATGCAAATGCCAAATGTCTCCATTGAGGGAAGCAGGCGAAGCTAAGGTCTCAGCTGCTTTTTGGACATTGCTGGGCTTCTCTGCTGCGTCGCTTAGGCCGGGTGCAAATTCTGCTATAAAATCTGCTAAAGCTTGGGCCTTTATAGCCGTACGGGGTCGGAAGACTAAACCATATTGGCCTAGTTCAAGTGCCCACTTCATCACTCGTTGAGAAGCATCCGAACCATGCAAGATGGATCGTAGAGGATACTGAGTCATGACGATGACTCTATGAGCTTGAAAGTACGGTCTAAGTTTCTGAGCTGCCACAACTAAAGCCAAAATTAATTTTTCGATCTTCGGATATCTTGTTTCCGCATCTAGAAGAGCTTTAGAAGTGTAGAATACCTGTAGTTGGGCCCCCAGCTCTTCTCGTATGAGGGCAGAGCTCACTGCTACTTCAGAGACTGCCAAGTAGATGTATAAATTCTCCGCAGCTTCCGGCTTAGATAGTAATGGAGGCGACGTGAGATACCTCTTCAGGTCTTGGAAGGTTTTTTCACATTCTTCATCCCACTTATCACGTTGCGCCCTCTTGATGACTTTGAAGAAAGGCTTGCATCTATCAGTAGACCGCGAGAGGAAACGATTGAGGGCGGCTGCTCGCCCAGTCAAACTTTGGATCTTCTTCAAGGTTGTGGGTGACTTCATTTCTAGAATTGCTCGGATCTGCTTGGGATGCGCCTCAATCCCTCGTTGGGTGACTAAGTACCCTAGGAATCGTCCTGAAGATACTCCGAATGTGCATTTGGTAGGGTTGAGCTTCATCTTGTACTTTCTAAGGATGTCGAATGTTTCCGCCAAATTGCGAATGTGGTCTGACCGCTGCTTGCCTTTTACCATGATGTCATCGACATAGACTTCCATGGTAACCTTAATTTGCTTCTTGAACATCATATTCACTAACCTTTGGTAAGTTGCTCCTGCGTTCTTGAGGCCAAAAGGCATGACTTTGTAGCAGTATGTACCTCGTTCGATCACAAACACGATTTTTTCCTTATCAGGCTCGTACATGGCTATTTGGTTGTAGCCAGAGTATGCATCCAAAAAACTGAGCAGCTGGTTTCCAGAGGTTGAATCTACCAAAAGATCGATTCGGGGGACTGGATAAGGATCCTTTGGGCATGCTTTGTTGAGGTCGGTATAATCTACACAAACCCTCCATTTGCCCTTCTATTTCTTCATAACTAGCACAACGTTGGCGAGCCATGCTGAGTGTGCTACTTCTTCTATGAATCCAGCCTCCAATAGCTTGTCTATTTCGGCCTCGATGATCGCTACTCGTTCGGGCGCAAAATGCCTTCTCTTCTGGATTACTGGCTTAGCAGCGGGATCAACATGTAACTTGTGGCAAGCCACTTTTGGGTCTATGCCGGGCATATCGGATGGTGACCACGCAAAGATGTCTTGGTTCTTTCTAAGGAAGATAGTGAGTTCTTCCTTCTCGGCTGGGCTTAAACGAGAGCCAATTCTAGCAGTCTTTTCCGGCTGTTGTGGATCGAGAATGATTTCTTCAGCGTCTTCTTCAGGCTTCCAGCCTATCTTGTCTGCTTGTGCATCGTCTTCTCGATCCACTTGCTGTAATTGCTATTTGGTAGCTCCGTCATTCTTTTGGATTTCGGTGGCCTCAATGGGAGTAAAGATTTTCTTCTTTGATTATTTCAACATTTGCACGGTGCACCATCGGGATGTGGCCTGGTCGGACCTAATCTCTCTAATTCCTCCTCCCGGGACGTGGAAGCGGATTTTTTGGTACTTGACGGAAGTAACGGCATCTAGCTTGATTAACCAAGGCCTCACAAGGATCCCGTTGTAAGGAGATGGATCACTTATGATTGTGAACGTTTGCTTCGAGACTACTAGCGATGTCTTCACGTCAAGTGTGATTTGGCCGATTGTAGTTTAAGTGTGTCCAATGAATCCAGTGAGTACCTCTGCTCGACGTATTACTGTGCTCTCCAAACCCATTTTCTGGATGACTGATAGTTGAAGTAGATTGACTGCACTTCCATTGTCAACCATCATTCGGTCGATTACGGCATGGGCTATTTGGACAGATACCACTAGCGCGTCATCATGTGGTAAATCAAAGCCTTCTGCGTCCTGCTCAGTGAAGCTAATAATGGGCCCAGGTAGTGTGTCGGCCGCTTGGACTTGTGAGATCAATAAGGCCTGCTGGATCTTCCTCTTCTTGGAGTTGTTAGTGGCCCCCAAGTGCTCGGATTCGACAAAGATTCCATTAATCCGAATTGTCTTGGTTGGTGGCTCCTCATCCTCCTCGGCATTCCTTCTTGGCTGTGCAGCTGGCTTGTCCAAATATTTATCGACCTTGCCTTCTTTCACGAGCTTTTCTAGATAATTCTTCCAAGTGTAGCAGTTGTCAGTGGTGTGACCCGGTCCTCGATGGAATGCACAATATTTGGTATGGTCTAACTTGGAAGTATCTCCCTTTGACTACTTCAGTAACTTGAACCACGGCTCGTTTTTTACGTCACGAAGGCCTGTCCCTCCGCTTGGCCTCTTGTCTGCTCTTGCTGGGCCGCTTTCCATCTTCCTTTCTTTGAGCCACTACTAATTCTTTTTGAGGCTGCTCGGGCGCCTTTTCTGCTCGCCGAGCCTCATCCCAAAGTGCATGCTTCTCTGCTAGGGCGAAGGAATCTGCTAGGGTCAAGTCTTCTTTCATGATCATCTCTCCAAATAGAGGGTGATCTGCTGGGAGGCCCTTTTGAAAGGCTGCACTAGCTATTGAGTCGTCGCATCCAACGATCTTCGCCTTCTCTGCTTTAAACCTCTTTACGTAATCGCGGAGCGACTCCTTCGGGTTTTTCTTCACGTTGAACAAATGATCGGATTTTTTCTTGATCGAGCTGTAAGATGAGTATTCTTTGGTGAAAACCAAGGAAATATCATCAAAATTCTGGATGGACCGTGGTGGCAAGGTGTGGAACCAATCTTGTGCTTCGCCTTGCAAAGTGGTGGCGAATATTTTGCACATAAGAGCGTCATTATTCCGGTAAAGGACCATCGCACTTCGGTAATGCTTCAAGTGCCTTTCTGGATCTCCATCTCCTTTGAATGATGTAAAGTGCGGCATGCTAAACTTACGCGGCGGTTCCGTCTGCTCGATCTCATCCGTGAAGGGTGATCGGCTTATGTTGGTCATTTCTCGCCGTAATGTTTCATCGACCACTTTGTCACGTCAGAACTCACGCAACCGTTCATTGAAAAGCTTTTCCACCTCTTCTTGGATTTGTCTTTGTTAGGGTAGTGGAGCCCTCGGCTGTCCCAAGTCTTGGCCTATCGGCCTAGGCTGCTCCTCCAGACGCTCCACTTGTCGTTGCCTCGGCTGCCTAGTTGGTGAATGATCTCTTCGTGGGCTGCCAGTTGAACTTGAAGCGGATCGAGTGACCGCTTCCCTTCGTGCGTCACGTCGCATCCTCCAAAGTGACATGGAAGATGCTCCTTGCAGGCCTAACCGCGAATGAATGCTTTGCCTGGAAGGCTGCTCATGTGGTTCTTCAAAGCGTGGCCCCAACCTTGATTGTATACTTGCTTGTGGGCCTAACCGAGAGTGCACCTTTGGTTAAGGCCAAAAGCCTCACGCGCCCACGATGAATAGGGGGGGCTTTGGCCGAAGAACCTCTGATGCCAAAGTTAGAATTTTTAGAGAGAAATAGTGTTTAGAGTGTTTTTGCAAGAGGAGTGGAAATTGACTTTTAGGTGAGAATGGGAGTATATTTATAGGGATAGGAGGTGGCCGGCCTAGCTAGGGTTTTTGGCTTCAATTTGGTTTAATTAGCCCATGTATTGGCTAATTAAACCAAAGGGGAATGTTTTTTGTGTTTATGAAAAGGTTATAATGAATAATTGAATAATTGGCTTAAAAAAGGAAAAAAGGGTAAGGAAAAGATGGAAAAAATCAAGGAAGTGGCCGGCCCCTTTTTGGAGAAGGGGGACCGGCCATTAGGGTAGGTTTTTGGTTTTAATGGCTAATTTAATTGGCAAATTAATGAGTAATAATCCCATTAATTTGTCAATTATCTCAATTTATGAGGGATAATAGGTAGGTTATGAAATAACTACCTAAAATGTGGATGGATGAAATAATTCGAAATTGTCTGGGCACCTTTGACTTGACTGAAGATGATTACCCGCTACTCGCGCGTAGGAATCCTGATGCACCTCAAGGATATTTTTGTCTTCTTAATCCGAAAATCCACGTGTCGCCTTGTGATTATTTTGGCTCCACAAATAATATATATATATATTACTCTCTTCTAAAACCCGGTGGATGACTACTGTGCATTAACAGTGGGCTTCCTGTTTCACCTATTGTTTTCTTCATGTTTTCGGGCTATCAGAGCCAATCCCTGGCCGGAAGTGTGCCGACAAGGACGTCGGGCCCCAAAGGGGGGTGGATTGTTAGATACCACATCGCCCAGGAAAGTGGATCTTTTATGCCTTATATGTACATGTCCACCTCATTTAGCATGAGGCCTTTTGGGATCTCACTGGCTTCGGGTTCCGTAGGAACTCCGAAGTTAAGCGAGAATAGGCCAGAGCATTCCCAGGATGGGTGACCCACTGGGAAGTTCTGATCATGTGAGTTTCCAAAAACAAAACCGTGAGGGCGTGGTCGGGGCCCAAAGCGGACAATATCGTGCTACGACGGAGTCGAGCCCAGGTTGTGGTGGAGCCCGGGTCGGGATGTGACACTATAACCTATAGTTCACAATTTTTGTTTGCCTAGATTGAAAACTATTTCAAATGTCAATTATTACATAATTTTTCTCTTTTTCTATCTTGACTTTTGTTTAATTCACATACAATATCATCTTGAACAACATTGGTTCAACACTTTTCTTTATAGATCCAGACATTCCATAATTGAATACATACAAATCAGTGTGAGTCCATTCATTCTCATAGAATGATAATCATCGCATAGTTATATTTTTTTTTAAATATTTTTATCTC
Organism: Cotoneaster glaucophyllus; assembly: GCA_036320875.1. Classification (NCBI taxonomy): domain Eukaryota; kingdom Viridiplantae; phylum Streptophyta; class Magnoliopsida; order Rosales; family Rosaceae; genus Cotoneaster; species Cotoneaster glaucophyllus. Next base: position 9,333,530 of record CM070059.1, on the reverse strand, counting down.
TCTATTTTTCCAATCTTCAATCTAAATTATTACAGATTTTCAAGCTGGCCTCATTCTAGTAAACGTTGCCTTCTTCTTCTAAGCAAGCCAATGAGGAAGACATTTTGCAAACTGGGAAAAAGGTGACAATTGAGGACTTAGGGTATTTGGATCCTGATTTATATAAGGTATATGAAATGCTTTTTTTTTTTTGGAGTGTTTTTATTGTGTTCACTGAAAACGTTTTCAATTGTTTTTAAGTTATTTGACAAAACTTATCTATTTAATAATTTGTGCCTGTGCAAATACAATTTTTTTAGGCCTAATCGGATAAATGGTCCCCGTGGTCATAAGGTATTCGGAAGATAGCCCTTATGGTAAAAAAATTCAGATTTAAACCCCTGTGGTCTAAGTCTGTTAGGATTTATACCCAAAATTGAAACTTCCATAATTCCTCCGTTAGTAGCATGCACGTGAGTCTCATATGTGAGGATAAGATGATTATTTCAGAGTTAGTAGCATGCCAATTGCTTAGCTAAAACCCTCATGACGTACCCAATTCTAAAGCACAAACAAAATTCTTTTATTAAAATCAGAGGTTTGGTTCGTGTTTGAAAAGCCACATCGATGGCTAAGCGAAGAATTGAGGGAGACGTCGCACCAACGTACTCAGGTATTGCTGCAATCTTGATAACTTTAGGTGTTTGTTCGTAATCGTATCCACCATGTGCGGTTTTATGCTTGAAAGTTTTTTCTTTTTTCCAGTCGGTCTCCTGCTTAGTGGTAGATATAGGGGTTTATGTGTAGGGTTTTGAAAGGGAAGAAGGCAACAAAAAGGAAACAAGCAGAGCAAACTAGAAGGCAAAAAGCCAATTAGTTGTTTAATAGTAGTAGAACAAATCTTATTACTTTTTGGATTCCACATTCCATCGCTTGAAGGGATGAAACAGGGGATGAAATGACTATCTTATCCTCACATGTGACACTCAAGTGCATGATACTAACGGAGGAATGACGAAAGCTTCAATTTTGAGTATAAATCCTAACAGACTTAGACCACAAAGTTTAAATCCAAATTTTTTTACCACAGGGGCTACCTTCCGAATACCTTATGACCATGGGGACTATTTATCCAATTAGGCCAATTTTTTAACATTCTACATAATGATATTTTTGTGCAAAGCGTCAATCAAGCGATACAACACGAGATATGAATGGTGGTACACAGCTTGCCCTATGTGCGCAAAACAAATGTATAAATATCCAACAAGTGGTCAACTGATTTGCCAGAAGCATCCAAATCAGATTCCCACTCCATGGTAATAACTCTAACACTATGTTTCAATTTTTGTGTTTTATGAATCCTTCCAGGTTTAGATTGCAGTAAATCCAAACTTTTTAAGGAATACAAGGTTAGAAAATAATTTGCTATTGTTTATCACTTCGACAAAATAAAAACACTCAAACACAAAATCATAGCATACTTCAATTTTATCATATGTTTAATCTTAGCATTAAAGAATAACGTTTGAAAGTTTAATACGAATCCCGCTTTAAACTCATTGAACAATTCATCGTTTCTGATCTATGCATTGTGTTTTTAAATGAAGGTACAAAGTGTTCTTGGTCCTTGAAGATGAAACAGACGAGATCAATACTCTAATTATTGGCATATCGGGTGAAAAAGTTTTTGGCATACCCTATAAAGATTTGGTTTTTAATCAGAGATCAGTTGATCAAAAACAGTTGCCAAGTGAGTTTCTTAGACTTATAGGGCAAAAAAAAATTCACTTTTGATTTGGAAGTAGCAGAAATTCACTGAACTCGAATGATTTTCTCATCTATAACGTTTCTGAGGACCTGACCATTCAGCCAGCAACTCCACAATATATGAGCAGAGAAATTACAGTCTCTTTTACAATTTCGTCTTCCACTACATTTGTTCACACAACCGGCGAATCGCATAAAAGAAAGAGACAATTAGTTAAAAGAACCTTTTTTATACCATTTGACAAAGGTTATGCACTATAGTTGACCCTAAAAACTACCAAGCCTACGTGGCTCGCATGCCGAGTAACTAATGAGTTAACTACGTCCTTCGGTTGTGTGAGGGGCGTGCCAACTCGACGGCTGGGCTCGGCCGGTGAGTAAAATTTGTTGATGTGACATCGAGCGCGCTGCTGACTTCTGAATCTTGCGACTGCGGCCGAGGAAGGAACACGTCTCGGCCTTTCGGTTCTAGAGCCTGAAGACAATGCTGCTAGTTCTACGAAGTTCAGTATCAAATTCGGCTGTCAATGTGCCGAATGTAGTAACCTGTAACACCTCACTTCGCCGAGAAGGCTAATGAGATGACCTCTGCCAATAAGGATTCGAAAATCCTTCTCGATCGAGACTTGGATAGATAACCAGTCGGCCTCGACGCAGTGCTGTTTATCCAAACTGAAGGTGCTCCGCGGTCGGCTGGTTCTACGGCAACAGTGCTATTTATCCAAACTGAAGATGTTTACCGGTTGCCTCCACAGTGCTGTTTATCCAAACTGAAGATGTGTTGGCGAAAAAGAAAATAAAATCTCAAGATTATTGAGAGGTTTCGCGTAGAGCGAGAGTTTGTACAGGGCAGTTTGTGTGTTGAGTTGGAGAGCTCTAAATGTCGTCTACCGCTTTGCATTTATAGGGACATGCCTTGATGAACACATTGTGAAGTTGTTGCCGTGACTTGGAGTATCCAATCGAAATAAATAATATTCCTAGGAATATTATTCCAAATGAGCAAAGCCATACTTCGATAATTATCGTCCACTTATGATAACCATGCAATCAGATTAATTTACAAGCGCATGGAACTCTTCCCATAGCATCCTAAATAACCATGCAATGTTTAGACCCATATTCTCGTCCAAGTGCATGCATTACCGAAGTCTGAGCACTTTAGCCCATGTTGTGCTTTTCCCTTCCTTGGTAGCCTAATCCAAACAAAAGACTCCCTCTTACACTCATTTGTACAGGTGTAACCATGCAATGCCACTCTAATTGCTCATCAATTGCAATATTTTTTATTCGGCATTATCATATGCTACGGCTTTATCACCTAGCTGTGTTCCAGATAATGGTAAGTCTAGATAATTTAATACTATTAAGAGATAATCATTATGATTAAAACCATAACATCATCCTTTAATAATATTGAAAATTATCCCAACCGATTTGTCATCAAACGGTCTAGAACTAAGCTCATTCAACGGTCTCGATTGCTCGGACCGATAGTGTAAAATCGGGTCCAAACATTGCCCCCCAATTTCCTTGAGCTTCGGCTCGTAAGCCGAATGGTTAAGGAAATTAATTTTTCATAACCAACGAAATCCCGTCGTATTGTCGAAAAAGAACTTTGCTCCTCGGCAGTAACACCTCTATTCAACCATCCATCTAGTATGGTCGAAAGACCCAACACCTGCCAACGGGGCCGAGAGTGAAGTGGGCCGAGGCCGAGAATAATTGAGGGGTAGAGAAAACTGGGGTCGAGGTAGAGACGCATTTGTCTTGGCAGCTCGGCCTGCCTATAAACATATATATATATATATATATATATGTATATCAGTGGCATCGGCTAGTGATGTTTGCTAATTATATATATATTAGGTCGAGAAGAATTGGGGGCCGAGACAAACTTGGCAACTCGGCCTGTCATCGATCAATGTCATCCATGCAGCAATCATGGCAGCACACGGTACACACTTTGTCATGTATATATAAATACTGCAGACCGAATGACCCCAAAGTCTCCAGCATGCATGGTCTGACAACCCATATTGAAAAACCTTGGATTTTTTTATTATGGCAATTGTGTTGGTTTCGGGCCCGCAAGCTCTTCATCTTCGACTTTTTCACCAGACCCTTCGTAACCTTTCGGCGAGACCAATACGCCTGACTAAACTCGTTACCCCCCTATTTTCTTCAGTATCGGCTTGTAAAGCCAAATGATTAAGAAAATAATTTATTCATCATTTTTTTTTTCTTTTTTTTTTTAAGCAAAAGAAAACAAAAGTAGCCGAACTATAAAGTGGAGGACGCCAACAATGTTTTATTCCAAGCCGTGATCTTTTTACATCAAAATTTTCACTTTGAGATTTTCCAAAGCCGAATAAAAGATAATCTCCAAATATTTCTGACATGGCGAAATATTTTTCATTTTCGGCCGCCGAATGTGTTAAACAATTATTATGCCCCCCAGGCATAATTACTTCAGTAATTTCGGCTTTCAACTCGAACAACTTAGCCAAATAGGATTCCTTCATATCGGCTTTATCGCCAATAATCATATCGATTGACGTAGCTTGTTTAGCTGAAACCGTGAATTAGTCTTGTTCGTCATTGGAACATTCCTCTGACGAACTATTTTCCAAGTCAATTTCTGGCTCAAAGACTTGAACTTTTTCTTCTAGGCCTACCACACTTTCAGTCTCGACCGAACAAACAAGTGGCCTAGGTTCTTCTTCGGCCGTCTCGACAATCTTCTTAGGCCGAATTCTAATTGTGGCCGGAGCGAAAAATTGCCCCCCAGTCTTTTGAGCCAACCATTCTTCAAATCGAATTGATTTGAACCCAAATGGCATTTTTTTTATCAAGCCACTCATAAAATCGAGCTCTATCTTCATTTAACCATTGATCTTGTAAGCTGTGATGAACCTTCACCTTTCTCATTTGAGAGAAAGATTTTTGTCTTTCTTCATATGCTTCAAGGATCCGGTCGAGGAATTTTTGTTGCTTCTTGACATTTTCCTTTAATACGTGCCAAAGCTCACCCACTGAAGCCTGATTGAGATCTTGATCTATCATGTGAACTTCGTAGTTTTAGCATTGTGTCCCACTGGGCGTGCCAAAATGTTGACCCTAAAAACTACCAAGCCTACGTGGCACGCAGGCTGAGTAACTAATGAGTTAACTACGTCATTCGGTTGTGTGCGGGGCGTGCCAACTCGACGGCCGAGCTCGGCCGGTGAGTAAAATTTGTTGATGTGGCGTCGAGCGCGCTGTTGACTTCTGAATCTTGCGACTGCGGCCGAGGAAGGAACACGTCTCGGCCTTTCGGTTCTAGAGCCTGAAGACAAGGCTGCTAGTTCTACGAAGTTCAGTATCAAATTCGGCTGTCAATGTGCCGAATGTAATAACCTGTAACACCTCACTTCGCCGAGAAGGCTAATGAGATGACCTCTGCCAATAAGGATTCGAAAATCCTTCTCGACCGAGACTTGGATAGATAACCAGTCGGCCTCGACGCAGTGCTATTTAGCCAAACTGAATGTGCTCCGCGGTCGGCTGGTTCTACGGCAACAGTGCTGCTTATCCAAACTGAAGATGTGTTGGCGAAAAAGAAAATAAAAGGGTAAATTACATACTAGCCCCTCAGGTTTAAGGTATATTACAATCCCATACAACATCTTTAAAACATTTCACTTTCACACCTCACGTACTATTTTATTTCAAAATAATACATCGGTTACATTTTCCATCCATTGATCCGTTAAGTGCTGACGTGGCTGCCACATTTGTGCCACGTGGCAAAAAATAATAATTTTTTTTTTTAAAAAAAAAACCCTGAATCTTCAAAGGAAAAAAAAAAAAAAAAAAAAAACACAAACACAAACACATACAAAAGCTAAAACATAACCCCACCCCACCCCCCGTGTGAACCCCCCAAACCAGAAATTTGAAAACCTTCCTCCCCCCCTCCCCAGCGACCCACCTCACTCACATCCTTCCCTCTGCAAAAACCCCCCCCCCCCCCCGTGACCTACCCACATCCCTCCCTCTGCAAAACCCCCTCCCTGCGACCCCGCACCCACCCTTAAATCCATACCCATTCTTCCCACCTCACGAACCCAGCAATGGCAGCGTAGACGGGATCTAGGTTTTTTTTTTCTTTTTTTCTCTCTCTCTCTCTCTCTCTCTTTCGAGTTGCGGGTAGAGGGTCGGGGAAGAAGATGAAGATGAGGGAGAAGAGAGGGGAAGAGGAGGGGAGGAAGACGAACGCCGCCATTTGGGTTTTTTTTTTCTTCCTGCAAAGGGGGGAAGAAGATGAAGGATAGGGAAGAGGAGGTTACGGGGACATCTGGGTTTTTTTTTCCGGGGGGGGGGGGGGGGGGGGCAGAAGCGCATGTTGTTTTGATTGTTAAGCTCTCCTATTCCTAGAAAATTATCCAGATCTTCGAAACGGCACCGTCGGCATTCCCTTTGTCAGCCTGCGTTTTTTTTTTTTTAATTAATTAATTTATACATATATATATATATGAGAAAATTCAGGTTTAAAAAAATATTAAAAATTTATTTTTTTTGTCACGTGGCACACATTTGGCAGCCACGTGGCACAAATGTGGCAGCCACGTCAGCACTTAACGGATCAATGGATGGAAAATGTAACTGATGTATTATATTGAAATAAAATAGTACGTGAGGTATGAAAGTGAAATGTTTTAAAGATGTTGTATGAGGTTGTAATAGACCTCAAACCTGAGGGGCTACTATGTAATTTACCCAAAATAAAATCTCAAGGTTATTGAGAGGTTTCGCGTAGAGCGAGAGTTTGGGCAGGGCAGTTTGTGTGTTGAGTTGGAGAGCTCTAAATGTCGTCTGCCGCTTTGCATTTATAGGGACATGCCTTGATGAACACACTGTGAAGTTGTTGCCGTGACTTGGAGTATCCAATCGAAATAAATAATATTCCTAGGAATATTATTCCAAAGGAGCAAAGCCACACTTCGATAATTATCGTCCATTTATGATAACCATGCAATCAGATCAATTTACAAGCGCATGGAACTCTTCCCATAGCATCCTAAATAACCATGCAATGTTTAGACCCATATTCTCGTCCAAGTGCATGCATTACCGAAGTCTGAGCACTTTAGCCCATGTTGTGCTTTTCCCTTCCTTGGTAGCCTAATCCAAACAAAAGACTCCCTCTTACACTCATTTGTACAGGTGTAACCATGCAATGCCACGCTAATTGCTCATCAATTGCAATATTTTTTATTCGGCATTATCATATGCTACGGCTTTATCACCTAGCTGTGTTCCAGATAATGGTAAGTCTAGATAATTTAATACTATTAAGAGATAATCATTATGATTAAAACCATAACATCATCCTTTAATAATATTGAAAATTATCCCAACCGATTTGTCATCAAATGGTCTAGAACTCAGCTCATTCAACGGTCTCGATTGCCCGGACCGATAGTGTAAAATCGGGTCCAAACAACTATATATCAATATTTTGAATTGCTTCTTAAATTCAACTCAATCTAATCTAAATTTATCTTTTCGATCGCTTGAATATTTTTTACACAATGAAGGGGAAGAAATATCTGAAACAGATATACAAGATCAGGACCAGGTTCCGATCAAATTGTTGAAAAGAAAATCTTCACCAACCAGCTCAAAAACAGACATTGATTCGTACCAAAAAAAAAAACTAGGTAACTATGGTTTATTATTGGTTGTTCCATGCTATGAATCTATTCATGTCAAAAATTTATTACAGGTGCATTAACATTTTCTTTCATTTTTAGCTTCCTTTTTTTTTTGGTGATCAAAACTGTTTTTTCTGCGGTGACTGTTTCAAGCAAAAAACTTTTGCTCATGTGTTAAAGGATGTTGGCATGTGTTATCCAAAACAAACAAGTATTGGTTCACATTTTTATGTGTGTAAATACTAAATAGTTGATCCTGACATGAATTCCCCATTCTTTTTGTGTATATAAACAATGCGCTCTTTTGCAATATTTTTTGTTCAAGTAGTCATACCAATGAAGGACTAGGATGACTATCAAGGGGAATACTAGGTTACCATTTTTGTATACTTATGATAAGACATTTGATAATGTTTTTTCTATAAATTATATAAACTTAGACAGCTTTGTAAAAATGTTTGCTCCATTTTTTTTAGTATTTATAAACACTTTTTGCATATTTATATGTTAAAAACATAATTTATAGTTATATTTTCACTCCAGCAACAACATACGGGTAAAATTTACTTGTGTATATATATAGCTTGATGGATTACTTAAAAAATGGTTTCTTAAAGCAATGAATAAATGTATCCAACAAGTTTTGCTTTGATTGAGCCGAGTCTGGTCTCCAATGGAATTCCCAATGACACAGCATACGCCATCAGCATCACATCACTCGCACATTCTCACATATTCTCAGATTTCTTCTTGGAGATGAAGTTAAGAATTTCTTAAGATTTTAGACTGCCGATCAACTGTGACATATTAATTAACATCGGTATAATTTTTTGAGTTTTTGACAAAAATACTCATTATTTGCAAAGCTAAATAAAAAATACTCAACCTTTGAATCTTTGCAAAACTATATACTCACTTTGACTAGGGTTTATTCACCACTTTCCATGCCCTAAAGCCCTTGCCCTTTTCTTTTAATATTAATATCTCTCCACCTCATCCTGGACGGAACGAAAAGTCTAAAATCAACAAACAACTAGTGGGAGGGCCAGGATTGTTCGTGAGAGGGGGGTTTTCACAAATATTTATGTGTACTAAAACGGATTGAACTCATTGGTCTTTCCAGCCGTATTCATTAACGCAATTGTGGAGCCAAAAATAATCACAAGGCGACACGTGGATTTTTTGGCAAAAGATGACCAAACTACCCTCGAGGCACACCGGGATTCCTACATGCTAGCAGCAGACAATCAACTTTGAACTAAGTCAAAAATGCTCCAAAAGAGGTAAACAAATCAAAGACCATCTCATCAAATTCCCTCTTTGCAAGGTAACCTCCAAAATTATATTAATTGGTTAATTAATGGATTAATTACCCAATTAATCCATTAAATATCAATTAAATCATCCAATTAACCACAAAATATATCCAACTCAACCCCAAAATTAGTCAAAGGCCGGCCACCTCTCTTTGCTCCTTACCATTCCTATTTTCTCCACTTTATTACCCAAATTAAATTAGACAATTAACTCTATAACCCCCCATTTATTTCCTTCATGTTTAATTAGCCAATAAATTGGCCAATTCAACCCAAAATTCAACCCAAAAAACCATGTATTGGCCGGCCACTTTCTCTCCAAAGTGGACCGGCCTAGCCCTATAAATAGGCCCCCATTTTCACCAAACACTCATTCCAATTCTCTTGCAAAAATCTCAAAACTCTCTAAACACTCTTTCTCTCTAAATTCTAACTTTGGCATCGGAGTTTCTTCGGCCAAAGTCCCCCCCCATTCATCATGGGCGCGTGAGGCTTTTGGCCTTGACCCTAAGGTGTTAATTGTTTTGTAGGTGCAATTTTGTCCAAGAAGAATGAGGCGGAAATTTGCATCCACAAATTGGTGCTTGAGAGAAAGAAATCCACACTCGTAGAAGACTCTCGCATAAAAAGGTTTTTTTCTCTATTTTCTAGTCCACTTATATTTTTTCATACGTTCTTATTATTAGAATTTTTTATTTGCAAAGGTTCTTTGATAAAACGTACAAAAAAAAAAGAAAAAAATACAATTGGCTAGAAATTTAGAAAATTCCACGAGTGAAAATTCCAATATCCAAGAAATAGGACCGCGGCGATCCACAAGATTGAATGTGATCCTAGGAGGGGTGGCACCACCACCACGAGTTTCCACCACAGGAACCACTGCGGTGGCTACCACGGTAGCCACCCACGGCGAGGTCCATGGCGCCATCACCACGGCCCGAGCCGTGCCATCCAAGGCCACAACCCAAGCCATGTTACTCTAAGCCCAACGCGAGCCCAATGCGTTGCCGAGTCGAGCCCAACCCTCACACCCACATGTGCCACACGCCAAGCAGCCCATTCTCGTGGCCCAGCCTGCTCCCCCCGAGCATCCCACTCCTGTGGTCCAGCCTGCTCCCGCCGAGCAGCCCACTGCAGTGGTCCAGCCTACTCCCACCGAGCAGCCCACTCTCGTGGCTCAGCCTGCTCCCGCCGAGCAGCCCACTCTAGTGGTCCAGCCTGCTCCCGCTGAGCAGCCCACTCCCGTGGCCTAGCCTGCTCTCGTGGCCCAGCCCGCTCTCGTGGCCCATCTTGCTCCCGTGGCCTTTCAAGTAGCCCAAGTAGGCCCAAGACTATATCAACCATCCAGACCTATCATCGAGCCGGGGGCATTCTCACCATATTTCTCTGTGGATTTGGCATTTCCCAACTCAAATCTCGCGCCTGGAGTCTACCACCCTTCCACTGTTGAAGGAGGCACATTCCTTCCAAGCTTTTCCAATCCAAATGGCGAACAACCCTTGTCTCGACAAGTCATAGAGTTGACCAGCGCCCTAGCACAGCAGACGACCTTGGTGAACCAGCTCTTGTAGCACACTAAGATGCAACGTGCCCCTGACGAGGTGTCCCAAAGTAGGATGAGGGCAGACAAAAAACCTCTCCAGCAGCGTCTCGGCAAGCAGCCACTCGACCAACCACGAACCGAGCGTTCTAACGGAGTACACTCCCAACTGGCCCCCCGAGATAGCGTATACTCTCGTCTTAGTGCGTGGAGGAGCGTGCACTCTCAGTTAGGCCCACTGACAAACATACACTCACGGTTGGGGCCACATTCCGATAATCAACATGAGCAACCTTCCAGGTGAAGTGTTCATTCGCGGCAAGGCCCGCAAGGAGCATCATCCACCTCACATCGGAGTAGGCAGCACAATGGACGGAAATTTGCATCCACAGCAATGGAACTCCAAAACTTGAAGAACTAGCCTTGGTTGTACCTTAATTACCTTGGTGCCCAAAGAATCCTCTTACTATAATGCAGTTTAGACTAGCATGAGTAATTGGAGTACACAAACTGAAAGACCTCTTAAATTCAAAAGAATAAAAATATTACACAAACTCAGACAACCAAGTAAGAGGTAGAGAAATTCAAAGAAATCTAATTTGGTAGAAAAAAGAAGGGTAAGGGAAAAGGTTTGCAAACAATGAAGGGGTGAGTTGCTTTAGAAAAGAGAACTGAGTTTCACATACATTTTTTATCCTCTTACACACTCATGTTTAATTTTTACTGTTGGTTCCATTTGATTTATTCAATCTGATGGTCATAAATAAAAAAGAGGTGTTAGAAACTAAAAATGATGTGTGAAAATCATTTCTGCTATAAAATAATAGAGTGCATATTACTCTTGTTGAGAAAATAAAATTAATAGCAGGGTTGCTTTTTCTATTCAAGATTGCTCGTCTCGTATAAGAACTCTCATACCCAAACTCATTGTTTCATTAACACAAAAAAAAAAAAAAGGATGGATTATCGTAACAAAGCAACTCGCTGATCTTTTTCGAAAAATTAAAAAGAATGCTTTTCCCACCTAGTACCAGCAAATTATCTAAAGCGATATAAAGTTCAAAAGCATTACATTTATTTACGAATAATATATATATATATATTTTTTGAAAACTAGAAATATATTACTTGGGCTAAAAGCCAGAGAGCTACAAGAAAGCCTACCGCGAGGCCAACAAACAAAACGAATAATCTATTGTTTTGAGTAAAAACTTCATATTTGTCGAGGTTTGTCACACCCCCCCCCCCCCCCCCACCATGTCCTGCTTTTTCCAAAGTGGAATAAGATCATGGAAAAGGATTTTCTAGGGATTCCGTAATCATAATCGTTCATCGTACATCTTGCGGTCAGTTTTCGTTATATACTATTTATATTTAATTTTAAATTTTAAATATTGAAATGATTTCTGACCGCATAATGTACGATGAACGGTCACGATCACGGGATCCCAAATATTCCCAAGAAAAGAATCGGACGAGAATCCTTTTCCCAAGTTAATTAGTATTTATTAATTTAATTTGTTTTTAATTACAAGGATTCCACTAATATCCCACCAATCCTCTTCCTCTCCGATTTTTCCTAGGAGAGGATTAGAATTTCGCATCCCACTGAAGATAGACGCATTATCTTTTTGTATTATTTATTTATTTTTAAACAAACGACATCATTTACACTCACCGGAGGGTTATGTTAAGCCAAGCTAGCAATAATGTGGTTCAAATTCGTATTTGGCGAGAATCGAACCTAAAATCTTTCACTTACAAGTTGTATTATTATGTCATCGTGCAATTATTAAAATTCATTTTCCTTCTTGTTAATTTTTTTTTTTAAGATGTCTTAGATATTAACTACGTACAGCGCTATAGCTAGCTATCCAATGTTGCAAAAGCAAAGCAAAACCATATAAGTTATCTTGAGAATTACAATAATATATATATATATATATATATATATATATATATATATATATATATATATAGCTTGATGTATTAATTAAAAATGGTTTCTTAAAGCAATGAATAAATATATCCAACAAGTTTTGCTTTGATTGAGCCAAGTCTGGTCTCCAATGGAATTCCCAATGGCACAGCATACGCCATCAGCATCACATCACTCGCACATTCTCACATATTCTCAGATTTCTTCTTGGCGATGAAGTTAAGAATTTCTTAAGATTTTAGACTGCCGATCAACTGTGACATATTAATTAACGTCGGTATTATTTTTTGAGGTTTTTGACAAAAATACTCATTATTTGCAAAGCTAAATAAAAAATAATCAAACTTTGAATCTTTAGCTAACTATATACTCACTTTTACTAGGGTTTATTCATTACTTTACTCCAGCGACTTATATCTCCATCCCCAATAATCTTCGACAGCTCGTCATGCTGTAAACCCCTTGCCCTTTTCTTTCAATATTAATATCTCTCCACCTCATCCTGGACAAAACGAAAAGTCTAAAATCAACAAACAAGTGGTGGCGGGGCTAGGATTGTACGTGAGAGGAGGTTTTCTCAAATATTTATATGTATACTAAAAAGGATTGAACGTATTGGTCTTTCCAGCCGTATTCATTAACGCAATGGAACTCCAAAACTTGAAGAACTAGCCTTAGTTGTACCTTAATTACCTTGGTGCCCAAAGAATCCTCTTACTATATAATGCAGTTTAGACTAGCATGAGCAATTGGAGTACACAAACCGAAAGACCTCTTCAATTCAATAGAATACAAATGGGTAAATTACATAGAATTACCTCAACTATTGGGTCTGAACATTTTCATACCTCGTCTTTAAAAATTTTCAATGTCATACCTTATCTTCGAATTTGTTTCAATTTCATACCTTCCGTCAGCCTTCCGTTAGTTCCTCCGTTAAAATGCTGACGTGGCAAGTGTCGGGACACATTTTATATTAAAAAATTAATAAAATATTAAAAAATATTTTTTTCTTCTCTCTCCTACTCCTTTTTTATTTTTTTCTTCTTCTCTCTTCTTCTTCTCCTCCTCCTCCTCTTCTTCTTCTCTTCTCCTTCTCTTTCTCCTTCTTCTTCTTCTTCTTCTGGGCGCCGAAACCACTTTTTTTTTTTTCTTTTTTTTTTTTTTTTTCTCTTCCTCTCTCTTTCTCCTTCTCCTTCTCCTTCTTCTTCTTCTCTTTCTCCTTCTTCTTCTGGGCGCCGAAACCACATTTTTTTTTTTTCTCTTCCTCTCTCTTTCTCCTTCTTCTTCTTCTTCTTCTTCTTCTCCTTTTCTTTCTCCTCCTTCTTCTTCTTCTGGGCAGGGCCGAAACCTGTTTTTTTTTTTTCTTTCTTTCTTTCTTCCTCTCTCTTCTTCTTCTTCTTCTCCTTCTCTTTCTCTTTCTCCTTCTTCTTCTTCTTCTGGGCAGGGCCGAACCCCCTTTTTTTTTTCTTTCTTCCTCTCTCTTCTTCTTCTTCTTCTTCTTCTTCTTCTCTTTCTCCTTCTTCTTCTTCTTCTTCTTCTGGGCAGGGCCGAACCCTCTTTTTTTTTTCTTTTTTTTTTTTTCTCTTCCCTCTCCCTCTTCTTCTTCTTCTTCTTCTTCTTCTTCTTCTTTTCTCCTTCTCTTTCTCCTTCTTCTTCTTCTTCTTGGCAGGGCCGAAATACTTTGTTTTTTTTTTTTTTTCTTTTTCTTCTTCTCTCTGGGCAGGAAGAAGAGAAGAGACACAGAGAAAAAAAAAAAAAAAAAAACGAAAAGACCCAGTTCGGCGGAAGAAGAAGAGAGAGAGAGAAAAATAAAATTTAAATAAAATTTAAAATATTTTTTTAAGTTTTTATAATATTTTATTAATTTTTTAATATAAAATGTGCCACGTCAGCATTTAACAGAAAAATTGACAGACAACTGACGGAAGGTATGAAATTGAAACAAATTTTAAGATAAGGTATGACATTGAAAATTTTTAAAGACGAGGTATGAAATTGTTAATGACCCAATAGTTGAGGTAGTTTTTTGTAATTTACCCAATACAAATATTACACAAATTCTGACAACCAAGTAAGAGGTAGAGAAAGACAAAGAAATCTAATTTGGTAGAAAAAAAAAGAGTAAGAGAAGAGGTTTGCAAACAATGAAGGGGTGAGTTGCTTTAGAAAAGAGAACTGATTTTCACACACTTTTTTTTATCCTCTTACATACCCAAATTTAATCTTGACTATTGATTCCGTTTGATTTATTCAATCTGATAGTTATAAATAAAGAGAGGTGTTTGAAGCTAAAAATAATGTATGAAAATTATTTCCGCTAGTAAATAATAGAGTGCATATTACTCTAGTTGAGAAAATAGAATTAATAGTGGGTTTGCTTTTTCTATTCAAGATTGCTCGTCTCTTATAAAAACTCCCCTACCCAAACTCATTGTTTCATTAAACAGACAAAACAAAACATATAAAACCCAAAAGATCAAATGATGTCGTTCTCCTCATCTTCTCTCATGAAGCTTAATAAAAGTTAGAGCCAATTCACAAGTCGGGAGGGCCTGTGACCACTCTAATCAATATATATTCTCTTGAGCTACGAGATATCAATGTCAACAGAAGTCTATAATATTGGGATTTTCCAACATCAAAAGATATATTGACAAAATATGCAATACATACAGTTTGGCTGCACAGTGACATAGACGTTGTGGTGCCGTATTTTTACCTTTCCCTTAAATTAATGTGCATCACAATATCCTAGGGACCGCTCACATTTCTCATCATGCCTCTACTTATCGAGTCCAAATCTTCTGCACCCAAATCTCCCTGTGGCCCCTCTGTGTCTTTGCTTTTTGAACTAAACATAATTAATGTTAACTTGATAATAATTAAAATAATAAAAAATAAACCAAATCCTCAACCAAAAAACAAAGACACAGAGGGGCCACAGGGGGATTTGGGTGCAGAAGATCTGGACTCCTACTTATCAGTTATCACTATCTACCATATGTGGCTTCACATTAATGATAAGACTCACTTCTATTACAACATTGTCAGCAATCTAATTAAATTTGTGTGTCTAAATTAATAAGAATGAAATTTTTTAGGGCGAGCGTGAAAAAGAGATCTTATTCAAAGAAAGGAGAACTCGAAACCTTTGGACATCGTTTGGGTCATTTTCGTCATTGGAAATTGAAAATGCATTTTTTGTGATTCTTCATGATTAAATTATGTACACGAGGAATGCTGACTACTTTTCCCCATTTGCCTTCACCACTTAGTGGATGCCATATAGACTTATCTTGCACCAAATTTATGCATTCATTTGTTTAAAATTTCTTTTGTCTTGTTCACTAATGCCCCTTTTGAAAACCCATTTGTCAATTAAATCATTAATCATCCACCTAAATTTGACAAATCTAATTCTTTAATTATTAATATTTATAATGTTATAGGATCAGTATGTATCTCTTGAAGGTTGAAGCGAGATGAAAGTAAATATTAACGGAATGGCATAAGCAGTGGCCATGAATTGATAAGTTGGTTACATTGCATATTTTTTTGTATTACACGAATTATGAGCTTATAATGTGATGCAGGATGACTTAATCTTTATTTAATGTAATAAATATATGTTAGCGGGGTGTGGATTAAGTGGGGTTAATATTAATGAGTACATTAACTCTAGTAATGATGCATGTATCAGTAATTATTAAGAGGGGGTTAGAGTTTTTATAAGTTATGAGTATTTTGTATTCTAGGGGGAAGATGATGATGAATTGAATAGAAAATTGAGTGCAGTTTAAGAGAGTTTTCTCATTTTTGTTCTTATCCTATCAACTCGCATATTCCAACGGAATTAATGAGGTATAGACACCCCAACGATCATTGCCATTCTCGTGCAGAGAATCAACAACGCTCGTGTGATAAACTTATTGGCATTCTTGGTGAATCAACAAGAGGTTTAGGACGTGAAATTCGGTATTGTCTTTGACAATCAACGAATCTGCAAGGAAAAGTTACGCATTTCGTGTGTTTTTGTTTTAACATTCGTTCTCCACTCGAGGATCATATCCATATTTGTTATAAAGACAATACTGAATTTCACAAGTCATAAACCTCTTGTTGATTAACCAAGAAAGCCAAGAAGTTTATCACACGAGCATTGTTGATCCGCACGAGAATGGCCAATGATCGTTGGGGTGTCCATACCTCGTTAATTCTGTTGGAATATCCGAGTTGATAGTACAAAAACAAAAATGAGAAAACTCTCTCAAACTGCACTCAATTTTCAATTCAATTCATCATCATCTTCCCCCTAGAATACAAAATACTCATAATTTATAAAAAGTCAACCCCCTCCTAATAATTACTGATACATGCATCATAGTTCATGCGTCTTTACTAGAGTTAATGAACTCGTTAATATTAACCCCACTTAATCTACCCCACTAACATATATTTATTACATTAAATAAAGATTGAGCCATCCTGCATCATAACGTTAAGTTGTATTGTTTGACTAGGATGCTAAGGTGAAAATGTTCAAAATCAAACTGTCCAGAATGAAGCTGGTGCACCAAGCTACAATTTTATTGGTTTTGCACCAGATGGAAAATGTTCAAAACCATGGTTGTCCATGAATTGTAGATGTTGTTTTTGCACTATAAGAGAACCAAAGAGAACATGTTGTTTTTGCACCAGATGAAAAATGTTCAGTTAATTATTCTTAGAGTGTGAAAATTTAAGTAGTGAAATGTTGTAGCGATGGTTGTGTTAATTTTTCTTAGTCTCGGGCGTGAAAACCTTTGGACCTCTTTTGGATCATTTTCATCATATGGAAAATGGAAATGCATTTAATTGATGGATCCTGCAAGAGCTCAACTGGTTAAAAATATTCCTAAGTTTGATTTACTCTTCTTCTTTGTATCAAAAAGCAAAATTTTGATTCCTATGGCACACAAAAAGAACGTTGTATGAAGAAGGTAAATTCCCAAAGAACTCATTCTACAAACCAAATTATACTTTAGAATCCTACACGCAATATCACAAGAAATTTCTCTCCATGGAATTATGAACAACGATCCAATTTCATCTATGAATAATTTCGAATCCCAAAAGATTAGGACCACAAGGTATATCTAGAAAAAAAGATACTCAATCGAGATTAAGGAATCTCTCTCTAGCATGATATTAATCTCACAATTTACATGACTTGCGAAAATGTGTAATAACCATATGTATGAACTTCTTGTAGGTAAGTTTTTATGCAACACACAAATAGTGTTTTCTTTTTACCAAACATGAGCAACCAACAATCACCACAAGTGATTCAGTGGTTGGGAAAGAATTCTAGGTCCTATTTCACACAGCACGTCTTAAGTTTGATTCCTGGCACTGTATAAAATTACATGATGGCGGCCATAGGAGCTAAAATGCTTGAGTAGTTTTTCCTGATCCCAAAAAAAAAAAAAAAGACTCCTGTGACGAAGTGATCTGTTATCCCCTCTTACAAAAAGCATTCATCAATCAACGTAGAGACGTGTAAAAAGAAAAGCAAATTAGTTGGTAGGCGTAGTAATCTATGTATCTTGCAAGCAAGGGCGGGAAATATTGCCGCTATCTTTTTGTGTGTTGGGCATGCAAAGATATTAACCCAACAAAACTTATTTCATTTAAAGCCACTTTGTTAGGAGTACCAATGAGGAAGGTTCACGTATGAAACAAAATCATATTTCTTTATTATTTTTTTTCCTTAATGTATATTTTTGGGGCTATTTTCAACTTTCTTTTTAAATATCTGTTGACCCTAAAAACTACCAAGCTTACGTGGCGCGCAGGCCGAATAATCTATGAGCTAACTACGTCCTTCGGTCAAATGCGGGGCGTGCCAACTCGACGGCCGAACTCGGCCGGTGAGTAAAATGTTGATGTTGCGTTGTGTGCGCGGCTGACTTCTGAATCTTGCGATTACGGCCGAGTAAGGAACACGCCTCGGCCTTTGGGTTCTAGAGCCTGAAGACAAGGCTGCTAGTCTTTCGAAGTTCACGACTCGTCGGTGCCGAATTCGGTCACAGTGATTATATTCGTGAAGGTATAAGCACGCCGAATCGACACCAACGTATAGGGGCACAGGTACTCGAAACTGATGTAGGTCTTGACTGTGAAAGTGGTTCGGCCGTCTGAATGCCGAACTCTGAAACCAACCTGCGAGTATCCAATCATAAAACAACTCGGCGTTCGATGTGCCGAGCTTAGTAACTCGTAATACCTCACTTCGCCGAGAAGGCTGATGAGATAACATCTGCCAATAAGAACCCGGAAGTCCTTCTCGACCGAGACTTGGATAGATAACCAACCGGCCTCGACGCAGTGCTGTTTATCCAAACTGAAGATGCTTCGCGATCGACTGGTTCTACGGCAACAGTGCTGTTTATCCAAACTGAAGATGTTTACCGGTTGCCTTCACAGTGTTGTTTATCCAAACTGAAGATGTGTTGGCAGACAAGAAAATAAAAATCTCAAAAGGTTGAGAGAGTTTGCGCAGGGCAGATTTGTGTTTTGAATTGGAGGGAGCTGAATGTTGTGTTTTCCCTTCTATTTATAGTGGTGCAAATACTCCGAACCGTCCTTAGATAGAACTCATCGTCCTAATCCAACTCTATTTCGGCCGATACCAATCCAATCCTATCTTGGCTAATCCCAATCCGACTAGGACTCTGAACCTGACTCCAATCGCGAGTTTGATTCATTTTCTTTTCGAGACTCCCTCTCCTAATGGGTCTCGGCCTTTATCAACTTATCCGTTCCTCCTAATTCGCTGCCCATGGTGCCAATTCACTCCCTTTGCGCAAGTCCTGGGCCGAGAAAAGGCCGAGCTCGGCCCAATCGTTATTTTGGGCCCAAACACTGCCCCCTCGCTTCTGAGGTCGTCGACCTATCGCCTATGGTCGAGCCTTGACCTTGAAGAAACGAAACGACATCTTCTTGAAACGCCTGATGAGCTGTCTCAGAGGATAACGCCACGCTCATTTATGAGCAATGATGTTTCTCTTGAATCCTCCCCAAACTCGCCACGCGTCACTCCTCGATCACCCCAACAGTTCGCACGCAACCGTTTAAGCGTCCTGTTGCATTAATTATTGATGTCAGTGCGAGATTCTCGGTCCTTTCACCTGGATTTTCTGAAACAAATCATGGCACGCAGTCACATTGATTTGCCCATTTCAAATTTCAAAAAGCTAACCAATTGATCTTCCTGCGAAGTATCTATAAATACCCCATTTTCTTCCATTTCGATTTTACGCTTCCAGATCTCTGAAATTGCCTTGCTTATTTCTCTCGAGTCTTCAGAAATCCAGAACTTCTTTCTTAAGCATTCTCAACCCAGAAATTCATCTTCAACCTTTTCTTCACCAGCGATGGCATCCTTTATCTCTCGGATCTCTGAGGAGTGCACCAAAAACAAGGGCATCATAGACTATTGCGCCATCAAGACTCTACGCTTTGATAGCGATTCAAGTGCTACCCACCAGATTTTGGGTCCTCTATTCAAGAAACCTATTCCCTCTTCCATCATTGACCTGATGAGAGAGAATTGATTAACCCTCTTGCAACAAGGATTCGAATGGTCGAAGTGGGATGCGTCGAAGCCCCAAGGAGCCTGGCCCTCGACCACTACTACCTGGGCAGCCTGGGTTGATCGAATGGAGAAGTTCTTCGGCCAGGAGTGGAAGGCTCTTGGTATTTATGATGCCATTAGGCTCTCGACCATAGAGATTGCTATGAACAAAGAGCTCCTGATGGCAGCCCTCAGTTTCTAGTGTTCGGCAACCAACACCATGGCTCTGCCTCTTGGTCCTATTGGCCCCACCGTCCTTGATATCTCTGCTATTCTCGGGACGTCCCCTTCTGGTCTTCCCATCGACGCTGCTCTGTTTGGGTGTTCGTCGAACCTCGACCTTAAGGCGCTTTTTTACACCCGGGCCGTCGAGACCTTGAGTCGAGACGGCCACGAACCCTCCAAGGACGAGGGGAGGCAGGCCTTCGTAAGGGAGAGCACGAAGCCTTCTTATTCTACTGGTACAACAAATTTATCTGTTGTACCAAGTCGAATAAATGTTTGGTCGAGAACATGCCCGTGGCCGAGGCCTTAGCCAGCGGTCATGTTTTGGCGCTTAGTTCGGCTGTTCTTGCTCACCTACTGCGTTGTCTCGCCGAGGCCATTACTGAAAAGATTGATCCACACCAGTGTGGGCCCCTCTGGGTCTTTCAGCTGTGGTTGCAGACGTACTTTGCTACACTCCGGCCAGAAATTCTCGACTTCTCACCGGCTGAAGCACTCGGTCTTCAGCTGGCTCCTCGACCAGTGCCCCCACACCGAGCTGAAGAAGTGTTTAAATTTTTCTTTGGTCTTGAGGACTTCTCTGACGACGAGTTTCTGGTATGCCATCGTCGAGAATACCCTGCCTCTATCAAGCTTCCATCCTCGTCCTGGAGCGAAGACGAGGATGCGGTCCTTCGCCAGAACTGGGGGTCATTTGTGTTGACACGTGACCTTCCTCTTGGGTGCGATGCTCGGCGGGCAAGTTGAGAGGTCTACCATCCTCACTTCACAGCCAGGCAATTCGACTTTCCTCAAGGTTGCCCCGTGCCTCTGATCACCTCCCAATTCCTTCTTGGCCGAGGATGACTTTCCGGTTCTTCGGAGAGGGAATGCCAAGATGCCGAGAAAGAATTTCAAGAGCGGTGTTCAAAATTCCGCATTCGGCCAGCTGTGCCTGAATCTCTGAGCACTGACACCTTCGGAGATTGGTGGGAGGTGTACACCCAAGAATTCTTCGGGGAATCGGTCGAGGACATTATCACCAAGATCTTTGGCGACCGTCCCCTCAAAATTGCCGCTCCCCCTGCTAAGGAGAAGAACACGGGCGGTCGAGTCCTAAAACAAGCGGTCATGATTGCCGCGACTGCTGCCAAGAAAAAATCAACCCTTTCGGCCGCCGTTATACGAGCTTCGCCCAGCAAACGGCCGCGCCAGGAGGACGAATTGGTGCGTGAAGCTCCCCGACCCCAAAAACGCTTCAAGACTTTAGCAAAGAAGGGGGAACGGGAGATTCACGTGATCTCGAGCCGAACGATTGAGGCGACTGTCTCTGACAACCTCCCCATTGTTCCTGTTGTTCAGGAATTACCAGCTGAACGGCCAATCCCCGCCAGCCGATCTCCTCGAGCGTTGCCTGCTTTGGAAACGGTCGAACCAACCACTGCCTCGATCCTTCCTGATGCGATCGAACCGTCCGCTGCTGTGCCGATCGGGGAACCTGCTGTCCCGATTCAACATGCTGCGGCCATTCCGGAGTTGGTGGTCGAGAGACAATCTACGCAACATCCAAAACGGCCAGCGATTGTTTTGGAGGAGGTATGAATATTTTAGAACAAGTACAAGTATTTTCTTATTTCAACCCGATGTTGACGCCATCATTTTGCTGTTGCAAGATGATGCTGGTGAGGAGATTCCACTGGCTTATCACCCTCGTCGCGCTCGGCCATCTAAACCTATGGTCGCCTCTCCTCAGCCATCGAGGAAGGTTATTCAACCATCAGGCCCTGCCGTGGTCGAGGCGGTTGTGACCCCTCCAGCTGCAGTCGACATTCTTCCGGTTATCGCTTCGGCCAAGGCAAAAACTACTGCCCCAGCCGAGGACCACATCTCTGCCCCGGCTGGAGTGGGGGTCATTGCTCCGGAAATTGTTCCTCATGCCGAGCCAGAGGCCACGGCGGAGACTCCGATACATCCACAAGACGTCGACCTCGGCATTCCACCTCAAGAGGTTTCGTCGGCTTATGTAAGGATTCCTACTTTCCTTAATTCTTAGTTATGCCTTCCTTTTAGAGCTCTAAATCAAGGATGTACTAACTGCTAGGTGCCCCCCAATTCTTTTCACCGAAAGTTTTACGCGCCGAGGGGCGTTGTTTATATTTCTTGGCCGCCCCAGTGGCCATCGAATGTAGATAACCTTCATCGGCCGCGTGAATTGAGAAGTTGTCTCAAACATTGGGCTCGGCCTTTAAGCTCCTTGGGTTCAAGCAACGACCCAGAGGATATGGTCGAAGTCTCGTCGCGTCAGGTCTATCATCTTCCTTTACTTTCATCTTTTTGGCTTAACTTGCACTAACACTTGTCCTTTTATGCAGCCGTCCTGGGAAGCCGAGTTCGATGCTCTTATCGCTGGTACAACGAAGAGGATGGTCGGGCCCTCGACCACCGCAGCACGTGACTCGGTCGACCCAGATGCGCTTGCCAAGTTGCAAGAACTGCTACCGCTGTCAGCCTCTCAAATCTTGGAGAGCAAGGGCCTCGA
The DNA here is from genome assembly GCA_036320875.1 of Cotoneaster glaucophyllus. NCBI lineage: Eukaryota > Viridiplantae > Streptophyta > Magnoliopsida > Rosales > Rosaceae > Cotoneaster > Cotoneaster glaucophyllus. The sequence continues at coordinate 9,310,926 of CM070059.1, read as the reverse complement.
CTCTGTCGGGGCGTGTCTAAATGATCTCGCTGCCGATGGTCGTTTGGACAACGCTACCGTCACACGGGCATCTTCCCTCCTTGAGCGAGCTCGGGAACACTTCGGCATTTTCTCAAGGGTTATCCGAGCTGAGGATGAATGGAAGGTCGTCTCAGCCGCGCAGGAAGCCCTTGGTCCAAAAGTCGAGGTGCTGATAGCCAAAAAGGAGCAATTGGGCGAGCTTGACCGACAAATCGCCGAACTTCAAGAACGGCGGTCGGCATTCGCTTCTGAACTTTCAAAAGAATTCGAGTCAAACAAGTCTTGTTTGACCGAATACGCCGCTAACGCGAAGCAAGTTGACCAGCTGAGGATGGACAAGGGGATTCGGCATGCGGAGGTCATCATGGGCGAAGTGAGGTGGTTGGAGCTAAAAGCTTTTCTCGAGACTGTCCTCCCTTCTTCGCCCTAGGGCTTCAATTGTACTCTTGTACTCCTTTTTGCAAATATTAATGAAAAGAATTTTATCAGCTCTCGCATTTGTTGGATCTTGGACATCGTTGTCCTTGATACGATATGTCCCCTTGCCGAGAACTTGTTTATCACTCTTGCATTTCCCAAGTAACCGGGTAATTTTTTTTTTTTTTTTAAGAACTTCCCGTCAATCGGTAACTTATGAATTAAACCCGTTCGGTCCTTGAGACGATATGCCCCCTAGTTTCCTTGAGCTTCATCTCATAAGCCGAATAGTTAAGGAAATTAATTTTGTTACTAGTAAACCCCATCGTATCGCCGAAAAAGAAATTTTGTTCATCTTGGCAATAACATGTATGATCTGTCAACATTGTGGTCTTCCTCAGCTACCACGATTCATACCAGGCTCGGCAAACATCGTTAGGGTTAGAGAAAAAGTGGGGTCGAGAGTAAAGTGGGCCGAGGTCGAGAAGAATCTGTTTTGGCAGCTCGGCCTGCTTGGCCCGAATCATGACAAACCAACCTCGGCCCACAAAATGTCCCGCAATGCTTCTCACAAAATGGCATTCGACCAAAGGGTTCTCTGCCGAATTGCAAAAGCATAATTAAACCATAGCAATTCCCTAATTCTCGGCCTTTGAAACCCACCGCCGTGCTTGCTTGCTTACCTTCGGCCTAGACAGCCGATATTTTTTTTTTTTTTTTAACAGAAGAAGATAAAAGAGATCAAATCATAATCAGGAGGGGGCCAACAATGCTTTATTCCAAGCCGAGATGTTTTAATATCAAAATTTTCAATTTGATTTCGCTCTAGGCCGAATAAAGAGTTTTCTCCACATATTGCTGACTTCGAGAAATATTCTTCATTTTCGACCGCCGAATGTGTTGAACAACTATTATGCCCCCCTCGCATAATAATTTCACCGATTTCGGCTTTTAACTCGAACAACTTAGCCGAAAGAGATTTCTTTATATCGGCTTTATCGCCAATAATCATATCGATTGGCATGGTTTCGGCGTCTAAAACCGTGAATTGGTCTTGTTCGTCACTGGAACATTCCTCTGACGAACCATTTTCCAAGTCAATTTCTGGCTCAAAGACTTGAACTTTTGCTTCTAGGCCTACCACACTTTCAATCTCGACCGAGACAACAGATGGCCTAGGTATTTCTTCGGCCATCTCGACAATCTTCTTAGGCCGAATGTTGGTTGTGACCGAAGCGAAAAATTGCCCCCTGGTCTTTTCAACCAACCATTCATCAAATGGAATTGATTTGTAGTCGAAAACATAAGGAAAATGTTCTCGATCTAGCCACGCATTAAATCGAGCCCTGTCTTCGTTTACCCATTGCTCTTGGAGGGTAACAGGAGCTTTTATTCTCAACATGTGAGCGAATGACTTTTGCATTTCTCTTTGGCCAGAAAGAACTTTTTCCTCATACAATCGGCTACATGGAGCCGAATCAGAATCTTGACATATCATATGAACTTCGTAGTCTTAACACTTGGTCCCACTGGGCGTGCCAAAATGTTGACCCTAAAAACTACCAAGCCTACGTGGCGCGTAGGCCGAATAATCTATGAGCTAACTACGTCCTTCAGTCAAATACGGGGCGTGCCAACTCGACGGCCGAACTCGGCCGATGAGTAAAATGTTGATGTTGCGTTGTGTGCGCGGCTGACTTCTGAATCTTGCGATTACAACCGAGTAAGGAACACGCCTCGGCCTTTGGGTTCTAGAGCCTAAAGACAAGACTGCTAGTCTTTCGAAGTTCACGACTCGTCGGCGCCGAATTCGGTCACGGTGATTATATTCGTGAAGGTATAAGCACGCCGAATCGACACCAACGTATAGGGGCACAGGTACTCGAAACTGATGTAGGTCTTGACTGTGAAAGTGGTTCGGCCGTCTGAATGCCGAACTCTGAAACCAACCTGCGAGTATCCAATCATAAAACAACTCGGCGTTCGATGTGCCGAGCTTAGTAACTCGTAATACCTCACTTCGCCGAGAAGGCTGATGAGATAACCTCTGCCAATAAGAACCCGGAAGTCCTTCTCGACCGAGACTTGGATAGATAACCAACTAGCCTCGATGCAGTGCTGTTTATCCAAACTGAAGATGCTTCGCGATCGACTGGTTCTACGGCAACAGTGCTGTTTATCCAAACTGAAGATGTTTACCGGTTGCCTTCACAGTGCTGTTTATCCAAACTGAAGATGTGTTGGCGGACAAGAAAATAAAAATCTCAAAAGGTTGAGAGAGTTTGCGCCGGACAGATTTGTGTGTTGAATTGGAGGGAGCTGAATGTTGTGCTTTCCGTTCTATTTATAGTGGTGCAAATACTCTGAACCGTCCTTGGATAGAACTCCTCGTCCTAATCCAACTCTACTTCGGCCGATACCAATCCAATCCTATCTCGGCTAATCCCAATCCGACTAGGACTCTGAACCTGACTCCAATCGCGAGTTTGATTCATTTTCTTTTCGAGACTCCCTCTCCTAATGGGTCTCGGCCTTTATCAACTTATCCGTTCCTCCTAATTCGCGACCCATGGTGCCAATTCACTCCCTTTGCGCAAGTCCTGGGCCGAGAAAAGGCCGAGCTCGGTCCAATCGTTATTTTGGGCCCAAACAATATCATAGCTTAGGAAAATTTGAAATCAAACCCTTATAAATGAAGATAATTGGCTCGCTTGGAAGTGCTTTTAAAATAACATAAAGCGTTTATAGTGTTTTTTTTTCAGAATTCACTTGAATTTGTTACTAAGGATTGATTTCAATTGCATTTTCATCAAATGCACTACCATAATGTTAACTTGATTAATTCTTTTTGTTTTTGGAATTATAATTCATTTAGTTATAAAAAAAATTATGGGAAATTTTATTTAAATCCGTGTAACATTTTTCTACACCCAACTTAAATTTTAAATGTTATTAATAATAATTTTTATCCTCTTGCATAATTACCATCAAGTACAAGATGAAATTAATAATAAAACTACAATTTATCAATAAATCCACACATTATAATTAAACGTTATCATCACTCCTTGTTTATTTTACGTTCGTTCCGACTAAATCCTAATAACTCTTATAGAGAAAAACAAGTTTTTTTTATCCCTAATTCCAGCAAAGATGGAGGAGCTGGATGAACCAGCATCTCACTCTCAAACCATTCGAATTAAATAAATTAACAACATATAAAGTACAAACAAAAGCCTTGAAGATGGGAAATGGATCTCCGGATTCCTTCCACCTAATCCTCATGACCCACAAATTCAGGTTTTTGAAATTTGATATAACGGCTACAAACAGGAAGCCCCATTAAAAGTTATAATAACTTTAGCCGTTGAATTAAATTTCAAGAGCCTGGATTTGTGGGTCATGAGGATTAAGTGGAAGAGATCCAGAGATGATCCCTTTTCTTGAAGATGTACCTATGTTACAGGCCACATCTATTATTGTCTCAACAACCTTCTATAGTCATGGTCAGGTGATGTACTCTGGACTCAAATCTCCAAGGAGTCCCCTTGAAATAAAAGGACATGCATGAAAACTAGGAGAGAATTTATAGCCAACACGAATCAACATTGTGTCTGACATTGCTCGCCATGAACACTCTATGGCTTCGTGAATCGTTTCCTCCTCTTTCTCGCCTCAGCTACTGCAATTGCATCCGCGAGGGGGTACAAATGACCCAGAAGATTTTTGACTTTCGAATTTCTTTGAAACAAAACTACTTAGTTTGAAATTTTCTTTTATAAATTGGTGTAAAGAGAAATTAACATCATGGAGGTTAGTTTGGATAATAAATTTGGGTTTAAAGAGAAATTAATTCTTTAATTAAAAATAATATGGGTGAGAGAATAATTTGGATGTAGAAAGAAGTTACAAGAGTTCAAATAAAATTTCTCAAAAATTATACTTACAATCCCGAGTTCGAATCTCTCCCCTGTAAATACTACTTGTATTCATGTAGTATCAAACAAATAAAATCCTAGTGATAGTGACCTTTTTCAACTATTATTTTAAATTTAAAAGAATTTCTAAATAAATTTAGACGTATAAACGATAAACTTAAATAGTAATTCAGTCCACGTATAAAGCGGGGGTGGTTACATATCCTATAAGTTGCCAATTTCCGGAGAAGTTGCGTCCCCCAAAATCCCCAACAACAATGGAGATTAGTTCGCCCAGTTCCGGAGGCCGCACTGAACCGCTTCTGGTGTCACAAGACGACGCCGTACAGCCGGCCGGAAACACATCGTGGAGACTCGATGTTAAGGAGTTCCGGCTGCCCCAGCAGAACGGTACTAGTGGTGACGACCATGACAGTGGACGGAGTCGTTTCGCTTTCCGTCGCCTCTGCGCCCCCAGTAAGGATTATGTTCGTCGTTTTCTTTATTACCCGTTTCCTTCTTTGTGTTTGAATTGCGTGCAATGTTAGTAATCTTGATCGTATTAAGTAAAGATTGAATCGTGGGGTTTATCTGCAAAATTTACTCTGTTCTTGGGCTATTTGGTGATTTGGTATTAATTATTTTTCTTAATGCATAATTTTAAGAGGATTCAAACTTGAAAGATGCAAACTTTTTGGAAGATTGGGGTTCACCTGTAATGGTTTTATCAATAATGATAAACTTAGGACACTTTGATTGGCTTTTTGGTTTTACGGCCTTTTTCCTCATTGCCAGATATCATAGGCTCATGAATTTTTCTTGCTTTGGCTTTTAAACTCAGGGAAAAAGTACAAGGTTGAAGAATATTACAAGCAACAAGAAAGGCTTCTTGAAGGGTTCTGTGAGATGGAGACCATGACTGAAGAGGGTTGGTTGCCCGGAAGTCTTACAGAGGTTTGTTCAATTTGTATATTATCCCTCTTTTTGTATTGAGATCTGGATATTCGAATTATATTTTCATACTTGTTTATTTTCAGTTTGTGGAATTAAATGCGTTTTAGTTATATTTTGAGGGAGAGGGCACAGAAGCTGCCGAGTCTTAGCAGTTTGTTATCCTTTTCTCAATTAAACTCGTGTCTTTTGTATACATGTCTTCTCAGGATCAAATGAAGCAGCTAGCGAAGAGTGAGCGGATGGCAGTTCATGCATCAAACGTAGCTAATTTGGTTCTTTTTGCTGCAAAAGTTTATGCTTCAATTATGAGCAGATCATTGGCAGTTATTGCCTCTACCTTGGATTCCCTCTTGGATCTCTTATCCGGCTTTATTTTGTGGTTCACTGCTAATGCCATGAAAAATCCCAACCAGTTTCGCTATCCTATTGGGAAGAAACGTATGCAACCAGTGGTAAGTTATCAAGCTTGATAACAATGGCAATTCTGAAAATAGTTGGGTCTTTGTTCCCACAATGATTGGATGAGTTGGAGCTGCATATTTTCTGTGTTCGTTTTTTCTTGGGTTGGATCTCTTGTCCGGCATGCTTCGTCCTATTCTTTTTTCTCTTTTTTTATTTTTTATTTTTTGTTTATCTTTAATTGTGTTTGATCATGCAGGGTATCATTGTCTTCGCATCTGTTATGGCTACTCTTGGACTGCAAATATTGATCGAGTCTGGTCGGGAACTTGTCTCTCAGGCAGGTGACACCTTTTTAATATTTTTCGTTGCACTCCCATCTTTAAAGTTGGACTAGGAAGGAACCTTGCCAGGTTTCAGACTCTTACTGCCCAATAACCAATTTGGTCCCGAGGTAAGGAATAACCAGTTACACCAAAAGATGCGGTCAATACACTCAAAACCACACCTGTAACCCAAGTCAATTCACGAGGTTTTTTAAAGCCGCCGGTGAGATACACGCGAAATACGTGCAGGATCATACTTGCCGACCATCGATGAAGTGATCGGATTGGTTTTGGGAAAGCTCTGATATGTTCCGGTGTTCCCTTTTAATTGTCTTCTATTATATTTTTGTGGAAGCGTAACATTAGATTTTCAGTTTATTTTGGAACTGATTTTGAATCTCAATCCTGAGGATGGTTTCTTAGCCTATTTCTAGCTGATGTTTTTTCTTTTGGTCGGAGTTGCTTTGTTATGAAAAATACGATTGTCTATTTTGACATTACTAGGTCGTTTTTTCTTCGTCGAATGAAGGAATTCATGGTCCTATGTGCACTGATTTGTTGTAAATATATGGTTATTGTGTAGATCTTAATTTAGCTTGTTTTGTAATTAATGTTGTTGCTGTATCCTTGTATTTGTGGGTGCAGTCACCGCCCGAAAAAATGAATAGTACGCAGGAGAATTGGATGATCGGCATCATGGTCTCAGTCACAGTAGTGAAGTTTGTGCTCATGGTCTACTGTCGTAGATTTAAGAATGAAATAGTACGGGCCTATGCACAAGACCATTTTTTCGATGTCATTACTAATTCAGTTGGTTTAGTAGCAGCAGTCCTAGCTGTCCGGTTCGTCTGGTGGATTGATCCTACTGGTGCTATTATAGTAAGTTCTTCATTTACCATTTTCGCTCCCGCTGATCTGCTGTACTTTTTATTCATTGTTTTAACTTCATTCTCGAACACATTATGCAGATAGCACTATATACCATTAACACATGGGCAAAGACAGTCTTGGAGAATGTACATGCGTTAATTGGAAGAACAGCACCACCCGACTTTTTGGCAAAGTTGACATACTTGATATGGAACCACCACGAAGAGATCAAGCACATCGACACAGTGAGGGCGTACACATTTGGTTCCCATTACTTTGTGGAGGTTGACATTGTCTTGCCAGAAGACATGCTACTGAACCAAGCGCACAACATTGGCGAGACTCTCCAAGAGAAGCTCGAGCAACTCCCTGAAGTGGAACGGGCTTTTGTGCATATAGATTTTGAGTTCACTCACAGGCCGGAACACAAGAACAGTGTATGATAATGATGACACCAGTAGTGAAGATGGTAGTAACTTGTAGAGCTATGTTTTTTCACAGAGCTATGTTTTTCAGAGACCGATGTTTTTTAAATAAGCGGCGGGTTGTGCATTCATTTTGTTATTGCTATTTGCTTGTACAACCAATGTTTGTAGAACTTTATGGAATTACCTTTCCTCTGTGGCTTTTATTTTTCTCAACAGTGAGTATTTACTCATTTCTTGATGTCAATTACATTATTTGATGGAGCAATCACCAACACACACCAACTATGATACGCTAAGCTCTTCCCAAATGTCTAAATAAAGGAGAGTTTTTCGGGGCAACAGTCAAGCGGCCACAGATTGATACTTTTTCACTCTTATTATAACGAGCGTATTTATAAGACTTTGATTGGAGACACCATGTGACGGTTAAACTTGTCTGCCTTCCCACAATTGGAATCGCTCGTTCAACCTCTTCATTGCTTGTCAATCAAGCAACGCACAACTCACAACACTTTCACGTCTAAGAGGTGTTTTGGAACACAAGACCATAACGTAAGGGGCAATTAACGTATGAAATGACCTACGAAATGAATAAGGTTAGACACTACTATATTTTTCGTTATCTAAGGCGAATCATTTGGAAATAATAAGAAAGACAATCAGTTAGGTGGCGTTTGGTTCGTGAGTAGGGGGATTAACAACTTCGAAACACCCGTTATGCAAAAACTTTTATGTACGACATAGTATGAAAAAAAAAAATTACCAAATTTTTAAAGAGAAATATCGCCAGACCTAAGGAATAGCTAGATGGAAGCAAACTTATCAAAGGAATACCAAAACTCATGAACCAACCTTCATATCCCAGGTTCCTATAAAAACAATTTGGGCTTCCATTATGTAAGATGGGCTTTAAGCTCCTTAAGATTGCCATGGGCTTCACAACAAAACCAAACCCATCTGCCCCAAGGTCACAATGGTAATTTAGCACAACTAGGGTTTCGATTCTTTCTCCTCACTACTGTTTAAACTCGCCTCTGAAGTCGCCTAGGCACGCCTTGGGGCTCATTTTTAAAACACTGACTAAGACTAAGATTCAATTAATTAAAATCTGATGCTAGCAAATGACTTATTAGTTACAAACTCACATAAGCATAAATTACAAATAAATATACTAATTGTTAACACATATAATAGTCATTACAATTATAATACGTTAACACTTATAATGTGTTTAGTAAGACCTCTAAATAAGTTAAATTAATAATTAAAATATATGGTTTGTTTGGTTTGGTTTGACTTTTACATTGTATTTTATTTTATTCTTGATCAAAACCAAATCAACCGTCCAAAACAGTTTGAATCGATCAATTTGATGCTACCCCTACAAGCTATACAATGAGTCAGTCATGATAGTTATCAAATTTATTATGCATTTGAGTCGAAGCTAAAATTTCAAATTTACAAGTGAAAATAGTTTGATACCTCTACAAGCTATACAACGACCACACTTCTAATAGTTTTGTTTGTCCGTGTTCCACATTACAATCATTACCATTAAGTGTGCGAGTTCAGAATAACGCTTTACTTCTTTCAATATTAAGAAGAGAAATACCATAAACTAGATGAGCCAACGGTGATGCCGCAGATGGCTTGGACGAGTGTGCATTTTTTCCGCCATGGAGATGAGCAAACTTTCAAATTCAACAAAAATATTTTCAAATTCTAAATAAGTTTAGACGTATAAAGTTATAAACGATAAACTTAGTTATAGCTTATTTGGATGTGCTTTTAAAATGATTGAAAGCGCTTTTAGAGAAAATGTTTTTGGGTTCCAACGAGAATCACCAGTTATGTGCTTCTTCAAGGAAGCACTTTAAATGTTTTTTTCTAGGATTTATTACCATTTATACTACTGTTTTCAAAAATATTTTCATCAAAAGCGTTTTTAGTCATTTTAAAAGCACATCCAAACGACGTCATGGGAATTCAATCCACGTATAAAGCGGGGGTGGTTACATCTATATATATAAAGGGAGAAGGCCAACTTGGTGAAGCATTCGGAAATGCCAAGAATGCCCTCATTTCATACATAAAGCACACGGATAACTGCTCCCAAAAATAGAGTCAAATTCGTAAATATGTTACTATTTATAAATCATTTACAAGTTGAAAAATAAAATTATACACTGCAAATAATATATGCACCCATCACAACAATGACAATTATGAACCACTAGATGAAAACACACACACTTTAAATTCATTATCATCCCTTAAATTAATCATCCTATAAATACTTCGTCACATTCTATCTTTCTGCTATACAGAAAACAAGAAGTAAATAAATAAATAAAAAAAGAAAAAAAAATACTTCAGATGGGCACGAAGCCACGAACTCTCAACAGCAGTTGCAACGGTTGCAAACTGCAGAGACAGAATTCTCCACAGCCCTTGCAGCGGTTGCAAACTGCAGAGATGGAACTGCCATATACCCCGCACGGTTAAAGTAAGCAACAGGTCACTCCATCCCCGCAAACCGGTGAGAAATTCATACAGTCGCTCAGTGTACCAGAACGCATCCTTCTCCGCTGCCCTCACCACCAATAGTCTCCAGCCTTCTAAGCATTCAGTCATCTAAATCTTCTCTCACTTCCACCTCCGCCGTCACCTTCATTACCATGTCCTCCAGGTACCCAAGATTTTATTCACTTCAGTGTCCTATATAATCCAATCATCATCGTCTTCATCAAAGAGTGTCCTAAATATTGTCTAATTAGATAACTTAAAGCTTTTGTTTGCTTGCGTCACCGTCACCGTCACCGTCACGGTCACGGGGAGCTTTCAGTTTGTGTTTAATCAAGTTGATGGCACAAATGGCAAAACACGAAGACCTTCCTATCCCAACCAATTCACGACACCCTCAAAACCGTCTACTGCCACTCCTCCCAACTTGACGAGGCCCAGCTCTTCGCTCGCTCTTCAGGTGGGTCCTCTTTATCTCTCTCTTTGGGTTTTTTTTTTTTTTTTTTTTCAGTTTTCGATTTTGTGCATGTGTTTGAGTTTTTTACCGGACGGTGGATTCAAGGAGAGTGAACTTGACCGGAGAGCACATAGACTATGAGGGCTACTCGGTGCTGCCGTTGGCCATACAACAGGACACCATTGTCGCAATTCGGAAGCCCAAACGACGACGGAGACGCCGAGAAAGTTCTCATAATTTCCAATGGTCAACAAGAAGTACCAAATTTGTACTTAGCCTGCCGACCCTACCCAGGTAGTAAATTGTTTGAGTTAATCATCATTCATTTAACTATAATGTTATCCCAGTTGACATCCGAGTTCAATTTCGGTCAAAGTTTTTTTTTGGAAATTGAAGGAAATTGAGAATCACAAATGGGGGCCTTATTTCATTTGGGTCGTCTTTGGAAACGTTCGACTACTTCTACAAGTTCCTCCATTACTGGCCTACTGATCTCAACGTCAATAAGGTATGAAACAACATTATGAATTTGTTGTTAACCTTTCAGCTATGCATTCATTTTGCTGAACGTTAAAGACTAGAACTTTTTGTTAGTGTATAGCAATATACTGTATGATTTATTTAATTTGGATTTGGGAAATGTGGTAATGGGTTGTTTGCTTTCCCCTGTTTGGTTGATCATCAACTGCTGCGGATTTGGTGCATTACCCAGTTTTATGAAAAAAATTATTGGGTAAATTACATAGTAGCCCCTCAGGTTTGAGGTCTATTACAACCTCATACAACATCTTTAAAACATTTCACTTTCATACCTCACGTATTATTTTATTTCAAAATAATACATCCGTTACATTTTCCATCCATTAATTTGTTAAGTGCTGACGTGGCTACCACATTTGTGCCACGTGGCTGCCAAATGTACGCCACGTGGCAATTTTTTTTAATTTTTTTTTAAACACCTGAATCTTCTAAATTTAAATTTTAAATAAAAAAAATAAAAACCAAAAACAAAAGCTGAACCTACAACCCCCACCCACCCAATTTGCAACCCAGAAGAATAGGAGGAGGAGAGGAAAAAAAAACACTCATCTTCATCTTCCCCGACCCCCCTTCCTTGCAACCCACCCCTTTCTTCCCCCTCACGTCTTCCCCAAACCCACCGTGCACCCATCCTCCATCTCCTCCTCCGCACCCACTACCTGCAACCCAGAAAAGAAAAGAAAAAATAAAAAACCCATCTCAGGGTGGGTTGGGGGGATATATTTTACTGGTTTTTTTTTTTTTTTTTTTTTTTTTTTGAAGGTTCAGGTATGGGGGTGGGGGTGGGGCGATGAGATTTGGATTTTCTAAGTTCTCTTTTTTTTTTTCTAGAAGATTAAGGTTTTTTTTTTTTTTTTATAAATAAAATTGCCACGTCAGCACTTAACAGATCAATGGATGGAAAATGTAACGGATATATTATTTTGAAATAAAATAATAAGTGAGGTATGAAAGTGAAATGTTTTAAAGATGTTGTATGGGGTTGTAATAGACCTCAAACCTGAGGGACTACTATGTAATTTACCCAAAATTATTTATGATTCAGCTACGTATGCTAATACGGTATTACAAATAGGTTTTTGTTTTAATTAGTAAAGTTGGAGCCGATATGTAGGAATTTATTCAATTTGATTGCTAGAAAGATAGGGAGGAGGGGAAGATATTGGTTTTGAGTTGAACATTATGTTTCGAATTTAAGTGAGTATTACTCATTTATGCGTTTGAAAATCTAATTTAATCATGAATCTGAATTCTCTTGGAATTTGGTATGAAGCTCGATCATGGTAGTTATTTGGTCTTGCTACATTAAAACGAGAATCTGTTCACATCATTCTGGATTTGAGTTCACAAAGTTGAATTATGTTTACGCAGTGAGATCAGTTTTAGAATTTTCAATTAAAACATGATTAATTTTGTCAGATTTGTGTAAATTGGTTGTAATCACAGGCCCTACGTGCGATGTACAAAGTTATATTTTCATTTTAACATTTGTGTTGTTCTTCTTTGATGATTTTAAGAAACTTTTCATTCGAATATCTCCTCTGGCCTTTTTGTAATGTTGTATTTTACCACAAGCTATAAAATTCATGTTTCCCACCACGAAAAGTACAAACACCAATAGTTAGAGCACACAATATGTCAATAACAATCTTCTAAATTGTAAACAATATACCCTAATTCTTTTGTGTGTGAGTGCCTATATGTCAAACAAAGTAACATTAAATCAACTGAAATTTTGAATATAATTTGGAACTTAGGATAGTGTCATTTACAATTAATTATCTTGGGCGAGTGTATTTACAACATATTTTCATCTTTGCATCAACTTGAGCTTAGTCAATTACTTGGAAAGTTAAAGATGCTAAATTAGTTGAATCTTTAATGGAGTTCGATTGCAATTCAAAGTCATTTTAAGTTCTATTGCAACTCGAAGTTTAGGGTTTTTGTTTGGTCATCATTGACGAAGTAAAGGTAAGTTATTTCCGGATTTTAACATTTGGGGTGTGCATTTTGTTTCTAGATCTTCCCAAGACAGTGCTTCTGTTACACTAATGGAAAAACTGTAAACCTAAAAGTGAATGGTTCCTTTGCTAGCAATGATATATTATGCCTCAGTGAACTTTATTGTGTTTAATTTTGCCCTGCTGCATATATTGCTTATTAGAACGCAAAACAAGAGAGAAAGAAGAGGAAAATTAGTTTTCATTTCTTCTGAGTAAGTTTGTTTCATCCCTTTGCCTCCAGTTTTCAGAATTTTTTTTATAAAATCTCTTTCATTGTTTAATTTGTCTAACTATTATGCCCCAGTGAAATTTGTCAACAGAGAACTGAGATTGGATGACACGGTTGAAGAAGCCAACGTAAAGGCAAGAGAGAGAGAAGACGGACAAATAAAGAATAAACGATAAATACATTAACTTTCTTCGTTTCTGTTAGTTGATATTTTTTCCAAACGATCTTTTACGTTATGCCAAAACTACATGTCATGTTGTAGCTTTTTAGCCTCTTATTACGGGTATTACACATTTTTAAAGATCTTTTTATATTATATTGAGCCCACATTCGTCATTTGTTATATGAAACTATATTTTGGTATATTTTTTCTGCATTTTGTATTATATTTGTAACTGTATGCATTCCTTTACTACACCATTTGAATGTCATGTTTCTTTTTTATAAAGATATGATGATGAAAGCTTTTCTTCACTCGCCTATGGAGAAAAAGAGGCATGCATATAAAAGATGCAACTGCCTAGAACCTTGGTTCACGTTGAAGCATGTCATCAAAGGGAGTAGTCAATTTACAGTTGCTACATGGTGTAATTAGCATCTTTTATAGAGTTTTAATTTTTATGTAAATGGGTGATAGAATTTTGAACTTTTTGTATAATGTTGAATAGTTTCGTATACCAAATAACAGATGTGGACTTGACATAATATAAAAAAATATTTAGAAATGTGTAACACTCGTCAATGTAGTTGTATGCTGAAAGATATGCTTTTTAACGCTGATTAGGATATAAGAATATCTAAAACAACACATCTTTTGGGCGCGTAGCGCCCGTGATGCAAAAATGCATCTCACGCGGCGCATGCGGAGAGGCTAGTATCCTATTAAGTAGGAAATTTCCGCAGAAGTTGCGTCCCCAAAGTCCCTAACAACAATGGAGATTAGTTCGCCTACTTCCGGAGGCCGGACTGAATCGCTTCTGGTCTCACAAGACGACACCGTACAGCCGGACGGAAACACATCGTGGAGACTCGATGTTAAGGAGTTCCGGCTGCCCCAGCAGAGCGGTACTAGTGGTGACGACCATGACAGTGGACGGAGTCGTTTCGCTTTCCGTCGCCTCTGCGCCCCCAGTAAGGGTTCTGTTCGTCGTTTTCTTTCTTACCTGTTTCCTTCTTTGTGTTTGTATTGCATGCAATGTTAGTAATCTTGCTTTGGCTTTTAAACTCAGGGAAAAAGTACAAGGTTGAAGAATATTACAAGCAACAAGAAAGGCTTCTTGAAGGGTTCAGTGAGATGGAGACTATGACTGTAGAGGGTTGGTTGCCCGGAAGTCTTACAGAGGTTTGTTCAATTTGTATGTTATCCCTCTCTTTGTATTGAGATTTGGATATTCGAATTTATTTTCGTACTTCTTTATTTTCAGTTTGTGGAATTAAATGCGTTGTAGTTATATTTTGAGGGGGAGGGCACAGAAGCTGCCAAGTCTTAGCAGTTTGTTATCCTTGAATTTTATTTTCTCTACATTAGACATAAAAGCGCACAAGTCTGGTTAATGAGTTGTTTCTCACAGCATGAAATTTCTTGGAATGACAAATTTCTCAATTAAACTCGTGTCTTTTGCATACATTTCTTCTCAGGATCAAATGAAGCAGCTAGCGAAGAGTGAGCGGATGGCAGTTCATGCATCAAACGTAGCTAATTTGGTTCTTTTTGCTGCAAAAGTTTATGCTTCAATTATGAGCAGATCATTGGCAGTTATTGCCTCTACCTTGGATTCCCTCTTGGATCTCTTATCTGGCTTTATTTTGTGGTTCACTGCTAATGCCATGAAAAATTCCAACCAGTTTCGCTATCCTATTGGGAAGAAACGTATGCAGCCAGTGGTAAGTTATCAAGCTTGATAACAATGGTAATTTTGGAAATAGTTGGGTCTTTGTTCCCACAATGAGTGGATGAATTGGAGCTGCATATTTTCTGTGTTCTCCAATTGGATCTCTTGTCTGGCTTGATTCGCCATATTCTTATTTTTTGTGTGTATATCTTTAATTGTGTTTGATCATGCAGGGTATCATTGTCTTTGCATCTGTTATGGCTACTCTTGGACTGCAAATATTGATTGAGTGTGGTCGGGAACTCGTCTCACAGGCAGGTGACACCTTTTTTTATATTTTTCTTCGCACTCCATCTTTGAAGTTGGACTAGGAAGGCATATGGCCAGGTTTCAGACTGTTTTATGGGTTCTGAGAAAGCTCTGATATGTTCCGGTGTTCCCTTTTAATTGTCTTCTATTATGTTTTTGTGGAAGCAAAACATTAGATTTTTATTTTATTTGGAACTGATATTTTGAATCTCAATCCTGGGGATGGTTTCTTAGCCTCTTTCTGTCTGATCTTTTCTTTTGGACGGAGTTGCTTCGTTATGTAAAAAGATTGTCTAATTATGTCCTCACATTTCACTTGCTGCATTCTAGCTAGTTTTTATGGTCATCCTAGTGCTGACAGTTAAAACTGGAGTTCATGTAAATCAGAAACAACAGATAGGTCTATTTGACATCACTAGGTCGTTTTTTCTTCATCAAATGAATGGAGTTCATGGTCCTATATGCAATTATTTGGTGTAAATATATGGTTACTGTGTAGATCTTAATTTAGCTTGTTTTGTAATTAATGTTGCTGCTGTATCCTTTGTATCATTTTGTGGGTGCAGTCACCGCCTGCAAAAATGAATAGTCACAGGAGAATTGGATGATCGGCATCATGGTCTCAGTCACTGTAGTGAAGTTTGTGCTCATGGTCTACTGTCGTAGATTTAAGAATGAAATTGTACGGGCCTATGCACAAGACCATCTTTTCGATGTCATTACTAATTCAGTTGGTTTAGCAGCAGCAGTCCTAGCTGTCCGGTTCTTCTGGTGGATTGATCCAACTGGTGCTATTATAGTAAGTTCTTCATTTACCATTTTCGCTCCCGCTGATCTGCTGTACTTTTTAATCATTAATGTTAACTTCATTCTCTAGCCGACCCCACTTAGTGGGAAAAGGCTTTGTTGTTGTAATGTTAACTTCATTCTCAAACACATTATGCAGATAGCACTATATACCATTAACACATGGGCAAAGACAGTCTTGGAGAATGTACATGCGCTAATTGGAAGAACAGCACCACCCGACTTTTTGGCGAAGTTGACATACTTGATATGGAACCACCACGAAGAGATCAAGCACATCGACACAGTGAGGGCGTACACATTTGGTTCCCATTACTTTGTGGAGGTTGACATTGTCTTGCCAGAAGACATGCTACTGAACAAAGCGCACAACATTGGCGAGACTCTCCAAGAGAAGCTTGAGCAACTCCCTGAAGTGGAACGGGCTTTTGTGCATATAGATTTTGAGTTCACTCACAGGCCGGAACACAAGAACAGTGTATGATAATAATGACATTTTTTCACAGACCGATGTTTTTTAAATAAGCGGCGGGTTGTGCATTCATTTTGTTATTGCTATTTGCTTGTACAACCAAATGTTTGTAGAACTCTGGCTTTTATTTTTGACAATAGTGAGTATTTGCTCATTTCTTGGTGTCAATTACATTATTTGATGAAGCAATCACTAACACACACCAACTATGATATGCTAAGCTCTTCCCAAATGTCTAAATAAAGGAGAAGTTTTTCGGGGCAAGAATTACGCGGCCACAAATTGATACTTTTTTAGTCTTGTTATAACGAGCGTAATTATAAGACTTTGATGGGAGGCACCACGTGACGGGTAAACTTGTCTGCCTTCCCACAATTGGAATCGCTCATTCAACCTCTTCATTGCTTGTCAATCAAGCAATGCACAACTCACAACACATTCATGTCAAAGAGGTGCCTTGGAACACGAGGGCGGAACCTAAGGGCCAATTAACATAGCAAGTCACGTACAAATGAATAAGGTTAGACACTATTATATTTTTCGTTTTCTGACTCGAATCATTTGGAAAAAAATAATAAGAAAGACAAATACTTAGGTGGCGTTTAGTTCGTGAGTAGGGGGTTACGCAAAAACTTTTCGGCACGACCAAACCAAAGGAATAGGTGCATGGAAGCAAACTTATCAGAGGAATACAAACCACAGCAGCTGCAGTCTTGGGCATGATATATCCCAAGTTCCTTTAAAACAATTTGGGCCACTATTGTGTCAGATGGGCTTCAAACAGACCAAACCCATCTGAACCTGGGTCACCATGGTAATTTAGCACAACTAGGGTTTCGATTCTTTCTCCTCACTCGTATTTAAACCCGCCTCCACACTCGCATCGATCATCTTAGCAAGGCATACCTCCAGCCGCTCCTCCTCCATCCTTCAACCCTCTCTTTCCCTCTGTATTTTATTTTATTTTATATTTTTTTCTGTGGTGATGAAATTGGCCTGTGATGTTTTGATATTGTATTGTCCGTACCATCTGAGATGTTTTGGTGTCTTTGATGTTTCAATCACTAGCCTCTGAGGCCTCCTCTTGCCCTTTTAACAAAGTATTTTAATTTGTCTAATTTGTCTAAATTTTTCCTAGTTTTTTTTTGGGTGGGAGAGGCAGTGATGATTAAATCTGTATACCATCAAACTTTGAGAGCTCTGGTTTTCGGGCTTGGTGATGCCAACTTTACACTCTGAGCCTTTTTTTTTATTCAGAATTTCTGAATTTTTTGTGTTGATTTGTGTGTTTTTGTTTTTTTTCGATTGGGTAATTTGGGTTATTGAGAAAGCATGGGAATTTTCTGGGTTAGGGTGATTGGAAAGGCAACAAATTAGAGTCTCTGATTCGCTTGTTTCGATAGCGTAATTAGTGCTGTACGTTGCCGATAAGAAGATGGGAACTGAGATTCTGGCATTTGCCTTTTACTTCCAAAAGGTTTATGCATTCAGATGTTCCCACATCCTAATTAAAAATTCAAGTTAATTGTATTTGTGCAATTTAATTGGGTCTTCGCTACTCACAGTCACAACCAAAAAGCCCAACCAACACACAAGAAAATGAGCAAAGGCCGCATCCCCTATATATTCCCACCTTGTGCTCTTGATCAGGCTTATCTGCCTCTTCGGGCATTAGGGTTTTCTGGTTTTCTTCCATTCAAATTCTGCAACTTTTAATCTAAATGCTTGTTCTGTAGTATTTGTTTGTTCTTGTTAAGCGTGGCCCTTAAGATCGCCTTCCATTTTTACCCATGGAAGCGTTTTGAGTCATAGCTGCGCAATAGTGAAAAACTCCATCGGGGAGGGTCTCTTTAGGGTTTTCTTTCTGAAACCCTCCTCTCCTCATACCTGGGTTTTCTGAGGCATTGCTCTGTTTTTCTTTTGGGTTTTGGAGCTCTTTTTCCCCATTTTTCTTGAAACCCTAAGGCAGATAGTTTCCATGCTGTTTGATTCTGGGTGTTTCAGTCAATTGGGGTGCTTCTGCCCCAATTGGTAAACTGTTAATTTGTAACTGTCTCGATCTTAGGTGGGTAACATTTTAAATCTGAATCCTGTTTGGGTGTTTTTTTTTGCAATTGTTTTGATGAATTTGTTTGAGTTGGAAGTGGGATTTGGCAAGAGTGATGATTCAATTAGATGTGTGAAAAAAGGAGAAATCTTTTTTCATGAACTCAATTATTTGAGGCATTTGGATTTGTCTGACTTGCTTTCCATCATTATATATATGTTGTTTATTGCTGAAATTAGTTCACTAAACCTTCAAACTAGCATAAACCCAACTAAACCTTCAGAAGGAAAACCCTAAATTAGAGTCTCTGGTGTTATTTGAAGTTAATTGTAGCTGGTGTTATTTAATTGGGGTTTGGAAAGGCAACAAATTAGAGTCTCTGATGTTCTAAATGCAGTAGGGCTTTCAGTGCTGTACGTTGCCGAGATCGATTGATTGGGAGTTGAGATTCTGGCATTTTCCTTTTTCTAAGGTTTTATGCATTCAGATGTTCCCACATTCCTTAACTTCACCTCAAATTCTTGAAATTCTTACTTTTTTACCCAAAATTTTAAAATTAGGACTAGCAATTGGGACTCAAGTCCTGGTCACCGTTGCTTCGGACTCAACCTACGATTGTGATCTGCATTTGGCATTGCGAGTAGGTTGTCCATGGCCGTGATATGGACTACAGAACCCTGACACACGAAACTTGATGCCTCGGTACCTCGGACTCTTAACCATAAGACCGAAGCACCTTGGACTCCAACTTTAGGAGCAAAACTTGAATTTTGAATTCTAAACCCACTCTAATTTTAACTCAAAACTCATATTTGTTGCTTAGTATTACAGTCTGGTAGTATTTTTTTAGGGAGTTTTAACGAAAAACTTGCTGTATTGTTCACTTTAATGAAAAATTATATTTTTACACTAAAAAGTCAAACTTGGTACTATTTATTTTATCTTTTATTTTATTTGTATCGTTAAAATTCAAAGTTTTCAAGTTTTTTTTATTAGTTTTTCTTTTCTTTTAATTGGGAAGTGAGGTTTTATGTTTTTTAATATCATGGATAGCGAATTTGATACTAAATTAGACCATCTCCAACCCAAGGTTGCCCAGCCCTCTGGTCTTCTAAAATATTAATATTTTAATAAATATTACATGGTAGTCAGAGAGCTCAATTTAGTCCTGTCACGAAAAATCATCTCCAATCGAGGGTCAATGGGCTATAGTATGAAATTTGAAAAATTGAAATAAAATAAGGTAAGACACTAATAAAATGATGAAAAATATATGAGAAATAGCGTAGGAAAAATTAGAAATTAAAAAAAAATTGGGCTGGGACCAAAAAGTTCCTAAACCCGTGGGCTGAAAGAATAATTAAAAAAAAAACAAAATGGGTTAGCTGGCTGGCTGAAGATGGCCTGTCGGTTGGTCCTATGGTCCGTTCAGATTCTGTGGGGCTCGCGAGCCCTCTGGCCTAACCCTCGATTGAAGACGATTTTTGGACAATTTTCGACCCTTAGGACCCTTCTGTTGGAGATGACCTTAGGTTACTTGGCTTATTTGAACATATCGATGTACTAAAAAGAAACTCAAAGCTCATATTTGGAGCAAATTGAGGTCAGAATTTCCGCATAAGTTGGTGACTAGCCCATCATATGTGTATTTTTTTTAGAAAATTAGAATGTCCCATTTTGTTTCTACAACTTTTTTATTAAGATGCTTTGACTAGTGGCCACCTAAGCATTTTTAATTTTATTTTAATTAGTTTTTCTCTAAATGAAAAGTGTTATATGTTAATTTTCCACTTAATCTTTTTAGTTAATCAAGGCTTTTTGGCGTGTCAGAATCTATGCTCCTATGATGGATAATTAATAGATATTAACTATTATCAATATTATCTCTTAATTTTTGAATTTTTAACATTTATTTTTCTATAATAAAACTTCATTGATCATGAAAAAAGGATGACGGAAGAGTATCGACTGATAGAAAAGAAATGGCACGAAAGGATGGTGGAATGGTCGTGAAAGAACATAAATATATATCACGTTAGAAGCATAAATAAATCAAATTTGATATGTTTTAGATTTTTAAAACAGACGTCTACTAGATTCTAGGAGATTTGGATAATTATTAGCTAATTGGTACATTATATATATGGCAAATTGTGTAATTTTGCATTAAAAAATGCTATTTATAATATATTTGGCATCTAAAATGTAGGAAAATGTTTAATAAAAATTCTAAAAGGAATAGATGTTTAATCTAACAAATAGAACGAGGCATTTAAATCTAAATGCCTTTTTTTTTTAGATTTATAATTATAAATTCATTGAACTTAACAGTTAAGTTTTAATATGATCAAGTTCAACGGTTAAAAAAAAAATCTGAATGGTCCAAATTTAAATCCAATGGCTAAAACAATTAAAACAAATTCATTCATATGTTTCATAGTGTTCCCAAGTTTCATGACGTTGATCTAGTAATTTTTCAATATTTATTGGAATATAAATATTTTTAGTTTAAAATATTCATAAAGTTAAATTAAAATAGTCAACATAACTTTTAATTTAAAAAAAGTTACGAAATTTTTTATCATAAATTCATTCATCTTGGGTAAAATATTTAACCCATAAAAGTTGAAACAAAAAAACAGTTCTGGGTTAAAACTTAATTTTTTGAAACCTAGGACCTGGCTTCCCAATGCTGAAACCTCGATGAAATTTGTAATTTGTCTGCAGTTTCACCCTAGAAGTACTTATAAATATAATAATTATGGGTAATGGGCGCAGGTGTTCGTTAAATTCAAAAAACATTCTCATACAATCTTTGTGATTTAGTTACCAAGGCAGTGCTCCTATTCTGACTCAAAAGTTTGCCTAGTTCACGGTTGATATATTCTAAAAGGAATGTGCTTTCTCAATTTGAAGATTCCTTGCAATCGCTTCTTAACCTTTTGCATTGTTTTGTGCCTTATTTTTATGTATGTCTCTTGAAACACGATTTTAATCTCAATTGCTCTCTATAACTCAAAAGTCGTTATTTTACTCTCACTCAAAATCCACTTCACTTTGCCTATTCAAACTCGATTTTGATCTCAGTTTGTCTCCCTGAAATTTGAAAGTCATTTCTATAAAACCCAATATTCGCTCCTCGTTGCCTTAAATATGTTAGTTTTTGTGGGTTTGATTTGGGTGAGCCAGGCTAATCAATTGCTTTCTCATTTTTTTCATCTCTTCAATTTATTTTAAACTTAATACTCTCTGATTGTTGAATGTTGATGCATAATAGAGATTTATAATCAAGTTTATTGCACATGTGACATAGTTTTATTGGGTATTGAGTCTTATATATGTTTTAGGAGACAATTTATAAGTTTCAGGAAGAAGAGAAAGTCCACAAGCAAAAGTGTAATGGAACGAATTTTGAGTTTCAAGAAGGAAAATTGTGGCTTTTAAGTTATAAAGGGTAAAATAAATGAAGTTCCAGGAGATGTAGCTAAAAATAAGTCTTGTTTTGTCATTGCGTACTCTACATTCCAATCAAACTAAGGTAGACAATTAGGCATGAGTCCACCTCATAGACAATTGTGTACTTGTACATTTCTAACTTAGATTTGGTCTTTGACCTTTGGGGATAAGATTTCATTATCTTCTTCGATTTCTATCCTCCTAGCATCCAACAAGAAAATGGCTTTTCATCATTTTTTATTATTACTGTTGAGGAGGAGAGTTTGAACTTGCGATGTGGTTGATTGAAGAGAAAGATCATATACACTAAGATAATCAACCGCTTAAATGGGTTCGGATCTTATGAGATACTTGAAGGGAATATATGCTTTAGTTTAACACCAAAAGGTCTAACGAGCAAGTTTAGAATCGTTTTCCTTTTTCTTGTAGAAGGAGGATTCTTGAATAAAGATTGCATACTTGTATATTATTATGTGTAACATGTGTTTGAATTCAATACTCATCAAACGTGAAACAAACATCAATCTCATTGTTGAAACTTCTCATTTCTTTATAGGATGGATGACCAATGTGAAAGCTTAGGATTTTGTCTTTATTTCCTTTTACAAGTGATATTAACGAAAGAGAAAATCAAATGTTCGGAAAAAAAAAGAAGAGAAAATCAAATGGAAGACCTTGAATGTCGGAAAAAATATTCTTTAATTACTTGGAGATATAAATCCTAGGGTTCAATTCTTTTTCGTTGAATGAATTAAAAATTAGAATACCACTAAAAGTTGAAAAGAAAGGAAAGGTCTTGAGTAAAGAATGGAAAACATAATGTTTTAGCTAAATTAGCTAAACCCATATCTGTTATATTCAACTTTGAGCGAAAAGATTTCAGCTCGTTAACAAATACGACTATCCTCACGTTTGCAAAGAAAAATGGATAATAAGAAAAATTTAAGATGCTAACAAAGTTATTTATGGGAGAAGGGGCTTGGGAGCAACAAGATTTTTGCATCTCTTTGATTTCAAAGAAAAATTGAAACAAAATAGAGCAAAGTTAAGGGGGAAAAAGTGCAAGAACCACAAATAATAATTCTCTCAGTTTGTCCGCTTTCAACTTCGAAGCACTTCCAATCAATCCGAACACGAGACATTTTCATGGCCACGTTCAATACCACTCAATAAACGGGAGATTTTGATCGGAGCACGGATGATATACAACGCGTCATTATACAAATAGTGAATAGGTGTGTTAAAAATTTTATAACTTAAAAAATATAATTTTTCATCATTTATATAAAAACACGTAATATAACCTAAACCCTAATATATCATCTGTGTTCCAATCACAATAAAAACATTTGTCTGATATACCAACACCAAAATCAAATTAAGCTCCCTCTTCCAACCCACACACGGAGAACACAAAACTCTCAAAAATCATCCTTTCTCTCTCTAGAACTCCAAATCCTTTGCCTTTCTCTCTCTAAAGTTCTGCACATGAGAAGGTGAATTGAAGAATAACAGGGAAGGCAATGGCTTTTCTGCTACCAAACTTCTCTCCCTCCTCCCCACTCCTCCAAACCAAAACCAAAGAAAAACCCATTCACCAAACGCTTGCCCAGACAAAACCCAGTTTTTCTTTCTCTCACCTCTCTCCTCTGGCCAGCGTACAGACGCCCACTTTGTCGGAGGGTGCGCAGCTTAACACCTCCAGGGTTGCGCAGGATAAGCAGCAAAGGGACGACTTTTATGTCAATCTTGGCCTGGCCGTACGGACGCTTCGTGAAGATATCCCCTTGATTTTTTCCAAGGACCTTAATTATGATATTTATAGGTAATTTTCTCATCTGAGTTTCTTAAATTTTCTTTCATAGTGTTTGGTTTGTCAGAAAGTTCGTAAATTTGTTAAGAAATTTGATGGATGTAATTATTTGATATGTTATTGGAAATGTAGAGTTACATTTGTTTGGATTCATTTGTGGAATTTGATGAATTTCAGGGATGATATAACATTTACGGATCCTTTGAACACATTTACTGGCATTGAGAATTACAAATTGATCTTCTGGGCTTTGAGATTTCATGGAAAGATTCTGTTCCGCGATATCTCCCTCGAGGTATATAGGATTTGGCAGCCTTCGGAGAACGTGATACTGATTAGGTGGAACATGAAGGGTGTTCCTCGGGTTCCATGGGAAGCGAAAGGACAGTTTCAGGGCACCTCGCGGTATAAATTGGATCGAAAGGGCAAAATATATGAACATAAAGTCGATAACTTGGCGTTTAACTTTCCACAGAAGCTCAAACCAGCTGCATCAGTGTTAGACTTAGTAGCACCTTGCCCTGCTAGTCCTAACCTGACATTTCTGTGGGGTCCTGCGGATGCATACTCATCTTCGTGGTTGGAGTTTTATCGAGCAGTGAGGGGGACTTTGAATCGGGATAGTTACTTGCTTCCACAAGATGGTTTGGTCAGCTGATTAGCTACTTCAGATATTAATCTATACGGTAGAATAAGTAACGTATATGAACTTGTGCACTGCGTTTTGTATATGTTGGTAGATAGCAGATAATGGTTTTTGCTGAAGAACAAGGTTGTATATACATAGGGAGATCCTGCAGAGTTCAATATACTTCTTGTGGTGGTGGAGGCAAAGAAGCGAGGGTACATTTTTTGAGCTTATACAGGTCGGAATACTATATATGAAATCTTGTTTCATTTTATAAATTTTGTTTTGCGTTTATAATGTTGCTTTACATGATCGATTCTGCCTCCTTTATCGCTTGATTGTCTGGTCCGGTCACTATTATCAGTAGTTTCTTGTCATCACTAATATGAAACATGCGTATGTTCTACTCGGAGTTATGTTAATTTCTTCCAGATTTACATTTCCATAGTACAAAAACCTCGATGCATTCGGAAAATGTTCTGCTTGATATCATTCATTAAGCTTCATTTCTAAACAGAAACTGCTGTCTAACTAAGGCCTGGTTTGCTACTGAGGTGATTCTGAAAAAAGTGGGTATCAAAAAAAGCTGGCAGTTTTTTTGTGTTTGGTAAACATTCAGCTTCAGCTTTTTTTCACAATTTTGGGTGAAAAAAAGCCAAAAACACAAAGCTGCAAAATCCAGCTTTGAAAAACCGGCTTTTTTTCATATCTGTTTTACATAAAAGTTTACCAAACACTATAATACTGTTTTTTTCTTTCAAAAGCACTTTTACAAAAAAGTTTACCAGACACTCTGTTACTTTGTTTCACAGCTGCTTATTCTCACAGCAGAAGCAGTTTTTTTCAAAGCACAACAATACCAAACCGGCCCTAACTGCATCCCGGACAAGCCAATTTCGTGCATTTCGGAGCAGATAAACCGGTTATTGAGTCGAAAATCAGTTCTGCTATGTCCAATGTGAGAACTGGTTTTATTTTTCTTTAAAACGGAAATCGAATCTAGGATGTACCGTCACCCTACCCTTGCAACTTGAGTTCAAGCTCATCGGGAAATTTGTTTGCTTTCGTAAGCACGCATGAGTCATTAAAATCAGATTATGTAATGTTAATTAAGAGCTAATTTAGATCTGTCAACAGATAAAAGGAAAAAATGATTGATCAAAGCAATGTGTACCATTAACAAGAAACTAGATTTCACACAACAATGGTTGTTACAACAACAATGTTCAGTTCTCACATCATAATTTCTTGGCAACAACTATATGTTGTTAAGCTACTGTGAGCTCGTAACGTCAACGCGTGCAACACAACACACAGATGTGAACTGTGGTACCAAATGAACAAAGATTTTACAATCCAGAAAACCCTAGAGTAGACAGATGCCATCAGTAGGAGCGCTACAGAAAGACAAACTTGATGGATGCCCTAAATCGGGTAAGATGAGTACGATATACAAGCAGAATTTTGTCCTACCACACAGGCTTCAACAACAGTAGGGGAAAACATGTCTACTAGATGATGCTGAAGTCTTTATCTCTCGAATTGTTAGCATGGTTATCTTCACTCCTCTGAGCTCAATCAGAGTGGTAGCGCGTCCAAGGGTTTTATCGCTGCAACGCCACTGAGATCAGGGCTAGAGTACTTCTCGTATGTGACCTTCAAACGTCCCACTCTAGCGGCTTTGTGAAATCTTAAGATCAACTCTGCACAGTCTCTGCAACAATCAAAATATCGATCGTCAAAGTTCATTCCGAATCAATCACTAGGTAAGAAACAAAAGTTATTTACTTAGGTTTTAAAGTACCTGATTTGGGATACTTCATAGCGAGCGTGTTTGCAGAGCAGTGGAGTCCAAGCCGGAGTAATCTGCAGGGTGCACCTTGCGACATATAGCGCTGCTGCACACAGCAGCGAGGGCTTGAACCTTAAAGCTTCGTATTCAACTAAGCACAATTCGATGAGGTAGAATGCCAGATGTTCAAGCTGCAATATTTTCCACAAAGCAACAGACCGTTAGCAAACTTAAAGTTTCACTCAGATATGACTTTATTGTTATCCAATCCATAACTAATGCTCCCATGAAGCTGTCGTATTCAACCAATTATACTTATAGAGTTAATCGCTAATCAAATTATCCGTTTTGTATACCTTTGTTTCCGACTGAGCAGCCTTGAGAAATCTTAACATGAAGACATAAGGAGTAGGTGCATTAAGACGAAACTTCAACTTTTTAAGAAAAGCTTTCTCCTGAAGAGCAAATCCAGTGTTTACTGTTAGGACAAGTGAAAAGGGAACTATAGAACGCAGCAGGACATTTCCCGGTTCTAAGAAAAACACATACCATTCCAAGCACCTGCGCTCTTGTGTATGTCTCAGCTGAGATGCTAATTAAATCTTTGACCTGTAATTTTTCATTTTGTAGAGAATTAGAAAGAAAACACGAAAAATTCATACGAGTTGAGATACTGATATTTACCCTCGGATGCCAAAAGTCCTCATACTTCGATGCCAACAAGAGTGCAGTGAGACCAACTAACTGCATGTCATCCTTCTTAATTGTGACTTGAGAAAGATATTGGTCGAGCAATGTCACCATGAGATAAAGAGTTTCTTGCATTAACTCAAATTTGTGGTGTACCTGATCCCGGATGAACCAAAAATGTTAGCACAGCAAAATCAAGGGGATAGCCAGCTAATAGACATGATGAAATGTAAAATTGAACTAAGCAAGACGGAAAGGAAAAAAAACATGACAGTTTATCGGAAGGTAAAATCAGTACTTCAATTAACCAGTTGACCAATATGCCTCGCATATGAGGAGTAATGTCTGCCTGAATCGACAACAAATTTTCTGGAGGTGGATTCTGTGCCTGCAGTTGAAAAGCAATGTAAAAAAGCCAAGAAGTCAGAACTAGAACTGCAGGAGAGGAACAAGAAAGTGGAAACAGGAAAGAACTAGAACTACATGAAATATAGTCTTTCAACCCATAAGACAATCATGAAAGTAAAATGGAGAAACGTAACGAAAACTTGACAAGACCTATGGACAATGATACTGAAGGCCCATGAATTGAGTTCCTCTTATCATGGGGGAGGTAAATTGTTGAAGGTATGAAGAAAATTTTGAAGCCTACTATCCTTACCAGACTAAGATGAAAACAATGGTATTAGAGAGAGCATAATGATTACCTCAGAAACCCAGTAATACTGATAGATCTCATCAACATAATCTGAAACTTCCAGTTGATTGCAATCATCATCAATGCTTGGTAGTTCTTCCTCCTTCATAGCTTCAACACGTTCCTCTAGTAACTGCAATTAGGTATAAGTGTGAATAAAGTCCACAAATAAGAATAAAGGCATCACTAGAACACGGTGAGCCCTAACCTTTGATCCGGCCATCAGTAGAGATGTGTAAGATCTCCTCCTATTTGACTTTCTCCTGGGAATGATAGTTGAAGCACTCTGTCTGCTGTTTTCTTCAGATGGGTGCTCTACCTGAGTGGCTTCATGCTTAACATTATCAGGAAGGAAAGCCGTAACAACTTTTTCAGTTTTGGATGAAGTTGCAGCAGCAGAAACTAATTTGTTTGGACCTGATGCACCCTTGGATTTCAAAGTCCTGTGAGACTCATGCGCTTTCAGTGTGGACAAAGTTGGCTGGATCATAATAAAAATAAAGGGAATATAAGTAGAACGTACATTGATTTCATATAGATCTAACATGCCAAGAAACAAAGTCAGGATGATGCAGTATTCTCATATTTATAGATACCTGAGATAATGTACAGAACACTAAATAAAATATAATAATGTAAAGCAATCACTCAGGTAAAATGATAAAATGAATGCACTGCCATGAAGCTTCAAGTTGATGCCAATACGGTTGCTGTGTTGAGTAACACAGATTCAACAGATTTCAGGGGACCAAATGACGTAAAAACATTGACAGATTGTTTCAAATTCTGAAAAGAAAATATGGCAATGCAATTGGAATTATTTTACCGTTTGAAATAGACAACGGTCGATCAACTATATGTCACAACTGGTCCAACAAAATGACATTAATTTTTTTCCCTTTGGGGGAGCTGGTACATGAGTTCTATATCTGATTACACTTACCCTGACAGAATTTCTTGGCAATACACGAGCATTTGAATTGCGTTGACCCCTGCAATCTCAAAGCACATGCAAATCATTAACTTTCTATCTTAAAGCAATTGCGTTGACCCTTGTTTAACTAAGACATGAAGGGTTAAATGATCATTCAATGAAATAGCAAGTTAATGAATGTAATGAAACAGACATTCAATGAAATAGAAAGTTAATGAATGTACTAATTCAAACAATAATTATAAAGGAAAAATAAATGACTACAGTAGCCCATCAAGACTAAAAATAAAATGACAACCTAAAACCAAACTCTCCAGTGTAGCCATTCTAAATCTATGTACGCTGTGACTTTCAAGACTTGTTTTCACATGTAGCATTATGAAATCAATTTTTTAGACACCCTGGGACAAGAACAATGATAAATTTCCTTTTCTAGAACAATACTGGAAATATTTAAAATAACTGGGAGGAGCCACAAGTTTCAGAGAATTTGGGAGTGAACTGCAGAATACATGTTCTTTGTCTTACTCCCTTATAGTTCTACTTCTAAATGCATCTGCTGTTATTTGTTTTGAGCTCTGAAATTGACAAAATTGACATATTAGTCGTGCTTGAGAACAAACAATCCTATCCATAAAAATGCAAGAAAGATATTGCCAGTCCATTCATTCAGAAACAAAATGAGATTTAATGGAATAAGGAGCAACATTAGCAAAATCTTTTAACTGGATTTAAGCGGGAAAGAAAACTAGTAGTATGGATCACTGTCACTTACATAATCACAAAGCCATCACTCACTCGATTCCTCAACAGATGGCTCCTAGCATTAGCGTTTACTCTAGATGCTACTTTCTTGCCAACTTTAACCTTAACTGTATTCCAAAATGCCATTTGGTCAGACATCCTGTGCCACGCAATTGTCAAATTAAATAATTCACGCCATCTTACCATTACACTCACTTTTCCTTTCAGAATTTTCAGAGGTACCAGCATTGTCCTGCAAGCAGGAGAACAGAAAAAGATAAATGTCCAACTTATAATCCTACTCCTGTTAAACTAAACCAAAGACCATAAATATAATATATCACACCAACCTTTGGAATACTTGCTTGTTCAGGGTTGACCTTTAGCACTGGCAGAGATTTCCTTTAAAATGGAGAGGGGAAATAGAAAATACGTCAATATCTGATGCACATCTTATTCATAGTAAATAAACAAACATGCTTTGCATATCAGATACCTTATCAGCTTAAGCGAAGTATAAGAAGTGCTCCTGAAAAAAAAAAAAAAAAAAGAAATCTAATCAAGGGTCTTTATATATGTTTAGTTTCATAAGCATAGTAGCCAGAGAAGAATTTTTTGAAGGCACAACAAAAAAATTGTGGCACAAATTCTAATTTCTATAAAGAGGTGGAAAACAAAGTTTGTTCAGACCTGCCATCGGTAACAACAGACTCACGGTTTAGACCAATAGCCTTGGTCCCTTGATTCTCTGAAAGGGTCTTCAAGTCTTTAATACCTAGAGTTTGTGCATAATGGAAGATTTTCAAATGGTATTGTTTAATCTGGGAAACTATAACCACATTTCGGATGTATTAAAGTTACCTCTCTTGGAAGTCTGTAACTTAGAAGTAGCTTGGCTAGGGCTTTCTCGCCCTTTTCCCTGATAGAAGTAACAAAATAATCAATACTTACAATTGGAAGAATATATTGCAATATATGAAAATGATTGGCATTGATTCTCGCTAAGCCTTTTGAGAAAAATAAAACCCTGTCTTTGTGCTGTCAAACATACAACGGGACAGTGGAAAAAACAAACTGAGTTGACCCTTAAGAAGCAAAACATGGACAGGAAAAGGAGTTTTAAGTTTCGCAGATGTATACCCTGCTGAAGGGTTGAAAATAACTGTGAGATCTTAAAAGTAGTGGAGATAATTGACATATGAACCCCTCATATGCAGGCTCTTTTTTTTCTTATTTCAGATTACAGAGAGAAATATCTATTGAAGTCAGAAGAACAACATACTACACAATCATGTACATAACAGAGTTACAAGGAAAAGGCATGCTAGGATTTAGCATTCTTACCAGGAAGGATCTTCTTGATGATGAATTCACAGTCCTAACGCCGGTACCCACTGAAACCCTAAAGAGATACAAAAAAATACAATACTAGATTAATGCAAAATCAAAGGGTCTTGATCCTGCTCACATCTTTGTTAGCATCTATAGTTATATCCATCGGTATGCATATATACCAAAAAGTATTGACCTCACAAGCGCAAATAAATATCATGATATCAAATGCATACCGCTGCAAAGATTTAATTCTCTCATTTTTACCAGTCCTGCATTAAAGATAGCCCAAACTTAGAACTTCTTAGCTCAAAACCCAAAATGGAGGAACTACTGGAGCAAATGAGAAGGTACCAACATTTTTTTAGAGGCATCACCCCCTACAATCCTAGAAGAATTGCTTTTGACATTGCTGACATCGGCCAACGCTCTTCTTCCAACATTTGCATTTGCTAAGATAAGGACAACATGAATTTTAAGAAGGAACCGATTCAAGATGTGTAACTCAACTAACAAGTACAGTCTGGTTGAACCTTACCTGCTGAGTTACCAAGTATGCCTTTTCGCTTCTCCATACTTTTCAAACCAGCCTTGATAACAAAACAATTTACAGAAAGAGAGCAGTAAATATACAATTAAAACAAAAACTCCTTATTACACAAGAAATAACACTCCATCCCAATTCACCGCCAAAAAAAAACAGACGAATGAGGAGGTCATTGGTTACCTTTAAAGCAGCTGTATTCTCCTGTGTTGATACTTTGTCAACTGCTGCATAAGTCCTGAAACTAAAAGGGACAAACAAATATTTCTCTTACAATTTAAATGGTTGCCAATAACTAAAACTTAATGTTCTAAAACAACTTACATTGATTAAAACCATAACATTCGATAATCGAAATGTAATTACGCATGTTTAAAACTACAATTACCTGCTCCCGGCATCAGCTTTAGCAGTGTCACTTTCTGTATAAACCTTAAAACTTGCGACACCAACTGCTTAAAAAATCGAAATAATCTCAGAAATCAATAAATCACCACCACAAGAACTTTAAACCAGCAGAAGAACCAAGAATTGCGGTTCCGCACCACTAGAGCGTGTCGAGTTGTCATTTCCCACCCGATTTTGTCCTCCGCTGAATTTTGGCTGAAAATTTGAGAAAACCCAAGCAGGTTTCGCAGATGTCAGAATCACTTTCACCCAAAAGAAACACCAGAGAAAGAAATCAAAGACAGTTAACCGGGAATCGAAAATCTTAGGCTTTCTTTCTGACCTTAGCAGCCAACATTTTGCTTCTCTCTTGAAGTGTCACAGCGCTCTGTCGATGATCCAGTTTCTTGAAAGACCGAGAGAATTACAATCAATTCAAGCTAAAATCCAAAAGAAAGCAACTTCCAGAAAAGAAACCCCAAATTTCTGAAAGCTAAACCCTAATTTTTTTCAAAAGAACTTCGAATTTGTATGAACAGTAAAATTCAATTTTCAAAAAGCATCCCTAATTGAATCGATCCTTCGAATAATTCGATTTATAAAGAATTAATTGGAAACGAAAATTTCTTGCATAGATTCGTAGAAGGAAGCGTACCTTAAACGACGTCATTTTGGATATAGATCTTGCTCTTCTCGGATTCTGATCTTCGGAGATGGAGAGGAATGAGAGCAATCGACCGTTGCAAAGTTCTGAGTCTTCTCCTTAAAGCGGCGGTCTTTAAATTCGTTTTTTGAAATAAGGATGCGATTTTACTTTACTACCCCTATCAAAGATACCCCTGCTTTTCTCAGCGCAAACTCCTCATTGTAAGATTTTCTAAAAGAAAAATAAAATAAAATAAAGGATTTGAACACTCTTTCTCACCTCATACGCATTCCTTCAATTTCATAGATGTTTCGAAGTAGACGTTTATTTTAAATTTGTAAAGCAGTTTTAACAATCAAACATGTTTAATTTAACCAACTAAACTTGTTAATTTAACGATATTTCTCTTTTCAATGTTGAAAAATATCTTCAGATCTTCTCTTATTAAAAGAATATATGAGTCGTGCTCAATGCATGTGACAAAATCCAAAATTATTTGATTGGACTTCCCATGAGACAAACCAAACCAAATAAGTGCTCAAAGCCTCAAACCACAAATTATAAGTTATAATTTGTTCCATAAAATTTAAGGAATATTAGTTGTTCTCACTACTAGAGTTAGGATATACCCATAACCTTAAGCCGGAAAAACTTACGCAGGGCATAGCCGCAACATTCTTAACGAAGAACATGGAAAATAACAATGTAATCAAAATTATAATTGCTCCAGTTACTCCTTAATCTCGGTTGCACTTGTAGTTGCTTCCTCTTCCAGGATCATTCCCTTAAAACCTATCAAACTGGTTTATGAACACTCCTAGGATCCACACCAAAATGATTAGACTTAGGCTTCTGCGTCTTCGTGTTGTACGCATACGAGTTTTCTTCCTTAAAACAATAGAAACTGAACTCATCACCCTCAACACTCGCTGGAATGATCAAACCTTGACCTTCAGGAAGAGGCAAAAATTTCTCCCTAAATTTGTCTTCGTGTTGTACTATTAAAAATCGTATGTGTTTCGTACCTTTAAATTTTGATAAAATTGAGACTGTGATTCTGATCGGGCATAAAGAAAATTTGAGAGGAAGAGAGTAACTCGTTTAAAAATGAGACAACGAAATACGCCCAGACGGAGAAAGAATATTCTAACAAGCGGCAAGTCTAAGAGTGAGCGAGGATTAGAACAACCAAAGAATAAATAAAGAGTCGAAAAGAGGAGTTCTAAGGGCAATATTGTAATTTCATTCAACACGCAAATGATATTTTTGGTCATATGGCTTGACTCATTTTCCACTTCAGTTTGTGTCAATTCAATTTTAGTAAATTTACTCTAGTTTCAATTTCAATCATGTTTATTTTTATTTTTTATACAACGATATATTTACACTAAAAGATAAGGAAATAAATTTGTATCAAACTTGATATTTACGAATTTCATATATTTTACTATTGTAATATTAAGTGACTAGTTGTAATCAAGTTTAAATCATATGCTCTATTGTAAATGGTGGATTGCTCTTTTAGTTAAAACATTCATTTTTAAACCCACTACCCCCGTGTTCAAACTCTCCCTATTAGTTAAAGCATTCCGCTTAACCCATTGCGGCGGCCCCCCGGGACAAAGTTATATGTTATACGCAGCAACTGGATAACCAAAAGGTTCAAATTCAATTAACATAACAACATTCTTAAAGAAGAACATCCTCTAGAAATTAACATAACAACATTCTTAACGAAGAACATAGAAAAATAACACTGTAATTGAAATGCTCCCAGTTACTCCTCAATCTTGGCTGCACTTGTAGTAGCTTCCTCTTCCAGCCTCATTCCCTTAAAACCCATCAAGCTTGGCCTATGAGCAGTCCAACGATCCACACCAGAGTATAAATACTTAGCCTTCTGCATCTTCGTGTTGTACACAAAAGACTGTTCTCCCTGAAAACAATAGAAACTGAAGTCATCACCATCAACATTCACCGGAATGATCACATCTCGACCTTCCTGAAGAGGTGGAAGTATTTTCTCCATAAACTTCAACGGAACAATGATCTTTTTCGGGCTCCATTTGTTCTCCTTGGAGTCTTCACACACCAAGGCATGAAGGGTGGCATTTACTATCTCAACCACAGCCACATGCTTGTTCCAATTGATGACGCAAACTTTGTTCAAATCGGGAAAAACTCCCTGAGGTAGGGTTGCTGTTAAGACAGACTCATCCACCAGATCAAGGCGTTGGACTTCTAATATTGACAGATCTTGGCCATCTCTTTTCATAAACTCAGCAGAATAACAAACCCTACCATTCATCTTTTCAGCTGCAAAAAAATTACATCTCACTACCCTTTTGCCTTGTTCCTTAAGCAAACCCTGATTTGGGTGCTTCCAGGGTCTCCACTTCTCATCTTTCCCAACGGTCATAATTTGAAACCCTAATTCATTGTTCTCGACATATAAAGTTACCACTTTGATCTCACCAGTCGATAAATTGAAAGCAGATGACATTCTTCTCGCACCCTTATGAGCTTCAGGCAAGTTGAGTACTCGGCGGGTTGCCGGATTTCTGATGCGGCAAAGGTGAGTAGTAATATGCTTCTCTAGAAACATCCCAGCAACACGTCCCATGCCCTCGTAATTTGAATCAAAGTAAGGGGCTACATGGTTCTTTTCGCTTTTAAGTCGAAACTGTAGATGGATAGGACTGACCCGTTTCATGTGCTTTAAAATGAAGTTGTATTCTTCAATCAAAGAGCACCATGTTTTGCTGACACACTTGAACCGGAGTAATGCCTCTACCGGCAACCAGCTCAGAATCTCAATGATAATTTCAAAGGGAAGCTTTGGTTCTTCTGGTTTGGGGTCCAATCTCCTCCTCCTCCTACTTCTCAGGTGGTAGCCGTGCGCCATCTGCATATGTGTGTACCACAATGCTCATTGTAAATCGTTAAAATTGATAAATCTTAAATAAATGCACTCCGAGTATTTAACTATTTATGTAAGTTAAATTGATCCTATCTTCCCTCTTTTCTTTTTCTATCCCTTTTTCAACCCAATCTTTCTCCTATAATCCTCCCTCTAAAGTTTACCTTTTCCAATCCAATCATTTTTTAGCAATGTGAGGTTTTTAGTTGTTAGTTCGACTGTTTTTGGGTGCTAGGCTTGCTACATTTGTTTCTATGATGTCTTATACATGGTGTACACTTGGGCTGTGTTTGGTTGGTGAGGAAAACGACTTGAGAAAGATAAATTCTTTTCACATGTTGTTTTTTATTTTTTTGAACAAACGATATAATAAATGTTAGAATATAGGGAAAGCAAACTCTTGAGCCTCTATGTTAATTTGTTTTTTTCCAACATTAATTAACATTTATTACAAATATTATGACAAAATTGTCCTCATTTAATGTTGAAAGACCAATTATACCTACAATATCTTCATATTCCACTTTCTTTCATTCAACTTTATCCCTATTAATGTATAATCTTTTTTATCCCTATTAATCTATAAAAGGCTTTTTAGCTAAAATAGTCTCTGAGATTGACATAACTTCGCACTTTGATTTTTGAGATTTAAAATCGATAGAATTGGTTCCTAAGTTAGTCCACCGTCAATCATTTTCGTCATTTCAAGAAAAATCTCTGTTAAATAATGACCAAAATTACAAAAATACTCTCATTTTTTTGTCAAATCATTTGTCCCGTTATTTATTAAATTGAGGGTATTTTTATCATTCTGGTCACATAGTTTTTTAATGAAATGACCAAAATGATTGATAGTGGGCAAATTCAATGACAACTTCTATCGATTTTAAATCTCATAAACTAAAATAAAGAGTTATGCCAATTTCGAAAACTATTTTGACTAAACTACCTAAATAAAATATCAATATCTTCTAGCAGATTTCCCATTGTTACCCAACAGTGTAATCGGGAAAGTGCATTGCTCATCTTCCTAAGAGGAACACATATAATTATCTTATAGTTTATTAAATAAAAAATTTCTTTTGATACGAAAAATAAATAATCAATAAAAAACAATCCACTGCTCACACATCAAATCGTCAACAAAGTGAAATTTAAAATATTCCTGTTTTTTAAGATTTATTTCAAGCAGATATGGCCATCATCATGCTAATCTAATAATCTATGCATTAAAAAATCAATGTAGCTAAAAGCAAGTTAAACAAAACAGAATGTAGATTAGATTAAGGATTTTTTTTTTGTTCTTTTGAGTTTTCATACTATAAATTTTCCATATTAACAATCATCAATAAACCAAATCTAAATGAATAACTCATTTGACTATATTAAATGTATGATTTTCGTACCTCTAACTTTGGGCTAAAATTGAGATTGAGATTCTGATCCAGTGAAAAGAAAATTTGAGAGTGAAAGATTTCTGATCCGGTGAAAAGAAAATTCAAAAGTGAGAGAGTAACTCGTCTGAAAATGAGACAAGGAGATGCACCCAGAAGGAGAGAGAAAATTCCAACTAGCGGCAGGTCTACGAGTGAGAGAGGATTAGACCAACGAAAGAATAAATAGTAGCCGGAACGAGGACTTCTAGGGATTTTAAGGCAAATTAGTAATTTCATTCGACACGCGCATATGGTTAAATTATATTTTTGGTCCATATGGTTTGACTCATTTTCCACTTTGGTTTGAGTCATTACAATTTATAGAATTATTATTTTTTTGTTTTTTAAATGCAATAGTATATATACACTAAAAGGTAAGAGAATAAATTAGTATCAAACTTATTATCCACAAAATTCAAACTTTTCATTTACAAGTGAAGAGATATATCACTATACTGTAGTACTAATTAAGCGGCCAATTGTTATCAAGTTTAAATTGTATACTCTTTTAAATTATAATGTGAATTTGTGAAGACAAACTAACCATGTCTATTGTCTAACCAAAGTGTGTCATGTTGATATGAGCTCAATATGCCTAGATTACCCTTGACATCGTAAGCAGACTGCTATCTCAACCCTAATGGACGAAGCAGACATCATGTCCCTCGAACAGAGAGATGCGTCTAACCCTCGCAACTCTGTCCGTAGGGCACCTAAGCATGCATGAGAATGCTCTACTGAGTCTCTAACATGTCAAAGTACTTTCCCGCCTGATTCCATGTTCGCCAAGATTATCTCTTGCATGTCTGAGTCCAGGAACGAGTCAATGACCTCTAGATAACTCTGCCTAGGCTGGTCATCTGCAGAGGGATATCCGCCCGGTAGGAAGACTGCTCCGCCTGTCAACTTGCCTAGCCCTTTTTTTTTTTTTTTTTTTTAACAAATGGTGTTATTTACACTAAAAAGATGGAGGAGTCGGCTAAGCCTCACAATAAGCTAGCAGTAATATGGTTCAAATTCGTTAATAGTGAGAATCGAACCTAGCTAAGACCTCTCACTTGCAATAATAAGTTAAGATGAATACCATTAGACTCTAGTACTAAGGTAACATCAACTTGCCTAGCCTTGCAAGCTGATGATTTATGGACTTCTTCCTCTATAAATAGTCGAATCACACAAAGAAAGTGATAACGAAAAGTTGAACTCCGAACTATCTACTACATTCAATTTCCCTTAAATACTTTCTGAGTTCGCAATCCGAGACCCTTTGGCAAATTGATCTTACAATGTTATTTGTTATGAAAAAATTTCGGTCAATCCGTCATGGCAATATGCAACCACCAAATGTGAGGACATTTTGGAACCGGATTCCCTCCGGATCCGAAGGAACTAAGCCTACTCATCAAATGAACCGAACGGTTACAAACATGAGGCCCTTCTAAAATTATAATAATTGTAACCGTTTGATCAAATTTCAATAACCTGGATCATTTGATCTTTGGGCTCAGTTCCTTTAGGTCTGGAGGAATCCGGTTCCGACATTTTGTTATCTCCAAAACAGTTGCAATCATCCCAAAATTGTAAGCGTCTATATATTCTGCTTATTAGATTTGTACGATCTTATTATTGATTAATTGAACAAAAGTAAAGGACTAGATGGAGACAAAAGTTAAAATGGGTCAGAGTACAAAGATCGATAATGTTTCCTTATACAGAAGGAAACATTATATTGGCATCAATAGGAGTGATCCAATTCCTTACAAGTCGTTACATTTTTTGTTTTTTTTATTTTTATAAAATTTATTGTGGGACAATTCTTCGTATCCTCGTAAGAATACATGTCAGTGGTGATCTATTATAGATTGAACTATGGAAATAGTTGCAATTGCATCAAGAACAAATCGACTGAGACATACAGAATGCTACAACAAAGTAGATTAAATTATCATTCGACGATGAAGGATGAATACAATTATTGTCAAAAGGCTTGAAGAATAAGCCAAAAGGAATACAAAAAAAGAATCTTTATTTGAAGTTTTGAACATCAAAAAACACTTGATGAATCAAAACTTCACTAATAAAACCAACAATTCAGACTGCAACCATATTAGTTATTGGTTTCTCTCCTCTTCATATCATCTATCTTAGAATCCACTTTCGCTTTGAGACGTTGCATGAAAGCCTTATATTTCAGTAGTTCCTCTAGTCCCCAGTTTTTATCTGGCGCAGGCAACAACCGCTTGATCTCTTCCACTTTCTCTCTCTTTCTTGCGTTCCAAGTCTTCGTCGCCATCATCATCGTCATCGTCATCACTATCGTCATCGTCGTCATCATCATCATGACGTTTAGATGAAGTTCCTTCACCAAGAAAGCGATCCAAGACCTTGTTCACAGAGGGGTTTCCATAGGCCTAGGGCTCGTTGTCCTGTGATAAGATGACAACAGCCTTCTCGGAACCATGCTGCCGGGAGCAAATTTCTTCGGCTTCACGAAACAAAGCGTCGTGACGCTCCGAGAAGGTGGACTTTAGGCAGTTCTTGCTGTTTATCTTCTCCATGTCGATCTTCCTGCTTCCGATGAATGGATTGTAGATGTATACACGAAACGTTTCTTCTTGATCTGTAGAATTTGCTCAAAAGAATGTTGTGACTTGTGAGTACTCACAAAGGAAGAACTAGGGTCTCTAATCTCTATATATACGCGACAGCTTGCCTGTAATTCATGAAGAACTAGAGTTTCCTTTTCTTTGGAGTGTCATAAGTCAGCAAAATATGGAATTGACATTTTTTTTTTATTAAAATGATTTATACAATAATATTATGCTTACCATTTTTCTTCTTATTTAATACAAACGGATAATGTTAGGGAACCGATCTATTAATGACACATCACATAATTTATAAATTTAATCTAAAAAAAATGATCTACCTAGCATTACTGGGTACAAAAATAACTAAAAGGGGTAACCAAACCCTTTTTTTATTCGAGAAAGGGTAACTAATATTGGAGGAGTATGACATCATATTTCCTATATTTTGGATTGTCTCTTAAGCCAACCTGACAAAGAAGAGGTTATGCGACCGACTTAGCAATTTGGCTTTTGTTTATGGATTAGGATTCTCTTTCCTCCTCTTTCCATCCCTTTCCATCCCTTTCTCTTGCCATAAAAAAATTAATATAAGATGTTGACGTGGTTTAACCGTAACCGTTCAATTAGGAGGGAAGGGAAGGGGAGGGAAAAAAAGAGGGGAGAAAATCCTACACCTTTGTTTATTCCTGAATTTTGGATCGAATGAGGTAGAGAAAAAAAATCAAGAAACAAAAATGACTAGGGTATGTAAATTCATTTAGTATTATGATGGTATATCTCCCCACTTGTAAATGAATAATCAGGTTCGAATTTCAAAAATGGATAACTTGATGACTATAGTTGATCTATTGTGAATTTTCAGCCCAAATTTCTCTCGTATAAAAAAAGAACATTATAGCGTTTGATCCAAAGTTGTGGTTCATCTTCAACCAGTAACTTTATTTTCTCTGTCATATCTTTCGAGGGGCGAATTTTGTTATTGATGCTTTGGCCTTAATTGGTCAAATTAACATATCCAACAACAAACTAAATCTTTCCATTCAAAATTAAGATATCCATCGGGCCATCAAAATTGTTATCCAGCCACAGCAACATACAAAAACTGCGATCACGAACCATTTTTGCAACCAAGTTAGTCTCAATCTATAGCAGCATTGCCAATTTGCCAGAAGATATTAAGCTTTAGTAAGTATATTACAACCATATCAAAAACTCCTGCATTTTTCGACAGGACTAGTAAATCAGTCATCTAACTTGGCCCTAACCCTAAAGCTAAAGTATATCACCAACCTCTTACACTTTACGAGCCAGGGTCCTCTGCTTGGTCGCGTGCTGTACTACTTTTTCCTCCACAGGAAGGCCCTTCTTCCGTCTTACAGCGTTAATTAGTTTCCTTGCAGTATTGGGAAGCATACTAGACCCGTCACCAAACTCCTCAATTTCTTCTTCTGTTTTTGGTACAAAGAAGGGATCTTCTGGAAGTGCTTCCCAGTGACTAAGCACAAGAAGAGCACTTGCAGCACCAGCAGTCCATCTTCTAAGCTCATCTGCAAAACCAAAGCTTTCAGAAACTGGGACATATGCATGCACAGTGAACAATGGGGAGCCTTCCTGCATTTCCTCCTTTAAAACTCTAGCCCGCCTTCGCCCAAGCACAGCATACATAGAACCCAAATGCTCAGTTGATGTATTCAACTCACAGAAGTACATGGCCTCCACAAGCCGTGGCTTCTTTTGAAGTACAGCTTCTCTACAAGCATCTTTGATGGTTGTCATTACCTGTCCTCTGAAGATACCATATTGCTCAGGTTGGTGGTGGGTGGCTTCCCCTTCGTCAGACTGAGCCGTCAATGGCTCAATTTTAGCCTCGATAATAAATGCTAAACCCCGCATAGGTTCATCGCATAAAGGTCCTGCTGCTGTCGCCACTTGAAACCCAGATACTACACTGCTTTCAAGGCTCTCCGCCTCAACTAACAATGCTTGAGCTACTTCTGAAGATGTATCAGCAGGTATATTGCCACTGCCAGAAGCATCCACAAACCCTAATTTTTGAGATACGTGAGAGGAACCGCAGATGAGGACAGAGTCATCTGAGCCCTTTCCTTTGAGGTCTGGAGTAAGGAGGATATTAGGACCTACTTGCGAAGGGCCAAGCGCCCATATCCTTTTAAGTAATTTTTGCCACTTTAGTTTACACTTCTCAACCCGATCCTTGTCGTCATCACCACTAGACAGAATATCACTCTCCACAGCATCCATGATACGTTTCTTCAGTGCTTCAATCGGGTTCTCATCTTCTGCAATCCTTGAAATCTCTGTGTCAAAACTTTTACTGGTCTGAGAAGCTCTACCTCCAAGGATATCTCCAAGTAAATCAGAACTATCTTCAAGCACCTTAGTTAAAGAGGGTGGGAGCTTTATTACTTGCACCTTTATCGTACACCTACCGTTTGCTGTCTTTTTCTCAACATAATCTGAGCTTGTACGAAAGAATTTCAAATTCTCAAGTTTGTCGGCTACATTACCCTCAATGGTCTCTTTATAAGACACAAGAGGTGGAGACACTTCCAGGCTTACCCTTGCAAATCTCTCCTTCAAATCTTTTATGCATCTTTCAAGATGCACCTCTCCTGCAGCAGACAGCACATTTTCTCCCCTATCAGAAACTGTTACCCCAACAAACGGGTCAGCCCGGTTCAGCAGCCGTAAACCCTTAGTCAGTGCACCCATATCTGCAGGATGAGTTGGCTCAATTGCGACTCTTAGGGTAGGAGCAATCTGGAATGCCATACTGGAGAAAGGCCAAGAGTTTTTTGTCGATGAAAGTGTTGCACTTTTCAGTATATGCTGGCCAAGGCCTCGAATTGCCACAAGATTCCCGGCATGGGCAGAGGCCACATGTGTTAAGCCTTGGCCCATCATGAGATACAGAGATTGCAACTCAGCCACCTGCAAATGCTTTTTCACTGACTCCCCTTTTAATGGATCATACAAAGCCGAAAGCACATAAATTTTCTGTCCTGAATAAAGAACCCCACTAAAGATCCTTGCAAATGCAAGGAAACACTCATTCAATTCACCCTCATCACTTACGTTGTTTTCAATTTCCCCATCTAATCCCCTCTGTGGAAGTACTTTCATAGGAACAGCAAACATTTTGGATACAAAAGCAACACAGGGAGCTTCAGGGCTCGAATCACAAGCTTCAACCGATTTCCTCACAAGCTCCGCCTCTGCAAGCGCATCCAAATCAACCCCATCAGTCAAAACTTGTCTCTTTGGAAGCAACCGCCCTATCCTAAACGCCTGTGCTGCAACCGGGTCAGGCATACACCTCACAACCATCGACAAAACTGCATCTGAAAGTGGAAGCCAACGACTCATCACCGATTGTAGCACAACCTTCTGATCCTTGTTCTGAAGCTCACGAGGTGGCACATTCAAATTAAAGGACTTAATAACTTTCTCAAGCATCACTTTCCCACCGCCATCATCGTCCAAAGCGGCCTGATAAACCTGCCAGAGCGGCTCAAGCACAAACTGAACAAACATTGGCCTAGCATTTTTCATACCAGCTACACCTTTCTTCCCCAAAATCATCTTGGTTTTCGGATTAAAGTACCTAGGTCCCCACAAAGCCTTTGTCAATGCTGCCACACTCACCCCAAATTTCGAAGCATAAATCTCAGCAAACTCACTAATGCAGAAACCCCAACCGTCCAAAGCACACACAAACGCCACATTCCCTTTCTGGGGTTGAAACGTATCTTCCTCATCATCCTCCACATCCAAAAAGCTCAGATTTTCATCACTACCCACATCCCCCGCCGGCCCAGAAAGTATAGCATCCACGTCGGACAAGTATTTCTCGCTCTTATACGCACTCACAATCCAATTAACCTCATGAACAATACGCACTAACCTCGTGTAAGCTTCCATGGGGCTCAATTTCAGCTCGGAGATCAGTCGGTCGATCTTGTTCAGCACCAAGCACGGGGTCAGCTTCTCAATCCAGGCCTGGCGCAACACGGCGTGCGTCTGTATGTGGACGCCCTCGACGGCGTCGACCAGGACCAGAGCGCCGTCGCTCAATCGGGCGGCGGTGGAGACCTCGCTGCAGAAGTCCATGTGACCCGGGGAGTCGATGAGATTGACGGAGTGGTCTTTGTAGTGGAGCGCAATCGAGGAGCTTTTCATGGTGATGGCCCGCCTCTGTTCCTCGTCGAGATAGTCCATGAACCGGAGGCGCCCGGCGAGTTTGGGGTGGACGACGCCGGAACCGGTTCCGGCGATTAGATGGTCGGCGAGCGTGGTCTTGCCGTGATCCACGTGCGCCAGTATGCATATGTTTCGGATGTTTCGGGTGTTATCGGCCATTGGAAGAAATATGAGAGCCGGGAAATCGAAGGTTTCGGATTCTCTTTTGGAGCAGACGACGACGATGGCTTGGCCGCGCTGCGGAGGAACTTCTCTGGTTTGTAGCAATTAGGGCTTTGCGAAACACGTGAGGGCTTTTCAGTTGTTTGAAGGGTAAATCTGGTATTTAACTCAGCCTTTTTTTCAACTATTTTTTTTATTAGAGGTTCGTTCCTCACGAAATAGAAATTACGGAATTTTCTTCACATCAATGGATGGAGTATTAAATGCAATTTACTACTCAAAGCATCAACAC
Organism: Cotoneaster glaucophyllus; assembly: GCA_036320875.1. NCBI lineage: Eukaryota > Viridiplantae > Streptophyta > Magnoliopsida > Rosales > Rosaceae > Cotoneaster > Cotoneaster glaucophyllus. The sequence goes on along the minus strand of CM070059.1, from coordinate 9,267,090 downwards.
TACTACCACTTAAAGCATTAACCGTTGTTGTATACAACTACTTAAGCATCAACTTTACCACTTCGTGCAAACAACAATAACAACAAAGTCTTTTCCCACCAAGTGGGGACCAATTCGTGCAAACACGTCCTTAAAAATTCTCCGCCAACATCTGTTAGCAAACGTTTTTATTAGAAGCACGTTAATACTTTCACTGAAAACACCCTTGATGCTTATCCAATGAAAAGTGAAAACTAATAGTTGAAGAAAAACAGAATTCTTTATTTCTTAAGCGACAAGGCACATAGTCGGAACTCCAAGATCTTGAATAAAATGTACGGACATTTCACGAGGAACGCAAACACGAATATCATGACAAACAATTTCTTCGGGTCAAGAGATACGATTAGCCCGAGCGCAGTACTAATGAATTCTTGAATACAATGATAAACAAATGCTGGCAAATCCAAGAAGGACAGGCATCTTATCTCACATTTGATCCTGCTCTGCATGTTTTGAAGTGAAAACATTCCGGCTCATCGAACGGGGGAGGCTGCGGTACAATGTCACTCCCCTTCCCCCAACACAGATAAATACCTGAAATAAAAAAGACTAAAAACCATATGTAAGTAACAACGGGAGCAGACTCAAAGAAACAAGAAATGGAAGCAGTTGCGGAAAAAAAGAAGCAGCCATTTTGGTCAAAAGTAGGTTTATTAGACTATAAAAATCCATCGCCAGGCAGCATATATGTTGGCGGTGACAAGCAAGAAACTCCTTAAACTCTTTAACATTGATTTTCTTATGAGAGTTCTTGACCTATATATTGCCTGGAGGTGTAAAAAGTATATGATCGAGAGTACCGCAAAACGCTTAATTCTGCATCTTTTTGCCCCAACCTGCACGGGTACAGGGCTGAGGGTGGATGTGCTCTCCTTTTACTCTAGGATGGGCTTTTACACGCCACCGATTCACAGTAACGGGCAACATAAGAAACACAGACAAATACTTAATGTGTTATACCACCATCTTACCAATAGAATAGCTTCAAGTCTTCTAATCGCTATAGGGTGTGAGATCAATGTTGAAAGGTTGCTTCCCCTTGCTTACCCTCTAAGAATTAACAACAAAACAGAATATCCAGGTCATTATCCAGTAATAAAATGAAAAATCATATTATAACAACGAAAAAATCAAAATGAAAAATCATTCTTGTTCTTTATTTTTCACTCTCTAGCCTTGTCAGAGAAAGCCAGGGAAGGTTTTGGGATGATAGACTATACCATATAAAATATGTCTAAAAAAGTTGTTAAAAGAATCTAGTATTCATAGTACAGCTAACACTGCATTACCATGGTTAATGTAATGACTATATATTTGACTCTCCGAAGTCCAGGATGTTACACTTTCCATTTACATGAATCCTCTCAAGTAGTTTTTCAACAATTAACACAAAAATGATCATAAATGTAAGTGCTCGTATTACGGAAGGGACTTACAGCAATTGCTATGAGCTCTACCAGCAGTTCCTCCAAGTGGCGCAAGGGCTAAAATAATAAATTAGAAGTATTTTAAACAGTTTAACTCAAGAAAGTACTCTTTAGTTAAACAATGCCCACATATTCAAACATCCCAAAACAGGAATGAACTTCCAGAAAAAATGCGCATGCAAATAAGAAAGCATTACTCACCCATTGAGTTGGACCATCAACTGGAGCGTTAGAAGGATCATCATGTACCTAAGTAACCAAAGGAAAATCTTAGCAACCCAAAAGTCTGTATGCAAGCGTGAATAAGTATGTGTGTATGAATCTATTCATAATGAAGAAGACTACCCTAAGAAACATTTGCAACTGCAGCTTCGTATGTTATGGCCATACAATGAAAAGCTAAGAAAGATGAATTCGTATTGGACACTTTCAAATTTGCATGCACATTTATAGTTACAGATAAGAGAAATTATTCATAAAGCTCCTTCAAGTGAACTCAAAATGAATTCAAGTTACTTTTTGCATTACTGGTAAGTGGAATTAGTTAACATCACCCAATTTGTTTTAAAGTAAACCCCAGAACTAAAAATGATAATCCTCAGAGAAGGCGAAACAAAAAATGCAGGCATCAGAACTCAGAAGATTACTTTACCTCCATGAAAATTCCATCCACCCCAACAGCGACTGCTGTCCTTGCAATGCATGGTATCAATTCGCGAAGACCACCACTGGCAACACCTCCATCGTCCAACTATTGGATAAAGTAGGGTTCAGCCATTTGAAATGGGAAGTAAAATTCGACAATAAAATAATATCAAACTAAATTCAGCATATTAAAGCTGTTGATGCTAAAAAAAATGGTAGAAATATTGCAACATCACCCTTAGAAACCTACAGGTCATAGCTAATGCCAATGAGACATGAAGATGAATGAATAATATTGGTTACAGATTTCATGTGAAATACCACAGAATATATAATTTGCAGCTATAATAACCATGCGTTTCTAAGAGAGGAAGCTGCAGAGCACAACAAATTTTCTCACCTTTCTCCCAGCAGGCTGTTGCAAAGCATGTGTGACGTCAGCAACCTGTAGTGAAACACTTGAGTTGAGTCACATGGTCTGGTCTTCAGATTGTTAAATGAAAATGGAGGCAGCACGTTAAGATAAATGAAAACTGGGACTTAACGAATGCAAAATACAAAAGAATCATCTGACAAGAACCAAGGTCTGAAAGCATGTCAAGTTGTTAACCAGCTTTTATATCTATATTGCCACATTACAGTCAGATGACTTGGAGTCTTGGACCAACTAGCAACATAGAAACACATATTCCAACCTCTTTGTAATTGACTTCATACTCAACAGGAAACACTTCCTACAGAAGCTTCCTATACGTACTTCCGATATTCCTCACAACAGAATTTCCGGAAATAAAGCAAAACAAAACGAAATTGAGTATAAAACAACAACATTAACTTACCACAGGACAATTAGCTTCTCTGATCCACTCCAAATTGCGAGGATCAACAATTAAATCATCTATGAATCAAAGAAGAGACATAGGATTAATCAACTGAGTAAGAACAATTTATGAGAATGAACAAATAATTTCCTAGAATGTAGGCCAACTGTACATCTCATACAATATGAATGGGGAGTCAATGCATGAAAGTTTAGAAACAAAAAGGGGACATGATGCAAGCAGAATTTACTTTCACTTGTGTTAAAGCAATGGATACAGATAGCGGGGCAAGCATAGCTTAATACATAGCTGCTGTAAGACTTACTATAGCCAAACATAGTTCCCCTCTCACAAACCATCACGTTTGGATTTCCAGCCAGTCTAACCTTCTCAGCAGAATTTACCATGACCTGAAATATGAACACTTTCAAGCTTAATATCTGAAGCTCAAGGATACAAAAATATTTTAAATGAGAGCAGTCAGCGGAGGTCTAATCAATTAGGTCAGAGAGAGAGAAAGATCACTCACAGAAGGAGCACAGAACTGGCCCTTCTTAATATTGATAATTTTTCCAGTCTTGGCTGCTGCAACTAGAAGATCTGTCTGTCATCACAAGAAGTGACAAATAAGATAAGATTCCAGCTATTGCATCCTTTCAAAACTTCCTTTTTAACTTTTTATTCCTCTTTTTAGCAACACATCCGTAAAAACATTTAATGAAAATATCTGCTGGTAGGAGGCACAGTGTTATTCTTTCACCTGGCGGCATAAAAATGCAGGAATCTGAATAATATCTGCAACTTTACCAACTGCTTCACACTAGAAAAAACAAAGAACAAAGAAGAAACGTGAGAAACAGTTCCTGACCTGTCAAATCCAGTTCAAACTTTTCTTTTTGCCTAACATGGGATGGCAAAGAAGTAGACAAGGATGGATGGCTTTTTCAGATGTGCATGCAAGTATTCAAGATAGAACATATGGATTTATTCATCGGGTTCAAGATCAAGAAATTAGTAATGGAGTAGATTATAATCAATGCCAGAGCCTAACATCTCGTTATCCACAATCCACACACATCGTTACAGAGACATACAGTGATGAGGATAGTATATCTGAGTTACCCAAATGGGACACATTTATTCAGCAAACCAAACAGTGTTTTGTCAGATGAAATTCGATCATTTTACTCTTACGGCCTTATCTTTGACCCACAAACTTTAAAGCTTAAGCGAACATGTATGCTAAGAACAAGATCTAAACTTTTGTGTCTGAAGAGAGGAGACAGAATGCTCACCTGGCTAGCTTCATGTACATCTGTAATTATAGGGAGGTCATATGCTGTTTTAACCTTCTCAAGGATCTGAAGGAAAAAGGAGAAATAAAGAGGAATTGGTGATTCTAAATTGAATGTCGTCTATATTGAAAATTACTGCCAAGTTAAACGTTAAGAAAGAGAAATTCTACTCTCGAAGAATCAAACCATGGTTTCTATATGCCCGTAGTAAGAACACATGTCACAGAAGTACTTCTAACCTATTGACTAACCACAACGGGAAAAACTGATCCATAACACTGAATTGAAGTCTTCTAAACCTGATGACACAAATAATCACTTTGAACATTTAACAATATCTAATACGTTCTCTATATTTATAACCGTATCAACCAAAGCGATTCATATCTAAACCTAGCATGAGAACAAGATAACGAACAGTGGTCCACCTTTAAGCCTTCTTCCAAGCCAGGACCCCGGAATGATTTTGAGGACGTACGGTTGGCCTTGTCAAAGCTCGACTTGAAAACCAGTGGCAATCCAACTCTACAAGATTAAACAATAAATTATCTATCTTGCCAAAAACCGAAAAAAATACACAGATTTAAATCCAATCTTTATCCCATTTCGACAAAATGCATAAATCCCAAAGAGAAGGAGAATACTTTGTTGCAACACTCTTAATGTGCTTGGCCATCCGGAAAATGTGCTCCTCGGATTCAATCACATTGGGACCGGCTAACAAGAAAAACGGTTCTGCCGCCTGTTGGGATTGAAACAAAATAAAATTAAAGTGCCATTGGAGCAATAAACCATCCGAATTTATATACCCTTTAACGTAAGAATTCAAAAAATCCCAACAAAATCAAACCTTGAGCTGGTTATATAGCAGAACTGATGAATCCATATCTTCCCACTTAGCTGAAACAATACAAACAAACAACTGCAGCTACAGATATCAGGATTCAATCATAACATGTAAATCACTGACCACATTACTCAAAAATTGTTAATTTAATCAAAGCAGTAACCAAAATTTTAATAAATTTTCATAATTCTTTTTATGGGGGAGGGAGGGGCAAGAATTTTGATGATTCAGAATGTCGATACTGTCGGAGATTCATTGGGAGGCAGTCTACCTTTCCCGCAATTTTCTGGGCAACCAAACAGAAATTTAAACGAAATTCGAATGCGAATTCATACCCAACTGCAGTTGGTTTTCACAGACCTATCAAGGAAAGAAATCTACCTCACTTCAATTGCGAAAACAGAGAGAGAGAGAGAGCTTCAGTGAGTGAGGGTGTAGGAAGAAGCAGAGGCGAAATTTCCTTTTTCTTTTTCTTTTTTAATAAAAAAATTGAGTTAATTATGTCACCGACTCTCTGTCCCCTGTATGAGTGTAAGCGCGCGCCAGCTGTGTATATGTGAGGGTCCAAGAAAATCGGAGGCCCATGTTAGAAATTGAAGGCCCAAGTCAGAAAATTTTCTTTTTAGGAAATGGTGCTCTCCAAATCCTTTTCACCAAATCTTCTTCATCAAACAATTCAAATTCTTAAAATTTGATTTAATGATTAAAGTTCTTATAACTTTTAAAATGGGTCTCTGTTTTTAGTCGTTAGATCAAATTTTTAATGATCCAGATTAGTTGATGAGGAGGACTTGATGGAAGGGATCCGGAGAAGATTCCCTTTCGTCTTTTTAGAGAGTGAATTATATTGTTATCTAAAATGCTTTTTAGTAAATATTTATTTATGTCTTTTGATTTTATATTTATTTATTTAATAAGTTAAAAATACACGAAGAAGAATTAAGCATGTTTTTTGCAAGGATTAGGTCGGAAACAACATTTTCAATTTTTGTTTCAAAATTTCATAATCAGATCGGATCATAAAACAATTTTAAAATTTGGAATTTTTTGCCAATTCAAAAATTTCAGAAACAGAGTAATTTCAAAAAAATTAGAACAGAATTTGGAAAATTCATACATTTTATCAAATTTTTTTTTTTTTTACACTCTAACTTTATTGTTCATGCAATTTGTTGTTCTTCTTAATATTTGTTAAATTCAATTAATTTTGTGTTATACTAATGTGTGTTTAATATAAAAACAATAAACAAAATGCATCCAAACTAAAAATAAAATAGAAAAATTGATTACGAAATATATAATTAGACTAAACAACTATAATAAATGGGAATAATTCATAAGTTTTTTTTTAATGGAAATGTGTTTGGAACATTTCATAAAAAAATAAGATCGAAAATTCAGAATTCTCGAAATTTGTAAATGCATTCCACCGTTCCAATTTTTCTAAAAATATTGAATTCGGAATTTTCAGATTTGAATTCGAAATTTTACAGTCACAATCGAAGACACCACTCCAACAACTTTCGGGAAGAAAAATCCTAGGAGGGTGAGTAAAACCAAAGTACAAGGTATTAAGTGATTTGTGTGTGGCGGCGGAACGACTTCCGGCGACTGCTCCTAACTATTTCTCATTCTCCACGGGGCCTAAAGTCCCCCATGTTTTTCCATCCCAAGATGTTTTTCATTATTTTCAAGTTCTTAAAGAAATCAAACAGTAAAACTTAATGAGGGTGAATCAAAATTTTAGAAATTTGATATATGAGAGTTGGATGTACGGGTGAATATTTTGGTTGTATTCGTCTTTCTTGTCTTGCGGGTATTGGAACGGCTAATTGAGACGGTCAGAATCCAATCACGCACATTCAGCCGTGTAATGCACCGGTGTATCTTACACCGATAGGTTGCATGAATTTTTTTTCGAAACCAGTAGCAAAAGAATTTCTTGACTCTTTAATGGTTCCTCCTTACCTGCAAATCACAGTCTGATACATATACAAACTAACTCATTAAAAACACCATACAAAGTTCTTGCACACTTGCAGATGAACATTTGTTTGTTAAGAGAAATGACTTCTTATACGTAAGAGATCAAAGTATCTTCCGTAGCGTAAACAACAAAGATGTAAAATAAAATTGGCTAAAAAGGATGAAAGTACTATTCACTCTCCATTCAAAGAGGACCTTGGGGACGAGGTTGCCTGCTGAGTCCAGACAACTCCACCCATCTCAATGACCCAAAAGTCAATGGATGTTGGTTAGGCTAGTTGGTCAGCGAATAAGCATCTGCCCCCTTGCTCTCTAGTTCGTATTCCTCTCCCCATACATTAGAGTACCAGTATTAAAGGGATAGAAAAACCAAAAGAACTTTCGCTATAAACTATTTTCCATCACTTCTTTCCCTCTCCCTTTCCCATATCTCAAAGTTCAAACCATGTCCATTCTTCAGTGAGCTCAAGCTTCCATTCTTCTTGCTGGTGCTGTTGGGCTGAGTCTGCCATTGCTAGGCAAGAAAATCCCAACTCCAAGGCTCGAAAACGCCATCTTCTTCCTGATCAAGGCATTCGCTGTAGGCATCATTCTACAAACGGGGTTCGTTCACATACTACCACTACCAGATGCATTTGACAACTTAACTTCACCCTGCATCAAAGAAAATCCATGGGAAAAGTTCCCATTCACCGGTTTAGTTACCGTGTTATCTGCCATTGGAACACTTAACGGTCGATTCATGGCAATCGGGTACTATCAGATATCAAAGAAAAACATCTTATTTAAGAATGACAATCTAATTTTTTTATCTTGTAGGCGTTGGAGCTGGGGATCCTAGTGCATTCAGTTATAATTGGAATATCATTGGGTGGCCATTGACTGTTATCTGAGTAATTTCATCGGCCGATGTTGCTTTGGTATCAACACTGAAAACCGCTGTGTCCTAGCATAACCGTGTTCATATCGCATCCAAGCCAAACTGTCATCTCATCAGGTATCAACGCTAACTTAGAATTCATCAAATCCATCAGAGCTAACTTAGAATTTGTTATTCGATGAATTATAACATAAACATAATTATAAATGACTAATTCCAGAGACAATTATCACTGAACCGCAGCAAGAATAGTTCTCGACTCACCAAATAACGAAGCACAGATCTTGAGGCAACCCTGGCTGCGTACATCATAATGATCCAGGCTCAAATGCGCCCATCTGCATCGTCTGAATTGATTAAAACCTGTAAAAGAAGCCTGAAAATGTACAGAATCGAGCATCCACTTTTTACCAAAGCTCGTCTCTTCAGGACTTAAACAAAAGGATACAGTGCCCTATGTAAGGGCTAGGGGGGGAAGGGGGAGTCCATTGAACTCACACAATAATTCAAACTTAAAAGAGAAAGAACAATGAACTTGCTGAAACTTTTTATTATATACATGTTTCATTAATTTCAGAGGAAGGTCAAAAATCAACAACTTATACATTTTCCATTTAACAAATGCGTAACTAACTGTCGAATATATCCTCTATGTTTACATTGCTTTCCTTGGCATGAGCATTTTGGGAGGGGCCAGAGACCTTAATTCAGGTGCAGAACTAGGAAAAAGAGTGTTCAGCTTGTGCATGAGGATGTCGGACCTTGATGGAATCTCGTTCAGAAGAAACTGTTGAACAATGGGTTTCTTAAACCACTCCATGACAGCATCTCCTGGAGCCCTCAGCACCACTTTGCTAACCTCGAATGGAGATTCCACCGAGTTCAATATCTGTGCAACCACAATCTTCAAAGTCGGTCCTGTGACCAATTTAACACGTCTTGGGATGACACCATAATATAACATTCGTTTTCTGAACCTATGGAGAGTATGCACAACTGCTATCAGAGCAGCTCCAACTGATAAGTTCCTGACGTCCAGGGACCAAGCAATTTGCTGATCAAATACTATTGCCTTTGGGAAAAGCTTATTCTCATAGGCAACTTTCCAAACACACCGGGCTCGATTTAACTGCCCCATAAGAACAAGGTAGTTGAGGAGAACATTAACAAAGTACTTAGCAGGCCCCTCTTCCAACTCATAATCGATACCTTGAAAAAATTCCCTCACAAAAGATAACACTGGTTGTTTCCTCTGTTCTGGGCCCGTGAAGAGTCCACACATAAAAGCGTGTGCCTTATGTCTTGTGGCACCAAGTATTGACATCAAATGCCTCTCATGCTCTTCTTCCTGGCATCTTACAAGATAGGCTAGAATGGATGTGTAAAGTATGAGGTCGACTTTTGCAGCAGAATTCACATACGTTTCTAAGAGAGGCTTTGCTGACTCATACAAACCACTCTTCATACATGACTCGAACAACTGTCTGATTATAAAATTATTTGTTCTAATCCCTGATGAGCCCATGAAGCGCAACCACCGCAAGGCTACATCAACAGAACCATCCTTGATATACACCATCAAAACATCGCTAGCGCTCACATCAACAGAATAACCCATGGCCTTCATCTCAAGCAAAATCTTGGCAGCCACGTCCACAAGCTTCTTATTAGCCAAAAGCATCAAAAGAGATGTGTAAGTACTTAGACCTGGTCTTAAACCTGAATTGGTCATTGAGTTATACAGCTTCATAGCAGAATCTACTTGTCCAGAGGCAGCATGCATTTCCAATAGACACGAATATGTCGAAGGAGTGGGTAGAAATCCAGCCTTCTCCATATCGGTAAACGTCGACATTGCAGTATCAAGTTTCCCTGATTTTGCATGAGACTCAACAATCATTGTGTACAACCCAAAGTTAGGCCTAAAGCCCGCCTTCTTCATCTCATCCCAAAGCCTAAGGGCAGCATCTAATTTGCCAGCCTTTACATATGACTCAATCATAGAAACGTACATGGAAGCGGATGGCCTGAAACCATAGCCCTGCATTTCCATGTATAACTTCATCGACGTGTCCAACCGCCCAGCTTTTCCCATTGAATCAACAAGTGATGCAAAGACATTAAGGCTGGGTTTAAAGTTCCTTTCTTTCATTTCTTGGAAGAGCTTAAATGCAGCATCAAGGCGGCCCGATTTCGCCAAGTTTGGTACCATCAACTCATAGGTTGATCCATCTAATGAACAGCTTGCAGCTTGCATGCTCTCATATATCTCAAATGCCTTATAAGGTAAACCCTTATTTAGAAACAGCAATATAAGCGAATTATATGTCTGAGTATCAACTTCAAAACCCGAATCTTGAATCTTCTTAAAGCAACAAAATGCCACCTCCATTTTATCTGCTTTAGCCAAGAACTGAATGACGCGATTATATGCACCAGATGACAAAACCCCACTACTACCTGAATCCTGCACCATTTCATCAAACAAGGATTGGATTCCATCGAAGTCCTTACTTTGGTTTAGGCCATCAAACAACACCACATAACACTCATCACTCGGCAAATACCACGGCTGCCTCTTAGCCCATCGAAACAAACTCAAAGCACCATCGCCATCCTTAATAACCTTCAAGGCTTGAGTAATGTGAGTCATGTTTGGCACAAATTGGAGTTTGTCTAATTGGGTCTCCAATTCAGGCCCCCATTTCCACCTCTTCACAACCTCAACAATCTTAGCAATGGCAGAGGCATTCAACATCGGCTTTTTCAACCCGCCTACCATCACATGGTCATCGTGCCCTGGCTCGACCGACCGTATACCTTTCCCGGTGTAAATAACACTCCCTGATTCATCCAAATACTCAATTTCCTCAGTCCACTCATCGCTCTTCTTCCTAGAACAGTATTTTCTGATCAAAGGGCCTAAAGATGCCGGCGTTTCAACCAAATTCGCATCCGAAAAACCAGAGCCCCCCACAAAATTGGGTTTTGCTGGTGCAGAAAAATTATGAGAAATTGAATTGAAACCCGTTATAGAGCTCCATAACCTGAATCTTCCTCCATAACTATGAAGTTCATTTGCATATAAATTTGGGTACTTTGAAAGGAAACTACGAAATGCAGAGCTGACGGTAGGATTTTTGGTGAGTCTACAAATATTTATAGGGCAAAGCTTCCTCCTACAAAACATTGAGTTCTTGGGTATACAGAACTATGATTTGGGGATAAAATTAGGGTTTATGGAGGTTGAATGTGTTACCTGATTGTTGAAAAGATGCCGTCTTTACAGCAGAGCTTAAACCCTAGCTTTCAATGGGCAGCTGCTGCAGCAGACTGAAGTGTCAACCGTTTACCGTACTGTGCTGCAAATACCTGAAAGAAAGCTTCCATTTTTAATTGCACTTTGCACCCTGTGATTTGGGATGGTTAACAATTGGGTCCCTATATTTTTTAACTGACAATATCAACCCTAAATTGTCAAAATAATTGGCCCCTCTGTATAACTACTATCCTTTGATTAGGAAATGTGTGAAATTGGTTATTTACATCAACGTTGGGTTGGTGTAGCGTCGCCGCTTAGGTCATTTTTCATCATTTTATAGTGTTTGAGAAAAAAGTTTTTATTTATTCTCTTTAGGAGATGTGTAATTTCACTTAATGTAGAATCTAAATAAATAAAAATGAGTTTAACGTGTCACGTAAAAAAATAACAATTTACTTGACAGTTAAACGGATCAAAAGAACAATAGTCTAACACATTGTAACTTTAAGGAGTATTAATCCTTGGTGGGACATGGTGATTAGGATAACCCATTGAAGCAATTTGTATTAAAGGCATTGTACGTTTCGTAATCAAACCTGCAAATGTACTTTTAACCAAACATGTAAAAGATTATTTGAACAAAGCAAATCCAAGCCGGTATGCAATCATAACAAAAGTGATTGTAATTGTGTGTGTGTTAGTCAAAGCAATCTTTTGATACAAAGTGATATTGGGCGGGGGGAACATCGAATACAGAGTAAACGCTTTTAATCACTTAAACTATAAATTCTCTTACTGTATAACTAGTGGCGGAACTACCTTGAGGCCAAGGTAGGCTCGGGCCTATGTTGAAATTGTTTTTTCCTATAAACCTCTACTACCATTAATCAATTTTACCACTATCAACTTGAATTTGTAATTGTGTGTGTTAGTTAAATTAACTTCAATCCAACAAATACAAAGCCTTTAATGTTTTACATCAAAGATTCGAAACTATAGTTCTATAATTGATCATATTTTCTGTTTCTTAACTATATACAACTTTTCCCCTTTGCTTACAGACTATTATTTTTTGGTTTATTTCTCATTTTCATCTATTATATCATCTAAGAAATCAAAAAGAGAGAAAAAGATTTCATGTGTCCAAATTTTCCCAAAAATCCTTCAAATTCTCTCATTCCTAATGTTTTTACAAAAATGTTCTCTTGGTCTCCATGAGAAAATGAATGTCTGGTCACTCACTATTGTGTTTGGTATAAAGAAAGAATAATAAATTGACTTGATATAGTTGACCATGTAAAATGAAGAAAAAATACATGCATGGTTACTCACTTTTGAATTTAATATCAAGGTAACAAAACGAATGAGACAGCTACTTTTATTTATATTACGTCCATCTCGGTATTAAATGTCTCTCCTAACATGAACTTCTAACTCTGCCCCTCCCCTCCTAATATGAATTTATGACTCTGCAACTTTGTAGAACAGCCAACCAATTCTTCATTTGAATAATGCATATCCACCTTGTCTCTTGGTTTGGTTTTCCCCCCACTTAGAAAGAGAATTGAGAGGAGAGAGAGAGAGAGCTTTGAGTAGAAAGGAAGCAACAGAAAAGGCAGAGAAAATCACACTTTGATTTTTCCCAGACCAAGCAAGCATATATTCCAGTTTTGTTGCATGCAAAAACAATATTAGTGAGGACATGCAGAATAATTCACCTTCCTATAAAATACACCTTCTCTTTGAACCCTTTTTGTATTCCTTCAAACACACATATCTGAGCAAAATGAATGAAAGTTGGACTGCTAAAGAATCAATCTTTATGGCCACCCGAGCTAACTAACCACTTGTCTACATATGCCCTTTCTTTTGGGCAATTCTGGGTTCCTTCTGCATGCCTTGCTGCTTCTGGTTTTTGAGTTTTTTGTGGGAGCTGTAGCAAAAGCAGAAGAGGAGAAGAAGAAGCTTAAATTGGAGTTTTGGGTTTTGTTGCAAGTCATGGAAACAAGTAGAGATAACACAAGAGTTTGCATTGTTTTTCTGTATTTAACTTTGGCAACTATTTCCTTCACTCAATGCGGTAAGCTTCTTCCTTAATTAGATCATTTAACCACATTATATATACAGTGCTTAACCTCAAGTTGAGGGTAGATTCTTAGGGATGACCGGTGATATATTCCCTTTTAATTACTATATTTCTCGTCAGGTGACTAAGTCACGTGATGAGAGATATAGTAAGAGGTGGTCGAATAACATCTCGACACAACTATGAGACGGTTAATTTTATTTGTTGACAAGTAATCTATATGTTTTGGTAGAGGCAAGAAGATCAATGAGATTGCTAAAAGCTAGTCTTCCAAGTCCAACACAGCACCAAAGTCTATTTGTCAGAGCTGCAAACAAATTGAACTTAATCAACCGCATTGATTTTCCATTGGAGGGATCAAAGGACATCCAACCATATGCTGTGGATTCACCATTCACATTGCCACCTTATGATTCTTTACCTCCAATTTCCATGCCTGAAAATGCACCTCCATACTGTACAACTCCACCCAATACCCCACAGACTCCCCCCACAACTGTCCCAACACCTATTGTGTTGTCACCACCAAGTCCCTCATCACCCTTCGTTTTCGTTCCCCCAACCCTTCCTATCCAAAGTCCACCTCCAAGCCCAACAAGCATTGTCCCTGGTTCACCACAATCTATCTCCACCCCTAATCCACCGGAAACCGTCCCAAGCCCAACGGGCTTTGTACCCGGCACACCACAATCCATCCCCACTCCCAACCCACCCGAAAGCATCCCAAGCCCGCCAGACTTTATACCTAGTCCCACTATCTACATTCCAAGCCCACCTTATTTTGAGCCTAGCCCGCCCGGTCTTGTTCCAAGCCCGCCTTCTTCAGTTCCATCTCCTATTGGGTTTCAACCAAGCCCGCCGGTGTTCCTACCTCCCATTGTGTTCCCTCCGCCCACTACGCCGCCAAGTCCAAGACGAGGTCCGACGGCAGCCCTGTGGTGCGTGGCTAAGCCATCTGTGCCCGACCCCATCATCCAAGAAGCTATGAATTACGCTTGTGCGTCGGGAGCGGATTGCGCTTCCATCCAACCCAATGGGTCATGCTTCATGCCCGACACATTGTTTGCCCATGCTTCCTATGCCTTCAATAGTTACTGGCAAAGGACTAAGGTTGCTGGTGGCACTTGTTCTTTTGGAGGAACTGCCATGCTAGTTACTGTTGATCCAAGTAAGAGAGTACATATTTCAATAATTTCACTAACACTCATTTCTTGTTTAGTCCCAATACTTTTCCATATTGCATTTTAGTTTATACAGAAAACTGATCCATTATCTTGGTGACGTCTTCACAGGTTATGATGGATGTCAATTTGTTTATTATTGATATCAAAATAAACTCGATCACAATGACAATGCAGATCCTTTTTTCTTTCTTTTTCCTTTTTCTTTTCAACTTTTCAACAAGAAAAATACAAATTTTCAATGTATGTAACCCTAATTTGAACAGGAATTTTGTAAGTACAATGTAGAGATAACTTCTTGTTCAATCATGAATACAAACTTCAATAATTTCTCATGTTATAAATTGTATTTTTTTTTAATATTTTATGCAAACTTTGTTAGGTTCAAAGCCAATGACTCAACTGATCATGACAAATGTGCTTTTGTTAGTGCCAAACAGCTGCAATCCACTTCTTAATTAACATGGATTATTATCCTAAGATTTGGAAACATCTTTTAGTATTATGATAATGTTTTAATGTGGTTGATCTACTAGCTATGTTTGGCATTGTATACTCCTTTATCCATATCTATGGCCACCACTTAATAAAAAGAAAAACTTCAACTAATAATATTTGACATGGTGAAATCGAAACAGGTAATTAAGATAATGTCGAATTAGCGGTATATTTAAAAATCACATCTTATGAGTTCTTAATGTAAAGTTCAAAACTTTTCACGATAAAAATAATGTTTGGTGTGCAAATTTTCTGACTTCAGTTGATTTAATGCATATTTATATTAGTGAAGCATTTTGTTGAATACTTAGTGGGTCTATTGTTATCTAACGAAACTTGTTGAGCATAACTTGCCGATCTCTACCTACATTTGCCGATCAAACATTTCATCAAACGCTTGATGATCACCACCGGGCCTTGTACTCATTGAATATCTTTAGAGAACTTGTTTGTGTCTTATAAGTATCTAGTTAAGAACTCAACAAAAACTGATAAAAACCAGAAAACAAAAGAGGATAAAAGAGAAAGAAAGAAGCAATAGGGCTAGGTCTGACGCACCCGCCCACACCCAACCAATAAATTTGAACGTTTCCCTCCACATTACCCGCCTCGCTCACTGGCAGAAGTCCACCACTCCGCTTCCTTTCCAAACTCCGAAGCAAGCAAAACAACTCACGCAAAAACCCTGAACCCGCCGCCTCCCTCCCAACCATCTCTCTCTCTCTAGGCGGCGCCGCCACCCTCAACGCCCACTACAGCCACCCTCAACGCCCACTACAGCCACCCTCAATGCCCACTACATTCACCGTAATGTCGGCCTCAATCTTCGAAGACGGCTTCTCCTCCGACCGGCTCTTCAACCAGGGCTACTCCTACACATACGATGACGTCATCTTCCTCCCTCACTACATCGACTTCCCCACTGACTCCGTCCATCTAGCCTCCAACCTCAGCCGCCGCGTCCCTCTCTCGATTCCCTGCGTCTCGTCCCCGATGGACACAGTCACCGAGTCCCACATGGCCATTTCGATGGCCGCACTCGGCGGTATAGGCATCATCCACTCCAACTTGACGTCGTCCGAGCAAGCCCACATGGTCCGATCCGTCAAGTCCCGCCGGGTCCCGCTTCTTTCGAACCCCGTCTTCAAATCCCCAAGCGATCGAATCCAATCTGACGACGTTTTCGACGATTCGAATCCCTATCCTGGTTACTGAGAGTGGCAGCCCTAATTCGAAGCTTTTGGGGTACGTGGCGGGCAAGGATTGGGTGAAATTGGGGGACAAGGAGGTGAAGATTTACGACTACATGGTGAACTGTGCGGACTTCACGGTGCCGTGGAGTTACGATTGGGGGCGATTGGGGAGTACATGGAGGAGAAAAAGCGAGATGTGGTGGCGACTGTGAGGGACAATGAGGTTGTGGATGTGGTGGCGAAGGAGGAGGTGGAGAGGATCAAAGGGTGCCCCAAGTTGGGGGGTTGGGACGGTGGGTCCGGACGGGACGTGGCGGGTCAGGGCGGCGATCGGCACAAGGGAGTCGGATAAGGAGAGATTGGAGGAGTTGGTGAAGGTAGGGGTGGATGTAGTGGTGTTGGATAGCTCTCAGGGGAACTCCATTTATCAGATTGAGATGATAAAGTATGTGAAGAAAATGTACTCGAGTTTGGATGTAGTTGGCGGGAATGTGGTGACGGTGAGTCAGGCGCAGAATTTGACTCAGGCTGGTGTTGACGGGTTGAGGGTTGGAATGGGATCTGGCTCAATTTGTACAACTCAAGAGGTCTGCGCTGTCGGCCGCGGACAGGTATAAAGATGCCTTCTTTTAGTTAGTTGTTGCTTTTTGTGATTGATGCTTTAGTTTGTGTTCTCATTGTTGGCTAATTTAAGGATTTGTAGAATCTGGAGGTGTTGAAAGTTATGATATTTTGTAGTGATCGGTTAAATTTCTTGAATTCTTTGTGGATGGAAAATATTTGATTAAGGATTTGTTAATCAATGACATTGTGCCTAACAATCGTTGTTCTGATGGGTGTTTTACTATTTAGTTATTAGATTCTTAGGAACATAGAGCATAGAAAACAAAGATTCGACTTTAGCTCCTGGCAGTGACACCCTTTGATGGATTAAAACAGTGTAGTTTCTGGCGTGAAAAAATATATAATTACATTTTGAATACTTTGTTTGACGTTTTGTTCTACAGGTTGCTCAATGCTATACCATTTTATGACCAAAGTTGTTTTGGTTTTGGTGATATGTTTCAGGCAACTGCTGTTTACAAGGTTGTGTCTATTGCTTCACAAAGTGGTGTGCCTGTGACTGCTGATGGTGGAATTTCCAATTCTGGACACATTGTTAAGGCTTTGGTCCTTGGGGCTTCTACTTTCATGATGGGAAGCTTCTTAGATGGAAGCACTGAGGCTCCTGGGGTTTTTGTGTATCAGGTATGTCTGGGACTTACTCATGTTTTTATTGCTGGAACAGGTATACTGCTCATACCATCAGATATTAAATCTACTTGAACATTTCTTCTCGTTTGTATGAGTGTTTACTACATATGTCTTTTCTAGTTCTTTGACAACTTTTTGAGCGGTTTAAGGAGTTTATTAGGCAGATTTATGAATACTGAATTGCAGGTGTGATTGGTAAACAAACTTACCTAGAAGATGTGTTTCTAAGTTTGTTAAACATCCTGAGTTATTTCTCATCCTTTTTGGACTGTATCAATATCGTTCGACGGATCAGTCATTGATGTGTTATGGTTTGCCATCAAAATTTAATGCTTTTACATCATTAGGAGTGCCATTGGTATGTTTGCATGGACTCTCTCTCTGATGGCCTGAACTTAATTGAAGCCCACATACAGTAAGGGGTTTTTGTGTATCAGGTATGTCTTGGACTTACTTATGTTTATATTGCTGGAACGAGTATACTGCTCATACCATCAGATATTAAATCCACTTGAACATTTCTTCTCGTCTGTATGAGTGTTTACTACATGTCTTTTCTAGTTCTTTGACAACTTTTTGAGCGGTTTAAGGAGTTTGTTAGGCAGATTTATGAATATGAATTGCATATGTGATTGGTGAAGAAACTTACCTAGAAGATATGTGTTTCTAAGTTTGTTATTCATCCTGAGTTATTTCTCATCCTTTTTGGACTGGATCAATATCTTTAGACGGATCAGTCATTGATGTGTTATGGTTTGTCATCAAAATTTGATGCTTTTACATCATTAGGAGTGCCATTGGTTTGCATGGACTCTCTCTCTGATGGCCTGAACTTAATAAGTTTGAAGCCCACCCCACATACAGTATGGGGTTAACCCAAGTGGTGAGAGTAAGTGGCAAAATGGGTTAGGATTAGGCTAAAATAAGGGTCCAGTTCCCTGAAATTGTGATTGGGATTTTCATGGATGCATGTCAAAGCTAAACTTATGCGGAACTGTATTGGACATAGGATTTCATTTCTGTGTCGTTCCCTTTGTTTATTTTGTTATGGTAATTAGCTTATTAAGCAATTTGAACAGAGGGTCTTTGCTAATCTAACCTACGACCCAAATGATGTATCTTTTTTTTTATTTCTGAACTAAAAGAAGAAGTTGCCTATATAAATTGCACTAGATTTTCAGTATACTTGTCTTTTATAAGCAACATGCTGTTTGTTATTTCTTTGTCATTGTTAATTAGATTTCTGCGTGCTTAACCAAAATTAAGGAAACAGTTTGATATAAGTGATTTCATGTTTTCTATTAGAATGGTCGCCGAGTAAAAAAATATCGAGGCATGGGATCTCTTGAAGCAATGACAAAAGGGAGTGATCAGAGGTACTTGGGTGATACAGCTAAGCTGAAAATTGCACAGGTGATAGTTGGGGCGGTTGCAGACAAACGTTCTGTTTTGATGTTCATACCATACACAATGCAAGCTGTGAAACAAGTTTTCCAAGATCTTGGTGCTTCTTCATTGCAGTCCGCTCATGACCTCTTAAAATCAAGCGTTTTAAGGCTGGAGGTAAGTAGACCATTTTGCAGACGTTGTTGTGATACTCATAACATCGATATTAAGGATGTCATTTTAGTTTGATGCTTTAAATGAGAATTGATATTGTAACCAACGTTTCTTTTGATAACTTACTTCTTACTCTTTCATAGTCTGTTCCATACCATGTTGTATTCTTGTTCAACAATCTTAGGTTAAACTACCGAAAGCAGTGGGGAAGAAACCTATTAATCTAGAGTATTGCCGTTCTGTGTCACTTGTGTTCAGACATTTACTTACAGAAAAGAAACCTGTAACCTCTTGGTTTTCCCTGACCCTGCTTACTTCTTAGATAGTTTTCCATCCCCATATATTACCTCAAGGAAAAGCGCACTCCACGATTACCTTCTTATTGCTCAAGGAATCTGAGATGTAATAATGGTCGTATCAAGAACTAATATGGTTTCTCAATCAGTTGACAGTGTATTTTACTATGCAGGTAAGAACAGGAGCAGCACAAGTAGAAGGTGGCGTTCATGGTCTGGTTTCTTATGAGAAGAAATCGTTTTGATGGTTATATCTTTTCAGCTTTTAGAATGTGACATGTGACTATTTAGAATTTATCTAGTTTTGTTTGTTACTAGTTTTCATTAGGAATTATGATTAAATAATGCGGTTTCAATTGTTTAAATTACCACATAGTTTTTTTTTTTTTTTTTTTTTTTTTTTTTTTTTAAATATAAGTTTGTGGTCACATGGCCACAAAGAAAAGGGAGAGAGAAGCAGAGACAAGCTGCTGAATATTTGATGTTACAACCAAGGTTGGAATAAAATACCAAAAAAACCAAACCTACCGAAACCGAACCGAACCGAATGGACAATACCGAAAATTTGGTATTCGAAGCTGAACCGAAATTGAAAAATTCGGTAAGAGATTTGGCATGAAATTTGGATTAGTTGAATAAAACCAAACTGAATCGAAATATATATATATATATATATATATATTGTTTTAATTTGTAATATTAATTTTTTATAGTCATCGGATTTATCCCAACCGTTCACTCAAAACCAATTTTTTTTTTCTCTCGACCTCTTCTCACTCAGATCACTCTCTCTCGACTCCTCCTAACTTTGAACCTCGACACCTCGAGCTCTCCTGCTCCCCTAACTCCGTCGCCTGATTTCCCACTCAGACCACCCATGCCACATCACAATGACCTACATAACTATCTCTTTTGAAACTCCTCTCTTTGTCTCAGTCTGTTTCTTTCTCTCGACTCTCTTCTCTTCAGTTCGTCTTCTATCCTTACTTAACCCAGTAACCTGGTTTTTGTCTCTCTTGACTTGGCCCACTTGAGCCCAAACCACCTGATCTCGACTCTGTGTTTCACCTTTGCCGACTCTCTCTTTCTCTCTCGATCACGTCTCGCTCAATATAAGAAATTTTCCCTTTAATTCGTCATATTTAAATTAGGATTTCGATTTGAGATTTTGAAATGGGGATTAGAGTTCCGATTTGAGTTTCGATTTTGATTTGAGATTAGAAGATTGTTGAGGTCAGACCTTTCCTGTAATGGTTGAGGGGATTGTTGAGGTTTGTACTGTAATGGTGTACTCGTGCAATTGCAGCAATTTTTTCCTTTCTATAGGAAATTTTGAATTGATGTGATCGTAGTAAGATACAAACTTTTTCATTAAACTGATGTAATCCTAATAATCACAAGTACTTTTGCTCAGGAAATGTAGAGGAATAGAGCACATGAGCATAGGCCCATAGCTTAACATTTGGGGCTGAAAAAGTTTGGGCAAAATTGGTTTTGTTGGTCTTGAAATCTGAAGCCCAAAAAATGTGACCAGAAGGCCCATTCTCGAGCCCGAACCAAAAAGCTGAAACTATATCGATATTACCGAATTTCGAGAAAATCGAAATATTGGTTTGGTTTCTGTTTTTCGCCCTCTTTTAGGTACCGTTTGGTACGCTGACAGGACGGGATGGGACGGGACAGAACGGGACGGGACGGGATAGGACGGAACGGATGATGTAAATGTTGAAAAAAATAAGGGGAAATTTTGTCTTAAAATGTTATAAATTTGTGTTCCACGGATGTGGAACGGGTCGTTCCAGAGGGGAGAGGTGGAACGAAAAATCAGCCAAATTTCGTCCTATGGGACAACCCGTTCCACAGTTTTTTGGCGTACCAAACGCGGGACGGAACGCCTCGTCCCGTTCCGTCCCGTCCCGTCCCATGTACCAAATGCAACGAACAATTTCGGTTCAGTTTTTGAACCAACCATTTCTGTTCGCTATCCTAAACCAAACCACCCCTAATTACAAGTAGTATATATTCACACTGCCATTTTCTCTTTGTCGATTTGATTTATTAAATATATAAAAAGACTATAAAAAAAGGAGTATGTGGAAGATAAAAGTTAATGAGGAAATCACCTCTTAATCATTAGTCTACGACGCTTGCAAGTGTATTCTCTATAAGTGATAAATGTGCGATTTAGAATTAGTACTTGATGTTAATCTTTGAACTTTCTTATTTAGGAGAAGTTTTTTCGAGTATCCAATATTTAAGCAGTACTCCATGTGTTATAAAATAAGGACACAAAAAAAATATCATCTGCTTCACTTGTATTATGGCATGCAGAATATTGCTTAAATACCCTATACTTAAAAAATGATAATGCTAGGAAGACCAAATTTTTAAACCCAATTTACAAACCAAATGATGTCGCTAATAGAAAATAAGCACGTTAATCACATATATGTGTTTGAGTAATTAATTTTTTAATCACTGATTAAACATGTGTTCATCTGTGATTGGCTAACAGCAGGAAGAACTGTTGATTTTTCAGTAGCCTGCTTCTGTCCATCTCGAATTATATTGATTTTTCAGCAACCAAATACCGTCCATCTCGAAATTATGTGGTGCAAGTGCAAGTCGTTTGGACATAAATTTGAGTGGGACGTTTATGGATAAAACCTAAGTTTTTGGTCCAAATGATCTCCAAAGGATGTATTTGGGAGGTGGGAAAAACAGGAATTTGGGTTTGAGTGTATATTTGGATCTTGCATCCACGCCGAATGGACAAGAAATGCCAGTGGGCCGAGGGGGACAACAAGTAGCAGCGGCGCATGAACGGGGAGTGGCGGGCCCGCTAGTCAGAAGAAACAGAATAGAAAGATTCAGTGCGGGCAAGCCCAGTTTCTACGGCTGAGATGCTCGAGCCGTTGTCATTCATTGGTTATCGCACCTCCTGAATTATGATCCAATGATGCGCATCTAGCTGCATCTTTTTTTAATCAAATGACTCAATCCAATTTAATCAATTTTAACGGTAATAAAAAAGATCAAACGGCCCAAATTTAAATCTAATAGTCAAAATAATATTACTAAGTAATCCAAATTAGATCCAACACCAAAACTCTATAAATACCAGTTCATTTTTCACCTATTCATAAAGAACTCAAAATTATAAACAATTTTTACATCAAAATGTTCATAAAAAAAAAAGATTATACAAAAATTAATTCCAAAATTGCTAGCAAAAAATAAAATTGAAAGAAATATAAAAATTTAACAAATTATAAAGTTGAGCATGGAAAACTCATAAAATAACAAGGGATAAAAAGCTTGACTTGGCCAATTCTAGGTCAATAACTAGTACCAAAAACAAAATGTAAAAGGCGTTTAGACATCGCATTATATATAATATAAGTAGTTATATTAATCTTTAAACTTTGTAAGTTGAATGTTCAGTATTCAAGCAGTTACTCTACAATTATAAAATATGTAGAAAGACAAGAAAAATATATTATTCCTCTATTTATATTATGACAGAAGATCACTTATTCAGTTATTGAACAACATTCACTAGGAATGAATGAGTTGGGTTTGGAAGATTCAAAGTATGATATTGATAGGCTTCCATTTTCTGGTCCAATCATGCGTTTATTTTCTTCCATGCTATAGCAGACATAGGCATTAGTGATCACTTTAGACAATTCGACATTGAAAACCTCATACATAATAAAAAAGAAGATATTTCGTTTTGCATAATTTTGTCAGTATGTGATTTTGACAGTTTTATTTGGACGTATTTCAAATTTTTCCTTTGACCTATTTCAAAATTTTTCCTTATATTATTACCTCGAAATTATGTGCAAGTCGTATCCAATATAAATTTGCGTGGGGGCGTTTATGGATGACTAAATCGGCATGCAGAAAGCTTGACCTAACCATAACATGCATTATCAGTTCCACGTCAAATAAGTATTAATAAAAATAAAACGCAATTAGATATGTGGTGTACTTCGCATTATATATACTTGAAGATGAGCACATATTTTGTGTATGAATAATTTTTTTTGTTTTTTGTTTTTGATTAAGGAGTGTGATTAGTTTTTAAATTTTTTAAAAAGAGTATGAAACAATGATGATGAGATCTCTTAATAAGGGCATATTTCTTGATCGATGAGGTGGCATAATTATGACGTTAGAATTCAAGAACCGATAATGCTTACATCACGTGTGTGATGATAGCGATACTACATAACCTATGCTTTGATACCAAACTGACATACCCCGACCCATATTGTCTACCTGGACACCCAAATCGCGATGTGTTGGCCGACACCTGGAAGGTGACGAAGCCATAAAGTGTAGTGATGTGGAAAATGTGAATAAATTAAAACCTAAAAGTGGTTAATTTAGAGTGCGCATGTGAGCGGGATTGAACCCATATCACACAAGTGATGTCAGAGTATAGATAAATAGAAGTAAAAGAAGAGTAAGAACATTTATACCGAAAGGAGAAGTCTCCTACCTAATAGCTTTTGCCAACAATCCTCGTCGTCATGAAACCTCTACCACTAAAATCCTGGAGGGGCAAAAAAAAAAAAAAGGGTGAGTAGGCTTGAAAAATAAAGTTTTGTAAAACCTTTTTGACAAGTGTAACCCCTCGCTGTAAAACAAGTATATGGTTTCTCAAAATAAATATAATATTAGTACGTAATACGGTACCCTGCAACAAAAGTGAGTGAAAAGATGTATGGCACACCAAGAAGATATCTCAACATTAAATCTCAAATCATTATCACAAGAAAACAATGCTCATTAATTTATGTAGGCACACAAGTCCACTGTAGAGGTATTCAGACAATGGAATAGGTTGGGTATAGGTTTTACATTCTAGTACTACATCACGTGAGCTGCGCTAGTCGCATCACACACGAGTCCAACACATCAAACGAAAAGACAGGCTGTCACCTAACTCTAGATCCAAAGTGAATGCAAAAGGTGCATGTGAACTACACGTGAAGCTGGTTCTTGGTGCAAGACAGTTGAAATAACTAAGTGACACCGTGCAAACATGTAATAATGAGCAGGTAAAAGGCAAGGATGTCATGCCACAAGTTTATGCTCACAAATAATAAAAACATAAAGTGTACTGAAAGTCTATTTGTAAACCTAAACATGGTCTGTCACATCATAGTATATAAAAGCAGTTGTTGGGAAAATCTCTCTCACACACACACACACACACACACACACATATATATATATATATATATATACACGTAAAAACAAAAAGATTCACTCACAAATACTTGCAATGTCATATCCATTCGGGCTGGGAAAGCCGGAGTCTCCGATAGTAATCGCACCTAAACATAATATTGATACATATTAGTAAAACTCAACTTAAACGACTAAATTTGGGAACCTGGAGTAAGGATTTGGAATTAGAGCGTCGAAATACACTAAGAGGGATCTTGGGCAAATTTTGTAAAAAGTCAACGGTCAACTCTAAAAAGTCAACAAGACGTCCCAACGGTCAACTACGTTAAAACTTTGAAATTTCTCTAAGTGGATGTAAAAAACGGACTCAGGGCGTTGCAAGTAGCCTATAAGGATTTCTAAGAAAATTTCAAAAAGGTCAACACAAGGAATATTCCAGAATCTATTTGGAATTTGGGCCGGTCCAGATCCCAGGTTCGGATTCGGGTTTGGGCTTGTTACAGGTTGTGGGCCCGTTTCAGTTTTTTTTTTGGGAACCGGGTCCGGTTGACCCGTTTAGACTCTTGGGTCGGCCCAAAGGTTTGGGAAATTTAGCTAGGAAACTTCCCCGACTTCATTTAGGCTCAAATCTTAACCATTTTTCACACTCTACCTACCAAAAGGAAACTTAAGAGAAAATGAAGAGAAATATACCGACATGAGACGTGGTCGTGGCCGAAAAATGGCTCGAAGTATCTCCGTCGGAAAATAAGAGGAAAAACCCCCGAGGTATTTCCTGCATCAAAACATCACCAACTCGCACAAATGATCCAGAGAACAACCTAAAACGATGATAATGATGTGATTTGAGGGTGTGGTGTCCCTAGCTCGTCGAAAAAGTTCACAGCTTGCCGGAGTTTCCCCTCGAGTTTGCACCGAGTTTCGTGCCACGTCGGTCTCTGTTCGAGTCCAACATTTCTTTCTGAAATTCTAGGACTCAATGAGGGGCAAGAGGAAGAGAGGTGGAGGTTTGGATGAAGTTCACCAGATGAGGTGGCAAGGTGTGTTGAGGTCTCGGGTTGCCAAGGATGAGAGAGGGATGGGTTGTACAGGAAAAGGGAATGAGGAGCTGAGGTGGTTTATAGGAGTCGCAAAGGCGAGGTGGTGGTGGTGTTCTTAGGGAGTGAAGGTGAGTGAAGAGATGAATGAAGAGGGATGATAAAATACAATAAATTTGGAGACGAGATGTCACACCGAAAGCAGACATGAAAGCGGAGCCAATTACTATGACGAAGTAAGTGTTTTCACAAGTTATTTTAAATATTTAATTATATTACACTTAATTTCATAAATTAATTTCTTTTAATTTTTGTACTTATATTTTCTAGGTACACCAAGTGGAGAAATTGTATATAGAGGACAACTCGAAACCCTCATCACGGTTGTTGGAAAATTTGTAAAGGGTGGGTGTTATTTCAAGATCCACCTCAAGAAAGATTTGGTCCTACACCGATGTTCGGAAATGTTTCCTCAAATGAAGTTGGAGATGAACAAGGAACTCCTATCATTCAAGAAACAAGGGTAGAAAATCAGTCTTCGGGCGAATCTTCCATACCTAGTGCTAAGGGACGAAACAAGGCCTAAAAATTGAAGGAAAAGGGCAAGGCAAATGATGATTTAGCTTTTCGAGAGAAATGACGTCCTCATTGAGATTAATGGTGGAGAAAAATGCCCTTGTTGCGGAAAAAAGGAACCGTAGGCACGAAGAACGAGCAAAACAAATACAAGAAAAGATAGATGATAGGAACATGCAAAGGAACACTTCGAATTACACTCCAATGAGTACGGCATATTTTGATAGGAAAAAGAGAGAAATTATGGCCCGACGGGAGTTGTTTACATCCGACTATACTCCTACAATGGCGGATGAAGATGATGATTATAGTCTTTAAATTGAAGTTGTAATAGTCTATTTAAGTTGTAGTTTTACAATTTAAGTTGTAGTTTTAAAATTTAAGTTGTTGAATCTTTAAATTAAAGTTGTTGTAGTTTTTAATATTTACTTAGTACTCTTTAAATTAAATAACATTAAATAACACAATCTCCACCTTAGTACTACTTGGGAGAGTTATTCAAACTTAAACAACATGAAACAAAATTTTTTAACAACATAAAACTTAAACGCCTACACCATGGTTCTTTTGGCTCAAAGATGTGCAACAAGTTCCTGTTATATGTACTTGTTTGTGGCATGCGAACATATCATCCTATGACGCCTCATTTGAAGAGATATTACCAGTTCTTTTATCCAAAGGCAAATAAGGCCCATTATATATTTTCGCACTAGCCCTCCCTGACATATTTGGATCATCTTGGTCGTCATCAGACTCTCCATTAATATAGCCATCTCACTCATCCTCCACAATCATGTTGTGTAATATGATGCACAACATCATGATGGAGTTCAATTTATCTCGACTCCACCCTCTTGCCTCTTCCTTAATGAACTTCCACCGTGCTTGTAGAATACTGAAAGCTCTCTCAATATTTTTCCGGTATGCCTCTTGGTGTAAGGTAAACCACCTTTAGGTGTCATCCATAGGGTTTGCAATTGCTTGGACAAGTGTCGCCCACTTTGATATATGTCATCTGCCAAAGTAATACCCTATATTGCAATGACGCCCGTTGATGTAGTAGTCAAGTTGAAGTGATTTAGTCTCCATCAGGTTCTTAAAGAGGGTGAAAGCCCGGGTACTGTAATGTCATTTTGGGATCTGGGACTCCAAAGAAAGCATGCCAGATCCATGTGTCAAATGAGGCAATCGCCTGTAATACAATAGTTGGCTTTCTTGATCTTTCGCTGAATCCTTATTGCCATCCGATGAGACAGTTCTCCACTGCCAATGTATGCAATCTAATGACCATATCATGCTCAGAAAGCCACGGTCTTCAGCTTTGCGAAGTAGCCGAGCTAGATCTGCTGGATTGAAGGTACTCCTCTTTGTAAATCTGAACAACTGTGTGACAGAATTTAGCAAGATTATCAAGGCATGTAGACTCAGACATACCATATGTATCATCCATCGCATTGGCTGGGGAGGCATAGGCCAGCATTCAGAGTGCAATAATAACCTTTTGATGAGGTGAGAAACCAAGGCAGCCTGCTGTATCCATCTTCTATTGAAAGTATGGATTGACATGATGGACATTATGAAGTAAACGCTTGAAGACTGACGCCTCATCCGGAAGCGACGTTTGAAACCTCTTCTGTGTACACAGAGTTGGAATTGAAGTAGTTGTTCATCAGAGTCTCACTCTCCATCTCTCTAATTTGTGGTTTGTAAGAGTGACCAGTAACAGAGCCGCCCCATTGAGGTTTTTCTTCAGTTTCCTCACATGCCATGACCCCATCCATTATTGCCATATATGTGTTGTGCATGCTTCATCTTCTTCATCGAACTCCTCATCTTCTTGTCTCATATGCACCCATTTATCTTCCAATTCGGAATTGGATAAGGACCCCCCGTTGGAATGCGAAGAGGATATAAAGTTAGAATTCATTGCAAACTTGAATTGAAAGAGATATTAGAGAGGGCAAAGATGAAGGTGTGTGAATTCTACCCCAATACCCATCCAATTTATAAACATTGGAAGCTGAAGATAAGAAGTGACACGTAAATAAGAATCCTATCTAAAATTTGCACAACCAATTACATCTTAACACGTGGCACTGGAAATCCTATCCGAAAAATTTTTAAGATTACATAAAGATAAGAAATCTGGAGAGTTACTCACTTTAGCGACACGTATCACTCGAAATCCTATCCGAAAAATTATTGAGATTACATAAAGATAAGAAATCTGGAGAGTTACTCACGTTAGCGATACATGTCACTCGAAATCCTATCAAAAAATTATTGAGATTATATAAAGATAAAAAATCCGGAGGCTTATTCATTTGGCGACAAGTGGCACTCAAAATATGTCCGAAAACCTTATTTTAATATGGCAGTTTAATTTATATAACCATATTAATTCAATTAAAATAATAAATTATGTTTGGCCTATGACTATTTGGCTCCCTCGGTTAGAGATGATTTTTTTTGTCAAAGGGCTATGTTTGGCCTATGACCCTTTGGCCCCCTGGGTTAGAGATGGTATAAAATATGGCCTGCCATTGTTCATTAAAATATTAATTTCTTACTGGGCTATAGGGCTAAAAGGAACCTTTTGGTCCTCCTTCGGTTGGAGATGGCCTAATAGGTGACTCAAAAATAACCCTATTAGTTCTTGTGTTGACCTGAACCCCTTATTTTCGTGTTGTATAACACTAGTCGTGTAAAAAATTGTCAGATCTAGCTTTAATGAAAATGGCGTGAATTAAGTTTTGTTTAACCAAAAATTATTTTATAATTTTATTTAATGTAACGGATTTGAAATTTAATGAAAATGACAAAATAAAATATAATAAAGACAAAAATTAAAGCTTCGGGAAACCAACACAGATTAGGATTTTCTCCCCTTATAGTCTCCTTCCTCTTCACTCCCTTCCTATTTGAATGGTTACGTTTAAGCCACGTTAAACGTTTGTGTTAATTTTTTAATAGCTATAAGAAGATAAAAAATAATTTGTGAAAGGAGGGGAGGAAAAATGATGAGAATTGGAAGAAAGAGAATCATCCTTCAACAGGCACATGTACAAAACAAAAAATTGGTTGCTCCTGACAGACTCCCTATTCCGTCAGTCTGATTCCGTCAGAACTTGTCATAACAATAAGATCCTGCAAAGTTATTTAAGGCTTTATAGAAAATCTATATGCAGCCTAAACTAAGCTCGACTTCTTCGAGTTAGAAAATGGAACTTTCCCCGTACGCTTTGAGTGAAAAGTTTGTTGGGGCCACATGCTGAGAAGATTTTTTTTTTTATTTTTTATGAATTTTCTACCACTTAATATATTTTTAGCATAATTTTTGTATCAATGTTTTAAAATATTGTACAAGAAAATGATACGGTGGAAAGTCATGAAAAAGTTCTTTAGCATTTCTCTTAAAAATTTTGTTTGGTTGTGTCTACATCTATATGGTGCATGTTAGGGCAGGGCACGGGCTGTGCTGAGTAAGGAAATTTCAAAATCTGGAACCAAACCTAACCCGACCCAGTTTGGACAGGGTACACCGGTCCTTTTTTTTTTTTGGAGTATAGATTGAACAAGCTCTCCTCCAACTTCCTCTCCGGTCCATCCCCTCCAACCTCCAGTACCTCGTCAACCTCGCCGTTCTCAACCTCTCCTTCAACCAATTACCTGATCTCATTCCGCTGCAGCTCATCAACTTCTTTGAGCCTGAGCCGTGTGTCACCAAATTTACCGCGAGATCGAAATCTTCCGCAATGTCGATAACCTTAACGTCGTCAACGATCACACAGTTGGGGATCTTGACCACAAGGTTACCGACTCGCAGCTGTACGATCTGTTCAACCAGGTCGGTCAAGTTGTGTTGATGAGGGTCTACAGGGACTTTAGCACTCGCCGATCTCTCAGCTATGGTTACGTCAACCATAGCGGTCCTCAGGATGCTGCGAGAGTACTAGAAGTTCTGAACTTCACTCCAATGAATAACAAATCAATTAGCATTATGTATTCGCACCGGGACCATAATATTATAAAGAGTGGAACTGGAAACATATTTATCAAGAATCTGGACAAGGTAATTGACCATAAAGCATTGCAGTTTTTTTGGTTCTGGCAGGTTGCAACATAGGTTTTTTTTTTGGTCTCAAAACAACCAATACACAACAAACAAGAGCCACGAGAACAAAGAAAGCTACCCCGAGGCAAGTACACAAGGTAGACACACCATTAACGAACCAGTGTAAGGGGATGCCAAATAAAGACACTTTTACTGAGTAAAAGAGTCACCCCACACACCGACACACGAGCTAATGTGGGCAGGGAAGGCCGTCATTCCTGAGAACACGAACTAACAAAGATGGGGGATTGACCTCCCACACAATATCGCACATCTCCGTAAAGTCAGCGGATGCAATAGCATCAACGGTCATGTTAGCTGATCTTGGAATCCAAGACCAGCGACAGTCCTGGAAAGCCCCGCTCAGAAGACGAACCGTAGCCAAAACAGGAAAAGCTTCCCAACTGCCATTTTCAAGAGAACCCCTGAGAGCCGAAATAGAAGCAAGAGAGTCGGACTTTAGAATGATCGAATTGAACCCAAGAGAGATACCCAGCTCACACCCCTTAAGTAGCGCCACTGCCTCCGCCACCAAAGCACTAGGAGCCTGAATGGGGTACCTCGCACCAGCTAAGAACCGTCCCACATCATCCCTAATCACAACTCCCGCAAACCCCTTCTACGTCCCCTTAGACCAGCTAGCATCCACATTTATTTTTGAGAAAAGAGAAGGAGGAGGACTCCAGAAAGCAGGCCGATTTCCCCCCTCCCTTTCCAACGAGCTATTAGGGATCGGGACACTAGTAGCATTCAAGAAGGAATCCATAGCAGAGGTTTTTTTTTTTAAGGTAGAAGCTTTGAGAGCGAAGGTCCCTTTATTTGTGAACAAGTTGGAACCAGCTCAAACTTAAAATTTCAAACACCCGGCCCGCCCCACCCTATTTCTCTTTTTAAAAATAGGAACCGGCCCGTACTCGCATTACCCCTCCCAACCCACGGTTCATATACCCGTTTGCCCACCCCTAGTGCATGTGATGTAATGAGTGAAAAATGTCTAATCATTTAATTTCTCGTCAATGCTTCTAGCACACAAATAACTCAAAAAAATGTCTCGAGTAAGTAAATCTAAAAACATGGGAGATTAGGTCGGATTTGGATTCCAACTGGATCCAAATTATGAAGATTCTAGGAATCCTTATATTCCAATCGTTTATTGTACATCGTGAGGTCATAAATTATTTTAAATTATTTTATTAATATTAAACATAAATAGTATCTAACAAAAACTGATTGTATGATATACTATGAAAGATTAAAATGTAAGAATCCTTAAGATCCTCACAAAGAGGTTCCTCGAGGGATTAATTCTACCATGAATGAATCATTTTGGTTTTAATAATGTTGCTTTTGCTAAACTTGGATGGAAGATAATTACTAAGACAGAAACTACTGAATCCAAGATTACTATTTACTCCCAATTATTTTAAAAAATTATTCTTTCTTCCAATTGTTAAACTTAAAATCATCAACGTGGAAAGGTTTCCTTGAAAATGGATGCATCCTACTTAAAGCAATCAGATGGATAGAATATTTTTTTTAAAACAAATAATATTATTTAAATTAAAAGGGTTGGAGAGTGAGTTACAGTTTATAACAGGCTAGTGATTGATTCAAACTCGCATTTGGCGAAAATCGAACCTAAAACCTTTTATTTATAAATAAAATCAAATACCACTAGATTGTAGTACTAAGTGTCCAATCAGATTGATAGTAAGAAATGGTCCTTATATCAAAATTTTGGACCTTCAGATGGGTAATTTCCATTTCCTTGTGTTGATCAAAATATTAGCAGGTGCTTGGAATAAGATCAAATTAAAGGAATTGAGTTTTTCCATTAGACATTTTACATTTCGAAAATGAATCATCTTCGGATCTCTTCCACTAAATCTTCCTCATTAACTAATTCGGACATTTGAAATTTGATTAAACGGTTAAAAACAGAGGCCCACTTTATAAGTTATAATAATTTAACAGTTGGATCAAATTTCAAGGGTCCGGATTGATTGATAGGGAGGATTTGGTGGAAGGGATCCGGAGAGGGTCCATTTCCTTACATTCCATCGTTGCAATCAATACATCTATAATAAATATTGAACACCGCTTTGTTTGGGTCTTCTTCTAACAAACACAGATTATTTCTAGAACTGAATACTGATTATTCTTTAAACTGAACACTAGTATTACACTACTTTTTAAACTGAACACTGATTATTTCTAGAACTAAACATTGACTATTTCGAAAATTGAACAGTGACTCTTTCTTAATCTGAATATTAATATTATCATTATTTTTTTAAACTGAACACTGACTATTTCAAAAAAAATTAAACACTGGTAGTATTACTACTATTTTAAATTGAACACTGATTATTTCTAAAATTGAACACATGTAGTATCACTATTTCTTAAATTGAACACCGATACTATTAATATTTCTTAAACTAAACAATGACCATGTCAAAAAATTATGCACTGGTACTCTTACTATTTCTTGAACTGAACACTTATACTATTATTATTTTAAACTGAATGCTGATTTATTTCTAAAATTGAACACGTATACTATCATTATTTCTTAAACTAAACACTGATTATTTCTTACACTGAACAATGCTACTATAAGCACATATTTGTATTTACACGTGGCAATTAAACTAAAAAACTAGGCAACTTGAAATAAATAAGACAAACACAAGTTTGATAATACTAAAATCAATAAAACCTAACTTAGCATTTCTCTTGCATACTTATCACTTTGGTACCGTAATAACAAAAAGAAATTTCCGTAATTGAGAAATGCAAAAGAGACTTTCTTAAAAGTCTATAGACTCTTCCCTAGACCCGGCAGTTTCTAACACGACACGGTGACATGATACGAAAATGATACGAAAATAACGGGTTTTGGGTCAACACGATAACTTATCGGATCATTATCGGGTGACCCGTTTCGACCCGTTCAGAACAAAAATATTTTGATAATTTTAAAGTTTAGGGTTAATCTCTGTTTACTACCCTAAAGTTTCATGGTTTTCAACATTTAGTACATCAAGTTTTTTTTTGTCCTAGAGTCATACCTAATGTGTTTATTTTGGGACAGTCTCATACATCCGTTAGTCAAACTGTTAATTCTCCCGTTAAGTGATGACGTGCGTCTATGTGGACAATGACTGGACGTCACGTGTCATTAAAAATATTAAAATAATTAATTAAATAAAAATTAAGAATTTTTTTTTTATGCTTCTTCTTCTTTCTTCTTCCTTCTTCCTCTGGGTTGCCCAGATTCCCTTTTTTTTTCCTTTTTTTTTTCTCTTCTTCTTCCTTCTTCCCAACCTGCCTTTCCTACCTCATCCTCCGGCCACCTCTTCTTCCAATTCCCACCTCACACTACTAAAATCGTTTTCGCTCGCAAAAGCTTCAGCTTCCCACTTTTCCTTCTCTCTGTCCTCTCTCTTTCTATGAAATGAAGAACCAGACTCACTCTCGCTATTACTCACACTCTTCTCCTTCTTCAACAACCCCCAGCACTCTCCACTCTCTCTAGCCCTCTTCTTTCTATCTTCTCACTCCTCGCAACCCATTTCCTTTGATTCCACAAAAACCCACCTGCCGCACGACTTTCTCGGTCGAGGAAACAAGGCTTCTTCTCTGCTCACAAGGACACTCCCATCGTCAGTCTTTCTCTCACTTTCTCTCTCTAGCTTTGGGCCATTTTTTTTCCTGAACTTCGTTTCTTCTGAGATGGCAACTGCAAAATAACAACAAAATAAGTTTGGGGTTGCATTTGATTTTACGAAATAAAATTGGTTTCATGCATTTTGATTTTGCTTCGGACTGCGACAAAGATTATATGAGTTGGGCTTTGGGTTTTGGATTTATTTTACAAAAATGGTTGGATTCTTTTTGCCTTTTTCTCCCAAAAAAAAAAAAAAAAAGTTTGGTTCATTCTTTGCAATGGGTATGATTTGTTTCAAACTAAAAAAATTCAAACAAAATTCAATTACCCAACAACTTCTGCAAATCATAAACTCAAAATTGGGCATGTGGGAGGACAAAACTCGTGAGCTTGTTCACTTTGTGAACCTTCTCGTTGCAAGCCCAGCACACAGTGGGAGGACATAAATCATAAACTCAAAACTGGACCCTTGCAGCGATTTGACGAGGGGGAAGGCTAATTGGATGCTCACGGTGGTGATTTGATGAGGTGGGTCTGGCTAATCTGGAAGAAGAGGTGGCCGGAGGGTGAGGTAAGAGAGGAAGGTTGGGTGGGACGCGGAGGAAAGAAGGGAGGAGGGGACTGGGGACGGATGGGTGGATCGAACTTCCTCTGGGAGGAAGACGAATAACAAAAGGGGTTTTTTTTTTTTGGATAAAAGAATGTTTTTTTTAATTTTTAATTTCCACGCGGACCCCTTAATGACACGTGGTGTCCAGTCATCACCACATCATCAGTTAATGGAAGACTTAACAGCCAGACTAACAGATGTATGAGACTGTCCCAAAATTAACACTTTAGATATGACTCTGGGACGAAAAAAACTTCATGTACCAAATGTTGAAAACCACGAAACTTGAGGGTAGTAAATTGATATTTACCCTAAAGTTTAATTACTAAAATATTTATTATAAAATACAATAACCATATTAATATATACAATATATTCTATATTAAATATATAGTTTTGTATTATTATTATATATAAGTTAAAAAAAAAGTTTTAGTCATTATTTATTTTTATTATGAGAGTTCCTTATTATATCATTACTAGGATAAATTTTACTAAACATGTTGTTGTTCACAATTAAAATAAACTAGTATAATATTTGTATAGGCAAGAATTAAGAAGACATACATACAAGTACGAAAAATGTGAAAGAATATATAAACACTCGTGATTCATCATTATTTCTCCACGAGTAGATAATGGTTACACTTACATTATCGTTTAGATTTTTAAAATCCTCCAAACCCTCATGAATAATGTTTTTTATTTGAGGGAAAAATTAATAAAATTAATAAAAATTATTGTAGAAGTGTAAAAAATGTAAAATAAATATACAATCACTCATAGTGACAAACTTTACAACTTTCATGAAGAGGTCAGCTTCGAAATCCAACACTATAATCCGTAAACCTTAAATTTATATTTAACCGTCGATTGTCATTTACGCTTTATTCTTTTTACTGAATTTTATTTTTAAAATTTTTCTTTTTGAAAACATGATCAACTGGCGGATGTAAGAAGATGAACGGTTCAGATCTTTGATATCACGTTTCAATATTTACGGTTAACTGAAATATGAGTCGATGTCATATAGTTTGTAGAAACTTTATAAACATCAGGCAATATTTTCACTAACCGTAAAACTCTGAATATAATATCAACGATCCAAACCATTCATCTTCCTGCATCCTCTAATAGATCATGTTTTCAAAAAAGAAAATCTGAAAAAAAAAACAAAATTTGATGAGAACAATGAAGCGTAAATGTAAACAACAATCAACGGTTAAATATAAATTTGTACCTTTACATGACAAAAAAGAAATGAGAGAAACATTGAATATTTGATATTACAGCAAGGAGATTGATTTATTAATATATAAAAGACTACAAAATGCAAAGACAGACACTGAATATTTGATATTACAACAAGGAAATTGATTTATTAATATATAAAAGACTACAAAATGCAGGAGCATGTAAAAGAGATAAGCGAATGCGAAAATCACCTCTTAATAAGTAAACTACCAAGTTTGTAAGTATGTTTTCTATAAGTGAGAGATGTGCGACTCAAAATTAGTATATGATATTAATCTTCAAACTTTATAAGTAGAGTGTCAAGTATTGAGTAAATTGTAGCTATGGTCCTTGAACTTTAACTCAATTAGAGCAATGATCTTTTAACTAAAAATCCATTACCATTGGTCCCTCAACTCATCAAAACGTGCAGCTATGGTCCCTCAACTAAAAATCCATTACCATTGGTCTCTCAATTTTAATTTAACTAGAGAAATGGTCCCTTAACTTTAACTCAATTGTAGCAATGGTCCTTCCAACATAACTCGTTTTGACAAAATTTTTGACCTAGTTGACGAAAATGATTATAATTACACACTTTGATGAGATGAGGGACCCTAATTATATAAATGGTTATTCCAACATAACTTATTTTGACTAAATTAATGAAAAGAATTATAACTACACATTTTGATAAGTTGAGGGACCAATGATAATAGATTTTTAGTTGAGAGACCATTGCTCCAATTTGATTAAAATTGAGGGATCATTGCTACAATTTACTCTCAAGTATTCAAACAGTTACTTCAAAATAAAATAAGTAAAAGGACAACAAAAATATATCTTTTTTTTTTTTTACTTGTATTATGATCTATGGAATACTGCTTGAATAAGTTGTTGAACATTATTAATTAGGAATGAGTTAGTTGGTTTTGGAAGATGCAGGAAAATGATCATCTTCAGATCCCTTTCTCCTAATCTACTAAGTAAGTTTAGAAATTTGGATCATTGAAATTTGAATCATTGAAATTTGATTCAATGGCTACAAACAAGGACTCATTTTAAAAGTTATTATAACTTTAGTCGTTGAATCAAATTTTAATTGCTCAGATATCAAAATTTGATGGATTAATACTAAATATTTCGGAAGATTATTTCGGAAGATTATTTCGGAAGATTATTTCGGAAGATTCCTTTCCGAAGACGCAAAGTATGACATTGACATAGTGATCACTTTAGATAATTCCACATTGAAAACCTCATACTGACATTTTCTGGTCCAATCAGACTGTTATTTCCTTCCATGCTATAGCAGACATTGACATTGTGATCACTTTAGATATTTCGACATTGAAAACCTCATGTATAATAACAAAGAAGATATTTCGTCTTGCATAATTTCGTCAGCAGGTGAGTCCGACAATTTTATTTTAATATCTCGAAATTATGTGCAAGTCGTTTCAGTATAAATTTGAGTGGGGGCGTTTATGGATGACTAAATGAGAAACGGATCTGTTTCGAGATCCATTTTATCAAATTCATCTAATTATTTAATTCGAATTCTTAAAATTTAATCAAATAGTTAAAGTTATTATACATTTTAAAAGAGCCTCCTGTTTGTAGCTGTTAGATCAAATTTTAAAGATCCAGATTGATTGATTGGGTGGATTTGGTGGAAGGAATCCTTTTAGACTAAATGGGCATGCACAAATCTTGTCCTACCCATAAAATGCATAATCAGTTCCATGTCAAATAAGTATAAATAAAAATAAAACGCGTTTTGTTATAAATAGGCGAAACTTAGAGAGATACCATTTGCTAAGGACATGAGTGAAGCAGGTGCTAAATATCACACTGTAACTATAACACAAAAGTATTGAAGAAGAGGTGAGAGATACTGATATTATTTCTCTTCTTTCTTTCTTTCTTTTCGCAGTGTACCTTTCGATAGCACACGAAGTCCTGTATTTATAGAGCAATTCTTGTAACTACAACCATCAAAATACAATGATGATACTTTTGAAATGATCAAACACTATTTATAAGTCTTTATTCCTTGAGTGGGCATTCATCCACTAATTCTACAACACTCCCCCTTGGATGCCCACATATCAACATTAGTTGCCTAATTAAAACCTTGCTTGGAAAAACCCAGTGGGAAAAAACCATTAGTGAAGAAAAAAGAGTACAACTTTACCTGGATTGTTGATATAGTGTTAAGTATGCTTATGTTGCCTCGTTAAAACATTGATAGGAAAAACCCAGTGGAAAAATCTTAGTCGAAGGAAAAAGAGTACGACAAGTAGGTATCATGGATGCTCCCCCTGATATGTATCTCCCCCTGATTCCGCATTCTCCAAATTTAGCTGATTGGTAAGTCGACATAACCCGATACTCTGCACTAGCTTCTAAAATGTGCACTTTGGTAGAGATTTGGTGAACAGGTCTGCTAGATTTTCATTGGAACAGATTTGTCTGACTTCAATAACTTTAGCCTTCTGAAACTCATGCGCACTGAAAAACTTTGGAGATATTTGTTTCGTCTTATCGCCGTTGATGAATCCTTCCTTCATTTGGGCAACACAGGCTGCATTATCTTCGTGTATGACAGTTGGATTGTTTGTCTTTGAAGTTAGACCACATGAATTCAGGATATGATGGATCATTGATCTTAACCAAGAACATTCACGACTTGCTTCATGTAAAGCAAGTATTTCTGAGTGATTAGAAGATGGAGCAACTAGTGTTTGCTTTGTTGAGCGCCATGAGATTGCTGTATCTCCATTAGTGAATACATATCCAGTTTGTGAGCGGGCTTTATGCGGATCAGAGAGGAAACCAGCATCTGCATATCTAGCAAGGATCTGGTCATTTGTAGATTTCTCTGAGTAGAAGAAACCCATGTCTGTTGTCCCACGAAGGTATTGCAAAACATCTTTGACTCATTTCCAATGACAAATTGTTGGAGCAGAACTATACCTTGCTAACAAGTTAACTGAAAAAGCTATATCTGGTCTAGTACATTGTGCTAAATACAATAAAGTCCCTATTGCACTCAAATATGGTACTTCTGGACCAAGGACCATTTCATCATCTTCTTTTGGACGGAAGGGATCTTTCTTAATGTCCAAAGAACGAATGACCATTGGCGTGCTGAGTGGATAAGCTTTGTCCATGCCAAATCGCTTCAGGATTTTTCAATGTAGCTGATTGGTGGACCAAAATTCCACTAGCACAATGCTCGATCTGCAGGCCGAGACAATATTTTGTTTTCCTAAGGTCTTTCATTTCAAATTCGCTTTTCAATATTCAGCATTTTTATTGAGCTCTTCAGGAGTTCCAACTAGGTTCATATCATCAACATATACTGCCACTATAGCAAATCCAGAGTTGGATTTCTTAATGAACACACTAGGGCAAATGACATTGTTGATATATCTTTCTTTGATCAAATACTTGATAGAAGCATATTTATGCGACTTAGTTAGCTTGTTTTCGTGCATTTATGTTGATTGTTCTTAGTTAATTTAGTATTTTAAGCCATTTTCGTGTGTTTGTAGTTCCAAAGGGTTAAAGTAGCAAGAAAGTACATTTTGAAGCCTTTTAGAGCAGTTTTGGGCATGTTTTGGATATCATATGCTTGGAGCAATGTAGATGGACGAAATTGAAGACCAAAGCATGCTAGGAATCAGCCAAAGAAAGGAAGAAAAATTAATTCAAGTCAAGGAAGGAAAAGGAATCCAAGAAGAAGAAGGATTGACCAAGTCAAAGTTTCCTAATCCTAATGTGCAAGGGAATCAGCCACAAAGAAGGGATCCTAAATACTTTGGGACACCTAATTCCCACTCCAAGGTGGGTGCCGCACATTCCCCTTCACCTTTGCTCCCTTGCCGCACAAAGTTTCACCTTTCCCTTTTAATTTGGACTCAAATCAGCAAGGAAAGAACATTCCTTTTCCTTGCCGCATATGTGACTCGCATTCCTTTAAATTCCTGACGTTGCCGCACATAACTTACCCTTTTCCTTAGATTTCTGACTTTAATTCCTATTTCCCTTAAGGTTTTGGTTTAATTTATGTTACCTAAATTGTTTCCTAGCCTTAAATTCCCAAACTCTATATATATGCCTCCTTGCCGCACCCTTTGGAGAGCCATTCATTCCCATACACACTTTCAGTCACTTTACATTCTTTGTTGCACCCATCCATCCCTAAACTCCATCCCTTCAGCCAAAACACATCTATACACAACCTTAGTCACCTGTGCCGCAACAAGGTGGAGAAGAAGAAGGCCCTTTGACGTTTCAAGCTTGAAGATTGGATCGTTTTAGGTGTACTTCGTTCTTATTTTCAATGTTTACTTTATTATTCTATGAGTTTGCTGTAACTACGAGTGGCTAAACCCCTACTTAGCAAGAGGGAAGTTCGAAGCCATGAACATGCTTGAGATATGAATTGATTTCTTCCAATTGTGATTTGATAAATTGTGAATCCAATTCAATTAACTGTTTTATTCAAAACTGATTCTTGTATGTTGATTAAGGATGCATACTTAGTTTTCATGCATGAATTTGATGCTAGAATATAAGTGAGTTTCATCTAATCGTTATAAACTTATATTCATGAGTAATGAAGGTCGCTAGTCACAATCGCGTTAATTGAATTCCCGGCAAACGTATCATGCATTCATAGTTACGAATGCCTTGTCAATACTTATGATTTTCATGGAACGTAATGATCTCTAACTGTATCTCTTCTATGCATTCATGTAGGGGACCGTTGGAGAATAATTTGGGTTGTCGCATGCATTCATCCAATTCAATGACATAAGGAAAATCTGAGGGTTAATTAGTGCATCACGGTTGATCTGGGGTGTTGAGGTTCATGGTTTATTGAAAAGCAATTGGAAATCGATTCATGTACAAATGTGTCATATGTGGAGAAGGACCCTCTAGCTAGCCCATCAATCATCCAAGTTCCAAAATCGTTTTCAAACTTGTTTTACTTTTTAAAATCTGTCTTGTCTTTAAATTGCTTGTTTTACTTTCAAATTCGTCCAAACCAAAACCCCCATTTTACTTTCTTGTTTCAAAGTGTTTAAAATCTGTTTTGTTTATGTTTTTAAGTGTTTTAAGTCAAGCTAAACCCAATTTTCGTCCAAAATCATCCCTAGTGTCTAGAATCTGTCCAAAAAGTGTTTTAAGCAGTTTTGAGTGTTTTAAACTTGTTTTGAGTCTTGTGAACCTGTTTTGAGTCCCTTGAGTCTATTCAAACGTTTTTAACTTTGTTTTTATGTTTTTGAGTCAGTTTAGAGTTGATTAGCAATTCCTCCTAATCCCCGGTCCAGAACGATCCCTACTTGCATACTTACTACGATTGACAACAAGAGGGTTTAATTTGAGTGCTTAACTTTTATCACATCAAATTTTGGCACCGTTGCCGGTGATTAGCAACTTTGCTAATCCCCTGTTGTTTCTTTTTGTTTCTTTTTCGTTTGTTTTAGTTTTAGTTACTGACCTTGTTTTGTTTCTTGTTTTTAGGTACTAGTTTATGACTCGAAGTTCTCAAACGATTCGTGAGCACATCCTAGACTTTGACGACGATTTTGAGAGAACTTTGAGAAGGAAGAGAAATCAGCAAGCATCTAATCCACCTAGCCCTGAACCTGAGCTTGAAGAACAAGGAGTAGAGGAGGAATTAGAGCCCACGACACAGGTTTTGGAGGAAGTTCAAGACATGGCAGCGAACAATCGAACCATCAAAGAACTTTCTGCCTCGGGAGTGGACAATGCTGTGCCCCGATGTATACAATACCCCACGACGGCTCAAGGGAAGACATAGGAGTTCGAGTTGAAGTCAAGCTTGTTGCATCACATCCCGAAGTACCATGGGCTGTCCATGGAGGGTCCAAACAAGCACCTAAAGGAGTTTGAAGTGGTTTGTTTGAGCATGACCCCGGTGAATGTTGATGGCAGCATCTTAAAGATGAAGGCTTTTCCCTTTTCTCTCTTGGAAAAAGCTAAAGATTGGTTGTATGAACTAGCACCTGGGACCGTTACTTCATGGGAAAGCATGAAACGGGCATTCTTAGAGAAGTTCTTTCCCACGTCAAGAGTTATCCTTTTAAGGAAGCGAATTACTGGCATCCAACAAAATGAAAGAGAGTATTTCCCGGCCTACTATGAACGTTTCAAGACCTTTGTTGCATCCTGCCCACAACACCAAATGAAGGAGGAGTTGCTCATTCAATACTTCTACGAAGGACTCCTTCCCATTGAACGCCAAATGCTAGATGCCTCAGCGGGTGGTGCATTGGTTGACAAGACTCCGGTGGCTGCCAAGACTCTAATTGCAAACCGAGCTCTCAACGCATAACAATATGAAGGTGTTGGACAGATAGGAGGCTCACGACAACAAAGTGTGAATGAGGTAAGTGCAATTTCTGAAATTTAATCACAATTAGCTAATCTTACCTCTCTTGTGTCTCAGGTTGTAATTGGATCAAAACCACAAGAAAACCAAGTTTGTGGAGTGTGCTCCATCCAAGGGCATGAATCCGAGAAGTGCCCATAGTTGATCGAGAATGGAGGATGGGAATCTGCCAATGCTATATGATTCCAAGGCCAAAACCAAACCAAATACGATCCATACTCGAACACGTACAACCTCGGATGGAGAGAGCATCCTAACATGAAGTGGAGAGAGCCCCAACAATCTGCACAACAAGGGGGATTTCGGCAAAACCCTCCCCCTGGGTTGTTTCCACGGCCCTATGCACCTTAACAACCTCAACCACCTCCGGCCCAACCTAGAACAGGTTCGTCTATGGATAATGATCATCTTGTTCAATTATTAACTAATATGGCGCAGGGTATGCAAACTCAAGCTAAGGAAGTGGAAGAATTGAATAAACAAGTGGGACAAATGGCTGAATTTATGGGGCAATTCAGTAGAGAACAAGGTAAGTTACCTAGTTCAACGAATGTGAATCCAAAGGGAGGATTCGAATCTACCAAAGCCATCACCTTGTGTAGTGGAAAAGAAGTTGGAATTGAGTCCGACACTCCCAAATCTGCCCAGAAAGAGGATGAAAAGCTGCAAGAGGATGAGGGGAGCACTAGCACACCCACGGCAAGGGTGAAACACCCTTTGCCGCAGGCACCTACCAATCCCAACTCGGCCAAACAAGGTAAATTGGGTTCAAATTCACTTAATACTAATCTTCCGAATGTTCCTTTTCCTCGTAGGTTCATACAATCAAAGAAGGATGAGAACGAGAAGGACATTCTTGAAACATTCCGGAAAGTGCAAGTAAACATCCCGCTCCTTGATGCCATTAAACAAATCCCGAAGTATGCCAAGTTTCTCAAGGATCTGTGCACAACCAAAAGAAGAATGTCGAACAAAGCGGTAGTTAAGGTAAGTGAAAACGTTTCAGCCGTCTTGCAACGTAAAATGCCTACTAAATGCAAAGATCCGGGCAGTTTTACGATTCCTTGTGTGATTGGCACCACTCGGTTTGAACATGCAATGCTAGACTTAGGTGCATCTATAAATGTCATGCCATACTCTATTTATGCATCTATGAACTTGGTTGAATTGAAAAAGGATGATGTGATTATACAATTGGCTGATCGTTCTAACGCTTATCCGAAAAGAGTATTGGAGGATGTTTTAGTGCAGGTGAACCATTTGATATTCCCTGCTAATTTTTACGTTCTTGACATGGAAGACTCAGCCCATTCCACATCTCTGCCGATTCTTCTTGGTAGACCATTCATGAAGACAGCCCGAACAAAGATCGACGTGTTCAAGGGAACTTTAACGATGGAATTCGATGGGGAAGTTATCGATTTTAATATTTCTGAAACTATGAGATATCCCGTTGATGATTATTCTTGCTTCTCTATTGATATTATTGATTCTTTGGCGCAGACGTATCTTGAGGAATTAAATGAGGATGCCCTTGAAACAACCATTACGAAGGGCATAGACTCCATTGCAGCCTTGCAACCCCACGGCCACACTTTAGACTCCATTGCCGTGCCCTTCAATGAAGAAGTTGCAGAAGTTGTGGCTGCCCTTGAGTCACTACCACAACAATATGGTAAGGTTCCGCTCTCTATTTCAAGTTCAGTTTCTACTAAGTTATTACCTTCTGTTATTCAGGCACCTTCTCTTGAACTTAAGCCGCTGCCGGACCATTTAAAGTATGTGTTTTTGGGAAATGACGAGACATTGCCCGTCATTGTGTGTTAAAGTCTCACGGCACAAGAGGAAGAAAAGCTTGTGAGGGTGTTACGAGAGTACAAAACAGCCATAGGGTGGACCTTGGCCGATATTAGGGGAATTAGCCCCACCACTTGCATGCACCGCATACTTCTTGAGGAGGGGGCTAAACCATCTAGAGAGGCTCAACGCCGTCTCAACCCTCCAATGATGGAAGTTGTGAAGAAGGAAATAATCAAGCTTTTAGATTGTGGAGTGATCTATTCTATTTTCGATAGCCGTTGGGTTTCACCAATTCAAGTCGTTCCCAAGAAGTCTGGAGTCACTGTTGTGAAAAATGAAGAGAACGAGCTTGTGCCTACACGAGTCCAAACTGGATGGCGAGTTTGCATCAACTATAGGAAGCTCAACGCCATAACAAGGAAAGATCACTTTCCTTTGCCGTTCATTGACCAAATGCTTGAAAGGTTAGCCGATCATGCTTTTTATTGTTTTCTTGATGGATATTCTGGATACAAATTGTGATAGCCCCGGATGACCAAGAAAAGACCACCTTCACATGTCCTTTTGGAACTTTTGCTTATCGTCGCATGCCCTTCGGTTTATGCAATGCACCTGCCACGTTCCAAAGGTGTATGGTAAGTATATTTTCTGATTTTGTTGAGAAGATTATTGAGGTATTTATGGATGATTTCAGTGTGTTTGGGGATTCTTTTGATAATTGTTTGGATAATCTGACCGTGATCTTGCAACGATGCGTTGAAACTAACCTTGTTCTCAATTAGGAAAATGTCATTTTATGGTTAAACAAGGTATAGTTTTGGGACATATCGTTTCAGAGAAAGGAATTGAAGTAGATAAATCAAAAATAGACCTTGTTCGCTACTTACCCTCTCCTACTTCGGTTAGAGAGGTTCGTTCTT
The DNA here is from genome assembly GCA_036320875.1 of Cotoneaster glaucophyllus. NCBI lineage: Eukaryota > Viridiplantae > Streptophyta > Magnoliopsida > Rosales > Rosaceae > Cotoneaster > Cotoneaster glaucophyllus. Next base: position 9,222,219 of record CM070059.1, on the reverse strand, counting down.
TTCTTGGACATGCAGGGTTCTATAGGCGATTCATCAAGGATTTTTCCAAGATTTCCACCCCCCTTTGCCGTTTGCTTCAGAAAGATGTGCCCTTCAAGTTTGATGAGGAATGTGAGTTGGCATTCAAGCAACTCAAGGAGAAGCTCACTTCGGCCTTTATCATTGTTCATCCCGATTGAAGCCTTCCTTTCGAGCTTATGTGCGATGCATCCGACTATGCACTAGGAGCTGTTTTGGGACAAAGAAGGGAGCCGCATGTTATATACTATGCCTCTCGGACTCTGAATGATGCCCAATTGAACTACTCCACAACGGAAAAAGAACTTCTTGCTGTTGTCTTTGCTTTAGATAAGTTTCGTTCCTATTTAATTGGCACTAAAGTAATTGTTTAGTCGGATCATGCAGCTTTGAAGTACTTACTAATGAAGAAGGAAGCAAAACCTAGGCTTATTCATTGGATGCTTCTTCTTCAAGAGTTTGACATCGAAATTCGAGACAAGAAAGGAAGTGAGAATGTGGTGGCTGACCACCTAAGCCGAATGCTCCATAATGACCATGCCGTGCCTATCCCTGAAACCTTCCCCGATGAGCAGCTGCTGTCCATTGAGGTAAGTGAACCATGGTATGCCGATTTGGTTAATTACTTAGTGTCTAAACAAGTTCCGAGCACTCTAAGCAAACACCAATGTGATAAACTCAGACAAGATGCACGTTTTTATGTGTGGGATGATCCCTATTTGTGGAAGTATTGCTTTGACCAGATTTTGCATAGGTATATGCATGATGGTGAATTTCATTCGATTTTAAAATTCTGTCACACTTATGCTTGTGGTGGACATTTTGGCACCCAAAGAACGGCATTAAAGGTTCTTGAATGTGGTTTTTATTGGCCCACTTTGTTTAAAGATGCTAGAACTTTTTGTCTAACCTGTGATCGTTGTCAAAGAACGGGCAATATAGGTGCCAAGGACCAAATGCCGCAGCAACCCCTCTCATTTGTGGAAATTTTTGATGTTTGGGGTATTGATTTCATGGGTCATTTCCCTCCCTCTTTTGGTTTCACTTATATCTTGCTAGCTGTTGATTATGTTTCAAAATGGGTGGAAGCAAAAGCCACCCGTACTAACGATTCTAAAGTGGTTGCAGGTTTTGTGAAAATTGACATTTTTGCTAGGTTTGGGATGCCTCGAGTTCTAATCAGTGATGGAGGTTCCCACTTTTGCAATCGAACCATTAAGGCTTTGCTCAAGAAGTACAACGTTACGCATAAGGTTTCCACACCTTATCATCCTCAAACCAATGGGCAAGCCGAGGTTTCAAATAGGGAGATCAAGCAAATTCTAGAGAAAACCGTGGGGCCATCAAGGAGGGATTAGAGCTAGCGCTTGGACGATGCATTGTGGGCATATCATACGGCCTACAAAACTCCCCTTGGCATGTCACATTTTCGGCTCATCTATGGTAAGCCATGCCATTTTCCCGTCGAGTTAGAGCACAAGGCGCATTGGGCTGTGAAGACCTTCAACATGGACATAGACGCGGCTGGGGTTCATAGAAAGCTTCAATTGAATGAACTCGAGGAGATTAGGCACGAGGCTTAAAAGAATGCTCGAATTTACAAGGAAAGGACGAAGGCTTACCATGACAAGATGCTTCATACCAAAACATTCTCCAAAGGGCAGAGAGTGTTACTTTTCAATTCTCTACTTCGTTTATTTCCCGGTAAGCTACGTTCTAAGTGGATTGGACCTTTTTTTGTTACTAATGTTTTTCCTTATGGTGCAGTCCAAGTCCAAAGCTTGAAAACCGGCCAAGAATTCAAGGTGAATGGGCATCGTTTGAAGCCCTATTACGACCTGTTTGAGGAGCATGTGGTGGAGGAAGTGCCCCTCCATGCCGTGGGCTCCAATGATGCTTGAAGGATGGTATTCGTCCGGCTGCACGACATTAAAGCAAGCGCTTCGTGAGAGGCAACCCATGCCAATAAAGAGCACCTAGAATCGGCTCTACATCCAGATTTGCTTTCTTCCACCCTTCCAGTTGATATAATATTGGAAGGATGATAAGCTGGCATTCATGACTTACACTTATGCATTGCACCCCTCTTAACCTGCAAGTCTGTTAGCTTGAAAACAGTTTCTATTGTGAACTTCCAATCAATAAGCAGCCTATGGGAAGGGTCACAGGCCTAAACATTGTCCTTGACGTTACCTCAAGACCAGTGGTAGATCCAGGATTTTAACTTAGGGTGGTCCCAATATAAAAGCTCCAAAAAAAAGAAAAACAAGACGAAAATATCATTGAACAAATAAATGGCAAACTACAATTTTCATTCATAATCTTTGTGCTAAACAAGCTAGAATTAGGTATAGCTAATGATTTACAAATATAAGTTTTCGACAAATAGGATCAGTGATTGGGTTGTTTTATCACTAACTGGTTGAGGAAGGGGTCTAAACTTTGGTTTGTAATTACAACCTCTAGGTTTGGTAGAATATTTGAGTGAATGGTTTTTGGTTTGAAGATTGAACATTATCTGGACGTATCTAATCTAATCCCCCAAGAAAAAAGCCCATAAATGCCTCAAAAGGCACAACCGTGACTGAAAATTTTGCATCCAATGTTAAAACACATGCTATGTTAGAAATTATGTAATACAATGGTGGCATAAACATATTCTAATAAGACAAAGACTTCAATAAAAATGAAAACTGAAATAAAAAGAGTTAGACAAGCTAGCTTGCAAACTTTCAGACGAACACTTTGAAGCTCAAGTAAGTGTCTAGGAAACTTCCCAAGCGGTCTCATTTCAATGAAAATGTTTGACTATATAACTAACTTTCAAATTTATATTCTCATATACAACCTGGAAGTTTGGATTTTTGGAGAAACATTATACACAAGTAATACACATCTAAAACAAAATTTAGATCAAAATTAGATTTTTTAGTATGCCTAATTAGATTCATAACTCTTGTCAACCTAGATTGTATTGTCATATAACTAGCATCTACAGAACCTACTACATGCATCACTACCAGATCATTTGATACACAAATTTTCAGTCTCTGATCACTTAACTTGGCAATATAATTTTAACTCGGTAAATTACCTCTTATGTGACTGTCAATTAAAGCATACTGCATATGTTCAAACCAAAACAATGTGCACAAAATAAAAGATTTACCCTATTCACATATTTAATCTTTTTTGGGCTTGAACCCGCATCATGTAGTTAATTTCCACATTGTTTCATTCTAACTAAACCCCAATTACAATAACTCAACAAAAACCCTAAATTTGCAGAGGGGAAAACCCCTAAAAAAAGTATAAGATTACTAACCTAAACACCAGATCCCTAATACTGGTAAAAAATCCAATCAGCCAAACCATGAACCCCAAAAGTTTTATCAACATATCCAAGAAAAAGCCCATACCTTTTGCAAGGCAGTGGCGAGCTCGCCGCAGGTGAAATTGGCAGCAGCAGCGGTGGTCAACGGAATCCCATTCCGGAACTGGTACAATGCCACGTTCTTCTGTATGTATTCTGTGGGTAGGGCAGCGGCGGCTAGGAGAGAAAACACAGAAGGGTTACAGATTTGGTAAAGTGAAGATTAGCTCTGTTTTATGAGGAGCTGATTGTTGTGAGTGTGTGTGAGGGTTCTCACGTCATGTGCGTGAGTAAGATTTCAAAAAAAAAATTTAATGACTTGGCTCAAAACGACGTCGTTTTGAAAAAACATTTGGCTTTCTTCTTCCTCCTTCTGAAATGCACAGCTTGCAGCAGCCATGGCTGCTATTATTCTCCATCACTACCCAGACTTGGGTGGTCCTTGAAGACCCTCACAACCATTTTTTCGAGCTTCGGGTGGTCTCGGGACCACCCTGGTCCTTGAATAGATTTGCCCCTGCTCAAGACCATAAATAAAATTTCCCCAAACAAATTGAGTACCAGCCAAATCGTAGAAACAAAACGGTTCAATCTTTCTCCCATGTTTTTCGATTACTTGTTGTTTTATTCCTATTATATATTACACCACACAGAAAATTCCACCAAACAATTGAGTACCACCAAATCGTAGAAACAATAAAGAGCACAAAAAACAATTGAGTACCAGCAAACGGTTCAATCTATCTCGCATGGTTTTCCATTATCCAAGCGAGCCACCAAATAAGAACACAAAAAAAAAACATATATAAAAATCCAATACCTGAAGAAAGGCACACCAGATGTGTGAATTGAAAGAAAACGAGGACTTGAGTACGATCAGGCACCGGCCGTTCAGAAATAACCTAAGATAGCCACAGCGATTTGGAGGAAAACGAGAAGTTGAGTACGATTCAGGCACCGGCCGTTCAGAAATTACCTGAAGAAAGGCACACCAGATGTGCTATTTGGAGGAAAACGAGGATTTGGATAAAGATAATTTTGTGTTTCTAGTTAGGATTCCTTTACCCAGGTGTGCGATTTGGTGAAGCAAAGGTATGAAGGCTTGCGTTGGGGAAGTATGAAAGCAAGCATTTTTTTTTTCCTTTTTAATTTTCGTTTTTTGTTTCTTTTTTCTTTTCTTTTTTCTTTTAGTTTATTGGTAATGTGTCATAAGGTTTGGTTGCCATGCTGTGAATTCACTGAATTCTGTGGTATGAACCAAAAAAATATATAATGCTAAATAAATCTACAAGGGCTAATTAGAAAGAAAACATTATTATATTGGAATACGACATAAGTTGATAAAAAGACCGAAGAGGAGTCCAGCATCGCATAAGATAATTATATTTTCACACACCAGTGAAATATAACATAATACAAAATAGATCATTTGTCCTTGTCGTCACTGCTTAAAATCTCAACGGTAACATTCTGCATATTTCGTGAGTTTATATGTGGGAGAGACAGGCCTGAAGGACGACTTTGTGCCTGATAAGTGTGTGGTTCTTCAACAATAACGACAGAACTAGTAGACTCTTAAGTTGTTGTTTTTGCAGAAACCAAATTGATAGAGTGTTGTTCTGTCCTACTCGGGTATGCCCATGGTGGCAACACACGTCCTTGAGGTGCACGTACGCATCCATTACTGGAGGGTAATGCGTAGCCAGGACGACCATCAGCAACAGTAGTGAGAATGTACTGATTATCAATAGAACGAGGTATGCGCCCGACATTAACAGGTTGTTATGGACGTTGAGCTGGATGATTCGTTGTGGAATTTGATGTTGTAATGTTTGAAGCAATAGACGAATGTGATGTTGGAGATTCAGTTCCAATTCTAGGTCCGCGACGTTGCGTGTCCTCCATTCTCAATGATGTACAACTTGATCAAATTCAATAAAAACGCAAGTGTATATATGAAGTAGCCTTCTATTTTTCATAGACAACTTGGTGAAGGAGTGCGGAAGTTTTATACTATAATACAGGCACAAATCCATAATTGTGTCAACATATTCTTTTGCTATTATTTATTAATATTTATTGGACACAATTTCTAACATTTGTGTCATAAAAAGGAATTTATAATTATTAATTGATTTGTCTGACGACCCACTAACTTTTGGATGATAACCCAAAGGGCACAATTGTTGGTTTTGTGTCACTGCATGAAGGACTTTGAATGCAGTAAAAAAATAAACACTTACTATAAAGCCAAAAACATATCAACAAGTATCCAAAACAAAACTGCAGGAGGATAACAATCTGAAAAGCAGTTGAAAAAAAAAAAAAAGAATCTAACAATCATCTCCAATTCTAAACACTTACGATAAAGCCAAAAACATATCATCAAGTATCCAAAACAAACCTGCAGGAAGATAACAATCTAAAAAGCAGTTGAAAAAAATAAGAATCTAACAAACATCTCCAATTCTAACTCTGCAACATCGCCTCTTAATGATGTAGAACTTGATCAAATTTAAAGAAACACAAGTGTACGAAGCAACCTTCTATTTTCCATAGACAAATTATTAAAGGAGTGTGGAGGTTTTATATTAGAATACAGGCACAAATTATAATTGTGCCAACATATTCTTTATTAATATTTACTGGACACAATTTCTAATATCAGTGTCATAAAAATAATTTTATAAATGTTAAAATATATTGTCTATCTGAAGACCGAAAGGGAAGTAGGTTGATTCATTATTTAGTAATATTTAATGGACACAATTTCTAACATTTGTGTCATAAAAAGAAATTTATAATTATTAACTCATTTGTCCACTAACTTTTGCACGGACCCTAATGGCACAATTGTTGGTTATGTGTCACTGCATGAAGGACTTTTAATACAGTAAAAAAAATTAACACTTACTATAAAACCAAAAACCATATCACAAGTTTTAAAAAACTAACCTGCAAGAAGATAACAATCAAAAAAGTTGTTCAAAAATATACGAATCTAACATACATTCATTACAGCTGGAAATCATTCATTGTAAATCTAAAACACACCAGTTAGTATTACGGTGTAGTGGTATTCTTCTTTACTTGTAAGTGAGAGAGATCTGAGGTTCGGCTCTCGCGAAAAACGAATTTGAACAACATTATTGCTAACTTATTTTGAGGCTAAAATATTGCACAATAATAAACAGCTCCATACCATTATTTACCACAATTTTATAAATTTTAATTATTGGTGTGCTAGAGGAGGTAAAGACAAAGGAAAAAAACACATACAATGCTTCTGACAAATTATTTTTATAGACACAAAATGTTTTTTGTGCCCATCTTCAGTAAAAAAAAAAGTTCTCATCTGACCCCATTGTGCACAGTTTCTATGCCCATTATTGTTTTGTGTCTTTGTTTTTTAACATTGGGCACCATAGAATGTGCCCTCTATGGAATGGGAACTGTTTAAGCTTTTTGGTGGTCTAACAGACACAAACTTCTCAATTGTGTCCTTTGTTTTGTACCCAAAGCTCATTTTTGTTGTAGTGATATTTTGTTTTTGAAAACGATATTATTTACACTATGAATGTGCGAAAGTGGATTGCATCTTATAATAGGCTAGCAATATTGTGGTTCAAATTCGCATTGGGTGAGAATCAAACCTAAGATCTTTGACTACAAATGAAAAAAAAAAATCTCATAAGATCATAATACTAAGTGACCAATCAGATAAATAGTTAAAAATGGTACTTATATTAGCAGGTGCTTGGAATAAGGATAAATTAAAGCAATTAAGTTGTTCCTTTAGACATTTTACATTCCATTGTTGCAATATCTATAATAAATATTGAACACCACTTTGTTTAGGGCTTCTCCTAAACTATGTACACTAATTATCTTTTAAACTGAACACTGGTATTATATAATTTTTTATATTGAATATTGACTATTTCTTAAACTAAAAACTGATACTATTACTATTTGTTAAATTGAACACTGGTTATTTAAAAAAAAAAATTAAACACTTGTACCCTCATTATTTCTTAAACTGAACACTAGCATTATTACCGTTTTAAAATGAACATTGATACTATTACTATTTTAAACTAAACACTGATTATTTCTAAAATTGAACACATGTACTATCAATATTTCTTAAACTGAACACCAATTATTTTAAAAATAAACACTGACTATTTCTTAAACTAAATATTACTACTACCATATATTTGTATTTACAAGTGGCAAATAAACTAAAAACTGGGCAACTTGAAATAAATAAAATAAACACAAGTTTAATAATACTAAAATCAATAAAACCTACCATTAGCATTTCTCTTATATAGTTATCATCACTTTGGACATTTCGACATTGAAACCCTCAACCATAATAAGAAGAAGAAATTTCAATAATTTGAAAATGTTAAGGAGACTCTTTTAAAAAGTGGGATTCTCTATAGATTTTTCGCCCCCATTTCAAGTTTTTTACGCAATTTCTGTATCAGTATTATAAAATATCGTACAAAAAACATGAGATGACGGAGAGTTCTATAGAGAGTCCAACTTTAATAGAATTTGCTTAGCATTTCTCTCCATACTTTCATCAACACTTTGATTTTTCACGAAATTGTGTGGTGCAAATGCAAGTTGTTTGGACATAAATTTGAGTGGGGTCGTTTATGGATGACTTCATAGGACATGCAGAAACCTTAAACTAGTGTTTGAAATTTCTTTGATGCGATCAATATTTCTGTGAAAATATCCATATGACCAAATAAAGATATAGAATGGGGGGTAAAGTTATATCGGATACACTCTTAATTTTCGACTACCGATATTTCCCATATTGGTTAAATATCGGAGAAATTCTTATATTTCATCTAAAAGAATGTTTGACATTCATTAAATTTTTATTTTAAATTTTCATCATTTTCATAAAAAAAAACAACCGATATCAATATTGATACATCAATCGATATTCCCACAAATTTGCATATCAACATTTTAACTAACAATAACATGCAATAATCAGTTCCATGTCAAATAAATACTAATAAAAACTGGATAAAACGCTCTTAGATATGTGGTGTAGGTCTCATTATATATATTCGTGATAAAAATCACACACTATCTGTGTGTTAAAAAAATGGAATTAAATAGTTTTAATTGAATGAAAAATTAAAAAAAAGGTCAAAAAAAAAAGGAAATGGGAGAGAGAAAGTTGTAGAGAAAAATTATGGTTATATGTGAAGGAAAAAAACAGCATTTTTTTTTTTTTTTTGTGAATTTACATTACTACTTATTGTGACATCTCACATAGCCCAAGGGAGTGATCCTTATATGTATATTCTCATCCCTACCTAGCACGAGGCCTTTTGGGAGCTCACTGGCTTCGGGTTCTATGGGAACTTCGAAGTTAAGCTAGTAGAGCGCGAGAGCACTCCCATGATGGGTGACCCACTGGGAAGTTCTCGTGTGAGTTCCCAGAAACAAAACCGTGAGGGCGTAGTCGGGGCCCAAAGCGGACAATATCGTGCTACGGTGGTGGAGCGGGCCCGGGATGTGGTGGACCCCGGGTCAGGATGTGACACTTATAATTTTATTTTGTGTTATTCATGATAAAAATCACACACTATTTGTGTAATTTCTATGGGAGTTTTAATGAAACGTCAGCAGTATTGTTCACTTTAATAAAAATCACATTTTTACACTAAAAAGTCAAACTTGGTACTATTCATTTTACCCTTTATTTTGTCATAATTATTAAAACATAAAGTTTTCAAGCCATTGTCATTAGTTTTCCTAATTTTTATAGAGTTTTCATCCTTTTTAGTTAATAATTTTTTTTTATTAATAGGTAGTTTAGGTTACGAAATAATGCAATTTCAATTGTCTACCACATAGGTTCTTTTTTCCTTTTTAAAATATAGGTTTGTACTTTTACGTGACCAAATAGAAAAGAGAGAAGCGAAGGCAACCACTGAAAACAGAGAGAAGTGATGACAGCCGCTGAATACTTGATGTTACAACAAGGAGATTGACTTATTATATATATATAAAAGACTTCAAAATAGAAGAGTATTTGAAAGAGATAAATGAATGCGAAAATCATCTTTTAATAAGTAATCTACCAAGCTTCTAAGTGTATTTTCCATAAGTGAAAGATGTGCGACTCCAAATTAGTACATGATATTAATTTTTAAGCTTTGGAAGTAGAATGTCCAGTATTCAAGCAGTTACTTTACTATTATGAAATAAATAGAAGGAGAAATTAGGTTCACATCCTTCTTTTTGCTACTCCATTAATTAAAATCCTATTTATTTTCAATTTTTGATCAAGGTCCTTGGGTATTAATAACGTTATTAATTATTTGAATAATAAAATATTTTTATTTTTAAATATATTCCTTTAGTGTTAAAAATGTTACAATTAGTATATTTATATTTATGGCTAAATTTTTTATTTTTAGTTTGTACCTATTTTTAATTTGCAAATATTTTTTAATTTGTACCAATTTTCTTTTCATTTTTAATTTGTACCCATATATTAGTTTCTTTTTGTGCTCATATTTTTTAATGTTTTATTTTGTGTTTGTACCCATGTGTATACCACATTGTATATTTAATCAATGATAGAAAAATTACATATGGTATATTTATGTTTTATGCCTAAACTTTGTATCATATATTTATATTTTTTGTTTGTACCCACTTTTAATTCACAACATTTTTTTTAAATTTGTACTATTTTCTTTTTAGTTTTATTTTGTACCCATGTATTAATTTCTTTTAGCGCCTATTTTTTTTAATTCATTCATTTGTACTCATAATTTTTTAATCTTTTATCTATACCCTAATTTATTTATAATGTACCCATTATTCTTTATTAATGTACCACTTTGTTATATGTGAAATGTACCAATTTTTTTAACAATATGGATACATTCTTTTGCCATTTCTTATTTCTTATTTTTACATAGTTTTTATCCATTTATTCAATCAAAATGTTTGAATTTTTTTATTGTAACCGTTTCTATTAGTATTATAATGAGGGATTTTAAATTTATAGGATTATAAATCTCATAAAATATCAAACAGTTAATGTCAAAACTATAAAAATATAAATATTAATAGTAATATACTAAGGTGTACAAAGTCAAGGGACTTTGATCAAACTTTGAATACTATTAAAGTTTTAATCAAAGAGTGTTAAAGATTAGGGATCGCATCCAAAGTATACACGAAAAATATGTCATGTTTTCAAGTTGTATTATTACATGTAAAGTCTCGGTTGAATAAGTTATTGAACATCATTCATTAGGAATGGGTTAGGCCATCTCCAACCGATGGCTGGCCAGAGGGCTCGTTTGCGCCCTCTGGCCCTCCAAGATTCCCCAAGATATTAATATTTTAATGAACAGTATGAACAGTACATGGCCATATTTGCCTTTGTCTCCAACCGAGGGCCAAAGGGCCAGAGGGCCATGTTGTATAATTTTTATGTTGGTTAATGTTATTTAATGTTGTTTCATGTTACTTAATTTAATTTAATGTTGTATAATGGCCTCGGAAAGTTATACGAAAAAAAATATGAAACAAATTTTGTGAAATAGAAGTTATAGGAAAAAATGGAATTTAAAAAAAATATGAATCAAATTTTGTAAAATAGAAGTTACAGAAAAAAAAATAGAATTTAAAAAAAATTGAAACAAATTTTGTAAAATAGAAGTTATAGAAAAAAAAAAGGTTGAAATTCATAAAAATAAAAATAAAAATAATTTGAATACAACGGCTAGCTGACTGGCTAGCCATTGCATTCAAAATTTTCATATTATTAGTGTCGGTTATAACCGACACTATTAAAAAAATATACATTATTCCTGTCGGTTATAACCGACACTATTAGGCCATCTCCAACCGAAGGGTCCAGAGGGCCAGAGGGTCGAAAATGGCCCTAAAACCGTCTCCAACCGAGGGCTAGGCCAGAGGGCTCTGGAATCTGGGAGGGCCCCACGGAATCGGAGAGGGCTGGAGGGCTGGCTATTTTTTTTTTTTTAATCTTTCTTATTTTTGTCAGTTATAACCGACAGAAATAAGAATTTGAATTTCAAATTTCCAACGGCTAGCGAGCCACTAGCCGTTGTTGCTTCATTTTTTTTTTTTAATTTTTTATGAATTTAAACCTTATGTTTTTCTTATTTTTTTCTATAACTTCAATTTAAACCTTATTTTTTTTCTTATTTTTTTTCTATAACTTCAATTTCAACCTTTTTTTTTTCTATAACTATAACTTCAATTTAAACCTTTTTTTTTCTTTTTTTTTTTTCTCTATAACTTCAATTTAAACCTTTTTAATTCAATTTTTTTCCTATAACTTCCTAGGCCATTATACAACATTAAATTAAATTAAGTGAATTATAGCCCAACATTAAACAATATGAAACAACATTAAATAACATTAACCAACATAAAAATTATACAACATAAAAAAAACATTTAACAACATGAAACTTAAACAATATTTTTAAAAACATTTAAAAACATAAAACGTAAACGCCTACTTGAGGCTTCTTTTGGCCCAAAGATGTGCAACAAGATCCTGTTGTAGATGCTTGTTTGTGGCACGAGAACGTATCATTCTATAGCGCCTCATGTACTCTTCTATAGAGATACTACCAGTTCTTGGATTGAAAGGAAAATTAGGCCCATCATATATTTTTGCACGAGCCCTTCTTGACCTATTTGGATCTTCTTCGTCGTCATCGGACTATATGCCTTTTGGTGTAAGGTAAACAACTTTTCCACGTCATTCCTAGGGTTTGGAATTGCTTGGACAAGTGTTGCCCACTTTGGGTAGATACCATCTGCCAAGTAATACCCCATATGGTATTGACGACCATTGATGTCGTAGTCAAGTTGAGGTGCTTTACCTTCCGTCAGGCGATTGAAGAGGGGTGAACGCCCAAGAACTGTAATGTCATTTTGGGATCCAGGGACTCCAAAGAAAGCATGCCAAATCCATGTGTCATATAAGGCAACCGCCTCTAGCACAACAGTTGGCTTTCTCGACCTACCGCTAAAGCCTCCTTGCCATCCGGTGGGACAGTTCTTCCAATCCCAATGCATGCAGTCTAATGACCCTATCATGCCTGGAAACCTACGGTCTTCAGCTTTGCGAAGGAGCCGATTCAGATCTTCTTGATTTGGCTCGCGGAGGTACTCGTCTTTGTAAACCTGAACAATTGTGACACAGAATTGTTCAAGAGTATCAAGGCATGTAGACTCAGACATACCATGGGTTTCATCCATCGAATCAGCTGGGGAGCCATAGGCCATCATTCGGAGTGCAACAGTAACCTTCTAATGAGGTGAGAAACCTTGGCGGCCTGCTCTGTCCCGCTTCTGTCGAAAGTATGGATTGACTTGCTGGACATCACGAAGTAAACGCTTGAAGACATGACGCCTCATCCGGAAACGACGTCTGAAATCCTCTTCTGTGTACACCGAGTTGGGGTTGAAGTAGTTGTTCATCAGATTGGCTTGCGTCATCGCTCTGTTTCGTGGTTTGTAAGATCAACCAGCAAGAGAGCCACCCCATTGAGGTTGTTCCTCAGTTGGCTGACACACCATCGCCGCTGCCATGGCTGCTGCTCTGTTTTGTTTGTTGCGCCTTACTTGAACTTCTTCATCAGACTCCTCATCTTCTCGTCTCATTTGCGCCCATTTTTCTTCCAATTTGGAATTGGATGAGGACCCCCAATTGGAATTTGAAGAGGATCCAAAGTTGGAATTCATTGCAAACTTGAATTGAAAGAGATTGAATTGAAAGAGATTGAAATCAAAGTTATGTGAATTATAGCCCAATATCCACCATATTTATAGCAAAAAAAATTCAAATCCAACGGCTAGTTGACCTCAGCATGATGTCAGCTACCAACGGCTAGTTGACGTCACTTAGCCGTTGGATTTGAATTTAAATTGTAGCTTTAAAATAATAAATTATGTTTGGCCCTATGGCCCTTTGGCCCTCGGTTGGAGACGGTTTTTTGTGACAGGGCTAAAATGAGCCCTCTGGCCCTCTGGCTCTCGGTTGGAGACGGAGGCAAATATGGCCATGTACTGTTCATTAAAATATTAATATCTTGGAGAATCTTGGAGGGCCAGAGGGCTCAAACGAGCCCTCTGGCCAGCCCTCGGTTGGAGATGGCCTTAAAAAAAACCCTCTAGCCCTTTGGCCCATTGGGATTCCGTGGGACCCTCTCAGATTCCAGAGCCCTCTGGCCTAGCCCTCGGTTGGAGACGGTTTTCGGGCTATTTTGGGCCTTCTGGCCCTCTAGACCCTTCGGTTGGAGATGGCCTTAGTTGGGGTTTGGAAGATTCAAAGTATGACATTGGCAGGCTGTTATTTTCTGGTCCAATCACACTTTTATTTTCCTCCATGCTATTGCAGACTTTGGCATAGTGATCAGAAATCTTGACCTAACCCCAAGTTGGTAACGAGGGACATGATCTTGCTCGTGAGGGTAATGAAATTATTCCCACGAATTTGCATATCGACATTTTACCTATACCTATCTTTTGAACACTGTCTAGAAGTCAACTTTAACAATAACATGCAATAATCAGTTCCATGTAAAATAAATGGAGGCAGATTGTATGCCCTCCCAATACCATCCCCTTCCCATCCCCTCCTCTTTGTGCGGTCACGATTAAGCCACGTCAACATTTTATATCATTTTATATTTTTGTCTTATTATTTTTATAAAAAAATTAATATAAAATATTGATGTGGCTTAACCGTGACCGCACAAAAGAGGAGGGGATGGGAAGGGGATGGTTTTGGGAGAGCAGACAATCCCCATCCCAAATAAATACTAATAAAAACTGGATAAAACGCTCATAGATATGTGGTGTAGGTCTCATTATATATATTCGTGATAAAAATCACACACTATCTGTGTGTTAAAAAATGGAATTAAATAGTTTTAATTCAATGAAAAACAAAAAAAACTGGGAAATGGGACAGAGAAAGTTGTGGAGAAAAATTATGGTTATATGTGAAGGAAAAAAGCAGCAATTTTTTTTATTTTTTTATTTTTTTTTGCGAATTTACATTACTAGTTATAATTTTATTTTGTGTTATTCGTGATAAAAATTACACACTAATTAATTGTGCAATTTTTATGGAAGGTTTAACGAAACGCCAGCGGTACTGTTCACTTTAACAAAAACCACATTCTACACTAAAAGGTCAAACCTGGTACTATTCATTTTACCCTTTATTTTGTCCTTATTATTAAAACTCAAAGTTTACAAGCCATTTTCATTAGTTTTTCTAATTTTTATAGAGTTTTCACCCTTTTTAGTTAATAATTTATTTATTTATTAATAGGTAGTTTAGGATACGAAATAATACGATTTCAGTTGTCTACCACATAGGGTTTTTTCTTTTTTTCTTTTTTTTTTAAAAATATAGGTTTGTACCTTTACGTGACCAAATAGAGAAGAGAGAAGCGAAGACAGCTACTAAAAAAAGAGAGAAGTGATGACAGCCGCTGAATATTTGATGTTACACTTATTATATATATAAAAGACTACAAAATAGAGTAGTATTTGAAAGAGATAAGTGAATGCGAAAATCACCTCTTAATAAATAATCTACCAAGCTTGTAAGTGTATTTTTCTTAAGTAAAAGATGTGCGACTCAAAATTAGTACATGATATTAGTTTTTAAGCTTTAAAAAAATGTCCAGCATCCAAGCAATTACTTTACTATTATGAAATAAATAGAATGACACGAAAAATATGTCATGTTTTCAACTTGTATTATTACATGTAAAGTCTCGGTCGAATAAGTTATTGAACAGCATTCATTAGGAATGGGTTCAAAGTATGACATTGACAGGCTTTATTTTCTGGTCCAATCATATTTCTTCCCTGCTATTGCAGACATTGACATGGTGATCAGAAATCTTGACTAACCCCAAGCCGGTAATGAGGGACTCGTCAGGGTAATGAAATTATTGGTGAGGCTGGTAAATGGAGTCCTGAATTAAAAAATAAAAAAGCATAATCTGTTCCATGGTCAAATCAGTACCAATAAATAGGTCGTATTATATATAATATTATATATGTTGCAGTCCTATTGGAATAGGAATGTGATTGTGTAAATCCTAGAGAATATGAGAAAGTATCTTATATTCCTATTAGGAGTAGATTACCTATTAAATGTTGTAATCCTAAAGGGAAAGGTATTTACATTTTCTACTACTATAAATAAAGACACAATGGGATGAGATAACACACACCCACAATTACACATCTCTTTTTTCTCTCTCAATTGCCGCACCCCCTCTCTCTCTTTTGGCCGCCATAATTGTTTTAGTAAATTATGCCTACAACACGTTATCAGCACGCTCTTGACGCTGCGCTAAAGAGAGTTGATTCTTCAATCAGGGGAGTATTACGTTTTAATCATTCTTTTCATGATTAATTTACTATTCTTATTAAATTGAACGTGATACAACGCATTGGAGATGTTATTCCGGCTTTCTGCGAAGGAACTTCTACAAATTCAAAGGCTTTGGTTGTTTTCTGCCAATCAGGTACGCTTAAAATAAAGTAAGATATTTGAAACAACTCTGAAGCATGAAACCATTCCCCATGATGCATGAACCCCCTATGTTTATATTTTCCTTCCAATATATATATTGTATATGTTCATATATTTGTCAATATATATATATATATATATATATATATATATATATATATATATATATATTTGTTTCATGCATTACGCAATTATGCTATGTGGAATTTGTGAGTCAAAGTATAAAAACAAATTAGAAGCAAGTTAGGGTTTCCTAAACCCTAAGGGATTTGAAAAAAAAAAGAAAAAAAAAAGAAGGGAAATTGGGTATGGTGCGACAACACCACCGCACCACTACAGTCGGACAGGTCACTGGCCTGAAGCCCAGTTGACCCACGCACATACCAGGCCTTGGCCTGGACTTCCAGTTGCAACCAAGCTTCGGCTTGGGTCCTACGTCACACAGGCCTGCAGCCCCGGTTCTGGGTCCACGCCAGCAAGCCTTCCTGCTTGCTGGGTTTCTGCCTGCTCCGGCCCGCTGTCCGTGCTTTTCCTGCCGGCCCGCGTAGCTGAGCCACACGCACACACGCACAGCTAGCTTCGCTGGGCTCTCCGTGTCACAAACAGAAGGCCAGCTTTTGCTGGGCCTCCCTCCCCGTGCTTTCCCCTAGGTCCAAACACAGAACCCAGCTGCGGTTGGGGTTCTCTCCCTCCCCGTGGCCTGCAAACCACCCCGAGGCCCTTTTGGGCCGTGAGTTTTTTACTCAAGGCACCCCGTGCCTTCCTTATCCCACGGCACAAAGCCCAAAATTATTTTGGGGCTATATTTTCGATCCAATAATATTATTTTAATATTATTTTGCTTCTACAATCGACCCTGTATGGCCCGATTTAGTGAATTAATTAAAAGTGACTTGCAGTCCATTAATTTGATAATGAATCCAAAATTCTTGACCTGAAGATCACTTTTGGACATTAACGATTCAATAATTTCTCTTTCTACTTTGAACCGTCACATACTTTCGTAGTAACGAAGCTCTCACACTTGAGTTCTCGAAGAACCCCAAATCCACTACACTTAGTTGGTATATTGCATTATGTGTTTCTTGCAGGAACCTCTCTTTTATGAACTGAACGTTCATAAACTAAAATCGAACCTGTAGTTTCGAATTTAGTGTCATCGAAACCCGAAGTTTTCATAAAACAATACACCCATGAAAACCTGATGTTTTTCATGAAAACCATGTCATAGAACTCGAATGTCCTAACTTTGATGCTTATGGATGATTCATTCCCACAACACCAAATCACAATCTTGTTCCCTCCAATTCAGTGGATTGTCGAACCGTCAAAAGTTCGATTTTCCTGATTTGAACGTTTCTATTAGAAACCACTTAATGTGGGGTACAAGACGTGAATCTCCCATTGACTATTAAGTAGCTGAGAAACCATTGAAGCCAACAATGGCAAGGAAGAGCTGAATAAGCCTCCGCCATGATCTTCATTCGAAGACTTATGCATGAAGCATTACAAACGGAAGTACCTCTCAAACGAGGACTCTATGGCTCTTTGGCTCGCTTATACGAACCGTCATGAAAGATATTGCCCGAAACACACCATGATTACGATCATGAAAGAGTACAATTCTGAAGATTATAAATCTGATTGAATTTTGACTGGAGAATATTTTTCTCGTCCTTCCATGTTTCTAACTCGCTCATGAAGCAACAACAGTGTAGAAAGCGGAAGTTTACCAAATTCTCGGACTTGATTACTACCACAAACGTGAGAAAAAAGGTATAGACTTAGTTCGGCTAGAGTCTACCAAATGGCTCAACCCAGTTCGGTCAAAGCCTACTGAACCCAAGTTTGGGTCTATCTCTCTCATAATCCAATTTCGAGTTTGTTTTTACAACATATGGTAGAATCAGGGCTTACCAAGGTGTGGCATCATGCCCGAAGCATGATCCTTGGTACCTAAGACCTAAAACTTCAAGAATAAGGGATAGTATTCCCAAACCTCAACCCCGCAGAATCTACTTCCGTCTCGATGGAATAGATCGTTCGTTATGCACCTGTTCGTGCCTCTACCAATATCGTTGAGGAGTACCATTCTAGTAGTCAATATGTGAGACTAAGTTTGCTCCATTGAACATCGTTGGAAGAGCAGAATTTTGACATGGATGACCTTTTGGCCGAATCCACCAAGTAACTTTGGCTTACTTTGTGAACATTTTTTCATGTTCTTGGATTCAAATTTGGTGTATGTTTTACTTATGGATAATCTTATTGATATTGTCCTCGAATATGAGTTAATTGAATCATGTTTCTTAGTACATGTGACCGATTCAATTAAACACGCGATTAGGTTGGAATGTGGGAAAGTTAGTCGTCTGGATGAATGCGTACTACACACACTAACTCTTCACACCTAAATCACATCTCTAACAACTACTTTAGGTCTATCCAACCTGATTAAGAGCAATGGCACGCTCCTCGTTGTATGAATGGTACTGAATCACCATTTAAGGGACCTTAAATTCTCCCTGACGTTGAGTTTTTAAGGATATTCGAGATGACAATGATCAAAAATGAAACCACTGAAGAAAATAGAGTGAAATATCTTTGCACCACCTCCAAAAATGAGCCTGAAGCTTTGATTTGGGGCCAATAGGTTGTCCCCCAACTGGACACACGCCATATATGGCCGGCCTGGAGCTAGGTGATTGAGCAGTTCACTTGCTTTGGCACGACTTTTTAGGACACTTAGGTCAACCAACGATGCTACGACGCATCTCCTAACCTGAAGTAAGGATCTTATGCCTACAAGCACACTTGCCAAAGTCTGCTCGTTTGTGAAATTTGATTTTCTAAATCATCCCTTGCAAAGATACAAAACGACTCTCTTTTCATAGAGGATTCAAGGGAATATACGTGGACTAATCCAACCAAAATGCGGACCATATAAAGATTTATGGTTTTGGTTGATGAATCGACAAACTGGTCACATGTTTGTCCACACACATTGCTGCTAAACCTTCTGGCCGATTAAGGGTTCACCACCTTACTTATCCCTTAAGGTCTTGGAGACTGGATAATGCCAGAGAGTTTATTTCGACGATTTTCGATAAAGTATTGCATGTTATTTTGGGTTTCTAATTGAACATCGAATTCCCACGTTCACCCCAAACAGCCTCGCTTAGCGATCATAAAGCGCAATATAAATGATCGCCGGAATTTTGGTAAACGTACCAAGTTTTCGATTTCTGCCTAGGGCTATGCAATCCTTGTATGCAGTGATGTTGGTCTGCCTTGAGGCCCATTGCCACCTAACCTATATGACGTTACAGTTGGTTACTGGGTACGAACTTGATGATTTTCGTATTTACGCATTTGGGTGCGCATTCCATATGCCAAGTTGCGCCGCCGCAACATACCACCATGGGTCCTCAAAGAAGGATGTGTATCTTTTGTCGATCATGATTCTTCTTCACATTAGCTCTCTTCGAGCCCTTGCACGTGATCTCTTTACCGCTCATTTACGGGTTGTCACTTTAATAAGACAGTCTTCCCGTCGTTAGAGGGAGATAAGAACATCAACGTTCCTGTAGAACGGCGCGAATTTGCGTGGACATTGCCCACTATGTCTCATCTCGATCCCCATACCGTACAAGTGTGATAAGCAAGTGCGATGAATTCTAGATTTCAGAATGTTGCTCCAGATGCATTCCTCTGATCTAGCTAAAGTGACGAGATCATATACCAGCTGCAAACATGCTTGCAAGGATAGACGTACTTAACGGACGTCGAGTCAACATCCCTGGAGGGTGTGCCACCCCTGTTGGACAGTCCGGTACATCGGCGGATAGCCAATCAATCTGTCTTGGCCTGGAGTACAACAGATTATTCGGTTCGTAGGATTCACTTCCCTGGAAGAGGAAGACACGGCACAACAATGAATCTGAACTCGATCGCTGTCTCAAATCATTTCCATCTCATGAGATTAATCCGGATTACTCCCGAGACTTGAAGTTCTTGGTCCAGTATACTAGTTTGGGTGAGCTAAATGGAATTGAAATGAAATTATCATCGATGATGTTTTCACTTATATGGTAGCTGCCGACATAAATGAAAAGCAACGATATCGAACCGTGTTCCGTTGATTAAGTGACAACGTAGAGCTGATTGGACAACTGAAATTACAATCCAGGTCAAATTCCTTACCAAAGTGTGTATTGAACCTGTTGTTCCTACACTGCCCAAGGTAACCCTGTTATGTTACAAGTGGGAAATGAAGCGTTATGAGATGAATGAAATAGTGCGATATGATGCACGCCTTACGACGCAAGGTTTCTCTCAAACGTCCTATGATTGATAGCAGCATTATGAAATGTGGTTAGTGTTTTCTCCATGGGGATATAGATACGGAGATTTACATGTAAGTTTCCGAAGAATTACATGGATTGGTTCAAATAGTTCCAAACCACGGAACACCTTCTTAACTCGTTTTGAGGTGTTCACTTATGGATTGAAAAATCCGACGGATGTGGTATACCTGTCTACGTGATTATTTGATCAGTCAGGGATATGAATGAATGCCCTTGCGTGTTAAACTATGAAGTCTTATTCCAAATTGCTAGAGTTACAGTTTATGTCGTTAACACGAATCTCACTAAGACTCTGGAAGAGCATGAGAAAACTGACTCGCACTTGAAGATGAAATTTGAGATGAAGGATCTTAAGAATACTCGTTTATGCCTTGACCTGAAGTTGAAGCATTGTTCTGACGGTATTTTGGTCTACCAGTCGAACTACACCTCAAATGTGTTACCTTTGAGTATACATTTGATCGTCCATACGTTATATGCAAATGAGACCCTTGAAGAGGTTATGGAATCCGAAATTCCATATCTAAGTTCAACTTTGCGCTTCGTTGAACTTAGCTCATTGTATTTAGACAGGACATCTCATTCGCTGTTGATCTTGGTAAAGATGCAGCACTGCGCCTACACGCAACCACTGAATTGGTATTAAAGACGTTCCTTGAAGGTACTAAGAATTTGGGCAAATTAAATCCCAACGCATCTCGAGGGAATCCAACCCCCCTGATCCTCGGAATGATACTTGCCTTGTTTGTTATGCTGACGCAGGTATCAAACCAGCACAAGGCAAAATCCTCGAATGGTTATGTCTTTACCATTAGGGATATCGCAATATCTTGGAGGTCCACGATATGACCTTAGTTGCGAAATCTTTGAATCGTTCCAAAACTCACCTCACTTCACTACGCCACAAGTGTGACATGGTTAGGAGTTCTTGTTGGGCATATTCGAAGTACTTGTTGCGTTTTCATCCATCGTTGAGTCCCAACGACGATCCATGAAGACTATACCCGCATGTACAACCCAACCAAGCCATGATACATCAACGAAGCCAACGCCAAGACATATTGCGTCTACATCTACATCAGCAAAGCATCAGGAGATTTGAAGTCATGCAAGCCGATCCCAGACAACCTTGCCGACCTCTACACAACATCATTGCCAAAGTCAACCTTCCAGAAGCTTGTCCAAGGAATCGGTATGCGCAAATTATCTGAATTGAATCGCTTGTAGTTCTCTTATTTAGAAGTTATGTCTAACTCAGGGGAGTATCCAGAAGCATACTCACATGATCTTAATGTACTCTTTTTCCTACGATTAGGAACATTTTTCCCATTGGGTTTTTGCTACCTAACGAGGTTTTAATGAGGCACCCATCCTGGGATGATCATACTTCGTTGAGCTCACTACACTCGTCCAATTTGACGTTTGTTTTAGACATTATGCATATTTTCTTACTTTTCCCTTAGTCTATGGGTTTTCCTCATATCTTGGGTTTTACCATAGCGAGGTTTTTGTGAGTTTTTACACATGCATACTTCAAAGTAAATTTGAGACTCGCGATCACCCGTTGTGCCGATGACTTCATCAACTGTATTAAAGGGATTTTCGTTTACACTTTATTCTTCTCACCAAATTTCGTTTTTCAGATTTTCTTTTTTGAAAACATGATATTCTAGCTGATGTAGAAAAATGAACAGTTTGGATCGTTGATATCACGTTCTGATATTTATGGTTAATTGAAATATGAGTTGATGTTATATAGTTTCTAGAGACTTTATAAACTATAATTTTCACCAACGGTAAACTCTGCACGTAACATCAACAATCTAAAGCATTCATCTTCTTGAATCATCTAAAAAATCATGTTTTTTAAAAATAAAAAAAATAAAAAAATATGAAAAAAATAAATTTGGTAAGAAGAATGGAGCGTAAATGTAAACGACAATCAGCAGTTAAATTTTGATTTATAGTTTATGTGATTATAGTGGCAAATTTTGAAGTTGAGCCCCTCGAGAAACTTGTAAAGCTTGTCATTAATTACGGGTTGATATCCACACACCCCTTTTTACTTCTCTCACACTTTTTTAATTTTCGGCCGTCAGATCGGATGAATTGAAGAAGATCAATGGATATAAATTAATTAGGGGTGTGAGAGAAGTAAAAAGGGGTGTGTGGATAGCACACCCCTAATTAACATTTATTTGATACTTGAGATACAAATGTGTTTTTATGTTTTGGAGTAATATTTATGTGACAATGTGCTATGTGTATACTAATTTAGTATTGTGTTTTTCATTTGATGATTTATTGGTTAAAATATATTTTCTTTAACAAGTAACGAGTTGTGTCATATTACCTATTAATAATAACAGGTAGTGTTATATTACGTATTAATAATAACGGGTCGAATTCAAGTCAAGTCTTATTTCCCGTTTATTTTAACGTATGTTATACGACACAATCCGTTAAGATGTTAAATATGACACAAAAATGATACAAACATGAAAGACATGACTCGAATATTCGGTCTACACATCACCACCAAAATAATGGATAATTAAATCGAGATGGGGAATTATAACATAAGAAATTTCGCACACATCTTTGACATGGCCTGAGTGTAGAATTATCAGAGAGACGGGCCATATGGCCCACTTCCAACAACACCGATATTGTCCCTAACTTGGTAATTACCACCTGCACAATCCGTATAGTGTGGGGTTTTATCACAAAAGGCATTGGTATTAGTTATAGTGAGGTTAGGATATTTAAACTATTACTTTTCTTTTTGTATGGCCGATGTGGGATTCAACACGCCCCCTCATGTGGGACCCAATTAGTGGGTCACACGTGGGAGATCCACACATCGCAACCACGTGGAGCCAAGGGGACTCACCCTACACGCAGGGCCAAGGGACCCACCATCATCGCGCAGGGCCAAGCGGACCCACCCATCACGTGGCAGTACAGTACGAGCCCGCTACCTGACTCTGATACCATGTAGAATTATCAGAGAGACAGGCCATACGGCCCACTTCCAACAACACTGATACTGTCCCTAACTTGGTAATTACCACCTGCACAATCTGTCAGGTGTGAGGTTTTATCACAAAAGTCCTCGGTATTAGTTATAGTGGAATTAGGATATTTAAACTATTACTTTTATTTTTGTATGGCCGATGTAGGATTCAACACTGAGTTCACACACATATAAGAAATTTCACATGGAACAATGGAAGACTCTCATAAAATGATAATTAATTAATGGGCAACCCTTGACTTAGCATGCAATACTCAGTTGTAAGTCAAATACCAGCTTGTACAAAAAAACATCTAAAACGAGTACTTTTGTTGAACAAACGATATTATCTACATTAGGAGGAGTGAGCTAAGCCTCACAATGGACTTGCAATAATGTGATTCGAATTCGCTTTTGGCGAGAATCGGACCTAAGACATCTCACTTATAAGTGAAGAAGAAAATCACTAAACTGTATTACTAAGTGGCTCCTAAAATGCGTCTTAGACATGACTTTAGATATTAGTAGGGCACGAAGGAGACTTGTATATCGATCTGATACAATATGGTTCACAAGGCCAGCGTTGTTTACATGATTCTCATAATTATATTGCTATTGTTTTCATCCGAAATAGTCTTTGCCAATGCTTCTGAAAATCCACAACACAGTATGTAATTTTGGTGGCAAATGTATACATTAAATCTCTCTCTCTCTCTCTCTCTCTCTCTCTCTCTCTCTCTCTCTCTCATGTGTGTGTGTATATATATATGTATGTGCGGTAAATAATGATGAGGTTCCTGATCTTGTCATTGCAGATGATGCAAAGAAGATGATGAGTAGGTCGCGTCTGCACAAGGAGATTTTTCACGGAAAGAAAGTATGGGTGCCAGTCCCAGTTGGGTCGCATTATCCGACTCCGCCTGGAGGGGGACCGTAAGCTAAAGACAATAACTAGGTAGTAACTTGGTTTCTTTTTATGTTGGGATAATTTATAAATATACCTTTTGTAATTTCGAAGTTTTTAGCAAGATGTGATCTTTTAGATTATAGTCGTTTGCAATTTGAAGTCTTCTTTATTTTGTGTCTATGAATAAGAATCATAGAATGGATTCGACCATTTTAGATCAATCTGCTCTTGTTCGGTATTAGTTTATTTATCGTTTTTTTTTTTCTTTCAAAGTTTACAATTAAATCATAAAAACATATTACTAGACAAAAAATAAAGAAGATGAACCAGAGAAGGTCATCAGTCGCGTCTGCAAATGGAGATTATTCAGGCAAAGAAAGTAGCAGTACCAATTCCAAATAGGACATCTGGATCTGGAGAAAATGATAAACACAATAACTAGGTAGCAATTTGGTTTATTTTTACGTTAGGATAATTTTTAATAACCTTTTTGTAATTTAGAAAGTTCTGGCAAGATGTAATCTTTTGTATTAATGTCGTCAGCAATTTGTAGTCCTCTTCTTTATTTTGTGTCCATGAAAAAGAATCATAGTTTGTAATTAATTTTTATTATTTCTCATTATTTGATTAGTTTACATGGGTTTTAGAACTGGATCAATCATTGGGATTCAATATGTTCTCTTGTTCGGCATCAGTTAACTTACCTTCTCTCTCTCTCTCTCTCTCTCTCTCTCTCTCTCTCTCTCTCTCTCTCTCTCTCTCTCTAAGTTTACAATTATATGATTATTATGTTACATCATAACAATATTAGCTTTCATTTTAAAGAAAGAAAGAACTCCTTTGATATTTAGCACTTCGATTATTGACAAAGAATCCACTAATGTCAAACAAACAAGTACAAAACTCATACAAGAAATTTTATTTATTGATTTATTTATTTATTTATTTTTACAAATGATAGCGTTAGTGAGTTAAATAGTTAGTTGTTAAGGTAGGAGAGTCAGTGAAGATCGAATTCGTACTATAATGCATATGTATGGTGGCTTCAACCACTACGGTAAAATGTCATTTGCTAAACACCTACTAGAAGATTATCTTGCCCTCTTATCTTCGTACTTGCTTCTCTTGGTCTCCTTTTGATTGCACACCTCCGATCGTGAATGTGGTCACCTCAAAGCCTGAAGCTTTTTTATTTTTTAACATAGCTTGATCACGCACAATGAATGATATGATGGAGACTAAAGTGTTCCACTCAGATAACTCTCTAGTCTAACTCTCAATTAAGCTCGACGACTTTGTTAGATGAAATTCACGCTCAAAACGTTTATGATGCAAAGCTGTAAACCTAGCTCGACTTGCCGCTGATTAATAGGACATATAAACAAAACCCAAGGGAGCGGTTACAGGAACAATCATGGGCTTTTTCACAATATCCCTAGATTATATTGAATTTGATTTTGATTAAACCCAATTTAACTATTTGCGCACCAACCAATGGCCCCAAAAACATTAAAGCCAAATCAATTTGATTTTCTTTCCTAAAAACTAAGCAAATATATTTGATCTCACATTCCCAAATTCTCATATTTGATTTCCTATATGAATGCAACATGATGATAACAGATATCATAGTATGCATTAATGGAAGAAAATGCAGAAGAACCAAAGAGAATATGGAAAGGAAGAATTGAGAGAATTGAGCTTTTGAATAAGGGGTTGGGTAAGGGGTTGGGTTCGAAGTCCCAGTGGATGTAGGATTGGCCGAGATAAGGTTGGACTGGGGTAAAGAGTCCTAATCCGAATATAGTTTTGGTTTAATCAGAGGCAGGTTTGCTGCTATAAATAGAAGAATAAGTGCGATATGGAGGCCTCCAGCTCAACGCACAAAACTGCCCTGCGCAAACTCTCTCAAATCCCTTGAGATTTTTTTTTATTTTCTTTTCCCGCCAACACATCTTCAGTTTGGATAAACAACACTGTTGCCGTAGAATCAGCCAACCGCAGAGCACCTTCAGTTTGGATAAACAGCATTGCGTCGAGGCCGACTGGTTACCTATCCAAGTCTCGGTCGAGAAGGATTTCTGAATACTTGTCGGCGAGGGTCATCTCATTAGCCTTTTTGGCGAAGTGAGGTGTTACGGTTTTTGGGCTCGGCACGGTGAACGCCGAGTTGTTTTATGATTGGATACTCGCAAGTTAGTTTCAGAGTTCGGCATTCTGACAGCCGAACCACGTTCACCATCAAGACATATATCTCTTTCGAGTACTTGTGTCCATATAGTCTGGAGCCAGTTTGGCGTGCTTATACTCTCACAAATATAATCACAGTGATCGAACCCGGCGCCGACGATTCCAGAACTTCGCAAGACTAGAAGCCTTGTCTTCAGGCTTTAGAACCTGAAGGCCGAGATGTGTTCCTTCCTCAGCCGCAGTCGCAAGATCGAGAAGTCAGCAGCGCGCCCAACGCAACATCAACACATTTTACTCCCCGACCGAGCTCGGCCCACGAGTTGGCACGCCTCGCACACAACTGAAAGATGTAATTAGCTCATTAATTACTCGGCCTACGCGCTACATAGGCTTAGTAGTTTTTAGAGTCAACAGCTAGTCAGTTAGTTTTTCATTAAAAATAACAGTGGGACCCGTAATTAGCATGAATGAGAGGATGTATTTTGGAGGTATGAAAAATTGGAGTCTGAGTTTCGGTGTGTATTTGGATCTTGCATCCACGACAAATGGATAATAAATGCAAATGGGCCGAGCAGGACAACAAGTTGCAGCAGCATGTGAAGGGGGAACGGCTGCCTCGCTAGTTAGAAGAAATTTAACGGAAAAATTTAGTGCGGCCAGGCTCACAGCAAGCCTAGTTTCTACAACTGAGATGCGCGAGTTGTTGTCGTCCATTGGGTGTTGCGCTTTCAGAATTATGATACAGTGATGTGCGCCTAGCTACCTACATCATTTTTAAATCCAACAACTCAAATCTAATTTAATCAATTTTAACGGTAATAAAAAAAAATCCAACGATTCAAATTTAAATCTAACGGTCAAAATAATGTCATTAATTAATCCTCCATCACCAAAACTTCTCCAAAACTCTATAACTACCCGTCCATTTGTTCGCTTATCCCCAAAAAACAAAAAAAAAAATCTCTGCAATGTTCTTGCATCAAAATGTTCGTGAAAAAAAAAAAAAACGAAGATTATAAAAAAATAATTCCAAAATTGTTAGCAAAAAATTCAAAGAAATACAAAAGTTTAACAAATTATGAAGTTGAGTGTGGGAATTATAGGTCCCTTACGCTTGGATCAAATTACTTACTAACCTCATACGTATAGAGGAATAGCATAAAATATAGGGCTAAATTTTAGTATTTCTAACCATTGAGTTGGAGATAGCTTTAGTATTTATGTAGCTTAATATATATACTGTCTTCTTGAATTTTATTTATGTCCAAGTTTAAATTTGAGACGAGGATCCGAATCATACACATACAAGAAATTTCTCATGGCATAATTTGATGTATGGACGACTGGAAAACTCATAAAATGATAAGGGCCAAAGGGTTTTTTCACTCGCATCGCTTGTGCCAATTAGCTAGTTTTTAATTAAAAATAACAATGGGATCCGCAATTAGCATTAATTAAAAAGAAAACTAATGAAAAGTCCAAAAAAACTTCCTTTTAACGAAAAACCCTTTTTAAAGGTATAGTGAATAGTATCAGGTAAAGGTAAAAATATGGTTTTTCGTTACAAATGAACAGTATCAGGAGTGTTTCGTTAAAACTCCCCGACAAATGGATAATAAATGCAAGTGGGCCGAGCGGGACAACAAGTTGCAGCAGCACGTGAAGGGGGAGCGACTGCCCCACATGTCAGAAGAAATAGGAAAGGAATCATCTCCTGATCATTTCCACCTTATTCTCATGATCTATAAATTTGGGCTCTTAAAATTCAATCGAACTGCTAAAGTTATTATAATTTTTAATAGGATTCCATGTTTGTAGCCGTTGAATCAAATTTCAAGGGCTCGGATTTGTAGATCATGAGGCTTAGGAAGAAGGGATTCGACTAGGATCCCTTTATGAAGAAATAGAATCGAAATTAGTGCGGGCGGGCTCACAGCAAGCTCAGTTTCTACGATTGAGATATGTGAGTCATTGTCGTCCATTGGATGTCGCGCTTCCTGAATTATGATCCAGTGATGTGCGCCTAGCTACATTTTTAAATCCAACAACTCAAATCCAATTTAATCAATTTTAACCGTAATAAAAAAGATCCAACGACTCAAATTTAAATCTAACGGTCAAAATAATATAATTAATTAATCCAAATCTGATCCAACATCAAAACTTCTCTAAAACTCTATAACTACCCGTCCATTTGTTCACTTATCCATTAAAAACTAAAAAAAAAATCTCAACAATGTTTTTGTGGAGCAAAAAATAATCAAGAAAAATATGGAGGCGAAATGTGGATTCTTGGGTGAAAAGGACAAAATTACCCTCGAGGCACACCGGAACTCCCACGCGCAAACAGCAGACAATAACGACTCAATCAAGGTCAAAAGTAATCAAAATAGGTATTTATTCAAAGCCTATTTCATCAATCCTCATCAAATCCTCCCCACAAGATAACCATCAATTATTCATTCAAATTAGGATTAATTACCTAAATTAATTTTCTAATTGATTAATTAATTTTCTAATTAATTTCCTAATTGATTGCAAGATATTATTTTGACATAATATCTTGCAATTACACCCAAAAACCACCGTAAGTGGCCGGACCCCTTTTCTCCAAATAAGGGCTGGCCACACCCTTATAAATAGCTCTCATTTCTCTCAAAAACCGAAGTGGAACTCTCTTGCTAAATTCTCCAAATTTCTCTAAACACTTTTCCCTCAAATTCTAACTTTGGCATCAGAGGTTCTTCGGCCAAAGCCCCCAATTCATCATGGGCACTTGAGGCTCTTAGCCTTGACCTAAGGTGTTAAATGTTTTACAGGTACAATTTCGTCCAAGAAGAAAAAAGCAAAAATTTGCACCCACAAATTGGTGCTTTCATTGAGAGTCTTGATTTACACCCTCGTAGAAGACTCTTGCATTCAAGGTTTCGAATTTTTTTG
Source organism: Cotoneaster glaucophyllus (assembly GCA_036320875.1). NCBI lineage: Eukaryota > Viridiplantae > Streptophyta > Magnoliopsida > Rosales > Rosaceae > Cotoneaster > Cotoneaster glaucophyllus. The sequence continues at coordinate 9,192,804 of CM070059.1, read as the reverse complement.
TCCATTCGTAGATTTTTCAAACATTTTTAATCTTGAAATTTTTATTTGTAAAAATCCTTTGATAAAACGTAAAAGAAAAGTACGATGGCAATAGATTCAAAAACCACGACAAACGGAGATTCCAACGTTCAAGAATTAGGACCACGGCAATCCATGAGGCTCAACGCAATAACAAGTTGAGCGGCACCACCACCACGGGGCACCACCGTAGCAACCACCACGGCAGCAACCACCGTGGCCATCTTTAGAAAGCCCATGCTTCACGAGGAACAACAAGCCCGGATGCCAATGGCAGCCCAAGCTGCTGCCCCAGCAACCCAATTTAGAGTACAACGCATGGCCCAAGGCCCCGCATGCCCAAGCAGCGCCAACCCAGCTTCACGGGCCCAAGCTTAGGATCTACCAAGCTGATCCCATGATCCATCGAGCTGAGCCAAGGATCTACCGAGCCGAGCCTAGGAACCTCCGAGCCGTGCCCAGAACGTGTCGAGCCTAGCCCAGGCCCAGCATGTAATCCAGCCCATTTCCATGGTAACCCTAGCAGCTGAGGCCCAAGCAAAGGCAACCCAAGCCGCTGCCCTAGCAGCGCAGGCCCAGGCCCTGCACGCATCCACTCAGCGCACAACCCAAGTTGTTTAAGCCCAGCACTCGCCTGCCCAAGGCCAGCACGAGCCCATCACGCTTCCGAGCCAAGTCTAGGCCCAACGTCCACATGCACCGCACTTGGAGCAGTCCACGCACGTGGCCTAGCCCACGCTGTTGTACTTTTATGCTCAAACGGAAGCAAATTATAACAAAGTAACAAATATCAATGTCGTAGGCGAAAGCTAAAACAAACAATCTCAAACTAACACAAGAGATTTACGTGGTTCGGCGTAAAGCCTACGTCCACGGGCAAAGCATTGCGAGAAATTTCACTAAACAAACGGAGATTACAAAAGAATGTTTAAACTCTCACAACCCAAATCCCACAAATTACGAACCCTAAACCAAACGAGTCGAGAACCCAAAACTAACGGAGAAGATTCTCCTAAATTGCTTTCTAACTCACAAACTCACAAATTGACTCTCACCAAATTGCCACACAAAAGAGCCACACAAAATACATTAACCCTAAGGTCCTATTTATAGTGCATAGGACTTAGGTTACAATAAGAATCCTAATAGGAAGTAAATACAAATCCTAATCAAATAGGTAATTAACAAAACCTCTTCACCAAGGAAACCAACTAAGAAGTCAAAATCCAAACCCAAATAGGATACCAAAACCAAATAGGTAACACAAACCTAATTTTTGCATCATCCTAATTTTGAGCCTAAAACCTAACAATCTCCACCTTGGAGAGAAATTAGCAAACTTCCAAATCAAATACAAACTTCAAATTTGGGATACCAAAATACAAATGCAAACGTGCACCAAATTCCTTTGAAGCTGATCTCCACCTAGAATTAAAAAATCCAAAAGTCTTCAAACTTGAAATTTCCTCCAACGCCTTCAACAAATTCCATTACGAAAACTAACAAATACGAAACAAAATCCAAGCAAAAGCTTGAACATACGAACAAAAAGTGCGAATTGCACTCCACCCAAAGAGCTTGAGTACCAAGCTCCACCACCTCACATAACCTTTAGATGAGTTCAGAACAACGATCTTGTGCAATGTTTGCATCAACACTAGCAAAAGACTTACCAAACGGCTTCTTTTTGCCCTTGAGTTTAGGGCAATCTACTTTCAAATGACCTTCCTTATAACAATAGCTACAAGTGTTCTTTCCAAGTTTGCCCCTTTCCTTATTCCTTCCTTGAACTACCAAAGCTCCATCTTGTGTGTCAGGCACTTTATTCTTTAGCTCTTTAGAATTCAAAGCAGCTTTAACATCTTCCAAACTAAGACTTTCTCTACCAAATAGCATGGTATCGACAAAGTGTTCATATGAAGGAGATAAAGAACACAACAAAGTTATCGCATAATCCTCACTAATTTGGTCATCCACACTTTTCAAATCCATCATAAGTTTATTGAATTCATCAACATGCTTATGAATTGATGTACCTTCATCCATACGAAGAGTATGCAAACTTTTCTTCAAATACAACCGTTTAGCAAGGGATTTGGTCATATACAAACTCTCCAATTTTAGCCACAACTCTGGTGCAGATTTGATGCTACCAACTTCTCACAAGACTTCACTCGATAAAGTCAGTAGGATTGCTCCAAATGCCTGCTCCATAAGGTCTTCTTTTTCTTCATCAATCCACGAATTCGACAAAGCCATCACACCCTTTAACGTTTTCAAAAGCCCTTGTTGAACTAACAAAGCACGCATCTTTAATTGCCAAATACCAAAGTCATTGCCGTCAAACTTTTCAATATCAACTTTCACCGATGACACAGAAGGCTTCATAGTCACTGCCAAGCAAAGCCCAAGCCGAAACCTGGGCTCTGATACCACTTGTTGTACTTTTATGTGCAAACGGAAGCAAATTATAACAAAGTAACAAATATCAATGTCGTAGGCGAAAGCTAAAATAAACAATCTCAAACTAACACAAGAGATTTACGTGGTTCGGCGTAAAGCCTACATCCACGGGCAAAGCACTGCGAGAAATTTCATTAAACAAAAGGAGATTACAAAAGAGTGTTTAAACTCTCACAACCCAAATCCCACAAATTACTAACCCTAAACCAAACGAGTAAAGAACCCAAAAATAATGGAGAAGATTATCCCAAATTGCTCTCTAACCCACAAACTCACAAATTGACTCTCACCAAATTGCCACACAAAAGAGCCACACAAAATACATTAACCCTAAGGTCCTATTTATAGTGCATAGGACTTAGGTTACAATAAGAATCCTAATAGGAAGTAAATCCAAATCCTAATCCAATAGGTAATTAACAAAACCTCTTCACCAAGGAAACCAACTATGAAGTCAAAATCCAAACCCAAATAGGATACCAAAACCAAATAGGTAACACAAACCTAATTTTTGCATCATCCTAATTTTGAGCCTAAAACCCAACACACGCCAGCTGCCCGACTTGCTCTGGTTACTCGACCCTCTCCCGTAGCCCGATACGAGATCCTGCCCACTTCCATGGCCTTCCAAGTGATCCAAACTGGTCCAAGATCGGTCAAACTGTTCCGGCTTCAGATTTCTGGACCGATGATTGAACCGGGGACATTTTCACCATATTTCTCAGTAGATTTAACATTTTCCAACTAAAATCTCATGCCCAAAGTCTACTACACTTCATCTACCCAAGGAAACGCATTCTTTCCAAGCTCTTTCAACCCAAATGGAGAACAACACTTTTCTTGACAAGTCATAGAGTTGACGAACGCCTTCGCACAGCAGACGATCTTGGTGAATTAGCTCATGCAGGACCCCGAGATGCAATGTGCCCCAGACCAAGGACTGAAAAATCGATATTATCGGCGAAATATCGTCGATAATATCGGTTTTGTTAGACAGCGATATTTTCGAACGTTTACAATTAATTATCGTACAAATATCGCGATAATATCGATAATATCACGATATTAGCGATATTAGCGATATTATCACGCCGGATCCGTCGTCGTCGTCGGCAATCCACGCTCAGACCTTGAAAAGGAGCAATCCCCGCTCGAATTTGATGGATATGAATCATCTGAGAGCCTCGTACGGCCTAAACAAGGCCTCCCCTTGCCTGATGGTGCTCGCCGCCACCGGGAGGTGAGAAAGGGAGGAGGAACGGTCCACAGGTGGTGATGGTCCTCGGCGGAGTGGGGTGTGTGTGTGTCTGTACTCACGGGGGGAGAAGAAACAAGGAGAGGAATGAAGGAAAAGGTTCGAGGGATTGGGGAAGAGGGAAACACGGGGAAGTGGGGTGTGTGTGTGTCTGTGCTCTGGGAAGGTGAGTTGCAGAGAAGAGATGGGGGAGAACCGGAGAAGAGACTGAGGAGAGAATGAGGGAGAAGGATTGAGAGAGAGAGTTTGAGGACTGAGGACAGAATGAGGGAGAAGAATGATCAAGAGAGAGAGAGACTGAGGACTGAGGACAGAATGAGGGAGAAGAAGGATCGAGAGAGACTGAGGGTGGTCTGCGTGTGTTGCGTGTGTGTGTGTTGCGTGCGTGTGTTGCGTGTGTGTGTGTTGCGTGCATCTGCGTGCGTTGCGTGCGTCTGCGTGCGTGTGTGTATGTGTGAGTGTTACAGTGTGTGTGTGTGTGTGTGTGTTACAATATGTGTGTGTGTGTGAGAGTGGTTTCTATCCGTGTGTGTGTGTGCGCGAGCGCGCGCGTGTGTGTGTGTGTGTGTGTGGAAAAACATTGACAAGATAAAAGGTAAAGGTGGTGGAGTGGTTTCTGTCATGTATAGCTAGTTTCAGGCTATCAAAAGATTCAAAACCAAGGGACGTGCGTGTGTTAAAAAACATTGACAAGACAAAAAGTAAAGGTGGAGTGGTTTCATACTGTCAAAAGTTCAAAACCGTGTGTTGTTCCGAGAGAAAAAAACAAAACGTGTGTGTGTGTTATCTGAGAGAAAAAACCAAAACATCCAAATAATTTTGACAAACTGAATGGTTTCTTCTCCTTCCCGGTGGAGTGGTTTCTTCTTCTTCCCTTAGCCCTTTCAGAGCATTTCCACAGACCTTTAAGAGTTTCCAGAGCCATATTTAAGGTAAGTTTACAAACTTACATTTATATTATTGTAATTTATAGAACAACAAAAAAATTTGTGTGGACCCGTGCATGTGATCTAAGAACCAAATAATACTTGCATGTTAATTTTTTGAAGTAATTAAGTAATGTTGTATAATTATTCCCTAGGATAATTTTAATATGTTTAATGTTATTTATTATTTTATTATCAAACTGGATTATTATTCATTAATATTAGGTTTTATTATTCCATATTATTTTTATAATTACTTAAATTCTTACAATCATTTTCTTTACTTCCTATTTAATTCTTATGTAGAATAACTTTATTATTTAGGTTCTCTTATATAACCGTCACTACTATATTTTTTGGCCAAAAAATAATTGCCTAATTTCCATGCAAAATAAATACAGGTACGTTTAAGATGTCTAAACGTGATCCAGCTTGGGAACATGGAGACCCAATAGACGGAAACAAAAATGGCACAATTTGCAAATATTGTGGTCGGGTAATGAAGAGTGGCGGAGTGACACGACTTAAGCACCATCTTAGTGGATTAGATCCAGGAAATAATGTCCAACGATGCGATAGTGTCCCCCCAGAAGTGAAGGCATTCATCACCACATTATTAAAAAATAAAAAACACCAGAAGGAAAAGAAAACACATGGAATGGAAAATATTCGAGCTGGGCTACGAGGAGAAGTCATTGGCCAAGCGGTTGACAGTGATGATGATGACGATGAGGACGAATGTGATGATGACATGGGACCTGAAGAACGACGCAGTTTCAAACAAGCATTACATGCCTCCAAACAGTCAGCATGGGAAAGAGAACACCTTCATAAAATTCCTAATAGAGGACAAGGTTCTGAGACAAGTGGTGGTGCACAAATGAGACGGGGAGCAAGTGTTAGAGAATCACAACCAACACCACCAATAGCCCCAAGTTTATATAAGTCATCCAAAACACGTCAAAAGAGTGTTTGGAGTTATTTCACTGGAGGTAATGTGAAGGAGGGAATGGGGCGTCTAATTAGCAAGTTCTTTATCTATGAAAATGTCCCTGCTGAGAAGGCATCATCACATCATTTCAAAAATATGGTATTGGGATGTCAACAGGCCGGTGTTGGAGTACAGCCTCCCACTCCCTATGAGGTAAGAAACAAATATTTGGAAATGAAGCATAAAGACATTGGCGAGTATGTTAACAAGTTGAGGTCAAAGTGGGAAACTAATGGTTGCACAATCATGTGTGACAGATGGACTGGCCCGACCAGATTGTCTATCATAAACTTCATGGTATACTCCAAGGGAAAGACAATTTTTTTGAAGTCCGTTGATGCTTCAGACCATATAAAGAACTACATGTATATTTACAAATTATTGAGGGATGTAATCATGGAGGTGGGAGAGCATAATGTTGTCCAAGTCGTGACCGACAACGGTTCTGCATTTGTCAAAGCTGGAAAAAAGTTAATGAAGCATCATAATGTGTTTTGGACATCATGTGCAGCATATTGTATTGATCTCATGTTTGAGGCAATGAGGAAGAGAGAGAATATTGCTAATTTTGTAAAAAGAGCGAGAATGATCACAAATTATATTTACAATCATGGTTGGTTGTTGGCAAAGATGCGTGAATTTTGCAAAGGAGAAATTATTCGTCCAACTACCACTCGATTCGCCACCAACTATATTGCATTAGACAGCCTACTTAAGAAGAAAGCAGGGAGCAGGGTTGAAGCAATTATTCACTAGTGAAGATTGGGCCAACCACAATTTCAGCCGCTCAAATGCAGGTCGTATGGAGGAAAGTATAGTGCTTGATCATGCTTTTTGGACTCAATCAGAACATGTGTGCCAAGTGTTTTGAACCTCTTTACAAAGTTTTACGGATCGTTGACACAGAAGTGTATCCTACTATGGAGGCAATATATGAGTTGATGCTTGTAGTGAAGGACGAATTGGAAAGAAAACATGGTGCAAGGTGGGTCATAAAGATGATTAAGGACCGATGGTATAAAACATTATACCACGATTTGCATGCAGCATGTATAAATTATGTCATAATTTGCAATTCATTTCTTTAGTTGCATAAGTATTATTTCTCTTATTAGCGTATGTGTTTCTTTGAACAGCATATTATTTGAATCCTCGATACCAATACAGACCCGGTGTTGGAGATGATGGTACCCTTATTCGTGTTGTACATAATGTATACTCTAAATTGGACCCTGTATCACCAGCAGTTGGCCAATTTGGAAATGAGGTACACAATTACTTAAATTATAATAATTACATTGTTGGATTAAACTAACATGATTTATTGAATTCAGCTAACATGGTTTAAAGATGCAAGAAGAACTTTTGGAGAACCAACATCAGTTGCAGCTCGAACAAAAATGTCTCCTAGTGAGTGTAAACATATTTCACTATCAGTTTATAATAGAATTTGTTGGAGTTATTAGGCTAATCAACATTGTTTTTCATTATAGCTGAATGGTGGATCATGTATGGGACTGATGCACCAACTGTGAGAAAGTTAACAATTAAAGTATTATCACAAACAGCTTCCTCATCTGCTTGTGAAAGAAATTGGAGTACATTTGCACTCATACACACAAAGCAAAGAAATAGGTTGGCTCATAGTAGGTTGGAAAAATTAGTTTATTACTACTACAACATGAAGCTTCAAATTCGAGATAAGGAATCAGAAATAGATCATGTCGACCGTGGTGACCCACTAGATGTGTTTGATATTGTTGCTGAAGATGATGATACAGAAGGTAACCAAATTTATCAATGGATTAGACCTCTTCATTTAGATGATGATGAAGGTAACCCAGCTGTAAGAGTTGCTGAAGAAGCACGTAATGAAGGGATAAATGTAGAAAGAGTATTAGAGGAGGAGGTGGGATCTAGCAGCGCTGACTATTTGGAAGAACTTTTGTGCCCAAGACCAAGAAACACTGGAATTCCACCTTCTTCCAATCCTACACAACCACAAGATCCTGCTGATACTAGTGATAGCTCTAGTACAAGATCAGGAGACTCACCTACCACCGGAGGTGGGAATGATGAAGGATATAGTGGAGCTGGAGGTAGTGGTGGATATGGAAACTATGTTGGACCATCTTTCGGATTTATGAGCCCCTTCACTGGTGAGGCAAACTTCACGCATGCAACACAGGATGAGGACCATGGCAGTAGGTGGGCAGGACCAGGAATTGGTGCCATAGGGAAGGACTATACTCGTAGAGAAAGAGGCAAGGGGACTTTGTCAAGTGAAGAAGGAAGTAGTAACTATGGTTATATTCCTAACCAACCATTTCCCTACCCTTCATATCCCATTCATGTCAGGATGGAATCGAGCGACTCATGGAAAGAATCCGAGACTTAATCTTCAAATGATTTTGGTTATGGACAATGTCAACCAATCTCGGATCCATATGGGTGGCATGTTAACAATTACATGCAAAACTATTTTGGGGATTTATTATTTGATAACTACTCTTCACAATACACTTACTCTACACATAGAGATGATGAAGATAGTGAAAATTTTGAACCTCATAGGAACTCTATGTGGTACTAAGTCACTCATGTATCTTACCATGCAATGTATAAAGTGTAAAATATTGTACTAATTCATTATATATAAATGATTTTGGTGTGTTTAAACTTCTTTCATTAATTACTACATATTTTCTACACTCACAATGTTTGCCAGCTCGCTATATAATTAACTTAAATCAGTTAAATCCATCATGCAATGCATTTCCTTCCAATTTTTTGTGATAAACTAATAAATAATTGACTAAATAAACATCCTGCAAAGTTTCAATAAAAATTTCCAAGTTTTTCTTACAATTTCCGTGGTTTTTATTCAATTTTTATTGATATCGATAATATCCCGATATTTCCATCGATATTTCCGTGTTTTGGGACTACCGATATTTCCGATATCATCGATATTTAATACCTTGCCCCAGACAAGGTGTCTTGAAGTAGGACAAGGGTAGATGAAGAACCTCTCCAGCAGTGTCCCGGCAAGTAGTCATTCTACTAGCCACAAACCGAGCATTCTGACAGTGTTCACTCCTGACTTGGCCCCCAAGATAGCGTATATTCCCATCTTAGCGCGCGGAGGAGCTTGCACTCTCAATTAGGTTTACGGACGAGCATACACTTACAGTTAGGACCATACTCCGATGATCAGCTTGAGCAACCTTCCAGGTGAAGTGTTCATTCGCGGCTATGCCCTTAAGGAACATCTTCTACCTCACATTGGAGTAGGCAGCATGACAGATGGAGATAAGCAGTTACTCAATCTGGATCAAGTTCAACCGGCAGTCTGCGAGGAGTTCACTTGCCTGCTAGGGATGTACAACACCCACCGCAGCCGCCAGCCGCGGCATAAGTGAGCCGAGCATATAGAAGAGCAGCCTAGATGAGCAGGTCACGATTGGGGGCAGCCGAGAACTCCGCTACCCCCAACAAAGGCAAATTCAGGAAGAAGTAGATGACTCTTGACCGAGCAATTACGCTATTTCCAATGCAACGAGGTCTCCGACGAAGTACTACGACGGGACATGACCAACATAGGCAAGTCACCCTTCACAGATGAGATCGAGCAGACATAGCCTCCACGCGAGTTTAGCATGCCACATTTCACATTCTTCAAAGGAGATGGAGACCCGGAGAGACACTTGAAGCTCTACCGAAGCTCAATGACCCTCTACCAAAACAACGACGATCTCATGTGCAAGATATTCGCTACCATTTTACAAGGTGAGGCACAAGATTAGTTCTACACCCTGCCGCCATAATCCGTCCGAAGTTTCAATGAACTTTCTTTGGTTTTCACCAAAGAATATTCATCCTATTGCTCGATCAAGAAGAAGTCCGACCACTTGTTCAACGTCAAGACGAACCCAAAGGAGTTGCTTCGCGACTATGTAAAGAGCTTCAAAGCAGAAAAGGCAAAGATAGTCGGATGCAATGACTCGATAGCTAGAGCAGCCTTCCAAAAAAGACTTCTAGCAGACCACCCGCTGTTCGAAAAATTGATCATGAAAGAAGATCTAACTCTGGCAAACTCTTTCGCTCTGACAGAAAATCATGCAATTTGGGACGAGGCTCACCGATCCAGATGCAAGGACTTGAAAAAGAACCTGACATCACGTCCCTACTATCCAAACAGGAAGCAGCATAGGACCTATTCGCATGTTCGACGGTATCTGAAACAGAAATAAGCTCTACTGTCATACGAGAAGAGCTGGGGGCCCGACTACATGTACTCCACAGTTCAAAAGCTTTCATCGATGCTACCAGAAATTCAAAAGCTAACTTTGGTAATAGTTGTTGCAACCCGGAAGCTCAATTTATACCTTCAGACACACGCAATCATCTTCATGACGCACTATTCTACTCAGTCCAGACGAGCGACGATAAAGGTGTAGACACTGACGGATGCAAAGTTTTCTGACGAATGCAACAACTCGGCCCAAAAGGCGCGCCAAGGGCAGACGAATACTAAAAGGACACAATTGGAAGCAAGTTTTGTCCTCGTCGCCCCAAAAGATTCTACATAAAAGCAACATGTACCGCCAGTTGAACGCCACCTCCTGCTACGCGTCATACTGCCCCAGCCGACTCTTGCTCCATAATTGAACTCTAGAATGGCCCAATACCTACAGTTGAGCATTTTTCGCTGCGTGTAACATGACCCCAGCTCCTCAGCTCTCTACCGTGCCTTCACGACGCAACATAGCGACCCAACGACGGCTCCACGGTTTCCTACTACGCCTTCATGCCTAGCTTAGGCGACCCAACATAGCGGCCTAACGACTCCTCGGAGGTAGCCGAGCACGCCCTAGACCGCGCCTACTCCACCCGATGAAGACTTCTGGCATTTGCATGTCGACGACGTATCCAACTACAAAGGTTCGGGAGTAGGCGTGGTCCTTGTCACCCCAAACGGTTCGATGCCCGAGCAGACGATCACTCTAAGCTTCAAAGCATCCAACAACGAAGTAGAGTACGAAACCCTACTAGCAGGCCTCCGAATGGCAAAAGACTTGGTGGTGAAAAAGCTCGCAATTCATTCCCAGCTAATCACTAGCCAGACTACTTGAGGTGTTTTAGACTTACACCCTCACTCAAGTTTCGCGGGCAGACAACGGTCACGTAGATGCACTAGTTAGCCTAGGTTCCGCATTGGGCGAGAATCGAACCTAAGATCTTTTACTACAAATGAAAAAAAAAATCTCATTAGATCGTAGTACTAAGTGACCAATCAGATGAATAGTTAAAAATGGCACTTATATTAGCAGGTGCTTGGAATAAGGACAAATTAAAGCAATTAAGTTGTTCCTTTAGACATTTTGCATTCCATTGTAGCAATATCTATAATAAATATTGAACACCACTTTGTTGGGGGCTTTTCCTAAACTCTGTACACTAATTATCTTTTAAACTGAACACTAGTACTATATAATTTTTTATATTGAATATTGACTATTTCTTAAACTAAAAACTGATACTATTACTATTTGTTAAATTGAACACTGGTTATTTTAAAAAAAAATTAAACACTTGTACCCTCATTATTTCTTAAACTAAACACTAGCATTATTACCGTTTTAAACTAAACATTGATACTATTACTATTTTAAACTAAACACTGATTATTTCTGAAATTGAACACATGTACTATCAATATTTCTTAAACTTAACACCAACTATTTTAAAAATAAACACTAACTATTTCTTAAACTGAATATTATTACTACTATATATTTGTACTTACAAGTGGCAAATAAACTAAAAAACTAGGCAACTTGAAATAGATAAGATAAACACAAGTTTAATAATACTAAAATCAATAAAACCTACCATTAGCATTTCTCTTAAATAGTTATCATCACTTTGGACATTTCGACATTGAAAACCTCAACCATAATAACAAGAAGAAATTTCCATAATTTGAAAATGTTAAGGAGACTCTTTTAAAAAGTGGGATTCTCTATAGACTTTTCGCCCCTATTTTAAGTTTTTTGCGCAATTTTTATATCAACATTATAAAATATCGTACAAAAAACATGAAATGACAGAGAGTTCTATAGAGAGTCCAAGTTTAATAGAATTTGCTTAGCATTTCTCTCCATACTTCCATCAACACTTTGATTTTTCACGAAATTGTGTGGTGCAAATGCAAGTTGTTTGGACATAAATTTGAGTGGGGTCGTGTATGGATGACTTAATAGGACATGTAGAATACGTCTTGGACATGACTTTACATATTAGTAGTTATGGAACGAAGATTCAAAGTATGAAATTGACAGGCTCTTATTTTCTGGTCCAATCATACATTTATTCTCTTCCATGCTATTGCAGACATTGACATAGTGATCAGAAATCTTGACCCAACCCCAAGCCGGTAATGAGGGACTCGTGAGGGTAATGAAAATACTCGTGGGGCTGGTAAATGGAATCCTGAACTACACCCAAAAAAAAAAAAAAATATGCATAATCTGTTCCATGGTCAAATAAGTACCATTAAATAAGTCGCATTATATATAATATTATATATATATATATATATATATATATATTTATAAAAGAGGTTGTTTTTGTTTTTTTTTTTTTATGAACAAGCAATATTATTTATATTAAGAGAAATATGGTGGGTTTAGCCTCACGATGAGCTAGCAATAATATGGTTCAAATTCACCTTTAGTAAGAATCGAATGTAAGTCCTCTTATTTTGTAAATGAAGAAAAATACTACTGGACCATAATACTAAATAGAGAAAAAAAATGATAGAAAATATAAATTTTAACTATTCATAATGATCTAAAGTTCATGTAGCATTCATCATTGATATAATCCTAATTAATAAAAATATATCATCAATCAAGCCTAAAAAAATAGGGAGCTTTAATAAAAAGGGCTTGAATTAAGTTTATTTTAACCAAAAACATCCTATAACTTTTTTTAACCAAAAACCATCCCAGAACAAGGTAAAACCCGCCAAAACAACAGACAGCTCGACCACCAGCCAGTCACTCATGGGCTCTCCTTTGACCTCATCCACCTCTTCGTCTCGCTGAGTACTACAACTTTCCTTTTTGAATCACCCTATTTCGTTGAGTATTGAAGAAGTTATATCCATTTGAATCCTACCCAGTTTCCGGCGACCTCCGAGGCTTTCGAGGTATTTTCCGGCCAAACCACAACAAGTTAGCCATCGTGCAAGGCACCATTCTCTTCGTCTCTTCGAGAACTACGATTTTCGTTTTTGAATCACTCGATTTCGTTGAGTATTGACAAAGTTATGAGCGTTTAAAGTTTGTCCAACCCAGTTTCCGGCTACCTCCGAGGCTTTCGAGGCGTTTTCCGGACAAACCACAACGAGTTAGCTATCGTGCAAGGTACCATTCTCTTCGTCTCTTCGAGAACTACGATTTTCGTTTTTGAATCACTTGATTCCGTTAAGTATTGACAAAGTTATGAGCGTTTAAAGTTTGTCCAACTTTCCGGCCGAAATCCGGCATTCCCTTCCGTTTAGCTCCGGCGAGCAGCAACCACACCAAGCCCTTTGGGTCGTGCACAAACAAACACTGTATTTGGAAAGAAAATGAACATTAACACTGTCGCTGGAAAAACATAACACTGTCTCTGCAAAAAACTAACACTGTCGCTGGAAAAATAACACTGTCGCTGGAAAAACTAACACTGTCGCTGGAAAAAAAACTAACACTGTCGCTGGAAAAACTAACACTGTCGCTGGAAAAAAAACTAACACTGTCGCTGGAAAAATAACACTGTCGCTGGAAAAACTAACACTGTCGCTGGAAATAAACTAACAGTGCAGTGACTTAAATTCCAGAAACAGTGACTTAGATTCCAGAAACAGTGTTACTTAAAATCCAGAAACAGTGACTTAACTTATAACATGGTTTTTGATTAAACAAAACTTATAACATGGTTTTTTATTAAAACTAAAACTTATAACATGGTTTTTTATTAAATAAAACTTATAACATGATTTTTTATTAAAACTAAAACTTTTCAAGCCATTTTCATTAATTTTTCTAAAAAAATATCGTCGATATATGATTAATTGGGAATGGGTTCGTTGGGGTTTGGAAGATTCAATGTATGACATTGACCCAGGCTCTTAGTTTCTGGTCCAATCATACTTTTATTTTCTTCCATGCTATTGCAGACATTGACGTGGTGATCAATCAACCCTAACATGCATAATCTGTTCCATGGTCAAATAAGTACCAATAAAACGCGTTTAGATATAGCCCCCAGGATCCTCTCCGGATCCTTTCCCTAGGGATCCTATAGATCGTAATCTTGTCCGTTTATTATACATCGTGCGATCAATTTTCGTTAGATACTATTTATATTTGAATTTTAAATTTTAAATTTTAAATGATTTCTGATCGCACGATATACGACGAACGGACAGGATTGCAGGATCCCTAGGGAATGGATCCTGAGAGGATCTTGGTTCTAGATATAGAGTGTAGGTCGCATTATATATAATATAATATATATTTACTTATAAAATTGTATTTTTATTGAACAAACGATATTATCTACATTAGAAGGAGTGAGTTAAGTTTCACAATAGACTTGCAATAATGTGATTCGAATTCGTTTTTGGCGAGAATCCAACCTAAAACTTCTCAATGAAGAAGAATTTCACTAGACTGTATTACTAAGTGGCTCCTAAAATACGTCGTGAACATGACTTTACATATTAGTAGTTATATGGAACGAAGGAGACTTGTATATCGATCTGATACAATATGGTTCACAAGGCCAGCGTTGTTTACATGATTCTCATAATTATATTGCTACTGTTTTCATCCGAAATAGTCTTTGCCAATGCTTCTGAAAATCCAAAACACAGTACGTAATTTTGGTGGCTAATTTATACATTAAATCTCTCTCATGTGTGTGTATATATATGTGCGGTAACTAATGATGAGGTTCCTGATCTTGTCATTGCAGATGATGTAGAGAAGATGATGAGTAGGTCGGGTCTGCAAAAGGAGATTTTTCCGGGAAAGAAAGTATGGGTGCCAATCCGACCTGGGTCGCATTTTCGGCCGGTTCCGCCTGGAGGGCGATGGTAAACTAAAGACAATGACTAGGTAGTAATTTGGTTTCTTTTTATGTTGGGATAATTTATAAATATACCTTTTGTAATTTCGAAGTTTTTAGCAAGATGTGATCTTTTAGATTATAGCCGTTTGCAAATTGTAGTCTTCTTCTTTATTTTGTGTCTATGAATAAGAATCATAAAATGGATTCGACCATTTTAGATCAATCTGCTCTTGTTCGGTATTAGTTTATTTATCGTTTTTTTTTTCTTTCAAAGTTTACAATTAAATCATTATTCAATAAAAAAAACATATTACTAGACAAAAAATAAAGAAGATGAACCAGAGAAGGTCATCAGTCGCGTCTGCAAATGGAGATTATTCAGGCAAAGAAAGTAGCAGTACCAATTCCAAATAGGACATCTGGATCTGGAGAAAATGATAAACACAATAACTAGGTAGCAATTTGGTTTATTTTTACGTTAGGATAATTTATAATAACCTTTTGTTTGTACTGGCAAGATGTAATCTTTTGTATTAATGTCGTCAGCAATTTGTAGTCCTCTTCTTTATTTTGTGTCTATGAACAAGAATCATAGTTTGTAATTCATTTTTATTATTTCTCATCATTTGATTAGTTTTACATGGTATCAAAACAGGATCAATCCTTGGGATTCAATATGTGCTCTTGTTCGGCATCAGTTAGCTTATCTTTTTTTTTCTCTCTCTCTAAGTTTACAATTATATCATTATTATGTTACATCATAACAATATTAGCTTTCATTTGAAAGAAAGAAAGAACTCTTTTAATATTTAGAACTTCGATTATTGACAAAGAATCCACTAATGTCAAACAAACAAGTACAAAACTCATATAAGAATTTTTTATTTTTAACAAATAATAGCGTTAGTGAGTTAAATAGTTAGTTGTTAGGGTAGGAGAGTAAGTGAAGATCGAATTCGTACTATAATGCATATGTATGATGGCTTCAACCACTGCGGTAAAACGTCATTTGCTAAACACCTACTAGAAGATTATCTTGCCCTCTTATCTTCGTACTTGCTTCTCTTCGTCTCCTTTTGATTGCACACCTCCGATCGTGAATGTGGTCACCTCAGAGCCTGAAGCTTTTTTATTTTTGAACATAGCTTGATCACGCACAATGAATGATATGATGGAAACTAAAGTGTTCCACTCAGATAACTCTCTAGTCTAACTCTCAATTAAGCTCGACTTTTTTTTTTTTTTTTGGAGAACAAGATATATTATATCCGGGCAAAGAAGCCAACGACAGAGAAACAAGAACACCTAACCAAGAGGGCGAACAAACCAGAAAACAACGGAAGAGAAAATAGTACAAGGAGGTACAAACGACACCGCATTTAATGCTAAAGTGTCACTCCTCATACTACTAGTTACAAAATTAATGGGGACAATGAAGACCATCATTGCTTAGAACATGCACAAGGGAGAATGGGGGTCTATTAACCCAAATAGTATCACATGACTCCCTACTTTGCCGCGACGCCAAAAGATCCGCCGCCGTATTGGCCGATCTTGAAACCCAAGACCAGCGGCAGTCGTGAAAAGAGTCGCCCAATCCCCTGCATTTAGCTAAGATTGGGAAAGCTTCCCAGCTGCCAATTGAAATCCCATCACGAAGACAACCAAACGAAATCAAAGAATCAGTCTCAACAATAATGTTATTCCAACCCATATTTCTTCCAAGCTTGCAACCAAACAACACTGCTAAAGCCTCCGCCACTGCCGCCGAATAGGCTTTAACCACATACCTGGCAGCAGCCTTAAAACCACCCACTTCATCCCGCGCCACCACCCCCACAAAATCCGACCCCCCCATTACAAGTCCAGCTAGCATCCACATTAATTTTCACAAAACCTGAGCAAGGAGGAGACCATGTAGTAACGTTACCAGAATCAGGAGTTGGGCTTGGATGCCTGATGACCGGAACCTGATTGGCAGCTTTAAAAAATTCCATCGAATGCTTGATAACAACAGTGACCTCCCCAGGGATAATAGGTTGTTGATTAAAAATGAAGTTGCATCTTGTCTTCCAAATATGCCAACATGAGATAGCAATATAAGAACATAATCTGCTCCTAACGCTCTTCTGCCCAGCCACAGAATTATAGGCAACAAACAACCAATCAGCCCAAGAAAGGATCACCCCCTTCGCAAGCCACGAGTCAAGTGCCCCCCCCCCCCCCCCGGCACACCTCATCCACCCACGGACATTTAAGAAAGAGATGTTCGATTGTCTCCTCCATAGAATTACAGAGAGGACAAACAGGTGAGGGAGAACAGCTTCGCTTGAACAACAAAGCCTTCGTGGCCAACGCCCCTTGTAAACTCTTCCACATGAAGCATCTTATCTTTTGCGGGACCTCAAGCTTCCACACACACTTCCATAACTGTTTTGGGATGGTAGCTGACCTATGGGGAGTACCATTCCTTCGCAGTCTAGATCTACTCACAGCCCAATGATAACAGGATTTAACCGAATAAGATCCTTTTTTTTTTAAAAGGCCACACCAAAATGTCCTTGAGATCCAAGTCCCTAGAATGAGTCTCAAGAATTACATTAAACTCACTTTCTGCCACAAAAGGTCTCAGGAACTCAATATCCCACTCCCCACTACTTTCATCAATTAACGCATTCACCCTAAGGTTTTGGGAGACCCTTGCCGTGCCCAATGGAGATGGCCTACCCAAAGGAATAGACGGGAGCCAGCGATCTACCCACACACGGACATCTTTTCCACTCATAATTTGCCAATGAGCACTTTCACGAAGAATTTCTCTACCAGCAAGAAGGCTTGACCAAGCCCAAGAAGCCTTACCCCTCCCCGGCTTTGCATAAAAAAACGAACAGTTTGTGAAGTATCGAGCTTTCAAAACTGTCACCCATAAAGAGTTTGGCTTCTTCAACAACCTCCAACACTGCTTAGCCAAGAGGGCGTCATTAAATTCCGCAAAACATCTCAGACCCAAGCCACCGTCTTTCTTCGAAAGGCCCAATTGCTGCCTTGAAACCCAATGGATTCGGTTCTCCCCATTTTTTTGTCTCCACCAAAAATTTGAAATTATTGCATCCAATTCATTACAAAGAGAAGTGGGAAACTTGAAAAGATTCATGGGATACGCCGGAATTGCTTGAACCACCGCCTTGATTAAAACTTCCCGCCCGGCTTGTGAGAGAGTAGAGCGTTTCCACCCTTGAAGCTTTCCCAAAATCCTTCCTTTAACATAAGCAAGGGCATATCTCTTTGACCTACCCCAGACTGCCGGGACACCCAAGTAAACTCCAGGATTTTCGACTCTCTCCATCTCCAGAATGGCAACCAGATGAATGGACAGAGCCTCCGGCACATTCCCCCCAAAATAGACACTGGATTTAGACTTATTAACCTTCTGACCTGAGGCAGAGCAGTACCCATCAATAATCTGAAATAAATTTCTGCAATTTTCAATCTCCGCATTTAGGAAAATAAGAGTGTCATCAGCAAAGAATATGTGAGAAATCGTTGGGCCTACACGATCCATTTGAACACCCTTTAGCCGACCCCTTTCCACTTCCTTTTGAATGAGAAGAGAGAACACTTCACTAACCAGCAGGAATAAATATGGAGAGAGAGGATCTCCCTGTCTAAGCCCTCTCGACGGAGCGAATTTGGATCCCGGTTGTCCATTCACAAGAATAGAAAAGCTTACAGAAGAGATACAACCCAAAATCAGATTTCTCCACCTGCTGTCAAAACCCATCTTTTCCATAACTGCCATTAAGAAATCCCACTCCACCCTGTCATACGCCTTATGCATATCCAACTTAATACCCAACTCAAACTTTCTATTCGATTTTCTTGTTTTTAGAAAATGAAAGAGCTCGTGAGCTACACCAATATTATCTTGGATTTGTCTTCCTTCCACAAAAGCATTTTGGGTACGTGAAATCAAGTCCGGCAAAATCCTCTTTAAACGATTGGCTAAAATCTTGGAAAGGATCTTGTAAGAATAATTGCACAGACTTATTGGTCGAAACTAAGACACGGACTCCGGATGCTGAACCTTAGGAATTAAAGCCAAGTGGGTGGCATTAATATGATGAGGCAGCAGGGACCCATTCATCAGATCCTCAATCATTCGGTTAATATCCCTTGTGATAATATCCCATTGAGAGTGGTAGAATATCCCTTGAAAACCATCTGGGCTCGGAGCTTTAAGACTACCCATGTTCACAGCAGCCTTTTTGATTTCATCCACAGACGCCGGAGCCATTAACTCAATGTTCATCATCGCAGAAACCTTTGGAGAAACGCAAATGAGCAGGTCACCCCAATCCCTAGACCCAGATGACGTAAAGAGCTCAACAAAGTACTTATCAAAAGCTTGCCGAATCTGACCAGAATTGTCCACCCATTCCCCATTTTCATTTTTGAGTGAAACAACCTGGTTTTTCCTTCGCCTTTGAAGGGTAGATTGATGAAAGAACCTAGTTTTTCCTCTATTTCACGACAATTCCTCCTCCAATCGAGTTACAGGCGGCCCAAGTCATCCATCATCTCTTGGATTTGCCGCGTTTTACTACTAAATTTATTCCTACTTCATAAGGATAAGATAGATCGGGCTTCATTGATTTTCAGATTCCAATGCTCCACGGAATTTCCAATTCGGGATTTGTCCCAAACTTTTTTAATTATATCTTTACATTCCTCATCCTTCGCCTTAAAACGCTTCAAAGCGGAATATCTTCTTTCTTCTTCCATCACACGGTTCACACTGCAACATAACTGGGCAGTGGTCAGATCCCAAGGTTGTTCTGTTTATGACCCTTGAATTAGGCCAGAGAGCAAGCCATCTTTCATTCACAAGACCTCTATCCAACCGGACATCCACTAACTGTCCGTTTCTCATTCCTCTCCAAGTGAATTTTGGGCCATTGCAACCCAAATCCGACATCTCCACTTTGCTCATAAACTCCTCCAGATATTTAGTCTGGTTATATCTCACTTCAGTCCCCCCTGATTTCTCATGATCCCACAAGAACTCATTAAAATCGCCACCACATATCTACGGGATGTTGACCGAAGCAAAATTCTGAGTCATACCCCTTCAGAAGTCGGCCTTCTCTGCTCGGTAGGAAGTACCATACACTCTTGTGAACCTAAAAACAATCAAAGAGTCCACAAGGCTACATGTTGCATCGATGAAATGTTTTGTGGAGTCCGTCACATTTACCTGGATCGAATTATCCCACCAGAGGCTAAGGCTTCCAGCCCTGCCAATAGGAGCCACATTGAAACCATTACAATACCCCATTCTCATTCTCACACCTGAAATTCTATGATCTTTCATTTTCGTTTCCGAAAGAAAAATCATAGAGGGTCTATGTATCCTTATCAGCCCATGAAGGGCTCGAACTACCGTGTCCGACCCTAGACCACGGCAGTTCCAGAATAGGTGTATCATGGCGCGCGTGCGGCTGTTGAAGGCCAGCCGCCACCACCTCGAGACGATGATCCCGTCCTTGTTGCTATCCCAGCTGTTGTTTTGTCCATGGGGACCTCCTTCATCTGCTCCCCCAAACCGTCCATAAAGTATAATCTTGTCTTTTTTTTAGAGACCCTCCTCCTTGCCCTTCTCTTCAAGATCACGCTTATTATTGCTTGTATGTCCCTTTATGATAGGGATGTGAACCCCCTCCTTACCATACCATTTCTTTCTTTGGTGAAACTTCGAGGTTTGAGAAGGACCAAGTTGCACCATGTCCTCCCCTTCAATAGACGTTTGATCATTTTCATGAATCTCTTCTATCCTAACTGTTGGCTTTCTCAAATAGTCTCCTCTGACTTCCATAGGCTCAAAGCCCATCATAACACTCTGCTTGCCCATAGGCCCACAACCTGCCAACATCCATTGAGTCGGATTGAGCAGCTGTCCCTTTTCTTTACTTTGAATTCTACGCAATTTCTTCGTATTACATCCATTTCCCAATTGCAGCTCAGTGTGATCGAGATCCACTTGACTCCTTACATTAGCACTTGTTTCCTCAATGCTTTCTTTACTGCCTTGCTGACTCCCCTTCTTTTGACTAACTCTAGAGACCCCAGCATACCTTCGTTCTCCCGATGTAAAGGCCAGAGGTCAAGAGATTTGAGGATCACTCCTAACTGGAGCTACTTTAGTCCACTCTCCATACCCCGCCATACCCCCCCTTACTGCATCGAAAGAACATTCCAAATTTGAGTGTCCAATTCTACCACACTTGTAACAGAAGTCCTGCAGCCTTTCGAATCTAAATTCAATCCATGTCTCCTTGTCATTAGCCCTCGAGAGGCAACATCCAGTGGTCAGGGGGTTTGTGATGTTGACAGCCACCTTTACTCTTAAAAATCCCCGAGCTTTACCAGGATCATCAAGCTCCTCAAAGACACCAATCTTCGCAGCCAAGCGTCTCACATTTACCTCCGAATGAAGGGGAGGCGGAACCCCTCTAATTTGAACCCAAAACGGAACGATATTCATATTGATTTCCTCCAGAGCTAACTCCTGATCCCATCTTTTGATTAAGCAGTTCTGCTTCATGACTGCCCACGGGACATTGCTTAGAATCTGAGTTGCGGTACTTTCATCTTGGGCTATAATGATAAAGGTATTATCTTTTAACCCATTTTACTTCAGTTTCCCCCCACTCTTTCCACGAGGACCTCAGGATGTTTCGCACTCCCCATTTGTTTAAAGTCTTGTTAACCAAAATTTTTCCCACCAGTTTGACTCCCTGCTCCATAGTTGACAGGTCCATTTTCTTTTCCAGATGAACCACTAGTTCCTCTACATCCGTTGCTTCCATTTCCCCACAAATTTGATGATATTCCTGAGTTGACTGCGAAAAGGTTTGCCGACAGTTGAAAGTTGTACCTCTGGCTCTTGCCTTACCCTGTTCTTTCTTATTCTTATTGAACTCTCACCACTTTTGGATTCATATTGTAAAAGCGAAAGGACCACCACCAAGAGAAAGAAATTTTGTAATCTATTGTTGAGCCATACCTCGTATTTATTGCCCTGTTCATAATTAGTTGAGGAATTTACCTTCCAAGCAGAAGATCTTAGAGTACCAGGGATTTTCTGCCTCCTATTCTTACCTCGTTTTGATTTTCTGGCTTTAATTTTATACCCACTCTTTTGTACTTTGGATCTGCCATCCTCTTTAATTTTCCTTATACCTTTTTGCTTGATGGTTGTCTTCCACATCCCTTTGCTCCCTGACGTTCCTATTTGACTCCTGACCCATCAAAATAGACCGTCCAGCTAGTAAAGCCGAGCTGAGAGAGGCACCCAAGCCAGATGCGCAATCAGATCAGACTTAATAAGAGATCTGGAGGTGGGTGGATGGCCTTAAAGAGATTAAAAGCAACGCCCCAGGAAAGGGGATCTTGAGACACTACCGAAATAACGGCTGATAGGTAGGTGAGAAATAAATCGTCTCTGAGGGAAAATGGCGATTTTAAATCTATGCGGCAACCAGCAAAGAAGGGAGTTGATTTAAAGGAGAAAGTAGATCTGAAGGAGTACCTCAAATTGAAACTGAGTAGATCTGAATTAAAGGGGGCTGGAGAGAGCTTTAAAAACTGAGTAGGTGAGCAATAACTGAGGTTGGTGAGACAATCCAAGAGAATTAAGCCTAACCGAAGGAGGAACAGCCAAGATTGACCCACACAGAGGAGGGAATCTCACAGAGGAGAGGACGACTCTCACAGAGGAGAGAAAAAAAAATGCTCGACGACTTTGTTAGATGAAATTCACGCTCAAAACGTTTATGATGCAAAGCTGTAAACCTAGCTCAACTTGCCGCTGATTAATAGGACATATAAACAAAACCCAAGGGAGCGGTTACAGGAACAATCATGGGCTTTTTCACAATATCCCTAGATTATATTGAATTTGATTTTGACTAAACCCAATTTAACTATTTGCGCACCTACCAATGGCCCCAAAAACATTAAAGCCGAATCAATTTGATTTGCTTTCCTAAAAACTAAGCAAATATATTTGATCTCACATTCCCAAATTCTCATATTTGATTTCCTATATGAATGCAACATGATGATAACAGATATCATAGTATGCATTAATGGAAGAAAATGCAGAAGAACCAAAGAGAATATGGAAAGGAAGAATTGAGAGAATTGAGCTTTTGATATTTCTTAGGCAATCAAATTACACATTGAGAACAATACAAGTTATATATGGGCTCGTTTGGATGTACTTTTAAAATAGCTGAAAGTGCTTTTAGAGAAAATATTTTTTGGTTTCAAAAGCACTTTATAAGTGCTTTATGCAAGAAGTACTATTTATGTGTTTATTCTAGGAAACACTTAAAGTGTTTTTTTCAGGATTTACTTGCATTTCTACTAATAATTGGTTCCAAAAATATTTTCATCAAAAACACTTTCAGTTATTTTAAAAACATATCCAAACAAACTTTATACAGTTGAGTAGTGGTAGCTTAGCATGCAAGCTACCGGAAAACTCATAAAATGATAACGGACAAATGGTTTTTTTCAGTCGCATCGTTTGTGCTAGTCAGCTAGTTTTTAATTAAAAATAATAGTGGGACCCGCAATTAGCATTAATGAGAGGATGTATTTTGGGGAGATGAATTGTTTACCCTCCCCATCCCATACCCTTCTCATCCCCTTCTATTTCTGTGGTCATGGTTAAGTCACGTCAATATTTTATATTCCCATTACTTTTTGTTTTATTATTTCTATAAAAAATCAATATAAAATATTAACGCGGCTTAATCGTAATCATAAAAATAGGAAGAGATGTGAAATGGATGATATGAGGAGGACAGACAATCCATCTCCGTATTTTGGAGGTATGAAAAATTGGAGTCTGAGTTTGGGTGTATATGGATCTTGCATCCACGACAAATGGATAATAAATGCAAGTGGGCCGAGCAGGACAACAAGTTGCAGCAGCACGTGAAGGGGGAGCGGCTGCCTTGCTAGTCAGAAGAAATTTAACGGAAAGATTTAGTGCGGGCGGGCTCACAGCAAGCCCAGTTTAAACGACTGAGATGCGTGAGTTGTTGTCGTCCATTGGGTGGTGCGCTTCCTGAATTATGATCCAGTGATGTGCGCCTAACTACATCATTTTTAAATTCAACATCTCAAATCTAATTTAATCAATTTTAACGGTAATAAAGCAGATCAAACGATTCAAATTTAAATTTAATGGTCAAAATAATATCATTAATTAATCCTCCAACACCAAAACTTCTCCAAAACTCTATAACTACCCGTCCATTTGTTCGCTTATCCCCAGAAAACTAAAAAAAATATCTCAACAATGTTCGTGCAAAAAAAAAA
The DNA here is from genome assembly GCA_036320875.1 of Cotoneaster glaucophyllus. Lineage (NCBI taxonomy): Eukaryota > Viridiplantae > Streptophyta > Magnoliopsida > Rosales > Rosaceae > Cotoneaster > Cotoneaster glaucophyllus. The sequence continues at coordinate 9,168,635 of CM070059.1, read as the reverse complement.
AAAAAAACTTCTGTATTTCTTTGAATTTTTTTGCTAACAATTTTGGAATTATTTTTTAACAAATTATGAAGTTGGGTGTGGGAATTATAGGTCCCTTACGCTTGGATCAAAATACTTACTAACCTCATACGTACAGAGAAGTAGCATAAAATATAAGGCTAAATTTTAGTATTTCTAACCATTGAGTTGGAGATAGCTTTAGTATTTATGTAGCTTAATATATATACTGTATTCTTGAATTTTATTTATGTCCAAGTCTAAATTTGAGACGAGGATCCGAATCATACACATATAAGAAATTTCTCATGGCATAATTTGATGTATGGAGGACCGGAAAACTCATAAAATGATAACGGCCAAAGGGTTTTTTCACTCGCATCGCTTGTGCCAATTAGCTAGTTTTTAATTAAAAATAACAGTGGGACCCGCAATTAGCATTAATTAAAGGATGTACTTTGGGGGTATGAAAAATTGAAAGTATTTTGGAGGTATGAAAAATTGAAGTTTGAGTTTGGGTGTGTATTTGGATCTTGCATCCACGACAAATGGATAATAAATGCAAGTGGGCCGAGCGGGACAAGAAGTTCCAGCAGCACGTGAAGGGGGAGCGACTGCACCGCAGGTCAGAAGAAATAGGAAACTAATTTTCATGATCTATAAATTCGGGTTGAGTGAATTAGTGGTGTAATGGTGAATCAGATGGATTGGATGGGTGATAGAAACCAGAAAATTCAAGATATCCAGCTGGGGGGCATGCAAGACTGAAGCAAAAGGAAAAGCGGATGCGTGGAATGAAAGGGTAAAATGGTAAAAAAAAAATCAGAATACAAAAGAATCAAAAGGGTATTTCTGGTCGAAAACTGTTAGTGTAAGAATAAAATGGTAAAAAAAAATCGGAACACAAAGGGTACATTTGGTACGTGGGACGGGATGGGACGGAATGGGACGAGGCATTCCGTCCTGCGTTTGGTACGCTAAAAAACCGTGGAACGGGTTGTCCCATGGGACGAAATTTGGCTGATTTTTCGTTCCACCTCTCCCCCCTGGAATGATCCGTTCCACATCCGTGGAACACAAATTTATAACATTTTAAAACAAAATTTTTCCTTATTTTTTTTCAATATTTACATCATCCGTTCCGTCATGTTCTGTCCCGTCTCGTCCTGTCTGCGTAACAAACGGTACCAAAGGGATGGAAGGGTAGTTCCGTCCGTGCACTGTTAATGAACAGTGCTTTTCTACCGAGTTTTAGTGCAGATTATATATGAAACGAAGGAGACTTGTACCACACGCACCGCACCGCCAGCCGCGGCATAGGCGAGCCGAGCATATGGAAGAGCAGCCTCATTATTTCTTTAACTGAACACTAGCATTATTACCGTTTTAAATTGAACATTACTATTACTATTATAAACTAAACATTGATTATTTCTAAAATTGAACACATGTACTATCAATATTTCTTAAACTGAACACCAACTATTTTAAAAATAAACACTGACTATTTCTTAAACTGAATATTACTACTACCATATATTTGTACTTACAAGTAGCAAATAAAATAAAAAACTAGGCAACTTGAAATAAATAAGATAAACACAAGTTTAATAATACTAAAATCAATAAAACCTACCATTAGCATTTCTCTTAAATAGTTATCATCACTTTGGACATTTTGACATTGAAAACCTCAACCATAATAACAAGAAGAAATTTCTATAATTTGAAAATGTTAAGGAGACTCTTTCAAAAAGTGGGATTCTCTATAGACTTTCCGCCCCTATTTCAAGTTTTTTGCGCAATTTCTGTATCAACATTATAAAATATCGTACAAAAAACATGAGATGACGGAGAGTTCTATTGAGAGTCCAACTGTAATAGAATTTTCTTAGCATTTCTCTCCATACTTTCATCAACACTTTGATTTTTCACAAAAGGTGCAAATGCAAGTTGTTTGGACATAAATTTGAGTGGGGTCGTTTATGGATGACTTAATAGGACATGCAGAAACCTTAAACAAGTGTTTGAAATTTCTTCGATGCGATCAATATTTCTATGGAAATATCCATATGACCAAATAAAGATATAGAAAAAGGGGGGGGGGGGTGAAGTTAAATCGGATAAACTCTTAACTGTCGACTACCAATATTTCCCATATAGGTTAAATATCAGAGAAATTCTTATATTTCATCTAAAAAAATGTTTGACATTCCTTAAATTTTTATTTTAAATTTTCATCATTTTCATAAACAACAGCCGATATCAATATCGATTCATCCATCGATATTCCCACAAATTTGCATATCGACATTTTACCTATACCGATCTTTTGAACACTGTCTAGAAGTTAGAACTAACAATAACATGCAATAATCAGTTCCATGTCAAATAAATACTAATAAAAACTGTATAAAACGCTCTTAGATATGTGGTGTATGTCTCATTATATATATTCGTGACAAAAATCACACACTATCTGTGTGTTAAAAAAATGGAATTAAATAGTTTTAATTGAATGAAAAATAAAATAAAAAGGTTAAAAAAAGGAAATGGGAGAGAGAAAGTGGTAGAGAAAAATTATGGTTATACGTGAAGGGAAAAATCAGCATTTTTTTTTTGTGAATTTACATTGCTACTTATAATTTTATTTTGTGTTATTCGTGATAAAAATCACACACAGAGTTTTAATGAAACGCCAGCGGTACTGTTCACTTTAACAAAAATCACATTTTTAAGCTAAAATGTCAAATCTGGTACTATTCATTTTACCATTTTATTTTGTCCTAATTATTAAAACTCAAAGTTTTCATGTCATTTTCATTAGTTTTTCTAATTTTTATAGAGTTTTCACCCTTTTTAGTTAATAATTTTTTTTATTAATATAGTTTAGGTTACGAAATAGTGCGATTTCAATTGTCTACCACATAGGTTCTTTTTTCCTTTTTTCAAATATAGGTTTGTACCTTTACGTGACCAAATAGAAAAGAAAGAAGCGAAGACAGCCACTGAAAAAAGAGAGAAGCGATGACAGCTGCTGAATATTTGATGTTACAACAAGGAGATTGACTTATTATATATAAAAGACTACAAAATAGAGGAGTATCTGAAAGAGATAAGTGAATGCAAAAATCATTTCTTGATAAATAATATACCAAGTGTAATTTCCATAAGTGAGAGATGTGCGGCTCAAAATTAGTACATGATTTTAATTTTTAAGCTTTAGAAGTAGAATGTTCAATATTCAAGCAGTTACTTTACTATTATGAAATAAAAAGAATGACACGAAAAATATGTCATGTTTTCAACTTGTATTATTACATGTAAAGTCTCGGTCGAATGAGTTATCGAACAGCATTCATTAGGAATGGGTTAGTTAGGGTTTGGAAGATTCAAAGTATGACATTGACAGGCTCTAATTTTCTGGTCCAATCATACTTTTATTTTCTTCCATGCTATTGCAGACATTGACATAGTGATCAGAAATCTTGACTTAACCCCAAGCTGGTAACGAGGGAGTCGTGAGGGTAATGAAATTATTCGTGAGGCTGGTAAATGGAATCCTGAACTACACCAAAAAAAAATGCATAGTCTGTTCCATGGTCAAATAAATACCAATAAACAGGTCGCATTATATATAATATATATATTTATAAAAGAGGTTTTTTTTTTTTTTTTTTTTTCTGAACAATCAATATTATCTATATTAAGGGAAATATGATGGGCTTAGCCTCACGATGAACTAGCAATAATATGGTTCAAATTCACCTTTGGTAAGAATAGAACCTAAGTCCTCTCATTTATAAATAAAAATGAATACTACTAGACCGTAATACTAAGTGAAAAAAAATAATAAAAAAATCAAATTTTAACTATTTATAATGATCTAAAATTCATGTAGCATTCATCGTTGATAAAAATATATCATCAATCAAGCCTAAAAAAATGTCGTCGATATATGATTAATTGGGAATGGGTTCATTGGGGTTTGGAAGATTCAATGTATGACATTGACAGGCTCTAATTTTCTGGTCAATCATACTTTTATTTTCTTCCATGCTATTGCAGACATTGACGTGGTGCTCAGTCAACCCCAACATGCATAATCTGCTCCACGGTCAAATAAGTACCAATAAAACGCGTTTAGATATAGAGTGTAGGTCGCATTATATATAATATAATATATTTTTATTTATAAAAGAGTATTTTTGTTGAACAAACTATATTATCTATATTAGAGGGAGTGAGCTAAGTCTCACAATGAACTTACAATAATGTGATTCAAATTCGCTTTTGATGAGAATTGAATCTAAGACTTCTCAATAAAGAGACTTGGACATGACTTTATATATTGGGCAAAAGATAGTTTACTACCCTCATGTTTCATAGTTTTCAACATTTAGTACATCAAGTTTTTTTCGTCCCAAAGTCATACCTAAAGTGTTAATTTTGGGACAATTTCATACATCCGTTAGTCAAACTGTTAAGTCTGATGACGTGGCGTCAATGTGGACAATGACTGGGCGCCACGTGTCAGAAAAATATTAAAATAATAAAAAATATTAAAAAAAAAAAAAAAAAAACCCTCCCTTCTCCTCCCCGCCCCCAACCCAGAAGAAGAAGAAGAAGAAGAAGAAGAAGAAGAAGAAGAAGAAGAAGAAAGAAGAAGAGGAAGAAGAAGAAGAAAAAAAAAATCAAACTGTTAAGTCTGATGACGTGGCGTCTATGTGGACAATGATTGGGCGCCACATGTCAGAAAATATTTAAAAAAAAAAAAAAAAAAAAACCCTCCCTTCTCCTCCCCGCCCCCAACCCAGAAGAAGAAGAAGAAGAAGAAAGAAGAAGAGGAAGAAGAAGAAGAAAAAAAAAAAAAAAAAAAAAAAAAAAAACGGGTCGGCGAGGAAGGAAGAAGAAGAAGAGCAAAAAAAAAAAAAAACTGGAGCAGGTTGCAGGAGGAAGAAAAAAAAAACCATCCCTTCTCCTCCCTGCCCCCAACCCAAAAGAAGAAGAAGAAGAGGAAGGAAGAAGAGGAAGAAGAGGAAGAAGAGGAAGAAGAAGAAGAAGAAGAAAAAAAAAAAAAAAAACGGGTCGGCGAGGAAGGAAGAAGAGGAAGAAGAGGAAGAAGAAGAAGAAGAAGAAGAAAAAAAAAAAAAAAAAACGGGTCGGCCCCAACCCAGAAGAAGAAGAAGAAGAAGAAAGAAGAAGAGGAAGGAAGAAGAAGAAGAAGAAAAAAAAACAAAAAAAAAAAAAGCCAAGTCGGCGAGTAAGGAGAAGAAAAAAAAAATAATATTCTAATATTTTTAATGACACGTGGCGCCCAGTCATTGTCCACACGGGCGCCACGTCATCACTTAACGGCAGACTTAACAGTTTGACTAACGGATGTATGAGACTGTCCCAAAATTAACACTTTAGGTATGAATCTGGGACGAAAAAAAACTTCATGTACTAAATGTTGAAAACCACGAAACTTGAGGGTAGTAAACAGAGTTTCATCCTTATATATTTGTAGTTATATGGGAACGAAGGAGACTTGTATATCAATCTGATACAATATGGTTCACAAGGCCAGCGTTGTTTACATGATTCTCATAATTATATTGCTACTGTTTTCATCCGAAATAGTCTTTGCCAATGCTTCTGAAAATCCAAAACACAGTATGTAATTTTGGTGGCTAATGTATACATTAAATCTCTCTCTCTCTCTCTCTCTCCCCCTCCCTCTCTCATGTGTGTGTGTGTGTATGTGCGGTAACTAATGATGAGGTTCCTGATCTTGTCATTGCAGATGATGTAGAGAAGATGATGAGTAGGTCGCGTCTGCAAAAGGAGATTTTTCAGGGAAAGAAAGTATGGGTGCCAGTCCATGGTAGGTCGCATATTGTGCCGGTTCCGCCTCGAGGGGGATGGTAAGCTAAAGACAATAACTAGGTAGTAATTTGGTTTCTTTTTATGTTGGGATAATTTATAAATAAACCTTTTGTAATTTCGAAGTTTTTAGCAAGATGTGATCTTTTAGATTATAGCCGTTTGCAAATTGTAGTCTTCTTCTTTATTTTGTGTCTATGAATAAGAATCATAGAATGGATTCGACCATTTTAGATCCAGCTGCTCTTGTTCGGTATGAATTTTTATCCTTTTTTTTTTCTTTCAAAGTTTACAATTAAATCATTATTCAATAAAAAAACATATTACTAGACAAAAAATAAAGAAGATGAACCAGAGAAGGTCATCAGTCGCGTCTGCAAATGGAGATTATTCAGGCAAAGAAAGTAGCAGTACCAATTCCAAATAGGACATCTGGATCTGGAGAAAATGATAAACACAATAACTAGGTAGCAATTTGGTTTATTTTTACGTTAGGATAATTTATAATAACCTTTTGTAATTTAGAAAGTTCTGGCAAGATGTAATCTTTTGTATTAATGTCGTCTGCAATTTGTAGTGCTCTTCTTTATTTTGTGTCTATGAACAAGAATCATAGTTTGTAATTAATTTTTATTATTTCTCATCATTTGATTAGTTTACATGGTATCAGAATATGATCAATCCTTGGGATTCAATATGTGCTCTTGTTCGGCATCCATCAGTTAGCTTATCGTTCTCTCTCTCTCTCTCTCTCTCTCTCTCTCTCTCTCTCTCTCTCTCTCTCTCTCTCTCTCTCTCTCTCTCTCTCTCTCTCTCTCAGTTTACAATTATATCATTATTACGTTACATCATATCAACCATATGAAATAGAGCGATGAATAATAAAGTGTCAGTCGGATCCACCTAGGGTGGCCTGTACGGCTGAAGCTATAGCTCATCAAATGTGGTCTGTAAGACAGGACTAGGTGTAGTAAGTACGCTCAAGTGCTACGATCACGTGAAGGTTATGCGATAAATCGCGGGTCACCTACGAGTCGGAACCACCTATAGTGGTATGTATGACAGGACTATGCACCTAACTTGGATCCAAGGTGAGCATATGGTGCAGGAGGTGAACATCACGTGAAGGACTGTTCCCTGGCCACGGGCAGGAGCACTAGCACCGGGGTGCATGTTTATGAGCTCTAAATGCATCTAAATATAACCATAACCATACAACTTACCATTAATCACATATAACCTTACCTGGAACTTACATGAGCGTCTGTGGCATTAACAATAATTTATGCAACTATTATATGCATATTCTAAAACATAAAGTAATTGGCATGGCATTTTAAAGCATGAAACCATTTAAATAAGTTTTCTGGGAAAAATACCAAGCATATATACATATATAGAAAACCAAAATGCCCACTCACTGATATGTGGAAGGATCGTAGCTCCTGAGTCTTGCTTGATTGCGCTCGTTCTCAAGAAATGTCTCATCTATATGCGAAACAACTATTTTAACGTTATTTATAAGCACATAACCAAAACTAGGTAATAACTTCTTAGAAAAAAATTTCAGACGTCTCACGCGCCGGCCAAGGCACGGCCACACGAGCTTCCCACGCGCAGGCACATGCTTGGCACACAGACAGAATAGTTAACGCCGTTAGGGAATATTCCGTTAGATTTACCTGTCGCCGTTAGGAATATTCGGTCAAAGTTGACGGAATATTCTCCTTCTTCTCCGGCGAGTCACCGGACTCCGGCGCCGACCACCGTCTGTATCGCCGATTGCTGGAAAAATTTCAAAACTTGATAACTCACTCATTTTTTAACCAATTTCTATGAAATTTGTACCAAAATGAAGCTAAAGACGAGAAGAACATTCTCTTACCACTTTTAAGCCCTAACTCTCACGGAAAATGGCTGGAAAAACCTGGGATACCCCGGCCACCTCTGCAACTTAAGAAACTCGAGCCTTTTGACGTCCAAAATCCTCCAAAATTGTCCTAATAGCTTCGTAAGGTAGATTTAGTACTCCCTCGAGCCTTAAAATGCCATGAAAAGCACACGATCACGATGGTGTAACTGTACCCTCATTGGAGCTCTCTGGTTCTCGTATTCCTGAAGGCCTCACGTATAACCAATGGTATATTTATGATCTGGAGCTTGTGGAGAACTCGAATATGGTCTCAAAGAGTTCGATCCGTGATGTTTCACAAGGGTTTGAAACTGGTCCGTACATTGTACGGAAAGAGAAGAATCGGGAGAGAGAGGGTAAAGGTGATGGTATTTGCGTGTGTGAGTGCATGTGTGTGGGTGTGTCCGGATTGGGCATGCCCTAAAAACTAAGTTCCAAATTTGGACCACCAACTAACCTAACTAACTAAAAAAAAAAACTTAAATGAACCCTAAATTTTAATTGGGTCCCAAAATGTAGGAAATGAGGTGATTGGCCCAAATTTCTTAGCCCAATACGCAAGCACAATCCAACGTTCAAGGGTAAATACGTCACTTCCACGTCATCGGGGACAAAATACATTATAATTAGGGACGGGCTGTCACAACCTACCCCCTTAAGAAAATTTCATCCCCGAAATTTCATATAATAATACAACAACTACTAATAACCTTAAAATAAACGTGGATACATATCTCTCATACAATCCTCTGTCTCCCAGGTGGCTTTCTCCACTGAGTCATTTCTCCATAAAATTTTCACCAAGCGCACAGTTTTGTTCCTCAGAACTTTATCTTTCCAATCTAAAATCATCACTGGCTCCTCATTATAAGTCAAATCCGGATTAATTTCCAACGGTTGAGGAGGTATCACATGTGATGGATCTGAGGCATAATGATGAAGCATAGAGACATGAAAAACATCGTGCACCTTAGATAATTCTGGAGGCAACTCCAACCTGTAAGCAACTTCACCGACTCGTTCGGTGATCTGGTACGGTCCAATATATCTAAGGTTCAGCTTACCCTTCTTCCCGAACCTTACTACACCTTTCCAATGTGATAACTTTAAAAACTACCCAATCACCCACATTATATATTCGATCAGTGGCATGTTTGTCTGCTAGACTCTTTTGTCGATCCTGGGCCGCTTTCAGGTTAGACTTAATTACCTGAATATTCTGAATAGTCTCTTTTACAATCTCAGGGCCCACCAAAACTCTTTCACCAACCTCTGACCAACATAATGGAGTACGACAAGACCTACCATAGAGTGCTTCAAAAGGTGACATACCAATACTCGAATGGTATTTGTTGTTGTAGGCAAACTCCGTCAAATCTAAACGTCTATGCCAAGCATCACCAAACTGCAATACAGAAACTCTTAGCATATCCTCTAACGTCTAAATAGTTCTCTTAGATTGACCATCTGTCTAAGGGTGATATGCTGTACTATAGAGTAACTTCGAACCAAGAGCCTCCTGAAATGCGACCCAAAACTTAGAAGTAAACCTAGGATCCCCGATCTGAAATGATACTAACCGGAACTCCTTGGTACTTAATGATCTTTGATATGAATAATTCAGCTAATCGGCTTAAATAATATTTCTCCCGTACTGGAATAAAGTGCGCTGATTTAGTAAGCCGATCCACTATCACCCAAATGCCATCATGACCATTCTGCGTACATGGAAGCTTGTACACAAAATTCATAGTAATATCTTCCCATTTCAACTGTGGAATGGGAAGTGGCTGCATTAACCCAAATGGCTTTTTCCTTTCTGCTTTGACTTGCTGGCAAATGGCACATCTACTTACATATTTTGCAATTTCTCTTTTCATACCAGGCCAATAATAAAATGGTCGAATGGTATGATACATTTTAGTACTCCCGGGATGTATCGCATAAGTCGATACGTGCGCCTCATCAAGAATTTCCTTCTTTAACTCTGCATTATTTGGCACGTACCTTTTCTCATGCATAAGCATACCATCCGACTCCTGAATTCAGCCAGCTTTCTCTCAGGTTTTATCCTAGTTCGGGTGAGCTTGAGAACTGGAAGGAGATGATTTCCCACAAGAACCAGCTTCTCCTAATTGGTATTTCCTGCCCCTCATATTCTTACTTCATGGAACTTTTGTAATTCTGCCCTTTTAACTCATTCTCCAATCTGCAGCTCCAGGGACCATTGAGTTGGCAGAGGCTGGGTCAGATGAGGATTCTGCGGATGCCCGAATCCTTCATGACGATGCAGTTGAGGCCCAAATGCGAGAGGCTGGGGATAACGGGGATGTTTCTGAGCTCTTTAGAGGTTCAGAAACTGAAAAAGAGACCGGGGTGAGCACTCGGGCACTTAAACGGGCACATGCTGCTGTGGTAGAGACTTCTGACTTCGAGCCTGAGAAACAACCTAAAGCCAAGCGGGCAGCTCCTACTCGGAAGAGTACAAGGGCACAGACCTCCAAATCTTCTACAGCTGCTTCAAAGACTTCCTCTGTGGTTGCTCCAACAACGGGTAGGCAGAAACAGAGAGCTTCTAATGAGTATCCTTTGCCTCAATCTTCTGTTTTCAATTTGAGACTTTAACAACTTTGTTTTATTCGTATTTCAGGACCCACGGCCTCAAAGAAGCCCACTTTTATTTCTAAAGATGAACCTTTGGGCGCGGAAATACAGAGGAGGGGTCAAGAATTTCGAGATGCTGCCCTCAAAGAGTTTGAGGTATAGGCTGTCATTTCCTTGACTTTTTATTTTTACTTAGCTAACTTTTCTGCCCGACTGTTTGTAACAGGAGATTCGAAGAGAAATTGTTTCATCTGATGAAGCTTCTCCTCCCTTAGCCAGATCGAAGAAAGCTCATCTCCCTCGGTCTAAATTTGTCCCTATGGTGGTGACTCCTATTTCTTAGTTTGATCTTTCTTCTGGGAAAATGATGCAGTTCGTGGATGATGATAATAGATCAGTAAGTGCTTACTCCTATTATTTTTATTAAGAATCTTTGTCTTTTGCATTTATCATTTCCTGCCTCTTCCAGCCTCATCGGACACGGGAGTTTCATCAAACACCACCCTCTACTTTTGGAGAACCAATAGTTCTAGAGATTCTTGTAGCTTAAAAAAAAACAAGTTTGCCGACTCCTCAGGCAGTTTCTATTGATGTGCCCGAACCTTCTGAAGTGTCTGCCCTCCAACCTCAAGTTTCTTCCCAGATCTTTCATCTTTCAAACTTTCTGCATTGTTGGTTTCCTTCACGAGTTGAACATTCACTCACACCTTCACTTTCATAGGTTTCTGTTGAAGGATCGGGCACTGCCTTTCTTCCCTTAATAAGTCATGACGGGGAGCCTCAATTATCAGGGGAAACAACTCCTCTTCCATCTTTCCCTAAAACACTGAGCTCTACTCGGGTAAGTTTACTTTACCTTCCTTTGACTCGTATAAATCTTCTCTTAACCGGTCTGTCTTGTTTGTAACAAGGTTATGGGGATGGCTCGGGCAATTCTCCTCCGCCTATGGTTCATAAAAGAGATCTTCCTCGCCCTTCTTCTGTCCTTGACAGCCCAGTAGTCTCCAATCCTGAGTTCACGGCCAAGCAACCTAGAACTTCTATGGCAATTGTATTTACTCCAGCCCTTGCTCCGGCTCCGGCTCCTACTCCTGATGTTCTTTCCACTCCCAGACTGAGGTTGCCCCTGCTGTTGTGGCCGAAAATACTCAAGGCACACCCTCCACACTCTTAGCGCCGAATTTTCCCGATCTGGTAAAGAAGTTCGGTCAAATAAAAAGCAAACTTCAATCTCCTTCAGTATCTTCTGAGTTACCTTCATTCCAACACGCTCGTCAGGTTTTCAAAGACTTGAAGAAAAAGAACTTTACTGCCTCTTTCAGCCTCAAGGCTCTCTTTGATGCAGAAAAGATCGTCACAGACCTTCACCAAGCCCAGTTCTTGTCCAAAGCACAATATCAGTCCTTTCTGAACTTCTTTGAGAATCTGCAGGCTTTGAGGGAACAACATCAGAAAGCGGAGCGCTCATCCAACAGGCTGAAATGTTTTCATGAAAGATATGCAAAGAGTACTGCCACTCTTCAATAATTGGTGGCGGAAGGGACGATGATGGAGGAAAGGATTTCAGTGGTTGATTCTGAGATTCAACGCCTGAAGGAGCAATTATCTTCGTTGAAAGCTGAGAAAGAATTCCTCGCCAACCGTCTTTCTCAAAAAGTTGAAGAGATGGAAAAGACTTCTCATGAGATTGAAGATTCTAGGGATCAACTGGTGAATAGCCACATGGGTTTACGAGAACCAAACCGTATCTTTACTATCATGCAAACTTACTTTTCTAGAGTAATTGCTTTGGCTGAAGATGTAAAGTTGTTGGACTAAAACTCTTTTGTACTTTTCTCATGTAATGGTACCCTTTTTTTAAAAAAAAAAAAAAACTTTTCTATCTTTTGCTTTGGTAGTTTGCCAGAATTACTCCCTTTATTAAGGTTACTTTTGGATTTCTTGGGCAGCCTTAGAGTCTCATTCATGGGCTTTTTCTATTCCGCTTTTATCTCCCAGGTGGTTCCCATTTCCCTTATCTCGACCCATATTAAATTGATCATGTTTATAGGAGCTTCAGGGAAAGGATCTGTGTCGATCATCATGTTGGCTTGAGGTTTCTCCAGTAACAGCTTCCATTTTACAATAAGATCTTGTATCCAATCTCTGAACTGGACACACTTGGTGATGGAGTGGTTGAAGGTGTAGTGCAACTTACAATACTTCTTTCCTCTCAACTCATCGGGCTTAGGTAGCTTTTTAGTACTGTCGGGTATAATTACCTTTACCTGTACCAGCTCTTCGTAAATTTCTGCAGCCTTGATTTAGTCAAAAGAGTAATTTTGATATTTTGGAGGCTTCATAGGGACAAACCCGCCATCATTCATTACCACATTTTGATCTTTGACTGGTTCGACCAAACCTTTCACCATAAAAGGTTTAAAGGGAGAGGTCATTTATGCTGCACACATATCCATTGCTCATCTCCCATGGTCATCATCCTCCTCTAGCTCTCTTCCAAATCCCACTTGGTGAATGACAGCTTTATTCTTGTAAAAATGTGGTGTTTTGGAGGAGTGTTTTAATTGCTGCTCTTCATTTAACAACTTCTCATACTTGGTAGCAGCAATTACTAACTCTTGCAGCTCATTAAACTGCGTGTCGTTAAACCTCTTCCTCAAAGGCAGTCTCAAGGCTTCCTGGGCAATAGCTATAAGTTGGACATGATTGATAGGAAACTGGCATCTCATCTTTGTCTTTCTAAACCTCATAATGAAGTCTTCAGTAGATTCATGCTCATATTGTTTTACCTCCACCAGATCGTTGATGGTCATCTCTGGTTCCATTATATAAAACTGCTCATGGAATGCCATTTTCATTTGCCCCCAATTAGCAATGGAGTTTGGAGGTAACAGGGAGTACCATTGAGACGATAAGCCCACCAGTGAATTCCCAAATAACCTCATTTTGTAGTTGGGATTGTCTTCAAATGCCACACAGTGGTTGGAGAACTTGAAGATGTGATCCTTGGAAGATACATTGTTGTCTTCTCCGCTAAATGTTGGGAATACGGGCATTTTGAAGTAGATGGGAAAGGGATTTTGCTCATCAATGAACTCCGGGTAGGGCTTTTGATATGCAATCCTAAACAACGCGCGAACTTGTGGTTGAACATTTCTTGCCACCATTCTTCTTAACTCAACCAACTTATCTCTGAGTTGTTGATTGGTTGCGTTGTCATGCGGAGTGTAAGGAGTTTCCAACCTCGGGCTACGATCATTGCCTGATGAGGCTTCTCTTTTGGGCTCAGGCTGTCTTTATTTAGCTTCCCTTCCCTTTTTGGCCAACGACGGAGGCCTATATGGAAGGGGTTTGTCTGTTCTGACAGGCTCGCCTTTGCCACTGGTTTCTCCGATTAGAAAGAGCATCCTATACTTAGTTTTTCTTGCTCGTTCTACCCGTTATTATTAAGTGAAAACAGTGGGTCTTGCAATTTTTCTTCTAGGGTTTCTTCCAACACTGGCTGATCAGCTCTGGGACCCAGCTTATTTTTTTCTTTATCCCTCATTTCCTCAATGAGAGGAAAAATAGGAACAATTGGCCCTTTCTGAGGACTAGGTTTGTTCGTCTTTTCTGTAGCATGATCTTTTTCCGGGGTAGAGTACTCCAGGTCTAGCCTTCTTTGCAAGTTTTCAGTTATGGAATAAAGTCTGCTTATATCTTCTCTTGCCTCCCGAGAGTTTTTCTCCATACTTTGAGAGTTTTTTTCCATATTCTGAGAGCTTTTCTCTATGCTTCTCAAAACAGCCATCATGGTGGCTTGCAGGTCTTCATTTTCCTTCTGGCTTTTTAGAGGAGTTTGAACTTTCCGTCAGAATAAATCCCTGCAACTCTTCAGGGAGATCCGCCATGTTGTTTCTTGGTGTGTACTGGGGTTGTTTTTGTTTTTCCCTTGGTTGAAGGTTTGTTCTCTCATTCGTCTTCTTGGCATACAAGATTGTGTCCCACCGGGCGTGTAAAAACTATGTTCGGGCAGGAAATCCCGGGTGGCGGAGGTTCCTGGCTCGGTCACACAGCTCCCCGAGGGATTGGCACTTTGGTTGGTCGTCGGGCTCCTACTTGAAAGAGGCTTCAATAGGAGCTTGTAGTTAGTCCTAAAAGGTGCCTTTATGGGGCCTTAGGTATAGGCCTTGAGGCTCACAGTCAACACTAACTATATGCAGAGGCGTGCCACTGCCATCTCTTATATGGCAGACGTATAACAAGTTGGTTTAAGTCGATTACTTGCGCCCCAAGTTATCTTAACTTCTTGTTTATCAAAGGATTGTCGTAGATGAGTTAAGTCTACATTAAGTTCTTTTCTATGCCTTGGGATCAAGGACTTTTATCTAACTTGTATGCTTGAAGGATGATAGTCAAATCTGATCAAATCATAAGTTATAGTCCGTTTTTATCTTCTTGCGATAATGATGACTTTAGATCTGAGATCATATGATGCTTTGAACAGATAAGGGTTTAGAAATTACTTGCATATATGTTGAGGAATACATTATAAAGCTAAATCTACTTATTAAAAGACAACACAAAGAGAGTCGGGCAAGATTTAACCTTGTCGGGCAAGGTTGAATCTTGTGCAGTTTCTCTTCTTTATGATTACAAAGGTTTCTAAGCGCTAAAGGGAACGAAAGTGAACTAATCTATACGAAGGAATTGATACTACATCAGTTTGGAGAAATGTAGCAAAGCTTTTACACAAGAAGAGGTTATCCTATTCTGGGAATTCTAAGGCTACAATGAGAGCAGAGTCTGGGCAAGGCACAGCTTTCTGAATAGTTTGGCTTGACTGAGAGAGACAAGTTGTATATTTGTTTGATCGGTTGAGTGTCCTTATCTCTGGGTCCTCTTCTTCCTTTTATAGACAAATTGGCTCGACTGCTGGCGGTTTGATCCTTGCCCAAAAGCCACTGGAGGTTTCCAAACCGCTGGTTATTTACTGGTACTGCCACTATAAAGTACTTTTTGGCTGACAACTGGTGGGTCTCCATCACTTGTCCTATCTGATTGTAGGCATGTGGTCTATGTATTAATGGGGAGCCGTCAAATTGCCTTGAGAGTCTGGTCTAGGCTTGCCACTGGGCTTCGGGCAAAACTCCCCTTTTTACCTTCCTTCTGGGCCTTTCTTCCTCTAGGCCCAAAGTCCAAATATTAGCCCAAACAGAATGCAAAGCTCACAAAATGTGGAAAGAATCATGCATGACCAATAAGAAATTTAATATTGATCAGTCAGCAAAATAACACTTGCTAACAAAAACAACCAGTCGCAAATTGGCATACCACGACATATCTATATCAAAAGCATTCCTAAAACAACTCGCTTATAGCGAGACTACAAATTAAACTCGCCTATATATAGCAAAGACCATAAACCACAACAAACTCAACCGTGTTTTCAGATGATAAAACTACGGGGGAAACAAATCAGCCAGACAAAATGAAAGCCCTAGTACTAATACAAAGAATAGTACTTGCTTATTGGCATGTGGAGCTGCCACCGCTGTCGATCCCAGGGTAGACTTAGCCGTCATGATAGATCACCCATATAACTAAAAACTGAAACTATAATACTTCTATTGCAGCTAATCCTAATGAAAACTAGGAAAATATGTGGATACTTTATGGTATTGGTTGATACATCGACACGTTGGTCACATGTTTGCTTTTCCACACGCAATGTTGCCTTTGTGAAACTCCTAGCTCAAATAATTAAACTTAGGGTTCACCACCCTGATTATCCGATTAAGCTGCCTCTCCAGTTTACATCACATACTTTTGACGATTATCACATGTCTGTTGGGACTGAAGTTGAACATCTAGTACCTCATGTTCATACTTAAAAAAGTATGGCAGAAGCTTTCATAAAGCGCCTTCAATTGATAGTTCAGACTTTAATTATGTGAACCAAGTTCCCGGTATCTGCTTGGGGCTATGCAATCTTGCATGCAACCGTGTTGGTTTGCCTGAGGCCCATCGCTATTCAAACTTATTCACTGGAGTTGGTTACTGGGTACGAGCCTGACGTCTCGCACTTACATGTGTTCGGGTGCACATTTTATGTGTCAATAACGCCGTCACTACGTACCAAAATGGGTCCTCAAAGAAGAATGGGAATCTATGCCTGTTATGGTTCGCCATCAATTATTCGCTACTTAGAGCCCTTGACAAAAGATATCTTTACCACACGTTTTGCAGATTGTTACTTCGTCCTGTAGAACGCTGTGAATTGTCGTGGATTACCCCTACTATGTCTCATTTAGATCCCCACACTGCCCAGTCTGAAACTGAAGTGCTTCGTATTCTAGATCTACGGAGCATTGCTCAGAGCATGCCAGATGCTTTTACTAATCTAGCAAAGGTGACAAGATCACATATACCAACTACAAATGTACTTGCAAGGATCGACGTACATAGCGTACGTCGTAACATCGCCCAGAAGGACGAATCATCCCTGAAGAAGGATCGGCCGGACCTACCACACTGCCCGGTACATTAGCGACTAGCCAATCATCTACTCTTACCCTGAAGCATGGCAGACTCCTTGGTTCAAAGGATTCACAACCGTGGAAGAGGAAAACAACACAAACTAGTGAACCTAGTATGAATCCAATCATCGCTTACTCAACCGTTCCAACGCATGAGGTTTTTCTATATTACGGTGACATCTTAGACGAGACGAACCCTCATCCCGAGAATCGTGAGATTTTGGTCATTATAGTTTTCAAAGAAGACAAACGCAATGCACTTTTTTTTTTTTTTTTTTTTTTTCAAATTCCACAGGATGATTAGTAAGAAAAAGAAAAGATACAACACATTTCTTTTTCTAGCCACACAAGAACGAATATTCTTTCATGTTCTTTCCAAAATGATTTTTTCCTTTAAACCTGAATTTAATTATTTAAGAAAAACAATAAATGTCAATAAAGAATCCTAACTTATTTGGGAAACTTTAAGAAATTTTGAATTCTAATTCGTTGATGATTATTTTGGTATTTGGAAAACCATTTCACTTAATTCAACCTAGACGATAATCATTTTAGATTATTATGTTATTATTTATACAAAAAGTGGTCACCATTTTTAGACAATGTCCCTGTTTCTAGACCTAGACTTAAAATTTAGGACTTATACGAATTTAAAGATTAACTATTACAGACATGTATCATATATAGTCTAGAAAATTAGCCAATTGAAAAAGCTTGCGCTTTTAGCATAGAAATATAAATTATGTTATTTGGACAAATAGAACTTGTTGATAGACCTGACTATTTCTTACACGATCCGTTCACACGACATGTAAACAACACAAAAATAATACGTTTCGGGCCAACACAATAACTAATCAGATCGTTATCGGGTCATACGATAACGACTTGTTAATAACGGATCCTTAACAGGTTTACACAAGGGTGACATGCGGGTAATCCGTTTCAATACGTTAAGAAAAAAAGTTGTTTTGATGATTTTAATTTTTTAAACTACTAAAAAAACTTATATATGTTTATATTGTATATTAAATACGTATTAATGCAATATTATTCTGTATAATTTTTTTTTTAAAATAAGTGTTATTTATTTATTATATTCTATAGTACATCATAGGCAAAGAGTGGGATTAAAAAAATTATAAAACACATTAAAAATAAAAATATCAAATACATTAAAAAATTAATAATTAATTTACAATTGCGAAAAATGCGAAAAAAATATGCAAACGCTCGTGATAACATCATCTACGCTTTGAGAATAAGTACATCGTCGTTTGAATTTTTAAAACCATATAAACCCTCATGAATGGTATTTTTTAGGGAGTTCAAATTAAATAAAATTCATAATCATTAATGTACAAGTTTGAAAAATGTGAAAGGCAAATTTTTTTTTTTTTAATGTTTTGAAGTAATATTTATGTGACAATGTGGTATGCATATACTGATTTAGTATTATGTTTTTCATTTTTTGGGACAAATTATGGTTTTCATTTTCATTATTTATTAATATAAAATATATTTTCTTTAGCGGGTAAAGGATCAGGTCATATTACTTGATAATATTAACGGGTCGTTTTCGGATCAGGTCATATTACCCGTTTATTTTAATTGATGTTACACGACGCAACCTGCTAAGACATCAGGTATTGTCACAAAAAAGACACGAACTTGAAATACATGACACGGAAGTCAGGTTTACTTTCCAATGCAAACTCTTCACGGACAAAGACCATAAAAGTGTAACAAAATTCAAAGTTCTCACGGACAAAGACCATAAAAGTGTTACAAAATTCAAAGTCTTCACGGACAAAGACCATAAAAGTGTAACAAAATTCAAAGTTCTCACGGACAAAAACTGTCCTCACTCAAAGTCTTCACAACGACCATAAAAGTGAAACAAAATTCAAAGTCTTCACGGACAAAAACCATAAAAATGTTACAAAATTCAAAGTCTTCACAGACAAAGACCATAAAAGTGTAACAAAATTCAAAGTTCTCAGACAAAGACCATAAAAGTGTAGAATATCCAATTTCTATTTTAATAAAGCATCTGGATCAAAAGTCAAAGATACCAAAAACAAATTGAGGATATGCAAATTAATAATGCATCTCACTATAAGTAAAGCCTTGAGTTGCTTAGAAAAAGGTAAAACACAAAAACCATGATGAGATTTTCGGCTTATTCTGATAAAGTATGCTCTCTAGCTTGCCTTGCCTTGTATCTTCAACTAGCTTCATCACATAAAAGTGCTTTTGCTTCTGCCAATTCCACTGAAGCAGAAGTACTTCTGAAATGGAAAGCTAGCTTCCAAAACCAAACCCAAAACAACCTGACCTCATGGATTAATGCGAATGAAGCCCCATGCAATTCTTGGATTGGTGTTTCATGCAACTCACATGGAAGTGTCAACAGATTAAACCTCACCGACTCTGGTATACAGGGTACTCTACTTTTATTTCCATTCATGTCCTTGCCTAATCTTGCATATGTTGATCTAAGCTACAATGCACTTTTTGATCAAATCCCACCTGAGATCAGTTCCCTCACCAAACTCATGTACTTTGATGTATCTTATAATCAAATGTCTGGAAAAATCCCACCCGAATTCGGTCTTCTATCGAATCTTCAAGTCCTTCACCTAAATGCAAATAAGTTGAATGGCTCAATTCCTCAAGAAATAGGCCAACTTAAATTTGTCTATGAGCTAGCTCTAAACTTAAACAATTTAGAGGGTTCAATTCCAGCTTCTGTGGGTAATTTGAGCCAATTGACTTCTTTGATTCTCTTCGGAAACCAACTTTCGGGTTCTATTCCTTCCGAAATAGGAAACCTTTCGAAATTGGTTGAACTTTACCTGTTTGACAACTATTTATCAGGTCCAATCCCTCTGAGTTTCATAAACTTGAAAAATCTAACCACGATGCTCTTGTACAACAATACCCTTTCTGGTTCTATCCCAACTTCTTTCGGCAATTTGACAAACCTTGTTTTTCTCTTTCTCTACGATAATAAACTTTCCGGCACAATTCCTGAAGAGATTGGAAACTTGAAATCTGTAGAGATTGTAGACCTGGCTGATAACCGATTTTCTGGTTATTTGCCTCGGGATATTTGTAGAGGTGGACTGCTGCAAAGGTTTGCTGCAGAAAACAACGAATTTATAGGTCCAATCCCGAAAAGCTTGAAAGGTTGCAAGAGCTTAGTCAGACTCCATCTCGAAGGGAACCAATTAACAAGCAATATATCTGAAGACTTTGGTGTCTATCCGAATCTTCAGTTTGTAGACCTAAGCCACAACAACTTATATGGCGAAATCTCAGACATCTGGGGACAGTGTCCAAACTTAACAACCCTACGGATTGCGGGGAACAACCTTACTGGTAGCATACCATCTGAGATTGTCAATGCAACTAAAATTCAAGAACTCGATTTTTCTTCGAATCATCTTGTTGGGGTGATTCCCAGGGATTTGGGGAGATTGACTTCTTTGGTGAATCTAAAGTTGAATGGCAATCAACTTTTGGGTTCTATACCCTCAGAATTTGGAGCATTCACTGAACTCGATCATCTTGACGTGTCCACCAACAAGTTGAATGGCTCAATTCCGAGCATTTTGGGCGAATTGGTCCATCTAAACTACTTGAATTTGAGCAACAACAATTTCAGTCAAGAAATTCCATTTCAGTTGGGGAACTTATTTCACCTGTCACAGTTAGATTTAAGTCGTAACTCACTGGACGGCAAGATACCATCAGAAATCAGCAATATGCAGAGCTTGGAGGGGCTGAATCTTTCCCACAATAATCTTTCCGGTCTCATTCCAGCAACTTTTGATGGAATGCGTGGCTTATCGTCCATAGATGTATCCTACAATCACTTGCAAGGTCCCATCCCCAACAACAAAGAATTTCAAGATGCTCACAGCTTTGAAGGGAATGAAGGATTGTGTGGAAATGTTGTAGGTCTACAATCCTGCAATAAGCATGTCTCAAAAAGAAAACTCGTGTTTGCAATCGTTTTCCCTATCTTGGGAGCAGTTTTACTTGCTCTCCTTGCAATTGTCTTCATCAAAACAAGAAGAAAGAAAGAGCCGGGAACAGAAAAGAGTGATATCCATGATGAAATTTTTTCAATCTCTCTTTTTGATGGAAAAAAATTGTATTGGGAGATCATAAGAGCAACCAATGGTTTTGACTCCATATTTTGCATTGGGAAGGGAGGATCTGGAAGTGTCTACAAGGCAAAGCTACCATCAGGCAGCATAGTTGCAGTGAAGAAACTCCATCAAAAACCTGACGGCGAGGAGACATCGCAGAAGGAGTTTCACAATGAAATAAGTGCACTAATCAATATACGACATCGAAACATTGTGAAACTTTGTGGTTTTTGTTCGAATTCGCAGCACTCCTTTCTGGTCTATGAATACCTAGAAAAGGGTAGTCTGGCTTCAATCTTGAGCAAAGAAGACGAAGCAAAAGAATTGAATTGGAGTAGGAGGGTGAGAATTGTAAAAGGCGTAGCTCATGCACTGTCTTACCTGCATCATGATTGCGTGCCGCCAATTGTACATCGAGACTTATCAAGCAGCAACATTTTGCTGGATTACGACTACGAGCCTTGTGTTTCAGACTTCGGCACTGCTAAGCTTTTGAATCCAGACTCATCGAATTGGAGCTCCCTTGCAGGCACATATGGATATGTAGCACCAGGTAAAGTAAAACAGTTAAAATATAAAATGTTGAAATTTTATAATATAAATTTAAACATATACTAATGGCTTGCTCTCCCTTAATTTTTATGCAGAGTTGGCCTACACAAGGAAGGTAACTGAGAAATGTGACGTTTATAGCTTCGGAGTGCTGGCACTGGAAGTGATCATTGGAAAAAGACTAGGTGATTTAATCTCGTCCTTTTCGTCTCCATCTGCGTGTGAAAACAAATTGCTGAAGGACGTATTGGACCAACGGCTTCCCCCTCCTACACTTGAAGTTGAAGATGAACTGACAACCATTGCAAGGGTAGCAATCACATGCAGGGATTCGCGACCGCAATCGAGGCCAACAATGCACATTGTTTGTCAGTCGTTATCATTCCAAACTGCAGCTTCCACTGGAGGACCAGACATCACACTTGAACAACTCATTAAGATTTAACTTGCGTTTGATATTGTTTGAGTTGGCACGATCTTCTGATCGTCTTGTTTAAATATATCATATATGTACTCTGTTATATTTGTAGGTAATTTGAGAATAAGAGAGGAGTGCTAGATGGACTCGCTCAACAAGAAGTCCCACATGTATTATCACTTAAATGGTTAGACCAAAATATCCTATTTAGTATTTACTAGAAATTGGTGCACGCACACTGCTGCAGGATTAAAAATTGTATGAAAGATATATGTCATTTAATACTATTTATATTGAAAAAGTTATGAAGACTTTTACATACAAAATATTATACAGTCTACATACAGAAGATCATAAATTTTTTCTATCTACATGCAAAAAAAGATTAGATGGAGATATACAAAAGATTACGAAACGTTGGGGCTATTTACATAACAGAAATGTTAAGGAATATTGTTTCATTTACATTAACAAAATATGACAAAAAATATTCACTGGAACACCAAAAATTTCCTAGCAGTACTCTCGTTGCCAAAAAAACAGCCTAGGCAAGGAAAAAAATTAATAACTAAAATACTTGCAATGAATTTTGACATCAATAGATTTATATTATATAAAAAATAATGATTAAGTACGGTTACTTCTCGTTTTATTGGTGGAAAGGAAATTGGTTTTCTATCAGTTGGAGAGGACCCTTTTTCATCATTTTGACCACTTTGTACCTACCTTCCTTCCTATCACAACAAATAGTTCATGCTTTCAAAAAGAAAAAAAGTTTGTGTAGTGTAAAATGTACAACCAGAATTCTGATCAAGTATGTTTGTGAGAAAGAAATAATTTAAGTTAGAATACATGTAAGTTTTAATGATTTTGCAGAAGAGGTGTGATCAATAATCTTACTGAATAATAGTGAAATTCGATAGCATCCTTTGAAAAATAGTGACCATCATCGGATAGAACTATTGTACCACCTAGAGGAAAAAAAAAACAATGAGTTACTGAGATATTCTTATACACAAAAAGAAAACACTTGAAACTGAATGAACAAAATTCAAACATGGAAAGCACGTCATGAGGGACAATCTATCTTTTTGGTCAAGTGAGGAATGATATCTTGAGTACTGAGAGAGAGAAAAAAGTAGTTCCACATTATTTTATGATACCTGTTGGGTTAGTCTTGTGTTTCACTTTATTTATAAAATTGACTGCTGATATGGTTACAACCCTGCCAACATCACCCCTTAGTATTGGTTGTCCATAAAACAATTGTAGCCTCTAACAGTTCAGCACAAACAAAAAATTATCATGATTCATACCTCTGGGCCGATATGGAATTTTATAAACTGGACAAATGGAACCCGATTTCATCGACTTCAGGGTGCAAGTGCTGTAAAAAATGAGCAAACACTGGCAATACGATCAAGCACATTCCAAGTATTAATACATCCAAATAAAACCTAACATTCCTATGCGAATAACACTGAAGGTAGAGATTACTTGCAGAAGAGATTATTGCAATTGAGTGAATCCCCAGAACTCAATAGACTCAAACTGCAAAACAGATGGGGAAAAATCAAACCCATTAACAGAGTGAAGAGAAATTTTAAATCTTTAAAACGAATTCTAGACATGACAAAATCATGTAAAGGGTCTGTTTTGGCTACCGAGAAACTTAGTATGCATTTGAATATTATTACATTTTAATACAAAAATTTAGCTTTATTCAGATGGGAGAGATCAAAGGTTGCATCATTCAGCTTCACACATGCCCACAACACAATTTCAAAACATGTCATCTCAAAGTCACATTCTATCAAACTCCCACTCCAGAATCGAAGATCTGCACCAAATCTCTCTCTCAGTCTCTCTCTGTCTCTCTCTGCAAGCGGCATGGCTGTCATCCAGTACGCATCCGCCATGTTTGAGGCTTAACTCTAAACCCTAATTATCGAAAAGTAAGTAAACCTATATCAAGCCTTCGCAAATTAAGGTGATTTAGTGAAAGGAATATAACAAATTAAATAATGCAGACACAAAAGCACAATTAGTTAAAAGTTGAATTTTAGGATCATTAATACAGTTAAATAATTTAGAGACATAATGCAGAGCTCGTAAGAATAGCAAGCTTGTTGCACAAAGTTTATTGGTACTCTTCATTGCAACCTTCAGGTTTCCCACTGTCTCTTGGTGAAACTGAGCATCGCCCCATGAAAAATCAAACCATGCCACTATATATACATGGAGGGTGTGAAAGGAATTATATACTTCAATTAGTAAAATCAACAGCATATAAAATCCAAAAAAGGGAATTCAAAATGGAACAGACAGAATATAGATAAAAGATTTACCACAAGCTAAACAATCACATAGTATTATCTTCACAATGAAGAAATTGTACGGCCAAAACGGAGGTACATAAGTCTCAGACGGTGTTTATTATCCTTTTACTCAAGTATTATAGATGAAGGGAGATAGCAAAATTAAAAAGCATAATCAGACAGATGAACAATGAAAATTAAACATGGCAGGTGAGCAATACCAGACATTCCTGCCTTCAAGCAACCGAAGATTGTCTCAACCGATCATGATTTTGGACCAAGTGTTCCCACGATCCTTGTCATTGCCGGAAAGAATGTCTGCAAGTTTAGAATTCATCAAAGTTAGTCACGCATTCAAGTTCTTTCAAGTCACTATGGCCACATATTCACCTAATAACCCGCGAAAATTCAGAGAATATTTCAGAAACAATAATATCCTGTTTGATTGCTAGAGTAAATTGTAGCTATAGTCCTTGAACTTTAACTCAATTGGAGCAATGGTCCCTCAACTCATCAGAACGTGCAGTTATGGTCCCTAAACTAAAAATCAATTACCATTGGTCCCTCAACTTTAATTCAACTGGAGAAATGGTCCCTTAACTTTAACCCAATTGTAGCAATGGTCCTTCCAACATAACTCATTTTGACAAAAATTTTGACATAGTTGACGAAAATGATCATAATTACACACTTTGCTGAGTTGATGGACCCTAATTATATAAATGGTTATTCCAACATAACTTATTTTGACAAAATTTTGACGAAATTGATGAAAATGACTATAGCTACACATTTTGATAAGTTGAGGGACCAATGGTAATGGATTTTTAGTTGAGGGACCATTGCTCCAATTTGATTAAAGTTCAGGGACCATAGCTACAATTTAACTCTTGATTACTAGAAGATTTCTCTAATAAGAAATATCACACCCTCCTGATTATCACATTTTCTCATAAACCAAACACATGATAAGAATTAAGATGCAAGAAGGAAATACAGATTCCATCCAAACCCACAAACATAGAGAGTTGATTTATACTTGCTACAATTTAATTTTAAGAAACAGCCAAACAGGTAGTACAAAGAGGAAATCCAGGCATTATTTGTTTTCCATCCAATCCCTCACTTTCTCGGGAAATCCAGGCTTAACCACAAACAGAAAACTCGTCAGAAACCCTAGACTATCCAAATTCGAACATGTAGGACAACATCAATCACAACTACAAATACTAACACTGTGCAAAAGAACTATAAAAACAGTCATGTACCATATAAGAACAAACCTCACAAATGGTCTTAAGAACTGTTTTTCCAAAGAGACCCATTATAATGCAATCTAAAAGAAAACAAAACATGAATAATATCAAGGAAACTACATTTTCTCTACCAAGTAAAATCTACGGCAGGTGATGAGCAAAATACAAAGTTCTCAGCTTTAATTGAATTATTATCAAATATTGAAGGAAATTAACAACTACCCAGAAATGTTTGCTCAAAATTAATTGATAATATGAATAATTTAATTACACAACATTTACAAAACCCAAAGTTCTTAGCTTAATTTGATCTTACCATTTAATTGGAAGAAATAAAAAATTACACATATATGTTTGCACACAATTAATTGATGAAACAACCAATTGGGCAATCAAAAATTTCAGATGAAGAAATCATACCAATGGGTTTCCATTAATTTCGATATCGAAGTTTAACTTTGTGAGTCACTTGCTCCAAATCGTTCTCCTGCCAAAAACAGAAACAAACCCCCAAAATAAGGAGCTCTGTTAGTTCCCAAATATTAACAACCATTTCACTCGTACCTTTCATCAAACAGGTGGTGATCGCTACTACTAAGCAGGATTGAAGATTGAGAATCTCATTAATATAGGAATCAGAAGTCATCTTCCAGACGAAAGAAAAAGTATAAAACACGACTCAAATACTCAGGGATAGGCAATCAAACTAATGGTGCAGCGAAGAAGATAAAACACGACCTACTACTCCCTCCCTCCCTCTCTCTCTCTCTCTCTCTACAAAGGCGGCATGGCTATCATTCATCAAACCCTTATCGAATGGCAGCCACCTAGACCCATCCCAATCCGTCCCAAACCCATAGGACAAAATTAACCTTCCTAACTTAGCATCCTGACCGCTTCGGATCCAAAAACTTCATCTATACCGTAACCTTGATCAATCAATCAAAGATTTATAAAACTTTTGAATTTTAACCTCCATTACAACATGCAGACCCAAAATTGATCCAAATCATAGCTGAAGAATCCTAATAAGAACAAAGGCGCTAAACTATAGAACTTGGGTATTTCTTAAAACCCCTAACCCATGATATTTTAAATACATCCATAACTGCATCCTATCTAAAACGCACTAAAATGTCAGAGATAAAGTTTGGAACTCAGCATTATATAACATTTACAGATGACAACCAATGTAAATTTGTGAAAAGTGAAACAACCCCATTGTTTTGAATGTTGTTATTTTGGGAAACCTTGCAAGTCACATTTTTGGCGAGGGCAAACTACCAGAAACGAAAAGGATTTAACCTTTTATCAAAGATCTACAGCCTTGGTTCCTTCGCCATTGCTTGTCTTCTCCGGTCTGGGTTTTACTTTCCTGGCTGTCTCTTCCTTCCCTGGTAGTTTTTTGTCCTGCAGAGAAAAAAAAATTAGGATTAAATTCTAAACGCAAGGTTCCTTGATTCTTCCACTTCAGAAATTTGTTGTCGCATAGCCAAAAATTAGAGAAAAAATAAGCTTTGGTTCAGAACTTACTCACTCACTGCAGACATGGGTTCCTCCTCAATTTTCGTCATCCTCCTCTTTTTGCGATCTTTCTCTTGTCTCGCTCATTGTCTCTGTGCAATCGTTCTCTCCCTCTCTCTCTCTCTCTCTCTCATTCTGCGTTCTTCCCTCTGTGCAAGCCCATACTCACAAACTCCCTCAATCAACTCTCTCTCTCCCTTCTCTGTCCATGCATCAATAATCTGAAAACCCAGTTCCATTTTTCATTGCTCGGATGGAGAAAATTGAGGAATGAAAGAACAAATTAGGGTTAGGAGTCTTAGGACAAAAGTTGAGAGAGATGGAGAGTTGGGAGAAAGGGAGAGTGAAAGAAAGTGAAAGAGAAAGGGTGAAAGAGGTTGAGTGTGACAGAGATGAGGGGAAAACACGGGATGGGATTACCAATCCCTGAAATCACTCTCCCTACCCCTAAATCCCTAAAATCTCACTTTCTCTCACTGTCGCCCTCCCACTCACCCATGCCAGGATCGCCATGGCTTTGCCTGTGCCGAAGACAGAACCAAGTGACGGGGAAGAAACCTAGCCCCAATATGAAATCCTAATGATAAAAAGATGATTCTACCCCTCTAGCTCATCATCCTCACCGTGCGATCTGAAGATGAGATGGGTAGTCTCGTCGTTTAATACAATAAAAAATTTCTTAAGCCTAGTGGCAATTTTGCAAATTAGGTGAAATCAGGGGGTAGGGAGCTTCAGTGGTAATTTCGTAAATAAACTGAAATCTACCCCAACATTGCACAGTGCCGTTCCCCTCTTCAATTTTAGAATAGACGAGAAAATATGCCCGCGCGTTGCTGCGGGAACCTGTTGTTTCAGGTGTAATCGGATGAATAAAACACATTTAAGTTGAATAAATTCAACACAATTATGAACAAATTTTTTTTTATATACATTCAAGTGAGCTGGCATATAAACACATTGTACAATAAGTGGGAAGAAACTGAACGTCTTCGATTAGAAAGAGATGGTTTCCAAAAAAGTTTTGTTTCCTGAAGAAACAGAAGAAACATTAGTTCACACAAAATTTCAGTTACCAAATCCAAAAAAAACAAAAAAACAAAAATGTGACTCTCTATATGGCTTTCTTACTACACAAAAGTATCCCTTAGTTAAAGCATGCCACACATCATCACATTACTATTATATGAAGTATATTCCTCAGTGGCAAGTAATATACTCTTCTTAGCATGACCTCGCAATCCCCTCTCTTTATCTCCCTAGAATCGTACAACAACCCATAAATACGGTGCCCCTTTAAAATCCAAGCATACATTAAAAATTCAACAATACAGTTACAAAATCTCTATAAATGAACATACCTCAAAAAACCAACGGTCCAAGTGACACATTGCACACACTGCATGCACTCACATACACTGCATACACATGCACTCACATACACTGAACAATGAATGCATTATATTCAGTTAGCACCATTCAACTTTAAAAGCAGCGAGACCTTCCAAAGGCACAGCCTAACTGGCCTCGGTTCAAATAACCAAATTGAGAACAATAGTTGAATTTTAGAAAAGATGTACAGGGGAAAAAAAGAAAAAAAAAAGACAAAATAATCCTATAACCACAGCTGAAAAACAAAATCAAAATGAACAAAATAAAATATCAGCAGAGCTTGAACACTAACATCGTTTGAAAACATGTGTTGGTTACGTATAATATATATGCGCATAAATTAAGAAAATGACTTGAGTGCCCTAGCATTGGTCTTTACGTTGAACCAAATCACTATTAGGTTAATTGTATTGATTCACGCATCTTCTTTTATGTGCTAAATCTCTACTAAATTTCCCTACGAAAATGACATAAAACTAATTAAATTCCCAATATATCTTAGATATACAACTTTTAAAAGTGTGACAATATTTGCACCACCAGGATGTTGCAGAACTCACTGCCCCAATTTAAGATTCTGTTTTTATCCAATGTATGTACAAGCTTAGATACATATGAGAATTTGCTTTTCAACAGTTATTACTCTCATCGTCTTTTGAGAGAGAGAGAGAGAGAGAGAGAGAGAGAGAGAGATACAAAGGTTAAGATTACAATGGGGAAGAGTTAAGAATCCCTCTAAAATACTAAAGAAAAACATACCTACAACGGAGTAAACAACTGTTTGTCTCCAGAGCAGTTTCTCAGAAGGATTGACAAATTTACCAGATGGAGACTGACCCAAAGAAAACATAATTAAAAGTTAGCATCTGACGAACAATTAAGATGATGCAAAAGGGCAACACGTGATGTGAAATTATTATACCAAAATAGCCAAGGTCTGTTAATCTAATCACCCAATAAAACAGAACAGAAATTAAGCACAACAATATCAAAATTAAAAGGAAGGAATAATATGAAACCTTGTGCATAGAACGTTTCGTGAGAATGAATCACACAACAATCAAGGATGGACAAATCACAAAAGTAGCAATTAAAGTAATTTGCTAGTACTTAGTATAAATACTTACTAGGGCTGGGCAAACGGGTACAGGAACCGCGGGTCGGGGCGAGTAATGGCGGTTCGGGGCGGGTACGGGCCGGTTCCTAGTTTTAAAAAAGAGAAACGGGGCGGGGCGGGGCGGGCCTTTGTGATTTTCGGTTCGGGCCGGTTCCTGGAGTATAGGAACCGCGGGTACCCGGACCGGCCCGTTTGTAATTAAAATGGACGGACCAGATTGATGAATTAGCCACCATATCTAATCTGAACCGTTGTTTTAGTTTTAACCCTAAGTTCCTATCTCTCTCTCGCATCTCTCGACTCTCATCTCAACAGTCAGTCCCGAATCCTTCCCTTCCCTTCCCTCGACTCCGATCGTCCTCCCCCTCACCAACCGTCTCGTCGGCGAAGACAACGGCACCACCACCCATCATCCTCCTCGACAACATCCCAGACCCATACCCTCTTAGTCCCTCGATTCCTTCCCTCGACAATTCCCTAGACTCCGATCGTCCTCCCTATCACCAACCGTCTCGTCGGCGAAGACAACGGCACCACCACCCATCATCCTCCTCGACAACATCCCAGACCCAGAGAACCCAAGGGCCAGGCCATCACACCTGCATGTAAGATTTAGGGTTTTGTTATTAATTTGAAATTTTGAATTTTGGGTGTAGGGAATCGGATTTTAGGGTTTTTAAATTGGAATTTGGGATTTTGAATGGTGGGCAAGAACTGATTGCAACATTGTTTTTTGTTCTGTGTATCCTTTAATTTTAGGGTTCGTAATGAGAATGGGCTGGTGCTTTGCCCAATTTGTAGCTGAATGGTGAAGAACAAGAGATGCAAAGATCTCTGTTTTCATGTCGAAATTGTGTTTAAGCATTTTCTTCTATCTTAAATTTGGGGCTTCTTTTGTGTTTCTGATGGAAACCAAAGGCTTCTAATTATGTACTCTACTCTCTTGTGCACTAGAAAGATAGTTGTATAACTTATATATATATCTGCTTTTGATTTGTGAAGATGTAATGATTTGCTGGTGTAGTTGTTTTCTGTGAAGTTATATTAATTTTCTGTGGTTAGGACTGATTTGCATATATTTTGGGTTTGTTTTCTATGTAAGTTTGTATAAATTTGTATTATTGTATTGCTGTGCTATCGTCTCCACTTGGGCGATTTATATTTGAGTGAAATCTTTCTGAAACTTGCTTCTCCTTAATCCATGCAGCTTGCATGTAATGCACACACAATCTGTGACAGTGAATTGAGACCCCTGGGCACAGGGCTATATCCTGTCGTTTCCATTATTAACCACAAGTAACTGTTTTAGTGGATTGATGTGCTTTTAGTTTTACTCTCTTGCTGTACTTTGGCTAAATGGTTTACTGTTGTAGCTGCCTGCCCAATTCTGTTTTGTTGTTCGAGGGACGATCTGCTGTTGTACGTGGCTGTGCAGTATATACCCAAAGGTGCTGAGGTAGTGAATACTTCTGTATATTTTTGGTCATTGTGGTTTAAAGAGTCTATGTGTTGAAACTTTTGAGATGTATTCTTCATCATAGGGCAATAAATAGTAGGCCTGTGCAAAATTCACAATCTGTGCAAAATTCAAATCTGTGCAGTGCAGTTTGCACAAATTGCAATCTGTGCAGTGCAGTTTGCAATCTGTACAACTACAATTTTTTTTTTTTTTTCAAACAACAAAAAAAAAAAGAAAAAAAAAGGGGACCTGTGGACCCGCCTCGAACCGCCCCGTTTCAACCGGGCCGGGTAATGTCCGGTTCCTATATTAGAAAATGTAATCCCCGGCCCGGCCCTGCCCGTTTCCTTTGAACCTAGGTCTGGTCCGGTCCCTTCAAAATTGGGCCCGGCCCGGCCCGTGCCCAGCCCTAATACTTACACCAACAACAATAAAAAATTAGCACAGAAAGCATAGGTCGGTAAAATACAAAGTACACACCACATGCAATGTAATGAACATTTCCATTTAGTTGAGTTTAATATACAATACATACGCCGAAATAAGCATTTCGCTTTAGTTTAATACACATGTTGAAGAAATCAGGAAAATTAAAACCAAATCAATGCATTTTCACTTAATTATTTTCTATCCAAAGTGAAACGAGAATTCTCACTTAGCAACTGCTTCCTAATTCTTAGAACAAAATGCTATCATCTTTTGAACCACACAACTTTCATACAATCAGAAATCATCGAATCCTTTCATACCATCGAATTTGGACAAAAATATAAATATTAAAAATCAGAACCCAAACTTAAAAGCCAAAATTAAAATTAGTAAATAAATTGGAAATGTTTTGACGGTGGATGATTAGGTCATTAGGAGCATCGTAATTAGACGAAATATGTGTGGTCTGCTCTGAATGACTGAAAAAAAGAAAGAAAAAAAGAATACCATGGGAGATGGAGGGAGGAGCACACTGACTGGACTCGATGCAATTGCAAAAATTTATTCACAATTCGCAAAAGAAAGAACTCACTCGCTTAACAGGCTCAATTACACAACATTTGCCTGCAACTCTTTTGCCTGAAAAATTAACAACTCAAATCATGAGTACAAGACTGAGTGACTCCAAGAAAACAGAATGTTGGAAGACAAAAAAACACAGCTAATTTCAAGCATAAACTATCTCTGAACAATTAATACCTCAAGTTTGTTTTCCCAATCTACACCATAAATAGTATTTAAAATTGAACCAGCCTTGACAACAAACTGAGGAAGCTCCTCGAAAAAATCTACAGTACTGTAAAACACACCAATAAGAAGAAAAATAAGATGCCAAAAATTTATGAGCACCTAATTATAAGCTAAAGGAAAGACGATCTAGTCCTAAGAACCAACGAAGTGAAACTTTGCTTGCTATATATGGATTTGCATGCTATAAGAAAGATTTATTCCCCCATGTAGTAGGCTGTTATCTGTAATCTTAAGCTAACCCAAGTAGACTAATTGTATAGATGCAAAATATATATAAATCTGACTGTTTTTTCAAATTGGGATTCAAAAGAATCAATACCTAGGCATATTACAATTACTGCAAGATCATCTTTCTAGCTATGCAAAAAATCCAAATTGAGCACCATCGTATAATCTTGGGCTTACATTGTGGAAAAAAGGAGGACCGCCAACGTTTAGAACAATCAACGTTACTTGCCAACATCATTAGAGAGTGAAAAATTAGGACCTTTTTTTTCTGTCCAACCATTTTAGTTGGCCTAACTCTATGTAATTGCTTCTAATAACAGAATATTCTGATTGATATGGAAAGCATAGTTCCTCTATAAAAAAAAAAAAAGGCTGGAATCATTCATACCTGCCAAACCCAGAGTAATCTGGTTCAAGATGCGAGAGACCATTTAATTATGTGTAACCATCAGAAGTCTCACTCATCTGCCTCTCAATCCCCTTAAATCCTCCAACAGATGTATAAACGAAACAATGAAAATATATGGGAACTCAAAACTCCAGTGACCTTTCTTCGTGCATGAGAACTCAAATTCAAAACTCAAAATTAAGTCTAATAAAAAAGTATAAAGCCATCTTATTTTTTCACCACATAAACAACAAATCACAGATGTAATTGTACATCTAGAAAGAAAAAAAATTATTCAAATTAAGATAAAATTCGCAAATGAGTCATCTAGAATCATAATTATATTAACTTTTTTCATCCCTGATTTACATTCTTGTTTACAGTTATTAGACTTCTAAACTTTCTTGGTCGTCAATTCAGAACATTCGTCTTTTATTTTTCATGATACGCATGCTTCTCTGTTACAATTTGGAAAAATAAAAGTTGTTAATGTAAATGAATAACAGTTTTAGTGAAGAGAGTGATTTTCCTAATTGCTAAAATAATTGAGTAAATTTATGTGGTACTCAAATGCATTTAATAAGATTCATTAAAATAAAAATTGCAAGCTACCTTTTATCGTCAGTCAACAACCTTCTACAACTTTATTTTGGTGCCAGCACGAAGAGTCACAACATTTGTAAATAACAATTGACAAAAACCTATCCAGATTCAAGATAAATCTTCAATGACAAAGTTAAAATCTACCATTCTTCTAGTAGCATTCTTGCAATAAATAAAAAAGAAAAAGGCAACCATTGAGTTGCTTTCCTTCCAAATTCAATTCATCCACCATACATAAAACAACTACAGGGAGGAAATCGAAAAAAACCTAAATCATAAAATTTCCCGTGCATGCACCACAAAGCTCCATATACGGTTCTATACCACTCCCAAAATAAACTTATGCAGAAACTATACAGCATAAACTTTCTCAAAGATACAATGTCCGACTTGTATACTACTCAGAAGACATAATCCATCGAAAATTAATCTGCAAGAGGGATAAAGAAAATTTACCTTAACAGCGCCATTAAAAAAATGGGGATCTTGGAGATATTTTTGTTCAACCTGAATGGAAAATTAACAGAATCTCAAATTTCAAACAATGAGCATTTTTTCAAACCCAAAATTGAATCATCAAAAAACAAATTCAGTGCAACCATTATGCTCAAGGGAAACTATTGTAACAAAATTCAAATGGATAGGAATCATGTAAGCGGATACCTATGACTTTTCTTATAACAACTTGACAGGTCCAATCCCAAATTCTGAAATTTTCCTAAAGATGGTCCAATTTCTCAAAATCTTAAATCCAACTACATTTCTCAATGACCAAATGACCACATATGAGAACCAAAACAAAGCCTTGAAGGGGGAAGAAGAAAGAAAAAAAAACAGAGGATAGGTACTGTTCAGCTCCTGCAGTAATGATTTACCTTTTGTTTTGGCAAAAGTTTCCATTTTATTGGAGGTTTAGGCATTGGCAGCTGTAAAAAGCAATAGAATATGTCATTGGCAGTCAGACGTTATGTTTAAGAATACAATAGGAACTCCTAAATCGATTACAGAAAAAAAAAAAAAAAAAAAAAAAAAAAAAAAAAACCAGCAGCATCAACAACCTTTTTGCGTACTGTTACAGCCTCTTGAAGTCTCTCATCAACCACTTCGTTACAGGAGTCAACGTCGCTAATTTGCTAGCACCCATAATTCATGAACCCAATTTAATAAACCGTATCTTATGATTAACTACGCATTGAGCGAAAACCAATTTCTATTTTTTTTCCAATGCCTGCCAAAACATCAAAACCCACATTTCTAAACCAAATTGCACACAAAAGATATTGGGGCAACTCAAGTCGCGCAACTTAAACACATAATTACCAATACAAATACTTTAAACTACGACGTAGATAGCTTCAGCTGATCTACATATAGACAAATTCAAAGTTCAAGACTTGAAATCGGGCTCAAAAACTGAAAATTTCACTTCAATTAAGCAGCTTTTCAGATGTTTACAGCTTAAATATGCATGATAACAAAAAGAATCATCCTTTCTTCACTAATTGGACACTAACCGAAAAACCCTAATTTATATTATTCAAATTATAGAACCTATGATGACAAAACCAATTACAGAACCTACCATTGTATGATCAAGATCTGAAAATATCATTAGCGAAGCTTTGAACCGATCCATGATTATCCTATATCCAACGCAAACCTGCATTGAATTATGATATACAAAAAATACAAACTTCAGAAAGATCATTCCAAATCCAAACATATGATTCCAATGACATGATGATGGACACACACACACACACACACACACACACACACACACTACAACAAAACTTGCCAGAACAACCGAAAGCGAGAAAAAAAACCCTAACCTTAAAAACTGACCCAGAAGGACAAATCCCAATTACCTCTCAGCCCGAGAGTTGCGATTCTCTTCTTATGTGAGTTGCACGGATATCCCAAACCGCTCTGCACTTAATTCCCATAAAATAAAACTGGTATAAAAATTTCATGACACCTATAAAAATCCACCGTGCATAGTTCTTTTAATTCTAACACAAAAACTTCATTTTAAACTAACATTCACACAATCCTAATCATTTGTGAATTACCATATTCTTATCATTATTTCAATATGTCTTCTTAGATATAGGGTGAGCCCAGACCAGTCACTAAAATTGCTAATGTATTTAGTGATTAGGCTTGACTTACAATCTTCTTCAGTATCATCTCCATTTGGAATTGTCGGTGCAGATCATAGCCACACCTCAGAAGCTATCCAATCTCTTCCCTGGATTGGATTTGATTGCCTCAGATTCTAACTTTTCAGCCACACCCTTTGGAGTTTGGAGTTTATTTGGAAAACATTGCGGAGTCCAATTGTACGGGGAAATTCACGCAGATGCTACAGCCTGAGCCATCAGATTTGCACAAAGTGGTCGTGGCGGCTGTCTAGAGGCAGAACAAAGCAAAAATTTAAACCACCATCTGAAATAAGAACAAAAAAAGGCATGAAATCACAAGATTTAAGTGAATTAAGGCAGGGATGAAACTCATCTTATAGAGGAAAAGCCGAGCAGCTCTGCAATTCACAGGCACACCCCACCCCCTACCGCCCCTGAAACCTCTGCACCCTACGCGCACATCCTGCACCCTCACTTTAGAATTCAACCCCAATATAATCAAACCTATACAAAAATTAAAAACCAAATTAGCCAAATTGGAATAGTTAGATCAAATAAAGATTTGAGCCAACCAATTACACAAATTAATCCATACAAAAGAATATGAAAATTTTGAGTCAACCAATCACACAAAGCAATCCATATAAAGATTTGAGCTAACCAACTACACAAATTTCAGAATGAAGAATAAAATTGACAAAAAAATCTATACAATTTACACCTAAAAACTTGCAGTTTTCTCCTCAACCTAACAGTGAAGATTTAGGAAATACCAAATTAACAAACCAGAAAACCCTAACAATCAGAGTTCTTAAACATTCAACTACTCGAGATGAGTATTCTACAACTATGAAATAGTTCCTTTTTTGTGTTGATGCCCATCCTAAAAAAAAAAAAAAGGCATGTCGCACAACTTTATGCATAAATAGGTATCCCAATAAACAAAATCACATAGCAAATTCCTATAAACAAAACTTGTGCACGATAAAGAAGAGAAGGTGAGGAGAGAAAATGGAGATGGAAGCAGAGTCGAGGCTATGTCGTAGAAGTTAATCGCTGGCTTCTACGATCATCAAGCATGACCGCACACGCACAACACCCTATCTAGAGAAGGGAGACGACGGCGACATGAGGATAGGATGGAGGCGAGACCGTCGTTCTCGCAGGGTCTGCGAGATGGAAGAGGCAATGAGGGTTTGAGAAGGAAATGGAAAAGGCCAGCTTTACCATCGTTTTTCCCTTCCCACGATCATCAACACGTGTGCATCAAGATTAGCGGCAGAGAGAGCCTGGCAGAGCACCTACCTAAATATCTCTCTCACTCAGTCCAAACCCGTAGCTCCCATCTCTCTCCAATTGTCAGGCTCTGTGTCTCCCTCCTCTGTAGTCGCTCTATCCCCCTCTCTCCTCTCGCCAGAGGCACACCCAGTTGTCTCCGAGTCAAAAATGGGAGCAATTGTCTCTCTCCAATTTGTCAGGCGTGATGTCCCCCTCCCCTCTCTCTCGCCAAGTCAAACGTGAAATGCAGCCAACGGCTGAAAATAGGTTTTTAAGCCTGAGTGGCAATTGTGTAAATTAAGTGAAAGGTGGTTAAAAGCATCCGAGTGGCAATCTTGTAAATAAACTAAAATGTGGTTCAAAACACTATTCATTGGTACAGTGCAATTGAAAAGCTTTCTTTAGACTAAAGTGATAATGAGGTCCCGTGGTCGAACTATTATCGGCGTCTTATTATTTTCAGTTCTTTTACTTTGTTAGATTGTTAATTTCTTTTATCTGATTATGATAACTAGAATTTGGTTTGTTCATCAAGAACGTTAACTGGAGACGTTGGTTCTTTTGTTGCCAGTAATAACGAGGTCATGTGTTCGAGCAAGTCCCTACACCTTTTTCTTTCCAATTTTTTACTAATTTTTGTTTGATTGTTAATTTATGTTACCTTTGATTAAAACTAATTTCTATTACCTTTGATTAAAACTACTAAAATTTAGTTTATTCATCAAGAAGGTTAACTAACGGCTCAGGTTTTTGATATTCATTCCAATTCAACTTTAACCTTCAACAAAATAATGTATGTATGTCTTTGCCAATTTAATTTGGCAAGTATATAGATTATTCAGAAAATAAGATCACTTTTAGCAGCTGCAAAAATTGGAACTTTCTCTACCAAATCTACAAGGCTTTTTCTTAGAAAATTGCATTGTCAAAGTCTCGTGCTAAGATACTTTAGACGTTAAGTATTGCTCGATTGAGTTTTGGATTTCTCGAGATGGATTACTCCTAAGTGATTCAAAACTTGAACACCACAACTAACAGAGGCAAAGGAAGAAGACGAAGATGCAAAAGAAAAATAAGAAGCATAAAAGAAGAGAACGATGCAGATACACATCTATTATGTGGCTTGTTTATGTTTCGCTGCTATGTGTTTTGCCTGCTTGGATTGCTGGTTTGCTTTTTCTTTTTGTGTGAATGAAGAGAAAGAAAAAGCTACTCACACATAAAATAGTCTTAGGAAATAATTTGGAAATAATATTAAAGATGAAGAATATAATTTATTTACACCTTATTTTAGAGGCGGGAAAGGGCGATCACACGAACTAACAGAAGCGACTAGTACTTTTTACCATATGACAATGTTCTTTTCTTTATGTCCAATTGACCAAGCATGATGGTGTAACTTTTTTTCTTATGTATGACGAACTTATTGTCCGACCAAGAAAAATACTTATTCAAATTATTTAAAAACCTTCAAATACCTAATAGAAAAGGAGAAAAAAATCACATGAAAACATAAATGTTCTTGGGCGTATTGTAGGTTTATGGGCCCTTTTTCATTTTTGCCCAGGGCATCCAAAATGTTTGGACCGGCCTTGCCCCAACACCTATTGTGTTATCACCACCAAGTCCCTCATCACCTTTCGTTTACGTTTCCCCGACCCTTCCTATCCAAAGTCTATCTCCAAGCCCAACAAGCATTGTCCCTGGTTCACCACAATCTATCTCCACCCCTAATCCTTCGGAAAACGTCCCAAGCCCAACGGGCTTTGTACCCGGCACACCACAATCCATCCCCATTCCCAACCCACCCGACAGCGTCCCAAGATCGCCCCAAAGCATTCCAAGCCCGCCCGAAAGCGTCCTAAACCTGCCGGACTTTATACCTAGTCCCACTATCTACATCCCAAGCCCACTTTATTTCGAGCCTAGCCCACCCGGTCTTGTTCCAAGCCCGCCTTCTTCGGTTCCATCTCCTATTGGGTTTCAACCAAGCCCACCGGTGTTCCTACCTCCCATTGTGTTCCCTCCGCCCACTATGCCGCCGAGTCCAAGACGAGGCCCGACGGTGGCCCTGTGGTGCTTGGCTAAGCCATCTGTGCCCGATCCCATCATCCAAGAAGCTATGAATTACGCTTGTGGGTCGGGAGCGGATTGCGCTTCCATCAAACCCAATAGGTCATGCTTCATGCCCGACACATTGTTTTCCCATGCTTCCTATGCCTTCAATAGTTACTGGCAAAAGACTAAGGTTGCTGGTGGCACTTGTTCTTTTGGAGGAACTGCCATGCTAGCTACTGTTGATCCAAGTAAGAGAGTACATATTTCAGTAATTTCACTAAAAGTCATTTCTTTGTTTAGTCCCAAGACTTTTCCATATTGCATTTTAGTTTGTATAAAAAACTGATTCATTATTTTTGTGATGTTTTTACATGTTACGATGGATGTTGATTTGTTTATTATTGAGATAAAAAAAGACTCGATCACAATGTAGATCTTTCTTCTTCTTTTTTTTGTTTTCTTTTCAACTTTTTGACACGAAAAGTACAAAATTTGGGTGTATGTAACCCTAATTTGAACAGAAATTTTGCAAGTACAATGTGGAGATAACTTCTTGTTCAGCCATGAATACGAACTTCAATAATTTCTCATGTTATAAATTGTATTTTTTAATTAACTTTGTTAGGTTCAAAGCCAATGACTCAACTGATCATGACAAATGTGCTTTTGTTAGTGCTAAACAGCTGCAATCCACTTTTTAATTAACATGGATTATATCCTAAGATTTGGAAACATCTTTTTGTATTATGTTAATGTTCTAATGTGGTTGATCTACTAGGATATGACTCCATATGTTTGGAACTGTATACTCCTTTATTCATATCTATGACCACCACTTAATAAAAAAAAAAACTTCAACTAATAATATTTGACATGGTGAAATCGAAACAGGTAATTAAGATAATGTCGGGTTAGCGGCATATTTAGAAATCACATCTTATGAGTTCTTAATGTAAAGGTTAAAACTTTTTACGTTGAAAAAAGTGTTCGGCGTGCAATTTTTTTTTCCGATTTCAGTTGATTTTATACATAGTTTTGTCAGTGAAACATTTTATCGCAATATTTAGTGATTCTGTCGATATATAATGAAACTTGTTGATCATAACTCGCTGATCCCCATCTACATTTGCCGATCAGACATTCCATCGAACACTTGATAGTCACTACCGGGCCTTGTACTCATTGAATATCCTTAGAGAACTTGTTAGACGAGTAAGTATCAAACTAAATTTAGTTGAGAACTCAATAAAAACTGATAAAAACCAGAAAAAATAAGAGGAAAAAAGAGAGAAAAAGAAAGAAGCAATACGGCTAGGTGTCATGCACCCGCCCACACCCAACCACTATTTTTGGACGTTTCCCTCCATATTACCAGCCCCGACTCACCGGCAGAAGTCCACCTCCGCTTCCTTCCCAAACTCCGAAGCAAGCAAAACTTCTCACGCAAAAACCCTGAACCCGCCGCTTCCCTCCCAACCATTTCTCTCTCTCTAGGCGGCACCGCCACCCTCAACGCCCGCTACAGCCACCGTAATGTCGGCCTCAATCTTCGAAGACGGCTTCTCCTCCGACCGGCTCTGCAACCAGGGTTACTCCTAC
This sequence comes from Cotoneaster glaucophyllus, assembly GCA_036320875.1. NCBI lineage: Eukaryota > Viridiplantae > Streptophyta > Magnoliopsida > Rosales > Rosaceae > Cotoneaster > Cotoneaster glaucophyllus. The sequence goes on along the minus strand of CM070059.1, from coordinate 9,128,006 downwards.
ACATACGATGACGTCATCTTCCTCCCTCACTACATCGACTTCCCCACCGACTCCGTCCATCTAGCCTCCAACCTCAGCCGCCGCATCCCTCTCTCGATTACCTGCGTCTCGTCCCCGATGGACACAGTCACCGAGTCCCACATGGCCATTTCGATGGCCGCACTCGGCGATATAGGCATCATCCGCTCCAACTTGACGTCGTCCGAGCAAGCCCACATGGTCCGGTCCGTGAAGTCCCGCCGGGTCCCGCTTCTTTCGAATCCCGTCTTCAAATCCCCAAGCGATCGAACAATCTGACGACGTTTTCGACGCTTCAAATCCCTATCCTGGTTACTGAGAGTGGCAGCCCTAATTCGAAGCTTTTGGGGTACGTGGCGGGCAAGGATTGGGTGAAATTGGGGGACAAGGAGGTGAAGATTTACGATTACATGGTGAACTGTACGGACTTCACGGTGCCGTGGAGTTACGATTTGGGGGCGATTGGGGAGTGCATGGAGGAGAAAAAGCGAGATGTGGTGGCGACTGTGAGGGACAATGAGGTTGTGGATGTGGTGGCGAAGGAGGAGGAGGAGAGGATCAAAGGGTGCCCCAAGTTGGGGGTTGGGACGGTGGGTCCGGACGGGACGTGGCGGGTCGGGTCGGGGCGGCGATCGGCACAAGGGAGTCGGATAAGGAGAGATTGGAGGAGTTGGTGAGGGCAGGGGTGGATGTAGTGGTGTTGGATAGCTCTCAGGGGAACTCCATTTATCAGATTGAGTTTGGCGCAGAATTTGGATGTAGTTGGCGGGGATGTGGTGACGGTGAGTCAGGCGCAGAATTTGACTCAGGCTGGTGTTGACGGGTTGAGGGTTGGAATGGGATCTGGCTCAATTTGTACAACTCAAGAGGTCTGCGCTGTCGGCCGCGGACAGGTATAAAGATGCCTTCTTTTTGTTAGTTGTTGCTTTTTGTGATTGATGCTTTAGTTTGTGTTCTCATTGTTGGCTAATTTAAGGATTTGTAGAATCTGGAGGTGTTGAAAGTTATGATATTTTGTAGTGATCGGTTAAATTTCTTGAATTCTTTGTGGATGAAAAATATTTGATTAAGGATTTGTTAATCAATGACATTGTGCCTAACAATCGTTGTTCTGATGGGTGTTTTACTATTTAGTTATTAGATTCTTCGGAACATAGAGCATAGAAAACAAAGATTCGACTTTAGCTCCTGGCAGTGACACCCTTTGATGGACTAAAACAGTGTAGTTTCTGGAGTGAAAAAATGTATAATTACATTTTGAAAATTTTTGAATACTTTGTTTGACGTTTCGTTCTACAGGTTGCTCAATGCTATACCATTTTATGACCGAAGTTGTTTTGGTTTTGGTGATATGTTTCAGGCAACTGCTGTTTACAAGGTTGTGTCTATTGCTTCACAAAGTGGTGTGCCTGTGACTGCTGATGGTGGAATTTCCAATTCTGGACACATTGTCAAGGCTTTGGTCCTTGGGGCTTCTACTGTCATGATGGGAAGGTTCTGAGCTGGAAGCACTGAGGCTCCCGGGGTTTTTGTGTATCAGGTATGTCTGGGACTTACTCATGTTTTTATTGCTGGAACAGGTATACTGCTCATACCATCAGATATTAAATCTACTTGAACATTTCTTCTTGTTTGTATGAGTGTTTACTACATATGTCTTCTCTAGTTCTTTGACAACTTTTTGAGCGGTTTATGGAGTTTATTAGGCAGATTTATGAATACCGAATTGCAGGTGTGATTGGTAAAGAAACTTACCTAGAAGATATGTGTTTCTAAGTTTGTTATACATCCTGAGTTATTTCTCATCCTTTTTGGACTGCATCAATATCGTTCGACAGATCAGTCATTGATGTGTTATGGTTTGCCATCAAAATTTAATGCTTTTACATCATTAGGAGTACCATTGGTATGTTTGCATGGACTCTCTCTCTGATGGCCTGAACTTAATAAGTTTGAAGCCCACATACATTAAGGGGTTAACCCAAGTGGTGAGAGTAAGTGGCAAAATGGGTTAGGATTAGGCTAAATAAGGGTCCAGTTCCCTGAAATTGTGATTGGTTTTTCATGGATGGATGTCAAAGCTAAACTTATGCGGAACTGTATTGGACATAGGATTTCATTTCTGTGTCTATTTTTTTATGGTAATCAGTTTATTAAGCAATTTGAACAGAGGTTCTTTGCTAATCTAACCTACGACCCAAATGATGTATCTTGCTTTATTTCTGAACTAAAAGCAAAAGTTGTCTATATAAATTGCACTAGATTTTCAGTATAATTGTCTTTTATAAGCAACATGCTGTTTGTTATTTCTTTGTCATTGTTAATTAGATTTCTGCATCAAAGTGATTTCATGTTTTCTATTAGAATGGTCGCCGAGTCAAAAAATATCGAGGCATGGGATCTCTTGAAGCAATGACAAAAGGGAGCGATCAGAGGTACTTGGGCGATACAGCTAAAGCTGAAAATTGCACAGGGGGTAGTTGGGGCGGTTGCAGACAAAGGTTCTGTTTTGAAGTTCATACCATACACAATGCAAGCTGTGAAACAAGGTTTCCAAGATCTTGGTGCTTCTTCATTGCAGTCCTCTCATGACCTCTTAAAATCAAGCGTTTTAAGGCTAGAGGTAAGTAGACAATTTTGCAGACATCGTTGTTATACTCATAACATCGTTATTAAGGATTTCATTTTAGTTTTATGCTTTAAATGAGAATTGATATTGTAGCCAATGTTTCTTTTGATAACTTACTTCTTACTCTTTCGCAGTCTGTTCCATACCATGTTGTATTCTTGTCAAACAATCTTAGGTTAAACTACCGAAGGGAGTGGGGAAGAAACCTATTAATCTAGAGTATTTCCATTCTGTGTCACTCATATTCAGACACTTGTTTACTTACAGAAAAGAAACCTGTAACCTCTCAGGGTTTTCCCTGACCCCGCTTACTTCTCAGATAGTTTTCCATCCCCATATATTACCTCAAGGCACTCCACGATTACCTTGTTATTGCTCAATGAATCTGAGATGTAATGATGGTCGTATCAAGAACTAATATGGTTTCTCAATCAGTTGACAATGTATTTTACCATGCAGGTAAGAACAGGAGCAGCACAAGTAGAAGGTGGCGTTCATGGTCTGGTTTCTTACGAGAAGAAATCGTTTTGATGGTTACATCTTTTCAGCTTTTCTCATTCCTGCTGGTGACTGCTGTCTTGGGGAATCGGGAACTCTTCTGTGTAACATGTTGCATCTGATATCGCCAATTTAGCTCGAGTAACAAGGGCGAGCCTGTCAAACTGCTACAGGGTCTTTCTAAGCAGCGAAAGTTTTGGTCTCAAACGGTTCTCTGGCATTTTGTTGGTTTCCATGAGAGCTTCCATCTGCCTGCATTTGTTTCGACTCTGCATTTAAAATGTGACATATGACTATTTAGAATTTATGTAGTGGAATCCTTTCACAAGAGGGATCCAATTTTTCTAAAAAAATAGGGACATCCTCTTGACAGTTGGATTTGACTTTAATGAAATTGTGTGGTTGAGATTGTGTGGCCTGTGTTTTAATCTCAACCACACAATTTCATTAAAGTTAATCCAACGGTCAAGAAGGTGTTCCCATTTTTTTAGAAAAATGGGGATTCCTCTCGGTAAGGGGGCCTGTTTATGTAGTTATGTTTGATACTAGTTTTCATTAGGAATTATTATTAAATAATGCGGTTTCAATTGTTTACCACATAGTAGGTTTTTATTTTTATTTTTATTTTTTATTTTTAAATATAAGTTTGTAGGCACACGACTAAAAAGAAAAGGGAGAGAGAAGCAGAGGCATCCCCTGAATGTTTGATGTTGCAACTAGGGGTGGATTAAAATACCAAAAACACCAAACCCATCGAAGCCCAACTGAACCGAATGGACAATACCGAAAATTTTGTATCCGAACCTGAACCGAAATCAAAAATTTCTGTAAGAGATTTGGCATGCAACTTAGATTAGTTCGATAAAATCAAACCGAGCCGAAAATATATATTATAGTCATCGAATTTAGACCCTTCTCTCTCGATCTCACCTCACTTAGATCGCTCTCTCTCGACTCTTCCTCCCAACTTTGAACCTCCAATCCCCTAGCTCTCCTCCTCCCCTAGCTTCGTCGCCCGATTTTCCAATCCGGCCACCCACACCTCAACACAGTGACCTCCACAACTACCTCTCTTTCGAACCCGTTCTTAAGCCCAGTGGCAATCTTGTAAATGATGCAAAATTTGGGCTGAAATGAGCCCGGTGGCAAACTCGTTGGGCCGGATCTGGGCTTTGACTCGGGGAGAGAGAGGGAAGGGCGACAGAAGGGTTGAGAGGGAGACGTTCGCCGGGATTTCGGGGACAGGATTTTCGGGAGGGACGTGCGGGTGGGCTTCGGGATGGGAGGCCATGCCGCTCTGTCTGCCGCTACTTTTGATCCACGCGTGTGTGAGCCGTTGCTTCAGCCAAAACAGGTCCTCTCTCACACACACAAGCCTAGCCGCTCCACCTCTCCCTCCCACACAAGCAAACTTCATTTGAAAGCCGAAGAATCCAAAGATAAATCCCTTCGAACTCTTCGATTATGAACATCTGAACGCCGAGGAATCCAAAGGTGCTCTCTCCATTAATTTCAATCGTCCTTTTTTCCCCTTATTTCTTCTTCCTCTGCTTCGCTTTTGCTGCTGCTTCTTCTTCTTCTTCCCCCTTTTGGTCCCCCCTCTCTTGCTTTATTTCTTCTGATATTTTCTCTCTCTCTTGCTCTCTTCAAAATCCCACAACAGTCTTTGGAGTTGGAGGCTTTTGCTCTGTTGGGTTTTTTTTTTCCAATAACTCAAAGGGCCGAAAGGTATTCCCTTTTCATATTCTTCTCTCCCAATTTCTTTAGGGTTAATTTCAAGTTTCTTATGCTATTTGCAGTGGTGCTTTTTAGGGTTTAACGATTTGATTTCACAGATCCATTACAGACACAGCAAATAGTTACATTTTAAATTCGTATTTCATAACGTGGTTGCTTGATTCTATTGTCGATTCGTTACAACAGTAGTGAACTTTTTCTTTCAATAATTTAATCTGATGTAACTCTGTTTTTATTCTCCCATGTCTAGGTTGGTCGAGGACCTGGCGAGAAGAGCACTTTGGAAATGGGTACGAAAGGAAATAAACTTGCTGAACTGCATTGGCATCTATTGTTTTGGTTTTTCTTTGACAAGTTAACTTGCTCTCTTTGCAGTAAGGTGCACAAATATGGGAAAAGCACGACAGGGGAAAGCTGGGATATTGTTGTGGATGAGGAGACCTATTACGAATAAGAGTCTGGACTTGGTTCTGGTTCCGTGTGCATATAGTATGTTGAAGCAGTCAAAAGGATTTCAGGGGAACCAAATATAAATAATTTAGGTTACAACTTCTGGTATTGCTCTTACTGTAAAAGTAATTTTGATCTTTCACTTTTTGATGAAGGGCTGACCCGCATTACGGGTGCGCAGATGTCGTTGGTGACTCTAGCCAATTGCTGTCAATTAAACCTCGAGAAAGGCCACCTGGCGTCTACCCTGCCATTGATTTTGGATCATCATCGCCTTCAGTTGATGAACCACCAGATGAATTTTCTCCAATATCATGCGGCTCAAAGAATTTTGTATGTGTTTACGCGTATTTTTGTACTCTGAATAATTCTAATCAAATTCCATTGCTCCTAAGCTAAGGTCAGAATTTGTAGCATATAAGGGAAGCTTAGCAGATACTTGCCAATTATCCAAAGCTGGATATTAAGGTCTTTAAGCTTAATATCTTTTTGTATGTGTAGCATCTGCTTGGAAAAGGTTTCAACTTTAATGTCTGTATGTGTTATTACTCTTCACTGATTGTCAAGAACTAGGATTAAAGAAAAGCATCCTTTAAAGTTTAAACTGGAAGGGGGCAGGTTATAAATTACAGGTGAAATGAAACTAGAAATATATAGTCTTATGATTTGTGTCTAAAAACATAATAAAGGATATCACGTCCATCCATGATAATAATAAGATTGTTGTTTATGTGGTTATGAGTTTCAAGTCTCTTTGATTAAACATTTTCTTTCTCACTCAGGGGTTCACCATGAACCACCTCTTTTTGTAAGTGGCATCAAATAATTAATTGCTTTTTTCTTGGTAAGTGCCAAAATGTTTACACTTTCAGCTTAATAGAAAATGATAAATTGAGACAAACTTGGAACCTAACAATCAATATTATCAAACCCATAAACTTATTTTGTGACTACCATGATATTGTTTCAATATTCTACTTTTGCTTGCAATTTTGTTCTCTCTAGGACATTAAAGTGCATTTTTGGTTTTTAAGTTTCATCGCCAAATACCAACTGTTTGATTGTGATCTTTCTGTGAGATTGGATATATGATTTAAAAATTATGTTAATAAATGTTAATTGTGATTCAATTATTTTTTTCAATCATGTAGGGAGACGCAATCTAAGCGACTGTAAAAGATGTCGACTATGCTTTACTTGATCAAAAAATAGAAACTGCATGTGTGTATTATGAGAAGAAACGGAGAGCAATCTGTCTCAGTTTTGGAATGTATTGGAATCTAAGAAGCTAACTCAAGGTGCTAACTTTGAATTTTCCTGAAATATCTCTTCTTCTTTTTTATTAATTATTTTAAAGTAGGAATTCTCCATGTTTTACCTGGTAGTTGAAAATATAAATTTGGGACTTCTTCCATTTAGTTATTTGGGAGTTTGAATTTATAAATGTAGATTTGTGTTTGTTTGCCCAGCTGCTATTTCAAAGCTGGAGGAGGCATTGTGGATTAATAATAGGAAATATGATGCTATGTAGTGCTGGGAAATGCTTAAACTGCATGCGCATTATGCACTCCATACCAGAATGAGGCAAAGGTTCCGAAAGGTGTTGCAGTGCTTTCAGAACGCTTTCAATGAGGTACTTCCACTTACAAATCTCAAAGAAACTATATTGTTTTTTCAACTTTCGATGTGTAATAAGGAGGGTAGTGAGATTGACTGCATAATTTGTAATTTGGGTTTAGTGACTTATAAAATTGCAATTTCAAAGATCTTAAATTACAGCTTAGTTATCTATTTTTGAAATTCCTGTGCAGAGTAATTGATAGATGTAATGCTATTTGAAAATTGTTATTACTGTGATTGTGCAGTGCTTACTGTGTATTTGCTTAGCTTAATTATAAACTACGGGTGGCTGAAAGTTAGAATTTTATTCATGCAGTTTGTGCAGAGAAGAGTATCTCATTGCAAGGAACCCAATCCAACAGAATATTTATTACTTTTAAAAGCATTTTGTGAACTCCAAGCTCAAGTCGATTCTTAATTTTCATCTATTTTTTATTTCTTTATTGTCTTGGTGATTTACATGGTTTGTAACCATTAAATCACCCAACTTTATATTTACAATTGTGTTTCTGATTGTTGATATCAATTAAAATACTATTATTCAGGTTATTAGATTTTATGCTATATGTTAACATATTCATTTTAATAATTACCACTTGCTTTGATGCATTGAAAATGTTAATTCTGTGACAAGAAAATAATTTTATTTTATGTTTAATAAAACTCATAATTAGAGAAACTGTTAGAAAAGAATGTTACATAATTATTCATGCAATTTGTAGTCCAGCAGCAACGCGTGGGCATTACTAGCTAGTAATAACAAGAAAAAATATCCACAAATTCATTAACACGTGATTTCGACTGTTTTGGTTTCACGAAATTGTGGTGCAAGTGCAAGTCGTTTGGACATAAATTTGAGTGGGACGATTATGGATAAAACCCAAGTTTTTGGTCCAAATTATCTCCAAAGAATGTATTTAGCAAGCCCAGTTTCTACGGTTGATATGCCTTTAGACATGGCATTATGTATAAAATAAGTAGTTATAACCTTTAGACATAGCATTATATATAAAATAAGCAGTTATATGGGAACGAAGGAGCCAAACTTGTATATCGATCTGATACAATATGGTTCACACAAGACCAGCGTTGTTTACATGATTCCCATGATTATATTGCTATTGTTCTCATCCTCATCCGTAATAGCCTTTGCCAATGTTTCTGAAAATCCGAAACACAGTATGTATTTTCGGTAGCTAATGTATACATTAAATCTCTCTCTCTCTCTCTCTCTCGCACACACATATGTATACATTAAATCATTGTTTAACATATATATGTTCGATAACGATGAAGTTCCCTTATCTTGTCATTGCAGATGATGTAGAGAAGATCAGTAGGTCGCATCTGCAAATGGAGATTATTCAGGCAAAGAAAATAGGCGTCCTAGTACCATTTCGCCATGATTGTATACATTAAATCTCTCTCTCACATATGTATACACTACATCATTGTTTAACATATATATGTCCGGTAACTAATGATGAAGTTCCTGATCTTATCATTGCAGGGGGAGGGGATGTGGGAAGAAGATGATCAGGAGGTCGCGTCTGCAAATGGAGATTTTCAGGCAAAGAAAGTAGGCGTACCAAAGCCAACTAAGTCGTCTGGAAACGGATTAAATCATAAACCCAATAACTAAGTAGTAATTTTGTTATTTTTATGTTAGGATAATTTATAATATACCTTTTGTAATTTTGGAATTTTGTAATTTTGCAAGTGCTGGCAAGATGTAATCCTTTGGATTAAAGTTGTCTGCAATTTGTAATCTTCTTTATTTTGTGTCTATGAATAAGAATCATAGTTTATAATTAATATTTATTATTTCTCATCATTTTATTAGTTTACATGGTATTAGAACGGGGGTCGACTCATGGAATTCAATTTGCTCTTGTTTGATATCAATTTGTTTATCTCTTTTAATTTTTAGCACTCCAATTATTGACAAAGAGGATCGTGAAGAATCAATTGATTTACTAATACAAGAAATTATAAGACGTGGATTGCTCTAGTGGTTAAGGTCTTCATGCTCAACCCGTTGCATTCTATGTTCAAACGCTCTTATCTCCCCTTACAATAGATTCGTGTTGAATATTGTTTATGTTGAGATAAAATAAAACCAAATGAGCTTATGAAAATGTAGATGGATTGAGGAACCAAAACCCAACAAATAAACATAACAGTTAAAAACGGTCATACCCGCTGACGTTTCAATCTTGCGATATATCAACAATTAAATATATTAAATAAGAAGATGAGAACACACGATTTTTCTTTTACATGGTAAAACCTATACATTCGGACAATTTCATGGGCACACTGCCGGTTAAAGAATTCACTAATGTAAACAAACAAGTACAAAACTCATACAACACACAACCTTTTTTTATTTTTTTTATTTATTTATTTATTTAGTTTTATTTAAACAAATGATAGTGTTAGTGGGTTCAATTGTTATTTGTTAAGGTGGAGGAAAATCGAAGGAGATCGAATTCGCAACAGTGCATATGCATGATTGCTTCCAACTACTACGGTAAAGCACTATCTGCTGGACAAAACTTACTAGACAACGACTAGAAGAGTGTCTTGCCATCTTGACTTCGTATTTGCATCTCTTCGTCTCCTATTGATTGCACACCTCTAGTCGTGAAGCTGTTTGAACGTAGCTTGATCACGCATAATGAAATGACAGCCTTCATTCCCTCTTCATGAATTCGTTCATTTCATCTACATAAATTCCACTAAATTTTAGAAAAACTGGTTCATTCCTCTTCATGAATTCCACCAAATTTTAGAAAAACTAATTGTCTATGATTACGTTTTTCTTATGACCACTTAAAAATGTTTCCACAAATTCAACCAAATGTTTTAATATTTCGATTGGAAAAATAAGTTATGAAGTTATTATTGTTCGAAATTTTCAAGACATTCTTCTTCGTTAATCTTTTTTTCCTTATGACCACTAAAAAATGTTTCCACAAAACGTTCATTTCATTGGGCACTTTATAGTTTTCAAAAAAGGCAAAATGCAGTGCATAGTTTTCGAATTCCACATGATGATTAGGGAAAAAAGAAGAAGAAAAGATACAACAAATTTCTCTTTCTAGTCACACAAGAACGAATATTCTTTCAAGTTCTTTCCAAAATGATTTTTCCTTTAAACCTTAATTTAATTATTTGAGAAAAAAAATAAATGTCATTATAAGAATCCTAACTTATATGGGAAACTTTTAAGGAATTTTGACTTCTAATTCGTTGATGACTATTTTGATATTTGGGAAACCATTTCCCTTTTAAATCAATCAAGACTCTAATTGTTTTAGATTGATTATTCAGTCAATATTTATACAAAAAGTGGTCACAATTTCTAAAGTATGAGACTATTTCAAAAGCAGTGCAACTATTTTTAAAAGGGAGTTTTAACGAAAAACTCGCGATACTGTTCACTTTAACGAAAAACCACATTTTTACACTAAAAAGTCAAACCTGGTACTATTCACTTTACCCTTTATTTTGTCCTTATCGTTAAAACTTAAAGTTTTCAAACCCTTTTCATTAGTTTTCTTTTTTTAAAAAGAGTGGTCACTATTTCTAAAAAGTGACATTAATTCTAGAAACAGTGATACTATTTTGAAAAACAGTGAAACTATTTCTAAAAACAGTGGTTATCATTTATAGACACTGACATTACTTCTAGTTACGGTGACACTATTTCTAGAAACAGACTAAAAACAAATCTCCATTTCTAGACAATGCCACTATTTCTAGACCTATACTTAAAAATTTGGGACCAATACGAATTTAAAGACCAACTATTAAAGACACATATCATATAAAATCTAGAAAATTAGCAAAATAAAAAAATTTGCACTTTTAGCTTAGAAATATGAATTATGTTATTTGGACAAATATAAATTGTTGACACATTTTTTATTGTAAGTGAGTCCCACATACAATGGTTGGCTAATTTTATTGGAAAGTGGTATTTTTGTTTGTCCAAAAAACAAATTATTGTGAAAAGAAAACATTTGCAACATGAGTGGGCTATATGTGACAACGATAAGGAGTAGTCGTCGTCCATTGTTTCGGACCGTCTCACTCTCAATATTAGTAACTAAATTGCAGAGAGCTAAAAGTTGGAACTACTTGTCCACAACAGTTCCTCAAGAAAAACAGGTTGTCCACGAATTTATTGCACCAAATTTTAGATTCGGTTTGGCTGAGGTTTGATCATAGAGGACATGCCGTATCTCAAAAGAAGCCTATTATGCTTAGGTCAGTGTATGCTTTGGAGATGCCACATTTTATAATTATTAATGGTAAATTCATAGCGTACATGCCACATTTTATAATTATTAATGGTGGAATTCATGAAGAGAGAATGAAGCTTGACATTCAAGTAATTTTTGTACACATAAAACGGTTTATCTTAAAAATTCACTTTTCATGAATTCCACCAAATTTTAGTAATTTTATAATTATTAATGTGCACAGAAATTACTGAAATGACAGCCTTCATTCCCTCTTCATGAATTCCACCAAATTTTAGAAAAACAAGTTGTCTATGATTACGTTTTTCTTTTGACCACTTAAAAATGTTTCAACAAATTCAACCAAATGTTTTAATATTTCGATGGGGAAAATAAGTTATGATTGATCCAAATTTTCAAAAGACATTCTTCTTCGTTAATTTTTTTTTTCCCTATGACCACTTAAAAATGTTTCCACAAAACGTTCATTTCATTGGGCAGTTTATAGTTTTCAAAGAAGGCAAATGCAGTGCTGCATAGTCTTTTTCGAATTCCACATGATGATTAGGAAGAAAAAGAAAAGATACAACATATTTCTTTTTCTAGTCACCCAAGAACGAATATTCTTTCAAGTTCTTTCCAAAATGATTTTTCCTTTAAACCTTAATTTAATTATTTGAGAAAAACAATAAATGCCAATATTAGAATCCTAACTTATTTGGGAAACTTTAAGGAATTTTGAATTCTAATTCGTTAATGACTATTTTGGTATTTGGGAAACCATTTCATTGTTAAATCAATCTATACTCTAATTGTTTAGATTGATTATTCAATCATTATTTAAACCAAAATCGGTCACCATTTTCAAAGCATGACACTATTTCGAAAACGGTGTAACTATTTTTAGAACAGTAGTCACTATTTCTCAAAAGTGACATTAATTCTAGAAACAATTATACTATTTTGAAAAACGGTGAAACTATTTCTAAAAACAATGGTTGTCATTTATAGACAATGACATTATCTCTACTTATGGTGACACTATTTCTAGAAACAGTCTAAACACAGATCACTATTTCTAGACAATGCTGCTATTTCTAGACCTAGACTTAAAATTTGGAACTAATACGATTTTAAAGACTAACTGACACACCCCGACCGAGATCGAGGCATGCTGGCCGTCACGATCTACCCTCCTCGAAATTCAAACAACAAAATAAGTCGGGGCCCAAAGCGGACAATATCGTGCTACGGTGGTGGAGCGGGCTCGGGAAGTGATCCGCCCCGGGTCGGGATGTGACACTAACTATTAAAGACACGTATCATATAAAATCTGAAAATTAGCCAACTAAAAAAAACCTGCACTTTTAGCTTAGAAATATGAATTATGTTATTTGGACAAATATAACTTGTTGAGATGTTTTTATTGTAAGTGAGTCCCACATACAAAGGTTGGCTAATTTTATTGGAAAGTGGTATTTTTGTTTGTCCAAAAAGCAAACTATTGTGAAAAGAAAACATTTGCAACATGAATGGATTATATGTGATAACAATAAGGAATTGTCGAGGTCTATTGTTTCGGTCCGTCTCACCCTCAAAATTAGTAACTGAATTGCAGAGAGTTAAGAGTTGGAACTACTAGTCCACAACAGTTCCTCAAAATAGGTTGTCGACGAATTTATTGCACCAAAATCTGGATTCGATTAGGCTATGGTTTGATCTTAAGTGGACATGCCATATCTCAAAAGGAGCCTATTATGCTTAGGTCAGTGTATGCTTTGGAGATGCCACATTTTATAATTATTAATGATGAAATTCATAGTGCATATGCTACATTTTATCATTATTAATGGTGGAATTCATGAAGAGAGAATGAAGGCTGACATTCAAGTAATTTTTGTACACATGAAATGGTTTTTCTTAAATATTCATTCTTCATGAATTCCACCAAATTTCGGTAATTTTATCATTATTAATGTTTACAGAAATTACTGAAATGACAGCCTTCATGTCACATCCCGGCCCAGGCTCCCACCACATCCCGGACTCGACTCCATCGTAGCACGATATTGTCCGCTTTAAGCCCCGACCACACCCTCACGATTTTGTTTCTGGAAACTCAGGTGAGCAGAACTTCCCAGTGGGTCACCCATCCTGAGAATGCTTTGGCCCATTCTCGCTTAACTTCGGAGTTCCGATGGAATCCGAAGTCAATGAGTTCCCAAAAGACCTCGTGCTAGGTAGAGATAGGAATATACATATAAGACATAGAGGATCCACTCCCCTGGACAATGTGAGATCTTACACTTCATTCCCTCTTCATGAATTCCACCAAATTTTAGAAAAACTCGTTCATTCCCTCTTCATGAATTCCCCCAAATTTTAGAAAAACAAGTTGTCTATGATTACGTTTTTCTTTTGACCACTTAAAAATGTTTCCACAAATTCAACCAAATGTTTTAATATTTCGATGGGGAAAATAAGTTATGATTGATCCAAATTTTCAAAAGACATTCTTCTTCTTTAATTTTTTTTTTCCTTATGACCACTTAAAAATGTTTCCACAAAACGTTCATTTCATTGGGCAGTTTATAGTTTTCAAAGAAGGCAAATGCAGTGCTGCATAGTCTTTTTCGAATTCCACATGATGATTAGGAAGAAAAAGAAAAGACACAACATATTTCTTTTTCTAGTCACCCAAGAACGAATATTCTTTCAAGTTCTTTCCAAAATGATTTCTCCATTAAACCTTAATTTAATTATTTGAGAAAAACAATAAATGCCAATATTATATTAGAATCCTAACTTATTTGGGAAACTTTACACCATGTTTGGATGAGGAAATTTAAGATTACTAAGAAATTTTAAAATTACGGAAATTGAAATGACGATATTTTATTTTCTAGAATTTGTGAATTTTCTTGTTTGGCAAACCTAAAAGAACAATGAAATTGAATACGAAATTTGTTATTTTTAAACACTCAATTATAGAAATTGGGAAATGACACCTATTTACATGGAATTTAAACTTGGAAATTGGAGGTCCCAAATTCCAAGTTTTTTTCCACGCGGAAATTCTAAATTTCTATGTTTATAAATCCAAACAAGGGAATTGGTGCATATTGTTGTGAAACATTCCTAATTGAAGTATGATTGTGTAAATCCTAGGTTAGATTAAATTAGGGTTTATCCTTTCCTATTGTAACTTATATTCCTTGGGGACCAAGGAATATCCTCTCATCTTATTATTATAAATAAAGGTTCAATGTAGGAGGGATAAACACACAATTCCCCTACAATTCTACAAACACACATCTCTCTTTTCTCTCTTTCTCTGCCGCCGGCCCTCTCTCCCTTTGTCAGATAAAATAGTCCACAACACGTTATCAGCACGCTCCTACCGCTGCGCTTAGGAATCTGACGTTGGAGAATTTTTTGCATCAAACCAGTTCATCCATGTCATCACGCAATCAGGTTCTTTAAAAAAAAACGGCTTTTAACTCGATATTTTGCAAACCCTGATAACATGAACATTCACCATGATGCATGACCCAACTTTACGTTTTACGTATTTTAGAGTCTACATAAATTGTGTATGCCTCATAACCATAATTGCTGAAATTATGTGAATTTGATATTGGTTATGAATTGAATCTTACATATGTACATGCATCGAAAATATTATTTTGCATATGCATCACTGTAAATATGTGCTTCATTGAAATATATTGAATTTCATATGCATATAATTGAATTGAAAAAAAAGAGAATTTTTTTTTTTTTTTTGCGATTGGGACCTAGGGTTCTTTCGAACCCGTGACCACCATCCTGCAGATGGGGTCTCCACGCTAGCAGAGAGCATGCAGCTCTCCTTCTCCCCAGAAAAGCCCCACACCCAAAACCCAGAATCCCGACACCTTTCATGGTGTCCCCGACCATGGAGTGGCCTGCAGCCACAACCCCGAACCTATTGGTTCTTGTTATCAACGACCTGAAGTCGTCCCATGTCGGCAATTGAACCGAGATTCACCGGAATCTCGTCGGAATTTTTTCGAAAATTCGATTTCAATTTTTAGGGTTTTATAGTTGTTGAAACATTGAGATTTTCTTATCTCAGTGGTTGTCCATGACAACCGTGACTCACTCCGAGCCCCAACAACCCCGACACGACCACCTGCAGTGGCGCCGTCCCAATTTTCCGGTCTTCTTCCTCGGCCAAGCACACCCAGCGCCGCTGGGTTGTTCTGTTTCTATCAACCCGAGCCCTAGTGGGCTCCAGCTCCTAGGCCCGTGAAAAAAATAAGAAAAAAAAAACAATTTTTTTGTTGTTTTTCTGGGCTCGCCTGCAGCAGCCAAACCCGAAAAAAAAGAAATTTTTTTGCTGCCTACAGCAGCCCATTTCTCTTGCCATGTCTCCCTGTGAGCCTGCAGCTCACCCATGAGCCACCCGTGGGCTTTGCCCATACCTTAGGCCCCCGAGATTTTATTATTTAATATTTCTAAATAATTTGGGTTTTATATTTTTTTCACCCACACTTTAATTTGGCCCGAAATCCAAATAATTCAAATTCAAATTCAATTATAATTATACACCTAAAGTTGTATTTTTGCATATACTTGTTGCATATATATTTGTGTTTGCCTGCAGGAACATATGAACCTGAAGTTCATAATTATTTTGAAACTTGAAGTTTCTTAAAAACATGCCTTGTTTGAAAACCTGAAGTTTTCACTTAAACAACTCACCCATGAAAACCCGCAGTTTTTCATGCAAAATTAAACCAATACATGTCTATTAGAACCTGTATGTTCTACTCCTACGTGAATGGATTGATTTTTCTCCATTACACTAACCACATCTTGTCCATCTATTTTGTGATAGGAACATGTCAAATTTGAACAAACTTGACTTTACCGCTTTGGAGGTATCTGGAAGGAACTACCTCAAGTGGGTTCAAGATATGAAGCTCCACCTCACTGCAAAGAACTTGCATCCTGCCATTGATGAAGCAACGGACAAGCCTGTTGGCGAAGCTGAAAAAGCCACTGCTATGATCTTCATTCGAAGACATATCCATGACGCTCTACAAACAGAGTATCTTGCTGAGGAGGATCCACGTGCATTATGGGTCGCTTTAGCTGATCGCTTTGATCACCAAAAGGACATATTCTTGCTTGAAGCAAGACACGACTGGCAGCACTTGCGCTTCCAAGACTTTAAGTCTGTGAATGAATATAATTTTGAAGTTTGTCGAATCCGATCACTTCTCAAGTTTTGCAATGAAACTTTGACTGAAGAGGATCTCCTGGAGAAGACCTATTCGACCTTCTCTGCTTCTAATATTGTCCTGCAGCAACAATATAGAGCTCAGAAGTTCACCAAGTTCTCGGATTTAATCTCTGTTTTACTTCTTGCTGAAAAGCAGAACCAGCTGTTGATGAAGAATCATCAAGCTTGATCTACCGGGGTTACTGCTGTGCCTGAAACACATTATAGCACTAATCAGCACCCAAAACGCCAAAAGAGGCGTGGTAGGGGCGGCCAGAAGCCATCCCACCAAGGTCAACAGAGCCAAGGCCCATCCAAGGGAGGAAACAAAGCCCAGAAGCTCCCAAACCTCGCTCCCCAGACCCCGAACTTCAAGAATAAAGGCAACGCACCTAAAACCATAGATGACGATATGTGCTATCGCTGTGGTTCAAAGGACCATTGGTCTCGTGTTTGCCGCGCTCCCAAGAAGGTTGTAGATGAATATCATTCTCGTTGTAAGAAGTTTGAATCAAACTTCATGCAAGTGGACGAACCGGAGACTACAAAGATGGAGGTTTCTGATTTTCAGGCGGATACCACCCCTATGGAAGATTAGACTCTTAGACATAGACTTATTTTTTAGTTGAAATAAGACAAATGAGGCCGAATTCCACCTAGTGGCCGAACCCCCCTTGTTTTTGGTTGATTTTTGAACAATTTTCCTTTATGTTTTGGATTATTAGTTGGTGATTTGTTTTGGATATTCAGTTTTAATCCTTGAATAAATAAAATTATTTTGAATTGATAATTGTTTTATAAACTTTTATGCATGTGACCGATTCAAATTAATTTTTCATTCTAGGTATGACTAGTGGGAAAGTTAGTTGTCTGGCAGATAGTGCAACCACGCACACAGTTTTGCGCGAACGCATCTATTTCACTAACTTCATACCTAAGAATGCACCTCTGACAACCCTCTCAGACCCATCCAACCTGATAGAAGGATACGGTAAGGCACATATAATGTTGTCCAATGGTACAATCTTGACCATTGCTGAGGCACTCTATTCTCCACGTTCCGGAAGAACGTTGCTAAGCTTCAAGGATATTAGAGATAACAATTACCACGCTGAAACCCACATAGAAAACAGAGTTGAATTTCTGTGCATAACTTCCTACGAATATGGCCAGAAGCGTATTCTAGAGAAGATGGAGCGTACCCCGAGTGGTCTGTATACTACGACCATACGCCCCATAGAATGCCATTATATGGCTGGCCCTACTACTGGGACCGCGCATGAAATTACACTTTGGCATGATCGTTTGGGACATCCTGGACGAATAGCGATGCGCCGTATCCTCAAATCTTCACACGGGCATCCACTAACCCGAAGTTTAGGTTCGATCCAAGGAATCGCATGTCAAACATGTTCAATGGGAAAGCTTATTACTAAGCCTTCTTACGACAAGATTCGTTCGAATCCTCCCATTTTTCTACAACGGATTCATGGGGACATTTGTGGACCGATTCACCCTTCATGCGGACCATTTAGATACTTTATGGTTTTGGTTGACGCTTCCACACGTTGGTCACACGTGTGCTTGTTGTCCATAAGGAACGCTGCATTCTCCAAACTGTTGGCTCAGGTTATCAAGCTCAGGGCTCACCACCCTGATTATCCGATCAAATCTATTCGATTGGATAATGCTGGAGAATTCACATCTAAAACTTTTGATGACTATTGCATGTCGGTTGGGGTTGAAGTTGAACATCCTGTACCCCATGTTCACACCCAGAACGCCCTGGCAGAGGCTTTCATTAAGCGCTTACAAATGATTGCTCGATCGTTGGTCATACGTACCAAGCTCCCGATCGCTGCTTCGGGCCATGCAATATTGCATGCAGCAAAGTTGGTCCGCCTGAGGCCTGTTGCGACACAACCATTTAGTGCCCTTCAGTTGGTTACCGGATAAGAACCCGACATATCGCATCTGCGCGTTTTTGGTTGTGCGGTATATGTGCCGATCTCGCCGCCCTTACGTACAAAAATGGGGCCTCAGCGAAGGATGGGAATCTATGTCGGATATGATTCTCCTTCGATTATTCGTTACTTAGAACCTTTGACAGGCGATTTGTTTACCGCTCATTTTGCGGATTGTCACTTCTATGAGACAGTCTTCCCGTCGTTAGGGGGAGATAAGAACGTCAACGTTCCTGAAGAACGACCCAAATTATCATGGACGACTCCCAATTTGTCTCATTTAGATCTCCGCACCGCTCAGTCTGAAACTGAAGTGCAGCGCATATTAGATCTTCAGAGCAGCTCAGAGCATGCCAAATGCTTTCATCGATCTAGCGCGCGTGACAAGATCACACATTCCAGCTGCGAATACACCTGCAAAGATGAATGTACCAAATGTACGACGGACTACCCTTCTGGAAGCCCGGGATGCCAATTCTGGTGATCCACGTACATTAGCGGCTAGCCAATCATCTGCCCTTACACAAAAGCGTGGCAGACCCCTTGGTTCAAAGGATTCACACCCCCGGAAAAGGAAAACCACGGCACAAGGTCCTGAAGAACCTACCGTGAATCCAACTACGCTTACTCATTCTACCCAACTCATGAGGAAATTCTAGATTATGGAAGTGTCCTTGACGAGATGAATCCTCTTCCCGAGAATCGTGAGATTTCGGTCTATTATGCTAGCTTAGATGATGTGTGGCATAGAAATGAGATGATTGTCGACGATGCATTAGCATTTGCTGTAGCTACTGAGATCATGTTGAGTGATGACATTGAACCGCGTTCCGTTGATGAATGTCGACGTAGAGCTGATTGGTCAAACTGGAAACAAGCAATCCAAGTCGAACTCGATTCGCTTGCGAAACGTAAGGTGTTTGGACCTGTAGTTCCTACTCCTCCACATGTGAAGCCCGTTGGCTATAAGTGGGTTTTCGTTCGGAAGCGTAATGAGAAGAACGAAATTGTGCGTTACAAAGCTCGTCTTGTTGCACAAGGTTTCTCACAACGTCCCAGGATTGACTATGACGAAACTTATTCACCCGTTATGGATGTGATTACTTTTCGCTACCTTATCAGTTTGGTAGTTTCCGAAAAACTGGATATGCAGCTGATGGACGTAGTAACCGCGTATCTCTATGGGCATCTTGATACGGAAATTTACATGAAAGTTCCCGAAGGACTTACATTGACTGGTTCAAATATTTCCAAACCTCGGAACACGTTCTCAATTCGGCTGAGGCGTTCACTCTACGGTTTGAAACAATCAGGAAGAATGTGGTATAACCGTCTGAGTGAGTATTTGACTAGTCAGGGATATGTGAACAACGAATTATGCCCTTGTGTGTTCATTAAGAAGTCACATTCCGGATTTGCGATTGTTGCAGTATATGTCGATGACATGAATCTCATCGGAACTCCTGAAGAGCTCGCGAGAACTGCCGCGCACCTGAAGTCGGAATTTGAGATGAAAGATCTAGGTAAAACTCGATACTGTCTCAGTCTCGAGATAGAGCATTGTTCGGATGGAATCTTAGTACATCAATCGAACTACACCCAGAAGGTGTTGCGCCGCTTTAATGAGGATAAAGCGAAGTCTTCGAGTACTCCTATGGTCGTTCGTACGCTAGATGCAAAACGAGATCCCTTCTGTCCGAATGAGGATGATGAAGAGATTTTGGAGCCTGAAGTTCCTTATCTAAGTGCAATAGGCGCTTTATTGTACTTAGCTCAATAAACTAGACCCGACATCTCCTTCGCTGTTAACCTTTTGGCAAGATACAGTAATGCACCTACACGCAGACACTGGACTGGCGTGAAAGACATATTCTGTTACCTTAAGGGTACTGTGGATTTGGGCTTGTTCTATCCCTACGAATCCTCGAATGATGCCGTACCATGTGCTCCTCGAGTTGATTATCGCCTTGTTGGTTATGCCGACGCAGGATACTTATCTGATCCGCACAAGGCGCGCTCTCAAATGGGTTATGTCTTTACCGTTGGAGGCACCGCAATATCTTGGAGGTCAACTAAACAGACCTTAGTTGCCACTTCGTCTAACCATGCTGAAATTCTCGCCTTACATGAAGCAACTCGGGAATGCTTTTGGTTGAGAGCAGTAGTGTGCCATATTCGAAGCTCCTGCGATCTTTATCCCGTCGTTGATGTCCCGACGACGATCTTTGAAGACAACGCAGCTTGCATCAAACAACTCAAGAAGGGTTACATCAAAGGAGACAACACCAAGCATATTGCACCAAAGTTTTTCTTTTCACATCAACAACAAGAGCAACAGAAGATTGAAGTCATGTAAATCCGTTCACAAGACAATCTGGCTGACCTCTTCACCAAATCACTGCCGAAGACGACGTTTCAGAAGCTTGTTCATGGAATTGGTATGCGTACACTTTCTGAGTTGTAACTTTGCTATTTCTCTTTGGAATTATGTCAAACTCAGGGGGAGTATCCTGTAGATACTTGCTTGATCTTAATGTACTCTTTTTCCCTACGATTAGGAGCATTTTTTCCACAGGGTTTTTGCTACCTAACTAGGTTTTAATGAGGCACCCACCTTGGGCTGGTCATATCCCTGATGACATCATCTAGACGTTTCTTTTGACTTTGCATTTCTCATGAATTTTGCCTTAGACTATGGATTTTGTCCCTACTCGGGTTTTTGCCATAGCCTTAGGGTTTTTTTAGTGAGACTTACTACTTATGCAAGTTCCTACCTTATTGAGAATAAGCGTTGTTCCTTGGAATTAGCACTGACGAGTCGACTTCCTCAACTTCTGCATGACGCTAAATCTACCTTGAGTATTTACACACTCAAGGGGGAGTGTTGTGAAACATTCCTAATTGAAGTATGATTGTGTAAATCCTAGGTTAGATTAAATTAGGGTTTATCCTTTCCTATTGTAACTTATTTTCCTTGGGGATCAAGGAATATCCTCTCATCTTATTATTATAAATAAAGGTTCACTGTAGGAGGGATAAACGCACAATTCCCCTACAATTCTACAAACACACATCTCTCTTTTCTCTCTTTCTCTGCCGGCCCTCTCTCCCTTTGTCAGATAAAATAGTCCACAACACATATCAATTTATAAATTCTGATTTTTACCTAAATTCCAAGTTTATTTCCCTCATCCAAACATAGTGTTAAGGAATTTTGAATTCTAATTCGTTGATGACTATTTTGGCATTTGGGAAACCATTTCACTTTTAAATCAATCTATACTCTAATTGTTCTAGATTGATTATTCAGTCATTATTTAAACCAAAATCGGTCACCAGTGTAATTATTTTTAAAAACAGTGGTCACTATTTCTCAAAAGTGACATTAATTCTAGAAACAGTGATATTATTTCGAAAACCGGTGAACCTATTTCTAAAAGCAGTGGTTATCATTTATAGACAATGACATTATTTCTAGTTACGGTGACACTATTTCTAGAAACAGTCTAAAAACATCTCACCATTTCTAGACAATGCAACTATTTATGGACCTAGACTTAAAATTTGAGACTAATACGAATTTAAAGACTAACTATTAAAGACACGTATCATATAAAATATAGAAAATTAGCCAACTAAAAAAACTTGCACTTTTAGCTTAGAAAAAAACTTGCACTTTTAGCTTAGAAAAAAACTTGCACTATTTCTAGAAACAGTCTAAAAACATCTCACCGTTTCTAGACAATGCAACTATTTCTAGACCTAGACTTAACATTTGAGACTAATACGAATTTAAAAGACTAACTATTAAAGACACGTATCATATAAAATCTAGAAAATTAGCCAACCAAAAAAACTTGCACTTTTAGCTTAGAAATATGAATTATTTTACTTGGACAAATAGAACTTGTTGACACAGTTTTTATTGTAAGTGAGTCCCACATACAATGGTTGGCTAATTTTTATTGGAGAGTGGTATTTTTGCTTCTCCCAAAATCAAACTATTGTGAAAAGAAAACAGTTGCAGCATGAGTGGGCTATATGTGACAACGATAAGGAATAGTCGTTGTACATTGTTTTGGACCTTTTCACCCTCAAAATTAGTAACTGAATTGCTGAGAGCTAAAAGTTGGAAGTACTAGTCTACAACAGTTCCTCAAGAAAAACTGGTTGTCGACGAATTTACTGCACCACATTCTAGATTTGGTTTGGCTAAGGTTTGATGATAGTGGGCATGTCATATCTCAAAGGAGCCTATTAGGCTTAGGTCAGTGTAATGCTTTGGAAATGCCACATTTTATAATTATTAATGGTGAAATTTATAGTGGACATGCTGTTATAAATAGGCAAAAGTTAGAGAGATAACATTTGCTAAGGACAAGAGCGAAGCAGGTGCAAAATATCACACTATAACTATAACACAAAAGTATTGCAGAGGAGGTGAGAGATACTGATATTATTTCTCTTTCTTTCTTTCGCAGTGTACATTTAGGTTGCAAACAGAGTGCTCCATGTATAGAGCAATTCCCGTAACTACAACCATCCAAATACAATGATGATACGTTTGAAAGTATAAGACACTATTCATAAGTCTTTATTCCTTTGAGTGGGCATTCATTATTCATCCACTAATTCTATAATACTCCCCCTTGGATGCCCACATATGAACATCAGTTGCCTTGTTAAAAGCTTGCTCGGAAAGACCCAGTGGGAAAAAAACCAAAGCGAAGGAAAAAGAGTACAACTTTACCTGGATTGTTGATATAGTGTTAAATATGCTTATGTTGCCTCGTTAAAACCTTGATAGGAAAAACCCAGTGGGCAAAATCCTAGTCGAAGGAAAAAGAATACAACAAGCATGTATCATGGATGCTCCTCCTAATATGTATCTCCCCCTGATTCCGCATTCTTCAAATTTAGCTGATTGGTAAGTCGACGTAATCCGATATTTTGCACTAGCTTCTGAAATGTGCACTTTGGTAAAGAGTTGGTGAACACATCTGCCAGATTTTCATTGGAACAGATTTGTCTGACTTTAATAACTTTAGCATTCTGAAGCTCATGTACACTGAAAAACTTTGGAGATATGTGTTTAGTCTTATCGCCCTTAATGAATCCTTCCTTCATTTGGGCAACACAGGCTGCATTATCTTCATGGATGACAGTTGGATTGTCTGTCTTTGAAGGTGAACCACATAAATTCCGGATATGATGGATCATTGATCTTAACCAAGAACATTCACGACTTGCTTCATGTAAAACAAGTATTTCCGAGTGATTGGAAGATGTATCAACCAGTGTTTGCTTTGTTGAGCGCCATGAGATTGCTGTATCTTTACTAGTGAACACATATCCAGTTTGTGAGAGGGTTTTATGCGGATCAGAGAGGAAACCAGCATCTGCATATCCAGTAAGGATTTGGTCATTTGTGGATTTCTCTTAGTAGAAGAGACCCATGTCTGTTGTCCCACGAAGGTATTGCAAAACATCTTTGACTCATTTCCAATGACGAATTGTTGGAGTAGAGCTATACCTTGCTAACAAATTAATTGAAAAAGCTATATCTGGTCTAGTACATTGTGCTAAATACAATAAAGCACCTATTGCACTCAGATATGGTACTTCTGGACCAAGGACCATTTCAACATCTTATTTTGAACGAAATGGATCTTTCTTAATGTCCAAAGAACGAACAACCATTGGCGTGCTAAGTGAATAAGCCTTGTCCATGCCAAATTGCTTCAGGAATTTTTCAATATAAGCTGATTGGTGGACCGAAATTCCACTAGCACAATGCTCGATCTGCAAGCCGAGACAATATTTTGTTTTCCCAAGGTCTTTCATTTCAAATTCACTTTTCAGATATTCAGCAGTTTTATTGAGCTCTTCAGAAGTTCTAACTAGGTTCATATTGTCGACATATGTTGCCACTATAGCAAATCCAGAATTAGATTTCTTAATGAACACACAAGGGCAAATGACATTGTTAATATATCATTCTTTGATCAAATACTCACTGAGACGATTATACCACATTCGTCCAGATTGTTTCAGCCCATACAATGATCGCCTTAATTTGATTGAGAGTATACCTCGTGGTTTGTTAGTTGCTTCAGGCAACTTAAGTCCTTATAGGACCTTCATGTATATGTCAGTATCTAATTCTCCATATAGATACGCGGTGATGACATCCATAAGTCGCATGTCAAGTTTTTCTGAAACCACTAAACTTATTAAGTAACGAAATGTAATTGCGTCCATTACAGGAAAGTATGTCTCCTCATAATCAATTTCAGGTCTTTGTGAAAAGCCTTGTGCAACTAGTCGTGCTTTATATCTTGCAATCTCGTTTTTCTCATTGCGCTTTCTTGTGAATACCCATTTGTAACCCACGAGATTTACATCAGGCGAAGTTTGGACTGCTGGTCCAAAAACACTTCGCCTTTCCAAGGAATTTAATTCTGCCTGGATTGCATCTTTCCACTTTGGCCAATCTTGTCTCTGTTTGCATTCATCAACAGAGCACAGCTCAATATCATCACTTAATATGATTTCAGTGGCTACAGCGAATGCGAACATATCGTCGATGATTATCTCATTGTGATCCCACAATTCATTGGTATATGCATAATTTATGGAGATTTCATTACTTTCATGTACTTCTGTCTCTTCAGGGACATGTGTCTCATCAAGGACATTTTCTTTTTCTTGAAGTACAGAATCATGAATTGTGGATTTGTCATTCATTCTTCCTTCTTGAATGATTTCATTTAGATTTAGCTGTGCCCTCGTTTTTCTCTTTCGAGAGGCTGAATCCTTTGAACCTGGGGGTCTACCACGCTTAAGGCGTGCACTAGTTGATTCATTTGATGCCACTTTATTTTGTCCAACAGGGACATCAATTATTGTAGGTGCATTTGCAGCTGGTATATGTGATTTTGTCACTTTCATAGCATCATTAAATGCATCTGGCATTTGATTGGCAATACTTTGAAGATGAACGATCCTTTTCACTTCATTTTCACATTGAGTGCTACGTGGATCAAAATGAGACAAGGTGGGTGCAACCCATGTTAGCTCTTGCCATTATTCTGGAACAGTCTTTTCTCCCCTAATGACGGGAAGACTGTCTCATTAAAGTGACAATCAGCAAAACGAGCTGTAAATGTATCACCTGTCAAGGGTTCCAAATATCTAATGATAGATGGTGAATCAAAACCCACATAAATTCCCAGTCTACGCTGAGGTCCCATTTTAGTGCGTTGCGGCGGTGCAATAGGCACACAAACAGCACAACCAAAAACTCGTAAAGGTGAAATGTTTGGCTGATGCCCAAACACGAGTTATACTGAGGAGTATTGGTGGTTGGCTATCGGTCTCAATCGAACCAATGATGCAACATGTAAGATAGCATGTCCCCTGCATAAACTGGCAATTTTGTTTTCATGAGCAGAGTGCGAGTTATTAACTGAAGCCGTTTGATCAATGCTTCTGCTAAACCATTTTGAGTATGGACATGAAGAACAGGGTGTTCAACATCAATGCCTAGTGTCATGCAGTAATCATCAAAGGTTTGAGACGTAAATTCACCAGCGTTATCAAGTCAGATTGACTTAATAGGGTAATCTGGGAACTGTGTTCGCAACTTAATTATCTGAGCAAGAAGTCTTGCAAAAGCTACATTTCGAGTAGACAAGAGACAAACATGTGACCATTAGGTAGATGCATCAACCAAAACCATAAAATATTGAAATGGTCCACAAGATGGTTGAATAGGCCCACAAATATCCCCTTGAATTCTTTGCAAAAATGATTGGGATTCAGCATCAACATTTAGTTGTGATGGTCTAATTACCAACTTCCCTTGAGAACAAGCCTTGCAAGGGTTATCATTTGAGATAGCAATGTGTCTGCTCAATAATGGATGTCCATTAGAGTTGGTAATGATCTTACGCATCATGGTGGATCGTGGATGGCCCAGACGGTCATGCCAAAGCATGTAAACCTTTGAATCAATGAACTTCTGGTTCATGACAGCATATGATTCAACTGTCTTTATGTATGTATAATATAATCCACTCGACAAACCGCACAACTTCTCCAATATACACTTATGGGTATCATTTGAGGTAATGCACAAATACTCCACATTTTCTGCACTTTTAGTTTCAATGTGGTATCCATTTAAACGTATGTCTTTGAAACTCAACTAATTTCGAGTAGATCGAGTAGCATACAACGCATTTTGTATGGACAATATTATTCCATATGGTAACATAATATGGGCTTTCTTTGAGCCTTCAATTATATATGATTGTCCTGATATTGTTGTTACCCTTACTTTTGTAAGCATTAAGCTTGAGAAATACTTTCGATCACGAAGTATTGTATGCGTGGTTGCGCTGTCTGCAAGACAAAATATCTCCGCCACTTCTCATGTTTTGAGAATAACCACAGTTTTTATCCATGCTTTTTGAGTAAAGGGAATCACGGTTAACAAATAATTTATTCATAATAAAAAGGAAATTGAAATGCCACTTTTATTGAATTGAAATGCGAGTTCAAACTACAAGTTCAGAATAATAAAGATACATCAAACATAAATGATTCAATCAGACCGGTATGTTTCATTCCCCCTTTCCACAATAAAGTCCGAGGCATCTAGGTGGGTTGTGTTCAACTGCCCTGATAAGTTGAGCACTGGATCAAGTATATCCATTGGTCTAGCCTGGTCGAGGAAATTCGTCTCGACACCCTTCTCCTTGAGGGAGGCTTGATATAGATCCACCAGATGTTTTGGGGTACGACAGGTACGCGCCCAATGCCCATTGCCACCATATCTATGGCAGGCTCCATCAGAGTTTCTAGTAGCATTGTTCACATGAGCTTTGCCTTTGTGGCGATTTACATTTTTAAAGCTCGGGCCTGAATTATGCATTGGAACTTGGTTGTGAAACTGGACATCATGATTCTTCCCTTTCCCGTTTCACTGGCCTCGCTTGTGGCCACGTCCTCGTTTATGTTTATTGCCACCAGAGGATGTGGCGTTCATTTCGCAACATTCATTCTGGGAATGGTGCAGATCCAGTAGGTCGGGACTGATGATTTTTTCATCAGGAGCTCATTATTTTGTTGAGCACAGATATCAGCTGGTTGTATTTAATGAAGCCTCACTATCTATACTGCTGCTACAGGAGCACGTTTGAGGCATGAAAGGTGCTGAAAGTCTTTTCCAGCATATCCTCTTCAGTGATGGTTTCCCCACAAAGCTTCATCTGGAAGCTAATTGTACTCAGCCACTGACTTGAAATCCTAGATCCTTAGGTGAGTCTATTCATAACGAGCTCTTGGAAAAATCACCGTTTTTCTGGTGATTGTATCTGTTTCTCAATGCCTTCCAGAGAGCTAATGGAACTTCAACCGTTAAGTACTCGCTCTTTAGTCCTTCATCAAGGTGGCGACGAATAAAGATCATTGCCTTCGCCCGATCTTGAGATGATGCACTGTGACAGCCCGTCCCTGATTTTAAGAGTTTTTAAATTTGTTATAAAGGATTTTACAAAAATGTCCTTTGAGGCACATGCGTTGTTCGAGGTTAATCGTTGTGTCATGCCACCTAAGATTTATTTTCTCGGCATACCCTTATAGTAATCGTCACTACGGACGCGTGGGCACAGACGGTTCGTGATTTGGAGCTATATTGAAGAAGTTATTGACGTTTGAAGTTTGGATATTTTAGAAATTATAATTTTAGAAAATTGGATTTTGGATGGCCCGGATTTAAGTAAGAAAGAATGGACGGTCAGGATGGAGAGAAGGAAGATGGACGGCTGTGATGGATTTGACAAAAAAAAAAGAAAAAAAAAGAGAAACAAAGCTGCCTGATGGCAGCGACAGAGAAGAACAGATGCGGAAAAAGAAGAGAAGAAGGGTGGGCACTGCCCAGTAAGGAGAAGAGAGAGAAACCGGAGGCCAATCAGAGTGAGAGAGAGAGACCGGCCAATCGGAACAGGGAAAGGAAGGAAATGAGGGAGGAAAGTTTGGAGGGGATCGGCCGGATCCCCAATTCGACCCACGCGCGACCCGCACCCATTTTCGTCGAAATTTCTTCATTTTTCCGGCAAGTTGCTTCAAGAAATCACTTGGGAACTTCTCCATAACCTTCCCTCTATCCATTTCACCTCAAATCTGGAGAGATTTGGCCTTGAAATTGGATGAAACCGCAAGGAAGGGTGCGGCGGCTTTGGCTTCAAATTGCTCAATCCCGAAGCAATTTCTTTCAATTGCCACCACCCATAGCTTCCTCTTGAGGCCTAGAACAAATCCCAAGCATTGGTTGGAGCATCGGAGTTGCTATGGAGGTCGGATTGAACACACCCATTTTTAGGGTGCCGCACGGTTTTGGTGGAATTGGAGCATTTTTAGGCCCAATTGGACTTGGCCGCAGGTATAAAGTTTGCTCTACTCTTTGAGATCTTTATTTCTATATTTTTTGAGAATTTTTAAAAAATAGTTGAATTTTTTGGCGAGTCGGGACGGTCGACCGCCACTCGCGGCGGCCTGTGCGGCGGCGCATGGCCTGTGGGCCGCCAATGTCACTCTAGGCTGTGTTTAACGTCCTAGGTTCAGTTTTGATAATTGGTTGGCGTAGTTTGGTCGTTTGAACTTAAGTTCGTTACGATTCGTGGTTAGGTGAAAATATGAATCTACGATCCGACCGTTGGATCGTCACCAAACTTTGGTACGTGGTAGTACGTAATATTTGAAGAATGTAGGAACTTACGGATTGGGAATCCGATGTACGGATCTTCCCGAATTAAGTTTGTAAGTTCATAACATAAAATGTGAACCGCCACTTGGTTTTGGCAATTGGCGGAGATCCGACTGTTGGATCGTAACGAAATTGTAGTATGTTGCTCTAGGAGCATAATGTGTATCTTGGGAAGTTACGGATCGGAGTTTTGAGTTACGGATCTTCCGGATCAAGTATGTGGGGCTGTGGACCCTACCGTCGATCGTTGATCGACAGTTGACTTTTGATTAAGGGTCTTAAATGATTCTAGAATATCCTAGCGGATATGTTTTACGTGAATTACGAATTCTATGGTTAAGAGTTCTAAGTTGTAGTTTGATATTTGTTTTAGGCGCCGAACGTTTTGGGACGCCTCGATGTTTACGTTAGGGAGCCGTAGCGCGGACTCCAGGTGAGTGGGCTTTTGTTTTCCGTATATACCTATATACTACGTGTTTTTCCCAGAAAGTGCATTCAAAATGCTTTTATAAAGGAAATGCTATGCCGATGCATACATACCTTCGTTTATGCGTCATGAAATGTTATTGCATTATGAATTGTATGCGCATGATTGTTGGTGCTGTGGACGCTCAGGTAAGTTCAGGTAAGACTATGTGTGTGTTTAAATAAAAGTTGAGTTATGATGAGATTGTTGAGATGCATCGAAAGCTCATAAACCTGCACCCCGGTGTTAGTGCTTCCGCCCAGAGTTAGGGGCCAGTCTTTCACGTGATGTTCACCTCCCGCACCATACGCTCATCTTGGATCCAAGTTAGGTGCACAGTCCTGTCGTATAGACCACTTTCAGTGGGTTCGACTCGTAGGTGACCCGTGATCATTCGCACAGTCTTCACGAGCGTACTATATTACACCCAGTCTTGTCGTATAGACCACCTTTAGTGGGTTCGACTTGTGTGCATGATATATATTATGATGAGATATGTTGAGATTGATTATGAGCTATAGTTCTAGCCGTGCTGATCACACGGTGGACATGTTATTATCTATGATGAGTTTATTTCACCTGATTTACTTACCTGATGAGTTAGTGGCATGGCATGGCATACTCTTGATTTGTTGGCATATTCATGTTTCCATTCATATTATGAGAATGATGATGATTTTCAGATGAGATAAGTATATGTTTATACTATTTTCTGGGAAAGTATACAGGTTTTACGGCGAGGGGTTATAAATGTGATTTTTGAAATGATTTTCGAAAAGACTTTGTTTTTGCCCACTCACGCTTTTGTTTTGCGCCCCTCCAGGTTTTAGGTAGCGTTGTTGGCGGTATCCGAGGCAGCAGCCGTGATTCTGACAGACCTTCACCCATGTAGGACCCATGTGATGTTTTTATTTAAGTACTCCTTATGTTCGACTGCACCTAGACAATTATGCTCTGATTGTGTATTAACACTTCTTGTTTTCGATTTTTTATTTATTTGTATTTCTTCTTTTATTAATGTTTCCGCACTGTGCACATGGTTACGTCACCCTCACGTGACGGCCAGCATGCCTCGATCTCGGTCGGGGTGTGTCATGCACTGTTTTCCTCTCTAATGGTTTCTCCAAGATTCCCTGCCTCCAGATGGATCTTGGTATCCACTACCTAGGTAAGATAGTTCTTCCTAGTAATGTCCAGGGCAACAAAATCAAGCTTTGCCAAGTTTGCCATTTTCTTTTCTGAAAGAAAGATGAGATGTGTAAGAACTTGCAATAATATTTATTTCTGGAGGAATATAGTGTTAGAACTTCTAGTTCTTACAAATTTTTCATTTTGATCTTCAGGCCAAAATGATAAGCACTCGAAACTTCAGGCTCAAAATTTTCATGATTAATGAGAAGGGTGATTGTACCACACCATTCTCATCGAAACAAGCATAGGATGTGCGATTATTCCGCACCACTTAAACAACAGGAAAATTTAAACATGTATAGTAGTTTAAATATGCAGAGCTTGGTAGGCAATTATACCGCACCACCTAAAATTGCGATAAAATTTAAATATGCAGTGCAGGGTAGGCAATTATACTGCACCACCTTAAATTGCAATAAAATTTAAATCTGCACCTCAAGATGTGCGATTGTACTGCACCATATTTGATCGCAGTGAAACTGAATTTGCAGTTCAAGATGGGCGATTGTACCACACCATCTTTGATTACAGTAAAATTAACATAAATAAATATTGAGTTAGTAATCAGGAACTCCACCAAACAAGAAATCAAAGATATAAGTAATTGTTAAATTTAGAACGAGAAGCATGCATGGTGGTAGCAGTTCATCGCGAGGGCACACTATGCAGGTTAGGCAGAGGAAGAAGAGGAATAGAAAAATCCTTGGAGGAAGCATTGTTTTTCTTTCTTCTTTTCAGTGAAGGGAGATGAGAACTAGTTAAGGTTAGAGAGTCATGCTGATAACGTGTTATAAATATGCAAAAGTTAGAGAGATAACCTTTGCTAAGGACAGAAGCGAAGCATGTGCAAAATATCACAGTATAACTATAACACAAAGTATTGCAGAGGAGGTGAGAGATACTGATATTATTTCTCTAACTTTTTTTCGCAGTGTACATTTAGGTAGCATACAGAGTGCTCTATTTATAGAGCAACTCCCGTAACTACAACCATCCAAATACAATGATGATATTTTTGAAAGTATCAGACACTATTCATAAGTCTTTATTCCTTTGAGTGGGCATTCATTATTCATCCACTAATTCTATAACACATGCCACATTTTATAATTATTAATGGTGGAATTCATGGAGAGGGAATGAAGGTTGACATTTACGTAATTTTCGTATACATGAAGTGGTTTTTCTTAAATATTCACTCTTCATGAATTCTACCAAATTTTAGTAATTTTATAATTATTAATGTGTACAGAAATTACTGAAATGACAACCTTCATTCCCTTTTCATGAATTCTACCAAATTTTAAAAAAAACTGGTTCATTCCCTCTTCATGAATTCCACCAATTTTAGAAAGATTGATTGTTGGTGATTACGTTTTTCTTATGACCACTTAAAAATGTAGCTACAATTCCACCAAATCTTTTAATATTTCGATTGGGAAGATAAGTTATGATTGTTCTAAATTTTCAAAAGACATTCTTCATCGTTAATCTTTTTTTTCCTTATGACCACTTAAAAATGTTTCCACAAAACGTTCATTTCGTTTGACAGTTTATAGTTTTCAAAGAAGGCAAATGCAGTGCATGGTTTTTCTTCAAATTTCACAAGATGATTAGTAAGAAAAAGAAAATATACAACGATGTCTTTCTCTAGTCAGACAAGAGCGAATATTCTTTGAAGTTCTTTCCAAAATGATTTTTCCTTTAAACTTTAATTTAATTATTAAAAAAAAACAATAATTGTGAATATAAGAATCCTAACTTATTTGGGAAACTTTAAGGAATTTTGAATTCTAATTCGTTGATGATTATTTTGGTATTTGGGAAACCATTTTACATAATTCAATTTAGACGATAATCGTTTTAGATTTGATTATTTTGTCATAATTTATTCAAAAAAGTGGTCATCATTTCTAGGAACAATGTCACTATTTTAAAAAAATAATGGTCACTATTTCTAACCAGTGGCACAATTTTTAAAAAACAGTGATACTATTTCTAAAAACAGTGACACTATTTCTAGAAACAGTGTTCACCATTTTTAGACAATGGCACTATTTCTAGAAATGGTGTCACCTTTTCTAAAATTAGTGGTCACCATTTCTCGACAATGCCACTGTTTCTAGTCCTAGACCTAAAATTTAGGACTAATACGAATTTAATGACTAAGTATTACAGACACGCATCATGTACAGTCTAGAAAATTAACCTACTAAAAAAGCTTGTGCTTTTAGCATAGAAATATGAATTATGTTATTTGGACAAATAGAACTTGTTAATGCAATTTTTACTGTAAGTGAGTCACACATACAATGATTGGCTTACACTTTTGTTTGTCCAAAAAAAAAATGCTATTGTGAAAAGAAAAAATTTGCAGCATCAATGGGCTATATGTGACAACGATGAGGAATAACCATGGTCCATCATTTCGAATTGCCTCACCCTCAAAATTTAGTAACTGAATTGTAGTAAGCTACAAGTTGGAACTGCACGTGTACAACATTTCCTTGTCGATGAATCGATTGCACCAAATTTTAGATTCGGTTTGGCTCAAGTTTGATCATAGTGGACATTGCCATATCTGAAGAGGCAGCTATTAGGCTTAGGTCAATGTAACGCTTTGGAGCGTATGAGAGATGGACTAAGAACATATGTCCTTAAGGGTGTATATGGAGATGTGTAAGACATATATATCTTTTTGGCTGAAAAAAATATATCTTTAATGAGAGAGTGTAAGTTATACCCATTTTAGTAAAAAATATAAATATTTATATAAATTTACATCTTTTTTTATATCTTTAAAAGTAAAAAGAAACTAAACTAAAATATTACATTGAACATTTAAAAAAGGTTAGAACTGTTTGGGTTAATATTTGAACATTGGACTTACATGAAAGAAAGCCCAAGGATGCCAACTAAAAAGGGACTTGCCCGAAGCCTAGCACCAACCCCAAGGCAAAATGAAGCCTTCTTAGCCAAGATACAAGTCACGTGCTTACCATTGAAGTGAGGAGTGATGAAGACTAATCTACTAACAGCCAAAGAACATTTTCTAGTGGCATTCCAGGTAAAAAGCTGATGACTCACTACCCTCCAAGTGCTTTCGGGCAAGAGCAAAGTCACAGTAGTCGGGCTAATTGGCCTATAAAGGAAGAAGAGGTTCCAGAGACAAGGACACTCAACCAATTAAACAAGCAAACATGCAAACTCTACTCTCAAGCCAGATTTGCATCCAGAAGCTGTAATCAGCCCAAATCTCAAATCTTTTAGCAAAAGCTATAATCAGCCCCGATCCCAGTCCTTTTCAGGATTAATCCCTACAAAAGCTATCTCTTGTCTAGAATAAAAGCTCTATTATTTCCCTCAGTGGTGTAATATTGATTCCCTTGTGTAAACTTGTTTACCATCCATCCCTTTTTAGCATATAAACCCTATAATTTCAAAGAGAAGAGACTGTAAGAGGTTCAACCTTGCCATACAAGGTGAAATCTTGCCTGAAGCTCTTTGTTTGTTTTCTAAGTCAATAGATCTATTACTTAATGCATTCTTCAATATGTATTCAAGTCATATCCACTTGTTTTCCTACTTTAAGAGTCTCATTTATATATGGATCTAGTCATTTTAATGGATATGCTCTCATTTAAAATCAACTTGGGATCAAACAAATGACTTAAAGGGCTCTGGACTCTCTCCCTTCAAACATACAAGATCATGAATTAAAAGTCCTTGTTTACAAGGCAAGAAAAAGAACTTAATGTGGATTTAACCCAACCGCGACAATCCTTTGATAACAAGAAGTTTGAGTAAATTGGGGCGCAAGTAATCAATTAAAAACACTCTTGTTCTACATCTGCTATACTGAGATAGCAGTGGCACGCCTAGCACTTAGTTAGTTTTGATTGCGAATCTCAAGGCCTACACCTAAGGCCCCACAAGACACCTTTCAGAACTAACTTTGTCCTCTTCTTATAGCACATCAACAAACAAGAGCTCGACTACACATCCAAAGTGCCAATCTCTTGGGAGCTGTGCTGAGGTCGAGGATCTTTCTCTAGAGAAATCTTTGCCTGAACAAAAATTGTAGCCTTTTAGTACTATAGTCTAATGATATTCCTCTTTATTGGTAAGTGAGAGGTCTTAGGTTCGATTCTCGCCAAAGACGAAATTGAACTACATTATTGTTAGTCCATTGTGAGGCTTAGCCCACTCCCCCACCCTCTTAGTGTAGAAAAAAAAAAAAAAAAAAAAAAAAAAAAGCTAAAACTGTCTGATTGCTCTTGTCGTAATTGGATTGATGGAAATGATCAACATTGACGTCTAATTTGATGGTGAATTCGGGTCATTTGTAGTTGAGCCTTTATGCAGGCTAAAATCAAAAGAGTAACATACGAAAATAACAAGAATAAAAAAGATGAAGAATCCCTAGCAGCAATTGAGATATGCTTTCATTTTTGTTGAAGACATGGCTAAGAAGCAATAAAAAGCTAGAGAAATGATACCGCAAGTTTCCAATTAGGAATATGAATAGTTCACTCTGCAAACTTTCCAATTTCAATTTTAAAGATAAGAGAAAAGACTTCAACACAAAGGGTAAGAAAATTCAAAGTCTTCCCAGACAAAGAAACATAATGGTACCGTTTGGCACGTGGGATGGGACGGAAAGCAGTGGGACGAAACGTTCCGTCCCACGTTTGGTGCGCCTAAAAGCCGTGGAATGGGTTGTCCCATGGGACGAAATTTGGCTGATTTTTCGTTCCACCTCCCCTTGGAACGATTGGTTCCACATCCGTGGAACACAAATTTTTAACATTTTAAGACAAAATTGCCCCTTATTTTTTTTCAATTTTTAACATAATGGTTCCGTTCCGTCTCGTCCCGTTTGCATACCAAACGGTACCAATGGAAACACCACATTCATGTGAGCTCAATGGCCTATGGTTTCTAGATTGTTGCCCTCGTTGACTACTGAGGCCCTTTTTATCTAATTACATTTTAATTTGCGTGGTGGTAGTTTTTATCTTGAAATTTGACATAAATTTAAATAAAGAAAACATTAAAAAATTCAGTAGAAGTTCAAGGTTTCTCCCATTTTCTTAAGTTTAATAACAAAAGCTTAAAAACATCATAGGCTTGTAATTCTTAATATAGAAAATAGATTTTAATCCTTAAATGAGATGAAGTTTAGAAAAATGTCTTATACAAGATTAAAAATTGATTTTAGTCCCTAGACTCAATTTAATGTCATCATATGTATTCAATGTCTCTCTTTTTTATTTATAATTTTGTGGTGTTCATAAATTAAATTTTATGAAATGTTATAAATTTAATTCTCATTATGGTAAGTATCTTATATAAGAAAATATTTTCGTAAAGTTTTTTCGGTATAATTATGTTTTTGCATATTTTCTTTTGTGCCACTAATTCATTACAATATATTTAGGTACGAATATTTTGGTACACTAGGTTAGTAGTTTATTATAACATACTTAGGTAATGACATTTCTGTACACTTATGTTTTTGCATATTTTCTTATGTGCCACTAATTCATTACAATATATTTAGGTACGGACATTTCGATACACTAATTTAGTAAAATATATTATGATACGGACATTTAGGTACACTAATTAGAAGAAGTTAAAT
The DNA here is from genome assembly GCA_036320875.1 of Cotoneaster glaucophyllus. Taxonomy (NCBI): domain Eukaryota; kingdom Viridiplantae; phylum Streptophyta; class Magnoliopsida; order Rosales; family Rosaceae; genus Cotoneaster; species Cotoneaster glaucophyllus. The sequence goes on along the minus strand of CM070059.1, from coordinate 9,091,499 downwards.
AAATTTAAAATTTAGTGTAATGACATTAAATAAGATATCTATTAAATATTAAAACAAAAGTATAATATGAGTTTGAATTAAGTACACATTAAAGGACTAAAATCAATATCAAATCTAATACCGGCTTTTTATTAAATTATAATCTTCTTTAAGGACTAAATTTCAAAAACTCATTTTTAATAAACCATTAGAATGCAATGTCAAAAACAAGAAAAACAAATAGAGGATATTCAAATTGGTAATGCATCTCACTATAAGTAAAGCCCTGACTTGCTTAAAAAAATAGCCGTACACAAAAACCATGACTAGAGTTTCCACTTATTGTGATAAACTATGCTTCCTAGCCTGCCTTATCTTGTATTTTCAGCTAGCTTCATCACAAAAAGGTGCTTTTGCTTCTGCCAATTCCACTGAAGCAGAAGTACTTCTCAAATGGAAAGCTAGCTTTCAAAACCAAACCCAAAACAACCTGACCTCATGGGTTAATGCAAATGAAGCCCCATGCAATACTTGGATAGGTGTTTCATGCAACTCAGCTGGAAGCGTCAACAGATTAAACCTCACCAATTCTGGTATACAAGGTACTCTACTTGAATTTCCATTCATGTCCTTGCCTAATCTTGCATATGTTGATCTAAGCCTCAATGAACTTTTTGATCAAATCCCACCTCAGATCGGTTCCCTCACCAAGCTCATCTATTTTGATGCATCTTACAATCAAATGTCTGGAAAAATCCCACCCGAAATCGGTCTTCTAACAAATCTTCAGGTCCTTCACCTCAATGCAAATAAGTTCAATGGCTCAATTCCTCAAGAAATAGGCCAACTTAAATTTGTCTATGAGCTAGCTCTAAACTTAAACAATTTAGAGGGTTCAATTCCAACTTCTGTGGGTAATTTGAGCCAATTGACTTCTTTGTTTCTCTTCGGAAACCAACTTTCTGGTTCTATTCCTCCCGAAATAGGAAACCTTTCGAAATTGGTTGAACTTTACCTGTTTGACAACTATTTATCAGGTCCAATCCCTCTGAGTTTCGGAAACTTGAAAAATCTAACCATGATGATCTTGTACAACAATACCTTTTCTGGTTCTATCCCAACTTCTTTTGGCAATTTGACAAACCTTGTATATCTCTCTGTCTTCGGTAATAAACTTTCCGGCACTATTCCTGAAGAGATTGGAAACTTGAAATTTGTAGAGATTGTAGACCTGGCTGATAACCGATTTTCTGGTTATTTGCCTCGAGATATTTGTAGTGGTGGACTGCTACAGATGTTTACTGCAGACGACAATGAATTTACAGGTCCAATACCGAAAAGCTTGAAAGGTTGCAAGAGCTTAGTCAGAGTCCGACTTCGAGGGAACCAACTCAAAAGCAACATATCTGAAGACTTTGGTGTCTATCCGAATCTTCAGTTTGTAGACCTAAGCAACAACAACTTATATGGGGAAATCTCAGACATCTGGGGACAGTGTCCAAACATAACAACCCTACGTTTTGCAGGGAACAAGCTTACTGGTAGCATACCATCTGAGATTGCCAATGCAACTAAAATTCAAGAACTCGATTTTTCTTCGAATCATCTGGTTGGGGTGGTTCCCAAGGATTTGGGGAGATTGACTACTTTGGTGAATCTAAAGTTGAATGGCAATCAACTTTTGGGTTCTATACCCTCAGAATTTGGAGCATTCACTCAACTCAAATATCTTGACTTGTCCACCAACAAGTTGAATGGCTCAATTCCAAGCATTTTTGCCGAATTGGTCCATTTAAACTACTTGAATTTGAGCAACAACAATTTCAGTCAAGAAATTCCATTTCAGGTGGGCAAGTTATTTCACCTGTCACAGTTAGATTTGAGTCATAACTCACTTGACGGAAAGATACCATCAGAAATTAGCAATATGCAGAGCTTGGAGGGGCTGAATCTTTCCCACAATAATCTTTCCGGTCTCATTCCAGCAACGTTTGATGGAATGCGTGGCTTGTCGTCCATAGACGTATCCTACAATCACTTGCAAGGTCCCATCCCCAACAACAAAGCATTTCAAGATGCTCACAGCTTTGAAGGGAATGAAGGATTGTGTGGAAATGTTGCAGGTCTAGAATCCTGCAATAAGCACGTCTCAAAAAGAAAAAACAATAGAAAACTCGTGTTTGCAATCGTTTTCCCTATCTTGGGAGCAGTTTTACTTGCTCTCCTTGCAATTGTCTTCATCAAAACAAGAAGAAAGAAAGAGCCGGGAACAGAAAAGAGTGATATCCATGATGAAATTTTTTCAATCTCTCTTTTTGATGGAAAAAAATTGTATTGGGAGATCATAAGAGCAACCAATGGTTTTGACTCCATATTTTGCATTGGGAAGGGAGGATCTGGAAGTGTCTACAAGGCAAAGCTACCATCAGGCAGCATAGTTGCAGTGAAGAAACTCCATCAAAAACCTGACGGCGAGGAGACATCGCAGAAGGAGTTTCACAATGAAATAAGTGCACTAATCAATATACGACATCGAAACATTGTGAAACTTTGTGGTTTTTGTTCGAATTCGCAGCACTCCTTTCTGGTCTATGAATACCTAGAAAAGGGTAGTCTGGCTTCAATCTTGAGCAAAGAAGACGAAGCAAAAGAATTGAATTGGAGTAGGAGGGTGAGAATTGTAAAAGGCGTAGCTCATGCACTGTCTTACCTGCATCATGATTGCGTGCCGCCAATTGTACATCGAGACTTATCAAGCAGCAACATTTTGCTGGATTACGACTACGAGCCTTGTGTTTCAGACTTCGGCACTGCTAAGCTTTTGAATCCAGACTCATCGAATTGGAGCTCCCTTGCAGGCACATATGGATATGTAGCACCAGGTAAAGTAAAACAGTTAAAATATAAAATGTTGAAATTTTATAATATAAATTTAAACATATACTAATGGCTTGCTCTCCCTTAATTTTTATGCAGAGTTGGCCTACACAAGGAAGGTAACTGAGAAATGTGACGTTTATAGCTTCGGAGTGCTGGCACTGGAAGTGATCATGGGAAAAAGACTAGGTGATTTAATCTCGTCCTTTTCGTCTCCATCTGCGTGTGAAAACAAATTGCTGAAGGACGTATTGGACCAACGGCTTCCACCTCCTACACTTGAAGTTGAAGATGAACTGACAACCATTGCAAGGGTAGCAATCACATGCAGGGATTCGCGACCGCAATCGAGGCCAACAATGCATATGGTTTCTCAGTCGTTATCATTCCAAACTGCAGCTTCCACTGGAGGACCAGACATCACACTTGAACAACTCATTAAGATTTAAATTGCGTTTGATATTGTTTGAGTTGGCACGAAATTCAGATCGTCTTGTTTAAATATATCATATATGTACTCTGTTATATTTGTAGGTAATTTGAGAATAAGAGAGGAGTGCTAGATGGACTCGCTCAACAAGAAGTCCCACATGTATTATCACTTAAATGGTTAGATCAAAATATCCTATTTAGTATTTACTAGAAATTGGTGCAAGCGCGCTGCTGCAGGAATAAAAATGTATGAAAGATTATGTTGAAAGATATATGTCATTTAATACTATTTATATTGAAAAAGTTATGAAGACTTTTACATACAAAATATTATACAGTCTACATACAGAAGATCTTAAATTTTTCTATCTACATGCAAAAAAAGATTAGATGGAGATATACAAAAGATTATGAAACGTTGGGGCTATTTACATAACAAAAATGTTAAGGAATATTGTTTCATTTACATTAATAAAATATGACAAAAATTATACCTATACTAAAACCCAGTTCTTGGGTACTGTTTTGCACTGTTAATGAACAGTGAAAGGGCGGAAATGCCCTTTGTTTCTTCTCACTCCCATGTTTTGTTGTTTGCTTTTTGTACAGTAAAATTCCGAATTTGCCCTTTTCTATTCATCCGTTCCTCCATCTGTGGAGTCTTTGTTTTAGTCTTTTCTTAATTTTTTAAACTCATGTAGAGGTGGTGGGAAGACAAAAATAATATTAAAAAAATGTTATTAAAGCCGGGCCACATGGTCTGTGGCACAATAAACAATAAAAATTTGTACCTTATTAATTTTTTAAACCTATGTATATCTGGTGGGAAGACAAAAAAAATATTTAAAAAATGTGATTAAAACCGGGCCACATGATTTGTGGCACAACAAACAATAAAAATTTATACCCGACCACGTGTCAGTCATCGCCCCAGGGTAATATCTCTACTTTTCTTCTTCTTTCTTCCGTTCTCTTTTCAAATTTTCTTTGTTGTTTTTCTTTGCTTCTCCCGCTTTTGGCAGTCGTTTTCTTTCTTCGTTGTCTTTCTTTGCTTCTCCAGCTCTTGCCAGTCCTTTTCTTTCGTTTTTGAATCGTTGTTGCTTTTCTTTTTAGCCCGCTGTTGTTTCTCTGTGTGTTGCCGTCCACTGCCGGAGCGTCAAAGCTCGGCCCTTCGAGCTTCAATCCGCCTTGCCGATCGCCTCCTCTTGGCGCTTCCACCTAAACCCCTCTGGTAAATTTCCCAACTTTTCCCCCATTTATTTTTTCTCTCTATTTCTGCGCTTTCAAAAGGTTTCAGATTTTCACCTTCTTAAGCTTATGTTTCTGAAAGGACCTTGATTTTGTGTTTAATTCGGGTTGTTGCATCGTGAATTTTGAATTTTATGTTTAATTTGGGTCTTTACATTGTGAATTTTGATTCTTTAGCCTAATTATGCTGTGATTAATTTTAATTTTGTGGGTTCGAGTAAATTTCGCACCTTTTCTTTTCGTTCTTTAATTTTTGAGTTCGATCTGTTAAATATGTGTGATTACTGGGTTTTTCCCATCTGTTAAAGATTGAGACTTTTGTTCTACCAAATTTGAGTTGCAGCAGTTGGAAGCTAGGAGGTGCAGCAACTGGAAGTTGGATGTCACTCCCGTGGCTGCAATTACATCAAGTTTTGGCTGATTTGATCTGAGCACGCACAGATTGTTTTCGAGGTTTTTTACTCCTACCCTCCCAGAAACTTGAGGTACGAAAATTTCAATTTTTTTGTGTTTTTGATTTATTTTCAGTGTTAATTTCTGATTAAATTATTATTTTTGATAAATCCATTTAGAATCTGATCCGGGTTTTGCCTGGATTCCAGAGTAAAAACCTTCAAACTTGAAGGTATAAAAATTTCAATTTTTTTATTTTTAGTGTGACTCTGGAGGGTGATAAAAATTTCTAGGGAAAATCAATGTTCGATTAAAATGTGTTTATAGTGTTTAGCAAGAGATTACAAAAGTTACTGCAATTCGGAATTTGGCATAATTTGGGAAAATATTGGAGGGTCAATTGGAGTATGTGATGTAACTTTTTTTCATATCTTTTTTTATTGACTAATCTATCAATTGGTAAGTTAATTATGTATAATTTTTATTTCAATTTGTACTATTTGTTTTTCTACAATGTTATAGATTTTGTACAAAACCTTTATACATAATTTGTACTTCTTCGTACAGTTGCGTTTAGCTAAGTATGAACATAGAATATTTTTGCTAGGAAAAGTATTGGTGTAAGCAAAAAATAATTAATAGAATTTGCAGGGTATTTAGTGATAGATAAAAGTATATTTTCTTTTCAGCTGATGACATGGTTTTTCATTTCTTGAATTCTTTTGGTTGTTTTCTTAGCTGTTGTAAGCTCAGGTTAGAATGTTTACACTGATAGTTAATGATGGACTTAGTGAATTGGATTATATGTGTTTGAATAATAATTGATCCTTACAGTTAATTTTATAACCTGTTATACTCAATGTAACAAATCAATGTATTCTGATAGATAAATAAGTGAAATCCTCTTTATATCTAACTGAGCTGAAACAAAAACAGTCATTTGATTGGAAGGTTATCATATGTGTATTTATTTGTTTGAATATGTTCTTTTATCTATTTTTAGAAATTACCATTGAGTTCTTTTTTATTTATTTTTTATTTTTTTGAAAAATAAAATTGGCCTTTCAATAAAAAAAAAAGATCCGGATTGTTAGTCATTTATATATTTTCTTTTCACCACTAAGAACAACAACAAAAAAAATGATCTTTATTGTTTTGTTAGTATGAAATGGTATCTTTAGATTTTCATGAAGTTGTGTTTTGCTTCCAGGACTCAGAGGGTGGGTATGGCGGCGGACAAGGACAGGCAAGTAAATTGGTCTCACTATCTGCCCTTTTGGCTTAGCCAGTGTCGATATATCTTTGTTTTAACTCAGTTAATGTTAGTTGTGATAGCTTGACTAGGCTTATACAACATTACTTATCTACTCTGTTAGATAGTGCGTTGCATTATTTTCCTTACAATTGATAGCGTGTTCTTTGATTTACAAGAATTCTTTGATTTCCCACATGCCACATCTTGCAACGACTTTTTGCAGCAAATGAAACTTCCAAGCGGCGGCTTCAAGTTAGATATCACATTCATTTGTGTGGTTCTATAGTTTGATCACATATATGTACAATGAATCATATCATTACCTTTAATTTACTTTTACCATGACTAATTACTTCTTGAATGCATGATGGTGGAGAAATTGATGTCTGGCCTCGCTACACTGCGGTTTCTGTTAGTCTTTCTCTGTTCTATTAGTTTCGGTTAGCCTCTCTCTGTCTATCACACTCAGATGGTGGAGAAATGTACTTCTGTTATTCATCTATTTTGAGGAAAATTGACGACACAATCATTTTATCTATTTTGATGGGCCCATTTTAGCAGATAAAAATGGGATTGCTGAAGCTAAGAAAGCTGTGTCATCTAGCAGTGATGATTCTTCAGATGAGGAATCTGATGCAGAGGAAATGAGTAATTTTTTTTCCTAATAAGACTACTGATGCATGTATACTATCGCTAATTTTGTGTTTGATTTGTGATTTTGGAAATAGTGGTTATTATTTCCAAGTGTGTGTTACTGTTTGGTTTAAGGCTTCTAAATCTAAGGTAACTGCTAAGAATGGCCCAACTACTGCTACAAAGAAGAAAGAAGTCTCAGCTGAAAGCTCATATGAGAGTAGTGTTGATTCGGAAGATGATGATGTGAGTTTTTGGTTTTGCAACCTGGTGCCATAATTTTTTTTGCCGTAGGGGTTATTGCATGGGACATTGACCTGAAGATTGAGTCACTCATATCTGTATATTTGGGATACATTGTGTTGTGTATTTATTATTTGTTAGATTGGGAAAGATACCTTTTGGTCGATAGTGATCCTTAACTTTTGTGTTCACAGGAAACCCCTGCAAAGGTTACTGCCCAAAAAGCCTGTTAAGAAGGCAGATTATATCAGCTCTGGATCTAAATAGAGCTCTGAATCTAAAGATGAGGTGTGTGCTCATGCTTAAATATTTGTATCATGTGAACGACTTGCACTATAGGATGAACCATTTTAATATGGGATTTTACTAATTAGTTTGAATCCTAATCTTTCTGAGCATGGTTAGGAAGTTATGAAAAAAGTAGAAAGGATGTTTTAAGCTCCTTTGATGATTGTTCTGGTGATAGTTCAGAGGAAGTGAAGGTTTATGTTTTTTTTAAATTCCAGTTGGAATGTGTTGCAATAATATTAGTCTTTGTGAGATCAAATGAATTACACTTGCCTCTTTGCCTCTTTCTACATGTTTTATACAGTTTCAAAACCTGCAGCACCGCGCGGGCACACTTGCTAGTTATTCACTAAACACCAAAAATTTCCTAGCAGTACTGTCGTTGCCAAAAAAACAGCCTAGGCAAGGAAAAAAATTAATAACTAACATAATTGCAATGAATTTTGACATCAATAGATTTATATTATATAAAAAATAATGATAAAGTACGGTTACTTCGCGTTTTATTGGTGGAAAGGAAATTGGTTTTCTATCAGTTGGAGATGACCTTTTTCAGCAATTTGATCACTTTGTACCTACCTTCCTTCCTATCACAACAAATAGTTCATGCTTTCATAAAGAAAAACGTTTGTGCAGTGTAAAATGTACAACCAGAATTCTGATCAAGTATGTTTGTGAGAAAGACATAATTTAAGTTAGAATACATATAAGTTTTTAATGATTTTGCAGAAGAGGTGTGATCAATAATCTTACTGAATAATGGAAAAACAACTAATTTAGTTCCATTACATGAATCTAAAGACTGATCATTAGCATAATTGACATTCCTATTTTTAAAACCAAATTATCAGGGCCGATCTTGACCCAGTGCCAGCTGGGTGACCGTCCAGGGTCCCAAAAATGGGGCACAAAAATTATTATAGTACTGTATTCGTATATGATTCTGTAAGCATATAAATTAAAAAGTTTGGTTAATTAATCAAGAATGTTAAGGTGCTAGTGGTGTTATTTTATAGTAAGAACTAGTAATATGCCCACGCGATGATGCGGGACTTGAATGCATCAGCCTTAACTACATGAATAAGACACATTTAACCTGAAAAACATTCAACATAATCATGAATAAACAAAAATGATAGATCTAGGAAATTATAAAAAGCATTGTAACCGTAGATCCAAGAAATTATAAAAATCCATCCAATCAAGAGACAATATAATAGTTGTGAGAAGGTGAGTATGCAACCAAGAATCTAAGATATAGTTGACTTGCAATTCTATTATAATTTCACACGAAAAAAAAAAAAAAGATCAAATTTTGATGGAAACATCAAACAAAACAATCTCATTTGTTACAGATTGGACCAACTAAATAAATAATATATCGATATGATTTTCAACCTAACTATAAAAAAGAGCTTTACAACAGCGCAATAAACATTATTTGAACTCAACTAAAAAGAAAATCCAAAGGTAATTTGATTTTGCAGATTAAAAAGAGTCAAAGAATATTGAAAATTACTAAACCCCATCACAACAAACCCATACCCATACCCATACCCATACCTCCCTACCCGTTCCCTTCAACCCTTGCAGAAAATCCTCCTATCTCTTTCACCCTTGTCCCATCTCTTTGTCTGTGCAAATCGCAGAAAACAAACTCTAACCCAAATCCTTGAAATCCCTCGCCTAAATCCTCCCACATCTCTCTTGGACACCCCTTATCTCTGACTCTACAAACCCTCAACCAAATCTCCTAATCCTATCTTGGACCCCCCTTATCTCTCTACCAATCGCACAAACAAACACTCAAACTAATCATTCAAATCACACCAAAACCTAATCCTTCAAATCCCACCCAAATCTAATCCTGAAACCCCTTGTCTCAGACACCCAACACCTCTTTCCTCAGATAGCCCTAAACGAAGTGCCTCGTAGCATCGAATCGGCATGCAACACCCCCGAGCGAGATTGAGACTACTTTTCATATTTTCATTTTAATGTACTAGCAAGGAAACGATAGTATATTCCAAATTTAGTAGTTTACAGAGAAATATAAATATTGTTTTCAAGGAATTAACATGATTGCAAATGTAATAGCTCCATACATAGCGAGTAGGATAAATGATGGAAGACGCACTGAAATTTGAGGTCCATAGGTTGAGAAGAGTCCATAGCATTGATCCATATATGGATATCTTGCACAGATCTACAATTCAAGCTCCGAACAAAGTATCAATTTATCAGTAATTGTGACTTTCATTATTCCTAAGTTACAGAAGCTAATTTAAACAAAATTACCATAGCGAAGGAAAGAATTTTATTTGCTATAGAAAAATTATAGTTTTGATACCTTACAAAGGTAAGTTGTTCAAAAAGATTGAAAGCCAGCGGTTTTCAATCTTGAAATTCGATAGCATCCTTTGAAAAATAGTGACCATCATCGTATAGAACTATTGTACCACCTAGAGGAAAAAAAAACAATGAGTTACTGAGATATTCTTATACACAAAAAGAAAACACTTGAAACTGAATGAACAAAATATTCAAACATGGAAAGCACGTCATGAGGGACAATCTATCGTTTTTGGCCAAGTGAGGAATGATATCTTGAGTACTGAGAGAGAGAAAAAAGTAGTTCCACATTATTTTATGATACCTGTTGGGTTAGTCTAGTATTTCACTTTATTTATAAAATTGACTGCTGATATGGTTACAACCCTGCCAACATCACCCCTAGTATTGGTTGTCCATAAAACAATTGTAGCCTCTAACAGTTCAGCACAAACAAAAAATTATCATGATTCATACCTCTGGGCCGATATGGAATTTTATAAACTGGACAAATGGAACCCGATTTCATCGACTTCAGGGTGCAAGTGCTGTAAAAAATGAGCAAACACTGGCAATACGATCAAGCACATTCCAAGTATTAATACATCCAAATAAAACCTAACATTCCTATGCGAATAACACTGAAGGTAGAGATTACTTGCAGAAGAGATTATTGCAATTGAGTGAATCCGCAGAACTCAATTGACTCAAACTGCAAAACAGATGGGGAAAAATCAAACCCATTAACAGAGTGAAGAGAAATTTTAAATCTTTAAAACGAATTCTAGACATGACAAAATCATGTAAAGGGTCTGTTTTGGCTACCGAGAAACTTAGTATGCATTTGAATATTATTACATTTTAATACAAAAATTTAGCTTTATTCAGATGGGAGAGATCAAAGGTTGCATCATTCAGCTTCACACATGCCCACAACACAATTTCAAAACATGTCATCGCAAAGTCACATTCTATCAAACTCCCACTCCAGAATCGAAGATCTGCACCAAATCTCTCTCTCAGTCTCTCTCTCTCTCTCTCTGCAAGCGGCATGGCTGTCATCCAGTACGCATCCGCCATGTTTGAGGCTTAACTCTAAACCCTAAATATCGAAAAGTAAGTAAACCTATATCAAGCCTTCGCAAATTAAGGTGATTTAGTGAAAGGAATATAACAAATTAAATAATGCAGACACAAAAGCACAAATAGTTAAAAGTTGAATTTTAGGATCATTAATACAGTTAAATAATTTAGAGACATAATGCAGAGCTCGTAAGAATAGCAAGCTTGCTGCACAAAGTTTATTGGTACTCTTCATTGCAACCTTCAGGTTTCCCACCGTCTCTTGGTGAAACTGAGCATCGCCCCATGAAAAATCAAACCATGCCACTATATATACATGGAGGGTGTGAAAGGAATTATATACTTCAATTAGTAAAATCAACAGCATATAAAACCCAAAAAAGGGAATTCAAATTGGAACAGACAGAATATAGATAAAAGATTTACCAAAAGCAAAACAATCACACAGTATTATCTTCACAATGAAGAAATTGTACGGCCAAAACGGAGGTACATAAGTCTCAGACGATGTTTATTATCCTTTTACTCAAGTATTATAGGTGAAGGGAGATAGCAAAATTAAAAAGCATAATCAGACAGATGAACAATGAAAATTAAACATGGCAGGTGAGCAATACCAGACATTCCTGCCTTCAAGCAACCGAAGATTGTCTCAACCGATCGTGATTTTGGACCAAGTGTTCCCACGATCCTTGTCATTGCCGGAAAGAATGTCTGCAAGTTTAGAATTCATCAAAGTTAGTCACGCATTCAAGTTCTTTCAAGTCACTATGGCCACATATTCACCTAATAACCGACGAAAATTCAGAGAATATTTCTGAAACAATAATATCCTGTTTGATTGCTAGAGTAAATTGTAGCTATAGTCCTTGAACTTTAACTCAATTGGAGCAATGGTCCCTCAACTCATCAAAACGTGCAGTTATGGTCCCTAAACTAAAAATCCATTACCATTGGTCCCTCAACTTTAATTCAACTGGAGAAATGGTCCCTTAACTTTAACCCAATTGTAGCAATGGTCCTTCCAACATAACTCATTTTGACAAAAAATTTGACGTAGTTGACGAAAAGGATCATAATTACACACTTTGCTAAGTTGATGGACCCTAATTATATAAATGGTTATTCCAACCAATGTATTAAAAGCGTGAGGCGTGGGCGAGGCATCTGAGGCGAAGCCCCGTCTAGGCATGAGGCGTAGCCTCACGGGATTAAATTTTTTATTTATTTTTTATATATTATACATATAATTGTATAAAAAAATAATACTATGTAATTTAAACATTCATTCTCAATTTATACATAGATTAAGTATATAATATTATAATCCCCTTATCTACACTTTGGGTGCGTTTATTGCACCGGACTATCTTGAACTGAACTAGCTTCAAGGATTAAACTGGACTGGCTTAGAATAGACTAAGCTGGACTGATTTAGTGAAGCATTTGGTGCAGTGTCGGACTAAAAAGAGGATTCTAATATTATATACTTAATCTATATATATATATATATATATATACATATATATTAATATTCTATTATAACTTAATCTTATCAATTAATATTTTATTAATTTTTTAATCTATATATGAATTAATATTTTATTATTACTTATTATTTCAAGAATCATCCCGTGACCTCCTTTGTTTTCTCCGCCTCATCTTCTTTCTCTATACCTCCATTTTTCTCTCCACCCACTGCATCCCTCCCATCTGCCTCTTTTCTCCTTCATTTTCTCTGTACAAGGGTCTCCATCCCCTTCTTTTTTTCTCCCATTTCACCTCTGTACCACTGTCCCGTCTCTTCTCCCTTTGTATTTATTTTGTTTCGCCTCAAAGGAAACGCCTGGCACGGGAGCTGAAGCAGCAGAGTAGCGGAGATCGTTCACGAATTCTAAGTCCTTCAAGCGGAGATCTGGTGTTCTTTCGTGAAGCAAAAAGGGGAAATCTGGGTTGTGGGTTCGTCGGGAAGCAAACAGGGGCAGACGCGCCTGGACGCCTTGAGGCGCGCCTCCGCCGCCTCGGCGTCTCCGGCGAAGCATTTCGCCTACTCCAGCAAAACAGAGGTGTTTGCCTCGCCGCCCAGCCCCTAGGCGCGCCCCGAGGCGAGTTCTTTAAAACATTGATTCTAACATAACTTATTTTGACAAAATTTTGACTAAATTGATGAAAATGACTATAGCTACACATTTTGATAAGTTGAGGGACCAATGGTAATGGATTTTTAGTTGAGGGACCATTGCTCCAATTTGATTAAAGTTCAGGGACCATAGCTACAATTTAACTCTTGATTACTAGAAGATTTCTCTAATAAGAAATATCACACCCTCCTGATTATCGCATTTTCTCATAAACCAAACACATGATAAGAATTAAGATGCAAGAAGGAAATACAGATTCCATCCAAACCCACAAACACAGAGAGTTGATTTATACTTGCTACAATTTAATTTTAAGAAACAACCAAACAGGTAGTACAAAGAGGATATCCAGGCATTGTTTGTTTTCCATCCAATCCCTCACTTTACCCTCATGATTATCACATTTTCTCATAAACCAAACACATGATAAGAATTAAGATGCAAGAAGGAAATACAGATTCCATCCAAACCCACAAACACAGAGAGTTGATTTATACTTGCTACAATTTAATTTTAAGAAACAGCCAAACAGGTAGTACAAAGAGGAAATCCAGGCATTATTTGTTTTCCATCCAATCCCTCACTTTCTCGGGAAATCCAGGCTTAACCACAAACAGAAAACTCGTCAGAAACCCTAGACTATCCAAATTCGAACATGTAGGACAACATCAATCACAACACAAATACTAACAACTGTGCAAAAGAACTATAAAAACAGTCATGTACCATATAAGAACAAACCTCACAAATGGTCTTAAGAACTGTTTTTCCAAAGAGACCCATTATAATGCAATCTGAAAGAAAACAAAACATGAATAATATCAAGGAAACTACATTTTCTCTACCAAGTAAAATCTACGGCAGGTGATGAGCAAAATACAAAGTTCTCAGCTTTAATTGAATTATTATCAAATATTGAAGGAAATTAACAACTACCCAGAAATGTTTGCTCAAAATTAATTGATAATATGAATAATTTAATTACACAACATTTACAAAACCCAAAGTTCTTAGCTTAATTTGATCTTACCATTTAATTGGAAGAAATAAAAAATTACACATATATGCTTGCACACAATTAATTGATGAAACAACCAATTGGGCAATCAAAATTTCAGATGAAGAAATCATACCAATGGGTTTCCATTAATTTCGATATCGAAGTTTAACTTTGTGAGTCACTTGCTCCAAATCGTTCTCCTGCCAAAAACAGAAACAAACCCCCAAAATAAGGAGCTCCGTTAGTTCCCAAATATTAACAACCATTTCACTCATACATTTCATCAAACAGGTGGTGATCGCTACTACTAAGCAGGATTGAAGATTGAGTATCTCATTAATATAGGAATCAGAAGTCATCTTCCAGACGAAAGAAAAAGTATAAAACACGACTCAAATACTCAGGGATAGGCAATCAAACTAATGGTGCAGCGAAGACGATAAAACACGACCTACTACTCCCTCCCTCTCTCTCTCTCTCTCTACAAAGGCGGCATGGCTATCATTCACCAAACCCTCATCGAATGGCAGCCACCTAGACCCATCCCAATCCGTCCCAAACCCATAGGACAAAATTAACCTTCCTAACTTAGCATCCTGACCGCTTCGGATCCAAAAACTTCATCTATACCGTAACCTTGATCAATCAATCAAAGATTTATAAAACTTTTGAATTTTAACCTCAATTACAACATGCAGACCCAAAATTGATCCAAATCATAGCTAAAGAATCCTAATAAGAACAAAGGCGCTAAACTATAGAACTTGGGTATTTCTTAAAACCCCTAACCCATGATATTTTAAATACATCCATAACTGTATCCTATCTAAAACACACTAAAATGTCAGAGATAAAGTTTGGAACTCAGCATTATATAACATTTACAGATGACAACCAATGTAAATTTGTGAAAAGTGAAACAACCCGATTGTTTTGAATGTTGTTATTTTGGGAAACCTTGCAAGTCACATTTTTGGCGAGGGCAAACTACCAGAAACGAAAAGGATTTAACCTTTTATCAAAGATCTACAGCCTTGGTTCCTCCGCCATTGCTTGTCTTCTCCGGTCTGGGTTTGACTTTCCTGGCTGTCTCTTCCTTCCCTGGTAGTTTTTTGTCCTGCAGAGAGAAAAAAATTAGGATCAAATTCTAAACGCAAGGTTCCTTGATTCTTCCACTTCAGAAATTTGTTGTCGCATAGCCAAAAATTAGAGAAAAAATAAGCTTTGGTTCAGAACTTACTCACTCACTGCAGACATGGGTTCCTCCTCAATTTTCGTCATCCTCCTTTTTTGCGATCTTTCTCTTGTCTCGCTCATTGTCTCTGTGCAATCATTCTCTCCCTCTCTCTCTCTCATTCTGCGTTCTTCCCTCTGTGCAAGCCCATACTCACAAACTCCCTCAATAAACTCTCTCTCTCCCTTCTCTGTCCATGCATCAATAATCTGAAAACCCAGTTCCATTTTTCATTGCTCGGATGGAGAAAATTGAGGAATGAAAGAACAAATTAGGGTTAGGAGTCTTAGGACAAAAGTTGAGAGAGATGGAGAGTTGGGAGAAAGGGAGAGTCTGAAAGAAAGTGAAAGAGAAAGGGTGAAAGAGGTTGAGTGTGATAGAGATGAGGGGAAAACACGGGATGGGATTACCAATCCCTGAAATCACTCTCCCTACCCCCAAATCCTTGAAATCTCTCTTTCTCTCATTGTTACTCTCACTTTCTCTCACTGTCGCCCTCCCACTCACCCATGCCAGGATCGCCATGGCTTTGCCTGTGCCGAAGACAGAACCAAGTGACGGGGAAGAAACCTAGCCCCAATATGAAATCCTAATGGTAAAAAGACGATTCTACCCCTCTAGCTCATCATCCTCACCGTGCGATCTGAAGATGAGATGGGCAGTCTCGTCGTTTAATACAATAAAAAATTTCTTAAGCCCAGTGGCAATTTTGCAAATTAGGTGAAATCAGGGGGTATGGAGCTTCAGTGGTAATTTCGTAAATAAACTAAAATCTACCCCAACATTGCACAATGCCGTTCCCTCTTCAATTTTAGAATAGATAACGAGGTCCCGTGGTCGAACTATTATCGGCATCTTATTATTTTCAGTTCTTTTACTTTGTTAGATTGTTAATTTCTTTTATCTGATTATGATAACTAGAATTTGGTTTGTTCATCAAGAACGTTAACTGGAGACGTTGGTTCCTTTGTTGCCAGTAATAACGAGGTCCTGTGTTCGAGCAAGTCCCTACACCTTTTTCTTTCCAGTTTTTTACTAATTTTTGTTTGATTGTTAATTTCCGTTACCTTTGATTAAAACTAATTTCTATTACCTTTGATTAAAACTACTAAAATTTAGTTTATTCATCAAGAAGGTTAACTAACGGCTCAGGTTTTTGATATTCATTCCAATTCAACTTTAACCTTCAACAAAATAATGTATGTATGTCTTTACCTATTTAATTTGGCAAGTATAGAGATTATTCAGAAAATAAGATCACTTTTAGCAGCTGCAAAAATTGGAACTTTCTCTACCAAATCTACAAGGCTTTTTCTTAGAAAATTGCATTGTCAAAGTCTCGTGCTAAGATACTTTAGACGTCAAGTATTGCTCGATTGAGTTTTGGATTTCTCGAGATGGATTACTCCTAAGTGATTCAAAACTTGAACACCACAACTAACAGAGGCAGAGGAAGAAGACGAAGATGCAAAAGAAAAATAAGAAGCAGAAAAGAAGAGAATGATGCAGATACACATCTATTATGTGGCTTGTTTATGTTTCGCTGCTATGTGTTTTGCCTGCTTGGATTGCTGGTTTGCTTTTTCTTTTTGTGTGAATGAAGAGAAAGAAAAAGCTACTCACACATAAAATAGTCTTAGGAAATAATTTGGAAATAATATTAAAGATGAAGAATATAATTTATTTACACCTTATTTTAGAGGTGGGAAAGGACGATCACACGAACTAAAAGAAGCGACCAGTACTTTTTACCATATGACAATGTTCTTTTCTTTATGACCAATTGACCAAGCATTATGGTGTAACTTTTTTTTTTATGTATGACGAACTTATTGTCCGTACAAGAAAAATACTTATTCAAATTATTTAAAAACCTTCAAATACCTAATAGAAAAGGAGAAAATAATCACATGAAAACATAAATGTTCTTGGGCGTATTGTAGGTTTATGGACCCTTTTTCATTTTTGCCCAGGGCATCCAAAATGTTTGGACCGGCCTTGCCCCAACACCTATTGTGTTATCACCACCAAGTCCCTCATCACCCTTCGTTTACGTTCCCCCGACCCTTCCTATCCAAAGTCCATCTCCAAGCCCGACAAACATTGTCCCTGGTTCACCAAAATCTATCTCCACCCCTAATCCTTCGGAAACCGTCCCAAGCCCAACGGGCTTTGTACCCGGCACACCACAATCCATCCCCACTCCCAACCCACCCGAAAGCGTCCCAAACCTGCCGGACTTTATACCTAGTCCCACTATCTACATCCCAAGCCCACCTTATTTCGAGCCTAGCCCGCCCGGTCTTGTTCCAAGCCCGCCTTCTTCGGTTCCATCTCCTATTGGGTTTCAACCAAGCCCACTGGTGTTCCTACCTCCCATTGTGTTCCCTCCGCCCACTACGCTGCCGAGTCCAAGACGAGGCCCGACGGTGGCCCTGTGGTGCGTGGCTAAGCCATCTGTGCCCGACCCCATCATCCAAGAAGCTATGAATTACGCTTGTGGGTCGGGAGCGGATTGCGCTTCCATCCAACCCAATGGGTCATGCTTCATGCCCGACACATTGTTTTCCCATGCTTCCTATGCCTTCAATAGTTACTGGCAAAGGACTAAGGTTGCTGGTGGCACTTGTTCTTTTGGAGGAACTGCCATGCTAGTTATTGTTGATCCAAGTAAGAGAGTACATATTTCAGTAATTTCACTAAAAGTCATTTCTTTGTTTAGTCCCAAGACTTTTCCATATTTCATTTTAGTTTGTATAAAAAACTGATTCAGTATTTTGGTGATGTTTTTACATGTTACGATGGATGTTGATTTGTTTATTATTGAGATAAAAAAAGACTCAATCACAATCACAATGTAGATCTTTCTTCTTCTTTTTTTTGTTTTCTTTTCAACTTTTTGACACGAAAAGTACAAAATTTGGGTGTATGTAACCCTAATTTGATCAGAAATTTTGCAAGTACAATGTAGAGATAACTTCTTGTTCAACCATGAATACGAACTTCAATAATTTCTCATGTTATGAATTGTATTTTTTATATTTTGTGCAAACTTTGTTAGGTTCAAAACCAATGACTCAACTGATCATGACAAATGTGCTTTTGTTAGCGCTAAACAGCTGCAATCCACTTTTTAATTAACATGGATTATATCCTAAGATTTGGAAACATCTTTTTGTATTATGTTAATATTCTAATGTGGTTGATCTACTAGGATATGACTCCATATGTTTGGAACTGTATACTTCTTTATTCATATCTATGACCACCACTTAATAAAAAAAAAAACTTCAACTAATAATATTTGACATGGTGAAATCGAAACAGGTAATTAAGATAATGTCGAGTTTGCGGCATATTCAGAAATCACATCTTATGAGTTCTTAATGTAAAGGTTAACTTTTTATGATGAAAAAGTGTTCGGCGTGCAAATTTTTTTCCGATTTCAGTTGATTTTATACATAGTTTTGTCAGTGAAACATTTTATCGAATATTTAGTAAGTCTGTCGATACATAATGAAACTTGTTGATCATAACTCGCTGATCCCTATCTATATTTGCCGATCAGACATTCCATGGAACACTTGATAGTCACCACCGGGCCTTGTACTCATTGAATATCCTTAGAGAACTTGTTAGACGAGTAAGTATCAAACTAAATTTAGTTAAGAACTCAACAAAAACTGATAAAAACCAGAAAAAATAAGAGGAAAAAAGAGAGAAACAGAAAGAAGCAATACGGCTAGGTGTCATGCACCCGCCCACACCCAACCACTATTTTTGGACGTTTCCCTCCATACTACCAGCCCGACTCACCGGCAGAAGTCCACCTCCGCTTCCTTCCCAAACTCCGAAGCACGCAAAACTTCTCACGCAAACACCCTGAACCCGCCGCTTCCCTCCCAACCATTTCTCTCTCTCTAGGCGGCACCGCCACCCTCAACGCCCGCTACAGCCACCGTAATGTCGGCCTCAATCTTCGAAGACGGCTTCTCCTCCGACCGGCTCTTCAACCAGGGTTACTCCTACACATACGATGACGTCATCTTCCTCCCTCACTACATCGACTTTCCCACCGACTCCGTCCATCTAGCCTCCAACCTCAGCCGCCGCATCCCTCTCTCGATTCCCTGCGTCTCGTCCCCGATGGACACAGTCACCGAGTCCCACATGGCCATTTCGATGGCCGCACTCGGCGATATAGGCATCATCCGCTCCAACTTGACGTCGTCCGAGCAAGCCCACATGGTCCGGTCCGTGAAGTCCCGCCGGGTCCCGCTTCTTTCGAATCCCGTCTTCAAATCCCCAAGCGATCGAACAATCTGACGACGTTTTCGACGCTTCGAATCCCTATCCTGGTTACTGAGAGTGGCAGCCCTAATTCGAAGCTTTTGGGGTACGTGGCGGGCAAGGATTGGGTGAAATTGGGGGACAAGGAGGTGAAGATTTACGATTACATGGTGAACTGTACGGACTTCACGGTGCCGTGGAGTTACGATTTGGGGGCGATTGGGGAGTACATGGAGGAGAAAAAGCGAGATGTGGTGGCGACTGTGAGGGACAATGAGGTTGTGGATGTGGTGGCGAAGGAGGAGGAGAGGATCAAAGGGTGCCCCAAGTTGGGGGTTGGGACGGTGGGTCCGGACGGGACGTGGCGGGTCGGGGCGGCGATCGGCACAAGGGAGTCGGATAAGGAGAGATTGGAGGAGTTGGTGAGGGCAGGGGTGGATTTAGTGGTGTTGGATAGCTCTCAGGGGAACTCCATTTATCAGATTGAGATGATAAAGTATGTGAAGAAAATGTACTCGAGTTTGGATGTAGTTGGCGGGGATGTGGTGACGGTGAGTCAGGCGCAGAATTTGACTCAGGCTGGTTTTGACGGGTTGAGGGTTGGAATGGGATCTGGCTCAAATTGTACAACCCAAGAGGTCTGCGCTGTCGGCAGCAGACAGGTATAAAGATGCCATCTTTTTGTTAGTTGTTGCATTTTGTGATTGATGCTTTAGTTTGTGTTTTCATTGTTGGCTAATTTAAGGATTTGTAGAACTGGAGGTGTTGAAAGTTATGATATTTTGTAGTGATCGGTTAGAGCTTGTTTGGTATCCTATTTGAAATTTTTTATCATTTCTCAAAACATTTCTTAAGAACATTTCTTGAAAACAATTTTCTTTAAGACTCAAAAACTTGTTTGGTATGTGATTTAAAAATTTTAAATCTTACAACTCAAACTGAACAAAGAGATCCAAAAAGATGGGGTAGAGAGAGAAAGAGGAGAGAGGAGGAAAAAAAGTAAGAGATAATTGGATGAAAGAGAAAGAAGAGAGAGGATCGGAGGAGATAGAGATGAGTATGAGTGAGAGAAAGAACTGAGAGAATGAAGAGAGCGGATTGGAGGAGGGACGAAAACGGTAAAAAAAAAAGAAAGAAAAGGGGGAGAGACAAAGAAGAAAAGAGGGATAGATTTGGAATGAGAGGGGAGGAGGGGGATAAAAGAAAGGAGTGAGTTTAAGTTTAAAAACTCTAAAAACTCACTTTTTGTGTTTTTAGATAATAGACTATATTTTTGAATTAGTCTTGAGTTCAGTTTTTGAAAATAGTTCTACCAAACAAGTTTTTAAGGCCTAAAACTTGAAAATTGTTTTTGAGTTTAAAAAATTGGATTCAAGTAGAGTACCAAACAGGTCCTTAAATTTCTTGAATTCTTTGTGGATGAAAAATATTTGATTGAGGATTTGTTAATCAATGACATTGTGCCTAACAATCGTTGTTCTGATGGGTGTTTTACTATTTAGTTATTAGATTCTTCGGAACATAGAGCATAGAAAACAAAGATTCGACTTTAGCTCCTGGCAGTGACACCCTTTGATGGACTAAAACAGTGTAGTTTCTGGAGTGAAAAAATGTATAATTACATTTTGAAAATTTTTGAATACTTTGTTTGACGTTTCGTTCTACAGGTTGCTCAATGCTATACCATTTTATGACCGAAGTTGTTTTGGTTTTGGTGATATGTTTCAGGCAACTGCTGTTTACAAGGTTGTGTCTATTGCTTCACAAAGTGGTGTGCCTGTGACTGCTGATGGTGGAATTTCCAATTCTGGACACATTGTCAAGGCTTTGGTCCTTGGGGCTTCTACTGTCATGATGGGAAGGTTCTGAGCTGGAAGCACTGAGGCTCCCGGGGTTTTTGTGTATCAGGTATGTCTGGGACTTACTCATGTTTTTATTGCTGGAACAGGTATACTGCTCATACCATCAGATATTAAATGTACTTGAACATTTCTTCTCGTTTGTATGAGTGTTTACTACATATGTCTTTTCTAGTTCTTTGACAACTTTTTGAGCTGTTTAAGGAGTTTAATAGGCAGATTTATGAATACTGAATTGCAGGTGTAATTGGTAAAGAAACTTACCTAGAAGATATGTGTTTCTAAGTTTGTTATACATCCTGAGTTATTTCTCATCCTTTTTGGACTGCATCAATATCGTTCGACAGATCAGTCATTGATGTGTTATGGTTTGCCATCAAAATTTAATGCTTTTACATCATTAGGAGTACCATTGGTATGTTTGCATGGACTCTCTCTCTGATGGCCTGAACTTAATAAGTTTGAAGCCCACATACATTAAGGGGTTAACCCAAGTGGTGAGAGTAAGTGGCAAAATGGGTTAGGATTAGGCTAAATAAGGGTCCAGTTCCCTGAAATTGTGATTGGTTTTTCATGGATGGATGTCAAAGCTAAACTTATGCGGAACTGTATTGGACATAGGATTTCATTTCTGTGTCTTTCCCTTTTTATTTTTTATTTTTTATGGTAATTAGTTTATTAAGCAATTTGAACAGAGGGTCTTTGCTAATCTAACCTACGACCCAAATGATGTATCTTGCTTTATTTCTGAACTAAAAGCAAAAGTTGTCTATATAAATTGCACTAGATTTTCAGTATAATTGTCTTTTATAAGCAACATGCTGTTTTTTATTTCTTTGTCATTGTTAATTAGATTTCTGCATCAAAGTGATTTCATGTTTTCTATTAGAATGGTCGCCGAGTCAAAAAATATCGAGGCATGGGATCTCTTGAAGCAATGACAAAAGGGAGCGATCAGAGGTACTTGGGCGATACAGCTAAAGCTGAAAATTGCACAGGGGGTAGTTGGGGCGGTTGCAGACAAAGGTTCTGTTTTGAAGTTCATACCATACACAATGCAAGCTGTGAAACAAGGTTTCCAAGATCTTGGTGCTTCTTCATTGCAGTCCTCTCATGACCTCTTAAAATCAAGCGTTTTAAGGCTAGAGGTAAGTAGACAATTTTGCAGACGTCGTTGTGATACTCATAACATCGTTATTAAGGATTTCATTTTAGTTTTATGCTTTAAATGAGAATTGATATTGTAGCCAATGTTTCTTTTGATAACTTACTTCTTACTCTTTCGCAGTCTGTTCCATACCATGTTGTATTCTTGTCAAACAATCTTAGGTTAAACTACCGAAAGGAGTGGGGAAGAAACCTATTAATCTAGAGTATTTCCATTCTGTGTCACTCATATTGAGACACTTGTTTACTTACAGAAAAGAAACCTGTAACCTCTCAGGATTTTCCCTGACCCCGCTTACTTGTCAGATAGTTTTCCATCCCCATATATTACCTCAAGGCACTCCACGATTACCTTGTTATTGCTCAAGGAATGTGAGATGTAATGATGGTCGTATCAAGAACTAGTATGGTTTCTCAATCAGTTGACAATGTATTTTACCATGCAGGTAAGAACAGGAGCAGCACAAGTAGAAGGTGGCGTTCATGGTCTGGTTTCTTACGAGAAGAAATCGTTTTGATGGTTACATCTTTTCAGCTTTTCTCATTCCTGCTGGTGACTGCTGTCTTGGGGAATTGGGAACTCTTCTGTGTTCCATGTTGCATCTGATATCGCCAATTTAGCTCGAGTAACAAGGGCGAGCCTGTCAAACTGCTACAGGGTCTTTCTAAGCAGCGAAAGTTTTGGTCTCAAACGGTTCTCTGGCATTTTGTTGGTTTCCATGGAGCTTCCATCTGCCTGCATTTGTTTCGACTCTGCATTTAAAATGTGACATATGACTATTTAGAATTTATGTAGTTATGTTTGTTACTAGTTTTCATTAGGAATTATTATTAAATAATGCGGTTTCAATCGTTTACCACATAGTAGGTTTTTATTTTTATTTTTTATTTTTAAATATAAGTTTGTAGGCACACGACCAAAAAGAAAAGAGAGAGAGAAGCAGAGACATCCCCTGAATATTTGATGTTGCAACTAGGGGTGGATTAAAATACCAAAAACACCAAACCCATCGAAGCCCAACTGAACCGAATGGACAATACCGAAAATTTTGTATCCGAACCTGAACCGAAATCGAAAATTTCGGTAAGAGATTTGGCATTCAACTTAGATTAGTTCGATAAAATCAAACCGAACCGAAAATATATTTATAGTCATCGAATTTGGTTGAGATTTACCTCAACCGTTTGCTCAAAACCAACCCTTCTCTCTCGACCTCACCTCGCTCAGATCACTCTCTCTCGACTCTTCCTCCCAACTTTGAACCTCCAATCCCCGAGCTCTCCACCTTCCCTAGCTTCGTCGCCCGATTTCCCACTCCGGCCACCCACACCTCATCACAGTGACCTACACGACTACTTCTCTTTCGAACCCGTTCTTAAGCCCAGTGGCAATCTTGTAAATGATGCAAAATTTGGGCAGAAATGAGCCCGGTGGCAAACTCGTTGGGCCGGATCTGGGCTTTGACTCGGGGAGAGAGAGGGAAGGGCGATAGAAGGGTTGAGAGGGAGAAGTTCGCCGGGATTTCGGGGAGAGGATTTTCGGGAGGTACGTGCGGGTGGGCTTCGGGGATGGGAGGCCATGCCGCGCTGTCTGCCGCTACTTTTGATCCACGCAGCCGTTGCTTCAGCCAAAACAGGTCCTCTCTCACACACACAAGCCTAGCCGCTCCACCTCTCCCTCCCACACAAGCAAACTTCATCTGAAAGCCGAAGAATCGAAAGATAAATCCCTTCGAACTCTTCGATTATGAACATCTGAACGCCGAAGAATCCAAAGGTGATCTCTCCATTAATTTCAATCGTCCTTTTTTTCCCCTTATTTCTTCTTCCTCTGCTTCGCTTTTGCTGCTGCTTCTTCTTCCCCCTTTTGGTCCCCCCTCTCTTGCTTTATTTCTTCTGATATTTTCTCTCTCTCTTTGCTCTCTTCAAAATCCCACAACAGTCTTTGGAGTTGGAGGCTTTTGCTCCGTTGGGTTTTTTTTCCAATAACTCAAAGGGCCGAAAGGTATTCCCTTTTCATATTCTTCTCTCCCAAATTCTTTAGGGTTAATTTCAAGTTTCTTATGCTATTTGCAGTGGTGCTTTTTAGGGTTTAACGATTTGATTTCACAGATTCATTACAGACGCAGTAAATAGTTGCATTTTAAATTCGTATTTCATAACGTGGTTGCTTGATTCTATTGTCGATTCGTTACAACAGTAGTGAACTTTTTCTTTCAATAATTTAATCTGATGTAACTCTGTTTTTATTCTCCCATGTCTAGGTTGGTCAAGGACATGGCGAGAAGAGCACTTTGGAAATGGGTACGAAAGGAAATAAACTTGCTGAACTGCATTGGCATCTATTGTTTTGGTTTTTCTTTGACAAGTTAACTTGCTCTCTCTTTGCAGTAAGGTGCACAAATATGGGAAAAGCACGACAGGGGAAAGCTGGGATATTGTTGTGGATGAGGAGACCTATTACGAATAAGAGTCTGGACTTGGTTCTGGTTCTGTGTGCATATAGTATGTTGAAGCAGTCAAAAGGATTTCAGGGGAACCAAATATAAATAATTTAGGTTACATCTTCTGGTATTGCTCTTACTGTAAAAGTAATTTTGATCTTTCACTTTTTGATGAACGGCTGACCCGCATTACGGGTGCGCAGATGTCGTTGGTGACTCTAGCCAATTGCTGTCAATTAAACCTCGAGAAAGGCCACCTGGCGTCTACCCTTTCATTGATTTTGGATCATCATCGCCATCAGTTGATGAACCACCAGATGAATTTTCTCCAATATCATGCGGCTCAAAGAATGAATAATTCTAATCAAATTCCATTGCTCCTAAGCTAAGGTCAGAATTTGTAGCATATAAGGGAAGGTTAGCAGATACTTGCCAGTTATCCAAAGCTGGATATTAAGGTCTTTAAGCTTAATATCTTTTTGTATGTGTAGCATCTGCTTGGAAAAGGTTTCAACTTTAATGTCTGTATGTGTTATTACTCTTCACTGATTGTCAAGAACTAGGATTAAAGAAAAGCATCCTTTAAAGTTTAAACTGGAACGGGGCAGGTTATAAATTACAGGTGAAATGAAACTAGAAATATATAGTCTTATGATTTGTGTCTAAAAACATAATAAAGGATATCACGTCCATCCATGATAATAATAAGATTGTTGTTTATGTGGTTATTAGTTTCAAGTCTCTTTGATTAAACATTTTCTTTCTCACTCAGGGGTTCACCATGAATCACCTCTTTTTGTAAGTGGCATCAAATAATTAATTGCTTTTTTCTTGGTAAGTGCCAAAATGTTTACACTTTCAGCTTAATAGAAAATGATAAATTGAGACAAACTTGGAACCTAATAATCAATATTATCAAACCCATAAACTTATTTTGTGACTACCATGATATTGTTTCAATATTCTACTTTTGCTTGCAATTTTGTTCTCTCTAGGACATTAAAGTGCATTTTTGGTTTTTAAGTTTCATCGCCAAATACCAACTGTTTGATTGTGATCTTTCTGTGAGATTGGATATATGATTTAAAAATTATGTTAATAAATGTTAATTGTGATTCAATTATTTTTTTCAATCATGTAGGGAGACGCAATCTAAGCGACTGTAAAAGATGTCGACTATGCTTTACTTGATCAAAAAATAGAAACTGCATGTGTGTATTATGAGAAGAAACGGAGAGCAATCTGTCTCAGTTTTGGAATGTATTGGAATCTAAGAAGCTAACTCAAGGTGATAACTTTGAATTTTCCTGAAATATCTCTTTTTTTTTTTATTAATTATTTTAGACGTAGGAATTCTCCATGTTTTACCTGGTAGTTGAAAATATAAATTTGGGACTGCTTCCATTTAGTTATTTGGGAGTTTGGATTTATAAATGTAGATTTGTGTTTGTTTGCCCAGCTGCTATTTCAAAGCTGGAGGGGAGGCATTGTGGAAATATAATGCTATGTGGTGCTGGGAAATGCTTAAACTGCTTGCACATTATGCACTCCATACCAGAATGAGGCAAAGGTTCTGAAAGGTGTTGCAGTGCTTTCAGAAGGCTTTCAATGAGGTACTTCCACTTACAAATCTCAAAGAAACTATATTGTTTTTTCAACTTTCGAAGTGTAATAAGGAGGGTAGTGAGATTGACTGCATGATTTGTAATTTGGGTTTAGTGACTTATAAAATTGCAATTTCAAAGATCTTAAATTACAGCTTAGTTATCTATTTTTGAAATTCCTGTGCAGAGTAATTGATAGATGTAATGCTATTTGAAAATTGTTGTCACTGTGATTGTGCAGTGCTTATTGTGTATTTGCTTAGCTTAATTATAAATTACGGGTGGTTGAAAGTTAGAATTTTATTCATGCAGTTTGTGCAAAGAAGAGTATCTCATTGCAAGGAACTCAATCCAACAGAATATTTACTACTTTTAAAAGCATTTTGTGAACTCCAAGCTCAAGTCGATTCTTAATTTTCATCTACTTTTTATTTCTTTATTGTCTTGGTGATTTACATGGTTTGTAACCATTAAATCACCCAACTTTATATTTACAATTGTGTTTTTGATTGTTGATATCAATTAAAATACTATTATTTAGGTTATTAGATTTTATGCTATATGTTAACATATTCATTTTAATAATTACCACTTGCTTTGATGCATTGAAAATGCTAATTCTGTGACAAGAAAATAATTTTATTTTATGTTTAATAAAACTCATAATTACAGAAACTGTTAGAAAAGAATGTTACATAATTATTCAGGCAATTTGTAATTCCGCAGCAACGTGTGGGCATTACTAGCTAGTAATAACAAGAAATAACCACAAATTCATTAACACGTGATTTCGACTGTTTTGTTTTCACGAAATTGTGGTGCAAGTGCAAGTCGTTTGGACATAAATTTGAGTGGGAGGATTATGGATAAAACCCAAGTTTTTGGTCCAAATTATCTCCAAAGAATGTATTTAGCAAGCCCAGTTTCTACGGTTGATATGCCTTTAGACATGGCATTATGTATAAAATAAGTAGTTATAACCTTTAGACGTAGCATTATATATAAAATAAGTAGTTATATGGGAACGAAGGAGCCAAACTTGTATATCGATCTGATACAATATGGTTCACAAGACCAGCGTTGTTTACATGATTCCCATGTTTATATTGCTATTGTTCTCATCCTCATCCGTAGTAGCCTTTGCCAATGTTTCTGAAAATCCAAAACACAGTATGTATTTTCGGTAGCTAATGTATACATTAAATCTCTCTCTCTCGCACACATATGTATACATTAAATCATTGTTTAACATATATATGTTCGATAACTAATGATGAAGTTCCCTTATCTTGTCATTGCACATGATGTAGAGAAGATCAGTAGGTCGCGTCTGCAAATGGAGATTATTCAGGCAAAGAAAATACGCGTCCCAGTACCATTTCACCATCATCTTGATATGTCGGGGGGGGGGGGGGGGGGGGGGGGGGGGGGGGGGGGGGGGGGGGGGTGGGTAATTTGGTTAATTTTTATGTTAGGATAATTTTATAATATAACTAATGTATACATTAAATCTCTCTCTCACATATGTATACACTACATCATTGTTTAACATATATATGTCCGGTAACTAATGATGAAGTTCCTGATCTTATCATTGCAGGGGGATGTGGGAAGAAGATGATCAGTAGGTCGCGTCTGCAAATGGAGATTTTCAGGCATAAGTCGTCTGGAAACGGATTAAATCATGAACCCAATAACTAAGTAGTAATTTTGTTATTTTTATGTTAGGATAATTTATAATATACCTTTTGTAATTTTGGAAGTGCTGGCAAGATGTAATCCTTTGGATTAAAGTTGTCTGTGTTGTAGGCATAATTTACTGAAACAATTATAGAGGCCAAAAGAGAGAGAGGGTGCGGCAAGATTGAGAGAGAAGAGAGAGATGTGTAATTGTGGGTGTGTGTTATCTCACCCCATTGTGCCTTTATTTATAGTAGTAGAAAGGGTAAATACCTTTCCCTGTAGGATTACAACATTTAATAGGTAATCTACTCCTAATAGGAATATAAGATACTTTCCCATATTCTCTAGGATTTACACAATCACATTCCTATTCCAATAGGACTGCAACACTCCCCCTTGAGTGTGTAAATACTCAAGTGAATGGCGCATCAGGTCTTCAGCGATTAAGCAGGTACAATTGATGAAGTCATCGGCACAACGGGTGATCGCGAGTCTCAAATTTACTTTGAAGTATGCATGTGTAAAAACTCACAAAAACCTCGCTATGGTAAAACCCAAGGAATGGGGAAAACCCATAGACTAAGGGAAAAGTAAGAAAATATGCATAATGTCTTAAACAAACGTCAAACTGGACGAGTGTACTGAACTCAACGGAGTATGATCATCCCAGGATGGGTGTCTCATTAAAACCTCGTTAGGTAGCAAAAACCCAGTGGGAAAAATGCTCCTAATCGTAGGAAAAAGAGTACATTAAGATCATGTGAGTATGCTTCTGGATACTCCCCCTGAGTTAGACATAACTTCTAAATAAGAGAACTACAAGCGATTCAATTCAGATAATTTGCGCATACCGATTCCTTGGACAAACTTCTGGAAGGTTGACTTCGGCAGTGACGTCGTGTAGAGGTCGGCAAGGTTGTCTGGGATCGGCTTGCATGACTTCAAATCTCCTGATGCTTTGCTGATGTAGATGTAGACGCAATATGTCTTGGCGTTGGCTTCGTTGATGTATCATGGCTTGGTCGGGTTGATACATATGGCATAGTCTTCATGGATCGTCGTTGGGACTCAACGATGGATGAAAACACAGCAAGTACTTCGAATATGCTCAACAAGAACTCCTAACCATGTCTCACGTGTGGCGTAGTGAAGTGAGGTGAGTCTTGGAACGATTCGAAGATTTCGCAACTAAGGTCATATCGTGGACCTCCAAGATATTGCGATATCCCTAATGGTAAAGACATAACCATTCGGGGATTTTGCCTTGTGCGGGTTTGATAAGTAACCAGCGTCAGCATAACAACAAGGCAAGCATCATTTCGAGGATCAGGGGGGTTGGATCCGCTCGAGATGCGTTGGGATTTGCTTTGCCCAAATTCGTAGTACCTTCAGGGAACGTCTTTAATACCAATTCAGTGGTTGCGTGTAGGCGCGGTGCTGCATCTTTACCAAGATCAACAGCGAAGGAGATGTCCTGTCTAAATACAATGAGCTAAGTACAACGAAGCGCAAAGTTGAACTTAGATATGGAATTTCGGATTCCACAGCCTGTTCTAGAGTCTCATTTGTATATAACGTATGGACGATCAAAGGTATACTCAAAGGTGACACATTCAGAGCGTAGTTCGACTGGTAGACCAAAATACCGTCAGACCAATGCTTGAACTTCAGGTCAAGGCATAAACGAGTTTTCCTAAGATCCTTCATCTCAAATTCCATCTTCAGGTGCGAGGCAGTTTTCTCATGCTCTTCCAGAGTCTTAGTGAGATTCGTGTTAACGACATAAACTGTAACTCTAGCAATTTGGAATAAGACTTCATAGTTTAACACGCAAAGGCATTCATTCATATCCCTGACTGATCAAATTATCACGTAGACGGGTATACCACATCCGTCGGACTTTTCAATCCATAAGTGAACGCCTCAAAATGAGTTAAGAGGGTGTTCCGTGGTTCTGGAACTATTTGAGTCAGTCCATGTAATTCTTCGGGAACTTACATGTTAATCTCCTCTCCGTATCTTTATCCCCATGGAGAAACACTAACCACATTTCATAATGCTGCTATCAATCACAGGACGTTTTGAGAGAAACCTTGCGCCGTAAGGCGTGCATCATATCGCACTATTTCATTCATCTCATAACGCTTCCTTTCCCACTTGTAACACAATAGGGTTACCTTGGGCAGTGTAGGAACTACGGGTCCAATACACACTTTGGTAAGGAATTTGACCTAGATTGTAGTTTCAGTTGTCCAATCAGTTCTACGTTGTCATTTAATCAACGGAACACGGTTCGATATCGTCGCTTTTCATTTATGTCGGTAGCTACCATATAAGTGAAAACATCATCGATGATAATCTCATTTCAATTTCGTTTAGCTCACCCAAACTAGTATACTGGACCAAGAACTTCATGTCTTGGGAGTAATCCGGATTAATCTCATGAGATGGAAATGATTTGAGACAGCGATCGAGTTCAGATTCAATGTTGTGCCTTGTCTTCCTCTTCCAGGGAAGTGAATCCTACGAACCGAATGATCTGTCGTGCTCCAGGCCAAGACAGATTGATTGGCTATCCGCCGGTGTACCGGACCGTCCAACAGGGGCGTCCAAACCGTCCAACAGGGGCGGCACACCCTCCAGGGATGTTGACTCGACGTTCGTTAAGTACGTCTATCCTTGCAGGCATGTTTGCAGCTGGTATATGATCTCGTCACTTTAGCTAGATCAGAGGAATGCGTCTGGAGCAACATTCTGAAATCTAGAATTCATCGCACTTGCTTATCACACTTGTGCGGTATGGGGATCGAGATGAGACATAGTGGGCAACGTCCACGTAAATTCGCGTCGTTCTACAGGAACGTTGACGTTCTTATCTCCCCCTAACGGCGGGAAGACTGTCTCATTAAAGTGACAACCCGCAAATGAGCGGTAAAGAGATCGCGTGCAAGGGCTCGAAGAGAGCTAGTGTGAAGGAGAATCATGATCGACAAAAGATACACATCCTTCTTTGAGGACCCATGGTGGTACGTTGCGGCGGCGCAACTTGGCACATGGAATGCACACCCAAATGCGTAAATACGAAAAGCGTCAGGTTCGTACCCAGTAACCAACTGTAACGTCATATAGGTTGGGTGGCAATAGGCCTCAAGGCGGACCAATCATCACTGCGTACAAGGATTGCATAGCCCTAGGCAGAAACCGAAAACTTGGTACGTTTACCAAAATTCGGGCGATCATTTAAATTGCGCTTTATGATCACTTAGGCGAGGCTATTTGGGGTGAACATGGGAATTCGATGTTCAATTATAAACCCAAAACGACATGCAATACTTTATCGAAAACTGTCGATGTAAACTCTCTGACATTATCCAGTCTCCCGGACCTTAGGGGATAAGTAGGGTGGTGAACCCTTAATCGGCCAGAGGGTTTAGCAGTAATGTGTGTGGACAAACATGTGACCAGTTTGTCGATTCATCAACCAAAACCATAAGTCTTTGTATGGTCCGCATTTTGGTTGGATTAGTCCACGTATATTCCCTTGAATCCACTATGAAAAGAGAGTCGTTTCGTATCTTTGCAAGGGATGATTTATAAAATAGAATTTCCCTAATGAGCATGCTTGGCAAAGTGTGCTTGTAGGCACAATATCCTTACTTCGGGTAAGGAGATGCATCAGAGCATCGTTGGTCGACCTAAGTGTCCCAAAAGGTCGTGCCAAAGCTCAATCACCTAGCCTAGGCCGGCCACATATGGCGTGTGCCCCAGTTGGGGGACAACCCATTGGCCCCAAATCAAAGCTTCAAGCTCATTTTTGGTGGTGGTGCAAAGATATTTCACTCTATTTTCTTCAGTGGTTTCAATTATGATCATTGTCAACTCGAATATCCTTAAAAACTCAACGTCAGGGAGAATTTAAGGTCCCTTAAATGGTGATTCAGTACCATTCATACAACGAGGAGCGTGCCATTGCTCTTAATCAGGTTGGATAGACCTGAAGTCGTTGTTAGAGATGTGATTTAGGTGTAAAGTTAGTGTGCGTAGTACGCATTCATCCAGACAACTAACTTTCCCACATTCCAACCTAATCACGTGTTTAATTGAATCGGTCACATGTACTAAGAAACATGATTCAATTAACTCATATTCGAGGACAATATCAATAAGATTATCCATAAGTAAAACATACACCAAACTTGAATCCAAGAACATGGAAAAATGTTCACAAAGTAAGCAAAGCCACTAGGTGGATTCGGCCGAAAAAGGCCATCCATGTCAAAATTTTGCACTTCCAACGATGTTTGGTGGAGCAAAATTAGTCTCACATATTGACTACTAGAATGGTACTCCTTAACAATATTGGTAGGGGCACGAACAGGTGCATAACCAATAATCTATTCCATCGGGACGGAAATAGATTCTGCAGGGTTAAGGTTGGGAATACTATCCCTTATTCTTAAAGTTTTAGGTCTTAGGTACCAAGGATCATGCTTCGGGCATGATGCCACACCTTGGCAGGCCCTGATTCTACCATATGTTTGTAAAAACAAACTCAAAATTGGATTATGAGATGGACAGACCCAAACTTGGGTTCAGTAGGCTTTGACCGAACAGGGTCGAGCCATATGGTAGACTCCAGCCGAACTGGGTCCATACCTTTCTCTCGTTTGTGGTAGTAATCAGATCCGAGAATTTGGTAAACTTCCGCTTTCTATAGAAACATGGAAGGACGAGAAAAGTATTCTCCAATCAAAATTCAATCGAATTTATAAACTTCAGAATTGTACTCATTCATGGACGTAATCATGGTGTGCTTCAGGCAATGTCTTTCATGATTAGATAGTCCGTAGGAGCGAGCCAAAGAGCCATGGAATCCTCGATCGGGAGGTCTTTCCATTTGTAATGCTTCGGGCATAAGTCTTCGAATGAAGATCATGGCGGAGGCTTATTCAGCTCTTCCATGCCATTGTTGGCTTCAATGGTTTCTCAACTACTTAATAGTCAATGGGAGATTCATGTCTTGTACCCCACATTAAGTGGTTTCTATGGGAAACATCCAAATCAGGAAAATCGAACTTGTGACGGTTCAACAATCCACTGAATTGGAGGGAACAAGATTGTGATTGGTGCTATGGGAATGAAAACATCCATATGCATCAACATTCGATGTCTTAAGACATGGTTTTCATGAAAATCGTCGGGTTTTCATGGGTGTATTGTTTTATGAAAACTTCGGGTTTCAAAGGCACTAAATTCGAAACTACAGGTTCGATTTAGTTTATGAACATGTAGTTCATAAAAGAGAGGTTCCTGCAAGAAACACATAATGCAATATACTAACTTAGTGTAGTGGATTTGAGTTGTCTTCGGGAACTCAAGTGTGAGAGCTTCGTTACTACGAAAGTATGTGACGGTTCAAAGTATAAAGAGAAATTATTGAATCGTTAATGTCCAAAAGTGATCTTCAGGTCAAGAATTTTGGATTCATTATCAGATTAATGGACTGCAGGTCACTTTTAATTAATTCAATAAATCAGGCCATACAGGGTCGATTGTAGAAGCAAAATAATATTAGTATAATATTATTGGATCGAAATCAAAGCTCCAAAAATAATTTGGGCTTGTGCCGTGGGGTGTGGGAAGGCACGGGGTGCCTTAAGAGGTCACGGCAGGGCCTGGGGAAAGGCCTGGGAGCATGGCTGCAGGCCACGGGGGAAAGAGGGCTTCCAGCCGAAGCTGGGTGCAAAAGGCCCAGTCCGAGGGCTGGCATGATGCAGGTTGCGCGGGAGGCCCAGCGAAGCTGGCCATGCGTGCGTGTGTGCATGCTTGTGCCTCGCGTGAAGGAGCCCAGCCAAAGAAAAGCTGGCGTTTGTGCGAGCAATGCCCAGCCGAAGGCTGGCAGATGGATGCGGGCCAGTGTGGCCGAGGGCTGCAGGCCCAGTGACGGAAGCAAAGCATGCCGAGGCCTGCTGTTGCTTGCGCGGCGCAGGAAGGGTGCAGTGCACCCATTCCGATTTTCCCCTTCTTTTTTTTTTCAATTCCCTTAGGGTTTTAGGAAAAACCCTAACTTGCTTCTAATTTATTTTTATACTTTTACTCACAAATTCCACATAGCAATTATTGCGTGATGCATGAAACAAATATATATATGAACATAGAGAATATATATATCGGAAGGAAAATGTAAACATAGGGGGTTCATGCATCATGGGGAATGTTTTCATGCTTCATGGGTCGTTTCAAATATCTTACTTTATTTTAAGCGTACCTGAGTAGCAGAAAACAACAAAAGCCTTTGAATTTGTAGAAGTTCCTTCGCAGAAAGCCGGAATAGCATCTCCAATGCATTGTATCACGTTCAACATAGAAAAATTAAATTGAATCAATATCATGTAGATCAATTTAATAAAATAATAAATTAATCATGAAAAGAATGATTAAAACGTAATACTCCCCTGATTGAAGAATAAACTCTCTTTAGCGCAGCGTCAAGAGCGTGCTGATAACGTGTTGTAGGCATAATTTACTGAAACAATTATAGAGGCCAAAAGAGAGAGAGGGTGCGGCAAGATTGAGAGAGAAGAGAGAGATGTGTAATTGTGGGTGTGTGTTATCTCACCCCATTGTGCCTTTATTTATAGTAGTAGAAAGGGTAAATACCTTTCCCTTTAGGATTACAACATTTAATAGGTAATCTACTCCTAATAGGAATATAAGATACTTTCCCATATTCTCTAGGATTTACACAATCACATTCCTATTCCAATAGGACTGCAACAGTCTGCAATTTGTAATCTTCTTTATTTTGTGTCTATGAATAAGAATCATAGTTTATAATTAATATTTATTATTTCTCATCATTTTATTAGTTTACATGGTATTAGAACGGGGGTCGACTCATGGAATTCAATTTGCTCTTGTTTGATATCAATTCGTTTATCTCTTTTAATTTTTAGCACTCCAATTACTGATAAAGAGGATTGTGAAGAATCAATTGATTTACTAATACAAGAAATTATAAGACGTGGATTGCTCTAGTGGTTAAGGTCTTCATGCTCAACCCGTTGCATTCTATGTTCAAACGCTCTTATCTCCCCTTACAATAGATTCGTGTTGAATATTGTTTCTGTTGAGATAAAATAAAACCAAATGAGCTTATGAAAATGTAGATGGATCGAGGAACCAAAACCCAACAAATAAACATAACAATTAAAAACGGTCATACCCGCTGGCGTTTCAATTTTGCGATATATCAACAATTAAATATATTAAATAAGAAGATGAGAACACACGATTTTTCTTTTACATGGTAAAACCTATACATTCGGACAATTTCATGGGCACACTGCCGGTTAAAGAATTCACTAATGTAAACAAACAAGTACAAAACTCATACAACACACAACCTTTTTTTGTATTTGTTATTTATTATTTATTTAGTTTTATTTAAACAAATGATAGTGTTAGTGGGTTCAATTGTTATTTGTTAAGGTGGAGGAAAATCGAAGGAGATCGAATTCGCAACAGTGCATATGCATGATTGCTTCCAACTACTACGGTAAAGCACTATATGCTGGACAAAACTTACTAGACACCGACTAGAAGATTGTCTTGCCATCTTGACTTCGTATTTGCATCTCTTCGTCTCCTATTGATTGCACACCTCTAGTCGCGAAGCTGTTTGAACGTAGCTTGATCACGTATAATGAAATGACAGCCTTCATTCCCTCTTCATGAATTCGTTCATTTCATCTACATAAATTCCACTAAATTTTAGAAAAACTGGTTCATTCCCTCTTCATGAATTCCACCAAATTTTAGAAAAACTAGTTGTCTATGATTACGTTTTTCTTATGACCACTTAAAAATGTTTCCACAAATTCAACCAAATGTTTTAATATTTCGATTGGAAAAATAAGTTATGAAGTTATGATTGTTCGAAATTTTCAAGACATTCTTCTTCGTTAATCTTTTTTTCCTTATGACCACTTAAAAATGTTTCCACAAAACGTTCATTTCATTGGGCAGTTTATAGTTTTCAAAAAAGGCAAATGCAGTGCATAGTTTTTGAATTCCACATGATGATTAGGAAAAAAAGAAGAAGAAAAGATACAACATATTTCTCTTTCTAGTCACACAAGAACGAATATTCTTTCAAGTTCTTTCCAAAATGATTTTTCCTTTAAACCTTAATTTAATTATTTGAGAAAAACAATAAATGTCATTATAAGAATCCTAACTTATATGGGAAACTTTTAAGGAATTTTGACTTCTAATTCGTTGATGACTATTTTGATATTTGGGAAACCATTTCCCTTTTAAATCAATCAAGACTCTAATTGTTTTAGATTGATTATTCAGTCAATATTTATACAAAAAGTGGTCACCATTTCTAAAGTATGAGACTATTTCAAAAGCAGTGCAACTATTTTTAAAAAGAGTGGTCACTATTTCTAAAAAGTGACATTAATTCTAGAAACAGTGATACTATTTTGAAAAACAATGAAACTATTTCTAAAAACAGTGGTTATCATTTATAGACACTGACATTACTTCTAGTTACGGTGACACTATTTCTAGAAACAGACTAAAAACAGATCTCCATTTCTAGACAATGCCACTATTTCTAGACCTAGACTTAAAAATTTGGGACTAAGACGAATTTAAAGACCAACTATTAAAGACACATATCATATAAAATTTAGAAAATTAGCAAACTGAAAAAACTTGCACTTTTACCTTAGAAATATGAATTATGTTATTTGGACAAATATAAATTGTTGACACATTTTTTATTGTAAGTGAGTCCCACATACAATGGTTGGCTAATTTTATTGGAAAGTGGTAATTTTGTTTGTCCAAAAAACAAACTATTGTGAAAAGAAAACATTTGCAACATGAGTGGGCTATATGTGACAACGATAAGGAGTAGTCGTTGTCCATTGTTTCGGACCGTCTCACTCTCAATATTAGTAACTAAATTGCATAGAGCTAAAAGTTGGAACTACTTGTCCACAACAGTTCCTCAAGAATAACAGGTTGTCCACGAATTTATCGCACCAAATTTTAGATTCGGTTTGGCTGAGGTTTGATCATAGAGGACATGCCATATCTCAAAAGAAGCCTATTAGGCTTAGGTCAGTGTAAGCTTTGGAGATGCCATATTTTATAATTATTAATGGTAAATTCATAGCGGACATGCCACATTTTATAATTATTAATGGTGGAATTCATGAAGAGAGAATGAAACTTGACATTCAAGTAATTTTTGTACACATAAAATGGTTTATCTTAAAAATTCACTTTTCATGAATTCCACCAAATTTTAGTAATCTTATAATTATTAATGTGCACATAAATTACTGAAATGACAGCCTTCATTCCCTCTTCATGAATTCCACCAAATTTTAGAAGTTGTCTATGATTACGTTTTTCTTTTGACCACTTAAAAATGTTTCAACAAATTCAACCAAATGTTTTAATATTTCGATGGGGAAAATAAGTTATGATTTTTCCTTATGACCACTTAAAAATGTTTCCACAAATTCAACCAAATGTTTTAATATTTCGATGGGGAAAATAAGTTATGATTGATCCAAATTTTCAAAAGACATTCTTCTTCGTTAATTTTTTTTTCCTTATGACCACTTAAAAATGTTTCCACAAAACGTTCATTTCATTGGGCAGTTTATAGTTTTCAAAGAAGGCAAATGCAGTGCTGCATAGTCTTTTTCGAATTCCACATGATGATTAGGAAGAAAAAGAAAAGATACAACATATTTCTTTTTCTAGTCACCCAAGAACGAATATTCTTTCAAGTTCTTTCCAAAATGATTTTTCCTTTAAACCTTAATTTAATTATTTGAGAAAAACAATAAATGCCAATATTAGAATCCTAACTTATTTGGGAAACTTTTAAGGAATTTTGAATTCTAATTCGTTGATGACTATTTTGGTATTTGGGAAACCATTTCATTTTTAAATCAATCTATACTCTAATTGTTTTAGATTGATTATTTGGTCATTATTTAAACCAAAATCGGTCACCATTTTCAAAGCATGACACTATTTCGAAAACAGTGTAACTATTTTTAGAACAGTGGTCACTATTTCTCAAAAGTGACATTAATTCTAGAAACAATGATACTATTTCGAAAAACGGTGAAACTATTTCTAAAAACAATGGTTGTCATTTATAGACAATGACATTATCTCTACTTATGGTGACACTATTTCTAGAAACAGTCTAAACACAGATCACTATTTCTAGACAATGCCACTATTTCTAGACCTAGACTTAAAATTTGGAACTAATACGATTTTAAAGACTAACTATTAAAGACACGTATCATATAAAATCTGAAAATTAGCCCAACTAAAAAAAAACCTGCACTTTTAGCTTAGAAATATGAATTATGTTATTTGGACAAATATAACTTGTTGAGATGTTTTTATTGTAAGTGAGTCCCACATACAAAGGTTGGCTAATTTTATTGGAAAGTGGTATTTTTGTTTGTCCAAAAAGCAAACTATTGTGAAAAGAAAACATTTGCAACATGATGGACTATATGTGATAACAATAAGGAATTGTCGAGGTCTATTGTTTCGGACCGTCTCACCCTCAAAATTAGTAACTGAATTGCAGAGAGTTAAGAGTTGGAACTACTAGTCCACAACAGTTCCTCAAAATAGGTTGTCGACGAATTTATTGCACCAAAATCTGGATTCGATTTGGCTATGGTTTGATCTTAAGTGGACATGCCATATCTCAAAAGGAGCCTATTAGGCTTAGGTCAGTGTATGCTTTGGAGATGCCACATTTTATAATTATTAATGATGAAATTCATAGTGCATATGCTACATTTTATAATTATTAATGGTGGAATTCATGAAGAGAGAATGAAGGCTGACATTCAAGTAATTTTTGTACACATGAAATGGTTTTTCTTAAAAATTCATTCTTCATGAATTCCACCAAATTTCGGTAATTTTATCATTATTAATGTGTACAGAAATTACTGAAATGACAGCCTTCATGTCACATCCCGGCCCGGGCTCCCACCACATCCCGGACTCGACTCCATCGTAGCACGATATTGTCCGCTTTAAGCCCCGACCACACCCTCACGACTTTGTTTCTGGGAACTCAGGTGAGCAGAACTTCCCAGTGGGTCACCCATCCTGGGAATGCTTTGGCCCATTCTCGCTTAACTTCGGAATTCCGATGGAATCCGAAGTCAGTGAGTTCCCAAAAGGCCTCGTGCTAGGTAGAGATAGAAATATACATATAAGACAGAGGATCTACTCCTCTGGACAATGTGAGATCTTACACTTCATTCCCTCTTCATGAATTCCACCAAATTTTAGAAAAACTCGTTCATTCCCTCTTCATGAATTCCCCCAAATTTTAGAAAAACAAGTTGTCTATGATTACGTTTTTCTTTTGACCACTTAAAAATGTTTCCACAAATTCAACCAAATGTTTTAATATTTCGATTGGGAAAACAAGTTATGATTTTTCCAAATTTTCAAAAGACATTCTTATTCGTTAATTTTTTTTTTTCCTTATGACCACTTAAAATTGTTTCCACAAAACGTTCATTTCATTGGGCAGTTTATAGTTTTCAAAGAAGGCAAACGCAGTGCATATCTTTTTCGAATTCCACATGATGATTAGGAAGAAAAAGAAAAGATACAACATATTTCTTTTTATAGTCACCCAAGAACGAATATTCTTTCAAGTTCTTTCCAAAATGATTTTTCCA
This sequence comes from Cotoneaster glaucophyllus, assembly GCA_036320875.1. Lineage (NCBI taxonomy): Eukaryota > Viridiplantae > Streptophyta > Magnoliopsida > Rosales > Rosaceae > Cotoneaster > Cotoneaster glaucophyllus. Next base: position 9,051,550 of record CM070059.1, on the reverse strand, counting down.
TTAAACCTTAATTTAATTATTTGAGAAAAACAATAAATGCCAATATTATATTAGAATCCTAACTTATTTGGGAAACTTTAAGGAATTTTGAATTCTAATTCGTTGATGACTATTTTGGTATTTGGGAAACCATTTCACTTTTAAATCAATCTATACTCTAATTGTTCTAGATTGATTATTCAGTCATTATTTAAACCAAAATCGGTCACCAGTGTAATTATTTTTAAAAACAGTGGTCACTATTTCTCAAAAGTGACATTAATTCTAGAAACAGTGATATTATTTCGAAAACCGGTGAACCTATTTCTAAAAACAGTGGTTATCATTTATAGACAATGACATTATTTCTAGTTACGGTGACACTATTTCTAGAAACAGTCTAAAAACATCTCACCGTTTCTAGACAATGTAACTATTTCTGGACCTAGACTTAAAATTTGAGACTAATACGAATTTAAAGACTAACTATTAAAGACACATATCATATAAAATATAGAAAATTAGCCAACTAAAAAAACTTGCACTTTTAGCTTAGAAAAAAACTTGCACTATTTCTAGAAACAGTCTAAAAACATCTCACCGTTTCTAGACAATGCAACTATTTCTAGACCTAGACTTAAAATTTGAGACTAATACGAATTTAAAAGACTAACTATTAAAGACACGTATCATATAAAATCTAGAAAATTAGCCAACTAAAAAAACTTGCACTTTTAGCATAGAAATATGAATTATTTTACTTGGACAAATAGAACTTGTTGACACAATTTTTATTGTAAGTGAGTCCCATATACAATGGTTGGCTAATTTTTATTGGAGAGTGGTATTTTTGCTTCTCCCAAAATCAAACTATTGTGAAAAGAAAACAGTTGCAGCATGAGTGGGCTATATGTGACAACGATAAGGAATAGTCGTTGTACATCGTTTTGGACCTTTTCACCCTCAAAATTAGTAACTGAATTGCTGAGAGCTAAAAATCGGAAGTACTAGTCTACAACAGTTCCTCAAGAAAAACTGGTTGTTGACGAATTTACTGCACCAAATTCTAGATTTGGTTTGGCTAAGGTTTGATGATAGTGGACATGTCATATCTCAAAGGAGCCTATTAGGCTTAGGTCAGTGTAATGCTTTGGAAATGCCACATTTTATAATTATTAATGGTGAAATTTATAGTGGACATGCTGTTATAAATAGGCAAAAGTTAGAGAGATAACATTTGCTAAGGACAAAAGCGAAGCAGGTGCAAAATATCACACTATAACTATAACACAAAAGTATTGCAGAGGAGGTGAGAGATACTGATATTATTTCTCTTTCTTTCTTTCGCAGTGTACATTTAGGTAGCATACAGAGTGCTCTATTTATAGAGCAATTCCCGTAACTACAACCATCAAAATACAATGATGATACGTTTGAAAGTATAAGACACTATTCATAAGTCTTTATTCCTTTGAGTGGGTATTCATTATTCATCCACTAATTCTATAACACTCCCCCTTGGATGCCCACATATTAACATCAGTTGCCTTGTTAAAACCTTGCTCGGAAAAACCCAATGGGAAAAAAACCAAAGCGAAGGAAAAAGAGTACAACTTTACCTGGATTGTTGATATAGTGTTAAATATGCTTATGTTGCCTCGTTAAAACCTTGATAGGAAAAACCCAGTGGGAAAAATCCTAGTTGAAGGAAAAAGAATACAACAAGCATGTATCATAGATGCTCCTCCTGATATGTATCTCCCCCTGATTCCGCATTCTTCAAATTTAGCTGATTGGTAAGTCGACGTAATCCGATATTCTGCACTAGCTTCTGAAATGTGCACTTTGGTAAAGAGTTGGTGAACACATCTGCCAGATTTTCATTGGAACGGATTTGTCTGACTTTAATAACTTTAGCCTTCTGAAGCTCATGTGCACTGAAAAACTTTGGAGATATGTGTTTAGTCTTATCGCCCTTAATGAATCCTTCCTTCATTTGGGCAACACAGACTGCATTATCTTCATGGATGACAGTTGGATTGTCTGTCTTTGAAGGTGAACCACATGAATTCCGGATATGATGGATCATTGATCTTAACCAAGAACATTCACGACTTGCTTCATGTAAAGCAAGTATTTCCGAGTGATTGGAAGATGAATCAACCAATGTTTGCTTTGTTGAGCGCCATGAGATTGCTGTATCTCTATTAGTGAACACATATCCAGTTTGTGAGAGGGTTTTATGCGGATCAGAGAGGAAACCAGCATCTGCATATCCAGTAAGGATTTGGTCATTTGTGGATTTCTCTTAGTAGAAGAGACCCATGTCTGTTGTCCCACGAAGGTATTGCAAAACATCTTTGACTCATTTCCAATGACGAATTGTTGGAGTAGAGCTATACCTTGCTAACAAATTAACTGAAAAAGCTATATCTGGTCTAGTACATTGTGCTAAATACAATACAGCACCTATTGCACTCAGATATGGTACTTCTGGACCAAGGACCATTTCATCATCTTCTTTTGGACGAAATGGATCTTTCTTAATGTCCAAAGAATGAACGACCATTGGCGTGCTAAGTGAATAAGCCTTGGCCATGCCAAATTGCTTCAGGAATTTTTCAATATAAGATGATTGGTGGACCAAAATTCCACTAGCACAATGCTCGATCTGCAAGCCGAGACAATATTTTGTTTTCCTAAGGTCTTTCATTTCAAATTCACTTTTTAGACATTCAGCAGTTTTATTGAGTTATTCAGGAGTTCTAACTAGGTTCATATCATCGACATATGTTGCCACTATAGCAAATCCAGAATTAGATTTCTTAATGAACACACAAGGGCAAATGACATTGTTGATATATCATTCTTTGATCAAATACTCACTGAGATGCTTATACCACATTCATCCAGATTGTTTCAGCCCATACAATGATCGCCTTAATGTGATTGAGAGCATACCTCGTGGTTTGTTAGTTGCTTCAGGCAACTTAAGTCCTTATAGGACCTTCATGTATATATCAGTATCTAATTCTCCATATAGATACGCGGTGATGACATCCATAAGTCGCATGTCAAGTTTTTCTGAAACCACTAAACTTATTAAGTAACGAAATGTAATTGCGTCCATTACAGGAGAGTATGTCTCCTCATAATCAATTCCAGGTATTTGTGAAAAGCCTTGTGTAACTAGTCGTGCTTTATATCTTGCAATCTCATTTTTCTCATTGCGCTTTCTTGTGAATACCCATTTGTAACCCACGGGATTTACATCAGGCGAAGTTTGGACTGCTGGTCCAAAAACACTTCGCCTTTCCAAGGAATTTAATTCTGCCTGGATTGCATCTTTCCACTTAGGCTAATCTTGTCTCTGTTTGCATTCATCAACAGAGCAGGGCTCAATATCATCACTTAATATGATTTCAGTGGCTACAGCGAATGCGAACATATCGTCGATGATTACCTCATTGTGATCCCACAATTCATTGGTATATGCATAATTTATGGAGATTTCTTTACTTTAATGTACTTCTGTCTCTTCAGGGACATGTGTCTCATCAAGGACATTTTCTTTTTCTTGAAGTACATAATCATGAATTGTGGATTTGTCATTCATTCTTTCTTCTTGAATGATTTCATTTAGATTTAGCTGTGCCCTCGTTTTTCTCTTTCGAGAGGCTGAATCCTTTGAACTTGGGGGTCTACCACACTTCAGGCGTGCACCAGATGATTCATTCGATGCCACTTGATTTTGTCCAACAGGGACATCAATTCTTGCAGGTGCATTTGCAGCTGGTATATGTGATTTTGTCACTTTCATAGCATCATTAAATGCATCTGGCATTTGATTGGCAATACTTTGAAGATGAACGATCCTTTTCACTTCATTTTCACATTGAGTGATACATGGATCAAAATGAGACAAGGTGGGTGCAACCCATGTTAGCTCTTGCCATTCTTCTGGAACAGTCTTTTCTCCCCTAATGATGGGAAGACTGTCTCATTAAAGTGACAATCAGCAAAACGAGTTGTAAATGTATCACCTATCAAGGGTTCCAAATATCTAATGATAGATGGTGAATCAAAACCCACATAAATTCCCAATCTACGCTGAGGTCCCATTTTAGTGCGTTGCGGCGGTGCAATAGGCACATAAACAGCGCAACCAAAAACTCGTAAATGTGAAATGTTTGGCTGATGCCCAAACACGAGTTATACTGAGGAGTATTGGTGGTTGGCTATCGGTCTCAATCGAACCAATGATGCAGCATGTAAGATAGCATGTCCCCATGCAGAAACTGGCAATTTTGTTTTCATTAGCAGAGTGTGAGCTATTAACTGAAGCCGTTTGATCAATGCTTCTGCTAAACCATTTTGAGTATGGACATGAAGAACAGGGTGTTCAACATCAATGCCTAGTGCCATGCAGTAATCATCAAAGGTTTGGGACGTAAATTCACCAGCGTTATCAAGTCAGATTGACTTAATACGGTAATCTGGGAACTGTGTTCGCAACTTAATTATCTGAGCAAGAAGTCTTGCAAAAGCTACATTTCGAGTAGACAAGAGACAAACATGTGACCATCAGGTAGATGCATCAACCAAAACCATAAAATATTGAAATGGTCCACCAGATGGTTGAATAGGCCCACAAATATCCCCTTGAATTCTTTGCAAAAATGATTGGGATTCAGCATCAACCTTTAGTTGTGATGGTCTAATTACCAACTTCCCTTGAGAACAAGCCTTGCAAGGGTTATCATTTGAGATAGTAATGTGTCTGCTCAATAATGGATGTCCATTAAAGTTGGTAATGATCTTACGCATCATGGTTGATCGTGGATGGCCCAGACGGTCATGCCAAAGCATGTAAACCTTTGAATCAACGAACTTCTGGGTCATGACAGTATATGATTCAACTGTCTTTATGTATGTATAATATAATCCACTCGACAAACCACGCAACTTCTCCAATATACACTTCTGGGTATCATTGGAGGTAATGCACAAATACTCCACATTTTCTGCACTTTTAGTTTCAATGTGGTATCCATTTAAACGTATGTCTTTGAAACTCAACTAATTTCTAGTAGATCGAGTAGCATACAACGCATTTTGTATGGACAATATTGTTCCATTTGGTAACATAATATGGGCTTTCCCTGAGCCTTCAATTACATCTGATTGTCCTGATATTGTTGTTACCCTTACTTTTGTAAGCATTAAGCTTGAGAAATACTTTCGATCACGAAGTATTGTATGCGTGGTTGCGCTGTCTGCAAGACAAAATATCTCCGCCATTTCTCATGTTTTGAGAATAACCACAATTTTTATCCATGCTTTCTGAGTAAAGGGAATCACGGTTAACAAACAATTTATTCATAATAAAAAGGAAATTGAAATGCCACTTTTATTGAATTGAAATGCGAGTTCAAACTACAAGTTCAGAATAATAAAGATACATCAAACATAAACGATTCAATCGGACCGGTATGTTTCATTCGCCCTTTCCACTATAAAGTCTGAGGCATCTAGGTGGGTTGTGTTCAACTGCCCTGATAATTTGAGCACTGGATCAAGTATATCCATTGGTCTAGCCTGGTCGAGGAAATTCATCTCGACACCCTTCTCCTTGAGGGAGGCTTGATATAGATCCACCAGATGTTTTGGGGTACGACAGGTACGCGCCCAATGCCCATTGCCACCATATCTATGGCAGGCTCCATCAGAGTTTCTAGGAGCATTGTTCACATGAGCTTTGCCTTTGTGGCGATTTACATTTTTAAAGCTCGGGCCTGAATTATGCATTGGAACTTGGTTGTGAAACTGGACATCATGATTCTTCCCTTTCCCGTTCCATTGGCCTCGCTTGTGGCCACATCCTCGTTTATGTTTATTGCCACCAGAGGATGTGGCGTTCATTTCGAGGGAAGCAACATTCATTCTGGGAATGGTGCAGATCTAGTAGGTCGGGACTGATGATTTTTCATCAGGAGCTCATTATTTTGTTGAGCACAGATATCAGCTGGTTGTATTTAATGAAGCCTTGCTATCTATACTGCTGCTGCAGGAGCACGTTTGAGGCATGAAAGGTGCTGAAAGTCTTTTCCAGCATATCCTCTTTAGTGATGGTTTCCTCATAAAGCTTCATCTGGAAGCTAATTGTACTCAGCCACTGACTTGAAATCCTAGATTCTTAGGTGAGTCTATTCATAACGAGCTCTTGGAAGAATCACCGTTTTTCTGGTGATTGTATCTGTTTCTCAATGCCTTCCAGAGAGCTAATGGAACTTCAGCCGTTAAGTACTCGCTCTTCAGTCCTTCATCAAGGTGGTGACGAATAAAGATCATAGCCTTCGCCCGATTTTGAGATGATGCACTGTTTTCCTCTCTAATGGTTTCTCCAAGATTCCTTGCCTCCAGATGGATCTTGGTATCCACTACCTAGGTAAGATAGTTCTTCCCAGTAATGTCTAGGGCAACAAAATCAAGCTTTGCCAAGTTCGCCATTTTCTTTTCTGAAAGAAAGATGAGATGTGTAAGAACTTAATATTTATTTATGGAGGAATATAGTGTTAGAACTTCTGGTTCTTACAATTTTTTCATTTTGATCTTCAGGCCAAAATGATAAGCACTCGAAACTTCAGGCTCGAAATTTTCATGATTAATGAGAAGAGTGATTGTACCGCACCATTCTCATCGAAACAAGTATAGGATGTGCGATTATTCCGCACCACTTAAACAACAGGAAAATTTAAACATGTAGAGTAGTTTAAATATGCAGAGCTTGGTAGGCAATTATACTGCACCACCTAATATTGCGATAAAATTTAAATATGCAGTGCATGGTAGGTGAATATACTGCACCACCTAAAATTGCAATAAAATTTAAATCTGCAGCTCAAGATGGGCGATTGTACCGCACCATCTTTGATCGTAGTGAAACTGAATTTGCAGTTCAAGATGGGCGATTGTACCACACCATCTTTGATTACAGTAAAATTAACATAAATAAATATTGAGTTAGTAATCAGGAACTACACCAAACAAGAAAATAAAGATATAAGTAATTGTTAAATTTAGAACGAGAAGCATGCATGGTGGTAGCAGTTCATCGCGAGGGCACACTATGCAGGTGAGGCAGATGAAGAAGAGGAATAGAAAAATCCTTGGAGGAAGCATTTTTTTTTCTTCTTTTTGGTGAAGGGAGATGAGCACTAGTTAAGGTTAGAGAGTCGTGCTGATAACGTGTTATAAATAGGCAAAAGTTAGAGAGATAACCTTTGCTAAGGACAGAAGCGAAGCATGTGCAAAATATCACAGTATAACTATAACACAAAGTATTGCAGAGGAGGTGAGAGATACTGATATTATTTCTCTAACTTTCTTTCGCAGTGTACATTTAGGTAGCATACATAGTGCTCTATTTATAGAGCAACTCCCGTAACTACAACCATCCAAATACAATGATGATATTTTTGAAAGTATCAGACACTATTCATAAGTCTTTATTCCTTTGAGTGGGCATTCATTATTCATCCACTAATTCTATAACACATGCCACATTTTATAATTATTAATGGTGGAATTCATGGAGAGGGGATGAAGGTTGACATTTATGTAATTTTCGTACACATGAAGTGGTTTTTCTTAAATATTTACTCTTCATGAATTCTACCAAATTTTAGTAATTTTATAATTATTAATGTGTACAGAAATTACTGAAATGACAACCTTCATTCCCTCTTCATGAATTCTACCAAATTTTAAAAAAACTGATTCATTCCCTCTTCATGAATTCCACCAATTTTAGAAATATTGATTGTTGGTGATTACGTTTTTCTTATGACCACTTAAAAATGTAGCTACAATTCCACCAAATCTTTTAATATTTCGATTGGGAAGATAAGTTATGATTGTTCTAAATTTTCAAAAGACATTCTTCATCGTTAATCTTTTTTTTCCTTATGACCACTAAAAATGTTTCCACAAAACGTTCATTTCGTTTGACAGTTTATATAGTTTTCAAAGAAGGCAAATGCAGTGCATGGTTTTTCTTCAAATTTCACAAGATGATTAGTAAGAAAAAGAAAAGATACAACGATGTCTTTCTCTAGTCAGACAAGAGCGAATATTCTTTGAAGTTCTTTCCAAAATGATTTTTCCTTTAAACTTTAATTTAATTATTTAAAAAAAACAATAATTGTGAATATAAGAATCCTAACTTATTTGGGAAACTTTAAGGAATTTTGAATTCTAATTCGTTGATGATTATTTTGGTATTTGGGAAACCATTTTACATAATTCAATTTAGACGATAATCGTTTTAGATTTGATTATTTTGTCATAATTTATACAAAAAGTGGTCACCATTTTTAGGAATAGTGTCACTATTTTTAAAAAATAATGGTCACTATTTCTAACCAGTTGGCACAATTTTTAAAAAACAACCTTGATACTATTTCTAAAAGCGGTGACATTATTTCTAGAAACACTGTTCACCATTTTTAGACAATGGCACTATTTCTAGAAATGGTGTGACCTTTTCTAAAAATAGTGATCACCATTTCTTGACAATGCCCACTGTTTCTAGTCCTAGACCTAAAATTTAGTACTAATACGAATTTAATGACTAAGTATTACAGACATGCATCATGTACAGTGTAGAAAATTAACCTACTGCTTTTAGCATAGAAATATGAATTATGTTATTTGGACAAATAGAATTTGTTAATGCACTTTTTACTGTAAGTGAGTCACACATACAATGATTGGCTTACACTTTTGTTTGTCCAAAAAAAAAAAATGCTATTGTGAAAAGAAAAAATTTGCAGCATCAATGGGCTATATGTGACAACGATGAGGAATAACCATGGTCCATCATTTCGAATTGTCTCACCATCAAAATTTAGTAACTGAATTGTAGTAAGCTACAAGTTGGAACTGCAAGTGTACAACATTTCCTTGTCGATGAATCGATTGCACCAAATTTTAGATTCGGTTTGGCTCAAGTTTGATCATAGTGGACATTGCCATATCTGAAGAGGCAGCTATTAGGCTTAGGTCAATGTAACGCTTTGGAGCGTATGAGAGATGGACTAAGAACATATGTCCTTAAGGGTGTATATGGAGATGTGTAAGACATATATATCTTTTTGGCTGAAAAAAATATATCTTTAATGAGAGAGTGTAAGTTATACCCCTTTTTAGTAAAAAATATAAATATTTATATAAATTTACATCTTTTTTTATATCTTTAAAAGTAAAAAGAAACTAAACTCAAAGAGAAGAGACTGTAAGAGGTTCAACCTTGCCATACAAGGTGAAATCTTGCCCGAAGCTCTTTGTTTGTTTTCTAAGTCAATAGATCTATTACTTAATGCATTCTTCAATATGTATTCAAGTCATATCCACTTGTTTTCCTACTTTAAGAGTCTCATTTGTATATGGATCTAGTCATTTTAATGGATATGCTCTCATTTAAAATCAACTTGGAATCAAACAAATGACTTAAAGGGCTCTGGACTCTCTCCCTTCAAACATACAAGATCATGAATTAAAAGTCCTTGTTTACAAGGCAAGAAAAAGAACTTAATGTGGATTTAACCCATCCGCGACAATCCTTTGATAACAAGAAGTTTGAGTAAATTGGGGCGCAAGTAATCAACTAAAAACACTCTTGTTCTACATCTGCTATACTGAGATAGCAGTGGCACGCCTAGCACTTAGTTTTGATTGCGAGTCTCAAGGCCTACACCTAAGGCCCCACAAGACACCTTTCAGAACTAACTTCGTCATCTTCTTATAGCACATCAACAAACAAGAGCTCGACTACACATCCAAAGTGCCAATCCCTTGGGAGCTGCGCTAAGGTAAGTTTGTAGGCACATGATAAAAAAGAAAAGGGAGAGAGAAGCAAAGACAGCCGCTGAATATTTGATGTTACATTGGGTGGAATAAAATACCAAAAAATCCAAACCTACCGAAACCGAACTGAATCAAATGGACAATACCGAAAATTTGGTACCCAAAGCTGAACCCGAAATAGAAAAATTCGGTAAGAGTTTGGCATGAAACTTGGATTAGCTCGATAAGATCAAACTGAACCGAAATATATCTAAGTATATATATTTTCGTTTAATTTGTAATATTAATTTTTTATAGTCATTGGATTTGGTTGAGATTTATCTTAACCGTTCACTCAAAACCGGCCCTTCTCGACCCCACTTTCTCTCTCTCATTTTGGTGAGAGATTTCTCTCTATGTGAAAGAGTTTCTCTTCGGCGTGTAAGTGTTTTCTTCCGTTTCAAGCTTGGTTCTTCAGTTCTTTCTCAATTTTGCTGCCGTTGATCCTAGCTGTGGCTTGGGTTGGTGGCAGCCCGAGTCCCTCCTCCTTCTTTTTCCTTTGGCCTGTCTCTTATGTCCCTTCTAGATAGCTTGTATTTCCGATCTTCCGGTTTCAACTCCCGTTCTTAGTCATGTTCTCGATACCCAGTTCGAAAGTGAAATTTCCTCTGGTGAAGTTTCAATTTTGCAAGGGAAGGTGTGCAGAAATTTGGTTTGGGTCTTCGTACCACCACTTTCCACCACAACTGTTCTGAAGGGATTGTTCTCCTCGGTGACTGAGCTTTGATCTGGAAGCTCCTTGGGTGCCGATGCTTCGACTGGAAGTATGAAGTTTATCTGGATGACTCGGATTGTGCGCAAATTGGGGCAATTTTGGCAACCTTGGGAGTGTATGATTGATTTTCATAAGGTTTCGGCGGCTTCTGTGTATGGTATTCCAGTTGGGGGTTTTTTGTTTTTTCTGGCTTATTGTGTTATGGTTTGTATGGGCGGGGGCTTATGCCTTTTGTTTGGGTCTTTGGAGGAGGGATTTGTGTATATTTTAGTTCTTTGAATGTTATACCAAAAAAAAAAAACAACCAACCCTTCTCTCTCGACCTCACCTTACTCAGATCACTATCTAGACTCTTCCTCCCAACTTTGAGCCTCGAATCCCCGAGCTCTCCTCCTCCCTAGAGGCGGAGCCACAGTGGGGTCAATGGGGTCGCACGACCTCTTGGAAGCCATGGAAATAACCTTAGAGGTCCCTTGGAGCTGCACACCATGTGTTCGACGGAATGGCTGAAAAAGAAGAAGAGGAGCTCAGCAGGTTGAAGAAGAAGGAAGGCGCGCGCGAGCCACAGTAAGGAAAGGAAGGATCCGTCTTACCTTAACGGGAAAAATGGAAAGAGGGTTCGTCGGAGCTTCTTGCTCCCGTGTTGTTGCGTTCCCGATGACGAGAGGAAGGAGATGATCCTGGGTTTGTCGCGGGTCCTGGAGAGTGGATGTGTATGTGCGAGTTCACGACGAGAGAGGAATATGGGGTTTCGAGAGAGAGAGCTACAGGAGAGGGAGAGTTGCAGAGCTTCGGGGAGAGAAAGAAAGAGAGCTGCGAGATTGAGAGACGAGGAAGAGAGAGGTGAAAGGGAAAGAGATAGACACAGAGGACAAGAAATAAAAGGGTGGGCCCCTTAGGCTCACCAATTAAGGTTCAAAAACCATTTTAAAATAAGAAATGGGGGATGAGGTGTTTCACCCATTGTTATGTAGGCTCTTGCTGAAATTTTGTGGGATTTATCAGTTTGGTGTAATAGGCAATCTTGTCCACTCATCCCCACACATCAAGAAATTAGTACTTCTTGCTGGTGCTTTACAACCTATTATTGGATTGCTCCGGTAATTCTGAACTTTGTAATTGGTTGATATTGCAGCATCTACTTTTTCCTTGAACAATCATGTTCTTGTCGTTGTTGTCATTATCATTTTTGCCTGAAAAATATACTTAGTTTTCAAACAATGACATCTCTTTTGTTCATTTCTTTATTGACAGTTCCGACTGTACAGAGAGCCAAAGTGAAGCTGCTTTATTACTTGCTTTATTAAGTGGTGGTTAATTTTTCAAGGAATATACAGCTTACTTGCTTGCTCAATGGTTCTTACTAGGACATACATAACCAAGCTGGCATTGCTGATAATGGTGGTATCATGCCTCTAATCGAGCTTCTTGGTTCCGAAAACATATCTCTGCAACATAATGATGCGTTTTGTCTATATGGTCTTGCAGATAATAAGGTATAGTTTGCTGCTCCCTGCTTCAATTCAGTTTGTAATGCATGCAATTTTCCTATATATATCAATTGTTTTCCTATATATTAGCCTCACAATGGACGACAATCATCAAGGACATCCGCGTGGAAAATCTTTCGCTTCTTATTACATTCATCAAGGACATCCGCGTGGAAAATCTTTCGCTCATGTTTGGACTTTTACACTAAGACCCCTTGTGATAAGATTTCTGGCTCCGCCACTGCTCATCCCCTAACTTTGTCGCCCGATTTCCCACTCCGGCCACCCACAGCACATCACAGTGACCTCCACAACTATCTCTCTCTCTTTCTCTTTCGAAACTCCTTAGTCTCTCGGTCCGTTTATCTCTCTTCAGTTCTTCTTCTCTTCTTCCTTAACATAGTAACCCGATTTTTGTCTTTCTCTCTCTCGACTCAGCCCACTTGAGCCCCAACCACCTGATCTCGACTTTGGCCCTACCCACCCTCTCTCCCGACTTCTCTCTGTGTTTCATCTTCGCCGACTTTCTCTCTCAGTCGATCTCGACTCCGGCCACGTCACACCCACAAGATCGCACGTCTCTCTCTCGACTCCTCTCTGACTCTCTCTCTCGATCAAGTCTCACTCAAGTTAAGAAATTTTCCTTTAATTCTTCATATTTAAATTAGGATTTTTATTTGGGACTCTGAAATGGGGATTAGAGTTTCAATTTGGGTTTCGAATTTTAATTTGAGATTAGGGGACTGTTGAGGTTAGTCCTTTCGTGTAATGGTTGAGGGGACTGTGGAGATAAGGGGATTGTTGAGGTCTGTACTATAATGGTGTACTAATGCAATTGCATCAATTTGTTTCTTTTCCATACGAATTTTTAAATTGATGCGATCATAGTAAGATATAAACTTTTTCATTAAATTGATGCAATTCTAATAATCGGAAGGTTATTAGTACTACTATCTAGTGGTATATCTCTTCACTTGTAAGTGAAAGGTTTTAGGTTCAATTCTCGCCTCTGACGAATTTGAACCATATTATTGTTGACCTATAGTGAGGTTAAGTTCACATCTCTTCTTTTTAGTGTAGATAATATTGTTTTTTCATTTAGGGCTGAAAAATTTTGGGCAAAATTGGGTTTTGTTGGGCTTAAAATAAGAAGCCCACAAAAATTGACTTGAAGGCCCATTCTTGAGCCCGAACCGAAAAGCCGAACTATTTCGGTATTACCGAATTTCAAGAAAACCCAAATATTGGTTTGGTTTCAGTTTTTCACCCTCTTTTCCCGAACAATTGAGGTTCAGTTTTCGAACCGACCATTTCGGTTCGCCATCTCAAACCAAACCACCCCTAATTACAAGTAGTATATTTTCGCACTGTCGTTTTCTCTTTATTGATTTGATTTATTAAATATATAAAAGGCTATAAAAAAAGTAGTATGTGGAAGATAAAAGTTAATGTAGAAATCACATCTTAATCATCAGTCTACCATGCTTGCAAGTGTATTCTCTATAAGTGATAGATGCGCGACTTAGAATTAGTACTTGATATTGATCTTTGAACTTTCTAAGTTAGGAGAAATTTTTTTGAGTATCCGATATTCAAGCAGGTACCTCATGTGTTATAAAATAAGAAGAATGACACCAAAAAAAAAAAAAAAAAAAAAATCATTTTCTTCACTTGTATTATGACATGCATAGTATTGCTTAAATACCCCATACTTAAAAAAGGATAATGCTAGGAAGACCAAAATTTTAAACTAAATTTGCAAACCAAATGATGTCACTAATAGGAAATAAGCATGTTAATCAATACTTAAGTAATAATCGCCACTTAGTACTACGATTTAGTGGTATTCCTCTTCACTAGTAAGTGAGAGGTCTTAGATTTGATTCTCACCAAAGACGAATTTGAACTACATTATTGCTAGCATATTGTGAAGCTTAGTCCACTCCTCCATCCCTTAATGTAGATAATATCGTTTATAAAAAAACATTTAAGTAATAATTGAATAATCCACCACCATATCATTCTATTTAAAAATTTGACCTTCCTAACATCACCTCTTAAAAAAAAATCTCTCTAAGTAGGACATTCCTCGCATCCTTACAAACAATGCGAGGGGCATACATTAGTCATGAGCAAGGTATTAAATATCGATGATATCGGAAATATCGGTAGTCCAAAAACACGGAAATATCGATGGAAATATCGGGATATTATCGATATCGATAAAAATTGAATAAAAACCACGGAAATTGTAAGAAAAACTTGGAAATTTTTATTGAAACTTTGCAGGATGTTTATTTAGTCAATTATCTATTAGTTTAGCACAAAAAATTGGAAGGAAATGCATTGTATGATGAATTTAACTGATTTAAGTTGATTATATAGCGAGTTGGCAAACATTGTGAGTGTAGAAAATATGTAGTAATTAATGAAATAAGTTTAAACACACCATAATCATTTATATATAATGAATTAGTACAATATTTTACACTTTATACATTGCATGGTAAGATACATGAGTGATTTAGTAAATATTAGTTTGCAAGCCTTGCAGACATCTTAACGACCATATAAATATTATAGGCTAAATATGTAATCACAAACACATCTGTAGCGAGTTGGATAAGGCCCAGGTGCGTGGTTGACAAAGGGAGGGGTTTGAATCCTTCTATGCGCGCAAGATTGAGACTTTTCAGCATTTTTCAAATATTTTTGGGTTTCATCTCGCGATAATATCGCGAAATTCTTCCAAAATATTAACCAAAATACACTAAGAACTAAGCAACGATAAATAGAAAAGACTCTAATGTGGGATTAACCTTCACCATGTCTATTTGTTCTAACGTTTAAAATAAACTATGGATATTAACTTAAAAAGAACGAAAACTTTTAACTGACACAAAGAAAATAAAAACCTAAAAAATTTTATTTCCCACCCCCAAACTTAACTCACACTTTGTCCTCAAGGTGTGGAAAATAAAATAAACATGACAAAAATAAAATAGAAATATAAAAAGGAACTCAAATGACAAAGACTACCTAAGTAAACTAATAAAAAGTGAAAAATAAAAATAAAAATAAAGAAACAAACAAAAAGAAAACAAGCAAATAACAGAAAAATAAAGAAGGAAAAGAAAACAGAGGCACCTGGATTCGAAGTGGTGACCTGAAGCTTGGTGAGGAGGTGCTGACCAACACGGGCATGTCCACTCGTGTGTCAAACTCTTGCAACAGCTACAATATAAGCTGGTGTAGCAGCAGCCCTAGCTCTTCTTGAACACGCATTGGATTCCCTTCCACTAACCTCGAGCCCAGAGCCAAACGGCTCTTTTCTGACCATTTCCATCACTTGTGCAGATAGAGAAGAGGAAAATGGTACTTGGGAACCCCAAAGCATCTTCTCTCTAGGAAAATGAGAGATATCTCTAATATCTCTTAACCATCTCTCTTTCTCTAGAAATTCTGAAAACCTCTTCTCTCCAACCCCAAGCCCAGTGCCCATCTCTCTTGTCAGCGAGCTGCTGCTGAACTCTCAGATCTTCATCTGAAACTTTCTGTGTGAACAAATCCGAACAATTCCCAGAAATTAAATTTTCAAAATTCCGCACCTTTTTGTTTATTGCTGTTAGAGATCCATGTCGTCGGATATACGCTAGGGTTCAAATCGATCGCGTTTCGAGTTAAAGTTTTGTCAAGAAGTTGCGGGGGGAGTTTTCAATTTCTCTAATTTTTTTGTTCGATTTTATTTTGTAGCACTTTCGATGTTTCCGTACAAGTTCATGGCTGATTGCAGAGACTGCAACGATACCTCTGACTTAGTAGTTTCCCTCAGCCTCGATCTCTTCTTCTCCCTCAGTCTCTCGATCCTTCTCCGGTTCCCCCCCATCTCTTCCGGCGATAATATCGCTAATATCGCGATATTATCGATATTAGCGATATTATCGCGATATTATTAAGATATTACAGTTTAAGTTACAAAAATATCGTTCTTCAAAAAAAATATCGCCGATAATATCGATTTTTAAGACGTTGGTCATGAGTTAGATGGGGGGTTTGGAAGATTCAAAGTATGACATTGACAGGCTTCTGTTTTCTGGTCCAATCTGCAGACTTCAGTTTTGTTTTCTTCCATGCTTAATTCCATAGGCATGTCTAGGCCTGGCAATCGTGTCGTGTCAGTCGTGTTCGTGTAACACCTGTTATCTTAACGGGTCGTGTCGTGTCGCACCCGTTACCTTAACGGGTCCTTAACAGGTCGGGTCACTTTACCCAACGGGTAAAGTGACCCGACCCGTTATGACCCGTTAAGAAAAATATATATTTTTTTTAAAATTTGCACATACCACACATTGTCACATAAATATAACTTCAAAACATTAAAACACATTTATCGTTTAAGTACTACATCTACACTCGAAAATAAGAATTTAATAAAATTGTTAAATTAATATATATATAATTATTATAGTTTATTTATACTTTTATTAAGTATAACATAAGATTTTGTGGTATCCATCCACTATGTGTAAATATATTAAATTGAAGATCGAATTCATTCATTGTATTCATATAGGGTCAAGGAGTGTAGCCGTAAAAAATCATCAAAATCGGACTTAAAATAACCGTTAAATCGTGATTTTTTGTTTATAACCGTCGAAATTTTTTGTCCCGTTACTTGATCTCTGAGTGTTTGTTTTTTCCAATTTTTGGCGTATGCGATCTCGAAGTATTTACAAACAAGGTTGACGGTTGGATCGTTGAAACTAGTTTTGTAGAATGCGTATCTCATCAAAACAATAGATTCACTAACACTTAAGAGTTTATTTCTACTTTCATTAAGTATAACATAAGATTTTGTCGTATCCACTAATGTAAATATTTTAAATTGAAGATCGAATTCATTCATTGTATTCATATAGGGTCAAGGAGTGTAGTTGTAAAAAATCATCAAAATCGGAGTTAAAATAACCGTTGAATCGTGATTTTTCGTTTATAACCGTCGAAAAGTTTTGTCCCGTTACTTGATCTCTGAATGTTTGTTTTTTGCAATTTTTGGCGTATGCGATCTCGAAGCATATACAAACAAGTTTGACGGTTGGATCGTTGAAACTAGTTTTGTAGAATGCGTATCTCATCAAAACAATAGATTCACTAACACTTGAGAGTTTATTCATACTTTCATTAAGTATAACATAAGATTTTGTGGTATCCACTACTGTAAATATTTTAAATTGAAGATCGAATTCATTCATTGTATTCATATAGGGTCAAGGAGTGTAGCTGTAAAAAATCATCAAAATCGGAGTTAAAATAACCGTTAAATCGTGATTTTTGGTTTTATAACCGTCAAAAAGTTTTATCCCGTTACTTGATCTCTGAATGTTTGTTTTTTTCAATTTTTGGCGTATGCGATCTCGAAGCATATACAAACAAGTTTGACGGTTGGATCGTTGAAAATAATTTTGTAGAATGCGTATCTCATCAAAACAATAGATTCACTAACACTTAAGAGTTTATTCATACATTCATTAAGTATAACATAAGATTTTGTCGTATCCACTACTGTAAATATTTTAAATTGAAGATCGAATTCATTCATTGTATTCATATAGGGTCAAGGAGTGTAGCTGTAAAAAATCATCAAAATCGGAGTTAAAATAACCGTTAAATCGTGATTTTTGGTTTTATAACCGTCAAAAAGTTTTATCCCGTTACTTGATCTCTGAATGTTTGTTTTTTTCAATTTTTGGCGTATGCGATCTCGAAGCATATACAAACAAGTTTGACGGTTGGATCGTTGAAAATAATTTTGTAGAATGCGTATCTCATCAAAACAATAGATTCACTAACACTTAAGAGTTTATTCATACATTCATTAAGTATAACATAAGATTTTGTCGTCTCCACTAATGTAAATATTTTAAATTGAAGATCGAATTTATTCATTGTATTCATATAGGGTCAAAGAGTGTAGCTGTAAAAAATCATCAAAATCGGAGTTAAAATAACCATTAGATCATGATTTTTCGTTTATAACCGTCGAAAAGTTTTGTCCCGTTACTTGATCTCTGAATGTTTGTTTTTTGCAATTTTTGGCGTATACGATCTCGAAGCATATACAGACAAGTTTGACGGTTGGATCGTTGAAACTAGTTTTGTAGAATGCGTATCTCATCAAAACAATAGATTCACTAACACTTAAGAGTTTATTCATACTTTCATTAAGTATAACATAAGATTTTGTGGTATCCACTAGTGTAAATATTTTAAATTGAAGATCGAATTCATTCATTGTATTCATATAGGGTCAAGGAGTGTACCTGTAAAATATCATCAAAATCGGAGTTAAAATAACCGTTAAATTGTGATTTTTCGTTTATAACCGTCGAAAAGTTTTGTCCCGTTACTTGATCTCTGAATGTTTGTTTTTTGCAATTTTTTGCTGATGCGATCTCCTCGAAGCATATACAAACAAGTTTGACGGTTGGATCATTGAAATTAGTTTCGTATAATTCGTATCCCATAAAGTTGAATTGTGTGTGTGTGTGTGTGTGTGTGTGTGTGTGTCTATATATATATTTAATATACTTACGGGCCTTCTTTCTTCCTAACCCAGTGGATATGTGTGCAAACATGGTTCCTCTGGGATCTAGGTTCGAAGGTTGGTGTCCATTAAGATGGTGAATGCGACGATGATGATGATCCACCAAAGAAAAATCTAATTATTTTGTACGTAATTATTATATTTTTTAGGAGTATAAAATTTAATTTAAAATCTAATACATACATATATATATATGTATAATTATTATAGTTAATATTTTGGGGGTATAATTATTCAAGTATATATAATTATTATAGTTAATATTTTGGGGGTATAATTATTCAAGTATATATAATTATTATAATTATTCTAGTTAATTTAATATATATAGATATATATATATATATATATATATATATATATTATAGTTTTTAGGGGTATAAAATTGGTAAATTAATATATATAATTTTTATAGTATTTTTTAGGGTTATAAATGTGAAATCCCATCCCAAGAATTTCATTATTCATTCCGTATCTCGTATTTTAAATTGGTATTTTGCAATTACGCTATCTTTATTAGTTAATTTTTAATTTCGTTAATTTTAAGTTTATTAATTGATTGGTTATTGAGATGGAAGTTTCATAATCAATCTTTATCTTTCGTTAATCTTTCGAAGTTATGACTAGTGTTTTTAAATAGATCTCGAACCCACAAACGCATAGGCGAAGGCCGTTTGCGAGTCCGAATTATAACGGTATAGTTACGGACGTTTGAAGTGAAACTATAGATTGTGGGAATTGTTTTAATTCCTACTTATGGGAAAAAGGGCCAAACCTTCTTTTTTGGGTTTGTTGACCGGATATTTAAGTAAAAAGGGGGTTTATTAGATTGGGAAAGGGTTTGGACAGCAGCAAAGAAAAAAAGGGCGGAAAGAAAAGGGGGTTTCTTCCTTTCCAATTCGGCTAGTTGTTCACCACAACACCACATCTTCAACTGGTCAAATTTCAGCCATCTCCCACCATATTTTCAGGTAATCTTCAACCATCCCTCACTTGCCACATCTCCCACCATCTTCCTTCTTCAATCTCCACCAAAAATCAAGGGTTTAAGGTCTCCCACTTGAATATTCTAGCAATTGACGATCTTACCATTGAATCGTCACCAAATTTTAGTATGCTTTTGTGGTTATTCATGTATGCTTAACTTATTCATTAGATATGGGGAGTGTGTGATAGAAGGAATTTGGGAAAGGTTAATTCTTTTTGTAGGGTAAAAAGTTAGGCAATTAAAGGGAAAAAATGGGGGAGCTTGGGCTTGTGCGAGTAAACTGGCGTCCGCGCCGACCCTCTCGAGGGAGCTTCCTTCGAACTAAGGTGGGGTTAATTTGGATTAGGTTAATGGCCCTACTGGTTCTTCTCCTTGTGAATCAAGGTTTAGTGTTTTCGTCCATGGGAGTTCTTTAGTTTATCTTGTGCAAGTTCAAGATTAATTATGTTACATTTAGACTATTTTTTTAGAGATTCCCAAAAAGGAATTGTTACCAGCCTCAAAAGAATAAAATTACTCAATTGTCTTCTTTCTTCGTATGAGGCTGATGAGGCATCTGAGTTATTTAGGCAAAGAATGATCTCGAACAGCTATTAACATTGATATAATTTGCTTTTGCATTGGTAATGTACTTCAAGGTTTTAATTGTCGTTGTGGGAGACTTATGAGAGTTTTGGGTATGTGAAATTATTGGGGGAAATCTAAGTATGGACTTGTGCTTTGTTTTAGACGGTGATAGAGCTTGACGCCTCGAATTCCATGCTAGAGTGTGTTAGCGTAGACTCCAGGTGAGTGATTTTAATCTACATGATGTGGTTATTACTCTAAAATCTTTCGTGCTAGTATACCTTGTGGTTACACCATGGATTCTTTAAATATGTCTTGTGTTAAATAATTGTTGTTATAAAGTTGCCATTGATCTACTTGTGAAACATTATGTGACTTGGATAATTGAATTGTTGATGGATTGTGTTCTGAAATAAATATTTGATTGTTTGATAAACATGAGGGATTGTAAAGGACCGTTACCCTAGTGTCATGGGGTTAGGTGAGTAAGTCTGCACCATGTAGCAATGGTACATGGATGGTCCTGCTTGGTTAATCCGCGTTGGGGGACCATACTAATTGTGGATCGTGCTTGGTTAATCCGCGTTAGGCGATCCTTATATCCTAGGTATGGCCATACACATTTAGGGGTGATCATGCTTGGTTAATCCGCAATGGGTGATCACTTCCCAGTAGTTATAGGAGTGACTCTGCTTGGTTAATCCGCGTTGGGGGGTCACTACCTACTTGGTTACTTTCTCAGGGGTGGCTCTGCTTGGTTAATCCGCTTTGGGGGGCCACTTCCTATTTGGTTAGTTATGTGGGCTTCGGCCAAATGGAGTCTCTCTAGCCTCATTTTCAATGTATCCATGAATTTTGGCTACGAGAACTTTGAGATTCGATTTAGAAAGCCGTTGGATGTCTAGGTGACTCCTTCGGTGTTTGCGAAGGTTTGGTATTGCTTTCTTATCAATGATTTATATTCAAGGTTTATAAACTATGATTAATGGTTGGTTTTATCATTATTAGTACATACTTTGTATATTGTCACTCACACAAGCTTCGTAGCTTATCCGGGTTGTTGTTTGCCCGATGCACCATTCCGACGGTGTAGGCACTGATCTTACAGGTAACAAGTCTGAGTAGCTTTCGAGAGGTTCGTGGGTAGCAGTGCAGTTATCAAAGCTTTGGAGTGTTAGGTTACTCCTACATCTTAACTTGTACCTTATCTTTTGGGACTTTCTTTTGAGCACCTCAAACTTGCTCTTAGTAAAGTAAAGTTTATACCTCTTTTTGGGTTGTACATATTTGTAAATATCGTGGAGAACTTAGTCACTTTCACTTTATTTTGGGTTCTAAATACAGTATTTCTTTCCGTATTTGATGTCATATTCAACGAATGTTCCTTGTCATGTGTCGATTTTCGATGTATGTCGGGCTCGGGGCGTGACAATTTTGTGGTATCAGAGCTTAGGTTTAGGGTGTCATACCTTAACCTTAGAGTGAGAAAGCCCTGGGTAGGTTGGGTGGTGAACCTTGAATAGGTTTCGTGAATTTGTCTCTCGAATGTTGTGTTTATGCTTATGTTGAATTCTTCTTACATTAGACATTATGACGACCCCACATGGTACTACTCAGCAGTTTGGGGATGATGCCCCCGATGAGGGCACTCCTGCTTCTGGTCAGGAGGCTAGCCATGATTATGATGGACCCGATGGAGCTTTCCGGGCCATCGAGGATTTGACACAGTTGATGCAGGCTCACGTTCGAACGGCTTCTAGAAAGGAGAAGTCTTTGTACGGGGAGTTCCATACCCATAAGCCGCCTTCCTTTGATGGTAATGCCGATTCATGGGCGGCTGAGTCTTGGATCAATCAAATCGCCAGAATTTTCACTGTATTGCGTTGCTCATCCGAGGAGCAGGTTGATCTTGCAACATATATGTTGACCGGTGAGGCCTACGAGTGGTGGCAGATCACTCGTCCATTATTAGTAGCTGGGGGATCTCTTACTTGGGAGCGGTTTCAGACCGCATTCTTTGAGCAATATTTCCCAGAGTCATTCCGAGACGAGTTGGAGGCTGAGTTTGCCACTGTTGAGCAGGGTACCGATACAGTGGCTGATTATGTGGCTCATTTTACTCGACTTTATCGTTTCTCCCAGCCTCTTCCTGAAGATAAGAAAACAAAGAAACTTATTAGGGGGTTCAAGCCTAGTATCAGAAATCTGTTATCGGTTCAGGGATTGCTTTCTTACGCCCAGGCGATTGATCGTGCACGCACAGCTGAGATTAATGAGGAGCGTGATGCACGAGGGGGTGGAGAATAGAGGAAGAGGGGCCGATTAGAGGGTCAGACATCTGATGCGTTTTCGGGTAGATTCCGGAA
Source organism: Cotoneaster glaucophyllus (assembly GCA_036320875.1). Lineage (NCBI taxonomy): Eukaryota > Viridiplantae > Streptophyta > Magnoliopsida > Rosales > Rosaceae > Cotoneaster > Cotoneaster glaucophyllus. Next base: position 9,028,935 of record CM070059.1, on the reverse strand, counting down.
GCGTCAGGGATCCTCGTTTGGTGATTCTCAGGGGTCCTCACATAGTGGATATCAGGGTACTTCTCGTGGAGACTTACAGGCTACTTCTAGAGGAGGCTCCCAGCATTTAGCTGGGGCGAGTTATCAGGGCCGTTTCCGTGGAGGTACTCAGAGCGCGTTCAGACGTGGACCCCAGACTTGTTCTGGAAGTCGTTCACAAAGTTTTTCCAGGGGATCTCATGACCAGTCACATAAGTTGCTTTCACAAATTTGTGCTCACTGCGGACGCCGCCACCATGGAGTATGTAGAGATGGTTCTAGAACCTGTTATCAGTGTGGCGAAATTGGCCATTTCCTTCGTGATTGTCCCCAGATTTCTACCGGTGGTGCCGGTAGACCATCTGCTACTATTGGGGGTTCAGTAGCATCTTCGGTGCAGAGTAGGCCTGCTGGGGCATCTTCAGGCTCGGGCCAATCGAGGATTGGGCAGCAGAGGACAGGACAACAGAGTGGTAGACAGTCTGGTGGAAGTTCTCAACGAGTTGGGGCCCAGAGCAGTGGAGCTGGGACATCTCAGGCAGGTACTCAGCGAGTTGGCAGAGTCTGTGCATTATCTATCTTGGAGGCCGAGGCGGAGCCGAAGACACTTACAGGTACTATTTATCTTGATTCACTCCCTGCTAAAGCATTATTTGACCCTGGGGCTGAGAACTCATTTATATCGAATAAATTTGTGAAGTTTTTGGATAGACCTATAGAAATGATGGATGTGACGTACTCTATTTCCTCACCTTTTTCGGGACCTTATGTTGTTAATCAAGTAGTTCGATCGTGTGAGGCTCATGTGGGTTAGGGTGAGATAATAATGGATTTGATGATTCTTCCGATGCAAGATTTAGATGTTATTATTGGTATGGATTACTTATCCTTGTATCGCTCGAATTTTGATTGCTTTAAGAAAGTGGTAACTTTTCGACCACTTGGTAAACCTCAGTTCCAGTTTGTTGGAGATCGTAAACCTATTACACCACCAGTAATGGTATCAGCCGCTAAGGCTAGACGACTTATGAGACATGGATGTCAAGGTTATCTAGCTCATGTCATGGCTGTTGATCAAGGAAATAGTGAGGTTGACGCCATCCCAGTAGTTAAGGAGTTTCCTGATGTGTTTCCTGTTGAGCTGCCTGGTTTGCCCCCAGTGAGGGAGATTGAGTTCACCATTGACCTTATGCCAGGGACCACACCTATTTCTAAGGCTCCGTATCGAATGGCACCTTTGGAACTTAGGGAACTTAAGGTACAATTACAAGAGTTGTTGGATAAAGGTTTAATTCGTCCTAGTGTTTCACCATGGGGTGCTCCTGTTCTTTTTGTGAAGAAAAAAGACGGATCTATGCGTTTATGCATTGATTATCGTGAGCTTAATAAGGTGACAGTCCGAAATAAGTACCCTTTACCGAGGATTGATGACTTGTTTGATCAACTTCAAGGTGCTCAATATTTTAGTAAGTTAGATTTAAGGACTGGTTATCATCAGTTGAGGATCCGGGATGATGATGTAGCAAAGACAGCTTTTCGGACTCGCTATGGTCATTATGAGTTCTTGGTTTTACCGTTTGGTCTGACTAATGCCCCTGCTGCGTTCATGGACATGATGAATAGGGTGTTCTGACCGTTTATTGATCAGTTTGTGGTGGTGTTCATCGACGACATTCTGATTTATTCACGGAGTGCAACTGAACATGAGGAACATCTGAGACTTGTTTTGCAGACTATGCGAGATCATCAGTTGTATGCTAAGTTTAGCAAATGTGAGTTCTGGTTAGAAAGTGTTAGATTCCTTGGCCATGTGATTTCGAAGGATGGTATTCAGGTGGATCCTACCAAGGTAGAGGCAGTTGTCGGTTGGAGTCGACCTACCACGGTGACTGAGATTCGAAGTTTTCTAGGCTTAGCTGGATATTATCGCAGATTTATTGAAGGTTTTTCATCGTTAGCACTTCCTATGACGAAACTGACAAGGAAGGATACTCCTTTTGTTTGGGATGATGAGTGTGAGGCTAGTTTTGAGGAGCTAAAGAAGAGACTCGTCTCTGCACCTGTTCTTACACTTCCATCTGGTTCTGGAGGTTTTGTAGTATACACGGATGCATCCCATAAAGGACTAGGTTGCGTTCTGATGCAGCACGGTAAGGTAGTGGCTTATGGTTCTCGCCAACTTAAGCCGCATGAACTAAATTATCCCACCCATGATTTAGAACTAGCTGCTATGGTTTATGCATTAAAGCTTTGGCGACATTATCTTTATGGGGAGTCTTGTGAGATTTACACCGATCATAAGAGCCTCAAGTATATTTTCACCCAACGAGAGCTAAACTTGCGACAAAGACGTTGGTTAGAGTTGGTGAAAGATTATGATTGCCAGATTCTATATCATCCTGGTAAGGCAAATGTAGTTGCTGATGCCTTGAGTCGAAAACGCTTAGCTAGTGTGGCGGCTTTATCACTTCAGGTTAGTCAATTAACAGAAGATCTTAAAAGAATGGAGATTGAACCGATTGATCAGGGTGGAGATCATCTTTTTGCAGCCCTTACGGTACAACCTACGTTGATTGATCAGATTCAGGCAACCCAAAGTGAGGACCCGGAGTTAGTTCGGATCATGGATGAAGTACAAGCAGGTACTCGGCCCGAATTTACCATTTCTGATAGTGGTGTACTTCGTTTCGGAACTCGACTTTGTGTTCCGAATGTCGGAAACCTACGGAGGGAAGTCATGGAGGAGGCTCATACTTCCCCTTTTTTCGTTCACCCTGGAGTACAAAGATGTATCGAGATCTTTGTGAGAATTTCTGGTGGGGAAATATGAAAAGAGAGATTGCCGAGTTCGTCGCACATTGCTTGACTTGTCAACAAGTTAAGGCAGAACATCAGCGGCCTGCGGGCTTACTTCAGTCATTCCCCATTCCTGAGTGGAAGTGGGAGCACATTACCATGGACTTTGTGACAGGCTTGCCAAGAACTCGTGATGGGCATGATTCCATTTGGGTGATCGTCGATCGTTTGACGAAATCTGCTCACTTTATTGCTGTTGAGAAAACTTATACTCTTGAGCGACTTGCAAGACTATTTTTAGATGTGATTATTAAGTTGCATGGAGTTCCAGTGTCCATCATTTCCGATCGTGATCCTGGTTTCACTTCTCGTTTTTGGGGTAGTCTTCATAATGCTATGGGGACTAAGTTGAGTTTTAGCACAGCTTTTCATCCTCAAACTGATGGTCAGTCAGAACGTACTATTCAGACGTTGGAGGATATGCTTAGAGCGTGCATACTTGATTTGAAAGGTAGTTGGGATAAACATTTATCATTGATTGAATTCGCTTATAATAATAGCTACTAGACTAGTATTCAGATGGCACCATATGAGGCACTTTATGGGAGAAAGTGTAGGTCTCCTTTATATTGGGACGAGGTAGGAGAAAGTTGATTATTGGGACCAGAGTTAATACAGATTGCGGCATAAAAGATTTCTATGATCCGTGCACATTTAGTAGCCGCTCAGAGTAGACAGCGGAGTTATGCTAATCCCCATAGACGTGAGGTGACATTCGATAGTGGAGAATATGCTTTCCTACGGGTTTCACCTATGAAAGGCGTTTTTAGATTTGGGCGTAAGGGGAAGCTTAGTCCAAGATACATTGGACCATTTGAGGTATTGGAGAGAGTGGGCGAAGTTGCCTATCGCCTTGCACTACCTCCAGAGTTGTCTCACATTCACCCAGTGTTCCATGTATCATCACTCCGAAGATATCGTAGTGATCCTTCCCATGTCATTTCCTATGAGCCTATTCAGGTTAAGGAGAATCTCACTTATGAGGAGTACCCCGTTGAAATTATTGATCGGAGAGAGAAAGCTCTTCGCACCAAGACTATTTCATTGGTGTGCGTGTTATGGAATAATCATGGTGTGGAGGAATCAACTTGGGAACTAGAGGGTGAGATGTGCCAACATTATCGACATCTATTTGACTCAGGTGTGTTGAGTTTAGGGGACTAAACTCTTTTTAAGGGGGGGAGGATGTGAAATCCCATCCCAAGAATTTCATTATTCATTCCGTATCTCGTATTTTAAATTGGTATTTTGCGATTACGCTATCTTTATTAGTTAATTTTTAATTTCGTTAATTTTAAGTTTATTAATTGATTGGTTATTGAGTTGGAAGTTTCATAATCAATCTTTATCTTTCGTTGATCTTTCGAAGTTATGACTAGTGTTTTTAAATAGATCTCGAACCCACAAACGTATAGGCGAATGCCGTTTGGGAGTCCGAATTATAACGGTATAGTTACGGACGTTTGAAGTGAAACTATAGATTGTGGGAATTGTTTTAATTCCTACTTATGGGAAAAAGGGCCAAACCTTCTTTTTTGGGTTTGTTGACCGGATATTTAAGTAAAAAGGGGGGTTATTAGATTGGGAAAGGGTTTGGACAGCAGCAAAGAAAAAAAGGGCGGAAAGAAAAGGGGGTTTCTTCCTTTCCAATTCGGCTAGTTGTTCACCACAACACCACATCTTCAACTGGTCAAATTTCAGCCATCTCCCACCATATTTTCAGGTAATCTTCAACCATCCCTCACTTGCCACATCTCCCACCATCTTCCTTCTTCAATCTCCACCAAAAATCAAGGGTTTTTAAGGTCTCCCACTTGAATATTCTAGCAATTGACGATCTTACCATTGAATCGTCACCAAATTTTAGTATGCTTTTGTGGTTATTCATGTATGCTTAACTTATTCATTAGATATAGGAGTGTGTGATAGAAGGAATTTGGGAAAGGTTAATTCTTTTTGTAGGGTAAAAAGTTAGGCAATTAAAGGGAAAAAATGGGGGAGCTTGGGCTTGTGCGAGTAAACTGGCGTCCGCGCCGACCCTCTCGAGGGAGCTTCCTTCGAACTAAGGTGGGGTTAATTTGGATTAGGTTAATGGCCCTACTGGTTCTTCTCCTTGTGAATCAAGGTTTAGTGTTTTCGTCCATGGGAGTTCTTTAGTTTATCTTGTGCAAGTTCAAGATTAATTATGTTACATTTAGACTATTTTTTTAGAGATTCCCAAAAAGGAATTGTTACCAGCCTCAAAAGAATAAAATTACTCAATTGTCTTCTTTCTTCGTATGAGGCTGATGAGGCATCTGAGTTATTTAGGCAAAGAATGATCTCGAACAGCTATTAACATTGATATAATTTGCTTTTGCATTGGTAATGTACTTCAAGGTTTTAATTGTCGTTGTGGGACACTTATGAGAGTTTTGGGTATGTGAAATTATTGGGGGAAATCTAAGTATGGACTTGTGCTTTGTTTTAGACGGTGATAGAGCTTGACGCCTCGAATTCCATGCTAGAGTGTGTTAGCGTAGACTCCAGGTGAGTGATTTTAATCTACATGATGTGGTTATTACTCTAAAATCTTTCGTGCTACTATACCTTGTGGTTACACCATGGATTCTTTAAATAGGTCTTGTGTTAAATAATTGTTGTTATAAAGTTGCCATTGATCTACTTGTGAAACATTATGTGACTTGGATAATTGAATTGTTGATGGATTGTGTTCTGAAATAAATATTTGATTGTTTGATAAACATGAGGGATTGTAAAGGACCGTTACCCTAGTGTCATGGGGTTAGGTGACCAAGTCTGCACCATGTAGCAATGGTACATGGATGGTCCTGCTTGGTTAATCCGCATTGGGGGACCATACTAATTGTGGATCGTGCTTGGTTAATCCGCGTTAGGCGATCCTTATATCCTAGGTATGGCCATACACATTTAGGGGTGATCATGCTTGGTTAATCCGCAATGGGTGATCACTTCCCAGTAGTTATAGGAGTGACTCTGCTTGGTTAATCCGCGTTGGGGGGTCACTACCTACTTGGTTACTTTCTCAAGGGTGGCTCTGCTTGGTTAATCCGCTTTGGGGGGCCACTTCCTATTTGGTTAGTTATGTGGGCTTCGGCCAAATGGAGTCTCTCTAGCCTCATTTTCAATGTATCCATGAATTTTGGCTACGAGAACTTTGAGATTCGATTTAGAAAGCCGTTGGATGTCTAGGTGACTCCTTCGGTGTTTGCGAAGGTTTGGTATTGCTTTCTTATCAATGATTTATATTCAAGGTTTATAAACTATGATTAATGGTTGGTTTTATCATTATTAATACATACTTTGTATATTGTCACTCACACAAGCTTCGTAGCTTATCCGGGTTGTTGTTTGCCCGGTGCACCATTCCGACGGTGTAGGCACTGATCTTACAGGTAACAAGTCTGAGTAGCTTTCGAGAGGTTCGTGGGTAGCAGTGCAGTTATCAAAGCTTTGGAGTGTTAGGTTACTCCTACATCTTAACTTGTACCTTATCTTTTGGGACTTTCTTTTGAGCACCTCAAACTTGCTCTTAGTAAAGTAAAGTTTATACCTCTTTTTGGGTTGTACATATTTGTAAATATCGTGGAGAACTTAGTCACTTTCACTTTATTTTGGGTTCTAATTACAGTATTTCTTTCCGTATTTGATGTCATATTCAACGAATGTTCCTTGTCATGTGTCGATTTTCGACGTATGTCGGGCTCGGGGCGTGACAATAAAATTATAAAATTAATATTATGCTTATCGTGTTTCGTGTTACCCACGTGTATACCCGAACCAACCCGTTATCTTAACAGGTGCTTATCGGGTTACCCGATAACGACCCGATTCGTTATCGTGTCGACTCGAACACCTGTTAATTTCGTGTCGTGTCGTGTCGGGTTATCGGATCGTGTCAGGAATTGCCAGGCCTAGGCATGTCGACATTGGAAACCTCAGCCATAATAACAAGTAGTTATATGGAAACAAAGGAGCCAAACTTGTGTCTCGAGCTGATAAAATATGGTTCACAAGGCCAACGTTGTTTACATGATTTCCATCATTCTATTGTTATTGTTCTCATCCAAATTAGTCTTTGCCAACGTTTCTGAAAATCCAAAGCACAGTAGTTACTCTCTCTCTCTCTCTCTCTCTCTCTCTCTCATACAATAAATCGTTGTTTGATTAGCATCTATATATGATTCGTAAGTTGTTAACTAGTTAATAATGAAGGTTCATTAGTCATTGCAGATGTAGCAGAAAAGATCATCAGCAGGTCGCATCTGCATATTGTGACAAAGATTCCCGTACCAAATCCTTATAAGCATGGGCCAGTACCTTTACCTAGAACAAAAAATTAGGGGTGTGCATTAAACCGAAGAACCATATGTAAGTCGGTTTACTCGATGAAGTTTTTATGTTCTGATAAACTTTTTTTTATAGAATTGAAACGTGGGAGAAGTGTAGATGTTTTGAAATATATAACTTTTCAAATGTTAGACGCTTTTTTGTTGATGTGTTGGAAAATGCTTAAACCGGCTCAATTCAAATTTCATTTTTACCTAATGCTTTTGGATTTTTCTTTTTTGTTTTGCAGCTTGTCTTGCAGGTTCTTACCTTTTAAATTTTATTTTAGAGGGATTTGATCCTATGTTCGCCCTTCTATTTTTCTTGTATTTTCTTTTTCAAGAGAGGTAAAATTTATGTCTTCCCCTTCTCTTTTTCTTATATTTTCTTTTTCAAAAGAGATAAGGTGTATATCCCTTCCTCTTTTCTTGTATTTTGTTGTTCTTGCTTTATGATGAATAAGGTTTATGTCCCTCCTTGGCTAGGTATAATTTTTTTTTTTCTCATCTCAATAAATTTCTCTTGTAACGCTAAGTTTTCCAAAAAAACGTCTATATTTTTTTTTTTCCGATGAATTGGAGTGGATTTGAGTTAAATATAATTCATGACTCCAAACTTCTGATTCCACAACTAAGTTTTAATAGTATATCTAAGCAGCACCATTAATGTATAAGCTATGGGAATGCGGCTTTATTATATCTGAACTAGGTAAACATGATGCATGTGAAATTAGAAGCCAAAAATGAGGGTGAAGGAGAAGGTAACAACTTGTATGTCACGGTGAACCTACGCCATATAAGTTGTCCTCCACTCCCTGAACATGAGTCATTGACAAAGTTATTAATTTACGTTGGACATTGGAGATTGAAACCTCATAACAAATTTCTTTTTGAATCTGTATCATAACTAAAACACGTGATTTGACATTTTTTCATCACGAATAACAATATTTATTAACTTTTTTTTTATAGAAAACCTTGACGATACGAGGAGAATTTTATTGATATAAAAAAGAGTACACCTAGTTAGGGGGGACATAAATCTAACCCCTCATAATACAAGAAAAAAGGATAAAGAAAATTCTTGAAAAGAAGGGGGGACACAAATCTTATCCTTCTGGAAACAAAAGCAATAAAGATACAACGAAAAGAGGGGGGACATGAAACCTAACCCTCTAAAGACGAACCGAAAGGTCTAAACCTGCAAAACAGAAACAAGGAACATCACTAGCACGCCCGACCCTGATATCCTCCAAACAATAGGGTAGGCACATGCTGTGCGACACCCAAAGGTGATGAATCCCTACTAACATGTGTGAGAAGTAACAAACATAGTTAAAACTTATAAATTTAAATACAATGATTATGCAATTATGGAACGTGTTCAGAACATACAACTAATCCGAGACACTAGAAAGGAATAATATAAAATTGAACGAACAAAGGGATGGGTCCTACACCGAGATGATTCGAAGATGCCGATGCGGGAGTGCCTTGACGCTGGGTTTGCATGCCTTGATTCTAAGTCCTGAGGGGGCGCAAAACAAAACATGATTGGACCAAGTTGATATATAAGTAATACTGAAACAATTATTCATCAACAAACTAACCCCCAAGGTTTAAGAAAACTCGATATAGCATAATAAGTAATAGGTTTTCTGAAAACTGTAGTATCCCACATCGGCGGGGTGGGGGTTGGTCCTTGGCCTTATATGTATATGTCCCTCTCTTCCTAGCATGACGCGTTTTGAGTAGTGAGGTTCTCTTGCCCAGGAACAAATCTGCGAGGGCGTGGTCCAAAGCAGACAATATCGTGCTAAGACGGAGTCGGGATGTGACAATTTGGTATTAGAGCCAGACTCACCGTCCGTTCGGATGTGCCGACGAGGACGTCGGTCTCCCTAAAAGGGGTGGATTGTAGTATCCCACATCGGCAGGGTGGGGGTTGGTCCCTGGCCTTATATGTATATGTCCCTCTCTTCCTAGCATGACGCATTTTGGGTAGTGAGGTTCTCTTGCCCAGGAACAAATCTGTGAGAGCGTGGTCCAAAGTGAACAACATCGTGCTACGACAGAGTTGAGATGTGACAGTCAATCAGATGGATGGTTAGAAATGGTACGTATATTAGCAGGTGCTTGGAACAAGAAAAAATTAAAGCAATTAAGTTGTTCCTTTAGACATTTTACTTTCCATCATTGCAATATCTCTATTATAATAAATATTGAACACCACCTTGTTTGGGTCTTCTCCTAAACTCTGAACACTAGTTATCTTTTAAACTAAACATTAGTACTGTACTAATTTTTAAATTGAACATTAGTACTGTACTATTTTTTTAAACAGAACACTAATTATTTCTAGAATTAAATGTTGACTATTTTAACATTAGTACTGTACTATTTTTTTAAACTGAACACTAATTATTTCTAGAATTAAATGTTGACTATTTTTAGAACTCAACACAGATTATTTCTTAAACTAAACACTGATACTATTACTATTTGTTGAATTTAACACTGACTATTTTAAAAAAATTAAACAATGGCACTCTCACTATTTCTTAAACTGAACACTGATACTATTACTATTTTAAACTAAACAATAATTATTTCTAAAATTGAACAGATGTACTATCACTATTTTTTAAACTGAAAACTAACTATTTCTTAAATTGAACAATACTACTTCCAGCACATATTTGTATTTACAAGTGGCAATTAAACTTAAAAACTAAGCAACTTGAAATAAATAAGACAAACACAAGTTTGATAATACCAAAATCAATAAATTAAACCTACAATTAGCATTTCTCTTACATAGTTATCACTTTGGACATTTCGACATTCAAAACCTCAACCATAATAACAAGAAGAAATTTCCATAATTGAGAAATGCTAAGGAGACTCTCTTAAAAGTGAGACTCTCTATAGACTTTCCGCCTCCACTTTATGTTTTTGGCACAATTCATGTATCATCATTATAAAATATCGTACAAACATGAGGTGTCAGAGAGTTTCATGGAAAGTTCCACTATAAAAGAGTCTCCTTAGCATTTCTCTCCATACTTTCATCAACACTTTGATTTTTCTCAAAATTATGTGGTGCAAGCGCAAGTCGTTTGGACATAAATTTGAGTGGGGTTGTTTATGGATGACTTAATAGCACATGCAGAAACCTTAAACCAGTGTTTGAAATTTCTTCGATGTGATTAATATTTCTATAAAAATATCCATATGATCAAATAAAATATAGAAAGTGGGGGTGAAGTTATATCAGAGAAACTCTTAACTTTCGATTGTTGATATTTCTCACATTGGTTAAATATTGGATAAACTCTTTTTATTTAAATTTTTTATCATTTCCATAAAAAACAGCCGATAACAATATCGATACATCCATTGATATTCTCGCAAATTTGCATATCGACATTTTACCTATGCCGTTATTTTGAACACTATCTTGAACTAACAATAACATGCAATAATCAATTCCATGTCAAATAAATATTAATAAAAAGAAAAACTAATGAAAAGTTCAAAAAAACTTCTCTTTTAACGAAAAGTCCTTTTTAAAAGTATAGTGAATAGTGTTAGGTAAAGGTAAAAATGTAGTTTTTCGTTAAAAGTGAACAGTACCGGAAGTGTTTCGTTAAAACTCCCATAAAAATTGGATAAAACACGCTTAGATATGTGGTGTAAGTCTCATTATATATATTCGTGATAAATATCACACACCTGTGTGTTTAAAAAAAATTGGAATTAAATAGAGTTTTAATTGAATGAAAAGTAAAATAAAAAGGTAAAAAGTAGGAAATGGGGGAGAGAAAGTGGCACAGAAAAATTATGGTTACATGTGGAAGTAAAAAACAGCAATTTTTTTTTTTTACGAATTTATATTACTGTTTATGATTTTATTTTATTTTATTTTTATTGAATATGAATATATAATCAAATTGTCTTTTTATTCTCTTTTAATTAAAAAAAAATTATTAATAGGTAATTTAGGTTATGAAATAATGCAGTTTCAATTGTTTACCACCTAAATTTTTTTTCTTTTCTTTTTTTTTTAATATAGGTTTGTACCTTTACATGACCACATAGAAAAGAAAAAAGTGAAGACAGCTGCTGAATATTTGACTTTACAACAAGGAGATTGATTTATTAAATATATAAAAGACAACAAAATGGAGTAGCATGTGAAAGAGATAAGTGAATGCGAAACCAAGCTTGTGAGTGTATTTTCTGAAAGTGAGAGATATGCGACTCGAAATTAGTATATAATATTAATCTTCAAGCTATGTAAGTAGGGTGTATTTAAACAGTTACTCCACTATTATAAAATAAATAAAATTACATAAAAAATATATCATTTTCTCTACTTGTACTCAGAGCCGGCCCTGAGATTTTAGGGGCCCTATGCGAAAGTGAATTGAAGGCCCTAAAAAGTACTAAGAATTTTTTATTTTTATTTTTTGTTCAAAATAATAATTTTAGTTTTCAATTGAGTTTCTATAAATTCTAATAGCATAAACAAATTTAACAAATCAACAAGTGGAAAGGTGGTGAATTGTTTCTCCTAAACTATTTAGAGGGTCAGGGTTCGAATTTTCATGTTATTGTGTGAAATTTTTATATTATATTGTGGAAGCTTATGCATTTAATAAAAATATAAACTGAAAAAATGATGGAGATGAGTTTCAAACCCATCCCCTAGGCCGATGTAAAGAAGCAATAATTCCACTTGCGCTAAGACTTAAGTTTGTAATATTCTACACTTACTATTATATAAACGTATATGCATGCAAATTAAAAAATCAGGGGCCCTGTGCGGTAGCACCACTTGCACTCCCTCAGCACCGGCCCTGCTTGTACTATTACATGTAGAGTATCACTCGATCAAATTATTGAACAGCATTCATTAGGAATGGGTTAGTTGGGGTTTGGAAGATTCAAAGTATGGAGAATTGTTCAGTGTGATCGGTATACGAGATGGTACACCATGTAATACGTGTCATTATTACAAATAATGAGATATGTGTGTTAAAAGTTAATAACTTAAAAGTATAATTTTTACCACTTATATAAAAACACGTAGTATACCACTCGTGTTTCGGTCATAAAAAAAAATTTCTCCGAAGTATGACATTGACAGACTTATTTTCTGGCCAATCATACCTTTATTTTCTTCCATAGTATAGCAGACATTGACATAGTGATCACTTTAGACATTTCGACATTGAAAACCTCACACATAATTTCGTCTTGCATAATTTCGTCAGCAGGTGACTTTGACAGTTTTATTTTATTATCTCGAAATTGTGTGCAAGTTGTTTCGATATAAATTTGAGTGGGGGCGTTTATGGATGACCAAATGGGAATGCAGAAATCTTGACCTACCCAAAACATGCATAATCAGTTCCATGTCAAGTAAGTATCAATAAAAATAAAACGCGTTTAGATTTATAGTGTAGGTCACATTATATATATTATATTCATCGAGGAGGTTTTTTTTTTTTTTTTTTGGTACATCGATATTTTTTTTTTTAGTACATCGATATTTTGGGGGTATAATTATTCAAGTATATATAATTATTATAGTTAATTTAATATATATATATATATTATAGTTAATATTTTGGGGGTATAATTATTCATGTATATATAATTATTATAATTATTCTAGTTAATTTAATATATATAGATATATATATATATATATATATATATATATTATAGTTTTTAGGGGTATAAAATTGTTAAATTAATATATATAATTTTTATAGTATTTTTTAGGGTTATAAAATTATAAAATTAATATTATGCTTATCGTGTTTCGTGTTACCCACGTGTATACCCGAACCAACCCGTTATCTTAACAGGTGCTTATCGGGTTACCCGATAACGACCCGATTCGTTATCGTGTCGACCCGAACACCTGTTAATTTCGTGTCGTGTCGTGTCGGGTTATCGGATCGTGTCAGGAATTGCCAGGCCTAGGCATGTCGACATTGGAAACCTCAGCCATAATAACAAGTAGTTATATGGAAACAAAGGAGCCAAACTTGTGTCTCGAGCTGATAAAATATGGTTCACAAGGCCAACGTTGTTTACATGATTTCCATCATTCTATTGTTATTGTTCTCATCCAAATTAGTCTTTGCCAACGTTTCTGAAAATCCAAAGCACAGTAGTTACTCTCTCTCTCTCTCTCTCTCTCTCTCTCTCTCTCTCTCTCTCATACAATAAATCGTTGTTTGATTAGCATCTATATATGATTCGTAAGTTGTTAACTAGTTAATAATGAAGGTTCATTACTCATTGCAGATGTAGCAGAGAAGATCATCAGCAGGTCGCATCTGCATATTGTGACAAAGATTCCCGTACCAAATCCTTATAAGCATGGGCCAGTACCTTTACCTAGAACAAAAAATTAGGGGTGTGCATTAAACCGAAGAACCATATGTAAGTTGGTTTACTCGATGAAGTTTTTATGTTCTGATAAACTTTTTTTTATAGAATTGAAACGTGGGAGAAGTGTAGATGTTTTGAAATATATAACTTTTCAAATGTTAGACGCTTTTTTGTTGATGTGTTGGAAAATGCTTAAACCGGCTCAATTCAAATTTCATTTTTACCTAATGCTTTTGGATTTTTCTTTTTTGTTTTGCAGCTTGTCTTGCAGGTTCTTACCTTTTAAATTTTATTTTAGAGGGATTTGATCCTATGTTCGCCCTTCTATTTTTCTTGTATTTTCTTTTTCAAGAGAGGTAAAATTTATGTCTTCCCCTTCTCTTTTTCTTCTATTTTCTTTTTCAAAAGAGATAAGGTGTATATCCCTTCCTCTTTTCTTGTATTTTGTTGTTCTTGCTTTATGATGAATAAGGTTTATGTCCCTTCTTGGCTAGGTATAATTTTTTTTTTTCTCATCTCAATAAATTTCTCTTGTAACGCTAAGTTTTCCAAAAAAACGTCTATATTTTTTTTTTTCCGATGAATTGGAGTGGATTTGAGTTAAATATAATTCATGACTCCAAACTTCTGATTCCACAACTAAGTTTTAATAGTATATCTAAGCAGCACCATTAATGTATAAGCTATGGGAATGCGGCTTTATTATATCTGAACTAGGTAAACATGATGCATGTGAAATTAGAAGCCAAAAATGAGGGTGAAGGAGAAGATAACAACTTGTATGTCACGGTGAACCTACGCCATATAAGTTGTCCTCCACTCCCTGAACATGAGTCATTGACAAAGTTATTAATTTACGTTGGACATTGGAGATTGAAACCTCATAACAAATTTCTTTTTGAATCTGTATCATAACTAAAACACGTGATTTGACATTTTTTCATCACGAATAACAATATTTATTAACTTTTTTTTTATAGAAAACCTTGACGATACGAGGAGAATTTTATTGATATAAAAAAGAGTACACCTAGTTAGGGGGGACATAAATCTAACCCCTCATAATACAAGAAAAAAGGATAAAGAAAATACTTGAAAAGAAGGGGGGACACAAATCTTATCCTTCTGGAAACAAAAGCAATAAAGATACAACGAAAAGAGGGGGGACATGAAACCTAACCCTCTAAAGACGAACCGAAAGGTCTAAACCTGCAAAACAGAAACAAGGAACATCACTGGCACGCCCGACCCTGATATCCTCCAAACAATAGGGTAGGCACATGCTGTGCGACACCCAAAGGTGATGAATCCCTACTAACATGTGTGAGAAGTAACAAACATAGTTAAAACTTATAAATTTAAATACAATGATTATGCAATTATGGAACGTGTTCAGAACATACAACTAATCCGAGACACTAGAAAGGAATAATATAAAATTGAACGAACAAAGGGATGGGTCCTACACCGAGATGATTCGAAGATGCCGATGCGGGAGTGCCTTGACGCTGGGTTTGCATGCCTTGATTCTAAGTCCTGAGGGGGCGCAAAACAAAACATGATTGGACCAAGTTGATATATAAGTAATACTGAAACAATTATTCATCAACATACTAACCCCCAAGGTTTAAGAAAACTCGATATAGCATAATAAGTAATAGGTTTTCTGAAAACTGTAGTATCCCACATCGGCGGGGTGGGGGTTGGTCCTTGGCCTTATATGTATATGTCCCTCTCTTCCTAGCATGACGCGTTTTGAGTAGTGAGGTTCTCTTGCCCAGGAACAAATCTGCGAGGGCGTGGTCCAAAGCAGACAATATCGTGCTAAGACGGAGTCGGGATGTGACAATTTGGTATTAGAGCCAGACTCACCGTCCGTTCGGATGTGCCGACGAGGACGTCGGTCTCCCTAAAAGGGGTGGATTGTAGTATCCCACATCGGCAGGGTGGGGGTTGGTCCCTGGCCTTATATGTATATGTCCCTCTCTTCCTAGCATGACGCATTTTGGGTAGTGAGGTTCTCTTGCCCAGGAACAAATCTGTGAGAGCGTGGTCCAAAGTGAACAACATCGTGCTACGACGGAGTCGAGATGTGACAGTCAATCAGATGGATAGTTAGAAATGGTACGTATATTAGCAGGTGCTTGGAACAAGAAAAAATTAAAGCAACTAAGTTGTTCCTTTAGACATTTTACATTCCATCATTGCAATATCTCTATTATAATAAATATTGAACACCACCTTGTTTGGGTCTTCTCCTAAACTCTGAACACTAGTTATCTTTTAAACTGAACATTAGTACTTTACTATTTTTTAAACTGAGCATTAGTACTGTACTATTTTTTTAAACAGAACACTAATTATTTCTAGAATTAAATGTTGACTATTTTAACATTAGTACTGTACTATTTTTTTAAACTGAACACTGATTATTTCTAGAATTAAATGTTGACTATTTTTAGAACTCAACACAGATTATTTCTTAAACTAAACACTGATACTATTACTATTTGTTGAATTTAACACTGACTATTTTAAAAAATTAAACAATGGCACTCTCACTATTTCTTAAACTGAACACTGATACTATTACTATTTTAAACTAAACAATAATTATTTCTAAAATTGAACAGATGTACTATCACTATTTTTTAAACTGAAAACTAACTATTTCTTAAATTGAACAATACTACTTCCAGCACATATTTGTATTTACAAGTGGCAATTAAACTTAAAAACTAAGCAACTTGAAATAAATAAGACAAACACAAGTTTGATAATACCAAAATCAATAAATTAAACCTACAATTAGCATTTCTCTTACATAGTTATCACTTTGGACATTTCGACATTCAAAACCTCAACCATAATAACAAGAAGAAATTTCCATAATTGAGAAATGCTAAGGAGACTCTCTTAAAAGTGAGACTCTCTATAGACTTTCCGCCTCCACTTTATGTTTTTGGCACAATTCATGTATCATCATTATAAAATATCGTACAAACATGAGGTGTCAGAGAGTTTCATGGAAAGTTCCACTATAAAAGAGTCTCCTTAGCATTTCTCTCCATACTTTCATCAACACTTTGATTTTTCTCAAAATTATGTGGTGCAAGCGCAAGTCGTTTGGACATAAATTTGAGTGGGGTTGTTTATGGATGACTTAATAGCACATGCAGAAACCTTAAACCAGTGTTTGAAATTTCTTCGATGTGATTAATATTTCTATAAAAATATCCATATGATCAAATAAAATATAGAAAGTGGGGGGTGAAGTTATATCAGAGAAACTCTTAACTTTCGATTGTTGATATTTCTCACATTGGTTAAATATTGGATAAACTCTTTTTATTTAATTTTTTTATCATTTCCATAAAAAACAGCCGATAACAATATCGATACATCCATTGATATTCTCGCAAATTTGCATATCGACATTTTACCTATGCCGATATTTTGAACACTATCTTGAACTAACAATAACATGCAATAATCAATTCCATGTCAAATAAATATTAATAAAAAGAAAAACTAATGAAAAGTTCAAAAAAACTTCTCTTTTAACGAAAAGCCCTTTTTAAAAGTATAGTGAATAGTGTTAGGTAAAGGTAAAAATGTAGTTTTTCGTTAAAAGTGAACGGTACTGGAAGTGTTTCGTTAAAACTCCCATAAAAATTGGATAAAACACGCTTAGATATGTGGTGTAAGTCTCATTATATATATTCGTGATAAATATCACACACCTGTGTGTTTAAAAAAAATTGGAATTAAATAGAGTTTTAATTGAATGAAAAGTAAAATAAAAAGGTAAAAAGTAGGAAATGGGGGAGAGAAAGTGGCACAGAAAAATTATGGTTACATGTGGAAGTAAAAAACAGCAATTTTTTTTTTTACGAATTTATATTACTGTTTATGATTTTATTTTATTTTATTTTTATTGAATATGAATATATAATCAAATTTTCTTTTTATTCTCTTTTAATTAAAAAAAATTATTAATAGGTAATTTAGGTTATGAAATAATGCAGTTTCAATTGTTTACCACCTAATTTTTTTTTCTTTTTTTTTTTTTTTTTTTAATATAGGTTTGTATCTTTACATGACCACATAGAAAAGAAAAAAGTGAAGACAGCTGCTGAATATTTGACTTTACAACAAGGAGATTGATTTATTAAATATATAAAAGACTACAAAATGGAGTTTCATGTGAAAGAGATAAGTGAATGCGAAACCAAGCTTGTGAGTGTATTTTCTGAAAGAGATATGCGACTCGAAATTAGTATATAATATTAATCTTCAAGCTATGTAAGTAGGGTGTATTTAAACAGTTACTCCACTATTATAAAATAAATAAAATTACATAAAAAATATATCATTTTCTCTACTTGTACTCAGAGCCGGCCCTGAGATTTTAGGGGCCCTATGCGAAAGTGAATTGGAGGCCCTAAAAAGTACTAAGAATTTTTTATTTTTATTTTTTGTTCAAAATAATAATTTTAGTTTTCAATTGAGTTTCTATAAATTCTAATAGCATAAACAAATTTAACAAATCAACAAGTGGAAAGGTGGTGAATTGTTTCTCCTAAACTATTTAGAGGGTCAGGGTTCGAATTTTCATGTTATTGTGTGGAATTTTTATATTATATTGTGGAAGCTTATGCATTTAATAAAAATATAATCTGAAAAAATGATGGAGATGAGTTTCAAACCCATCCCCTAGGCCGATGTAAAGAAGCAATAATTCCACTTGCGCTAAGACTTAAGTTTGTAATATTCTACACTTACTATTATATAAACGTATATGCATGCAAATTAAAAAATCGGGGGCCCTGTGCTGTAGCACCACTTGCACTCCCTCAGCACCGGCCCTGCTTGTACTATTACATGTAGAGTATCACTCGATCAAATTATTGAACAACATTCATTAGGAATGGGTTAGTTGGGGTTTGGAAAATTCAAAGTATGGAGAATTGTTCAGTGTGATCGGTATACGAGATGGTACACCATGTAATACGTGTCATTATTACAAATAATAAGATATGTGTGTTAAAAGTTAATAACTTAAAAGTATAATTTTTTACCACTTATATAAAAACACGTAGTATACCACTCGTGTTTCGGTCATAAGAAAAAATTTCTCCGAAGTATGACATTGACAGACTTATTTTCTGGCCAATCCTACCTTTATTTTCTTCCATAGTATAGCAGACATTGACATAGTGATCACTTTAGACATTTCGACATAATTTCGTCTTGCATAATTTCGTCTTGCATAATTTCGTCAGCAGGTGACTTTGACAGTTTTATTTTATTATCTCGAAATTGTGTGCAAGTTGTTTCGATATAAATTTGAGTGGGGGCGTTTATGGATGACCAAATGGGAATGCAGAAATCTTGACCTACCCAAAACATGCATAATCAGTTCCATGTCAAGTAAGTATCAATAAAAATAAAAACGCGTTTAGATTTATAGTGTAGGTCACATTATATATATATATATATATATATATATATATATATTATATTCATGGAGGAGGTTTTTTTTTTTTTTTTTTTAGTACATCGATATTTTTACATTAAAAGAAGAGGAGTTCGACTAAGTCACACAATGAGCAACCTATTTTGGTATCGAATTCGCCATCCACAAGATTCGAACATAAGACCAATCACTTCCAAGTGAAGATGATATTATCTGCACTAAGAGAAATGAGATAGGCTTAGCCTCAAAATTGGTTAGCAATAATATGGTTCAAATTCGTCTTTAGTAAGAGTTGAACTTAAAACCTTTCACTTACAAATAAAGAGAAATATCACTTAATATATAAAAGATTACAAAACGAAGGAGTACGTGAAATAGATAAGTTAATGCAAAAACACCTCTAAATAAGTAATCTACCAAGCTTGTAATTGTATTTTCCACCAGTGAGAGATGTGCCAGTAGAAATTAGTATATGATATTAGGGAAAATTTGAAATAGGTCTAATTTTCAAGCCTATCTTTTGAAATAGGTCCAATTTTTAGTGACTTTTGACTTTTAAAATAGATCCAATTTTTAGTTACTTTGGACCCATATCAAAATACCCATATCCAGTATTCAAGAAGTTACTGTACGGTGATAAAGTAAGTAAAAAAACACAAAAAATATATTATTTCTCTACTTGTATTATAACAGATAGAGTATCACTTGCAGGGCTGGTCCTGAGATTTTTGAGGCTAGGGGCAATACCAAAAAAAGTGCCATAGTATAACTCCACGTCAAAAAAAAAAAAAAAATCAATTGTTTTTGTGTTCATTTATGCATGATGATGTAACTTTTCTTTGATAAAACGATAACAGGATGTGAGGGATTATGCTAAGCAACAAGATGGGTTGGCCATAATTTGGTATCTAACTTGTCATTTAAAAGACTCAAACCTAATACCTCTCACTTATAAGTGAAGAAAAAATAGATTTCACATCTAAGCCATAACATTAGTTTGTATTTAGATAAGGGTACACAAATATTTCACAAGCAAAAATCAATTATAGTATGAAAGGTATTTTTGTATAAAACTTATAGTTATCAGATAATTTTCTAATTACTGTCCCTTGAGGTCTCATAAGAATTGTCATATTTTTCTCTCTCTAATTTATATATATATTGTTATAAACAATGAATGAACCAAAAATAATTATTGAAAAACCAAATACCACATATATGTTATTAAAAATAGGGTAAACTGCCAATTTAGTCCCTGAATTATCACCTTAGTGAAAATTAGGTCCCTAAACTATTTTTTTAGAAAAATTAGTCCCTGAATTATAAAAATCTGCCAATTACATCCCTAATGTTATATTCGAAGCTACTATATTCAATTTTCCGTCAATTTAAGTCACGTTACTTGCATGTGATACACGTTGGAGGGTAGATTGGTAGTTTTTCATAAAGAAATAGTGTATGGAGTTAACTTTTGAGGAGAAATTGGTAGTTTTTCATAAAGAAATAGTGTAAGTTAACTTTTGAGAGTAAATTAGACATTAAATTCGCAAACTATATGAAATGTTAAGCACTTATAGATGAGAAAATGATGGTATTACATTATAAAATGTGTCAAGTGACTTAAATTGACAAATAATTGGATAAAAATAGCTTTGAATATAATAGTAGGGATGAAATTAGCAATTTCTAATGAATTTAGGGACTTATTTTACCAAAAAAATAATTCAGGGACCTAATTTTCACTGAGGTGATAGTTCAGGGACTAAATCGGCACTTCACCCTTAAAAATATAACTCATTTTTCGTGGATAAGAAAGAAAAGTGACCCTAAACCCTAACATTATATTGAAACAGAACATCATTGCTAAAGAAAAAGGAAAATTAATGAAAAGAGTTCGAAAACTTTGAGTTTTAACGATAAGAATAAAATAAATGATAAAGTAAATAGTACTAAGATTGACTTTTTAGTGTAAAAATGTGGTTTTTCATTAAAGTGAACAGTACTGTAAGCTTTTCGTTAAAGTTCTCAAAAGAAAAAGACCCTCATTTTGATTTGAACTTGGGTGGCTACAATTATTATTATTATTATTTGCCAAAAGATGATAATTAATTGAAAATGAATTTGTAAAAACCACTTTCGTCAAAGGCACATATAGAAATATCACTGTTCTAAAAATCCCCGCCTAGCACCGCCTAGGCCCCGCCTAGGCGCTAGGCGGCTGGTCACCGCCCCGATTAATGCCTCGACCGCCTAGCCATCCGCCTAGCCCACCCAGACCTGCTGAGGCGCCCGCCTAGACTGCCTAGGCACCCGCCTAGCCCCCCCAGACCTGCCTAGACACCTGCCTAGGTTGCAACTCACTTAGATAAAAAATAGATAACTTTCCTTTTGCATTTTATTGTTTCCAATAAATTGTAAGAGACTTATTGAATACTTAAATAAACACACATTATATGTTTGCTCCCTATGTTTTCATTATGTTCCAATACTTCATAATATAGATGTCACTCTATTTTCTAGTTTATGACGAAATTATGTATATTTTAAAAATAAACAGACACTTATTTACACGAAATAGAATAGATTTACTTAAATCCGCATAGTCCGCCTAGTCGCCCGCCTAGGCTCTGCCTAGGCGCCTAGGCTCCGCCTAGGCGCCTAGGCGCTAGGCCCCATCCCGCCGCCCGACTAGCGCCTAGCGCCTTTTAGAACCTTGAGAAATATAGCTACTTATTTAAACTAAAGATGAAATAAATGCATAAAAAAAAAGGCAGTTTTGAGTTTCAAACCCGTGTTCCTTTTCATTGCAGGAAAGCAGCGAAACACCGCTGCAAATGACAACTTATGATAAATATCCAGTTTTATATTTTTATATGCTTACTGAACATAACATTATAATAATAAAAATTAAATTTTTTGATGCCCTCGATTTTTTGAGATCTTGTGTGATCGCCCTTACTGCCCTAAGCTAGGGCCGGGTCTAATCACTTGAATAAGTTATTGAACAGCATTCATAAGGAATGAGTTAGTTGGGTTTGGAAGATTCAAAGTATGACATTGACAGGCTTCTATTTTCTGGTCCAATCATACGTTTAATTTCTTCCATGCTATAGCAGACATTGACATTAGTAATCACTTTAGACATTTCGACGTTGAAAACCATACACATAATAACAAAGAAGATATTTCGTTTTGCATAATTTTGTCGGCAGGTGACTTTGACAGTTTTATTTTTTTCCCCCGAAATTATGTGCAACTCGTTTTCGATATAAATTTGCGTGGGGGCGTTTATGGACGACTAAATGGGCATGGGCATGAAATTATGTGCAACTCGTTTTCGATATAAATGTGCTCGTTTTCGATATAAATGTGCGTGGGGGCGTTTATGGACGACTAAATGGGCATGGGCATGAAATTATGTGCAACTCGTTTTCGATATAAATGTGCGTGGGGGCGTTTATAGACGACTAAATGGGCATGTAGAAATCTGACCAAACCATAACATGCATAAGCAGTTCCATATCAAAAGTATCAATAAAAAGAAAACGCAATTAGATATGTGGTGTACGTCGCTTTGTTGTAAATATTCATAGTTTAAGTGTGATTATGTAAATTCTAGATTAGATTTGATTCTAGTTATCATTTCTTATTGTATCTTGTATTCCTTGGGAAAGAAGGAATATCTTCTCTCCTTTTACTACTATAAATAAAGGCACAATGTAGGAGAGATAACAACACATATTCCCTTACAATTATACAAACACATCTCTCTCTCTTCTCCTTGCCGCCGACCCTCTTTCTCCTTGTCAGATAAAATAGACCACAACACGTTATCAGCATGCTCCTACCGCTACGCTTAGGAATCTGACGTTGAAGAATTTTTCTGCATCAAACCAGTTCATTCATATCATCACGCAATTAGGTTATTTCAAAACAACGTTTTTTATCTCGATATTTTTTTGCAGCTCTGATAGCATGAACATTCACCATGATGCATGACCCAACTTTACGTTTTACGAATTTTAGATTCTACATAAATTGTATATGCATCATAATCATAATTGTTGAATTATGTGAATTTGATATTTGCATGAATTGCATCAAATATATATGAACATGCAATAAACCATTGAATTGCATAGGCGTCAAATTGAATATGTTTTTAATTAATTTATATATGAATTGAATGAAAAAAAAAAACGAAAAAAGGGAAACCATGACCTCGAGCCAGTTGACCAAGCCTGCAGCTTGGGTGGCCGAGCCGTGCCAAGCCACGAATTCCCTAGCTAGAGTTGAGGGCTCTTGGACTGAAACCCAACAACCTCGACGCTTCCCATGACGTCTTCTCTCGTTGCAGGTTGGCTTGCAACCAATCCCCCACCCACGGGTCATTGTGTTTTTACGGCCTGAAGTTCGTACTCGACACCAATTGACCAAGATTCTTTCGAATCTCGTCGAAATTAAAAAAAAAATAAAAATCTTTTGATTCGTTTTCTAGGGTTTTGATATCTTGTCGAGATTTCTTAAATCT
The DNA here is from genome assembly GCA_036320875.1 of Cotoneaster glaucophyllus. NCBI lineage: Eukaryota > Viridiplantae > Streptophyta > Magnoliopsida > Rosales > Rosaceae > Cotoneaster > Cotoneaster glaucophyllus. The sequence continues at coordinate 9,005,291 of CM070059.1, read as the reverse complement.
CCGTTCCTATTTGGGTCCCTAGTTGGACCCCTGTGCTTCGCCGTGCCATAAAACCCCGAGGACAGTCGCCTGAAGCGACGTCGGCGTCCTCCCGGTCGTGTTACGACACCCAGCGTTGCTGGGGTGTCTCGAACCTCCTCGACCCGAGCCCAATTGGGTCTCGACCACTCAGCCCGCATCAGTGCCCGTTGGGCTTGCTGCTAATGTGTGTTGTTCAGGCCCAACCCGTGTGAAAATAAAAAATAAAAAATAAAAAAATAAAAAACGAAAAATCCTTGGGCCCACCTGTAGTGGGCCGTGTTTTTTTAAGACCTGCATGTGGATATGTGATATCGCTATGGTTCAAAAGACCATTGGTCCCGTGTTTGCCGAGCTCCCAAGAAGGTTGTATATGAATATCATTCTCGTTGTAAGAAGTTTGAATCAAACTTCTTGCAAGTGGACGAACCGGAGACTATAAAGATGAAGGTTTCTGACTTTCAGGAGGATACCACCCCTATGGAAGATGAGAATCTTAGACATAGACTTATTCTTTAGTTGAAATAAGACAATTGGGGCTGAATTCCACCTAGTGGCTGAACCCCCTTGTTTTTTGGTTGATTTTTGAACAATTTTCCTTTATGTTGGGATTATTAGTTGGTGGTTTGTTTTTTTTTTTTTTTTTTTTGGATATTAAGTTTTAATCCTTGAATAAATGAAATTATTTTGAATTGATATTTGTTTTTCAAAAACTCTTATGCATGTGACCGATTCAAATTAATTTTTTATTTGAGTATGACTAGTGGGAAAGTTAGTTGTCTAGCAGATAGTGCAACCATGCACACCGTTTCGAGTGAACGCATCTATTTCACTAACTTTATACCTAAGAATGCATCTTTGACAACCTTCTTAGGCCCATCCAACCTGATATAAGGATACAGTAAAGCACGTATAATGTTATCCAATGGTACAATCTTGACCATTTCTAAGGCACTCTATTCTCCACGTTCCAGAAGAACGCTGTTAAGTTTCAAGGACATTAGAGATAACAATTACCACGCTGAAACCCATGTAGAAAACAGAGTTGAATTTCTGTGCATAACTTCCTACGAATATGGCCAGAAGCGTATTCTAGAGAAGATGGAGCGTATCCCGAGTGGTCTGTATACTACGACCATACGTCCTATAGAATGCCACTATGTGGTCGGCCCTACTACTAGGACCGCGCATGAAATTACACTTTGGCGTGATCGTTTGGGATATCCTGGATGAATAGCGATGCGTTGTATCCTTAAATCTTCACACGAGCATCCGCTAACCCGAAGTTTAGGTTCGATCCAAGGAATCGCATGTCAAAAATGTTCAATGGGAAAGCTTATCACTAAGCCTTCTTATGACAAGATTCGTTCGAATCCTCCCATTTTTCTACAACAGATTCAGTGGGGCATTTGTGGATCGATTCACCCTCCCTGCGGACCATTTAGATACTTTATGGTTTTGGTTGACAATTCCACACGTTGGTCACACGTGTGCTTGTTGTCCACAAGGAACACTGCATTCTCCAAACTGTTGGCTCTGGTTATCAAGCTTAGGGCTCACCACCCTGATTATCTAATCAAATTTATTTGATTGGATAATGTTGGAGAATTCACATCTAAAACTTTTGATAACTATTGCATGTCGGTTGGGGTTGAAGTTGAACATCCTGTACCCCATGTTCACACCCATAACGGCCTAGCAGAGGTTTTCATTAAGCGCTTACAAATGATTGCTCGATCATTGGTCATACGTTCCAAGCTCTCGATCGCTGTTTTGGGCCATGCAATATTGCACGCAACAAAGTTAGTCCGCCTGAGGCCTGTTGCGACACAACCATTTAGTGCCCTTCAATTGGTTACCGGATACGAACCCGACATATTGCATCTGCGCATTTTTGGTTGTGCGGTATATGTGCTAATCTCGCCCCCCTTACGTACAAAAATGGGACCTCAGCGAAGGATGGGAATCTATGTCGGATATGATTCTCTTTCGATTATTCGTTACTTAGAACCTTTGACAGACGATCTGTTTGCCGCTCACTTCGCGGATTGTCACTTCTATGAGACAGTCTTCCCGTAGTTAGGGGGAGATAAGAATGTCAACGTTCCTGAAGAACGATGCGAATTATCATGGACGACCCCCACTTTGTCTCATCTAGATCCTCGCACCGCTCAGTCTGAAACTAAAGTGTAGTGCATATTAGATCTTTAGAGCATAGCTTAGAGCATGCCAGATGCTTTCACCGATCTAGCGCGCTTGACAAGATCACATATTCTAGCTGTGAATACGCCTGCAAAGATGGATGTACCAAATGTACGACAGACTTCCTTCATGAATGCCCCGGACGCCAATTCTGGTGATCCACATACATTAGCAGCTAGCCAATCATCTGCCCTTACACAAAAGCATGGCAGACCTCTTAGTTCAAAGGATTCACACCTTCGAAAGAGGAAAACCACGACACAAGGTCCTGAAAAACCTACCGTGAGTCCAATTATCGCTTACTCTTCTACCCAACTCATGAGGAAATTCTAGATTATGAAAGCGTCCTTAAAGAGACGAATCCTCTTCCCGAGAATCATGAGATTTCGGTCTATTATGCTAGCTTAGATGATGTGTGGCGTAGAAATGAGATGATTATCGATGAGACATTAGCATTTGCAGTAGCTACAGAGATCATGTTGAGCAATGGCATTGAACCGCGTTCCGTTGATGAATGTTGACGTAGAACTGATTGGTCAAACTAGAAACAAGCAATCCAAGTCGAACCCGATTCTCTTGCGAAATGTAAGGTGTTTGGACTTATAGCTCCTACTCATCCACATGTGAAGTTCGTTGGCTACAAGTGGGTTTTCGTTCGGAAGCGTAATGAGAAGAACGAAATTATGCGTTACAAAGCTCGTCTTGTTGCAAAAGGCTTCTCACAACGCCCCGGGATTAACTATGATGAAACTTATTCACCCGTTATGGATGTGATTACTTTTCGCTACCTTATCATTTTAGTAGTTTCCAAAAAATTGGATATGCAGCTGATGGATGTAGTAACCGCGTATCTCTATGGGAATCTTGATACGGAAATCTATATGAAAGTTCCTGAAGGACTTACATTGACTTGTTCAAATATTTCCAAACCCTGGAACATGCTCTCAATTCGGCTGAGAAGTTCACTCTACGTTTTGAAACAATCCGGAAGAATGTGGTATAACCGTCTAAGTGAGTATTTGACTAGTCAGGGATATGTGAACATCGAACTATGCCATTGTGTATTCATTAAGAAGTCACATTCTGGATTTGCGATTGTTGCAGTATATGTCGATGACCTGAATCTCATCGGAACTCCTGAAGAACTCGCGAGAATTGCTGTGCACCTGAAGTTGGAATTTGAGATGAAAGATTTAGGTAAGACTCGATATTGTCTCGATCTCGAGATAGAGCATTGTTCGAATGGAATCCTAGTACATCAATCGAACTACACCTAGAAGGTGTTGCGCCACTTTAATGAGGATAAAGCGAAACCTTCGAGTACTCTTATGGTTGTTCGATCTCTAGATGCAAAACGAGATCCCTTCCATCCGAAGGAGGATGCTGAAGAGATTTTGGAGCCTGAAGTTTCTTATCTGAGTGCGATAGGCGCTTCATTGTACTTAGCTCAATGCACTAGACCTGACACCTCATTCGATCTTAATCTTTTGGCAAGATACAGTAATGCACCTACACGCAGACATTGGACTGGCGTGAAAGACATCTTCCGTTACCTTAAGGGTGATATGGATTTGGTCTTGTTCTATCCCTACGAATCCTCTAGTGATGCCGCACCCTATGCTCCTCGAGTTGATTCTCGCCTTGTTGGTTATGCCGATGCATGATACTTGTCTGATCCACACAAGGTGTGTTCTCAAATGGATTATGTCTTTACCGTTGGAGGCACCGCAATCTCTTGGAGGTCAACTAAATAGACCTTAGTTGCCACTTCGTCTAACCATGCTGAAATTCTCACCTTACATGAAGCAACTCGGGAATGCTTTTAGTTGAGAGTAATAATGGGCCATATTCGAAGCTTTTGTGATCTTTATCCCGCCGTTGATGTGCCGACGACGATCTTTGAAGACAACGCAGCTTGCATCGAACAACTCAAGAAGGGTTACACCAAAGGAGACAACACCAAGCACATTGCGCCGAAGTTTTTCTTTTCACATCAACAATAAGAGCATCAGAAGATTGAAGTCACGCAAATCCGTTTAGAAAACAATCTGGCCGACCTCTTCACCAAATCACTGCCAAAGACGACGTTTTAGAAGCTTGTTCATGGAATTGGTATGCGTAAACTTTCTGAGTTGTAACTTTGCTATTTCTCTTTGGAATTATGTCAAACTCAGAGGGAGTATCCTGCAGATACTTGTTTGATCTTAATGTACTCTTTTTCCATACGATTAGGAGCATTTTTCCCACTGGGTTTTTGTTACCTAACTAGGTTTTAACGAGGCACCAACTTTGGGCTGGTCATATCCCTAATGACGTCTCGTAGATGTTTCTTTTGACTTTGCATTTCTCACGCATTTTTCCTTAGACTATGGATTTTGTCCCTACTCGGGTTTTTGCCATAGCCTTAGGGTTTTTTAGTGAGACTTACTACTCATGCAAGTTCCTACCCTACTGAGAATAAACGTTGTTCCTTAGAATCAGTGCCGATGAGTCGACTTCCTCAACTTCTGCATGATGCTAAATCTACCTTGAGTATTTACACACTTAAGGGGGAGTGTTGTAAACATTCATAGTTTAAGTGTGATTGTGTAAATCCTAGATTAGATTTGATTCTAGTTATCATTTCCTATTGTATCTTGTATTCCTTGGGGAAGAATGAATATCTTCTCTCCTTTTACTACTATAAATAAAGACACAATGTAGGAGGATAACAACATATATTCCCTTACAATTCTACAAACACATCTCTCTCTATTCTCCTTGCCGCCGGCCCTCTCTCTCCTTGTCAGATAAAATAGACCACAACAATTTTCATTTTTTACTTTTGCTAAAGATTATGTTTTCAAAAAAGATAATCTGAAAAACGAAATTCGGTGAGAAGAATAAAGCGTAAACGATAATTGACGAATAAATATAAATCTAAGGTTTATAAATTATGGTGTCGCATTTTGAAGTTGACCTCTTCATAAAAGTTGTAAAACTTGTCATTTTTAAGAGGATATAACATTTAGGGTTTTTATCACAAATGATCGTTTACTTCCATTAAGGTTGTTGACACTTTCATACTTTCGTTAAGGTTGTTGTTAAATCAGTCATTAACTGGTGACGTGGGATCCACGTAGATAGTAACTGGACACTACGTATTAATATGGGCCCACGTAGATATTTAAAAAATTAAAAATAAAAAAAAATTAAAAAACTAAAAAATCTGGGCCTCTCCTACCTCAGCCCCTGCTTCCACCATTCTCTCTCCCTCTTCGACTTCCCCCTCCCTCTTCGACTCCACTCTCTCCTTCTCTCTCTCTCTCTCCAACAAACCACCTCTAAATGTTCCTCCCAAACCCTAATTCTTTCCCAATCCCCAATTTTTTTCCCCAATTCACCTCCAATTTTGTAACCCTACCTTTCAGTTCAACCTTCCCACCGCCGAATTCACTGTCGACAAGATCACAATTTGGGAGACCACAACTGTACCCAGTAGACCTGGCAAAAAGGTCGTGTTTGTCGCGTTCGTGTTATTTTCGTGTAACACATGTTATCTTAACGGATCGTTTTGTCACACCCATTATTTTAACGAGTTTTTAACAGGTCGGGTCATTTTACCCAACAGATAAAATGACCAGACCCGTTATGACCCATTAAGAATTTTTTTTTCTTTTCTAATATTGCACATACCACATTACCACATAAATATTACTTCGAAAACTAATTCGAAACGAAAAACCCCAATTTTTACAAACCATAGAAATGAAAAACCCCAAATTGAAGAAACAAAACCAATCTTAATTCGAAAACTAATTCAAAGCAAAACTCTATATTTTGAAAGTAATTCGAAAGAAACAACAATTACCTCGATTAGGGTTCAAGATTTGCTCAGTCCAGAGAGAAAAGCAAAAACAAAAGTAGAAGATCGAATGGTGTTGGGTTACTAGGTCGTATGTGGTGATAGTGGTGTGGTGGAGGGAGACTGGAGAGTGTGGTCGTGGATTCGTGACTGGCCGAAGTTGAAGTTTGAGACTGTGATTCGAGAGTTCAGTTCGAAAGAGAAAGAGAGTAGATGCTTCGATTCAAGCCTTTGAGAATGAGAGAGAGAGTCTAATTTAGGGCTGAGAAAAACATTGGACACCCGAGATTAAATCTCAGCCGGCCCAACGGTCATCAATTTTTTAAGTTTAATACATACATATATATATATATATATATATATTTTAGTTTTCAGTTTAGTTGGGGATTAAATCCTACTGTTGTTAATTATAGTATTTTTTTTAGTAGTATAAAATTATAAAATTAATATTTTTCTTATCGTGTAACGGATTACCAATGTGTATACTTGGACCAACCTGTTATTTTAATAGGTGCTTATCGACTTACCCAATAATGACCCGATTCGTTATGTGTTGATCAAAAAATCTGTTAATTTCGTGTCGTGTCAGAAATTGACAGGCTTAAGGAAGCCAAATCAGACTTGGTCGCTGAGATAAACCCGACTGCACAGAGAGAGGATATGAGGAGAAAAATAAGGGATGATTTTAAAAACAGTCATGCCGGCGAGAGAGGGAATTGTGAGAGTTATGATGGTGTAGAAATCAAGGACGGCTAGGTAGAGGATGGTGGTTAGGAAGAAAGCGAGGGGGAGAAGGAAGATGGCCGAAGGGGATTAGGAGAGGCCAGATTTAAAAAATTAAAAATTAAAAAATAAAAAATAAAAATAAAAATATTCTTAATTTTAATGTTTTCAGTTTTTAATATACATGTGGGCCATATTGACACGTGACTCTCAGTAATTGTCCTTACATTCGTCTCGTCACCAGTTAACGGCTAATTAACAGTAATCTTAACGGATATATGTAATACCGATTTCATGTACCACTCTGGAATGAAAAAACCTGTTATACCAAATGTTGAAAATCAAGAAATATCAGGGTAATAAAATGAATTTAATCCTACTTTTTAATTTACGTGGTGGTTGCTTTTATCTTAAAATTTGACATATTTTTTTTATGAAAAAAAAAACCCTTAAAAAATCACTAGAAAGTTCAAGGTTTCTCCCGTTTTCTTTAACTTTAATAATAAAAACATCATCGGGTTGTAAATTTTAATTAACCATTTGGATGAAAAGTCAAAGATAAGAAAAACAAATAGAGGATATGCAAATTAGTAAAACATCTCACTATAAATAAAGCCCTGAATTGCTTAAGAAAAAGGTATACACAAAAACCATGACTAGAGTTTCAACTTATTGTGATAAACTATGTTTTCTAGCTTGCCTTATCTTGTATATTCAGCTAGCTTCATCACAAAAAAGTGCTTTTGCTTCGGCCAATTCCACTGAAGCAGAAGCTCTTCTCAAATGGAAAGCTAGCTTTCAAAACCAAACCCAAAACAACCTGACCTCATGGATGAATGCAAATGAAGCCCCATGCAATACTTGGATTGGAGTTTCATGCAACTCAGCTGGAAGCGTCAACGGATTAAACGTCACCAACTCTAGTATACAAGGTACTCTACTTGAATTTCCATTCATGTCCTTGCCCAATCTTGCATATGTTGACCTCAGCTTGAATGAACTTTATGATCAAATCCCACCTCAGATCAGTTCCCTCACCAAACTCATCTATTTTGATATATCCTACAATCAAATGTCTGGAAAAATCCCACCTGAAATCGGTCTTTTAACAAATCTTCAGGTCCTTCACCTAAATGCAAATAAGTTCACCGGCTCAATTCCTCAAGAAATAGGCCAACTTAAATTTGTCTATGAGCTAGCTCTGAACTTAAACAATTTAGAGGGTTCAATTCCAGCTTCTGTGGGTAATTTGAGCCAATTGACTTCTTTGTTTCTCTTCGGAAACCAACTTTCGGGTTCTATTCCTCCCGAAATAGGAAACCTTTCGAAATTGGTTGAACTTCACCTGTATGACAACTATTTATCAGGTCCAATCCCTCTGAGTTTCGGAAACTTGAAAAATCTATCCATCATGGTGTTTTACAACAATACCCTTTCTGGTTCTATCCCAACTTCTTTTGGCAATTTGACAAACCTTGTTTTTCTCTCTGTCGACGGTAATAAACTTTCCGGCACTATTCCTGAAGAGATTGGAAACTTGAAAATTGTTGAGGAAGTACACCTGGGTGCTAATCGATTTTCTGGTTATTTACCTCGAGATATTTGTAGTGGTGGACTGCTACAAAGGTTTACTGCAGAAAACAACGAATTTACAGGTCCAATCCCGAAAAGCTTGAAAGGTTGCAAGAGCTTAGTCAGAGTCCGTCTTGAAGGGAACCAACTCAAAAGCAACATATCTGAAGATTTTGGTGTCTATCCGAATCTTCGTTTTGTAGACCTAAGCCACAACAACTTATATGGAGAAATCTCAGACATCTGGGGACAGTGTCCCAACTTAACAGCCCTACGATTTGCAGGGAACAACCTTACTGGTAGCATACCATCTGAGATTGCCAATGCAACTAAAATTCAAGAACTCGATTTTTCTTCGAATCATCTGGTTGGGGTGGTTCCCAAGGATTTGGGGAGATTGACTTCTATGGTGATTTTAAAGTTGAATGGCAATCAACTTTTGGGTTCTATACCCTCAGAATTTGGAGCATTCACTGAACTCGACTCTCTTGACATGTCCACCAACAAGTTGACTGGCTCAATTCCAAGCATTTTTGGCGAATTGATCAGTTTAAACTACTTGAATTTGAGCAACAACAATTTAAGTCAAGAAATTCCATTTCAGTTCGGGAAGTTATTTCACCTGTCACAGTTAGATTTAAGTCGTAACTCACTTGACGGAAAGATACCATCAGAAATTAGCAATATGCAGAGCTTGGAGGGGCTGAATCTTTCCCGCAATAATCTTTCTGGTCTCATTCCAGCAAAGTTTGATGGAATGCGTGGCTTGTCGTACATGGACGTATCCTACAATCACATGCAAGGTCCCATCCCCAACAACAAAGCATTTCAAGATGCACACAGCTTTGAAGGGAATGAAGGATTGTGTGGAAATGTTGTAGGTCTAGAATCCTGCAATAAGCACGTCTCAAAAAGAAAAAACAAAAGAAAACTCGTGTTTGCAATCGTTTTCCCTATCTTGGGAGCAGTTTTACTTGCTCTCCTTGCAGTTGTCTTCATCAAAACAAGAAGAAAGAAAGAGCCGGGAACAGAAAACAGTGATATCCATGATGAAATTTTTTCGATCTCTCTTTTTGATGGAAAAAAATTGTATTGGGAGATCATAAGAGCAACCAATGGTTTTGACTCCATATTTTGCATTGGGAAGGGAGGATCTGGAAGTGTCTACAAGGCAAAGCTACCATCAGGCAGCATAGTTGCAGTGAAGAAACTCCATCAAAAACTTGACGGCGAGGAGACATCGCAGAAGGAGTTTCACAATGAAATAAGTGCACTAATCAATATACGACATCGAAACATTGTGAAACTTTGTGGTTTTTGTTCGAATTCGCAGCACTCCTTTCTGGTCTATGAATACCTAGAAAAGGGTAGTCTGGCTTCAATCTTGAGCAAAGAAGACGAAGCAAAAGAATTGGATTGGAGTAGGAGGGTGAGAATTGTAAAAGGAGTAGCTCATGCACTGTCTTACCTGCATCATGATTGCGTGCCGCCAATTGTACACCGAGACATATCAAGCAGCAACATTTTGCTGGATTACGACTACGAGCCTTGTGTTTCAGACTTCGGCACTGCTAAGCTTTTGAATCCAGACTCATCGAATTGGAGCTCCCTTGCAGGCACATATGGATATGTAGCACCAGGTGAAGTAAAACAGTTAAAATATAAAATGTTGAAATTTTATAATATAAATTTAAACATATACTAATGGCTTGCTCTCCCTTAATTTTTATGCAGAGTTGGCCTACACAAGGAAGGTAACTGAGAAATGTGACGTTTATAGCTTCGGAGTGCTGGCACTGGAAGTGATCATGGGAAAAAGACTAGGTGATTTAATCTCGTCCTTTTCGTCTCCATCTGCGTGTGAAAACAAATTGCTGAAGGACGTATTGGACCAACGGCTTCCACCTCCTACACTTGAAGTTGAAGATGAACTGACAACCATTGCAAGGGTAGCCATCACATGCAGGGATTCGCGACCGCAATCGAGGCCAACAATGCACATGGTTTCTCAGTCGTTATCATTCCAAACTGCAGCTTCCACTGGAGGACCAGACATCACACTTGAACAACTCACTAAGATTTGAATTGCATTTGATATTGTTCGAGTTGGCACAAAATTCTGATCGTCTTGTTTAATATATCATATATGTACTCTCTTATGTTTGTGGTTAAATTGAGAATAAGTGAGGAGTGCTAGCTGGACTAGCTCGACAGCAGGTCCCACAAGTATTATCACTTAAATGGTTAGACCAAAATATCCTATTTAGTATTTACTAGAAATTGGTGCACATCTCCAGGATTAAAAAGTATGTAAAAGATTATGTTGAAAGATATAATAAAAATTATGTCATTTAATACTATTTATATTAAAAACGTTATGAAGATTTTTACATACAAAAGATTATACAATTTACATACAGAAGATCATAGATTTTTTTCAATCTACATGCAAAAAAAGATTAGATGGAGATATACAAAAGATTATGAAACGTTGGAGCTATTTACATAACAAAAATATTAAGGAATATTGTTTCATTTACATTAATAAATATGACAAAGTTGTTCACTGGAGCATCAAAAATTTTCCAGCAGTACTCTCGTTGCCCAAAAAACAGCCTAGGCAAGGAAAAAAATTATACATATACTAAAACACAACATAAATTTACGGTTCATTAACAGTGAACGGACTAAAACACCCCTCGAGTTAGTCTTCAGCCAATGATTTTTTTTTATACATTAATATTCTGCATTTACCCTTTTTATCCACCGTTTTTCATGTGTGGAGTCTTTCTTTTACTCAAGAAAAAGATAAATTAATGATAAAAAAATTGGTAGCAAGACAAAAAAATATTAAAAAATGTGATAAAGCAACTGATGGTAAGGCAAAACAAATATTAAAAAAATGTGAGTTAAACCCGTCGTGGCACGACAAGTCTTTCTTTTAGTCCAGAAAAAGATAAAATAATGATAAAAATTGGGTGCCAGGACAAAAATAAAAAAAATAAATGTGAATTAAATCCGGCCAGATTTTGTGGAACGACAACAATAAAAATTTATAAAAAAATTAGATGCATGGAAAGAAAATGATCATTTCTTTTAACCTGTTCTTGGTTTTATAAACCCACTCACATGGTTTGTGGTACATAAAAAGATAAAAAAATGATAAAAAATCGGTTGTAGAACTAAAAAATGATTAAAAAATATTAGAAGTTAAACCCGGCCACATAATTATGGCAAAAAAGATAAAAAATGATAAAGAACGTCTACATGTGTTGGTCATCGCGGGAAGGGAAAAGCTCGGCTTTTCCATTTGCTTCCAGGAGGCTTTTCCGTTTGTTTCCGGTAGGATCTCTCAGAACCGCGAAACGCAAACCACGAACCATAACATCCTTCTTCGTTCGACAACATCTCCTCCTTCCTCCTTCGTTGTACAACATCTCACCCTCCAGGCTCCTCCCTTTTTCCTCCTCCTCCTCCGTTGGGCAGCATCTCCTCCGCTCATTCTCATGGGTATTTTTTTTCATCTCTCTTCCTCTGCTTCCGCTCCATTCATTTTATTTTTTAGAAACTGCAAAGCAATAGGATGTGGGTCTATGTTTTTAACTTTTAATGAGTTTGATTTTTGAGGGTAAGAATTCAAAAGTGGGTACTTTTTGGTTATTTGGTGAATTAGGTTTTTGTAGTTTGAGGATAATTGTAAGATCCCACATTGTCCTGGGGTGTGGATCTTGTAAGCCTTATATGTATATTCTCATCTCTACCTAGCATGAGGCCTTTTAGGAGCTCATTGGTTCGGGTTCCGTAGGAACTTCGAAGTTAAGCGAAAATGGACTAGAGCATTCCCAGGTTGGGTGACCCACTGGGAAGTTCTGCTCGCGTGAGTTCCCAGAAACAAAACCGTGAGGGTGTGGTCAGGGTCCAAAGCGGACAATATCGTGCTACGGCAGAGTCGAGCCCAGGATGTGATAGGGGCCCGGGCCGGGATGTGATAATTTGGTATCAGAGCCAATCCCTGGCCAGAAGTGTGCCGACGAGGATGTCGGGCTCCTAAGAGGGGTGGATTGTAAGATCCCACATCGTCCAGGGGTGTAGATCCCGGAAGCCTTATATGTATATTCTCATCTCTACCTAGTATGAAGCATTTTGGGAGCTCACTGAATTCGGGTTCCGTGGCAACTTCGAAGTTTAGCGAGAATGGGTTAGAGTATTCCCAGGATGGGTGACCCACTAGGAAGTTCTGCTCGCGTGAGTTTTCAGAAACAAAACTGTGAGGGTGTGGTCGATGCCCAAAGCGGTCAATATCGTGCTACGGTAGAGTCAAGCCCGGGATGTGGTAGGGACCCGGACTGGGATGTGACAAGAATTTTTAACAGTGGCCACATCTGAAGGAGCTGGTGTAGTGCTACACCACAAACTGGGTGAAGGTCACAATAAGTATTAGTCATTACGAGAGTGTTGGACTATCCTCATTCTGGAACCAGGTTTAAGAGGGCCCTGACACTGACATTGAAACCGGTATATAACCCTCTTCTTTTCGTCTTTTAGTCTTTCGCTTACTCGAGTATATGCTGTCATTTAAAATTAGTGGTCCGGTTAATGTACCTGTAGTATCAGTAGTTCCTTTCTTTTTAATGGAGTGACCATGTAAAATCTTGATGTCTGCAAATGCATACATCATATGACTTTTAACACACGTCTTGCTTCTATCATTTGATGTTGCAGTGGGACTTTTAGTATTATCTTCAACAGCTTCACTCGAGGATGCACTTTTAGTGAGGTAGTGGTGGTGGTGGTTGAAGCAAAGCAGGCAGGTTATACTCAGTCAGATTCATTAGCAAAAGATATAGGGGTAACTATTTAATTAAAAGAATTTTAATGGTGGATTGCATTTCTTGAGTTATAAATATGGTGAACCCATTATTCAATACTAGCTCAATAATCATAATGTTTTTCTCTGACTTTGTTTTTGAATTTTGATATATAATCTATTTGAGTTTTCTATAGAGAATAATCTTTAGGTACGTGCTGCTTTTGTATTATTAAATTTTAACATTAGCAATTTCCTCTATGTAATATAATGTGTCGACTTTGTATAATGATTGCAGGCTTTTGAAAAAATTGTGTTGCCTAAGCTGATCAAAGAGAAATCAAGTCTTAGTCACAATCATATAATAAACATGATAAACAAGGTATAGAAAAAATATATGTGCAACTTTGAATTTAATGAATTGTGGTGTTTTGTATTCTGAATTTCTAACCTGTTAATATTGGAAGACCTAAAAGATTATTCCAATGTATCGTTTCTGGATTTATTCAAATTTGTAGTGAAATGATGGTATTTATAATTTTTTTTTCTATGATTACATGTTGATGCAGATTTATTCTCTACGATTCTCTGGTAGTAAGCATTTTGGTGAGCTTTGATTTTGCGAGGGTAAGCTCTTAATCTTTCCTTTATCGTTTTATAGTTCATCCTATTGCTGTAATTTATTTGCTGTTTGTGATGGAAACAATTTGGTATTTTCTCTTTACTAGAGGATTGAATTGCTTTGTCATAGAGATATTTCAGAAGGGAATCAGGCTTTTTGAGTAAGAAAAAGGTGATACGAAACTATATATGACTGTCTTCTTATCTAATTAACTTCAATTTGTATTTAATACAAATAATTATTTTGGTAGATATGGAATACTTTCGTTACATCCTTAGGAGTAAATGTTTTCCTTTTTTTTTAGAGCAACTATTTCGAGGTTTGATTCTAGGGTGAACATTGAATATATCCACATTAAAGGGACACGGTTAGTACGTTAAAAGTTACGTTAAGTTATTTTCACAGAATTAAGAGAATAGATGCTTATATTGAATATTCATTCATGATCACATATTTATATGAGTAGAATTTTTTATTGTTTCATCTCATTTGGGATTTTAATTTTTAGTGAATGTATAGTTTTCATCTCATTTGAGATTCTACTTTTTAAATTTTGTCAATGAATGTATCCATTTATGTTAATAGTGTTGCTCTAACAAATTGTTCGTGATTTACAGTTTCAAGACTAATGCTTTAAATTGCGCTTCATGAAGAACTTATACAGAGTTAGCAAATGCTAAGGTAATTGTTTCTATGCGAGTGAATCTAATCTATAAATTCATACTCTCACTGGGTTGTAGCTTTTGCTAATTGAATCTCTATCATAACTTGTAACTGCTTTCACTTTTTTTTTATTGAGTAAACGCAACACCATATGATTTAAAATGAAAGATAATAAATCGCGTTTGATATTTTATTTGTCTTGAATACAACTTTTACTAGCTCAGTTCATGGGACAACATCACTAACAATACAGAACGAAAACTTTTCATGTTCCAGTCGTAATCTTTTTTGTATGCAAACATCTTCCCAACGTTTTCAATGTAAATAATATTAATCTTCTGTGTCACAATCTTCTATGAAACAATCTTTCTTGCAATTTCTAATCCCGCAACAACGCGCGGGCACTGTTTTCTAGTTAATTACTAAAATACTTGCAATGAATTTTGACATCAACAGATTTATATTATATAAAAAATAATGGTTACTTCGCGTTTTATTTGTGGAAAGGAATTTGGTTTTCTATCAGTTGGAGAGGACCTTTTTTCAGCAATTTGATCACTTTGTACCTACCTTCCTTCCAATCACAACAAATAGTTCATGCTTTCAAAAGAAAAATGTTTGTGCAGTGTAAAATGTACAACCGGAATTCTGATCAAGTATGTTTGTGAGAAAGACATAGTTTAAGGTAGAATACATTTAAGTTTTAATGATTTTGCAGAAGAGGTGTGATCAATAATCTTATTGAATAATGGAATAACAACTAATTTAGTTCCATAACATGAATTTAAAGACTGATCAGTAGCTTAATTGACATTTCTATTTTTAAAACCAAATTATTAGGGCCGGTCCTGACCTAGTGCAAGCTGGGTGACCATACAGGGCCCCAAAAATGGGGCACAAAAATTATTATAGTACTGTAATCATATATGATTCTATAAGCATATAAATTAAAACTAGAGGTGCTAGTGGTGTTATTTTCCAGTAATAATGAGGTCCCGTGGTCGAACTATTCTCGGCGTCTTTTTATTTTCAATTTTTTTACCAATTTTTGTTAGATTGTTAATTTCTTTTATATCTGATTATGATAACTAGAATTTGGTTGGTTGATCAAGAAGGTTAACTGGAGACGCTGGTTCCTTTGTTGCCAGTAATAACGTGGTCCCGTGTTCGAGCTAGTCCCGACGCCTTTTTCTTTCCAATATTTTACAAATTTTTGTTTGATTGTTAATTTCTTTTACCTTTGATTATAACTACTAAAATTTAGTTTATTCATCAAAAAGGTTAACTAACGGCACAGGTTTTTGATCTTCATTACAATTCAACTTTAACCTTCAACAAAATAATGTATGTATGTCTTTACTAATTTAATTTGGCAAGTATAGAGATTATTCAAAAGATAAGATCATTTTTAGGCAGCTGTAAAAATTGGAACTTTCTCTAGCACATCTACTAGGCTTTTGCTCAGAAAATTGCATTGTCAAAGTCTCGTGCTAAGACTCTTTAGACCTCAAGTATTGCACGATTGAGTTTAGGATTTTTGGAGATGGATTACTCCTAAGTGATTCAGAACTTGAACACCACAAATAACAGAGGCAGGTGAAGAAGACGAAGATGCAGAAGAAAAATAAGAAGCGTAAAAGAAGAGAACGATGTAGATACACATCTATTATGTGGCTTGTTTATGTTTCGCTGCTATGTGTTTTGCCTCCTTGGATTGCTGGTTTGCTTTTTCTTTTTGTGTGAAGGAAGAGAAAGAAAAAGTTAATCACACATAAAATAGTCTTTGGAAACAATTTGGAAATAATATTAAGGATGAAGAATATAATTTATTTATACCTTATTTTAGAGGCGAGAAAAGACGATCACACGAACTAACAGAAAGATTGGTACTTTTTAGATATGACAATGTTCTTTTCTTTATGACCAATTGACCAAGTATTATGGTGTAACTGTTTTTTTATGTATGAAGAACTTATTGTCCGACAAAGAAAAATACTTATTCAAATTATTTAAAAACCTTCAAATACCAAATCGAAAAGGAGAAAAAAATCACATGAAAACATAAATGTTCTTGTGCGTATTGTAGGTTTATGGGCCCTTTTTCATTTTTGCCTAGGGCATCCAAAATGTTTGGACCGGCCTTGCCCCAACACCTATTGTGTTATCACCACCAAGTCCCTCATCACCCTTCGTTTACGTTCCCCCAACCCTTCCCATCCAAAGTCCACCTCCAAGCCCAACGAGCATTGTCCCTGGTTCACCACAATCTACCTCCACACCTAATCCACCGAAACCGTCCCAAGCCCAACGGGCTTTGTACCCGGCAAACCACAATCCATCCCCACTCCCAACCCGCCCGAAAGCGTCCCAAACCCGCCGGACTTTATACCTAGTCCCACTATCTACATCCCAAGCCCACCTTATTTCGAGCCTAGCCCGCTTGGTCTTGTTCCAAGCCCACCTACGATTCTATCTCCTATTGGGTTGCAACCAAGCCCGCCGGTGTTCCTACCTCCCATTGTGTTCCCTCTGCCCACTACGCCGCTGAGTCCAAGACGAGGCCCAACGGTGGCCCTGTGGTGCGTGCGTGGCTAAGCCATCTATGCCCCACCTCATCATCCAAGAAGCTATGAATTACGCTTGTGGGTTGGAAGTGGATTGCGCTTCCATCCAACCCAATGGGTCATGCTTCATGCCCGACACATTGTTTGCCCATGCTTCCTATGCCTTCAATAGTTACTGGCAAATGACTAAGGTTGCTGGTGGCACTTGTTGTTTTGGAGGAACTGCCATGCTAGTTACTGTTGATCCAAGTAAGAGAGTACATATTTCAACAATTTCACTAACACTGATTTCTTGTTTAGTCCCAATACTTTTCCATATTGCATTTTAGTTTATATAGAAAACTGATCCATTATCTTGATGACGTCTTCAAAGGTTATGATGGGTGTCGATTTGTTTATTATTGATATCAAAATACACTTGATCACAATGACCCTTTTTTCTTTCTTTTTCTTTTTCTTTTCAATAATTTCTCATGTTATAAATTGTATTTTTTTTATTATATATTTTATGCAAACTTTGTTAGGTTCAAAGCCAATGACTCAACTGATCATGACAAATGTGCTTTTGTTAGTGCCAAACAGCTGCAATCCACTTATTAATTAACATGGATTATTATCCTAAGATTTGGAAACAACTTTTAGTATTATGATATTGTTCTAATGTGGTTGATTTACTAGGATATGACTCCCTATGTTTGGAATTGTATACTCCTTTATCCATGTCTATGGCCACCACTTAATGAAAAGAAAAACTTCAACTAATAATATTTCACATGGTGAAACCAAAATAGGTAATTAAGATAATGTTGGGTTAGCAGCATATTTAGAAATCACATCTTATGAGTTCTTAATGTAAAGTTCAAAACTTTTCACGATTAAAACAATGTTTGGCGGGCAAATTTTCTGACTTCAATTGATTTAATGCATAGTTCTATCAGTGAAGCATTTTGTTGAATACTTAATGGGTCTACTGATATCTAACGAAACATGTTGAGCATAACTTGTTGATCCCTACCTACATTTACCGATTAGACATTTCATCAAATGCTTGATGATCACCACCGGTCGTTGTACTCATTGAATATCTTTAGAGAACTTGTTTGTGTCTTATAAGTATCATACTAAATTCAGTTAAGAACTCAACAAAAACTGATAAAAACCAAAAAATGAAAGGGGAACTTTAACGAAAAGCTCATGGTACTGTCAACTTTAACGAAAAACCACATTTTTACACTAAAAAGTCAATCTTGGTACTATTCACTTTACCCTTTATTTTGTTCTTATCGTTAAATCTTAAAATATTCTAATTTTTTTTTTATTGGTGTTCCTAAACAAAAGAGGATAAAAGAGAGTAAAAGAAAGAATCAATACGGCTAGGTCTATTGCACCCGCCCACACCCAACTAATAAATTTGGACGTTTCCCTCCACATTAGAGCAACTCCGGCGTAGGAGCCCTCCCCCTGGCAATAGGCAATAAAATATTAGTTTTTGTTTTTGTTTAAATAATACAAAATAAATTTTTTTGTAATTTCGGATAAGATTTTTTAAATCGTTCTCGTTGCGCCACGTGTCATTTTATAAAAAAAAAATAATTATTTAGTGATGGAGTTCGATAAGATTTTTATCCAATGTCATCGTGCCACATGTCGTTACCTTTTCAGAATCTTTGAGGATAGATTTCGATCAGATTTTAAATCGTTCTCATTGCGCCATGTGTCATTATCCGAAAAGATAATTATTGGCGATCGATTTCGATAAGATTTTTATCCAATGCCATTGTGCCACGTGTCGTTCAGAATCTTTGAGGATAGATTTCGATTAGATTTTTAACGAATGACGGCATGCCACGTGGCCCCATCTACAAGCTAATCCTTTTTGAATTGTCCATATAATCCACCATCCATCCTCACAAATCTCACACCAATTTTTTCAAGATCTCTATCATTATTCATAATTTCTGCTTTTTTCATCACCAAAATCTTTATCATTATTCATAGTTTCTGCTTCCTTTTTACAATGTCTTCTTCTTCATCAAGGATGATGTGGGAAATCGATCAGCAAGAGGAAGAATTGTTTAACCAATCTGAAGGAATGTTCAATCTCCAGATAGCCCAAAATGAGATGAAAGATGATGATGAACGTACATGGAGAAATGACGAAGCAAGAATGGCCAGAGCCTCACATTCTCGTCGAGTCATCCAAGCTGTGGCTCAGATATCCAGGTCCAGCCGTTCTAGAAACCTTGATAGAAGCAGGCAACGACTAGGTACAGAGTTGTTGGACGATTATTTTGTCCATAGCAGTGCATTTCCTGATACGTACTTCAGACGTCGTTTTAGAATGGAACAACATTTGTTCAACAAAATCATGATTGATGTTTGCAACCATGATTCTTACTTTGTGCAAAAGAAAGATGCTTTTGGTGTTATGGGTCTCATTCATGAGCAAAAAATCACTGCTGCGTTACAGATGCTTGCGTATGGAGCATCTGCAGACCAAGTGGATGAGATAACGAGGATGGGGAAATCAACCATTCTTGAGTCTCTGATGAGGTTTTGCGAAGCAATCAAATCTATCTACACCGCAGAGTACCTCCAGAAACCTACTAACATAGACTTGCAAAGGCTTCTGAAGAAGGGCAAGATGCGAGGCTTTCTTGGGATGATAGGAAACATCGATTGTATGCACTGGACGTGGAAAAACTATCCAAGTGCATGGCAAGGCGCATATGGGGACATAAAATGAGCAAAAAGTATCATTTTGGAGGCGGTGGCATCTTTTGATACATGGATATGGCCCGGCTTTTTCGGGGTTCCGGGGGCTCAAAATGATCTCAACGTCCTTGCCCAATCCCCAATGTTCAACGATGTCCTGCAAGGAAAGGCACCAAAAGTCACGTACTTCGTCAACAGACGTATGTACGACGGGCCATACTACCTAGCTGACGGCATTTACCCAAGGTGGGAAACATTTGTCAAAACAGTGCCACGTCCGCGAAGTGCAAAGGAAAAATACTTTGCAAGCTGTCAAGAAGGGTGCATGAATGATGTGGAGCATTGTTTTGGTATCCTCCAAGCTCGCTGGGCGATCGTCAGGGGTGCTGCCAGAATGTTCAATTTAGAGTCACTTCGATCCATCATGTGATGTGCGTCATTCTTCACAACATGATTATGGAAGATGAGTTTGATTATGATGCGGTTGATGAATATGAGCCAGATACGATGAACAATTCAAGAACACGGATATATTGGGCGCATGACGCCACCGAAGAACCCGTGCAACACGAGCCATTACACAGGGATGGACGTTACAATGAAAGGGTCATTCAATGATATACTACACTTCAAAGGCCATATATGCACAATGCTCGGCAAATTGACTTGATAGAGCACCAGTGGGCATTGAAACAAGCTAAAGATACTTAAGTTTATTTAGTGTGTTTGTTTGTATTTGGTGTGTTTATTTAATTTTATTTGGTGTGTTTTTTGTAGTGAGTTTTTTATTATTTGGTATGTTTATGTAATTTTATTTGAATAAAGATTCTATTATTAGTATAAATATATTATGAAATTAAATAAATTTACTCACTTTAAATAAAGTACTAAATCCAATAAATTGGAAACAACATAAATAATAAAATACAACCCAAAGTGATTGGAAAACTATGGGCTCCGATTACAAAAGTACCCTATTCATCATCACTTAAACAATTTGTGGTGCTAGGATGATCTTCTCTTGTCATGCTAGGACCATCTCCTCTTGATCTCGCTTATCTTGCACGCCTCCTTCGCACCACTTCTGCTTTCTCCGACTTCCAAAAATATTTAGAATTTGGAGACTTCCATTCTAAAGGCGTGTTCATAATGCCACGATCTCGTTGAGCCATTCTTTCTTCTCTAACATGTTCCCTTTCTTGCCTAAGTAGCTCTCTTTCCCTCTCATTAACTTGAAATGCTCTCTCAACAGCTGCAGCTTTTGCGTCATCTCTAGCCTTATCAGCCTCAAATTTTGCCATTTCCCACGCCAAAGTCAATTCACCTTGGCGAGCAAGTTCTTCCATGTACTTTGCATAATCATTCTTGGAAGCACTCCCTTTCCTCTTTGAAGCCTTCTTACCTTGAGGCCTAATTGAATAACGGGTCGACCCCGACGCTTGTTCAGGGAGGGGCGTTTCAGGCACTTCTTCTCCATCTTCTTCATGAACATGCGAGCCATGATCGGGTGTAGAGTGTAGAGGGGTGCTGTTCATGAAAACTTCTGGACCGACAAGCACAACTCTGAATTTAGGACAATCTTTAACAATATTCCAACATTCCCACCGGGTAAATGATTTGTTTTTTGATTTGGTTTTGGCACCATACCAAGCTTGTGCTTGAAGTTGCTACAAATAAATAATACAAACAAATAATTATAATCAAATTAGGTAACAAATAAATAATACAAACAAATAATTATAATCAAATACAAACAAATAATTATAATCAAATTAGGTAACAAATAAATAATACAAACAAATAATTATAATCAAATTAGGTAACAAATAAATAATACAAACAAATAAATAATATATTGTTACCTGATCCGCGTAATTTTCCCCACTTCGAAGATTAGTACTAGCTTGTGCCAAGGCGTCTCTCCACGTACTAAAGGATTGGCTAAGTGATTTCCAACGACTGGACATCGATTCTTTGGTTCTTTTCCCACCCATTTTCTCAAGAAAATTGGTATGAATAAGACTCCACATTTCTCGCAACTGCATCTCATTACTCGTAAGCGAACTATGAGTAACTTCAACCCAGCTAGTGCACAACTCAACATCTTCAAGAAGCGACCAATTCGTACCTGCATCAGTAGTCATTTTGTGGAAAAAAAAATTGGATTGAAACTTTGAGAGAATGATAGGAATTTGATTGAAAGTAGTTGAGAAAATATGAAATTGTGGTGTAAGGTAGATGATAATAAGAAGGTAATTATAGAAAAGTAAAAACAATTTTTTTAAAAAAATTTTAGATTTTTTTTTGGAATGGAGGAGGATGAGGATGATCACCATAGAAGGCAAAGGGCCTCACATTCCTGCCGTGTCATGGAAGCTGTGGGTCAGATAGCCAAACCCAGACGTGCCGCAAACTTCGATATAAAAGGGGAAATACGAGGTAAAGCTCTCTTGGAAGATTATTTTATTCCCAACAACTTTTTCCCTGATCATGTTTTTAGACGTCGTTTTAGAATGCAACAATGTTTGTTCGACAAAATCATGAGTGCTATTTGCAACCATGATCTATACTTTGTGCAAAAAGAGGATGCTTTTCATGTTCTAGGTCTTCTTCCCGAGCAAAAAATTACGGCTACCTTGCGAATGCTTGCATATGGAGCATCTGCAGATTAAGTGGATGAGATTGCGAGGATGGGAAAAACAACTGTTCTGGAGTCCTTAATGTGGTTTTGCTCTGCAATTGAAGCCCTCTACACCAATGAGTACCTCCGGACACCCACGCTAAGGGACATGTGAAGGCTTATGAGGAAGGGTGAGATGCGAGGCTTCCCTGGCATGATTGGAAGCATCGACTGCATGCACTGGACTTGGAAAAACTGTCCAAGTGCGTGGCAAGGAGCTTATGGCGACAGAAAAGGAGCCAAAAACATCATTTTGAAAGTGGTGGCTTCTTTTGATACATGGATTTGACATGCTTTTTTTGGTGTTCCAGGAGCTCAGAATGACATAAATGTCCTTGCCCAATCTCCAGTGGTCAACGTTTGTCAAAACAGTGCCACATCCACAGAGTGAAAAAGAAAAACACTTTGCAAAATGTCAAGAGGGGTGTAGGAAGGATGTCGAGCGTTGTTTTGGTATCCTGCAAGCTCGTTGGGCGATTGTTAGGGTTGCAGCTAGAATGTTTGATGTCGAGGCTCTTCGATCCATCATGATGACGTGTATTATTCTCCACAACATGATTGTTGAAGATGAGTATGATTATGATGCCGTCGATGAATACGAGCTGGATCCGATCAACAACTCACGAACACGTATCTACTGTGCTCATGACAATACCGAAGATCCCGTGCAACACTAGCCATTGGAACGGGATGGACGTTACAATGAATTGATCGTTCAGCGGTACACTTCATTGCAAGAGCCATACTGGCACGTAACCCGCCAGAATGACTTGATTGTGCACCAGTGGAGATTGCACGAAGGCGAAGATAATTAAAATGAGGCTTGTGGTTGAAGAATAAAGTGTATTTTTTTAAAGTAATCTTATTTAGTGTTTTTTTTTAAGTTTATATGGTGGAGGTTATGTAATTTTATTTGGTGTTTTTTTTTTAAGTTTATTTGGTGAGTATATGTAATCTTATTTGATGTGTTTAAAAAAGTACAAAAAATAAATTTGAAATTGCATAAAGTTTAAAAAAAAAAGAAAAGAAATTACATAAAAATTACATAAGAAATTAAATATAGTTCTAAAAATAAATAAGAAATTACATAAAAATTACATAACAAATTAAATATAGTTCTAAAAATAAATAACAAATTACATAACAAATTAAATAAAGTACTACAAATAAATACGAAATTATACAAAGTTTGTGGAGCTAGGATATATGGTGGTAGGATCTTCGTTGCTAGGATTTCTGTAGCTAGAACCCCCTCGACTTGTTTCAGCATCTCTTGCACGCCTCCTTTGCACGACCTCTTTTTTTTCTGATGTCCAAAAATATTTTAAATTCGGAGAGAGTCCTACTAGAGACTTGTTCATAGGGTCACGATCTGCTTGAGCCATCCTTTCTTCTTTAAGCATCTCATTTTCTCGATGAAGTGCTTATCTAATCATCTCGTTCTCTCGATTAACTATTTCTCTTTGTCTCTCAGCCGCCGCATCACGGGCCTCAGTAGCTGCTAGTATTGCTGCCATATCAACAGTTTTTTCCTCATCTCTAGCCTTTTTCCGCGCCATGTTCAGTTCACCTTGCCGAGCAAGTTCCTCTATTTAGTGTAGTCATTTTTGGAAGGATAGATGATTAAAAATCCCGCTTAGAGATCGCAACAATAGTCAGAGTAGGAGTTCCCATCCATTATCTCCTTCTCCCTTTTTTCTTTGATGCTTTTTTACCTTGAGGCCTAAGGGACTGACGAGTCGGTTGGGTCTTCGGCACTTGTTCAGGCGTCTCTTCCGTGTCTTCACATGTGTCGGCTTCTTGTTCGGCCGTGTCTGGTTCTGGCGAACTTTGTAGACCCATGCTGTGCATGACAACTTCTGGACCGGTTGACACAATTTTGTATTTGGGGCAATCTTTGACAATTTCCCAACATTCCCATCTGTTGAATGATTTGTTTTGGTTATTTGCATTGTAGAATGCTTGAGCTTGTAGTGTCTATAAAAAATGTGGGATAAGATAGTATTAAAAAATGCGGGTGTAACACAAATAAATAATTTAAAATATTGATGCGGGTGGAATGCATATAAATTACATAAATTACATAAGAAATTACATAAGAAATTAAATAAATTAAAATATTGGTGCGGGTGGAATGCATATAAATAAATAAAAATACTGTCACATGATCCGCTAAACTTGTCCCACTACGCAGATTACCGGAAGCATGAGAGATGGAGTTTTTCCAACAAGTAAAGGATGCATTGAGTTTTTTCCAACGACCTTGAAGACCTTGACTAGTTCTGGCGTCTTTTCCATGTACATCGCAAAACGCTTTCGTAATTTACTTCACATTTCTTGCTTATCCATCTCATTACCCGTAATCGGGTCATGAGTAGCGTGAACCCAACTTTCACACGACGTAACATCTTCAATGAGCTTCCACGAAGTCATTTTTTTCTCTCAATGAACTTTCACACGACGTAACATCTTCAGTGTAGAAAATATTGAAATGTGGTGTAAGGTGGAAGATGAGGGTTAGGTATTCATAAAAAAATAAATAAAAAAAAAATTCAGTATTTTCATTAATTTTTAATTAATCTTTAATAATTTTTAATGTTATTAATTAATTTGGACCGTTGGATTTGAAAAATATTCAAATCCAACAGCCAAGGAGCTGCCACATGGCCAACGGTCATAATTCTGACCGTTGGGCCTTTTTTATTTATTTTTTTGGAAAAAAACGTGGACCGTTGATCTGTGATCGGACGGTCCGGTTTAAAAGTGAAATTCAAATATTTTTTTACCGTTGGAAATCCAACGGCACTAAGAGGGCCACATCGCCATGATCTGGGTGATGGGTGAGTGCGCTGATAGCGGGCCCCGCCGCCTGCATTCCTGTCTCCTACTCGCGCCCACTCGCAAGTGAAAGCCACGCGCCAGCCAAATAGGTCGGTCCTTGGGTCAGTAAAAAATAGGCTGGTCTGTTACCTGGCTTAGGTTGGGTGCCAGGCTAGTTTGTGGGCTGGAGTGGATGCACTTCCCCCAGCCTGGTTTTTTGACTGGGTGCTGGCACATTTCACCTCCGGTGGAAGTGCTCTTAAAGGAGATGGATTGTCTGCCTTCCCCCATCCCATACCCTTCACATCCCCTCCTATTTATGTGGTCACGGTTAAGCCACGTCAACATTTTATATTCTCATTGTTTTTTGTTTTATTATTTCTATATAAAAAAAATTAATATAAAATATTGACGTGACTTAACTGTGAACACAAAAATAAGATGAGAGAAATGTATGGGATGGGAGAGGGCAGACAATTTATCTCCTGCTTAATTCCATAGGACATGTGGACATTGGAAACCTCAGCCATAATAACAAGAAGAAGAAGAAATTTCCACAATTTCATTAACTCGTGATTTTGACTGTTTTGTTATTTATAAATTGTGTGGTGCATGCAAGCGCAAGTCGTTCGGATATAAATTTGAGTGGGACGTTTATGGATAAAACCCAAGTTTTTGGTCCAAATTATCTCCAAAGGGGGAGTGGCGGGCGCGCAGGTCAAAAGAAACATAATATAAAGATTCAGTGCGGGTGGGCTCGTAGGAAGCCCAGTTTTTACGGCTGAGATGCACGAGCTGTTGTCACCATTGGATGTCGCGCCTCCTGGATTATGATCCAGTGATGCGTACCCAACTACATTTTTTTTAATCTAACAGCTCAATCCAATTTTAATCAATTTATTAAGTAGTTATATGGAAACAAAGGAGCCAAACTTGTGTCTCGAGCTGATAAAATATGGTTCACAAGGCCAACGTTGTTTACATGATTTCCATCATTCTATTGCTATTGTTCTCATCCAAATTAGTCTTTGCCAACGTTTCTGAAAATCCAAAGCACGGTAGTTACTCTCTCTCTCTCTCTCATACAATAAATCGTTGTTTGATTAGCATCTATATATGATTCGTAAATTGCTAACTAGTTAATAATGAAAGTTCATTAGTCATTGCAGATGTAGCAGAAAAGATCATCAGCAGGTCGCATCTGCATATTGTGAAGTTTGACTCAGACATTCCCGTACCAAATCCTTATGGTCATGGACCTAGAACAAAAAAGTAGGGTGTGCATTAAACCGATCGAACCATATGTAAGTTGGTTTACTCGATGAAGTTTTTATGTTCCGATAAATTTTTTTTTTTTTTTTTGATAGAATTGAAACTTGGGAGAAGTGTAGATGTTTTGAAATATATAAACTTTTCAAATGTTAGACACTTTTTTATTGATGAGTTGGAAAATGCTTAAACCCACTCAATCCAAATTTCATTTTACCTAATCTTTTTGGATTTTTTTGTTTTGTTTTGCAGCTTGTCTTGCAGGTTCTTACCATTTAAGTTTTATTTTAGAGGGGTTTGGTCTATGTGCGCCCTTCTCTTTTACTTGTATTTTTTTTTTCAAGAGGGGTAAAGTCTATGTCTTCCCCTTCTCTTTTTCTTGTATTTTCCTTTTCAAAAGGGATAAGGTGTATATCCCTTCCTCTTTTCTTGTATTTTGTTGTTCTCGCTTTATGAAGAATAAGGTTTATGTCCCTCATTGGCTAGGTATAACTTCTTCTTTTTTTTCATCTCAATAAATTTCTCTTGTAACGTCCAGTTTTCCAAAAATACGTCTAATTTTTTTTCGATGAATTGGAGAGGATTTGAGTCAAATATAATTCTTGACTCCAAAGTTCTGATTCCACAACTAAGTTTTGATAGTATATCTAAGCAGCACCATTAATGTATAAGCTATGGGAATGCGGATTTATTATATCTGAACTAGGTAAACATGATGCATGTGAAATTAGAAGCCAAAAATGAGGGTGAAGGAGAAGATAACAACTTGTATGTCATGGTGAACCTACGCCATACAAGTTGTCCTCCGCTCCCTGAACATGAGTCATTGACAAAGTTATTAATTTACGTTGGACATTGGAGATTGAAACCTCGTAACAAATTTCTTTTTAAATCTGTTTCATAACTAAAACACGTGATTTGACATTTTTTCATCACGAATAACAATATTTCCTAACCTTTTTTTTTTTTTTTTTTTTTTAATAAAAAACCTCGACGGTACGAAGAGAATTTTATTAATATAAAAAAAGAGTACACCTAGTTAGGGGGGACATAAACTAACCCCTCATAATACAAGAAAAAAGGATAAAGAAAATACATGAAAAGAAGGGGGGATATAAACCTTATCCTTCTAGAAACAAAAACAACAAAGATACAAGGAAAATAGGGGGGAGGGGACATGAAACCTAACCTCTCTAAGACGAACCTAAAGATCTAAACCTGCAAAACAGAAACAAGGAACATCACAAGGTTAAGAAAAAATAAAACAAAAAAGCGAGACAAACTTGTATGCCGAGATGCACATTAATTTGAGAAGCGGAAACCAGGAAAGCCAACATAGTCTGAAAATAAAGCGGCATGGACCGCCATTGGAGGGGAATCATGTTACCAAAGTTAGAGGAGACAAGCCCATGTTAGCAAAATTGTCCGCAACTACATTTCCTTCGAGATATATGTGAGAGGCATAGAAAATCATCTTTTGAATGCGGTCTAAACAAATAAACCATTGCGTACGAAGAGGCCAAGGAGGATCAAAATCAGTCGATTGGAGAGTAGAAATAACACTAGAAGAGTCACTTTCCAGCCAAAGACAATGCCAACCTCATTGATATGCAAGCTCTACACCAATAATAACTACTGATAATTCTACATAAAAAGAGTTGTGATGACCAATCCCTTAGCAGAAACCACCAAGAAACTGACAACACCTATACGAAAGCAAAAATATCTCGAGATATGCACTCTACGATGGGCAAAGGTTGAATTGAGATAAAAAGTACTCTTAGTTGCATTAACAAGCTGTCCCGATGCAGAACCATACTTATCCAAAAAATTTCAAATAGAACGAAGAGATCGAACATTCCCACGACAAAAAAATAAAAAAGATCATTAGCATATAACACATGAGTTGGAGGGCCACAACCTCGCCGAGCAGAAATAACAGTAATCCGTGCAATAGAGAAAAGCAAAAATAAACCTATGCTCAGAGCTTCCTCTGCTAAACAAAAAAGAAGTGGAGAAAGAGGATCTCCATGACGGACACCCTGTGAGCAAGAGAAAAACCCATGTGGCGTGCCATTTACTAAAATTGAAAGACGAGCTGACTGTAATAAAACATGCACCCAATCAGAAGAAAATTCCAATTCAAAGTATCAAAAGTTTTAACAATATCAACTTTTTTTAACAATATCAACTTTTATGCCCACACTACCACCAAATGCATTTTTATCCATAAAATTGAACCCTTCTGAAAGTAGGCTAATGCAATCAGAAATACGTCAACCAAGCCCACCGGTGTTCCTACCTCCCATTGTGTTCCCTCCACCCACTACGCCGTCGAGTCCAAGACGAGGCCCGACGGTGGCCTTGTGGTGCGTGCGTGGCTAAGCCATCTATGCCCGACCTCATCATCCAAGAAGCTATGAATTACGCTTGTGGGTTGGGAGCAGATTGCGCTTCCATCCAACCCAATGGGTCATGCTTCATGCCCGACACATTGTTTGCCTATGCTTCCTATGCCTTCAATAGTTACTGGCAAATGACTAAGGTTGCTGGTGGCACTTGTTGTTTTGGAGGAACTGCCATGCTAGTTACCGTTGATCCAAGTAAGAGAGTACATATTTCAACAATTTCACTAACACTCATTTCTTGTTTAGTCCCAATACTTTTCCATATTGCATTTTAGTTTATATAGAAAACTGATCCATTATCTTGATGATGTCTTCACAGGTTATGATGGGTGTCGATTTGTTTATTATTGATATCAAAATAGACTTGATCACAATGACATTGCAGATCCTTTTTTCTTTTTTTTTCTTTTTCTTTTCAACTTTTCGACAAGAAAAGTACAAAATTTCAGTGTATGTAACCCTAATTTGAACAGGAATTTTGTAAGTACAATGTAGAGATAACTTCTTGTTCAATTATGAATACAAACTTCAATAATTTCTCATGTTATAAATTGTACTTTTTTTTATATACTTTATGCAAACTTTGTTAGGTTCAAAGCCAATGACTCAACTGATCATGACAAATGTGCTTTTGTTAGTGCCAAACAGCTGCAATCCACTTATTAATTAACATGGATTATTATCCTAAGATTTGGAAACATCTTTTAGTATTATGATATTGTTCTAATGTGGTTGATTTACTAGGATATGACTCCCTATGTTTGGAATTGTATACTCCTTTATCCATGTCTATGGCCACCACTTAATGAAAAGAAAAACTTCAACTAATAATATTTCACATGGTGAAACCAAAATAGGTAATTAAGATAATGTCGGGCTAGCAACATATTTAGAAATCACATCTTATGAGTTCTTAATGTAAAGTTCAAAACTTTTCACGATTAAAACAATGTTTGGCGGGCAAATTTTCTGACTTCAATTGATTTAATGCATAGTTCTATCAGTGAAGCATTTTGTCGAATACTTAATGGGTCTACTAATATCTAACGAAACATGTTGAGCATAACTTGTTGATCCCTACCTACATTTACCGATCAGACATTTCATCAAATGCTTGATGATCACCACCGAGCGTTGTACTCATTGAGAACTTTAACGAAATTCAGTTAAGTATCATACTAAATTCAGTTAAGAACTCAACAAAAACTGGTAAAAACCAGAAAATGAAAGGGGAACTTTAACGAAAAGCTCATGGTACTGTCAACTTTAATGAAAACCCACATTTTTACACTAAAAAGTCAATCTTGATACTATTTACTTTACCCTTTATTTGATTCTTATCGTTAAATCTTAAAATTTTCTAAATTTTTTTTATTGGTTTTCCTAAACAAAAGAGGATAAAAGAGAGTAAAAGAAAGAATCAATACGGCTAGGTCTATTGCACCCGCCCACACCCAACTAATAAATTTGGACGTTTTCCTCCACATTACCCGCCTCACTCACTGGCAGAAGTCCACTACTCCGCTTCCTTTCCAAAACTCCGAAGCAAGCAAAGCAACTGATGCAAAAACCCTGAACCCGCCGCCTCCCTCCCAACCATTTCTCTCTCTAGGCGGCGCCACCACCCTTAACGCCCACTACAGCCACCGTAATGTCGGCCTCAATCTTCGAAGACGGCTTCTCCTCCGATCGGCTCTTCAACCAGGGCTACTCCTACACGTACGATGACGTCATTTTCCTCCCTCACTACATCGACTTCCCCACCGACTCCGTCCATCTACCCTCCAACCTCAGCCGCCGCGTCCTTCTCTCGATTCCCTGCATCTCGTCCCCGATGGAGACAGTCACCGAGTCCCACATGGCCATTTCGATGGCCGCACTTGGCGGTGTAGGCATCATCCACTCCAACTTGACGACGTCTGAGCAAGCCCACATGGTCTGGTCCGTCAAGTCCCGCTTCTTTCGAACCCTGTCTTCAAATCCCCAAGCGATCGAATCCAATCTGACGACGTTTCCAACGCTTCGAATCCCTATGTCCTGGTTACTGAGAGTGGCAGCCCCAATTTGAAGCTTTTGGGGTACGTGGCGGTGTTATAGCTGTGATCATCTTAATCACAAGCTTAGTTATTAAATAAGTATTTTGGATTAGATATGCCAGCTGGCTTGTAGTGTTTGGAAAAACAATATATGTAACCAATTGTGAGTGAAATGAAACAACAAATATATTCAAGAAAAATATATTTTCTCTCTGTCTTTTCTCGAGCCTTTGCCATTGTCATGCTGCTTGCAGGTTGAGTTGTTGATCTGAGATTTTGGTGCATATCAATTGGTATCATCCTTCTCGGTCCTCGATTCCCTCTTGTATGCCCCGTCACGCTCCGACGACTCGATTAGCAACCATGGATGCTCGTCTCTCTACTGTCGAGGAAACTTTGGCGGATCTTCCCAATTTCATTTGCTCCTCCATTGCTGCTGCGAATCAGGACCTCACGGCTACTCTCTCCGCTCAGCTCGACGCCAAGCTCGCTTTCTCCCTTGAGCAATTTCGACGTGAGCAGTCCTTTGTGGGGGGTGCAGGCTCGTCACACCCAGCGCCGCTTATTACCGATTCGGATCTGGAGATTCCTCGGCCGGTTCGTCGTGATCAATTCGATACCGGAGGTGGCGCCCAGCGACTACCATGGTCTCAACGGGTGGATTTTCCACGATTTTCAGAGGGCGATGATCCGCTCACTTGGATCTATAAGGCCGAGCAATATTTTGCTTGTTACAGCACTCCAGATCATCAGAAGGTCCTTACCGCCTCCTTCTACTTGGAGAATGAAGCGATGCAGTGGTTCAAATGGTGCAATTGCATTCTTACCACTCCTACTTGGGAGGAATTTACCAGTGAGCTTTGTACGGAGTTTGGGCCCTCCGAATTCGAAGATTGTACCGAGACACTATTCAAATTGCGCCAAACAGGTACTCTCAAAGACTATGTATCTGAATTTCGTAGGCTTGCTAATCATGCTAAAGATGTTGGACATGTACTTCTCAAGAGTTGTTTCCTTGGTGGCTTAAAACGAGAATTGATTTATGATGTTAAGCTGTTGAGGCCTGCTACAGTCCATGATGCCATATCGATAGCTACTCAGGTTGACTCTAAGCTTTCGGCCCTAAGAGCTCTCAATCCTAGAACCCTTCCTTCGGCTAAAATCACTCCCCTGCCAATATTGCCTCCTAAACCTAAAACCACCATGTTACCATATCGTAAGCTTACTCCAGAAGAGGTTCAGCGCAAGAAAGATAAAGGGGAATGTTGGTTTTGCCCTGAAAAATGGGTAGCATGGCATAAATGTGGCCACAAACAGCTACTTCTGTTAGATGTGAGTGAGGAAGGTGATCTCTGTGAAGAGTTGGATGAGGGAGTGCAGGCTGAATTCCAAGGAATGGCACTGAGTGAATGTGCATTTTACGGGGGGCATCAACCACAGCCTTTCCAAACTATGAAGGTTTTGGGCACTGTCAACAACCATTCTGTGCGAATACTCCTGGATTCGGGCAGTACGCACAATTTTATTGATTCTAGGTTTCTTAAGAACGTGGGGTGGTCTTTGCAAGCAACTAAGCCATTTGAGGTCCGGATTGCCGATGGGGGAAAACTCAAAAGCCAAGGGTGTTGTAGGCGCATACCTTTGGAAATAGGAGGCTATCAATGTCACACTGATTTATTTGCACTTCCATTGGGAGGGTGTGACTTGGTATTAGGTGTGCAATGGTTGTCCACGATGAGTCCCGTGCTTTGGGATTTTCACTTGCTTACAATGGAGTTCCAAGTGGGCAAAAACAAGTTCAAATTGTCTCACTGTACACCACCACAGCTTGCAGTGCAGGAAATGTCACTTCAACAAATTGACAAAGAGTTTTCTCAGTCCAATTTGGGGGTACTATTGTATTCTTTGGAGTCTAATGCAAAGGGTATGGATAATCTTGATCCTCAACAAGTGGAGGAGTTACAGGCAGTGTTGCAGCAATTTGAGACATTGTTTCAAGTACCTACTCAGTTACCTCCGCACAGGACACACGATCACAAAATCTCACTTATCCCTGGTTCGAGACCCCCTAGTATCCGACCCTACCATCATGGACCTGCACAGAAAGATGAGATTGAGAAGGCAGTGCAAGAGCTTTTGAAGTCAGGGTTTATAAGGGCTAGACACAGCCCGTTCTGCTTTCCAGTGTTGTTGGTGAAGAAAAAGGAAGGAACATGGAGATTATGCATGGATTATAGAGAATTGAACAGCATCATAGTCAAGGATAAGTACCCTATTCCATTGATTGATGATTTGCTGGATGAAGTATATGGGGCAAAGTACTTTTCTAAGCTTGATCTTAGGTCCGGGTACCATCAAATCAGGATACATAAAGATGATATTGAGAAAACAGCGTTTAGAACTCATGAAGGACACTATGAGTTTCTCGTAATGCCTTTTGGGCTTACTAACGTCCCTGCAACATTTCAGAGCCTCATGAATGACATATTCAAGCCTTATTTGAGAAAGTTTATCTTCGTATTCTTTGATGATATATTAATCTATAGTTCTTCATGGGAGCAACATCTAGTTCACCTGCAACAAACAATGGAGTTATTACACAAGCATCAATTGTTCCTCAAGAAACAGAAATGTTCATTTGGGCAACAACAAGTGGAGTATTTGGGTCACATAGTGTCCAGTGAGGGGGTTTCTGCAGGTCCTACCAAAATTAAAGCTATTGAAGAGTGGCCGACCCCTAAGAATGTGAAGGAATTGAGGGGATTTCTGGGGTTAACTGGTTATTACAGGAAGTTTATTCCTGGGTATGGCAAAATCTGCCAACCTTTGTACAAACTCACGGGTAATGAAGGGTTCCTTTGGACACAAGCCATTGAGAAAGCTTTCCAACAACTGAAACAAGCCATGACTTCACCCCAATTACTAGCCTTACGCAACTTTGCAGAACCATTTGTAATTGAGTGCGATGCTTCTGGTTTAGGCATTGGAGCAGTTTTGCAATAGGGGCAGACCAATAGCTTTTGCAAGACAAACACTTGGTCCTAGAAATCAGGGCTTGTCCACTTATGAGAGGGAACTTATTGCAATTGTATATGCTGTAAAAAAATGGCAGAATTATCTCCAAGGACGCCATTTCATCATCAAAACTGACCACAACAGCTTGAAATATTTCTTAAGTCAAAGAACAAATACCCCATTTCAACAAAAATGGGTATCCAAGCTGTTAGGGTTTCATTATGAGGTGCAATATCGACATGGCAAAGAGAACATTGTGGCTGATGCTCTCTCTAGAGCACCAGGTTCGAACTTCCTTCCTGGGCTACCTTTGGAGGATAAAAGAGAAGTGTTAACTATCACATACCCCTATTTTGGGTGGCTGGACGAACTTAGGAGGGAACTAGAATTGGATCCTTGGGTTAAAGTGAAGAAGCAAGAGGTTGAAGCACAAGCTCAAGGTTCTGGACAGAATGTAGCTGCCTCTAGGTATCACATTGATAATGGCTTCTTGAAGTACAAGGGAAGAATTGTCATTGGTGTGGATTCGGTATGGAGAAGGAAGTTATTTGAGGAGCATCACTCCACTCCTATGGCAGGCCATGAAGGAGTGCTGAAGACTTATCAAAGGATCAAAAGGGGTTTTTATTGGGTAGGAATGAATAAGGATCTCAAAGCTTGGGTAGCTGAGTGCAGAACTTGTCAACAAAACAAGTATGAAACTATCTCACCACCTGGACTATTGCAGCCCCTCCCAATACCTCAGCAAACATGGACAGATATAAGCATGGATTTCATCTGTGGCCTACCCTCTTGCAAGGGAAAATATGTGATTTTGGTGGTAGTGGACAGGTTATCAAAGTATGCACACTTTATAGCTTTGGGACATCCTTACACTGCTAGCATGGTAGCCCAAGAGTTTGTAGAACATATCTTTAAGCTACATGGCATGCCTCGGACCATTGTAAGTGACCGGGATACGATCTTCCTTAGTGCCTTTTGGAAGGAGTTTTTTAAACTGCAAGGGTCGAAATTATGCATGAGCTCCGGGTACCATCCCCAAAGTGACGGCCAAACAGAAGTTGTCAACAGGTGCCTTGAAACCTACTTTAGGTGCTTTACTAGTTTTCAACCCAAGAAGTGGCTCAAATGGCTTCCTTGGGCTGAATGGAGCTATAACGCCTCCTTTCACACTGCCTCCAAGTTCACTCCATTTGAAATTGTATATGGATTTCCTCCTCCACACATTGCATCTTATGAACTTGGTTTGGCTAAACTAGAGAGTGTAGAACAAAGCTTGATTGCAAGAGACAGAATGTTGAAAGTGCTTAAAACCAATTTGGTCATCGCGCAAAATAGGATGAAAGTGCAAGCAGATAAACACAGAAGTGAGAGAACCTTTGAAGTGGGAGATTTGGTTTATTTGAAGCTCATTCCCTACCAGCTACAGTCACTCGCAACTCATGTCTACCACAAGCTGCACCCTATGTTCTATGGTCCGTTTGAAGTGTTGGAAAAAGTTGGAGAGGTAGCCTACAAGTTAAAACTCCCTGAGACCTCAAAGATACATCCAGTTTTCCATGTTAGTTGCTTGAAGAAACATATTGGTCCTGATGTTAATCCAGTGCCATTGTTACCATTGGTCACTGATGATGGGTTACAAGTTCAAGAGCCTTTGGCTGTGCTACAGAGGAGGGTGTATAAGAAGAACAATGTTGCTGGGGTGCAATTACTTATTCACTGGAAGGACAAGGATGTTGAAGAATCAACTTGGGAGGATTATGATGAGTTCACTGCAAGATTTCCAGACTTCAAGTTCTAGCTGCAACCTTGAGGACAAGGTTTAATTGAAGGAAGAGGCAATGTTATAGCTGTGATCATCTTAATCACAAGCTTAGTTATTAAATAAGTATTTTGGATTAGATATGCCCGCTGGCTTGTAGTGTTTGGAAAAACAATATATGTAACCAATTGTGAGTGAAATGAAACAACGAATATATTCAAGAAAAATATCTTTTCTCTGTCTTTTCCCTAGCCTTTGCCATTATCATGCTGCTTGCAGGTTGAGTTGTTGATCTGAGATTTTGGTGCATATCAGGCGGGCAAGGATTGGGTGAAATTGGGGGACAAGGAGGTGAAGATTTACGATTACATGGCGAACTGTACGGACTTCACGGTGCCGTGGAGTTACGATTTGGGGGCGATTGGGGAGTACATGGAGGAGAAAAAGCGAGATGTGGTGGCGACTGTGAGGGACAATGAGGTTGTGGATGTGGTGGCGAAGGAGGAGGTGGAGAGGATCAAAGGGTTCCCCAAGTTGGGGGTTGGGACGGTGGGCCCAGACGGGACGTGGCGGGTCGGGGCGGCGATCGGGACAAGGGAGTCGGATAAGGAGAGATTGGAGGAGTTGGTGAAGGCAGGGGTGGATGTAGTGGTGTTGGATAGCTCTCAGGGGAACGCCATTTATCAGATTGAGATGATAAAGTATGTGAAGAAAATGTACTCGAGTTTGGATGTAGTTGGCGGGAATGTGGTGACGGTGAGTCAGGCGCATAATTTGATTCAGGCTGGTGTTGACGGGTTGAGGGTTGGAATGGGGTCTGGTTCAATTTGTACCACTCAAGAGGTCTGCGCTGTTGGTCGCGGGCAGGTATAAAGATGCCTTCTTCTTGTTAGTTGTTGCTTTTGTGATTGATGCTTTAGTTTGTGTTCTCATTGGTGGCGGTTAATTTAAGGATTTGTACAATCTGGAGGTGTTGAAAGTTATGATATTTGTAGTGATCGGTTAAATTTCTTGAATTCTTTGTGGATGAAAAATATTTGATTAAGGATTTGTTTAATCAATGACATTGTGCCTAACAATCGTTGTTTTGATTGGTGTTATATTATTTAGTTATTAGTCTGAATGTAAAAACAAAGGTTCGACTTTAGCTTCTGGCAGTGACAACCCTTTGATGGACCAAAACAGTGTAGTTTGTGGCATGAAAAAAATATATAATTACATTTTGTAACTTTTTGAAGACTTTGTTTGACGTTTTGTTCTACAGATTGCTGAATGCTATCCCATTTTATGACCACTGTTGTTTTGTTTTTGGTGATGTGTTTCAGGGAACTGCTGTTTACAAGGTTGCATCTATTGCTTCACAAAGTGGTGTGCCCGTGATTGCTGATGGTGGAATTTCCAATTCTGGACACATTGTCAAGGCTTTGGTCCTTGGGGCCTCTACTATCATGATGGGAAGCTTCTTAGCTGGAAGCACGGAGGCTCCTGGGGTTTTTGTGTATCAGGTATGTCTTGGACTTACTTATGTTTATATTGCTGGAACGGGTATACTGCTCATACCATCTGATATTAAATGTACTTGAACATTTCTTCTCGTTTGTATGAGTGTTTACTACATATGTCTTTTCTAGTTCTTTGACAACTCTTTGAGCGGTTTAAGGAGTTTATTAGGCTGATTTATGAATACTGAATTGCAGCTGTGATTGGTAAAGAAACTTACCTAGAACATATGTGTTTCTTAGTATGTTAGACATCCTGAGTTATTTCTCATCCTTTTTGGACTGCATCAATATCGTTCGATGGATCAGTCATTGATGTGTTATGGTTTGCCATCAATCTTTAATGCTTTTACATCCTTAGGAATGCCATTGGTATGTTTGCAAGGACTCTCTCCCTGATGACCTGAACTTAATCAGTTTGAAGCCTACATACAGTAAGGGGTTTTGGACTCCTTCGGGTTAACCCAAGTGGTGACAGCAAGTGGCAAAATGGGTTAGGATTAGGCTAGATACGGGTCCGGGTCCCTGAAATTGTGATTGGGTTTTTCATGGATGCATGTCAGAGCTAAACTTATGGGGAAGTGTATTGGACATAGTATTTAATTTGTGTCTTTGCTTTTCTTTTTTTCTTTTTTTTTTTTATTTTTTTTTAATTTTAATTTTTTATGGTAATTATCTAAT
Source organism: Cotoneaster glaucophyllus (assembly GCA_036320875.1). NCBI lineage: Eukaryota > Viridiplantae > Streptophyta > Magnoliopsida > Rosales > Rosaceae > Cotoneaster > Cotoneaster glaucophyllus. Next base: position 8,967,391 of record CM070059.1, on the reverse strand, counting down.
TAAGGAATTGATTAATTTTTTTAGTTTTGAACTGTTTGGGCCCAAAATGACATTGGGCCGAGCTCAAACCATCCTCGGCCCAGGGCCTGCGCGAAGGCGATGAGTCGGCGCTATGGGCCACGGATTAGGAGGAATCCTATCTGGAAAGGGAAGGAATAACAGATAAGTATAAGAATGTGATAGAGGCCGAGACCTATTAGGAGAATGAGTCCTGAGGAAGCCGAAGTAAAAGTGAATCAAGCTCGCAATTGGAGGCAGGTTCAGAGTCCTAGTTGGATTGGGGTCGGCCGAGATAGAAATGGATTAGTATCGGCTGAGGTAGAGTTGGACTAGGAAGAGGAAGTCCAATCCGAGGACGGATTGAAGTATTCGCGACACTATAAATAGAGGGGAGAACACAACATTCAGACCTCTCCAATTCAACACACAAAAACTGCCCTGCGCAAACCCTCTCAACCTTTTGAGATTTTTATTTTCTTGTCCGCCGACACATCTTCAGTTTGGATAAACAGCACTGTGAAGGCAACCGGTGATATCTTCAGTTTGGATAAACATCACTATCGCCGTAGAATCAGTCGATCGCGGAGCATCTTCAGTTTGGATAAACAACACTGCGTCGAGGCCGGTTGGTTATCTATCCAAGTCTCAGTCGAGAAGGACTTCCGGGTTCTCATCGATAGAGGTTATCTCACCAGCTTTCTCGGCGAAGTGAGGTATTACGAATTCCCAAGCTCGGCACATCGAACGCCGAGTTGTTTTATGATTGGATACTCACAGGTTGGTTTCAGAGTTCGGCATTCAGACGGCCGAACTACTTTCACCGTCAAGACCTACATCTGTTTCGAGTATCTGTGCCCATATACTTTGGTGTCGATTCGGCGTGCTTATACCTTTACGAATATAATCACCGTGACCGAATCCGGCGCCGACGAGTCGTGAACTTCGCAAGACTAGTAGCCTTGTCTTCAGGCTCTAGAACCCAAAGGCCGAGGCGTGTTCCTTCCTCGGCCGTAGTCGCAAGATTCAGAAGTCAGCCGCGCACACAACGCAATATCAACATTTTACTCACCGGCCGAGTTCGGCCGTCGAGTTGGCACGCCCCGCATTCAACCGAAGGACGTAGTTTGCTCATAGATTATTCGGCCTGCGCGCCACGTAGGGTTGGTAGTTTTTAGGGTCAACATGAACAGAGGGTCTTTGCTAATCTAACCTACGACCCAAATTATGTGTATCTTCCTTTATATCTGAACTAAAAGCAAAAATTGTCTACATAAATTGCACTGGATTTACAGTATACTTGTCTTTTATAAGCAACATGCTGTTTGTTATTTCGTTGTCATTGTTAATTAGCTTTCTGCATGCTTAACCTCAGTTAAGGAAACAGTTTGATATAAGTGATTTCATTTTTTCCATTAGAATGGTCGCCGAGTAAAAAAATATCGAGGCATGGGGTCTCTTGAAGCAATGATAAAAGGCAGTGATCAAAGGTACTTGGGTGATATAGCTAAGCTGAAAATTGCACAGGGGGTTGTTGGGGCAGTTGCAGACAAAGGTTCTGTTTTGAAGTTCATAACATATACAATGCAAGCTGTGAAACAAGGTTTCCAAGATCTTGGTGCTTCTTCATTGCAGTTTGCTCATGACCTCTTAAAATCAAGTGTTTTAAGGCTAGAGGTAAGTAGACCATTTTGCAGACGTTGTTGTGTTACTCATATCATCGTTATTAAGGATGTCAATTTAGTTCTATGCTTTAAATGAGAATTGATATTGTAGCCAATGTTTCTTTCAATAACTTACTCTTTCGTAGTCTGTTCCATATCATGTTGTATTCTTGTTCACACTCTTAGGTTAAACTACCAAAAGGAGTGGGGAAGAAACCTATTAATCTAGAGTTTTGCCATTGTGTGTCACTCATATTCAGACACTTATTTACTCACAGAGAAGAAACCTGTAACCTCTCAGGGTTTTCCCTGACCCCGCTTCTTAGATAGTTTTCCATCCCCATATATTACCTCAAGGAAAAGCGCACTCCACGATTACCTTGTTATTGCTCAAGGAATCTGAGATGTAATGATGGTCGTATCAAGAGCTAATATGGTTTCTCAATCAGTTGACAATGTATTTTACTATGCAGGTAAGAACAAGAGCAGCACAAGTAGAAGGTGGAGTTCATGGTCTGGTTTCTTACGAGAAGAAATTGTTTTGATGGTTATATATTTTCAGCTTTTCTCATTCCTGCTGGTGACTGCTATCTCGGGGAATTGGGAACTCTTCCGCGTTCCATACTGCATCTGATATCTCCAATTTAGCATGAGTAACAAGGGCGAGCCTGTCAAACTGCTACCGGATCTTTCTGAGCAGCGAAAGTTTTGGTCTCAAACGGTTCTCTGGCATTTTGTTGGTTGCCATGAGAGCTTCCATCTGCCTGCATTTGTTTGACTCTGCACTTTAAATGTGACATATGACTAGTTAGACGTTGTCTGAGTTATGTTTGTTACTAGATTTCATTACGATTATTATTAAATAATGCGGTTTCGATTGTTCACCACATAGTTGTTTTTTTTTAATTTAAGTTTGTAGGCACATGATAAAAAAGAAAAGGGAGAGAGAAGCAAAGACAGCCGCTGAATATTTGATGTTACATTCATGGGGGTGGAATAAAATACCAAAAAAACCAAACCTACCGAAACCGAACTGAATCAAATGGACAATACCGAAAAGTCGATACCCGAAGCTGAACCGAAAAAATTCGGTAAGAGATTTCGGCATGAAACTTGGATTAGTTCGATAAGATCAAACCGAACCGAAATATATCTAAGTATATATATTTTGTTTTAATTTGTAATATTAATTTTTTTTAGTCATTGGATTTGGTTGAGATTTATCTTAACCGTTCACTCAAAACCAGCCTGTCTCGACCCCACTTTTTCTCTCTTGTTTTGGTAAGAGCTTTTCTCTCTTTGTGAAAGAGTTTCTCTTTGGCGTGCAAGTGTTTTCTTCAGTTTTCAAGATTGGTTTTCTAGTTCCTTCTCAATTTTGCTGCTGTTGATCCTAGCTATGGCTTGGGTTGGTGGCAGCCCCATTCCCTCCTCCTTTTTTTTCCTTTGGCCTGTCTCTTATGTCCCTTCTAGATAGCTTGTATTTCCGACTTGGATCCCTGTGTAGATCTATCCGATCTTCCGGTTTCAACTCCCGTTCTTAGTCATGTTCTCAATACCCAGTTCAAAAGTGAAATTTCCTCCGATGAAGTTTCAATTTTGCAAAGGAAGGTGTGCAGAACTTCGGTTTGGGTCTTCGTACCACCACTTTCCGCCACAACTATTCTGATGGGATTGTTCTTCTCGGTGACTGAGCTTTGATCTGGAAGCTCCTTGGGTGCCGATGCTTCGATTGGAAGTATGGAGTTTATCTGGATGACTCGGATTGTGCGCAAATTCGGGCAAATTTGGCAACCTTGGGAATGTATGATTCATTTTCATAGGGTTCCGGCGGCTGCTGTGTATGGTATTCCAGTTGGGGGTTTTTTGTTTTTTTTCTGGCTTCTTGTGTTAGGGTTTGTATGGGCGGGGACTTATGCATTTTGCTTGGGTCTTTGGAGAAGGGATTTGTGTATATTGTGGGTGGGGTGTATATTTTAGTTCTCAACTTTGAACCTCGAATCCCCGAGCTCTCCTCCTCCCCTAACTTTGTCGCCCGATTTCCCACTCCGGCCACCCACACCACATCACAGTGACCTCCTGTTGACCCTAAAAACTACCAAGCCTACGTGGCGCGCAGGCCGAGTAATTAATAAGCTAACTACGTCCTTCAGTTGAATGCGGGGCGTGCCAACTCGACGGCCGAACTCGGCCGGTGAGTAAAATGTTGATGTTGCGTTGTGTGCGACTTCTGAATCTTGCGACTGCGGCCGAGGAAGGAACACACCTCGGCCTTTGGGTTCTAGAGCCTGAAGACAAGGCTGCTAGTTCTGTGAAGTTCAATATCAAATTCGGCTTTCAATGTGCCGAATGTAGTAACCTGTAACACCTCACTTCGCCGAGAAGGCTGATGAGATGACCTCGGCCAATAACGATTCGAAAATCCTTCTCGACCGAGACTTGGATAGATAACCAGTCGGCCTCGACGCAGTGCTGTTTATCCAAACTAAAGGTGCTCCGCGGTCGGCTGATTCTACGGCAACAGTGCTGTTTATCCAAACTGAAGATGTTTACCGGTTGCCTCCACAGTGCTGTTTATCCAAACTGAAGATGTGTTGGCGAAAAAGAAAATAAAAATCTCAAGGTTGTTGAGAGGTTTCGCGTAGAGCGAGGGTTTGCGCAGGGTAGTTTGTGTGTTCAGTTGGAGGTCTCTGAATGTTGTGCCCCTCCCTCTATTTATGGTAGTGCAAATACTCCTGATCGAGTTAGAATCGTCCTTGGGTAAGAATCCTCTTCCTCATCAATTCCTACCTCGGCCGATCCTAATCCAACTCTATCTCGGCCGATCCTACTTCAACTAGGACCTTGAATCTGCCCCCAATTGCAGGCCAAATTCATTCATGCACCATGATTTGCCTAGGACTCCTTATCCCAATAGGTTTCGGCCACTTAACCTTTATCACATTCTCGGTATTAAGAGATAATTATTATGATATGATAAAATCACAATATTATTCCCTAACAATAACCAAAATTATCCTGACTCAATCACCTAACGGCTTAGAACTTCATTCACTCAACGGCCTCGACCGTTCGGGCCGATTGTGTAATTTTGTGCCTAAACATTGCCCCCCAGTTTCCTTGAGCTTCGGCTCGTAAGCCGAATGGTTAAGGAAATTAGCGCAGTCGAAGAACTCTCATATCGCCAATAATGAAGCTTTTTACTTGGTAACAACATCTCTGTATTGCCAACGCTATGGTCTTCCTCGGCTACCACAATCCTATACAAGGCTTGGCCACTTTAATAAATAATCCATTCGACCATCTCGACAGACAACTTGCAAATGTGGCCGAGAAAATTTTGGACCGAGGAAAACCAAATGGCTTCGAGGGCCGAAATATATAGGTAACCTGATTACCTAATATAATTTGTCGACCATGCATATATAAAAAGAACCTGTGCTGAGCACATGGCGTGATATAGGGGTCGAATTCTTCTCCCGGCAAACGCCACCAAGTAACTCCAAAGCTGGCCTCAATCTGCCAATCTTTTATTCGGCCGATCTTTTTTTTTTTTTTTTTTTTTTAACCGCCGAGACTACTATTCCACCTTTTTTGTTTGCCGAGACTATTGTTAGCCGAGCACGCCATATGTCTTTGCCGAGCCATTTGGTTGCCCCCCTTATTTTCTTATGCATCGGCTTGCATAGCCGTATGTGTAAGAAAATAATTTCTTTATTGCATATATATATATATATGTATATTTTTTGTTTTTAGCAAACAAAAAGAAAAGTGGCTGAACCATAGTTGGGAGGAGGCCAACGATGCTTTATTCCAAGCCGAGACCTTTTTATATCAAAATTCTCAATTTGATTTCGCTTGAGGCCGAATGAAGAATTTTTTCCCAATATTTTTGACTTGGTTAAATATTTTTCATTTTCGGCCGCCGAATATGTTGAACAATTATTATGCCCCCCAAGCATAATTTCGGCTTTTAATTCAAACAACTTAACCGAACGAGATTTCTCCATATCGGCTGTATCACCAATAATCATATCGATTGCGTGGTTTGTTCGGCTAAAACAATGAATTGGTCTTGTTCGTCATTGGAACATTCTTCTGACGAACCATTTTTCAAGTCAATTTCTGACTCAGAAATTCGAACTCTTTCTTCTAGGCCTACCACACTTTTAGTCTCGACCGAGACAGCAGGTGGCCTAGGTTCTTCTTCGGTCGTCTCGTCAATCTTCTGAGGCCGAATTTTAATTGTGGCAGGAGCGAAAAATTGCCCCCTGGTCTTTTCAACCAACCATTCATCAAATGGAATTGATTTGTAGTCGAAAACATAAGGAAAATGTTCTCGATCTAGCCACGCATTAAATCGAGCCCTGTCTTCATTTACCCATTGCTCTTGGAGGGTAACATGAGCTTTTATTCTCAACATGTGAGCGAATGACTTTTGCATCTCTCTTTGGCCAGAAAAAACTTTTTCCTCATACAATCGGCTACGTGGAGCCGAAACAGAATCTTGATATATCATATGAACTTCGTAGTTTTAGCACTGTGTCCCACTGGGAGTGCCAAAATGTTGACCCTAAAAAATACCAAGCCTACGTGGCTCGCAGGCCGAGTAATTAATAAGCTAATTACGTCATTCGGTTGAATGCGGGGCGTGCCAACTCGACGGCCGAACTCGGCCGGTGAGTAAAATGTTGTTGTTGCGTTGTGTGCGAGGCTGACTTCTGAATCTTGTGACTGCGGCCGAGGAAGGAACACGCCTCAGCCTTTGGGTTCTAGAGCCTGAAGACAAGGCTACTAGTTCTGTGAAGTTCAATATCAAATTCGGCTTTCAATGTGCCGAATGTAGTAACCTGTAACACCTCACTTCGCCGAGAAGGCTGATGAGATGACCTCGGCCAATAACGATTCGAAAATCCTTCTCGACCGAGACTTGGATAGATAACCAGTCGGCCTCGACGTAGTGCTGCTTATCCAAACTGAAGGTGCTCCGCGGTCGGCTGATTCTACGGCAACAGTGCTGTTTATCCAAACTGAAGATGTTTACCGGTTGCCTCCACAGTGCTGTTTATCCAAACTGAAGATGTGTTGGCGAAAAAGAAAATAAAAATGTCAAGGTTGTTGAGAGGTTTCGCGTAAAGCGAGGGTTTGCGCAGGGCAGTTTGTGTGTTCAGTTGGAGGTCTCTGAATGTTGTGCCCCTCCCTCTATTTATAGTAGTGCAAATACTCCTGACCGAGTTAGAATCGTCCTTGGGTAAGAATCCTCTTCCTCATCAAATCCTACCTCGGCCGATCCTAATCCAACTCTATCTCGGCCGATCCTACTTCAACTAGGACCTTGAATCTGCCCCCAATCGCAGGCCAAATTCATTCATGCACCATGATTTGCCTAGGACTCCTTATCCCAATAGGTTTCGGCCACTTAACCTTTATCACATTCTCGTGTTTTAGATAATTCAATATATTATTAAGAGATAATTATTATGATATGATAAAATCACAATATTATTCCCTAACAATAACCAAAATTATCCTGACTCAATCACCTAACGGCTTAGAACTTCATTCACTCAACGGCCTCGACCGTTCGGGCCGATTGTGTAATTTTGGGCCTCAACACCTCCACAACTATCTCTCTCTCTCTCTCTCTCTCTCTCTCTCGACTTGGCCCACTTGAGCCCCAACCACCTGATCTCGACTTTGGCCCTACCCACCCTCTCTCTCAGTCGATCTCAACTCCGGCCACGTCACACCCACAACATCGCACGCCTCTCTCTCGACTCCTCTCTGACTCTCTCTCGATCAAGTCTCACTCAAGTTAAGAAATTTTCCTTTAATTCTTCATATTTAATTTAGGATTTTTATTTGGGACTCTGAAATGGGGATTAGAGTTTCAATTTGGGTTTCAAATTTTGATTTGGGATTAGGGGACTGTTGAGGTTAGTCCTTTCGTGTAATGGTTGAGGGGATTGTGGAGATTAGGGGATTGTTGAGGTCTGTACTGTAATGGTGTACTAATGCAATTGCATCAATTTGTTTCCCTTCCATACGAATTTTTAAATTGATGCGATCATAGTAAAGATATAAACCTTTTCATTAAATTGATGCAATTCTAATAATCGGAAGGTCACTTAGTACTACAATCTAGTAGTATATCTATTCACTTGTAAGTGAAAGGTCTTAGGTTCAATTCTCGCCAAAGGAGAATTTGAACCACATTATTGCTGACCCACAGTGAGGCTAAGTTCACCTCTCTTCTCTTTAGTGTAGATAATATCGTTTTTTCATTTGGGACTGAAAAATTTTGGGCAAAATTGGGTTTTGTTGGGCTTAAAATAAGAAGCCCAAAAAAATTGACCTGAAGGCCCATTCTTGAGCCCGAACCGAAAAGCCGAACTATTTCGGTATTACCGAATTTCAATAAAACCGAAATATTGGTTTGGTTTTGGGTTTTGGGTTTTCACCCTCTTTTCCCGAACAATTGCGGTTCAATTTTCGAACCAAACCACCCCTTTTGCACTGTCGTTTTCTCTTTATTGATTTGATTTATTAAATATATATAAAAGACTATAAAAAAAAGTAGTATGTGGAAGATAAAAGTTAATGTAGAAATCACATCTTAATCATTAGTCTACCACGCTTGCAAGTGTATTCTCTATAAGTGACAGATGCGTGACTTAGAATTAGTACTTGGTATCAAGGTATTAAATATCGAGGATATCGGAAATATCGGTAGTCCCAAAACACGGAAATATCGATGGAAATATCGGGATATTATCGATATCGATAAAAATTGAATAAAAACCACGGAAATTGTAAGAAAAACTTGGAAATTTTTATTGAAACTTTTCAGGATGTTTATTTAGTCAATTATCTATTAGTTTATCACAAAAAATTGGAAGGAAATGCATTGCATGATGGATTTAACTGATTTAAGTTGATTATATAGCGAGCTGACAAACATTGTGAGTGTAGAAAATATGTAGTAATTAATGAAAGAAGTTTAAACACACCAAAATCATTTATATATAATGAATTAGTGCAATATTTTACACTTTATACATTACATGGTAAGATACATGAGTGACTTAGTACCACATAGAGTTCCTATGTCAATGTTTTTTAACACACACACGTCCCTTGGTTTTGAATCTTTGGACAGCCTAAAACTAGCTATACATTACAGACCACTCCATCATCTTTACTTTTTGTCTTGTCAATATTTTTTCACACACACACTGTAACACTCACACATACACATTACAGTACACTCACACACACACACACGCAATGCACGCAGCATACACGTGGCACACACACACGCAATGCACGCGGCACACAAACACGCAGCACACGTAGCGCACGCAGCACACTCACGCAACACACAAACGCTGAGTCTCTCGATCCTTCTTCTTCTCTCCCTCATTCTGTCCTCGTCAGTTTGAGATCTCAGACTCAGTTCAGTCTCTCTCTCTCTCGATCCTTCTTCTCCGACCGATCCCTCATTCTGTCCTCAGTCGTCCTTCCTTCTTCTCCGATCCCTCAGTCCGTACTCACTCAGTCCTCAGTCTCTTTCTCTCTCGATCCTTCTTCTCCGACTCAATCTCTCTCTCTCGATCCTTCTTCTCCCTCATGCACAGTTCTTCTCCGATCCTTCTTCTCCCTCAGTCCTCAGTCTCTCTCTCTCTCGATCCTTCTTCTCCCTCAGTCTTCAGTCTCTCTCTCTCTCGAGTCTCGATCCTTCTTCTCCCTCATGCACAGACACACACACACCCCACGAGGCTTTCAGATGATTCAGATCCACCAATGCCGTGGATTGCCGACGATGACGACGGATCCGGCGATGACTCAGTCTCTCTCTCTCGCGATAATATCGCTAATTATCGATATTATCGCGATATTTTGAAGATATTATAATTTAAGTTAAAAAAATATCGGTCGGTGAAAAAAACGATATTATCGGCGAAATATCGCCGATAATATCGATTTTTAAGACATTGCTTGGTATTGATATTTGAACTTTCTAAGTTAGGAGAAATTTTTTCGAGTATCCGATTTTCAAGCAGGTACCTCATGTGTTATAAAATAAGAAGAATGACAAAATATATATATCATTTGCTTCACTTGTATTATGACATGTAGAATATTGCTTAAATACCGCATACTTAAAAAAAGATAATGCTACGAAGACCAAATTTTTAAACTAAATTTGCAAACCACTCTCTCTTCTCTTAATATAGATAATATCGTTTGTAAAAAAAAATTAATCGAATAATCGAATAATCCACCATCATATCATTCGATTTAAAAATTTGACCTTCATAGTATCAATTTAAAAAAAAAAAATCTCTCTAAGTAGGACATTCCTCACATCCTCACAAACAAGGGAGGAGCATACGTTAGTCATGATGAGTTAGATGGGGGTTTGGAAGATTCAAAGTATGACATTGACAGGCTTCTGTTTTCTGGTCCAATCTGCAGACTTCAGTTTTGTTTTCTTCCATGCTTAATTCCATAGGACATGTGGACATGGAAACCTCAGCCATAATAACAAGAAGAAGAAGAAATTTCCACAATTTCATTAACTCGTGATTTTGACTGTTTTGTTATTTATAAATTGTGTGGTGCATGCAAGCGCAAGTCGTTCGGATATAAATTTGAGTGGGACGTTTATGGATAAAACCCAAGTTTTTGGTCCAAATTATCTCCAAAGGGGGGAGTGGCGGGCGCGCAGGTCAGAAGAAACATAATATAAAGATTCAGTGCGGGTGGGCTCATAGCAAGCCCAGTTTTTACGGCTGAGATGCACGAGCTGTTGTCACCATTGGATGTCGCGCCTCCTGGATTATGATCCAGTGATGCGTACCCAACTACATTTTTTTTAATCTAACAGCTCAATCCAGTTTAATCAATTTTAACAGCAATAAAAAAATATCCAACAACTCACATTTAAATCTAACAGTCAAAATAATATTACTAATTAATCCAAATCAGATTCAACATCAAAACTTCTCCAAAACCTTATAAATACCCATCAATATTTCACTTATCCATAAAAAAAAACTCAAAAATATAAACATTTTTTTACATCAAAATGTTCGTAGAAAAAAAAAACAAAGATTATACAAAAACTAATTCCAAAATTACTAGCAAAAAAAAAAAATGAAAGAAATATAAAAATTTAACAAATTATAAAGTTGGGCATGGAAACCTTGACTTGGGCAGTTCTAGGTCAACAACTACTTGTACGAAAAAAATAAAAAGGGTAAATTACATAGTAGTCCCTCAGGTTTGAGGTCTATTACAACCCCATACAACATCTTTAAAACATTTCATTTTCATACCTCACCTACTATTTTATTTCAATATAGTACATCCGTTACATTTTCCATCCATTGATCCGTTAAGTGCTGACGTGGCTGCCACCTGTGTGCCAAGTGGCAAACAATATTTTTTTTAATTTTTTTTTCAAAAAACATGAATCTTCTCACAAAAAAAAAAACTTAAACCCATCCCATCTCCCCTCAACCCTCCCTCCCCAAAATCCCAGATCTCTTTTCCCCACCCCATAACCTAGTTTTTTCCCACCCCACAACCCAGATCCATTCCGTTTTCCCCCACCCCCACCCACCCAAGTCACAGAGACCTCACCCCGACCCAAATCCATCCTCCAACTGTAATCCAATCAACACATAATAAATCCAAAAAATTCGAAATCGAGATTAGCATTCTCTGGACCTGAGAATCGCTGGGGCAGAAGGCGAAGCAACGATCGACAAGGGCAGAGGAGTAGGGGAGGCGAGCCGAGTCGAATTGATCGATGATGGAGTCCAAATCGGGAGACGAGGGGCAGTGGCAGATGTCGATGACAACAAGGTTTTGTTATTGGACTGGAAGTCCTCCCACGGGGATGATGGGGCCTCGACGAGGACGAACTTGAATCGGAGGTTGCCGAAATCCCAGGGTTGGTGGGCGAAGGAGGACTTCTGGTGCTCAATCAGTGTAAAAGGATAAGAGATGGGGTGGGGCGGAGGAGAGGTGGTGGGTCGGGTTTGGATGGTTGCGGGGGGTGGGAGTGGGGTGGGGTGGGGTGGAGGTGAGGGGTAAGGTTAGGGGAGGTGTAGAGAGTGAAGGAGAGGGGTTGGGGGGGGAGGATTGCGGGGGAAGGGTAAGGATGGATTTCTGCGATTTTCAGTTTTCTTTTTTTTTTTTTGAGAAGATTCATGTTTTTTGAAAAAAAAAATTAAAAAAATATTTTTTTTGCCACTTGGCACACAGGTGGCTGCCACGTGGTACAAATGTGGCAGCCACGTCAGCACTTAACGGATCAATGGATGGAAAATGTAACGGATGTACTATATTGAAATAAAATAGTAGGTGAGGTATGAAAATGAAATGTTTTAAAGATGTTGTATGAGGTTGTAATAGACCTCAAACCTGAGGGGCTACTATGTAATTTACCCAAATAAAAAACAAAATAAAATAGCGTTTAGACATCGCATTATATATATTAAGTGGTTATATGGAAACAAAGGAGCCAAACTTGTGTCTCGAGCTGATAAAATATGGTTCACAAGGCCAACGTTGTTTACATGATTTCCATCATTCTATTGCTATTGTTCTCATCCAAATTAGTCTTTGCCAACGTTTCTGAAAATCCAAAGCACGGTAGTTACTCTCTCTCTCTCTCTCATACAATAAATCGTTGTTTGATTAGCATCTATATATGATTCGTAAATTGCTAACTAGTTAATAATGAAAGTTCATTAGTCATTGCAGATGTAGCAGAAAAGATCATCAGCAGGTCGCATCTGCATATTGTGAAGTTTGCCTCAGACATTCCCGTACCAAATCCTTATGGTCATGGACCTAGAACAAAAAAGTAGGGTGTGCATTAAACCGATCGAACCATATGTAAGTTGGTTTACTCGATGAAGTTTTTATGTTCCGATAAACTTTTTTTTTTTTGGATAGAATTGAAACTTGGGAGAAGTGTAGATGTTTTGAAATATATAAACTTTTCAAATGTTAGACACTTTTTTATTGATGAGTTGGAAAATGCTTAAACCCACTCAATCCAAATTTCATTTTTACCTAATCTTTTTGGATTTTTTTGTTTTGTTTTGTAGCTTGTCTTGCAGGTTCTTACAATTTAAGTTTATTTTAGAGGGGTTTGGTCTATGTGCGCCCTTCTCTTTTACTTGTATTTTCGTTTTCAAGAGGGGTAAAGTCTATGTCTTCCCCTTCTCTTTTTCTTGTATTTTCCTTTTCAAAAGGGATAAGGTGTATATCCCTTCCTCTTTTCTTGTATTTTGTTGTTCTCGCTTTATGAAGAATAAGGTTTATGTCCCTCATTGGCTAGGTATAACTTTTTTTTATTTTTTTTCATCTCAATAAATTTCTCTTGTAACGCCCAGTTTTCCAAAAATACGTCTAATTTTTTTTCGATGAATTGGAGAGGATTTGAGTCAAATATAATTCTTGACTCCAAACTTCTGATTCCACAACTAAGTTTTGATAGTATATCTAAGCAGCACCATTAATGTATAAGCTATGGGAATGCGGATTTATTATATCTGAACTAGGTAAACATGATGCATGTGAAATTAGAAGCCAAAAATGAGGGTGAAGGAGAAGATAACAACTTGTATGTCATGGTGAACCTACGCCATACAAGTTGTCCTCCGCTCCCTGAACATGAGTCATTGACAAAGTTATTAATTTACGTTGGACATTGGAGATTGAAACCTCGTAACAAATTTCTTTTTAAATCTGTTTCATAACTAAAACACGTGATTTGACATTTTTTTCATCACGAATAACAATATTTCTTAACCTTTTTTTTTTTTAATAAAAAACGTCGACAGTACGAAGAGAATTTTATTAATATACAAAAAGAGTACACCTAGTTAGGGGGGACATAAACTAACCCCTCATAATACAAGAAAAAAGGATAAAGAAAATACATGAAAAGAAGGGGGATATAAACCTTATCCTTCTAGAAACAAAAACAACAAAGATACAAGGAAAATATGGGGGAGGGGACATGAAACCTAACCTCTCTAAGACGAACCTAAAGGTCTAAACCTGCAAAACAGAAACAAGGAACATCACAAGGTTAAGAAAAAATAAAACCAAAAAGCGAGACAAACTTGTATGACGAGATGCACATTAATTTGAGAAGCGGTAACCAGGAAAGCCAACATAGTCTGAAAATAAAGTGGCATGGACCGCCATCGGAGGGGAATCATGTTACCAAAGTTAGAGGAGACAAGCCCATGTTAGCAAAATTGTCCGCAACTACATTTCCTTCGAGATATATGTGAGAGGCATAGAAAATCATCTTTTGAATGCGGTCTAAACAAATAAACCATTGCGTACGAAGAGGCCAAGGAGGATCAAAATCAGTCGATTGGAGAGTAGAAATAACACTAGAAGAGTCACTTTCCAGCCAAAGACAATGCCAACCTCATTGATATGCAAGCTCTACACCAATAATAACTACTGATAATTCTACATAAAAAGAGTTGTGATGACCAATCCCTTAGCAGAAACCACCAAGAAACTGACCATGGCAATCCCAAAACACTCCTCCACAAGCAGCAGGACCAAGATTTCCTTTAGACAAACCATCTGTAGTAAGTTTAATCCAAGGAAACCAAGGAGAAGACCAAAGCAAAGGAAAAATAGTTGGCGCCTTGCAAAAGATAGGTTGGATTCCCAGAAAATAGATGATACGAGCATCAAAACCCTGAGAATAACTAGGGTTAAACTTCTCACCATGAACGATCCCAGAATTGATAGACATGCGACCCTAAAAAATAAACTTATTTTGAGCTTTCCAAATAGCCGAAATAGTAGAAAGACCTACAAAAATCAAGAGATTGTGCAACTGTTGGGAAAAAGGCTTACGTACGTAAGCATCCCAAAAAGTAGCTAGGGAATCTGAAAATGGCAAAAAGGTACCAAATTGACATGCTAACCACCTCTAAAGCTGCCTATATATCCGGCACCTGAAGAAAAGATGAAAAGTAGATTCCTCAGAACTATGACATAAACAACAAATGGATGCCAGAGAGATACCACATCGTTGTAGTGCACCTTCGGTAAGAAGTTTGTCATGGAAAAGCCGCCGAGCCAAAATAGACAGTCGAGGTGGAATAAAATGTTGCCAAATAACCTTAGCCCAAGGACAATCGTTATGTTTTTTTCGAATAAGATGATAACCAGAAGAAAAGGAAAACTTCCCAGTCGATGAAGGCTCTTAGATCAGTTTGTCATTCTCTACATTTAAGGGCAAAGGTAAAAGAAGAATCTTTTGGACCACAGAAGGGAATAAATCTATAAAATAATCTGGTAAAGACCAACTTTGAGCTTCAATAGCATGTGAAACTTGAGGAAGAACTGTAGGTGAAATGACCGAAGATAATAAAGCGCCAATAATCGGTCTATCCAACCATTTGTCGAACAAAAAAGAGACTGACTTTCCATCACCAATAATTCACCGACTATTATTATTCAGAATAGGCAAAGCCCGCTTCAAACCATGCCACACAGAGGACCGTAAATAAATATCTTGTTTGTTGTAGGGCGCAAGAGGAAATTGCTGACGAGTGAAAGAACCCCACAAAGAAGATTGTAAAGCATCCCAGCCAAAACTAAGTAAAGCCGTTAAGTTCAAAGCAGCCAAATCACAAAGAGCAAGCCCACTTTCATGCTTAGGTCTACACACCATACTCCAATCAACAATGACTAACTTTTGGGAAGCCAAGTCCCCTGACCAAATAAAATTTCTTGCACAAGCAAAAAGATGCTTTAAAAGGCAAGTTGGCCATTGATAAATTGAGAAGCTATGAAGAAACAAACTTTGATAAACAGATTGCACCAATTGGAGTTGTTCGGTCATTGAGGGAAATTTACCTTTCCAATCGGAAAGACGAGTTTTAGCCTTATCTACCAAAACTTGAAATTTTTTGCCTTATCTACCAAAACTATTATAGGAATTGTGCCATTGTGGAGGAGATACTTGAGCAGCATCCTCAGGCAGTCGAGCACGTTAACTACAACGAACACAACATTTTTCATTTGGTAATTAAGTTACCGTAAAAAACCGACTCTTTGATCTCTCAAGATATGTCGGTGAAGAACAAAGAAGAAGAAAGGAAGAGCCGGAAAACTTAGAAAGTAATGTGAAAGATTTGTTATATTGCAAGAATAGATTCTATGAGTTGTATAAAGGGTTTATATAGGAACCATACATTGACTTATTACATAACTACTCTTAACTACCTTTAACCAACTAAACCAATACAAATGTGGCATGTGTATATTGCTATTACATGTATATGGAAAAGAGATCCTCTCCGGATCCCTTCCACCAATCCGGGTCTTCGCAAGGAAGGTGATAAAAAGTGGGTACTCGCAGTGGAGAGGAGAGGATAGAGAGAAAGAAAGCCACGGAAGACAATGAGCAGGCGATGGCCACAACGTTCATGCATGTGTAAAGAAATAAGAGAGAGAATCGTCTTGGAAAACAGGACAGCCACTTTATTCATTACCCCATGAATGGCGTAGGCGGCTGCAAAGACCACAGTGGCCACTAGCATCGAACGGTTGAGCAAGATCATAGCCGTTTTTTAATCCATTCTTGCACCGTCTTTTATCATGTCTTTAGACTTAATTAGTAACGTAAGCATTCGTCTGACAACACAGGTCTTTTTATCAAGTTGACAAACTTAGCAGTAGCATAAGTATTTGCTGACAACATAAACTAGCAATAGAACAGTACCATAAACCAGCGCAGCTCTACTTGCAACTGCATGAAAGGACCAATTAAATTCTAAGACAATGCTATGGTAGAAACTCCTATCTGCAGCTTGGTGCAATGTGGAGGATCCCTTCCACCAAATCCACCAATCCGGACCCTTGAAATTTGATCTAACAGCTAAAGTTATTATAACTTTTAATGATGACCCATGTTTTTAGCCGTTTGATCAAATTTCAAAGACCCAGATTGGTGGAAGGGATCCGGAGAGGATCTCTTTTCCATATACATGTAATAGCAATATACACATGCCACATTTGTATTGGTTTAGTTGGTTAAAGGTAGTTAAGGGTAGTTATGTAATAAGTCAATGTATGGTTCCTATATAAACCCTTTATACAACTCATAGAATCTCGTCTTGCAATATAACAAATCTTTCACATTACTTTCTAAGTTTTCCGGCTCTTCCTTTCTTCTTCTTTGTTCTTCACCGACATATCTTGAGAGATCAAAGAGTCGGTTTTTTACGGTAACTTAATTACCAAATGAAAAATGTTGTGTTCGTTGTAGTTAACGTGCTCGACTGCCTGAGGATGCTGCTCAAGTATCTCCTCCACAATGGCACAATTCCTATAATAGTTTGGATATCGCCAATTTAGCATGAGTAACAAGGGCGAGCCTGTCAAACTGCTACCGGATCTTTCTGGGCAGCGAAAGTTTTGGTCTCAAACGGTTCTCTGGCATTTTGTTGGTTGCCATGAGAGCTTCCATCTGCCTGCATTTGTTTGACTCTGCACTTTAAATGTGACATATGACTAGTTAGACTTTGTCTGAGTTATGTTTGTTACTAGTTTTCATTACGAATTATTATTAAATAATGCGGTTTCGATTGTTCACCACATAGTTGTTTTTTTTAATGTAAGTTTGTAGGCACATGATAAAAAAAAAAAAAAAAAAAAAAAAAAAAAAAAGGGAGAGAGAAGCAAAGACAACCGCTGAATATTTGATGTTACATAGGGGTGGAATAAAATACCAAGAAAACCAAACCTACCGAAACCGAACTGAATCAAAGGGTGGACAATACTGAAAATTTGGTATCCGAAGCTGAACCGAAATCGAAAAATTCGGTAAGAGATTTGGCATGAAACTTGGATTAGTTCGATAAGATCAAACCGAACCGAAATATATCTAAGTATATATATTTTGTTGTAATTTGTAATATTAATTTTTTATAGTCATCGGATTTGGTTGAGATTTAGCTTAACCGTTCACTCAAAACCAACCCTTCTCGACCCCACCTTTTCTCTCTCGTTTTGGTTAGAGCTTTTCTCTCGCTGTGAGAGAGTTTCTCTTCGGCGTGTAAGTGTTTTGTTTTCAAGCTTTGTTCTTCAGTTCTTTCTTACTTTTGCTACTATCGATCCTAGCTGTGGCTTGGGTTGGTGGCAGCCCCAATCCCTCCTCTTTTTTCCTTTGGCCTGTCTCTTATGTCCCTTCTGGATAGCCTGTATTTCCGACTTCGATCCCTGTGTAGATCTATCCGATCTTCCAGTTTCAACTCCCGTTCTTAGTCATGTTCTCGATACCTAGTTCAAAAGTGAAATTTCATCTGGTGAAGTTTCAATTTTGCAAGGGAAGGAGTGCAGAACTTCGGTTTGGGTCTTCGTACCGCCACTTTCCACCGCAACTGTTCTGATGGGATTGTTCTCCTCTGTGACAGAGCTTTGATCTGGAAGCTCCTAAGTCTCTCGGTCTGTTTCTCTCTCTTCAGTTCTTCTTCTCTTCTTCCTTAACATATTTAAATTAGGATTTTTATTTGGGATTCTGAAATGGGGATTGGAGTTTCAATTTGGGTTTCGAATTTTGATTTGAGATTAGGGGACTGTTGAGGTTAGTCCCTTCGTGTAATGGTTGAGGAGATTGTGGAGATTAGGGGATTGTGGAGGTCTGTACTGTAATGGTGTACTAATGCAATTGCATCAATTTGTTTCCTTTCCATACGAATTTTTAAATTGACGCGATCATAGTAAGATACTAGCAAAAAAGACCACGCGTTGCTGCGAAAACCATCTGTTTCAGGCGTAATCGAATGAATAAAACACATTTAAGTTGAATAAGAATGTCCCCATGACTAGTCTTCTCGTTTATTTTTCACAAACCAATCACATACCTAAAATCCAAGTACGAAAGCTTTGCAAAAATAAATAAAAAATTTATATAACTAATTAGACTTTGAACATGCAATCAGGGCACATAATTGTATACTTAAAAATAGTAAGAAACTGACTTCTTCCTCCCACAACCAGAGTTCCTTAAATTTCCAAAGAAAGTAAATCCGTTAGCAATTCGGAGAACTTGGAGGACCAAATCGTATTAAATTTGAGATAAATGAGCAAAGGTACACCAATTAAATGAGATACTAAACACATTTCGAATCTATGAAATAGAAGAACAATCATGTTAAGACTCCCAAGATGGTGCCCTGAGCACAAAATTATAGGTTAAAGGTAAATCCCAATCCAAAGATCCAACCTTTTAATCCAAAATGAAAACAAAAAGCATGGAGCATATATTTGAGTTCTATTATTAGATTTTCTAAATCCTCAATTTGAATGTGTTGTAAAGATGATACCACCAACTAAGGGTGGCAATCTGACCATCGTTGTGCATGTCATGTCGACTCTATGCAACTGAATATATAAAATAAGGACAGCAGCAAAGAGCAGCCATCTCTGCATTTCCACCAATATATACAAAAGAGTCAAAATTTGGGTTCTTAAGACAAATGACACTTAAGACGGGCTCACCATCTCTTATTACCTATTCGAAGTGTATAGTAAGATCAAGTATCACATTCATACACAATAATATCTAGTATTAAAGCACCTTTGAGTTTCACTCCAAAACCTTAAGTTACAACTTTAGATTATAATCACATTCATACACGATAATATTTAGTACCAAAGCTTTTTCGAGTTCAACTCCAAAACTCAAGTTACAGCTTTGGATTATAATGTTCCCCTTAGACAATGATCATTCACTTTCAA
Organism: Cotoneaster glaucophyllus; assembly: GCA_036320875.1. NCBI lineage: Eukaryota > Viridiplantae > Streptophyta > Magnoliopsida > Rosales > Rosaceae > Cotoneaster > Cotoneaster glaucophyllus. The sequence goes on along the minus strand of CM070059.1, from coordinate 8,947,928 downwards.
CAAAACCATTCCATCTGCTTCATTGATAAAGATTCATCAGCTATTTAACTCTACAAATAAGATAAACATGTAAAATTTTGAATTCAAATCGAATCACACAAACAAATTAGTTATGAATTGAGAACTATACCTTGCATGCATGCCAAAATCCTGCCAAGATAAGAGGTTGGAGTGGCCAAAACCCGAACCCCTTTGCCTGCCATTGTCAATACCCCAACTGTGTTCTCCGGACTATCCAATCTCTTCCCTGGATTGGATTTGATTGCCTCAGATTCTACTCTTTCAGCCACATCCTTTGGAGTCTGGAGTTTATTTGGAAAACGTCCCGGAGTCCAGTTTAATGAAATTGAGGTTCCACCATAAAACCAATTGGCAATATGGGGAGTAGCCCAAGATCATATAAGCACATAACAAATCTTGTCCCTCACCAATGTGGGACAACTTAACACGCCCCCGCACGTGTGGCGGATTTTCAAGCCTACACGTGGACAACAACTGGGTGACGTGGAGCGCGTGTGGCCATTAGGCTTCACACGTGGACAACCTTGCTCTGATACCATAATGAAATTGAGGTTCCACCATAAAACCAATTGGCAATATGGGGAGTAGCCCAAGATCATATAAGCACATAACAAATCTTGTCCTTCACCAATGTGGGACAACTTAACACAGTTGTGCGGGGAGATTCACGCAGAAGCTACAGCACAAGCCGTCAGATTTGGACAAAGTGGTGGTGGTGGCTGTCTAGAGGCATATCAAAGCAAAAATTTAAACCACAATCCATCCCAAACTCTCAGCATCAGAACAAAAAGAGGCATGAAATCATAGGATTTAAGTGAATTAAGGCAGGGATGAAACTCATCTTATGGTCAAAAGATCAACTATTGAATTCCATGTTGCTTCTGCAATCATTTACCATTCTAAAACCATTATTAAACCATTACCCTATATCCAGTCGTTGTAGCCTGCAAATGAGTTGTGGATATGAATTTTAGTCAAAGTTGGAAAGATTATGTAGTATGGTAGGTAGATAGGAAAGTAAGAGGACTTACTTTTCCACCACATCGTCACCTCTAGCTCTGTTCCAAACAACGTACCAGTACCTGTATTATAAGTTTACACATGTCAATGTTCAAACGAACCACAGATTATGCATGTATTTAGTAAAGGGAAAGGTATTTACCCTTTCTACTACTATAAATAAAGGCACAATGGGGTGAATCAAACACACCTCACATTTAAATCAATCTCTCTTCTCTCCTAAGCTTGCCGCACCACCCCTCTCACTCTCTTCCTAGATCGCTCACTCAATTAGGCCTACAACACGTTATCAGCACGCTCTTGCCTGAAGCTAAGGAATTACCCGGAGCTAAGGAATTGACGCATCGTAGGAGGAGGCTATCATCCACTACATTCAAAGGCTTATTTGTTTTCTGCTACTCAGGTACGCTTAAAATAAAGTAAGATATTTGAAACGACCCATGAAGCATGAAAACATTCCCCATGATGCATGAACCCCCTATGTTTATATTTTCCTTCCGATATATATATCCACAAATTCATATATATATTTGTTTCATGCATCGCACAATTAAATTGTTATGTGGAATTTGTGAGTCAAAGTATAAAAATAAATTAGAAGCAAGTTAGGGTTTTCCTAAAACCCTAAGGGAATTGAAAAAAAAAAAAAAAAAAAAAAATGGGAAACAAAGGGGATCGGGATTGGGTGCACAGCACCCTCCCTGCGCCGCAAGAAACAACAGGCTTCGGCCTACTTTGTTTCTGTAACTGGGCCTGCAGCCCTAGACCACACTCGGCCCGCATCACAGCTGCCAGCCTTCGGCTGGGCACAAGTATGCACACACGCATGCAACACGCCAGCTCTCGGGCTGGGCTCTTTGCGCCAAAATCCAAACCGCCAGCCCACTGTCTTGGGCTCCCCCGTGCAAACCCCTCGGTCCATATGGACCCAACCCAGCTTCGGCTGGAAGTTTTTTTCCCCCGTGGCCTGCAGCCATGATTCCAGGCCTTCTTAAAGGCCCTGCCGTGACCACTTATGGCACCCCGTGCCCTAGCCCTCTCACGGCACCAGCCCATATTATGTTGGAGCTTTTGATTTCGATCCAATAATATTATACTAATATTATTTTGCTTCTACAATCGACCCTGTATGGCCCGATTTATTGAATTAATTAAAAGTGACCTGCAGTCCATTAATCTGATAATGAATCCAAAATTCTTGACCTGAAGATCACTTTTGGACATTAACGATTCAATAATTTCTCTTTATACTTTGAACCGTCACATACTTTCGTAGTAACGAAGCTCTCACACTTGAGTTCCCAAAGAAACTCAAATCCACTACACTAAGTTAGTATATTGCATTCTGTGTTTCTTGCAGGAACCTCTCATTATGAACTAATCGTTCATAAAATACTAAATTGAACCTGTAGTTTCAAATTTAGTGCCTTTGAAACCTGAAGTTTTCATTCAAAACATACCACATGAAACCTGTCGCTTTCATGCATAAATTAAACCAATACATGTATATAGAACCTGTATGTTCTACGATATATGTTTACCATTGCACATGTGGATCATCCGGAAGATGCAACTACATCAATGGAGATATCAGATTTCTAGGAGGCGTCAGCACCTATGGACGAATAAATTAGACATGTTTCTAGGGCATGTACCCCTAGTGGCCGAACCCACTAGGAGTGGCCGGCCCCTATCCCTATCTTTGTTAGGTTTACGGTTTAATTTTTGAACAATTTTTCTAAGTATTTGGAATAATTCGTTTGGTTTTGGTTTGTTTTGAATTATGGATTGTTATTGAAATGGATATTATTTTCTCGAATTGCTTAATTGAATGAATGGAATTATATTTATACATGTGACCAATTCAATCAATTTCTTTCTAGGTATGCCTAGTGGGGAAGTTAGTTGTCTGGCAGATAGTGCAACCACGCACACCATCTTGCGTGAACGACACTATTTTACTAACTTCGTACCTAAGAAAGCTCCTTTGACAACTCTCTCAGGCCCATTCAACCTGATTGAAGGATACGGAAAGGCACGTATCATGTTGTCTAATGGTACACTCTTGACCATTAAGGAGGCACTCTATTCTCCACGTTCCAGAAGAACATTGCTGAGTTTTAGAGATATTCGAGATAATCAATATCATCTTGAAACCACTGAAGACAATGGTTCTGAATATCTTTGTATCACTTCGTACGAATATGGCCAGAAGCATATTCATGAGAAGTTGGAACGTCTGCCGAATGGGTTGTACATCACGACCATTCGGGGCATAGAAGCCCACAATGTGGCCGGCCCTATGCTTGAGTTCCAGGACACTTTGTTGCTTTGGCACGATCGTTTGGGACACCCTGGACGTGACATGATGCGCCGTATCCTCAAATCTTCTCACGGGCATAAGTTACATCCCTATGTTCAGGTCCCGACATGCCAAGCGTGTTCTATAGGGAAGTTGAATACTCAACCCTCCCACACAAAGATTATTCACGACCCCCCTAAATTTCTTCAGAGGATTCAAGGGGACATTTGTGGACCTATCCAACCAACCTGCGGACCATTTAAATATTTTATGGTGTTGGTTGATGCATCGACAAGATGGTCACATGTTTGCTTGTTGTCCACACGTAACACCGCGTTTGCTAAACTCCTAGCTCAAATCATTAAGCTAAGGGCTCACCACCCTGATTATCCGATCAAGTCGATTCGATTAGATAACGCTGGAGAGTTTACATCACAGACTTTTGACGAGTATTGCATGTCAGTAGGGATTGATGTGGAACATCCTGTGCCCCATGTTCACACCCAAAAAGGCCTGGCAGAAGCTTTCATAAAGCGCCTTCAAATGATAGCTCGGACTTTGGTTATGAGAACCAAACTGCCGGTATCTGCCTGGGGCTATGCAATACTGCACGCAGCTATATTGGTCCGCCTGAGGCCCATCGCTACCCAACCACATTCACCGTTACAGTTGGTCACTGGATACGAGCCTGACGTCTCACATTTATGGGTGTTTGGGTGCGCCATTTATGTGCTAATAGCGCCGCCACTACGTACCAAAATGGGACCTCAGAGAAAAATGGGAATCTATGTCGGTTATGATTCGCCATCAATTGTTCGATACTTAGAACCCTTGACAGGAGATCTCTTTACCGCACGTTTTGCGGATTGTCACTTTGATGAGACAGTCTTCCCGTCGTTAGGGGGAGATAAGCATGCTAACGTTCCCGTAGAACGCCGCGAATTATCGTGGTATGCTCCCACTATGTCTCATTTATATCCCCGCACTGCTCAGTCTGAAACTGAGGTGCGACGAATTATAGATCTTCAGAGCATTGCTCAAAGCATGCCGGATGCTTTTAATGATCTAGCAAAGGTGACAAGATCACATATACCCGCTGCAAACACACCTGCAAGGATAGATGTACCCCGTGTACGTCAACAACCCGCCTGGGAAGGTCGGGCAGTCCCCAAAGGTGGGGAGGCCGCACCCTCCACGTGGGAAGGTACATTGGCGGCTAGCCAATCATCTGGTCCGACCCTGAAGCGTGGCAGACCCCCTGGTTCAAAGGATTCACAACCCCGGAAGAGGAAAACGGCACCAACTAGTGATCCTAGTTTGAATCCGACCAGCGCTTACTCATTCGTTCCAACGCATGTGGTTATTCTAGATTACGGTGATGCTTCAGACGAAACATGTCGGCCTCCCGAGAATCGCGAGATTTCGGTACACTACACAGTATTGGATGAGGTTTGGAATAGGAATGAGATGATCGTCGACGATGTATTCGCGTACTCAGTAGCTACTGACATCATGCTTAGCGATGACATTGAACCACGTTCCGTCGATGAATGCCGACGTAGAACCGATTGGTCAAACTGGAAACAAGCAATCCAGGTTCAACTCGATTCGCTCGCGAAACGTAAGGTATTTGGACCTGTCGTTCCTACACCACAACGCGTGAAGCCTGTTGGCTACAAGTGGGTTTTCGTGAGGAAGCGTAATGAGAAGAATGAAATAGTGCGATACAAAGCACGCCTCGTAGCGCAAGGCTTCTCTCAACGCCATGGAATTGATTACGAGGAGACGTATTCTCCCGTAATCCACGTCATAACGTTCCGCTACCTAATCAGTTTGGTAGTTTCCGAAAAACTGAATATGCAGCTTATGGACGTGGTAACCGCGTATCTCTATGGGGATCTAGATACGGAAATCTACATGAAAGTTCCAGAAGGACTTCCATTGACTGGTTCAAATAGTTCTAGACCACGGAACACTCTCTCAATTAGGTTGAGGAGATCACTCTACGGATTGAAACAATCCGGGCGGATGTGGTATAACCGTCTGAGTGAGTATTTGACAAGTCAGGGTTATGTGAACAACGAACTATGCCCATGCATGTTCATAAAGAAGTCACATTTCGGATTTGCAATCATTGCAGTTTATGTTGATGACATGAACCTCATCGGGATTCTTGCAGAGCTTGAGGAAATTGCTGCACACTTGAAATCGGAATTTGAGATGAAGGATCTTGGAAAAACTCGATATTGTCTCAGCCTAGAGATCGAGCACTGTTCGGATGGAATCCTAGTACATCAATCGAACTACACCCAAAAGGTGTTGCGACGCTTTAATGAGGATAAAGCAAAGCCTTCGAGCACACCCATGGTCGTTCGGACTCTAGATGCTAAACGAGATCCCTTCCGTCCAAAGGAGGATGAGGAAGAGATTTTGAAACCCGAAGTTCCTTACCTAAGTGCAATTGGGGCTTTATTGTACTTGGCTCAGTGCACTAGACCCGACATCTCCTTCGCTGTGAATCTATTGGCTAGATACAGCAATGCGCCTACACGCAGGCACTGGAATGGTGTCAAAGACATTTTCCGCTACCTCAAGGGTACTACGGATTTGGGCTTGTTCTATACCCACAAATCTCCGAGTGGTGCCGCCCCCTATAGCCCTCGGATCGATTCTCGCCTTGTTGGTTACGCAGATGCTGGATATCTGTCCGACCCACATAGGGCACGTTCTCAAACGAGTTATGTCTTTACCATTGGGAACACCGCTATATCTTGGAGGTCTACCAAGCAAACGCTAGTCGCAACTTCGTCTAACCATGCTGAGATTCTCGCCCTGCATGAAGCATCGCGTGAGTGTTTTTGGCTAAGAGAAGTGATGGAACATATTCGAAGCACTAGTGGTCTTACATCAGTCGTTGACCTTCCTACGACGATCTTTGAAGACAATGCAGCATGTATCGAGTAGTTAAAGAAGGGATACATCAAGGGAGACAACACCAAGCACATAGCGCCGAAGTTCTTTTACTCACACCAGCAGCAGCAGCATCAGAACATCGAAGTCAAGCAAATCCGTTCCCAGGACAACCTGACTGACCTCTTCACCAAGTCGTTGCCCAAGTCTACATTTCAGAAGCTCGTCCAAGGAATCGGTATGCGTAAATTGTCTGAATTAAATCGTTTGTGGTTCTCTTATTTAGAAGTTATGTCTAACTCAGGGGGAGTATCCAGAAGCATACTCACATGATCTTAATGTACTCTTTTTCCTACGATTAGGAGCATTTTTCCCACTGGGTTTTTGCTACCTAACGAGGTTTTGATGAGGCACCCATCCTGGGATGATCATACTCCGTTGAGTTCACTACACTCGTCCAGTTTGACATTTGTTTAAGACATTATGCATATTTTCTTACTTTTCCCTTAGTCTATGGGTTTTCCCCAAATCTTGGGTTTTACCATAGCGAGGTTTTTGTGAGTTTTTACACATGCATACTTCAACGTAAATTTGAGACTCGTGATTGCCCATTGTGCCGATGACTTCGTCAACTATTCTACCTTATCTGCTGAAGAACTGATGCGATGGTCTGTTGAGTATTTACACACTCAAGGGGGAGTGTTGCAGTCATATTTAGATTAGGAATGTGATTGTGTAAATCCTAGAGAATATGGGATAGTATCTTATATTCCTATTAGGACTAGATTACCTATTAAATGTTGTAATCATAAAGGGAAAGGTATTTACCCTTTCTACTACTATAAATAAAGGCACAATGGGGTGAATCAAACACACCTCACAATTAAATCAATCTCTCTTCTCTCCTAAGCTTGCCGCACCACCCCTCTCACTCTCTTCCTAGATCGCTCACTCAATTAGGCCTACAACAATTGTAACATTTTTAATATTAAATGAATATATTTAGAAATAAAAAAATATTTTATTATTGAAATAATTAATGATGTTATTAATACCCAAGGACCTTGATCAAAAATTGAAAAGTAATAGGATTTTAATCAATAGAGTAGCAAAAGGAAGGATGAGAACCTAATTTCTCCAAAATTAACTCATCTATTTACTCTCTCTCCTTCACCTTCTACCCAAACCGAAGAATCGAGAAGTCTTAAACAAAGGCCATTTCTGCTTTCTTTATGAACTTGGTCATGGCTACACAGTTGCAAACACCTGAAAAACTTCACTAAATCCCAGATCTGAATTATTTAACGGAAATAAATATGATGCTTTGATCGTAACTAAAAATCCAAGTATCTAGGGCCTATTTGGTATCGTATTAAAAAAATTATAATTTTTCAAAACATTTGTTAAGAACATATTTTAAAAATAATTTTCTTTAAGATTCAAAAACTTGTTTGGTATGACATTCAAAATTGTCATCAAATTTTGATAATTAAAAGAAAAGAAAAATAAAATATCTTATAACAACTCTTTGTTGATTAAGAAATTACTACATAATGGAATTGGACAAATAAAGATATTTAAAGAGAAGGTTCGAGAATAGAGAGATTAGAGAAAGAGGAAAAAGAGAGATCAGAGAGAGGAAAGAGGAATATGAGAGAGATTTAGAGGAAGGATGACACACCCCGACCCGGAACGTCCACTAGGACTCCGAATCGAGCCGTGCTAGCCGACACCTGGAAGGTGATGAAGCCATAAAGTGTGCTGATGTGTAAAATACGAATAAATTCAAACCTAAAGTGTCTAAGAGCATAGGTGCGCGGTGAGCGGAATCGAGCCCATTTCACACGCGTTGTCAGAGCATAAGTAAAGTACAGTAGCATAGGTAAGAATCATACCCTCAGAGGTAGCCACCTAAACTAGAATATGCCACGAATCCTCGCCGATACGAACCTTTAGCAAATAATACCTGGAGGGGCGCAAAACAAGAAAATGTGAGTGAGTGAAAACAAAGCCTTTCAAAACCTTTCTACATTATCAAAAGTATAACCCCTCACTGAAAAACCTGTATAATTTCCCATAAATTATAATATACACAAATATATATGTCTTAAGATCATTTCCATAAATCCAGAAATCCCAACATGTATATCCTGCAAGATACCATATAATTATTCAAGTCCAACAGCTGAACTAAAAAGATGAATAATAATGTGTCAGCCGGATCCACTTATAATGGCCTATACGGCTGAACCTATAGCTCATAACATATGCCTGCACATGAGTCGGAACCACCTATAGTGGTCTGTACGACTAGACTGTGTCGGAACCACCTCTAGTGGTCTGTACGACAAAACTGTGTCGAAACCACCTCTAGTGGTCTGTACGACACATAAATCAATCTATGATATCACATGAGTCAGAGTTGCCTAACACAACCTGTAAGACTCATAGGCAACCTGTACGACAATGTCGGAGTTACCTATTATGGGAACCTGTACGACAATGCTGGAGTTGCGTAAAACCCAACATAATCAAGCCATAACCTAATCATGTCAAATAACACCATAAACTCACCTGAACTCACATGCGCGTCCCGCGTTCACCTTAGCACTTCAAGCATTCACAAAAATTATAGGTAGGTAATATGCATATGGGTATACCATAATGCAATCTAAAACGCATTCATATCACAGTATATGCAACTAATAAATACGTAATCTAACGTATAAACACTTAACATAATATTTCAAAGCATATAACCAATTATATGACTTTTCTGGGAAAACACAAGGTATATATACATATATAGAAAACCAAAATGCCCACTCACCTGGAAGGCGCGCTAGGATTCCCTTACTCGAGCATCGAGGCGTCCCGAACAATCAGCGCCTAGAACAATCATCGAATCACATCTCAGCACTCTTATCAATAAAATACGTAACTCACATATAACATATCCTCCAGGACACCCACGGGTGTGTTCTTCCTAAATACAAGGCCAAATTTCATGAATTTTGGGATGAAATTGGTAGAAGGTTGGCTAGGAAGTTGTTTTCAAGTGGTGGTTTGGCTCGGTTTGCCGTGAAAAACCCTGAATGGTGTCGAAAAGTATGGGTGCCACCGGTCGGGTCGAACAAAAACGGGTCGGGGGTCTGATCCCGTGCATCTCATCTCCCTCATTTCTTCTTCTTTCTTTTGTTTCTGATTGGTCCTTCATCTCTCTCTCCTCCTCTGGTTGGTCAGTCCCTTCCCCTTCTGGTTTTGGCAGCAGCTCTCCCTGCTTTCCCTCTTCTCCTTCTAGTTTTTCCTTCATTTTCTAATAACTAAAATTTAAAATAATCATAATAATAATACTAATAATAATAATATTTATGAAAAATATATAAAATAACAAATAGTATCCTTTACCAACATACTTTTGGGATTCGTGGATCCGTAAAACTTTAATCGTAACTCCAAATTCAGTTCTGCTTGCGCTTACGCGTTCGTATCGTCGAGTACTTCGAGGATACACTAAGAAAACGAACCTTACATGACACAACACTACAGTCAAGAACGGTCAAAGCACATACCTCGAAGGGCATTTTTGTAAATTCATTTATTAAAATGATAATTTTTCAGGACGGGTCGTTACAAAGGAGATGAGGAGAGGGATGAGAGAGAAATAACAGCCAAATGAGAGAGTCTGGGGAGGAGGGGATGAGAGAAAAAGAAAGAAGAGAGAAATAAGACAAAGATTTGAGGATGAAGGAGGAGAGAGAAAGATGAGAGAGAAGATAGAGAAATTTGGAGGGGAGTAAGAGTACACTAAGTAAGATAAGATAGAGAGAAAAATAATGGGTTTGGAGTTTAAAAACTTATTTTTGTTGTACGCATAATTTACTGAATAATTATAAAGGACAGATAGGGGTGCGGCAACAATAGAGAGAAAGAGAGAGATGTGTAATTGTAAGGTGTGTGTTATTTCGCCCTATTGTGCCTTTGTTTCTGATAGTAGGGAAAGTAAATTCCTTACCCCAATAAGATTACAACTCTAATAGAATAATATATAGTCTAAGAGATATCCCAGATATGACAGGATTTACACAATCACATTCCTAATCTAATAGGACTCAACATTCCCTCTTGAGTGTGTAAATACTCAAGTAAATGGCGCATCAAGTCTTCAGCGATGAAGTAAGTACAATTGATGAAGTCATCGGCACAATGAGCATATGCGAGTCTCAAAACAATGGAAGAATGCATAAAAGGTAAAACTCACAAAACCTCGCTATGATAAAACCCAAGGTGGGATAAAAACTCATAGACTAAGGAGAAAAGTGAGAAGTTGCATTAAATCAAAACTATACGTCTTTTCATGCTAGTAGAAGGGTATGACAAGCCCAGGATGGATGTCTCGTCAAAACCTAGTTAGGTAGCAAAAATCAGTGGGAAAAATGCTCTTAATCGTAGGGAAAAAAAGTACATAAAGATCAAGTAAGTATACTTCTAGATACTCCCCCTGAGTTTGATAAAACTTCCAAATGAAGTATTGCATATGAATAGTTAGACATACCAATTCCTCGGACAAGCTTCTGGAAGTTTGACTTCAGCAGTGACGTCGTGTAGAGGTTGGCAAGATTGTCTGGGATTGGCTTGCATGACTTCAATCTCCTGATGCTTTGCTGATGTGATGTAGACGCAATATGTCTTAGCGTTGATTTTGTTGATGTATCATGTCTTGGTCGGGTAGATACATGGGGTATAGTCTTTATGGATCGTCGTCGAGACTCAATGATAGATGAAAACATCGCAGGTACTTCGAACATGCGCAGCTAGAGCTCTTAGCCATGTCTCACATGTGACGTAATGAAGTGAGGTGAGTGTTGAAACGATTCGAAGATTTAGCAACTAAAGTCATGTCGTGAACCTCCAAGATATTGTGATATCCCTAATGGTAAAGACATAACCATTTGAAGAACGTGCCTTGTATGGGTTTGATAAGTAACATGCGTTAGCATAACAAACAAGGCATGCATCATTCCGAAGATCAGGGGGGTCGGATCCTCTCAGGATGTGTTGGGATTAGCCCAAATCCGTAGTACCTTCAAGGTAGTGGAAAAACATATTTAATATCAATTCAGTGGTTGTGTGTAGGCGCGGTGCTGCATCTTTTCTAATAGATCAACAACGAATGAGATGTCTTGTCTAATGCAATGAGCTAAGTACAACAAAGCACAAAGTTGAACTTCGATATGGAACTTCGGATTCCATAACCTCTTTAAGGGTCTCATTTGCATATAGTATATGGAGGGTCATATGTATACTCAAAAGTAGTAACTTCGGGGTGTAGTTCGATTGGTAGACCAATGTACCATCATAACAACGCTTGAACTTCAAGTCAAGGCATAAATGAGTTTCCTAATATCTTTCATCTCAAATTCCGTCTTCAGGTGCGAGGCAATTTTCTTAAGCTCTTCCAGAGTCTTAGTGAGATTCTTATCATGGACATAAACTGTAACTCTAGCAATTCAAAATAAGCCTTCATAGTTTAACACGCAAGGGCATAATTCACATCCTTGACTGATCAAATAATCACTTAGACGGGAATACCAATTCGGCCGAATTGTTTCAATCCATAAGTGAAATCCTCAAACAAGTTGATAAGGTGTTCCGTGGGTTGGAACTATTTGAACCAATCCATGTAATTCTTCAGGAACTTACATGTAAATCTTCGTATCAATATCCACATAGAGAAATACTAACCACATTTTATAATGCTGCAGTTAATCACATGACGTTTAAGAGAAACCTTGCACCGTAAGGCGTGCATCATATCACATTATTTCATTAATCTCATTACGCTTAATTTCCCACTTGTAACACAGCGGGGTTACCATGGGAAGTGTAGGAACGATAGGTCCAAACACACTTTGGTAAGGAATTAAACCTGGATTGTAATTTCGGTCGTCCAATCAGTTTTACGTTGTCACTAATCAATGTAACATGGTTCGATATCGTCGTTTTTCATTTATATCGGTAGTTACCATATAAGTGAAAACATCATCGATGACAATCTCATTCAAAATTCATTATCTCATCCAAACTAGTATACTGGACCAAGAACTTCAAGTCTCGAGAGTAATTCAGATTAATCTCATGAGATGGAAATGATTTGAGATAGCGGTCAAGTATAGATTTATTTTATGCGCTAGGGAAGTGAATCCTATGAACCGAGTGATATGTCATGCTTCAAGCCAAGATAGATTGATTGGCTATCCGTCGGTGTACCGGACCGTCCAACACACCCTTCAGGGATGTTAACTCGACATCCGTTAAGTATGTCTATTTACAAGCATGTTTACAACTAGTATTTGACCTCGTTACTTTAGCTAGATCAGAAGAATGTATCTGGAACAACATTCTGAAAGCTAGAATACATCGCACTTGCTTATCACAATTATGTGGTACGGGGATCAAGATGAGACATAGTGGGTAACGTCCACGCAAATTCACGCTGTTCTTACAGGAACGTTGACATTCTTATCTCCCTCTAACGGTGGCAAGACTATCTCATTGAAGTGACAATCCATAAAATGAACGGTAAAAGGATCGTTTGCAAAGGCTCTAAAGAGCTAGTGTGAAGGAGAATCATGATCGACAAAGATTCACATCCTTCTTTGAGGACCCATATTGGTTCATTGCAGCGGCGCAAGGAATGCACACCCAAAACGCATAAGTACCAAATGTCAAGTTCGTACCCAGTAACCAACTGTAACGTCAAAAACAAGTTGGGTGGCAATGGGCCTTAAGGCGGACCAATATAGTTGCTTACAAGATTGTATTAGCCCTAGGCAAAAACCGAAAGCTTGGTGCGTTTACCAAGGTTCGGGCAATCATTAAATTGTGCTTTATGATCACTAAACGAGTCTGTTTTGGGGTGAACATGGGAATCGATGTCTAAAAATTCACTCTTCATGAATTCCACCAAATTTCAGTAATTTTATAATTATTAATGTGTACAGAAATTACTGAAATGGCAGCTTTCATTCCCTCTTCATGAATTCCACCAAGTTTTAGAAAAACTGGTTCATTCGCTCTACATGAATTCCACCAAATTTTAGAAAAATTGGTTCATTCCCTCTTCATGAATTCCGCCAAATTTTAGAAAAACTAGTTGTCTATGATTACATTTTTCTTATGACCACTTAAAAATGTTTCCACAAATTCAACCAAATGCTTTAATATTTCGATTGGGAAAATAAGTTATGATTGTTCCAAATTTTCAAAATATATTCTTCTTCGTTAATCTTTTTTTTTTTCCTTCTAACAACTTAAAAATGTTTCCACAAAACGTTCATTTCATTGGGCAGTTTATGGTTTTCAAAGAAGGCAATGCAGTGCATTGTCTTTTTCGAATTCTACATGATGATTAGGAAGAAAAAGAAAAGATTTAAAGATACAACATATTTCTTTTTCTAGTCACACAAGAACGAATATTCTTTCAAGTTCTTTCCAAAATGATTTTTCCTTTAAACCTTAATTTAATTATTTGAGAAAAACAATAAATGTCGATATAAGAATCCTAACTTATTTGGGAAACTTTAAGGAATTTAAATTCTAATTCGTTGATTACTATTTTTGTATGGTTTATTATATTAACACCCCACAAATTGTTGAACAAACCCCACATACTTAATACACCCCATTTCTTTTCCCATAATACCCTCACACCCCACGTTCTCAATATACATCTTACACACCCCCTATTTTTTGTACACCCGAGGATTTTGACTGCCAATGGACCCCGGATTTCTGCGTTTGGGTCCCAAAACTCACTCGCCAATCAAGGTAATTGATGAGAATTTGTGGGTTCTTGTTACTTTTCTTTTTGCATGATCCCAAATAGTTTGTGAGTAATGGGTTCCTCTGGTAAATTCTAGGGTTTCTGTTAAATTGAGAAAGATTCAATTTTTATTGGGATTTTAGGGATTTTAGTTGGTGCAATTCAATTGTGCTGTTCATAGCATATGACTTAAATGTCTATGCAAAAAATCAATTTTTAGTCGATATTACATTTCTCAAATCTTATAAAGCTTTGAATTTGGACAAAAAATGCCAACTGAAATTTTGATAAAAGATGCCGTCTGAGATTTAAAGCATATGTGGGTTGTTTTCAATTTCACCATTAAAACCCATGTCGTCTGTTTTTAATATTTGGTGGTAATTTTAGGTGTCTAATTCTTCATGTAATCCATGTGATCCCTAAAAGATGAATACGAACATAGAAGCTTGAATAACACAATAAAAGCAAGTTAAATAATTATCGATGTCGTCAAAATCACTAAAACAATAGAAAAATATGAAGTCTTACATCATGTGAAGCTTCCGCAACATCGATTTCTTCATTCGTCAAAAATAATTTTTCTCATTCAACATGTTTGTAGTTTCATTGGTTAGGGTTTTGTTCAATAATGGAGGGTCGGAAGAGTTTTGATAGTTAAAGAAGATAAATAATACGTCAAAAGTGAATTGGGGTGTATTTATATTTTTTTTTAATCTAATAAGGTCCAAATTGTCATTACATAGTAGGGTAAATAAGTAATTTAATATTAAATTTTAATGTGGGGTGCATTCAATATTTTGTGGGGTGTTAATATAAAAAGCCTTTTTGTATTTGGGAAACCATTGCACTTTCAAATCAATCTAGACTCTAATTGTTTTACTTTTAGATTGATTATTCTGTCATTATTTATACAATAAGTGGTCACCATTTCTAAAGCATGACATTATCTCTAAAACAGTGTAACTATTTTTACGAACACTGGTCACTATTTCTCATAAGTGACACAAATTCTAGAAACAGTGACACTATTTTTAAAAACAGTGGTTATCATTATAGACAATGACATTATTTTGAGAAACGGTGACACTATTTCTAAAAACAAATCACTATTTCTAGACAATACCGCTATTTCTAAACCTAGACTTAAAATTTGGGACTAATACGAATTTAAAGACTAACCATTAAAGACATTAGCCAACTAAAAATACTTGCACTTTTAGCTCAGAAATATGAATTATTTTACTTGGACAAATAGAACTTGTTGACACAATTTTTATTGTAAGTGAGTTCCACATGCAATGGTTGGCTAATTTTTACTGAAAATTTGACATTACCCCTTGAAACAATATTTTCCTCAATTAAAACCCATGTCCTTTTGTTTTCTTGAATAAAACCCATTTACTAGCCTCCAACTAAGCAAATTCTTTAATTAAGTTTGACTTTTCAAATTGTGTATTTTTCGAATGTCTAAACTACCCCTATTAATACTTGGATAAGGTTTTTGGATCAATTACTTGTTATACCCATTTAATTAATTTTATATATTTTACATAATAATTCATGCCATTCATTGTATATTTAATGGATTAACTTTCAAATTGTTATAAGGTGCTTAATGCACAAAACAAAAGCTATATGTTCCACACAGTTTTTACCTATAAAATAGTCTAATTTACCTATTCCATCAAACCAAAATTTAAAGGGTTTAATTTACTTCCAAAATGGTCTTAATTACCTACATGATTTATGTGCATTAGATTAAAAGTTTATTTAATTGCCTACAAGCACAAACCCACAACATTCGAACATTATCTAATATCACTATTTTTTTTTGGAATAGGTAAATTAATTTAAATGTAGGTAAATTAGTATAATATTTTATAAGTAGGTAAATTAATTTGTATGTAGGTAATTACATGATTGAAACAATATTGATTTTTTTTCTGTACAAGTTATGTCTTTTTTTTTTTAATTTGGTAAACTGATATATATATATATATATATGTTGCTAATATTTATGATACAAGAAAGGTAAAATTTTCATATGGATTTAATTGCTCATCATAATTAGGATGAGTAATAACATTTATTGACCAAATTAGGATTTTGTGGCATAAGTTGTAAATGTATTGTAATAGTTGGTTATATATTTGTCTACATGGCAGTTTAATTGAAATTTGGGTTTTATTTGAATGTTTAAATTTAGGTGGGTTTTTGTTTGTAAATTAAGAGTTTCAAGGGCCTATATCTAAAGAACCCTAATTTTTATTGGGAAAAGGCATTTTTGCTTCTCCCAAAAACAAACAATTGTGAAAAGAAAACATTTGCAGCATGAGTGGGCTATATGTGACAACGATAAGGAATAGTCGTGGTCCATCGTCTCGGACCGTCTCACCCTCAAAATTAGTAATTGAATTGCAAAGAGCTAAAAGTTGGAACTACTAGTCTACAACAGTTCCTCAGGAAAAAATGGTTGTCCACAAATTTACCGCACCAAATTTTAGATTCGGTTTGTGATAGGAGCATATTTATGCGACTTAGTTAGCTTGTTTTCGTGCATTTATGTTATGAGTTTTTAGTTAATTCTGTATTTTAAGCTATTTTCGTGTGTTTGTAGGTTCAAAGTGTCAAAGTGGCAAGAAAGTGTTATTTGGAGCACTTTAGAGCATTTTTGGGCCAAGATTGGATAGTGCAAGCATGGAGGCTTGAGGATGGACGAATTTGGAGATTAATTGGCTTGGAATCTGCTAGAAATCTGGAGAATTAAAGTTCAAGTTCTAGAAGATAAGAGAAGAGCAAGAAATAAGGAACATTATCTCCAACTCTTATCTTATCCTTGCCTTATCTTATCTTTCCATATTTTCAGCCAAAAAAGGGGATCCATATATGATTTTATCACCTAAATTTGGGGGTTCAAGAAGCCTAAAATCGTGCAACCAAATCCCAATCTGATTTCCTAGACCTATGCCGCACACCCCATTCTAGAAGCCTAAAAATCTGGCGCCTAGACCTTGTTCTAGAAGGCCTTCAATCTGTCGCAGGTTTCATTCCCTTTTCTCCTAGGATTCTATCATATTTTAGTCCCTTTCCTGGTGGGATTGAAGTCCTTTTTCCACTCCTATTCAGCCCTTGCCGTGCCCTATAAATAGAGAATTGTGCCGCACCATTCAGGAACCCTACCATCCATCCGTCCACCACTCACCTAAATCCATCTTCACCACCCTCACCACAATTCGCACCTACCATACATCATTCACCTGCCACCCTCATTGTGCCGTAGCAAGGAGAAGAAGAGGAGTCCCTAGGTCGTGCCGTGCTTCCAAGTTTGGTTGTTGGAGCAGTTTCTAGGTGTAATCTATCCTTTGTTTTCAATGTTTAATTTATTTTATCTTTGTTTTGCTGTGAACATGAGAGGCTAAACTTGTTTTAGGTAGAGGATACTTTGAAACCATGACTTTATGTGCAATATGAGTTGATAAATTTCAGTTACAGATTCTTGAATTGTGAATGCAATTGGCTTAAATGTTTAAATTAGAACTTATTTGTGTATGTTGATTAAGGTGGCCAACTTAGTTTGCATGCATAAATTTGATGCTAGGATATAAGTGAGTTTCACATAATCGTTACAAACTTATGTTCACAAGTAGTAAAGGTTGCTGGTACAATCGTGTTAAGTTCAATTCTTGGTGTGAGTAACATGATGTCATAGTTATGAATGCCTCGTCAATGCTTATGATTCTCAATGAACGTAATGATCTCTGATTGTGTCTCTATTATGATGTCATGTAAGGAAATTCATGAGAATAATTTGGTTGTAGATGAGTTGTCTGTCCAATTCAATGAAATTAGGAGAATCTGAGGGTTAATTAGTGATTGACACGGTTAATCTGGGGTGTTGTCATTCGTAATTCAATGGAAAAGTAACTGGAAGTCGATCCATATGCATATAAATCATGTGTGGATAAGCAAACCTCTAGCTGGTCCATCATTCATCCTGAAAACCTATTTTCGTGCAAATCTGCCTAGTTTTAAGTTTCTGTTTGTTTTAGCTTAGTTTCACTCTAAAACCAATCCCCCTTTACTTTGTTGAGTCAGTTAGGTTAGAATTTGTCCTAGTTTGTGTCTGTGTGTGTTTTGAGTCAAGTTCAATTCAATTTTCGTCCAAACTAAGTCCTAGTTTCTGTTTTGAATCTTTTAGGTTGTTTTAAGCAGTTTTGAGTGTTTTAAACATGTTTTGAGTCATACTAGTTCATTTAGAGTCTTTTGAGTCATGTTTTGTTTATTTGAGTCTAATTAAGTGTTTTTAAGTTTGTTTTTGTATTTTTGAGTCAGTTTGCATTAGATTAGCAAGCCCTCCTAATCCCCGGCCTAGAACGATCCCTACTTATACATATACTACAATTGATAAAAATAGGGTTTAATTTGTGTGCTTAACTTTAATCACATCAAATTTTTGGCGCCGTTGTCGGGGATTAGTAACTTTGCTAATCCCTTTGTGTTTCTTTTCGTGTCTTTTGTTTTTGGTTTCTGATTTCGTTTTGTTTGTTTTCTTTGTTTACTTTTTGATTTAGTTTCTTTCTTTGATTTCAGGTACTATAGAAGTAAGACATGGCAATTGCCAACCTTCACGCTCAAATGGCGAATCTTACTTCTCAATTGTCGCAATATGCTGAAAGGACCACAATGCAAGAATATCAAGCGAATCAACATCAACAAAGAGGTTGGGAGATTGACAATACCTGGAGTTATCAAGGCCAAAATCAAGCAAGGAACAACTTGTTTTCCAACCCATACAATTCAGATTGGAGTGATCATTCAAGTTCTATGTGATGGGAACCTCAACAAGTTCCACAAGAAGGATATTGGCAGCCATATGAGGAGTTCTATCAATATGCCCAACAAAACTCAGGTTCGTCAATAGATTGTAATCAAATTCTTGATGAACTAATTTCTTTGACGCAGGGCTCACAAACGCAAGTCAAGGAGGCTCAACACGAAGGATATTGGCAGCCATATGAGGAGCCTTATGGAACGCCTATGCAGCCACCACAGCCTCCCCCGCAAGAAGCCCAAACAAATTTAGGTTCGTCGATGGATTATGATCAAATTCTTGATGTACTAACCTCTATGGCGCAGGGATTACAAAATCAAGCCAAAAAGATTGGCGTAATGAAAAACCAACTTGGAGAGATGGTAGAATTCATGGGGCAAATGCAAGAACAAAGTGAACTCTCCAACTCCAATTCAACTAGATATTTTGAAATCGATGAACCTATCACCTTAGAAAGTGGCGTGGAGGTTGGAGATGAACCCAAGATGTCCCAAACAAGCCTAAACATGGATGAACAGTTGATGCTCGAGGAAGAGGAGAATGACAAGGCCACGACAAGCTTGGAAGAAGCCTTGCCACAACCTATCCTCGATCCACCACCCTTGCCGCAGCCCTCTAAGGCCCCTACGTCATCCAATTCAGGTAAGGTAGTTCCAACTTCAATTCTTTTTACCCCATTCCACCAAATGTCCCTATTCCTTGCAGGTTCATGCAATCCAAGGAAGAAGAGGGTGAGAAAGGCATCTTCGAAACCTTTCCAAACATTCAAGATAAAGAAGTGGCTGGGGAATGTCTCAAATTCGTCAAAGAAGGAATTGGAGTAGATCACAAGGGATGCGCCACTGCCCTAAAAATATTCAATCTGGCCGAATGTACAATTCCTAGAACTTTTGAAGTGGTGATTGTCCTTGAGTTTTCGTCGGACTATACAGGTAAGCCACCTCCCCGAGTTTCAATTTTGTTTCATACTAACATATTGTTGATGATTCATGCACCCACTCTTGAATTCAAACCATTGCCGGTTCATTTCAACTATCATCTTCCATTCAAAGAAAAATAAGGAATCGTCCGGCTGCAAGACGTTAAAGCAAGCACTTCTTGGGAGGCAACCCATGCTTTCGAATTAAGAAACAACCGGCTCAAACCCAGATTTGCGTTCCTAACTCTACTCTTTATTGCATTTACCTTGCCATAGTAGTGTCATAGCTGTTAGTGTGTTGTTTGTTGTTTGTTCGTGTGAGTTTATGTTTGAAACATTCAGGACAATGTTTGGTTTAAGTGTGGGGGGGGGGGGGGGGTAAACAAGTTGTTTTTGCATGATTTTCGTGGGATTTTATCACCTATCACTTCAAATGTTGTTTTTCACTGTTTTTAAGTGTTTTTAGTGTGTTTTGAAGCATTTTAGTGTGTTTTGAAAAGAAAATCCGAAAATTTGATAAAAATTTGAAAAACCCAAAAAGAGTTGTTTTTGTGTGTCTGTTTGTGTCTTAGGGTACCTTCCAACACAATGATGAGGATTTGGTTTTTAATTGCATGACTGTTAAAGGGAGTTACAAACATGGATGGAAATTTGATTTGCTCTCTGGTTTATGCTTGATTCTGGTTATAATTCATGAATTCATATTTAATCAAAAAGGAAAAAAAATCAGTTTTTGTAACATGCTTGAAGGAAGGAACTCAATCTGGCGCCTAGACCTTGTTCTAGAAGGCCTTCAATCTGCCGCAGGTTTCATTCCCTTTTCTCCTAGGATTCTATCAGATTTTAGTCCCTTTCCTGGTGGGATTGAAGTCTTTTTTCCACTCCTATTCAGCCCTTGTCGTGCCCTATAAATAGAGAACTGTGCCGCACCATTCAGGAACCCTACCATCCATCCGTCCACCACTCACCTAAATCCATCTTCACCACCCTCACCACAATTCGCACCTACCATACATCATTCACCTGCCACCCTCATTGTGTCGTAGCAAGGAGAAGAAGAGGAGTCCCTAGGCCGTGTCGTGCTTCCAAGTTTGGTTGTTGGAGCAGTTTCTAGGTGTAATCTATCCTTTGTTTTCAATGTTTAATTTATTTTATCTTTGTTTTGCTGTGAACATGAGAGGCTAAACTTGTTTTAGGTAGAGGATACTTTGAAACCATGACTTTATGTGCAATATGAGTTGATAAATTTCAGTTACAGATTCTTGAATTGTGAATGCAATTGGCTTAACTGTTTAAATTAGAACTTATTTGTGTATGTTGATTAAGGTGGCCAACTTAGTTTGCATGCATAAATTTGATGCTAGGATATAAGTGAGTTTCACATAATCGTTACAAACTTATGTTCACAAGTAGTAAAGGTTGCTGGTACAATCGTGTTAAGTTCAATTCTTGGTCTGAGTAACATGATGTCATAGTTATGAATGCCTCGTCAATGCTTATGATTCTCAATGAACGTAATGATCTCTGATTGTGTCTCTATTATGATGTCATGTAGGGAAATTGATGAGAATAATTTGGTTGTAGATGAGTTGTCCGTCCAATTCAATGAAATTAGGAGAATCTGAGGGTTAATTAGTGATTGACACGGTTAATATGGGGTGTTGTCATTCGTAATTCAATGGAAAAGTAACTGGAAGTCAATCCATATGCATATAAATCATGTGTGGATAAGGAAACCTCTAGCTAGTCCATCATTCATCCTGAAAACCTATTTTCGTGCAAATCTGCCTAGTTTTAAGTTTCTGTTTGTTTTAGCTTAGTTTCACTCTAAAACCAATCCCCCTTTACTTTGTTGAGTCAGTTAGGTTAGAATCTGTCCTAGTTTGTGTTTGTGTGTGTTTTGAGTCAAGTTCAATTCAATTTTCGTCCAAACTAAGTCCTAGTTTCTGTCTTGAATCTTTTAGGTTGTTTTAAGCAGTTTTGAGTGTTTTAAACTTGTTTTGAGTCATACTAGTTCATTTAGAGTCTTTTGAGTCTTGTTTTGTTTATTTGAGTGTAATTAAGTGTTTTTAAGTTTGTTTTTGTATTTTTGAGTCAGTTTGCATTAGATTAGCAAGCCCTCCTAATCCCCGGCATAGAACGATCCCTACTTATACATATACTACAATTGATAAAAAAGAGGGTTTAATTTGTGTGCTTAACTTTAATCACATCAGTTTGGCTAAGGTTTGATCATAGTGGACATGCCATATCTCAAAAGGAGCCTATTAGGCTTAGGTCAGTGTAATTCTTTGTAAATACCACATTTTATAATTATTAATGGTGAAATTTAGGGCTGGAAAAAAATCCCAAAAATCCCAAATCAAACCGAAAAATTCCCGAAACCGAACCAAAAAATTCTCAAACCGAAATTCCCGAAAATTTCGGTACCCCATACCGAACCGATCCCGAAATTTCGGTATTGGAATCGGTCTCAAGTTTTTGGGATTTCGGTAATCCCAAACCGAACCGAAAAAAAAATATATATATATTATTTAATTTTTAAATATATAGCAAGATATGTATGTAGACATATATCTTTCTTCTATAAATCTAATGACTAACTGATTAGATCCTCAAGCATGACATTATCTGTGCTTTTAAACTGTTTACACATGCATAGATTAGATCCTCACTCACGGGAACACTTGCACACATGTAAACTATAAGTTCCTTCCCCAATCAATGAATGAAAATCTCAAACAAAATCAACTCATGTCCTTTTCTATTCTTACACCTCTGAGACTCTCCAGTTAGTTGACTTCTTACATACACAGATTCACCGATACATCATACACCCCCCATTAATATTGTACAAAAATAAAATATAAAAACCTAGCTAGACATGCAGTATATGCAGTAGTTAATATGTCAAATTTAGTCCAAAAGCCCAAAAGCCCAAAACCATTTCGGGATTCCCGATTTGTCCCGAAATCCAGAAACTATTTTGGGATTCCCGAAAATTGGGATTCCCGAAAATTTGGTTTGGGATCGGTATTGAATTTGGGATTCCCGAAAATTTCGGTTTGGGAATCGGGACAAGGGTTTCGGTATGGGATCCCATACCGAACCACCCCTGGTGAAATTCATAGTGGATATGCCACATTTTATAATTATAAATGGTGGAATTCATGGAGAGGGAATGAAGGTTGACATTTATGTAATTTTCGTACACATGAAATGGTTTTTTTTTTAACATTCACTCTTCATGAATTTTACCAAATTTCAGTAATTTTATAATTATTAATATGTACAGAAATTACTGAAACCTTCATTCCCTCTTCATGAATTCTACCAAATTTTAGAAAAATTGGTTCATTCCCTCTTCATGAATTCCACCAAATTTAGAAAGACTAATTGTCGATGATTACATTTTTCTTATGACCATTTAAAAATGTTTCCACAAATTCCACCAAATCTTTTAATATTTCGATTGGGAAAATAAGTTATGATTGTTCCAAATTTTCAAAAGATATTTTTCTTCGTTAATCTTTTTATTCCTTATGACCACTTAAAAATGTCTTCACAAAACGTTCATTTCGTTTGACAGTTTATAGTTTTCAAAGAAGGCAAATGCAATCCATGGTTTTTCTTCAAAATTCACATGATGATTAGTAAGAAAAAGAAAAGATACAACGATTTCTTTCTCTAGTCAGACAAGAACGAATATTTTTTGAAGTTCTTTCCAAAATGATTTTTCCCTTAAACTTTAATTTAATTATTTTAGAAAAACAATAAATGTTAATCTAAGAATCCTAACTTATTTGGGAAACTTTAAGGAATTTTGAATTCTAATTCGTCGATGATTATTTTGGTATTTGGGAAACCATTTCACTTAATTCAATTTAGACGATAATCGTTTTAGATTGATTATTTTGTCATAATTTAAATAAAAAGTGGTCACCATTTCTAGACCGTGACACTATTTCTAGGAACAGTGTCACTATTTTTAAAAACAATGATCACTATTTCTAACCAGTGACACAATTTTAAAAAACAGTGATACTATTTCTAAAAACGGTGACATTATTTCTAGAAACAGTATTCACCATTTTAGACAATGGCACTATTTCTAGAAACGGTGTCGCCATTTCTAAAAACAGTGGTCACAATTTCTAGACAATGCCACTGTTTCTAGAACTAGACCTAAAATTTAGGACTAATACGAATTTAATGATTAAGTATATCATGTACAGTTTGGAAAATCAACCAACTATGTACAGTCTAGAAAATTAACCAACTAAAAAAGCTTGCGCTTTTAGCATAGAAATATGAATTATGTTATTTGGACAAATAGAACTTGTTAATGCACTTTTTACTGTAAGTGAGTCCCATATACAATGATTGGCTTATACTTTTGTTTGTCCAAAAAAAAAAACAAAAGGCTATGGTGAAAAGAAAACATTTGCAGCATCAATGGGCTATATGTGACAACGATAAGGAATAACCATGGTCCATTATTTGGGATTGTCTCACCCTCAAAATTAGTAACTGAATTGTAGACAGCTACAAGTTGGAACTGCAAGTGTACAACAGTTCCTCAAGAAAAACTGGTTGTCGATGAATCGATTGCACCAAATTTTAGAT
Organism: Cotoneaster glaucophyllus; assembly: GCA_036320875.1. NCBI lineage: Eukaryota > Viridiplantae > Streptophyta > Magnoliopsida > Rosales > Rosaceae > Cotoneaster > Cotoneaster glaucophyllus. The sequence goes on along the minus strand of CM070059.1, from coordinate 8,923,474 downwards.
TCGGTTTGGCTCAGGTTTGATCATAGTGGACATTGCCATATCTCAAGAGGCAGCTATTAGGCTTTGGTCAATGTAACGCCTTGGAGCGTATGAGAGATGGACTAAGAACATATGTCGTTAAGGGTGTATATGGAGATGTATAAGACATATATATCTTTTTGGCTGAAAAAAATATATCTTTAGTGAGAGTGTGTAAGTTATACCCATTTTAGTAAAAAATATAAATTTACATCTTTTTCATATCTTTAAAAGAATAAAGAAACTAAACTAAAATATTACATTGAAGCGACAATCCATAAAATGAGAAAATTAGATTAACAATTTGATTGCAAATTTTGGAGAACATTTTTAAATACTATAGTAGTAGTATAATTTTTGATATTGTTTTCTCCATCTGCTATTAAAAAATTTAGACCTTCTTTTGATGTCACTCTAGATAATGCAACATATAATTGACCATGAGTAAAAACTGGTTCAGGAAGATATAAACCAACATGTTTTAAAGATTGACCTTGACTTTTGTTAATAGTCATTGCATAACATGGTCTAATCAAGAATTGTCGTCTTTTAAAAATAAAAGGCCACTTGCTCTCAGTTGCTGTAAGAGTGATTATTGGTATGAAAACTTTGTAACCAATGTTATGTCCAACAAGTATTTTGGCTTCAATAATTATATGAAATAACTGATTAATAATTAATCTAGTTCCATTACATAAACCCAAAGATTGGTTCAAATTTCGTAATAACATAATTGGCATTCCTATTTTCAAAGTCAAGTTATGTGTAGGTAAACCATTGAAATCTAGTTTATTCAAAAATTCAATAGGATATGATATCTCTAAATTTTCAATATTCCCGCTAGAAGAACATAAAGAATCATAACTCAAAAACACATGTTCTCCAGGTAACAAATCAATTATATGATTGTTTATGTCTGTAACAATTTTGTTTCGGGGTGTTATGATAGCACGCTCCCTTAAATAATCAAAATTGTTAAAAAGAATTTCAAAATTGGGATAAGTTGCAATAAAGATTGAAGAAATTGGATTTCCAGAAGGATGAATCAATAAATCTTCAGGTATTCTAACCAAAGAAGTGTCTTTATTATCCAAATTATTTTCATTACTTATATCACTAATTTTTCCATCTCCTATTTAAATCCACTTTGCGAAATCACTGATTTTTTTCTTTTCTTCAATGCTTATTTGATTTCTTGATAATCTCATATTCTCTTTTAAATGAAAATTTTTAAACTGCGACCACAAATAAGAACTATTTAAAGAAGCACTTATTATATCTTCTTTTGTGTCGTGATCTTCCTCTTCTAGGGAAGTGAATCCTATGAACCGAGTGATATGTCATACTTCAAGCCAAGACATATTGATTGGCTATTCGTCGGTGTACCAGACGGTCCAACACACCTTCAGTGGTGTTAACTCGACATCCGTTAAGTATGTCTATTTACAGGCATGTTTACAGCTAGTATTAGATCTCGTTACTTTAGCTAGATCAGAAGAATGTGTCTGGAGCAACATTCTGAAAGTTAGAATACATCACACTTGCTTATCACAATTGTGTGGTACGGGGATCAAGATGAGACATAGTGGGTAACGTCCACGCAAATTCACGTTGTTCTTACAGGAACGTTGACATTCTTATCTCCCCCTAACGGTAGGAAGACTGTCCCATTGAAGCGACAATCCATAAAATGAGCGGTAAAGGGATCGTTTGCAAAGGCTCTAAAGAGCTAGTGTGAAGGAGAATCATGATCAACAAAGATTCACATTCTTCTTTGAGGACCCATATTGGTTCGTTGCAGCGGCGCAAGGAATGCACACCTAAAATGCGTAAGTACCAAACGTCAGGTTCGTGCCCAGTAACCAACTGTAACGTCAAAAACAGGTTGAGTGGCAATGGGCCTTAAGGCGGACCAACATAGTTGCTTACAAGATTGTATTAGCCCTAGGCAAAAATCAAAAGCTTGGTGCGTTTACCAAGGTTCGGGCAATCATTAAATTGTGCTTTATGATCACTAAACGAGGTTGTTTCTGGGTGAACATGGGAATTCGATGTCTAATTGTAAAGCATTATCTAGTCTTCCAGACTTTACAGGATAATTAGAGTGGTGACCCCTAAAATTGGTTAGGAGGTTTAGCATCAATGTATGTGGATAGATATGTGACCATTTGTCGATACATCAACCAAAACAATAATTATTTATATGGTCTGCATTTTGGTTGGATTAATCCACATATATTCCTTTGAATTCACTGTGAAAAGAGGGTCGTTTTGTACCTTTGGGAGGGATGATATAGAAATCAAATTTCCCAAAATGAGCGGGTTTGGCAAAGTGTGCTTGTAAGCACATGATCCTTACTTCGGGTAAGGAAATGCGTTGTGGTACCATTGTTCGACCTAAGTGACCTAAATGATCATGCCAAAAGCAAGTAAACTGCTCGAGTCACCTAGCTCATGGCCAGCCATATGTGGTGTGTCACTAGTTGGAGACAGCCTATTGACCCCAAAATATAGCTTCGGGCTTTGTATTTTGGAGGTTGTGCAAAGATATTCCACTCCATTTTCTTCAGTGGTTTCATTCATGATCATTGTCATCTCGAATATCCTTAAAACTCAATGACGTTCTTCCAGAATGGGGAGAATATAAGGTTTCTTAAATGGTAAGTTAGTACCATCCATACAACGAGGAGCGTGCTAATGCTCTTAATCAAGTTGGATAGATCTGAAGTCGTTGCTAGAGATGTGATTTATATAAAGTTAGTGTGCGTAGTATCGCATTCATCCAGACAACTAACTTTCCCACATTCATACCTAATCACGTGTTTAATTGAGTTCAATCGCATGCATACAGGAAACATGATTCAATTAACTCATATTCAAGGACAATATCGACAACATTATGCATAACTAAAACAAACATCAAACTTGAATCCAAGAACATAGTAAAATGTTCCTAAAGTTACTAAGGGGATTCGCCAACAAGGCCATTCATGTCAAAATTTTGCTCTTCTAACAGTGTTCAATGGTGCAAAATTAGTCTCACATATTGACTACGAGAATGGTACTCCTCAACAACATTGGTAGAGGCACGAACAGGCACATAACCAATGATTTCTTCCATTAAGACGAAAGTAGACTCTGCAGGGTTGAGGTTCGGGAATATTATCCTTATTCTTGAAGTTTTAGGCCTTAGGTGCCAAGGAACATGCTTCCGGCGTGATGCAACACCTTAGCAAGCCCTGATTCTACCATATGTTGTTAAAACAAACTCAAAATTCGATTATGAGAGAGAAAGACCCAGACTTGGGTTTGAAAGTTCCAGCAGAACTGGAGAGGTCTGTTCGGTACGCCTCTGTTGAACAAGATGATACATTTCAGTGGGCTCCAGCCAAAGTTAGGTATCACTATTCGGTAGACTCCTGCCGAAGTTAGTCTATACCATTCTCTCACATTTGTGGAAATATTCAGATCCGAGAATTTGGTAAACTTCTTCTTTCTATAATGCCACTTCAAGAGCGAGTTAGAAACATGAAAGGACGAGAAAAGAATTCTCCAGTCAAAATTTTATCGAATTTATTAATTTTTGAATCGTACTCATTCAAGGATGTAATCATGAACTCAAGTATGAGTGCTTTGGAACTACGAAAAGATGTCAACGATACAAAGAAGAAAAATAAATTATTGAATCGTTAATGTCCAAAAGTGATCTTCAGGCTAATAATTTTGGATTTCTTGTCAGATTAATGGACTGCTGGTCACTTTAATTAATTCAATAGATCGGGACTATACAGGGTCGATCGTGGAATTAAAATAATGACAGACGGGTCATATTAGCTTCAGATGGCTATGAGTTAAGTGACAAGTGTATTAAAAATTCACTCTTCATGAATTCCACCAAATTTCAGTAATTTTATAATTATTAATGTGTACATAAATTACTGAAATGACAGCGTTCATTCTCTCTTCATGAATTCCACCAAGTTTTAGAAACACTGGTTCATTCCCTCTACATGAATTCTACCAAATTTTAGAAAAACTAGTTGTCTATGATTACGTTTTTCTTATGACCACTTAAAGATGTTTTCACAAATTCAACCAAATGTTTTAATATTTCGATTGGGAAAATAAGTTATGATTGTTCCAAATTTTAAAAATATATTCTTCTTCGTTAATCTTTTTCTTTTCCTTCTAACCACTTAAAAATCTTTCCACAAAACGTTCATTTCATTGGGCAGTTTATAGTTTTCAAAGAAGGCAATGCAGTGCATAGTCTTTTTCGAATTCCACATGATGATTAGGAAGAAAAAGAAAGGATTTAAAGATGCAACATATTTCTTTTTCTAGTCACACAAGAACGAATATTCTTTCAAGTTCTTTCCAAAATGATTTTTTCTTTAAACCTTAATTTAATTATTTGAGAAAAACAATAAATGTCGATACAAGAATCCTAATTTATTTGGGAAACTTTAAGGAATTTTAAATTCTAATTCGTTGATGACTATTGTGGTATTTGGGAAACCATTTTACTTTCAAATCAATCTAGACTCTAATTGTTTTACTTTTAGATTGATTATTCTGTCATTATTTATACAAAAAGTGGTCACCATTTCTAAAGCATGACATTATCTCTAAAATAGTGTAACTATTTTTACAAACACTGGTCACTATTTCTAAAAAGTAACACATATTCTAGAAACAGTAACACTATTTTTAAAAACAGTGGTTATCATTATAGACAATGACGTTATGTTGAGAAACGGTGACACAATTTCTAAAAATAGATCACTATATCAAGACAATGCCACTATTTCTAAACCTAGACTTAAAATTTGGGACTAATACAAATTTAAAGGCTGACTATTAAAGACATTAGCCAACTAAAAAAACTTGCACTTTTAGCTCAGAAAATAAAGCCCACAGAAAATAAAGCAATCCATGAACAAACACACCTAAACCATGGAAAACAGCGAGAAAAACAGGCCAAACACCCTTTCACACGATCCGATCGAAATCGAAACCGAAAGATAGACAGAGAAATAGAGAGAAACGGAAAGACAGAGAGAAGAATTGAAGAGGAAAGTGAAAAGTGGAAGATGCTTCCAGCATCATCCCTAGAAAACACAACACACTAAAACTGAAAAACCATGAAGAGAACGAGGAACAAAACCAGGTGGGCACTGTTAATGAACAGTACCCATATACCTGCTTTTAGAAGAGTATTATGTGAAAGTGATAAAGGGATGTCCATGAGTCCATAGTTTCAGACCGTCTTGCCTCCCATTGTTGGTGCTTATTGTTAATTGTATTTTTAAAAGAATCTTTTCTCCAACTTTAATGAGTAAGTGTGGGGATCATAGCAGATTGTTCTATATATGAAGTTCTACGGCCACATGTATTTTATGTCACCTGATTTGTGTGTTTAAATGTTAAGCTTGAAAATCTATCATACACGAGCAAAGTGTTGAGGCTATGAATCCAATATCGCATTAGGCTTGAAAATTCTCTTAGGGAACGTGTTGAAAGTGTGATCCCATGGAGCATATTGAGAATATGAATATCACATCAATGAAAGAAAAAAAACATGTGCTTATTAGTAATTGGACATCTCCCTATATTCTTGATTAATTTTATAGTGAAATCTCAACTTTTTTTCATTTTGAGGTGTATGTGAGTCTCGAGAAGAGAACAAAGACTGTCATATATTTTGAAAGAAAAATGTGTTAAAATTTATTACATCAAAGGATAATACTAGGTAGACCAAATTTTTAAACTAAGTTTTCAAACCAAAAGATGTGTCACCAATAAAAATAAGCACGTTAAGATGAAAATAAAACAGTCATATAATTTTTACAGTAATTATTATTATCATTTAGGTGCATGACATTACCACCGATACCAAATATATCATTATCTAGGCAAAAAAATGTAAATATACCGTACCAATTGCCTTCAACACCTAACTAACATCATGTTTACACAAAAACTACTCATCTTTTTTTGGTTAACGGTCTAGCTTTGTATCTTCTTTTTTTAATGTAGGGATTATAATGGATTAAGCTAGTCGAACTATATATAAAGTTTGGTCGTCTGTTTACAATAGTAGGAGCCTTACTCTTTAAATCCGCACAAGATGGATGAAAAGAACCAAGACTCCAGAACGATTAAAAATGTCTAACTCTCTGATAAAAAGACTCATTCGTAACCTATCTCCAAACTTTGTTAAATAAAGAACAGCGAAAATAATTATATCATTAAGTATAATATTATCATCTTTTTGCTTTTTGTACAAGTCATAAATTTGAGTTGGACTGGGATCAATCACATATAAGAAATGTGGCATATTCTATATTTTATGGAACAATGGAAGACTCTCATAAAATAATAGTTAATGGGCAAAACCCTTGACTTAACATGCAATACTAGTTCTAACGCGTCTTAGAGATCGCATTATATATAAGTAGTTAGAGAACGAAGGAGCCAAAACTTGTATCTCGATCTGATACAATGGTTGACAAAGCCAGCGTTGTTTGCGTGATTCCCATCATTTTATTGCTATTGTTCTCATCCAAAATAGTCTTTGCCAATGTTTCTGAAAATCCAAAGCACAGTTACTCTCTCTCTCTCTCATATCTATATATTAAATTATTGTTTAACACATAAATGTTCGGTAACTAATTAATGATGAAGTTCCTGATCTTGTCATTGCAGATGATGTAGAGAAGATGATCAGTGGGTTGCGTCTGCAAATGAAGATTTTTCATGCAAAGAAAGTAGGCGTACCAGTTCCAGGCAGGTCGCCTGGAGTTCCCAAAAAAGCTAAACACAATAACTAAGCAGTACTTTGGTTTATTTTCATGTTAGGATAACTTGTAAATATACTTTTGTAATTTCGAATGTTCTGGCAAGATGTAGCAATTTGGATTATAGTTGTCTGTATTTGTAGCCTTCTTTTTTATTTTGTGTTTATGTTTGGTTAGTTAATACGGTATCCAAATGGGATCGACCCTTCATATTCAATATGCTCTTATTTGGTATCAGTTTGTTTATCGTTTTCTTTTTCTCTCGCTAAGTTTACAATTAACCATTATTTAACGTTAGATTACATCAAAACAATATTATCTTTCATTTATAACTCTTAATATTTAGCAATCCGGTTATTGACAGAGGATTGTGAAGAATCAATGGAATTGGTAGGTTGCGTCTTCAACATCAATCCAGTACATTCCAAGTTCAAATGCTCTTGTAGGCACTGATGAAATAAATACGCACCCCAAAATTAAAGTTTTGGGATGCCAGGGCTCACATGGCACACATCGTAGGCCTCACAAGTTACACACATGACATGGGACTCATTAAAACCGAACGAGTTATCAAGAGTGACACGGGCCAACATTTAACGAAAAATTAAATAAAGAAATATCTTTAAGTAATCTAAATTTAAATCAAATAAATTAATTGATTTTAATTAATTAATTAATTAATTTAAATTTAAATCATACACATCCTCACACTCAGACAAAGAAGAGGTCCGCATGTAATTGAAAACTTAACATGTAGCATTTTTACCTGTTGATTTTTCTATGAAGAACATCTGTGTTCACCAATCAAAAAGTAATTACTTGACTTCAATCAAAATCGAACAATTAGTATATAAACATGTTATATAACCCCCCTGGGCCGAGAGCGACATATACTTATACATAAGATATTGTCACAATGACATTCTCAATTTAAATATAGTAATTCTCACTTTACTACCCTGAAAGTATTGTGGTTTCCAAACTTTCATACATCAAGTGTTTTTCATCCCAGTCTCATATCTCAAGTTACCTTTTTTTTTCTCAGATTCATACTTTTGTTAAGTTGACCGTTATAGCAACCTCACTAAAACATTACTCTCACAGTCTCACATGGACGATATAGGTGCATCCATATGTTATTGTGGCTCCACGTGGACATTAAAAAAATAAAAATAAACTAAGGCTCAATTATTTAATAATGCCAAAATCTAAAAATTCATTTAGAAATATTTAATAGTGTTGCAGTCCTATTAGATTATGAATGTGATTGTGTAAATCCTAGTATATCTTGGAATATCTCTTATATTCCTATTAGGAGTTGATTACCTATTAAGAGTTGTAATCCTAAAATGGTAAGGAATTAACCTTCCGTACTACTATAAATAAGGGCACAATGGGGTGGAATAGAACACACCCACAATTACACATCTCTCTCTTCCTCTATATGGCCTCCATAATTGTTCAATAAATTATGCCTACACCACGTCATCAGCATGCTCTTGAAGCTGCGCTAAAGAGAGTTTGATCTTCAATCTAGGGAGTATTACGTTTTAATCATTCTTTTTATGATTAATTTATTGAATTGATCTACATGCTATTGATTCAATTTATTTTTTCTGTGTTGAACGTGATACAACGTATTGGAGATGCAATTATGGCTTTCCGAGAAGGATGTCCTACAAATTCAAAGGCTTTTATTGTTTTCTGCCAATTAGGTACGCCTAAAATAAAGGAAGATATTTGAAACGACCATGAAGCATGAAAACATTCCCCATGATGCATGAACCCCCTATGTTTATATTTTCCTTCCGATATATATATTGTATATGTTCATATATTTGTCAATATATATATTTGTTTCATGCATTACGCAATTATAAATCGCTATGTGGAATATGTGAGTCAAAGTATATTCATAAATTAGAAGCAATTAGGGTTTAAACCCTAGGTTTGAAAAAAAAAAATTGGGTAATTTTTTTTAGCACCACCGTGGCGACAAACCTTGGGACATCGATTTGGACCTTTGCATACCCCTCTGGGCTTGCTGCTTTCCCTTAACATTCAACCAGGCCTCGGCCTGGGATGGCTATCTCACGGGCCTGAAAGCCCTAGTCCAAAACCCGACCCACAACCTGCATGCCTGAAGCTATGTTGGCCATGTCACTGTCACGAGCTTGAAGCCCCAGCCCGTCTGCACCAGTTTTCTGGATAATTGGACAGATTCTCTGTCATGGCCTGCTTGCTGTTGGGCCCTTGCCTCGCCCTGGCCCGTATGCCGCAACCTACGCCACATCCCATTGGATTCGGCCCTAGCCTACGGCCGGGCCTCGTGTGACCCAAAACTTGCAAGCCAGCCTTGATAGGCTTGCCTCCCCACGCGAACTCAAGGCCAGCAATCTGCTGGGCCTAACCCGTGTCCCCCTCGGCCCCAATCAAGCCAGCACTTATTGCTAGGCTTCAAAATCCTAGGCTCGTGGCCTGAAGCCACCCTGTGGGCTGCTATTGCAGCCACACCCGCGCCTTTTTACTCACGGCACCCAGCCTAAATTTTTAGGATATGGTATTTTCGACCCAATGCTCTTATTTAGCATCTTTTGTAATAATTTTAACCAGAATGTTATTATTATTTTTACTTCTACAATCGACCCTGTATGGCCCGATTTATTGAATTAATTAAAAGTGACATGCAGTCCATTAATCTGATAATGAATCCAAAATTATTGACCTGAAGATCACTTTTGGATATTAACGATTCTATAATTTATTTTATACTTTGAATTGTTGACTCACTTTCGTAGTAACGAAGCTCTCACACTTGAGTTCCCGAAGAAACTCAAATCCACTACACTTAAATCAGCATATTGCATTCTGTGTTCTTGCAGGAACCTCTCTTTTATGAATTAAACGTTCATAAACTAAATTGAACTTGTCGTTTCAAATTTAGTGCTTTTGAAACCCGGAGTTTTTCATAAAACAATACACCCATGAAAACCCGACATTTTTTTCATGAAAACCATGTCTTAGAACTTGAATGTTCTAACTTGGATGCTTATGGATGATTCCTTCCCATAGCACCAATCACAATCTTGTTCCCTCCAATTCAGTGAATTTCGAACTGTCACAAGTTCGATTTCCCTTAATTGGATGTTTCTAATAGAAACCACTTTATGTGGGGTCTTGAATCTCCACATGACTATTAAGAAGCTGAGCAACCATTGAAGCCAACAATGGCATGGAAGAGCTGAATAAGCCTCCACCATGATCTTCATTCGAAGACTTATGCCTGAAGCATTACAAATGGAAGTACCTCCTGAACGAGGATTCCATGGCTCTTTGGCTCGCTCCTACGGACCGTCTGATCATGCAAGACATTACTTGAAGCACACCATGATTACGTCCATGAATGAGTAATTCTGAAGTTTATAAATCCGATCGAATTTTGACTCGAGAATACTTTTCTCGTGATTCCATGTTTCTAACTAGCTCCTGAAGCAGCAGTGTAGAAAGCGAAAGTTTACTAAATTCTCAAATCTGATTACTACCACAAACATATGGTAGAATCAGGGCCTGCCAAGGTGTGGCATCATGCCTGAAGCGTGATCCTTGGCACCTAAGACCTAAAACTTCAAGAATAAGGGATAGTATTCCCGAACCTCAACCCTACATAATTTATTTTCGCCTCGATGGAATAGATCATTGGTTATGCACATGTTCGTGCCTCTACCAATGTTGTTGAGAAGTACCATTCTAGAAGTCAATATGTGAGACTAATTTTTCTCTATCGAACATCGTTGGAAGAGCATAATCTTGACATGGATGGCCTTGTTGGCCGAATCCCCTTAGTAAACCATTTACTCTGTGAACATTTTTCCATGTTCTTGGATTTATGTTTGGTGTATGTTTTACTTATGGATAATCTTATTGATATTGTCCTCGAATATGAGTTAATTGAATCATGTTTCTTAATACTTGTGACCAACTCAATTAAACACGTGAATATGTAGGAATGTGGGAAAGTTAGTTTTCTGGATGAGTGCGATACTACGCACACTAACTTTACACCTAAATCACATCTCTAGCAACGACTTCAGGTCTATCCAATATGATTAAGAGCATTGGCACGCTCCTCATTGTATGAATGGTACTGCATCACCATTTAAGGGACCTTAAATTCTCCATGTCGTTAAGTTTTTTAGGGATATTGAAGAGAACAATGATCATCAATGAAACCAGTGAAGAAAATAGAGTGAAATATCTTTGCACCACCTCCAAAAATGAGCCAGAAGCTTTGATTTGGGGCCAATAGGTTGTCTCTCAACTGGAAACACACATATGTGGCCGGGTGATTCGAGCAGTTTACTTGTTTTGGCACGACCTTTTGGGACACTTAGGTCGAACAATGATGCTACGCCGCATCTCCTTACCCGAAGTATGGATCTTGTGCCTATAAGCACACCTTGCCAAAACCCGCTCATTTTGGGAAATTTGATTTCTAAATCATCCATAGCAAAGACACGAAACAACTCTCTTTTCACAGTGGATTCAATGAAATATATGTGGACTAATCTAACCAAAATGCGGACCATATAAATACTTATGGTTTTGGTTGATGATCAAACTGGTCACATGTGTGTCCACATGCAGTGCTGCTAAACCTCATGGCCGATTAAGGGCTCACCACCCTACTTATCCCTTAAAGTCCGGGAGACTGGATAATGCCTGAGAGTTTATATCGACGGTTTTTTGATAAAGTATTGCATGTATTTTGGGTTTATGATTGAACATCGAATTTCCATGTTCACCCCAAATAGCCTCGCCTAGTGATCATAAAGCACAATTTAAATGATCGCCCAAATTTTTGTGAACGTACCAAGTTTTCGGTTTCTGTCTAAGGCTATGCAATCTTGTACGAAGTATGTTGGTCCTTGAGGCCCATTGCCACCCAACCTATTTGACGTTACAGTTGGTTACTGGGTACGAACTTGACGATTCTTGTATTTACGCATTTGGTTGTGCATTCCATTTGCCAAGCTGCGTCGCCGTAACGTACCAATATGGGTTCTCAAAGAAGGATGTGAACACTTGTCGATTACGATTCTCCTTCACACTATATCTCTTCGAGCCCTTGCATGCGATCTCTTTACCGCTCATTTACAGGTTGTCACTTCAATGACATAGTCTTCCCGCATTTAGGGGGAGATAAGAACGTCAATATTCATGTAGAAAAGCACGAAGTTACATGGACGTTGCCCACTATGTCTCATCTCGATCCTTATGTCGCACAAATGTGATAAGCAAGTGCGATGAATTATAGCTTTCAGAATGTTGCCCCAGACGTATTCCTCTGATCTAGTTGAAGTGACGATAACATATACCAGCGGCAAACATGCCTGCAAGGATAGATGTACTTAACAGATGTCGAGTCAACATCCCTAGAGGGTGTGTCGCCCCTATTGGACGATCTGGTATACCGGCGGATAGCCAATCAATCTGTCCTGGCCTGGAGCACGACAGATTAATCGGTTTGTAAGATTCACTTCCCTAGAAGAAGACACGGTACAACAATGAATCTATGCTGGATCGCTATCTCAAATCATTTTCATCTCATGAGATTAATCTGGATTACTCCCAAGACTTGAAGTTTTTGGTCCAATATACTAGTTTAGATGAGCTAAATGGAATTGAAATGAGATTACCATCGATGATGTTTTCACTTATATAGTAGCTACCGACATAAATGAAAAGCGACGATATCGAACTGTGTGTCGTTGATTAAGTGACAACGTAGAACTGATTGGACAACTGAAATTACAATCTAGGTCAAATTCCTTACCAGAGTGTGTATTGGACCTGTCGTTCCTACACTGCCCAAGGTAACCCTATTGTGTTACAAGTGGGAAAGGAAGCGTTGTGAGATGAATGAAATAATGCAATATGATGCACGCCTTATGACGCAAGGTTTCTCTCAAACGTCTTGTGATTGATAGCAGATTATGAAATGTGGTTAGTGTTTTCTCCATGGGGATATAGATATGGAGATTGACATGTAAGTTCCCGAAGAATTACACGGACTGGTTCAAATAGTTCCAAAACCACGGAACACCATCTTAACTCGGTTTGAGGCGTTCACTTATGGATTGAAAAATTTGACGGATGTGGTATACCCGTCTACGTGATTATTTGATCAGTCATGGATATGAATGAATGCCCTTGCGTGTTAAACTATGAAGTCTTATTTCGAATTTCTAGAGTTACATTTTATGTCGTTAACACGAATCTCACTAAGACTTCATAAGAGCTTGAGAAAACTGCCTCACACCTGAAGATGAAATTTGAGATGAAGGATCTTGGGAAAACTTGTTTATGCCTTGACCTGAAGTTCAAGCTTTGTTACGATATTTTGGTCTATCAGTCGAACTACACCCTGAATGTGTCACCTTTGAGTATACCTTTGATCGTCCATACGTTATATGCAAATAAGACCCTTGAAGAGGTTATGGAATCCGAAATTCCATATCTAAAGTTCAATTTTGCGCTTTGTTGTACTTATCTCATTGTATTTAGACGGGACGTCTCATTCGCTATTGATCTATTGGTAAAGATACAGCACCATGCCTACACGCATCTATTGAATTGGTATTAAAGACGTACCTTGAAGGTACTACAATGGCGAATCCCAACACATCTGGAGCTGATCCAACCCCCTAATCCTCGGAATGGTGCTTGCCTTGTTTGTTATGCTGACGCATGTTACTTATCAAACCCGCACAAGGTAAAATCCCCAAATGGTTATGTCTTTACCATTACGGATATCACAATATCTTCGAGGTCCACGATATGACCTTAGTTGCGAAACCTTCGAATCATTCCAAGACTCACCTCACTTCACTACACCACAAATGAGACATGGTTAGAAGTTCTTGTTGAGCATATGCGATATGACCTTAGTTGTGAAACCTTCAAATCGTTCCAAGACTCACCTCACTTCACTACACCACAAATGAGACATGGTTAGAAGTTCTTGTTGAGCATATTTCGAAGTACTTGCTATTTTCATCCATCGTTGAGTCCCAACGACGATCCATGAAGATTATGCCGCATGTATCAATCCGACCAAGCCATGATACATCAACGAAGACAACACCAAGACATATTGTGTCTATATCTACATCAGCAAAGCATCAGGAGATTGAAGTCATACAAGCCGATCCTAGACAACCTTGCCGACCTTTACACGACGTCACTGCCGAAGTCAACCTTCCAGAAGCTTATCCGAGGAATTGGTATGCCTAACTATTCATATGCAATGCTTGTAGTTATCATTTGGAAGTTATGTCAAACTCGGGAGGAGTATCCAGAAGTATATTCACTTGATCTTAATGTACTCTTTTTCCCTACGATTAGGAGCATTTTTCCCACTGGTTTTTGCTACCTAACTAGGTTTTAATGAGGCACCCATCCTGGGTTGATCATACCCTTGTGAGCTCTTCTACTTGCGTCCAAAAGATGTATAGTTTTGACTTAATGCAACTTCTCACTTTTCTCATTAGACAATGAGTTTTTCCCCCACCTTGGGTTTTACCATAGCGAGGTTTTGTGAGTTTTACTTTTTTATGCATTCTTCCATTAATTTGAGACTCGTATTTGCTCATTGTGTCGACGACTTCATCAAATGTACTTGCTTCATCACTGAGGACCTGATACACCATTTGCTTGAGTATTTACACACTCAAGGGGGAGTGTTGCAGTTCTATTAGATTAAGAATGTGATTGTGTAAATCCTAATATATCTTGGAATATCTCTAAATAAAGTCACAATGGGGTGGAATAGAACACACCCACAATTACACATCTTTCTCTTCTTCTCTCTATGCCGCACCATCTCTCTCTATATGGCCTCCATAAAAATTATGCCTACAACAAATATATAATTAATTTTCTTCAAAATACTTAAAAAAAAGGTAAACCAACCATCGTCATACTCAACCTAGAAACCTGTAACCAAACAGAAACAAAAATGTTTTATCAACCCAGAAACCCAGTCCCTCAATCCAACCACCGTACCTTCACTCTTCAGATTCGTCGAAGAACAAATGGAGCTTCATAAGCACATTACTTAGTCATCGCCATAAACACTTGAATCTGTTGCATATTGTTGGTGTATGGGTGTTTAGGATTTTTGAACTGAAATCTCTGCGAGGAGGCTGGTGTGTTTCGTCGTCTCGTCCACCGTCTCTCTCTCTTTCTCTCTTATCTCTCTCTTACTTTGGACGTCGTCTTGTTTTCTTTAAAGTCATCATCATCACTGCAGTATGTCTTCTGGCATCGTCTTCGTACTTTCCGGCAACCTCAATACTTCGTGTTCTCCAGCGATCTCAAGTTCAAAAGCTCCAATAGTGATTGAATTGCCGAATCGACTCAATGCTTCATATCTGGGGCCAAGTCTCAGATACAAGAACGACTCCATCATCGAGTCGACTCAGGTCGAATGTGATTCCAACTGAATCAAATATCTGCATCTCCATCCAAAACAAGCTCGATGAGATGAGGTTGGTGTGCTTTGTTGGGTTGAGCTCACTGTGCGACCAAACCAAGCAGATTTGATTTGAGCCATTGGTTAAAGTTGGGGGAGAAGGCAACAGGGTGCGGGGAGTGGAAGGGGAGGAAATCGAGAGCGAATTTGAGCCATTTGTTGAATCGAAGTCGAAAACGTGGAGGCAGGATGAAGAGGATAGGAGGAAGGGGTGGGATTAACTTATTTCCTATGGGCGGAAGAACAGAAAAAAATATTTATTTTTTATTTTGCAAATTTTTTTTTTTTTAATTGTCCATGTGGATGCATAGTCATGGTCCACATGGGAGCCACATCATGCTTTAATGGAGTTACTAATGGTTAACCTAGCGGAAGTATAAATCATTCTTATTGAGACTAGGAGAGATTTTTCAATGTGATCGGTACACGGGGTGGTACATCACGTGTCACTATACAAATGATGTGATATGTGTGCTAAAAAGTTAATAACTTAAAAACTAAAATTTCCCACCAATTCTATTAAAACACGTGGTGTATCACCTGTGTTCTCGTCACAATTAAAAATACTAATAGGGAAGAAAATAGATTTATGGATGGAATCAAATATGCAGTATTTACAGACAAAAGTATTCGGTTATTGGGGGAAAATCAATATACTTCTAATGTCGAATCATGAAAGAAAAAAAAACATAACTTTAAGCATGAGACTGGGATGAAAAAAAAAACTTGACTAAACAATTAGTATATCTAAAACTACATTAATGAAATCCTCTTTGTCAACCAAAAGATGGTGAAAAGACATATTTGTCTTTTATCACAACAACAAAATTAAGGACAGTAAAGTAATTTCACAAAACAAAATTTTGCTATCTTGTCTTTTTTAAACCTCACCTACATGTAAGTTTATCATCTCTAATTAAAAAAAGAAAAGAAAATACAACATCTCTCCCTCTCTCCCTCTCTCCCTCTCTCATCACTTCCACGTTCTGTCTCACTCTCTTCCTCTCTCCTTCAATTTTAACAACCGAAATACAAAATCTCACACTTTGTGTGTAGGCATATACTAGTATATAATAGTTCAAGATATATATATATATATATATATATATATATATATATATATATATATATTCGTGACATTACTTTTTACATAACTTTTGATATACGTTTTTGTGGGTTCCGTAACATATTTTAACAAGAATAAACAAAACGAAGAATCCCTAGCAACAAAATATAATTTTCTTTTGAAAAAATTACACAAAATAACCTTAACTATAAATCGAACCACAATCTCATCCCTAGCAATAGGAGCAAGGCCCACCTTTTCGCCAACTACAACAAATAATTAATTATTTATTGTTTATTTAACAACTAAAAATAATTGGAAGAAAAAAAAATTAGGTTCTCATCCTTCTTTTTACTACTCCATTGATTAAAATTCTATTTCTTTTCAATTTTTGATCAAGGTCCTTGGGTATTAATAACATTATTAATTATTTCAATAATAAAATATTTTTTATTTATAAATATATTCATTTAATGTTAAAAATGTTACAATTAGATATTTATATTTATGACTAAATTTTTTATCATATATTTTTAGTTTTAGTTTGTACCCATTTTTAATTTGTAATTCTTTTTTAATTTGAACCAATTTCCTTTTCAGTTTTAATTTGTACCCATATTTTTTTTATTTGTACTTTTTATTTTGCTAAATGTACCCATACTAATTATATGTATCCATTCATGTAAAACTTTTTAGTCTTAAAATGTACTCATTCTTAAATATACCAATTTGTTATATGTAAAATGTACCATTTTTTTAATATAAAATCTATTCAATTTTTTTCTAATCCATTTTTAAACTTCTATGGGTACATTCTTTTTTCTTTGATTTTAAAATGTATCCATGTCAAGTTTAATCGAAGAAATTTACTAATGTTATTAAGCCTAATATCTTTTTTTTTTTTTTTGTGATTTTGAAGAATGTACCCATGTTTTGATACAATAATTTTTTGGGTTAATTTTGATGAATGTACCCATGTTTATATATATATACACACACAATAGTATATTTATATTTTAATATTTTTAATCCCACAAAATATGGTTTTTTATTTAAAATCTCATTTATATAAACAACTAAATTTCTAATTTTTAATTTTAAAAATATAGTAACGTACATAGAAATAAATTATCACATTAATTTCAGGGACCTCGATCAAAAATTAAAAACCAACAAGATTTCAATCAAAGAATGTTCATAACTAAGGACCGCATCCAAAGTCTCCCTAAAAAAAATCTCCCCATCCTTTTTCCCACAACGTCGTTTCGGGGTACCAATTTGCTCGAAGCGCGTCTTCAACCTGCCAACCCCAAATTTCTCGGCCAAACCCCATCCCTCTCCACCTTCCACCGTCGTTGAAGTTTTCCAGCTGCTCTCCTAACCTCGTTTCCTTGGCAAAAAATTCTCCTATTCCAGTTTCTCTCTCTTATTCTCCTTCTCGAGCTGTCAACATGGGAAGCCACGAAGTCAATCACCCCGACTTCAAATTCGAGATCTACGAAGTCAACACCCTGACTTCGACCTAACCACCAACTGGCTCACTCACTCTCTCTCTCTCACTAGCAACTTGTATTCGTCAATGCATCACAATACAAATCCGATGAACGACGCTGGTGAATCCGATGAATGACTCGAGTTAGAAGACCAAATTGATTTGAAGCCCACCTTCAACTCTTCTGAGTTTTCTTGGGTGTGGAGGTTGAGTCGCTGGCAGGGCCGGCCCTGAGAATTTGGGGGCCCTAGGCTAGTCTACAAAGTGGGGGCCCTAAAGTTCTCGGACCTTCGACTCTTTGTATATTGGTATGTAGTAAAAAGAATTGGCTAACTACATAAAAAGTTTATTTCTTCATCGAATATCATTAAAAATTAATATCAAAAGAAAAAAGATATACTAACATTACTTAAATATTACATGTCTTTAGACGCAAATGCACAAAGTGTTTGCAGTCAAGAGTCTAAGATTGAGAGTGAAGAACAATAAAACTTGATGATCAAGAGAGTAAAAAACAATAAAACTTGATTGACAAAAATAATAATTCAACAACGCCAAGTGGTTCTCTTGTATTCTTTCTAAAATCAACATCACACTAGCGAATCAAATTTTAGAATAACATAGTTTAATAATAAATTATTGAAAAAGAAAATTTAAATTCCAAGTTTCGGTTACCTCAAATTATAATCTTCAGACCAAGTGATAGTTGCTTAAACATTCAATAGAAATGGAAAGACGGGGAAGTTGAAAGAAAAAGAATTACAAAGTTATGATTATTTTGGTTTTTGTTATTTTTTTAGGTTATTTTCAAAAGCAAAAGAAAAAAAATGCATTTGGACAGATTGGGCCATTAATTTCACTATCCTCTTGTCAGACCTGTAGGTGTGTGACAATTAGCCTTTGCATGTTTTTTATTTAAGAAACTCAAGTTTCTTCTATTTATACAATTTTTATTTAAAATATTTTTGAAAATAAATAAGAAGTTAAACATAAACCACCCACTAACGTGAGGTTTTGTTATTTTTTATTCTAAAGTTGAAATTTTAAAATCATTCAAAATTAATATTTGTTGAATTATTTTAACTCCTTTTAATTCTTGTAATTATAAAAATTTTAAGAGACAATTTATGGTATTTTAAATGTTTCATTATTTGGGGTGCTCCCTTTATATATATATATATATATATATATATATATATATATATATATATATATATATGGAGTAAATCTCACCCTTTCCATGATTTTTTTGAGGGAAAACTAAATATGAGTCCAATTTTATGAGCCATTATTAGTTATAATCCAATTTTGTTTAATTTTTAAGTTAGGTCCAGTAATTTATTGTCTACATCAACTTATTTGTATTCTCTTGCCACATTTACCCTTAAATTTGACTAAGAAAGTAATTATTGTTTTTTTTTTTAAATTTGTGATTAATGTTAATCTTATCCTTAATTATAGGATTAATTTTAGGGATTTAAATCTCTTTTTTTTTTCTCCTTCCAGAAACCGATCATTTTTATTTTCTTGTTTAATTTTTTTTTCTGTTTCTCCCTCACAATATCTTTTTCTTCCTGCAACATTCTGCCCAGTAATCTTCTTCCATAATATTCCTCTTCTGCTCCTCCTCCTTCCATAAGGATGATCAATATACATTTGATTGGATTAAAAAAAGAGATTGCACTAGTCAATCTTGTGTTTTGGGGTTCTTCGTCTCCTTATCTTTCTTTTCTTTTTTTTAAAGTTTCTTTCTTCTTTTTATACGAATTAGCATTTTCTCTTGTGTTCCCTCCATCAATATCATCTTTCTTCACGAATGTTTTTGGTTTTTATCTACCTATATCACTTGTCTTTTTTTTGTCTTTTATATTATATTGTACCTGTATCATGAATAATTGTATCTATCTACCAATATATATCACATATTTTGTTGATAATCTATCTAAGATTAACTGCGTTTATCAACCTATACCATAGGTTTTTTTTTTTTTAATAATACTCTACCTATATCAGAGATTAATTGCATAAGTATCATATGTCTTGTTGTTTGTAAACTACCTGCATCACAGATTGATTGCATTGTCTACCTGCATCACAGATTAGTTACATTATCTACCTACACCACAGTTTAGTTAGATATTATTTACATACCCTCATCACTTATTAATTGTATTTATGTACCTCTATCATAGGTTTTTTCTTTTTGTGATCTACTTTCATCAAGAATGAATAATATTTAGATAATTATATCACAGTAGATTTTGTTGTTGATAAAACGTGCCATGAATTTTTATTTTAATTTTTTTCCCTTGGATATTGGATAGATTAAAGGCATTTTGAAGATTCAAAATTTGGATAAATCAAGAAATTTAAATATATTTTCATTTAAATTATAAAAGGGCAAAATGGGCATTAAAAATATCAAATTAACCTAAACTGATAAGGCACATGGAACTGGACTCAATCGAAAAGTGGCTCAATTTTTTGGACTTGGATCTAAATTCCCCTTTTTTTTATTTTTTTTGGTTTGTTTATGGAGGTTACTTTCAAAAGGAAAAAGAGAAAAAATGGATTTGGCCGATTGGGACCGTTAATTTCATAGATTTGAAAAAATGCAAAAACTAATGCCTACAAGGGGTTTCAAAATGCTCACCCCAAGGAAACGGAGTCGAACCGTTTAGGCTGCACCATCAACAGTAATTGTAATGTTTCTTACGTTTCTTTATATTTATATGTTATATGAAGGATGTATAAAAAAATGTAGGCCCCCAAGGCGACCGTCTACCCCGACTACTCTTAGGGCCGGCCCTAGTCGCCGGATAAGGAAAAGATTGGGTTTGGGTTTAATTCATGCTAAGTCATCACTTAACCGTCAAATAAATGAATTGATTAACGGATGTCTGACATTGCTACGAATTCGTAAGTTAATGTATGACATTACAACGTTCAAAGATGAAATATAAAATTGTTATGTGACCCAAAGTTAAGGTGGTAAGATATAATTTAGAAATCAATTAGCATTTATTTAGGTGAGGTTACTGGGGAGCAGCATTATGTGACGATGGCTGCTGGAAATTGGTGGCCAAATTAGCTTTCGATTTGTGTTGCCGGTAATCAAAGGAAGAACACAAGGGGAAGAAGATGTAGGTTTTATTTTCATAATTAACTCAAGGGATTCTTACCTCGACTTTATTTTCAAAATTAACTTCATGTGCATTTTAAAACTGAGTTTGCCTATGATGTATTGAATTATTGCATTTGACTGCAGGAATTATTTTATGATTTTCGGCGTGAATAAATATACCAGTGATACTTCATTGTCATTTTGACAATATGAATAATACTATTTTATTTTATGATTTTCGGTGTGATTAAATATACCATTGATACCAAACACTTCATTATCATTTTGACAATATGAATAATACTATTTTACTTTATGACTTTCTGTGTGAATAAAGAGAACTTTAACGAAAAGCTACTGATACTATTCACTTTAATGAAAAACCACATTTTTACAATATGAATAATATTATTTTTTTAGTGTGATTAAATATACCATTGATACCAAATACTTCATTATCATTTTGACAATATGAATAATACTATTTTACCATTATACCAAATACTTCATTATCATTTTGACAATATGAATAATACTATTTTATTTTATGACTTTCGGTGTGATTAAATATACCATTGATACCAAATACTTCATTATCATTTTGACAGTATAAATAATTTTTTTTTTTTTTTTATGATTTTCGGTGTGATTAAATATACCATTGATACCAAATACTTCATTATCATTTTGACAATATGAATAATATTGTTCAAAATAATAATGCAAGCTTTCCAATTTCAATTTTAAAGATAAGAAGCAAAGACTTCAACACAAAGTGTAAGAAAATTCAAAGTCTTCCCAGACAAAGACACCATCTCATATATTAAAATTAGGGTAATTCTCGGTTTATTACCCTAAAGTTTTTTGGTTTTCAACATTTTATACATTAAATTTCTTTTCATCTCAGTCTAGTACCTAAAGTGATAATTATGAGACACTTTCATATATCTATTAAATTTTCTATTAAAACAGCTGTTAACCTATGACGTTTTGTCCTGGAGACCCATATCATATTCAACCTTGGGATATGGAAACCCACGAGGAAAACCAAGCCAATTTCCTTACCTGCTCTGCTCCCCATTCGTAAAACTCAGCTTCAATGGCTTCCTCACTTGTATCATATGGTTCGTGAATTCAATGGCCTAGGGTTTCGGAAATGGATCCTCTCGGGATCTCTTTCCACCAAATTCATCCAGTTTGGGATCCAGACTATTGAAATTTGATCCAACGGCCACAAACAGGGGTCCCTTTAAAAATTATAATAATTGTAACCGTTAGATCAAATTTCAACTACCCGGATCCCAAACTTGGTGGATTTGGTGGAAAGGGATCCAGAGAGGATTCATTTCCTATGGTTTCTAGATTGTTGTCTTCGTTGACAATTGACTAAGCCCCTATTTTTGTAATTACTTTTACGGATAATCTCAGTTACTACTTTATATTTTCTTGGTTTTCAACATTTGGTACATCAAATTTCAGAATGATACCTGAAGTCATACTTTTGGGACACTTTCATATTTTTGTTAAAGTTGTTGTTAAATCAGTCATTAACTGATGAAGTGGAGTCTATGTGGATAATAATTGGACCCCCTGTGTCAATATGGACCCATGTGAATATTTAAAAAATTAAAATTTAAAAAAAAATAAAAGATTTTGAAATTAAAAAAAAAACTAAATATAAGTCCAATTTTATGAGCCATTATTAGTTATAGTCCAATTTTGTTTAATTTTTAAGTTAGGTCCAGTAATTTATTGTCCACATCAACTTATTTGTATTCTCTTGCCACATTTACCCTTAAATTTGACTAAGAAAGTAATTATTGTTTTTTTTTTAAATTTGTGATTAATATTAATCTTATCCTTAATTATAGGATTAATTTTAGGGATTTAAATCTCTTTTTTTCTTCTCCTTCCAGAAACCGATCATTTTTATTTTCTTGTTTAATTTTTTTTTTTTTCTGTTTCTCCCTCACAATATCTTTTTCTTCCTGCATCATTCTGCCCAGTAATCTTCTTCCATAATATTCCTCTTTTGCTCCTCCACTTTCCATAAGAATGATCAATATACATTTGATTGGATTAAAAAAAAGAGATTGCACTAGCCAATCTTGTGTTTTGGGGTTCTTCGTCTCCTTATCTTTCTTTTCTTTTTTTAAAGTTTCTTTCTTCTTTTTATACGAATTAGCATTTTCTCTTGTGTTCCCTCCATCAATATCATATTTCTTCACGAATGTTTTTGGTTTTTATCTACCTATATCACTTGCCTTTTTTGTTTGTCTTTTATATTATATTGTACCTGTATCATGAATAATTGTATCTATTTACCTATATATATCACATATTTTGTTGATAATCTATCTAAGATTAATTACGTTTATCAACCTATACCATAGGTTTTTTTTTTTTTGATAATACTCTACCTATATCAGAGATTAATTGCATAAGTATCATATGTCTTGTTGTTTGTAAACTACCTGCATCACAGATTGATTGCATTGTCTACCTGCATCACAGATTAGTTACATTATCTACCTACACCACAGTTTAGTTAGATATTATTTACATACCCTCATCACTTATTAATCGTATTTATGTACCTCTATCATAGGTTTTTTCTTTTTGTAATCTACTTTCATCAAGAATGAATAATATTTAGATAATTATATCACAGTAGATTTTGTTGTCGATAAAACGTGCCATGAATTTTTATTTTAATTTTTTTTTTCCTTGGATATTGGATAGATTAAAGGCATTTTGAAGATTCAAAATTTGGATAAATCAAGAAATTTAAATATATTTTCATTTAAATTATAAAAGGGCAAAATGGGCATTAAAAATATCAAATTAACCTAAACTGATAAGGCACATGGAACTGGACTCAATCGAAAAGTGGCTCAATTTTTTGGACTTGGATCTAAATTCCCCTTGTAATGTTTCTTACGTTTCTTTATATTTATATGTTATATGAAGGATGTATAAAAAAATTTGGGCCCCCAAGGCGACCGCCTACCCCGACTACCCTCAGGGCCGGCCCTAGTCGCCGGATAAGGAAAATATTGGGGTTGGGTTTAATTCATGCTAAGTCATCACTTAACCGTCAAATAAATGAATTGATTAACGGATGTCTGACATTGCTACGAATTCGTAAGTTAATGTATGACATTACAACGTTCAAAGATGAAATATAAAATTGTTATGTGACCCAAAGTTAAGGTGGTAAGATATAATTTAGAAATCAATTAGCATTTATTTAGGTGAGGTTACTGGGGAGCAGCATTATGTGACGATGGCTGCTGGAAATTGGTGGCCAAATTAGCTTTCGATTTGTGTTGCCGGTAATCAAAGGAAGAACACAAGGGGAAGAAGATGTAGGTTTTATTTTCATAATTAACTCAAGGGATTCTTACCTCGACTTTATTTTCAAAATTAACTTCATGTGCATTTTAAAACTGAGTTTGCCTATGATGTATTGAATTATTGCATTTGACTGCAGGAATTATTTTATGATTTTCGGCGTGAATAAATATACCAGTGATACTTCATTGTCATTTTGACAATATGAATAATACTATTTTATTTTATGATTTTCGGTGTGATTAAATATACCATTGATACCAAATACTTCATTATCATTTTGACAATATGAATAATATTATTTTTTATGATTTTGGGTGTGATTAAATATACCATTGATACCAAATACTACATTATCATTTTGACAATATGAATAATACTATTTTACTTTATGATTTTCTGTGTGAATAAAGAGAACTTTAACGAAAAGCTCCCGGTACTGTTCACTTTAATGAAAAACCACATTTTTACAATATGAATAATATTATTTTTTTAGTGTGATTAAATATACCATTGATACCAAATACTTCATTATCATTTTGACAATATGAATAATACTATTTTACCATTATACCAAATACTTCATTATCATTTTGACAATATGAATAATATTATTTTTTTATGATTTTCGGTGTGATTAAATATACCATTGATACCAAATACTTCATTATCATTTGGGGCGTTTTGATATAGACCCCTCATTTTTAGGTTTCTTAGATTAAACATCTGTTCATTTTAAAATTTTGATCAAACATTCTCCTACAATTTTGGGGCCATGTGTATTTTAATTAACCCATTGTAATGTACCAAAATTACATAATTTGCCATAGCCTTTAACATATGTGTTTCCCGTATCCAGGTTCCTAGAATCTTGCTAACTAATGTCTCAGAGTTTTAATCCAAGTATAATACTAATTGTTGAATATAAGTCCGGATGCAATTGAAGATATTAATAAGGGATATTAATCCAAGTATTTGAATTAAATGATATTAATAAGGGATGGTAGTTATCCGAATGCAATTGTTGAATACCCATAAGACTTTTGATCCATTGAAATAGTCGCAGTGGACTTCGAACGTACCAGAAGACTTTTAATCCAGCCGCATTCCTTCCAATGAACGTACCATAAGTTTCAGAAGCATTCTTTCTGTATTGAGGTCGACGTTGGTATTCAGGTACATCATGGCGCTACCAACGGTTAAGAATGGGAGCATGAACTACCGATCTAATCTTCTACACTTCGCTAGTTTGTATGGTACAATTGAAGAATATATTGATCGTTTGGTACGTATAGCTTTTATTTTTGAAACGTATCCGTCTGGAAAAATGTTATACAGTGTGTGATTGTGATGTACCAGAAGTTTGGTACGTTACTTAATGTTACATTGACTCATATTGATTGTTTAGTTCATAAAATAATAATAAATTAGATCATTCCATGTGTTTGGTACGTAAAGTTTTTTATTCTTGAAACGTATTTGTATGGAAAAACGTTATACAATGTGTGTTTGTAATGTACCAGGTGTTTGGTACGTTACTTAATGTTACACTGACTCATATTGATAGTTTGATTCAGGAAATAATATTAAATTAGATCATTCCAGTCATTTGGTACGTATAGTTTTCTTCTTTTTGAAACGTATCGGTCTGGAAAAACGTTATACAGTGTGTGTTTGTAATGTACAACTAATTTGGTACGTTAGTTAATTTTACAGTGTGCGTTAGTTAATTGTTCTGTAAAACGAATATCTTGACTAGCATTGCAAAATTCAAAAATGAGGATCACAAAATTCAAATGTGGGAGAAGAATTCTGGAAACACAAAATCCTACAAAAAAAGCCACGTCCAGATATGATATAGGCTTTAGGAAGATATTAGGCCAAAGGATATATATGGTATTTAATAATTAACATTTTAAATTTAAAAAAAACATGTTATTTAAATAAATATCAAAATGCTGACATGGCTATAGTTTAGGGGTCCTAATCAAATTTTAAAATATAATCAATGTTTAATCTAAAGATTACTATAAAAGTGAAGGGGATTCTAATTTCCCCTTATCATTTTGACAATATGAATAATACTATTTTATTTTATGACTTTCGGTGTGATTAAATATACCATTGATACCAAATACTTCATTATCATTTTGACAGTATGAATAATATTTTTTTTTTATGATTTTCGGTTTGATTAAATATACCATTGATACCAAATACTTCATTATCATTTTGACAATATGAATAATATTGTTCAAAATAATAATGCAAGCTTTCCAATTTCAATTTTAAAGATAAGAAGCAAAGACTTCAACACAAAGTGTAAGAAAATTCAAAGTCTTCCCAGACAAAGACACCATCTCATATATTAAAATTAGGGTAATTCTCGGTTTATTACCCTAAAGTTTTTTGGTTTTCAACATTTTATACATCAAATTTCTTTTCATCTCAGTCTAGTACCTAAAGTGATAATTATGGGACACTTTCATATATCTATTAAATTTTCTATTAAAATAGCTGTTAACCTATGACGTTTTGTCATGGAGACCCATATAATATTCAACCTTGGGATATGGAAACCCACGAGGAAAACCAAGCCAATTTCCTTACCTGCTCTACTCCCCATTCGTAAAACTCAGCTTCAATGGCTTCCTCACTTGTATCATATGGTACGTGAATTCAATGGCCTAGGGTTTCGGAAATGGATCCTCTCCGGATCTCTTTCCATCAAATTCACCAAGTTCGGGATCCAGACTATTGAAATTTGATCCAACGGCTACAAACAAGGGGTCCTTTTAAAAATTATAATAACTGTAACCGTTGGATCAAATTTCAACTACCCGGATCTCAGATTTGGTGGATTTGGTGGAAAGGGATCCAGAGAGGATTCCTTTCCTATGGTTTCTAGATTGTTGTCTTCGTTGACAATTGACTAAGCCCCTATTTTTCTAATTACTTTTACGGATAATCTCAGTTACTACTTTATATTTTATTGGTTTTCAACATTTGGTACATCAAATTTCAGAATGATACCTGAAGTCATACTCTTGGGACACTTTCATACTTTTGTTAAAGTTGTTGTTAAATCAGTCATTAACTGATGAAGTGGAGTCTATACGGATAATAACTGGACCCCCCGTGTCAATATGGACCCATGTGAATATTAAAAAAAACAAAATTAAAAAAAAATAAAAGATTTTGAAATTAAAAAAAAAACCAAAAAAATTTGGCCTCTCCTACCTTAGCCCCCGCTTCCACCCTTCCCTCTCCCTTTTCGACTCCACTCTCTCCCTCTCTTTCTCTGACAAACCACCTCTGAATGTTCCTCCCAAACCCTAATTCTTTCCCAATCCCCAATTTTTGTCCTCAATTCACCTCCAATTTTGTAACCCCACCTTTTCAATTCAACCTTCCTGTCGTCGATTGACTGTCGACAAGATCACAATTTGGGAGACCACAACGGTACCCAGTAGGCCTGGCAAAAAGGTTGTGTTTGCAGCGTTTATGTCATTTTCGTGTAACACCTGTTATCTTAACACGTCATGGTGTCACACTCATTATCTTAAAGGGTTTCTAACAGGTTGGGTCATTTTACCTTATGATCCGTTAAGATTTTTTCTTTCTTTCTTTCTTTTTTCTAATTTTGCACATACCACATTGCCACATAAATATTACTTTGAAAACTAATTCAAAATGAAAAACCCCAGTTTTCACAAATCCTAGAAACGAAAAACCCCAAATTGAAGAAACAAAATCAATCTTAATTCGAAAACTAATTCGAAGCAAAACCTTATATTTTGAAAGTAATTTGAAAGAAACAATAATTACCTCGATTAGGGCTCAAGATTCGCTCGATCCAAATAGAGAAGCAAAGACAAAAGTAGAAGATCGACTGGTGTTGGGTTACTAAGTCGTATGTGGTGACATTGGTGTGGTGGAGGGAGACTGGAGAGGGTGGTCGTGGATTCATGACTGGCCGGAGTTGAAGTTCGAGACTGAGATTCAAGAGTTCAGTTCGAGAAAGAGAGAGAGAACAGCTGCTTCAATTCAAGCCTTTGAGAATGAGAGAGAGAGAGAGTTTGATTTAGGGCTGAGAAAAACATTGGACACCTGAGATTAAATCTCATTTGGTCCAATGGTCATCAATTTTCAAAATTTAATAAATATATATATTCACACACACATATACATATATATATATATATATATATATATTTATATTTATATTTATATTTTAGTTTTCAGTTCAGTTGGGGATTAAAACCTACTGTTGTTAATTATAGTATTTCTTTTTAGTAGTACTAGCCTCTCTGCACGTACTAACGTGCGTGCGAGAGGCTTTTTTGCATCATGGGCGCTACGCGCCCCAAAGATGTGTTGTTTTAGATATTCAGATATAACTCGTCGGCTAGCTGCTAGTATATAATCGACCCTCATTAGACATCGAACGACAGATGTGTGAGTTTCACCATCTTAACTTCGAAGGGAAGTACTGCACAACCGGCATTGTTAAGTAGAAAACACTAATTAATCCAGGAAAAAAAATTTAAATGTATGTTGAATAAAATGAAATCTGGCTGAGCTTACCTTCTCAATAAGAGAGAGATAGTATTTTTTTTTCCAAGAGAGAGAGATAGTATGGCTTCACCTTCTCAATGTCAACCCGTACCTTGCTCTTGCTGTAAAGGTCATACCTGCTGCATCGGAAAAACGTAAAAATATACAAAGTGAGCTTAAGCATTTAGACTCTAGAGAAGTTATGAGTTTAATTTACCGAGAGAAACATATAGACTTACTTGAATACACGGAGCCATTTCAGGTTTTCGACGTCCTCTTCGTTCATTAAGCTGTAATATATAAAAAGAATTAATCGCAATCAATCATCACAGTTAATTAATCACGAACATGGATTTCTTTTGGTAAATTTGTAGTGTTTTTCTATTGCTTAACATACCATAGAATAAATATCAGGATTAGTAGTTCTGTAGTTTAAAACTTGTAAACAAAATGTTATGTATGAAAACATAGCATTGAAATTCAAAAATGGAAAATGAAATGAGGCAACACTAACATTTGAACAAAAGCATGAGAGTAAGAGTAAAACCTTTCAAAGCATCTGAAACTTTGGGGAAAAGCACAATTCTATTGACACCAACATCTCGAGCCTTTCCAACCTGCTCCAAACAAAGGCTTACTCAGAAGCAGTAATAATATTTCATAAAAACATTTACACGAATAAGCTAGTCAGATACTGAATTTCATGAATCAAACTTTGGGGAAACGTTCCAACTATTCAAATCTCCTTCATTTTAAGTCTTTAGCTTTGGATTCAAACAACCCATTTCCCAAACTCACCCATTTGTGCAGGAGATGAGCAAAAGAGAGGATCAACTGAAATATGCACAACTATGAAGCTATACATTATGGTAAAAATATTGATATGAGTACCGCTTCCACGTTAAGTAATAAGAAACAGAAAAAACTGCTTTCCAAAATTTATTGATTATCAAAGGTCATGAAAGTTCCAGTATCCCCTTTTCCTTCACAATCTAAAAGGGAACATATGCTACTGCTAGTATGAACGGGGAGAAAAAAAAAAAAAAAAAAAAAAAAAAAAAAAGGAAGCAATAGGCAATATGGTATTGCTAGTAACATCCAAATATAAAAATCTCTATATATTTTTTGGTGCTTGGAGAGTGAGGAAGGTAAGGGAGGCGCACCATTGTTGTTGCTGGACCTTTCTGAACTCTGTAAGGACATGGTACATATTCTTGAAGGCCTTATACGTGTCCTCTATCAATGGATAATGGATATCAACTATCTCTGAAACTCCTCTGCTGCAACATCGAAAACATTTCATTCAACATAAACTTCAATCCAAAAATAATAAGGAGGCACGTCCATTTAAGATTAGAATAAACCCTATTCAATCCAGAAATCCCAGAATTTCAAATCATCCCAAGAACATAAAAATTCATTTGGCACCAAAAAATCAGCATGAACCCTTTGCCTTGAACTCATTGAAAAAGAGTACTATAATCACCAAGTTGCTTCAAGTCACGAAGCCTGAAATGCAATGAAATCAATTCATTTGCAGCAAACAACATACACATATTTCATTCGACATAAAGGTATACAAAAACCTACCTACCTGTAAAACTTCTACGTTGCAACATAGAAAAGCACAATTCTATTTCAATGGATAATGGATATCAACTATCTCTGAAACTCCTCTGCTGCAACATAGAAAACATTTCATTCAACATAAACTTCAATACCTTAGAAGTCATCTGCAAGAATTTTCTTCCAGCGCTTAGATTTCCATTTCCTGCTCTTGTATATAGTCTGTAAACATAGTAGTAAAACACACAATTAAGTAAATTCCATAGCTTGAAACATAATTTAGTAAAATTTCATAGCCTTATGATAAAAATCACACATTTCGATCAAATCCCATATTCTGAAAACCTCAAAAAAAAAAAAAAAAATCAAAAGAGCGAAAAATCAAAACTGGACTTGGGGATTTTCTGGAAAAGCTTCACTTTGTACTCCCAATCCTCTTCACCAATCTGCAAGGAAAAAAAAAATGAAAAGAGTGAAAAATCAAAGATGCCCAATCTCTTTTAACACACACATTCTCAACCATTGAGTAAGATAGTCACCATTCCCAAATTAACTGACAGAAAAAAAAAAAAAAAAACCCCTAGTTTTTTTAATTGGGAACTTGGGTACCTGGAGAAGATGGCACTGTAGACGCCGGGACGTAGGTGGAGGAGACAGAATTGCTAGGAAGAAAACTGATTCTTTTCCTCCGGGTGTGGTTCTTGAGATGAGAGAATAATTAAAATCACTGAAAAAATGGTAGAACTCTTCTGCCTATTAAAACTAAGAATGATACAAACCTAATCAAAGTGTGTAAAGAAAAGAAAAAATCACACCAATTGAATACAAAAAATAAAATACATCAACCAACGAAGATACAAACCTAATCAAAGTGTGTAAATCCTCGAGATGCTTTGGTGCATTCCATATCATATTTTGCCACTACAGTCCTTGGTGAATTGATTGTCCCTTATCATCTTTTTTCTCAACTGTGCTCTTTCTCCTTTATATCTTCCTTTAGCTAAGATTAAAGCAAAAACTGAAACCCTGATCATTCCCAAACTTGCAATTGGAATGTGAATACAAAGAAAACATGAAATTAGAGGACCATACAGAATTGGGCTGGGGATTTGACAACACTTACACTGACACCATTATATATTATAATACAGAATTGGGTAGAGAAACTCTGAAATTATACTATAACTTATAATACAGAATTGGGTAGAGAAACTCTGAAATTATACTATAACTATGACTTCTGGACCTTGAAATTATACCATAAGTATGTGTGTACCTTTCTGCATAGCAAGAAGATAATGATGAAGCACTCTAATTCTGCTATTTAGCATCTTGATGGCACTGTGAATTCCTGTAAGATGAGCAGCCACTGCACACAACCTAGGTTGTATTAGTTTGTATCACAAATATAAACCTTTCTTATAACTGGATGAATCCACGCTCAAACCACATATGATATCTTCAATTGCCAAGACAGTACCAAAAACGCAATGGCTAAAATGATCGAAACTATCCTTCCCATTGAAAGTATTAGACGGTCTGCTAGCAACCTAAAATCCCAAAAACACGTCAATAAAAAATTCGAACTTTGAGGCGATTTCATTAATGGACGTGGGAGTTTGAAAACTGATCGGAACTGCTATGCAGTTTGAACAAACGTGCTGGACGTGGTGATTCTTTCCCCCAAGTAATTATTTTTTGTTCTTTTTATTTTTAATTATGTTTTGTTTCTAATTTTTGTGTGACAGAAGTATCCCTGTATTTTGATTGCATTATTTTCAGCCAGTTTTAGTTTTTTTTTGTTTAAGGGGCTTTTCGGTCCAATTATTTTTGGTGAAGCCTTGAGACACCAAAGTGTGCTTCTGGCTTTCTAATATTAGAGATTAGAGATTAGAGATTAGAGATAAAATTATAAAATTAATATTTTTCTTATCATGTAACGGGTTACTCACGTTTATACTTGGACCAACCTGTTATCTTAACAGGTGCTTATCGACTTACCCAATAACGACCTGATTCATTATCGTATCGATCCGAAAATCTGTTAATTTTGTATCGTATCATGTTGGGTTAATGGATCGTGTCAGAAATTGACAAGCTTAGTACTCACGAAAGAAGAAAGCCAAATCCGACTTGGTCGCCGAGTTAACTGCCACGTGCCAGTCATGGAATCCGTAATATGCGTTGTAGGTGATAAACCCAATTGCACAGAGAGAGGAGATGAGGAGAAAAAGAAGGAAGGATTGTAAAAACAGTCATGCCGGTTATAGTGGGAATTGTGAGAGTTACTGAGAAGGGGATGGTGTAGAAATCAAGGAAGGCCAGGTAGAGGATGGTGGATAGGATGAAAGCGAGGGGAAGAAGGAAGATGGCCGAAGGGGACGGAATTGGATCCTCGCCGGATCCCCTCCATAGGGATCCTAGGGATCAACGCATCTGGACCGTTGATCAAAAATCGTGCGGCCACAGTTTTTTCTTTTTTATATTTTTCACGCAAAACGAGATTACTTTACTTTTAAAAATATAAAAAGCATTTAATTAGGACCGCACGATTTTTTATCAACGGTCCATATACATTGATCCCTAGGATCCCCATGGAGGGGATCCGGCGAGGATCCAAATCCGAAGGGGACTAGGAGAGGCTAGATTTTTTTATTTTTTTTTTAAATTTTAATTTTTCTTATTTTAATGTTTTTAGTTTTTAATATATAAGTAGGCTATATTGACACATGATCTTTAGTAATTGTCCACGCAGGCGCCACATCACTAATTGACGGCTGATTTAACAATATTCTTAACGGATATATGTAATTACGACGTCATGTACCACTCTAGAATGAAAAAACTTATTATACCAAATATTGAAAATCAAGAAATATTAAGTAGTAAACTGAAATTAATCCTACTTTTTTATTTTTGTGGTGGTATCTTTTATCTTAAAATTTGACATATTTTTTTATTAAAAAAAAAAACTAGAAAGTTCAAGGTTTCTCCCGTTTTCTTTAACTTTAATAATAAAAACTTAAAAACATCATCGGGTTGTAATTTTTAATTAACCATTTGGATGAAAAGTCAAAGATAAGAAAAACAAATAGAGGATATGCAAATTAGTAATACATCTCACTATTAATAAAGCCCTGAATTTCTTAAGGAAAAGGGATACACAAAAACCATGACTAGAGTTTCAACTTATTGTGATAAGCTGTGCTTTCTAGCTTGCCTTATCTTGTATCTTCAGCTAGCTTCATCACAAAAAAGTGCTTTTGCTTCTGCCAATTCCACTGAAGCAGAAGCACTTCTCAAATGGAAAGCTAGCTTTCAAAACCAAACCCAAAACAACCTGACCTCATGGATGACTGCAAATGAAGCCCCATGCAATACTTGGATTGGAGTTTCATGCAACTCAGCTGGAAGTGTCAACAGATTAAACCTCACCAATTCTGGTATACAAGGTACTCTGCTTGAATTTCCATTCATGTCCTTGCCTAATCTTGCATATGTTGATCTAAGCTACAACGAACTTTTTGATCAAATCCCACCTGAGATCAGTTCCCTCACCAAACTCATCTATTTTGACGTATCCTACAATCAAATGTCTGGAAAAATCCCACCTGAAATTGGTCTTTTAACAAATCTTCAGGTCCTTCACCTAAATGCAAATAAGTTCAACGGCTCAATTCCTCAAGAAATAGGCCAACTTAAATTTGTCTATGAGCTAGCTCTAAACTTCAACAATTTAGAGGGTTCAATTCCAGCTTCTGTGGGTAATTTGAGCCAATTGACTTCTTTGATTCTCTTCGGAAACCAACTTTCGGGTTCTATTCCTCCCGAAATAGGAAACCTTTCGAAATTGGTTGGACTTTACCTTTTTGACAACTATTTATCAGGTCCAATCCCTCTTAGTTTCGTAAACTTGAAAAATCTAACCATCATGATGTTGTACAACAATACCCTTTCTGGTTCTATCCCAACTTCTTTTGGCAATTTGACAAACCTTGTTTATCTCTCTCTCTACGGTAATAAACTTTCCGGCACTATTCCTGAAGAGATTGGAAACTTGAAATTTGTTGAGGATGTACACCTGGCTGCTAACCGATTTTCTGGTTATTTGCCTCGAGATATTTGTAGTGGTGGACTGCTACAAAGGTTTACTGCAGAAAACAACGAATTTACAGGTCCAGTCCCCAAAAGCTTGAAAGGTTGCAAGAGCTTAGTCAGACTCCGTCTTCAAGGGAACCAACTTAAAAGCAATATATCTGAAGTCTTTGGTGTCTATCCGAATCTTCAGTTTGTAGACCTAAGCCACAACAACTTATATGGTGAAATCTCAGACATCTGGGGACAGTGTCCAAACTTAACAACCCTACGATTTGCAGGGAACAACCTTACTGGTAGCATACCATCTGAGATTGCCAATGCAAATAAAATTCAAGAACTCGATTTTTCTTCGAATCATCTGGTTGGGGTGGTTCCCAAGGATTTGGGAAGATTGACTTTTATGGTGAATCTAAAGTTGAATGGCAATCAACTTTTGGGTTCTATACCCTCAGAATTTGGAGCATTCACTGAACTCGAATATCTTGACGTGTCCACCAACAAGTTGAATGGCTCAATTCCAGGTATTTTTGGCGAATTGATCAGTTTAAACTACTTGAATTTGAGCAACAACAATTTCAGTCAAGAAATTCCATTTCAGTTGGGGAAGTTATTTCACCTGTCACAGTTAGATTTAAGTCGTAACTCACTTGACGGCAAGATACCATCAGAAATTAGCAATATGCAGAGCTTGGAGCGGCTGAATCTTTCCCACAATAATCTTTCCGGTCTCATTCCGGCAGAGTTTGATGGAATGCATGGCTTGTCGTACATAGACGTATCCTACAATCACTTGCAGGGTCCAGTCCCCAACAACAAAGCATTTCAAGATGCTCACAACTTAGAAGGGAATGAAGGATTGTGTGGAAATGTTGGAGGTCTAGAATCCTGCAATAAGCACGTCTCAAAAAGAAAAAACAATAGAAAACTCGTGTTTGCAATCGTTTTCCCTATCTTGGGAGCAGTTTTACTTGCTTTCCTTGCAATTGTCTTCATCAAAATAAGAAAGAAAGAGCCGGAAACAGAAAAGAGTGATATCCATGATGAAATTTTTTCAATCTCTCATTTTGATGGAAAAAAATTGTATTGCGAGATCATAAGAGCAACTAATGGTTTTGACTCCATATTTTGCATTGGCAAGGGAGGATCTGGAAGTGTCTACAAGGCAAAGCTACCATCAGGCAGCATAGTTGCAGTGAAGAAACTCCATCAAAAACTTGACGGCGAGGAGACATTGCAGAAGGAGTTCCACAATGAAATAAGTGCACTAATCAATATACGACATCGAAACATTGTGAAACTTTGTGGCTTTTGTTCGAATTCACAGCACTCTTTTCTGGTCTACGAGTACCTAGAAAAGGGTAGTCTGGCTTCAATCTTGAGCAAAGAAGACGAAGCAAAAGAATTGGATTGGAGTACAAGGGTGAGAATTGTAAAAGGCGTAGCTCATGCACTGTCTTACATGCATCATGATTGCGTGCCGCCAATTGTACACCGAGACATATCAAGCAGCAACATTTTGCTGGATTACGACCATGAGCCTTGTGTTTCAGACTTCGGCACCGCTAAGCTTTTGAATCCAGACTCGTCGAATTGGAGCTCCCTTGCAGGCACATTTGGATATGTAGCACCAGGTAAAGTAAAACAATTAAAATATATAATGTTAAATTTGATGATATAAAGTGAAACATACTAATGGCTTGCTCTCTCTTAATTTTAATGCAGAGTTGGCCTACACAATGAAGGTAACAGAGAAATGTGACGTTTATAGCTTCGGAGTGTTGGCACTGGAAGTGCTCATGGGAAAGCGACTAGCCGATTTAATCTCGTCCTTTTCGTCTCCATTCGCGTGTGAAAATAAATTGCTGAAGGATTTATTGGACCAACGGCTTCCACCTGCTGCACCTGAAGTTGAAGATGAACTGACTACCATTGCAAGGGTAGCAAACGCATGCAGGCATTCGCAACCGCAATCGAGGCCAACAATGCACATGGTTTCTCAGTCCTTATCATTTCAAACTGCAGCTTCCATTGGAGGGCCAGACATCACACTTGAACAAATCATTAAGATTTAAATTGCGTTTTACATTGTTTGAGTTGGCACGAAAGTCAGATCGTCTTGTTTGAATATATCATACACGTACTGGTTTGAGTTGACTATAATTTATTTTTCATGGTTGAGTTGACTATTACTTGACATGAAGCCATATGGGATTCTGCTATTAGCAGGTAAATTAAGAACAAGATGAGTACTAGCTGGACTCGCTCAAAAGCGGGTCCAACATATATTACCACCTAAATGGCTAGACCAAAATATCCTATCTAGTATTTACTACCACCTCCGTTGAACCCGTGTAAATGCAGTTTTTCTGCACATACTTACTGGTTTTTAACTCATCATTTCTCTCACTCCAGAGCTCTGTTTTTAATAAAATTTACATTGTTGGAAAGATGGTTCTTCAAGCTTTCAAACACGTATAAATTCATAAATTTTCATTGAGATTTTATTAGGAAAAAATCTGCTCGTTTTATGTCCACAAAGCTAGAACAAAGTTCTGTTTTCTGCGGTTTCTTTTTGGTAGGGATGATGAACTGTGATTTTATAATCATTATATTCTTAATTTTGGTTTCTCTGTCAAATTCTAAGGAAAGAGATTTTAGCTTTAGAGATCAATAATTGAGTAGAACTATACAAGTGTTAAAGTCTTAATTTTATTGGGATTGTGATTGTGTAAATCCTAATAGATTGTGTAGGACTCTAATACCTTTTATATAGTTTCCTTGTTGTACTTGTATTACTTGGAATATTGAATGTTAATCAGAATCCCTCTGCAACACAGCCAGGAGTTGTGAGTTAACAACATTAGATGGAATGTTGATTAGTTTTTATTTTCTTTTTTGGATATTGTTTTGTACCTTATCATAAGTCTATACACGTAATGGAGTTCTGAACTTCCCATAACATACTCTCAAAGTTAGGTCCAACCGGATAGAGAGCTGGAAGGACAACTTGTCCGACGCCACTAGAAAATCAAACATAGCTCAACTTTATTTTTTTATATAAAAAAAAAAAAAGAGCGTTTAGGCTGTGTTTGTTACTGTTTCTAGAAGGGCTAAAAGTGTTTTCAACCAAAAGGTGGTCAAATCACCAGATTTGAGACGGGAAGTTGAAGTGAACCAACCCCCTAAAAAGGCTTTGCGGATCAGCCAACAAAGGTAGTTTACGTTTCGACAAGAAAAACCTAAATGTACTTTGAGTCATAAGCGTTAAGAACTTCCAAGTCCTTTTTCAAGAAGCACTTGGATTTTCAATACTAATTTCAACATGCTTCAAATAAAAGCATTTCTATCCTGTTTACGAACATAAGTATTTCTTACATAGCAAACCTGAACGAGCCTTAGATTCCCTTGTTAGAACAATTTAAAAGATTTCGGCTTACAATCTCAATTAAATGACTTGTCACGGTGCGGCGGTGCCAATGCCTTGGCTACAATCTTATTGATCACATTCTTAAGTGCTGAAAATATTATCTCAACGTGCTCAGAACAACAATCGACGCTCACATTCACTTGAGGTTTCAAATACAAGGAACTTTAGGACCAACAATGGATCAATGGAGATGGGAAAGTGAATCACATTCACATGAGGTTTCACATTCACATTTACATGCAGGAAGTCAAAATCAGGAGCACAAGCAGAATTTTTTTACCAACAATGGATCTAATGGAGATGGGATTGGAACGGGAAAAGGGAAGAATACTTCCCAATCAATTGTATCATCAGGCTTACGTTTTCCTCATCGGAACCTCCAATGTCAGCGAAATCATCAACCACGGTTCTAAGCACTCCCCATTTGCGCTTGATCATCGACTTCTTCTGCACCTCTGCGTTTCCCATAGCAAAGGAACTGCACCTTCCCACCTACTACTTCACTTCTAGTTCAGCAGCTCTTGCGGCTTTCAAGGACCTCACCGACACTGTTTTCGTAATCCCCTGATTAAAGTCCCCTCTGAAGGACATCCAAATGTCCAGCCAATGCTCGACCGAGACCGCCCTGCTTACTGGGACGACATGCTCTACTTCTGCTCACATCTTCCCAAATCAGACGGAATCATTGACAACACATTTGAAGAGCTCGAGCCTACTTCCACCCTAAAAGGCTATAGTTCAAGGTCTATGCGTTTCTGATCGCCCCACTCCACCTGTGTACTGCATTGGATCCTTCATCGAAGAAGAAAAACAATCTGATAATGTTGCCACGGAGGTGGAGGAGGACTGCCTCTAGTGGCTAGATAAGCAGCCAAGTCGAAGTGTGATGTTTCTTTGTTTCGGTAGCAGAGGATCATTCTCGCTGATCAACTGAAGGAGATAGCAAAAGGGTTGGAGACAAGTGGGATGGGAAGAGGTTTCTGTGGGTGGTGAAGAAGCTGCCGGTAGATGTGAAAACAAAGCAGCTTCATGGAGTTGACAATGACTTTGATTTGAAGGGTCTGTTGCCTGAAGGGTTCTTGGACAGGACCAATGACAGGGGCATGGTGGTGAAGTCATGGGCTCCGCAAGCAGCGGTGTTGAAGAAGGAATCGGTGTGCGGGTTTGTGACACATTGTGGCCCGAACTCGGTGCTCGAAGCGGTGGTTTCCGGCGTACCATTGATTGCTTGGCCACTGTACGCGGAGCAGCATCTGAACAGGAATAATCTGGTGAAGGATGGAAATAGCGACCGGGGTGGAGAGGAGAGAGGAAGATGGATTCCTGAGCGGGGAAGAATTGGAGAGGAAAATGACGGAGTTGATGGAGTCGGAAGGAGGGAGAGCGCTTACAGAAAGGAGCAAGCAAATGCAGAGATGGCAATGGCTTTGGGAGAGACTGGTTCGTAGACTGGAAACTTGGTTAACTTTGTTAATAGCATTGGATAAGCAAGTTTTCTGAATCTGCACTTGGATTTGGTAAATATTATATAAATTGAAACTTATATTATCTCAGAAAAAAAGATGCAAACTTGTAGAAGACAGTTATTTGTAGCTCTATTACACATGCCAAAAGTTACAGTTCACTGAGAAGGATGGGTTCTTCTATTACTGCATATGCCGTCTTCATCATATCATGTGCTGTGAATCCATCATGCTTAGCGTAAAACAGGTGCAGCACTTTGCTCATGTTCCAAAACAAATCTTTGCAAGCTCTTGGAACTACGCTACCCTTCTCGAGCAAAACTAATCTTAGCAATTCTCTCCTCTTACTGACTATTACATTCTTCATCTCGTTAATGGCCTCTTCCTCAGTAATGCCGCTGCCATGAATCAAGGCCAAGGACACAGCATTTAGCTTCCCTTCTGCAGATTCTCTCTGCAACGTAGCCAAGAGTTAAGAGCTAACAATTTTAGATGGGATATTATTACTTTTATAGAAGGAGAATGGGGGATGTCTACCTTAAACCCTTGGATATCATTGAGAAGGCGCCCAGCAGTGCTCATAAGTCGATACAGATGATGGAATTCGGAACTGCCTACAGCCTCCTCTGAAAGCTTAGGCCCAACCAAATAGAGAGCTGGAAGGACAATTGGTCCCAAGGCAGATGATACGTATGCATTTTCCATATACTCCTCCATTGTTGGAACTGACTTGTTTCTCAACCACTCGGCTTCCTTGAAGGTAGACTTGATCAAATCCAACCACTGGAAAATCAAACATAGCTTTCTTCACTCCCATTTAAATGAATAAAGGAAGTTGAACTTAGTAATGAACATTTAGATTTCCTTTACTCTCTTTTCGTGAAGTCAATGAATAGAAAACTCAAATAACGGTCTTATCATTGACCAGACAGACACGACAAGGTACCATCAGAATCAATGTTAAGGGAGTGTTCAGGTTATTGTAAGACACTTCGTGAAAGTGAAGTACTTGAAACATTTTAAGTTGTTCAGGAGAGAGCTAGTGCTTTTGTAGGAAGTGTAGAGGGATGGAAATACTTACCAAGTTTATGGGAAATCTGAGTTGCTTCAACAGAGCTCTTGTATTACTTCTTATTGTAACTCTCTTGATACAAAATGATATGCCAAGGGCTATATATATAGTGAATACAAAGTACTAGAGAGTTCTAACTAGAGAGTTCTTCCTAGATAACAGACATAGGCTAGAAACAATGACTCTAGAATAATTGTTCTTGGGAATGTCTAGAGTCTTAACATTTAGAGTAGTGCATGAATAATTGTTCTTGGGAATGTCTAGAGTCTTAACATTTAGGATAGTGCATTAATTCCAACACTCCCCCTTTAATGCACTTTCTTCACAACTCCAAGGAGCTCTCTGAGGTAGCAAAACCTCTCTTTCGGAAGTGCCTTGGTGAGTAAGTCCGCTAGCTGCTCATTCGTTCGGCAATATTCAAGTTGAATTTCTTTCTTCTCAACAGCTTCTCTGACAAAATGATATTTGACAGCAATGTGTTTGGTACGATCATGATTGACTAGATTTTTGCCAGTTGCAATGGCTGATTTGTTGTCACAGTACACTACAGTGCCTCCTTCTTGCTTTTCTCCGATATCTTCAAGAATTCTTCGAAGCCATAAGGCTTGAGATGCTGCTTTTGCTGCTGCCACATACTCTGCTTCGGCAGATGATTGAACCACCACACTTTGTTTCTTCGTACGCCAAGAACATATCCTTGAGCCAAGAGAGAAAACGTAGGCCGACGTACTTTTCATATCATCAAGACATCCAGACCAATCACTTCGATGTACCCGATAAGCCTTGAACTTCGTGCTTCAGCCTTGTACATAATTCCATAGTCAAGCATGCCTGCACATACCTTAACACCCTTTTTCCGGCACCAAAGTGAAGCTGACTTGGTTCCTCCATGTATCTTGAAAGCATACTTAAAGCAAACATGATATCCGGCCTAGTGGCAGTGAGATATAAAAGACTACCGATCAAACTTCGATACTTTGTGGCATCTGCTTTCTTTGCACCATCACTTTTCTTCATCTTTTCATTCGGCATCAAAGGAGTAGCCACTGTTTTGCAGTTAGACAAATTGAACTTCTTTAGCAGATTTTCTGCATGTTTCTTTTGAGAAATAAATATCCCATTTTTGGTTTGAGAAACTTCAATTCCCAAGAAATAATGAAGCAAACCCAGATCACTCATCTCATAGGTGCTCATCATATCTTTCTTGAACTGCTGTAACAAACTTTGATCATTTCCAGTGAAGACTAAGTCATCCACATATAAGGAAACAATGAGAATGGAAGCTCCTCTCTTCAAAACATAGAGTGTAGGTTCACTTTGGCTCTTTTTGAAACCACACTTGGCAAAATACTTATCAATTTCAGCATACCACGTTCGAGGTGCTTGCTTTAACTCGTAAAGGGCCTTTTTTAGCTTGTAAACTTTGTCTTCTTCCCCTTTAAGCACGAAACCTGGGGGTTGTTTAACGTAAACTTCTTCTTCCAACACTCCATTCAAAAATGCAGACTTCACATCAAGTTGATAAATCAACCAATTCTTTTGAGCAGCAAGAGCAATCAAAGTTCTAATGGTTTCCAACCGTGCAACTAGAGCAACGGTCTCAGAAAAATCAATACCTGGCTTTTGAGTAAAGCCTCTTGCCACGAGCCTAGCTTTGTTCTTTTGAATGCTCCCATCTTGATTGAGTTTTGTCTTGAAAATCCACTTCACGTCTATGACATCTCTATCTTATGGATAATCAACCAGCTCCCATGTTTGATTTTTCTCAATCATTCTCATATCCTCCTCCGTGGCTTTCATCCATATTTCATGATTTTGTGCCTCTTCAAAGCTTTCCGGCTCTACACCAACGAAATTGCAAGTCTCGTACACTTCTCGCAAACTCCGAGTTCTTAGTGGAGGACTTTCTGATGAAGAGTAGTTCGGAGAAACAGATTCTGCATTCAAATTGCTTCCAGCATCATTTGAATTTCTTCTTCTGGCAACTACTGGAGTCTGAGGCGTGATTTCTTCTTCTTGTTGCTCTCTTGGAATTTCACCTTCTTCTTGCACAATTGCATATGGAATCTCCTGCAATTTATTTTCATTCCAATCCTAGCTAGCTTTTTCACATCTCTACTCACAATCAATTTCTTAGTTTCAACATTATAAAGCCTATAACCTTTGGTGCTGGAACAATAGCCAAGAAAAATACATTTTTGGCTTTTTTCATCAAGCTTAGTTCTCTTTTCAGCGGGAATATGAACATAACAAATGCAGCCAAAAATTTTGAAATGACTCACCGAAGGTTTGAATCCGCTCCAAGCTTCAAATGGAGTTTTGTTCTTTACTGCTTTGGTTGGACATCTATTAAGAATGTATATTGCTGTATACATAGCTTCTGCCCAAAAACGTTTTGGTAGCCCTTTCTCATTCATCATGGATCTAGCCATCTCCACGATCGTTCGGTTCTTTCTTTCAGCAATGTCATTTTGCTGGGGACTATACCCTGCTGTCAGTTGCTTCCAAATGCCTTCATCTTTGCAGTAGTCTTCAAATTCATGAGAGGTATATTCGCCTCCTCGGTCACTTCGAATGATTTTGATGCTACAACCACTTTGCTTTTCTACTAAAGCTTTGAATTGTTTGAAGACAATGAAAGTTTCTGATTTCCCCTTCAAAAAATAAACCCATGTCATCCTCGAAAAATCATCAATGAACGTGAGAAAGTACATATGCTAGCTTAAGGAAGGAGTTGGCATTTGGCCACAAATATCGGTATGCCCAAGTTCCAGCGGTGCCTTTGCTCTCCACGTGCTGTGACTTGGGAATGAATTACGGTGCTGCTTGCCCATGACGCACCCTTCACAAGCATCAATTGTTGCTTCAATTTCCGGTAACCCTTTCACCATGCTTTTCTTATGGAGAAGCTTTAGCCCTTGGAAATTTAAATGATAGAACCTCTTGTGCCACAACCAAGAATCTTGCACAACATCAACCTTCAAAGAAACTTCCTTTCCACAACGCATTGAAAAGGGAAAAGTTTGATTTGTCACCATCGGAACCGATGCAATGAGCTGCTCATTATTCTTCTTGTCATAAATAGTGCAATCCACATCTTCGAAAACAACTTTGTAGCCATTTCGCATAAGCTGCCCAACACTTAATAAGTTTTGAGCTATGGTTTTGACTCCCCTTTTTGTTTGGATGGGAACAGTGCCTTTCCCAAACGCTTGGTGATAATAATCATCTCCCATCTCTATTCTGGGAGTAATGGAAGTGTCCAGATCAACAAATAATTTTTCATTTGAAGTCATATGATTGTTGCAGCCGCTATCCACGTACCACACATTATTTCCTTCTCCGGATTTTGATTAACCAGC
Organism: Cotoneaster glaucophyllus; assembly: GCA_036320875.1. Lineage (NCBI taxonomy): Eukaryota > Viridiplantae > Streptophyta > Magnoliopsida > Rosales > Rosaceae > Cotoneaster > Cotoneaster glaucophyllus. Next base: position 8,879,542 of record CM070059.1, on the reverse strand, counting down.
ATAAAATAAAATTCCTTCTTTTGCATCATCATTTTCCGCAAAATTTGCTTGATTAGAATTCTTGAATCTGCATTCCTTTTCAACATGACCAAATTTGTTGCAATAATGACACTTTAGCTTCCCGCGGTTAAAACAATCAGCTGTATCATGGTTACTTTTGTTACAAATCTCATATTACCTTTGTTGCTTTTGACATCATCTCTTTTGCTAGACTCACCTTTCTTCCATCTTCTTTGCTCCCCACCTTGATGGTCATCTCGAGCATTGCCTTTCTTGAAGAACTTCTTGGATTTGAATGTGAGTTTCGATTGGAAAGCACTTTCAACCGATTGCTCATTATTTCGTCTCAGCCTTCTTTGCTCATGAGACTTTAGAGAACCCATCAATTGCTCTAGTAATAAAGTGGCGAGGTCCTTCGACTCTTCAATGGCCGAAACAATCGAATTGTATTTTTCTGGCAGGCTGATCAAGATCTTCTCAACAACCTGCTGGTCAGACATCTCTTCTCCAAGTGTTCTAATTTGATTCACCACTTCAACAACTCTGGAAGAGTAGTCTTGGATGCATTCAGATTCCTTCATCTTCAAATTATGGAACTCCATGCGCAACGTCTGGAGCTTGTTGGTTTTTACCTTGCTGTCACCTTGAAACTCCTTTTCTAATATCTCCCACACTTCTTTTGTTGTTTGGGCTCTTGTGATTCTTGGAAAAATGTTGCCAGTGACTCCGTTTTGAATTTTTGAGAGAGCATTGGCATCTTTCATTACAACTGCTTCAAACTTTTCTCTTTGAGCAGCTGGAACTTCGGCGTTGGCAGCAGGTTCTTCAAGTCCTGTTTCAACTATGCTCCTGAGTTCTTCTGACCGAAGCAAAGTCCTCATCTTCACCTTCCAGAAATCATAATTCTCTCCTCAAAAATTGGAAGAAGAGAGTAGGAAACTGATGGACCTTCTTTCCCACCAGAAGCCATCTGCTAGAGATGTTTTGAACGCCCCGATATGAACGAACCTGGCTCTGGTACCAATTTGTAGGAAGTGTAGAGGGATGGAAATACTTAACAAGTTTATGGGAAATCTGAGTTACTACAGCAGAGCTCTTCCTAGATAACTTAACAGAATGATACAAAATGATATGCCAAGGGCTATATATATAGTGAATACAAAGTACTAGAGAGTTCTAACTAGAGAGTTCTTCCTAGATAACTTAACAGACATAGGCTAGAAACAATGACTGTAGAATAATTGTTCTTGGGAATGTTTAGAGTCTTAACATTTAGAGTAGTGCATGAATAATTGTTCTTGGGAATGTCTAGAGTCTTAACATTTAGGATAGTGCATTAATTCCAACAGCTTTAAGAAAACATTTTATTATATTCATCACACCCAAACGATGACAAGGACAAATTAAAATATTTCACACTTACAATCTCTATAACATGACTTGTCACACTGCGTCCTTGCCGCGTGAATGCCTTGGCTCCAATCTCGTTGATTGTGTTCTTGAGTGCTGAAAATATAATTTCAACATTCTCGGAACAACAATCAACACTCACATTCACATCCCACCTGAAGCCCAAATACATGAAAATTTAAGACCATCATGTCAGAAACAACTAACGATGACTAGGTGCACAAGCAGGAATTGTTGCCCAACAAAGGATCCAACAGAAATAAGAAACAAATGGGAAAAGGAAAGATACTTCTCAACCAATTGTATGAGGTTTATCAGTTCCTCTTCGGAACCTCCAACGTCAAAGAAATCATCGACCACAGTCGCAAGGACGCCATTTTTGGCCCATGAAATGCGTGCATCTGATAGTTCGGGAGGAAAAAGGGTTGCAGCAGCAGAGAAGTAACAGTATGCCTGCTTCTGCCTAGCAAATTTTAGCTTGTCTAATCTGTACTCCTCAACCCACCTGCTTAGGTAAAATCACAAACAAATAAATTAGAATATTCTGTACTCCTCAACCTACCTGCTTAGGTACTGCACTCTCCTTCACTTAAAAATAAATAAAGATCAGGTGGAAACACTAGTAACAAGAAGCTCGGCTTGGGAGAGAGAGTACTGTACATACCTAGTAAAATGGTTGAGTTCTTCACGGTGTATAGATTGGCAGTTATTGAAGTCATCCACAGCCAGCTTTAGGAAATCTTCATTTCCAATATTCAAACTACTAACATAAGACGAGCGCAAGGAATAATAAGTTATATGCACTGGTCCATTCAGAACAAATCAAATTCTTCTTAAAAGGAAGGGAAAAGGAAGAAGAGGAGCTGTCGAAGAAAATACTAGAAGTTTACCGATAATAAGATTTTAAAATCCTTGTACTGTCTGTGTTGTAATATTTTATAGCTGTCCTGGTTGACAACCGACCCAAAATTGCATAGCGAGGAAATTTAAGAGCATCATCCACCTGAAAACAATAAAAAATTGCTTTATTTTATGAACCATCTTGAGAATATAAGAAATTAAAGGCACCAGATAAATAAGATAGGTTTATCACAGAAAGCTACCTCTAGGCCGATATGCTTATTCAGTCTATGACCCTGAATTAAAGTATTGGATAACTCCTGTTTCAGAAAATGACTCGTCCAGTAATGTTGTTTCTCTAGAACGGATTCATCTGGATGTATGATGGTTTCTGAAGCCCTAAACAACTCTAAGGCATCACCGATGTCCTTCATATACCCTCCAAGGGAATTGAAGAAACGATCTTCTGAATATTGAGTTAATGGATCTAAAAGACAGCATAAATCAGTTGCATTTGTTTTTGCCAAAACAAAGTCATGAAAGCCAAGGTACCCAAAATTGAAAATACCTGCAGAAACATCATATCCATTAACACGTAAGAGTCGAAATGCCATTGCACAAGTGGCAGCATCTGAAAATATATCTTCGTCACCCTGCAGCCAGCATCTGTTTGTTGGCTAATGTCATGCTTCCCCATGGATGAAAACTAATAAAATCTCGAAACTAGGGTATACATATATGGGAAAAACTACCTATATGTTTCATCCAGTACACTTCTAATTTCCTCCCTGAAATGTCGATCAACACCCAAACTTTCAAGACTGGCAACCATAGAAAGACGGGCATGTTTATGTAGAGGATAAACCGTTGGAACTGAAAAAGGTAGGTTGAAAACATTGGAAGCTTTATCCTGATGCACCTAAAAAATTAATGGAAAATATTGAGTACAAAACCTGCATTCCCAAACTTTTCTAAGAGTGTGCGTAGGTACTTAAGACAATCAGCATTCTTAAGGTGAGTAAAAGCAGAGGCGGTGGTTGCTGGTGAATTAAACAAGGATCCATTCCTCCTTTGATACTTCATGACCAGCTCCCAGTCCTGCGAGTTTCCAAATCCTTCTGAAATATATGCTAAGAACGCTCTCCACCCCTCTGAGTTGCTCGCATAACCTCTAAATAATATTTTGGAGCAGAGATCTTCAATTAGAATAATATAGGATGCAAAACTGTCAGTATAGGAGAATCCGGTTAGGATTCTGTTGGGGTTAGGTTTTGTAAATTCGCATGGGCTTAGGCTTACTTGTACAACAAGACGCTTGACTAGTATATATTTGTACCATTGTGATATTAATTGAATCAATACATTATAATTCTACATGGTATCAGAGCTTAGGTTTTCTGTTTTCTAAACCCTAGCCTACAAAAAAAATATTTCTTCCCTTTTCCAATGCATTTCTATTATTCTGACTAGCATATGAACTGATTATATTGCGAATATCCATGATGAAGGAACACTTCGTGAGGTTCCAATAAACTAAGCCAAAGCCACATCTAAAACGGTGAGCTCAATGGGTTCACTTGCTTAGTGATAGCACGATATAACAATAAATAAATTACTACAAGATGGAACCGAACTTAAAACAAGAAAATAAAACAAAATGAAAACATACCTTTTCAGCTCAAAGTCTCTTCTGTGAAATAAAGCATCTAGCGTTGGTGCACCGAAGGGAAGGTTCATCTTCAAATTCGTTGCAGATTCAATCATCGCAGGAAATAATATATTAAATCCAACAGGGGATTGTTGTTCTTCATCAGCAGCTGAAGCTAAATTTGTTTCGATAAAGTGTAGCCCTAAAAGAACAAGATGGATGTTCTATAAGGTGTTCATTTATAGAACATAAATGGAGGAAACTTAGCAATAAACCAAGAACAACGGTTATACCCTTGTTAATTTGTTCTTCGCCAACATTCCACTGTTTCAGTGCAAGGATGCATGCTAAGGTAGATAAGAGAGCGTCTTTTGTGAACAAGGGATGCAAATTAGTAGGACACCATGAGCCATCACGGAGTTGATTACACAATAACCAGTTTACGCATTCGGGGAAAAACGGGTCCTTTGGGGAATTCGGAGAAGGGACCATTGCTACCCAAGCTGTGTCGTATGAGGAAACCGAGAGATCAACCTTGTCGAACATCTTCTTTATTCTTAGTGTAGTCCCCTCAAAACTCTGCTTAAATTAAAAAAGCAAACTTTTTATACCGTGAACAGTATAAAAGAGTAGGAAATCATAGAACTAGGAGGATAATCTTACCAAAACAGCAGCATTGACCTCCGCTGCCTCATTTAATATCGGCAATGTTGGAGCTGCTTGTGGCAAGAAAGAAGGTACATATTAAAGAACTTTCTTTTGGTTCTTCTAGTTGCAATCAATTCTATATTTTCTTTTTCCGTGAAATGTTCTAATTAATCTAACTACGCTTAGGGTGTTGCCACTTTTTTTTTTTTAACAAATGATATTATCTACACTAAAGGGAAGGGGTATGGATTTAGCCTCACAATGGGCTAGCAATAATATAATTCAAATTCGCCTTTAGCGAGAATCAAACTTAAGATCTCTCACTTACAAGTGTAGATGAATACTAGTTGACGGTAGTACTAAGTGGCACGGTCTAGTGGTGTTCTTCTTCACTTAAAAGTGAGAGATCTTAGATTCGATTCTTGCAAAAAGTGAATATGAATCACATTATTGCTAGCACATTATAAGGCTAAACTCACCCCCTTTCCTTAGTGTAGATAACATCGTTTATTCACAACAACAAAAACAAAACAAAAAACAAAAAACAAAAAAAAACACACACACACACTATGCGTAGGGTGGAGAGCACATGCCATAGCCAAATTAATTTGGAGAGCACATACTCTAGTCAACTTGACTAACGCACTTATCTACAAAATTATATATACTAAAATTCAAAGGGAAAAACACTCTTCTAAACACAAAAATACTCCTCTTCAAAATTATTTTCCTTCCTTTATTCAAATCAGAAGAAAAAAAAATTAACAACTTCAAAATCAAACTCCAAAAGGGTATTAAAAACAAGGATTACTTGATTCATTGAGTGTGAAAGTTTTGAGCTTTGAAGAAGCAGAGCAGGAGAGTTGTTGGCCAAGCAGCATTATCCATGTATTAGGATGTTCAAAAATTGGAAACACATTTCTGTAAAGGATTTGGAAAAAGATAATTCTAAGGAAAACATAACAGCATAGTTCTTGCCCATACACACTTCAGTAAGAAGCAACTTACAATGTATGTTACGGTAGAAGAGAAAAGAACAAATATGAGAGAAACAAGATGAGTGTTTTATTCAATTTTGATTTTAGGGTGGATAGGAACTAGGACATAAATGGAGAGAAAACCTTCAAGACTTCAACTGCTGGTATCTTCGAAAAAATTAAAATCAAACAGCACATAAGTTTCATTCCAAACTCTGTGTGTACAATCATACCACTTCAAATGCCATAGAGATCATAACAACTTATGGGTTGTTTGCAAGTGATGGTACCCCAATCCTTTTTTTTTGGGCACATCTTGCTTACTAATTGGGTTGAGATTGGGTCTTCTCAGTTGGCAACATAGTATTTGTTGGTTCAAAAATGAACTTACTTGAACACAAATCTCACTGGCCATTCAGCCATACAATATATTCAATGACAATAAAAGAGTCTCTACAGGAAAAAGAAGTACAAAGAAGAGAGAGGTACTCAGTGGCAATACAGAACAATGTGAAAAGTTTGTGATGAGCCCAAGAACAGATAACTTAGAAATTAAGTCATGGAAAATAGAACAACGTAGGCAATTTAATAAATTGTATATATTTGGTACTTAGAAGTCCATCCTTTAAGTTGTTGAAGTCTGCATTTTTTGTTGTACATAGGCTCTTAATATAGAGTCAGTAAAATGCAAGTGCAAACTGAAAGACTAACTTTATGGAAAAGTACTAATATATCCTTAAAATTAGGGTTTCTCACCAATTAAAACACAACCTATAAGATTGCAGATTTGAATATAGATGGAGAGAGTTTTTCGAGTTCCCACATTATTTTTGAAAAATTGGCTCCATTTGGAGAAATTAATTTCGATCACTTTTTTGTTTTCATTATTGTATATAACCTTTAAACTACCTTCGAATGTTTGCAACCTTTAACTACATCTTTAGATGTCTGCAACCTTTAAACCAGAATGAAAGGATGAAATAAAAACAAAACAAAAAAATCAAAGAGGCTGTTGTGGCACTGCTGCTTATGCAAAGTGAATATATTCCTCGCGTCCATGCTGCTTATGCAAAATCTCTAATGCTTGCAAAGACATAGGTCAAAAAAGGCTGCTGTGTCCCATAGCCCCAATTAAGTTCACTATATTGAGTTATGCAAAATCCCTGCAGCTTATACAAAATCGAAGGATGCTTTCATTCTTTCTGATTTAAGGTGAGAAATCCAAAAGGTTGCAAAGTAGTTCAAAAGTTGCAGAGTATAATGAAAACAAAAAAATAATGGAGATTAATTTCTCATTGTAAGGTAGTTTAAAGGTTGTGTTTTGGTTGTTGTGGGATCAAGTTTTATTTATAATTATCATAAAATTATAATAGTGGTTATAATTCTATACGGGTTTAAAATATTGTTATTTTTCTAAATTTCCCGGCAAACATTATGATATACAAAAAGACATAACAAAAACAAAACCACACAAAAATGGCAAGAGATGGGAGAGAGAGAGACCTAGTAGGGGAAAGGTGGAGCATCTGAGATTGCTGAGGTGAGAGGAAGTCATAGAGAGAGCGATTGTGATAGCTGCAGCAACTCCAGAAAGCTCAATCTCCACTCTCACACTGGAGAGTCTTTGATGCGGGGGCTTTATCCGGCATCAGTCTTATTATATATTACATTTATAATCTAGACTTGCTATATAACTTAAAAAATTCATCATAAATAAAGGCTTTTTTTATTAGCACTCCACAAATTGCTATTTACACCCCACATACTGAAAAAAACCTCACACTTACTTTTTAAACTAAACATTATCTTAATACACCTCATTTACTTATCCAAATTACCCTCATACCCCACTTGCTATCATACTAGGGCATATCTAAGAAGAAACTAATTTCGAAATGAGAAATGCAACTCTTAAATTGTGACTCTCAGGAGGCAATGCACTAAGAAGCTGCTCATCTCAAGGCCTCCTGAAAACCCTTTCTCTGAGAGAAGCAGCTTCTGGGAAGAAATTGTTGGCAAATTTTTAGAACTGGATGATTAGAATAACCCAAAAACCAAAGTGGTGAGAGAAATAAGAATTAGGGCATGCAAGTCATTTCATATTAGAGCATATAAGGCATTTGATATTTAAATTTTATGTGGGGTGTATTCATCAATATATGGGATGCCAATAAAACAACCCTAAATAAATAGTATACAATATGGGATAGCACATGGCATATCACGTGGTCATATGTTAATAGAATACAATATGGGATAGCACATGGCATATCACGTGGTCATATGTTAATAGAATACAATATGGAATGGCACATGGTAATATGGTATGCACATTTTTTTAGGGCGTTTACATCTAGGTTAGAAAATATAGGTTGTTTTTTACACTGAGTTCAGCTATCTAATTACATATTTTTATATTAATTTTTTTCTTTTTTAGATGAAATAATTCAATTCATTAATTTTTGTGATAAAAGTAGATTATAAAAAGAAAAAATATGTAATACAATTAGTCTGTGTTTTAGGTAAACTATGAACAAAAATCTAGGCCATAGTTAGATAAAAAATTAAACATAATATCTATAAGCGAAATATAAAACCTAACTAAAAGATACAAAAACATACTACACCTACAAATAAGATACATTAATCATTGATACAGTTTAATCATTAAAAAAAATCTTTCATATAGGTAGATAAATACAATTAACATATGATAGACGTTGATTATAAAAATAAAAAGAAAAATTATAAATGAGGTTTGGAGCAAAAGGACAAGAAATAACAAAGAAAATTAAATAATTAAAAAGAAATTAAATTTTACAGTAAATGTTATCAACAAATAAATAATTATTGATATAAAATAATTTTGAATTTAAGGAATTAAACTTATTTTAATAAAGTAAACTATTTTTAATATAATTAAAAAAAATTGAACTTATGTCGTGTATTTTTTTTTTTTGGTATACGTTTATCTTTCCAAATTTGTTAGTTTGTACATGGAATCTTGTTGCAAGGCGCCTCCGAATCTTTTCTCCTGCAACTTGTGGGATCTACATTTTCCCTTCCTAACTATGCCTTACTCACATGCACACTAACCTATATATTCAATTTCCAATTTTACACATGTGGAATTTTAAAACATCGTTTTGGCTTGTAGAATTTTTATACTTGCGGGTTCTATTTTTTAATTTTTGTAATCGGTTTAACTACATTTTACACTAACTAAGATTGAATTGATTTTTAAAATGAGTCATGAAATTTCAATTTTCTCACATTGTACCATGAGATTTTAAATTTGTATCCATTTACATCTTTTATCTCTTTGAACTTCTAATCATCAATTTAATTAATGAGTTTTTTAGTCAATATAGTTTAAATAATTGATGAGTTTTTTAGTCAATATGGTTTAAATGGATAGTTGGTCTGTTGTCCCAGTTTTGGTGTCTCGTTGGCTTGCACGGTATCCCATGGAAGAGTCTCAAGCTCACCAAATCTCAATGTAACTAATTGTCATACAACCAATTAGCCGATTGCACAGGATCAGGCAAGAGAGCCCATATCAAAACAAAGGCCACGTAACACAATGAAACGGAAAGCAACTTTAAGTTGGCTTCTTACTTGTATGAAGCGAGTAATGTTAGAAATGTGTGTCACCAATAGGAAATGAGCACATTGATCAATATTTAAATAATAATTCAATTATCAACAATCACATCATAATTGATACTTGAGGAGCACATGCTCTAGTCAACTTGGTTACACACATGTCTATAAAATCATATCTAAACTTTAGAATTCCCATAAAACCCACCTAGACAATAAATTCACTAACAACTCAAAAATACAGTTTTACCAATCAATGACAAGTGAAGTTCTAAAATTGAGACATCAATACCATCAAGCATTGTTCTAAAATTCTCGTCTAACGCCACATAGCCCCCCCCCCCCCCCCCCCAACCCCGCATAGGCGCTAGATGGCTGGCCACAACCCTGAATATTAATCCTAGATGTTTGAAAATTAAAAAAATGCGCCTAGACCTCCTTGGGCGTCCGCCTCGCCTAGGCACCCGCTTAGGTGGCAACTCTCACTCAAACAGAAAATCGATAACTTTAATTTGGATTTTATTTTTGTTCAATAAATTGAAAGAGACTTCTTAAATACTTGAATGAACACTCATTATATGTTTGTTCTCCATATTTTCAATATGTTATTATGATATTTTAATCTATATGTCATTTTATTTTGTAATTTATATATCCTAATACAATTATGTATGTTTGTAAGTATAATTCTGCCTAGCCGCCCACCTAGGCACTAGCCACCACCCAATGAGCGTCTAGTGTTTTTTAAAACATTTTCATAAGGGCACAAGCTTTTTCAAGATAACAAAGATTCAACACAAAAATTAAATTACCCAATTCGAGAAAATCATGCATGATCCCAAAAAAACATATAAATAAATAATATAAAAATAAATAAATAAATAAATAAAACCACAGAAAAATGGCAAGAGAGGTAGAGAGAGAGAGAGACCTGGTGAGGAAAAGGAGGAACATCTGAGAGTGCTGAGGTGAGAGAAAGTCATGGAGAGAGAGAGAGAGAGATTGCGATAGCTTCAGCAACTCCAGAAAGCTCAATCTCCACTCTCACTCTGGAGAGTCTGAATTATAAATGATGGTGGGGAAATGGAAACTGAAAATTGGAATAAAAATGGAACAAGATACGGCCGGCAAGAGAGACAAAACTACAAACAATTCAACAGGGAAAGTCCTGTCTGCGCGTCAGTCGCTTTCTTTGGAGTCGTTGATGTCTATTGCTCATACAGCTATGGTGCATGTTCATGATAAAGATTTAAGTTCATCATAAATAAATAGAATACAATAGGGATAGAGTCTATGGTAATGGTATGCACATTTTTATCACGTATATCCGTCCAAGTTTGTTAGTTTGTATATCGAATCTTGTCGCAAGGCACCTCCGTATCTTTTCTCCTCCAACTTTCTACATTTTCCCTTCCACTCTGCCTTACTCACATGCACACTAAAAGGCAACCCCAAGCCAATAAAACTCTCCACTTTAGGAGGGTCGAGTAGGAACGTCTGTCGTACTCACATGCACACTAGTCCCAACATATTCATATTCTGATTTTACACGTGTAGAATTTTTAAACATCGTTTTGGCTTGTAGAATTTTTACACTTGTGGGTTCAATTTCTAATTTTCTCTTGTTTTTCTAATAGAGTTAGCTACATTTTACACCCTCTGATGTTGAGGTGGTTTTTAAATGAGTCATGAGGTTTCAATTTTCTTATATTGCATCATGAGATTTTGAATTTGTATCGATTTACACCTTTTCTCGCTTTGAACTTCTAACCATCCCTTTAGTTGATGAGTATTTTAGTCAATGTGGTTCAAATGTTGCTTATACGATAACCCATATAAGAGTCTCAAGCTCACCAATTCTCAATTTGACGAATTATCATACAATCAGTGTTCTAAAAAACGCTCTAGGCGGCCGCCTAGGCAGCGCCTAGGCGCTAGACGGTGGTGCTCCGCCCCGATTAACCCAAAATCGTTTACTAAATCGGGAAAGCTATTAGGCGGCGTAAGGCGGACGCTGGGCGGTCTAAACGGACGCTGGGCGGGCTAGAAGGAAGCTGGACGGTCTGGGTGGCCTGAGAAAATACAACTGGTCTACCTAGAAGCAGGCGAACGCTGGCCAATCTGGGTGCTCTACGCCTTGCTGTCTTCTCTCCCTGAGTCTCGCCGTCTCCCTCTCGGTGTGACGATGGTTTACAAGACGATACAGAGTATGGATCTGCAATTGCAGATGTGGTGATATGGTTGACGGCTGCCATGGTTTTTGCAGTGAGCAGCATAGGGTTTGAGAGAGAGAGAGAGAGTATGGATCTGCAATTGCAGATGTGGTGATATGGCTGACGGCGGCCATGGTTTTGGCAGTGAGCAGTGTAGGGTTAGATTATAAAAAAGGTGAATGTGTGATTGGGAATCGGAAGGCTGTGCAAGCATTTGGTGTATTCTTTTATTCTAATAGGAAATATAGGATAATAAATGATCAGATGGCTTTGGGTTGTTGGCTATGGTCCATTGCGCCCATTATATTCAAAGGTGAAGCAAGGAGTACAAGGCCCAATTTTGCATTTTGTTAAAGGCCCAAAAAAGTTTATAGGCTTAGAAATGATACAAAAGGTCTAAAATTTTACAAAATTTTACATATTTTCTTACACGTATATTTTTCTTTTTGAAAAAATAACATATTATTCAATGTTTATTAACATAGTATGTAGTAAATTGAATTAATTTATATGATGTATAATAAAATTATTGAAATCCGCCTAGGCCGCCTAGGCGTCCGCCTAGACTCCGCCTAGCCGCCTAGGCGCTAGGCGCCAGCCCGCCGCCCGACTAGCGCCTAGCGTTTTTTAGAACCTTGCATACAATCAATTAGACTTAAGGCACTTATTGATACAATTCATTACCTATGAAGAAATTCTCCATGCAAGTAATTACACACTCTGTCACATAAGTAAATTAAAAAGTGAGTAAGGAAAATTCTTTATTGTGCCATAATTTGTATGTAAGAAGAAATGGGGTTAATTACACTAACACCCCCTGATATTTATCGAATTTTCACAAAACTCCCTCATATTTGAGACATTACACAAACACCCCTCACATTTTAATTCTCTTTCATATAACACTAGATTAAAATTTTGCTTATAAATATACTAATTTACCCTTTTTAATTACTTGAAACTAATAAAGAAAAAACTTCATAATTATATATAAAAAAGGGTAAATTACATAGTAACCCCTCAGGTTTGAGGTCTATTACAACCCCATACAACATCTTTAAAACATTTCACTTTCATACCTCAACTACCATTTTATTTCAAAATAATACATCCGTTAGATTTTCCATCCATTGGTCTGTTAAATGCTGACGTGGTTGCCACATTTGTGCTGATGTGGCTGCCACGTGGTAAAAAAAATATTTTTTTATACATTAAAAATATTATAATATTAACCCAATTATAAAAAATAAAAATAAAATAAAACAGAAAAACCCCATACACAGATCCCCTTTCTTCCCCCTCTCCTCTCTGCAACTCCCATTTACAAAATCCCTTCCCACTATCCCTCACCCACCCCACCCCCCAACGACCTCCCCCCAAGCGACCCACATCCCTATCCCTAACCTAGAACCCAAAAACTTGCAAGAAGAAGAAGAAGAAGAAGAAGAAGAAGAGGGAGGAGAAAAAGAAAAAAAAAAAAAAAAAAAAAAAAAAAAAAAACCCCAGTTCGTCCCCTCCAAAACCTGCAAGAAGAAGAAGAAGAAGAGGGAGAAAAAAAAAAAAAAAAAAAAAAAAAAAAGACCCCAGTTCGCCGGAAGGTCGCAAGGAGGGGGGGCGGGGGGAAAGGAGGTGGGTCGCGGCTGAGCGGGGGGGAAGGGAGGTCGGTCGCGACAGGGCCGGGGGGGGGGGGGGGGGAAGGGTTCTGGGCTTCTTCTTCTTGTTTTTTGCGGGTGGGGGACGAACTGGGTTTGGGTTTTTTTTTTTTCTTCTTCCTCCCTCTTCTTCTTCTTCTTCTTCTTCTTCTTCTTCTTGTTGCAAGTATGTGGGCCGCTTGGGGGGTTGCAGAAAGGATCTGGGTTTGGGTTTTTCTGTTTTTTTTTTTTTTTTTTTTTAATTGGGTTAATATTATAATATTTTTAATGCATAAAAAATTATTTTTTTTACCACGTGGCAGCCATGTCAGCATTTAATAGACCAATTGATGGAAAATCTAACGGATGTATTATTTTGAAATAAAATGGTAGTTGAAGTATGAAAGTGAAATGTTTTAAAGATGTTGTATGGGGTTGTAATAGACCTCAAACATGAGGGGCTACTATGTAATTTACCCATAAGAAAATTATAAATCATTAAACACTTAAAAAAATACAAGAATAAGACCATGTGGACAAAAGCAAATCAAGAAAAAAAATTATTATTATGTTAAAAAAAATATTTTATTAAAAAAAATTAAAAAAATAAAAAAAGCTATTCGTCTTCTTCTTCCCCTCCCACCCACCCAATTGAGCAGCCACCTTCCTCTCCATCTACTCCTTTCTTCCATCACCACCACCCATTCAAACTTTGAACAAACCAAAAAAGATAACTCCATCTCCGACCATATGTAAAATATTTATAATATTACACTAACAAAATCATTACCAATAATAATTAAGAAAAAATCGTGACACATGAGCATCGACGACGTGAAAAAACACTGTAAAATGTCAAGGAAGCAACTTAATTCATAAAAACTGGAGAAAAAAACAAATTCATACCGGTGTTCGCAGTGGCGGATAACCTCTCTTAAAACCATTCCAAACTTCTCGTTTCTTCCAAACAAAAAACCCTAATGAACCAAATCCAATTCGCACAGTGCGATAGAAATGGACGACGATGGAATCGCCCCAGAATTAGATCTTCGTCCATTTCTTAATAAAATATTATCTTCAAAATGATAATAAAAATTTTCGAAGAAGAATACCATCTCTTTCTTCTTCCTCTGTTAAAATTTCTTCTGGTCCATGGTTTTCTTCTGCCGCCCTAAAGGATAACTCAATTTGCTGGATTTTTTTGCTCGAATTTTTGGTCCATTGGGATTAGGCAATCCCTAAGTCCTCTTTCTACCTACTAATGAAAATAAAAAATTATCGCCTCCAGAATTAAGTTGAATTGTTGTTTGCTTTATCAACATCTCTATTTTTTATAAAATATTATTTTCAAAGTAATAATTTTTTTTTTCTTAGTGATTTATAATTTTTTATATAATTATAAAGTTTTTCTTTATTAGTTTCAAGTAATTTATAATGGTAAATTAGTAAACTTAGAGCATTTCCACCGGAGGTGGAATAGCCCGGCACCCAGTTAAAAAACCAGGCTGGGACTCTGTCAACCCACTCCAGCCCACGGGATTGCCTGGCACCCACCCAAGCTGGTCTCCAGGCCAGCCTAAAATTGACAGACCTTGGGACCGGTCTATATGACGTCAAGCTGACGTCATGATCTGAAATTGGTGACGACGAACTCCATCTCCAGCGAGGAAGACGGCTGGACGAGGCCGCCGACCTGGAACTTGCTGTTGAGGACGAGCCCAGGCGCGGATGTCGACCAGGCGCCGATGTCGACCAGAGGCGGCGGGTTTGGAGTTGGCGAGTCCAGGCGCCGATGTCGACTAGAGGAAACGGAGTGAAGGGGAGGTGGGGATTTGATGGAGGGTGGAGATGGGGGGGGTGTTGGCGTGCTCTGGTCTGATGCATGGAGATCAGAGGGAAAGAGAGGGAGAGAGGGGGAGAGAGAGAGCTCACGGTGAGGGTGAGGGTGAGGGAGAGAGAGAGAGAGTGCTCTTTACTTTTTATCATTTTATAATAAAAAGTAATGATATTTTAATGAAATTGACTGGGTTATTTTTTTTAGGGGTGGAGATGCTTTAGTCTATTACTGTTTACTGGGGTCTATTACTGTTCATTTAAGTGGATAAATGCGCTGGGTGCTGGCACCCAGTCTTAGGGGTGGAATTGCTCTTATAAGCAAAATTTTGACTAAGGGGGTTGTGTGAAAAGGAATTAGAATATGAGGGGATGCTTGTGAAATGTCTTAAATGTGAAAGAGTCTTATGAAAATTCGATAAACTTCAATAAATGTTAGTGTAATTAAGCCAGAAGAAATTACTTATTACAAATGGCGAATATTTTTAATTTGAGAGTGACAGCACCAGGTTTGAAATTGAAGGGGAGCATTGAAAAGTCCGAGCACATAGGTGCTACAAATTTCTGGCAGTTTTTTTATACAAAATAATATTTGTACTAATGAGTGTTTACACTGTTTAGGATTATAATACTCTTTTAAAAGAATATTCTTTTGATTTGACTTTCAATCTTGAGTTTCATCTAAGAGTGGCGAGTGCTTGTTCTTGTATCGGATGTAATTTGGTCTGGGACTGTAGTAGTGTCATGGGTGGTTTTTGGCTTTTGTGACGAATGAACAACACATGTGATGGTTGTAGTTATTAATTCTCAACGAGCTTGACAAAGAACACGAGTTTCTTGTTTGTCTTTGTCTTTGAAACTTGCAGTAAAGAAAAGTTTAATCCTCTAAATATTTTTATTTAGACGCTTGTGGATCCGTCCGTAATATTATATGCCGATGCGTCACAAATCATGGTCTTCCTTGTCGTTCTGCTTGACTTCTTTTACCTGTAACAAATTAAGTTTTGCTGGGCCTCTATTCCTTGTAACAAATTAAATATGAGCACGCGTGATTTATTCAGCTGAATTTCTTGACTGAGAGTTTAGGGTTCTCAGATCAAGTAAAGCAGCAGCAGAAGCATCGGTTTTCACAGAAATATGAGAGATGCAATAGTGCTCTGGGCAGCTCCACAAATGGGGCACTTAGTCTCCGTTGTGGAGCTCGGCAAGCTTGTCCTCCACCGCTACGGGCCCCAGAACGTCTCCCGCCCTCTCATTCAAAATACCCAAAATGATCCCCATATCCGCCGTGCCCTCCAAGAAATCTCCAAATCCTCCACCGCCATTCGCGCCTTGATCATCGACTTCTTCTGCACCTCTGCGCTTCCCATCGCAAAGGAACTCCACATCCTGTAAAAATATATTATATTTTGTAGAAGTATATTTTCTTCTATTGATACAAAGAGATTTATACAAAGAAGAATCCTTGACAAAGAAGTAAACTACCCTACTTTCTAGGTATACAACGGGAAAGAAAGTTATACAAATCAATTACAAAATTGTTTCCTAAACTAAGCCAAGATATCAGGAATGATATCATTGACTTCTCTACACTCCCCCTCAAGTTGGAGAGTGAATGTCTAGAACTCCCAACTTGTGTATAATGGACGAGAAAGATTCTTTCCCCAATGCTTTCGTGAATACATCTGCAAGTTGGTGTGAAGAGGGAACAAAACGCATGACAACGGAACCATCTTGTATTTTATCTCGAATAAAGTGGCAATCCATCTCTATATGTCTAGTCCGCTCATGGAAAACTGGATTGGCAGTAATATGAAGAGCTGCTTTGTTGTCACAATGTAATAAGGCCGGCTTTGGATGCAACAATCCCAAGTCTTTTAGAAGATATCGTAGCCATGATAGTTCACAACAAGTTCCAGTCATGGCTCTATATTCGGCCTCAGCTGATGATAAAGACACGGTTTTTTGTCTCTTCGACCTCCAAGATATCAATGAAGAACCCAAAAAAACACAATACCATGTGGTTGATCTTCGTGTTGTAGAACATCCTGCCCAGTCTGAATCACAATATGCATTCAAGGTCAAATCATTTTTAGAAAAGAAAAACAAACCTTGTTCAGGAGTGCTCTTTATGTATCTCAAAACTCGGAGAGCTGCTTCCATGTGTGGGCGACGAGGTTCATGCATAAATATACTTAACAGATGCACTGAATATGTTATGTCTGGCCTAGTAATCGTTAAATAGATTAATCGACCCACTAACCTCCTATACTGTGCCGGATCTTTGAGTAACTCACCACTGTTGGAAAACTTAAGATTTTGCTCCATGGGAAACTCGATTGGGCGAGCACCCAAGAGACCACCATCCTTCAGAATCTCTAAAGCATACTTATGTTGAGAAATGAAAATCCCATTCTTTGATCTTGACACTTCGATGCCTAGAAAATATTTCAAGTCACCAAGGTCCTTGATTTTGAAACGACTATTAAGAAATGTTTTGAGAGCACTAATGCCATCAAGATCATTCCCAGTGATCAAAATATCATCAACATAAATTAAGAGTGTTGTAAAAGACTTGCCTCGCTGCCTTGTGAACAAAGAGTAGTCAGCCTTCGATTGGACATAACCAGCACATGCATTAGCCTCGGAAAACTTGGCAAACCATTGACGAGATGCTTGCTTCAGTCCATATAAAGATTTGTTAAGGCGACATACTAAATTCTCCCCCTGTCGCCGGAGACCCGGAGGAGGGAGCATATATATTTCTTCATGGTCACCATGAAGAAACGCATTATTTACATCAAGTTGATGGAGAGACCAGTGACAGGAAGCAGCAAGAGCTAAGAGGCAGCGAACAATGGTCATTTTAGCAATAGGAGAGAAAGTATCATGGAAGTCGATACCTTCAAGTTGAGTGTAACCCTTGGCAACCAAACGAGCTTTATAACGCTCAACGGAACCATCTGACCGAAGCTTGATTTTGTAGACCCAACGACAACCAATGGGTGATTTTCCAAGAGGAAAAGGAGTAAGTGTCCACGTATGATTAGACTCCAGAGCCTGTAATTCAGAAGCCATGGCAGCCTGCCAATGGGGAGAAGCAACAGCCTCGACATAAGTCTGGGGTTCAACCTAATGAGTGATAGTGGCAAGAAAAGTTTGTTTTGCAGGTGAGAAGCGATGATAAGTGAGATAATTAGCAAGTGGATAACGCGTACCTGTAGCTGGACCAGACAACGAAGATGATGGAGGAGCTGGTTGGGTAAGTTTGAGAGTAGGGCAGTCATAGTCGCGCAACCTTGGAGGCGGGGAGGAGTGACGGCTAGAACGGCGAAGCTCCGATGCAGGAGGCACGGATGGAGCAGAAATGGACTCGGAAGGGGCTGCATCAAGATGGAGGTTAGAAGCTGGAGAAGACTCGGGCGAAAAATGAGCAGAAGGGGAGTCCTGAGACACGGGTGGTGAAGAAGGAAAGTCCCTAGGGCAAGTAAGGTAAGTTCTGGAGGGTCAGGCAAAGGATAATTGGGAAAGGATGTAGGCAGTGGTGGAGGGTTAGGGTCAGGTGTAGGGTTAGGTGAGGTAGAGGATGGAGAAGAATGTTAAGGAAAAATATGTTCATGGAAAACGACATCCCGGCTAGTAAGAAAGGTATGAGTGGTAAGGTTGTAAAGTTTGTACGCTTTTTGCCCAACGGGATACCCAAGGAAGACACATTTGTGAGCTCGGGGAGCAAATTTGTGAGAGAGATTGGTGTTGGTTGCATAAGCAAGACAGCCAAAAACTTTAAGGTGAGAAAAAGAAGGGGGCTTTGAGTACAATCGTTCAAAAGGTGTATGATGGGAAAAGATTAAGGTAGGGAGACGATTAATGATATGAATAGCCGTAAGGACACATTCACCCCAGAAAAAAAAAAGGAAGGTTAGCTTGAAAACGCAAAGCACGAGCGATTTCAAGTATGTGACGATGCTTGCGCTCGACCACCCCATTTTGTTGAGGGGTATAGACACAAAAGCGTTGATAAATGACCCCATGATCTTGGAAGAAACCACGAAGGGAAAAAAATTCTCCACCATTGTCCACTCGTATTTGGCAAATGGATTTATTAAACTGAGTTTGAACAAAAGAGAAAAAAATCCTTGAGGATGTGTTGTGTTTCTGATTTGTGTTGCATGAGGAAAATCCATGTGAAACGAGAGTAATCATCTACGATAGTTAAAAAATATTTGGCTCCAGAAGTTGAGGCAATTTTATAAGGACCCCAAATATCACAATGAATCAATTCAAAAGGTTTTGTAGTTGTAATGGAACTGACACTAAAAGGTAAACGACTTTGCTTAGCTAAGGGGCAAACATTACAAGCATCATTTGATTGAAAAGGAAAATGCAACAAGGGTTTGGACATGAAATCTAGCCTAGAAGGTGATAAATGACCCAAACGCCGATGCCACAATTCTGTAGGCGAGAGAACAAGATTGCATACTGGTCGTGAGCTGCCAGAGACGGTGGGAATCAACGCCACCAAATAGTAGAGTCTGCTTCGTTGCTTACCTAAACCAATCACCTTCTTCGTCGTCAAGTTCTGCATAATGCACCACCAAGGAAAAAAGGTTACAGAACAATGCAATCCACTTGGAATTCAACTCACAGACATCAAATCTACTTTAAAAGTGGGCACACACAACACATCTCGCAACAAAAAGGTAGAACTCAAAGGAACATTCCCAGTGGAGACTATGCGAGCTTGCTCTCCACTCGGTAATAAAACTGGTGACAAATTGGTGTTTTTGACACCATTAGTAAGGAAGTCTGGTGATGAGGTTATGTGGTCAGTTGCACCACTATCGATTATCCATGGATGTAAAGAACAGTTCGACAAACCTGGCTTTATGGCAGCGGCATTAGCCTTTGGAGGAACAGAGACATCACCTCCTTTATTATTATTCATGATGTGAAGGATTTGCTGGAATTAAGTGTCAGATAACCCAGACATCACCAACTTCATCTCTTCCAAAGTGGCACCTTCTGAAACTTGATTGGCAGACGAAGAAGAACTGCCTTCCTTTTTAGAAGACTTCCTCCCTTTTTTAGGCTTGACTTTGTGAAGACGATGCCCCGGCGGATACCCGTGAAGCTGGTAACAAGTATCAATGGTGTGATAATCATGATCACAATGAGTACAGTGCAAGGGCTTGCGACTGGAGGATCCAGATGACCGTGAACCACCCTGTCGAACAGCCATAGCTGCTGTTTCGGTGACTCCACGTAAGGCAGTAAGAGATCTTTGCTTCTCTTCCTGGGAAATTGAAGCAGAGGCCTGACGAACAGTTGGTAAAGGATTCATCAGCAAGACTTGTCATCGAATGGCACTATAGGACTCGTTAAGACCCATAAGAAACTACATTAATTTGTTTCTTTCATTATGTGCCCCACACGTGCAGGTCGTGGAATCACTGTATGACGCCAGTTCATCCCACAACTTCTTCAACTTTGTGTAGTATGCAGCAACTGAAAGTTGGTCTTGAGTAAGAGAAGCAATGTCTCGTTGTAACTGGAAAATCCGAGGAGCATTGCTTTGTGAATAACGCTCCCGCAATTCCTCCCAAATTGCATGAGCATCAGTCATGTAAAGAATACTATCAGAAATTTCTAAATCAATGGAGTTGATGATCCACGCAACGATCATGTCATTGCATCTCTGCCATGTAGCATGGTCGGTGGGTTTAGTCTTCTCCGAAGGTTGTGTGACAGTACCATCAACAAATCCTAGCTTGTTTTTGGCACTAAGAGAGATCCTCATTGCACGGGACCAGGTAGAGTAATTGTCCTCATTAAGGGGCTTCAAAACCAACATCATAGAGGGATGATCTGAATTATGGATGAACAAAGGGTTTGAAACATCAGTCTTGATATCAGCCGCAGCACCTTTGGAAGGGTCGTCAGTGGCCATGATGGTTAACGGAATAAGGCTATTGAAAAATAGCAAAAAAAGAGCAGCGGCAAGAACTAAGGTTTCGACCTAGCTCTTGATACCATGTAAAAATATATTATATTTTGTAGAAGTATATTTTCTTCTATTGATACAAAGAGATTTATACAAAGAAGAATCCTTGACAAAGAAGTAAGCTACCCTACTTTCTAGGTATACAACGGGAAAGAAAGTTATACAAATCAATTACAAAATTGTTTCCTAAACTAAGCCAAGATATCATGAATGATATCATTGACTTCTCTACACATCCCAACCTATTACTTCTACGCTTCTGGTGCAGCAGCTCTGGCGGCTTTCTTGTACTTCCCCAAACTCCATGAACAAACCACCAAGAGTTTCAAGGACCTCACCAACACTGTTTTCGAAATCCCCGGATTAAAGTCCCCTCTGAAGGCCATCCACATGGCTCAGCCAATGCTCGACAGAGACCGCCCTGCTTACTGGGACATGCTCTACTTCTGCTCACATCTTCCCAAATCTCCGACGGTATCATTGTCAACACAATCGAAGAACTCGAGCCCGCTTCCACCCTAAAGGCTATAGTCCAAGGTCTGCGTTTCTGATGGTCCCACTCCGCCTCTGTACTATATTGGACCCTTGATTGATGAAGAAAAAGAATCCGGTAATGCTACCGCGGAAGGGGAGGAGGACTGCCTGTTGTGCCGTGATGTTTCTCTGTTTCGGAAGAAAGAGATAGCAAAAGGGTTGGAGAGAAGTGGGAAGAGGCTTCTGTGGGTGGTGAAGAAGCCGCCGGTAGATGTGAAAACAAAGCAGGTTCATGGAGTCGGCGACGACTTTGGTTTGGAGGGTCTGTTGCCTGAAGGGTTCTTGGAGAGGACCAATGACGGGCAAGGTGGTGAAGTCATGGGCTCCGCAGGCAGCAGTGTTGAAGAAGGAATCGGTGGGTGGGTTTGTGACACATTGTGGCTGGATCTCGGTGCTCGAAGCAGTGGTTTCCGGGATACCATTGATTGCATGGCCACTGTATGCGGAGCAGCATCTGAACAGAAATGTTCTGGTGAAGGACATGGTAATGGCGATAAGGGTGGAAGAGAGATAGAGGAGGATGGGTTTGTGAGCGGGGAAGAATTGGAGAGGAAAGTGAGGGAGTTGATGGAATTCGAAAGAGGGAGAGCGCTTAGAAAAAGGAGCAAGAAAACTGGAGAGATGGCAATGGCTGCTTTAGGAGAGACTGGTTCGTCGACTAGAAACTTGGTTTACTTTGTAATAGCATTGGATAAGCAATTTTGGAATCTGCATTTGGATTAAATCTCGGAATAAAGATGCAAACTTAGAAGACAGTTATTTGTAGATCTATTACACAAAAGTTACAGTTCGCTGAGAAGGATAGGTTCTTCCATTACTGCATTTACCGTCTTCATCATATCATGTGCTGTGAATCCATCATGCTTAGCGTAAAACAGGTGCAGCACTTTGCTCATGTTCCAAAACAAATCTTTGCAAGCTCTCGGAACTACGCTACCCTTCTCGAGCAAAACTAATTTTAGCAATTCTCTCCTCTTGCTGACTATTACATTCTTCATCTCGTTAATGGCCTCTTCCTCTGTAATGCCGTTGCCATGAATCATGGCCAAGGACACAGCATTTAGCTTCCCTTCTGCAGATTCCCTCTGCAACGTAGCCAAGAGTTAAGAGTTAACAATTTTAGATGGGATATTATTACTTTTATAGAAGGAGAATGGGGGGATGTTGTCTTACCTTAAACCCTTGGATATCATTGAGAAGGCGCCCAGCAGTGCTCATGAGTCGATACAGATGATCAAATTCGGAACTTCCTACAGCCTCCTCTGAAAGCTTAGGCCCAACCAAATAGAGAGCCGGAAGGACAATTGGTCCCAAGGCAAATGATACATACGCATTTTCCATATACTCCTCCATTGTTGGAACCGACTTGTTTCTCAACCACTCGGCTTCCTTGAACATAGACTTGATCAAATCCAACCACTGGAAAATCAAACAGAGCTCATTTCATACCTTTACTCTCTTTTCGTGAAGTCAATGAATAGAAAACTCAAATAACGGTCTTATCATCGACCAGACAGTCACGATAAAGTACCATCGGAATCAATGTTAATGGAGTGTTCGGGTTATTTTAAGACACTTCGTGAAAGTTAAGTACTTGAAACATTTTAAGTAGTTCAGGAGACAACTAGTGCTTTAAGAAAAAACATTTTATATGAATCGAAACAACGACGACAAGGACAAATTAAAATATTTCAACTTACAATCTCTATCACATGACTTGTCACACTGCGTCCTTGCCGCGTGAATGCCCTGGCTCCAATCTCGTTGATTGTGTTCTTGAGTGCTGAAAATATAATTTCAACATTCTCGGAACAACAATCAACACTCACATTCACATCCCACCTGAAGACAAAATACATGAAAATTTAAGACCTTCATGCCAGAAACAACTAACAAGGACTAGGAGCACAAGCAGGAATTGTTGCCCAACAATGGATCCAACAGAAATAAGAAACAAATGGGAAAAGGAAACATACTTCTCAACCAATTGTATGAGGTTTATCAGTTCCTCTTCGGAACCTCCAACGTCAAAGAAATCATCAACCACAGTCGTAAGGACTCCATTTTTGGCCCATGATATGCGTGCATCTGATAGTTCGGGAGGAAAAAGGGTTGCAGCAGCAGAGAAGTAACAGTATGCCTGCTTCTGTCTAGCAAAGTTTAGCTTGTCTAATCTGTACCCCTCAACCCACCTGCTTAGGTAAAATCACAAACAAATAAATTAGAATATTCTGCACTTCCTTATGCAACTGCACTCTCCTTCACTTATATCATATCAAGATCAGGTGGAAACACTAGTGACAAGAAACTCGGCTCAGGAGAGAGAGTACTGTACATACCTAGTAAGATGGTTGAGTTCTTCACGGTGTATAGATTGGCAATTATTGAAGTCATCCACAGCCAGCTTTAGGAAATCTTCATTTCCAATATTCAAACAACTAACATAAGACGAGCGCAAGGAATAATAAGTTATATCCACTGGTCCTTCAGAATAATTCAGAACAAATTAAATTCTTCTTAAAAGGAAAGGAAAAGGAAGAAGAAGAGCCGTCGAAGAAAATACTAGAAGTTTACCGATAATAAGATTTTAAAATCCTTGTACTATCAGTGTTGTAATATTCTATAGCTGTCCTGGTTGACAATCGGCCCAGAATTGCATAGCGAGGAAGTTTAAGAGCATCGTCCACCTGAAAACAATCAAAAGTTGCTTTAATTTATGAACTATCTTGGGATTATAGGAGATTAAAGACGTCAGATATATAAGATAGGCTTAGCATAGAAAGCTACCTCTAGGCCAATGTGCTTATTCAGTTTATGACCCCGAATTAAAGTATTGGATAACTCCTGCTTTAGAAAATGACTCGTCCAGTGATGTTGTTTCTCTAGAACTGATTCATCTGGATGTATGATGGTTTCTGAAGCTCTAAACAACTCTAAGGCATCATCGATGTCCTTCATATACCCTCCAAGGGAATTGAACAAACGATCTTCTGAATATTGAGTTAATGGATCTAAAAGACAGCATAACTCAGTTACATATTTTTTTTTGCCAAAACATAGTCATGAAAGCCAAGGTACCCAAAATTGAAAATACCTGCAGAAACATCATACCCATTAACACGTAAGAGTCGAAACGCCATTGCGCAGGTGGCAGCATCTGATAATATATCTTCATCACCCAGCAGCCAGCTTCTGTTTGTTGGCTAATGTCATGCTTCCCATGGATGAAAACTAATAAAATCTCGAAGCTGGGGTATACATATATGGGAAAAATTACCTGTATGTTTCATCCAGTACACTTCTAATTTCCTCCCTGAAATGTCGATCAATACCCAAATTTTCAAGACTGGCAGCCATAGAAAGGCGGGCATATTTATCTAGAGGATAGACCGTTGGAACTGAAAAAGGTAGGTTGAAAACATTGGAAGCTTTATTATCCTGACGTAGTACATAAATACACCTAGGAAATTAATGGAAAATGTTGAGTATGAAACCTGCATTCCCAAACTTCTCTAAGAGTGAGCGTATGTACTTAAGGCAATCAGCATTCTTAAGGTGAGTAAAAGCAGAGGCGGTGGTTGATGGTGAATTAAACAAGGACCCATTCTTCCTTTGATACTTCATGACCAGGTCCCAATCCTGCGACATTCCAAATCCTTCTGAAATATATGCTAAGAACGTTCTCCACCCCTCTGAGTTGCTTTCATAGCCTCTAAATAATAACATTTTGGAACAGGGATCGTCAATCAGAATAGTTTAGAATGCAAAACAAAAGTATAACCATACCGATACATTTCTATTATTCTGACTAGCATATGAACTGATTATATCATGTATATCCATTCCTTTCATATCGAAAGAAAAGAAAATTGTTTCTTTCCCCTGTGATGAAGGAACAGTTCCTGAGGTTCTAATTTACAAAGCCACGTCCAAAAAGGTGAGCTCCATGCGATTCACTAGCTTAGTGAGAGCAGGATGTAATAATAAATAAATTACTACAAGATGGAACCGAACTTAAAACAAGAAAATAAAACAAAATGAAAATATACCTTTTCAGCTCAAAGTCTCTTCTGTGAAATAAGGCGTCTAGGGTTGGTGCACCCAAGGGAAGGTTCATCTTCAAATTCATTGCAGACTCAATCATCGCAGGAAACAATATATTAAATCCAACAGGAGATTGTTGTTCTTCATCAGTAGCTGAAGCTACATTTGATTCAATAAAATGTAGCCCTAAAACAACAAGAGGATGTTAAGGTGTTCATGTTTGAAACATTAATGGAGGAAACTTAGCAAGAAACCATGAATAACAGTTATACCCTTTGTAATTTGTTCTTCGCCAACATTCCACTGCTTTAGTGCAAGGATGCATGCTAAGGTAGATAAGAGAGCATCTTTCGTGAACAAGGGTTGCAAATTAGGAGGACCCCATGAACCATCATGGAGTTGATTACACAATAACCAGTTTACGCATTCAGGGAAAAAAGGGTCCTTTGGGGAATTTGGAGAAGGGACCATTGCCACCCAAGCAGTGTCATATGAGGAAACCGAGAGATCAACCTTGTCGAACATCTTCTTTATTCTTTCTTTAGTACCCTCAAAACTCTGCTTAAATAAAAAGAAGCAAATTTATATCGTTAACAGCATAAAAGAGTATGTAGGAAATCATAGAACTAGGAGGATAATATTACCACAACAGCAGCACTGACCTCCGCTGCCCCATTTAATCTCGGCATTGTTGAAGCTGCTTGTGGCACGAAATAATGTCCAGATTTTTTTTCGAAAAAGAAGGTACATATTAAAGAGCAGCAATCCAAGAGGTCAGCGTTCACATGTTTACAACAACACATAAATCAGACTGACAAACTTGAATACCTTCACAGGATGCCAGTAAAATGCATATTAATTGCTTAGTAACTAAATAACTTTCTTTTGGTTCTTCTAGTTGCAATCAATCCTATTATTTCTTCTGCCGCGCAATCTTCTAATTAATCTAGTCTAAACTACGCCCAGGGGATTCTAACTTGGGATCACATGCTCTACTCAACGTGGCTACACACGAGTCTGCAAAATCAAGCCTAAACGCGTAGGGGATTCCCATAAAATAAAACCCACCTGAGCACTAAATTCACCAACAACTCAAAGTACAATTTTACCAATCAACGACTAGTAAAGTTCTAAAATTGGGACTTCAGTCCCATCAAGACACAAGCTTTTTCAAGATAACAAAGATTCAACACAAAATAAAAATACCCAATTCGAGAAAATCATGCATGATCGCAAGAAATAACATAACAAAAGCAAAACCACATAAAAATGGCAAGAGGGAGGGGGGAGAGAGAGAGAGAGAGAGAGAGAGACCTGGTGAGTGAAAGGTGGAGAGTCTGAGAGTGCTGAGGTGAGAGAAAGACATGCAGAGAGAGAGAGAGAGGTTCTGATAGCTGAAGCAACTCCAGAAAGCCCACTCTCCAAAAGCTCACTCTCACTTCGGAGAGTCTAATTATAAATTTCGGTGGAGAAATGGAAACTGAAAAATGGAATAAAAATGGCACAAGATACGCCCAGCAAGAGAGACTAAACGACAAAAAAAATCCTCAGATGAATTGCTGTCTGCGCGTCTTTCGCTTTCCTTCGAACCATTGACAACTACTTCTCTCTAATTATAAAATATATATATATATATATATATATATATATATATATATATATATATATACATAACATATATCTATGTATTATATAGTAAGATTTGTTATATCACATATTACAGCATATTTTTTAGGGAGTTTTAACAAAAAGTCTGCAGTACTGTTCACTTTAATGAAAAACCATATTTTTACACTAAAAAGTCAAACCTGATACTATTCACTTTACCCTTTATTTTGTCCTTATCGTTAAAACTCAAAATTTTCAAGCTCTTTTCATTAGTTTTCCTTATTTTTTACATGTCAATGTCCATAATTTTGTCACCTTCTCAAAATGTCATTTGACAAAATTCGGAATACCAAATTTGATATGCGTGTAGGTACTAAGTATCTGGACTTATAATTTTATAACATGTGTATTTTCGGTTCGATGAATTATGAATATTATTTAATAACTACAATATCACAAATTATAAATTTACTCTCCAATATCCTTCCTTTAAAGTTTAGGAAAAAAAACTCATTTTTAAGGAAATGACTTATCGACATCTGATGTCAACGCGACAATATCATCCATTTAAGTCGGTAATATGTGTTTGATTTTACGACATAACAGTGCATTATTAGTTAAAAATACCATAGTAGTATCATTCCACATGGAGGTGAGTCTCACTCCATGTTTAGTTGGCCTTGTGCACCTTTAGTCTTTTACCATGCTTTGAATTTTTTTTTCTGAAAATGTGACCTTAGCTCCTCAAACTCAATTTTCTTCGCATAAAACAGATATAATTTTGTTTACTCGAACAGGATCCACCTAAGCAAATTCATTAATTATGCTAACTTACAATTTTTACATTTCTCAGGTGCCAAAAAACCCCTATTGCATGTACGATGTAGGATGTACACAATGGTGTTATCACGCACCTATTTTTACCTCTCATACACTTCTCAATTTGCGGTAGTCGAATTGAATGAATTGAAGAAGATTAATGGACAAAAAATTAACAAGGCTGTGTGAAAAGTAAAAATGGGTATATGAATAACACTACCCTTAACTATACGTGGACTGTAAGGGGGATTAATGATTTTTTTTTATTTATGAACAAACGATATTATATATACTAAGGGTGTAGGCTAAGCCTCATAATAGGCTAGCAATAATATGGTTCAAACTAGCCTTTGGCGAGAATCAAACCTAAGACCTCTCACTTACATGTGAAAAAGAATACCACTAGACCATAGTACTAGTGGCCAAGGGGGATTAATGCTTTTGCTAAAAGAAGAGGAGGAAAATCGTCATTAATGTTATAAATTCATTGCATTTTAATATCAAATATGAGATTTTTTTTAAATGAATGATGTCATTAATTTGATCAACTTTTATAATAAATTTTGAATATTAATACATATTTTCTCAATTAAATAAATATATTGCTTGGGTACTCACTAGTAAGTATCATATATATTCACTTTCTTATTTGACCCAATCAAAATTAAGTAACACGTCTATTATTTTTATAAACAATAAAACATATGTTAAATATCATTGGGCCAAACTAAAAAGTGAGTTAAGCATTATCCTGTCAATAATGTTTTGACTACATTATTCAGTGCAATATCATGTTTCGATTACTCTTTTAAAAAAAGGGTAACTTTGGCTTCGGTCCTTGACTGGCTAAAATCTGACATCAAATTTTTATTAATTTGAACACTTTGATTGAAAAGACAAAATTTTAAATTTCAATATTAATTAAGAAATTTAATAACAAAAATTATTAAATCCTTCCTAAATCATGCAAAGATTGATAGGGATTTTTTTTTTTTTTTTCTTCATCAAATTGAATAGTAGGTTAGCCTATACATGAAGCCCTAATCCGGCATGTGGGGATGGGAACATGAGGATGCAAAGAAATATCGCACATCGAAAAAATAAGAAATCTTACATGGGGTTATAAGAAGTTGAGTCTGTTATCAATTGATTTGCGAAGCCTAAATTTATTTTCGAGTGAAGATAAAGGAGGAAGTGGAAAGGGAAGGTCAGAGGAGTTAGAAGAGAGGAAATTTGCAGGTTCACCAACTTCCATTGACAGAAAATAATACTAATCAAGTTCTGAAGGACCAAAACAAAGAAAATCTCATTGAGTTTTGTCCACAAAAGCTCTAAATGTTAAGCAAACATGGATTTTATCTAACTAATTGGCCAATTACACAAGAATTTGAAGGCCTTTTTTCTGAGGAGCAGGCACCGCGTTCTTGTTTCCAGGGAAGGCGCTGTGAGAAATGTCTACCAGGGACTTGAAACTGTGTGGTTCGTGCATCGACAGCTCTGACAGAACTTTCCTGTTCAACTGAATGTTCTCCTTCATCAACCCATGCATGAAGTTTCCATAGTTAACCTGATGACAATAGTAAAACAAGATAATAGGGGGATCAGCATTCACTACAATATATATATATATATATATATATAGAGAGAGAGAGAGAGAGAGAGAGAGAGAGAGGAGAGAGAGAGAGAGAGGAAAGCATATGATACCACTCAAATAACTTAAGAAGATCAAATCAGCAATATATTCCAGCTTCTTCCGATCCAATAACTCAACACTCAACAACTACTTTCATGCCGGAATATCCGGAAAGATACATTTGATCCGGCACATCTTAATCTAAAGCTTCTAAACAGTTGAAGCTCTCCCTAACTTCCTAGATTTTCGAAAGCCAAATCTATTTTAAATCTACTTTAATGCCATAGAAATCCAATTTGAAACTAAAAATTCAAAGTCAATTTCAAAAAACTAAGCAAGCCAGGATCGACATGCTAATGCTTGTATCTATGTACAACAATTCCGAGAATTCTAATGAGGACCCTTAATTTCTCATGCGATTCTTTTTATTTTCCAGCTACTTTTCATTAATCAAATTCATAGACGTTTACTCTCCATTTTCTAAATTTCCATCTCTTAATAAATACAAGAACAATAAGCGAACCAGTAACTGTCTTCATCTTTTATTCAACCAAGGCTAATAAGCAACCTCTAGATACACAAAGTAAACAGAACATTACAAAACAAACTCTACTGGGTTTAGATGACCCTGCATAAATGAACCATATCTTCTTACTATCTTACAAGAACAATATCCTTCTAAGCATAAAGAATGTAGTTTATTGTTTTCCATATTTTAACGACTAAAACCAACAAACACTGGAAAGTACATTTCGTGGTTTTCCCCTAACAACTTGCGATCCACATATGTTCAAAGGCAATCTACTAAAGTCGTTACGAACCAACACATAGACAGATTCATTGTTCTGCAGTATATTGAACAGCTCTCAAGTCCACAATTTTCAATAAATCAGGCTTGTCAACAATTCATGACCTCAACATAATCTTAGACTGAAAGGAACCCAAAAGGGTCAGGGCATACAGAAAGAGAAGTGACAGAGAATTGACAAAGCTGGGAGGTAAGGTCACTTGAAATATACCCAAACAAAATGACCTGACGTAGTTCCGTTTATATCCTATTTTTTAAAAGCCCAGCAGCCTTCCTACATGGTCTACTTATGGTGAGGCTCGTATTTGAAAACATGAGACTTGGTTCACAGCCCAGCATCACCCATTCACTGACTCACTTCTATCTCACCAAAAACCAAGGACTCATTACTCTACTGCCACACCACTACCCATTACAAGTATTAGCTGCCCAATGCTCAATATAAAAATCCAAGACCAAATAAATATTCATCGTGCATCTGTTTTCACATGTATTCTCTCTCTGTCTCTCTCCCTTCATCAAACTTGCAGAAATAAATCAACTGTGAACAGATTAAACTATAGGAAAGTGCTATTCACACACCCATTTTTACCTCTCAAACACCCTTGTTAATTTTTGGCAATTGATCTTCTTCAATTCATTCGATCCGACAACAAAAATTGAGAGGGGTGTGTGGATAGCACTACCCAAAACTATAGATGCAAGAAACGGCAGTTTGGTGAAAGTAAAAAACTGAGATTGAAGACCAAAACCACATAAAAAAGAATAGAAACTTCTATAATTCTCTCAAAAATGCATCACGAATAAAATATTAGGCACAATTCGAAACATACTCCATGGATGCGAGTGCCAGCATTGATACGCTGGATCCACAGGGAGCGCATGTCTCGCTTCTTGGTGCGGCGATCCCTGTAGGAATACTGCAAGGCCTTCTCTACCCTCTCTCTGGCAATCCTTATACAATTCTTGGCCCTTCCCCTGAAGCCCTTGGCTAGCTTGAAAATCTTACCCTTATTCATTGTTCACTCTCCCTCTGTTATCCTATACATTAACACACACACACATCAGACCACAAAAAATAATCAGCCCCATAATTATTAATTATTTGAGAAACCCATTTCTTCCAATTACAGAACAAAGACAAACAATTAATCACAATCGAAAAATTCCTAATTGCACGAGTGTATCAAGTAGAATGGTGTTAACTACTTAAAAGATTACAACTTTAAGGGCAGAAATTACTTTTTCCAAAGTAAATTATTGCCAAATGGAATATTTAACATCTCTTCAACAAATTTAAATAGTTTAAAAGGTGATTAAGATTCATAAACCAGATTATCAAGTGAGAAAGATGGGTTTTTTCGATTCACCTGAGCTTATCTGAGGTGGGTTCCTTTTTGTACCAACAGCTCCGAGTTGTGCAAAACCTACCATGAAACCAATCAAAAGGAACAAGCTTTTTACTTTG
Source organism: Cotoneaster glaucophyllus (assembly GCA_036320875.1). Lineage (NCBI taxonomy): Eukaryota > Viridiplantae > Streptophyta > Magnoliopsida > Rosales > Rosaceae > Cotoneaster > Cotoneaster glaucophyllus. The sequence goes on along the minus strand of CM070059.1, from coordinate 8,847,824 downwards.
CAATTAACGATACCAGAAAAAAGAACAAGGAAGAAGAAGATGGGCACTCACTGTGGCGGTGGATGGCGAGAGATGACAGACGAACTGGGAGTGGGTCGAGCCGTGGGCAGTGGAGACGGACGAGATACAATATGGACAGGCAATCTGTAATATTGAGCGTGGGCACTTCTGTCAAACCACACGCTTAACCCGCCAACTGGAGCCCAAGGTAACTGGATCGTTCTCGGGTTACCCGTTTACATTCAAGTTGGCTGGTGCCAATTTACATGTTGATCAATACGCAAAACGTTTAAAACACATATCCCTCTTACTAATTGTATTGATTATGCAACGAGTCGTATTCAAAAATTTTAAGGTGCAAAAAGTTCCTCCTTTTATCCTTCCAATTAAGCGATACTAAGAAAGAGAGAACGAGAACCGATTCATTGCTATAATAAAATAAAAATAAGGGACGTTTTGATATAGGCGTTTGATTTTTTTAATTTTTTAGACTAAACATCTGTTCACTTTAGAAATTTGATTAAACATTTTCCTACAATTTTGATACCACATGATTATTATTTGCCCTTTTTATAGTACTTAAATTACAAAACTTGCCATAGATTTTATCAAAGCAAAACACTGATGCCCATAATCCTAAATTCTTCACGATAACAAAAAAAAAAAAAAAAAAAAAAAAAAGTTTCCTAAATTCTTGCCTAACTTATATCTCAAAGTTTGAATCAAAACAAAACTGCGTAATACATATCCTCCCTTTAAATAAGAAGTATTTGAATTTCATAATATATATTAATCATAATTATTTCCTATCAGAAAATTTTTCCACCTCCATGATAACTTATGTCCCTCGTGCATGATTTTGTTTTTCTTATGAAAAAGAAAAGAAGGTCTTCCCCTCCTCTTCTAACCCTCTTAATTTGTAGCTGCAATTTAATTATTGCTAAATCATGAGCGCAGAATATAGATACGTTTTGCCTTGTGCTTTGGTACGTTATTTAATGTACATTTTGGTATGTATACATATTTGGTAATTTAGTCCGTAACACTTATTTTGTACTTAAAGTAACATTTATTTTGAACGTACCAATCTTGGTATATAAAGTAATAGTAATTTTAAACGTACCAGTCATTAATTTAGTACGTAAATAATATTAATTTTGAACCTACCCATCATTTGGTACATAAAGTGATGTTAATTTTGAACGTACCACTTATTTGGTACGTAAAGTAATATTAATTTTGAACGTACTAGTCATTTGGTACGTAAAATAATATTAATTTTAAACGTACCAGTCATTTGGTACATAAACTAATATTTAACTTTGAACGTACCAGGCATTTGGTACGTAAAGTAATATTTAATTTTGAACGCACTAGTCATTTGGTACATAAAATAATATTAGTTTTGAACGTACCAATCATTTGGTACGTAAACTAATATTTAATTTTGAACGTACAAGGCATTTGGTAAGTAAACTAATATTTAATTTTTAATGTACCAATCATTTGGTACGTAAAGTAATATTTAATTTTGAACATATCAGTCATTTGGTACGTAAAGTAATTACCGTAACAAACTTGTTTGTTATTGTAATTAAAAGCGTACTAAATATTGTTTGTGCAATGTGAGTTTGGAGCGTACCAAATATTGTTTGTGTTTTTTGTAGCAAACGAACCAAGTTCGCACTCCATTCTCAAACAATCATTTAGGAAAAACCATATATGTATCAAGAAAATATACCAGCTGACACACCCCGACCTGGAATATCCACTAGAATTCCAAATCAAGATGTGCTGGCCGACACCTAGCTAGAAGGTGACGAAGCCATAAGTTGTGATGATGTGTAAAATATGAATAAATTTGAACCTAAAAGTGCCTAAAGACCAGAGTGCGCTATGAGCGGGAATGAACTCATTTCACACGCAACGCCATAACATAAGTAAAGTACAGTAGTGTAGGTAAGGATCATACCCTCAGAGATAGCCACCTATACAGAGATTCGCCAAGAATCCTCATCGATACGAACTTCTAGCAACTAAAACATGGAGGGGTACAAAACAGAAAATGTGAGTGGGTGAAAACAAAGCTTTCCAAACACAATTTATCTTTCAAAAAGTAATAACCCCTCACCGTAAAACCCGTATAATTTCTCATAAAATAATACTACGTATGTATATAAGAATCATACTAAAAAGTAGCAAAACCACGGGTATGCATGTCCATCATCTCCACAATGCATAAGTAAGTAGCTCAAATGAAAGGAATCAATATAATATGATATATCAGCCGGAGTCAACTAACGTGACCTGTACGGCTGAGTCCATAACTCATCAGTCAAATGAAATGAATCAATATAATATGATATATCAGCCAAAGTCACTTAACGTGACCTGTACGGTTGAGTCCATAACTCATCAATCAATCCAGCCGGAGTCACCTAACGTGACCTGTACGGCACTAAACCTGCACACGAGTTGGAACCACTTAATGTGGTCTATATGACAAGACTGGTGTAAATAAATACGTTCAAGTACTACAATCACATGAAGACTGTGCGAATAATCGCGGGTCACCTACGAGTCGGAACCACCTATAATAGTCTGTACGACAGGACTGTGCACCTAACTTGGATCCAAGATGAGCGTATGGTGCGGGAAGTGAACATCACATGAAGAACTATGCCCTGACCACGGGCGGGAGTACTGACACCGGGGTGCAGGTTTATGAGCTCTCACTACTTTCATATATAACCATCATAATGTAACTCATAATCATCAATACATATACTCACCTGGAACTTACCTGAGCGTCCGCAGCGTCGAATAATACCAAACACAACTACTTAAAACATATTCTAAAATATAAAGCATTTGACATGGCATAAATTGCTTAAATCAAATTAAAAGCATTTGTGGAATTATCATTCACATATATATATGATAAAAAGGAAAAGACCCACTCACCTGGAGTCCGCACTACAACTTCCTAGCACAACCATTGAGGCTTCCCAAACGATCGGCGCCTAGGACAATTATCAAACCACATCTCAGAATTCTTATCTATAGATCATGTAACTTACATAGAACACATCCTTGAGGAGGTACTAGAATGATTTGAGACCCATTGACCAAAAATCAACCATTGATCAAAGATCGACGGTAGGGTCCACAACCCCACATAACTCGATTCGGAAGATCCGCTCCTCGGATTTCCGATCAGTAATTTCCAAAGATCCACATTATGTTTCTAAAACATCATCCTAAAATTTCATTACGACCCAACGGTTGGATCTCCGCCAATTGCCAAAACCAAGTGACGGTTAACGTTTATTTTACGAACTTACAATTTCAATTCGGGAAGATCCGTATATCGGATTCCCAATCCATCAGTCCCTATGATTCTCAAATATTATGTACTATAACATATTAAAGTTTGGTGACGATCCAACGGTCGAATCGTCGTTTCATATTTTTACCAATTAACACACCTTAACCAAACTAGGTTCACATAATCAAGTCATAACATATGGACAATCAAGATATCGATTTAACGTAAAATGACATTGGTGGCCCAATGGCCACACGCCGCTGCCGGTGGCGGTCGACCGCCTCGACTCGCCGGAAAATTCAACTATTTCTAAAAATTCTCAAATTTCACAGAAATGAAGATCTCAACGAGTGCAGTAGCTTTCATACCTGTGACTAAGGCCAATTTGGCCGGGAAACACCTCAAATCACCACAAACCCATCGGAACCCTATATGTGGGTGTTCTCCAATTCGTCCTCAAATCGAACCCGATGCTCCAAAACTTGTTTGGGCTTTGTTCCAGCCATCTAAGGAAGGGTTTTGGTGGAGGTAATTGGATAAAATCATTTCAGATTTAGAGGATTGAAGACACGGGTTTGTCGCGCCCATGGGTGCGGTTTTCATTAAATCAAAGCCAAACTCCATAATTTTTGGGTTGTAATTGATAAAGGGAAGGTCATGGAGTGTTTCCTAAGTGTTAATTTGACATGAATCGCCGGAAAAATGGGTAGAAATTGGCCGGAATAACCCCGGCCGAACGGGTTGGGTGACATGGGTACGGTTCCAAGAAGAAGGGGGTTTTTTGTGTTCCCTCATTTCCCTCATTGCTCCTCTTTCTAATTGGTCATTCCCTTTCCTCCTTTCCACCTTTCTCTCCTCTTCTTCTCATCCCAGCCGTCCCTTACTTTCTTCCTTCCATCCCAGCCACACACGTGGCTTGACACATATTTGCTCCAGAAATCTGGAGCCTTCTAATGAGGGCCAAATTTACAATAATGTCCCTAACTTTAAACGTTAATAACTCTCTCGTTATAACTCCAAATTGCGCTCCGTTTGGGCCCACGCGTCCGTAGCGATGAGTACTACAAGGATATGATAAGAAAAAGAACCTTACGTGACACAACACGAAGGTCAACAATGATCAACACTTTGCCTCGAAGGGCATTTTTGTAAATTTACTTATTAAAATTATAAAAATCATAATTCTTGGGGACGGGTTGTTACACCAGCCATACTGGAGGATCCTCAATCCATGAAAGAAAGTCACAGTTCATTTTCTTCACAACCTGATGAGTTGCTTGGTTGTTATCTAATCGCTGCCAAGCACAATTAAAACTTTGAAACCAATCTCTTCCAAAATACAGCTTGCTGCAGAAAAACATTCTCCATGCGCATTATTCATATTAACTGCACTCTTTAAATCAAGCTCCAATAACACCGATATGAAGCCAAGCAAACACAAGATCCTCTCTTAGCCAAACGGGAACAAGATAAATTTGTAAAAACAACCACTAATTAAAATGAAAAATTCCATTCGAATTTCAAACTTGGGAGATCACATATTTCAAACGTGAAGATTAATTTCCAAACATTATCAACAAGCATAAAATATTCCCCTAAAAAAAAGGCTACAAAAAAAAAAAAAAAAACTCTTAAAAGGACATATTTGAGAACTGATAATTAAAATTTTAGCTTAAAAAATATGTAATTTAAATAAACAACAAATGTTGACATGGATGTTGGTTAAGGCGTCTTAATCAAATCCTAAAAAGAAACAAATGTTTGATCTAAAAATTATTAAATAGTTGTTTATCCCTAAAAATAATTGATGGACTATGATCCGAAGCATGTGATCCAAACCGGGTATTCCAGGGTTGGTGAAACGGGTAAACACCCTACTTTTTTTTTTTTTGAAACATTAAACACCCTACTTTAGCTAATGGAATTAGTGAAGATAAATCCTTGAGGTTTGTTTGAGACAGCGTCCTCCTTCCCTGAGCTGCTGAAAAATATGCAGCATCTTCTTCCAGCCCGCCTCATAAAGTCTCTGTCTGCTACTTCTTTACCATGCACCACCTCCACCCTTCACGAACTTGCTTCTGCTCACCCCAAAGGTCTGCCTCTCTCTCTCTCTCTCTCCCTACTTTTGGGTACTGGGTCTGTCACAAATTGCTTTCCCAATAGAAACAAAGCTACCAATTTATTTATTTTCAACCGAATAATAGCGATTATTCATTGATAAGAAAACAAGATTACAACACGATTACAAGACGGGTGTCAACTGAATACAACTTCTCGACTGACCAAATCCTTAATCTGGAGAGCTACCAATTTGTTAAAGTTGAAGTGTGTGTTTGAAACTGTATATTGTATCTAAGTAATGGATGATGGGCAATGAGATGTAATATGCAAGAAGAAAGCTTTGTTTGTGTGTTTGTGTGTGTGTGTGTATGTGTTCATGAGTCAAGCTCAAAACCATGTGAATGTTTCTTTACTTGATAATGTGGTTGCTGAAGCAAATCCAATTTGACAGATTGTGAAAATGCCTGCCTAGCCTTCAAATTCTATTACTTTTGCTCAATCACCAGACCCGATTTCCAAATGCTGCTGAAATTCGTTTGTCGTAGAGATTCTTTTCAGTTTGCTATTTAATGGAGCTTGATACAAAAACTATATTTCCTTTTGCAGCTAGAACTAGAAGTTTATCTGATGACCAATTGCAAGTAATTCCTTTAGACTGCTAAAATGCAAGAAATGGTATTCGATAAACGGGTCTTGATTCTTGGATAATTGTGCAATCCTTTTCTTTTGATGGTTTGCGGGGAGGGGGAGGAGGGGATTGCTTTGACATCTAATGAAAATTGAATGGTTGCATTCATGTTCATTTCTTTCTTTTCATTTTCCATTGCAATCTCATGCCTACCCCAAAAGTTGAAAGACTAAAAGAGAAGAGATGAAAAGGGGTAGATAAACTTCTACACCTTTCAAGATGACAACTCTACAATGTATAGCTAATAGATGATGATGACGGTAATTTGATGCGTGGAGAGCAATGATCAGGCTTAGGTTTCTTTTGAATCTTGAAGCTCTATTTTCTTTGTAGAACAATATCTTGTAGCCATTCTAGGGTCTAGGCTAGAGGCAGCCAAAGATGTTTGGTTTCCTTAGAAGTGTGTAACTCACTCAAACATTCATTTGTTTCTGGTGCTAGAAATTCGTGCTTTTCTTGAGGAGTGTTCTATCCATTGATTAATTTCTTAAAAGTTCTTAAAACGTTTTTGTCATTGGGTTGGCCTTGGTAGGTGTTGCGAGGGTTGTACTGAAAAAGGGGAAGACCCAATTATTCAAGGATGGCAGCCCAATGGTCTACAGTGGAGCAGTTGATAGAATAATTGGTAGACCACCTCCCAGGACTGGAGACATTGTGTTGGTAGCTGATGGGGCAGAAAAACCAATAGGATGGGGCATGTACAATTCAGTCTCCATGTTCAGTGTTCGGCTGATGCAACTCGAAGAGGAAGCAACAAGGTAGTACTATTTCTATGAGTCCTTTCTAGTTCTGATTTATCATTACATTCACAGGGATGTTCAAATTGATAACCTTTATGAAACAGGGATTTGTCATGTGCATTGAACATGGAGAAACTGCTTGAGACAAGAATTAATGAAGCTATAGAACTACGTAAGAGTTTGAGACTTCCATCAGTTAGTACAAATGCATTCCGTCTTGTCAATAGTGAAGCAGACAGGTACATGACCATGAGTTGTAAATTGAGATTTCTGTCAGTGTTTTGTAATTGAGTATGAATGAAGATTCTCCCCTTGTCTTTTGTTAGAAAGGCCAAACCTATATATGGATGTGTAAAGAACTAAAGACACACTTAATTATTCAACGTAGCAGTGATAATTCAGCTCCTCCAGGGGTTGAGAATTAGTGGATGTTATGTGGTATGCGTGTTAGGATTGAAAGAAACTAGTTATCTTTTGGTAAGAACCCTTTAAATTGTAATTAAATTAGGGTAAATGAAACATGTGGGATTTGTATCATTTAATCTGAAATGTTTAGTGTAACTGGTGGCAATACTATTGTGTGGATCCATAGCTATTTTCACCAGTTGTCTACATTACATGGAATTGTCTGTGGACATACTATTTCACTAATTTCAGGTCGATGTATCTTTTTTACCACAGATTGTCAGGATTAATAGTTGATATATTTGGAGATGTAGCGGTAGTGGCATCGTCTGCTGCTTGGGTTGAGAAGTACAAAGCAGAAGTAGATGCATGTATTAGTAGAATTGACGAAGTTAATTATGTAAACTGGAGACCATCTTTGGAAGTTTTAAAAGAAGAAGGATTCGATGTGTCAAATTACAAGGAAAGGGATCCATCTATCTGTCCTCAAAGAGCAAAGGTAGGATATCCCACAAAATGTTACAGCATATTTTATACTTTTTGTTTCATGCTATATGAGGTCTGTTGCATGTGAATATTTAATTTCATGTTGCAATTATTTAGGTTATGGAAAACGGGATCTTTTATTCCATTTCACTTGAGGGACAGAAGACAGGGTTTTATGCGGATCAGCGTGAAAACCGCCAATTCATATCAACAATTTCAGACGGCCAGAAAGTTCTTGATATGTTCTGCTACAGTGGTGGTTTTGCTCTAAATGCTGCACGAGGGGGTGCTGCAAATGTCATCGGTATGAATAATTGGAATTTAGAACCTGTCTTTCTATAAGAACTTCATTGAAATTGGCTAGGTTCGATCCTTACTGAACTGCCATTGGAGGCTAGATTATATCCCACTGTTGTTGTTTGGTCATCCTGCTCATAGAATATGCATATGAAGCGGTGGAGTAATCATTATAATACCAGTGACATAGTCATTTTGTGAGACTTTTGTTCAAAAGGACGTCTAGAATTAGATGATATATATTCATCTTCGCGGGACATCTTAAGATTGCATGTTCAAAGCTAGATGAGTTTCTAATCATTCCTGTATTCCGTCAGGTGTCGATTCATCATTACCTGCGATTGAGCTAGCCAAAGAAAATGTTGTTCTTAACAACATGGATCCACAGAGAATAACATTTTTGAAAGAAGATGCAAGTGAGTTTATGAAGGGTGCTCTTTCTAGGAACGAATCATGGGACATTGTCATTTTAGATCCTCCTAAACTAGCGCCCCGAAAGAAGGTACTATTCAGTTAAATGCATTTGTTACTTTCCGTAGCATGTATTCGAGTTGTTTCAGTACAAATATGAGTGCATTGCTTGTTCCCCTGTCTATGACTCCTTACTTCAAGTACCTGACCATAGGTGATTCGTTTGTGAATCTTGGCTACCGCTTCTTATTGGGTCATTTTGAATCCAGGTTTTACAAAATGCATCAGGCATGTATAGAAATTTAAATTCATTGGCAATGCAACTGACAAAGAGAGGTGGTCTTCTCATGACTTGTTCATGTTCGGGGGCTATGACGCAAAGTGGGATGTTCTTGCGTATTCTTCAGGTAATTTCAATTTTCTGTTGCACGGTGCCTTCACTAAATGTTCGACGCCCATAAATACAGTAGAGGTTATTAATCTCATGAAATTCTATGAACACCGATTTTCGCTGGCTTAGGAGCCTCATATGTATAAAGAAGATTACTCGTTCAGGTTCATCTATGTTTTGTATCGTTGATGACTCTTTCAGTTGAAAATAAGTTGATTTTTTTTTTAAAACAATGGAAAAAGCTCTGCCTTTCAATATCTGAAACCAAAGTCTTGAAGTGAGGTTCTGAAAATCATTTTTTCAGCCAAAACGAATAGATTTTGTGTTCAAGCTCCCGTTTTCTCCTTCTACACTCCTCTTGTTTCTGCAAGTGCACGGGAAGAAAAGGATAGAACGAAAATCGCTTCTCATTTTTAAAATGGCATATAATTTGGCTGGAATCATCTGCTGTTACAAAAACGAGTGACTTGCTAATAATTGATTTGATGAACCTTTCTTCATCCTTCTCAATTTGTTTTGATTTATTTGTATCAGGGTGCAGCATCAGCGGCGGGGAGAAAAATAACCGTTCTACGGGAGGCCGGAGCGGCATGCGATCATCCCATTGACCCATCCTACCCAGAAGGCAAATACCTTTCTAACGTCCTTCTGAGGGTCCTTTGAAGATGACAATCACTTACATTAGAACACGAGCAAAAACCCAATCATATTTTTGAACAGCGCATATACAAAGCGATCGATCAATGGACATAACTTTAGATGTATTCAACTACGTCTGGAATTATACATGGACGTGTTCATTCAGTCATTCTCTCGAAAGAGATTGCAAACAAAGTTAAAGAAAGAAAACTCCAAATGACACAATTATTTTCAAAGTTATATGTACTGCTCACACTGAAAACACTAATATACACATAATTAAAATCGGTCATTGGGAAACGCTTAAGCCAGCAGTTCTACTCGCCTTAGTGACCTCCCGGATTTCTGTTCCAAGACAAATACGATGGGTCTCCAAGTTGCCTGAAAGAAGAGAAAGGATCATTGGTCATCATATCACAACATTAAACTGTTTACTATCAAAAAACAAATACGTGGAAACATTTAGAAATAGCGGCCACGTCACATCCAACCCCGGACAAAATTATCTAGGCATTGACAAAGTTGATCACTGCGAAACAGTCTGTTCAATTAACATGGATGGTACGGTTAACACATCGTCATCTGTCAATGTATAATATGGGGAAAGTTCATATTCGCCAAAGCTGAAGATTTAATGTGGATGAGTGTGTGTGTCTACATATTACGAAATTCGAGGCTGTGCTGGAAAATCAAGGCCAGTAATATCAAAGTTAAGAGGAAGAAAAAGCTAGTCCTAGTAATAGTACACCAGCCATAAAGCAAAGCAAAAGTGGACTGAACTTAAGAATCACAAGGGAAAGTTGGTCCATAACATGCAAAACAAACATCTTTAAGCTGCCAACAAAGAGTGTTACTTGAGGCAACAAGCGGGTAAGGAGTAAAAATGCCACATCTTTCTATTTTGAAAAATCGCATCTACCCTAATAACTAGCTCGACATGAAGTAATCTACAGGGTTTCTTTAGCTGGTTCTTATGCATCTTGAAAGACCGTTCAGACAATAATATACGAGATCATGCCACAAAGAGGAGAGTTCATGTAAGGCAACTGTTGATAGCATTTAATATTCCTTGCATGATAAACATAGACAGGGCAACTGGTTTACCTTGGCTTAACAAGATACACAACCGTGAAAGCCATGGCCAGAAAGAAGCACAACCCTCCAACAGTGAGATAAGCAATGCCAAGGAAGTCATTCCTGCCACCAATCCAACTGGTGGTCGAGAGCACGAGCTTCTTTTTTCCATTAAAACTGTATGTGTTGTAATTGTTCTCCAGTGTCACTTCTATCGTATCATTTTCTTCCAGATCCACCTCTATCTTCCCGTACAGCTTTCTAAATGTCGGTAGTGCAGCAGTTCTCATCCAAACAATAAGGTCCTCTTGCTCACTTAACTGTTAAACAAAAAATATTGACCTGGTTAACCACTTGCCTCCTTGAGAAAACAGTTTGCTAACCCAAAAGTTAAAATAAAACTTTCAGCACAAAAATAACCTTTAGGACAATACAAGACACTTTTCCCTATTTCTGACAGTAAACAAAAAACATTTTATCAGGGTTCAGTGTCTTTAAAGATGCATAAGAGCAACCGTAACACTTACAAAACTAGAGATGACAAGAGGCAAAATGCTTACTGGTTTAGAGGTATCCAGAGACTTGCCACCTTTAAGAGTTCCATTCTGAAAGTTCTTTGGAAAGACATTTTTGCCAAACTTGTGCTCCCTATCACTCTTCCACGAGATATCCTTCTTGTTCACCGTCAACTGCTGGCTATTGCGGGAAAAAGTGTAGGTGTCGTTGAACAAACTCCAAGCAATAAGACCACAAGGTACAATAGGTAGACCATTTGCCTTATCTTCAGGCTTACAAGCATCTATTTCACTCTGAGACTTTGGATCTTTCAACTGTTGATCACTTCGACTCTTAACATATCTGACATGTAGAAAACCGAGGTCAGGCTGGATAATATTATTTATATATAATGGAAAATGAAGATCTCAGACTTGATAATAAATATTTCACACAGAACCATTTGTAGCGACAATCTACCAGGAAGATCCAAGCTAGTTGCACAGTGAAACTATTCAAGAACGAAAACTGCTGGCGGTAGCAGAAGTGAGAATAGTGTACTGTGTACATGAAAAAATTCTTCAAAGAACTAGTGTGCATGCCTTGAACCAAATTATGCTGCAACATCACATAGATTTACATAAAGTGTATACTACTAAGATTCTTGTGATTGACTAAGTTTTAAATTTTTGTTATTTTGTACAAGACCAAGTAGGAATCAAAGCCTAATAAAAGACCCAATATCTTCTCTACTAGACAACAACCACAACATAATCAGGATGCCAGACATGATCTCATAGGGGTGCTGCTCTTTGGACCATATGTCATTATCTGCTGTAAGAGCTTCCATGGAACCTGGTCTACCTACTGCTCTGTCCATATATGGCCCGCAAATATCAAGGCTCCAATATAGCTATGATAAAATTTTGGCCTTGCAGTAACTTGACACACCCCTTTCGTTAACTTTCCACATAAAGGTTTTTGCATCAACCATATTAAACATAAATGGAGGATTATGGCCAAGGCAGGAGACATACCTGCGATGATTCTGGTAGAAATTGTCAAGCTGGTAATATACATATATAGGCTGCTTCATATGCTTTGATACCTTCACGCAGGAAAAACTATCCATCAGTGACCATGGGGATTAAGTTCTCAGTCATAATTGAAAATATTATCTAAATGCACATAATGCTGCATAGTTCCTATAGATACCTTGGTAGCTCGACAAGGATTGCAACCACCACCAAAAATAAGTATTAATCACAAATGTGGCAACTAAAATCTCTTGATGATTAAAAAACAAGGAGAACCTTACCTTTAGAGTTCTGTTGCATGTTTTAACTCCAGGCCCTTGTATGAACCTGACCTTATCATCTCTAGCGGGTGTTGGTATGCAATCAGTCTCATACCGATCAATAATTTCAACAACCTGACAGAAACATTTTCCTGATCAATCTACATGTAGGACCAGAAAAGAACAAACAAATTATGCAGAGAATTGGGTTTAACTCAGCCATACATCTCGAGAAGCAAAGAGGGAAACAACTCCGATGGGAATGAAGACAATGCTTACGAGCATGAATGCTGAGATCACCTGCATGAACAAGCGTGCACACAAACAAATGCACAAAGAGATAAGGCAAGAGTTCCGCTAAAAATCTAACAAGCAAAGGTGGATGACTAAGGAGATATCGAATACAATACTATAAAACATACCCATCGTGGCGTGAGAATTGGCTTGCATGCTGGAAGTTCCTGCTGAGTAAATCTTGAATCTGAAAAGATCAAGTTTATAACATCTTTAGTTTACGAATGATAGAAAGGCTACTGAGAATCATACGAAATGCAATGTGACGACATAAAGTCAGCTTCGTCCACGCCCACCTAGTCCTACAACTTATCAGGTGAAGAAAAGGAAAAACAATGGAAAAGCTTCCTCTACATATCAGCATCTTGGATTACGTAATCACAGATTTCACACTTGGCTGAAATCACTCACTATGTATGTGGCACATCCATCTATTTTGCAAATTATTATCACCACAGGCCACATCGTACCTCTCCAACAGTATACATTAGATTAGATAACCTTTTGTTACCATAGACAAGTCTTTCACATAGGTACCCAAGAACTGAGTTACAGAAAGATTTCCAACTTTAGTTTCCGTGTGCCTTATATAAATTGATTGTAGTAAGAGTAATTTGAGTGGTATGGACCCCTAACTATCCATTATCCAAGCTAACCCACCAGATGCCATATGCATACAAGGTTCCTAATGCTCCCAAATCTTATAATTTAATTGTAAAACCAGGAAGTTATTCGCGTCGATCTTCGTAAACCCAGTCTCCTTAGTCTTGATTTCGAATTGATGAAAGCAGCCTAGGTTGAAAATTCACTCCCACAATTTAATAAATTCTCTCCGATAAATAATTGACTTCTAAATTTCTAAACCTAACTCAGAAAATATGTATCAACCAGGAACATCTAGGAGATGCACAGCATGTAATTTAAATAATTTAAATTTTGAAACAATAAAATTCAGATAATTGAAAATCTACCATCTGGGTATTTCTGAAATGAACTAAAAACCTAAAATTAATACAAAAGCTTAGGGCTTGGGCAGGAAATCACATTTGGGTCGCTTGGAATGCCTCCTGGTAGACGTTGCATCCGCAGATCCGGCGCCTCCTGAGCTAGACGGCGCCGTATTGGAACTCATCACGGACAAACCCTGTCTTCCGCAGCAGAGATTTTAAATTCTTTTTCTTTTCCGAAAATTAAGAAAACCCCACTCGACCTATGGATTCGAATTGTATGCGACGATCAAAGAGACGAACGGATTTTTTTTTCTTTCTTTGGTGTGGGTGGGGGGAGGGGGTTTAATTGGAAATGGGGGTGGTGGTGGTGGTGGGTTTTGAGGAATTGAGGAATTGGGGATTTTGTATTGACTTTTTTAGAGAGAGGGATGTGGAAGAAAGCGTCTCCTTTCTTTCCCTCTCTGCAAGGTGGCCGGCGATCCTCTCTCTCCTCTCTCTCTCTCTCTCTCCGTGTAGAAGAAAGAAGAACAAGAAATTTCTGAGAGAGAGAGAGAGAAACAACCATTCAAGTATCGAACCAGTCCAATGCAATTACACGGTTAGACTCGGTGTCCAATCTTTTTCAATTTGATTTTTCTTTTTGCTCTATTTTTTTTTATTTACTATAATTTGTTCATTGAAGAAAATTGAAATAAAATATTGCTGTAATGTCTTTTTCAGCTATCGTTAGCGTTAATAAGTTAAATAGTTAGCTATTAGTTGGATGACCAAAAAACTCCACCGGTTTGGTTTCCCATAGATACTTGTCCGTAATGGGGCAGTTTGGGGATTTTCTTTAAAGACCCGAGCCGCAGATTGAGCGATGATGGTATTACCATCTCCTAACCCGACCCCGGCCCGATTGGATGTTTCTAATGCTATTACGTGGAAGGATAAAAATTCAACGAATTGGAGGTTTTTTTCTTGGATAAATACTAGCGTTAGTGGGTTAAATTACTAGTTGTTAGAAGAATAAGAAGCAGTGGGGATTGAACCCACACCAGGCACATATGCATCATTGTTTTCCGCCACTATGTTAAAGCACCACAATTGTGTGAAATTTCTTTTAAAGGTAATTATTTTTATTAGCTTTTTTTTATTTACATATAGTAGTTGACTAATTAAATAAAATTTTCATGATATGTGGTTTTTTTTTAATTTTTTTTTTAAAATGGGACAACTGGTGGCAAGCCACGGTTATCCATCACTTTGGGGGCCGGAAAGACTCACTGAGGCATTTCAACCTCCCCTGGCCACAAGTCTGGCTTCCACACCAGCAGCGGGTTTCGAACCCAAAACCTTCAGGTTTTAATTTGAATGAAGCCTCGCAATTCGCCCTTTACCATTGGACCACCAACTCATGGTTTCATGATATGCAGGTTGACGAGTGCGAGTTTAGAGGTACTATCCTTTGCAAAGGCATGGGTGGAGAATCCACGATTAAAATACATGGTTATGGGGGGCAGAACATAATCGGAGTCGGGGGAATGACGGCGCTTCCCTGTCCCTACTCAGCCACGTTGCCATTGTTAATTATTAGGGAAAGAAGAATCGAGGAGGATAGAACATGTACTAAGATGCATAAACATGATTAATTTTTATTATTGTGTTAAAAACGTCATCTACAACTGAAATATTTATATACTTTGTTGTTGCAAATGATAAGATAGTTATATTATTAGTGTACAGTTAAGTATCGAATTTTTAACAAACATATATGGTAACAGGTAAAAAGATAAAAATGGTCCCTACAAAGAAAATGGAGAACAAGTAATGAAGATGATTGGAGTTTGGGCATTTTTATCTTGTTTTATGTCTTCTTTTTTTTTTTTTTAAATTCTTGTGAGGTTAAAGAAAGTAGTATGTGGAAGGAGTTTTGGTGATAATTTTTAGGCGCTTTTAGATCTAGGTCTAAAAATATAGATGGTTTTTAGGAGTAAGTTCAATTATCTAATTACATGTTTTCATTTCTTTTATACTCATTTTATATTTTTTTAAAATATTAAAAAATCAATTAAAATCTTATAATATTATGCATTTTTCAACTCCAAAAAATCTAATTAATATCTTATAACAAAAAAAAACTAATATACTAACATAAATTATCTACAAAACATTCTACCTTAACTCAAGTAACAAATATATGAATGTATATTATACCTGTAAGCGAGATATGAAACCTAACTAAAAAGTAGGAAAAAAACATAATATACCTACAAGTAAGACACATTAATCTGTGACACATTGATTATAAAAAAGAATATGTCATATAGATACATAAAAATAATTAACTTGTGATATAGGTTGATTATAAAAATTAAAAATAAAATCTATAAATAAGGTTTAAAGCGGGAGGAAGAACAAGAAATAACAATATAAATAAATAAAAAGAAATAATCAAAGAGATCATTTGGAAGAAATTTGATTTTTATAATAAATCTTATTATGAATAGATAATTATTGATAATTAAATAATTAAATTTAAAGAATTGGACTTATTTTAATAAATTGGACTATTTCTACAATTGGCTAAAAAAATTGGACTTATATCAAGTTTCCCCCAATTTTTATGAAAAAAATATTTAACAAATAAGTAGAAGCTTAACATACAGGCTATAGATCATATCATACAGGCTATAGTTTGGTGTGAATATATAGTCTTTTTTTGCTCAATTTATTATTTATGTTTTTGTAAACTGGTGATATAATAAAGGGAAGATCGGAGTTAGACCATTTCGTTTTATATTTTATAGTACAATTATTATCTCGACGTTGAAATGATGATTGAATTGTATATTCACATGAATTATATATAAGACCATCAAATGATGATTGTATTAAATATAGGGAGTTTTAACGAAAAGCCCGCGGTACTGTTCACTTTAACGAAAAACCACATTTTTACACTAAAAAGTCAATTCTGATACTATTTACTTTACCATTTATTTTGTCTTTATCGTTAAAACTCAAAGTTTTCAAGTCTTTTTCATTAGTTTTCCTTTAAATATATGTATGTATTAATCAATCCCTTTATTGTAACCTTAATCTTTAAATAGAAATTTTTTAGGCAATAAAAATTTATTAAGAAACCACAAAAACGTAAATAAGATATGCATACCAAACGTAACCAAAAGGTCACACATGCCAAAAAAACATCACACAAATTCACAATTATAAATTCGTCGTGAATACAACACAATTCCTCAACTAACAAACACGAAAGATAAACAACCTTGCAAGTTATAGAACACCGTAACCACATCACGAGAAGAGAGACCACATGACCATTTGATGATCTTGCAGTCGCCAGCAAAGAAGCATTGCTATGAAAACCTCCAACAAACGTTGAGCATCCTCGTCATATTCATTTGTCATGCGGACAAACCAAAACAAAAAACCAACCATAATTCTAAACAAAAGTCGTCGTTCAAGATCTGAGTGTGACCCATAAGTCATAAACGCCATAGAGGCTATCCTCGATAAACTGAGAAAAAGACCACAATTACGAAAACTCTACTCGCAACAACGAGAGAGCGATCATAACCAGAAAAGCAACACGAAATGGAAAAGAAAAAGGAGACCAAAGAGAGATTGCCGCCAATCCCAAAACGTTTTTTTTCTTCAGATAGCGGCTAGAGTTATATTATTTAAGTCTTCTTTTTGTTATACTACAATCTTTCATTTACTATTCAAAATACAATAAATCTATAAAAATACCAGTCTTCATGTTCCAATCCAGTTTTCGTGATCAAGTTCAGTTCTTCATGGTGGATCATTGCTGCATGCATGGATTGGTGCAGCTGATGATCAACATGCCAACATGAAACTAATGAAGGAACTCGTAAACCTAGCCCCAACACATAAGCACTGGATGAGTCTCTAAGCCTACCAGAAATTTAGGTAATGCATGAATACTTAAATTGGCAACCACTTAATATTGACAAGGCTGGTCAAACATGACTGCTCATCATTATAAAAAAAAGTTACGCTATTTCTTATAATATATTAGCGTTAAGTTTTTCGAATATACTAAAAAATCTCTTGTGTTATAATATGTTATGTAAAGTTTATTTAACCCTTTGCGTAGTTTCATAATGTTCTTCACCGACGATACGGGGTTGGAGCCTAGTTGATGTTGAATCTAAATGATCTACTGATGGATAGATACTCTTGTTAGCTAATCCCCTTGATAGCACAGTAGTAGCATCTAAATGTGCAAATGTCGTGGCGGGAGCAGGATCTGTCAAGTCCTCCGCGGGTACATAAATTGTTTGAATAGAAGTTATTAATAGAAAAGTTATCATTTCATATCTTAATGAATAAGATTACATAGTTTTGTTTATATACAAACCATCTGATCAAATAGTGAGGACAGCTCACCTAACTAACTAAAGAATCCAAAACAGATAAACCAAACTATAACAGCCAAATATAACAGCTCTAAGTTTTATCCTTTACAATATTATCTCTAATATTCCCCCTCAAACTGAACTGAGGTAGATGAAGTGATAGTTTGTCCCGGAGACAGAGAAATCTGGTTTTGGGCAAGGATTTGGTGCAGATATCAGCTAGTTGGTCCTGTGAGCAAACAAATTGAACTGAGATTGCATTAGATAACACCTTTTCCCGAATATAGTGGTAATCAATTTCCACATGTTTGGTCCGGGCATGAAAAATTGGATTTTTGGCTAAAGATATGGCGGAAATATTGTCACACCATAGTGTAGGGGAGCAAGGAAGAACCAATCCAATATCAACCAATAATTTGCAGATCCATGTGATCTCTGCAGCTGTATTTGCAAGGGATCTGTACTCTGCCTCAGTGGAGGAGCGAGCCACTGTAGGTTGTTTCTTTGCGCTCCAACTGATAATAGAATCTCCCAGAAAAACACAAAACCCACCAGTTGATCGGCGATCTAAATGACAGCCTGCCCAATCAGCATCTGAGAATGCATTGATGCTGAGAGGTTTGGCACATTTAGGAAACCAAAGGCCAAGGTCAATGGTGCCTTTGAGATACCTCAATATGCGCTTGACTGCTTGAAGATGTGATTCTCGAGGATTCTGCATGAATTGGCAGACTAAGTTGACTGCAAAGGACAAGTCAGGTCTGGACCAGGTTAGATATTGGAGTCCACCCACCAAAGATCTGTACTCGGTGGGATTAGTGAGTAGTGGAGAAGTATGATCCAATTGGGAAGTACTTAGGGGAGTAACACAGGGCTTAGCACCATCCATATGTGCTTTCTTGAGTAAATCCAGGATGTATTTAGTTTGGGAGATAAAGATGCCCGAGGAGGACCGTTTTACTTCAATTCCAAGAAAGAAGTGTAATGGACCCAAGTCCTTAATTGGAAAGAGATCACTGAGCTGAGAGATGGTGTCTGTGCAGGCTTGGGGATTGGGACCCGTGACAAGAATGTCATCAACATAGACCAAGATGAAGACAAGATCAGGAGTCTTCTTGACAAACAGAGAGTGATCGTTTTGAGATCCAAGAAAGCCAAGTGAGGATAAGGCTGTGTGCAATTTTTCATACCGGGCCCGAGGAGCCTGTTTGAGGCCATACAGGGATTTGTGCAGTTTGCACACATAACTGGCTTTGGAGGGGTCCTCAAAACCTGGAGGTTGAATCATGAAAACAGACTCAGTAAGATTGCCATGGAGAAAGGCATTGCTCACGTCAAGTTGGTTGAGAAACCAGTTGAACTTTGATGCTAAAGTGAGAAGCAATCGAATTGTAACAGGTTTGGCTACAGGGCTGAATGTTTCTGTGTAGTCCAAGCCTTGTTGCTGATGGAATCCCTTTGCAACTAGACGGGCTTTGAACCTGTCTATAGAGCCATCAGGTTTCCGTTTGATACGAAAAACCCACTTACAACCCACCAAATTCTGAGAGGGGTGAGAGGGAACTAAAGACCAGGTTCCAGTGCTGAGGAGGGCATTAAGTTCCTCCTGCATAGCTTGCCGCCATTGAGGATATTTGGATGCTTGAATGTAGGTAGAAGGGATGTAGTCTTGTGAAATATGGGGATGAATTGGATGTTTAGTGGCTGTATAGGCTTTAGGCTTGGAAATGCCAGATTTTGATCTGGTTTGCATAGGGTGTGTGTTGGATGGAAGAGTAGAAGGAGGGAGTGGTTGGGAAAGTGGGGAACTAGATGGTAAAGTGGGAGATGGGGGAATTGATTGGGATATGGGTGAAGATGGGGCAGATGAATTATTGGTTTGCAGTGGTGGACTTCTAGAAGTAAAGGTTAGGGTGGATGGGATTGAGGTATTGAATGAAGGTACTGTGGAAGAAGGACTTGGAGAGGTGGATATCTGGTGAAATGGAAAGGCTTGCTCATTGAAAACAACGTGTCTAGAGATGTACATCTTCTTACTCAGAACATCCAGACACTTGTAGCCTTTATGTTAGAGGCTATAACCCAGAAACACACAGGATGTACTCTTCGGATCAAGCTTGGATTTGATGTATGGCTTTAACCAGGGAAAGCATTGGCAGCCGAAAATTCTAAGAGTGGAGTAATCTGGAGGGCGATGAAATAGAGCTTCCCAAGGTGAGCATTTGAGTGCAGTAGGCATTCTGTTGATCAAGTAGATAGCTGTAGAGAAAGCCTCAACCCAGTAGATATAGGGAACTTTAGAGGCTGCAAGAAGAGTTCTGGCAGTTTCAACAAGATGTCTGTGCTTCCTCTCAGCACAGCCATTTTGTTCTGGGGTGTGAGGGCAGCTGAGTTGATGAGAGATGCCATGTTCTCTTAGAAAATTAGAGAACTGATTGCTTGTGAATTCACCACCATTGTCTGACCTGACAGTAATAATCTTGGTGGATAACAGATTTTCAACCATAAGCTTGAACTGAGTAAATGTAGCAAAAACTTCAGATTTATATTGAAGAGGAAAAAACCAGCAATACTTGGTAAAATCATCAATAAAGATGATATAATATCTGAAACCATGTACAGAGAGAGTAGATGAGGGCCCCCATACATCAGTATGTAATAGTTCCAAAGGTTTGCTTGTATTACAAGAGACAGATTTGAAAGGAAGCTTAGAACATTTTCCCAAAACACAGCTTGAACACTGGGACTTGTTTATTCTATCAGAAATGCGAATACAAGCTTTGGAAACAATTTTATTTAGTATTTGGAAAGTAGGATGGCCGAGACGCTGATGCCACACATCCTGAGAAGCTTTGGATGTTGTTGCAAAAGCCTGAGGATGACCAGCAATTGGAGAAGAAGCATGAAAGGGATAAAAGCCATCTTTCACAGAGCCTTTAAAAAGCGTCTTCTCCGAAGAAAGATCCTTCACAGTAAAGTGAAAAGGATAGAGATGAACAGAACATGAATTATCAAGAATGAATTTATTTGCAGAGAGCAAATCTTGTTTGAGTGCAGGCACATGTAAAACATTTTTGAGATCAAAATTATGAGCGGAAGTAGATATAGATGAAGAGCCAGAGTGGAGAATAGTTAAACCTTTTCCATCTCCGATGTATACTTGCTCAGGACCATTGTAGGACTCAGGATTCTGCAGATTGGCATAGGAATTGGTCATGTGCGAGCTTGCACCAGAATCAAGAATCCAAGTGGGAGCAGTGTTGGATGTATTTGCACATAACGCCATTTGAGATTTGGTGCCATAGTTGGGATTCAGACGATGAGGACAATCAATAGCTTCATGGTCAAATTGTTTGCAAATTTGACAGGAGATTCTTCTGCCAGAGTTGTTGAAATTGGATCTCGAACCACGATTATGACGTGGATTGTTCTGACGAGAGAAGTTGTTCCTCTGATTGTTGCCCCTGTAATTTGAGAAATTCCTATCCGTACCTCGATTTTGGAAATTTCTGGAGATAGAGAAATTTCGATCCATGCCACGGCCTTGATTTGGATTGCTGAAGTTTTGTGCAACATACACCTGAGAAGTTGGAGGAGTAGTTGGTGTAGGAAGAATACCAGTGGATGAGTGAAAGGCTTGGATGGAAGGTGAGGAGGTTTGCTTGCGGTTGTTGAGTTGAATTTCCTTACTGAGGAGGAGGCCATGTAATTCATCAATCGTAGTCGATCCAAGACGAAATTGAACAGCATCAATGAAGGAATCATAGTCAGGAGGCAATCCATGAAGTGTTACAGAGATCAATTCAGAATCCTCAACCGGAGCACCGGCGCTGGCAAGAGCATCAGCGATTTCTTCAATTTGTTGAAGATAAACAGCAGCGGTAGAATCACCTTTTGTGATAGTACGAAGACGAGATCTGAGTTCATGGATGTGAGATTGCGAAGCCGTCGCAAGTCTTGATTCGAGTTTGGACCATAATTCCCGAGAAGATGTAACACCAACTGTGTAGGGAATCAGAGAATCGGAGAGAGTAGAGTTGATCCAGATCAAGATATTCTGATCATTTTCATACCAGGTCACAAACTCAGGATTCAACGTAGATGTGCGATTTCCAGATGAATCGCGAAGAAATTTGGGCGGAGCAGCCACCGAGCCATCAACGATACCGGTGAGATTGTATCGGCGAAAAATTGGAGCGAAGAGAGCACTCCAGGTAAGATAATTTGTGGTGGTAAGCTTGATTGGAACCAAAGAGCCAATATTCTGGATCGTGATTGAAGAAATCAGCGATTGAGAGGAGTTAGGGCACGGATTTGTGACCGGAGAGAGATGAATTTCAGAATCTGAAGCAGAGGAATTTGCTGCCATGGCTGAGATCTAGGGTTTGAAAAGGGGAAGAAGACGAAGAACCGTTCGTCGGTGAAGAAATGAGGAGGATCAGAGGCGGTGAAGAAGCGAAGGGGATCAGTGGAGAGAGTCTTTAGACAAAGGCGATGGATACCATAATAGAAAAGTTATCATTTCATTTCTTAATGAATAAGATTACATAGTTTTGTTTATATACAAACCATCTGATCAAATAGTGAGGACAGCTCACCTAACTAACTAAAGAATCCAAAACAGATAAACCAAACTATAACAGCTCTAAGTTTTATCCTTTACAATATTATCTCTAATAGTTATAGCATTAGTATGAGTTTGTTGACCGCGTAAGGGTAATCATCTTTATGATGAATTCCACGATAACGAGAAATAGAAATTAATCGTTCGATGTCTGCCTGTTCTCCCCTCTTCAATTCCCAATGAACAACATGTTCTTGACCTATCATTTGTTCAATTTGGTTGATCTGATACTTAGTTAACTCTTTTATCTTTATATAATATATTTTGTAGCGCTTAGCTTTTCGAATACACTAAAAAACTCGTGTTATAATATGTTATATACCGCCTAATTATCAAGTATATTAAAAATTCTCATATTATAAATAATGTGCACCGCATCGTGTTCTAATTATACTAAAAAACTCTCTTTCAACACTAACGCATAGCTCCAAAATTTCAAATCTTTAACGCAATGTATACTCTCAACAAGCATTATATGAAATGTTTTTCACCCAAAATAAAAAAATCATTATTCGAAACGTCCTCATTAAAGTACAATTCACACTTCATCAAACACCACATCAACCGTTAAACTTGGAAGGATCCTAAAATTTATTGGTATACCCAAGAGCAGAGCCAGAAAATTTACGGTCGGTGGGCTAGCTAAGAAGTATAAAAAAAGTTGGTTTTAAAAAAAATGACTATACATTAATCTTATAAGCCAAGCTTGTCCAATTATTCTATATTCATCAACCTTTAATATGATAGATAGATACATAAATAAACAGAAAAAGATTTAACACATTGTAAAACCTTTTTAAATAGATAAAAATCATGCATAAAATAATTCAAAAACTGAAACATGTAACGAGTTGCTTTTGAAAAGAATTAAAAGCACTATAAAAATAAGTAATTATTGTCACGATTAACCATAAATAAATAGTATATGAAGTGTAAAATAGATTTTGTTATTTAGAAAATAAATAGTATTGGTTAATGAAGTAAATAAATAAAAAAGATACATGGGATAATAGTGAAATAAATATAGAAATATAGTGAATAATTGCTTTTGTACCCACAAGAGCTACCTAGGCTATAGCCTAGGGTAGCCTTGTACTTAGCTCCGCCATTGGGTATACCAAAGTATCCTCGGTTTTGCAAGAAAAAAAAAAGATGGTTAGGTCATCAATGTCCATCTTGTTTTCCTTGCTCAAATCTCTCGAGTTTTATTTTATATTATCTTCATTGATATCTATATAACTGAAAATGACTTATATAACACAACAATACTGTAATGGTGACTCTTCATGTAATATAATAACGATATGTATAAGTTTTTTGTCCACATATTTTCACTTTATTGGCACGGAACGTCATGTAACGGTGTATCCATACTATGT
Organism: Cotoneaster glaucophyllus; assembly: GCA_036320875.1. Classification (NCBI taxonomy): domain Eukaryota; kingdom Viridiplantae; phylum Streptophyta; class Magnoliopsida; order Rosales; family Rosaceae; genus Cotoneaster; species Cotoneaster glaucophyllus. The sequence goes on along the minus strand of CM070059.1, from coordinate 8,823,877 downwards.
AAGTTGTTCTTCCATCTGACTACATTGCCAAAACTTGGTGACTTGTAATTCCAAAATCAATTAAAACGTACTTTGAGTTAGAATTAACTTTGAGAAGCTGAAATAGTAAATAAGAAAAATTTCTCCCTTTCAATACATAATATCATATTGATTAAGTCAAATTTTCTGTCCATGTGTTCACATTTTTATTTTCTTAAACATCTTTGTTTAGAAAGGAATAGGTAATCAGAGGTATAAGTGGCAAATCAACTCATTGGATTGTTAATAGATATCTGTTAAGATCCGTTTAATTTGATATCATCACAATATAGATGTGAGATTGGTAGTGGTGATAATGGTGTAAGGTAAAATCAAACTAAATGAATCTTAATAGGTATCTAATAAGTTAATTTGTCACCTCTAATCAAAGACATGAAAATGGTGAAATTGAGAAAAGAATATGCAACGAGATCTGGTTGCATATGTAGTTATTTGGAACGAGCATTGAGATTAATCCTCACTCAAAATTTTTTCTACGTGTACTAACACATGAATATCAAAATGATTCTAATTCTTGTCATCTTACATTTACTAGCAATACAAAATAAATGTGATCGCAAATTAGAATTCGGAATCCTATACCTAACAATTAAGAATTAAATTGATTAGGCAAGTAGTCTTATCTCATTTACATTCATTTAACTTCCTATTCATGACTTTCCTCGTTCAAGTATAACATGTCATTTGAGTGACGATCCTCACAAGCGGATGAACCGTGGTAAGTAAGTATGGTAATTTCTGACACGACTTGTTAACCCAACATGAAACGACACAAAATTAACAGGTTATCGAGTCGACAATAACGAATCAGGTCGTTATCAGGTAATCCGATAAGCACTTATTAAGATAATGGGTTGGTTCTGGCATACATGTGGATAACCCGACACACGATAAGCAAAATATTAATTTAATAATTTTGTACCCCTAAAAATACTATAATAATTATTTTATTTATTTTCATAATTATTTTGGTAAACTTCTCGTAATTAGAATGTTTTATAATGTTTGGTTTTTCTATACTTAGTTTATGTGGAAAAGAGTTGTGATGTGGAAAACCTTACTGAAATCATCATCAACATAACTCTTGAAGGCAATAATCAAGCCAAAGTTCCAATACAATTTTCCCATGATGATCGATGAAAATTGAAGAATTTTGTAAAAGGAATAAAAAGCAAGCTTTGAATTTCATTGGCAATGTTTTAACTTCTGAGAAATGCTTCACAACCTTGAAAAGAAAAACTTATTCATTTTGCATATCCTTGCACATTTGATATTTTGTAGTACAATAGTAGTGTATTGGTGTTTTTTTTATTAGGCTCTTATTTTGGAGTGTAGATGTACTTCACGACAAATGTACTTTTATGTTTTGAAGTAATATTTATGTGGCAATGTGATATGTGCAAATTTAAGGAAAAAAAATATTTTTCTTAACGGGTCTAGTCAGGTCGGGTCATTTTACTTGTTGAGTGAAGTGACCCGACTTATTAAGGACCCATTAAGGTAATATGTGTTACACGAAAACGACACGAAACAAGGCAAACACGACTCATTTGCCAGGCCTACTGGTAAGCACAACTATTGTCCCTACAAATGCCATTGTGTCAATTATACGCACAATTACAAATCTAAGACGTGTTCTGTTGCCACTTAGTACTATGGTCTAGTGGTATTCTTCTTCACTAGTAAGTGAGAAAATCTTAGGTTTGATTCTCGTCAAAGGAGAATTTGAACCACATTATTGTTAGCCCATTATGAGGTTAGGTCCACCCCCTCCTCTGAAGAGGTGTTATATCACTTAGTACTATTCTCTATTGATATCTTTTTGTTACTTTAAGTTTGAATCTCATAAATAATAAGTTTGTGACTAATTTATTTCCCACCTAATAATGTTAAAAAAAGAGGTGTGCTTTCATGGAGAGATTTTTCAATGTGATCGGCACACGGACACATACGTCATATGTCATACATTATTATACAAGTGGAAAGACACTTGAAAAAAAAAAAGAAAAAAAAAATTCACCCTCCTTGTATAATAACAAGTGTTATATTGTTCCATATTTCCGACACATTGAAAAATATATCTCTTTATGATTGTATTGTACCCCACATCAGCCATTGAAACATAAGATTTACCAAATGAAGCACAATAGTGATCAAGAGTCAAACCTCAATCCAGAAAATGAATAAGCTCGTAGCCAAACACCCCGAAATGCTGACACTCTAAAACAAAATCCTCTCCAGGGAGACTGCCCCAATTGTCAAAATCGCAGCAGTCACGAAGGCAGCGCGAGTTTCAGTGACAGCAGTGAGCTGCAACAATCGAAAAAACACTAGAGCGGTGAGGTTCCTAGAAGCAGCAGAAAAGGAGTAAAAAGACAGAAATTTGAATCAGACGTGACCTTCAGAGCGTCATCCATGGCAGGTCGATCCTTTAAGCTCCTCTCACATCTGCCTTACATGCACGCCCCAACTCCCCTCTCTCGCCAGGTAACCCGCCACCCGTTTGTCATTTGTCCCTCTCTCTCTCTCTCTGTATTTATATTGCCCAGCAGCTGCAACACCCTCACACTCTGAACTGTGAGCAAGCAGCACTGTAAGTCTCTCTCTCTCTCTCTTTCTCTCTCTCTCTCTATGCTTGTATAGTATGATCGAGCATGTGTATACATTGGGTTTGATTAGATTTGAGTTGGGTTTTGTTGGATAGTGAATATCAATTTGATTTAGGATGATCAGGTTGGCAATTGCCTCAATGTTCTATGAGAAATATTCTTTAGGTAAATTTCTGGTTTTTTTTTTTTTAAATTTAAAGTTTCTGGCTTTTTTTCTGTATCCCCATTTGTTTGCTTTGTTTTATGGTCGAAATTGGTCCGTGCGACAATGGGTTAGATTGAAAAATGGATGTTGCTAAGGATTTGGGGTGTTGAAGGAGCTTTCCAAATTATATTGGAACCACAAAATGCTGATATACTATGCTTATGTCCCTTGCATTTTCAATGTGCTCTCAGACATGCAGGAGGATATCAAAGTGTTTTAGTAGTCCTCCTATGGAAATATCTAATCTTTTTCTTGTTTTTAGTATCCATGAAATTATTATATGTTTCTTCCTACTCTAGTAGTACTGTTTGATTATGTTTGGATTGTTCTTTATATTCAAGAAATTGTAGCATGATCAGATTTCACTTTATACAATTTATTTTTAGAATTGTCTACCTTGAAGTTGTTTTTTTTTTTTTTTTTTTTTTTTTTTGGGTGTATAATCAAAGTTTGAATGTGGGATTTTGTTATCAGATAAGCATGGACGCGAAAAGCTTTGTTTCTCAGCTTAATGGTGCTGGTCTATTACGTAGCCAGGGCCTTATTGGGGGGAGATGGTCTGATGCATACAATGGGAACACTATAAAGGTATGCACAAAAAATCTCTTTGTTTGCCCTGGTGCCTATGCCTTTGGATGATCTTTACATTAACTTAATAAATGTTACCTGGTTCTGAATGTTTCAAATATTGCATCTATATCCTATTATGCAGGTTCACAACCCAGCAACCGGCGAAGTTATAACAACTGTTCCATGCATGGGTCAAAGGGAGACAAATGATGCAATATCTTCAGCCTATGGTGCATTTAGTTGTATGGGAACTGATCCATATGTGAATTTGTGATTGCATTAGACTCTTGAAGAAATCTGTCTTCGGCATTTAGCATACTTTCTATAACTGAGCTAATGATGCTTATGTGTTCACCATAAATATAGAAGGCGTCATATTTAACATAGCTTGAGGTTGTAAAAATTTCTTTTACTGATTTAAATATCTAAACTTTCTGAGTGTAGCTTGGAGCAACCTCACTGCTTCTGAAAGGAGCAAATATCTAAGGAAATGGTATATTTGCTGTTCTGTGATTCTATATCTGTTTGTTGTAGAACTTTCATTTGATCCTGAATCTTGTATTTCATATTCCTCCCCATCCCTTCAAGGTATGATCTGATAATATCCCACAAAGAAGAGCTCGGACAACTCATTACCTTGGAGCAAGGGAAACCTCTAAAAGAAGCGATTGGTGAGGTATCTTATTTCAGATTTTTGTTTAAGGAATTTAAGCAAGCTCTGCATTGTACTTTCGTTCATCATCATCGACATGTAATACAAATTGGATATTACAGGTGAATTACGGGGCTGCGTTTATTGAGTTCTATGCTGAGGAGGCAAAACGTGTATATGGTGATATAATTCCTGCTACTCTTGCTGATCGACGGTTGTTTGTTCTGAAGCAGGTGATTTATTATGAATCATTGTGTTCTGATGTCCTATATAATTACGCCAAATGAGAACTAGCTCATCACTGTGTTCTGATGTCCTATATAATTACTCGAAATGAATATCTTAGTGGTTTGCTGAAAAATTAAATAGAAAAGAAAGACACAAGAGGTACATTTCTGTTTATGTTAAACTTGCTGTTCAAACATACAAGTACATCAACAAAAACTCTTCAAACCCATCCAGTTCCCAACTTCAGTTTTAAAGATTGCTATTATACGTTAGCATAAAATAGACCAACAGAGGCTGTTTGGCCTTCTTTTTGGGTGGAAGGCAGGGGGCTAGATTTACTTTTGTTTTTATTCGTTGACCTCTTATTAAATTTTAATTTGCAGCCTGTAGGTGTTGTTGGAGCAGTTACTCCCTGGAACTTCCCATTGGCTATGATTACCCGCAAGGTATTTTTAGTATTTTTGAATTGTGCAGACTTCAAGTATTCCAATCTTTTTGAGTGCATGACTAGCATTCAAAAAATCTCATATTCTACTCCTCACTTGTTTAAGGTTGGTCCTGCTCTTGCATGTGGCTGCACAGTAGTCATAAAACCATCTGAATATACTCCCCTCACAGCTTTAGCAGCAGCTGAGCTCGCCCTTCAAGCTGGAATACCACCGGTATGTTTCTTACATGCACACACATCCACACACATTTACACTTAGTATTAAGGATAGTGTACGATGTTTTCTTTTGGCCTTGGAGTTGCAGGTAATGTTCCTTACCCAGAATCTGTTTTAATACTCATATTTCTTACCCTCAAGCTTGACATGTAATATAGATTGTCATTTGTATTGTTGTTAAGAGCTGGAAATGTGTCTGAATTTCTTGGTTAGTGCTTAGTGTTTATGTTTTGATAATTATAGTTTTATGAATGTTTGATTTAATTTTGGTAAAAACTTTTCCTGTCAAGACCACAAAATGTGTTTCCATGTTCACTCTTCCAAAGAAAAGAATAGTGAGACCAAATATCTGTTTGCAGATTCAATTGAACCATTGATTGGCTTTTAGGATTCTACATCTCACTCTCAGTGTTGAATATTGAATTTTTTTAGAAAGAAAAGTCTTGATGCATGATACCATGTTCTATGAAACATGTGTTGTAGCTCCTTGTTGACTTTACATCTTGTATAAAGAACATTTGGTTTCCCAAAATTTGATAGTCATCAGTCATCCCAGTTGAATTTTAATGCCTCTTGTGTTTCTAATGGTGTTTACCCTTGGTGATATAGGGTGTGGTGAACGTGGTTATGGGGAATGCTTCTGAAATTGGGGATGCTTTACTTGCAAGTCCACAGGTATATAGTTTATACATAAGCTGGTCCTTTCACATGTAATCAAAGTTTTAAAAAACTAGCCTCAGGGCGCGCCTAGGGCACCTTTGAGGCTGGGTGCGCAGGCTAACGCCTCTGTTTTGCTGGAGTGGGCGGAAGGCGCCGACGGAGCCGCCTAGGCGCGCCTCAGTGGATTTTTTATTTTTTTTTATATAACTCCCAAACCCGAATTTTGGGTAGTGTTTTAACTGCCTCATACCTCTTCCTTGCACTATCGTCTCTTTGCCTTTTTTCTGATTTTTATTTTTTATATAATGGATGTGTGTGCTGTCTGCATGCATTGTTATTGCTCATTGTGCTTTTCATCCTCTATTTTATATATATACATAATATAATATATGTATATATATGTGTGTATATATATTTATAATATATGTGTGTGCTCATGGTGATTATTGATTAATAATCTTCTTTTTTTAATATAATATGTGTACGCTCAGTGTATATATTAAAAAAATTTGGTCCCGTGAGGTTTCGCCTCATGCCTCACGCCTAGGCTGGGCTATCCCTCGGACGCCTACGCCTCACGCTTTTAATACATTGCATGTAATACAATAATGCAATTTTCTTGTGGAGGTATATGGCTATAGAAATATAAAACACTAACCATTCTTGCATTATACAACTTATTCAGGTAAGAAAGATCACTTTCACAGGCTCAACAGCAGTTGGAAAGAAGTTGATGGCCGGTGCAGCTGGGACTGTTAAAAAGGTAAAGATATAGTTTATTGGATATAGAGTTTTGGAAAGAAGTTGATGGTCCGTGCGGTTGAGGAATCATCATGTGGTTAATTGTTTTTGTTTCTTGATTATTTTAGGTATCTCTTGAACTTGGTGGCAATGCACCTTGCATAGTCTTTGATGATGCCGACCTGGATGTAGCAGTAAAAGGAACTGTGAGTAAAACTGTCTAAATGCACTGTAACTGTGTTGTTTTCATATTATATATGTGCTTATTTATTGACTGTTGCACCTATTTTAATTGTGTCTCCGTTCAATAACTTGATACGGAAATAATATATGCATCCAATCTGATAGTTTGGTTTCTATTTGGTTATTGATTCCGAAGAATTAGAGCATCAATCGTGCACAGTAATGTTTTCTTGAATAGAAAGTGTCTGGTGAATGTTGTAGTTTCAAGTTTTTTTAGCTCTGTAGCAGGAAATGTGTTCTCATTTCAGGTTCCCGAAGTTAGCTACAAAAATATTCTGTTTGTGTTGTTGGTACCTTGTACCTTTTTTCGTTTGTTTGAAAGTACTTTCTTTTTACATTCATCAGCTGAACCATTAATCACGCAATTTTTTTTTTTTGGCAGCTGGCAGCAAAGTTCCGTAATAGTGGACAGACATGTGTTTGTGCAAACAGGATTATCGTACAGGAAGGTAAGGATGGGAACACATTTGACTAATAAGTTACAAACTTTATACATTTTGAAATCACGTTGCTATTCAGTTTGTATTACTTTCTAGTTGAGTGAATGCTCCCTCATGTATAGATTCTGAGACTAACCATTGATGTATGCTTCCATAAACATTGGAAATTCAGGTGTCCATTAAGCACCAGCTGCTTTCAAATGGCATGTATATCATTTGTGATAGTGAGGCCTGCTAATTCTTGAAAGTCGTCGTTACAATACGTGCTCCCTACTCCCTAGTCATTTCAACACCATTTTATTTTGGAGTTTTAAACTCTTGTATCCTTATTATTTTCAAGTATTGCGGTAAAGAATCATTATGCCCCGCGCGTGCACGGGGCGTGGGGGGGGGGGGGGGGGGGTGGGGGGTTGGGCTTCTTTTGGATATAGTATGCTCTTTCTTTCTTCTAAAAAACAAGATTTTGTATGCACACTAGAGTGGGTGGTTGTGAAGTTAGATCTGTTGATTCTTATTTTAATACTTAAAAGCTCTCGTTCCTGTCTGAACAAATCCAGATTTTGACTGAAGTTTATGTTCTGATTTTGGTTCTTCCTTACTGAGTTTTTCATGCAATTTAGGACTCGACTCAAAATGTATAGTGCTCGTTTGTAACTAAGTTTTTATCTGTTCAGGTATCTATGAGAAATTTTTGGATGCTTTTGTGAAAGCTGTCCAGAATCTGCAAGTTGGGGATGGCTTCAGTGAAGGTGTGGTCCAGGTAGTCACTCATGCATCTATCGTGATCGCCTTTTTGGTTTCCAGGGTTTATGCTTGGAATCACCACTATGTAACCATGGTTTAACCTATTGTTTTTGTTTCTTTGCAGGGCCCTTTAATAAATGAAGCAGCAGTACAAAAGGTTTGCTTTTCTTTTTCAAATTAGTATTCCATTAGTATTGATGTATGACATCTTCCCTTCAATCTTATGCATTTCTGTATATCACTTTGGAAATTCACATTACAGGTCGAATCATTTGTTCAAGATGCTTTATCAAAGGTTAGTTTTCTACATTTTAGCACCTTAAGAATATTAAGCTTGACCTTGGAGCACAAATGTAAATGTGACTTTGTTGCGGCATTCAAGTTGGTTGGAACTAAGATCAGTTGGATGAAACGTTGACTGCCATTTATCTTCCTCTCTACTGTTATGTTGCTATCCCACTGTTTTTGTGCATTGTCTCACTTATTCAACTACTTAAGGACATAAAACAAATGAAACTTTTCATTGAAACAATAACGACTTGAATTCTTTGACGATTAATCTTTTGAAGGGAGCACAAGTTGTTCTTGGAGCCAAGAGGCATAGCCTTGGAATGACTTTTTATGAGCCTACAGTTCTCAGAGATGTCAAGAGTGATATGCTAATATCAAGGTAAATACTTGGAAAAATGGTATATAATATATTAACAGTATTTGAATTCCATTATCAAATTATTAGGATTTTTTATTTAAACTAGTGAAGCTTAACACTGGTTACTCTGGTAAGATGATCGCAAGGTTGCTTTGGGGTCTGAAATTTTTTATGTAGTTGTGCTCAGCAACTATTGGCTTCTGTTAGTTAGTCGATTATATGCGCTCAGCACATTTTATCTTGGTTCAGAGAGGAAGTATTTGGGCCTGTGGCACCCCTTTTGCGTTTCAAAACTGAGGAGGAGGCTATCCGCATCGCTAATGACACCAACGCAGGTTCTTTTTTCGAGCTTCCTTTTCATACTTTGATACCTCATCCTCCATTAGTCCCCAGAGAACCTGGTGAACTTTTTCATTCAAAATTTTATCCTGCTGCTCATGTACACATTCTCTCGCATACATTTACAGGGTTAGCTGCTTACATATTTACAAATAGCATTCAACGCTCGTGGCGTGTCTCTGAAGCACTTGAATATGGACTTGTTGGTGTCAATGAAGGCCTAATTTCGACAGAGGTGGGTCCCAAACCTACATCCACCAGCATTTTCTTTTCTAATTATTGCTTTATTTATGAGATTATCTGTATCAATGAAGGTGGCTCCCTTTGGAGGTGTCAAACAATCTGGTCTTGGACGAGAAGGTTCCAAGTATGGGATGGATGAATATTTGGAAGTAAGTTTACTGATTATAATTAACAAAACATATCAAAATGTCCCGATGCATCAGAAGGTTCAAATGTTGCAAAATGTCCGTTCGCACCTATCTTATAGACAAGATAATTAGGCACTACATACAATACTCCCCTACGAACGATAATCTATGTAATATTAAGGCAATTCTCAATGCTGCATCGCAGGTTAAATACGTGTGCATGGGGAATATGAGCAGTAACTGATGTGCTTGGTTTCTTGCTGGATCGTTGCCAAGCTTAAAACACAAGTTGGAACTTGATGCAACCTTTGTTACTTCGAAAATGTGTTGTACTGGATAATAAGTGTTCAGTTTGATGTAATTTCGCTTAGAACACAAAATAAAAGTCTTCGTTGTAGTAGAGAAGTATGTTTTAATTTCCAAATTTTCAGTTTTGATGTTTCAAGTTTTCAATTATGTTTGTTTTTTTTTCTTTTTTTCACCTGAGTTTTTTGTACCAATAGAAATTCTAGCAAAGATTCTTGGTATCTAACCGACCATCGTTTTAGGAGGTTCGAGTTTGGGTCTTCTTTTGACAAGTAAACTAGTAGATGAGATTGAGGTTCCACTTCAAAAGCAGTTAGTGAGGGGACTAACCAAACTCCTTATGAAGTCTTGTAAAGTTTATTAGCTTTTTGACATACGTCGTACATTTTTTCACATGCTCGTACGCCTCCTTACGTACTTGCAAAACGCATTTTGAGTGAAGTAAAGCACACGTGTGGAACATTTCTTCACATCGAGTAGACTTAGTGGAAAGACCCAACTGATCATTGGCCAAATTACAAAATAAGAATAGGCAAGTCCCAAGTAGTGGCAAAGTTACAAAATTGGAGCCCCCAAATTTTACCACATTATCCACTGGCCAGGCTCGGGCTGTGAAGAAAGTCTCATATTACATTGAGTTAAACTTTACCACATTATCTGCTTGCCTTTTCTTTTCTTTTTTCTTTTTTTTTTCCTTTTCCCCCATTTTCTCCTAACTTACTAATGAAGTATAATAGTAGGTCAGCAGCTTGTCTCTGTGTTCTGGATTGATAAGTAAATAATTATTTAGGAGTAATTTGATAATTATTTTATTTTCAGTTCTAAAGGGCGTAATGTATTTATATTTATATGAACTTTTGTTGAGTTTTTAAAGTGAAAGATAGAATTTAGTAGACTTTTACTATTATAAATACCATAAAATTTCATATTCTAATGATATACTTTTTAGAAAAGCAAGAGTAAAATGATAGCCTTTTGTATAATTCTAGATATTTCAATGCGCATAATTTTTTTTAAATTATGCGGATTCTCATGGATTTTTTATGACCAATTTATTTGTAAGTATTATTATTTTTAACTTTTCATTATTGAAATTATCTGATTGTGACCATCACAAAGTGATCCTAGGAGGTGGTGGTAGCAACGAAGGTGGTGAAAATGTCACGTGGTGATTGTTGGCAAGGTGCTGCGAAAGGAGACGTGGTGATTGTTGTGTTGGGGCGATAGAGGAGTAGGGATGAGGCTGGTGGTGATGGGGTGGTTACGATGATAGAGGTAGTGGTCATGATGATGGTGGTGTCAGTGATGGTTCATAGTAATGGTGGAGATGACACTCATGGCAATGACAGTGCGGCGACAACGGTGACAATGATAGCGGTGGGGATGAAGGAGATGGTCATGATAAGATGGTGGTGGTGACATGATAATGATATGGCATTAGGGTGGGGCTGGAGTACATCACAATAAATGAAATTTTGAATACACTTGGTTTTATGTACACTCATAAAAAACCATAATTGAATACCACAAATATTTTCATTGATGTTTTATAAGTTATAAAAAGTCTTTATTTAATACATGGTGACTTTTGTTGACTCCTTAAAAGTCTATATTTTTTTTTCTTTGCCACTCAGTACTACGGGCTGGTGGTACTCCTCTTCACTTAGAAGTAAGAGGTCTTAGGTTCGAATCTCGTGGATGGTGAATTCGATACCAAATTAGGTTGCCCATTGTATGGCTTAGCAGAACTCCCCCTCCCTCTAGTGTAAAAATATCGATGTACTAAAAAAAAGTTTATATTGAATACATTTAGATTTGAAAGCAAAGCCCATCAAACTTCATATACAATTCATCTTCTAAAAAAGTAGTCACTAAACGAGTAAGGACGGAGCTAAAAACTTATATACGGGTGGGCTAATTTATTTTCTTTAGTATGAAGTGAGATTTAGATGTTGGGGGTATGCTAATTTTCTATTTAATTTGTGAATATATATTAGGCTTAAGTTTTCCACAACATGCTTATTTTAACACCAAAAATTTTCGTCTTTTAAAATTTAAGGTGTGCTAGAGCCTAGAGCATCCACTAGCTGGCTCCGTTGTTGTAAACGAGTTTTCAGTTTTCTAAATAAATAAAAAAATGACAACAAAAATTGAAAATTAAAATCAAAATAGTTATGAGAGGGCCCTTATGAAAAAGATGTGAAAGTGACGTGACAATGGAATGTCATATATTCCCTGTATATGTTATATATGCTTTCAAGATCAAACCTGTTTTCTCATATCATGATCATCTCAACCATTATCTCTCTGCTAGCAAAAAAAAAAAAGAAAAAAGAACTACAGAAAGAAAAACATCATCATCAGTTCAGCATTTCATCATTCACCTGCTCATTGATCAGTTGCTACCAATGTTTTCAGAGACAAAAGCGTAAGTCGAGGGTTTTTGTCTCACAAAACGAGGCTCAAGTCTTGAGATTTTGAGGTGTTAAGCTTAAGTGTTTTATGTCTTATCTCATTATTAAAAAAAATATATGTACAATAAAATATAATATAGGCAAAAATATCACAACAATAGTCATTGGAGCATAATAATCATTCACAAATAGGGGATCGCCGCTATCACTGCGATAGTGATGGTTTTTTGTTGCAATTGGTGAGAAATGACGGGACCAATCCATGAAATTCAATATAAGTATGGGGTGGGCTGCCGGAGTTGGCGAAAAATTAAGCTTGTGCCGGTGCGCAAATAAGAAAAAAGTTTGATAAATAATAAGCTTATCTTATATAAATAGCTCCAAATTCCTTAAAAGTGCACATAAATAAAATAAAACCGCTCTCTCTTTCACTAATACAATTTCATCTCGTCTATTCTCTATCTTGCCAAATAATTTATTTGAAAAATAAAAAGGTGAGGGATGAGCAACAACCACCGTCGCCCAGTGACAGAATATATAATATACCAGTTAAGCGACACTGTTTTATATCAAATCATTATACATAGTGTCGTGTCACATTGTCTGTTCATGTGTTGGTTATTCTATATAAAATATAGCTCACCATGTGATCCTTAATTTATAGATATTATGTCTTAATTTTCTCGTATCCTGTACATTTATTCCTTGAATTAAACTTAAAATTCTCATGCTCCATAAACATTTCAAGTAATTCCACATAGATATGTATCTATCCGTCAAAACGTTAATTAACACGAAATCAAACATACTCGCTACAACGAACCATGCATAGTTGATACATGCAGATGCATCATGCATGCATGCATGCTGTGTCCAGCAATCCAATCCTCCTTGGGAACTCGATGGAAAAGCGGGAAGCTTTGTAAAGTATTCAAATCGTACAATAAAGTAGGGTCCCACAAATTCACCTTCTAAGGAATATATTCATTTTATCGAATAATTCTCTATAGATCACATAAAAAGGAAAGGATGCTTGAAATTCAAGCAAACATACCCATAACACTAAGCCAACCAACTTTTCCACTGGTTTTTAGCTTTGAATTAAAACCATTATTATTATCAACTAAAAGTTAAATCATTACTTTGCTTGAATTATATTATAATTAGTGGTTTAATTTAAAGAAGAATAATCTCCAATTCTAAATTGAAATGCTTTGTTTCTCTCACACATTTTTGGATAGAGGAGGGTGCCAAAATTATAAAGCAATTTCGTTTACATGCAAAGGGTGGCGGGGGTGGGTCAAATCTAAGGAACTCAAAAATCAATCCATGCTGCAATGTTTGATTTCCTACCTGACATGCATGCGTAGGTTTGATTTGAACAATCAGGTAGGACCTGGTCAACATCTTTTTCTAATATGGGGCCAAATCATATATGTAAACAAAGATGGGACGGTCATAAAATGTTCTATATCTTAAAATATTGAGCTTTGTGTAACTCATGAAGTTCTAGATTTTTAGGAGAAGAATCTTCCTTTGATTGTTAAAGAAGAAAGCATTTATTCTCAATTGAGATTTAGGCAAATACTATAGAGTCACCGGTACAATTCTGGTTATAGACGAAAAGGTACATAAAAAGTTTGTTAAAAACTGTAGTTGTGTTTTAGTATTTCGAATTTCTTAGAGCTTAATTGATGTGATAGTGTTTATTTGTCAGGTGCATCTTATAACCTACTCGCAATAAATAAAAAATTGCCATTTGAAACTATGAGTTGAAAAAGATAACTCGTGACTGAATAGTATTATTAAATATGCTAGTACGTACTTCAGTTCAAATAATTAAAAGCGTTCGTCCTTATACTTAAAAACTCCAGTTTGATCCCCCATTTTTTGGGTGAAGTACTAGTAGTAATTAGCAAATATATATAATGATTTGTGTAGATATTTGAGAGTCTGTTTGGTACTCTACTTGAATCCAACCTTTTAAACTCAAAAACAATTTTCAAGTTTTTGGCCTTAAAAACTTATTTGGTAGGACTATTTTCAAAAACTGAATTCAAGACTAACTCAAAAATATAGTCTATTATCTAAAAACACAAAAAATGAGTTTTTAGAGTTTTTAAACTTAAACTCACTCATTTCTTTTCTCTCCCTGCTCCCTTCTCACTCCAAATCTCTCTCTCTTTTCTTCCTCTTCCCTCCTCTTCTCTCCTCTTCTCTTTTTTTTTAAATTTTTTTTTACCTTTTTCGTCTCTCCTCCAATCCGTTCTCTTCATTCTCTCAGTTCTTTTTCTCACTACTCTTCCTCTCTATCTCCTCCGATCCTCTTACTTATTTCTCTTTCCTCCAATCATCTCTTAGTTTCTTTCCTCCTCTCTCCTCTTTCTCTCTCGACCCCCTCTTTTTGGATTTATTTGTCCAGTTTAAGTTGTAAGATTTAAATTTTTTAAATCACATACCAAACAAGTTTTTGAGTCTCAAAGAAAATTGTTTTCAAGAAAAATTCTTAAGAAATGTTTTGAGAAATTATAAAAAATTTCAAATAGGATACCAAACAAGCCCTGACATTTTGCATGAGAGAGAGAGAGAGAGTTTTATTATGTTCCCCATTTTGCGTTTTTTCTTCAATTTGTTCATATGTACGCAACCTAATTTGCATCCTTTAGTATACAGAGTGAGTGGGGCATTGTGGTAGCTTATTAGGTTTGACCTAAATATTGAGTTGTTTTGTTTGTTGTTGTGGATTGGAGTAGGAATATATTCTTACTTGAGTTGTTTTGTTTGTTGTTGTTTGGATTGGAGTAGAAATATATTGCATGGCAGCTGAGCAGTCTTTAGTTCCAGGAAAGTGAGATAAGGGATTGAGGCCCAGCAAATTAAGCTTTAGAAGAAGTAAGGCCAAGGTCCCCTACTCCTCATGTCATCAAAAGCTCCACATTACACCACCCTTTATGCATTGATGCTCACGTCCTCATATATTACCAACCACAAACCCTAAAGTTTGGTTCCTTATTTTCTTGTTTTTTAGTGCTTTCTCTCTTCCATATATAAAATCGACCGCATTCAGATTCATTGATCTTTAATCTTATAAATATATACAACATATTAATTTGATAGTTTATCTTCACTTTAATCTTGAGACGTGTTTGATGAGGGTGTTGCAAACAAATAAACAACCATGCACATTAAGAGTAGTAACAATTTAACTTTAGGATAAGATCTAATGGGTCACATCTATATTTCCGTTTGGATTATCTTTCTGATAACCAAGTTCTTGTAATCATATATAGTCCCAAAAGCTTGATGCAATGCCTAACCATTCAATAATGACAGAGTCGGAATCTTCCAAAAAGAAAGCTTAATTAAAATCGGATGACATAAGATAAATACTAATTTTTAGTCAAATGAAGACAAATTTACTGCTAAACACTCATTGAACCAAATCTAGCTAGGAGCACGAAAAAAGGGGGAGAAAACTTGAAAACTAATGGGGTTGATGGCAAATGAATCTTTACATTAATTAATACAAACACGAAAAAATGGTAATAATGATACTTGAAACCTTTTTGTTGGTAATGACATAAAGGATGTCTTCGTGTTCTAAACACCATATGATGTTGGATATATAGGATTATAATTGGTTCAATGTAAGTCTACTAAAAACTATGTGAAGGTTTATATATATATATATATATATATATATATATATATATATATATATTGAGGGAGAGAAGAGGGGATAAATATGTGTGTGTATGTATATGCAGTGCTTATGTATACATGGTTCAGAAAAAGAAGGGGGAAATAAAGTACAACATATACTGCCCATCATCATTGCCATGAGGGGTCTCATTCATATCTTAATGCCCAAAAAAAAGAAAAAAAAAAGAAAAAAAGCTTTCACATGCTAACAGAATATATAACACTACAAAGATCTCTTCCTCTTTTGGAAATAACAAACTAATTAAAGAAACGCCACTAGAAAAAAACCACTCAAATTAATACTCTCTAATTACATTATAATATATATAATCAACATTCTGGCATGAGTATAATTAGCGTAAAATTGGTGTAGAGAGAGAGAGAGAGAGAGAGAGAGAGAGAGAGAATATTTTGGCAAAGGCAGGCCAGCAGCACAATGTAGATTAGGGTGTGCTTTAATTTTTTTAAATGATAAACAATTTTCTTTTATACAAGGTTAGCTTGTCTCCCATGCTTTCTAGTACTGGAGAGAGAAACCAAAGGCAGCGCCGACCTCCTCTTCTTCAAAACCGCACCCTATTCTTCCCTATTTGCATCGCATTTGTTCTTGAATCTCTCGGTATTCCCAGAGCCCCCAACTCTGAGTGAGAGAGAGAGAGAGAGAAAAAAAAACTCCAAAAAAAAGAAAGAGAGAGAGAATAATGTTCCAACACCAACACCAACACCACAAGAAGCCATCAACTATGAATTCCCATGACAGACCCATGTGCGTCCAAGGGGACTCTGGCCTTGTCCTCACCACTGACCCTAAGCCTCGTCTTCGATGGACTGTCGAGCTCCATGAACGCTTTGTCGATGCTGTCACTCAGCTTGGAGGACCAGACAGTAATACCACCATTTCAAGCTTCATCATATATGAAACTTTCATGCATATTATGCACATAAGCTCATTGATTTCTCTCTTAATTTTTCAGAGGCTACACCTAAAACTATCATGAGGGTTATGGGTGTGAAGGGTCTTACACTTTATCACCTCAAGAGCCACCTCCAGGTTTAATTTTCATACACACACAATGTTTTTTCAAACTTCTTTTTCTTTACTACTTTTACAACATTCCAATTTTCGGTCGGCTATTGATATTTCTTTTTCTCTCTTTTCCATTCTTCTCATTAATTTCTTTTGTTTCCTACTTGTAAAGAAATTTAGGCTTGGAAAGCAACCTCACAAGGAATTCAATGACCACTCAATCAAGGATCACGGTATGAGTATATATATGACTCCTTTCTAGGGTTCCTTACAATACATATATATACATGTATAAAATTTCGACTGTTTTCATTCAACAAATTTTAGTTTTCATGTGGCATATCTGATTTCTATTCATTGATTTTCATGGCAGCATCTCCACTGGATCTCCAACGAAATAGTGCATCTTCTTCTGCCATAATAGGCCGCAGTATGAATGAGTATGTATATATATGCTCTTTTCTTTTTCTTTCTCTTATTTTTTTTTTCGTTTAGTAATTTTAATATCTTGAAGAAAGTATGTATAACCTTTTTATCAAGTATGCAAAGAAGTTATTTGTTGTTAATTTTAAAACTAGGTTGGTTAGGTATATCCTTTCGTATGCTTTGTTGTGGGCTGGGGGTTTTGCATTTTCTTGTGGAATGTATATGAAAAACTGTATCTAACAGTATTAATTGCAACATGATTGATGCGATTAGGATGCAAATGGAGGTGCAGAGAAGACTGCATGAACAATTGGAGGTATATTTCAACTCATGCATTAGTACCTAAATATACCAGTGATCAAAATTCAAAAGTAATTAAGGTTCTGTACATATATTTCATGCATGGATGACCTTGATCCTGATTATAATATGTTGTACTATATATATAAAAGGTCCAGAAACACCTTCAGTTGAGAATCGAGGCTCAGGGAAAGTACATGCAAAGCATATTAGAGAAAGCCTGCCAAACACTTGCTGGTGAGAACAATATGGCAGCTGCTGCTGCTGCAGGAAGTTACAAGGGTAATATTGGAAACCAAGGTGTCAACCCTACTGACATGGGAGCGTTGAAAGATTTCAATTCTTCTCCGAACTTTCCATCTTTTCAAGACCTTAACATATATGGAGGAGACCACCTCGATCTTCAACAAAACTTGGACAGGCCACCTCTTGATCACAGTTTCATGCCGACTAACGATAATAACATTTGCTTGGGATCAAAGAAAAGGCCTAGCCCTTATAGTGGTAGCGGCAAGAGCCCTTTGCTTTGGTCTGACGATCTCCGGCTTCAAGACTTGGGAACAGCCTCGTCATGTCTTGGACCTCAGGATGATCCGTTCAAATCATCAGATTCAATTCAAATTGCTCCGCCATCTATCGAGAGAGGCTCAGAGATCGATTCTATTTCAGACATTTACGAATCCAAGCCAATGTTACAAGGAGATGACAAGAAGTTTGATTCAGCAAATAAACTCGAAAGGCCTTCGCCTCGGAGAGCACCACTAGGCTCGGACAGGATGAACCCCATGATTAACAGTGGTATTCGACAAGGAAGAAATTCACATTTCGGGTGAGCCCAAAATTAATATTAAGATTTGAAGGATGAGATCGATCTAGGGTTTTGGTCCATGCACGACATGAAGGTTTTCTTTTTATTTTCTTTTTTTTCTTGTTCGGATGTTCATGATGGTTATTACGTCATATTAGGTTTCTACTAAATTAAAGTATGATAAATGCCATGCATGGCAAACCTATAAAGTTACACTGTTAAATTTATCAGCACATTTGTAACTTAATGTGATCCTTGTAAGTGCTTGATACCTAATTTCCACATTTCCATGGATGTCATGGAAAATTTGATCTTGACATGAATCAGTACTATATATGAGTGGCAATGTGCGACATTAATTCCTGAATACTAGTTAGGAATATATAACTTTTTTAAACAATAAAAACCTGCAGGTATATTTTCTTTGTTCATTAATTATGATTGAGAAGGATTGAGCATGGGGTCCGAATCCTCCTGACCCAATAACACGAGCCGTTACATTTTGATCTAACGGCTACAAACAGGGGGTCCCTCTAAAAGTTATAATCATTGTAGCCGTTGGATCAAAATTCAACGGCCCGTGTTATTGGGTCAGGAGGATTCGGACCTCCTGCTCAGGAGAGGATCCAAATCCGATTGAGAAAGCAAAGTAATGTATTGTTCCTTACTTGCAAGTAATACAACTTCGATTGTACTTTTCAAGTCTGATATACAGCATGCAAACTTTCATGTCTCTCGTGGGTATTAATCAAGATATTTTATTTAAAGGTTTCATCATGCATTCTTTAATTAAAAGAAACTGAACTGCAACTTCTAGTTCCTAATTAACGTTTAGTCTTAAGAACGTTATAGCTTAGGTCATCTTACGGTTGGAGGATACTTTGGTTTTTACATCCATAATATATTAGGGTAAGGCCATGCACTTGAAGGGTTTTTATGTCCTCTCTCTCTCTCTCTCTCTCTCTCTCTCTCTCTCTCTCTCTCTCTCTCTCTCTCTCTCTCTCTCTCCCCTTTTCATTTTTTTGAGTTGCAGGTATGGTAATAGTGTGTGGTCAATGTGATCCCATGTTTATTAGATTAATTCTATTGTTATATCATATATGAAGACTAGTAAGTAGCAATGATGCTTCTTTTTTAAGTTAGTTAATCTTCTTGTTGCAGACAAAACCTTTGGGATAATAACTAAGAATTTAACAAAACATATTTCCCAATAAAGTACAAAATCGTATAAGCGCGCTAACGAACACATGCATAGAGCACAGTAAAGAAAACAAATTGATTATATAATTATTAAGGAACAATACTCATTTGGCAAAGGAAGATCTTAAGGGAGGACGTATATACGTGCTCCTTTTTAAAGATGAGAAAGAATTCCCTACAAGAAGCCGACCAATAGTATATATCTAAATATCTTTCAAGGCTCCTTTTTCACTCTTTAGTCCTTCACATTCCTTGGGTGTCATACAAGGAGGACAACAAGTGTACCTTTCATCAATTTTTTTCTTTACCCAACAATAAGTATGTACATGACTTTATCCACTTTACTAAACAATTTTTAACACAACTACTTACTTAGGTGACATATATAGTAATTGACTTTTATCTAGCAATACATACAAACTGAAAGACTTGTTGATGCAACTGTTTGAAATATTTGAGTCCTACGTGTAATCATAAAGCTCACATCTATAATATAAATGTGTTAGCAAGTATGTCAGTATTGTGTGTTTAAGTTTTATTGAAAAAAAGAAAGAAAGAAAAAGTCCTCTTGATTGGTGCACTTAATTTGATTTTTTGATAATCATGCATGGATTCGTTTCTTTTTCTTTTTAAATTTTATTATTATTAAGGGGAGGGAGGATTCAAAATTATTACAATAATTTAGGGACTTAGAATACATGGCTAGAAACCCAACACCATATCCACTAGATTACAGGGCCACATGCAATCATGCATGGATTCCAATTACTAATATTATTATAGTAAGACAGAGGTCATGTGTGTATCTAACTGCCTCTAACAGGTGATCCCATTAAGGACTAAGTAGATTAGATCCATGCAGAGTGAGAGGGGGTTCTCTTTCGTGTGTGGAAAAAGAAAGTGGTGCCACAATTGGCTTTATTGGTTGCGGAGAAAAATCTAGCCACTGCAAGTTGGCAGGAAAGCTCCCCTCTGATTAGAAGTGACAAATTAATTCATTGGGTTGTTAATGGATATTAATTAAGATTCATTTAGTTTAATTTCATCTTACATCATAATCACCACTACCAATCTCACCTATATATTCTGATGATATCAAATTAAACAGGTCTTAATAAGTATCCATTAACAATCTAAGAGATTGATTTGTCACATTTACCTCTAATCTCAGCATAGACACAATTCAAGGGAGAGGGAGAGAGGGAGAAAAAGATGATAAAGCCTAAAAGCAAGGAAGAATACAACGCACTCCCACGCGTGCACATATCGAGGAAGCTTCTATCTTTATGTGGGTAAAGTTAAAGGGTACTCTCATTGCATCAAAAGCTGCTGATGATGATCATGGCTATATATGAAGCTATATTGATCAATTACGTTTTTCTTTTTATATAATTTCAGCAGTTTGCATGCAGTAATATATTTTTGCAATTTATAAGGAATCATGATCAGCATATGATTATGATTTGAAGAAGCTTTTATTCAAGGCATATCCTTCCATCATGCAAATGCAAATCATTTGCAGTACTTGTCCAACATAAGTACTTTGAATTCTGCATGTTACTCATTTGACAACTTTGGGTCTTTCCCCCGTGGCGCGGGCCGGGGCGGCCCTCTCTCTCTCTCTGTCGTGTACAGACATGGACCCTGGTAAAACATTAGTACTGATCAGTTACGACACGCCCACAACTAAACCACCACCTCTTGAAAATGGCATGGCTGGCTCTATGCGTTTTCACCCCCTACCAAAAGAGAAAGCAACCACTGAAATAAAAACAAAGAAGAAGCAATTAACGTTTATTTGATCCATATGGAATAAATTAAGGAGACAAAGAGACACTGCACCTTTAACGTAGCTAGTATATTCAAAGAAGCCTATAATTTCTAGCTAATTCAAAATTTGAAAAAAAAAAAAAAAACTAGTGTTTATTTGATCCTATGGGATTGGCATAATAACGAGTAGGGAGTAGTGATGATCTTGAAATAATGTAGTTCGATCGATGCACATATCGGCTAACAAGAAAAAGAACTTCTTCTTTTAGTGCACATGTTAGTGTATAAGCATTGAGCTAATCTGAGTTTAGGATAAATAAGCCTTGTACTCAGTTGTGTATCCACTTTGGTTAATTTCACCAAGTGTAGGGCTCATATTGTAATTATGTCTAAGTGAAATGTGGAAGGATCCTTGAACTTAGCTCGATGTGTGGCTGAGATCATTTCTGTTTGAGATGGTGGGAATCCTTATGCATAACTAACCGTTATGCACAGTGTAATGGTGAGTGAAGGAATATAGAAAGAAAAACATTCTCTCTGCAATTTCTGCAGAGAGTGAAGCATCCAAATCCTTCTCCATTTTTTCTGTGATTAATTCCTTCTCCTTTCTTCAAATTAACACACACTAAATCAAACTTCATCAGCACATATAACAGATAAATCCTACAAATATGTGCATTATTTATGTGAAAAAATTATGTGTACAGATCTAAGTTGCACAATTGGTAATATACGTACTAACCTAGATCGCTGGTTTCAAAGACATTTTATTTTTGTTGTTGATGAATCTTACACACATTAGGTTACAATACTGAATGAGAGTACTATGTTTAATGCTCGTAGCACCAACAAGGAGTCAACGACTCATATAACGTACATAACGTAATAGGATACGCACATCATCGTATATTAGGAATCCTTATGCATCTATACATCCTTATATTAAGTCCAAATGGACTAGGAAACCTCTTGCTCATATTACTTTTTTTTTCTTTCCGAAAGATAGAAATTTTATTAGAACTCAAATGTGAACTGATACATTTGCTGCTAAAATATTGAAAAGAAACTCAGGACCTAATTCATCCCAGCCAAATCTCTCGCCTTGCTCATATTACTTAAATTCATGGGTTAATCTCAGTGTACTACCCTAAAATGTATTGGTTTTCAACATTTGGTACATGAAGTTTTTTTCGTCCCAGTATGGTACCTAAAATCATAATTTTGGGACACTTTCATACATCTGTTAAGTTTTATGTCAAATGGTCAGTTAACTGATGATGTGGCGCCCACGTGGATAATGATTGGACACCACGTGTCAATATGGGCCCAAGTGGGCACTAATTTTTTTTTAAAAAAAGAAGTGTTCTCTTTTCCTCTCCCTTCTCTTCCCCGATCTCTCCCACTCATCCCTCTTCAATGCCTCCCTTATCTCTCCCCAAATCAACCTTCACCCGCCTCAACCCAAGCTACGCCTCCCCGTCGCCTTCCTCACTGTCATCGCCCAAACACTAAACCTCCAAATCATCCAGACTCTCCAAATCCAAATCGACTACTAAATCGCAATTTGATTGAGATATAGTTAGGATTTTAGACTGAAGAAATCAAAGTGGCGGAGGTTTCAACTTTCTAGTTTCAATAGTAGAAAAAGCTTCCCCTACAGCCGCAACACCATCAATGGGGAAGAAGAGGTAGAGAGAGAGAGGCACAAGAATTCGAAGCCGTTCCTCACTGCGGGAGATCGAGGATGAGGATAACCCACGCCCAAAACCCTAAAAATCGTTGCGGGATGTATCGCAAGAGCCGTAGAAGGAGGAGGCCGATGACGAAGAGGAGGATATCAATGATTTCGGTGGATTCTCCAAAATGCAGAGCCGGTTTGATAGTTATGGAGTGAGTTTTGATTGCTAATTGTTTGTTTATTGGATTTTTGAGTTTGTTTATTGGATTTGGAGGTTTAGTGTTTGGGTGATGACGGTGATGAAGGCGACATGAGATGCGTAGTTTGGGTTGGGGTGGGTAAAGGTTGATTTGGGGAGAGAGAAGGGAAGGGTTGAAGAGGGATGAGTGTGAGGGATTAGGGAAGAGAAACGGGAGGAGAGGAGAACGGTTTTTTAATTTAATTTAATTTTTTTAATTTTTTAGTACCCACGTGGGCCCATATTGACACGTGACGTCCAGTCATTGTCCACGTGGCGCCACGTCATCAGTTAACGAAACATTTGACGGAAAACTTAACAGGTGTATGAGAGTATCCCAAAATTATGACTTTATGTACCACACTGGGACGAAAAAAACTTCATGTACTAAATGTTGAAAACCAAGAAACTTCAGGGTAGTAATATGAGATTAACCCTAAATTCATTAAACATTAGTAAGGCTCTAAAAGATGCTAGACGCTAGTTGGGCGGAGGGTTGGGGCCTAGCGCCTAAGTGGCTAGGCGGAGCCTACGTGGGTGCCTAGGCGGATTTAAGCAAATCTATTATATTTTGTGTAAATAAGTGTTGACTTATACTTAAAATATATATAATTTCATCATAAACTACAAAATAGAATGACATATATATATATATATATATATATTATGAAGTATTGGAACATAATGAAAACATGGGGAACAAGGATATAATGTGTGTTCATTTATGTATACAACAAGTCTTTTACAACTTATTGAAAAAAATAAAATAAAATGCAAAATGAAAGTTATTTATTTTTTTGTCTAAGTAAGTTGCGATCTAGGCTGGTCTGGTCGGGCTAGGCGTGTAAGATCCCACATCGCCCAAGGGTGTGGATTATGTAAGCCTTATATGTATATTCCCATCTCCATATAGCACGAGGCATTTTGGGAGCTCACTGGCTTCGGATTCCATAGGAACTTCGAAGTTAAGCGAGAATGGGCCAGAGCATTCCTAGGATGGGTGATCCACTGGGAAGTTCTGCTCGCGTGAGTTCCCAGAAACAAAACTGTGAGGGCATGGTCGGGGCCCAAAGCGGACAATACCGTGCTACGGCAGAGTCGAGCCCGGGTTGTGGTGGGGGCTCGGGCCGGGAAGTGACAATTTGGTATCAGAGCCAATCCTTGGCCGGAAGTGTGCCGACGAGGACGTCGGGCCCCTAAGGGGGGTGGATTGTAAGATCCCACATCGCCCAAGGGTGTGGATCTTGTAAGCCTTATATGTATATTCCTATCTCTATATAGGACAAGGCCTTTTGGGAGCTCACTGGCTTCGTATTCCATAGGAACTCCGAAGTTAAGCGAGAATGGGCCAGAGCATTCCCAAGATGGGTGACCCACATGGAAGTTATGCTCGCGTGAGTTCCCAGGAACAAAAATGTGAGGGCGTGGTCGGGGCCCAAAGCGGACAATATCGTGCTACGGCAGAGTCGAGCCCGGGTTGTGGTGGGGGCCCGGGCCGGGACGGGACGGGACGTGACAAGGCGCGCCTCAGCAGGTATAGGCGGGTGCCTAAGCAGATCTAGATGCCCTTTCTTAATTTTCAAACGCCTAGGCATTAATTGGGGCGGTGGTCAGCCGCCTAGCGCCTAGGCGGGGATTTTAGAACAGTGAACGTTAGTAGGCACACACATGATATATGATAAGTTAATATTCCAAGATTTCCAAGCAATCCATAAGTGACTAGGAGACATTAGGTACCAATGGGATTTCTCCCAATAGGTGCGGTAGTTAAAGAAAATATTCCAACACCAAGTTATTATTGTGGCGAATGACAGTTTGATAAAGAAAATGTATGCGTGGATTAAACAATCATGCTGGTAGCGTGTTCAAAGGAAAAAAAAATATAGAGTAGAGAGAATGAGAAACAAATTAGAAAAATCTCATTTTCTTATATTATTGGGTTGGAGTTACTTGAAGGCTAAATTTGTCTTTGAATTAAGTTATGGATTATTTTGAAGCCATAAACTTTATTTTCTTGTGAATTTCGTCACGGGCATCCAAAAACTCAAAATCGGCTCGGTATTATTTATGTTATATATTTTCTCATTTGAAAAAGGACCAAAGTAGCCCAACCAGTCTATTGTTTGTGCATGGATCTAGCTAGTACGTACACACTTTTGACATTGTGAGTAACATCACACATTTTTTATATAATTATGTTATATGGTGATTTTGGTTAATATGTTAGGCATGCTTGGTTGTTTTGAGGCAATACTTTTGAAACATGTTAGAAACAACTTCCCAAAATTACAGAAGTTCTATATGTGGAGCCGGTCTCACGAGTCTCAACAACCAAGGCTTGCAAATGACCTCCTCCATCAATTCATGTTTTGTTTTATAGAATTTTTTAAACCACTGATTTGGTGGGCTTCATACCTGAACCTGCTTATGACAGAAGGTCTAAAATGTGTCTGAAACCGAGTCAGGCCGATGTAAAAATAAAAGTACACATGGGCTACTCTGTTAGATTTGGTAGCCCACCTCTGGAGAGAAAGAAGAAAGTTAAATATTTCATGTTCTCGCCACTTTTCTTGATTTTGATTTTTTCCACCCATCCATTGTGGAAGGACAATTCATCATTTCAATTTTTTCATATCAAACCACCAAACATAAATTTGGAGAACGTTAATAATTTTGTGTGGAATCACGTTTACAAATCACATTTCCTACAGTGAATGTAACATGCATTTAGAAAATATTAATTACATTACTGATTGCGTCTACTTTTGAAATTCATTAGATTCAGGAGAAAAAAAAAAAAAAAGACAACGCAATAAATTAGAATACAAAAAGATACCTTATTCCACCCCATGCTTGAATTTGTCATTTTAAACTTAGTGACTTCAAACCCTACTACATATTACATAATACACTTGAAGAAAGGAAGAAAAAACCCAAAATATTACACTACATTAACAAAGTGTACCCACCAATATTTTTGTAATTAAAACCAAACTAACATCCTAGTAATTAAGCTCCATCAGTACGTGAGTAGAAAGTTAATGATCATGGTGATGGTAGAGTACTATCAAATATATCGGCAGGAGCAATGAAATAGTCCATGGAAAGCCCTGGTACATTAAACACAACATCATCAATGCTCCAAGCTTCTTCCATCCTAGTCCTTGTGTACTCCATCGACACCTCGCCACACCTGAAAACTGTGGCGATGGAGCGGCCCTGATGAGCAATGAGCACATCATCGACATCCCTATAGTCAGCAATGCTGCTTCCTATGGTGGTCTCCCAGTACACAGTTTCACTTTCTGGGGTTTCAACTCTGGTGAGGTGTGAGTCCTCTAAATAAATGAGGAGGCCACTCTTTTGGCAAAAATATCCATACAATGCATGTCGGATCACCTCTGCAGGACCCTCACTTCTTTCCATCACAGCCGCTCGATCGGCGGAGACTTTTAGTACAAAGCAATCATCGTCTCCGATTCTTTTCTCTCCCAAGCATTGTGCCTTGGCGAACAAGCTTGCTGTGCTCTTTGGATCTAGGCCCTGCAAATTAAATATAGAGATATTTATTAAATTTTTGATACCAAATGTGTAGGTAGTGTGATGAGTTTAATACCGAATGTGTAGGTAACGTGATGAGTTGATACCGAATTTGTAGGTAATGTAGATGAGTTAGATACCGAATGTGTATCTCAACACTTGATTTTTTGATGGACAAACAGATTCTTATGAATTCAAGTTTTTATGGGGGCAATGCAAGCTTTCTAAATTCAAAATGTATAATTTAATCAAGATTTTTTCCTCATTTAATTTAAAGGGTATTTTCATCACTAACAAAACATTCAACACTAAATCAAAAGAACCCTTTCTACAAAGTATTGATAATTATGATATTAAGTTGTGAAAAATGCTGGTATGAGCCACCGACACACTAGATCCGGCAGCACTCACTAAAGTGCAAAAGAAAAAGTTAAAGCAAGAAATAATACAGAGACACTTTAGTTCAGCATATGTGGTATTCTTGGATGTATATAAATACATATGACCAGTATATGAAGTAAGAAGGGCATCACGTGCCATTCTGGTCCCTTTGGAGCTGTTCAGAAAGGAAAAAAAAAAGTCTGTAGGGAAAGCATGTAACAGTTTTTCTCTATCATTGTCAGCCAAATACCATTTTATTGGGATTGTGATTTGTTCCTTCAATCTCTATCTTTGTTTGGTAAAGGCTATTTCGAATAATTGAACGCTAGCTATAGTTCAAAATCAAAAGTTGTTTGTGGCCAAAATCATAATAGGAATCATTAACATGTAGCATTATAGGTTTACAAAAATTTCTTAAATATAACGAGCGTATGTTCTCTCTCTCTCTTTTTTTTTTTAATAAATTAATTAGTGGTGCGATTTATGTCGGAAGATTATTGTGAGAACGGCGTTGTTTGTATACCTGTATGAGGCGGCGCAAAGGGCGCTGGGGGCCTTTGGCTGCATGAGTACCCAGCCAAGGGGTGTGCCTCCAAACCGTCTTGCCATCACTACCCGCCACCACCTTGTTGCCTCCAACGACCAACTCCAAAGACCACATTCCAGGCAACATTTGCCAAAGAACAAAGCACCCGTTTTCCCCACTTCTTGTTCCCAAAGTCTTCACATTTCTTCCTGCAGAAACCTCCGTTTCACAGCAAATCATCTTCACGCTCCCACTTGCATACATGTTTTTGTTACACTTCTGTTGCTTCAAGCACCCCGTGGCTGCCAAATACTGCTGTATAATGTAATGCGCTATAGAAGTTTCCTACATATTATTAAAAAAAAAAAACCTAAATTAAACAATATATACCAAAAAATTGAGAGAACATTCTCTCATGCATTTGAGGTTCTGCGCTCAACACCCCTCTGTTCTAGTATCGCTTGTATAAGATACTGACAATGATAATATAATGTTGGGTTTTTACTTACAAATGGGATGTCTTTAATGTGAAGGAGGTGATGATCAATTGGGTCATTGGCTTGCGGGATTGGAGCAAGAGGACAGCCTAAAACACCAAGCAAGAGCCTCAAGTCTTGTCCTTTGGCTGGAATAGTACCACCACTGCCATATCCCGAGGCTGGCAAATTAGTCCCGGGACTAGGAGGACCACCCTTTTGTGCCCTAAACCATTCACGAATGACTTCCCAAGAGCTCTCCTTTTTGCCACCTTCCTCTTGCATTTCCGGGTCTGGCCCTTCCATGAGTGGCGTCAGTGGCTGTGGACACCACATCTGCTTCTTCCTTGCTTTAGAAGCCATAGTTGTTTGATTTGGAAGATGAAGATATATGGTTGAAGAGAAAGATGGAAAGAAGGAAGGGATTAATGTAGGTTTGGAGTTGTGAGGTTTTAAAAGAGATGGAGATCATATTATATGAAGGTTGGATTGGAAGAGTTAGAAGGGAGGGATTGTATGGGTATGAGAGAGACAAAAGGGACAGCTTGTCTGTCCAAATACAGAGAGTTAATGTCAGGAAAATCAAAATTTTAAATTAAATTTACAAACTAAATAATATATTATTAATAATAAAAAATAAACATATTAATTAATATTTAATTAATAATTCAATCATCAATATTCACATAATTTATTTTATCAAATTTAATTTAAAATTTTAGTTACTATAATGTTACCGTATGGTAAAACCACACTATCGCATGTTGGCCTGTCTATTACTTTATTCTTGCTCTCTTTAGGATGTCTCTCTCTTGTCGTTTTATTTCTATATTCATTATTCTCTTTCTTGAGCCGCTCAAAGCCTCTCTTCTTACCGGCTTATTTGGGTTGGCCTATCCCTATTTCATGTCTTAACCAGTGAAGGACCCTTATGCCCTTTCTAGAAAATTATGGAGTATTATTTCTTATTCTGGTTTTTGGCAAGTGCAAACATAGAGTTGCTAAATGGCATACATAGTTTATATACCATAGTTTGTGTATATGGTTGTAGTACAAACACAATGACAATAATTTAGTTTTTGGTAATACAAACATATGCATGGAGCCTTGTTAGTTTCTCTGGGTCCCGGAATTCTATGGAAGTCGAAAAACATATAAAGAACGTTTCTAGAGGACCTTATGGCATTCTAGTATGCAATCTTGAGTATGTCAACAAGTTGTTCGATAAAATGACTTTCAGGCAGAAATTGGCAGGTCTTGGCAAGTGATGCTCAATAGATCTTGAGACAAGTCCTACCAACATGCCTGGGCAAGTGATGCTCGACATCAGGAAATGAAAGCTATCGATAGAACTAGGAAGATAACGACATGCCTATTAAATGCTCGACTAAATATCTCAATGAAAAATTGAAAAAAATTCGGACGACGCGCACTTGAGTCTTTTACATTGAGACCTCATGAGGTAAAAGTTCTGGACTGGTAACAACAACTATAAACCATTTAGAGACATTATAAGAAGAATTTTGAAACAAGATGATTGATCATGTTCAACTAATTTAACCTACGTATGGATGTAAGTTGGGTAGATGCGTAATCGAGAGAATTTTATTCTCGTGAAGTTGCAGAAGGTTATTATGGTAACCTAGGCTGAATGACTGCAGGCTTTGCACCTACTCCCATATAGGACAAATCTACCAAATATTCTTTTACATATTAATTAATTACTCCAAGTCTTAGTTCAGTTATCAAAATCAAATCCAAAAACAAGGATCTGCCGCTCATCTTTTGATTCTTCTCTCGGTCAAAACAATAAACACGTATTCACACTTACCAAAGTGGGCCCTCCGAACCCACAGAATATATATGATACCAATTTTTCGCATGATAGAAGAGTTAACATTAACCCTAATTTGTCAACGTGGCAGGGCTGTCGAGCTCTGATGGGGATAGTGGGGAGAAGGTGGGGCCTGCAAGAGTCGGGGCCGGATGCTGGTTCCAAATCCAATTAGACAAATACAAATGAAATGAAATGAGCACGGCAACTGGTGGTGGTGGTGGAAGGTCGGCATCAAAGAAAAGGAAATACGACGGATTGAGGAGAGGTTGGGTGTGTGTGAGTGGTGGTGGAGCGGCGGATGCGATGGGTTTAAGGTCTGGGTGATCTTTCAAGCCAACTCTCTCTTTGTTTGTTTCTTTGTATAATATTAGAAAACGTTCGAGTGTGGTTTTCATTGGTTGGGAGGGGCTTGTAATTGCCACATTGGCTTAGATCCTCATGGAAGTGTGCATTTCAGCCCATGTGGCATATGAATTTAGTATAAGACTTTTGAATCTTTACCCAAAATATGTGTATCTCAATACTAACAAATAACTAGCTAGGAACTTAGGGCTTGGGTTGGTGTTTGGTCCATAGCTTGAAATGCTAATGAGACTTGGGGTTGGGACAAGCCAAAGTTTAACATAAATTAATAATTTAAAATTATAGTTTGTCTTAGCTTTCTCATCGTACCGAGGAAGTACATTTAGATGCAAAAATAACTAAACAGAAAAAGGAAGTTTGAACATGTGTCGAGTTCTGACCCCTGCCACATCTGTTTTGTGGGGGACTCCTCACTCACCTTTGAGTGACACTTTGACTGAATATACAGCCATTCCACATGTGATTTAGGCCCCAAGCTCATAACCTTGTAACTCTTTAACTCGGAATCAGAATTTATACTCCTTATTTCTTTTGTATGATCATTTTGCCTCCATGTCATAGTGATCGTTTATTGTATATTGTGCGATCAGAAATTATTTCAAAATTTAAAATTAAATTTGAATAGTACCTAACGAAAACTGACCGCACGATGTACGATGAACGATCACGATCATAAATATTTCGGGCCCCGAAACGTTTTGTCTAGTTCAGTAATCCCAAACTTTAATCTATATAATATTAACATATTAATTATATTTTATATATGTTTGAGAAGATGACAGCCGTTGGATGAATTTAAATCCATTCTCGACTTCCCTCTCTCCCTCTCACTCTATGTCCTCCATCTTCGAACCCCGTTATAAGACTATGACCTCATTCTTCAACTCCACAACCAGATTGGAAACCCTAACGGGTCCAATTGTTCATTTCAATTCCAGTTGAAATAAAGGTATGATTGATGTTTTCCCTTGTGTAATTGTGTTTAATTCCTCATTTTTGAAATTAGGGTTCTTAAATTTTTGAATTAGGCTTTTTGATTTTGGGTTATGTATTTGGGGCATCTATTGGAATTATGGCTTTAACTCCACAGCTAATTGGCCAAAAATGATTTGCCCAAAAAACCTCATTTATTTCCTGACCCGGCCCGAAACACATTTTGGGATTCTAAAAGTTTTGGGTCGGGACATAAAATACGAGCCGACATCTTCGAGATCAGGGTTCGCGGTTTGGTTTTTGGTCCGGGTCCCAAACCGAAACCAGCCCTTTACTTGAATATTTTTGTGAAATTAAGTGAAAGTGCAAACCTTGTGTCTAGGAGGAAACACATGCAAGAAGGTAACTACAAATTCATTTTGTCTGGTTCCACATAATTAAATTAAATTTGACTCGTGGATGATTAATCTGTTAAATTAATGTGTCGTAAGAATACGTGTGAGCGTTTAGTTAGTTTTGTTGAAGATGCTCCAGCTAGCAATTATATGTAATGGGCCTGAATCCAAACATGGAAGACCCAGAAACTCTGAGGACCAATCTCCTCAATTCCCTAGCTCAAATAATTGTGCAAAATCAATCAAGTTTGGGTGGAAACAATTCCTCCAAGGCATTCTAGTCTCTTTGGCATCACTCTTTGATGGCCAACAAACCTTCATCAGTGTCGACACATATGCAATCCCTACATGGCACTGCTCCACCACCACCTCATGCACCACAAGCTCCAACATCTGTGACCTGGCCTACTCTGATTGGTCCTGGCATTCAACATCCTCCACCACAATCATATCTGATTGGAGTGTCCAATGCTAAAAATTAAAACAAATGGTACCAAATAGCTTCCAAATAAACTAAATTTGTACTTATAAATAGAGCAGCTAGAGTTTTAAAACTTTTTGTTTCAATTTTCAAAAAATAAAAAAATAAAACAAAGCCAAACAAATTACCACAGTGACGCAGTCGCTGAGATGAGATCGTTACAAGTGGACGTCCTACTAGTGTTTGCATGGCGACAGTTTCTATTTCTGCTGCGTAACTGTGTAAGCTGACACTCTCACTCTCATCTCCTATCATCACGGTTATCTGATTATCTTTATCCTCGATTCTCGCCATTGTAATCTTCACCTCCTCATCTCCTTCTCATTTATAAAACCACTCCTATTATTTTGAACAACCTCCTCAGTCCTCACCTCACCGCCATTTTTCTCACTCATCCTCACTCCTAATTGCACCCATTTTCTCGATCCAGAACTACGTTTTGCAACAATGGCGAAAAACCCAGTTCGAGTTCTCGTCACTGGTGCAGCTGGTATGGTCATATTTTTTAAAATTAACTTTCTTTTTCCAGTATTTTTCCCGGTTTGGATTTATAGAATATGTGGATATACTGAGAAGAGTTCGAAATTTCGGTTCTACTTCTTCATTGTTATGAAATCATTAAAATTGGTATTCTAGTTAATGATCAGTAAACCCAAATCTCCTCCCATAGTCTAACACGGTTATTCAACTTTCCAAGATTTCATATCATTATTATTATTATTAGTTTCTTGCATAGACCAAACAGAAGGACGTATAGGTTCTTTTCTTTGGAATATATAATAAAAATTTCTGTATTTACAATATCTTGTGGACTTTGTTCTGGTATCTGATTGCCTTGTTGAAGTGGTGTCCCTGTAGGCTGTAGATTCTTTGTTTGATTGATGGTATTCTTAGACCTATATATAAACATAGGGTTGGATTTGTTTTGATTTTAACGAGAATTCTTTGTTGCATGTCTGTTTGTTTTCTGAGAAAAATGGAGACTATTGTAGTACTGCTTCAGAAAATGGAGAATATGAATGTTGTACTGATTCAGAAAAGTTTGGTTGTTCTGTTAACTATTGCCTTCTTTTGGAAGCTCGTAAAATACATGTGGAGCTTCTTGAGTATGGAGAAGGATCCTGTGACTGTTTTGGTCACCGGTGCTGCAGGCATGCCATATAATCTCATATCGATAAACCCGTCTTGGACGATATCGTGAATTTATATATAGCTTAATCTGGATGTCCAATTTTATGATACTGAAAATACTTGGCATACATTTCTAATAATTGTCTTTCAGTTTATTGAGATTATGAAAAGGGTCATGCTTTTAAATGTAAAACTTGCGTAGTTCCGAAATCTTGAAAACTCGCTGAAGATTCATGCTTGATGTTGAACAGGGCAAATAGGGTATGCTATTGTTCCGATGATTGCGAGGGGGGTCATGCTAGGCCCTGACCAGCCTGTAATTCTGCACATGCTTGATATTGAACCAGCAGCTGAAGCCTTGAATGGGGTGAAAATGGAACTGATTGATGCTGCCTTTCCTCTTCTCAAAGGTATGCTTTATAAAGTCTGATGTTGAACGCGAATTTATCGTAAACTGATATTCCCTTTGAGGATAATTCTTATTAAACTTTACCTTGTACATGTTTGTAGGTGTTGTTGCTACAACAGATGCTCAGGAAGCTTGTAAAGATGTCAATATTGCTATTATGGTCGGCGGGTTCCCGCGGAAGGAAGGTATGGAAAGAAAGGATGTGATGTCGAAAAATGTATCAATCTACAAGGCTCAAGCTTCAGCACTAGAAAAGCATGCTGCTTCAGATGTCAAGGTGAGAAGCCGTACGAAATGCGTGTACATACTTTTTTGTTCTCTCTTTGGCGAATAATTTTAGTAATGCGTTACCAGTTTACCGTGTAGGTTCTGGTGGTTGCCAACCCAGCAAACACTAATGCACTCATCTTGAAAGAATATGCACCTAAAATCCCAGAGAAGAACATCACATGTCTTACAAGACTAGATCATAACAGAGCTTTGGGACAAATCTCCGAGAAGCTAAACGTTCACGTTGGTGACGTGAAGAATGTTATCATCTGGGGCAATCACTCTTCAACTCAGTATCCTGATGTTAATCATGCAACTGTCACAACTAGCAGTGAAGAGAAACCTGTCAGGGAACTTGTGGCTAATGATCAATGGTAACCCTCCTTTTTCTGACCCGAAAACATACTAAAAACATTATGAAATGAAAAAAAAGGTTATATAACATGGATAATTTTGGGTGCGTTAGAAGCTAGAAACGCTTCCCCTCCTTTACAAAAAAATTTCATCCATTTTGTGCTAATTTTTTAATAAGAAGGGGTCAACTCCATGAAATGGTGTATATTTGTTCAACCATGGAGGTACAAATTCTCCGATCTTCCAACTCATCGAACTTACTAATTTGTTGCTAATATGCTGTTATTTGTTGTTCTTTAGGTTAAATACCGAGTTCATCACCACTGTGCAGCAGCGCGGTGCAGCCATTATTAAGGCTCGGAAGCTATCAAGTGCATTATCTGCTGCAAGTTCCGCTTGTGATCACATACGTGATTGGGTCCTTGGGACTCCTAAGGTTGCTTGTTATCTTTATCAATGTTATTTTCTTTCAAAGCTAGTGGCATTTTTTTTTCTTCATATAATCTATACAAATTTAATATGTCTTTGCTGTCATCTAGGGGACATGGGTTTCAATGGGAGTGTACTCTGATGGTTCTTATGGAATTCAGAAAGGCCTAATTTACTCCTTCCCTGTTACATGTGAGAAAGGACACTGGTCAATTGTGCAGGGTAAGTTATAATTTGTGTTCGTTGTTATCTTCCTTGGTGATTAAAAACCCGAGTGTTGAACTCAAATCATGCGTAGGCAGCAACAAATTACTGTCATTAAGGATAGTCAAATATCTTCATACAGTAATGGTTCTGGAAAATAAAGTTGGGATAGATTATCGAATGCACTGAACTGATAACTTTTAGTTGCTAAAAACTTCATAGGCAATCTCAAATTAGAGTTCATGGATAGATCTAACCGCGTATCAATTCCATCGGATGATTCAGCATTCTCTATTCTGAAGTGTTTGTGAAAGTTTGCGATACGCAACAAGTAATCCTCTATGAGGCTGTTTCAGTGCACTCGCTGATTGAACGCTTGCTTATTTTTAATGCAGGACTCAAGATTGACGAGTTCTCGAGGGGGAAGTTGGATGCAACTGCAAAGGAGCTCATCGAGGAGAAATCGTTGGCCTACTCATGTCTTAATTGAAAATGAACTTCTCTTCTCATGGAATAATGATAGGAGCCTAGGACGGGCTCAGTAATCCTTCAAATAAATTAGTAACACAAATTCGTTTTCTATGTAGCTGTAGACAGTATGTGATTTGTTATCCAATTGTTAGTTTTTCTTTGGCTAAATTGTTCATCACGTGCATATGCATATGCTCATATCAATTATTTACTGCAATATATTCATAAGACCTATTTGAGAAAACATAGGATGCGATTGGGGGTCGATGACTTAGGGATTTTTTTGGTTTCTATACAATGATATTAGGTAGAAGGGAATTGAGCACAGACATCGGGTTCATGGATAGATTCTCCTAATCAATTAATTACTTGTAAGTCCCTTGCAGAAACTTCAGATATAACACTGGGACTTTGTGTTGATAGAGAAATATGAAATTGGAAAATTCAACAATGGGATCGTGTGGCACAACAGCCAGTAGACAAAATGGAATAGATTGGATTAGTTGGATTCATTTTATACTGCCTCTCGCTGCATACAATGTGTTGCTGATTTACACAGCAAAGTCGTTCCCCAGGAAATTTTTTTAATTGTGACGGGAACATGAGTGGTACACCATGTGTTTTTATGTAAGTGGTGAGAAATTTAATTTTTAAGTTAATAACTTTTTAACACACATATTCCACCATTTGTATAATGACACGTGATGTATCACCTCGTGTGCCGGTCACATTGAAAAATCTCTCGTTCCCCATATGTGTGAGAATTTGTGTGTGCAACCTTATTGGTTAAGCAGGCCTTGCTGTTTACTTTTTTCTATTTTTTTTTTTTTGGGTTTGCAATTTAACTTAATATTATATAGTTTGTTCTAAATGATGCACGATAGTGATATTTAAGGCAACTTTAACGAAAAGTTCCCGGTACTGTTTACTTTAACGAAAAACCACATTTTTACACTAAAAAGTCAATTCTAGTACTATTCACTTTACCCTTTATTTCGTCATTTCCTTTAAAACTTAAAGTTTTCAAGTTTTTTTTCAGGGGAGTTTTGATATAGACCCCTCATTGTTAGACTTCTTAGATTAAACATTTGTTCAATTTAACAATTTGATTAAACATTCTCCAACAATTTTGGTGCCATGTGTATTTTAATTAACCTATTGTAATGTACCTAATTTACATATTTTGCCATAGCCTTTAACATATCTCTTTGCATATCCAGTTTCTTCACAAAAAATGCACGCAAGTTTCCTAGATTCTTGCTAACTATGTCTCAGAGTTTTAATCCGAGTAGAATACTTGTTGAATATCAGAAGGATTTGAATTTAAGGATATTAATAATGTTATTTTTCTAGTGAATTTTATTTTCCAGCGGCAGTTCCTTCCTATGAACGTACCATAAGTTTCAGAAGCCTTCTTTTCGTACCGAGGTCAACGTTGGTATTCAAGTTCCAGTTACTAATTTTTATTCAATTATCAGTTGGTGCATTGATTCACACGTTAGGTATAGCTGAAGCTGTTATCGAGTTAAAAAACATGATTCACATGTTAGGGTTGATGCATGTTGTGTATTAGCCAAATTGTTAATTAGGGTTTTAGTATTAATCGAATTAAGAATCCCATATGGAGCTTCGGTTGGATCTCAGATCCATCCAACTTGCTAGGAGTTACACCGCAACGTACGTAGCTAGTATAAGAAGTTGAGGGTCCTGAGCAAGGCTATGATGAGTACATTATTAATGTTATGCTGACTCATATTGGACTGCAACTTTGTAATGTACAAGTTAACAGTTTTAATTTGGTACATTATTGGACTGCAACTTTGTAATGTACCAAGAGTTTGGTATGTCATTTAATGTTATGCTGACTCATATTGATCGTTTGGTACGTAAAGTTTTTATTTTTGAAACGTATTTGTCTGGAAAAACGTTATACAATTTGTGTTTGTAATGTACCAGGAGTTTGGTACGTTACTTAATGTTACACTGACTCATATTGATCGTTTGGTTCATGATAGAATGTTAAATTAGATCATTCAAGGCGTTTGGTACGTAATTTTTTTTTATTTTTGAAACTTGTTAGTCTGGAAAAACGTTATACAATGTGTGTTTGTAATTTACCAAGAGTTTGGTACTTACTTAATGTTACACTGACTCATAATGATCGTTGGGTTCATGATATAATATTAAATTAGATCATTCCTGGCATTTGGTACGTAAATTTTTAGTAATTTTTTAAACGTATTTGTCTGGAAAAACGTTATACAGTGTGTTTGTAATGTAACAGGAGTTTGGTACGTTACTTAATGTTACACTGACTCATAATGATCGTTTGGTTCATGATATAATATTAAATTAGATCATTCCAGGTATTTGGTACGTAAATTTTTTTTATTTTTGAAACGTATTTGTCTGAAAAAACGTTATACAGTGTGTTTGTACTGTACCAGGACTTTGGTATGTTACTTAATATTATACAAAGAAATTAGACTAAAAGCTGGAAATGGACGACGCCATTGGGCTAGTATCGATATATATAGTAGGCCAACTAAGAAATGTGAGGCTTTGATTTTGCAAAAAAAAAAAATAATAAATAAAAAAATAAATAAATGAACATGAGGCTTTTGATTGAAGGCTTGGTATGTGATATCAAATGTTTAACACAACCGAGGTCAATAGATTTTCTTTTTGCTCCTCACGAATGTAATGAGGAAGCACATCCAATGGCAGGTTTTGTTTCACGTGTAAGAGACTTTCATAGATGGGATTGAATTAAAGAAACGTGGGAGAACCGGCTTCCTAAAGAATAGGCACGTACATAAATATATCAACATAAAAGGATATATATATAATTAATATATTAAATTAAAAAAACACAATAATGACTTGTAATCTAAATAAATATAAAAATACTGACATGGCTTTTGTTTAGGCGTCCTAATCAAATTTTGTATTAGAACCAATGTTTAATCTAAAGAGTATTAGAAAAGTGATGGGGATTCTAATTTTCTTTTTTTTTCATTAGTTTTCCTATTATTTAACTCATATTAAGTTTGGATGGCCGTGGGCCAACAACTAAGAAAGCCCAAAAATGGTTGTGGCCATGAACATCCTAGCAAAACTAGGTGCAGGTTGAAGCAAGGAGAAGCCCAACATGGGCTGAAGCGCAGTCCAGCACCATCAGGCTGTAGACTACACGAATAAGAGCCCTGCATGCATGGGGCCTGGGCCGAGAAACCAAAGTCCAACAACAGCAGTTGCAGGCTGCAAGACCATGGGCAGCCCAACGAGGCAGGGAGGGCCGAGGAAGAGACAGCCCATCAAAAGTTGGGGCAGTTTAATATAGAAGCCCAAAGGATTAGGCTTGGACCATTAATGCAACTGGCCCAAAATTTTGGGTTGCTGGCATTGACGCCAAACATCATCGTTTTAGCTCTGTGCAGTAGGCATGGTTAAGGGTGGGCACGAGCTGGATTGGACCCAAATTTGAAGGGACCAGACCAGACCATACCCATTTTAAAATGAAATGAGGGCGGGCTAGGTCGAGTAGTAAAATTTTTGAATTTAGAACCGGACCTAAACCGGCCCGTTTCAAACGAGCCAGTCAAGCAGAGTCCACAGGTCCAACCCAAATCCTCTTGACAAGCCATCTTCGTCAATCTGGAGCTTGCTGTCATTGACGAGGTTCGTTGTCGTTGTTGTGCCATCTTCGTCTATTTTCAATCTTTGGTATCCCTTAGGTCCCTTGCGCCACCATCTTCGTCGCTCTAGAGCCCATCGTCTTCTTCGATTTGGGGCCTCGCGCCATCTCGACAATCTGAGTTTAAGATTTCAATAAAACCAAAGGAGAGACTTAGTGAGAGAGAGAGACAGGTCGAGAGGGTAGGACCAACTGACCAAACGCAATGCCTCTTGCGCGAGCTTCTCGAAGACGGTGTCATAGTGAATTTTGATTTTAATTCAAAGAGAGGTTGTCCCATTTTCTCCCACAGAGACATTGCCCAAACACCAACCATCTAAATTCAAACAAGCAGAGCTAACAACAAATCATTTTCTCTTCAACAATCAAATAAAATTCCTAAAGAGAATCCTAATTGAATTTGACAAAAGGATTGTGTTTGGAAAAAAGAAGAAAATAGATGGGGAGTCTAGGGATGAAAGCTAGGATAGAGAAACGAGAATGTGGGGAGTCTGGGGGAGTGGAAAGTTTAATGTATGTTATAAACGGGTCGGTCCAGGGCCCCATGATACTAAATTTTTGGACCCGCCCCACCCGTAAATACCTCTGCCCTGCCCCGCCCCGTTTCTTCTTTACTAAATTAAGTACTATCCCGAACCGGTTGTATATGCCCCTCTCAGCAGGTCCTAGACCCGTTTACCCACCTTTAGGCATGGCTTGGTGGCGCAACTCAGCTGCAATTTGTTTTTCTCTCTCGGCGTGGCTCTAGGCCGAGACGACTCGCAATTAGTTTTTTAAATCCCTAGTTTTTACTTCTATTTTCTTGTTTTTCTTTGTACTCACACAATTCAACATAGCCATTCCAATAGCATAATAAAACATAATATTATGTATGCAAAATTAACATAATAATATTGTGTATGCATGAACAAGATATATATTTATATATATATATATATATATATATATATATATATATATATATATATATATATATAAAGCAGTATATGCAGTATAAGGCAATACATAAAACATAGATAAATTAGGGGTTCGTGCATAATGGTGAACGTTTTCATGCATCAGGGCTTACAAAATATCAATTTCATGTTTTAGAAGAATCTGGATATTGGATGGAAACGAAGAAAGCCTTTGAATGCTTAGTTGTGGAGAAGAACCTCATATCAGAACCTTCAGCTCCTTAGTGTAGCAGTGGGAGCGTGCTGATAACGTGTTGTATGCGTATTTTAATGAGGGATTATAAAGAGGGAGACGGTTGGCAGCAGACAGAGAAAGATGAGAGAATTTGGTGATTATGTTGTGATGATTTCTCATATCATCGTGCCTTTATTTATAGTAGTATTGTGCCTTTATTTATAGTAGTGAGGAAGGGAGAATCCTTGTCTTTCAAGTAATACGTTACAACTCGGAAACAATCAAAAGATACTAATCCCATAAGAATTTATGTAATCACACTTAATTTAGGACTGCAACCATTTCTAAATTAAAATAAGCATTGTTTCTAAAATCTAAAAATAACAAATTTTATTTTTTGGATTGTAATTTGAAAATGGGTGGTGTTATTCACATACCTCTTTTTACTTCCCGCAAACTCTTATTAATTTTGTTCATTGATCTTATTAAAGTCAATTGATCCAACGGCCGTAAATTGAGAAGTATGTGTAAGAAGTAAAATTAGATGTGTGAATAGTACCACCATTTGAAAACACAATGACCTGATTCCATTGGTTCTCTCACCATCTACCTATCACAAAATAAAAATCCTTAAAAAATAGGAGAGAGAGAGATGTTGGGAGAGCTTTGAATTTCTTGAAGAGAGATAAATTGTATAAATGGGTTGGGCACCTTTTTTATCCGCATGAGTGGCATCAAGTGTGCCCTATTTTTATAGGAAAACTAATGAAAATGGCTTGAAAACTTTGAGTTTTAACGATAAGGACAAAATAAAGGGTAAAGTGAATAGTACTAGGTTTGACTTTTTAGTGTAAAAATGTGGTTTTTCGTTAAAGTGAACAGTACCGTGGGTTTTTCGTTAAAACTCCCTATTTTTATTGAAGGGGTAATACCTCCTTTGGAAACACGGACTGCCCTAAAAGGTCATTGTGGAGCCAAAAATAATCACAAGGCGACACGTAGATATTTTAGCAAAAAAAGACCAAACTACCCCTGAAGTACACCGGGATTTCTACTCGCGAGCAGCAGACAATCATCTTTCAACAAAGTCAAAAATGCTCCAAAAAGAGGTAACCAATTCAAAGTCCATCTCATCCCTTTTTTGCAAGGTAACCTCCAAAATAATGTTAATTGGTTAATTAATGGATTAATTACCCAATTAATCCATTAATTACCAATTAAATTATACAATTTAACCCCAAAATTATCAAAGGGCCGGCCACCTCTCATTCTTCCTAGCCTTTCTCACTTTTCTCCATTTTATTACCCCATTTATACAAATAATCAATTTTGTAACCTCCCATTTATTTCTTTCATACTTAATTAGCCAATAAATTGGCTAATTAAGCCAAAATCATAACCATAAAAACCCTCCAAGGCCGGCCACACCTTGGGGAAAAATGGGCAAGCTTAATCCTATAAATAGGCACCTATTTTCACTCATTCCATTCCTCTTGCAAAAAATCCTAAATACTCTAAACACTCTTTCTCTCTAAAATTTTAACTTTGGCATCGGAGGTTCTTCGGCCAAAGCCCCCCCCCCCCCCCCCAATTCATCGTGGGCGCGTGAGGCTTTTGGCCTTAACCTAAGGTGCTAGTTATTTTGTAGGTGCAAAATCGTCCAAGATCGAAGAGGAGAAAATTTGCATCCATAGTCATCATGGGCAAAAATGGAAACACGAGTGACTCATAAACGTTGGGCAAGCAACTTAACCTCATCTTTTTGTTCATTTGTTTTTTTTTTTTTTTTTTTTTTTTTTTGGTAACCATGAATGTGTAACACAATATACTAATAGGCGGAGACAACTGAGGAAATTTTTAATTATTTTCGTATTATTATGCACTCAAGAGTCAAGATATACATATATATTGACTACACGAGTCATCGTCCACCTTTTAAACATTATTAAAGCGCTCTTCCATGTGGAAAATAAAATCCAAACAAAATCATACATCCAATGAGCTGGGAAGTCTGCATATATAATAATAAAAGGTCGATGTTACTGGCTAATTACTGATCAAAAGCATTGAATGTTATTCCGGTTAAGAAGCCAAATGCCAAATTGTTGCTAATTTAGCCAATTTCGAGCTACCATCCTAACATCCTTTTTTGTATGTTTCCCTTCACATAATGTTGACACTGAACGAGTTTTCAGTCGTTCAAAACGTTTGCATGCAGGGCAAGACTTGGTGTATATATAAAATTCATGTGTTTTGATACGCATTGAGATCAATTTATTTGTATTATAACTAGTTTTCTAGTACTATGATATGATTTTAGCTTCAAACTATATCTGTTCTAGTGTTAATATTAATTGGAGCTTCAAATATTCAAATGCATGAAACTAGCAATCTAAATAATTTGTTCTTTGTTACTATTTATGCATGTATAAAGATACAAGTATTCTTTCCGACAATGATTCATACCCCTATTAATTGTTTTTATTTAACTCTATGAGTGACTTGTCACGTGATAAGTAGTATCCTCATCATCTAAAGATCATATTTAGAAAAATTTAGTTAATTTTAAGACCATTTAGTCATCAATGTATGTTAAATAAATCGATGATTATGATAATAAGTAATATCTTCATAATTTACCGTCAACTAGTTTGATTCATATAGATGATTAAACAGTCTCCAAATCAAATGAAGTTTTCTAAAAATGATATTTATATGATGTTAAAAGAAATGAACCGTGGAATAACGACACAACGGAACAACGCCACATCGTTATATAATAAAAAATTGCTAAGCGTCGTTATACAATAAAAAATGACTAAGGAGAATAATATCTAATAACGTTGGTCAACAATGTGCGCTGCAGGCAGAAGACTTCCTCATACCTTACACCATATTGGCTGTTTGCCGTTATTATCGCAATCAGACATTCTTACACGAGATATGCTTTGTCTATTTATTATTTTTTTTTTGCCAAAAGATATGCTTGTTTAATTAATTCAGTTCAATCTCCCAAAATTTACAATAAAAATTCAGTTTATAACAATTCAAGTAGTCTACCGAAATAAAACTCTATGATGTCTTTGTACGAACACTAGGGGTGGGTTCAAAAAACCGAAAACCGAACCGAACGAAAAAATCGAACCGAATTGAAAAAACCGAACCAAACCGAATTCTTTTGGTTCGGTTTGGTTTTAGTGGTCTAGAAACCGAACCGAACCGAATTAATTAAATTAATATCTTTTAATTTTATTTATTTAATTATTTGTTATGGGTATTATTTTTTAAACCCAATTTGTAAGCCTAATGCTCTCATTGTACGTACTATCATGATAAAATAATTCATCTCACGTCCACCCATCTATACTAGCTCTTTATATTATTCATAGTTAAGAGTTGAGGTGTGAAGAAAATGGAAAATTTTACTTTTCTAAAAAAAAATCTATTTACAGTTAAACTTTAAACCCAAAATATTATAAAAAAAAAAAACTTTTATGTTATAATTTTAGTTGAACTTTAAATGTTTACTTTCATTGTCTTTGATTCTAGTTGGAATATTTATGTTATGATTGTGTTGGAGATGTTAAAATTTAAGATTTCAATTTTTTTAATTTTTTGAAAAAAAAAAAAAAAAAAAAAAACCGAAACCGAACAGAAAAAAAATGAACCGAACCGAACCGAACCGATTTGAACCGAACCCACCCCTAATGAACACACCTTTTGTGATAGGATTTCTTAATTGTCAATTTTCAATGATCATGTAGCTAATCACTGTCTTAATGACATTTAGACAAATAATGAAGATGGGAAAGAAAGATATGTGCGAGAAAAAAAAACGTGGGGAAATATAACATTATTCACCACAACTTTGAGAAAGTTGGCCTACCAGCACTGGCGGAGCCAGCATGGGGTCATTGATTATCCTTGACCCCAATAACTTTAAAAACTCTATGTATATTTACTTGTATATTGTATTTGACCCCTACAAACAGCTAAGACAAACTAAATTACGACTTCCTCGTCCTACTACTAATTTCTTCTATCATATTTGTCTTCCTTTT
The DNA here is from genome assembly GCA_036320875.1 of Cotoneaster glaucophyllus. Taxonomy (NCBI): domain Eukaryota; kingdom Viridiplantae; phylum Streptophyta; class Magnoliopsida; order Rosales; family Rosaceae; genus Cotoneaster; species Cotoneaster glaucophyllus. The sequence continues at coordinate 8,779,764 of CM070059.1, read as the reverse complement.
CACTCTTCATGTGTGAAATGTTTTAGTTGAAAAGCCTTGAAAGTCTTCAACATTACTCCACAGTATCCTGCATCCACCCTCGACAAGTCTGTACAAGTAATAGTGGTCGTCGACATATATTGACATAAAATTTAGGCATATGTTGGCAGGAACTGGCAAAAGTGCCTACTAGGTGCTCGACATTTTAGTTGATATTAGACCCCATTAATTTGAAAATCCTGGCTACGCCACTGCCTAACAGCCTATAAATACCTTCACTATATTTCACTAAGATCATAGCTCAAACCTTAGCTTTTAGCTCTGAACCAAATGGCCGATTCAACCCCTCTTCTATCCGAAACAAACTGGGCTGAGCCAGAACCCCCTGTGCTCCACAAACACCTCCCATCCCTCGACTCCACGATCGAGCGGTGCATCGGAGATTTTGGATGGGCCCAATTTCTCCAAGCCTTCCTTGTAGCATTCTCATGGTTCTTTGATGCCCAACAAACCTTCATCACTGTCTTCACCGACGCAGTGCCAACATGGCACTGCACCCTCTTCACTGAGCAACCCAACTCATGCAACTCAGCCTCCAATATTTGCCAACTTCCTCAAAACGCATGGGCCTGGGACAGGGCCAAACACACTTCCATCATCTCCGAATGGAACCTGGAGTGCTCCTCATCACTCATCACGGGACTGCCGGCCTCAGCCTTCTTCATAGGATGTTTAATTGGCGGGCTGGCCCTGGCCACACTTGCTGACACCTCACTAGGTCGCAAAAACATGCTCTCTCTCTCATGTCTCATGATGTCTTTATCCACCTTCTTCACTGCCTTCTCCACCAACATATGGATCTACTCCGTCCTTCGATTCATCACCGGGTTCGCCCGTGCCACCATCGGTACTTCCGCCCTTGTCTTATCAACAGAGCTCGTCGGAAGGCGGTGGCGCGGACAGGTTGGTGTTATGGGATTCTTCTGTTTCACTCTAGGGTTTCTCTCCCTCCCAGCTATAGCATACGCTCACAGAGCTCACTCATGGAGAACACTCTATTTTTGGACCTCAATCCCCACATTATTGTACTCTATAATGGTTCATTTTTTGGTTTGTGAGTCACCAAGATGGCTCTTCGTGCGGGGTCGAAAAGAAGAAGCAATTGAAACCCTAAAATGCATTGCACCCGTCAATAGCACTACTACCAAAGCCCCACTTACCTCGAGCTTTATTTCGAGCTTGTCCTTCGAGCAAGAAACGTGGAAGGTCGATCTCTACTCTACAATCGATGCTTTGGTTAAGCGAAAATGGGCTTTTCGGAGATTGTCCGCAGTTATGGCAATCGGATATGGTATCGGAATGGTATATTATGGCATGCCATTAGCTTTGGGAAGCTTGGAATTCAATCTCTACTTAAGCGTCACGCTCAACGCCTTGTCCGAATTGCCAGCTTCATTAATCACATTCTTCTTCATCGATAAAATGAACAGGAAAACCTCAGTCTTGGTTTTCACTAGTCTTAGTGGGGTTTGTAGCATCATGTCCGTGTTAAAAGGTATCCATCCAATATGGACACGGTTGCAAATAGGGTTCGAGCTCGTGTCCTTTTTCAGCGCATGCTTGGCTTTCGGTGTGTTGCTTATATTTACAATTGAGCTATTTCCGACTTGCGTGAGGAACTCGGCTCTGTCGATTGTGAGGCAGGCGGTGGTGTTAGGAGGCGTTTTTAGTCCCATGCTGGCGGCCTCCGGGAGAGCCAACGGTGGTTTTTTGTCGTATGGAGTGTTTGGGGTTGTGATTGGGGTTTGTGGGTGGTTTGTGGTTTGTTTGCCAGAGACAAGAGGGAGAGTGATTTGTGATACGATGGATGAAGAAGAGTATAAAGTGACAATTGCTTGTAATGCGGTTGGTGATCATGTCTAGATTGATAGCCAACTTCTTAGTTCTTTGTCTTGTAAGGCTTGCCTCTTACAATATCTTAGCTTTGCGTTTTTTGATGGGATGCAGAGGTAGAGATTTTGGTTTGAATTGTCTTTCTTCTTTATTTATCTCCTATATACTTTCTTTATATCTTTACGTACAAAAAATAACACAAAAAAAGCTAAAAAGTTAAAAATCAAATGATTATCATACAAACTCTAATGATCAAATCAGCAATTCCGTATTATTTTCTAATCTTTACACATTCATGGTAACGAAAAAAATCGAATTTGTACAATTATTGAAATCTTATTTTGAATAAACAATATTATTTACACTAAGGGGAGAGGGTGGGCTTAACCTCACAATGAGCTAGCAACAGTGTGATTCAAATTCTCTTTTGGCGAGAACCCAACCTAAGACCTCTTACTTACAAGTGAAGAAGAATATTACTAGAAGTAGTACTAAGTGGTCAATTATTGAAATCTTAATTCAATAGCGAACTTGCATCATCTAAGAAATCCTAGCTAGTTAAATTGCAATTACTTCATTCAAACAAACATTATAAGGTCTTCTTTATAATTACAAAAAGGTTCCAATGCTCTTTTTTTTTTCCAAATATGTATTTACATATATTTTCAAGCTATTGATAGGAAATATTTTAACTGTAAAATCAAGTATCTGTGCATTCCTCATATTAAACTTACATGCAAATATAAATGCATATGTCCATATGCTTCCACATGCTTCATATTCGGAAAAGCAGGCATTTATATAAAAGATCTGGTAGTGTTGTCTATCAGCTACTAAATTAAGTATTGGGTTTTAGTAAATGAATTCCTTTTGTCCTGCATTCAAGAGCGTCCAACAATACTGGAGTTTAAATAACAGTGACACCATAGAACGATGTGGCCACTTTTGTTGGTTTCTTGGAATGAATCTTATCGCAAATTTTGTTTCTTAATTAACAAGTTGGTTTGACATATATATCCAAGGAAGCTATCCCTTCGATTTTAGCATGTAAATTTTGATAATATTGCACCACATAAAAAAGAAAAAGATAATACTGCACCGCTAACTATGACTTTGTGAAACAGCATGAAATGGAAGGATCAATCTCCAATATTATTTCTAGAAATACCATTCAGTACACGCCGAAGAAGTTTAGGTTTCTATCGTAAAATTAATTGGTAATATAAGGAGTAATTTCGTCCTATTACTTAGAAATATATGCAAGGTTTCTCATCCCATTAATGTGGGATTTGGTCTAAAAATGCTCCCTCATATGTGGTGAATTTTCAAATCCAACATGTGGACTGTGGAGCCAAAAATAATCACAAGGCGACACGTGGATTTTCGGATTAAGGAGACAAAAATGCCCTTGAGGTGCATCAGAATTCCTACGCGCGAGCAGCCGGTAATTATCTTCGGTCAAGTCAAAGGTGCCCATAAAAGGTAAACAAATCCGAATTATTTCATCCATCCACATTTTAGGTAGTTATCTCATAACCTACCAATTATCCCACATAAATTGAGATAATTGACAAATTAATGGGATTATTACTCATTAATTTGTCAATTGAGTTAGCCATAAAGCCATAAAATCACCCTAATGGCCGGTCCCCTCTCTCCAAGGAGGGGCCGGCCACTTCCTAATTATTTCCCATATTTCCTTCCCTTTTTTCCTTCCTTTCTTAAGCCAATCATTCAATTACTCATTATAACCCTTTTTATAAATACAAAAGACATTCCCTTTTGGTTTAATTAGCCAATAAATTGGCTAATTAAACCTAAATTATACCCCAAATTTCCCCTCAAAGGCCGGCCACCTTTTCTCCAAAGGGGACCGGCCATCTCCTATAAATATGACCTTTTTTCTCACAAAACCTAATTCCACTCCTCTTGCAAAAATACTCTAAACACTATTTCTCTCTAAAATTCTAACTTTGGCATCGGAGGTTCTTCGGCCAAGGGCCCCCCCCCATTCATCGTGGGCGCGTGAGGCTCTTGGCCTTAACCTAAGGTGTTAATTGTTTTGTAGGTGCAAAATAGTCCAAGACCGAGGAGGAGAAAATTTGCATCCACATGGACAACACAAACTGAGTTACACGTGCAGTAATTAGGCTTCACACGCGAAACAAAATGCTCTGATACCATGTAAAGAACATAATATGCAGGCAATAGGATAACAAAATCTATGCAAAAAGTAAGTTGTCAAGAAAGAGAAGTCTATATTTAGAAGAACATATAGTTTTGAAACCATGAAGAAGTTGAAGTTCTACTATAAAATCAATTACCAATATGGCGAGTAACACAATTACTTTTAAGCACATGCAAGGTTCTTCCTCCCATCAATGTGAGATTCATTCTTTACACATGAAATGATAATGATAGATCGGGAATATTCTGGAATCAGGATGAAGAAGTTTTCATATATTTTATTATTCTAAACATAAAATATTCAAATATTAGATAAGAACTCTTGATTAATGTAAAGAATTGTAGTTTTTGCATTAGAGCTCAAATGTTTGTTTCACAAAACCTGCAGTAGGTAGCTGCAATATTTGCAGTTATGCACCCATGCCACAACTGAATGCACGGCATCTGTCTGCAGTGTATCACATGTAATGTCTCTTCTTTTTTCGATGTGAGATTAACTCTCAACAACTATTTGAATCAATTATTGATGTCAAAATTAAAGCAATATGAGAAAAATATAGTTGTAAGTAGAGGTGGTAAATCAATCCATTGAGTTATTAACGGTATCTATTAAGACTCATTTAAAGTAGAGGTGGTAAATCAATCCATTGGGTTATTATTAAGATTCATTTAGTTTGATTTTGCCTTACACCATCATCACTATTACTAATCTCACCTCTATATTATGGTGATATCAGATTAAACAGGCTCTTAATGGGTACCTTATATATTAACAATCCAATGAGTTTAGTGTTGGAAAATATTAGTATTTTGGTTTATTTGAATGTTTGGTTTTCTGGGCTTAGCCCGTTAGCATTAGGGTTTTGATTTCTTACCTTTTAGGATTAGTGTTAGTTTATTATAAACAGCATGCTTGTTATTCAGTCGAGAATATGTTAGTCATTATGTAGCCTCTTGGGATTTTGTAGCCGTTTCGGCATTCTCAGTTTGTTTAATAATATTCTTATTATTTTGTAGTCTTGTTCGTTGCACACTCTGATATTCAACTTGGTATCAGAGCAGAGTTTGATCATTTGGGGTTGAATCTGTTCTTGGTAACTAGTTTGTTTGTCTAGTCGCGTTCTCTTGTTCGTTGTGGTTTGTTCAGTCGTCGTGCCCTGGATTAGGGTTTTATAGTTTGAAAAAGGGAATAAAAAACGAAACTAAACCTTTGTTTCACCAAGCCGCCGAAGCTTTCGCAATGGAGCCACGCGCTGCTATTTGCTGTTATTGTAACTCGATTTATGTCGTCCGTCTAAAACCAGTTGCTGAACCAACCCTCTGCCCCTTCGCCGCTTGGCCATCGTACCAGACCATCACCATCTCACTGTCGCCTGGAACCACCTGCCTGAAGAACCCAACCCATCACTCCCTGCTGCATTTCCGTTGCTGCATGCACTCGTACACGCAGTCGACTCCTATGAGTCGGATCTGTCAACCACTACAACCATGTTGCTGCTAGTTTGAAAACCTAATTCTTGCTAGTTTTTTTTTTTTGGTCTGACGATTGCATTGGAGTTCCAATGCAGTTTGATGATTGCTGCACTAGTTTGCAGATGCACAGAAGAGAAGGGAAGAACATTCAGGAAAAAGAAAAAAGAAAAAAAGACGTGATGTTTGAAGAAAAAAAAAAGAAGAGAAAAGGAATAGAGAAAAGAAAATGAAAAGAAAAAAAAAGAGAAAAAGTGAGATAGGCCCACATGGGCAATGTGGTCTGTTGTGATCACTTAAATGATAGTGTTTGTGTTTGTTCATTCGTTGCTACAATTGAGATATGGAAATCTCGTCCGTTTAGTGACGGGTTCTTTCTATACTCTCAACACTAGCCATTCTGAATAAGAATCAGTTTGCCAATCCAGTTCGTCAGTTCGTCAGTTCGCCAGTTTGCCAGTTCGCAAGTTCGTCAGGTCAAGTTCGCCAGTTTGCAAGTCAAGTCAAGTTCGCCAGTCAAGTCAAATCAAGTTCGCCAGTCAAGTTTGCATGCTTGTCAGTCCGCCTAACGGAGCCAGTCCGCATCTGCTTGTTTGCAAACTCATGTCGTTTACCGCCATGAGTTTGACAGGGGTGTTGGAAAATATTAGTATTTTGGTTTATTTGAATGTTTGGTTTTCTGGGTTTAGCCTTTTAGCATTAGAGTTTTGATTTCTTACCTTTTAGGATTAGGGTTAGTTTATTATAAATAGCATGCTTGTTATTCAGTCGAGAATATGTTAGTCACGATGTAATCTCTTGAAATTTTGTAGCCGTTTCGGCATTCTCAATTTGTTTAATAATATTCTTATTATTACAAAACTACCATTATTTGTTCTGCATGAAAGACAAAGGTTTGTTTCAGATGAAATCGTTAATATAATTCGATCGATGATGCAAGGCAGGCTTTGTGCGGTGCTGCTGATGGTTTTACACATTCGTAGCTCTCCAACATGACAACGAGGATATAAATCAATGATCAATAATGTACAAAAGAATGTGGTAGTGCCTGACACGGATAATACAGCCGTAGGGATAGGATCCAAATATTGGATTTGAAGTCTGTGTTTATCAACCACAATTCTGTCACATTGTTTAGTTGGATTAAACTAAACTAATATGGATCAATTAGTTTTTATAATGGACGTCTTAATTTTGACATTGTATCAAAGTAGATAATCATTTACGTGTCGAGTTGTATTTAGCTTCACTTATTTAATTGGATAATAGTAGTGAGATTAAATTTATAAACTAAATTGTGTAAACTAAATGATAGGATGTTGATTGATTGAATTGTTACTTAAACGTTGATAAACGTGTTCATTTTTTATTGATGACACATCAATTAGTTCATAAATTTAGTTTAAAAATTTATTCCCTTACCTTTACCCTATATCCAACTTAATTGACCTACGAATATAACTCAATCCTGCGAAATTGAGAATATGAAAATCTCAAATTAATTAGTAAATTGATGGGTTTTCTTTAGTTAGTCTCAATGAAGATTGTAATTGGTATGGGAATCTTAAAAAATATTTTGACACGAATAATCACAAGAGAAAAGACAATGAACGAAGGTGGTAGCAGCATGCATCAGCAGATGAGACATCCATCAATCTTTTACAAAATTGAAAAGACTTTGGTCGATTCCAGTTTTATGAATGTCAACATCGAAAGTGAATGAGGCAAACGGGCATCTAGAATAACCATAAAAATAAAGATTAAATGATGACCACATGCAACGAATCCATTGCACTTCTAATCAACGGTATATTTTTAGCCAAATGATTCCTAAAATTGGCATAATTTTTTTAATTTTTGACAATAAAAATAAAAAATTGGCTTGTAAGTTTGTCCAACTTAAATTATTTTGATCATTTTGTAAAAAAATTTGTTAATACTCTCGTTAAGTGGAGAGATTAGTTTGACAAAAATATCATTAAAAAGGTGATCACATCGTCATTCATGTGACAATTTAACGAGAATATTGATAGATTTTTTAGTGAATAAGCAAAATGATTTACAGTGGACAACTCAAAGACTATTTTTATCGATTTTTATTTTCAGGAAACAAAGTGAGCAGTATGCCGATCTTAGGTACACATCGGGTTGTTAATGGGTACTTGTTAAAACCTGTTTAATTTGAAATCACCATAATATATGTGAGACTGTTAGTTGTGATGATAGTGTAAGATGAAATCAAACTAAATATATCATACTGAAGTTCATTAACAATTCAATGAATTAATTTGCCACCTCTAATCTCAAGAATCATTTTGAATAAAAAAAACAACTATACATATGGTATTGTGTAAACAAATTAGAGGTTACAAAATGTTGAAATTTATTGTGTGGTTGGTACTTGTATGAAAGTTGTCCACATACTAAATAGCTCTTCGTTTAACTATACTCCTCTTTCTTATGTTTGAAAAAAGTTCAGAGCTCGAATGCTCCTTTCCGGTGGATGGAAAAAGCGTGACGTTAAACAGCAACAAAAAGAAAAACGGGCTTTGTGCTGGTTTTATGTTGGGGATAGTGTGTTTCGGCCTTAAATATCTACAACCCAATAAATTAGGCTCAACTGATCCCAAAAAGAAAGAAAAAAAGATTTTTTTTTAAAAAAAAAAAACATCCATAGCCGAAAACGCAAGGGTCCTTTTAATATCGTTTTAAATTTTTAGTTTTCAATATTTCTGGAAATAAAAAATACAATGGAGAGAAGAGGGATGAACAAAAGCCGAGAAAGGATGCAGACGACGCTTTATCGCAATGGCAAAAAAGAATGATTCAAACTAGTGTGGATTCGATAACCGATCCTTTTCTCCCTTAGCAACTAATAATTTAATCCACTAACACTATCGTCTGTCAAAAAAAAAAAAAAAAAACCCTAGGGTGGAAGATATGTACATAGAAGAGTACACAAAGGAAACTAAAAACTAAACATTGAGCCATTTTTAATAGGTTTTTGTTTTTCCCGTTCTCTCCATTACACCCTCCTCCCTGCACCCCTTAATCTCACCCTTCAACAACCCTAATTCCTCCGTATACAGTCCATTCATCTTTATTTAAAAAAAAAAAAAAAAAAAAAAACACCATTAATTTCTTAAGTTGAAATCTGCACTAATCTTGTTCGGCTTCGATTGTCCTGCAAATGTAGGTCATCTCACTGATGAAAATTAATGCAACAATCCACACTGATATGTATAAACATGATAAAGGATATGTCTTCAGTATGTACGGACAACCTTCCGATAAACAAAAAAACCAGATAATCAGCTCACTCAGGAAATATTCTATTGGCATTCAATCAAAGTGAACGACATCGACATGCTCTCCCTACAAAGGCTTAAGTGCTTCAGCAAAAGTGCAATGATGCAAAGAGAGCAAATTATTACACAAAAAAATGGTGCAACTCTCCGCGACCGTAGCAGATGACAATTTAAGACAACTTAGCATTTTCTTTTGCTAATGACAACGAAACAAGCTCAGTACAAGAACTACGAGCACTGAGGAAAAGAGAATTGAACTGAAAAACTTGAAGCATAATCTGTGACTTCTTTTTCCGTATGAGCTTATGTGGTGGACGTTTTGAGAATTAACCATTAAACAATAAAAGTTCTGAGGTTACTTGTAGTGCTTGGAAACCTTATCGACTAGTTTATCCATGAACTGGCATTTCCTGTCAAATCCCCAGCCAGGGTTGCTCTGCACATCAGAAGAATGTGATGAGCAAATGCTTCTGTAGCATTTCTTGCAAGAACATATTTTAATACAAACAAAATAAAAATGGATGAAAACGAAAAGCAAACCCGAAGTTGCAACATACTCATTCCATGAATGGTAAAAGGAATTGCAAAATAACTTTAGTCAACAAAAGTATGCATAATTGGCATTGCATTTCAATATTATGTCGTAGAGATGATTAATTCTTACTCTACACCTCGACCAAAGCCAGTAAACAAGCATAAAATGTACTGACATGCTGGTGAAATGCTATTGAAAAGGAGTGTTTTCTAGTAAATGCTATTGAAAACAATTGTTTCCCTGATTTTTTGCTGTTGTGTCTCAATGTTTTGGCACTGTTGTTTCTGTAGTTTGGCTTTCTTTAATGAACTATCTTGACCAAAAAAAGAAGAGAGAAATTTACGGAGAAAACAAATAGAGAGGAAGAGAGGAGAGAGAGAACTTGGCTTTCTTGAATGAATTTGATATTGACCAAAAAAAGGAGTAATGGAGAAAACAACGAGAAAGGAAGAGCGAGAGAAAGAACCAGTGCTGTGGTTCTGGAAAGTGGTGGGCTGTGATTTTTTTTTTTGTTAAATAATTAATTAGTAAATTATTAAAGGATTAAGTTGTTAAATAACAAGATATTGAAGTGTTTGTTAAAATAGTGTTGTTAAAGATGATTACTTAAATTGACTAGCTAAATTAGTTTTTAACACTATTGTTGGAGATGCTCCTACAATGTATCTATGTATGCAGTCAAATCCATGTCACCAAACTCTTCTTTAAAGACATTCCTCACACAATGCAGTGAAATAATTCCTAGACAGAAGAAACAGTACCTCCAACACATGACACAAGATGGTTTGACAAAAGAACCAACATAAGCAACAAGCCAAAAAAAAAAATGCTGTTTTTCATGCATAGATAAGCTAGAGATAACATGTGCACGGACAAATGCATACCTGGAGAGAGAGCACTGCACGATCAGTGAATCGCTTTACAGATTCAGGTACCTTTGCAGGCAAAGTTTTAGCAACTCTTTCCAACTCTTCTTGTTGTTTCTTTGCAGTTACCCTATCTGGTCCACTGTAGTGATCTACAATTTCCTTCAACAATGGAACTCTTTCCATCACCTCTTTCACCGCTTCCTGATGATATAAAAGAGGCCACGGAATAACAGACACAAATGAGCCAGGCGCTTACAAGAACTGTAGTTTTATTATTCATGAGTATGCTAGAAGTTTGAAAATCACCATACCAATTGCCATGAATTAAACAAATATAACCAGTGGCAGAAAATAAAGTTTTAACACTGAAAAATCCATCATAGTTACAGTTGTTTGGTTCAAATAGTAACAAAAGAATTAAATCATAAGCAAAGGTCGACAAAAGTTTAACCAAAGGTGCATACGAAATGTCCAAAACTATAACCAGAAAGCAAAGTACATACAGGAAGTGTCAACTTTTATCTTTATCTTTAGGTAATAAAAATCCATGCCAAAGAGAAAAAATGTCAAGCTAGAGAACAAACAGATGAGGTGAATACAAGAATCAAAACCCCTACATTCTGTATCATGGTTAAAGTCTAATCTTTGTCACTCCCACCCTGTCAACTAGAACTCCCTGATATTAAACAACTTGACAAACTATAATAGTATTATGTGATAGATAAGGTGATGAATTCTAAGACAACCATATGTGTTCAAGAATAAGTTCAACTCATCATATCACTACCCGGTAAAGTATAGAGATAAAAAGAAACGAAACAAAATGAAAAACTAGATGGCACATGCTTACTAACAAAGAAAAGATGATAGCGCAATCAAGCAAAAGAAAAATCAGTACAACTTTTAAAAGGTTTCTTGTTTCAAACAAACCATAATTCCAAAGATCAAATTTAACTACTATCGAACTACGATGGCTTAGCCACAAAAAGCAGGCCAAACAAAACCCAAGCTCCTAATACAGGCCTATAGCGTGACTTTTAGACAAAGATGCAGGATTTGATTTCAGAATAACAAAACCAGAGGACAAGATGACAACAGAACTTACCTCCCACTCCTCATGACTTTGAATACCCTCATATGCCATCAAGAAAGGCTTCATCTTCTCAAGTGCATCCCGAAGAGAGATAGGCGGCTTTTCATCAATATCTGGATTTTTACTAAAGTCCCCCATCAGAAACTCTGGCTCACATTCTATCTGCAATCCAGAAAAATACATTCAACAATCACAATCTGTCGGAAAAATTATATAGTTGAAGGTTATAAGTTATCCAAAATTATCAACCTAAATGCACTACAACCAAAATTATTAACACAATCTGTCGGAAAACAACAATGCTTCAGGTTACTCATTTTCTAAACCCCCTTAGCATGCAAAAAATTAAATAACATGGAAGATCTCCTCACCATATAATTGGTATGCATGGCATCCACAAACGCTTCGTCCAACGGCGAAGGGAGCACTTCACTACTGACCTCCTCAAACCCTTCAACCAATTTGTTCATAGTCTCAGGGCCAAGATTCTTAGCCAGCTTCTCACCATCAGCATTGTCTCCAACATAAAGCCCCGAACCTTTTCCTTCATCCAAGTCCTTGCCTTTGTCACTCCGTCTAAAATCTCCCCTTCCCCTGCTTCGGCCTCCTCGTCTTCCTCTCATCCCTCTGCCTCTTCCACCACCGCGGTCGCCGCCGCCACCACCCCCCTCAACATCATCCCTTTGCAGTATCCCAAGTGCTTTCGCCACCGCCTCTTCCCGGGTCAACTTCGGACCTCTCGGCGCGGGTCTATTATGGGCCGGATCCTGGTCTGGTCTGGCCTGAATGTGCCGGTTCTCTTTCTCAATTTGGGACTTTGGAGCCACAAAATGCCTGTTCACCTCCTTAACTAGGAGCTCCGGGCTTGGTTGACTCATTGGTTTCCCCCGCCCGCCACCGGGCAATGGCGGGTCCAACCCGTCTTCCCTTCTGAAGAAAAACGGTGTAGCGGGTTTGCTGGGGCCGGCGTCAGAGGCCACCGGATCACGTGCCTGTGGGCCCGGTTGCACTTGACCCGGGCTCGGTTGGCTCATTGGTTTCCCCCGCCCGCCACCGGGCAATGGCGGGTCCGACCCATCTTCCCCTCTGAAGAAAATGGGTGCAGCGGGTTTGCTGGGGCCGGCGTCAGAGGCCACCGGATCACGTGCCTTTGGGCCCGGTTGCACTTGACCCGGCTGGACACGATCAGCTGCTGAATCGGGTTTGATGGAAGAAACGAAGGAAGAGAAGGACGACGGTGGTTGGGACGAAGCCAAGGGTTTGCCGCGCCCATGGCCGATTCCGGGCACGGACGCGGGAGGGTCAGATTTGGGCTCGTTAGAATCGGACTGACCCGGGACGCGATTTGGGGCAACGAAGTCGAACTGACGTTGGGGAGATGGGCCGCCGCGACCACGACCTCGGCCGCCACCGCTGTTGGAGGAAGTGGAGAAGGGGATTAGGGTTACTTTGGAAATGGAGAGGTTGGATGGATTGGTGAGCTTCCTGCCTATTCCAATGGCGGTTCCTCCTCTCATTTCTGCGATTTATGGGTTTTAGGATCGGGAGATTTTGGGGTTTAAGAGTCTTTCTTCGTTAGACAGGGTGAACCGTGACTCGCTGTGGAGTGGATAATTTCACTTCCGAGGCCCCCGCTTTTCTATATTTTTTTTTCTCTCTATTTTTTTCTTTTTTTGAAAATGAAAAAGAAAAATTGGATTCAGGGTTTTTTTAGTACAATACAAATTCTGATTTTATGGATTTAAATGGAGATGACATGTGAAATTTAGGGTGTTGTTTTAATGTCACGAGCATTTTAGCTATAAGAGTTGATTTCTACAACTACTAAAAATATTCTAAATTTTATGCAAAATATGGATGATTGTACGGCTTGAGATCTATTTCGGATTTTTGTGTCAGAAGCTCGCAGATTAAGAGATCCAAACTCTTCGAGAGATAGAAAAAAATTCAGGTTGTTCAAGTTTTTGTAAAGTAAATTAATAGAATGAACTAATAGAGACCATAAAATTGAAATTGAGTAATTCAAATTTCTCAATGCACGAACTTTGGACGCAAATATCCAGAGTAAATTTCAATCCTAATTGTACAAGTAAAAGTTCGAATGTCATATCGAATTATCCACATTTTGCAATTATCCACAGAAACTTTTGTTTTTTTTTTTTTTTTTTTTTTTTGGTACAATACAAATATATGGCTTTTGTGAAGGGAAGCCCAAGGACCAAATACTATCCAACAAAAAAGAAGAAGCCCAAATACTAATTTGCTACAAACAAGCCTAGTGAAACTTTGTGATGAGCCCAAGTACATGGGATGACATAGTCTTTGCAAACCTCTACTGATCCAGTTTAACCTCAACAGTTTGTGCGTTGGTACTTGCTGCGCGTTTACGTATCCGTAATCGGAATGAGTGTTAGATCCCACATCGTTTAGGGAAGTGAATCCTCTATGCCTTATATGTACATGTCCACCTCCTTTAACACGAGACATTTTGGGAGCTCACTGGCTTCGGGTTCCGTAGGAACTCCAAAGTTAAGCGAGAATGAGCCAGAGCATTCCTAGGATGGATGACCCATTGGGAAGTTCTGCTCGCGTGAGTTCCCAGAAACAAAACTGTGAGAGCATGGTCGGGGCCCAAAGTGGACAATATCATGCTACGGCGGAGTCGAGCCCGGGTCAAGATGTGACAATGAGAATGTGGACTTGAATTCCGATTACGGAGTACTCTGATTTTTACTAAACATGGAGGAATAAAAAAAGTAGTGGGGCCCACACAAATTTTGGAATTCAATTCCTTGTATTGGTGGAATTGGATTCCCTAGATATAGGTGGTAATCCAATTCCTGATTGTTTGGGCAATCGGAATGACACTTTTGTTCCCTTTATGCCCTCACTTACTTTTTTTATTTCCAAGAATATCCTTTATAAACCCATTAAAGTATAAAATATTTGATTTGGGACAAGGGCATTTTAGTAATCATACTGGTTTATATTCCGATTCTGCTGAATTAGTTAACAGCTTTATGGAATTCTATTCCGGTTCCAGAACATTTAAATAAACAGCTTCAACAGGGATCCGATTATGATTTCTCCTTATTCCAACTCCTCCTCAATTCAATTCCTCCTATTTTCATTACCGTTACGTAAACGCGCTATTTGTTCAGGAAAATACTCTCATGTTTAAATCCGTGTAATTTAACAAGATTACAGTAAAATATAGCATAATCTCAATCCCTTTTTCCTCTTCTTTTTGTGATGTAATTGGTCTTTGTAAGCATGTTGTGCCTTGGGTTCTAAGTCTCATGTTCTTACCTCATTTGCATAATCATCATTCCATATCATGGGCAGGATAGTGCATAATGCGTGCTTGTAAAGTGACACGAACATATTTAACTTTGGTGATGAGCATATGACTTGTGTGCCTTGATCACGAGGCATGGGATAGTTTATCTGAGTAAGCCTGTACATCGAGTCTCACTAGTCACCTGATTTTATTCAGGTGTGATCTTAGACAAAAAGTAAAATATCATAAGTTCACTATAGACGTTGCCTTCCAAATTTCCAATCAAACCAGAAACTCATGTAAACATATTACAAATATTAAACAAGTTTAACCTAAGAATCTAAAAATTTCCAAAGATCTTCATTATGAACTTTCTTCCATCCCCTAATTACCACAGAACCCCACATTGCTGAGCAAAGCTTAATTAAGGGTAAATCGTAATTACTTTTAACTCCAAACGCTTGAACTTTTTTCCTTTCAGACTAGTACTGATCGATAGGATTTTTACCACCTGCAAAAATAGGGATAAAAACAGTTAAAAATACTTGCAATAGTACAAGGTTGTCTTAGTATAGCGGCTCAAGCAATGTCGTTTTCCACAGGAATTGAATGAATAATTTGTGTTTAAAAAACAACTCTTAATTAATTATTTAAAACAAAGTTTGGAAAATATTGATTTTAGAATTTAATATAATAAAAACGAATTTAAATTAAAAACAATTAAATAAATCAACTAGAAACCAATTTAAAGAATATCAATTTGTAAAAGTCAGCCGTCACCTTAACAATCCTACGTAATTCTTCCAATTACTTATGAATTATCCATGCATATTTTGAAGGTTAGGTTTTCCTAATATATATTCTACTTGGAACCTCCAACATAGAACGCATATCTAACATGCAACCCGTCCGGATGTTCGGATCAAATATGAACATGAAAATCTTATCAAGTTTTGTGAAAACCCTTTGAAAAACCATGCAACTCTTAAGACGTGGTGTTCATCCTAAGTGAAATTACAATTATTAACCACAAGAAGCCAGCACCAATTTTAGGAAACCTTCCGACCAAAATTGCATCAAATTACTTTTCTAAATATCCTAATGGTTGCGAATCACTAAAAAATTAGATAGTTTAAAACGGTGATTAATAATTCAAAACATATATGCATAATATAATAAGTAAATTGAAAAGAAACTACATATTATTGCTAAGGCTCGTGGTCTCACCCTAGCAAAAGAAGTTAGTTACGAACAATCATAAAACAAAATATTATTAAGAACATGGAAAGAAAACACCTTGAAAATAAAATTCAAAAGCTCTCTAAAGTGTGAGTGCGTTTCCTCCTCCCCAGAACCCTAATGGCTGAAAATTCTTATTTATATTACTCCCAATTAAAACCCTCATAGAAAAGGTTTTCTAAAAACTAGTAAAAAAAATAAAAAAAGGATAACTAAAAATTACATTCATATTCTGACTAGGAAATCTGCATTAAAGAGATAACCACGTTTCTAGACCTTCAGAGCTCTAAAACAAGCCCAAAACGACTCAAACTAAATATTAGAACCTCCTCTTCAAGTTTCACCTAAGTCCTAAATCCATCATCTTCCAGCCCAAGAGTCGCAAATGAGCTCTGCAGCCCAATCTGCTAGCACTGCACGCTGGGCATAAACTAGTTCGCCAAGATCAGATGCTTCAGGATAAAATTATGAAATTTTGACACAACCTTCTTGACAGATTCACGAACCCGTTCCAATTGGAATCACTCAAAAATTTCACCGTTTGAATATTTTATGCTCAGAACAAGTTTGCATGTCCTACATTAAAAACACATAGCAAAACATCAAGATCTTACCAAAATAATAACCAAAATATACCAAGAATGGAGAAAACTATATAGTATAAAATCGACTCATCACTAACCAATTGGTTTTGCTTGCTGCAGATAATTAAGTTGGTAAATTTGTGAAGAATATGAGACTCAGGACAGAGGTGTTTCTAATCTTCACTAGAATATTTGGTTAGTTTAAAGTGTATGCTTGATCATCCACTAGTTCACTTCAACACGGTTATCTTCAACGTGAAATTTAGACATTTTAATATATCTAGCCTTTGTCTTTCTTGTCCTACAAGGGACACAAACTATGTTAAATTTCTGACTAATACATATTTTTACGTTGAGGAAGAAATTGAATCAGAAGTCAAATTGAGAAATTTTAAATTGCTGAAGTGACATCTTGATCGTGTTACTGGATATGAATTAAGGACTTGGATCCTCGCCGGATCCCCTTCATGGGGATCCTAGGGATCAACCCATATGAGCCGTTGATCGAAAATCGTGCGGTCCAAATTAAATGCTTTTTATATTTTTAAAAGTAAAATATCCTCGTTTTGCGTGAAAAATATAAAAAAAGAAAAAACTGTGGCCGCACGATTTTCGATCAACGATCCAGATGGGTTGATCCCTAGGATCCCCATGGAAGGGATCCGGCGGGGATCCAATTCCATGAATTAATTATGCTAATCATTAATCATTGGTACAAGAAAAAAGGAAAACAATTTTCATGTTAGAGAAGTGACGTGTAGGAGAATTAACCATGAATGTGAGATAAACTGATTAGGGACGGCGTTGGCCATTAACTCGGAGTGGATATAACTTGTATGTGTGTGCCCTTGTGAGATGACATGTTTGTATTAGATCCAATCATGTATACCTAAGATTAAAAGATAAAAGCCACACTTGTTGTGAGATTGTGCTAGTAGAAGAATTGTTGGTTAATTTCTTTGATGCGGAAATTTAAGCGGATTCGGGTCTTTAGCCTTCAATGGTCGATTCAAAGAGTTTGTTGGTTGACATGTATGAGCCTTCCAAGGTCCTATCCTATGCCTCATAATTCCACGGCACTGATATTCAAAAGAGAACAACCTGAACATGTAACGACTTTTGACGTCCCCCATTACTTTTTTTTTGTTGCCTATATTCCATATATTCTTATAATAAATGCTACTTATTTGATCTTCTCATTCGTATGAATATTGTCTCCAAGATTGAGTGTACGTCTAAGTATGAACTATTCCAAATTGTGAAACTGAACCTTAACCGAGGCTTATATTTGAAGTTTCTTAACCTAAACTTATATTTGAAGTTTCTTAACAGTTTATATATTTCTGTCGCTTTCTATAGAAGACAATGTATATGATTGTTAAGAAACTTCAAATATAAGCCTAGCTAGGTTAAAGGTGACAACCCTAATTAACCAAATGATGTCATTACCAATTATAATTAACAATGCATGTCGAGCAAGACTGTACGTACAGCGAGCCACTCCATTTGGCTGCAGATCTTTTCACAGTATCACAAGAGTGAGGCAGAAATGAGAACGAATTTCATATCGTTAATTATTTTATTTATAACTTCAAAGAGACAACAATTGCAGTAGTCAGATTAGCAAACAAGTGAGTTGCTATTGGTCCTTTCTTTCTATATATTGACGTCCAAGACAAGGATTAATTTGCAAAAGACAGTTAGATAGTTGAAAACAAAACATGTATGCAACCACAAGAAACATCAAAATCAGATTGAGTCGTTGTCAATTTTCATTTAAAATACTTGGAATAATGTAGAGACAATAATGAATAGGGTTAGAAAGAAAGTGACGATCCTATTCTGAGAAGATAATTAGTTGTGTTGTTTTAAACCGAGAATTCTTGTGTTTAATTAGGCTTCAAGATGTCTTTTTTTTTTTTTTTTTTTTTTTAAACAAAATATTGTCCGTGGTTTCAATTTTTACTAAATTGTGGTCAATAAATTTTTTTTTTATACAAAGACATTTGGAACGGGGGATTTAAAATCGCCACTTATGAGATCAAACATGAGGTCTCTCACTTATAAATATAGAAGAATACCATTAGTCTATAGTATTAGTGACTCGACTAGTATTATCTATGATATGTTAAATATCTATATTTTGAGTTTGTATTCTTTATGTGTTTTAAGGAGTTAATCTGTATATAGTATGTCCTTTCTCTTATTGTTTTTGGCGACTTCGTCAAATGCAATTTATGCGTACACACATTTATATAGAAGGAAATCAGGTTACAAATGTTTAATTAGTTTCATTTGGGGCAATTAGTTCTGCTTATTACTGGTGTCTGGGATTCCAGATTTTGTAACCTCTGCTCATGCTCGTGACATTTTGTTTTGTTTCTATTATCGTTTTTGTCTTTGCAGGTATTGACATAGTCTCCCCGCTTGTATCTTTTTCGTTTAGTTTCATTTATTATCAATAAGTTTGGTGGAGAAGGGGGTGTGGGGGTTTCTAGGTGTAATGGTCCTCACTGATTGATAGGAGCATATTTATGCGACTTAGTTAGCTTGTTTCCTTGCATTTACGTAGTTAGTTACTGTTTATTAGAGTGTTTTAAGCCATTTTCGTGTGTTTGTAGGTTCAAATGGTAAAGTTGGCAAGAAAGGGCAATTTGGAGTATTTTGGAGCAATTTTGGGCTTGGAATGGATAACATATGCATGGAGCAAGGTGGATGGACGTTTTTGACGATCAAGAGAGGTAAGGAATATGTTTAAGAGATGGAGAAATTAATTCAAGACAAAGAAGATAAGGAATCAGCTAAAAAGAAGGAACATTATCCAAACCTTATCTTATCCAAACATTATCCAAACTAACCTTATCCTATCCTAATCTTATCCTACCTTAATTCCAGCTGCAAGGGGGAATCAATTTCACATTAAAATACCTAAGTATCATGTTTCTAGAAGGCCTATCCCTAGATATGTGCTGCACCTTCTCATTTTCCCTTAGAAATCTGCCAAGCGCCCAAGTCATTTTCCTCTTTCGTTTGGAGTGTGAAATCATTTTCCTTGACAACCTTGGTCGTGCCCCTGCCTATATAAATACATCAATGCCGCACAAATCAAGAGGGAGCTGAAGAGAGAAATTCAGAAATCACACAGGTTGTGCCGCAGCTTTGCAAGGAAGGAGAAGAAAAAGCTTGGAGTCGTGCTTGCCATTCAAGACCTTTGGATTGCTGGAGCGTTTCTAGGTGTATTCTATCTTTTGTTTAAGTTCAATGTTTAAATTAAATTGTCTTTGTTTAATTGCGAACATGAAGAACTAATTTTGTTTTAGCTAGAGGTGAATTCAAAGCCATAAACATATATGTGATATGAATTGATTACGTCAAGTTATTGTTTCATAAATCGTGAATGCAATTTGCTTAACTGTTTGATTGATAACTTATTATTGTGTGTTGATTAAGGATGCATACTTAGTTTGCATGCATGAATTTGATGCTAAAATATAAGGGAGTTTCACCTAATAGTTATGAACTTATATTTACAAGTAGTGGAGGTCGCTAGTCACGATCGCGTTAAGTAAATTCCTGGCAGGAGTATCATGTAGTTCATAGTTACCAATGCCATGTCAATGTTTATGATTTTCACAGAACTTAATGATCTTTTATATGTATCTCTATCATGCAGTTCATGTGGAACTTGATAAGAATAATTTGGTTGCGTCGCTAATTCCAATTCAATGAATTTAGGAAAATCTGAGGGTTAATTAGTGCAGTTCACGGTTAACTTGGGGTATTGTCATTCATGGTTTATAGGAATAATAACTGGAAATCGATTTGTATTTCATATGTGTCATGAGTGGAGAAAGGACCCTCTAGCTAGTCTTTCACCCCCAAATCATCCCAATTTCGTTCTACCTTTACTTTGTGTCTGCAAGTAGTTAGTTTTTACTTTAAAAGCGTCCAAACCAATCCCCCTTTTAATGTTTTGTGTCAAGTTAGTTTAATTTTCGTCACAAAATCCCCTTAAGTTCCTGTTTTGATTCAATTTAACTTAGTTTTGTGTTTTGAGTCAGTTTAGTGCTTGTTTTCAGTTATTAGAGTCTAGTTTTCTGTTTTTGAGTCTAGTTTAGTGTTTTTAAGTTAAGTTTGTGTAGATTAGCATCCCTCCTAATCCCCGGCCTAGAACGGTCCTTACTTACACATACTACAACTATCAAAAAGAGGGTTTAATTTGTGTGTTAGTTTATTTCACATCAAATTTTGGCACCGTTGCCGGGAATTAGTAAAATTGCTAATCACCCTGTTTTTTTTTATTTTACTTTTGATATTTGATTTAGTTTTCTTTCTTTGATTTTAGGTACTAGAGAAGCAAGACATGGCAATTGCTAATCTTCAAGCTCAAATAGCGAATCTTACTTCTCTTGCGTAGCAGTATCTCGAAAGGACCACAATGCAAAGAGTCCCTACATTTGGTGTGTCCTATAGACAAGGATATCAAGCTAATCAACGTCCATAAGAGGTTGGGATAGTGTCAATACCTGCGGTTATCAAGGCCGTAATCAATCAAGGAACAACTTGTTTTCCAACACGTACAATTCAGATTGGAGTGATCATTCAAACTCTATGTGGTGGGAACCTCAACAAGTTCAACAAGAAGGATATTGGCAGCCATCTGAAGAGTTCTATTCAAGACCTATGTAGCCACCACAGATTCCCCCGCAACAATTCCAACCAAATTTAGGTTCGTTAATGGATTGTGATAAAATTCTTGATGTACTAACTTCTTTGACACATGGATTACAAAATCAAGCCAAGGAGATTGGTGAATTGAAAAATCAAGCCAAGGAGATTGGCGAATTGAAAAATCAAGCCAAGGAGATTGGCGAATTGAAAAATCAATTTGGAGAGATCACAGAATTCATGGGGCAAATGCAAGAACAAAGTGAACTCTCCAACTCAACTATTGTCAATCCAAAGGGAGGTTTTGAAACCGTCAATGCTATCACGTTGAGAAGTGGCAAGAAGGTTGGAACAAGCCCAAAAACGCCCAAACCAAGCCAAGAGGAGGACGAAAAGTTGCTGCAACAAGGAGAAACAACCACGGCAAGGGAAGAACACCCCTTGCCGCAGACACCTAAAGCCTCTAAGCCTTCTAATATAGGTAAGTCAGGTTCAAATTCGATTCCTTCTAACTTTATTCCACCAAATGTGCCTTTCCCTAGCAGGTTTATGCAAGCTAGGAATGAAGAGAATGAAAAAGACATTCTAGAGACCTTCAAGAAGGTGCACGTCAATATCCCAATCCTTGATGCTATAAAGCAAATTCTGAAGTACGCTAAGTTTTTGAAGAAGCTTTGTATGACAAAGAAATGGATTCGAGAGAAAAAGGTGGTACATGTAAGTGAAAATGTCTCTGCAATGTTGCAAAGAAAGCTGCCACCTAAATGAAAAGATCCAGGTAGTTTCACTATCCCTTGTGTAATTGGTAATACAAGGTTTGAACATGCTACGCTAGATTTAGGTGCTTCCATTAATGTCATGCCATATTCTGTTTATGCATCTATGAATCTAGGAGAGCTTAAAAATGATGGTGTCATTATTCAATTAGCCGATCGATCTAATGCATATCCGAAAAGAGTTTTGGAAGATGTTTTGGTGTAGGTAGACCATTTGATTTTTCTAGCATATTTCTATGTGCTTGAGATGGAGGATTCAGCCCACTCTTCACCATTGCCAATCTTACTTGGACGACCTTTTATGAAAACAGCCCACACCAAGATTGATGTGGCCAAGGGAGCGTTAACTATGGAGTTTGGTGGCGATATGATTAACTTTAAAGTTTCTGAATCTGTTGAGAATCCTAATGATGTTCGTTCTTGTTTTGCCATAGATGTAATTAACAATATAGGGCATGAATGTTCAACACCAATCAAGAAGGATGTATTTCGAACCACCAACGAAGAATGAATTGGAGTAGAGCACGAAGGACACGCCACTGTCCTAAAAATGCCCAAACTGGCCGAGAATGTTGACAGTGCTGCTACTTCATTGTAGTACATTGGTGAGCCACCTATTTCAATTCCCATTCCCATTTCAATTAATAGGTTGCTACCTTCCTTGGTGCAGGTACCCAATCGAATTCAAGCCGGTAGGAGAGTTTACGTTGATTTTAGGAAACGTAATGCCACAATCAGGAAGGATCATTATCCCCTTCCGTTCAAAGATCCAATGCATGGAAGTTTTAAGGAGCATGTCATGGAGGATGTACCCCTCCATGTCGTGGGCTCTATTCAAGCTTAAAAGGAAGTATCGTTCGGCTGGAAGACGTTAAAGCAAACGCTTCTTGGGAGGCAACCCATGCGTTCAAATAAAGAAGACCTAGGAATCTCCGGCTCCAAAACCAGATTTGCGTTCCTTAAACCCTACTCTTTATTGCTTTTACTTCGCCATTATTGTCATGTTTGTAGTTGTGTTGTTTGATTGCTTGTGTGTGAGTCTATGTTTGAAACACTGAGGACAATGTTTGGTTTAAGTGTGGGGGGTAAACAAAGTATTTTTCATGAATTTCGTTGGATTTTTATCACCTATCACTTCTAAAGTTGTTACTCACTGTTTTTAAGTGTTTTTATTGTGTTTTGAAAGAAAAATACGAAAATTTGGAAAAAAATCGAAAAAAAAAACACCAAAAAGAGTCGTTTTTGTGTGTTTGTGTCTTAGGGTACCTTCCAACACAATGATGAGAATTTGGTTTTTAATTGCATGACTGTTAAAGAAAGTTACAAACATGGATGAAAATTTGATATGCTCTTTGGTTTATGCTTAGTTGTAGTTGTCGTTTACGAATTCACATGTAATCACAAAGGAAAAAAAAATCAGTTTTTGTAACATGCTTGAAGGAAGGAACTCAAACTAACGCTACTACCCTGAGAAACTTGAGCCTATACTTTGTTTGGAGAGTTATTAATCTGTGATGTTTTTGTTTTCTAAAGTCATTGCATGATCTCATTATTTCTTTGCTTGGTTGCTACTTAGAATGCGTTTTCATCATTATAGATCCAAATACTAGAACTCATACCGTTTAATTCAAAGCATGAAATTGAGTGCATAACAAATAACAAGATGAAGTTGTTTAGATAAAACCAGAGCCAAAAAGCCTTACCCTTTGCATATGTATTGTAGGTTTAAACCCTTTGAGCCTTAGTTAGCCTATTTTCTTTGTTAGCCCACATTTTCCCTACCTAGCCTAGAATAGGACTATCCATACCCTTGTTCTTAAAGAATAGTGGAGCATGACTTAGAGGGAATTCCTTTTGAACGACATTATGCAGAAAAACAAGTGTGGGGGAAGGGTTTTTCGTGTGAAGGTCTATAAGGTTGTGTTTAGTGTGCCAGAAAAGAAAAAGGGCACGAGAAGAAAAAAATAAATAAATAAAAAAAATAAAATAAAAATTCGTAGAAAAAAGAAAAGAAAAAGGAGAAAAGTGTGTAGAAAAGAAAGAAAAAGAGTTCAAAATAAGTGAGAATGAACTCACAAGTATTGGTTGTTGAAGAAAGGGTCAAACAGTTTGAATCTGGCCCTAAAAGTTGTGTGAATCTCCCCTTGTGTTTAAAGTTGATTGATGCACTCAAAAGTGAATTCTAAGTGTTGATTTCATTACTTTGCTTACCATCACTTTAAGAACTTTTGTTTATCCTTACCTTTCTTTGTTAGCCAATACCTTAGCCCCGTCACAACCCTTAGACTTCTATCTTGATTGTTGTGTGTTCAATATGTGGAGGTTGGAGTTGGTACGAGCATATGGTATCCCTGGTTCTTGCGTCTAAGTAATGGCATTCCGTTCATGAGATCATATATATACATATATTAATAATTCTAGAAAGTGCCTTCTTTGTTATAAACATATGTGAGTGCTCGTCTACATGTCTACATCAATCTTCTCACATATACCTAGTATAGGGAGTGTAGTTAGAAAATCTGTGTGAAAATAGAGAGTATATCCGGTGAGGAATTGAGCGAATTCTCTAAGGCATGTTACTACATTCAAAATGTTGTTTTAATTGGTTAAATGTGAGCTAGTGAGTGGTTACTACGATTAAGTATGAGCTCGAGGGTAGGGATGGCTAAAATCTATGGGAGTAGTGATTTTTAACATGTCATGTTTCATTGAAAATCTCTGAGGCGAACATTAGAAGGTCTAGGTTATGTTTTGTTTTCTTTGTTTTGCTTGAGGACTAGGAAAAGCTAAGTGTGGAGGAATTTGATAGGAGCATATTTATGCGACTTAGTTAGCTTGTTTCCTTGCATTTACGTAGTTAGTTTTTGTTTATTAGAGTGTTTTAAGCCATTTTCGTGTGTTTGTAGGTTCAAATGGTAAAGTTGGCAAGAAAGGGCAATTTGGAGCATTTTGGAGCAGTTTTGGGCTTGGAATGGATAATTTATACATGGAGCAAGGTGGATG
The DNA here is from genome assembly GCA_036320875.1 of Cotoneaster glaucophyllus. Lineage (NCBI taxonomy): Eukaryota > Viridiplantae > Streptophyta > Magnoliopsida > Rosales > Rosaceae > Cotoneaster > Cotoneaster glaucophyllus. Next base: position 8,754,880 of record CM070059.1, on the reverse strand, counting down.
GACGTTTTTGAAGATCAAGAGAGGCTAGAAATATGCTGAAGAGATGGAGAAATTAATTCAAGACAAAGAAGATAAGGAATCAGCTAAAAAGAAGGAACATTATCCAAAAACCTTATCCAAACCTTATCTTATCCAAACATTATCCAAACTAACCATATCCTATCCTATTCTATCCTAATCTTATCCTACCTTAATTCCAACTACAAGGGGGAATCAATTTCACATTAAAATACCTAAGTATCATGTTTCTAGAAGGCCTATCCCTATATATGTGATGCACCTTCTCCTTTTCCCCCTAGAAATCTGCCAAGCGCCCAAGTCCTTTTCCTCTTTGGTTTGGAGTGTGAAATCCTTTTCCTTGACAACCTGGGCCGTGCCCCTGCCTATATAAATACATCAATGCCGCACAAATCAAGAGGGAGCTGAAGAGAGAAATTCAGAAATCAAACAGGTTGTGCCGCAACTTTGCAAGGAAGGAGAAGAAAAAGCTTGGAGCCGTGCTTGCCATTCAAGACCTTTGGATTGCTGGAGCGTTTCATTATATCTTTTGTTTAAGTTCAATGTTTAAATTAAATTGTCTTTGTTTAATTGCGAACATGAGGAACTAATTTCGTTTTAGCTAGAGGTGAATTCAAAGCCATAAACATATATGTGATATGAATTAATTACGTCCAGTTATTGTTTCATAAATCATGAATGCAATTTGCTTAACTGTTTGATTGATAACTTATTCTTGTGTGTTGATTAAGGATGCATACTTAGTTTGCATGCATGAATTTGATGCTAAAATATGAGGGAGTTTCATCTAATAGTTATAAACTTATATTTACAAGTAGTGGAGGTCGCTAGTCACGATCGCGTTAAGTAAATTCCTGGCAGGAGTATCATGTAGTTCATAGTTACGAATGTCATGTCAATGCTTATGATTTTCACAGAACTTAATGATCTTTGATATGTATCTCTATCATGCAGTTCATACAGGGAACTTGATCAGAATAATTTGGTTGCGTCGCTGAGTCCAATTCAATGAATTTAGGAAAATCTGAGGGTTAATTAGTCCAGTTCACGGTTAACTTGGGGCATTGTCATTCATGGTTTATAGGAATAATAACTGGAAATCGATTTGTATTGCATATGTGTCATGTGTGTTGAAGAACCCTCTAGCTAGCCTTTCACCCCCAAATCATCCCAATTTCGTACTACCTTTACTTTGTGTCTGCAAGTAGTTAGTTTTTACTTTAAAATCGTCCAAACCAATCCCCATTTTAATGTTTTGTGTCAAGTTAGTTTAATTTTCGTCCAAAATCCCCTTAAGTTCCTGTTTTGAGTCAATTTAACTTAGTTTTGTGTTTTCAGTTATTAGAGTCTAGTTTTCTATTTTTGAGTCTAGTTTAGCGTTTTTAAGTTAAATTTGTGTAGATTAGCATCCTTCCTAATCCCCGGCCTATAACGATCCCTACTTACACATACTACAACTATCAAAAAGAGGGTTTAATTTGTGTGTTAGTTTATTTCATATCACTGATGAGTCCATTTTATACTATATATTTTACTCTAATCTTAGTATTAATTTATTGGTTATTTTGGTAGAATTTTGATACTTTGTTATGTATTATCAATGTAGGACATGCGACTTCCTCTGGAGCAAAAAGTGACTAATTCCAATTGGAGGATGTTTGTGACTCTTTCAAGATGATTGTGTCAAAATTCTAGATTTTTCTACCAAGCCCTTTGACCGTGGCGATGAAATAAAGGCCCAGCGCATAACTTTCCCAGATTGACGTTTCTAGACGTTTTGGGTATTTTGAAGGTCAAAATGGCATATTTTAAGGAAGATTCATTCTGAGGATTCGTAGGGAACGACTTCAGCTTTCAAAAGAGACCTTTTGGGATCAAATAGGAGTTAATTTGGTCGGTCAAAAGACTAATTTTCTGAGAAGTCCGAATTTTAGTTCAAATAGGAAACCTTTTATTTTCTGTTTTATTATTTTATTATGTTTCCTAGTTTTATTCTAAGACATTTTAGGGTTTTATTTTTGTAATAGTATAAATAAGGCTTTTTAGCCGTTAGGGTTCGAGAGGCAACATAGGGGGAGACGCAAGAAGAGAAGGAGAGGAGAACGCATGCACATTTTAGAGAGTTTTTTCAAGTTTATTTTCTAGGTGTTTTCTATCCTTATTTTCAATAATATTTTGTTTTATGATTGTTTGTAACTAGTTCTTTTGCTAGGGCGATGCCTTGAGCCTTAGCATGAATATGTGATTTTATTAATTTGCTTATGAATGGATGCATGCTTGCTTTGAATTATTAATCAACGCGATTATACTATCTAATTGTCTTTGTGATTCGCGACCATTAGGGATTTTAGACAAGTAATTTGATGCAATTTCTGTTGGAACATCACCCTGAAATTGAGGAGGGATTCTTGTGATTAGTAATTGTAAGTTCACTTAAGGCGAACATCACGTTCTTAAGGGTTGCATGATTTTCAAAGGGTTTTCACAAAGCTTAATGAGTTTTGCATGTTTATATTTGATCTGAACATCACAAACGGGTTGCATGTTAGATATACGTTTTCGCTTGAACATCACGAGGAAAATATGTATTAGGAAAACCTAACCTTCAAAGCATGTATGTGGAAATTCATAAGTAATTGGTAAAATTGCATAGGATTGTTAATGGTGACGGCGGAACCCTAGTGTTTAAATTGTTTTCCAAAATCATTTTCTTTTGCTTTCTTTACTTTATTGATTTTAATTGTTTTTAATTTAAATTCATTTTTATTATTTTAAATTCCAAAATCATCCTTTTCACAACTTAGTTCTAAATAATTAGCTAAGGATTAGTATAAATACAAATTATTCATTCAATCCCTATGAAAAATGACCTTGCTTGAGCTGCTATACTACGACAACCTTGTACTCTTGCAAGTATCTTTAAGTGTTTTTATCCCTACTTTTGCAGGTGGTAAAAATCCCTACCACTCACCCCTTCAGAGGAGAGTAGGTGTCTCGTACATGACCATTGCCAACTCGCAACCATTGTCAAATAGCTAATCTCGCATAATCTTTCTTCATTTGAAAAAAAATATGTATACATATATCTATATATTCTTTGGTCCCTTTTTTATGACTACCTAGGCTTTTTGGCCATAATGGAGACTCCATAGTTTGAATACGTTCATTGAACCACATGAATGTTCAAATCACCATGAAATAAGAAAAACCTATAGAATGCTAAAGCTGCATGGTAAAGTTTTTATCGGAGAGATTCTACTCAAGATATTCCCATCGATTAGCGCGATCGTAAAATATGTTAAACATAATTAATAGTGAGCTATCCCACTAATTAGTGGGTCACAAGACTCTCATAACATAATTCCCATTATTTAAGAAGGCATTCCGAGAATAACGTGATTAATTTCTTAAGGCACCATTCTTGCATGACTAATTTCTTAAATCAACACTCGATTTGATTGTTCCTCTCAAAAGGAAATCATTATCATGCTAAAAGACAATATGACATAAAAGACAATATGATACACACGTCATTCATGATACTTTAATCAAAGAACATATTTACTTACGAGAAAATGAAATTAAAATAATTCTGACTCTTGAGTTTTTTGGGTTTATTAAATTAAAGTTATGAGAATTCATTTCGATCACTAACCAGGCCCCCCCAGGCCCAGTGCTGGCAGGGCGATCGTCCGGGGCTCAAAAAAATTTGGGGCTTCAAAATTATTACGGTAGTATATTTATATATGTTTTCATAAAAGGATAAATTTATAAAATTTGGTTAGATTACAAAGAAGTTGAACTAGAAGTGGTGGTTTCTTCATTTAAAAATAAAGAAGAGGTCTTGGGTTCAAAGCACTACATGTGCTTATTTACTTTCCAATTTTTACAAATTTTTTTTCATAAGAGTATAATTAATTTTTACAATTTTTTTTTCATAAGAGTATAAATTTATAAAATTTGGTTAAATGATCAAAAACTTTAAATAGAAGCAATGGTTTTTATTGTTTAAAATTAACAAGATTTCCTAAGTTCGAAATGCTATATGCGTGTTTATTCTTTTCAATTTTTACAAATATTTGTTTGGTTGTTAATTTATTTTTAGTTACTAGCTAGTAGTTATGTGGGTTGCTATTTTTAAATATTCGTTTGAATTCAAGTCTAATCTTCTACAAAGAGTAGTGTGTAGACCAAATTTTTAGAGTAAATTTGCAAATCATATGACGTATCATCAAAATGTTTAATTTAGTGCCCATTCATTACTTATACATATTAATTAAAGACTCAAACATCATTATTTTTTGAGTCTCATATTGACAAGGTTAGTAAATAAGAAAAAACACCTCACGATTTATACAAAAACACTTTAAAAGTTCAGATGGAAAACAAAACTCATCATCTATCTACATGGAAGCTCAGAGTTTTTTGGTTTCCTTCTCTGGATACAAATAAATTAGTCTTTCTGTGTTTCTAAATTATTGAGTTTGAACTGCTTTTCTAAGTATAATTTTATCGATGTCTTACGTGAGAAAATAAATAATTTTCTTATATAAAATTAGAGCACATTTTTTGGTATCGCCTCGGGCCTCAAAAATCTCTGGACCGGCCCTGTCACTAACCAAAAAAACTTTCAAAGAAAAACCCTACTCCTTAAAGTAAAACTGTAGCTGCCGATCCCTTGCCTTTGGTTTTGAGGTCGGACTCAATCCTTCTCGATCTCTTCCTTCTTTCTCTCTTTGTTTCCAGCCATGGTCGCTCTCTTATTATGCCAATGAGAGACTTCATAGTTGTTTTCGTGGTCATGACTTTGATATTTGTTGTTTCTAATTCAAGGTGATGATTTTTGTGGTTTGTGTACTTGACAAAGGAATATGAGAAGGACACTCAATGTTTGTTGGAGGCGACTCATAAAAGGGTTTCTACTGGCGATTGCAAAAGCATCAGAGAATGGTGCAAAACTTAACTCGTGGTGCCTTCAGTTCTTCGACTTGCAAAGTTCAATCCTCGTGATTAAGATTTGGGGCTTAGGAAGAAGTCATACGTGGCACGAGTTTTATCCTATTTTTGATGAGTTTTGTAATTGTGGTGGAATAATAGTGTTTTGGAATGTGTGGTCTCTTGAACTGTACTCCAATTTCCAATTGCTCCTGGTCATTACGCTTCTAGTCCTTTTAGTTAAATTGAACTTAAAATATGAAGCATATGACTGGGATGCAGTCTACAACAAGGGAAGACACGCATAAGAGCAGTTCCACCCCAGTGGAAACTGCCCAGCACTCAGCCAAAAATCAGCCCAGCACCCCATTTTTTGTCTCCAGCCCAGTCACTTGCCTGGCACCCAGCCCATGCCAGGCAAGAGCCCAGTCAAAATCTGACTGACCCATTCCCCGGGCAAATGGTTGGCGCCGAGAGGAGAGAGAGAGAGAGTTCTCGGTGATGGACATTTACAGGGAGTGCTGTGCTGAGAGAGAGAGGGTTCGACGGGTGGTGTACAGAGAGAAGAAAAAAGGGGGAAGAAGAAGGGTGGGTTCGACGGGTGGTGTACAGAGAGAAGAAAAAAGGGGGAAGAAGAAGGGTGGGTTCGACGGCGTTCGACGGCGTGCTGTACAGAGAGAAGAAAAATGGGGGAAGAAGAAGGGTGGCCATCGAAATGGCCATGTGGGACTCGGTGACGGTGTCCATCGGGGACGAGACGCAGGGAATCGAGAGAGGGATGCGGCGGCTGAGGTTGGAGGCTAGATGGACGGAGTCGGTGGGGAAGTCGATGTAGTGAGGGAGGAAGATGACGTCATCGTATGTGTAGGAGTAGCCCTGGTTGAAGAGCCGGTCGGAGGAGAAGCCGTCTTCGAAGATTGAGGTCGACATTAAGGTGGCTGTAGTGGGCGTTGACGGTGGCGGCGCCGCCTGGAGAGAGAGAAATGGTTGGGAAGGAGGCGGCGGGTTCAGGGTTTTTGCGTGAGATGTATTGCTTGCTTCGGAGTTTGGGAAGGAAGCGGATGTAGTGGACTACTGCCAGTGAGTCGGTCAAAATAAACCCAGATCAGGCGGCCAAAATAATAATATTTTAATAAATTTAATAATAATATTTAAAGGTATAGTGATATTTTAATAATATTTTAATAAATTTGACTGGGTAATTTTTTGTTAGGGGTGGAGATGCTTTAGTCTAGTACTGTTCATTTGAGTGAATAAATGCGCTGGGTGCCAGCACCCAGTCTTAGGGGTGGAAGTGCTCTAAGTAGCTTGAAAGGTAAGAGCCAGTATTTGGTTTTAGCTGAGATGATAAAAAGTTATAGGGATTGATCAACGTAGGAAGCTTCAGTTATAGTACAATATAATGGCCTCTTGTCACATTCTTGGGTTAATCAACAGTACCCTCTCTCATTATCATTAACTATCAGATGTATTCCATAAGTGAAAGTAAGGGATATATACCTCAAACAATTTATCAATTAATGTAATTTCTTTTCTTATGAATATTCTGATGATCACTTGCACGTTTTTGGAAACCCAACTTTTTGTATATATATATATATATATATATATATATATATATATATATATATATTTGTAGTGGAGGCTTTTTGTTTACTTTGGCATAGCAATTAATTAAAGGGGAGAGCTTGCTTGTTAAAGCAAGCATGCACATACGTTTTTGCCTATAGCGATAGTGACTAGAAAGCTTTCACAGTTACTGAATGAGAAGAAAGAGATATAGAGAAAGAGTAAAGACCAAATTTTGCAGAGATCTTTTATTAATTTTATTAAAAAGATTCTAGTTACTTGTTTAGCCTTAGTATATTTGCTTTTTATTTGTTTAATTAGGGTAACACTGGCGTAACATGAACATAAGCTTGACATGAGTTTTGTAATGAAGTGGTAATTAGCGACCGTTGGCTTACGAGAAGGGCAAAATTTTGGTGTTAAAATAAGCATGTTATGGTCTAATATTGCAGAAAACAAAAATTTAGCCTCTCAAAGCTTAAATTCACTGCATACTACATGAAAATAAATTAGCCCATTCCTATATAAATTTCTAGCTCTGGCATTAATGAAATAATCAAATTATTTAGATACACAAAACTGACGCACTTAACAAAATAATAAAAATATTCAGCAAATGTGGAAGCTTTGTGTGTCTAAATATAACATCACCTGCTTTTATGTTATGTGAGCCCGCTAGGGTTCATTTTGTAACCATACGAAAACTGGAAAAAGTTCTTAAACAAATTTTTAGTTAAAAAAAAAATGAAAACAAAATATGGTTATCAAATAGCTAGCCCCTAAATAAACTACTCAAATCTACGAGAATTTAAACTTGGTTGCAATGGGGAGGGACGTGCTGGGCTAAATCACATCTACAACCAAAATTTGAGTAGCACTTATATAAGCTTGAATAACCGTAGGCAGCAGTTTATCTAATCATAGATTATTTTTTTTTATTACAAGCGATATTACTACTCTAAGCTACATTGAAGGGAGACAGAAGGTTTGAATCTGGTACACAATGAATTGAAGAGGAAGACTCTAACTACTAGGACAATGCACCACTTGCATATGTTATATATATAAAACAAATCATATATTTTGTCCACATATATAATTGTAGATGGCTTGTGTTCTATTAACATTAGGGATATGTTCTTTCTTTATTGGTGTAATTATACATGTCAAAATTGACTAAATTAGTAATTGTATAGCCATTTATTTATCGGCATTTTCATTTTAGTCATATATTTAAAGAATAGTTTTTAATTTGGATAATTTTTTTTCGAGATAGCCTTTGATTGAGAACCCTAAAATATGAATGGTTTTAGTCCTTAATATGCATTATGGGGTACGTTGTCTTAAGAAAGTTGGGTGCAATTTTTTTCTTACAGTAGGATCATTATTGAAGAAAGAATGTGCATGCATGTAATTGTGTAGCAATCAATTATGAATATCGAACATACATTATACTTAAAGGTTGCCTTGGCCTCGGTCATGCATGTGTCGGTCAGACACAGTAGTACATATGAGTCTCTCTCTTACACTAATTAAGTAATCAAATAATTGACCATCTATTTGGATTGAAAACTGACATAATTTATATCTGATTATAAACAAGTATATGTCTATATATATGTACATATATTGTGTGTACATAATTCATTTTTTTTGTTGGTCAAAGTGTGTAGATAATTCATTACTAATGACAAGCACAGAAACCGCCCGTTAGAGTGATGGCCTTTCACATGTATGAAATACAAATGTAAATCAGGAAGAGTGTAAGCTGGGTTGAGATGGGCCACCGCTGCTGCGGCAAACAGAAGGTGAAGAGAGGTCTATGGTCGCCTGAAGAAGATGAGAAGCTCAGCAAACACATTACCACCCATGGTCATGGCAGCTGGAGTTCTGTCCCAAAACATGCAGGTATACATATACTTAATTAATTACATTTTTCAAGTTCACGAGTTTGTGAGTGAGAAAGTTTTATTTTTAGCTTGGGGTAATGGCAGGCTTGCAGAGGTGTGGCAAGAGTTGCAGGTTGAGATGGATAAACTATTTGAGACCCGAACTCAAGAGGGGTTCCTTTACTCCTGAAGAAGAACAGACTATCATTGATGTTCACAGAATGTTGGGTAACAAGTGAGGACTTAATTAACCATTTTTTTTTAATTTTTTGTCAAACAATATTTCGTTTCTTTAAAAATGTTAGATAAGAGCCACTTAATACTACGGTCTAGAAGTATTCCTCTTCAATTGTAAGTGAGAAGTTTTAGGTTAGATTATCGCCAAAAGTGAATTTAAACCTCATTATTGCTAGCCCACCCCTCTCCCACAGATAATATTGTTCAAAAAAAAAAAAGTGTAAGATAAGAGGCCATCGATTATGATCAGTAGTTGAATTACATCAATTATTATGCTCAGTTGTTAATTAATTAGTAGTAGCACCACCACACCATTAATTTCAACTAATGTAGTGTGAATTAAATGTATTCTCTCTAACATTACTCTATTTCTTCATATGCCAAAAAGGCGAAAGAAAAAGTGGATTCATCTCAATTTGATGTTGTTTGGTTTGGTTGTGACAGATGGGCTCAGATTGCCAAGCATCTCCCCGGAAGAACAGACAATGAGGTGAAGAATTTCTGGAATTCATGCATTAAGAAAAAGCTCATGTCACAAGGTTTGGACCCAAAAACCCATAACTTGCTTCCTAATTCTCATCATCAGAGATCCGCTTCTAACAAGTTTGCAAGCAGCAGCCAATCACCACTACTGCAATTACATAATCAACAGCAACCCATTCAAGTGCCTTTCACTGAAATAAATGCATCACCTATTAATGTGACATTGCGTACTGATCAAGATCTTGATCAAAACCCTAGTAATGCTTCTTGGACTAGGGTTGAGGATCCTACCTTCAATGACATCACCAGGTTGCCTCATCAACCATCCACTGATCACAGCACACTGATCCATAATATTCCCTCTTCATCGTCGTCTTCCTCGGTGAACCTATCAGTGTTTGGTCTCTTGGAAAATAGTAACATCTGGCCTTCTGGTGCTGATCCCTTTGAAGCACCAAGAATACTATTGGGAGAGCAGTCAAAGGGAGAAGAAGTAGTTGTACAGCAAGAAAAGGAGACGCTCTTGGATCAGATGGAAATTAAGCGTATTGAGGATATGGATCATGCTTCAATATTTGAAAGTTCTAGTATTGATTTTAGCTTTTTCGAGTCTACTCTTATGTCGTGTGGAGTAATATCTCAGGATCTGAACTCTATGTGTAATTTTGCATGGAGATATTAGACTTGTTTTGCGTGCATACAATTTAACCAAAGTTTTATTGAACTTTTCTCGACAAAATTTCCAGATTTTACACGTTTTGAGGTATCTTGTGGCAAGGAACCAACTTTTTGGCGACTCTTTGACCATTTCCCAGCGAAAACTTAACAGCAAGAAAGCGAGAGTAACTGCCCAAAACATATATTTTGCGAGGATTGGACTTTCAGTAGTTGTCTAATATTGTATCAGAACTACGGTTCTTAGAGAACCTGATTAGTTCAAATCCTCGACCATCATCATTGAGTTATTTCTCCAAGTCTTGTGGTTATCTGACTGGTTACGTAATTAAGTGCTATACTTTAAGTCTATAATCCATGTATATATAGTAAACCATTTTCCAATGAGGGACACATACAATATATTTGTTCCAATAATCATTTTCTTTTCAAATAACACCGTCACAATATAATCTGCTTATCCATTTCCCTTCCCAAAATTGACCTAACACGATTCAACACCAACATGCGAAAGGGGGGAACCAATACAAGGAAAATTATGAACGAAAAAAAAAATAATTGTATGCTTTGGGAGTAATATAAAGTACTTCTTCTCTATTGTGAAGTACATTATATATAGCCTTATCATGATGATCTCATTTTCTGGCAATATAAATCCACCACTTTTGGTTATTTGGCCAATGGAACACTATATTTTATTTCTAGCTACCTTTGTGTATCAATGAATTGAAGTATGAAAATGTGAGTGTTAGTATGTAGTACTTAGTCTTGCATGGAGAGGGCCACAGAGTTGTCTTGAGATGAACATAAAGAGAAGATCTCTTCAAACGTTCCATTCATGTAATCCTTGAACTTGTCGTAAGACATGTACTCGTCGATGATTTCCGGCTTTGCTGTGTTTGTCTCTGCAGCTAAATTGATCTGCGGGAAGTCTTCAAGTTCTAAGGGTGGGTAAGGAAATTGATAGGTATTCAGTGAGCTCGCATTGGGCGGTATATATGTTTCCTGCATTATTTGGCAGACAATTACAATAAATTGGTATTGATCACATGAGTCTTAAACAAAGAAATCAAGATGCAAACTTAAACCCTGTTTTGGTTCATACACATGCACACACACATTAACTATATACTAGACATGTATATGGAAAATAACATGACGAAGATTATTGTGAACAAATTATATACTGAATTTCATAGAAGCAATTACTGGAATTTTAATATATAAAATCAATTTTAAACAGTTTTTTTGTCTTCCTGAAAAAAGAAATAGGGAAGCGTTCGAATTGTTAGGGAGATGACTAAAACGAAAAGGCATTGGGGATAAAGAAAATGGAGAGGAGCACTAAGAGGAAAATTAGGAAGAAAGATGTTTGAGTCAGTCAAAAGAAGTTATAGATGTTGATGAAGAAAGCCCATTTGAGTCAGTCTACTATAAAGATTTTTGAATGAAGCTTTAGCAAAGGATATAACTCATTACTTGCAACTTTTGTTACTTTAGGATCAAAAGAAAACTCTAAGGCCTTGTTTTGTGGGCCACTTCCAACCAATCATAGTAGGTTTGCGCGTGTTTGAATGTGCCCATGATCATGATTCATTTACGTAGCTTGATCTTAAAATTATATGTATGGGGTGTGAACATGAAGCCTTGGAGAGTATATGTAAAGCAGATTAGCTATATACAAAAGTAGAATATTTCCCAAAATGTGCCTTGGCAAAAGGAAGCAATGATATCATGAAGATTTAAAAAGACTTTAAAAGAGCATATTATTTTGTTATATATGTAGGGGTCTCTCTTACTAGACGGTCGCAAAACTATTAATTTGAATTATTAATCATGCAGTCATGTCTGTTTAAATATAATGTTTAAATTAATAGTTTGATAACATAACATATAGACTGTTATGTACCATTATCTATTATGAGTGCGTAAATGTATTGTCCTGAAGGAAATGAATTTGTAAATAGTACTTTGTACAAACCTGAAGTAGATCTGAGGAGCAGTGGACACCAAAAGAGTATAGATCAGCTGAACTGTTTGCTTCATCAGAAGCAAATGGAGCTTGTAAATCTTCAGCTATGCCAGCTTCAGTAGGTGTGCCTTGAGTGAGATCTGAAGAAGAGGTGTCAGATAGAAATTTGGGATAATCATGGTTGGAATAATTCTCATCTTGATCAGTTTCAATCCCTCTTGAAGCTCCCTCATTAATGCCACTAGTGTCTTCCCCTAACATTTGTTCATTGGAGACCCATATTGAATCATTGTCTGCATTGTTAATCCCAATTGGCGTGTATTCTTTGTTACTCTTGGGCATTTGCATTGTTTTCTTGAACACTCGGCACAATGCGTAAGAATCCTGTGTAATTCAAAATAACCAACAAGTTAAACATGGCTGGCTAAGTTACATATATGCATATATGTAAGTGAAGAAAGTTGGAGTTCCACAAATCAACCAATAAGTTAAACATGGTATGCTAAAATTACATATATACATGTAAGTGAAGAAAGTTGGGGTTCCACTATAAAATCAATCGACAATATGGGGAGTAGTCCAAGCTCTTATAAGCCCTTGCAAGGTTTATTCTTTCACCGATGTGAAACTGTTTTATCTTCACATCCTCACACGCTCCATTACGTGTGGTGAATTTTCAAGCCAAACACGTTGACAACATGCACAAACCTCACATGCACGCCTCCTCACGTGTGGCGAATTTTCAAGCTAAACACGTGGACAACACGAATTGGGCGACGTAGAGCATGTGTGGCCATTGGACTTCACATGTAGGCCAACCTGCTCTGATACCATAAAAAAAGTTGAGGATCCACCATAAAAGTAATTGGCAATATGAATAGTAAATTACTTATAAGCACAAGGTTCCTCCTTTCCTCGATATGTGATTCACTAGTAAGCATAACAAAGACTAGAAATGAAGGAAAGAGATCCTCTTCGGATCTCTTTCTCCAAAGCCTACGGATCAAGTAATCTGGACCCTTAAAATTTGATTCAACGACTAAAAACAGAGAAGTTAGCAAAAAAAAATTAAAGTTATAATAATTTTTTGCCGTCATTTCAAATTTCAAATGCCTAGATCACTTGATCCGTGAGTTTTGGAGAAAGAGATCAGGAGAGGATCTCTTTCCAGAAATGAAAAACAAGCACAGAAAGAAAAGGGGAAAAAAGAGCAGAAATATATGTGATGCTAAAGTCTAGAAAAAGATACTTGCAAGTACACCTAAAGTGTAGACTGAAGAGTCTTTAATCATCATGTTGATAAGCTAATTCCTTTTAAAGGACAAGAAAGAAATTAAAGGAAGAAAAAGTACAAAGAGTGATATTGAATTTTGCTTTTATTCGAGTCCATAGACATTACATATGTACGAATGATGGCGTAAATTGTGACCAGTATATATATATATATATAGATGGGATTAGGATTCTCTTTCCTTATTTTTCATCTCCTTATCTCCCTCTCCTCTCACATTCTCTATTTTGTCTTTTTCTTTTTATATAAAATTAATATAAAATATTGACGTGGTTTAACCGTAACCGTTCAAATAGGATGGGAGTAAAGAGGAAGGGAAAAAAGAAGAGAGAGAATCCTACTTTATATATATGATGATATTATACAGGAAGATGTTCAGATTCAATTAATGTTTCTAGCTAACTATTTTGTACACTAGTTAAAGTGCATAGTCGGAAGCGCTCTTTAGTATATCAGTCAAGCACTGGATTCATATACTTAATTGGAAACCCTAATTACAATAATTCTTGTATGGTAGTTACGATAATGGTCTATAATTAACTTTCTTTAGATTTCATCAGAAACTCTAATTTTTTTTTTTTTTTAAAAAAGTCACCAAACCCTAAGTATAGGGTACAACAGTCTCTCTCGCGCGTCTTAAACACCAACTCTTTATGAAACAGTTTAAGTAGATTCTCTTCAGTGAATTCAAGCAGCTAGCCCTTATATTAAATCATTGTCATTAGATTTTCTAACTCCAAAAAATGCTTATATTTACCAATTTTAAAGGAGCAAAAAGGAAAATGGAGGGAATTAGATGCATACTAAACCATACAACTAATGATCTACTACAAGTATATTGCGTAGTTATATATACCTTTAGAGATGATGACGCATTGCCACACACAGAATCGACCAGCCGGTACTCATGCATAACCCAGTTGGTTCTAATACCATGGGGGGCTCTACCTCTATAGTAAACCAATGTCTTCTTCATGCCGACAGCACGCCTCTGACTGTTCACCGCCCGGTCTTTCCCAGTCGCTTTCCAGTACCCAGCTCGAGTAGCCCTATTCGTTCTCGACCCGTTGGGGTACTTCCTATCCCTCGGGCTGTAGAAGTACCACTCCATGTCTTTGCTCGGAAGAAACGACTTATCTACAGTAAACAGAATATGTCAAAAATATGTACAGTAAGAGAAATTCTGTGTTCCTGTTGTAATGGATTAAAGAGTTGAGAGTGTGAATCTCACATCGAGAAATCAAGAGACCTTGCATGAGCTTTTAAAGTATTGGATTATTCCGTATTTTTCTAAATGGTTGATAAAACCTCAACTTCTTTTATCATGTTGGCTTGAAATATTATTATTGCTAGAATTATATATTTACATGAGCCACAAAACAAAATCAAGTACATACCAGGTAAATCCCATGGCTCACATTTGTAGAGGTCGACCTCTGGGATAATTTCTAGCTCAATGGTGCGACCATTGATTTTTCGATCTAGATAGTAAGCAACAAGCTCTTCATCTGTTGGGTGGAATCTGAATCCAGGAGGAAGACTCATGGGTGCCATTGCAGTACTCTCTGAGAGTGTGAGAGAGATGAAGTTAAACAGAATGAGAGAGAGAGAGAGAGAGAGAGAGAGAGAGAGAGAGAGAGAGAGAGAGCGAGCGAGCAAAACTCTGGACTTGAACTAAACTGGCTTGCGCGATAATGGATTATATAGGCCACTGTTGGCATCAAAGCTACAGACATTTGCCCTTCGATTTCCAAAGTATTACTTATATTAGTGTTGCCATGATTGATCAGATCCAAGAGAGAGTGGTTTTTTTGGTAGTTAAGACTGGGAAGTGGGGTTGAAAAGAGAGGGAATATTAGGATGGTGATATTTGGATCTTGGCTTTTGAAGAGATTCTATGTAAGGTTTTGTGTGAAAACCCAGAGGGAGGGATAAGAAGCTTCCCTTCTTTTGTCTGCTCACAAACTAACAAAATACAGTGGCCCTCTCAAAAGGCTGTCTGGGGCCACTAAACCGTCCATACCCTAAACACGCAATACCATGCCCTAATCCTCTATTTTAATAATCATTCTGCAATCGCAAACCCTATTATATACAGTACTCTATCTACTTTTATACATACAATATTTGATGTATTGTACTACCGAATACTTTAATCAATGACGTTCTCATTTTTCTCAGTTTTTTTTTGGGTATTCTGCAATCCATTCTTATATTCTTTTCTTTGTATACCCAGGTATAGATTAGGCTTATTATGAACATTTTCTATTTTGTTAGGGAAACCAAATTTTAGATCATATTTTGTAAACTACACGATGTGGTAATTGATGGTTAAGCTCATTTATTAATAATTTATATAAAAAAATCTAATCACCAACCGTTACATCATGTGATCTATAAAAAATAATTTTAAATTTTTGACTCTCTAACACCACTTTTGAGATTATAGTAGCTCTTGGATAGTTAGATGACGTCTTCTGGAGACCATAAACGTAGGCCGTATGTAAGAGAAAAAGGGGAAGCTCCTCCTATTTTAAAACTGCTATTAATTATGATAAGCCTTTTATAGGTTTGTGCCATTCATGCTATGCAATCTTGTTTAGAGATTTGTGAATAACGCAATGCAATTAATATATTTGAATTACATGCAGTGAAGTTGCTTGAATGAGGTCATCATGAAATCAATTCTCATCAACCACGGTTTCTGAATCAAAGAAATAAATAGCTTACTAGTTAAATTGCATATACAAATTTGATTATAAAAATGCGTTGTGAATAACATGCTTATTACTTGGACAATAAAAAAACATGCTTATTACTTGAATAAAAAAAGAGTTCAATTTGGCTCGTCAAGGATGAGGAGTGATTTCTGTTCAAAATACTTCGTGGTCGATTCATAAAATTTTCTGCTTATAATCGGAACCATTAATACTAAAAATTACTATATAAAAATTATCTCTGCAAAAAATCAATAAAATATAAAATTGTTTAGTTATCAAATTGTATAAAAGAAAATGATAGAAATCTATAAAAGTATTAGAAACTCAGCCGGCAATTCTAATACACATACAGAGCTTTCTAATGTTTATCATTCTCATCATGCGGATTTGGTTTGCATCTTTGAAGCTGTAGTTACTCTTGGTTCTATCTCTCTTGCTTTTTGGGATTCATTGGATTTATCTTTAACTGTTGTTAACAACAAGGGTGAATTATTGCGTAATATGTGGATTGTACATTCTCCTACTTGTTGCTCTCATTATGTGATTTCTTCTACTACACAACACATTACTATTCAGACTTCTTTTGGTGGTATTCTTTCTCATTTCACTATTGTCTATGCGGCCGACGTCGAAAATTATGGTGTGATCTTTTGGGTAATTGTTCTTATATCACTGTACCTTAGATGGCAATTGGCGACTTTAATGTTGTTCTTAGCGCTCATGAACAAGTGGGTGGTTGTTTGCTAGCTCGAACTTCTTATGAGGATTTCCACAATATTACTGAGTTATATGAATTTACTCATATCAACACTGTTGGTGCTTTTTATACCTTGGGCTAAAGGCCGGGGTGTTCATGCACTACTACAAAATTGGCTTATTGTGTCGGCTCTTGGTGTTGGTTTTATATAATATAGTGGCGGATTAGACATTTCTGGCAGCCACTTTACATGGTGTCAAAATTACTGTCGGTTATAACCGACATAAATTGTATATGTCGCTTATAACCGACATAGACTGTTAATGTCGCTTATAACCGACGTAGTTTTTAATCTTTTTAAATGGTGGTGTCGTATAAAAAAAGAATCGTATCACTTATCCCTGACATTAATAATTATTTTTAAATATTTTAAAACTTCCTGTCGATTGTACCGACATGTTGGTGTTCTTTATATATCCTCTCTCAATAATATCAGAACCCTCTATCTCAATTCTCTCAGCCCTCTCTCCCTTTAATATCAGAACCCTAGCTGCGTCTTATTTCCCTATAATGAAGAACCCTAGCCACACCTCATTACTCACTCTTCTCTGCAAAAATCAAAAATTAGCGAGTCTGCATGGAATTGTAGGCACATCTAAGCTCCAATCTTCCCACAGAGGTAAACATCGACCCTACCATTGTTGAATATGTGTCCATTTGATGATTTTTATACAGAAATAAGAAGCAAACTAACACATGCTTGTTTGATTTGTGCACGAGTTTCTAGATCCGCTGAAGAAATAATGGGAAAAGGCAGAATAACACTCCAACAACTCAGATCCAAAACAAAAAAGGTAAAAAAAATGTAATGACCCGTCCCTAAAATTACAGTTTTAGAATTTTTTTTAATATATGATTTTATTGCTTATTATTTATTATATTATTATATTTTATTATTATTATTATTATTATAAACTTTGGTTCACTCATCCTTTTGTTTTGCGCCCCTTTCAGGATTTAGATTCGAGGCACATGATCCCCGTGTCAGGGCATCTTTGTGTAGGTGTCTTCAAGTCTTTACAGCGTAGGACCCACTCCTTTATTCATATATTTTTATTGTAACTCTTCCATCTATTCCTTGATTAGTTGTATGCTCTAAACATGTTCCACATCGACATATTTCTTTTTAATTATTTATTTTCTTTGTTTGCATGTTTAAAATGGCTTCGTCACCCTCGGGTGTCGGCTAGCACATGTCTACCCTAATATTTGGGGATATCGGGGTTAGGAGTGTCAAAAAATCCATTGCTGATACATATACAGCGGCTGCAAATATAACCCAAGAAAGATGCATAGGTCCAATAGTCACGGTACTTTTCTGGTTTTCCTTCACTGATGTGAGCTCGGCATGCATTAAATCTATCCATATATGAATGTGAACTCCTTATTTCTGGTTGTGAGCAGAACAATGGCTGATCTGGCGTCCGCAAGGGAAATGGCAAAGAGTGGCTTGGTTAAATCACAGTTCCAAGCAAACAAAAGGTAAGAAAACTTGTTTGTACATGTTATAGGTTTGATCTTCAAAAATATGGCTATGTATCACAGCATGTCTCATGTTTCTGCATTGTTTGTGTAGGACATTCAGACCTAGGGTATATCCGAGAAAAGGAAATGTTGAAGTTGTAGATCCAAAGGCAAACAAATTATCAACTGACACATCTTCAGATATGAAAGGTATACACTCATCTATGCTGAGATTTTGCTGGATCTGCAAAGTGTGTGAATGGATATGGAATGCATGTATCATTTGAAGATACATGTGGACCATTTGGAACTTGACCTACTCTAACAAAAGAAAAATCCACCTTCAAAGTACTGAATAAATGACATGTTTTTGTTTTTTTTCTTTTTTCGAATGCATTAGTGATAGATCCACTGAAAACAGTCTTGTTTCCTCAATAACTCATGGAGTTGTTTACATGTGGTACGAAATTTTTTAATTTTTTTATTATTAATAGTTTGTGGTGTCGCTTATGGGCGACAATATAGTTGTTATTTTATTTATCGAATTGTTAGGTGGTGTCGGTTAGGGCTGACAGTATAGTTGTTTATTTTATTTATTAAATAGTTAGGTGGTGTCGGTTAGGACCAACACTACTATCCTTTTTTAACGTCGCCTATACCCGACGTCAGGGCCGGTCTAGAGTTTTTTGAGGCCCGGGGCGATGCCACAAAATGTGCCCTCATTTTATATAAGAAAAATATTTGTTTTCACACGTAAGACATCGATAAAATTATACTTAGAAAAACACTTCAAACTTAATAATTTAGAAACACGGAAAAAATAATTTATTTTGTATCGTGAGAAGGAAACAAAAAAACTCCGGGTTTACAAGTAGATAGATATGAGTTTTGTTTTCCATCTGAACTTTTAAAGTGATTTTGTATGAATCGTGAGATGTTTTTTCTTATCTACTAACCTTGTCAATATGGGACTAAAAAAATAATGATATTTTTGAGTCTTTAGTTGATATGTATAAGTAATAAATGAGTACTAAATTAAACTTTTTTATGACACGTCATATGATTTGTAAATTTGGTCTAAAAATTTGGTCAACACATTACTCTTTGTTGAAGATTAGACTTGAATTGGAACAAATGTTTTAAAAATAACAACCTACATAGCTACTAGCCACTAATTAAAAATAAATTAACAACCAAACAAAAATTCGTAAAAATTGAAAAGTAAATAAGCACACATGGTGTTTTGAACCCAAGACCTCCTCATTAATTTTAAACAACAAAACCACCTATTCTAGTTAAACTTCTTTGACATTGAACCAAATTTTATAAATTTATACTCTTATGAAAACATATATAAATATACCACCCTAATAATTTTGGTGCCCCCAATTATTTTGGGCCCTGGACGGTCGCCCTGCCCGCACTGGGCCTGGGCCGGCCCTGCCCGACGTGAGTTTCAATGTCACTTTTATCCGACACTAATATCCTTTTTTGTTTTATATTGCTTTCCTTCTTCATGGCGGATTAAGGGACTAACCGACATCAAAAGTCTTTTCGTGACGCTAGCAATGGAGTCGGTTCTTTTATCCGACATTGCATGAGTTTATGTCGGATTTTTACCTATTATTTGACAGAAATTATGTTTTCTTGTCGGTTTTTGGACCGCCAGTTATAGGTAATTTTGTAGTAGTGATGGTGAGGCATCTTGATCAATATCTATGTGTTGAACTCACACTAGTTGTTCTTCTTTTCCAAAAGTAGCCTCTGATCATAATTGTCTTGTTTTTTGGCCTTGATTGTTTTACTTGGAGGCCTTCGTCCTTTCCTATTTCAATCCATGTAGACTTTGCATTCTGGTTTTATGGATGTGGTGGCTAGGTGTTAGTAGTCTATTATTACATATGGTTGTCCCATTTTTGTTATGTTGCAAAAACTTAAGGCTTAAGTGTTTTCTTTGAGATTGGAATTATAATATTTTTTTGTGATTTTCTTCGAAATGCTCGCTAGGGAGAATCTGAGAACTGTTCAAAATATTATTGCTTCCTATAGGCTTACTCAAGATAGGTTTGATGAAGAATTTGAAGCTAAGACAACTGTTCTTAAATTCTCTACATGCGAAAGAATCTTTCTAGCGAGACCGAGCCCGAGTCAAATGGCTTACTAAGGGTGACTGTAATACTGCATTTTTCATGCTTATGCTCGTGGTAGGTCATCATCTTCGAGACTTGCTACTCTTTGGGATTGTGATAATGTGCTCTCTTCTCCGACTAATATTGTTGATTATGTGGCAAATTTTTATCAATCTTTATATTATTCCCCTTCAAGCCTTCTAGAATTGATGATGTTTGTAGTGTAATTCCACCTATGGTTAGTAAGGTAGAAACTCCAATCCTTTGTTCTTTATCTTCGGTTGGTGAAATCAACAATGTAGTGTTTTCTATGGACCCTTCGAGTGTACCAAGACCAGATGGTTTCCTGATTCATTTTATCAGTGTTGTTAGGATATTGTTGGTTTGGATGTTATTGCTTTTGTTCAAGACTTTTTTTAAGCGAGGTTGGTTATATCCCCATGGTAATTGTAACTTTGTGATGCTTATTCCGAAACTCGAAGGGATTGCTACTATTACTCAGTATCTTTCCATCACACTTGAGAAGTTTCCCTTAAAAAATAAAAAAATCTACTTGTTATAGTTGATTTACTATACTACTTTAGTTTTAATTGAATTTTTACAAACATGATATTTAAATAGTAATTTATAATATGAACTTCTTTTATCATAAACACGAAGTGTTTTTAGGACGAATTTCTCCTCATTCTTTAAAGCCAAGCATTTTCCTAATTGAAAAAGAACATTCTTATTCAGTGAATAGTTATTCAATTTTTACATAAGTAATTTATAATAATAGTCAAGATTACAAATGTGCATTGAGAATAACATTGTTATTTTTTTTTTCAAGAGTTTTACCAAAAAGTTTATTGTCCAATATTACATAATAATGATGAGGTCACAAAATTACGTTCTTACTACTGCAACAATGTTGATTGTTTTGTCTTGGACATTCTATTTATACTATTAACTTAGATTAATGTGACAATGTGATTGCATTTATAAAATCATGGTTAAATCAATATTATGGTATACCATTGATCCGAATCAACCAAAATTATCAACCTAATAAATAGGGTTAAACACATTTTTATGACCTTTTGTTTAACGATTTATTCACCAATTTAATCCATCCAATTCAGCTAATTTAGTCTACAAGTTTGTTTTTAATCTACAAGTTTGTCTTTCTTAGCCAATGTATATCAATTGATGTTAAAGAATGCACATGAAGTCGATCGGAAAAAATAGAGATCGAATAGTGTAAAATACGTGGAACAAAAAGGACTAAGAAAATGGAAGTTCATTATGTTTAAATCACACTTAACTGAAGAGAAATCGTATGTTAACTTGATCAAGATCACCGTGAATAAGAAATATCAAAGAGGACAAGATATAAAGTTGATAGATATACTTTAAATACAGTAGCTATATTCTCTTATAGGGACATCGTACGCTTTGCAGACGATTCTCGGTTGTCTTGAAGGACAAATAACAGAGTCTTCCCTAAAACTAAAGCTATGAACAATACATGTATTGCTACTTTTTGTATAACATACGATTGATGATGATGACGATGATCTACTTTTCCACGAAAGTGGATCGCAATGGATTGATTAATTACAATATTTTAGCATGAAATTCAAATGGAAACATAAATATGCATTCAAATGGTATATGATTACGGCACAAATAATTTTATCCAAAGTATAATACTTGTCTAAAAATGGACCCCAATTCAATTCTGTCCATACGTACTTCGTACATGGCACTGGACAAATAATAGTAATGATATGAGTCGCAGCATGATACTTTTCAGTTTTGAAATATTTTCATTTCAATATGAATATACAAGTAATAATTAACAAAGAATTTGCTAAAAGAACACAAATTAAATATCTCATAAACCTTCTTGTTGGAAATGGTTTAGAGGGACGATCGAGATCATCACCACTATAGCCTTTTGTTCCAAAAATACTGTACTGCATTATTGAATCAAAACGTCACATGATAGTAAATTTAGTTTCATAGAAATTGTTCTCTCTCATTCTCAAAATTAAGGATATAGGGGAGAAATAGGGGACAATGTTTTAATTTTATCAAAGAACACCTCTGGAAGCGTCTCCAAAGTTGGAAAGGAAATCCTTGTCAACGTGGTTGCTCAGGCAATCCCTCTCTACGCCATGAGTTGTTTTCTTTTACCTAAATATTTCTATGATGAACTTAATGGTCTTGTTGCACAGTTCTGGTGGAATGGATTCGACGATGGCAGGAAGATCCATTGGTTGGCTTGGGACAAGCTTTGTCTTCCCAAATGTAATGGGGGTCTAGGCTTTAGGAATCTATATGTTTTCAATCTCAGGATGCTTGCCAAACAAGGTTGGAAGCTGTCAACTGAACTTGACTCTTTGGTGACACAAGTCCTTCGCGCCAAATATTTTCCCTCTTCCCCTTTTTTCCAAGCAAAGGTTAAGCCCGGTGACTCCTTTGTTTGGAGAAGCTTATGTGCTAGTCGAGAGGTGCTCACTAGGGGATCGAGATGGCAGGTAGGCTCTGGAGAAAAGATTAAAATTTGGGATGATAAATGGGTTCCTTTGCCGTCATCATTTCATATTTTCTCCCCCAAGCCTCATGCTTGCCCCGTTTCTCTGGTTAGTGATCTCATTGATGTGGAAAGGAAATGCTGGAGAACCAATGTCATAAGGACTTTATTCTCATATTTGGAGGCCAATCTCATTCTCTTTATTCCCATTAGCCATCGTTAGACTTGGCATTCGTGTCGTGTTTCTCGTGTTCGTGTCGTTTTCATGTCATACCCGATAGCTTAACAGGTCGTGTCGTGTAATACTCGTTAAAGTAAACGGGTAATATGACCTGACCCAAAATCAACCTGTTAACATTATCGGGTAATATGACCTGACCTGTTACCCGTTAAGAAAAATATATTTTAAATCAATAAAAATGAAAATGAAAAACATAATTTGACCCAAAAAAATGTAAAACATAATACTAAATTAGTATATACATACTAAATTTAGGAGTTGACCCCTTCATGAAAGTTGTAAAGCTTTTCATTACGAGTGATTACATTTTTCACACTTCTATAATAATTATTAATAATTTTGCACTCAAATAAAAAACATTGTTCATGAGATTTGGAGGGTTTTAAAAATCTAAACGACCATGTAACCATCGTCTAAGCGTTAAGGATGCAATTATGAACGTTTATTATGCTTTCACATCTTTCAGACTTATACATTAATGATTATGAATTTTGTTTATTTTGAACTCCCTTAAAAATACTATTCATGAGAGTTTGTAAGGTTTTAAAAATTCAAACAATCATATACCCATCCTCAAAGCGTAGAGGATGTGACTACAAGTGTTTTCATATTTTTCGCACATGTAAATTAATTATTATATATTTTTTTAATGTGTTTGGTATTTTCAAATTACTTGATATTTTTATTTTTAATGTGTTTTATGATTTTTAATCTCAATTTTTGCCTATAATATCCTATAAAAATAAATAAATAAATTTTAAATTTTAAAATTTATATAGAATAATAATTAATAAACAATATATACATGTTCATTATATGTATAGTATTTTATAGTAAGTTTTCTTTAGTAGTTTAAAAAATTAAAATCATCAAAATAACTTTTTTCTTATAGTGTCGAAACAGGTTACCCGCGTGTCACTCTCGTGTAAACCTGTTAAGGACACGTTATTAACGGGTTATTATCGTGCAACCTGATAATGACCCGATTAGTTATCGTGTTGACCCGAAATCCGTTATTTTCATGTCGTTTACATGTCGTGTTAACGGGTAATGTAAGAAATTGCCAGGTCTAGCCATCGTCTACTTGGCACTTCAACAAAAAAAGTTTATTTTCTGTGAAAAACGCCTATCATGTGGCACTTGACTTGGTTTCTGGCAAGATCAATCGTGCTTCTTCCTCAGGTTTATTTGAGCTTTCCTTACTTTGGAAGAGGATTTGGGGAGCCAAAGTCTCGCCGAAAGTTTAAATGAACGAGTGGCACCTTTGCAAGGACATTGTCCCAACGAAATCTAATCTGGTAAAGTGTCGACGAATCAGGAGTGCATATTCTTTGTGATTGCCCTTTTGCAGCCTGTTTGTAGAGTTTCTCTCCTCTAGGCTGTTTACTTGTGGCCCCTCATTCTCCTCAGCCTGTGATTGGATGATGTATCTCCTTCCCAAACTTGACAAGCATAATTTTGATTTAATTTTAACGCTCTCTTATGCTATTTGGAGCGCTAGGAATACTATGCTTTGGTCAGGTAAATGTGACCCCCCTAACATCGTGGTATCTCGCACCATCTGCTGGTGGCAAAACTTCCAACTTGCCTCCACTCCTATTTCCGCTGCTAGCCACTTTTCGGACTCATCGACCATGAAGTGGGTGAAGCCTAGGCCTGTTTTTTGAAACTTAATGGGGACGGAGCTTGGAATGCGAACAACCTCATTGGTGGGGTAGGTGTGGTTCTTTGAGACAATGCGGGCAATTTTGTAGCAGGCTTAGCTAAGTATTTCCCTCACGTTCCTTCTCCTCTCTTTGCTGAGGCTTTGGCGGTCAAGGAAGGTCTTGCCTTGGCGTTTTCCAAGGGTCTTCACAATATAGTTATTGAGAGCGATTCGCTCCAGATCACCCAATCTCTCCAATCTTCTTCGTCGGACCTTTCTCCTATTGGTCTTATCGTCGAGGACTCAAGAGCTTTCTGATGAGGCGATTTTATACTATATATTTTACCCTAATCTTAGTGTTAATTTATTGGTTATTTTGGTAGAATTATGATACTTTGTTATATATTTTCAATGTAGGACATTCGACTTCCTCTGGAGAAAAAAATGATCAAACGGATGAATTTTGGAGTGATTCCAATTAGAGGATGTTTGTGTGCCTTTCAAGATTATTGTATCAAAATTTTAGATTTTTCTACCTAGCCGTTTGACAGTGGCGATGAAAGTAGACCCAGCGCGCCGATTTCCCAGATTGATGTTTCTAGATATTTTGGGTATTTTGGAGGTAAAGATGGCATATTTTGAGGAATATTCCATATGATTATTTGTAGGGGACGTCTTCAACTTTCAAAAGAGACCTTTTGGGGGACCAAATCGGAGTTGATTTGTTCAGTCAAAAGTATGATTTTCTGAGAAGTCCGAATTCCAGTTCAAATAGGAAACCTTTTTTTTCTGTTTTATTATTTTATTATGTTTCCTAGTTTTATTCTAAGACCTTTTCTAGGTAGGGTTTTATTTTCTAGTAGTATAAATAAGGCTTTTTAGCCATTAGGGGGGACGGAACATAAGGCACTACTTTGGAGAACTTAGCTAGGTTTTGACGATTTGTATTTCAGGTGTTTTCTATCCTTTTTCTATTTCAATAAAATTCCTTTTGTTTTATGGTTGTTAGTAACTAGTTTTGTTTGCTAGGGCGAGGCCACGATCCTTAGCAAGAATATGTAGTTTCTTTTCAACGTGCTTATGATATTATGCATGCAAGGTTTGAGTTATTAATCACCGTGCTTGAAACTATCTAATTGTCTTGATGATTGGCCACCATTAGGATATTTAGAAAAGTAATTTGATGCAATTTTGGCGGAGGGCTGTCCCTGAAATTGGCGCTGGCTTCTTGTGGTTAATATGTGTAACTACTTAGGATGGACGACACGTCTTAGGAGTTATATGATTTTTCAAAAAGTTCTCACAAAACTTAATGTGTCTTGCATGTTCACATTCGATTTGGACGCCACGGACGAGCTGCATGTTAGATATACTTTCTATGTTGGGGTTTCCAAGTAGGGCATGCTTTAGGAAAACCTAACCTTCAAAATATGCATGTGTAATTCATAAGTAATTGGAAGAATTACGTAGGATTGTTAAGGTGACGGCGGAACCCTAGTGCTCAAATTTATTTTCAAAACTATTTTCTTTTGTTTTTCTTTACCTTGCCAATTTATTTAATTGTTTTTAATTAAATTCGTTTTTAATATTTTAGGTAATAAAATCAACCTCTTCCCAATTTCGTTTTCAGATAATTAATTAAGATTTGATTTTAACATAGATTATTCATTCAATCCCTAAGGAGAACGACCTTACTTGAGCTGCTATACTACGACAATCTTGTACTCTTGCAAGTATTTTTATGTGTTTTTATCTCTACTTTTGCAGGTGGTAAAATCCCTATCACTTTCCTTGGGGATCACTAGAGTTTGTTTTACCCATATAAGACGTCAAGCAAATGAAGTTGCTCATCGACTTGCCCGTTTCAGTCTTTTGTCCAGCAGCACTTCTATGTGGTCTAAGGAACCACCAGACTTCATTTTAGATGTTTTATTGTAATTCTGAGTAGTGACTGCTCCCTCTTTGTAATCTTCTTTCCCTTATTAATATATCTCTCTATTGCCTTTGATTAAAAATAAAAGAATATCAGAGTAATCTCAGGGAAAAACAAATTGTTATAGTACAAACATGACCACATAATCGAAAAACAAGTTATAGTACAAACAAGACCACATGATCACACCACAAATTGGATGAGATATTTAGTTTTTATAATTTTCTTTCATTTTCAGCTTTACTATGGATGAATCTGATGAGGCCATCGGATAATTCTGATCCTTTTTTATTTTCATCACAAGGGGAAAAGAACACTTTTATCATTCAACAGTTGATGAATTGATGAGGGACCCATGATCATCTGAACAAATCTACCTGGCACACCGTCACAGTCTTCTTTTTCTTTATAATGATTTTCCTTTTATTTTTCCTGCCATCCAAACTGCTTTTTCTTTACCAATTTGTGTTCTATATCGAACCTTTAGTCCCTTTCCTTAAAATATCATTTTCATTTGGGTAAAGACATACTAACATCTTTAATGATTACGATACAAATCTTTGACTGGTCTCTCTCTACTCTCTCTCTCTATAGACTCTCATGCAGATTAACCGAGTCGCGCATGATTAGAATATTCACAAAGCAAGATTTACGAAGTTGGATACTAAATTATTAGTCTAATTTGAATCCTTCTATTTATGCGGTAAAAGTTGAGGTTCCGTTATAAAATTAATTTGTAATATAAAAACTATATAAGCGGATGTAAGGTCTCTCATCTCAATAATATGAGATTCGTTCTCAACATGTCTTTTACGTGTGAATAATTTTCAAGTCTAACACATGAACAATGCAAATAGGTGACGTGGAGCTCGTGTGGCCATTGAATTTCACACTTGAGACAACATGCTCTCAAACCATAAACAAATTTGGGATTCCACTATAAAACAAATTGGCAATATAGGAATAACCCAATTTCTTATAAGTAAATGCAAAGTCTCAACATATGTAACCAAATTGGAAATATGGGAATAACCAATTGACAATATGGGAATAGCCCAATTACTTCCATCAATACAAAATTCATTCTCAACATATGCAACCAAATTTTCTACATAAGTATTTGTACTACATTTGTGAATCAGATCTTTTATATGTACATATTAGAACTAACAATGATACTATTTGGTTGTGGATTGCCCTGATGATTAGATCGAGTCTTTCTCTCTTAGATTCATTGCGTCCCTGGTTCAAACCCTCTCATTTCCCCTACCATGTAAGCCATTGTGTGTTAGATGGATGGTGGGTGCATGTGAAAAATATGTTAAGGTTACCAATCCATAACGCAACCTGTCATGAGGCATGTCCACATCCATACGGATATCCAACAATTCCATATCAATTACAATAGGGACATGATTTTAATATTATGGTAGACATACATCGAGTATTAGTGGAGTGCGCGGGATCCCCTTTATAATATGAATATCCTATTTTCCGGGATGTGATTCAATAATCAAAACCATTCAGTTTTAAGATTTATTGTCAAGGATTATCCATTCAGTTCCAATTATCTGCAGATTTATTGAGCATCTAACGAACCTTGTGTTTTTCTGCTTAGATGACCAAACAGTGTTGAAAAAATAAATATATATATATATATATATTTAAAGGGAATCCAAGAGTTGAAATGCATTAATTGTACTCGCCTTAGAATTGATGTCTTAAACTCTCTCTCTATTTTGTATATATTCGACATGTTTTTAGCCATCAAAGTGATGATTGCTGTTCAAAGACCCTCAAGTGCAAAAGGATAAGGGAGCTTGATTGTAAGATATACCAGTTGATCAGAGACAGAAGTCGGCCTTAGTATCCAACGATGTCAAAATTTTGGCTTTCGATGTAAGGCAAAATGTTAAACGCTACACATTTATTGACCCTATTCTTCACATAAATGTGCAAAATATAGTCATATGACAGATGTGATTATGTACTCATCAAACTAAGCTAGCTAGAATTAGGTCTGTGTTCAAAGCTTAAAGTGGCAGCTTTGGCTTCTTAGTACAACAGTAGTCCTATGGTTGGAGAGATATTTCAGTGTGACCGTCACACGGGGTGATACACCACGTGTCGTTATATAAATGGTGGAATATGTGTGTTAAAAAGTTAATAGCTTAAAAAATAAAAATTTTCACCACTTACATAAAAACACGTGGTGTACCACTCGTATTCCCGTCACAACTAAAAATTTCTTCTATGGTTGAGAAGTGAACTTGTAGTCATGATGATTACAGAAAAACAGGCCTTTATATTTGTTTTTCTTTCTTTAATAGCTTTATGGCTTTTACAGCTCAACCACAACATCAAATGAGTTGTGCATAACCAATTGCATTTAGACAGAGATTAAGAGCGGAAGAGAGGGAGCTAGAGGGTTTTAAGGTCTTTGCCGAAAGAGTTACTTTTTGCAATCTTTACCAACCCAACCCTTCCCAATATTCATGCCTAAGATTAAGAGAACATACAGCAACCTCGAAGGAGGAGCTTTTGATCATTTGCATAAAGAGATTCCAAACTCTTTTAGTCCCCCAATCCAATGATAAATCGCACTTGCTTCCAATATAATATAAAACCTTGATTCAAACTCTAACTCTCAGTCAATGTTAAATTTCTAAACCACGTTCCTAACATGTATTTTAGTCATTCAATATTAAACTCTCAGAGAGAGAGAGAGAGAGAGAGAGAGAGAGAGAGAGAGAGAGAGAGAGAGGTGAGTTTTAAATGGGGTTCTAAAGCTATGCAACCTTTCACACGATGATAATCTTATGCAAGGGTAAGAGATAAAGCAAATCAAAGCAAAGCAAAGGGGGGATGGTGGTGGGAAGTTGTGGGCGCTTGTGGAAGACTGTAGAGAGAATAGAGAGAGAGAGGGCTAGCTTTGAACTATCACAAAAGATTCTCAAATATCGGCTTTGTCAGGCCATCTCCAACTAGGGGTGGGCGCGGTTTGGTTTGGTGCGGTTTTGAGTGAAATCAAAACCAAAACCGCAAGTTTTTGCGGTTTGGTTCGGTGCGGTTTTGAGGCTAAAACCGAAATGAAACCAAACCATTTGGTGCGGTTCGGTTTGGTTTCAAACGGTTTTGGTTTGGTTTCATTGTTTGAAAAAATTATTATGGTTACTTAGTTGATGACAACAAAATTCACATCCACAAGGACCACAACAAAATAATTCAACTTGATGACAAGATTAAAATTTAGCTTGAAATAAAGTTCAACATTAAAAATCAAAATGCCAACATTAAAAATCAAAATGCCATATGGACTACTTTAGTACAACCTAATTGAATTGTTAAGTTCAAACTTCAAACAAAAGTCAATGTCAACATGCGTTACGACATTACGAAAAATAAATTGTTCATCCAATTCAATAAAAAGGTTTTGGTGTTTCAACTTACTTTGCATCACAACTTATTAAGAAATTTTCATCTAGAAATAGCCACTGCAAAGTTGATAAATTGAGCAATTGATTGCATACAATGCCTTCAAAAAACTGCAAAAACAATGTAAGGCATCTGCTACACAAACGCACATACAAAATATATGTATACTAACTAATGTATGCACAATTGCACATTAATTTTTTTTGTGTAAAAATTTACTGATATTAATAAATTATACTGGGGCCTGGGCAGAAACCTTCAAATCTATCTACCCATTATTCGAATCCCATGTCACCAATATGCAAATATTCATTAGTTTATAAGATTGGCGATAGGGAATATGTCGAGCTGGAATGAAGAGGAAAGGAGGCCGCAGGGGAGACCGAGAGACAGAGCGTCTGGAGAGTGGTGGAGAGTGGAGACCTAGAAAGATGAATAAGGTTACACAGAGTCTACAGACTGAGGAAAGAAAATAAAGGGTTATGTGGCCATGTTATGATGTGGTTGAGTCCATACTAAATGTATGGACTCAATAAAAATAACCAATTAAAATTTAACATTTAATAAAGGTATGCGGTTTCGGTTTCGGTTCGGTTTCGGAGGGTCGAAACCGAAACCAAACCGTTTTTTCCCTATTCGGTTCGGTTTCAAACCGAAACCGTTTTGAAATCGCAAAACCAAACCGTTCGGTGCGGTTTGATTTGGTTCGTGTTTCGGTTGCGGTTTTCGGTTTCAAGTGCCCACCCCTATCTCCAACTGAGGGTTGACCAGAGGGCTCGTTTAGCCCTCTGGCCCTCCAAGATATTAATATTTTAATGAGCAGTACAGGCTCATATTTGCCTCCATCTCCAACCAATGGCCAAAGGGCCAGCGGGCTCGTTTTAGCCCTGTCATAAAAAAAGGGTCTCCAACCGAGGGCCAAAGGGTCATAGGGCCAAACATAATTTATTATTTAAAAACTACAACTTAAATTCAAATCCAACAACTCAGTGACGTTAACTAGCCGTTGGATTTGAATTTTTTTTTGCTATAAATAGGGTGGATATTGGGCTATAATTCACATAACTTTGAATTCAATCTATTTCAATTCAATCTCTTTCAATTCAGGTTTGCAATGAATTCCAACTTTGGATCCTCTTCCGATTCCAACTGGGGGTCCTCATCCAAATCCAAATTGGAAGAAAAATGGGCGCAAATGAGATGAGAAGATAAGGAGTCTGATGAAGAAATTCAAGTAAGGTGCAACAAACAAAATAGAGGAGCAGCCATTGCTGCTGCCATGGTGTGTCAGCCAACTGAGGAACAACCTCAATGGGGTGGCTCTGTTGCTGGTCGCTCTTACAAACCACAAAACAGAGCGATGACGCATGCCAATCTGGTGAACAACTACTTCAACCCCAACTCGGTGTACACATAAAAGGATTTCAGACGTCGCTTTTGGATGAGGCATCATGTCTTCGAGCGTTTACTTC
Organism: Cotoneaster glaucophyllus; assembly: GCA_036320875.1. Taxonomy (NCBI): domain Eukaryota; kingdom Viridiplantae; phylum Streptophyta; class Magnoliopsida; order Rosales; family Rosaceae; genus Cotoneaster; species Cotoneaster glaucophyllus. Next base: position 8,723,497 of record CM070059.1, on the reverse strand, counting down.
GTGATGTCCAGCAGGTCAATCCATACTTTCGACAGAAGCGGGACAGAGTAGGCCGTCCTGGTTTCTCACCTCATTAGAAGGTTACTATTACACTCCAAATGATGGCATATGGCTCCCCAGCTAATTCGATGGATGAAACTCATGGTATGTCTGAGTCTACATGCCTTGATACTCTTGAACAATTCTGTGACACAATTGTTCATGTTTACAAAGACAAGTACCTCCGCGAGCCAAATCAAGAAGATCTGAATTGGCTCATTCGCAAAGTTGAAGACCGTGGGTTTCTGGGCATGATAGGGTCATTAAACTGCATGCATTGGGATTGGAAGAACTGTCTCAATGGATGGCAATGAGGCTTTAGCGGAAGGTCGAGAAAGCCAACTGTTGTGTTAGAGGCGGTTACCTCATATGACACATGGATCTGGCATGCTTTCTTTGGAGTCCCTGGATCCCAAAATGACATTACCGTTCTTGGGCGTTCACCCCTCTTCAATCGCCTGACGGAAGGTAAATCACCTCAACTTGACTACTACATCAACGCCAGTCAATACAATATGGGGTATTACTTGGCAGATGGCATCTACCCAAAGTGGGCAACACTTGTCCAAGCAATTCCAAACCCTAGGAATGACGCGGAAAAGTTGTTTACCTTACACCAAGAGGCATACCAGAAAGATGTTGAGAGAGCTTTCGGTATTCTACAAGCACGGTGGAAGATCATCAGTGAACCGGCAAGAGGGTGAAGTTGAGAAAAATTGGACTCCATCATGATATCTTGCATTATATTACACAATATGATAGTGGAAGATGAGCGAGATGGGTATATTGATGGAGAGTCCGATGACGACCAAGAAGATCCAAATAGGTCAAGAAGGGCTCGTGCAAAAATATATGATGGGCCTAATTTGCCTTTCAATCCAAGAACTGGTAGTATCTCTATAAATGAGTACATGAGGTGATATAGAATGATACGTTCTCGTGCCACAAACAAGTACCTACTGTTCGGGCATGAATTATATTAACCTAAACACCTACAACAGGATCTTGTTGCACATCTTTCGGCCAAAAGAAGCATGGAGTAGGCGTTTAAGTTTTATGTTGTTCAATGTTTTTTTATGTTGTATAATTTTTATGTTGATTAATGTTATTTAATGTTGTTTCATATTGTTTAATGTTGTTTCATGTTACTTAATTTAATTTAATGTTGTATAATGGCTTAGGAAGTTATAGGAAAAAATATAATTTAAAAAAAAATATGAAACAAATTTTGTAAAATAGAAGTTATAGGAAAAAAATAGAATTAAAAGAAAATATGAAACAAATTTTGTAAAATAGAAGTTATAGGAAAAAAAAATAGAATTTAAAACAAGGGGGCATTTTGATTTAGATGCCTCAAATTTGAATTTTTTTAATCAAACATCTATAACTTTTAAACTTTTGATCAAACATTCTTCTACTAATTTTTAATTAAAAATTATGATTTTTATTGTATTTAATTAACCAATTAGTTCATAAAATAATATCACAAATATCCTAAAATCACCACAAACATCCTATCTTATCTTATCATAATTCGTTCAAAGCGAATTTTCTTATTCAAATAATTTTTTGTTTTAAATTCTAAAAACACATTAACATTCTATTAACATACAATTATGAAATATAACATGCACATATATTAAATATAACGTACCAAATAGATATATTAAATATAATGTAGCAATCATTTGGTATATTATATAAATTTAATCTGGGTACGTATTAATATTGTGGTACGTTATAAAATATTGCGTTTGGTACGTTATGCAATTCTTTATTTAGTACGTACCAAGTTATTAGTACGTTGTATTATTCTTATTTTGATACGTACAAAACTTATGGTACGTTATGTGTAAGTTGTGCAACCCAAAAAAAAGATAACTTTTCACATTAAAACATTGCACTAAAAAATATTTTGTCAACTCTTAATAATTAATTATTGGAATAAGGACTCATTTTAAATAAAAATAAAAATGTGAAAACTCTTAGTTCATGTTTCTACTATAAGTAATTGTTAAAAAATTCAAATTTATTTTCAGTTGCATGAAATTAGGCAGTCTAGTCTACATCTCAATTTAATTATAAACGAACTCTTTTTTTTTTATAATCTATATAAAATGTTGAGTTGGAAATTGGAAAAACTATATTTCATCCAATTAATCTTGAACCCCAGTAGATATACTTGAATCCTTAAATTGAGGAAGGGATGAGATTCCATAAAAATAGCAATAAATTAATGAATATTATTGAGTGCATTTTTTTTACATAGAAATGGATTTAAAACAATTTATAAAATACTTAAACAAAGAATATACCTGGAATATAAAGTTTAATTAAAAGTAAAAGCACTTTAATCAAAAGTTGAAAAGTAACAAATGTTTAATTTAGAAAAATCTAAAATGAGGCATCTAATTCTAATTTATCCTTAAAAAAAATATGAAGCAAATTTTGTAAAATAGAAATTATAGGAATAAACTGTAAAAAATAAAAATAATAAAAAAATTAACGGCTAGCTGACGCCAACTAGCCGTTATATTCAAAATTGTCCATGCTATTTGTGTCGGTTATAACCGACACTATTTCCTTTATTGATGTCGGTTATAACCGACAGCAAAACCGACACAACTGCATCCGGCCAGCCCTTTGGCCCTTTCAGATTTCGTGGGGCCCACGAGCCCTCTGGTCTTCTGGACCCTTCGGTTGGAGATGGCCTCAATCTCCGTCGATATCGATCATTTTAGTTTGGTGCAGAAAAGACAAATGTTTAATTAGATTCTTCTTTTTCCTTCCAGCAATGAGATGTGGCTTTCATGTGGGTTTTCTGGCCCTTCTAGAGGACTATGATGCCTCATGTCCTAATGAGGGCACGTGTGTCATTTGGCAACGGCATGAAAACAGCTTTAGTTTTGTGACCATGCTTATCTAACAACTTGAAGGGTTAAAGTTGGATCAACTCAATCTCAACACACAGAGACAAGCTTGTAGATATTGGTTTTGCTAAAGAGTGACAAGAGACATTGATAAAATCACATGAAAGATAGTGCTTGAGATTGAAATTTGATTCCATGAAGTATGTTGGAAAACTTTTTTAATTGGCTCTCCCATAGAAATGTAGTTTCACATATAGTAAATGGTTGGATGGTGTTACAAAAACAACATTTAAGGGTAGAAATGATTCAGACTGGTTCAGTTTTACTTCCACAACCACGGTCAAATCAATTATATATAACATTTTGGTTCAATTTGGATTTGTCAAAATCCCTAATAAAACCAAACAAAATCGATGTTCATTGGTTTGGTTCGTGGTTTGGACCTAAATTTAATAACTTTTTCTTTTGCATTTTTTCGATTTTGTTAGCCTGGTTACAATTCGGTTTACTATAATTTAAGGGTGACAATAAGCTCGTGTTTGGGCTACTTTTTTTTTTTTAATAAAATAAGATTATTTACGTCATGATTGTGTGAGTTTGTACTATCTAATCGTGCGAGTTTCGAGTCATGTTAAAAAGAAGACTCGTGAACTACATATTTATGGAGTTTCAAATCATATTAACGCTTGGTGACCAAAATTGCCACCTGTGTCATTTACAAAAGCTCAAAATTATAACTAACAAATCATTAGGGTTTGATTCGTCTTTTAGGTCAGTTGAATTTCTCTTTCGTCAAACCAAACCAGTCACTTAGTACTACGGTCTAGTGGTATTCCTTTTCACTTAGTGAGAGGTCTTACGTTCGATTCTCATCAAAGGAAAATTTGATCCATATTATTGTTAACCCATTGTGAGACCAAACCCGTCCCCTCTTCCTTAGTGTAGATAATATCGTTTTCCAAAAAAGTAAAGCAAACCAAACCAAACCAGATTGGCCACTACCCTAACAACCTACCTCAAACTAATGGGCCGTACAGGGTAGGGGTGTGACACTTCCAGTCCAACTAAAAGAGAAACGTACCACGTCTTTAGTCCACGTAAAAAAGACACGTTGTTAAGTCTAATGAAAGCCCAATTCAACCTGAACAGATGGAAAAAGGAACCAAAAGCCAGAGAAGGCAGAAGGGACGGAGCGACGAGCTGGAAGTCGAGAATGTCGATACTGTGGGAGAAGAGCGGGACATGGAGGTGGATAGTGAACAAGACCCGTGACTCGAAGCCCTTCTTCTTGACCTTCGCCACCGTCTGCGGCGTCGTTCCGGGCGTTATTGGCTACTTCGTTATGCAGACGACCAACTCCGGAAACCAACAGCTCGAGGCCGAGCTCCGCCGCAACGCCCGACCTGAATCCATGGTGCGATTTCTGTTCAAACCAGTTGGTTTTCTGACATTATATTCGATTTTAAGAAATGGGTTTTGCGTGTAATTACGCGAAGATTGTTAATTTATGGAGAATTAGACGAACCCCTTTTCGAATAGCGAAGAATTTAGGTGATCAAATTGATGATTAGATGATGTGGAAGTGACATTGATTTGTGTGGATTTTTTTGTTTGATGCAAATTCAAAGCTGCAATCTTGACTTGTTGGTGAAGTTGTAATATGTTCTATGAAGTGACCTGAAAATTTATGGTTTGTTGAAGTGTGTGTGTAAGTTTCCAACTTTAGATAGAGGAAATATATCCAGCTAAATGATTTTCACTCACTAGTATAGAACACATGTATATGTATGTGCCATAATGTCGACTTATTTGCGTCGTTTGATGGTATGGAACCAACTCAACCAAGTAATCTCGCTTCTTCGATATGTATATATCGAGTTTGTTTTGCTAAGAATGTACATCACTGAACTAAATTTTTAAAGCCTTGCCTTTCCTACTTTATTGTTTACATTTTCATGTTTAAATTCGTTGTAATCTTGAACAGATAATTGCTCGTGTATAACTCCTCTAAGATGTCTTGGTTCCAACATTTACCTTTCCTGTATGTTTATAATTCATCAGAAACAGTGAATAAATGAAATCAAATCTTGTTGAGGAACCATCACTTGTTCGTGCCTCGCCCATTACATAGGCAGTTTAACTCATCCAGAACTGATCCCTGTCGGATCAGAAACAGTGATCAAATCTCATGTAACGTATCATCAAATTGCTGATATTAAGTTTTATAACTTCTTGTCTTTGAAAGCTAGTTCCCTTGTATAGTTCAAATGGATTTCAATTTCGGGTTGTTTCTTGAAGCAGTTTCGTACTCTGAATCACACAAATGCTGATAGTTTTTTGCTTGAAATTGTGAATCAGAGGATGGGGCAAGTGAATAAAGAAAGATTGGCAGAATTCCTTGGGGAGTTGCAGCGGAAAGAGAACACAAATGACCGCTATGTTGCTGCACTGAAAGGAGAGACATTGACTAGGAATCCATATGTGAGAATTCAACCAATTCCAAAGCCAAGCAACACCGAAGCTGAGAAGGAACAGAAGTAGATGGAGGTTCTCCTGTCAAGGGTATCTGTATGTTTCTTCAGAACAACTACATGGATGGGTTTTGGCGTTTTTGATATTATGGTTATGCAGAACTTTGCGAGCTGTGTCTTATTTTTTTATGAATATTTAAGTGCAGTAAGAACTCACTGAGAAAAAAGGCATTCAAGAACGGAATACGATAGTTTCTCATGTACATGTTGTTCTAAAGTATTTTCCAATGTATGGAATGCCACCCTATCAAATTTAAAGGTAGGAAGAAACTCCAACCGATATATCAATCCTACGTTGATTGACATATAAATTTTCTGCTGTCAAAATTGACATATTACAAAAGGTGCTGTCAATTAATTTTTTTTAATTATTTTATTCTGTTAGAAGAATTTGTGGGTTAGAAGAGAAAAAACATATGGGTTAGAAGAATTGCTTGAGAGAGACGTTTTTGTGTGAATGTGGATCTTTTGTTGAGGCCCTCAATGTTTATGACAGAATGCGGTTCAGTGGTGTACCTGCAAACCGGTACACGTAGCCTTTTGTGCTCAAGGCTTGCGGTGCAATGAGAGATGGAAAACGAGGTCGGATTGTCCATGGACATGTCGTGAAATGTGGGCTCGACTCGGATTTGTTTGTTGGGAATGTTTTTATTGCCTTGCCTTGTATTCAAAGTGTGAGGAGATTGAGAGATCGAGAAGAGTGTTCGATGAAATACCTGAGAAAGATTCTGTTAGTTGGAATTCCATGATTTCGGGGTACACGGCAAATGGAAATCCTCATGACTCATGAGGCTCTCATGGTTTTTGGTTCCATGCTGCAAGATCCTGGCACATGCTTGCCTGACCATGCCACTCTTGTTTGCATTCTTCCTGCTTGTGTTGGAGCATCGGCTATTGAAGTTGAATTTTGGATTCATTCTTACATTATATAGTCAATTATGAAAGCCGATGCTGTTTTAGGCAGCGCTTTCATTACAATGTACGCAAATTGTGGTCGTGTAACCACTGCCAGAGTTATTCTTGATCAAATCAGCGAGAAAAATGTGATCCTGTGCAGTCCTGTGGAGTGCGATTATCCGGTGTTATGGAATGCACGGGCATGTAGATGAGGCACTCCAAATGTTTTCGCAGTTTGTGGGGTCTGGCTTACGCCCGAATGGTATTGTATTGTTATGTTTACTGTCCACTTGTAGTCACTCAGGGATGATCACAAAAGGCTTGGAACTTTTCGAGAAAATGGGAGATCATGGAGCAACGAAAAGCGAGAAACACTACGCCTGTGTAGTTGACCTTCTCGGAAGAGCTGGGTTACTTGACCAGGCGGTCGAGCTTATTAGAAGCATGCCCATGGAGGCAGGGAAAGATGAATATGGTGCCTTGCTTGGAGCCTGTAGAATACATAATAACATAGAACTAACTGAAGAAGCTGCGGAAAAGTTGTTTGTTCTGGACCCCGAAAATGCTGGGAGGTACATTCTTCTAGCCATCATGTATGAAGATGCGGGCATATGGGAGGATGCTGGTAGTGAGGAAGCTACTGAGAGACAACAACGTCAAGAAGCCAACTGGAAGTAGTTCGGTCGAGGTGGATTGTATGTATCACACATTTGGAGCGGATGACGGATCTCACCAGTATACAGATCAGATTTTCAACACATTGCAGAGATTGGATACGATAATGGAAGAAGAAACAGTGACGGTTTAATGTGATTGTCGTGCCTCAATAGAGTTACACGATTTGAATTCGACAGTGTCACCGTTAGAGCAATTGTTTTACACTACATTTTCGTATTAACCTGCTTCTTTTTGCAAGTTGAACAAATTAGAACTCCATCGAAGTTCTCGCTAATTGGCGAATGCTGACAGAAGAAGCACAACTCACAAGCTCTAGTGATTTTAAGCAACCAAACATCTTATAGATGATTAGAAAGAGGAGCAGCATTACACATTAGATTTAGAAAGCAGTACTGTACAATCTGGCGCAATTCGATACCCGGGTGTCACGGACAGAAGGCAGACAATCTCTAAAAGCTATATGCACAATCTGATATACACACGAATCCCTTTGTGCGGTTATCCGGTGAAAACCCTGAGACGGCTGCGAATTGGCTGGCGGCAAATTGGACATTCGGACAATCTCGGTGCACAGTCTCTGCACGACTGCAATGAAATAATCGTTAATGGCAATTGGCATGCGAGACAGGAAAGAACAGAGAGAAAGGGTGCTGCTAATGCAGCTCACCATGTGTCCGCAACCAAAGGCAATGTCCCTTCCATTAGTTAGGCAGACTGGACAGAGCTGCATTCAAATTGAAACGAAGAAAGTATATCAGTTATCTGAATTTGTAAGAAACTCAAATACATTTCGCTTCGGTCATCTATATATAGCAATTGTAAAAATTACAAAAAAAAAAAAACTATACCATCTCGCTTCGTTCATCCCCTGCAGGTGCTGAAAGACCACTTGGTTGGCGAGTAGGTGCACGATGGGTGTAAGGAACTGGTGGAGGGCGTGGAACGATTTTCTTCTTGTTCCCTGCCGTACGTCTTTTTTCCAGGTACAATAAAACTTATATTAGTAAGCATACGCATGCTAGAGTCTAATCCAATCAAAATGATGTTTATGCTAACCATACCCAAGTATATTGAATTCAACAGCTGCCTTATACTGGATTGGGATTTCCATGAGGGCAGCCAGAGCAAATGCAGCTTCTTTCTCGGATGAAGTTGTGTGTTTAGACATAATTTCGGTAAAGTTAACGAACTATAAACAAAAATAAACTAGTTAGAGGATTAATGTCTGCTTAAAATCTTTCCATTGGCAATAAACTTAGTGCTATATAGCTTATCATACCTGAAAATTATCAAATTCGCGTGAAGGGAGCTTGTCATCGAACTTCCTCATGTCTTCCCAAGGACCATTCCCGACTCCAACAAGAACAATTGAGAGCGGATAGAAACTGCTCACATAAGTTTTCAAAGTAAATCTTTTAGGTTCAACTCAATATTCCTGCTGTAATAATGCACTCAGTCCCTGGTAAATCGACACATTTAGCGCCGCGCCCTTCAAGATTTGCTTAGGTTTAGCTATGACAACTGCATTGCATAGACATACTTAAAACAAAGGAAATGATAGTTGCAGGTTCTACCTTGCATCTGCAATTGATCTAATCGTCTTCTCCTCCTGTGGACTCAATTCATTGTCGCTAGTATCGATACTTCTAGTGACCTTTACAATTAAGAAACTCGTACTTAGTCGAGAGAGAGAGAGAGAGAGAGAGAGCGCATCAGATATTAAACCTGGCCATCTGCAATGATAACTAAAACATGGTATTGCCCTCCACTTTTCTCCACAATATCCACTGCAGCTTCAACTACAGGTCCATAAGATGTTGGCCCTTAAAACACAATATATGTCTATAAATCTCTGACTCAAGTAATAATCCAAACTATAATACATGAAAAACACAAGATATAAGATTACGCCAACCCGAAAATCACAAATGTGGAACTATTCTTTTGTAGCAGGCCAAGACTTCTTCGAAACCATGGCAGGGCGAATGATCATTGTGAAAGCTGAACACCTCTTGATCATGAGTGGTACCTAAAAAGTGGGGAGGGAGGTAAAGTCAATCCAATGATCAAAACAAAAAACGAAACAAAAAAGGGCCAGAGCTTCAAACTTTGGAGGGATTAAGGCCCCTACCATCACCAAAGCCGAAACAAGGAATGAGGTTGTCTTCATCAAATGGAGCTAAAGTTTTTCCAGTTATGGAGATAGCTTTCTCGTATGGATTAGGTTCATCGCCAATGGCGTGCAGGTTCCGGTGTCTGAATGAAACTTTGCCTGCAGTAACAACAACAACAAATCATCAGCTTCAAAGATGTCCAAACACAAAATGCATGTAAGTCTATGTGTACGAACAGTAGTGCAGTTTTTATTTTCGTCCGCTAACCTGTCCATTCGTTGCTCTTGGTGAAGTCAATTCCGACGATGAGATTAGATGACTCTAAACCTTCTTTTCTCAAGGCATCTGTAACCTGAAAAAAGGAACCAATTGATTTTCTGCAATGTTAACGGAGATGTTCATATTTTTTTTTTCTTCCAAATTTCTATTCAGAGTTATTGTGAGTTGCTCCAAAACATGTGAAGTGATGAGCCGAGTATCATCAGTTGTTACACATCATGCAACGAGACAGATAGACGCATCTTTGTATAAGGAAAGAAGGATGCGTGCAACATGCACGATTAATAATTGATAATCGTGATAGTTGCTTGGCCCATGATTAATAAGGAAATAGAAATTGACCACTCAAATATGGGTATTTTTTTGCTCAGCACCCTCAAGTGGTGGCAATGCTCACTATCCTGTTATCATTGTTTGATCAATTTCAATTTTAAGATTTGTGCATATTCACTACTTAGATCTGAAAATTTAAACTCATCTAACGATTATAAATAAGATGGTGAGCATCACTATTATTTGAGGGTGGTGAACATCACCATTACTTGAGTGCGGTGAGAGAAAAAAATCCCCTCAATAATGTATTTTTGTGATGGTTTCGAATTGGATATGACTAAAAAGCAGTTAAAAATACTATCCAAGTCAATACTAGGGTGGACTACGACTAGACTGAAAGAGTGGATATCCATTTACAATTTCACGTGGTACTAATATATTATGATGTTATTAATTTACGTGTTCAATTAAATTGAAGGGGTGAAAGTTACGACCAATAATAAGTCCTTTAGCAGTAGGTCCTACTATTTGATAAGGAAACCATAAATAAAATAAAAAAAATTATTATTATTTTAGTAGAGCCCAGTTGTTACATATGTTTAAAATAAGTGCCAATACTATATCAACACAAAAAAGGGAACACTTTAAGCTCATCCAGTAACATATTCCAAGTCATGTTGAGATAAGAAACTTTCAATAATGCTATCATGTCTTTGAGATCATCGACTGGTTTGGATCTTAGTCATTTGAATTGCTCTAGATGGGTCCAAGTCCAACCACCCTAAAATGGTGTAGGCAATGGAGCTAATCAACTAGTTTTCAGTGTTTAGTGGTAACCTACTCTCAATTTTAATCTAAACCCTACTCTTAATATGTAGCGAATTATCATGAAAACTGTTCTGGAGCCATCACTTGAAGTAAAGGAGGAACCAGGATTTTAGTCTAGAACGGATTCAAAAGTCTTAATCTGAAACGCTTGATCTTACAAAAATTGCTCTATCTTGTGATTAGCAATCGACCACCATCGTTGGGTCTAGTATGGTGTCGTCCTCATCATCCTCTTCCTTAAGCCTAAACCCAAGTCTCTCTGACTTTCTTCCTCTCTCCTCTCACTGATCTCCAGACCTCAGTCCTCCTCAAAGCTCACAACATAAGAGCCACCAACCTCAAATCAAGCCTAACAAAACGAGCCTATGAAAATCATAACCATAACAATAAACTTTTCTGCGTGAATAAAAGTCAGGATGGGTGTGGAATCAAACATTTTGATCCTTCGTGACTCCGCGCTAACTTGAAATCAACTAATAAAAAAAGGGTAAATTACATAGTAGCCCCTCAGGTTTAAGATTTATTACAATCTCATACAACATACCTCACGTACTATTTTATTTCAAAATAATACCTCTGTTACATTTTCCATCTATTGATCTGTTAAGTGCTGACGTGGCTGCCATATTTGTGCCACGTGGCAAAAATAATAATTTTTTATTTTTAAAAAAAAAAAACCTGAATCTTCTATTAAAAAAAAAGTTGAAACAAAACCCCACCCCCGTGAACCCCCCCAAACCAGAAACCCAGAAGAAAAAAAACCCCCACAACCCCAACCCACATCCCTCCCTCTACAAATTCCCCCCCCCCCCCCCGGCAACCCTCGCTTCCCCACGACCCACCTTTCTTGACCCACCTTTCTTCCCACCTCACGAACCCTCATCTGGGTTTTTTTTTCCTTCTTTTTCTTCTGGGTTGTTGGGTTGCAGGTAGGGGGAAGAAGATGAAGATGGAGAACCCACCTTTCTTCCCACCTCGCGAACCCGCATCTGGGTTTTTTTTTTTCCTTCCTTTTCTTCTGGGTTGCTAGGATGCAGGGGGAAGAAGATGAAGATGGGGAAGAAGAGAGGGGAAGAGGAGGTGGAAGACAAACCGAAGGTTTTTTTTTTATGGGTTGCAGGGATGAAGATGGTGTTTCTGGGTTGCGGAGGGAGGGATGTAGGTTGGGGTTGGGGGTTTTTTTTTTCTGGGTTTCTGGTTTGGGGGGTTCATGGGGATGGGGTTTTGTTTCAACTTTTGTGTTTTTTTTTTATAATAAAAGATAAAGGTTTTTTTTTAAAAAAAATTAAAAAATTATTATTTTTGCCACGTGGTACATATTTTGGCAACCACGTCAGCACTTAACGGATCAATAGATGGAAAATGTAACGGATGTATTATTTTGAAATAAAACAGTACATGAGGTATGAAAGTGAAATGTTTTAAAGATGTTGTATGAGATTGTAATAGACCTTAAACCTGAGGGGCTACTATGTAATTTACCCATAAAAAATGACATATATTGAACTTGATTAGTTTGTCAAAGCAATGTGCATGCTTTGGTGCATTCTTATAATCAAATTTGAATTTCATATGAAAGTAATATAGGATAAGAGAATGATTCTCTTAACCTCCAGTCCTATATTTCAAAGTTTTGAGAAACAAATTGAGGAGAGAAATTATTCGTTAATTTTGATTAGAGAATTTTTTATTTTTTATTTTTTTATTTTTTTAAAAAAAGGACAATTGGTGGCAGTCATGGTTATCCATTCATTTCGAACTCCAGAAGCTTACGTGGAATTTCAACTTATCCACAGTCAAGCAGACTCATCTTGAAGCATCAAACCCGAAATCTTTCACATTTTATTTATTTATTAAAAAGTCGCAGTCCGCTTATTACTGACCACTGTTTATTCAATTATTTGAAAAAAAATCCGTTGAAAAGTGAATGGTAACCTTAGAACAAAACCAAGGAATTTTGGACAACGCCAAAGGATAGTCAGAGGAGAAGACCCAAAAAAAAAAATCCAGTCCAAAACAAAACAAAACCAAACCAAACAAAGTTACAAAACCTATGATAATTAAAAGGAGATAAACAATCCTCCGATTAAAACAGAGATTCCCAAAGAGTAAAGATATTCCCTAATTTTTATGTGAAATTAACGAAAAAAATTCATATGTTTTCTGATTAATTTCAGACAAAATTGCAAAAATAAATAATTGAGAAAATTGTAGCAATGGTCCCTCAATTTTAATCAAATTGGAGCAATGGTCCCTCAACTAAAAATCTATTACCATTGATCCCTCAACTTATCAAAATGTGTAGCTATAGTCATTTTCATCAATTTAGTCAAAATTTTGTCAAAATAAGTTATGTTGGAATAACCATTTATATAATTAGGGTCCCTCAACTCATCAAAGTGTGTAATTATGATCCTTTCCGTACAAAAGAAAGTACGTATTAAAGAAATGCAGTTTTTAACTGGGAAAAAGAAAAAAAAAGGTACATAAAAAGATACACTGTTTTCCGTACCAGAAAATAACTTGGATATTTTTAAAATTTGTGCTTAATTCCTTGGATATTTTTTAAATTTTTGCTTAATTAAGTTATGAATAAAGAAGTGTTATTGGCACTCTAAAAATCTCATTCTACGCTCCTCACAAGTGTATTTTTCTTTCCAAATATAGAAAGTTTGGAGTGTAGAATGAGATTTTTGGTGTGCCAATAACAATTCTCTATGCATATATAGAATTTTTTTTTAATATATATGCAACTAACTATAGGCTCGAGAAACAAAGAGAAGTTGTGTCCGAACAAGATATCTAGCAACAAGAAGAAGGAAAATGATTGAATAGAGAAACTCTTGAGACTCTTGAAGAATCTTTTTCATTCTTCGGTTATGTATGGAAATATAGAAATAAAACTACAATTATATATATTGATTTTTTTTTTTTTAAATTTCAAATTTACACTTCACACATGTTTTTTTTTTTTTTTTTTTTTTTCCAGGAGTGTTCATTGGGCTAAATAATTTAGCAACTATGACACTGTTTGGCTTTTTACATATAAGGTGTCATTTCACTGTTTAAATGTCATAGTTTGAAGATCTTTTGTATAAAATTTCTTTCGATTTGGAGACCATTAGTCATTCATATGAAATATAAATAAATAACAAATCAAATTTACGGTTAATAATGAGAATATTGTTACCATAGTTGTCTATTTGTTCGACAGATATGAATGATTAAACGATCTCAATATTAAATGAAATTTCTGTAAATAATATTTCTATGATAATAAAGAGCAAAAATTTGAATTAATTATGATATTTGGAAAATAAAATGAACTTACGTTGTTGTAGAACAAGAAATAACTCTTTACTTACAAGAAGCAGAATAATTTACAATAATTTATAAATGAGAGAACATATGAAACGAAGGAAAATTGAACCGTTACTAGTGCGCATGTTGTTTCCTTAGATGCTCCAACATCCATTTTGCCTTTTCGTATTCTTATCCAAATACTTTTGGGAAATTTCCAATTAGTATCTCTTACAATATTCTCCTTTGTTGATCATATAATAAAAATGAAAAAGGAATGCGTCATACAAGATTCCATCCATTGTTCTAGTGAAATCGCATATAGTCTCATTGTACAACGTTTCTAAAAGGACAATCTCAAACCTTCTTAACTATTTTATTTAAAAAATGAACTTTTTGTTTTTCTTTGTTAATGGGAATGAGGAAGTCGAAGTCGAGATTCTTATGACTTGTTGATAATTATTTTGTTTTTTGTATGTAGTTTTGTTGTTTAGATATAGGAAACGTATATGAGAGAAAGAAGAATTAATAATATAAGGCTCGTTTAAAAATGCTTTTAAAATAGCTGAAAGCATTTTTAGCGAAAATATTTTTGAAATCAAACTTTAGTTAAAATGCATGTGAATATTGAAGAAAAACACACATAAAAGTGATTATTGCAAGAAGCACATAACTTGTGCTTTTTGTAGGATGCACTTCAAGTACTTTTGAAACAAAAACAAATTTATTTTCTCTAAAAACGTTTTCAATCATTTTTAATTCACTTCTAAACGAGCTCATATATATAATTTTTTTTTTATAGAAAAAGTGCAATTAATTTAAAGAGAAACCTCATTAACACCTAAGGTCTCGTGAGCCATACAAAAGAGCAATTTTAGCTTTGGGAGGAACACATCCAACCCATCACTAGTAGAAAAACCTGTATGCGCGACGGGATCTTGCGCGACGGACCAAATTTCGTCGCCCAAACATGGTTTGCGCGACCCAAAACAGCAAACGTCGCGCAAACATACTTTGCGCAACGAAACTTTGGGCGACGAGGCCCTGCGTCGCGCAAAGTTTTGGCGCCAAACAAAGATTATTTTACCGCTTTTTCCAACTTTGCGCGACGCACGCTTACATACTTCGCGCGTTGCGCAAAGTTGACGATTTTGAAATCGCGCAAAGTTAACGATTATTATAGTTCGGATGAGGATTAATATAAACTTGTAAAGGAATATGTTGAAATCAATTTTTGTATTACCATCCGGGAAATCATACCATGTACTTGTTTATTTTTTGTGAATTTTTGCGTATGCGATCTCGAAGTGTATACAAACAAGTTTGACGGTTAGATCGTTGAAATTAGCTTCGTACAATGCGCATCCCATCAACTTCAATGGTATATATATTTACTAAGTAGATTTTAATTTATTTATTTTGTACTTATAACACTTAAGAAATTGAATGATATATATGTAAAAAAAATTAGTTGTTGAGAATTCAATATTTTTTTCTTCTTTAGAAACGCGAATTGAATACTTTTGATGGCTTATATATATAAAGTTTCAATCATTTGTTTTGAATGTTTATTGTATAACGATATAGAATTAGTTGAATTTGATGAGAGAATGCTTGTTATTTGTTGAAGCTTTACATTTATTTATTTCCTAAACCATAAGATTAAAAAAAAAAAAAAAAAAACTACTTTGCGCGACGCAGGTGCTCCTAGGTCGCGCACGCGACCTAGGAGCACCTGCGTCGCGCAAAGTAGTTTTTTTTTTTTTCCCTTCTCTAATTTTGGTTTTCTTTTGGGGTTCTTGCATTACCTTTTTCATTTGTGGTATCCACTTATGTAAATGTGTTAAATTTATGATCGAATTGGTTCATTGTATTCATACAGGGTTAAAGAGTGTATCTGTAAAAAATAATCAAAATCGAAGTTAAAATAACCATTAATTTGGTGATTTTTCGTTTATAGCCGTCGAAACGTTTTGTCCCGTTACTTGATCTCTGAATGTTTGTTTTTTTCGATTTTTGGCGTATGCGATCTCAAGGCATATACAAACAAATTTGACGGTTGGATCGTTGAAACTAGTTTCGTACAATGCGTATCCCATCAAAACATTAGATTCACCAACACTTGGAAGTTTATTTATACTTTCATTGAGTATAACATAAGATTTTGTGGTATCCACTTATGTAAATGTGTTAAATTTACGATCGAATTGGTTCATTGTATTCATACAGGGTTAAAGAGTGTATCTGTAAAAAATCATCAAAATCGGAGTTAAAATAACCGTTAATTTGGTGATTTTTCGTTTATAGCCGTCGAAACGTTTTGTCCCGTTACTTGATCTCTGAATGTTTGTTTTTTTCGATTTTTGGCGTATGCGATCTCAAGGCATATACAAACAAATTTGACGGTTGGATCGTTGAAACTAGTTTCATACAATGTGTATCCCATCAAAACATTAATTACTAAGTAGAATTTAATTTATTTATTTTGTACTTATAACACTTAAGAAATTGAATAATATATATATATATATCTAAAAAAAATTATTTTGGGTTTTTGTTAGAAAAATATATTATTGTGGGGTTTATGTAAAAAATATTTGAATTTCAAAGGAAGAAAGTCACATTTTCAGTAATTTTTAGAATAATTTTTTAAAAAAAAATACCTTGCGCGACGCTTAATGTGGTCGTCGCGCAAAAGCACTTTGCGCGACGTCAAATTGTATACCTACGCCGCGCTAGTTTTGATAATTTTGGCGGTCCAATAGTAAAAAATAGGCGGTTTTTTTTTTTGTTTTTTCAGATTTCCAAGTTTTCTTTCCAACGGAACCTCACACTCTCTCTCTCGTTAATCTCAAACCCTCACACCCTCACCATACTCGACCTCACTCAGTCACTCTCTCTCTCTCGACCTCACCCTCCTCGCCGATTTCTCTCCTCCTCCCACATCAGACAAGTGACTCTCATCCCTCACTTACTCCCACATCGCCGATTTCTCTTTCGACCTCACTGTGCACAGATTCTCCCCAAATTAATTTAGGGTTGGACTTCGAGATTACGATTTGTGAAATTTAGCACAAGGTCGAATACGAGGTATGATCCACACCTAATTCCCCTTTATTTCAATTGATATTAATTTTTTAATTGTAATTTCTGCTTCAAGTTTCGAAATTTCTAGGGTTTTTGAATTCGATGGTATTTGCAGGTTCATCGTTTGGTGGTCAACAGAGATCCCAAGTTCACAAATTTCGTCGAGGTTTGTAATTTAATTTGCTTTTTTTTTTTTGCGGTGTTTTGCAATTTTGGATTTTCTTCTGAGAAGCAATTTTCTTACATTTTCTCTCTGGTTTCCTGGCGAGAGAGAAGGAAGTAGAGGAAAACGATTTGTCTTGCTTTAGAAACTTGATGCGAATTACTGTAGCATATAGAAAACGATTTGTAAAATGAAAATGCAGAAATGCGATTTCTGAAATGTTGTTTGAAGTTGCAGGGTCAATTAATAGAAACCCTGTAATTTTATTTATGTGAACTTCTCTTTTATTTAGTATGATTTCTGAAATGTTGTTTGAAGTGGCTTGAAGCTGGTGACAAGCCTATATATATTGGCTTTGGTAGCTTGGTGAGTTTTGTTATTTATTCAATCCTTACTCGTGAATGTATACATATTTCTATATCTGCAAGATTTCCTATATGGTAAAGCAAACTTGAGCAGCCTTGGGACTTGTTTGAGTTTTATCCAAACTTGAGGTTGGCCTCCATAATTATCCATCAATGATAGAATAGTTGACTTGCTCAGGACACCGTTTATTCACTTTAAAACCTAGATCTTGTATATGGAGAATGCAATGTCGTTTTCAATCAGTTTGAGTTTATTGTTATGTTGTATAATTAGGTAGTGATCCTTGGAACTTAGTACATAATTGAGATTGCTATTTGTTTTTAGTCTACTGCAAGCTAAAAGAATGGATCTGATTAGTCAGACAACCAAAGTTATTTATCATCTCAAGGATAAATGAAAACTAGTGTTCTTCGGAGATATCATTTGACTGCTTAAACACAGAGTCACAGACACACTTACATTTTGCACATGCATGGATGTGTGCATAGCTGACACACAAACACACATATGTAATTATGCTCATACCTACATTCATGCATACATATGTAGCTTTCGTGACCAGAATCTACTTCCATGTGTCAGCCTGTTCAAGAGCCCCAAAAAATGACCCAAATAATCGTGGAAGCATTGGAAAAGACGGGGCAGCGGGGCATCATTAACAAAGGATGGGGTGGCCTAGGGGAGTGTAAGTTCTTAATTCCCACAAGCTTAGTATGATTTCAATGTTGTTTGGAGCTTTCCGTTATTCTCCTTTTTCCCTGTCTAGCGGACCTTTTGGAATGCACTGATGTACTTCACTTGATTTTGTCTCCTCAGTGGCTGAACCAAAGGACTTCATATACCTTTTGGACAACTGCCCTCATGACTGGCTGTTTTTACAATGCAAGGCTGTGGTGAGACTTAACACCTTAGTTTGTGGTTTTCTTTCTGTCGTTTTAAACTGAGAAGAAAAGGGGGAAACAGAAAAAAGGAACCACACCATTTGGTTGTGTCTATTTTCGTGGTTGGATAAATGGGAATCAGTTGGCAATTTTTTTAGGAAAAATTGGATGGCAATTTTTTTAGGAAAAATTGGATGGCAATTGTTTTAGTTGGATAAAGAAGAAACACCACCTTCGAGCTGGGTCCTTCATCTCTACTATGCTTTCGTGACCTATAGGAGAATATTTTCCAATGGGCAAGTGGATGTCATTAGGATGGTTGCTTGTTACTTATAAAATTTTATTTAACGATCTCTTAATATTTCCAGTCTTCAAGTGGTTGTTTCTCCACATGCTTTAGAGTAGTTTTAGATTTTAAACGGTTCTTACGGTTTTCTGCCTTTCCTTCAGGTGCATCACGGAGGTGCTGGAACAACAGCTGCTGGTCTATTTTATCTTGGACTTCTCTTTTTCTATTAATGTTGTTTGAACTTCTCTTTTTCTTGAGCTGGCTGATGCCCTTGGTAACTTCTCTTTTATTTATGTGAACTTCACTGTAATTTTATCTTGGAAAAGATTTTCACAAACCCCATTTCAATCTGAAATCATCCTATCAATTTCTGTCCTAATTTCTAGAAGTTGAATGGTTGTGAAAGCTGTTCTAATTTCTGTTTTAGATATATTTCATATCATCTGATTTTGTTTCAAGTTTTAAATGTGTTTATGGGTTTGCATGATGCATGCATTATCTGTTTATCTTTCTTTAGCTACATGCTTGCTTGAGAGTTATTAGAGGATGAGCTTTAGGATTAATAATTGGATTAAGGCAGATTTCCAATATATAAATCATGTACAAATTGCCAACTATGACGACCTCTTATCCTTTCGAACTTTCTCTCTACCTTAGCTGGCTAGCTATGAACTTGATGATATTGTCATGATGTCAATCAATTTAATCATTGAATTACTGCTTTTATTTCAAATGGTAGCTACAAGCCAACCTTATCTTCCATGTACTTAAGCTTTCAATTTGCTTTGAGAACTATTAAATGTAATGAACTTTGGTATTGCCTTTGTTCTTTAATCTTTATACTGCCTTTGTTTCCTATGTTATCTGCAACCTATTGGAGTCTAAGTGAGAAATGGCTCAATTATTACGTTTTATCACATGGCAGCTCATATTTAGAACAAAGAGGGTGTGTGGTTTTGGTGCAGTGATATTTGTATCATAATTAAACTTGTGGTTGTGTGGTTTTGGTGTAGTGAGACATGATGAGTGATGAAGGAGCTACATAAACTGTAGCGAGCTACATGAAGGAATGATGAAAAAGCTATATGAAGGAGTGATGAAGGAGCTTCATACACTGTATGTACAAGGGAAGATGCTTTTATCTGCAGGTCTTCGAAAGAATTCAAGTTTGTATTTTTGGAATTTGAGGACGTGTGTTAATATATTCGAACACGTATCCTAGGTTTGTAACGAATGTATTGACTTTACCACATGAATGTTATATGCGTTTGTTTTTATTAATGATAATACAAAATATTCTTTAAACAATGCTTAGTGGAAATTTTACCAAAAAACATATATTTCTTGCATCAATTTTCATTGGTTTATTAATTATTGTTTAGAATTTAATTACAATATTTATTAAAAAATTAAATAAAAAAAATATTTGGCAAAAAAAAAAAACAAGGTTTGCGCGACGTAGGTACCTTTATCGTCGCACAAACCCTGGCGTCACGGCCTTTGCGCGACGGAGAATGCGCGACGAAGGTTTGTTGCGCTATCTTTTGCGCGACCTTTTTTGACTTTGCGCGACGAAGGTACCTACGTCGCGCAAAGTGTTTTTCCTACTAGTGCATAGATATAGATTATTACAATTATGCTCAAGGAAAGTAACGACATATGATGTAAAGTTTGATTTTCTAAATACGTGGTTCCACTCTACCGAACCGAGCGAGGAAGCAAGCCATTTTATGTCCTCAAAAATGGTTTTAATTCTCCATGAAGTTGTACACTTTCCATAAAAGTTATCAATAACAATCTTCGAGTCTCCTTCCACTATAAATTTCATGATATGATGTGGTTTGGCTAAACTCAAAGCATCCCGAAAAGCCAGTGCTTCCACCATAGTGATAGTGTTAGGCCCCTAGATGACGAGAGCCAACAAAAGAAAGGTGCCCCTGATGATTCCTAGTGATAAAATCCTGCAGTTGAATTGCCCTCCACTGAACTATTAAAGTTGAGTTTATAAAAACCTTCTGCACGAGGTATCCACCTGACGTGTTAACAACATTTTTCATTTGATATGTTTCTGTTTCAAGATCCTTACCAGCTGTAGCAGCCATCATCACATAACGAGTTGGATCGGGTTTAATTTTTCTAAAAACAAAGTTGTTCCTGGCATTTGACATTTGCTAACTCAAATGACCGCTATGTTGCAGCGGAAAGAGAACACAAATGACCGCTATGTTGCTGCACTGAAAGGAGAGACATTGACTAGGAATCCATATGTGAGAATTCAACCAATTCCAAAGCCAAGCAACACCGAAGCTGAAAAGGAACAGAAGTAGATAGAGGTTCTGCTGTCAAGGGTATCTGTATGTTTCTTCGGAACAGCTACATGGATGGGTTTTGGCGTTTTTGATATTAGGGAGCTTTAATAAAAAGGGCTTGAACTAAGTTTATTTTAACCAAAAACCATTCTATAACTTTTTTTAACCAAAAACCATCCCAGAACAAGGTAAAACCCACCAAACCAACAGACAGCTCGACCACCAGCCAGTCACTCATGGGCTCTCCTTTGGCCCTCATCCTCCTCCTCCTCCTCTTCGTCTCGCTGAGTACTACAACTTTCCTTTTTGAATCACCCTATTTCGTTGAGTATTGAAGAAGTTATATCTATTTGAATCTTACCCAGTTTTCGGCGACCTCCGAGGCTTTCGAGGCATTTTCCGACCAAACCACAACGAGTTAGCCATTGTGCAAGGTACCATTCTCTTCGTCTCTTCGAGAACTACGATTTTCGTTTTTGAATCACTCGATTTCGTTGAGTATTGACGAAGTTATGAGCGTTTAAAGTTTGTCCAACCCAGTTTCCAGCGACCTCCGAGGCTTTCGAGGCGTTTTTCGGCCAAACCAAAATGAGTTAGCTATCGTGCAAGGTACCATTCTCTTCGTCTCTGCGAGAACTACAATTTTCATTTTTGAATCACTTGATTTCATTGAGTATTGACAAAGTTATGAGCGTTTAAAGTTTGTCCAACTTTCCGGCCGAAATCCGGCCTTCCCTTCCGTTTAGCTACGGCGAGCAGCAACCACACCAAGCCCTTTGGGCCATGCACAAACAAACACTGTATCTGAAAAGAAAATGAACATTAACACTGTCGCTGGAAAAACATAACACTGTCGCTGGAAAAATAACACTGTCGCTGAAAAAACTAACACTGTCGCTGGAAAAAATAACACTGTCGCTGGAAAAATAACACTGTGGCTGGAAAAACATAACAATGTCGCTGGAAAAATAACACTGTCGCTGAAAAAACTAACACTGTGGCTGGAAAAAAAACACTGTCGCTGGAAAAACTAACACTGTCGCTGGAAAAAATAACATTGTCGCTGGAAAAAATAACACTGTCGTTGGAAATAAACTAACAGTGCAATGACTTAAATTCCAGAAACAGTGACTTAGATTCCAGAAACAGTGTTACTTAAAATCCAGAAACAGTGACTTAACTTATAACATGGTTTTTGATTAAACAAAACTTATAACATGGTTTTTTATTAAAACTAAAACTTATAACATGGTTTTTTTATTAAAACTAAAACTTATAACATGGTTTTTTATTAAACAAAACTTATAACATGGTTTTTTATTAAAACTAAAACTTTTCAAGCCCTTTTCATTAATTTTCCTTTGATATTATGGTTATGCAGAACTTTGCGAGATGTGTCTTATTTTTTTGGGAGTTTTAATAAAACATCCCCGGTACTGTTCACTTTTAACCAAAAACCACTTTTTTACCTTTAACTGTCACTATTCATTATACCTTTAAAAAGGACTTTTCATTAAAAGAGAAGTTTTTTTGGACTTTTCGTTAGTTTTCCTTATTTTTTTATGAATATTTAAGTGCAGTAAGAACTCTCTGAGAAAAAAGGCATTCAAGAACGGAATACGATAGTTTCTCATGTACATGTTGTTCTAGAGCATTTTCCAATGTATGGAATGCCACACTATCAAATTTAAAGGTAGGAAGAAACTCCAACCGATAAATTAATCCTACGTTGATTGACATATAAATTTTCTGCTGTCAAATTTGACATTAAAAAATGTGCTGTCAAATAATTTTTTTAATTATTTTATTCTGTTAGAAGAATTTGTGGGTTAGAAGAGAAAAAACATATGGGTTAGAAGAAGATGAAATCTGACATTACTACATCAACCATCAAATTATCATTGGACATTTATCTTTTAACATCTCAATTGGAGATACTTTAAAGAGCCAAACAATGTCCAAAGTAGATTGATAGAAACTCTCACGAAACCTTAATTCTTGAACTAAATATTAGAATTGCTAATTTAGGGTTTGGGACTACAAAGCAATGAAGCAGAACTCATTCCCTTGTGGATTCCAATAACAATTTGTGAGCTTGCGTTGCCATGGACAGAGAGAATGCTGCAATGGTGGTATTTGGGTAAACTCATGTACCATCTGTGATGATGCAGCTGTTGAAAGCCCAAATTAATGGGATAGCTAGGCAATCAAAGATTTTAATTTCATGGAAGGAACCCTTCAGATTATTAGGGTTTGTCATTGGTGGCAGAACATACAGAACACTTCATTGCAGAGACTCTTATCACTATACCCACTTGCTACAACACTGTAAAAGCACCAGATCAATCAAAAAACTCCATGCCCAGATAATTACTGGAGGTTTTGAGCGAAACCCATTTGTTGTTGCAAAGCTAGTTGGCAAGTATGTTGAGTGCAGTGTGGGAGCTGCACGCAAGGTGTTTGATAAATTGCTTGAGAGAGACGTTTTTGTGTGGAAAATGGTTATTCAGGGTTATGCGAATGTGGATCTTTTGTTGAAGCCCTCAATGTTTATGACAGAATGCGGTTCAGTGGTGTACTTGCAAACCGGTACACGTACCCTTTTGTGCTCAAGGTGTTCGGGCAGGAAACCCCGGGTGGCGGCGGTTCCTGGCTTGGGTACACAGCTTCCCGAGGGACTGGCACTTTGGTTGGTTGTCGGGCTCCTGCGTAAAAGAGGATTCAACAGGAGTTTTATAGTTAGTTTTGAGAGGTGTCTTTGTGGGGCCTTAGGTATAGGCCTTGAGGCTCACAATCAATACTAACTATAGGCCTTGAGGCCTTAGGTATAGACGTAGAACAAGTTGATTTAAGTTGATTACTTGCGCTCCAAGTTATCTTAACTTCTTGTTTATCAAAAGATTGTCGTAGATGGGTTAAGTCTACATTAAGTTCTTTTCTATGCCTTGAGATCAAGGACTTTTGTCTAACTTGTATGCTTGAAGGATGATAATCAAATCTGATCAAATCATGAGTTATAGTCCGTTTTGTTCTCTTACGATCACAATGACTTTAGATCTGAGATCTTATGATGCTTTGAATAGATAAGAGTTTAGAAAGGGCTTGCTTATATACTGAGGAATACATTATAATGCTAAATCTACTGATTAAAAGACAACACAAAGAGAGTTGGGCAAGATTTAACCTTGTCGGGCAAGGTTGAATCTTAAGCAGCTTCTCTTCTTTTATGATTGCAAAGGTTTCTAAGCGCTAAAGGGAATAGAAAGTGAACTGATCTATATGAGGGAATCGATACTACAGCATTTGGGGAAAGGTAGCTTTTACACAGAAGGATGTTATCCTAGTCTGGGGGTTCTAAGGTTTCAAGGAAAGCAAAGTTTGGGCGAGACGCAGCTTTCTGAGTAATTTGGCTTGACTAAGAGAGACAAGTTGTATGTTTGTTTGATTGGTTGAGTGTCCTTGTCTCTGGGCCCTCTTCTCATTTTTATAGACAAACTGGCTCGACCGCTGGCGGTTTGATTCTTGCCCGAATGCCACTGGAAGCTTACCAAACCGCTCGTTATTTACTGGCACTACCCTTGTAAAGTACTTTTTGGGCTGGCAGCTGGTGGGTCTCCATCACTTGTCTTTTCTGACTGCAAGCCTGTAGTCTATGCATTAATGGAGGATGTCAACTTGCCTTGAGAGTCCGGAGCGGGCTTGCCACTGGGCTTCGGGCAAAACTCTTCTTTTTATCTTCCTTCTGGGCCTCTTTCTCTCTAGGCCCAAAGTCCAAATATTAGCCCAAATAGTGCCCCATTTAATCGTTGTTAAGCATGCAAACCAAGGCGCTAATAACGATTAAATCAGCCGTCCTTCATTGATTGCTTTTGCACACCTGCCTCGGAACCTGTATTGCTTAGTCTTAACGGTTGGCTATCTGAAATTATTCGCGACCTTTGAACTTACCCAGGGATTTCAACCGTCTCCTGATCTTCTTATAAAAACCCTGCTTAGTTCCAATCGTTAATCCATTCGAACACCTTCTTATATTACCAAAATTCTCCAGAATTATCCCAACTTCCCTTCTTACAAATTTCAGCCGATGATACCCAAAGCCTCTCATGTAGGTTCTAGCGAAAGAGTTTCCACCATATCTTATCCTCTTGTAGATTTCTATTGTCTCTGTCGCCTTTAGACAGATTGTCAACCCAAATTTCCCTTCATGAATGAATGAGTGCATCCCTTAGAACCTGCATGGATTTCTCTAATTTTAACCAGTGTTGGAAATGACATTACTAAGGAGCCGTCATTTCCCTTAATATCTTCAGTCAGGCGCTTCGAGCCCTGTTCATACTTCAAGTTTCCCACAACTTTGCAGGCTAGTCGAGTGATCTTGATCATACTGGCAGACCTTACTCGGGCTCACAACTCCTGCTTCTGGATCACTTCATCGCCATAGGTGTATGCTTCAGGATCAACTACCGCGATCTGGCTGGCTGCACAACCTCGATCGGGCTAAGGAATAAGAGCACAACAGATTCGGAAAAAACTAGGGCAGATTTAGCTAGTAGTATCAGTGTTTAGGAAAGTTTGAATAAAATGTCGATCTACCACTGGATAATTGTACTTATTTAGGAATATGCAATTATTGATCTGACTGCATGTATCTTCCACATTTGATGAAATGAAAATGTTCTTCTTTTTCAACCTCATGCATTCCAACTTCAGATTACTAGCAACGTTCAATTATCTTCAATATAACAATCTTTGGCGTCCCATAAGGTTGGATGATACTTCTTTAGAAACTTAGCATTGATCGGATTTTTCTGCAATCCTCCTTCCAAATCTGTTAAATAGAATCCCTCCTTACTTAAAATCTGACTAATAATGAAAGGACCCTCCCATATTGGGCTCCATTTTCCAAAACCCCTAACCTGGGCTCCCAAGGGCAGAATCGCTTTCCACACTAATTCTCCCTCCTCAAAGGTTTTTAACTTTACTTTCTTATTGTACGCGCGTGCTACAGCTCTTTTCCCTTCTTGGATCCTACCCAAAGCTTCAATTCGGGCTATATCGAGGTCTTCTATTCCTTGACACATGGCTTGAACGTATTCTTCACTGTGTAGCCCGAATTGATTCTGAATCCTAACCGAACTCACATTAATCTTCATGGGAAGCACAGCATCCTGCGTGAAAGTCAAAGCAAAGGGTGTTGTCCCAGTGGCTGCTCTTTTGGAAGTTATATACGTCTACAAAGTATCTCCCAACTTTTCATACCACTTCTCTGGATTCTCTGCCACTGTTCTTTTAATAATGTTCACCAAGATCTTGTTGCTAGCCTCTGCCTGACCGTTTGACTGGGGGTAGTATGGGCTAGACTGAATCATCTTTATGTTGGATCTGCGGGCAAACTCCTCTATTTCCTTTGAAATGAAAGATGGTCATCGGTCTATGACAGTTGTTTCGAGCACCCCAACCGATGCAAGATCTTATTTTCAATAAACTTTGTGACCACAGCTGAAGTGATAGTCTTAACAGCTGAAGCTTCTACCCACTTAGTGAAGTAGTCCGTAGCCACAATTATGAAAGTATGGCCTTTGCTAGAAGTTGGGTAAATCTGCCCGATGAAGTCCATGGCCCATCCTCTGAAAGGCCAAGGTTTAACCACGGGGTTCAAGGGTACTAAAGGTATGTGCTGGAGTGGCCCATGTCTTTGGCATTCTTCACATCCTTGGGCATAAGCTTTGCAATATTTTTCCATTTCAGGCCAAAAGTAACCATATCTTCTGAGAAGCCATCTCATCTTAGTCCCTGCTTGGTGTGCTCCACAGATCCCTTTATGCACCTCAGCCATTACCCTCATCGATTCTTCCTCGCCTAAGCACTTAAGCATTAGTCCATCTGGAGTCTTTCTTAATAGATTCTTTCCCCACAAAACATATTTTGTTGCCCACCGTCTATCCTCCTTTTTTGTGGGAAATGAAGGATCTTTCAAGTATCTAAAAATAGGTGTTCTCTAATATTCAATCTCTAGTTCTTCAATCATTATATCCAGGCTGAATCCTCGCTCCAAGATGGAGGGAAGGTTTCTTCTTTGGACTTCTATGTTTCCTTTGAACTTTCTTTCCTAAATTGCCACTCCAGATGCTAATTGTGCCATCTCATTTGCAATTGCATTTGTTTCTCTAAGGATATGATTGGCCGATATCTCAGTACCCCAATAGCTTAGTAGCTGAGTGGCCACTAGGTAATAACCAGCCATGGCAATGTGTCTGCATTTATACTCTTCATTTAATTGATTGATTACTAGTTCCGAATCACCAAATACTTCAACTTCAGTTGCCCCCAACTCCATCAAGATCTCGAGGTCGATTATCAATGCCTCATATTCTGCCCGATTGTTAGTAGTTTCTTGATAATCTAAGAGGAAAGAGTAACAATGGTGGTTACCACCATGATCAATGATGGCGACTCCAGCCCCAACAGCATTTTGAGTACATGACCCATCGAAATACAGTATCCAGGGAGTAACCCATAGGCTAGATATTCTCTTCATTTCCTGTTGAATCCATTCTTCTCTGCCCGAGAGACCTTTAATTGGAGGTATCCAAAGACTAGCTACCTCCAGAGTTCTTGGAATGTTGACAATTTCTTCTTGAGGCTCTTGATGTTCTACCAAGAAGTCTGTAATTGTCTCTCCCGTAACTGCCCTCTGGGGAACATATTGAAAGTTGTACTCTGATAATGCTAAAATCCACTTTCCAATTCTTCTAGTCAGCATTGGTTTTGATAGCATGTACTTGATTACGTCAGTTCTGGTGTCACATCTCGGCCCGGCCCCCACCACATCCCGGGCTCGATTCCACCATAGCACGATATTGTCCGATTTGGGCCCCGACCACGCCTTCACGATTTTGTTTCTGGGAACTCACACGAGAACTTCCCAGTGGGTCACCCATCATGGGATTGCTCTCGCGTGAACTCGCTTAACTTCAGAGTTCCGATGGAATCCGAAGCCAGTGAGCTCCCAAAAGGCCTCGTGTTAGGTAGAGATGGGAATATACATATAAGGCTTACAGGATCCATACCCATGGGCAATGTGGGATCTTACAATCCACCCCCTTTAGGGGCCCGACGTCCTCGTCGGCACACTTCCGGCCAGGGATTGGCTCTGATACCAAATTGTCACATCTCGGCCCGGGCCCCCACCACATCTCGGGCTTGACTCTGCCATAGCACGATATTATCCACTTTGGGCCCCGACCACGCCCTCACGATTTTGTTTCTGGGAACTCACACGAGAACTTCCCAATGGGTCACCCATCATGGGATTGTTCTCGCGCGAACTCGCTTAACTTCGGAGTTCCGATGGAATCCGAAGCCAGTGAGCTCCCAAAAGGCCTCGTGCTAGGTAGAGATGGGAATATACATATAAGGCTTACAAGATCCATACCCCTGGGCGATGTGGGATCTTACATCTGGCAATGATGTGGATGTGGCAAGGCAACATGTAATGCCTTAGCTTACAGGCAGTAAAATACAAAGCTAAACATAATTTCTCCACCGAGGTGTATCTTGTTTCTACCTCAGTGATAATTCTACTGAGGTAGTATATAGCTTGTTCCTTCCCACCTTCATTATTCTGAGTTAGCAGACTTCCGATTGATTTCTCTGAAGTAGAAATATAAAGTTTCAATGGCTTCCCTCTTTTGGGCGGCATAAGTACTGGTGGAGAAGCTAAGTAAGCTTTTATTCTATCAAAAGCCTCTTGATGTGGAGATCCCCATTCAAATTCCTCTTTGTCCTTCAGCCTTAGTAGATGAGTTAGTGGTTGAATTTTGCCCGCTACATTGGCAATGCATCTTCTTAAGAAATTGATTTTCCCTAGCAACCCTTGAAGTTGTACTTTGTTGGTGGGGGAAGGTGATTCCATTATTGTTCGAGCTTTGTTTTTATCAACTTCCACCCCTCTTTGATGGACAAAGAATCCATAAAAGTTGCCCGATCTTACTCCAAACGCACACTTTTTTTTATTCATTTTCAGCTTATGGATCCTCATCCTTGTCAAGGTCTTCCTAAGGTCAATCAAATGCTGGTCTTCAGTTTTAGACTTTACCACGATATCATCAATGTACACCTCCATACTATGACCGATCAAATCATGAAAAATGGCGTTCATTGCCCTTTGGTAAGTTGCCCCGGCATTTTTTAGCCCGAATGGCATTACTACATACTCGTATGCTCCGACATGGCCTGGACACCTAAAAGCTGTTTTATGTATATCTTCTTTAGCCATTTTTATCTGATTGTATCCAGCATTTCCATCCATAAAAGATAAAACTTTGTGTTTAGCAACCACATCTATGAATAAATCTGTCATAGGCATGCGGTACTCATCTTTAGGTGTGGCTCCATTAATATTTCGATAGTCAACGCAACATCTAACTGCTTTAGTTATAGCTTTTAAAACTGGTACAATGTTGGCCAACCACTCAACATACTTGGCAGGCCTAATAAATCCAGCCTTTACCATCCTCTCTATCTCTTCCTTGACCTTCTCCTCAATCTCCTTCGACATCCTTCGTGGCGCCTGCTCGACAGGTTTAAACCCCTCCTTAATAGGCATCTTATGTTCTACTAAGGTTGGGTCTAAACCTGGCATCTCAGTGTAGTGCCAAGCGAAACAGTCTTTGAATTCATGCAAAAGAGTAACAATCCCGCCCGATCTTTGGTCTCCAACAATCTACTAATTTTTATTGGTCTTGGATCTTCCTTGGTCCCCAGATCAATAGTTTCCAAGGCATCTTGTACCTTAGGAGCTGGCTTATTTGGTTATGCACACAAAAATTCTACCACCTCTGGATTGTCGGGCAGATCTTCTGGCCCATCCAAATCATATACACATTCTGCCATCTGGATTGCTGCGTCTAACTTCTCTCCAAAAGGCTCCTATTGGCTGATCGCAGTTCCCCTGCTCCAACCTTCTTCCTCCCCATGTGAGTTTTCATTCTCTTGTCTCTTTTTTCTCCCGTATACCAACAGTCTTTTTATCAAGGACCTAGGGATGGCAATGGATCGGTTTGGGGACGGAAATGCTATATCCATCCACATAACCACGAAAATTAACCACATCCATAACCGCAAATCAATCATCGGGTATTATCCATACACATACCCATCAGATAACGGATTTCCCATCGGTTAACAGTTATATCCATCTTTGTCAATACAAAAAATATATTCGCCCAATTGACGCATGATAATTTAGTAAATATTAATTTCATCATTAAATATTTGATGTATAAAATGATTTAATAATGGATCTTGTGGAGCATAAAAATTAAAGCTAAACATTGATTATGTTTGTTGATCTTTGATATCTCTCATAAGCACCATTGAATTCTCATAGATTTTGATTCATATCAAAACTTTTGAACTTTGCCACAAAATGCAACTCACACAATGCAATTTTTGTATTCTCAAAGTAAGATTCGGTGAATATTGAATATACATACATATATATACATACATATATATACGTACATATATATACATATATATATACACACATATATTATATATTATTCAGTTCGGGTTCGGGTACGGATATGGATTGGGGGCCCCTATAACCATATCCAAAACCATAACCGAATAATATTTACGGTTTTTCCCCATACCCAAAATATACCTGAATTTTCATACCCAAATCCAATCCATTCGGACGGTTATCCACGGTTATCGAGTTTAACGGTTAGAATTGCCATCCCTACAAGGACCTGAATGCTATTAATGTTGTTGGGGTTTTGGGATGATATAGGGTCTATCCCACTCTTCCTTAGTAAGAGACAATCCTTGTTCCAAAAGCTTTTGGGCAGTCACCTCAGTCGGGCGGTCGTTCTTGTCAGCTCCTGTACATTGAAGAATCCCGATACTGGGATTGTAGAAGTTAGCCTCTGCAATGTTGGCCATAGGTAAGAATGGCCGTGATTCGGCCTCAACCATCTCCCAAAAACCAGGCCCTTTCTCCCGTTCCTCGTGATAGACAGCCACTTGTTGGTGTAAGGTGGATGGCACAGAAAGACTCTGGTGAATCCAATCTCTGCCCAATAATGCCTCGTAGGTGGAAGTGTTATCTACCACAAAGAAAGCTAACATGATTTGCTTCAACCCCAAGTCAACTTCTAACAGCAATATCCTATGGGTTCTGGTAATAACTCCTGAGAAGCTAGACACTGTAAGATCTGTAGGGATGAGGTATTATTCACCTTTGCACATCATTTTCATCTGCTTGTAGGGGAGCACATTCACTGTAGCCCCTCCATCTATCAACACCCTCTTAAAGGGTATTCCCACTAGGTGAGCGGTCACATATATGGGTTTAAGATGATTGGCCACAATTGGATTCGGGCGAGTGAACACCATCTTATCCGAGTATATTCTTTCAGACTCCTTCTCTCGTTGCTCAGACAATTCTGCTTGGCTGGATTCCCCTTACCCAGCCTTTTCAACATTAACATATGCCATCATAGGCTCTGCTGCTAGGTAATCACCCTCCATCGTAGGGGGTTGGTTATGCTCAGCACGAAACATGGTTGATAAGACGTATGTCATGTTTATGTGGAAATTGCTCGGTCCGGTTAAGTTTCTCTCTTTGCCCCCGATGTTATTCATGAATTCGTCTATCCATGCTTACACTTCTTCGAGCAACATCATCTCAGGGAGTTCCTCTTCCTTGTGATTCCAAAGTTTGGTGTCTGTTTTGGCATCTCACAGACAGTATCTATCAATAATGGTGCGGGCGGTCCTCTTTCTGGTAAGATAGTTCTGAAGCAGATTGGCTCCTGGCTCCACCTTGGGGTTGGCATCATTACTACATCTTCTTGAGCCATCCTCAAAATTTTGTACTTCCCAGGATGAGGGCTTGGCGATATGTGATCTCATTCCCCCTCGTTCTTACGGCTTGCTGTCTTGACTTCTCTCTTACTCTTCCAGTGGGGTTGATTTCTCTCCCTATGAGGAATATCCTCCAACCTTATGCTCCCCGAAGTCTCTGAAGTGGCAGGGGCTTTTAATGAGTTCATATGTGCTTTATGCTGCATCTGAACTCTCCTAATCATGGATGCCCCCATTTCTTTGATGGGTTTTCCATCTTTCCCGACCACAAACCACCTTCGCCCAAGTCAAGTGAGGTTCATTTTTGCAATTGGGTCCACCGTTCTCCCCTTCATTCGGACATCTCTGCCGGTATAGCCTGGCTGGAGTGGCTTCATTTCTTTCCATCTTGGTATTTAGGCCTCTTTATCTTCCACCTCCTCTGAGGCTTCATAGTTCCTGAAGACTTCTGACAAGTTTTTAGGCTAGGAATCTCCCTCCATCCTCTGGAAGAGGTTCCAAGACGTTTCTTGCTCTCTTGACCGCATAATGCTTATGCGCCTTTCCTGTTCTTCTCTTTCTCTCCTTTTGACCAGCTCATGATCAATGATTGCTCCTATTGTTGGCATCTCCAACTCACATTTAGAATGACATCTGCTGCATAGCACCACTCCTCTTACTATGGTGGCTGTGGGTTTATCGGGCACCTTGATAGTTCCCTCCGTGGGTCTGTCAGTTGGCCTTCTTTTGACCTTCACCTCCCACGTGGCCTTCCCCTTTCCTTTTTCTGCCCACGTTAAGTTGATCATATTCAACGGGACTTGTAGGGAAAGAATAGTATTATCCTGTGGGTTTTTCAACAACCACTCTGTTCTTGGTTCATATTGCCCTCCGCCATTGACTGACAGGTGGTCGGGCAACTCTGGCTCTTTTAACAACCACTGGCGAACTCTTGCCACTTCTTCATTCTCCTCTTTTTTCACTGTTTTAAGTCCATATGGCTGACTTTATTCACTACTTCTTCAATACGATCATTTTCTGAAATAGGGCATTCCAGATCCTGACTCCTCATCAAAGAACACAACTTGTTTGTACTTTCTTCCACATTCAAAAGGCTTTGCTATATGTTTTTCAAAATAGCCATCATGGTGGCTTGCATGTTTTCTTCAGGGAGATCTGCCATATTGTTTCTTGGAGTGTACTGGGGTTGTTTTTGTCTTGCCCCCTGGCTGAAGATTTGTCATTTCCTTTGTCTTCTTGGCATACAAGATTTGATCCCACCAGGCGTGCCAAAACTATGTTCGGGCAAGAAATCCCGGGTGGCAGAGGTTCCTGGCTCGGGCACACAGCTTCCCGAGGGACTGGCACTTTGGTTGGTTGCCGGGCTCGTGCATAAAAGATGCTTCAACATGAGTTTTATAGTTAGTTTTTAGAGGTGCCTTTGTGGCGCCTTAAGTATAGGCTTTGAGGCTCACAATCAATACAACTATATGCGGAGGCGTGCCACTGCCATCTCTTATATGGCAGACGTAGAACAAGTTGATTTAAGTTGATTACTTGCGCCCCAAGTTATCTTAACTTCTTGTTTATCAAAGGATTGTCGTAGATGGGTTAAGTCTACATTAAGTTCTTTTCTATGCCTTAGATCAAGGACTTTTGTCTAACTTGTATGCTTGAATGATGATAATCAAATCTGATCAAATCATGAGTTATAATTCGTTTTGTTCTCTTACGATCACAATGACTTTAGATCTGAGATCTTATGATGCTTTGAACAGATAAGAGTTTAGAAAGGGCTTGCATATATACTAAGGAATACATTATAATGTTAAATCTACTGATTAAAAGACAACACAAAGAGAGTCGGGCAAGATTTAACCTTGTCGGGCAAGGTTGAATCTTAAGCAGCTTCTCTTCTTTTATGATTGCAAAGGTTTCTAAGCTTTAAAGGGAATAGAAAGTGAACTGAT
Organism: Cotoneaster glaucophyllus; assembly: GCA_036320875.1. Taxonomy (NCBI): domain Eukaryota; kingdom Viridiplantae; phylum Streptophyta; class Magnoliopsida; order Rosales; family Rosaceae; genus Cotoneaster; species Cotoneaster glaucophyllus. The sequence goes on along the minus strand of CM070059.1, from coordinate 8,689,769 downwards.
CTACATGAGGGAATCGATACTACAACATTTAGGGAAAGGTAGTAGAGCTTTTACACAGAAGGAGGTTATCCTAGTCTGGGGGTTCTAAGACCATCTCCAATGGGGACTCATAACCTAAAATTTAGGTTTTTTTCCACCCCAAAATTCACTCCAATGCATGACTTAAAAATAACCTAAAACTTAAAACCTAAAACTAACTCAAATATAAGCCCAAGTTTAGGCCACAAAAGCAAAATGGACCCCAGCAAAATTAAAGAAACCGGGCTGTGCAGCCCACTTCCCAGCCCTCACTCGCCTACGCGCCCACGCGCTAGGCTTTGGAATGGAGCCCAGACACACCCACGTGGGGGCTGTCCCCCGGGTGTCAGGTGCAACAGTAGCCCAACGGCTACTTTTTTTGAAACTAACGGTTGGATTCAAATGAATCCAACGGCTGGAATCCATAACTATTTTTTTTTTGTTTTATATTTATATATTTATTGAATCCAACGGCTTAGATCGAATATAATCAAATCTAACGGTAAAAAAAAAAAATCTAACGGTCCAAATTTAAATCCAACGGCTAAAATAATTTTAAAAAATTATTTAACTTAAAATTCAACCAAAAACTCTATAAATACCTATGTATTTGTTCAAACATCCACACAAAACTCACTTTTCTCCTACAATTCTTCCAATTTTTCTTTCTACCATTTCTTCACATTTCCAATTTTTTCAAGATGGCAAAAGATCATGTTAGAGGTCGTAATTGGACCTTTGACGAAGATATTGCTTTATGTTTGGCATGGATTTCTGTTAGCGAAGATGGTGCCGTCGGCACGAACCAAAATAGAAAGGTTTTGTGGGGTAAAATCGTTGATAAGTTCCATGAAAACTCCAACGCCGGTCGAAGGGAAGTTGGTGGTGTTTATGATCGGTGGAAGATTATCAACAAAGCGTGCACTTTGTGGAAGGGAAGCTTGGAGAGAGCCATGGTTGACATGCCTAGTGGAAGGGGCGCCTCAGAAATTGTGAGTTTATTTGTTCATATTTTAGTTGTCATGTACATAATAGTATTTTGCAACTAATTGTTTTTATGTATTTGTTGCATAGGGTGACAAAGCAATGGCAATTTACAAGACAAGAACCACACCAAAAAATCAAGCTTTTAAGTTGCATCATGCTTGGAACATCCTCAAAGATTGTCCGAGATGGGGAATCGATGCGAACCAACAATGTGGAAGATTATTTCATAGTGAAGCCCCATCCCCAAATGATGTCAATGAAGGTGCCGACAATGAAGGTGCCCCATCCCCAAATAATGTCAATGATGTCAATCCTTCCTTTGCAAGGCCCCCGGGTAGAGATAAGCAAAAGGAAGCAAAGAGAAAAGGGAAGTCCCAAGATCCGACCGGTGCACAATTTGCTAGTGAAATGGCAAGAATGAACGAAAGCCATTGCCGTCGAGTAGAAGAATCGGCCCGAATGCGTTTGGCCATGAAGGAAGAAGGGGATAGGGAGCAAGAAAGGTTCGAAATTAATTTGATGATGGAGGACCTCGACAAATACACTCCAGAGAGGAAGAAATACTTACGTGGTAAGCAAAAGGACATTTTACGAAAGGATGCCACAAGGAGGATATTTGAAGATGATGATTCATCTCAAGACTATCACCCAAGTCCACCACCAAGTCAAGATGGTGGATATCAATATTAAGTTTATGTAGTTTATGAGTTTTCGATTGTATTAAGTTTATGTGGTTTATTAAAAGTTGTTTGTATTAAGTTTATGTATTGATTTAGTGATTTTTCAAAATTTATCGGAATTTAAATATTTTTAGGTTAAAATGTTCATATAATTAATTTAGGATAGTCTACGTATTTTTTTTTTTTTAAAAAGTCAATTTAAAAAAAAAATTAGCCTTTAATTCATTCTTTGATAATCTCGGGCTAAAATTTTAGGTCATAACCATTGGAGCAAAAAAGTTGTTTCTAGGCTAAAACCTAAATTTTCTGGGCTAAATATTTTTAGGTTATGAGTCCCCATTGGAGATGGTCTAAGGTTTCAAGGAGAGCAAAGTCTGGGCAAGGCGCAGCTTTCTGAGTAATTTGGCTTGACTGAGAGAGACAAGTTGTATGTTTGTTTGATTGGTTGAGTGTCCTTGTCTCTGGGCCCTAATCTCCTTTTTATAGACAAACTAGCTCGACCGTTGGCGGTTTGATTCTTGCCCGAAAGCCATTGGAAGCTTACCAAACCGCTCGTTATTTACTGGCATTGCCCTTGTAAAGTACTTTTTGGGCTGGCAACTGGTGGGTCTCCATCACTTGTTTTTTCTGACTACAGGCCTGTAGTCTATGCATTAATGGGGGCTGTCAACTTGCCTTGAGAGTTTGGCGCGGGCTTGGCACTGGGCTTCAGGCAAAACTCTTCTTTTTATCTTCCTTTTGGGCCTCTTTCTCTCTAGGCCCAAAGTCCAAATATTAGCCCAAAATCCAAATATTAGCCCAAACACAAGGCTTGCGGTGCAATGAGAGATGGAAAACGAGGTCGGATTGTTCATGGACATGTGAAATGTGGACTCGACTCGGATTTGTTTGTTGGGAATGCTTTTATTGCCTTGCCTTGTATTCCAAGTGTGAGGAGATTGAGACATTGAGAAGAGTGTTCGATGAAATACCTAAGAAAGATTCTGTTAGTTGGAATTCCATGATGTCGGGGTACAAGGCAAATGGAAATCCTCATGAGGCTCTCATGGTTTTTGGTTCCATGCTGCAAGATCCTGGCACACGTTTGCATGACCATGCCACTGATAGGAGCATATTTATGCGACTTAGTTAGCTTGTTTTCTTGCATTTAGTTAGCTAAACTATGTTAATTATAGTGTTTAAAGTTATTTTCGTCCAATTTCAGGTCCTAAGTGTCAAAGTGGCAAAAAGAAGCAATTTGGAGCATTCTAGAGCATTTTTGGGCCAAGATTGGATAGTGCAAACATGGAGGCTTGAGGATGGACAAAATTGAAGATTAGAAGGCTTGGAATCAGCCAAGAAAGAGGGAGAATTAAATTCAAGTTCAGAAAGATAAGATAAAAGCAAGAAAAAAAGGAACATTATCTCTAACCTTATCACCTTATCTTATCCTATCCTTACCTTATCTTATCTTTCCATATTTTTAGCCAAATAAGGGGGTCCATATCTGATTCTTATCTCCTAAAATTAGGGATTCTAGAAGCCTAAAAACGTGCTAAAACCTGAAATTAAACATGTGCTTCACATTCCCTAAAAACATGGCGCCTAGGCCATGTTCTAGAAGTCCTAACCCCTTGCCGCACCCTTATCTCTGATTTCTTGAGATTTCCTACTCCTAAACTACCTTGGAAACCCTCTCCAGCCGTGCCTTACCTCTCCCCTATAAATACATATGTGTGCCGCACTCATTCATCACCATTCACAGCCCTAAATTCACCCATTCACATCCTGCCGCAAGTCCTTTCATAATTCAGCCATTCCATACACTTCCATACCCCTTGCCGCATCCACCATCAATCCACACCACCTTCATACATCCATATACTTCACCAGCCACTTGTGCCGCACCATAGCAAGGAGGAAGGAGAGGAAAGAAGCCTTGGAGCGTGCATGCACCCAATCTGATTGCTGGGCGTTCTTAGGTGTTTTCTATCTTATGTTTTCAATGTTTAATTTAATTTCTCTTATTCTTGCTGTAATTATGAGTGGCTAAACCCTAATTAGCTAGGGGGAAGTTTGAAGCCATGAACATGCTTGAGATATGAATTAATTCCTTTCAATTGCGATTTAATAAGTTGTGAATGCAATTCTATTAACTGTTTTATTGGGAACTTGTTCTTGTTTGTTAATTAAGGATGCATACTTAGTTTTCATGCATGAACTTGGTGCTAGAATATAAATAAGTTTCACCTAATCGTTACAAGTTTATATTCATAAGTAGTGAAGGTTGTTATCACAATCGTGTTAATTGGATTCTTGACAAACATATCATGCAGTCATAGTTATGAATGTCTCGTCGACACTTATGATTTTCATTGAACGTAATGATCTCTGATTGTATCTTTATTATGCATTCATGTAGGGAACTTTTGGAGAATAATTTGGGTTGTCGTATGCATTTCATCCAATTCAATGAGTAAAGGAAAATCTGACGGTTAATTAGTGCAATTCACGGTTAATCTGGGGTGTTGAGCTTCATAATTTATTGAAAAGCAATTGGAAATTGATTCATGTACAAGTGTGTCATGTGTGGAGAATGGACCTCTAGCTAGCCCATCAACCATAAAAGTTTTCAAAATCGTTTTCAAACTTGTTTACTTTACAAAATCTTTGTTTTACTTTCAAATTCGTTCAAACTAAAACCCCCCTTTTACTTTCTTGTTTTAAAGTGTCCAAAATCTGTTTTCTTTGTGTTTTCAAGTGTTTTGAGTCAACCTAAAACCAATTTTCGTCCAAAACCTTCCCTAGTGTCTTAAATCTGTCCACAAAGTGTTTTTAAGCCGTTTTAAGTGTTTTTAACTTGTTTTGAGTCTTGTAAACCTTTCCAAACGTTTTTAACTTTGTTTTTATGTTTTTGAGTCAGTTTCAAGGTTATTAGCAAACCCTCCTAATCCCCGGTCCAGAACGATCCCTACTTATACATATACTACAATTGATAAAAAGAGGGTTTAATTTGAGTGTCAAGTTAATTTTCACATCAGCCACTCTTGTTTGCATTTATTGTCAGTAGGTTTAAGAGTATCAGTAGGGTTAGGGCTTATCAGTAGGTTTAGACAGATGGTGGCTGGTTACCAACCGGTTTACATCAATTGTCTTGTGTTTTATTTCCAGGGATCACTTGTATCCTTATTTCATGGGATCTCCCTTAGCTGTAAAGCCTGTTTTAGGCGTGGGTTATGGCAGGTAAGAAGGCTTGTCGTCTACCTTGCCTATTTAGGGCAACCATGCCTTTGTGTTGTACCACCTTTTTTTCATATATTCAAAACACCTTCAATTATCAACATGGTATCAGAGCAGTAACCTTAACCAGCCTGTCTCTGTATACCCTTGTGTGTTAATCTCTTTTCCAACCTTCTTCAATGGCTGAATAGAGCTCAGTTAATCTGGAGGCAGATAGCTCTCATGCTTCTCCATCTTCCACTTTGTCCGACGTTGAGGTAAACCCAAACCAACGTTTAAGTTCAGTGTTATTGAATGAATTTAATTACCTTCCATGGGAAAGAGCTGTGACACTTGCTCTGGGAGGACGATCAAAACTCGGATATGTCAATGGTGCCATTCCTATTCCTGAGATCGATTCACCAACGTATGATGCATGGCTCTGCAAAGATCAGCTTGTTATGTCATGGTTGCTCAACTCTATGGAACGAAAGATTGCGGAGATCTTTAGCTATGCCGAATCCTCCATGCATCTTTGGAAAAATCTTAAAGAGATGTATGGAAACCAGAATAATGTTGCTCGAGTTTTTCAACTTAAGAAAGATCTTGCTGGGCTGCAACAGGAAGGGAAACCATTTGTTCAGCATCTTGGAATGCTGACAACGATGTGGAATGAACTCAACGTTTATCGTCCTCACACCACCAATGCAGAAGTGCTACTAAAACGAGCCGAGGAAGACAAAATATTCCAACTATTGTCAAGCTTAAGCCCAGACTTTGAGGATCTTCGAAGCCACATTCTCATGAATGTTGATCTCTCTTCTTTTTCAAGCATCTGCGCCACTATTCAAAGGGAGGAAGTTCGTAGAAAAGTGATGAACATGGAGGTAAAAACTAATCTACCTGAAACTAGGGCTTACGCTTCAAACTACATGTCTACTGAGGAGAGAGGTTACAAAGGAAAGCGAGGGGATTTGAAGTGCAGCTACTGTAATAACGGTGGTCACTCAAGGGATAGGTGCTGGATTCTTCATCCAGAATTAAAGCCAAAATTCCTAAAAGACCACAAGGCTCCCTCAAAGTCTACATATGGCTCACCTCATAAAGCTAATCTCGCTGCCTCGGTCTCCCCAGATGCAATGTCCAAATTCACTGCTAATCCTGTAACTCTAATCAATGAGTTTGCAGCCTTTCTTCATCAGAAACAAGGGGTCAGAGAATAAGAAGCAGGTTCCTCAAATCAAACTGCCCTACTAGGGCATTTTGCAGGGTTTTTGGCTAAAAACAAGAGTATTGCCTCCAAAGATATCCCAGGTATTCTGAAATCTTTTTCAACTGCTCTCTCAGTCAATAGTGTACATGATTATTGGATTGTGGATTCTAGTGCTTCTGATCACATGACGAATAAGGTTACAAACCTACATAAGTTTGAAACAATATCCTCACCCTCTCATGTTGCCAATGGGAAAGGGGTTTCAGTTTTAGGAAAAGGAAAAATCAACTTGATATCTAACAATGTTGAGTCAAATGTCCTCTATGTTCCGTCTTTTCCTTTCCAGCTTTTATCTGTAGGTCAACTCACAAACTCACTCAACTGCATTGCCATTTTCTCTCCCTGTGATGTCGTGTTTCAGGATTTAGTCACCAAGAAGAAGATTGGTGAAGGTTTTTATTTAAATGGTCTCTATTATGTGTCCAAAGAAATCCAAGTCCCCAAAGCTTTTCAAGTTAGTCCAAGCCAAGTTCAAGAACATATTTTGTGGCACCAACGATTAGCTCATCCCTCTGAGAAGGTCTTGAACTCATTGTTTCCAAACTTGTGCAAAAATGTAACCCAATGTGATGTTTGTCACTTATCTAAGTTTACTAGGTTACCTTTTTCTTCTTCAATGTCTAGAGCTAGTAATCCTTTTGAAATCGTGCACTCTGATATTTGGGGGCCTGTTTTAGAGTCCTTTGATGGATACAAATATTTTGTAACCTTCGTGAATGATTTCACAAGGATCACTTGGTTGTACCTTTTGAAATTTAAGGGGGAAGTTATGGATGTTTTCCAAGATTTTCACAAGCTTGTCACTACTCAATTTTCGTCAAAAATTCATATTTTACAATCAGATAATGGCATTGAATATATGTCCAATAAAATGTCACACTATTTGAGCACACAAGGCATACTACATCAAACAAGTTGTGTTGGAACACCCCAACAAAATGGGATTGCTGAAAGAAAAAATAGGGACCTTCTTGAAAAAACTAGGGCTCTTATGTTTCACATGAATGTGCCAAAGAAGTTTTGGTCCCAAGGAGTGCTTACTGCAGTGTGACAGCCCGTCCCTGATTTTAAGAGTTTTTAAATTGTTATAAAGGATTTTACAAAAATGCCCTTTGAGGCATGTGCATTGTTCGAGGTTAATTATTGCATTGTGCCATCTAAGATTTGTTTTCTTGGCATAACCTCGTAGTACTCGTCGCTACGGACGCGTGAGTGCAAACGGTTCGTGATTTGGAGTTATAACGAAGAAGTTATTAATGTTTGGATGGCCCAGATTGAAAGAAGAAGTGATGGACGGCTGGGATTGGTTGTTTAAAAAAAAAAGAAAAAAAGAAAAAAAAAAAGAAAGAAAGCTGCCTGTGGGCAGCGAAGAAGAGAAAATAGAAGAAGAAGGGGGATTGGGCAAAGCTGCCCAATCTGGAGAAGAGAGAGACTGAGAAGCCAATCGGAGAGAGGAGGAAGAAACCAGCCACCCAGGGAAGGAGAAAAGAGGAAAGGAGGGAGAGAGAGACACGGGGGATCGGCCGGATCCATTTCGACCCGCCCGCGCGACCCGGTGGTTCTCCACACTTTTCTGGCCATTTTTCCACCCATTTCCGGCGAATTGAACCACCTCACCTCATGGGAAACACTCTAGGACCTTCCCTCTATCCATTCCATCCCAAATTTGGAGAGATTTGGTGTTGAAATTAGGAAAAACGCACAAAAGGGTGCGGTGGGTTTGTGTGTTCGATTCTCTTATTTTTGAATCAATTTCTTTCAATTGCTAACACCATTAGCATTCCCTTAGGACCTGGAACAAAGCCCAAGCTTTGGTTGGAGCATCGGAGTTGCTTTGGAGTCGGATCGAAAACACCCAAATTCAAGGGTTTCGTACGGTTTTGGCGAAATTGGAGTATTTCTGGGCCAAATTGGACTTGGCTGCAGGTATAAAGTTTACTCTACTCTTTGAGATCTTCATTTCTGCAATTTTTGAGAATTTTTAAAAATAGTTGGATTTTCCGGCGAGTCGGGACGACCGACCGCCACCCGCGGCGGCCCGTGAGGCAGCAAGTGGCCAGTGGGCCGCCAATGTTATTTTCATGCTATGTTCAATGCTCTAGGATCAATTTTGATAATTGTTGGACGTAATTTGAGTAATTGAACTTAAGTTCGTTACGATTCATGGTTAGGTGAAAATATGAATCGACGATCCAACCGTCGGATCGTCACCAAACTTTGGTACGTGGTAGTACGTAATATTTGAAGAATGTAGGAACTTACGGATCGGGAATCCGATGGACGGATCTTCTCGAATTGGATTTGTAAGTTCATAAAATAAAAGGTTAACCGCCACTCGGTTTTGGAAATTGGCGGAGATCCAACCGTCGGATCGTAACGAAATTGTAGTATGTTGTTCTAGAAGGTTAAGGTACATCTTGGAAAGTTACGGATCGGAGATTTGAGTTACGGATCTTCCGGATCAAGTACGTGGGGCAGTGGACCCTACCGTCGATCGCTTATCGACGATTGACTTTTGATTAAGGGTCTTAAATGATTCTAGAATATCCTTGAGGATATGTTTTACATGAATTACATATTCTATGGTTAAGAGTTCTAAGTTGTAGTTTGGTATTTGTTTTAGGCGCCGAACGTTTTGGGACGCCTCGATGTTCACGTTAGGGAGCCGTAGCGCGGACACAAGGTGAGTGGGCTTTTGTTTTCCGTATATACCTTATACATTGAGTTTTCCCAGAAAACATATGAAATGGTTTATGAAATGAAATGCCATGCCATAATACCTTTGTTATATTTCTTGAGTATGCATGATGAAATAAGTGTGCATCATGATATTATTATGCATTATGGAGTGCCAATGCATCATGAAATTGTATGCGCATGATTGTTGGTGCTGTGGACGCTAAGGTAAGTTCAGGTAAGCCTCTGAGTGTTTAAATAAATGTTGAGATAACGAGATTGACGAGATGTTGAGATGCATCGATAGCTCATAAACCTGCACCCCCGGTGTTAGTGCTCCCGCCCAGGGCCAGGGCACAGTCTTTCACGTGTTGTTCACCTCTCCGCACCGCACGCTCGCCTTGGATCCAAGTTAGGTGCACAGTCCTGTCGTATAGACCACCTTGAGTGGGTTCGACTCGTAGGTGACCCGCGACTTATTCGCACAGTCTTCACGTGATTGTAGCACTAGAGCGTGGTAGATTACACCCAGTCTTGTCGTATAGACCACCTTGAGTGGGTTCGACATGTGTGCAGGATATATATTAGGATGAGATGATGAGATTGATTATGAGCTATAGTTTCAGTCGTGCTGATCACACGGTGGACATGTTATTATCGATGATGAGTTTATTTCACTTGATTTATGATTTGATGGTATGATATGGCATATGTTGGATTCGTTGGCATAGTTTGGCATATGTTGGATTCGTTGGCATACTCATGATTTGATGGTATGATATGGCATATGCTTGATTCGTTGGCATGGTTTGGCATATATATATTGGATTTGATGGCATATCAGTAACTTGTTGGCATAATCATGTTTCAATTCATATTAGCATGATGATGATTTTCAGATGAGTTGAGTATATGTATATACTATTATTTTTCTGGGAAAGTATACAGGTTTTACGGCGAGGGGTTATAAAGATAGTTTTTGAAATGGTTTTCGAAAGATTTGTTTTTGCCCACTCACGCTTTTATTTTTCGTCCCTCCAGGTATTAGGTAACTTTGTTGGTGGCTCACGAGGTTACAACGGAGGTTCTAGAAGACCATCACAAATGTAGGACCACCTTTGGGTATTAGTTAAATTGTTTGACTGCACTTAGGCTATATGCTCTGAATGTGTAATCACACTTATTCGGTTTTTATTTATTCGTATTTCTTCTTATTCTAACGCTTCCGCACTGTGCACATGGCTACGTCACCTCACGTGACGGCCAACATGCCTCGATCTTGGTCGGGGTGTGTCATGCAGCCTATATCATCAATAGATTACCAAGTAGAGTTTTGAATTTCAAATCTCCTCATGAAGTTTTGAAAGGCAAAGCTGTAAATCTATCTCACCTTAGAGTTTTTGGTTGCACATGTTTTGTTCATGTTCAGAAACCCTATCGAGATAAGTTGGATCCAATGGCTACAAAGTGTGTATTTTTGGGGTACTCATCCACTCAAAAGGGGTATAAATGTTACAATCCAGCAACAAAGAAAATGGTAATCTCAAGAGATGTACAGTTTGATGAAAGCAAGCCATACTTTGATCGTCCAACTGATTATTCTAGTCAGGGGGAGCACTTGATGGACCTCTTTCCCGTGCCGTCCTTGGGCATTATTGAGCATGATGTGTTAGAGAGTCTTCCAAGCCAAATCCCTCCTCTGGATAGTGAGGAACTTGATGAGCAAGAAACATCGTTGGCACTTGAACCGCTCTCCAGTTCAAATGATATCATTCCCTCAATGATGCAACCACCCTCACAACCTGCCAGTCAAGTTCGTCGTAATCCTCCACGACAAAGAAATCCTCCACCTAGACTGCATGATTATGTGACCTATAATGCAAAGTACCCGTTGACAAGTGCTCTTGATTATGGGAAGTTTTCATCTAACCATACTGCCTTCTTAACAGCTATCACCAATGCTCATGAGCCCCAGAGCTTTAATGAGGCAAATTCTCATGCTGAATGGCGAAGAGCAATGGCAGAAGAACTCCAAGCTCTGCATAACAATCATACATGGACTGTGGTCAAACTTCCTAAGGGCAAGAAGGCTGTGGGTAGTCGGTGGATATACAAACTGAAGTTCAAGACTGATGGCACCATTGAGAGACATAAAGCTCGCCTGGTGGCTCGTGGATTCACACAAACTTATGGGATTGATTATAAGGAGACGTTTGCTCCTGTAGCAAAAATGAACACTGTCCGAGTTCTCCTATCAGTTGCCATTAATTGTGCATGGCCCCTTTTTCAAATGGACGTCAAGAACGCCTTTCTGCATGGTGATCTCGAAGAAGAAGTTTATATGAAACTTCCACCTGGCCACTCACAAGCAGGTGTGACAGACATGGTGTGCAAATTACATAAGTCCATCTATGGTCTTAAGCAATCTCCTCGAGCGTGGTATGCTAAACTGAGTATGGTTCTGAAAAAATGTTGGTTTTCGACGGAGCAATGCTGATTCATCTCTTTTCATTCGGATTGGTTCCACTGGAAAACTAGTTGTCCTCATATATGTCGACGATCTTATAGTGACCGGTGACAAACCTTCTGAGATACATTCCCTCAAGCAGTATCTGCGCAACAAATTTGCACTCAAAGATCTTGGTTTTCTTAAATATTTTCTGGGGATTGAAATGGCTCGTTCTAGCAAAGGTTTATTTCTCAACCAACGAAAATATGTGCTTGATCTCCTGCAAGAAGCTAACATGTCTGCATGCAAACCAGCTCGTACCCCACTGGACACCAACCATAAACTCGACATTCAAGGAGAGCCTCTCACCAATTTGAGCTACTATCAGCGAATGGTTGGCAAGCTCATTTACCTTACTATTACAAGGCCTGACATCTCATATGCAGTGAGCCTTGTCAGTCAATTCATGCATTCCCCATCTGCAGCTCACTTGAAGATTGTACATCGCATTTTTCGTTATCTAAAAGGTTCAGTTGGTAGGGGCATCTTGATGAAGAACAACAACCATACAAACATCGTCGGCTACACTGACGCGGATTGGGCAGGCAACTCTATTGATCGCAAATCAACTACCGGATTTTGCACGTTTGTTGGAGGCAACCTAGTCACTTGGAAAAGTAAGAAACAAAGTGTTGTAGCCCGTTCGAGCGCAGAGGCTGAGTATCGCGCCATGGCCTCCACTGCTAGTGAACTAATTTGGCTTAAAGGTCTTCTTGGTGATTTGGGCTTCTCTCATTCTCAACCTATGTCTATGTTTTGTGATAATCAAGCTGCAATGCATATTGCATCCAACCCGGTGTTTCACGAGCACACAAAGCATATCGAAGTTGATTGTCACTATGTTCGCACCCAGGTTCAGTCCAATATTATTGATACTTTTTACACCTGAAGCCGTGACCAGTTAGCTGATATTTTCACCAAAAGTCTTGCTTCTGCTCATTTTCAGCATATTTTGGTCAAGCTTGGATCACTTAATCCCTTTGATCCAGCTTGAGGGGGAGTATTGTCAGTAGGTTTAAGAGTATCAGTAGGGTTAGGGCTTATTAGTAGGTTTAGACAGATGGTGGCTGGTTACCAACCGGTTTACATCAATTGTCTTGTGTCCTTATTTCAAGGGATCACTTGTATCCTTATTTCATGGGATCTCCCTTAGCTGTAAAGCCTGTTTTAGGCGTGGGTTATGGCAGGTAAGAAGGCTTGTCGTCTACCTTGCCTATTTAGGGCAGCCATGCCTTTGTGTTGTACCACCTTTTTTTCATATATTCAAAACACCTTCAATTATCAACAGCATTCTTCCTGCTTGTGTTGAAGCATCGGCTATTGAAGTTGAATTTTGGATTCATTCTTACATTATGTAGTCAATTATGAAAGCCTATGCTGTTTTAGGCAGCGCTTTCATTACAATGTACGCAAATTGTGGTCGCGTAACCACTGCCAGAGTTATTTTTGATCAAATCAGCGAGAAAAATTTGATCCTGTGGAGTCCTGTGGAGTGCGATTATCCGGTGTTATGGAATGCACGGGCATGTAGATGAGGCACTCCAAATGTTTTCGCAGTTTGTGTAGTCTGGCTTACGCCCGGATGGTATTGTATTGTTATGTTTACTGTCCACTTGTAATCACTCAGGGATGATCACAAAAGGCTTGGAACTTGTCGAGAAAACGGGAGATCATGGAGTAACGAAAAGCTAGAAACACAATGCCTGTGTAGTTGACCTTCTGGGAAGAGCTGGGTTACTTGACCAGGCGGTCGAGCTTATTAGAAGCATGCCCATGGAGGCAGGGAAAGATGAATATGGTGCCTTGTTTGGAGCCTGTAGAATACATAATAACATAGAACTCGCTGAAGAAGCTGCGGAAAAGTTGTTTGTTCTGGACCCTGAAAATGCTGGGAGGTACATTCTTCTAGCCAGCATGTATGAAGATGCAGGTAGATGGGAGGATTACACGATTTGAATTCGACAGCATCACCGTTAGAGAAATTGTTTCTGAATTATTGACGTAATGCAGGTTGTTCTACAAAGTTTTACACTACATTTTCGTATTAACCTGCTTCTTTTTTCAAATTGAACGAATTAGAACTCCATTGAAGTTCTCGCTAATTGGCGAATGCTGACAGAAGAAGCACAACTCACAAGTTCTAGTGATTTTAAGCAACCAAACATATTACAGATGATTAGAAAGAGGAGCAGAAGTACACATTAGATTTAGAAAGCAGGACTGTACAATCTGGCACAATTCGATACAAGGGTGTCACGGACAGAAGGTAGACAATCTCTATAACCTATATTCACAATCTGATATACACACGAATCCCTTTGTGCGGTTATCCGGTGAAAACCCTGAGACGGCTGCGAATTGGCTGGCGGCAAATTGGACAGTCGGACAATCTCGGTGCACAGTCTCTGCACGACTGCAATGAAATAATCGTTAATGGCAATTGGCATGCAAGACAGGAAAGAACAGAGAGAAAGGGTTCTGCTAATGCAGCTCACCGTGTGTCCGCAACCAAAGGCAATGTCCTTTCCATTAGTTAGGCAGACTGGACAGAGCTGCATTCAAATTGAAACGAAGAAAGTATATCAGTTATCGGAATTTGTAAGGAGCTCAAATACATTTCGCTTCAGTCATCTATATATAGCAATTGTAGAAATTACAAAAAAAAAAAAAAAAAAAAACTATACCATCTCGCTTCGTTCATCCCCTGCAGGTGCTGAAAGACCACTTGGTTGGCGAGTTGGTGCACGATGGGTGTAAGGAACTGGTGGAGGGCGTGGTACGATTTTCTTCTTGTTCCCTGCCGTACGTCTTTTTTCCAGGTACAATAAAACTTATATTAGTAAGCATACGCATGCTAGAGTCTAATCCAATCAAAATGATGTTTATGCTAACCATACCCAAGTATATTGAATTCAACAGCTGCCTTATACTGGATTGGGATTTCCATGAGGGCAGCCAGAGCAAATGCAGCTTCTTTCTCGGATGAAGTCGTGTGTTTAGACATAATTTCGGTAAAGTTAACGAACTATAAACAAAAATAAACTAGTTAGAGGATTAATGTCTGCTTAAAATCTCTCCATTGGCAATAAACTTAGTGCTATATAGCTTATCCTACCTGAAAATTATCAAATTCACGTGAAGGGAGCTTGTCATCGAACTTCCTCATGTCTTCCCAAGGACCATCCCCGACTCCAACAAGAACAATTGAGAGCGGATAGAAACTGCTCACATAAGTTTTCAAAGTAAATCTTTTAGGTTCAACTCAATATTCCTGCTGTAATAATGCACTCAGTGCCTGGTAAATCGACACATTTAGCGCCCTTCGAGATTTGCTTAGGTTTAGCTATGACAACTGCATTGCATAGACATACTTAAAACAAAGGAATTGGTAGTTGCAGGTTCTACCTTGCATCTGCAATTGATCTGATCGTCTTCTCCTCCTGTGGACTCAATTCATTGTCGCTAGTATCGATACTTCTAGTGACCTTTACAATTAAGAAACTCGTACTTAGTCGAGAGAGAGAGAGAGAGAGAGAGAGAGAGAGAGAGAGAGAGAGCGCATCAGATATTAAACCTGGCCATCTGCAATGATAACTAAAACATGGTATTGCCCTCCACTTTTCTCCACAATATCCACTGCAGCTTCAACTACAGGTCCATAAGATGTTGGCCCTTAAAACACAATATATGTCTATAAATCTCTGACTCAAGTGATAATCCAAACTATAATACATGAAAAACACAAGATATAAGATTACGCCAACCAGAAAGTCCCAAATTTGGAACTATTCCTTTGTAGCAGGCCAAGACTTCTTCGAAACCATGGCAGGACGAATGATCATTGTGAAAGCTAAACACCTCTTGATCATGAGTGGTAGCTAAAAAGTGGGGAGGGAGGTAAAGTCAATCCAATGATCAAAACACAAAACGAAACAAAGAAGGTCCAGAGCTTCAAACTTTGGAGGGATTAAGGCCCCTACCATCACCAAAGCCGAAACAAGGAATGAGGTTGTCTTCATCAAATGGAGCTAAAGTTTTTCCAATTATGGAGATAGCTTTCTCGTATGGATTAGGTTCATCGCCAATGGCGTGCAGGCTCCGGTTTCTGAATGAAACTTTGCCTGCAGTAACAACAACAACAAATCATCAGCTTCAAAGATGTCCAAACACAAAATGCATGTAAGTCTATGTATACGAACAGTAGTGCAGTTTTTATTTTCGTCCGCTAACCTGTCCATTCGTTGCTCTTGGTGAAGTCAATTCCGACGATGAGATTAGATGACTCTAAACCTTCTTTTCTCAAGGCATCTGTAACCTGAAAAAGGGAAGCAATTGATTTTCTGCAATGTTAAAGGAGATGTTCATATTTTTTTTTTCTTTCAAATTTCTATTCAGAGTTACTGTGAGTTGCTCCAGAACATGTGAAGTGATGAGCCGAGTACCATCAGTTGTTACACATCATGCAACGAGACAGATAGACGCATCGTTGTTTATTAACTGGAGATTCGACAAATTTACTCGGTGATGATTGAGACTAATTGGGAAATGATTCTACACACTCATTTGCTTACTATTGTTGAAATTTTGTCTATTGATTCTAGTTTACTTATTCAATCAAAAAAATTTAGATACACAAGACTGTGCAGAGAAAGAAAAAGAGTATGCGGAAATCACTTTCCGTAATAAGCCCTCGTGTTTCACAACCTTACTTTAATCATCATATTTAGAAGAATAAACAGTAGGGTTGTGGGACAACCAAGTAAAAGCAAGTCCCACTCCCTTTTGCTTGTTGTCTGTGTGCTGGCATTGCCCATTGGCTAATCTTCCAATATGCCCTTAAAATAGAGTAATGCTTACAAAGAGACGCGTTAACACGTCACTAACGCAAAATCCTTTTTATATAAGGAAAGAAGGATGCGTGCAACATGCACGATTAATAATTGACAATCGTGATAGTTGCTTGGCCCATGATTAATAAAGAAATAGAAATTAGCCACTCAAATATGGCCACTTTTTTGCTCAGCACCCTCAAGTGGTGGCAATGCTCACTATCCTGTTTATCACCGTTTGATCAATTAAGATGTGTGCATATTCACTACCCATATCTCGAAATTTAAACTCATCTAACGATTATAAATAAGATGGTGAGCATCACTATTATTTGAGGGTGGTGAGCATCACTATTACTTGAGTGTGGTGAGAAAAAAAAAATCCCGTCAATAATTCATTTTTGTGATGGGTTCGAATTGGATATGACTAAAAAGCAGTTAAAAATACTATCCAAGTCAATACTAGGGAGGACTAAGACTAGACTGAAAGAGTGGATATCCATTTACAATTTTACGTGGTACTAATATATTGTGATGTTATTAATTTACGTGTTCAACTAAATTGACGGGATGAAAGTTACGACCAATAATAAGTCCTTTAGCATAGGTCCTACTATTTGATAAGGAAACCATAAAAAAAATAATAAATAAAAAAATAAAAAATTATTATTATTTTAGTAGAGCCCATGTTGTTACGTATGTTATATAAGTGCCAATACTATATCAACACAAAAAAGGGAACACTTTAAGCTCATCCAATAACATATTCCAAATTATGTTGAGATAAGAAACTTTCAATAATGCTATCATGTCTTTGAGATCATCGACTGGTTTGGATCTTAGTCATTTGAATTGCTCTAGATGGGTCCAAGTCCAACCACCCTAAAATGGTGTAGGCAATGGAGCTAATCAACTAGTTTTCAGTGTTTAGTGGTAATCCTACTCTCAATTTTAGTCCAAACCCTACTCTTAATATGTAGCGAATTATCATGAAAACTGTTCTGGAGCCATCACTTGAAGTAAAGGAGGAACCAGGATTTTAGTCTAGAACGGATTCAAAAGTCTTAATCTGAAACGCTTGATCTTACAAAAATTACTCTACCTTGTGATTAGCAATCGACCACCATCGTTTGGGTCTAGTATGGTGTCGTCCTCATCATTCCCTTCCTTAAGCCTAAACCCAAGTCTCTCTGACTTTCTTCCTCTCTCCTCCCACTGATCTCCAGACCTCAGTCCTCCTCAAAGCTCACAACATAAGAGCCACCAACCTCAAATCAAGCCTAACGAAACGAAATTAAAGTAAAAATACCGGAATGGGACTCCGAGCCTATGAAAATCATAACCATAACAATAAATTTTTCCGCGTGAATAAAAGTCAGGATGGGTGTGGAATCAAACATTTTGATCCTTCGTGGCTCCGCTTCTAACTTGAATAAAAAAAAAATGGCATATATTGAACTTGATTAGTTGGTCAAAGCAATGTGCATGCTTTGGTGCATTCTTATAATCAAATTTGAATTTCATATAAAAGTAATATAGGATAAGAGAATGATTCTCTTAACCTCGAGTCGTATATTTCAAAGTTTTGAGAAACAAATTGAGGAGAGAAATTATTGGTTAATTTTGACTAGAGATTTTCTTTTTAAAAAAAAAAAAACAAAAAAAAAAGGGACAATTGGCAAATCATGGTTATCCACTCATTTTGGACTCCGATAGTTTACGTGGAATTTCATCTTATCCACAGTCAGACTCATCAGCTTGAAGCATCGATCCCGAAACCTCTCACATTTTTTTTTATTTATTAAAAAGTCGCAGTTACTGACCACTGTTTATTCAATTATTTGAAAAATTTTCCGTTGAAAAGTGAATGGTAACCTTAGAACAAAACCAAGGAATTTTGGACAACGCCAAAGGATAGTCAGAGGAGAGACCCCAAAAATTAATGAAAAATTTAAAAAAACTTTTCTTCTTTTAAAATGTACAGTGAATAGTATCAGCTAAATGCAAAAATGAACGGTATTTCGTTAAAACTTCCAAAAAAAAAATGCATTCCAAAACAAAACCAAACCTATGATAATTAAAGGGAGATAAACAATCCTCCGATTAAAACAGAGATTCCCAAAGCGTAAAGATATTCCCTAATTTTTATGTGAAATTAACGAAAAATTTTCATATGTTTTCTGCTTAATTTCAGACAAAATTGCAAAAATAAATAATTTGTTAGAGAGAGAAGAGAGAGAAGAGAGAGAAACCTGTTGAAGGGATGTGAAGTTATCAGGGATGTAACCGTACTTCTGCTTCTTCTGGGTAGAGAGCTGCTTCTCCGTACCACTCTTTGCGCTCGGTTTCCTGCACATCCCAGGATCATACGACGGCGTTCTGCCAGTTACGATGTGGTTGCTGCCGGCGGTGCCACCGGAGATACTTCTAGAAACCACAGGCCTGTTCTGCTTGCTCTTGAAAAGTGACAAGAGGTTCCCCATGGCAACATCTACTCCTCCTTTGTTGTTCAACGCAAGGCCGGTAAATATAAGAGAAAACAGAGGACAGAAGAGGATTTACGGAACTCTTTCTGCTTTGGATTCAGAAGAAGAACAGGAAGAAATTCAAGGGAAGTGAGGTTAAGAATATATGCTTTATTTTGTTGCTGCCTATGAACAAAGCAAAAGACTTTTTTGGGAGGAATAAAATAGTTCGCTTGTGAAAGAACGTTAGTTGACCGTCACGCTCCACCCGTGGGCGCTCAGAGATTTTCGGGATCCTGTGTACAAATTAAAATGCGGCACTTTCACGTATAAAACTCTTTCTGGGTGTTTAAAACATTTTTCTTCTTTTTATGGTATATTTATGAGTACAGAATTTAATATGAAAATTATTTTTGTAATGATCCCGGAAATAGAAGAATACAAAAGCAAGTATGTATTAAAGAAGGGGCTTTTAGATCTAGGTCCAAAAATATAGATGGTTTTTAGGAGAAAGTTCAATTATCTAATTACATGTTTTCATTTCTTTTATACTCATTTTATATTTTTGTAAAATATTAAAAATCAATTAAAATCTTCTAATATTATGCATTTTTCAACTCCAAAAAATCTAATTAATATCTTATAACAAAAAAAACTAATATACTAACATAAATTATCTACAAAACATTCTACCTTAACTCAAGTAACAAATATATGAATGTATATTATACCCGTAAGCGAGATATGAAACCTAACTAAAAAGTAGGAAAAAAACATAATATACCTACAAGTAAGACACATTAATCTGTGACAGATTGATTATAAAAAAGAATATGTCATATAGATACATAAAAATAATTCACCTATGATATAGGTTGATTATAAAATACCTCATGCTAGCCATCACGTGAGGGTGACGTAGCCATGTGCACAGTGCGGAAGCAATAAAATAGAAAAAGTTACGAATGAATAAAAACTAAACTTCAAGGAGTGCTAGAACGAAAATAAGTGTGAATACAAAATCAGAGCATAATTAGCCTAAGTGCAGTCAAGCATAAGAAGTACTAATTTAAATAACACCCAAAGGTGGTCCTACATATGTGATGGCATGTCAAAACCTCCGCTGTAGCCTCGTGAGTCACCAACAAACGCTACTTAAAACCTGGAGGGGCGCAAAATAGAAAGCGTGAGTGGGCAAAAACAAAGCTTTTCAAAAATCATTTCATAAACAACAGTTATAACCCCTCGCCGTAAAACCTGTATACTTTCCCAGAAAATAGTATATACATATACCAAATCTCAATTGAAATCATCATCGTCAAAAATATGTAAACAAATCATGAATATGACATGCCATACAAACTAAATCATCAGGTAAGTAATCCAAATGCAATAATAACTGCAATATCTCATCATCTGAACTCTAGCTCATAAATCATGCATGCACACGAGTCGAACCCACTTATAGTGGTCTATACGACAAGACTTGGTGTAAAACAATACGCTCTAGTGCTACAATCACGTGAAGACTGTGTGAATAATCGCTGGTCACCTACGAGTCGAACCCACTGAAAGTGGTCTATACAATAGGACTATGCACCTAACTTGGACCCAAGATGAGCGTGTGGTGCGGGAGGTGAACATCACGTGAAAGACTATGCCCCTAACCATGGGCGGGAGCACTGACACCGGGGTGCAGGTTAATGAGCTCTCGATGCATCTCATCATAATCCTTATAACACAACTCCTCAACAATAACACATAAACTTACCTGGAACTTACCTGAGCGCCCGCAGCGTCGACAACCATGCATATATAATTCATAATGCATAAACAATAGTATAAATATATTGGCATGGCCATTCATTGATAAAGTCATTTAAAATGCATTTCTGGGAAAAATACTTAGCATATAGGTATATACGGAAAACCAAAAGCCCACTCACTGATAAGTAGACGAATCGTAACCCCCGTGCCTAGCCTGGCTGCGCTCGTCCTCCGGATAGGTCTCGCCTATGTGAGAAACGACTATAACAACGTTATTTTAAAGCACATAAGCGAATCTAGGAAATAACTTCTCATACACTACTCAATTAGGGTGTTTGAATATACCAAAATGATCTACATAACCTCAGGAACAACCCCATATTTTTAGAACTTATTTTTTAGGCCCCATGCGCCGTCACGCGCCGGCAAGGGCACGGCCCTACGCGCCGGCCATGCGCAGGCACAATGGACTGAAACCTAACTGCCGTTAGGAATATTCCGTTAGAACCTTAATAAAATTTTAACAGCGTTACCTGACGCCGTTAGAATATTTCGTCAGACTTGACAGAATATTCGCTCGTTTTCTTCCTTCGATTCTGGTGACCGTCGCCGTCGCCGGAAAACTGGAAAAATTTTCAAAACCTTATAACTCGTCCATTTCTCAACCAAACTTCATGAAACTTGGACCAAATGAAAGCTTACAACGAGTAGAACAACGTTATACCTGTTTTAGGTGCCAAAACTAACGAGATCTTGCCGGAGCAAGCTCGAAAGTCCGGCCACACCTGTGAAGCTTCGTATTTGGGCTTCCCGACGTCCAAATTTCACCAACGATGCACTCCGAGCATCATGAGAACCTCCTAAAGCTCTCTATGAGCTTGAAATTCAAAGAAACATTTTTTAGCCTTAAAATGGCATGAAACCTCAAAGATCGAATCGGTGCTACTGTGCCCTCGACGGAGTCCTTAGGTTCTCGGAGATTTCGAAGGTTTCCTTACCTGAAAATGGTACCATTCGACTCGTATAAACACGAGGAGCACAATGGTGTACCTAGAAACCTCGATCTACAAAGTTTCGAAGGGGTTTGAGGTTTGGTCCGTACGGTTGTACGAAACCGGAAGAAAATCCGAGAGGGAGGAGAGAGAGAAAGAGAAGGTTTTCAGTTGGTGAGTGTGTGTGTGGTCCTCACACCAATCAACAACTAAAATCTAAACTTAGTTTCTAATTGGTCCTCAACCAACTTAATGTAAACCCTAACCCTAAATTCTATTCTAAAAAGGTTCTCACAAACTAGGAACTAATACTATTGGTCCAAAACCATACTTTTGGGCCTCTAAGCTTAGCCCAAGAATGAGAATTCAACCCAACGCTCAAGGGTAAAATCGTACTTTCACATTTTCGAGGATAATAAATATGTATAAATCGGGACGGGCTGTCACAAATAAGGTTTAAAGTGGGAGGATAAATAAATAAAAATAAATAATCAAAGAGATAATTTGGAAGAAATTTGATTTTTATAATAAATCTTATTATTGAATAGATAATTATTGATAATTAAATAATTAAATTTAAATAATTGAACTTATTTTATTAAATTGGACTATTTCTACTATTGGCTAAAAAAAATTGGACTTATATCAAGTTTCCCCATTAAAGAAATGCAGTTTTTAACCGGAAAAAAAAAAAGAAGAAAGAAGGTAGATAAAAAGATATACTATTCTCCGTACCAGAAAATAACTGGATATTTTTAAAAATTGTGCTTAATTAAGTTATGTATAGGGAAGTGTTATTGGCACTACAAAAATCTCATTCTACACTCCTCACAAGTGTATTTTTCTTTCCAAATATAGAAAGTTTGGAGTGTAGAATGAGATTTTTAGAGTGCCAATAACAATTCCCTATGCATATATAGAATTTTTTCTTTAATATATATGTAACTAACTATAGGCTCGAGAAACAAAGAGAAGTTGTGTACGAACAAGATATCTAGCAACAAGAAGAAGGAAAATGATTGAATAGAGAAACTCTCGAGACTCTTGAAGAATCTTTTTCATTCTTCGGTTATGTATGGAAAGATAGAAATAAAATGACTACAATTATATATATAGATTTTTTTTTTTTAATTTCAAATTTACACTTCACACAAGTTTTTTTTTTTTTCCAGGAGTGTTCAGTGGGCTAAATAATTTAGCAACTATGACACTGTTTGGCTTTTTACATATAAGGTGTCATGCCTTTTGACACGACGATATGATATTATTTCAGTGTATAAATGTCATAGTTTGAAGATCTTTTGTATAAAATTTCTTTCGATTTGGAGACCATTAGTCATTCATATGAAATATAAAAAATCAAATTGACGGTTAATAATGAGAATATTGTTACCATAGTTGTCTATTTGTTCGACAGATATGAATGATTAAACGATCTCAATATTCAATGAATTTTCTATAAATAATATTTATATGATGATAAAGAGCAACAATTTGAATTATGGTATTTGGAAAATAAAATGGAGTTACGTTGTTATAGAACGAGGAATGACTCTTTTTACAAGAAGCAGAATAATTTACAATAATTTATAAATGAGAGAACATATGAAACGAAGGAAAATTGAACCTTTACTAGTGCGCATGTTGTTTGCTTAGATGCTCCAACATCCATTTTGCCTTTTCATATTCTTATCCAAATACTTTTGGGAAATTTCCAATTAGTGTCTCTTATAATATTCTCCTTCGTTGATCATATAATAAAAATGAAAAAGGAATGCGTCATACAAGATTCCATCCATTGTTCTAGTGAAATCGCATATAGTCTCATTATACAACGTTTCTAAAAGGACAATCTCAAACCTTCTTAACTATTTTATTTAAAAGATGAACTTTATGTTTTTCTTTGTTAATTGGAATGAGGAAGTCGAAGTCGAGATTCTTATGACTTGTTGATAATTATTTTATTTTTTGTATGTAGTTTTGTTGTTTAGATATAGGAAACGTATATGAGAGAAAGAAGAATGAATAATAGAAGGCTCGTTTGGAAATGCTTTTAAAATAGATGAAAGCATTTTTATTGAAAATATTTTTGAAATCAATCTTTAGTTAAAATGCATGTGAATATTGAAGGAAAACACACTTAAAAGTGATTATTGCAAGAAGCACATAACTTGTGCTTTTTGTAAGATGCACTTCAAGTACTTTTGAAACAAAAAAAAAATATTTTCTCTAAAAACGTTTTCAATAATTTTTAATTCACTTCTAAACGAGCTCATATATATAATTTTTTTTTATAGAAAAAGTGCAATTAATTTAAAGAGAAACCTCATTAACACCTAAGATCTCGTGAGCCATACAAAAGAGCAATTTTAGCTTTGGGAGGAACACACCCAACCCATAGATATAGATTATTACAATTATGCTCAAAGAAAGTAACGACATATGATGTAAAGTTTGATTTTCTAAATACGTGGTTCCACTATACCGAACCGAGCGAGGAAGCAAGCCATTTTATGTCCTCAAAAATGGTTTTAATTCTCCATGAAGTTGTACACTTTCCATAAAAGCTATCAATAACAATCTTCGAGTCTCCTTCCACTATAAATTTCATGATACGATGTGATTTGGCTAAACTCAAACCATCCCGAAAAGCCAATGCTTCCACCATAGTGATAGTGTTAGGCCCCTAGATGACGAGAGCCAGCAAGAGAATGGTGCCCCTGATGAATCCTAGTGATAAAATCCTGCAGCTGAATTGCCCTCCACTGAACTATTAAAGTTGAGTTTATAAAAACCTTCTGCATGAGGTATCCATCTGACGTGTTAACAACATTTTTCATTTGATATGTTTCTGTTTCAAGATCCTTATTTGCTGTAGCAGCCGTCATCACATAACGAGTCGGATCGGGTTTAATTTTTCTAAAAACAAAGTTGTTCATGACATTTGACATTTGCCAAAATAAAATAAGAATTTTACTAAGAATAAGAATTTTACTAAGATCAGAAATATCATCTTTATCTAGAAGCTTCTTTAACCAATCATTAATGCTTGTAATTGAGGGACATAGACTTGGGTTATTACATAATTTTTAAATTTCTTGTGGATGGGTACAATAAATAAAATGGTACAATTGGTCCTCCTTTGCATTATACTTTTCTAAAAATCTCTGCCTAGCGCCGCCTAGGCCCCGCCTATGCACTAGGCGGCTAGCCACCGTCCCGATTAATGCCTAGGCGTTTGAAAATTAAGAAAGAGCGCATAGACCTGCTGAGGCTCCTGCCTAGATCGCCTAGGCACCCGCCTAGCCCACCCAGACCCGTCTAGGTCGCGACTCACTTATATAGAAAATAGATAATCTTCATTTTACATTTTATTTTTTTACAATAAATTGTAAGAGACTTGTTGCATACTTAAATGAACACACATTATATCCGTGTTTCCTATGTTTTCAATATGTTCCAATACTTCATAATATATATGTCACAGTCATTCTATTTTGTAATTTATGATGAAATTATATATATTTTAAGTATAAGCAGATACTTATGTACACGAAATACAATAGATTTACTTAAATATGCCTAGTCCGCCTAGGCACCCGTCTAGGCCCCGTCTGACCATTAAAGCTGTGTTGACTTAATCTCTTGTTAGTAGAAAGTTCATTTCATCTAGAGTTTCAAAGTCTTAAATTCTTTTCTTTAAAATAGGACCATCTGAAATTGGTACCAAGCGGATTACCCTACAGCAAAACTTTGAAACCAACTGTATTGACTAGTCAAATGAACTAGTTAACTGAGTACATGTTGTTAGATAGCCACAAGCATATAAACCAAGTAAACTGATATTGCTAAAGCAAAACAAGTGATCTCCAGTTATCGTTTTAGCCTTGGTTCTTGAGTTAATTTTACTTAGTTAACAAAGTGTCAATACTAGCACACTCTACAAAGTTTATCTCTAACAATGATTATTTGGATATTAAGGTAACTTTGCAAAGTATTGAACACAACGAAGTTTTTGGCCCGAAAAACCCACATCTGGGTTAAAAAATCAGGGACTTTCCACTGAGTGCAATCTACTAGTGTAAACAAGGTTCATACAAAGACCACACAAGCTCAATTCCTAGATCTCTATCTATGGAGCAGTTTTACCTTTGTGCAACCTTGCTTTACACGAGATGAACTCCTTCGGTCTTCACGAAGTGGCAACTCCTTATGAGCTCTTCACCTTGTGGCACCGATATCAACACGATCAATGAAATGATATGATGTTATGATGTGCTCATGAAATGAGAATTCAACGACTAGTCAGGTTCTCTAGTCAAATAGTTGAAGAAGAACCTAACATAAATCCAAATGCTTAGTCTAAGAAAGATATGAAACTTTGAAGATTAGACCTAGAACTTAATGCAAAACCATGAACACAATGCAACCCTAATATGCAATGATTGAGTATTTGTGCATGAGATGGTTTTGTGGCTAGAGTTTCGGTTTTGAAACTTAAGAGGTAGCTCTAGGCTAAATGCACTCTTTTTCTTGAACTATTAATAACCTAGCCAAGAGACAAATGAAACCTTGAAAACCCTTTTAATGGAAAAGATTGATGTTTCAGACAAAAGGTACAAGGAGACACGTGTCACAAGCCAAGTAAACCTTTTCAAATCAAGGGTGAGAAAACCACGCACGGGAAAATGTGTCAGATGACCCATATGTGCTATCTTAATTTGTGTGCCTAGACAGCTGGATAGCATAAGGAATTTATGACTAGACAACTATACTAAACAAAAAAAAAAAAAAAAAAAAAAAAAAAAGAAAGCTTAACGTGCATATGCAAATGAATAAATCAAACCTTTTTTTGTAGTGAAGATGATTGGAGCTTTGACAATTTAATTCCAGCAGAAATCCCAGATCAGCATTGTATCCTAACTTTAAATTATGAGTATGTGTGGTAATATTTTACAATTTTTGACAAGGGAAGCCAAATAATAAACCTAATACTTAACACCAGCTGGTATCTTCTCCATTGTGGATGCAAATTTCCATCTTCTTCTTCTTAGACAAAATTGCACCTACAAAACAATTAACACCTTAGGTCAAGGCCAAGAGCATCACGCGCCCACAATGAATGGGGGGCTTTGGCCGAAGAACCTCTGATGACAAAGTTAGAATTTTGAGGGAAAAATGTTTGGATAATTTAGAGAGTTTTGCAAGAGGATTCCACTTAGGTTTTTGGAGAAAATGGGGTGATATTTATAAGGGTGTGGCCGGCCCTTTTGGGAGAGATGGGAACCGGCCACTTTAGTGGTTTTTTGGGTGTAATTTACAATTAATTAGCTAATTAATAAATTAATTGAGTGATAAATAAATTAATTAGCTAATTAATATAATTTAGGAGAAATAAATTGGGAGTTTGAGGGAGATTTGATGAGGATGGATGAAATAGATTTTGAATAAATACCTATTTTTGATCACTTTTGACCTTGATTGTCCGTTGCTTGCGTGTAAAAGCTTCGGTGTGCCTCGAGGGTAATTTTGTCTTTTTATTACCCTAGAATCCACGTGTCGCTCCATATTTTTCTCGATTATTTTTGGCTCCACAAATGCCCCCACACCTGTTGGGTTGCTCGCAGGAAAGGGCAGCAGGTGTAGAGATCTTCAACTTTGATGCTGATTTTTACTTGGACTTGGAATTAGATTCTTCTAGGAAAGGGAAATAAATCGCCTCTAAAGCCTATTTAGGCCTACCTTAAGTAGGGGATTAAATCAACTTCGGAGGGCAATTATTTATCATTATAAGAAAGAGAGAAAGCTAGAGGATATTTGTTCCCTCTCCCCTAGCTCTCTTATTTGCTTGCCCGTGCAAAGAACCATCTTCTGTTGATTTCTTTGTCTTCTCTGATCCGCATCGATGTAAGAAAAACTTAATTTTTCTTGTCTTCTTCTAGGGTGGTGCTGCCACAGGGCAATCGTCGGGGTGGTGCGGCACGTTGGCTTGGCATGGGCCAAGGAAGAGGTGTAGCATGGGTCATTTGCTTGTGCTACTCGGCTTGACTGAAGCCAAGGACTGGCTCGGCATGGGCCGAGGAAGTGGCGTGGCATGGGCCATGGGTTGGGCTGCTTGCCAACAATGAGGAAACTGCTTGAGTTTGATTTCTCAGCTGCCGTGGATGAAGCAGTCAATGATGAAGCTGCCAAAATTGAAGCTGCTGAAGATGAAGTGTCGGATGTGCGAACTTTTGGGTGCAAAGTAGCTATTGCCCCCTGATTATTTGTTGTTTAGTTGGTCTTCAAACATTCGATCTTTTGAGCTATGTGGCATTCTCGCACTAGAGAGCTTACCTAGATGAGTGTCAAGAAATTAGTTTACGCTCTCGCACTGGAGAGCAATTAATTTACCTTCGCACTGGAGAGCAATTAGTTTACCCTCTCGCACTGGAGAATAATTAGTTTACCTTATCACACTAGAGAGTTATTAGTTAACCCTCTCGTACTTGAGAGCTATTAGTTTACCCTCTCGTACTGGAGAGCTTACCCATATGGGTGTCGGGGAATTAGTTTACCTTCTCGTACTGGAGAGCAATTAGTTTATCCTCTCGCACTGGAGAGCTGTTAGTTTACCTTCTTGAGCTGGAGAGCTTACCTTTATGGGTGTCGGGGAATTAGTTTACCCTCTCGTACTGGAGAGCAATTAGTTTATCCTCTCGTATTAGAGAGCAGACCCTTTTGGGTGTCGGGGAATTGGTTTACCCTCTCGCACTGGAGAGCAATTAGTTTATCTTCTCGCACCGGAGAGCAGACCTAGGTGGGTGTCGAGGAATTAGTTTATCCTCTTGCATTGTAAAGCTTACCTATATGGGTGTTGGGGAATTGGTTTACTCTCTCGCACTAGAGAGCAATTAGTTTATCTTTTTGCACTAAAGAACTTATTCATATGGGTGTCAGGGAATTAGTTTACCCTCTCGCACTGGAGAACAATTAGTTTATCCTTTCGCATTGGATAGCAGACCCAGATAGGAGTTTGAGCAGTTGTTGTAGACAGCAGTTGAGCCATGCTTATGAATAACTTCTTAAATCTTCATTAAGAATAAAGAAATGAATCAACTTTGCTGGAAGGTAGAAACTGCATAACAAACAGGATAATCCTTGGCTTGCGAGACCTTGTTCGTCGAGCTGCTTGAGACTTCGAACTTATTTGGAGAAGCCCTAACGAGGTTTAGGGGGTGATGGAGATTTCCCCTGCTTATGCAGGCCGTATCGTTGACCTGTCAAGATACTCGTCGCACCGGCCTTCATTTGTCAGCTTCTCAAGGTACTGCTTCCCCATAATGTGTGCTTTTCCGCCAAAGCATACGAAACTGCTAGGGTCAGTTCTTTTCCCATGATCAGTTTTCCAAATAAAAGGTGTTCGATGAGAATCTCATTTCTGAATGTTGTCGTTGCTATGTCCTTGTTGCCGCTTTCTCCATTTTGAACCTCTTTACATGGTCACAAATTGTCTCCCAAGGGTCTTTTTAGAGATGGTCGGATGTCATTTTGATTGATCGGTTAAACGAATACTCCTTAGTGAAAACTAAGGAAAGTTCGTTAAAACTTCGGATCGACTATGGCGGTAGGGTATGAAACCAGTTTTGCGCCTCGCCTTGTAGAGTTGTGGTAAATTTTTTGCACATAAGCACGTCGTCGTTCTTGAAGAGGATCATCGTACTGTGGTAGTGCTTGACATGTCGATCCGAATCTTCGTCTCCCTTGTACGGAGTGAAGTGAGGCATAATGAACCTGCAAGGTGGATCTGTCCGATCAATCTCATCCGCGAACGATGACATGCTTATGTTGTTCACGTCTCGTCGAAGTGCATCGTCAGCAGCCTCATTGCGCTGGAAATTGCGTAATCGTTCAATCATGAGCCTGCCAACTTCTTCTTGAATTTGCCTCTGCTGGGGCAGTGGAACTTTCGGTTGCCCCTGGTCGTGACCTATTGGTCTAGGCCGCTCTTCCCTATGCCCGACTCGTCTATGCCGTGATTGCAGTGCATGTGGCACATTCCTGGCAAACAAGCAGGCTGCCAGTTGAACTTGAGCCAGATTGAATGACCGTTTCTCTCCATCCACCGTGATGCCTAATTCGATGTGAGGTGGAGAATGCTCCTTGAAAGCCTAGTTGTGAATGAACACTTTGCCTGGAAGGTTGTCCATGTTGATATCGAAGTGTGGCCTTAACCTTGAACGTATGCTCGTCCATAGGCTTAACCGAGAGTGCACGCTCATTCGCACGCTAAGACGAGAGTATACGATATCCCGATGACCCAAATGGGAGCGTAAACAGCTAGAACGCTCGGATCGTGGCTGATTGATGGGCTGTTTACCGGGACGCTGATGGCGAGGTTCGTCATCTGCCCTTGTTATGCTTCGGGACACCTCATCTAAGGCACGTTGCATCTCGGTGCGCTGCAAAAGCTGATTCACCAAGGTCGTCCGATGTGTGAGGGCGCTTATCAATTCTATGACTTGTTGAGACAAGTGTGGTTTACCATTTGGGTTGGAAGAGCTTGGACGGTATGCATCACCTTGAGTAGTGGAAATGTAATGGACTCCAGACGCGAGATTTGAATTGGGAAATGTTAAATCTGAGGAGAAATGAGGTGAAAATGCCCCTGGTTCAATTATCGGTCCAAAAATATGAATCTGGGACGGTTGAATCGGTCTTGGACCGGTCAAGATCGCCAAGTGAGCCACGGGAATAAGTTGGGCCGCGGAAGTGGGTTGTGCCACGTGCAGGGCGCGTGGGCGAGGTGTGGCGCTGGGAGTGCATTGGATCTGAGCTGAGGGAATGGTCAATGCAGCTTGGGCCTGCGATGCGTCTTGGGCAGCGGTTTGGGCTTGCTCGCGCTGGGCTTGGCTCTGCTTCCCTGCGGTGTGGGCTGCAGATTGGGCCGCTTGCACAGCTGCTGCCAGCGTCTGGGTGTGGGCTTGGTCCTGGGTTTGGGCTGCTGTAGTGGCAGCGCATAAGGCCATGGAGCTGGCCCATTCCCCACTGCCACGATGATCCCTCTGACTGCCATAGTGGTGGTGCTCTATGGTGGCAAAGTTGCTCCTCTTGCAGCTGCGTTGAATCTTGTGGATCGTCGTGGTGGGGCTACATCGTAATCTCCATCACTTGATCTGGATCTTTGAACGTAGGAAGTTCCGTTCGTTGTGGTTTTCAAATTTCTTATCATTGTATTTTTCTTTTATGTTTATTCAAAGAATTTTATAAAAAAATTCTAGGATGTAGAACGTACGAAAAATCTACAAATGAACGAGAAATTAGAAACGTTGAATACGAGAGTCTTCTTCAAGCGTGTAAATCAAACTCTCAACGAAAGTACCAATTTGTGGATGCAAATTTCCGCCTTCTTCTTTTTGGACAAAATTGCACCTACAAAACAATTAACACCTTAGGTCAAGGCCAAGAGCCTCACGCGCCCACGATGAATGAGGGGGCTTTGGCTGAAAAACCTCTTATGCCAAAGTTAGAATTTTGAGGGAAAAATATTTGGAGAATTTAGAGAATTTTGCAAGAGTATTCCACTTAGGTTTTTGGAGAAAATTGGGTGATATTTATAGGGGTGTGACCGGCCATTTTGGGTGTAATTTACAATTAATTAGCTAATTAATAAATTAATTGAGTGATAAATAAATTAATTAGCTAATTAATATAATTTAGGAGAAAAAATTTGGGAGTTACTTTGTGAGGGAGATTTGATGAGGATGTATGAAATAAGTTTTGACTAAATACCTATTTTGATAACTTTTGACTTTAATTGTCCGCTGCTTGAGCGTAGAAGCTTTGATGTGCCTCGTGGGTAATTTTGTCTTTTTATACCCTAGAATCCACGTGTCGCCTCCATATTTTTCTCGATTATTTTTTGCTCCACAGGCATGACAGTCCATCTTTCTAAGGGCGAAAAAGATTCACATAAGCATTTCAGCTTCGTTCTTGTCACCATCGTGCGATTCACTAGTGGTAGGAATCGAACATGTGGTGCTTGGTAAAATAGAAATAGAAAATGGAGAAGGTCACGTGCCAGGCTGAAGCCAATACGCTAGAAAGAAACAGCGCAATCTCAAACGTCACACTGATCTCATAAATCACAGTCCACCGAGGCAAAAACGCAAACACAGAAAGTGGGAAACCCCAAGACTCCCAAACCCTCTCTTCGCGCCTTAATATCTCTCTTTCTCCTCTTCTCTCTCTCTTTCAATCAAATCCAAACCATTCCCCAAACAATTGAGCCGTTTGAGGGCAAAGGGAGGAGGAGGGGGGCGGCGATACTGATCCACCATGATGCAGCAGCAGCATCAACCTCCGCCAGTCCCACTGCAATCGCAGACCGCCGGAACCCCAGCCGGAGTGCAGGTCCGCTGCGCCGGCTGCGGCAAGATCCTGACTTTGGACGCAGGGGTCACCGAATTCGCCTGCGACGCCTGCCAATTGCCCCAAATGTTGCCGCCCGAGCTGATGACCCGAGCCCAGGCATATGCCCAGGCCCGCGCTCCGCCTCCGCTGCCACCCCCGCCGCCCCATGTTGCGCCTCACGGCGTTGATCCTTCGAAGATCCAGCTTCCCTGCGCTAATTGCAAGGCCATCCTCAACGTGCCTTATGGCCTCGCAAGGTTCCGGTGCCCTCAGTGCCAAGTTGACCTGGCTGTCGATGTCTCGAAGCTCCAGCAGTTCTTCCCGCCCCGTCTGCCCCTGCCTCCTCCACCCGAGGAGGTCAATGAGGTAACTGTTTGGTTGCTGAGAATTTTCGGGAATGTGGAAGTATGAATTGCAAATGCACTATGAGTGCTAGAAGTATTTTGCTTTGTTAACATAATCCTTAATAGATATGGTTTCTTGGTAGTTAGAACAAGTAAAAGGCTTAGGACTTAGGGGTGAATACTGTGGATTATTTTTTGCGAGAGACTCCGAGTCTCCAAATAATGTATGTTAGAAAGTTTCACTTTTGTGTAGTTCCATTACTTTCTACGATGAATATTTCAGTTTCTAGCTAGTATGGACTCGTCTGGAATTGCTTTTAAAAACGCTGAAAGCGCGTTTGGTGAAAATGTTATTGGAACCAATCCTTAGTAAAAGCGCAAGTGAATCTTGGAAGAACACTTATGTGCTTTCTGGTGCTTCTTGCAAGAAGCACGTCAAGTTGTTTTGGAACCCTTTTAACATTTTCTTTAAAAGCGCTTTCAGTCTTTTAAAAGTTCCAAATGAGCCCTATATATTGGAGGTTTCAACTAGGGGACTTGTATTTGGGGATGGTGTTCTTGTTTGTAATACTTTGATTCTGGTTTTGGTGTGACTGACTGTTTGATCGCTAACAATTTTTAACTGTCCACTTATGTGTTCAAAGCCTCCTACATGTTTGGTTTCCATTGGAGTTTAAAGTAAGTTAACCGCATGAAAGGGAAACTTTTTGGGTGGGGTGAAACTTCCACCAGGTCACTTAAATTAAAGAAGATTTATTTCAGTTCAGAGACCCTGTGCAGCATTCAAACCGGCGAAGCCTAGGGACTCAAATATAAAATCCATTTCTGTTTCCAGTAAAGTATAACTTATTTTCAGAACTGACCAAAGCTTAATTGTAATCACCAAAAGCTGCATATCTTTTGGACCAATTATGTTTTGTATAGGACACTCAAGTAGCATTGTGGTGCTGCTCTCCTTGGAGTCCATTTATGAAAATATCTGTCAGTGAGGAGCATCTATCTTAAGTTCGCAAAGCAAATTCATGTTTCTGGTCGTGGCTTTGTTTATTCTACGAAGTTAAAAAATGAGCACTCTTATAGAATGTTATCTTTTGAAATGATATTATCAGATACATGTAGGCTTATACTTTCCTGGCTGCATCAAACATCTCAGGTCGCCATCGAAGTAGAGCGAGAAGAGGATGAAGGTGGCATGGCAGGAGAAACATTTACAGACTATGTGAGTGTTTTTGTTTGCCATTAACAAGTACGATGTGATTTATGTTCATAACTGCTGAGGCCTCATGGTTACAAGTTCTATCTTGGAGTTTTCTTTCTTTTTGACAGTGTCAGTGTCTTGACTTTTATTTAAACCACTTGAACCGGCATCTCAGATACATTTTATGTTACTTTTATGTAGCGCCCTCCAAAACTATCCATTGGCCCTCCTCATCCAGATCCTGTTGTGGAAACATCGTCCTTGGCTGCTGTGCAGCCACCTGAGCCCACTTATGATCTGAAAATCAAGGATGATTTGGAAAATTTAAAGGCTTTGTCATGTTTACAGATTGAGACATTGGTCTATGCTTGTCAGGTTGCTGTCCTGTTCTTGTGACGCTTTATTACTTGTAAATTGTCTGCTCCATTGTAAAGTTGTGTTTGCTTCCTTGACAGAGACACCTGCAGCATCTTCCAAGTGGTGAGAGGGCAGGATTCTTTGTTGGGGATGGAGCTGGTGTGGGGAAAGGTCGAACAATAGCAGGGTTAATATGGGAGAATTGGCACCGTGGGATGAGGAAAGCAGTGTAAGTTTTTGGTTGCAGTTTGTGGGCGGATTTTAAGAGTCGTTTGCATAAAAGGATAAAACAGTGCCCCCCGGATCGAAAAGGATGATATGGAAAAAATAATCTCTGCGGCCTTATTTTAAGCGCCCATCAATTGGAGTTGTTGCTTAATTTTAATTATAACTGTTACTGTCAGCCAATTACTGATTGTTAGTTACATTTCAAGATCACTTACAGAAATGTCTTCTGAATACATATTACACGTGGGAAGTTAAAACACTAGCAGCAGAAGTAAATGCACAATGTCCGAAAAAAAGATATCATATTAGTTACTGTCTGTTCAGTGACAAAAAAAAGAAAAAAAAAGTTCCACATTAAAACATGGCCTGTTTGTACTAAGTTTTGCTCCCTGTGACTGGATAAAAATTTCAAACACATGGGTTTCTTTATCAAACAATCTCACTTGTGGGAGTTTCAGTATTTTTCTTTACGTTAATATTGGTAAAAAGCACTTCGTAACTGGCTTTTGTTTTGTTGGTTGGAATTGCAATACTGAATATTTTTAAGGCCGGAACTATGCTTTTCAACTCTTTGTTTAATGCTTTCTCGTCTCTGCGTTGATTCTAAAACAGGTGGGTTTCTGTTGGTTCAGACTTGAAGTTTGATGCGAGAAGAGACTTAGATGATGTAGGTGCAACTTGCATTGAAGGTAAATGTGCTTGGTCTAGTTTTCTTGTGTGTGTGTGTGCGCGCTTTTTTAAACGTGCTTGGTCTAATTCTATTTGTGTATTTAGAAGTACAATTTCGTATACCGGGACAAATTGTGAAAATCATTCATGTAAAATTGCATATATAAACTTCTTCCTCATCTGTGTAGTACATGAAGTTATTGCACGGTGTGTTGCTGTGTTAATGGTTTTGTTTTGCGGTGTCATAATTTGATTCAAGCTTAATGACATTTGAAAATTATGTGAGGATGATTTAATAGTGGAAAGAAGCTTAGAACTGCTAGGGAAAAATGGTACAGATGCATTTGGCCCAAAGTTGTGGGTCACTACACTAGTAAGTAAGTGGTGATAATAATTCTATAGAATGCTACTCAAACTATGCTTTAAGTCCTGGATTTCCCTTATTCTAGAAAAGGATACTGGATTGCTTTTATTCAAAATGTGAAGGATCGTTACCTTTTCTAAAACTCTGTGATTTG
Source organism: Cotoneaster glaucophyllus (assembly GCA_036320875.1). NCBI lineage: Eukaryota > Viridiplantae > Streptophyta > Magnoliopsida > Rosales > Rosaceae > Cotoneaster > Cotoneaster glaucophyllus. The sequence goes on along the minus strand of CM070059.1, from coordinate 8,654,669 downwards.
GCATGCGTTTGGATGTGCTTATTATAGTACATTGTTTGGTAAAGGGTTGTGGCATGAGATGACAACACGTGCCTAAAATAGAACAGGAAGACAGTTCAAAACAGATTAAATTTTCAGATAGGGTAGGGCATCAGGACTCTGCTTAGGTTTAGCTGCAGGTTACTGATTTTTTGAATTTAAAAAAAATCTCTAATTGGGATTGAGCCTTTCTTCCATCATGGGAGACTCTATGATTATGAACAATATCACAATAGATATAATCTTGTTTGCAGTGCACGCCTTGAACAAGCTGCCTTATTCCAAACTTGATTCTAAGTCTGTTGGCGTCAAGGAGGGCGTTATTTTTCTGACATACAGCAGCCTCATTGCATCCTCTGAGAAAGGTCGTTCACGTATGGGGCAGCTTGTGCAGTGGTGTGGACCAGGATTTAATGGTCTTGTCGTATTTGATGAGGTAGTATATTTTTGTTTAAATGGTTTTCTGAAGATTTTTAACATATGGTTTAATTGATGGAATGAAATATTCCATGGTGTCAATATGTTCTGCTTTTCATGCTAAAGGAATGGCTTCATTGTAGTGCCACAAGGCCAAAAATCTGGTGCCTGAATCTGGAAGTCAGCCAACACGTACTGGTGAAGCAGTTCTTGAAATTCAGGTTTGTCCTATCAGTTTTTTGAAAGCACACATATTGCCTTCTGTTCTTTATCCATAGCCTTCTGTTCTTTATTTATAGTTACTTTTCAAAGTTTAGATCAATGATTTCATTTTGGGTAATTTAATAGGCATATTTAAGATATTTGAGTTTGCAGAATCTGCATCTTGTATTTTACTTTGTAAAATCTGATACAACTCCTCTTCTGACACATTATGTGCCTGACTGCAATAGCTATGGTTCCTCTGTACAATAATAAATATACCTTTGCAGTAAAAGGGCCAGAATAGCATTAAGTTAGTGTATTAAGTTATTAACCCACAATGTTTTTCTTTCTATTGTCACAGGCTAAGCTTCCTGAAGCTCGTGTTATTTATTGTTCAGCAACTGGTGCATCTGAACCACGAAATTTGGGTTACATGGTACGCCTTGGTCTTTGGGGCCCTGGAACATCTTTTTCTGATTTCCGTGAATTTCTAGGTGGGTTTTTCACGGAATACCCATACATTTGTTTGTCTTATTTATAAACTTTTACTCACTTCTTATAGAAAGGAGAACATTTTTTCTAACAGCACAGCTTGTGTAGGTGCTCTTGAGAAAGGAGGCGTTGGAGCACTCGAACTTGTTGCTATGGATATGAAAGCAAGGTAACAACACTGAGAATAATTACATGTAAAATATACATTAGGAGCAAAAGCGATGTAATAAGGATCTAAATTGGGGACTCAATTCTGTGACTTACATTCCAGCTCTTAAATCATATGTAGATCACGTAATGTTCATCTCAGCTGGAATGTATATGGGTCAGGATTGGGGAACACACCTTTTTGACACACTTTATTAGGGCCCACTCCATAACTTTTTTCAACGATCCGAACCATCTGTATGTCAATTCACCATTCATAGATCATCCTTGCAAAAAATTAGACAAGTCCAAAATCATTAAGACACTCATTTGTAGTAAAGAAAACGTACGAATGTGGTTCTACAAAGAAACACTATTAAAATGACTGCCATTTAATCCAATGGTCATCTGGTTCAAATTTGAGTGATTTTTGGTAGACATGATCTTTGAGGAAAGACATGAAAGATAGGCGGTTAGATTGTTGAAATTCATTATGGATGGGTCCTACAAAATGCCAGTCCTCAACGCCCTTATCATAATGCCATCATTGTTATGATGTAAAAATGCGTGTTTTGATATTTCAGGGGGATGTATGTATGCCGTACTCTTAGCTACAAAGGGGCAGAGTTTGAAGTTGTTGAAGCACCGCTAGAAGCTGAAATGATGGTATACAATACATGTCTTATTTATGGCTCCGATGTTGAGGGGGAAAGTTTTCTCTCTGATTACTTGAAATTTGAATTATAAGCACAGTTTTTTGTTCTTTTATGTTACTTTGTTGTCTTCTTAGGACATGTACGGAAAAGCAGCAGAATTTTGGACAGAACTGCGACAGGATATACTAACTGCATCTGAATTTCTTGCTAATGAAAAGCCTGTTTCTAGTCAAGTGTGGCGATTATATTGGGCCAGCCATCAGGTATTAGTCTATGTTCCTGGATGTTTGTTTTAAAATTACAGTTTTCCAAACTTTTCACAATATGCTTTCAGATTTTTTTAAATAACTTTTTTATTATGCTTTTGTGCATATCTTGCAGCGTTTCTTTAGACACATGTGCATGTCAGCTAAGGTGCCGGCTGCTGTAAGACTAGCTAAGCAAGCATTGATGGATGGCAAGTGTGTGGTTATTGGCCTTCAGAGTACTGGAGAGGCGCGAACTGAGGAAGCTGTGACCAAATATGTGAGCGAATTGGTTATTTTTGTTGTACTTGGCTTTTGATTTGTGCATTATTTAGTTTTGTGTTCCTTGCTTAAGCAGGGTCTTGAACTTGATGATTTTATTTCCGGACCTCGAGAACTTTTACTGAAATTTGTTGAGGAAAATTATCCCTTGCCTGAAAAGCCTGAACCTCTCGAAGGTATATATACGATTTACTATTGTTTGCAATCATTTATTTTAATGTAACTACCCATTTACTTTCTAGAGTTATACTAGGAGAAGATAGTGTGAAGGAGCTGCAGCGGAAGAGGCACTCAGCAACTCCTGGTGTTTCAATGAAAGGGAGAGTGAGGAAAGTTGCAAAATGGAAACCTGCAAGTGATGATGAAAGTGATGAAGAATCTGAAAGTGAGTTCCTAGAAATTGGCTTATCTCTAATGCTTGAATTTGGGCCCTTAATATTAGTTGTCTTTGGTATCTTGCTGTTCTTCAGAATAAGTTTGCAAGCATGTTTTGTTTGGATTCTCATTGTCACCTTGAAAGAAATACTTCTATGGTTCTTATTGATGCATCACTTTTAGCCTGTTTGCAGAGTGCACCTACTGAAGCATTCAGCTTAACTGTTCATATATTTTTATTTAGAATCTTTTCCTTTTAGGGCACATCAATTATAGGGATTGTATTTTATGTAGTTGAAAAATGATGCAACTACTCAAGTACCTTACCTTATTCCCAAGCTTTCTTTGATTAATGCAGCTGATTCTGCTCAGGAATCTACTGAATCTGACGATGAGTTTCAAATTTGTGAAATTTGCCAATCTGAGGAGGTAATTCCATTTGGCATGTTAAGATGGTTGTTCTTGCAATATGTTACTTATCCATGAGATGCTGCAGGAAAGAAAGAAACTGCTTCATTGTTCCTGTTGTGGGCAACTGGTCCATGCTGCATGTCTTATCCCACCTGTGACAGATGAAGTATCAGTAGACTGGTCATGCCATTCATGCAAGGAAAAAACAGATGAATTTTTGAAAAGAAGACAAGAGTATATAGCTGTACTTACGAAGAGGTTAGTTTAATTTGATTCTTTTTCCCCACGAGTTTCATATGTAATAACTTAATTTTTCATGACATGTTGATGTCTTATTTATAACTTTATAACCACATCAATGAGATTTTCATAACCTTTTAGGTTTGAAGAAGCTTTGGCTCGTAAGTTAAACATATTGGAGATTGTTCGTTCTTTGGATCTTCCGAACAATCCTTTGGATGATATCATTGATCAGGTAATGGCGATGTTCTTTCTCTCTCTCTGTCTCATGTAATTTTGAAAATACTAAATCACATGTTCATTGTTAAATTGCATCCACCTTCGTAGAGCCTCCATGCTTGTTCTCTTTTTCCCTAAAATCTAACTGGAAAAGCCTTGCCTATAATTTGTTAGATATTGTAGGCTGTTATGCCATGTTGTAGTCTAATTCTATCTTCATTTTTGTAGAAGTGTTAGATTCTGAAATCCTTAAGAGTTAGGTCCAAAGTCCAAACTGAACAACTCTTTTCCATAAATTTGATCATACTTATGAAAGGGAAGGTTTTGGTCATAAATTTATTTATAGTAAAACAGCCATCTCTTATTGTATATCTATGGTGTATGTCTGTGGCATAATGTTGCCTAGACATTGACATCATAAAGGATATCAAAGAAATGAGCTATCTTTTCCGGGACGGATTTCTTGCCACTGGAAAGAGAGAAGGGGATGATTCTGTCAACTGAGACATGAAGAGTGTCTTATTCTTCAGTCTTCATAACAGTGACATAAGTTATGTAGGCATAATGGAGAGGGTACTCATAATTAAATCCAGTTCTCAACTTGTGATAGGTTTATTTTTTCTAACCTCCGAGTCTTTTTAATGCTCAAAAATTGGATCCTGCGCCAGCTTTGCTTTTTAAGAGATCCTCAATGGTTGACCACGTTAGGAAATAATAGATAGGTGAAACAATATCCATGATTCAAAGTCCTACTGGATTAAGCATACTCTTCATAAGCATCATAATGAAAAAATAATAAATGTATCTGTTTTAATCTCAAGGGCTTGTATGTTTCCTTTACTAATGGTGCTTATAGGTCATTAAACTTGCTCCATAATAGAGAACCCCTGACTGGATTTACCCTTTTGGTTTTGTTCACACTGATTTGTACCATTCTTTTTGTATAGTACTGGTCCTGCTATTCAAACTGGGTTGCTTGTGTCACACTGATACAAAGGAAATGCTAATTTCCATTCTGCATATTTAATTGTTTATAACAATACTATTATGTAGGTATCTTACACTTGATATGATAACATTCCGGCCAGCATGAGCAGGCATGACAATGTATATGCATGTAACTCTTAATTTGAAGACTTAAAATAGGTGGTTAAAGGGTCCTACCATAAAAAAAAAGATGGTAGGCAAAAGAGGCCATTGATCGAAAGGTAGCTTGTTTATTTCCTTTTTCGGTCTATACTTGACAATCAGTCTTGTTCCGTTTACAAAGCTCTAACATGATCCCATCTAAGAGTCACTTTGCCAAGACTGTCTGCTTCATTCCAGATTCTGAACTAATGTTCATATTCTACAACACTCTACAGAATACCTCAACTTTATCTGTTTATTGAGCAGAATTTTTTGTTGGGTTTTTTCCAGCCCATGATAAGTTGTCCCAAGTCTATAAGGAGTTATAGTCGTAGAGGATTAAATTGTTTTCCCAATTGGAGTTGTTTTCCCAATTGGAGTTAGTTTCTCAATTGGAGAATGATTCATAACTAGATTCCAATTATGATTAGTAATTCTTATTGAAGAAGACCTTTATTATGTCTATATAAAGGGGCTATTGTACTAGTTTTGAGAAGGGAGCAAAACAATAAATTGTATACCACTCAAGGGATTAGAGTGAGAGAATATTGTACAGTGTATGCGAGAGAAAAGAAAAGAGATAGTGTATTTCTTGTTCTTGTTCTTGTTCTTTCAGGTTTTTCGTCAAGTCCTAGTTCTAGAGATTTGGCAAGATTATTGGTTGTACTCATTATTGACGTAGTGAAAGATTGTTGTTGCTGTTCCGTGGACGTAGGCACATATTGCCGAACCAAGTAAATTTTTGGTGTTATTTATCTTGGTTATTTGTTTTCCGATTTCCGGAGTTTGTTCTATTTTTCCCATTCTTAAACGCAATATTCTCAACAAGTGGTATCAGAGCGAGGTTTGGCTGATATCCGTTTAGAATGGAAGGTGCAACCTGCTTTAATTGGGTTACGTGGAAATCAAGATGAGGACATGCTTTACTGAAGGTGTTAAGAGCAAGCCAGCAAGTATGTCTGATGCTGATTGGACCAAGATGAAGATAAGCGATGGTTTTCTGGCAAAGAAGTCTATAATTGCCTTTGCCAATGACGATGGGTATTGTGATCAGGGGGAGCCTGGTCAAGAGAAGTCTAATCAAGAGGGTCTTGGTTAATGAGTAATTCGATCAAAGGGAGCTTGGTTATGGGTAGTTCGATCAGGGGGAGTCTGGTCATGAAAAGTTTGATCAATGAGAGTTTGGTCAAGAGGAGCAATCCTATTATGGTATACCTTCCTCATGGTCTGGAGGGGGAGATTGTTGGGATTTTTCCAGCCCATGATAAGTTGTCCCAAGTCTATAAGGAGTTATAGTCTTAGAGGATTAAATTGTTTTCCCAATTGGAGTTGTTTTCCCAATTGGAGTTAGTTTCTCAATTGGAGAAGGATTCATAACTAGGTTCCTATTATGATTAGTAATTCTTATTGAAGAAGACATTTATATTGTACTAGTTTTGAGAAGGGAGCAAAACAATAAATTGTATACCACTCAAGGGATTAAAGTGAGAGAATATTGTAAAGTGTATGCGAGAGAAAAGAAAAGAGATGGTGTATTTCTTGTTCTTGTTCTTTCAGGTTTTTTCGTCAAGTCCTAGTTCTAGAGATTTGGCGAGATTATTGGTTGTACTCATTATTGACGTAGTGAAAGATTGTTGTTGCTGTCCCGTGGACGTAGGCACATATTGCCGAACCACATAAATTTTTTGTGTTATTTATCTTGGTTATTTGTTTTCCGATTTCCGGAGTTTGTTCTATTTTTCCCATTCTTAAACGCGATATTCTCAACATTTTTTTCTTATTTTTCTCTTGGGGTGGGTGTCAGCTTGGAGGCCCTGATAAAGTAGCAGAAATGACTGGAAGACGGGGTATGCTTGTGAGGGCATCTGGTGGAAAAGGCGTTACCTATCAGGCACGGAACACGTGAGTTATGGTATTTTTTTTCACTCTTACTTATTTGAAGTAATTTTTAAATTGGCTAAACTGTATTTCGGTTTAGGAAGGAAATTTCCATGGAGATGGTAAACATGCATGAGAAGCAGCTTTTCATGGACGGCAAGAAGTTGGTTGCCATCATTTCTGAAGCTGGATCTGCTGGCGTGTCTTTGCAGGCAGATAGAAGAGCTACAAATCAGGTATGCCTATATTTTCTAGAACTTATCTTCTCAACAGTTGCTGGCTTACAGCAGAGTGAAACTGGATAGTATATTTTCATCACCTCTCCCTCATCTAATTACAAGCATTCTAAAATTTAACAACAGAGACGAAGGGTACATCTTACTCTGGAACTTCCTTGGAGTGCTGATCGAGCGATTCAACAGTTCGGAAGAACTCATCGGTCAAATCAAGCCTCCGCTCCTGAATACAGGTAGATAGACACTACATGTAAAAATTGTTTCTTTTATTTGGCTCACCAGTGTTATGCTGGTTGCTAAATTAGTGTTGACTAGTTTTCTCTTGACCTTTAATTTGGAAATGACTTCTAGAAAAGTTGTGACCTAGCTACCTTTTACTGTTAATGACTTCTAGAAAAGTTGTGACCTAGCTACCTTTTACTGTTAGAAGCAAGGGCTTGTCCACTGTGCCAGTACACTTTGATGTATCAGAGTGACTAGTTGAAGGAATCAGATCCTGAGATCCTTAATTAGTTTTTTAGTGAAACCAAATATCCTTAATTACTGAATCCCCTATCTGACATATGATAGGTTTTGGTTGAATCTTTGGTCAATCCAACTCAAGAGCCGGCTTTACAACCAAATGAGTTTTGTCTCTTACTCAATAAAATTGAGATTACATTAGAAAATTTTCTATTTATTCGTTGTCATTTTCTGATCAGTGTGATTACTAATTAGTTATTAAATGCACGCTATTACAGATATAAGAATCATGCATGGTTAGTTGTTTTTTCCTGTTGATGAACTGGTTTCATCCTTTATTTCTTTTGCAGGCTTATCTTTACTAACCTTGGTGGAGAGCGTCGATTTGCATCCATCGTAGCAAAGAGATTAGAATCTCTTGGAGCACTAACACAGGGTGACCGCAGGTTACTTGAATTACATCTATGTAGATTTGGTAGTTGTTATTATTGTGGTATAAGAACGTGTATTGTAATTTTATTCTCCATCCCGTGAGTGATTTGCTTGTCTCATTATTTGGTTTGATGTAATGCAGGGCAGGGCTATCATTGAGTGCCTATAACTACGATAGTGCTTATGGAAAGAAGGCCTTGATGTTGATGTATAGAGGAATCATGGAGCAGGTTTGTATGAACTTCTGAAAAATATTCTCTCTCCGTAATGTATGAATACAAGTAAAAATTAAATTGTGATGGAAAATAACTAGAAGTCAATTTTCAGGATTCTCTGCCTGTTGTGCCGCTAGGATGTTCATCAGAAAAACCGGAAACAATCCAAGATTTTATTGAGAAGGCTAAAGCTGCTCTTGTTCTTGTAGGAATAGTTAGGGATGGTAATAGTTTTGAACTATTGTGCCGTACTATGCTGGATAGAATATTTAATGGCTCCATTTTATTCCCTACATGTGTTCTAAATTATATAGTGTTAGTACAGTTAATTGATTTAAAAAAATTATTTTCAGTAATAGAATGTCACAGAGAATTTGCTTTTAACTATATTTTATTTTCTTGGTGGTGACTTATTCTTCTTATATATGATGTAGCTCATGGGAAAGATCATGGCAGGCTCGCTGGCCGTATAATTGAATCAGATATGCATGATGTTGGACGTTTCCTCAATCGGATTTTAGGAGTACCGCCGGATATACAGAATAGGTCTGTGATTGACATGTCAATTAAAATATAGTTTACTTATAGTAGTTAAAGTTGGGTTTCATATGCTGATATCATTATAATACACAGGCTGTTTGAGTGTTTCGTTAGCATTTTGGATCATATTGTCAATAATGCACGCATTGAAGGGAATCTGGACTCTGGGATTGTTGATATGAAAGCTAATGTTATAGAGCTACAAGGAACTCCAAAGGTCAAGCATTGCTTAATTGTCGCTTGTTTGATTTACATTTTATATTTATATTGACTTCCAATTTGTTGCAGACTGTTTACGTAGATCAAATGTCTGGAGCTTCGACAGTGCTTTTTACATTTACCCTGGATCGTGGGGTCACGTGGGAGGTACTTTTGTTTTCAAGTGACTAGTTGAGTGGTGAGTGGTGGCTTATTACTATGTCTATGCCAATTCACATACTAAACTATGTTTATCTTTTGTAGTCTGCGAGTGCCATGCTTGAAGAGAAACAAAAGGATGGACTTGGTTCTGCCAATGATGGGTTCTATGAATCTAGGAGGGAATGGTTGGGAAGACGTCATGTCATATTAGCCTTTGAGAGGTACTGCATCTGAAGTTTGTTATGCATATTTTTTTGGTTTGAAACATGTATTGTTCTGCCAATTTTTGCTGAAGTGAAGTTGTATATGGTCTATTAGAATGAGGATCCTCTCCAGATCCTCTTTGTGAGGATCCTGAGGACCCTCAAATCGTGTTCGTTCATCGTACATCGTGAGGTCAGAAATTATTTTAAATATTTTTATTTAAAATTAAACATAAACATTACTTGACGAAAACTGGCCGCACGATATACGATAAACGGACACGATTTGAGGATCCCCGGGATCCTCACAAAGAGGATCCGGAGAGGATCCTCGTTCGTTCTGTTATTAATTTATTATTAATATTATTTTTCTTCTGAGTTTTTCTTCAGCATTATTATAATGTACTTTCCCTTCATAGTTCTTGTGCTTCAATTAGTGTATCTTTCTACTTCATTTTCTGGTTTCATTGTTTTACCCTAAGTATGTTTCAGTTCTACTTCCGGATTGTACAAGATAGTCCGTCCTGCGGTGGGAGAGTCAGTAAGGTACCAAATTTATGCTTTATGTGCTTCATTCATCGTTGTTCTAAAATAAATATATTTCACTTTCACCTACTGCTTTTCCCCTATCCAGAGAAATGCCCCTGTCAGAGCTAAAAAGCAAATACAGAAAAACATCAACATTAGAGAAGGCTCGTCATGGCTGGGAAGATGAATATGAAGTTTCGTCCAAACAGGTAGATATTGATAAACTTTCAAAATGGCTGCATAATTTTTGGTGCAAATAGTTTACTGTTATTAAATGACTTTGTTGCTATTATGTATAATGTGATGCTGAAAATCTGTATTTCTTATGTATTCAAATCGACTATTATTCAATCAAAATGTAAAAAAAAGGCACTCATTTATCAAATCATCATGTATAATATGTTTACCTTCATGGCCATTTTGACCTTTGATTAACCATGCACCGCATGTCTGACTCATTCTTTCTTTCTTGAAGACTTGGATATTGTTTCTGTGTCAAACGGCAACTCATATCTGCTAGTCGTATATTTAGCAGTTCATAGTCCAAACCGACTAGTTGAAAATTCCTTAGGTGTTTATACATCTCATTTGCTGATTGTAATAATCTTGTGACTTCACCATTACTTGCAGTGCATGCATGGACGCAATTGTAAGCTTGGCAACTTCTGTACTGTTGGCAGAAGACTGCAGGAAGTAAATGTATTAGGTGGCCTAATTCTTCCCGTCTGGGGCACTATTGAGAAGGCTCTTTCTAAGCAGGTAACCTGTTTTCATCTGCTAGTTAATGTGACCTGGTGATCTCAGCGACGTAAATTTAACAAATTACAGACTGCCTTTTCTTCATTGTGGACAACTATGAAATGCTCTCTTACCAAGTGCCAGTGGTTGCACTTAATTGTTCCTGAATAATTTATATTTAGTAAAAGTGCATATTTCTAACTACTGATAACTCGTGTGACAATTTCTCCAGCAACGGCAAAGCCACAAGCGGCTACGTGTTGTGCGTATAGAAACCACGACAGATAACCGCAGAATCGTTGGTCTCTCTGTCCCAAATGCAGCAGTGGAATCCGTACTTCAAGGTCTCTCCATTTCTCTTGTTAATTTTCTTTTTCCTCTGCTTATCACCCTTGACTGGTAAAAAATTTCAAAGCCACTCCAATTCAAACTCTTTTAACGATGAGCAACTTAAGATAACTTCTTGAGGTGCCTAGCTAACTTAGCCTAGTTCTTATGCAAGTGAAACTCGTAAATGGCTAAAGATATGGAGTTCATGAACTCGTTCGTTCCCTTTAGAAGTTTACTTGACCGAGGATGCTCTGATTATGTTTCAGATTTTGCATGGGTTCAAGAAATTGACGACTGAGATGACGCAGTAGTCTGGTTGTAAATTTTGCTGAATTGCTATGCTCCTTTACGCCGTGATAATCTTGGAAGCACAGGAATAGTTCCAGAACGAAGGCAGAAGCCAAATACCCAAGAAATAGAAAAAGCGAAGATGATTTTTCTGCACATCGTAATGACCCCGTGCAGTCATTGATTTTGATTTTATTTATTTCTCGACCTCCGTTGCCGGTCTTTTTTTTTTTGCCGTATTTATTTTGTATATCACCGACGACGTTTTATGGCATTGGAGGTTACATTTAGTAGGCGCTCTTGGTCATTAGTTTTGCCGCAATCAATTTGTATCACTATCATACAGTTAATTCCAATGGTAGAGGAAATAGAAAATTCCCCTTTTTGTTCAACATCATACATTTTGTGAATGAAATTGTACCCAAAAAAAAATAATAATAATCCTTTATGTTCAAGGACATTTAAGATATTTATTAGATGAAAAAGAAGAAAACAAAATCATTAAAATTCAAATGGACAAAATTGAAAATCCGATAAAACCAGTGAAAAATATCAGAGCTGCGATGTCTCAGTCTAATAATGCAACGCATTATTCAACCGAGAGGTTATGTCGCGGTGAATCAATTTTATGCAAGTCTTTTCCGAAAGAACAGCACAAAGTGCCTCACTGAAATTATTTATCAGAGTATTTATGAACTCTCAGATCAGCACACGAAGGGAGCAGCGACGTGATGGTCATGGCAATAGAGGCCAGGTCGCTGAGTGAAACCCTGTCTCTTCAGAGCCTGCCTCGCCTGGAGAACAAGCTCTTGGTTCGAAACGGCTCCGTCTTGCTCTGAGAGTATCATCTGAATTGCATTACTAAGAGCGCCATAGCTTTCAGCTGCATTTCCGGGAGGAGTGGCATCCGCGGACGTTTGGTCTGTCTGGCAACCGCTAATGAGAATCCCGCCATCAGGAATGGCGCGATGATTTGCTCCGGCATAAACCTCTTGCTTGCTGCCTACTTCTGTCTCCAAAGCAGGCTTTGCGTACTCATCGTTTTCTTGAAGCTTCAGTTCAAGAAACCCTTGAGCCAAGCTTCCAATCTTCCCCAATAACCCGCTGCCTCCGCCCTCGTGGTTTTGGAGTTTGCTCATGATCACCTTCATGAACTTCTTCACCTTGGGGCTCGCATCCTCTCCGAAAACATCGAAAAGTGTTGGCCTCAGCTTCCCAACATCAATGTCATCCTTGCCTGTTTTCTGCTTGAGTATCTCTATGAGAGTTGAGAGCGGTAGAGACCGGCCTTTGACACGGACCCTGACCCCGTCTTCAGTTTCGATCTCTCTGTCTTCCGTCTTCTCTTCTTCTTCATTATGTCGACCGTGGCGCAATGCAGATGGGATGTGAATCCCACGAGATTCCAGTGCATCTTCGGCCCTGTCCTTCAGAAAATTCTTGAATCCACCACCACCGGAGCCGGACTCGCGCCCTCGCCCCTTGGTGCTCTCTCCTATCTGCTCTTTCGCTTCATCAATGAGGCCCCCGCTGTGGCACGAATCTGATACAATTGTCAGCCGGCAACCTGCTGGCAGCTGGTCTACAAACTCCCTGAAGTCATCATCTGTTACAAGTACCATCCAAAACAATTGTTATACCGGCCCCATACCAAACAAAGCAATCAGATTCACGTTCATATACGATCAAATTCAGATTAAAACTTTTTTTTGGTAACAAAAAGTTTAGAGGGAGATTGGCTACTCTCGCCACCAGTACCAAGGCATACCCACAGTCTCAAGCCGAAGGGATTTACGCGTGACATCTAACTGGCAGCTATCACGGGTATAAATTTACGTCGGAATTTACAGATTGCGCACCAACGAGAACTGCTGGCAATGTGGATCAAACTTAGATTTGGGGTTAACCTCAAGCACGCCAATACCAAACCCTGGTTGGCATTATGCTTATATTTTTTATAAGCATTCTGAGTTATATTAGAAAGAACACTAGATAGAAATGACTTAATCTTATACTTTAACACAATGTAAAAGCAGAAAAGCAAATCAAGAACCCAAACACATTATATCAAGAATTACAACCAAACGGATTTAACTCATCCAAAAAATTTGGATCATCAAGCAGATCCTAATTTTTCAGAAATATGATCAAATTCTATCCATAATCCACCAGTTTTGTTCACCAGAGACTAAAAAAAAAAAAAAAAAAAACAGAAGATTGGCTGAAATGATCAATTTACAAAACTCGATTGCTGAAATGATCAGTTTTTATTATTTGATGGATATGACGTCAATATTTGATAGATATGTCATCAATGTTTGATTGATATGTTTGTTAATGTTTGACCGATTTGTTCATGGACGTTTGATTTTGATAAGTTGAGCCATTGGAATTATAAAAAAACAGATACAAATCAAAACAATGATCGGTTCAAGTAAAACTCAAAGAAACGAGCGAGTCAAACCAGTGATGAGGTTCATGTCAGTGGGGACTATGCACTCGTCGTATCCCGTATCATCATCATCCCCCGTCTCGGCGGGAAGGCGAGTCCCGTGGCCACTGTAGTGAACAAACAGGACGTCGCGGGGATCGGCGGATCGGATGAGGTTGGTGATGGCCCGGCGGATGTTTTTTCCGGTGGGCTGAGTGTAGGAGTCGTCGGTGTCGATCAGAACTTGGATGTCGTCCTCGGAGAAGCCGTAGCGGTCGACCAGGCATCTGTGCATTCGCCTGACGTCGTTTATGCAGCCTTTGAGCTCCGCCTTCGTTCCTTGGTAGTTGCATCCTATCAGCACTGCCTTCTTCACCATTTCTGAAGATTTCCGATCACTCTCACTCTGTTTTTTGTGAGAGAAGGAGAATTGCATTGTGATCCTCTGTTTATTATTACCTTAAAATTAGAGTTTTATTTATTTATTTATTTCGGAATTACAATAATATTTTAATATACAAATCCTTTTGTTTGATTAATAATTTATACAAATCCTTTTGTTTGATTAATAATTTAATCTACAAGTTGAATTAGTTTTTTTAAATGGGTTTTGGTTTGGGTTGGTGACGGCAAAGAAGAACAAGATAAGGACTTGGATGCACGTCCTGGCTTTTAATTGCATGCCAATTGCTGCATGATATATTTTGCCATATTGGTAAGATTTTGGGCCAATGACTATTTATCTTTTAAAATTGTCACAAGTTAAATTTAGAGTTATCTTGAAAATATTTTTAGTATTTTCTCAACTTCCCCACAAAACATTATCAAATTTATAGTATCATTTGTTGAGGGGTATCAATTTTACATTGAAAAAAGCGATTGTATGTGCTTATAAGTAATTAGGCTGTTCTCCATGTTGTTAATTAGTTTTATGGTAGAACCTCAACTTTCTCCATATGATCAGAGCAGGTTGTCCTACGTGTAAAGTCCAATAGTCACACGTGCTCGACTTCACCCGATTTGTATTGTCCACTTGCTAGGCTTGAAAATTCGCCGCACATGAGGGAGCGTGTTGAGAACTTGAGAATATCAATCTCACATCGAAAAAAGAAGGGACTTTACATGTGCGTATAAGTAATTAGATTACTTCCTCGTACAACAACATAACCATGCTATGTTATTTTATTTTCTTACTTCAAGTATCTTTTTGCTAAGTGGTTTAAAACATTATCATACACTTGATGTCGTGTGTTAGTGCACTCGCTCCATCATCAATATCTGAGGGGAAAACCAGAAATTTTTCATAAATTGGGTAATATTTTGTTATGCGGAAGATAAAAGTTAAGCCAAATGCTATTTGGAGTTAAAACAAGCAATAGCTGCGTGATTAGAAAAAAAGACATGTAGTTTAATAGTAAACATAACACCCTGAATTGTGTGTTGCCCTAAGCTCCATATCAATAATCTTGAAAAATGATAAGATGCAATGTCGCGCAAAGATAATTTATGTTACAAAAACAAAGGGCGTCCCGCCCATTATGACTGGGTAACAAACAAACAAACAAACGCACAACACAAAGACTAGGGGAAAAAAACATAATCATGTCCTCGACATCATTTTTTAGCATTGACAAAATTGCAGTTCACTCGGATTTCACCTTCATTAGGTCTTGTGAGAACTTGCACATTTCCAAGCTTCACCATTGACACCGAAAACTGGCTTTCGAAAAGTGACGGCTGAGACGCCAATGCAGCAACAAAAGGACCGGTTCTCTTGTCCGACTTGAGCAGCTGATCAGTTGACAACAATCCCAACTTCTTGTTGAGATTCGAGTAGTACATTGGATCGAATGTCTTTGGAGTTATGGCGTCAAGATAAACCAAGTCCAAGTCATTTTTGCATTTCTTCTTCAAGAAGTTATTCAAGTACATAGAGTTAAGTGAAGGGTCAGGCTTTCTCGTTCCATTGAAATTTGAGAGCCTGTGCTTGAAGGCGGAGCAAGAACTTCTGCCCATGGTGTGTGCCCCGGAGAGTGTGACCAAATCAAGCATGTTCAAGCCGCGCGCTTGGAAAAAATTGATCAATTGAGTGATGTTCTCCTGACCCTGAGGAACAATGTCAGCTTCCTTGAGGATTGAAATTTTACCATCTTTGCGTCCGAAAGGGACTTCCCAAAATGGACCACCAGCTATGATTGTGGCATCTCTGGTTGCGGCAGTGAGAATGTCAGCACATGAGACGGTTTTAGGACACTGCCTCTCAAGCTCCGCTTTGATGTCGTCAATTACTTCAAAACCTCTGAGTGTCCTGCTGGCAAAAGCCCTCCTCTCGCTCGCTTGATGGTTAAGGAGAATTGATGCATCGCATCCCTGCAGTGCAATGTTCATTACGATCATATAATACATGTCATTTACTATATTCTCTAAGCCTTTCTTCTATCCATTAACTGTTAGAATTTCATCTAGATCTTGTACTTTTGTATATGGTAAGTGACATTTTACATTCTATGAAAATTTAACGGTTAATAGGACCGGTTAAGGGTTCAATTCCTTCTAATGCAAGTAACAAAAAAAGAAAAGTAAGGTCAATGCGAACGAATGCTTACTCTCACAACACAGTCATGGAAGTGTAAGCGAATGATGCTAGCAGCCAAAGTGAAATCCTTTTGAATCCAATCTCCGACTTTTTGTTGAATGATTCCCTCAGCTTGCGGACATGTTTTAACATAGTGATTGAATGACAGAAGATCCTCAGGGCGAACAGCTTTGGCCCGAGGCTTTTTTACATTGAGAGCTGCCGTTACAGGTAACTTAGTCGATGATACAACATCGATCATGAACAGCTCCAACAGAACAAGAACAACAGAAAGTGTAGAACTGCACAACTTCATGTTTATGAAAACTTGTTTTTGGTATTTGGTATTATTGTGTGTGCTTACCTTTAACCTAAATCAGCCTTGACTTTATATACAGCTCTAAAAACTGAGTTGACATGTTCGTGGGGTTTTGTAAATACGTGAGAAGCACTCTTGCGTCTTAACGCACACAAAATAGTAACATGCAAACATGTAGCTTTTGGAAGTCTCATTTTTAAAATTTTTTTGCACAGATTGATACTGTTTATAATTCGGGTCTCACAAGGGGAAGGTCCTAGCGGAGAAAAACCCACCCCAGGGATACCGAGAGCTCCATCACAAACTACACCTGGATCCCAAATTAATTAATATATATATATTAGCTCTTTAAGATTCCGAAGTCTTTAACATTTGTATTTATTTAATTATTATTATTTTGGTTAACTTGTATATATTTATTTGAACTTTGACAAACCATCCAATATAAGTTTCTCAACCTCTAAAACGAGAGTTTTTCAATGTGACCGGAATATAGGGTAGTACATCACGTGTCATTATATAAATGGTGGAATATGTGTGTTAAAAAATTAATAACTTAAAAAAATATAATTTTTCACCACTTATATAGAAACACGTAGTATATCAACCATGTTCCGATCATAATGAAAATTTTCTCCACTGAAACAATTGGAGGGTTGAGTAATCAAGCATTTTGATATTAGTCCAAAACGCATAAATTCCATTTATCCAGTTAAACATTCTAGCAAGTTGCATATTGTCATTTAGAACTTTTCCTTATTTCTAAAAGAAAGAGAAACTAACGAAGCTTAATTTTTCCATCTTTTTGTATTTTGTTTTTTTTGTTTTTTTTGTTTTTGACAAAGGGGATATTTTAGGATTAGGGTTTCAATTATGGGACACTTCTGGAAAGTAGCTAATTCTTAATCGTATTAAATGGGCCTCGAAGGCAGCCTATTTTTTTCTTCTAATTTTAGAATTAACTACTCAAACATCTGTAGAGGGGTTTGAGCATTGCTCGAAGCGTGTCGAGAGTGCTCATAGGCGGGGTTTAGGCATTGCTCGAGGCATGTCGAGAGTGCTCATAAACTACTTAGGAGTAGGACTATGTTTCAAAATCTTGAACAGTGGCCAAAAATCTTTAATGTGTTAACAAAAATGTTAGTTTCCTATATTTTCCAAGCTTCAGCAGCAGGACCTAAATAAGTTCCTCTCTGCATACTACTTCTTTGAGTGAAACATAGAGAGCCCATTCACAAATTTTCACTACCATGTAACTAAGAATTGCCAAAACCTCCAGCTAGCTAGTTAGTGCCAAGAGAATATACATTGCCAAATTTATATATATGTTGAAATGCTGATACATTATAATAAGAGTCTGAGTTACCATATATTATATATTTTTGGCTTAGACAATTAGATTTTTTTCTTTCCAAATTGGATTAAATGTCCCTAGTAGTGATGGTCCCGTACGAAAAATTAGATTTAAATTCTCGCGGTGGAGTCCGTTATGTTTCAAACCCAAAATTAATATTTTTGCTTATAATCCCTTAACCCATTCAACCTTCATAACCAAAAGAGATGTGAGAATGTTAAAGGAGAGTTTAAATCCTCCAACTGTAGCATCGGAACTTTCAAACTATGTTTGCTTGTTTAATGTTGAACAATTTGTTTTCTTGATGGAAATCACCTGATTTATAGAATTGGAACTTTGAATCTTTGATGCTTGCTGATCCATTTGAATTGCGTAGTGGGTTGTGTTTGAAGAACTCTTCAATTTTAAAAAAATTTGTGTTGCAGGTACAAAGTTGTTAGAGCTTCATCAAGGAGGAATCACACTGTATTCGCTACTTAGGATGGACATTCTTTCGCCTTTGGCTGGAATAAGTATGGACAGATGGGTTCAGGTTCAGCAAAAAATGGTAGGTTCTACTTTGTCAAGTTAGTTTGATGAAATTTTAGGAGCTTGCTATGAGAATCTGATAACGAGTTATTGTCTGGATTACCTAATTGAATCATGCTTAACTGTATAAACTGATCAATATTCTTAAGTTTTCGTGGTGTTCTACTATCTAGGGCCCATTTCAAATTTTTATATTGCGTAGTGGGTCGTGTTACATACTGCTAACAGCTATCTGAGAAAAAAAAAAAGAAGGGGGGGTGGGGTTGACCACGAGAACTATTAATCCAATTTAGTCAATTTTTTTGTCGGATTGCTTAATTGAGGTTGACATCAGACTCACTCCAATGGAATTAAAATCACAATGTTGCAAAGGTAACACCATTAATATTATAAATCTGCACTCAAACCTGAAATCAACAGGCTTTTACAAAGTATTATTAATTAACATAACGAGCAACACAAATTCACACCAAACAAATTAATCATTTAAACAAAAATTACAACCACCAAAGAAATAAGCAAAATCAGATCAATTATGTTTGAGTAATGCTAGGGAGACTAAGTTTTATAAACTAAATAACATGGAAGTTGATGATTGGATTATTACTTAAACATTGATAAACGTGCTCATTTCTTATTGTTGACACATCATTTAATTTGCAATTTTAGTTTATAAATTTAGTCTCCCCAGCATTACGCATTATGTTTTCTAATTAAGCTTTGCAGCACACAAAACGTCCAAGTCCTTTGGAACCATGTCCTTCATCATCCCCAGAGATCTCAACCTTCTTATGTTTGTGTTTTTTTCTTCAATTCCTCCTCCTTAGGCACTGTAATTACCAACACCCCGTCACGCATTGAAGCCTTAATCTCATCGACCTTGGCTTTGTGAGGCAACGTAAAATTCCTCGAGAAGCTTCCACTTGTCATTTCCTTACAGTGCCACGTCTCATGCTTGGGGTCTTCCGTTTCAGGCTCCAGTTTTCTCTCTGCAGTAACACGAAGCGCTTTGTTTTCTTGCAGCTCAAGCTTCACGTCCTCTTTTGCAAGGCCTGGATGATCTATTTCAAAGATGTGAGCATTTGAAGTCTCCTTCCAGTCCATGTATGTGGTGTTGTTGGATATTTCTGAGTCGAAAACTCTGAAAGGTGCCAAAAAGTTGGGCTGATCTAAGAGAGATTGTAATAAAATGGACATTTTCAGATTTGAGTTTTTGTTGTTTTTGTGGTTTGGGTTTAGGGTTTGGGATGATAAAGCTATTAACTTGAGTTCTTGTTTTAATTACGGATGGTGTTTTTTTTTCAGATTTCGCAAGTGATGGTTTTGGTGCGTTGTTTGATATGAGTATTTATTCTGGGAGGGAAGAGGAGACGGTGATTTTCTTGGAGTTTCTGGAGTTGGATAGTCTTCGGCTTCTAGGGAATTGATGTTCTCGATGCCGGTGGACTTTGTTGGGCCCAATCCATTTATATTTTTTGAGATAATGGGTAGGGGATAGAAGTCGGTATTACAGAACTCTCTTGGAGAACCTGGGAATTGGTTCCTAGAAGAACTGTTCAAGCTGAAAAGCGTAGTTTGAATATGCTTCTCTATAAAGCATTTATTTGTTGTTAGAAGCACATGAATTTTTTATCAAGAATTCATAAAACATCTGACAACCCCATAGACACTATTAACTTCGTATGCTAAAACATTATCCCAAGCACTTTTGATTATCTAAATCTAAAAATACTTCCAAATACAACATGAAAATCTAAATTTGTACACTCAAGTGCACGAATAAATAATTTTAGTCACTTCAACAAATAAGCTAGTCTTTAATTACAACGCCGACGAGAAATGGTCCCATCAAGTGTGTATTAAATATAATTTACCATTGATATTGTCTCCAAACTCAAACATACGTCCAACACGTGGGGTGAGATAGCCACAATGAACTCATCAACGTGTGGAATTTTTTCTAAAAAGCCTAGATGCTATTAGTATTTAGCCACCAACTTCAAACTCGTAGATTATTTTGGTATTTTCGGATGCATGATTATGTTCATCTACATTTATAGCTTGTATTGAGCCACACAACCTGAACACTGTTATAATCCTTCATGATTTTACAACCAGATCGAAGATGATCATCCTCTCAAGTATTGTGTATGTGGACGTTTCGACGTTCCTCTTATATCCTTAGGAGTTTCTTTGAGGCCTCCACATCATACCTAATTAAGATCAGCCCATGCACAGCCTTAAAATGAGGGAAAAGGATCATCGCCGAATCATTTTCCTAGGAATCCCGAGGATTGTTTAATCATGTTCGTTCATTGAACATTGTGCGGTCATAAATCATTTTAATTTTAAAATTTAAAATTAAAGATAAATAGTATCTAACGAAAACT
This sequence comes from Cotoneaster glaucophyllus, assembly GCA_036320875.1. Taxonomy (NCBI): domain Eukaryota; kingdom Viridiplantae; phylum Streptophyta; class Magnoliopsida; order Rosales; family Rosaceae; genus Cotoneaster; species Cotoneaster glaucophyllus. Next base: position 8,634,028 of record CM070059.1, on the reverse strand, counting down.
AACCGCACGATGTACGATGAACAGACATGATTACACGATTCCTAGAATCTCTAGGAAAGGGATCATGCGAGGATCTTTTTCCTAAAATGAGCTCAGTTTGAAACATTATTTAGGGTTGTGTGGGCTTTTCCTGCAGAGTTCCCAACCTAATAATATTATTCAATGAAAAATTGAAAACTGTTGTGGACTATTTTATCTGACAGAGGGAGAGAGGAAAGAGAGATGTGTGTTTGTAGAATTGTAGGGGAATTGTGTGTTTATCCCTCCTACATTGAACCTTTATTTATAATAATAAGATGATAGGATATTCCTTGATCCCCAAGGAATATCAGTTACAATAGGAAAGGATAAACTCTAATCTAATCTAACCTAGGATTTACACAATCATACTTCGATTAGGAATGTTTCACAACACTCCCCCTTGAGTGTGTAAATACTCAAGGTAGATTTAGCATCATGCAGAAGTTGAGGAAGTCGACTCGTCAGTGCTGATTCCAAGGAACAATGCTTATTCTCAATAAGGTAGGAATTTGCATAAGTAGTAAGTCTCACTAAAAACCCTAAGGCTATGGCAAAAACCCGAGTAGGGACAAAATCCATAGTCTAAGGAAAAATGCAAAGTCAAAAGAAACGTCTAAATGACGTCATCAGGGATATGATCAGCCCAAGATGGGTGCCTCGTTAAAACCTAGTTAGGTAGCAAAAACCCAGTGGGAAAAATGCTCCTAATCGTAGGGAAAAAGAGTACATTAAGATCAAGCAAGTATCTACAGGATACTCCCCCTGAGTTTGACATAATTCCAAAGAGAAATAGCAAAGTTACAACTCAGAAAGTTTACGCATACCGATTCCATGAACAAGCTTCTGAAATGTCGTCTTCGGTAGTGATTTGGTGAAGAGGTCAGCCAGATTGTCTTGCGAACAGATGTGCGTGACTTCGATCTTCTGCTGCTCTTGTTGTTGATGTGAAAAGAAAAACTTTGGCGCAATATGCTTGGTGTTGTCTTTTTTGATGTAACCCTTCTTGAGTTGTTCGATGCAAGCTGCGTTGTCTTCAAAAATCGTCGTCGGGACATCAACGGCGGGGTGAAGATCACAGGAGCTTCGAATATGGCCCACTACTGCTCTCAACCAAAAGCATTCCCGAGTTGCTTCATGTAAGGCGAGGATTTCAGCATGGTTAGACGAAGTGGCAACTAAGGTCTGTTTAGTCGACCTCCAAGATATTGCGGTGCCTCCAACGGTAAAGACATAACCCGTTTGAGAGCGCGCCTTGTGCGGATCAGATAAGTATCTTGCGTCGGCATAACCAACAAGGCGGGAATCAACTCGAGGAGTACATTGTGCGACACCATTCGAGGATTCGTAGGGATAGAACAAGCCCAAATCCGTAGTACCTTTAAGGTAACGGAAGATGTCTTTTACGCCAGTCCAGTGTCTGCGTGTAGGTGCATTACTGTATCTTGCCAAAAGATTAACAGCGAAGGAGATGTCGGGTCTAGTGCATTGAGCTAAGTACAATAAAGCGCCTATTGCACTTAGATAAGGAACTTCAGGCTCCAAAATCTCTTCATCATCCTCCTTCGGACGGAAGGGATCTCGTTTTGCATCTAGTGTACGAACGACCATAGGAATACTCGAAGACTTCGCTTTATCCTCATTAAAGCGGCGCAACACCTTCTGGGTGTAGTTCGATTGATGTACTAGGATTCCATCCGAACGATGCTCTACCTCGAGACCGAGACAGTATCGAGTTTTACCTAGATCTTTCATCTCAAATTCCGACTTCAGGTGCGCGGCAGTTCTCGCGAGCTCTTCAGGAGTTCCAATAAGATTCATGTCATCGACATATACTGCAACAATCGCAAATCCGGAATGTGACTTCTTAATGAACACACAAGGGCATAATTCGTTGTTCACATATCCTTGACTAGTCAAATACTCACTCAGACGGTTATACCACATTCTTCCGGATTGTTTCAAGCCGTAGAGTGAACGCCTCAGCCGAATTGAGAGCGTGTTCCGAGGTTTGGAAATATTTGAACCAGTCAATGTAAGTCCTTCAGGAACTTTCATGTAAATTTTCGTATCAAGATCCCCATAGAGACACGCGGTTACTACGTCCATCAGCTGCATATCCAGTTTTTTGGAAACTACCAAACTGATAAGGTAGCGAAAAGTAATCACATCCATAACGGGTGAGTAAGTTTCGTCATAGTCAATCCCGGGGCGTTGTGAGAAACCTTGTGCAACAAGACGAGCTTTGTAACGCACAATTTCGTTCTTCTCATTACACTTCCGAACGAAAACCCACTTGTAGCCAACGGGCTTCACATGTGGAGGAGTAGGAACTACAGGTCCAAACACCTTACGTTTCGCAAGCGAATCGAGTTCAACTTGGATTGCTTGTTTCCAGTTTGACCAATCAGCTCTACGTCGACATTCATCAACGGAACGCGGTTCAATGTCATCGCTCAACATGATCTCAGTAGCTACTGCAAATGCTAATGCATCGTCGACAATCATCTCATTTCTACGCCACACATCATCTAAGCTAGCATAATAGACCGAAATCTCACGATTCTCGGGAGGAGGATTCGTCTCTTCAAGGACGTTTCCATAATCTAGAATTTCCTCATGAGTTGGGTAGAATGAGTAAGCGATAGTCGGATTCACGGTAGGTTCTTCAGGACCTTGTGCCGTAGTTTTCCTCTTCCGGGGTTGTGAATCCTTTGAACCAAGGGGTCTGCCACGCTTTTGTGTAGGGGCAGATGATTGGCTAGCCGCTAATGTACGTGGATCACCAGAATTGGCGTCCCGGGCTTCCAGGAGGGTAGCCCGTCGTACATTTGGTACATCTATCTTTGCAGGCGTATTCGCAGCTGGAATGTGTGATCTTGTCACGCGCGCTAGATCAGTGAAAGCATCTGGCATGCTCTGAGCTATACTCTGAAGATCTAATATGCGCTGCACTTCAGTTTCAGACTGAGCGGTGCGGGGATCTAAATGAGACAAAGTGGGAGTCATCCACGATAATTCGCGTCGTTCTTCGGGAACGTTGACGTTCTTGTCTCCCCCTAACGACGAGAAGACTGTCTCATAGAAGTGACAATCCGCAAAACGAGCGGTAAACAGATCGCCTGTCAAAGGTTCCAAGTAACGAATAATCGAAGGAGAATCATATCCGACATAGATTCCCATCCTTCGCTGAGGCCCCATTTTTGTACGTAAGGGCGGCGAGATCGGCACATATACCGCACAACCAAAAACGCGCAGATGCGATATGTCGGGTTCGTATCCGGTAACCAACTGAAGGGCACTAAATGGTTGTGTCGCAACAGGCCTCAGGCGGACCAACTTTGCTGCATGCAATATTGCATGGCCCCAAGCAGCGATCGGGAGCTTGGTACGTATGACCAACGATCGAGCAATCATTTGTAAGCGCTTAATGAAAGCCTCTGCCAAGCCGTTCTGGGTGTGAACATGGGGTACAGGATGTTCAACTTCAACCCCAACCGACATGCAATAGTCATCAAAAGTTTTAGATGTGAATTCTCCAGCATTATCCAATCGAATAGATTTGATTGGATAATCAGGGTGGTGAGCCCTGAGCTTGATAACCTGAGCCAACAGTTTGGAGAATGCAGCGTTTCTTGTGGACAACAAGCACACGTGTGACTAACGTGTGGAAGCGTCAACCAAAACCATAAAGTATCTAAATGGTCCGCATGGAGGGTGAATCGGTCCACAAATGTCCCCCTGAATCCGTTGTAGAAAAATGGGAGGATTCGAACGAATCTTGTCATAAGAAGGCTTGGTGATAAGCTTTCCCATTGAACATGTTTGACATGCGATTCCTTGGATCGAACCTAAACTGCGGGTTAGTGGATGCCCGTGTGAAGATTTGAGGATACGGCGCATCGCTATTCGTCCAGGATGTCCCAAACGATCATGCCAAAGTGTAATTTCGTGCGCGGTCCCAGTAGTAGGGCCGGCCACATAGTGGCATTCTATAGGGCGTATGGTCGTAGTATACAGACCACTCGGGTTACGCTCCATCTTCTCTAGAATACGCTTCTGGCCATATTCGTAGGAAGTTATGCACAGAAATTCAACTCCGTTTTCTACGTGGGTTTCAGCGTGGTAATTGTTATCTCTAATATCCTTGAAACTTAGTAACGTTCTTCCGGAACGTGGAGAATAGAGTGCCTCAGCAATGGTCAAGATTGTACCATTGGACAACATTATACGTGCCTTACCGTATCCTTCTATCAGGTTGGATGGGCCTGAGAGGGTTGTCAGAGGTGCATTCTTAGGTATGAAGTTAGTGAAATAGATGCGGTCACGCAAAACTGTGTGCGTGGTTGCACTATCTGCCAGACAACTAACTTTCCCACTAGTCATACCTAGAATGAAAAATTAATTTGAATCGGTCACATGCATAAAGGTTTATAAAACAATTATCAATTCAAAATAATTTAATTTATTCAAGGATTAAAATTGAATATCCAAAATAAATCACCAACTAATAATCCAAAACATGAAGGAAAATTGTTCAAAAATCAACCAAAAACAAGGGGGGGTTCGGCCACTAGGTGGAATTGGGCCCCATTTGTCTTATTTTAGCTAAAAAAAATAAGTCTATGTCTAAGATTCTAATCTTCCATAGGGGTGGTATCCTCCTGAAAATCAGAAACCTCCATCTTTGTAGTCTCCGGTTCGTCCACTTGCATGAAGTTTGATTCAAACTTCTTACGACGAGAATGATATTCATCTACAACCTTCTTGGGAGCACGGCAAACACGGGACCAATGGTCCTTTGAACCACAGCGATAACACATATCGTCATCCATGGTTTTAGGTGCTTTGCCTTTATTCTTGAAGTTCGGGGCCTAGGGAGCGAGGTTTGAGCGCTTCGGGGCTTTGTTTCCTCCCTTGGGTGGGCCTTGGCTCTGTTGACCTTGGTGGGATGGCTTCTGGCCGCCCCTACCTCGCCTCTTTTGGCGTTGTGGGTGCTGGTTAGTGCTATAATGTGCTTCAGGCACAGCAGTAGCCCCAGTAGGTCGAGCTTGATGATTCTTCATCAACAGCTGGTTCTGCTTTTCAGCAAGAAGTAAAACAGAGATCAAATCCGAGAACTTAGTGAACTTCTGAGCTCTATATTGTTGCTGCATGACAATATTAGAAGCAGAGAAGGTCGAATAGGTCTTCTCCAGGAGAACCTCTTCAGTCAAAGTTTCATTGCAAAACTTGAGAAGTGATCGGATTCGACAAACTTCAGAATTATATTCATTCACAGACTTAAAGTCTTGGAAGCGCAAGTGCTGCCAGTCGTGTCTTGCTTCAGGCAAGAATATGTCCTTTTGGTGATCAAAGCGATCAGCCAAAGCGACCCATAATGCACGTGGATCCTCTTCAGCAAGATACTCAGTTTGTAGAGCGTCATGGATATGTCTTCGGATGAAGATCATAGCAGTGGCTTTTTCAGCTTCGCCAACAGGTTTATCTGTTGCTTCTTCAATAGCCGGACGCAAGTTCTTTGCAGTGAGGTGGAGCTTCACATCTTGAACCCACTTGAGGTAGTTCCTTCCAGAAACCTCCAAAGCGGTGAAGTCAAGTTTGTTCAAATTTGACATGTTCCTATCACAAATAGATGGACAAGATGTGGTTAGTGTAATGGAGAAGAAAATCGATCCATTCAGGTAGGAGTAGAACATACAGGTTCTAATAGACATGTATTGGTTTAATTTTGCATGAAAAACTGCGGGTTTTCATGGGTGAGTTTGTTTAAGTGAAAACTTCAGGTTTTCAAACAAGGCATGGTTATAAGAAGAAACTTCAGGTTTCAAAAATAATTATGAACTTCAGGTTCATATATTCCTGCAGGCAAACACAAATATATATGCAAACAAATAGGCAACAAGTATATGCAAAAGTATAACTTTAGGTGTATTATAATTGAATTAATTTATTTGGACTTCGGGCCAAATTAAAGTGTGGTTGAAAAAAATGTATAAACCCATTTTGGGCCTAAAAATAATTAGGCGAATAAAATTCGGGATCCAAAAATAAAAACTAAGCCACGGGTGGCTTGAAAAATTTTTGGTCCGTGAGGTATGTGCCCAAAGATTGGGCTAAGGGGGTCTCGGGGTGTATTGGGCTGCATTAAGCAGCCGAAATTTTTTTTTTTTTTTTTTTTTTCGCTGCTGGCGGGTTCAGGCTTGCCCAAAAAAACAAAAAAAAATTCTTTTAGGCTGGGCCGCTGCAGGCGAGCCCAGCAATTCAATCTGTTTTTTTTTTTTCGCGGGCCGCATCATGCGAGCCCAGGAAACAGATGAAAAACGCAGGCCGAGGGAAAAGGAGCCCTCTAGGGCTCGGGTTGCAGGGAATCATGACATCCCAGCGTAGGCTGGGGTTGTATTGCCGTAGAGGGAGAGCTGCAGGCTCTCTGTGGAGACACACGGGTTCGAAAGAACCCAAGGTCCAATGTCCTTTTCTGTTTTTTTTTTTTCAATGATAGGCATATAAAATTTAATTCAATATATATTTGGATGAATCACAGATTTACAGTGGTGCAATGCAAAATAATATTTTCAATGCATGTACATATGTAAGATTCAATTCATAGCAAATATCAAATTCACATAATTGTACCAATTTTGGTTATGAAGCATACACAATTTATGTAGAATCTAAAATATGTTAAACATAAAGTTGGGTCATGCATCATGGTGAATGTTCATGCTATCAGGGCTTGCAAAATATCGAGTTAAAGACCGTTGTTTGGAAAGAACCTGATTGCGTGATGATATGGATGAACTGGTTTGATGCAGAAAAATTCTCCAACGTCAGATTCCTAAGCGCAGCGGTAGGAGCGTGCTGATAACGTGTTGTGGACTATTTTATCTGACAGAGGGAGAGAGGAAAGAGAGATGTGTGTTTGTAGAATTGTAGGGGAATTGTGTGTTTATCCCTCCTACATTGAACCTTTATTTATAATAATAAGATGATAGGATATTCCTTGATCCCCAAGGAATATCAGTTACAATAGGAAAGGATAAACTCTAATCTAATCTAACCTAGGATTTACACAATCATACTTCGATTAGGAATGTTTCACAACAAAAACGATCAATTTATTCTATTTTGTTTTTTGGACGAACCAATTTATTCTATTTAATTCCTAAATCACGTCCAACAAAAAAAAAAGTTACTAAATCATGACTTCAGACCAAAACGAAATGGAAAATCCTAAACCCTGGTCAGAAACGCGTGTGATACATGAAAAAACAAAATGGTACTTGAAAACTTCCTGATCATGCTTACATATGCAAGTTAATCTTTTTGTACTGGCCAAAGTTTGTTTATTTATGTGGCGATACACCAATTTTACTACAATGTTCAAATTGGTGTATCAGCTCATGATAAAATAAAATAAAATAAAAAATTGACATTTTGAATTAGTACTTAATCATCATCTCTATCCAATAATGCAGATGTATAATTGTAACAAAAATAAATAAAAACTGTACCAAATATAAATGTGTTTTACGTACACAGGTACATATATTGATAGAATTGTACCTCAGTTTCATATATATTTTTTTCTTTGATCATCAAGTGTGCCAATAAAAACAAAGTAAATTAATTATATCCTTTTTGTTCCCATGGGTTCATGTCCACTAGTGCCCTTGCATGCACGCACAAGTCTTCAGTGCAAAACTAAATATTCCCCCACCATTTCGTCCAATAATGCAAATTATATATATATATAAACTTCTGCAGGGTTTTGGCTGTGAAATGGAATGTTTTCTTTTCCAAGAATTCAAACACAAGTCATCATCTCTGCCATGAATATGATCCTTTTCTGTGCAAGCGAATGTGTCAGAAAGTGCTTCACATTCTCCCTTTTCTGCAAATGCATATATGCTTACGTGATATCGTTTAAGCTTCATCGTGCTGACGGTGAATACAATAAAAAAGCAAACCCTAGACTGTCACACACCCTTATCCAGAAGAAAATTTTCAGTAGGGAAACGTCAGAGAGACCAACTATTGAGATTAAACTTTGTAATACATATGACATGGTTGTTGATAATTAAATTATTACTTAATGTTGATTAATGTGCTTTTTCCTATTAGTGGCACATCATATGGATTTCATAATTGCTTTTTCAAAATTTCCTAAATCTCTAATTTTTTTAGCTTTCAAATAATTTTGTTTTTGCTTCAAATCATTCGTGTGCTTCAATAATATGCTTAAGTTAAATAAAACCCACAAGGTAAATAGCTTTTGTTTCAAAGTTGACTAGAGCACTGTGTTCTCTTGCCTACATATCTAAATTCAAATCTTCCTCTCCATATTTCAAAGTAATTCCGTAGCCAAGTTTGACATAATGAAATGATTAATTTAATTAAATGAAGCCCATATATAAAGCATATAGTCGAAGAGCAAGAGTGTAGAGAAGCATTATTTGAGAATACAAACTAAAATGGAGGTAGATCAGCAAGTTCTTCACATGAATGGAGGAGTTGGGAAAACAAGCTATGCAACCAACTCCCTACTTCAAAGAGCTGCGATTTCAATGGTGAAGCCCATAGTTAAGGCAAGCATAGAGCAGCTTTGTAGCAAACTCTTCTCTGACTGTTTGAAATAGCAGACTTGGGATGCTCTTCCGGACCCAACACCCTTCTGGTGGTATCAGATATCATACACAACATCCATGCCACTTTCCGAAAACTGAACCGTCCATCTCCTTCATTCCAAGCCTTCTTGAATGATCTTCCCGGAAACGATTTCAACACTCTGTTCAGGTCATTGGCAGGGTTCTCTAAGAAACTTGAGGAAGAACAGTTAGGGCCATGTTTCATTACTCTAATGCCTGGTTCTTTCTATGGCAGGCTCTTTCCAAACAATTCTCTCCACTTTGTTCACTCTAGTTATGCCCTTCTGTGGATCTATGAGGCTCCAAAAGGTTTGATAACCAAGGAAGGAGAAGGACTAAACAAGAAGAACATATACATAGCGAAAACAAGCCCACCTGCTGTGTATAAGCAGTACTTGGAGCAATTCAACTTCAGAGTGTTTTTGAGATCACGAGCAGAAGAGCTGGTTCCCGGAGGAAGTATGGTCCTCACAACATTGGGGAGCACAAAGAGCCATGATCCACTTAGCATTTGGGAAGTTGTCGGACTCAAACTCAATGATATGGTTTTAGAGGGTCTGATTGAGGAGGAAAAATTGGACACATTCAATATGCCGTTGTATTTTCCTACAACAAAGGAGGCTGAAGATGTAATCGAAGCTTAAGGATTTTTTACTTTGCAAAGTTTCAAAAATGATTGGGACTCCTATATAAAGCATGCTGACAGTGGCCTCGATAAAAGGGCAAGGGCTGCCGTACTTGCCACTGAGATAAGGGCTGTGGGAGAGCCTATTCTGGCAACCCAATTCGGAGAAGTGGCTATGGACGATTTGTTTCGCAGGTTTGAAGAAGATGTCCTTGATCACATGGAAATGGAGAATTGCCAGTTCATTGACCTGGTTATCTCGTTGACAAAGAAGCGTTGAATAAGATGAATATGCAAGAATTGAGAACAAGATTTAGGTTACATTGTTCTTTTTATTTTGCACTTCATTATAAGAAATAAATTTGCTTACTGTTAACTATTGCAGAAGATCAGCAACCTTTCAGTAAAACGTGGAAGATGAACTGAAGAAAAAGAGACGTATAGAAGAAGCTTACCATTTCACCCGTGAGGTGGTTATTGCTTCTCTTATTCTAGTTTGGTTTGTTGGCTTAACGTTTCAAATTGCAGATGCATTCACAAACAAAATAATAATAAAAAAAATAAATAAATATAAAGCATATAGTCTTTTACGTCAAAATAATGTGGCTACCAAATTAAATTCTGTGCTTATCATCTCAACAAAATGTGGTTACCATATGCTCGTGGGGAATGGGAAACTAATGAAACTAGATTCATCGATTCGATTTCGATGAATTAACACAATATTGAATGGAAAACGAACAATCCAAATTAGATGGTTCAAAAGGGAAGGCTCTAGGAAATAACCAAAAAAAGAAGAAGAATACAAAGATGAAGTAGAAGTAGAACACACGGCTCGGGTTGTATAATGGAAGTTGTCTGTTGCATGATTTTGCTTTGTTTTTGTCTAAAGAAGATAACTAATTATTGTTTAAATGTCGGTTTTGTATCACATGGGTGTCTCACTGCTGGTGTGATAGTATTGCTGAAATATATTGAGGTTTTGGCAGGCACATATATGCAGTTACAGCTAAAAATATACGGTTCAAATTATCGTTGTAAGATGCAAATGAGAGTCGAGAAAGGTTTAAGATTGTTGGCATTCCTTAACTTAAAAAGTATTTACAATTGAATGATTAGAATCTTATTTGTTATTGTAAGATCCCACATCGCTCAGGGGCGTGGATCATCTATGCCTTATATGTACATTCCCACCTCCAAATAGCACGAGGCCTTTTGGGAGCTTACTGGCTTCGGGTTCTGTAGGAACTCAGAAGTTAAGCGAGAATGGGCCAGAGTATTCCTAGGATGGGTGACCCACTAGGAAGTTCTCGTGTGAGTTCCCAGAAACAAAACCGTGAGGGCGTGGTCAGGGCCCAAAGCGGACAATATCGTGCTACGGCGGAGTCGAGCCCGGGATGTAGTGGGGGCCTGGGCCGGGATGTGACAATTTGGTATCAGAGCCAATCCCTGGCCGGAAGTGTGCCGACGAGGACGTCGGGCTCCTAAGGGAGGTGGATTGTAAGATCCCACATCGCTCAGGGGTGTGGATCCTCTATGCTTTATATGCACATTCCCACCTCCAAATAGCACGAGGCCTTTTGGGAGCTCACTGGCTTCGGGTTCGGTAGGAACTCCGAAGTTAAGCGAGAATGGGCTAGAGCATTCCCATGATGGATGACCCATTGGGAAGTTCTCGTGTGAGTTCCCAGAAACAAAACCGTGAGGGCGTGGTCGGAGTCCAAAGCGGACAATATCATGCTACGGTGGAGTCAAGCCCGAGATGTAGTGGGGGCCCGGGAGGGGATGTGACAGTTATAACACGCAATTTTTCTCGTTGGCATATATCAAAATGTAATTTCGTGCAAAAAAGATAAGTTATTATCCAAAATAATAATAATTTTAATTGTGAAACTATGATTTGTTTACCAAAATAAAAATACTTCAATAAATTATCAAATCAATCATAATCAATTATGCGGGAAATTCTGGTGGTGGGAGAGATGTGTTTTGTAGATAAACATTAGACAAGGGTTTGGTCCACACCAACAAAATTTCCAAATACAAATTAGGATGTTAAACGAGAGGAATAGGAAAAGTTAGATGCTTGCTATCTGTTCTTTACGGATAGGGTTTGTAACTTAATTATAACACCCCATGTTGGTAGTTATTCTTTTTCCATGTGACATGTTTTTGTGTACCCAATTAGACTTGACCACTAGCCTAATGGGGTTAAAGAGTTTAATGTGATTTGGTGATTAGTACTTAATAGTAGTTTTGTGTAGAAAATACACAAATCCATGCATTTGTCAAAACTGCTACTGTCTTAATATTTTAAATCAATCATATATTGTGTTTAATTTTATCACATAACAATGCATTATTAACTTGGATATCATATCCCAAGGTAAGTCATTCCCATTAGGCCAAGAACAAGTTCATTCTAAGTCTAACATCAAAATTGCTTCTGCAGGTGTAAGTTTTCAAATCCTGAATCCTGACTTTTGGGACTATACTCTCACTTGGAAGCAAGGTTTCTTATGCTCCGGCAGGCCATGTGAGTCTGTGACTTTGTGAAAGTGAGAGGATGAAAAGGCTTAAGCCACAAATTAAATTAAGGGTCCACAAACCATCAATGGGGATCAACAAGTCTTATGGTAGTTTGCGTACAAATCTCAATTGCTCATGACTTCACAAAACACATGTACTAGAGATGACACATGTCATCCTCTCAATGTACACAAGGAGCACAGATCCCCAATAGGACAGTTTATATGCACTTTGATGACACCATACCTTAGAGACCATGATTTATATTGGCTTCAATGACTGCTTGAGCTGGCATCACATCCAGCAAATATTAGAGGAGAAATGTGTCAAATGAATCAATTTAATGAGTCATCTAACCTCCTTTTTTTTTTCTTTTTTTTTTTTTTAATGTGAAAAGATTAAGCACTCTGAATCGAGGGAATGGTCGAATGTCTGTTTATTGGGTTGAATAAATTAATGGTCAAACATAAGTGTAAATTGGTTCGAAATGATCAAATAGTTTAACATTAGCTAGGCTCAACAATAGAAAAAAGTTTATCACTGATCAAACGAAGTCATTTAATGTAATTCCCTAATTAAATTACTAGTATGGTTGAAATATGCAGGTTCAACATGTTTACATAACGTTTATGTGTAAAACCTTGTTATGCTATGGTTATTCCTTTCTTCCTATATATACAATATTTTGCTAGTTCATCCCTTATTGCAGATGTTCAAAAGCACATATTCCAGGCTGTAAGAAACAAAAACAAGTTGGAAAAAGGAAAAAAAAAAGAGATCAAAGAAAGAAAAGGGATCAATATGCCAGTTCTTTTTTTTTTTTTTTTTTTGAAAACGATCAATATGCCAGTTTGTCTGGAAAAGTATGTGTGAGAATCCTATTGATTACATAAAGATATCAGTTAATTAACGTGTGTAAGTTCAGAAAGGTCTTGTATGGACTTCTAATATCTTTCATTTGATTAGTGCAACTACTATATCCTAACCACTGTTCAACCTCAATAACTTTATAGCTTGTGCTTACTCAAAAGGGCAATTATGATTATTAAAAGAATCAAAATTCTCTACTTTGAACAGAGTTTGGCTCCTTACACGTAAAGTAACCTACATTACCTTGAACATTACTTGATTTCTTACATGTAAGGAGGATATACTTACATGTAAATTACAGTTGTAAGAAAAAAAAATTTGCACGCGTATTAATTGTAATTTATTTGCAATAAACAATGACCCATTACACATAAATAGTCGAGTATTTCACATTCGCTTCACCTCACCAAAAAAATATTTGAGAGAGAGAATGAGAGATTCCCTCCAGCTAAAAAGAGGGTATCAATAATTGGTCTTTTACTTGCATTGTTACCTTCCTTATCCACCACTCAAGCTTTAAGCTCTGGCATATCAGAAGAATATATATATCCAAATATCTTCTGTAAAGTTGGGAGAGGAGGGAAGTCCCAAGTGAAAAAACATGGTGGCTTCAGCACATAATCCCATAATCCTCCCACCCAACAAATCCCCATTTTAATTTCAATTTGATTCTCTCCTTATGCAAGAACAACACAAACAAATTATATTATTAACAATAATTAACAGCAAATAATCCCAAATTGCCAAGCAAGTAGGCAGGCCCCAACCTCCCCATGTTACACAACCTCCCCATGTTACACAACCTCCCCTTTACCTGTCCCCACTTCCTCTCCTTTTATAAAATCCCCATTCCCTCCCTTTCCCCCTCCTTCACTCCCACACCACCTCCTCCATTGATCTCTTCCCTTCTGCACATTCTTGAGCCATTTTTCCTAAAAACCCTAGTTTTTGGCATTCTTCTCTATTAATTGCTAAACCTACCCAACAGCCAACACATAGAGATTTTCATACCCAAACCCAAAATAAATACATATAACATAAGAAATATGTGCAGCTCAAAGGCCAAGGTGACCTTAGGGATTGAAGTCTCACCCATTGTGGCTAGAATCAATGGCAGGCCAGTCCTTCAACCTAATTGCAACCGGGTTCCTAGCCTAGACCGGCGTGGTTCGATTAAGAAAATATCGACACCACCACCACCTCCACTACCATTGCCAACTTCTTCTGCTAGTATTACTAGTCCTAGAACTACCAACAAGGCAGCATCATCTTTGTTAACACCTCCCATTTCTCCCAAGTCAAAGTCCCCAAGGCCACCAGCAATCAAGAGAGGAAATGACCCTAATGGCCTCAATTCGAGTTCCGAAAAAGTTGTGACACCAGGAGGAACCACAAGAGCTAAGATTTTGGAGAGGAAAAAGTCCAAGAGTTTCAAGCGCGCTAGCGTTGGTGCTGACGTTGATGCTGCTGATCATAATCATGGAGGTTTTGGTAATGGTGGATTCTCTGCTTCTAATATCGAGGCGTCGTTGAGTTATTCCTCTTCTTTGATCACCGAGGCACCTGGCAGCATTGCTGCTGGGAGGAGGGAACAGATGGCGCTTCAGCATGCACAACGGAAGATGAGGATTGCCCATTACGGCAGGTCAAAATCTGCCAACTTTGAAAGCGTTGTTCCTGTTGATGCTTCTGGTAATGTAGAAGCCAAGGCAGCTGAAGAAGAGAAAAGGTGCAGCTTTATCACGGCTAATTCAGGTAATTTATAATCCTTAAATTATATTATTGGACTCAATTTGTGAAATGAAAATTATAAATAATGTTCCTAATTAACTGATTATTAATTGTTTTATTTTAATTTTATCTTTATCCTCAGATCCCATCTATGTTGCTTACCATGATGAAGAATGGGGAGTTCCTGTCCATGATGACAAGTAAGTACAATTGAGCCTCTTTTGGACAAAAATATAAATAAATAAAAAAATTGAACCGCTGTACATAATGTTCCTCTGATAATAACTGATCAAGAACAAATAGGGTGAATACCAGACTTTGGTTTCAATTTATTCATGTTGCAGGATGTTGTTTGAACTGCTTGTGTTAACTGGAGCTCAAGTTGGCTCAGATTGGACTTCCATTTTGAAAAAACGTCAAGATTTCAGGTGAGTCCTTATTGTCATGCAATTTTTTACCAACAAAAATTAACGGGTGTATACAACGTTCTTCTCACAATAATTGATCATGTAACAAATTAGGATGAATGCAGGACCGATGATGTAGTCATTTGTCTTTTTTCTACTATCATGCTTCTTCTCATTAGGTAGATGGGATCAAACATGTATGTTTCTGAAAAACTGCATTTTTATATACATTCCACCTCTGCAGGGATGCATTTTCAGGATTTGATGCAGAAACTGTGGCAAATTTAAGCGACAAACAGATGATGTCAATTGCTTCAGAATATGGCATTGAAATCAGCAGGATCCGAGGGGTTGTAGACAACTCTAACAGAATTCTTGAGGTAAAAATACTAGGCATCAAAATCTGCAATTTCTTGCCTTTTGTCCTCTTATCAAATCTTTTCCATCTAATCTGTCCCCTTCTTTTAAGGACCAATTTTTTTTTCCTGATCAATGATCACGCCTTCTTTTTATGGACTTTTTAAAGAACATTTTCATTAGTTTAAGAAAACCCATGAAAATAATGTAATGTTATTAAAGAGAATATTGACTTGACCATCATTAACGTCTTACTTAATCTATTATTCTTTTTGAGTTAAAGCATAATCTATGATTCTTTTCTTCTATTGTTTGGTGAAAAGCTTGACGTACTGGTGCAGTATTCCAGCTGTTGTGCATGATAACTACAATAAAGAATTATTATTGACGTTTTTAATAATTATATGTATTCATCTTTCAGTGCAGGGTATTAGTTTGGAGCGTTAGTAACAACTTTTTCTGTAAATATTATATAATATATATCTCTTTTTCTTTTAACACTTGGAAAAGCTAATATGGCTTAGTTTAGTAGTAGTACTTAAGTGTTGTATTTATACTAATGAACTCAATTTTTTTTTTTTATAATTACTTGCAGATTCAGAAGGAATTTGGATCATTTGACAAGTACATCTGGGGATTTGTCAATGAAAAGCCAATCTCACCACAATATAAATTAGGCTACAAAATCCCAGTGAAGACATCCAAATCAGAGTCGATCAGCAGAGACATGGTTAGAAGGGGATTTAGGTTTGTGGGTCCAACAGTTGTTCATTCATTCATGCAAGCCTCAGGCCTCACGAACGACCATCTGATCACTTGCCACAGCCACCTCCGATGCACCTTATTGGCTGCCTGCCGTCCCACATTGGAAGAAATTCTATAGAATTATTGACATCAAAGAGAGAAAAAGAAGAAAACCATGGACAAAATTATAAACCCTAATGCGTTCGATGATTAATATGTTAGAGAAGTGTGTGCATATAGTTTGCTAACTATATCGAAGAAAAAAAAAATAGTAGTTACTTGTGATGGTTGTGAATTGTGTAGGTTTCTGACTAAATATGTGAGATTTTAGTTAGGGTGTCGAAAATGCATTAACAGTCAGGATTCACGATTAGTATCAAGAATCCATCATTAATGGTTCAGATTCGCATGCATAGACGACTGATTTTAGTATTCACAATTTCTTTTAATTAATGAGTTTGAAGTAGGCAGATGTGATTGATAATTGGAGATAAAAAAAAGGTTTGGGATGGAGGGTGGTGGTGTAGTGGGAGCTGAAGGAGGAGACAGACATCATGTGCATATGCATTTGGGAGGCAAGGCATGTGTTGGATGTGTCAGTTTTTTGCTTTGTATTTCCATGTGACCCATCAAGCTTTGAATTATTTGAATTTCTTTAACAGGCAGTGTGGGATACTACCATCATGTGTATCTCTCAATTGCTTTGGTAATTGAGTTGTTATTGTATTTTTCTAACTCCTTTTTTTTTTTGCTTTGGGGAAATATTATAACCCCTTTGTATTCTTGGATTTGATGTGAGAGGTTTTGAGTGTTTTTTTTTAATCGATTGGCATGTACTTCTGTTCTGATTGCTGACTAGTGACTAATAATATATACACCTTTTTAAATATAGTTTATTTTTTAATTTTTTTTTCAAATAGAAAAAGATTAGGCAATATCAACACTTTGTCAATGGATCTCGTGTGAGACACCTATCTTTCCCTGAAAGGGAGGACCATTACATCCAGAAACCCTCCGCCTTCCTACCCGCCAAAGGGAAGAGGACCTTTTTAAAATGTTTATTTACTAAATAAGTTAGGTATCTTCTTCTTTGAGTTAATTTTCAAAAAGGTTTGCTTGACATTTTGAAGGGCACTCTAGACATTGGATGGCTTGAATAAGAATGGGTGTTCAAGTGCAATAATTGAGAGGATAGGAAGTGGTATATATGTTTGGACAAAGTAGAGGGCTTCACATGATTAATGTTGACAATGGAATTATATAATGGACCTTAATATTTTGTACTCTTACTTTTATTATTTGAAGTTAGACTAGTAAGAGTGAGAAAAATGGTTTGAATGCAAATTGAAATGAGTTAGAGAAGAATACCCTATTCACCAGGGCAATTTAGATCTTGTAAATTTCGTACTTAAGCGAAAAATAAACTTATTTATAGTATGTGCTAAATGTTCAAGTGAATCAACATAGACCTCTATTTCTAATGAAACTTGTAAAATATGGAAAAAAAAAAAGGTGAAGGAAGGAGGAATTGCGTACTTAAGTTTTGGTTAAAGGAAAAAATATATAAGAAAGTAACTAAATTCTTATTTCTTTAAAAGAGTATCTCCAACAAACCTGTTAAAATAAAATACCTCCGGAGTCATTATTTATTGGTTGCAAAGAAAAGGAGCATGCTTATGCAGCTTGGACTGATATTCTCAAAGTTTAACCTATGCGGGGTGCAAAACCCCTAGGTTATGTTTGGTAGGCTGGTTGGAATAGGTTGTGATCAATTCAAATGGATTTGAGTCTAATTCTTTGTTTGTTATGTCAAAATATGAGATGAACATGATTAGACATTATGAGTTAAGAATCTATAATAAAGTGAGTTATCTAACCTATCCTTATACATGAGTTATAAGTCATATCTTACAAATCTCTGCCAATATAAGGCCTAATCATATCTAGCCCACCAAACGGGCCTCTAAGTCTTGCTACTGTTCTTATGGCAAAGGCAGAAGCTCTTTCCACTTAAATAATAAAGGGAATATTTTTGCTCACCACCCTCAAGTGATGGTGATGCTCACCATCTTATTTATCACTGTTGGATAAGTTTAAATTTTGAGATCTATGTATTGGGTAAACACAAATATTAAAATTTAAACTCATCCAATAATAATAAGTAGAGTGGTGAGCATTACCATAATTTGAAGGAGTTGCACAAAAAACACTCAATAAAAGAGCCACATGCCAATTTAACATGCGCTTAAGGCCACGTTTTAGAATTTGGCACGAGTGTGCTTATGCAAGAATGCAAGTGCAAGTGAAACCAAGGTCTGATATGCTTAGCTAGTCGAGGAGTGTTATAATTTTTTTTTTAAATCCTGATTAAGTAAGTACGCATAAAATATCATATACTCATTTAGAATCCTGATTAAACACTATAATTTTTTAAATAATTTTAAATTCTTTAAAATTTCAATTGTAATTAATAGAATGAGAACAAAAATTGTAATTACGCATATCTTTTTTTTTCTTCCTCAAACCTAAGGCCTCTCATGTAAACGTGAAGAAGGATACTACTAGACCGTAATACTAAAGGACTTAATTACACATATATTGAAAACAAACTCCACGTTGGGCCTTCTGGCCAGGTTATATTCCAGGCCAGGCAAGAAGGAGCCAGGCCAGTTGTCGAACAGTCATAGCAGGTTTTGCCGGGCTGAACAGGATTAACAATAAGCCCGGATCTCCTTCCCCAAAACCGAACCAGCCCAGGGCCGGACCGCCGGACGGGCCTGTAGAAAAAATCTGAACCGCTGCATGTTTCCAGGACTCTCTACTTTCTCTCTCCCCTTCAAATTAATTCCATCGTCACTTACTTTCCCTCTCTCTCCCAATCTCTCCTCCCATTTGTCCCCTTCTCTCCATTTTCCTATGAACTCTGATCGATCCTTCCAAAATTAGGGCGCACCACAAAACCCAACCCCCACCTGATACACCGAAACGATGCCGCTTTTCGTCTCCGACGAGGACTTCTCCCGCCACGGCAACGACGCCGTTTGGGTGGCGGACCAGGCCGACGCCTATATTCGGGACCTGCAGAGGGAGCTAGAGACCGTCAAGGCCCAGAACGACGCCGCTTCCATCACGGCCGAGCAGACCTGCTCCCTCCTCGAGCAGAAGTATCTCTCCATCTCCGAAGAATTCTCCAAGCTCGAGTCTCAATACGCCCTGCTTCAGTCCTCCCTCGACAGCCGCCTCTCTGAGGTCGCCGAGCTCCAGTCCCAGAAGCACCAGCTCCATCTCCAAGCCGTACGAAGCTCGATTTTGCTTTCAATTGTTTTTCCATTCTGTTGTAGGGTTTGCATGATCAAATTATCGCGTTTGTTAATGCTTCTGAGTAGGTTACTATAGTTATATCCTACAATTCTATGCTTGTTTGGTTTTAGTTTTCGGTTTTTGTACGTATGAATATATTTTGATCTTGGTGTATTGATGTGCGTGGTTGTGCGTTGCTGTGTGTTCAGATTGGGAAGGATGGGGAGATAGAGAGGATTAAGGCGGAGGTGTCGGAATTGCACAAATCGAAGAGGCAGTTGATAGAGTTGGTGGAGCAGAAGGACTTGGAGATTAGTGAAAAGAATGCCACCATCAAGTCTTATATCGACAGGATTGTAAGTTTTCTTGCATTTTCCCATTTGGCATTTACGAGGTGGAAGTTGAAACCTTTATCTGCCATACATTTAGTGACATCTTCACCTCCTCTTTATTGATTCTGAAGGTATTATCTTCTGACAATGCCGCTCAAAGGGAGGCTCGTTTGAGCGAAGCCGAGGCAGAATTAGCACGCACCAAGGCTGCATGTACTCGTCTATCACAGGTCAATCCTAAGTAATATTTATTTATAGTTCACGTAAAAAAAAGAATCTTGTTTTTAGTTCGCCATTCCACCATCTCTTATGCTGCTACATTTTAGTTAGAAAGTTGCTTACCATTGGAAAATAATGGTAAAGGTGGTGGCTAAGTTGGTCAGGACTAAGTAGTAGGTCCCAGCTATACTTCAACATCTTCTGGAGTATAAATGTGTTTACCATGCCAAATCTTATAATTTACAGGAGAAAGAACTTATTGAAAGGCATAATGTCTGGCTTAATGATGAGTTAACAGAGAAAGGTGACAGTCTCATTCGGCTTCGTAGAACGCATGCTGATGTTGAGGCCGATTTGTCTTCTAAACTTGCAGATGTAAGTGTATTTCTAACTATGACAGTAGATTCTCTATGTTTTATGTGGGCATTATATAAAGCATAATGTTGAGGCAGATTTGTTTTATACAGACAGGGCATATGTCTTAGTAAGCATGCCTATACACATACATTTTTGTATTTACTTCTTTGTGAATGTACTTGATTTTTAATATTTTTAGGTTGAGAGACAATTCAATGATTGCTCTAGCTCTTTAAAATGGAACAAGCAAAGAGTGAGCGAATTAGAAGCCAAGCTAACATCTTTACAGGAGGTGGGGATACATTCCATTTGGTGTTCTAAAATATGTTTCGTGTGGCTCTTTAGTTATGTCTGAACTGATTTGTTCATACTTATTTCACACTTATAGGAGCTACACTCATCTAAAGATGCTACTGCAGCCAATGAAGAGCGATTAACTGCTGAACTCTCAACAGTGAGTTCCTTGAAATGTCTTTTATATTAAAATTTATTTTATTTAGCCATATGTTTGACTGGAGACGATGTGAATTGAGTTTTATATGTTATTAGTTAATAAAGCATTGGTAACTTGTTTTCTTCTTTGAGAATGTGGAAGACTAGTTACTTGTATGACAATAGTTGGCTTTTGTAATGACTTATTTTGTTATATTTAATGTGAAAATTTGTTGTTTTTGCAGTTAAATAAGCTTGTTGAACTATACAAAGAAAGTTCTGAGGAATGGTCCAAAAAGGCAGGAGAGCTTGAAGGTGTGATCAAGGCTTTGGAGGTGATAATTTCTTGGTTAATCTTGTTTGTCTTTATTTTATTTTTTATTTGGAGTTTCTGTACTATAATTTTCTGTGTGCTATCATGTAGACACATTTGAATCAAGTGACAAATGATTACAAGGAAAAACTTGAAAGGGTAGAGTCTGCAAGAAATCAATTTGAGAAGGTAGTGTGTTTCTCCCCCTATTCCCATTGATGCAAGGGTTTAATATTTTTAAATTTTCATGAGCATAGTTATTCTGCAATTTTTTTGGGTATGATGATATGATTCGAAGTATGCCATAATGTACTTTGTTGTTCTATTTATGAGAATATATATTTTATTTATCTACTGGTGATGGGATATTGCTCGTAATTTTTGTTTTCCCTTGTTATAATGTCGTCGGCCCTGTTTATTTTCTCTGGACGTCCAGACAAAAAGGTGTCTGAGTTTCATTATGGTGTTTAGTTTTTCCTTTAGTAAAGGCAGTGCGTAACAATGTTTCTCTGTTATTTTTGGCCCTTTTGGGTTGTGATGAGTATAGGAAGCAGCAGATCTGAAAGCGAAACTTGAAAAATGTGAAGCAGAAATCGAAGCTAGCAGGAAATCAAATGAGCTTAATCTTCTTCCACTCAGTAGTTTTAGCACTGAAGCGTAAGTCCAACTTTATAGTGGTCAAAGAATTTTTGGTTTGGAGCTCTTATAAGACTGTACTAATACGCAGGCATCTATTCTGTCTTATTTGATTTTTATGTTGCAGATGGATGAATTCATTTGAATCCCCCGACATTATAGAGGCTGATCGAGCGGTTGTCCCAAAGATTCCTGCTGGTGTTTCAGGAACAGCATTAGCAGCTTCACTTCTGCGGGATGGCTGGAGTGTAAGTAGTTATTTCAATATATTGCGAGTCATATTTTGTCATCTTTTCAGTTTATTGTTTGTAGTTTATTTCTTGACTTTTCTACTTAATGTCTCCCCTCCTTACATAGCTTGCAAAAATGTATGCAAAGTACCAAGAGGCTGTTGATGCCTTTCGTCATGAGCAGTTGGGAAGGAAGGAATCTGAGGCAGTCTTGCAACGGGTATGATCTACATTGTGATTTATAATATGTCCTCTCTTCAGGAATGGATAATAATCAATATAGTGCTTGTGTTTGTTGAACTTGCATAAAGTTGTGGGACTTGTGTTGCTTACAGACTTTGATTTCTCGATAAAAGATTATTATCAAATTATTAATACGTCCCCTCTTTAGGAATGGACAATACTCAACATAGTGCCTGTTTTTGTTGAACTTGCATAAAATTGTGGGACGTGTTTGCACACATTTTTTTTTTCCTGATAAACCTTTTATCAAATTATTAACCCAATTTTTTATGTGTTAGGCTGATTTACTTCTGTGTTGACTCCGATTATTGCAGGTTCTATTTGAATTGGAGGAGAAAGCGGAAGTCATTTTAGATGAAAGAGGTATATTCTTATATTGGTAGCAGTCATGTTTTACTATTGCTATCAATGATCATCTTTCGTGAATGAGGATGGAGTGAATTAATCTTACTCAGCATCAGGAATTGAGACATTATATTCTATTGTTTGACATTTTGCGTTTGAGAAGTCTATTGCATGCTAGGATGAGGAGCAAAATGTAAATTATAGAAATGTTTTATGTGGTATATGAATAGGCATTCCCCTGGATTACTAAAAGTCCAACTAGTGATGATTTATTAGCTCTGAACAGCCATTATAAAGAACAGAGCACATTTGTTGTCTCCCTGAGCAGGTTTGTACATCTCAATTGTGATCCCAATTTCAGTTGTAACAACACCATTTGCCGTCTTTAGGTCCTTCACAGTTAGGCTATACAAAAAAGAGTTGGACTTCTGGTTTACGAGTTTGGCACCTCATCTAGTTGTTCTGGACAATTTCTACTGCTGCATAATTTGTTCATATAAATGTCCACGTTTAAGCTAACAAGAGCACAATAAAAGATCTATTATTTTTACTTCTGATGATCATATGATTGAACCATGTGTTTATTCTTTATTATTAAAAAACAAATTACAACATACTATTTATTGTACTGAAATTAGTGTTGTCATCTATGCAGTTGAACATGAGAGAATGGTTGAGGCATATTCTTTGATCAACCAGAAATTGCAGAGCTCGATTTCTGAACAGGCATACTTGGAGAAGACCATCCAGGACTTAAAGGTCTTTGACGTTATCCTGATTTTTGAGATACTTCATTTTTCTCTGCCATATCTACTTACGCATTTCTTTTCCAGGCTGAGGTAAGGAAGCATGAGCGTGACTACACGTTTGCACGAAAAGAGATTGCTGATCTCCAGCAAGAGGTAATAGAAAAGCGCAGACTGATAATAAGATGAGTTATCGTTTGATTGACTATTCTTTAAAAAAATCTTGTCTTTGGCTTGTCTATAAAGTGGCAATGTTATATAACCTTCTTCTGTTCAACGTACCAGTAGTAAAAATACTCCATACAGATCATCATCCACATTTTACTAACTAATCAGACCTTTAAGTGGATCATGGTAAAACATTACGCACGATCATTAACTTGTATCACACTGTATCCATATCTGTATCTATGCTTCGTAGGTATCACAAGATAATTCACTATATTAATCAAATATCCATTGTTATATTTCAAGATGATGTGCTATTATTTGTCTCTAGATTTATATCATTTTGGTTAAGAATGTCTTCTTTTACGTTCTGAATTTGTTTTTAGAATTGTAAGAACATTCGATCATTTTCGTTAGTAAAAAAATATCATGTTAAAATTTATCAAATTCGTAGTAGTTAGTATAAATAATATTCAATCAAGGGACGTATACAATTTATGCATTATATGATTTTACAATGTAAGTTTGGGAATTTCATTACACTTAATAATACATGTCTTACACATTCATCAATATGCTATTGTACTAAATCCAGTGCTTGTATACATTTTGCATGACTACACTGCATGATGTTTTACAATATAACCTGTTGCCATAGTTTGTGGTGTACTATTATCTTTCAATGTCTATTAGAAAACACACTCCTGCTAATTGCAAAAATGTTCAAGCTTTATTGGTCACGATGAGTTTAAATTTTGTGCTTTTTTGTTTTATTCCATTATTTAATTATCTTGTGTTCTATGGTAACCTGTAGGTGACAATCCTTCTGAAGGAATGCCGTGATATACAGCTTTGTGGGATATCATCCGGTCATGATAGTCATGACTATGGTACCGTTGCCGCTGTTGAGATGAACACTGAATCTGATGCTGAGAGGGTCATATCTGAACATCTTGTAAGCTTGATGCTCATTTTCTTTAATTTGACACT
Source organism: Cotoneaster glaucophyllus (assembly GCA_036320875.1). Classification (NCBI taxonomy): domain Eukaryota; kingdom Viridiplantae; phylum Streptophyta; class Magnoliopsida; order Rosales; family Rosaceae; genus Cotoneaster; species Cotoneaster glaucophyllus. The sequence continues at coordinate 8,609,788 of CM070059.1, read as the reverse complement.
TAAAACATATGGTTTTTTTTTTTGTGTGTGTGTGTGTGTGTATGGCTAATTTTATCTAATTTCTTTTGGGTATAACAATGCAAACAGTTGACCTTCAAGGACATAAATGGACTAGTTGATCAGAATACGCAGCTCAGGAGCCTTGTTCGCAATCTTTCTGACCGGCTTGAAAATAGGGAAATGGAGTTCAAGGTTGGTCTGAGTTTCAATGTTTGTCAGTATGGAGCTTGTTTGTTTAGCTTAGTAGTTAGTACTACCACCTTGGCTTGTGAAAACTATTTGATGAGTTGGTGTGAATCTTGAACTACAGGAGAATTTTGAAATGGAGATAAAGAAACACAATGATGAAGCTGCCTCTAGAGTTGCGGCAGTGTTACAAAGAGCTGAAGAGCAAGGGCGCATGATTGAATCTCTTCATGCCTCTGTAAGCTCTTCTTAGGCCTTCTGAGGAGCTAGGGTGCACATATTTGTCATTTTTACTTTTTATTATTTTTATTTATTTTTATTTTTTACTTTTTGTGATGGAAATCACATACTGATAATGAAAAGGATTGACCTGTCTCTTGCATCTTCATAATTTCTACCTAGGTTGCAATGTACAAAAGGCTATATGAAGAGGAGCATAAACTTCATTCGTCTGGTCCTCGTATAGAAGAGGCTGCTCCAGGTCTGCCTCTCGCAAACTACATATTTTTTTAAAAAGTCTGAAAATCAAAGGAAGTACAATTCATAAATATGCTCCCACTCTCTCTCTCTCTCTACATATGTATACGCACATATAGACCTCTAAAAAGGCTGTGACTATCTTCAGATTCGCCAGTAGATGGAGTAGTATTGTAAATTGAGACGTATTTTACTTCAATGCAAAAAGGTACTGTGGTACAACTTACTTATTGTTTTTTGCAGAAGAAAGGAGAACTGACGTAAAGCTTCTCCTTGAGAGTTCTCAGGTATTGTGATCATTGGACATTATCTAAGGAAGTGCATGTCTGGTATTGTTGTTACTTGATGATTTGTACTGCTATAAAATATGATAGAAAATATAAACTAATGTAGGAAGCTACAAGAAAGGCCCAAGACCAGGCGGCAGAACGAGTGAAATGTCTGGAGGAAGATCTGGCAAAGACCAGGTAAACAAATTTGTTAACAGTCCTTCCTCAGAGATGTTTTATTGTAAACTTAATTATGCTTTTCATACGTGCACGTCTCTTGGTATTTATTTAGACTTTTGACCTCTTGTCAAATTTTTCAATAGTTACTATTGTCATAATCTTGCTGCCTACTATTATTTGATTCGTTACAATAGTATAGTGTAAGTTTCTGCAATGCAGTTTTGCTCTCTTTTTTGGTTAGTTTGTTATAAGCTCTCTCAACCTCATGTATTTAGTTGCCTGTTCATTAATACTTGGTGTTTTATGGTCAGGAGCGAGATCATATCTTTGCGGTCAGAGCGTGACAAGTTGGCTTTGGAAGCAAATTTTTCTCGAGAGAGACTTGAGAGCTTTATGAAGGAATTTGAGCATCAGGTGATCTTTTTGTTAGAATCTGTTGCCAAATATTTCTCTCTGCGCATGGTTCGTTTTTATATTTCTATGTATATATATATATATTTTTTTTTTTAAGTTAATATTGGTGCGGTGTGATATGACTAATCTCTGTTCAAGTGTTAATTTATGTTTTCTTGTTGGTAATGCATAAATTATCAGAGAAATGAAACAAATGGTGTTTTAGCAAGGAACATTGAGTTCTCTCAGTTGATAGTTGACTACCAACGAAAGCTGCGTGAAAGTTCTGAATCTGTTCAAACTGCTGAGGAGCGTACTAGGAAGTTGACCATGGAGGTGACGCTTATTATCTTAGTTTGCAAAGCATGGTCACATTTGAAAATTCTCACTTAACATCTTGTTTCAATACAGGTGTCTGTTTTGAAGCATGAAAAGGAAATGTTGGAACATGCTGAGAAGCGAGCCTGTGACGAAGTTCGTAGTTTGACGGAAAGGGTCCATAGACTGCAGGCTAGCTTGGACACTATTCAGAGTGCCAAGGAAATTCGTGAGGTAGCTCATTGCACTTTTGTTCTTTTTAAGTTAATTTTTATTGGATGTTTATGTTTGTCCCTCACATCTCATTTATGTATTTGATTTTATTTCGAGCAACTACAGGAGGCAAGAGCTGCTGAGAGGAGAAGACAAGAAGAGTATACGAAACAAATAGAGGTATGTACTCATAATGCTCCACCTTTGGTTTCACCTCTAACTTCATTTGTATACGTGACGCTTCAGATTTGTTTCTTCCTGGTTGATGGGGTTGTTGTCTATGGGTTTTTTCTCTCTGGGTTACACTGTTAATTTGATCCATGTGGAAGCGTTCCAATTGAAACCATACTTATGTTAAGGTCTGTTATTTAAGGGTGTAAATATTACAAAGTATGATTACATTTTCAGAGGGAGTGGGCTGATGTCAAGAAAGATCTACAAGAAGAGCGAAACAATGCCCGCACTCTCACACTTGACCGTGAGCAGTCCATACAAAACGCCATGAGACAAGTTGAAGAAATGGGAAAAGAGTTGGCTAATGCTTTGCATGCTGTTGCATCTGCTGAGACTAGAGCTGCTGTAGCTGAGGTCTTTTTCCCCTTCATTTTCATAATCTATATATACTCTCCCCTATATGTTTGTAAGCACAATTTCAATTAGCTCACAGAATACGCTCATGTATCATTGTTATCCTGTTTTATCTCTATGATTTACAAGTTAAGATTTGAAGTTTTTGTTGATAACACAGGCTAAACTGACCGATCTGGACAGGAGTAAATCCTCAGATGTGAAGGTATATTTTCTAATAAGCAGTATTCTTTACAAGTTTGAAGTTTTTTGTGATATATGTCATATTCTTAAACATTTTTTGATTTTCCTTAATACGTACTGACTGATATGGTTTTCCCCTGCATCTCTTTACATATGATGCAGGTGGTTGATGTCGATGGTGGGAGTGTATCTTCCTCCTTGACAAGTGATGAGGTAAGTTCTGCCTTTTACCTGCCTATTTCTTGAATGTTGCCTACTTTTTCTTTGTTAATTGATTTTTCCGGGGTTGCCATTTGTAATATAATGCTTATGCTTTTTCCTTTGGTACTGATATTGGTATTTCAAATTTCCATAGATCCAATCTATGCATTTGTTTATTTTCATTTTGTTGACGGTGGTTGTTTTCGATTTGGGAGCATGTACCATTCTTTTGTATTGAGTTTGAATCGGTTGATCCTGACATTGACTTGGTTGATTAGGCTTTGGTGGCATTGCGTGCTACAAAGGAAGAGATTGAAAAATTGAGAGAGGAAGTGCAAGCTAACAAGGATCACATGCTACAGGTACTTAGTATTCCTTGACTTGCTTAATATCTTAAAGCCTACTCAAACTTATGATTTATCTCTATTTTAATTTCACAGTATAAGAGCATAGCTCAGGTAAACGAAGATGCATTGAGACAGATGGAATCTGCCCATGAAAACTTCAAGATTGAGGTACTAGTGTGTGTATATGATTTTGGATGAATTAGTACTTCAACATCTGTCAATTGATACTGAATTATGATCCCAAATAATTGCAGGCTGAAAAACTGAAGAAATCCCTTGAAACCGAACTTCTTTCTCTAAGAGAGAGAGTTTCTGAACTTGAATACGAGTGTAGTTTGAAGTCTCAAGAAGTTGCTTCAGCAGCTGCAGAGAAGGAAGAGGCTCTTTCTTCCACTTTATCAGAAATTACAAGTCTAAAGGAAGAAACCTCAACTAAAACGTGGGTTCTCTTATATTTCATTATGTCATGAATTTGATTATTCCATTTGGCATCTCATCTCTGTTTTGTTTGTAGTTCCCAAATTTTGTCACTGGAGATTCAGATATCTGCTTTGAAAGAAGACTTGGAGAAAGAACATCAGCGATGGCGTTCTGCTCAGGCCAATTATGAAAGACAGGTTAATCTGCATGTGTTTTTATGCTTTTTCTTGTATAATAAGGTTTGAGTGATTGTTGCTGTTCAATTAGAAAAATGGTTTATAAACTTATCCAAACTGGGACAATTGATGCTCATTGATTCAACTGGTCCAACAGGCCTGTCCTGTCAAGGTTTGAAATGTTGGGGTTTTCTTGGCAGCAGCTTCTTAAAGTGTTTTACTCTATGGGGTCATGGTTTGATAGTGGGTTTTTAGGTAGATTTTTCTCGTTTACTTGCATTGCTTGTGGGAATTAAATTTTAAGGCTGTGATCGAGTCCAATCAGCTGAATATTTCTTTGAATATGTAAATAAATGTTGTTTCAGAAGTTGTACATGCACTTGTAAATTAGTCGTCAAAGGCTCTAATACCCGGATTTATCCCAATAAAGGATGTCAATCAAACAATGATTTCTAGAACCTTTCCTTCAGCAGCTGTTCAGCACTTGAGATTGTCATGCCTTACATATATTTTACCCTCATATACATTTTATTCACTGATGGCTAAGGAATGATTCTTTATCTCGTTCAGGTTATCCTCCAGTCGGAGACAATACAGGAGTTGACTAAGACATCGCAGGCTTTGGCTACGCTCCAGGAAGAAGAGTTAGAGTTGCGTAAATTGGCTGACGCACTCAAAAGTGAAAATGTAACTGTCTTGTGGGAATTGTCGGTTTGCTGCAAGTCTTGTTTGGTTGTGTTATGCAAGCTGATTTTGTTTTATTTTACTTACAGAATGAACTCAAGTCTAAGTGGGAATTTGAGAAGGGAATGTTAGAAGAATCCCAAAATGTTGCCGAGAAGAAGTACAATGAAATCAATGAACAGGTTATTGAAGTGCATATTTAATCTGCTTTTGTTATGATTTGCAGACTGTCCTCTTTTCCAGTCAGTTTTATGTCAATATCTTGAGGTCGAGTAAATTGCTGTTAATAATCTGTACGAGTCAAGTAGTTGAAACCAGGTCCAGTCTTTGATGACCAGTTTTAGGACTTCATACGGAAGATGAAATTTTGTGACTGAACTTTATATTTTCGTTGAATTTCTGTGCCATATTTGATTTTTTTCTTTTTTCATATTCCCTTATCTTCTTCTGAAGCTCCAACTTTATATGCAGAACAAAATACTGCACAGTCAACTTGAGGCTTTGCACATTCAACTGACTGAAAGAGATCGTGGTTCAGTTGGAACTTCTGCAACCAATGCTCCAGATACTTCTGGTGATGCTGGTTTACAAAATGTGATAAGTTATCTTCGACGGACAAAAGAAATTGTAAGTTCTTTTTGCTGCTATCAATATCCTCTCTTAACAGGCGGAGACATATATAGTATAATTTGATATTATTATTGTTTTCAACTTGACAGGCAGAGACAGAGATTTCCTTATTGAAACAAGAAAAACTTCGATTACAGTCACAAGTGAGTTTTTAAAAGGCGATTTCTTTTGCTTATCCACCATTATTTGTTATTTTATACAAATGGAAAAATGAGGTTGTGATTAAACATTAACTCTTGACATGAAAAAAGCCTTGTAAATGTTGCCGTGTTGTCATAGAAATTTTCAGGTATTTTTGTTTTTATTCCAATCATGTGATGGTACTATGTGTTCTTGCATTTAGCCTGAGGATGTTTGTCTGTTGTGATTTTTGTATTTCTTATGTGTTATCATGGTCATTCATGCACTCATTTTATATTTGCTTTTGTAGCTTGAGAGTGCCCTCAAGGCTTCAGAAACAGCCAAGTCATCACTTCATGCTGAGCGCACGAATTCAAGATCATTGTTCACGGAGGAGGAAATGACATCCTTGCAACTACAGGTTAGTTTCATTTCATCGTGTAGTATTGTTCTCAAAGTCCAGATGTATATTATGCTTCTTAGCTGTTATCATATATCTCTTTCCATTATTTTGTTGTAATGTAGTGCTTCTCAAACCACATGTGCAGTGTCAGTATATTCTACACAAGTGTTTGACCTTTGTTTTATTTGACACTGAACTCTCTATTCTGTGTTTCTGTGGACATTGCACAGCAGACTATTTTGAGATTATATCCCAATACCTACTATTTCCCCCTTCTACCTTTATGCTGTCATGATGAAATGTCTTTGCAGATTAGAGAAATTAACTTACTTCGTGAAAGCAATATCCAACTCAGAGAAGAAAACAAGCACAATTTTGAGGAATGCCAGGTATTTGAATATTTTGACTGCTGAAAGTCCTTATTTGAGGATTCTCTCTGTTTAGATAATTGTTTGTCATCCATGTAAATGTGACTCATCATATTTTTTTTATTTTGTTTCAGAAATTGCGTGAAATGTCACAAAAAGCTAATGCTGAGACTGAGAACTTAGAGAGATTGCTACAGGAGAGACAGATTGAGTTGGAAGCCTGTAAGAAAGAAATTGAAATGCAAAAGTCAGAGAAAGAACACTCAGAACAGAGGGTTCGTGAGGTATTGATCTTGGAACTGCTTTCTGTCTCTCTTTTGCACTTACATCTAGTAATTGCAAAACTATATGTTAACAGTCCATGATGGGGGATTCTCTCTCTCTCTCTCTCTGTCTCTCTCTCTAGGATTTTGTCTTATTCTGAGAACTACACTCTATAAACTTTCCCTGCACACTTCAACCTAGTATAAACACAGAAATACGTAGCAATAGTCCAGAAAGCTAGATTTCAATAATTGTATATCTATGCCTGGTAGCTGAAAGAGTCATTTGGACCTTAATACCATTAGAAAAGTTGTACAGTGCCGATTTTGTGGCAGTACCAGCTGCAGATATATGTAGGCATGCGCTTATTAAATAAACACATCCAATATTCTAATGTACTCTCTTTCTTGAAGCTACTTGAAAGATATAGAAACATTGATGTTCAAGATTATGATCGCACAAAGGAGGATGTTCGTCAGTTGCAGGTAGGCTGACACCTTTATAAGCAATGTTAATTGCTTTAAGCTTGCTTTGCTCCTGTTAGTTATTATATGTTCGCCTCTTATACTGACATTTTATCGTTGATATGTGTGAATCCTTGTCCACTTAAAAAAGATGTTGAAAAGCATTACAAATTACGGGTGTACTTTAACCTATTCTTGATGTTTTATCAAATGGTTATGATGTTGAAAAGCATTACAAATTATGGGTGTACTTTAACCTATTCTCGATGTTTTATCAAATGGTTATGTAACTTAAGTTAATGCATGCGATAAACTTCCAACTTGTTTGTCCCTTTTTGGTTTACTTTTTTATTTTGATTATCTGTACATTAATTATGTGAGTAGGGCAACAAACTATGGTGTGCGTCCATTTGTATCTTACTATGTTTCAGTTCCCTTCAAATATTTATATGATTTCTCGTTCGTACTTTTATCATTGTTATTGTATACACCTTTATTTTATTTTCATCATTTATGTCCTTAGAAAAAATTGGAGGAGAAGGATTCTCAAATAGTAGAAGTCAAAAAACTTCTTTCAGAAAAGTTGGAGACTGTATCACATCTGGAGCGAGATATTGCTAACTCCAGATTGGAACTGACTCAGATGGAGAAGAGAATGAGTGATGCTTTGCAAGTTGAGGTACACCTTAGTTTCTGTATTCTATGACCAGATTTCGAGAAGTGCTTGCCATTGGATTTCTTATACAATTCTGATGTATACCCTTCCCATGGCTTCCTTGCACAGGCAAGTCTAAAATCAGATATCGAGAAGCAAAGGAAGATGACTGCTCAGTATAAGGTTTTTAAAAGTTTCATGTCCTTTATAAGGAACAATTGTTACCTGAAATTAATTGCATATATTATATGTAATCCTCTCTTGACTAGTTTTTGACATTTGGAGTTGTGCTTATAAGGTGAAAACTTTTCTTATTTGTTGGTTGGTATTAACATTCATTAATTCTGCAGAGGAGGCTTGAAATGTTCTCAAGAGAAAAAGAGACCCTTTCAAAAGAAAAGGAGACACTATCAAAGGAAAAGGAGGAACTGAGCAAGGAGAATCAAGCTCTTTCTAGACAGCTGGAGGAACTCAAATTAGGTAAGTTTAAACCATCCATCAGTCCTTTTCCATTTGTTCGTGATATATATTATAATCCACTCATCCATCTGTTTCTGTTATTTGACTGTATCTTACAGTGAAACGAGCATCAGGGGATACTACCGGGGAGCAGGCAATTAGGGAAGAGAAAGACCAGAAAATTCAGGTTGAACTTAATAGACATTTTTGCTTTTCTGTATCTCTTTGACCTCTTTAGCAAGTTGTGACTTATTTACTATGATCGCCAGCTTCTGGAAAAGCATTTGGAGAGGCAGAGAGAGGAGCTGAGAAAGGAGAAGGACGAAAATCGTATGGAGAAAGCAATGCGCAAGAAGATGGAGAAGGCTGTAAAGGATTCCTATACTAATGTTGACCAGGTTTTCTGTCTGTCCGTTGTAGTAAATTCTATATCAGTTAAAGCATTCTACCAGTATATGCTAGGGTTTGCTTCTGGAATTCAGCTGGACATGTTCTTAGTAATTTAATCTCAATGTGGATATAAGCTGTATTACGAAGTGATGCATGTGATGTTTTTTGCTTTAGGACAAGATGAAGTTCATGAATGAACTCGATAAGCATAAGCAGGCTCTGAAGCAGCTTTCAGATGAGCTTGAAAAGCTAAAACATGCAAAAGACAGTCTCCCTGAGGTATGATTGTTATTTATCAAACCGGAAAGCATATTCCTTTCACTCCCCTTACGAGTACCTATATTCTAACTTGTTTAACGTACTTTTTGTTCATCATATTTCAAAACCATGTTTTATACTTGCTATTTCACCTCGGTTTGTTTTAATAGTATATTCCATGTATCTCAGGGCACCTCAGTTGTTCAACTGCTATCGGGAACCGTACTGGATGGTCTTGGTGCTGCCTACAGCTTAGCTGTCGAAAATTTTGAAAAGACAGCACATTCAGTTCACAATGAGTTTGGAGCTCACGGTGTTCTGGCAAACACTCCTCCAGTTGCAGATACTTCATTAGTGGCTACCTCTGGTACTTCTGTTGAGCAATTCTTTTTATACTGAGGATTGGTGTACTTCATTTTTTATTTCCATCGTTTATTTTGTAAATGCTGCTAGTTCTTTATTCATGTGTAAATTCGTTGACCTTTGTGTGCCATGCAGGTACTACTCAAGCACCCACTGTTGTGCCTTCAATGAGTCCTGCGAAGGGCTTAGTATCCAAAGCGACTGAAGAAAGCGCAAAGAGGATCACTTTGCCCAAAACCAATGTCGAAACTCGCAAGCCAGGAAGGAGATTGGTTAGGCCCCGTCTTGTAAGACCTGAAGAACCACAAGGTGATGTAGAGATGTCAGAGATGGAAGGGACCCGCAATGGGGGCAAACAAGCGCCATCGAATGAAATGGAAGTTCAAGGCAATGCTACTTTGACACAACCGCTGCTTCGGAAACGTCTGGCTTCTTCATCTACTTCTGAGTCCCGTGAGGAAACAAATAATCAAGGGGAAATTTGTCCTGATGTGGCAGCACCTGTGTCAAAGAAGTCCAAAGGTTCAGATTCTCCACAGGGGAGTGAAGGGCAGCCATCTACTATTTCGGAGAACCTTGGGAGTGTTCCAGTCAAAGATGAACATTTAGACGTCGCTGTTGATTTGCCGCAAGGTTTAAATGAGGAAGCTGCTGTTGATGCTGAGAAAGAAGAAACTGAGACTGCTGGGGAGAAGGTTGAAGAGCCAAATGAAAGACAGTTTGATGGTTCGAGTCAAGTTGAATCACAACCGGAGAAGGATAGTGATTTAGTGGAGAATGTAGATGGATCTGATGGAAAAGATATGCCATCACACGATGGAGCCAAAGATCAGGTTGAGCTGGAGCAACAGTCCAGTGATTTTGGAGGAGACCGAGAAGAGGGAGAGTTGGTCCCTGATATTTCTGAGCTTGAAGGTGGTGATACGATGGGCAGTCCTGAAATAGGGGAAGTTCAACCTGAGCCTGTAACAACTCCTGAGGCCTCCCCAGCTAGGGGCGATGATTATGGTGTTGCTGCTGGTTCTGTTGTGGATATCGGTGAGGTTAATTCTCCAGAGATTCTTAATGATGAGAAAAATGATGACATTGATGCAACTGAAGAAACCGCTGATGGTTCCGATAAGTCAATTGATGGTAATGACCAAACTGCGATGGAGACTGATCAGGCTGCCGAAGCTACCTCAGTAATCGTGGATACCACTTCAACAGGTACCACATCGGAAGTTAGCGTTTCAAAACAAACTAGTCCCAGTCTTGCAGCAGAAGAGGTGAGACAGGTGTCTCCGGTGACTAATCCGTCAACTACCATAAATATAACAGAACGAGCCGTGGCGAATGCACTCCGAAGACAACAGGCCAGAGGGCTTTCTACATCACCAAGCCCAGGTCGTGGAGGACCAGCTGGAAGACAAGGTGGGAGACCTGGACGTGTCCCTCCTGGACGCGGACGCGGACGTGGACGATCTCGTGGGTCAACATCTGGCGATCAAGGGTGAGACCAAAATTTATAAGAAATTTGCGCTTTATCCCCCCACACTGCCATTGAAAGAGCACAAAGGGATGGTGTCGGAATTTACGATGTTCGAAAAATCGAATATGGATTTTGGAAAGATGTTAGTTGGAGGATTAGTGTGTTGATGCTCAGTGAGTAGTATGTAAATCCATTTTTGCTTCCTTGACGATGGAGCACCTGCCTAATGTTTTGCATAGTCTACTTTCTTGTTGATATAACCCGTTTCGCTTGTTATATCAACGTTTACCAAATTTCATTTGGACTATCATTGGTCTCAAACTTTCCGGCTATCTCATCCCTTCACCGGACTGGATTGAGTCGATCAACATTTTTGCGATATTAGGTATGGTCACAAATCACAATGCATATGCGATAAAACAGCGTGTAAATTAATTTTTTTATCCGTTTACATTTACAGTTACCCGAAGAAAAGGGAAACTACAACAACGACGTCTTATTCTACTAAGTAGCATCGCCTGTATGAATTCTCTAAGGCCTTTGCGCTCAGCTGTATGAATACTTTCAGAAATAAACTATCATTTTTTTTTCTTCCTTTTTTCTTTTTACAATTACAATTGTGGATATCAGGAGAACTAAGTAAGAGGTGGGAACGCAAAACAAAGAACCAAATACACTTTTGTGCTGAAAGAACAAAAGCTATATATATGCAGGCAGAGGAGGGAGAGAGAAATTGGATTCCACAGGCATATGAATCGTTGGGTGCTTCCAAAACCAGCATTTCGTATCTCATTTTTTCGACGGAAACTTGAAAGGGAAACAGTGACACCTCTTCATTCTTATGCCTTTGAATTTCATCTGCAAATTTACATATTTTAACCGCTGCTCGAAAAACGTCGACTCCTGTTTTCTGGTTTATAATCTGTCATATCATATGCCAGTATCTCTGCATCCTTTCCTTTGCCTTTAACCTGAGGCCCCTACTCAGCACTGACACTTAACTCACTCATTTTCTGCTGCAACATAAATAACAATTCCTGGTTAACATTCCACGACGAAAGCAAATTACAAGCAAACCGAAAGAAGAAATTTAACTCTCCCGCTTTGTCCTTCTACACTCCTCCCCTTGTTTCTGTCTATATATTTTTTTTCTTTGATTTATCGAATCCAATGCCTAAAGAAACGAGAGGAATGCAGGGGACAAAAGAAGAGTGCGGAAATCAATTCCCGTAAAATATAGTAATTATTATCCTATCTGAAAGAAAAGAATAAAGTCATCCCTATTTCAAAAACTTGAATGGCACAACACTCTCATTTTGTTACTAGCTTTATTCTTGCTTTATTCTTGATCCTTTATGCATATATGCAAGAACTTTATTTAAACATGCCAAAGGTATTAGAAAACTAGAAAAGATTTTCATTGATCGAAAAGAATCGAGAGAAAGGAAGAGTCACGGCATACCTGCAGTTCGTAGGAGGGTGTAGATTGTGTGATCCTCTTCTCCTGCATCATTTTCTGGCGAGTTTCGTAGAAATCAAAGTCATCCAGTATTGATGTCTTTGACATATGATTTTTAAAAATGTTCAGCATTTCGATACCCTGAAGAAGTTTCACCTGCAAAATACAAACGTAATCTCAGATTTACGCTTCATCACACTGAATGAAAAATACAATAAATTCAAACTGCTTGTTATGCACACCTCTTGAGTGTCTCTACTATTGGTCACGGGCTTGTTCTCGTTGTTCTCAAGTATTATATGTCGTAACTGTGGGTTTGGGACGTCTTTTACGATATGCCACTTGACCGGAAAATAACCATTCCACTTATCCTGCTGCCAGAAATCCATGTTCTTATTGAAGTCAACACGACCAATCATCTCAGCTACTCCACAAAACTGACCACTAGCATTAACCTGAAACACATCATAAAACAGACGGAAGCAAAGATGGCATTAGTAAATCATTTTAGAGACTAAAGGTCCAAAAGTCTGCAGCAGGAAACTCCTGCGTAAAAATATAAGGTCCAAGTCTCCAGCATACCGAAAAGAAGAGGAAGATGGGACACTTGTAGCCCTTCTGTGCCACCTTCTCTTGTGCATCTTGATATGCACCATCCAACCTCTTATTTCCATTGGGAGTACTAGCCCACACATTGTATTTGATGCTTTTATGAATATCATCTTCACTGTAAGATTTGATGACAAAGAAAAGTGCTTGCTCGTATTTGGTTGGAAAGTCGGGGAGGTTGTATTGATCCTTCCTGATGACAGAGGCTATGCCATCAGATTTTTCATTCTCCTTGTCAGCTCCGGGCACCAATGCATCTTTAGGATTGGTTGTTCTGGGGCCATGGTTCTTCTCATTAAATAGATTAATATCCTTAACGCCATGAGCCTTATTTCTTGGTTTCAACTTGTCAGAGCCACCCCAGCCCCTTGCATTTGTTTTTAAAGTCGGAGAATTGTTTGGATAGAGTAGTCCGCCTGTCCCTTGGTTATAGACCGGAACATTTGATACCGGAAAGTAATCTTTCGCTAGTGCTTCTGTTTGAAGACTTGGGGGACGCAGCGAGGCCTAAGATCATTGAAAAAATCATCAAAATTGCCCAAGATAAGAGAATATAACGTCACCGGCTCAATGAAAAAGTACTCTACCTTGTTTGCTGGTTTTGACTGATTTCGCGCGCCATAACCTGATGAAACATCCAATGGCTTGGGAGATTTAGAAAATGGAGCACGAGTGTGACTAGGGGAAGAGAAATTAGGTTTATAGGGCGGTGTTTCTGAGACTGCATTGTGGGGACTTCCGAGCGTTCCATCCCCAACAACAAGAGATGGATCCCACAAGTAGGGTGATTGGACGAACTCCCCATAAGGAAGAAGAGAAGGGTTATATCCGGGGGAAATAGGAGCTTGGTACATGGGGCTCAGGGGGGGATACATCTGTTGACCAACATATTGCCCATCACTACCGATTGGAGAAATGGGAATGTATGTCGAGTAGGGATCATAACCAGGCTGAAATCCTGGCATCAAGTAGACAAAAGATCCATTATCTGCTTGCATGACCTAAATGGAGCAATAGTGACTATAAGATCAATTTGTTACAAATTGCACAGACCAAAAGTAATCTAAAGGCAAATCAACAGCCATATGAATCCAGATATACATATCAATGTTTTTCGTGCGCAATTGCAAATTAGATGAGGGAACTTACCGGATATTGCATCTCCATCCCGGTTCCACCAACATAGTATCCATTGTTTTCCATTTCATAACCTGCGCACATGGCAACGATAAGATGTTAAGGTACTCTAAGAACGCGAATTAGGACCGTCGTTATGAGAAGCTGCAGCAAACCTGGATATGTGTATCCGTAATATGCAGTTGGCGGATAAGAAGTCAGGGATTCATAATCCGCATCTGCATCACTTTTTTTTACACTGGCATTTGTATCTCCCACGGTCGATATACATGATGCTGTATCAGATGGGCTCCCATCCTTGCTGTGAGCCTAAGGATACACACACAGACAAACAAACAAATTCACAAATTAGATTTTCATGCATCGAAATCTAAATATTCAACATGGTAACTCAATATATGGTACAAAGCTAAGCTTGAGGCCTAAAAACCAAATAATTATTGCAACAAAACAAGGAAAATAATTTTCACCCTCCTCTTTCTCCCCTTGCACTTCCCCTCTTGTTTCTAGCCACATTGATTGAATAAATCGACGGGACAGAAACAAGCAGGAAGAACAGGAGGAGAAAAAGGGAGTGTGAAAGTAAATTATGGCATACAATACCAGATTGGAATTGAAGAATTCTGTGGATTGGACATGTGGGTTTGAATCTTTCTCTTCTTCCTCCTCTTTTCTAAGAGCTGATCATACAAAATCAGGATCAAACAGTTAAGCTCAAACAATCACAGCAACAAAAAATTCAGAAAAATAAAAATAAAAAAGAAAGAAGAGGAGATTACATACAGTTGTGAGGAAATTGAGGTGCAGCAGCAGCAGCCATGGCCTCTTTCCAAAGGCAAAGAAAATCCTTTGAATCAATCAAATAAAATCAAACTAAAAATAAAAAGACAGAGATATTTTTGGGGTGTGTTTGTTATGGAAGAGAATCCTATATTTTCTCAAACAATATTAAAATCTGTCTCTCTGTCTATCTATATCTATCAAAAACATCAAACGTTGTAACAACACAACAAATCCGGATAAAAATTGGCGCTCTGTAATCTCTGCTGCCCAAAACTCCAACAATCCTACTCTTCTGCTGCTGCTTTTACTCCTTAATTTCCACTTTCTCTTTCTTTTGGATTTTTTTGTTTTTTTGTTTTCCAAAACAAAACCAAATTCCAATCAAACCCCAACAACAATCACCAAATCACAAACACAGAAGACATAAAAAGTTTTTGAATTGGAAAGAAGGGGAGAGAGAGAGAGAGAGAAATGGTTTTACGTGAGAACAAGAAGAATAAGAAAGAGCTTCAAACAGCTTACAGCAGACAGAGACAGAGTAAAGTCAACAATAGCAATAACAACAATTTATGGAAAATGGACGGTGATGAGGCCTCCACGTCCTTTCCTTATTCTTGTTAAATATGGAAATTAATTAATTAAATATTTATGATATATTGTTGTTTCTGCAATTATGCAGACATAGTATTCTGGTTTTACTTTCTGCTTCCGTTCACTGTTTTTTTTTTCCTATTTGTGGAATCTTTCTATTTTTTATCACCACCATCATCCTTTTTATGGGTTAAAGTTTTTAACTTTTACATCAAGCATGAAGCCCCTGCCTTTTTTAATTATTTTTAGTAATTTTTTATATTTGCAGTGCATACACCTAGCTTTCATGTGCGTCATCACCAGCCCATGCAGGCACCCAAAATTCCAATTATTTCAAAATCTCCATTCATTTTTTTATTTTTATTTTTTTCTTTTCGTGGTGGAATGAATACAATTCAACATATTATGGCCTCTACAAAACCAATGCTAGTTCACGTCTCTTCCACCACCCACCACCTCTCTCTATGGTCTCTACATTCCTCAGTCTCCATTTTTTATTTCATTCAGTTTTTAAATATCTTAAAATTCTCCTTTAATTGTTCCTTAAGATTGTACCTAGGAAATAAATTCCATAAAACAAACATGATGCACTGAATTGTGCATCAAAAACCTTTAAGCAAATATAGATTGGTAATTAACGGTGATACTAATTAAGAGCGCTTTAGAGCGTTCCAGAGATATGCTCAAAATACCGGTATATACTTTTTTTTTTCTTTAATAAATGATATTATCTACATTAGGGGATGGAGAAGTGGGTTAAGTCTCATAATGGGCTACCACTGATGTAGTTTAAATTCGCTTTTGACGAGAATCGAACCTAAGATCTCTCACTTGCAAGTGAAGAAGAATACCACTAGACCATAGTACTAAGTGACAATACCGATGTATACTTACAATGTCTTTCCCGTTTAAAAATACAAAAAAAAGGAAAAAGGCATAATAAACATGATACATTGAACTGTGCATGGGTGCGGGATGCTCTTTTTCTCTTCGTCCGAGTTGAAATTCTCAACAAGGTTTTTATCGAGGCCCATTATTGTGCACCCTATCCTCTTTTATGTACGTTTATTCCCTCTCTTTCATCAATGAATACCGTACATCTTCTCAACAACAACAAAAATCACTTATGCGTAAACATATCGTAATTAATGGTGATACTATGAGCGTTCTAGGGCGTCTCAAAAATATTTTATACATGAAGATGACGCTTTACCGTAGTTGTGGAAAGCAATTTTTCCATGTACTCTGGTGCGGCTTCAGTCTCCACTGATTTTTCTCTCCCTATCATTTAACAATTTAACCCCAAATACTTAATACACCCCACATTTGCTTTTTCAATGAAAAATTATCTCAATACACCCGCATACTTCCCAATAATACCCTCACACCTCACTTTCTCAATATACACCTTACATTTTCTACATGCACCCCATATTTTCTATACACCTCACATTTCTCAAATCTTATAAAGCTTTTAATTTGGACAAAAAATGCCGACTGGAATTCTGACAAAAGAAGTCGTTTGGGATTTAAAGCATATGTGAGTTGTTTTCAATTCCACCATTAAAACTCATGTCGTTTGTTTTTAATATTTGGTGGTAATTTTAGGTGTTTAATTCTTCATGTAATCTATGTGATCCCTAAAAGATAAATACGAACATAGAAGGTTGAATAACGCAGCAAAAACAAGATTAAATAATTATAGATGTCAAAATCACTAAAACAATAAAGAATATGAAATCTTACCTCATGTGAAGCTTCCGAAATATCGATTTCGTGTTTCATTCGTCAAAAATAATTTTTCTCAATCAACATGTTTGTAGTTTCATTGGTTAGGGTTTTGTTCAACAATGAAGGGTCGGAGGGATTTTGATAGTTGAAGAAGATAAATAATACATTAAAAGTGACTTGGGATGTATTTAATTTTTTTTTAACCTAATAAGATCAAAATTGCCATTGCATAGTAGGGTAAATAAATCATTTAATATTAAATTTTAATGTGGATTGCATTCAACATTTTATGAGGTGCTAATATAAAAAGCCTTAATCAAATAACATTGTAATTGATCATTAATCGAATAAAGAGATGTGACCCTAGTTTTCTTAAAGTTAATGATGATCCTGATGTTATGATTTTAATCATATGTGACTGTGAAGCTTGACACACGTATGATCATTAAGTTGGACCAAAACTGAATTTTACATCACTTTAAGAGGTAAAAGTTCTTTATTGAAAATTTGAACCATTTTTAAAAGGTCTTAGTGGATAGGACTAAAGAAGGAAAGACCATGAATTTGCATGGACATGATTAATTAGTAGTAAGTTGTGCCTAAACTGTATTAGACTCAAATCACATCGTTAAGCAAATGAAGTATCAATAAACCCCACATTCATCAGGCATTACCCTCCTTATTTATTCAAGGGATACTTTGGATGCGGTCCCTAGTCTCTAACACTTTTTTACTAAAACCTTAATGGTATTCAAAGTTTGATCAAAGTCTATTGACTTTGTACACCTCATTATATTAGTATTAATATTTTTATTTTTATTGTTTTGACATTAATTGTTTGATATTTTATGAGATTTATAATCCTATAAATTTAAAATCCCTCATTATAATACTATTAGAAACGGCTACTGTCACATCCCGGGCTCGACTCCACCGTAGCACGATATTGTCCGCTTTGTAGGGGTGGGTTCGGTTCTAATCGGTTCGGTTTTTTGCCAAAACCGAAACCGAACCGAAATTTCGGTTCGGTTCATTTTTTTTTCGGTTCGGTTTTTTTTCGGTTCTGTTTTTTCCGGTTCGGTTTCGGTTTTTTTTCAAAAAATGAAAAAAATTGAAATCTTAAATTTTAACATCTCCAACACAATCATAACATAAATATTCCAACTAGAATCAAAGACAATGAAAGTAAACATTTAAAGTTCAACTAGAATTATAACATAAAGGTTTTTTTTTTTTTTTTTATAATATTTTGGGTTTAAAGTTTAACTGTAAATAGATTTTTTTTTAGAAAAGTAAAATTTTCTACCATTTTCTTCACACCTCAACTCTTAACTATGAATACTACAAAGAGCTAGTATAGATTGGTGGACGTGAGATGAATTATTTTATCATGATAGTATGTACAATGAGAGCATTAGGCTTACAAATTGGGTTTAAAAAATAATACCCAAAATAAATAATTAAATAAATAAAATTAAAAGATATTAATTTAATTAATTCGGTTCGGTTTCTAGACCACTAAAACCAAACCGAACCAAAAGAATTCGGTTCGGTTCGGTTTTTTCGGTTTCGGTTCGGTTCGGTTTTCGGTTTTTTGAACCCACCCCTACCTCTTTGGGCTCCAAACACGCCCTCACGGTTTTGTTTTTGGGAACTCACGAGCAACTTCCCAGTGGGTCACCCATCCTGGGAATGCTCTAGCCCCTTTCTCGCTTAACTTCTGAGTTCCTACGGAACCCGAAGCCAATGAGCTTCCAAAAGGCCTCGTGCTAATTGGAGGTGAGTATATACATATAAGGCATAGAGGATCCACTCCCCTAGGCGATGTGGGATCTCACAATCCACCCACATTAGGGGCCCGACGTCCTCGTCGGCACACTTCCGGCTAGGGATTGGCTCTGATACCAAATTATCACATCCCGGCCTGGGCCACCACCACATCCCGGGCTCGGCTCCACTGTAGCACGATATTGTCCGCTTTGGGCCCCGAACACGCCCTCACGGTTTTGTTTTTGGGAACTCACGAGCAACTTCCCATCCTGGGAATACTCTAGCCCCTTTCTCGCTTAACTTCTGAGTTCCTACGGAACCCGAAGCCAATGAGCTTCCAAAAGGCCTCGTGCTAATTGGAGGTGAGTATATACATATAAGGCATAGAGGATCCACTCCCCTAGGCGATGTGGGATCTCACAATCCACCCACATTAGGGGCCCGACGTCCTCGTCGGCACACTTCCGGCTAGGGATTGGCTCTGATACCAAATTATCACATCCCGGCCCGGGCCACCACCACATCCCGGGCTCGGCTCCACCGTAGCACGATATTGTCCGCTTTGGGCCCCGAACACGCCCTCACGGTTTTGTTTTTGGGAACTCACGAGCAACTTCCAGTGGGTCACCCATCCTGGGAATGCTCTAGCCCCTTTCTCGCTTAATTTCGAAGTTCCTACGGAGCCCGAAGCCAGTGAGCTCCCAAAATGCCTCGTGCTAATTGGAGGTGGGTATATACATATAAGGCATAGATGATCCACTCCCCTGGGCGATGTGGGATCTCACAGCTACAATAAAAAAATTCAAACATTTTAATTGAATAAATGGATAAAAAATATATAACAATAAGAAATAATAAATGGCAAAAGAATGTATCCATAATGTTAAAAAAAATTGGTACATTTCACATATAACAAAGTGGTACATTAATAAAGAAGAATGGGTACATTATAAACAAATTAGGGTACAAATAAAAGATTAAAAAATTATGAGTACAAATGAAATTTTAAAAAATTTGGGCACAAAAAGAAATTAATACATGGGTACAAATTAAAAATAAAATACTACAAGTTTAAAAAAAAAAAAATTGCAAATTAAAAGTGGGTACAAACTAAAAATATAAATATATGATACAAAGTTTAGCCATAAAACATAAATATACCAAATGTAATTTTTCTATCATTGAATAATTATACGATGTCAAGTGACGGGAAACACATGGGCACAAATACAAATAAAACTTTAAAAAATATGGGCACAAAAAGAAATTAATATATGGGTACAAATTAAAACTGAAAAGAAAATTGGTACAAATTAAAAAAGGTTTGCAAATTAAAAATGAGTACAAACTAAAAATAAAAATAAATGATAAAAAATTTAGCCATAAATATAAATATACCAATTGTAATATTTTTAACACTAAATGAGAATTTTTAGGTAAAAATATTTTATTATTGAAATAATTAATGATGTTATTAATACCCAAAAATCTTGATCAAAAATTGAAAAAAAATAAATTTTAATCAATGAAGTAACAAAAGAAAGGATAAGAACCTAATTTCTCATTTATTCAAATATATACAAAATGCAAAGAGTCACATATCCCGGTTGAGATGCCTTCCTGTAACAGGCGCATTGGCCTTTATACTCCTTTTTATCTGCTAAACCAGACTAATTTGATGCCATTTATGATTACTTCGGCAAAAGCTAATCGCTTATCTTCACCCAAAAAAAAAAAAAAAGCTAATGGCTTATTGTTAGCCTATTGTAAAACAAAACTCATCCCCTCTCCTTTATGATAGAAAATATCATTTGTTCAAATGTATATATGTGTGTATATATATATATGCGGGGCGCGTGTATATATATATATATCTCTAGGTCGATCGATCTTACCCAGAAAATAGCAATAAAAGCAAATGAGAAAGAAATATAATAAAAATAAAATCATCGATCGATCAAGATTTTAAAATGCATCAAGCAGGTGTAAGTGCAGCATCACTGCAAGGATTTGGATTTTATTTTTTATTTTTATAATCCCTATAACTTTTAAAGATGCTATGGTGGAACTTGGACTTTGATACGATTCACCGATAAATGTGCCACCATACTCAATGATTTGGCTTGGCTTTTATATTTTTTCAACAATTGCGGACGCAGGAAATTTTTTAAAATCAAAATGACCTTGAATAGTTCAATAATTTAGTTTGATCGTCAGCATAAAAATAAAATAGTTTAAACAATAGAAAAAGAAGTATCAATAATTTGGGTAGTGTGTAGGAAATTCCTTGTGGGTGAGGGTTCCTTCCCAGCCATCCGTCCAACCATCCAACCTTCCAACCATCCATCCAATTCCAACCATTTAAAACTATTGACATCGGCCAACCCCAATTTATTATCAGAACCCAATATTTTAGGAGGGCCTGGAGTGCCACGATTGGCTTGCACGTGTTTGCTTCACTAACACTTGAAATATTGAATCTGGATTGTATGCATTTTACACCATTAAAAATATGGCTTCCACAGAATTTGGATAAGACTTTTGAAAAATGAAGGCACAAGGGAATACACAAACTGTTTGGCTAAGGAGTAGATCCATCTAGCCGGAGCTTGTAATCCAAAAAATTATTAAGAAAATTCCTTTATGTGTCACACAAGTTTTGTTTCACTTTTATCATCTTCTATATCGTTTAGAAAAAAATGCATAATTCAGTCAGTTGATCCAAATTAGTGAATTTAACATTAAGAAAAGAAGACAATTCTATGAATAAGCGTTGTGATATTAATTAAATTAAGCACCCCAAATGGGTAAGAGCTCCTATACGTTGAATATGATGGTGGTTTCAATTTGATTATAAATAATAGAAAAGTAGAGATATGTTGTAGCCTAAACTTTAGAGAAAAAGAAGATGGGAGAGACGGCATAGAGAAGAGAAGGGTTTGAGAAATTGTGTGTGATATTCATCATGCTTAGTATCTTTATTTGTAGTAATAGGAGAGAAAATAACTTACCCTCTAAGTAATACAAAATTTGATGGGAAATATCTTATAGATTCAAAAGGATTCCTAACTTAACTCTACTTAAGATTTATACAACCACACTACATTAAATATTAGTTACAACACTCCCCATTGAGTGCGTAAATACTCAAGTAGTAGTCATATCAAATCTTTAGCCATAAAGTTGAAGTAGTTGATGAAGTTGTCTTGTAGGCACTGATGGAGAGCACGTGAGTCCCATATAGGGATTTGCATGTAGGATTAAGTCTCACCAAATCTGGCTATGGTAAAACCCAATGGGGTATAATTCATAGTCTAAGGATAGAAATGTAAGTTAATGCAACATGTCTTACTTAATATCTTCAAGATGTAAGTAGTAGACAACATACAAAAGGGTATGACCATCCCGATGTGGGTGCTTAGTCAAAACCTTGTCAGATTAGCAAAACCTCAGTGATTATACTTCAGGATATTCCCCCTGAGTTCGACAAAACTCCCTTGAGAAGTACAAGCCTTGCAAATGAGAAGATCTGCACATACCAATTCATCGAACAAGCTTCTGGAAGATTGACTTTGACAACGACTTTGCGAAGAGGTCGGCAAGGTTGTCTTGGGACTAGATATGTTTGACTTTAATCTTCTTATGCTCATGTTGATGCGAGAAGGACACAATATGCTTGGTCTTGACTTTGTTAATGTATCCTTGCTTGATCTGGTCGATACATGCAACGTTTTCTTCACAGGTCATCGTGGGACTCAACGATGGATGAAAAACTGTAAGTACTTTATGGAAATGAGCTCGAAGACGTCTTAACTAGGTTTTGTTTAGTGGACTTCCAAGATATTGCAGTGTTCCTAACAGTAACAGTAAAGACATAACCCGTTTAGAGATGTGCCTTGTTCCAAAATCACTTTAATCAAAAGTACTTTTAATCATTTTAAAAATATTTCCAAACGAACTCTTATTTTACGTATATTGTCCTAATCAAATGGTTAGGTATTATCATATATTAAGATCTTTTCTCTATTTAGTTTTTAAGCTGAAAATTTGAAATTTAGAGCCCGAGTTTTACAAGCCAGAGAGTCAACTTTTAGACTATTAAACTTAGGCCCAATACTCGATGGGCTCAGCCCATCTCTTTCTCACGCTGAATTTTAGTTCATGGTTTTGTAACTTCACATGATGCATTCATAGTGACACAACATATTTGATCTTTCATCATCCTTTTGTTTGTGTAACGACACCAAACAAAGTTTGAAATTTGCAGGCACAAACCATGAAACTCAGAGACAACATTTAGAGCAACTCCAACCCTTTATTTGATGTTCTCTCATATTGTTAGGCATAAAATGTTACGGAGACAGTATTGTTGTACTGTATTTGTGTACTATCTGAAATAACAAGTGATGTCTACCTGTTATATTGATTAATGAGTTTATCTCACTGAAAGGCATTGTATGCATCAGTCAAAATTGAGAAGAGGTTGCGAAAAGTGTTAGGAAAACCCTAAATTTGCGGTTTGCAAGAATATATTCTCAGTCTGTTATTCTTTTTATAAGTAATATTCAATTTTAAACTAAAAACTAATTTAAATTTTCAGGTTAAAATTCGGGAAAGAACGCATTCCCTATAGCCGCTACCAAATCCTAAACATTTCCAAACTAATCTTCAAAATAAAGAGGCCCACCCCTTCCAAAGATTTCAAAGACCCATTCCAATAGAGGAGCTTCAAATAAATACACCTACCAATGTGATAGGAATCCAATAAAATTCCGAACTTGCTCATTGGACAAATTTTTAAGTGTATTCTGAATATGAGATTGGTACACCACTTGTCATTATACAAGTTGTGAGATACTTGTGTTAAAAAATTAACTTGAAAAATAAAACTTCATCCACTTATATAATGACACGTGGTGTAAGATGTATCAGCTATGTTCCAAGCACAATACAAAGTTTCTCTTCACATTGGTGCTTCTTCTGGGGGTATGTATGTATGTATGCCAATGTGCTAGTCGCTATCCTTCTGGAGGAGTTCAAGTTAATTGTATGCTCATATCTTAATTACCTGCTCCCATGTCCAACTCACGACTCTGCTCAGAAGGCCAAGTAGTCTATGTATGAGACAAAGAAGACGACAACAAAGTTCCTGCGGATTTTATACATTAATGTGAAAAAAATATAAAGCAATTTGAAGATTGACCTCACTCAATGCACATGGGTTAGATAGACGTTTACATTTTATATAATTAGATAGATGGAAAATGATCAAAGTAGTGAGAGATGAGAGTTGTTAGGGTAATGGAAGATGCGCCTTCATTTATGTAATGATGCCCTTTCAAACCCTCTCATCGATGACTACTTTTCGATCTAAACTTTACATTAGAGCAACTCCAGCCGTTGCTGGTGCTCGGGGGAGAGGCCCCTCAAAAGGCCCGAGGGCCAGTCACTCCAACTCCAGCCGTGCAAGAGGCCGAGCAACAGTCAGGCCCGAGCAGAGGGGCGGTGGGTAAGTCACGGGCCTGTGGCCCGAGGCCCTCAGAATATTAAATTTTTTTGTGTCAGGCACGTGCCCCTCACTCGCGAGTGGGGGCGCGTCGCTGACCAAAAGTCAGAAAAAAAAAAAACTTTTCAGGTCTGTCAGTGACCGTTGGGAAGCCACGTGGCTTCCCACGGTCCGTTCGATCCTCCCCCCTTTAAATAAAAGCCGTCCGATCTAAAAAAAAAAACTGATTTGAAATTAAAAAAAAAAAAGAAAAAACAGTTTAATAATTAAGAAAAGTTACCGTTGTGACACGTGGCACAATCTGGAGTGTTGGAATTCAAATTTTTTTAAATCCAACGGTAGAGATTAATTATTTGAATAAAATTTAAAAAAAAAATGTAAAAAATCCGAAAAAATTGTAAAAATTCTGCAAAAAATTCTGAAAAAATTTGTAAAAAATTATATTTACTTTTCTATAAATACCACTTCTTCTCCATCTACCTTACACCACAATTTCATATTTTCTCAACTACTTTCAATCAAATTCATATCTTTCTCTCAAAGTTTCAATCCAATTTTTTTCCACAAAATGACTACTGATGCAGGTGGTCATTGGTCACTTGTTGAAGATGTTGCGTTGTGCACTAGCTGGTATGAAGTTACTCATAATTCCATTACGGGTAATGAGATGCATTTGCGAGAAATGTGGAGTTTCATACATACCAAATTTCTTGAGCAAATAGGTGGGACAAGAACCAAAGAATCGGTGGCCAGTCGTTGGAAATTACTTAGCCATTCATTTAGTACGTGGAGAGACGCCTTGGCACAAGCTAGTAGTAATCTTCGAAGTGGGGAAAATTATGCGGATCAGGTAAGAATATATTATAATCATTTGTTTGTATTATTATTTGTGACCTAATAATTTCATTATTATTATTTGTTACCTAATAATTTCATTATTATTATTTGTTACCTAATAATTTCATCATTATTATTATTTGTTTGTAATATTTATTTGTTACCTAATTTCATCATTATTATTATTTGTTTGTAATATTTATTTGTTACCTAATTTCATCATTATTATTATTTGTTTGTAATATTTATTTGTTACCTAATAATTTCATTATTATTATTATTTGTTTGTAATATTTATTTGTTACCTAATAATTTCATTATTATTATTTGTTTGTAGCAACTTCAAGCACAAGCATGGTATGCTTCCAAAATCAAAGCAAAACAAAAATCATTCAACCGGTGGGAATGTTGGAATGTTGTTAAAGATGCTCCTAAATTCAAAGTTGTGCCTATTGGTCCAGAAGTATACATGAACAGCACCCCTCTACATAGCACCCCTATACACAGCACCCCTCCACACTCTACACCCGATCATGGCTCCAATGTTCATGAAGAAGATGGAGAAGAAGTTCCTGAAACGCCGAATCCTGAACAAGCGTCGGGGTCAACCCGTTATCCAATTAGGCCTCAAGGTAAGAAGGCTTCAAAGAGGAAAGGGAGTGCTTCCAAAAATGATTATGGAAAGTACATGCAAGAACTTGCTCGTCAAGGTGAATTGACGTTGGCACGGGAAATGGCGAAATATGAGGCTGATAAGGCTAGAGATGAGGCAAAAGCTGCAGCTATTCAACAAGCATTTGAAGCTGAACAGAGGGAAAGAGAGCTACTTAGGCAAGAAAGGGAGTTGGTTAGAGAAGAAATAAAGGCACAACGAGATCGTGACATTATGAACACGCCTTTAGAAGGGATGTCTCCAGATTCTAAATATTTTTGGCGGTCAGAGAAGAAGGATGTGGTGCAAAGGAGGCGTGCAAGAGAAGCCAGATCAAGAGGAGATGGTCCTAGCACAACAAGACAAGATCATCCTAACACCACAAATTGGTTAAGTGATGATGAATAGTCGCCTTTGGGTTGTAATTTATTATTTATGTTGTAATCGGAGCCCATAATTTTCCAATCACTTTGGGTTGTAATTTATTATTTATGTTGTAATCGGAGCCCATAATTTTCCATTCACTTTGGGTTGTAATTTATTATTTACGTTGTTTCCAATTTATTAAAGTTAGTACTTTATTTAAAGTGAGAGTACATTTATTTAATTTCGTAATATATTTATACTAATAATAGAATAAAAAAACACACCAAATGGAATTAAAAAACACACCAAATGGAATTAAAAAACACACCAAATGAAATTACATAAACACACCAAATAAAATTACATAAACACACCAAATAAAATTACATAAACACACCAAATAAACTCACTACAAAAAACACACCAAATACAAACAAACACACTAAATAAACTTAAGTATCTTCAGCTTGTTTCAATGCCCACTGATGCTCTATCAAGTCAATTTGCCGAGCATTGTGCATAGATGTCCTTTGAAGTGCAGTATATCGTGCAATGACCCTTTCATTGTAACGTCCATCCCCTAATGGCTCGTGTTGCACGGGTTCATCGGTGGCATCATGGGCACAATATATCCGTGTTCTTGAATTGTTCATCGTGTCTGGCTCTGGCTCATATTCATCAACCGCATCATAATCGTACTCATCTTCCACAATCATGTTGTGAAGAATGATGCACGTCATCATGATGGATCGAAGTGACTCTACATCGAACATTCTGGCAGCACCCCTGACGATCGCCCAACGAGCTTGAAGGATACCAAAACAACGCTCCACATCCTTCCTGCACCCCTCTTGACAGCTTGCAAAGTGTTTTTCCTTTGCACTTCGCGGACGTGGCACTGTTTTGACAAATGTTTCCCACCGTGGGTAAATGCCGTCAGCTAGGTAGTATGCCCCGTCGTACCTACGTCCGTTGACGACGTACGTGACTTTTGGTGCCTTTCCTTGCAGGACGTCGTTGAACACTGGGGATTGAGCAAGGACGTTGAGATCATTTTGAGCCCCCGGAACCCCGAAAAAGGCATGCCATATCCATGTATCAAAAGATGCCACTGCCTCCAAAATGATAGATTTTGCTCCTTTTCTGTCCCCATATGCGCCCTGCCATGCACTTGGACAGTTTTTCCACGTCCAGTGCATACAATCGATGCTTCCTATCATCCCAGGAAAACCTCGCATCTCGCCCTTCTTCAGAAGCCTTTGCAAGTCCTCGTGAGTAGGTTTTCGGAGGTACTCTGCGGTGTACAAAGATTCGACTGCTCCGCAAAACCTCATCAGGGCCTCAAGAATGGTTGATTTCCCCATCCTCGCTATCTCATCCACTTGGTCTGCAGATGCTCCATACGCAAGCATCCGCAACGCAGCAGTGATTTTTTGCTCAGGCAGGAGACCCATAGCACCACAACAATCCTTCTTTTGAACAAAGTAAGAATCATGGTTGCAAACATCAGTCATGATTCTGTTGAACAAATGTCGTTCCATTCTAAAACGACGTCTGAAGTACGTATCAGGAAATGCACTGTTATGGACAAAGTAATCGTCCAACAGCTCTTCACCCCGTCGTTGCCTGCTTCTATCAAGGTTTCCGGAACGGCTGGGCCTGCATATCTGAGCAAAAGCTTGGTTGACTCGACGGGAATATGAGGCTCTGGCCATTCTTGCTTCGTCGTCTCTCCTTGTACGCTCATCATCCTCTTCCATCTCATTTTGGGCTATCTGAAGGTTGAACATTCCTTCAGATTGGTTAAACAATTCTTCCTCTTGATGATCGAGTTCCCACATCATCCTTGATGAAGAAGAAGACATTGTAAAAGGATGAATGGTGAAGAAGAAGCAGAAACTATGAATAATGAGATAGAGATGTTGAGAAAATTGGTGTGAGATTTGTGAGGATGAGGGGTGGATTATATGGACGATTCAGAAACGATTGGATTGTAGATAGGGCCACGTGGCATGCCGTCATTCGTTAAAAATCTGATCGAAATCTATCGTCAAAGATTCTGAAAAGATAACGACACGTGGCACGATCGTATTGGATAAAAATCTTATCGAAATCGATCTCCAATAATTATCTTTTCGGATAAATGACACGTGGCGCAATTTCGAACAAGTTAAAATCTGATCGAAATTTATCGTCAAAGATTCTGAAAAGATAACGACACGTGGCACGATCATATTGGATAAAAATCTTATCGAAATCCTTTGCTAAATAATTGTTTTTTTTTAAATGACACGTGGCGCAACGAGAACGATTTCAAAATTCTTATCCGAATTTACAAATAATTTTATTTTGTATTATTTAAACAAACAAAAAAAACTAATATTTTAATTGCTTGCCTGGGGGAAGGGCTCCATGGGTGGAGATGCAAATGACAATTACTGTTCATTTATGTCAGTTACTATTCATTTAAGGCAGTTACTGTTCATTAGGGTGGATTGCATAGTGAGTTGCCTGGGGGGAAGGCTCCATGGGTGGAGTTGCTCTTAGTATACGTATCTCTTAATTTTATGTGAAACAATCTGATAAATGTGAATAGTGCATACTGTTAATTTGAATCACATCCAACGGCTTAAATATATTGTCTAACAAAAACATACTAAATTTACAAAAGAATTATTACGATAGAACAATTTAAAGTTTAGCATAGTATTGTTTCCCAAAAAGAATTTTATGTTCATTAGATTTAAAGAAATAAAGTGTTTTACCATTACAACTATAAACTTCAATTCACATTATTGGTCAAAATTTAAAATTTGAGATGATAGATGTTACATTATAACGTGTGGAATGTAAATAAATTCAACAACTATTCTGTTTTAGATATTTTAAGTGTGGTAGATTGCATGTCACATGTTATTACTATCCATATTTCATAATATGAATCATCATCAACAAATATGATATTTAAAAAGAAGAAGTCATAGAGTATATATTCATAAATAAACACACGTATTTTAACGACAAAAGGATTATTGGGGGAGAAGTAATAGATGATCTAAACTCAAAACTTGAATTAATTGCATGCATGATCTAGACAATTATGCTTTCTGGAATATGGATTAGTTGCTTAACGCGATAGATTTGTCTTTAAACTGTTATAGATCAAAGAACACTTGACAAGTAAATCTCAACCAACCAATCAATCTTTTATAACGACAAAGTTTGATTGGTGACTAATGACATTAATCCTCGCATTAGAAGCGTGCACGTCAGGAGTGGTATCTCACACGTTTTGTAGGAACAAGAAGAAGCTCACTCCACTACTAATTAACGAATCATGAAAGCTATTTACATGAAGCATCTGTTCCCGTGGTGGACCAATATTTTGGAATCTACTCATACAATATTTTGTTGGACTCAAAATATCTGAATATTATTTGTTCAATTATTCAGGTAGAGAAGGCAATCATTCACACTTAATAATAACTCTGTGATCACTTTCCCATGTAGACAATCATTCATACTTGTTCGAAGTCGTTAAATTAATCGATTGTGTCGCGTGATGAAAGAGATCTAAAATTAGATGGGACCATAACATAGATCGCACTAGCGGATTCAAGAATTTTTCTTCTCAAGGGCAAGTTAAAGCTCACACCACTTTGCCTTAGTTGCCTTTCGCTCCTTACCCTACCTCAGCCTTTTCGTGTATAGCAATAATGTGCAATGCGGACAAAAGCAACTGCATGCATTATTGATCCTCTGCGGTTGTCAGTTCATGAATTTTTTTCTTCTCTAACTTGCTCTACTCTACAAGTTATATTATCCAACATATATTGATTATGTCCAAGAAATTTTATCATCAACGTTCATTAGTGTCAACATTATTTTTCACTTGGCCCATTGTTATTCGTAACAGAAATAAGAATTCAAATTTAAAATTTCTTTTAGTATTACAAAGCGAGATAATGCACTACACCAATAATTAATTGGTCATTAACTTGGATGTACAAAAGTTATTTTATAGAATTGATAAGAGATATTCGATTATCAGAAAGAAAAGAAAGGTATGTGAAGCAATTGGATGAAACCCCAATTATGATTTATGATCAAGTACAAGACGTCATCAGAAGAATTGTAATGAGTTTCATACACAATTGTATATGCTAAGAAAAAGAAAGAATTATCACAAGAACATGATCAATCCAATTCCAGTATTTGAACGAAATCCTAGGTGCAGGGGGAGGGAGTAAAACCCAGTGTCCTCCTCCCCAAGTCAAATTCCCACAAATGGTGTTGCTGCATTATGTTACCAATAATTGAGGGACCAACTTTAGTTGGCACAAACCCTAGACACATCATCCCGACAGCTACATTAAGAGCATAGGCCTTCACTGGTGGCTCAAATTTAGCTCCATCTGCAAAGTGAATTGCGAATTTCGGCACTAAAGACTCGTTGAATCCCTTGGGACTGAAGCAAAACTCAAAAGGGTCTTCTTCTGATGGCACTCTTTTCAATTTCGACAAAGCCCTTGTCATTACATCCATGACAGCGTTATATGCCGGCATTTTCAGAAATGTGAGGGTTGTGCCTGAATCAACAATGGTTCCACCTTTAAGATTTTCGTCCCACACACGAGGTGGTATATCTAACATTTTCCCCCCAACTGAGATTCCCTTCACATTTACGCCATAGAACGACCCCTTCTCATCGGAGCCACCTACAACCAGCTTTGTGTAGCTCATTTGTTTATGCATTCTAGCTGGTTTGTGGCCACCAAATGTGAGATAACTTGAGACGTTTCTGGGGCTTTGCTGATCAACCAGGCAATAAGAAAACTTGCCACCAAAGTTTAGGGCAGCTTTTGTAGTGAATGAGTTCCTGCCAAAGCCCAATCCCAATATACCATCACCATCTCTGATGCTTCCAGTCCCTCCACGGGCCTTGACGCGGTCTGTGCAACCAACTATCACATTTTCCAGTTTGGTTCTCCTGCCACTTGCCATGCTTGCCCATACAGTCTCATTGGCAAACAACCCAAATGCATGTGTCCCATCTAGGTACCTAACAAAATAGCATTGTGCCAAAAAAAAAAAAATTAAGTTGGTGGTCATTCATAAATATGTTTAGATTGAGTTGTTATTAGGTTATGAACTGATAATGTATATTAGGTTAGCACTTTCAATCTCATTCTGCACCTGAAGAGGTGTATAAAGAAATGGGGTGATAAGATTTTGGATTTTGGATTTAAGATATCCAACAGCCAAATCTCCGGACATCTTTTTAAAAATTATGACCGCCAGAACATACCAACAATGTAGATAAAGCTATCGCATGTGAGTCGTATTAAGATTGGCATTTGCTGCCTATTGCAGCCGCAATCACATCCAAAAGGGAACAAACTTATGGGTTCGGTACAAAAATGTGCGTCATGTGACTCTCAACTACTTACAATAAGTGCCATTTAAATCTTGTGCTGGATGTAGGTAGAACGCGCGCCTACATCTTCTGCAGTTGACGAATTTGGGGTAACCCACAATTGTATCTGATTGTGCATAGAGACTTGTTAAATTTTTAACTAATTCTGTGTTGATTTCTGAGTTTTGGAAAATCCTAATTATCCTTTAACCGTAGCAAAATGGTCCATGAACAGCAATGGGGACGAAGATGATGATGCTAAACAAAAGACCCTATAAAACCCCTGGTCAAACACAGGACCATGTAATTTCTGTCTATGCCGACTTTAATATTTAGTATATTGTTTCACAACCAACTTCAATAAAGACAAGTTGCCTAGCTAACAATTTTAGGTCGGCTTTAAAACGAAATGGACGTATATACCTCAGAAAAGACGCATGTTCCAGCTACTTCTGGTTTGGATTTTCTCTTCCATTTCCATTTCAGTTTTAAATAATCTTCACAAAAATATAGTGTATGATACTAACACACAATCACGGAGTATAATTAGTCCGTTAGTATAGCATGAGAATATTCGTTAAATCATGTTCTAGTACCACGCACAATAATTAGTGTCGAATCATACATCTATTAAGATATTCTCTTATCCCATTTTTTAACCAAATTTTTGGATTGATCCTAAACTGGAAACTGGATTCTTCAATTTGACATTTCATAAACAAAAACAAAGAAGCAATAAGCAGAAAAATGGGAAAATTGAGAAGCAAGCGTACGTACGAGAAATCATATTTGCAAGGGCTCGAAGGGGTGGGGCATTGGTTGAGAGAAAACATACCCGACAGACCATCCCTGCACAAATTAGAAGAACACGGTACAGATTTAAAGGAAGAAGAAAGATCTGCATGGAAAACCCTTTTGCGTTGCAACCTTCCTTTGTGCGTGCCGCACCGTTTTCTGCAACGGTATCGGCATTTTACCCACGTCAAGTCACTGGCTGTATCCGCGAACAACATGAACCTTTGTGGCGGCGTTCCGATTTTAATTTTCACCAGGTATTGCCCGAAACCGTAATCCCAACCCGAACTTATCGGCATTGCTATGGAGCCTCTTTTTTCCGACACCATACGCCTCGTCGTGCTCCCGCTGCTGTTTAAAAGTACCCCTTGATCATCACGAAGGCTTTCTACTTCTTCTTCTTCTTCTTCATGTTGTTGCCTTGTGTGTGACATCATTTGATGGCGGACTACGTCATGGCTGTGGAGCAACCTGAAGAGCTCCTGCTGGGTTTTAGGCTTCTCATCCTCATGCAGGCCATTATAATGTGGAGAGTACCTGTGGATTAGCTTGAGCTTCAAGGCGTTTTCCTGACTTGCGCCGTTGAATGCATGAACGAACACGAAGCCTTGGATTACCGAGAGGAGGAAAATGATGAAAAGGGTTGAATTTTGCTTCACCTTCGCCATCAGGAAAATGAAACAAAACTCAGATGAAAAAAATTGTAAATATGGGAGTGTATATAAACAGGAGAGGAGAAACGGGAAGAAAGCTAAAATTAGGTTTTATATTTTTGGGAAGGGAGCAAGTGTGAGGCTGGGGTTTCTGGTTTTGCAGTTGAGGCCTAATTTGTCGGGTGTTAATTAACAACCAGAGGGATTAAAGTGTGAGAGGTTGGATAACCATAAAGGGAGGCGCCTTTATTTTTTGAGTTGGGGATATATATAGTATTTTGCCTTCAACCCAACTTCTGATTTGCCACTGCAAGGTGTCCCTCTACCATAGTGGTGGAGAGAAGTGTTGGTCTTGCACCACAGCGTAGGTTTGAACATGACTCTTTAATCTAACATCTAATCTAATAAATCTATCGTTCGATCAAAAAAAAAAGTTTCTGATTTGCCATTTAGTATTACAGTTTACTTGTATTCCTCTTTACTTTGTAAGTGAGAGATTTTAGGTTTGATTCTCGTCAAAGGTTAAGTTGAACCTCATTATTATGACAAGCCCATTGTAAGGCTTAACTCACTTTCTCACCATTTAATGCAGATACTATCGTTTGTTAAAAAAAAAAAAAAAAAAAAATCACCTCAACTTCTAATTTCATCTGTCTCTTTGTTTTTAATATTATTTTCATTTTCATTTCCCACCACACAATTTTCTAATGAAGGATATGGGAATATGGTTGATGTGTGTTCATGTACTGTCACCCTTTATATGTAAATGCCTAGCCTTACTATATCTTGGAAATAAAATTCCACAAATGGCTCCTCGACTTTTTCATATTTGTGCAATTTTTGATACCTAAAACTCCAAATTGTGTTTGGCACCTAAATCCATTTACATCCACCCTTCCGTCAAAAAATGGCACATGACATAAGCATACCATTTAGAATTCAAAATTTAAACTTAGGTGGTATTTGACTAAATAACCCGACGTACCATTTGTTCCATTTTTCCACAATATCATGTGTGTGGCATCCGTGATCAATAATTTCAGGGGTTGAAATGAACAAATATTCGTTTAAAATATGAGATTTTTATCATAAGATTTTGTTTAATAACATAATGATGCCGTTTGTACAAGACTTGATGCAATAATTTAGTCATTAAAAACTATTTGTTTGTTTCACATGGAAGAAGGACAAGCCTCTGTACTAACTCATGCATATATAAAACTCTTGTACTTCCCAGATAAGATTTAAATATGGCAGAGGATAAGATAAATATGATTAAAGATCTAATTTTAGATGCATGCCTATCTGAAATCTTGATGGATGGACACTGTTTGAGTTTGAAGATATTTTGTAAGAACTGCCTCCTTTACTAACATGCATGCTCCTGTCAAGTCCTCTGCATGGCGTGAGACGGGTGATATTTTCACTTGCTCAACGTGGCCAGTTGGCTGAAAGTGAAAGCTTGGCAAATGTCAATATTCTCTTTTATAAAATTCACCGTTTATTAACTGATTCGCAGTCTCGCAATATAACTTGTATCAAGTTGTTTTACAACTCATTTTCAGACGGACATGGACTTTGGAGGTGGTTGAATCCATGCATTTCTTCGACCGGCAAAGGGCTTGGAACCAACCGGTTCAGAGTATAAATGTAGCTGAGATCCCGAGGCCACGGACTTTGGAAGTAGCAATTTAATTGATGGCGATGGTATAGTTTTGACTCTCAGAATTGAATTGGAATGGATGACTTACTAAATTGCGCATCAACTGAGGCCTCATTTGATGATGATTAGAATTGGATTGGATCAGATGACTTACTAGATTTAACATATGTTAAAGTAAGAAATATATGTCAGCTCGAAATCTTCTCTAAGCTGAACATAGAAGATGAATTGTCTGTGAAAGAACGTACATTTCCACTCCGCAAGCATAAGAACATGCCATTGAGAGAACATTAGGTCAAGTGGTCCGCTCCACTGACTTGTTGATATTATCGATATAGTTCAATTGCATAGTTGCGTCGATATGCTTGTTAGACCATCTGAACAAACAGATAAATACCATTAAATCAATAATTAATTGGATCAAAAGTAAATAACAACGTAACATCTTATTGAGAGATTGAACAAGATACGTGATCAGACGGCCTGACTTAAAACTTTCCCAATTAAAGCATAATCGCAGTCAAGAACTACGCGTATTATTAGCTTTCTCTAATTTTCACTCTCTAGCCAATATTTCCAACAAGATTAGTGTTTTGATTTAAGCTATATAACTTGGTGCGCAATCCAAGGTCAATCTTCCTAGTTTTCAATAGACTAAACGATTCCCTCTTACGTAGGTTGGTCAATTGAACTAGAGGTGCTCCGCTGCATAGCACCGAGTTTGAATATCTCTCTTCATGAATTAAAATATTCTAATATATTAATTCTAAAAATAAAAGGACAAAAAAACATCCCAAGAATGCGCAAGAGGAAATTATACATTGTTGGAAGTCAAAGGCTGTATATATAGTAAAAATATACATATGCGAATCCAACCAATAAGAAAAATGGGAAAGAGATCCTCTCCGGATCTCTTCCACCAAAGCTCGCTCATTAAGTGATCTGAGCCTTTGAAATTTGATCAAACGACTAAAAACATGGGGGGCCTTTTAAAAGTTATAATAACTTTAGCCATTAGATCAAATTTCAAGAGCCCGGATCACTAGATCCACATGCTTTGGTAGAAGAGATCCGGAGAGGCTCTCTTTCCAGAAAAATGAGTTGTTTATCATTTATTTTTCGTTTTATTTAAATTGTACAGGCTAATCAACATCTAAAGAGTAGTTGTGAATGGGAGAAATTTTAGAGTGTGCAGGGAACATTGCCTCGTACATCAAGTGTCATAAAATACAATTGGTTGATTTTTTTTTTTTTCAAGTTTCCAACTAATTATATTATGATACTTGATATAACAAACGGTATTTCTGGCATATTGAAAAATCTTTCATGAATGGAATAAGGAAGCAGAATGGTGGTTAATAATTGTCTAATCACCGTTCTGATGTATAATAATTTGCAACTAGGAGGAGCAAAAGAGGTTCATATTTCAAAGGCAAGATTTGGAAACAACTACTAGACTAATTGGCATGGTTGATGTTGAGAGAACTTGAGAGTTAGTAGCCACCAAATCTGCCTTATTAGATGGAGATTTTGACCCTTTCTGTCCCCATTACTTGACCATACCTCAAATGTTATCTTTGGAACATTATTATAAGCCTCCACCTGGATTATGGACTTTTTAGGAGCATTTGCTAACTGATTGTTGTAAATCATAGTTTGACACGAGTGTATGTTTCGAATGAGCTAGTGTTGTCTATATAAACTTGACAAGATTGTACACAACATAAATTCACATGAAAAATTACGGTTTCGAGCTTGGGTAGATCTGTTCGGATTGATACAACTGAATCCGTTATGATGATTTTTCAGTTCATGTCAAATTGCAAGTCACTCACTAATTAAACTTTTAAGAGTATGAACAGTTTTCAGTAACTTTGGATGATAATTGATATGCGTGGTTTGTACCATGCAGTGTTATTTGTTTTCTTTTTCATAAGAGTGTAGTCAAAATCATGAATTTAAAAGAGTTCTCAAATTACCCGTTAACCGTTAACAAGCAGTTCGATTTTGGGTTGGCATTCTCCACCGGTTAGCATAACCAGGATGGGAAAACGGGTCCTGAATTCACGGATCGGGACGGGTACGGGACGGTTCCAAAGATTCTTAACATTAAACGGGGCAGGGCGGGTCCAAATATATGAGAAAATGGGTGCCCGACCCGAACCGTTTCCACCAGTCTAATATATGCGATTAAATCTCCACCCTTGGTTCTAATCTAAAGGGTAAACACTCTGATTCTCTGTCTGTTTCTCCTTCATTCAGTCTCTCGAACTTGAAGCTTCAACTGATTTCGACTCTCGGTCACTCACTCAGACCCAAATTCACAGCGCAGCCGAGCTCCGTTACGTTCGTCGTCAATCGATCATCGAACTCTGTCCATTCGTTCGAACAATCTGGGTATTTGTTAGTGTTGTCCTTGTTTTGTGGGTTTTCAAATTCCATTTAAATTTATTGACTTTGATTAGGACTGGGAGTCTTTAATCCCAACCCCTTGCGCCAAACATGGATTTTGATCAAATTTCCCAATTGGATTGGGCTATTTCTTTTATGCTTTCAGTCTTTAGTTTTGTGTTTGAATGGATTTCGAACTCTTCGAGGTTGGTTAGGTGCTGTGCTTGTTACCAGAGGGTTTTCGTATCAGCTGCTGCAGGAGTCCTGCGGCACTAGTTCAAGTTGATATGCAGGTGGGAGAGACCGGCAGACTGAGCTTTGACTGTAAGTTAGTAACTTGCCAAAAACTCACAGCCTTCAATAATATATCTGCCACAATATATCCAAAGTTTGTGCAATGGGTTATTCGTGTTACAGTACAAGGATAAATCACGAACCCATAAAATACCAAGATATGGCATCCTCATTATCGAACACAATTTGAAAAGTTAGAAAGACAAAGAAGTTGTAAAAAGTTCATGTCTCGTTGTAATATCTCAAGAGCCTGTGGCATCCTCATCAGCCATGATTCTAGCAGCAAAATCACCATACTTCTCCAAGAAGCTCTCAACTGTGCGAATATATCTTATATGTTATACCTATAAACCCTAAAGCAGCCATATCCTGCAAGCACAATCTTACTGCAAACCGTACTTATATCAACTTATTTCTTCTAAAGAAGATTACTCGTAGCAGGACAACAAACAGCATGCATTTTTCGAGCCAATTCTACGGACTAGTATGAACTTCGACATGAATAATGGTAATTATTGTATCCAACAATCAGTTTAAATTACCTTAGAAGCGTTGCCCGCGAGCTCGCTTTGAAGCTTTATTACTTTCTCTTCTGCATTGTACGTCCCTTTCTAAAGGAATAATATGAACGAAAGATCAAATAAAGTAATAAGTAGGAGGTATGAAAATTTGTTGAAAATATTTCATACAATTGATTTCACAGCAATACAGACAGAAGCGATCCTCATCTGCATTCATTTTTTTTTATAAAAGTATACATGCCCAAAATAGGAACTACAAATTCCAAATGGGAAAATCACATCAAATTCTTTTGGAAGGTGCTCTTATAAGATTCATGTCATAAGTTAAAACTCCTTGGTAGGTAGCAAATAGTAATAGAACTCTCAAACATAACTTATTGCCAGAAGAAACAGCAAAAAATAGAAGCTCTAAAAGGAGCGACTCCAAGCCAAAAAGACTCCACGTTTTGCGAGGGTCATGGGGGGGTGAGAAAGTCTCATGGGGGGGGGGGGTTGATAAAGTTTATCGTATGCCTTATCTTGCTTTGCAAAGAGGCAGTTTTCACAACTCGAACCGTGTGACCTTTTGGTCACAAAGGAGAAACATTTATGTTGTGTCAAGGTTCGCCCTTTCAGTCGCAAAGAAGGTCTAAAGAAATAAAATGAAAAAAATGAATGACCCCACTATTCTTAGTACACCCTGAATATGGTCGGTTATCCATTCTAATCCAATCATGGAGACCAAACTAGATCAAAAGTGCAATGGAAATGGGCATATGCATTACATGATGAAACACCATTGGCCACAAAATTAATGAATCCGTGTCATAAAAAAAAAAATTCAATCTTTATTGGAGTTTTTTTCTAAATACTAAAGCACATAAATTTTCAATTCCTTTCCAAAATTCCAACAGATGTGAGAAGAAAACAAAAGGGCAATGCCAAATCAAGAATTCTCTTGTGTTTGTAAACATAGAAAAAATAATTCTAATTTTTGAAATCTCCTACGCTTACTAACATAGAAATAGCTTTTCAAAAAAAAAAAAAAAAAACACAGAAATAAACAAAAAAACATGTGGCTCCAACACTATAATATGTAATCCAAATCATAAAAAAATAAATAATTAAACTGGTTACGAGAATAACTGTTCTAATTCTCATTTTTTCTCTGCCCTTCTTCCGATTTTCTTGAATACATATTAGTGAACGAGCAATAAAGCAAATGGTATTTTGTTCCGATTTTATCGATTACATATTAGTAAACGAGCAATAAAGCAAATGGTATTTTAGCTTACAACATCTAGTAAAGAAGAAATTCTAGAATAGGGACACCTGATCACGTATCATCTACGACCCACTAATTAAAAACTCCCTCTACCCAACCTCATGATTTGTCAGGCTCACAATTTCCCAAATTTTGGTCTCACCCAACTCTAACAAATGCTTTGTCTGGGTTCCGAACAGAAGCATATCTCCTAACAAAAAGCTCATCTCAATTTTCTTCTCAAAACTTATATCACACATGTCCACCAATCATTGGACCATGAGAGGCCAGCTCATCCGGTTGCAAAGGCTAGAGACTAGTGGTGTCCACAGAGGAACAGAAGCCCCTCCGACCACTATTTCACAGAGGATTAAACGGCCAACCATCCGACCCAAATGCCATGACCGTTTCCCTCCTTCCCTGCCTCCCTCTCTTTCCTCAAGTTAAACAAAAACACAATCCCAAAATTCCCAAAATCTTTAATTTCTCTCACATTTATAAAATGGAAAATCAAAAATTGGATTTTCCTAATTCTAGTTCCGTTTTGTTCCACAATTTTCTCTCCCATTTTCACTTCACACCTCCTCCTGATTCCGGGCCTGTGTGGTGGTCCACCCAAGAACCAGCTCATTCCCCTTCTCAATTCCCACCAATTCCCACCATTTCCCATTCCCTTTCCAACCCATGACTCCATCTTTCGTTTTCTCTCCGTTTTTCAATAAAGATTTTGTCTTCCTTTGACTGTTGCTTGGGGAACAAACAATCCCTGCTTCAAAGGGATAAAGATTGCAGCTTTATCGGTTTTCATTGCCGCATTGAGTTTCTGGTGGGTTCTGCATTCCCTGCACTCTTTTGTTTCAGATGGGTGTCTTTTATTTTTGCTGGGTTTCTTTTTATTTTTGCTGGGTTTCTTTTATTTTTGCTGGCTTTCTTTTTATTTTTGCTGGGTTTCTTTTTTTGTGTTTGCATTGATTTATTTTTGCTTAGTTTATCTGTGTAGATATGACTAGTTCTAATTTGATTTAGTTAATGCAGTTTTAATTTCTGTACATTGACTTTGGTTTATGCGTCTCTGTCTCCTACGTGCCCACCACTTACTGGTTTTGATTTTTTATTTTATTATGCTTTGATTTAGATATGCATACAAAGAATGTATGTTCTTTGACCATAAATAAGTAGAATATATTGCTGCTTGTAGCAGAGGATTTTTATTCTTTTAATGGTGATTGTCACCAACATGATCATGAATGAGGAGTTTGGGCTCCTTGCTCCTCCTGAGGATGTCAGTTTAAAGGGTTTTGTAATTGGATGGTTAGAGGGTTAGGTTTTGTTTGGTAGATGATGTTTTGATGAGTATAGTATACTTTTACGTGCTGAAGACTGCGGATGTTGTTGGGTGAGTGTAGGTTAAATCGACATTATCTTGTGCTACAAGTAATGGTTTTTTTTTTTTGTGACGATATGATCAGGAATTACCTTTAAGGGGTGTTGTCGTTGTTACCCCAATTCATGTCTTCAAATCCATCCAATTTTTCTGACTCTTCCGAGGTAAGCGCTCCATATTGATTATATTGATTCTTGTCATGCATTTTTGTTCTGTAAAGGTGTTAATCTAGCAATATTTATGTCTTAAAATTCTTTCTTGCTCTAATGCAGATGAGCTATAGCTCATCAGAAGAAGCACAATGTGGAACCAAGATGGAATTTCAGGTCAAGAGTGGTGCCAATTCATCAAACGATAAGGTTAACTGCCCCAAAAATGTGGACAAAATAGGAAAGTTTAATGCCAGTTCAACTAATAATCCATCAGGTGGACCTCAGAAAGTGGATCAAGTTTCCAAAGGAACAGAACTCAGTACTAAGACTACAGCTGAGACAACCACCAACAATCGTCCATTTCCAAGCCCAGTGGCACCTGCAAATTCTGAACTTCTAACCACTTCAACAGGAAGGGCTACAGGAGGTATGAAAAGTAGCAATTCTGTCACCAACCTTACCCAAATGAGCGGCAGTAGCTCCCGCTCGGACAGCTTAGAGAGCTCCTCCAGTACACCCCTCAGGCCTCATACTGGTGGTGATGTGCGGTGGGATGCCATTAACATGGTCTCTAAAGGTTCCCCACTTAATCTTAGCCATTTTCGGCTTCTCAAGCGCCTAGGATATGGAGATATTGGCAGTGTCTATCTTGTTGAACTCAGAGGAACAAACACGTTTTTTGCCATGAAGGTCATGGACAAGGCATCTCTTGCTAGTAGAAACAAGCTGTTGCGAGCACAGACAGAAAGAGAGATACTTGGACTTCTTGACCACCCATTCTTGCCCACTCTCTATTCTTACTTTGAAACAGATAAGTTCTATTGCTTGGTCATGGAGTACTGTAGTGGAGGTAATCTACACTCACTTCGGCAGAAGCAACCAAACAAGCATTTTACAGAGGAAGCTTCAAGGTTAGTACCTTTCCAGTTCTTCAGATTGTATAATATTTAGTTAATTATTGATTGTGATTAACTTTTAATATGTATTTGATCTTTGATCTGTACTATTAAATTTCCTTACAAGCATGATTAATGAGGTTTGTCTTGGAAATACTAGTTTGATGCTTCAATTCACTGCTTAAGTTGCACAGTTAAAGTACCTTTCTTGCATTTTAAGGGATGTAGATGTCATGTTAATTTTTTTTTTTAGATGCAAGAGTTATTTCATTGAAAGTTGGATACATAACATAGGTTAAAGGTCTCTTTCATTTCCATGTTTATGGACAATGGCATGGAAAAGAATGGTTCTTGCCAGGTGCAGAACTGGATATGTTATATGCTGACTGATAGAATTCTTTTATCAAAGCATGATGAAAGTTTAGCTGTTTAGATTGGGCAAGATTTTTCTTACTTTTTATCCTTTGGCAGGTTTTATGCATCACAGGTTTTGTTAGCACTTGAGTATCTGCACATGCTAGGAATTGTGTACAGGGATTTAAAACCAGAAAATGTTCTAGTAAGAGACGAGGGTCATATCATGCTCTCAGACTTCGATCTCTCACTCCGTTGTTCTGTCAATCCTACACTAGTCAAGTCTTCATCTGCCCATGTAAGCAATGGTGGTGCTGCCGGTGGTGGTGGTGGTGGCGGGGGCATTTTAGACGATGACCTTGCGGTGCAGGGTTGTATGCAGCCTTCCAATTTCTTTCCACGCATTTTACCTACCAAGAAAAACCGGAAATCCAAATCAGATTTTGGCCTTTCAGCTAATGGATCCCTCCCTGAACTGATGGCAGAGCCTACAAATGTGCGTTCCATGTCATTTGTTGGAACACATGAATATCTAGCCCCAGAGATTATTCGCGGAGAGGGCCATGGTAGTGCAGTGGACTGGTGGACATTTGGTATCTTCTTATACGAGCTCTTACATGGGACAACCCCCTTCAAAGGTCAAGGAAATCGTGCCACGCTCTTCAACGTTGTAGGCCAGCCTCTGAAATTCCCAGAAACACCACCAGTAAGCGTTGTGGCGCGTAATCTCATACGAGGACTCTTGGTGAAAGAACCACATAAACGAATTGCGTACAAAAGGGGTGCCACAGAAATAAAGCAACACCCATTTTTCGAGGGAGTGAACTGGGCTCTGGTGAGATGTGCCACGCCTCCCCATGTTCCTGAACCGGTAGACTTTTCACAATATGCCAGCAAGGAGGCGAACTCTGCAGACAAAAAGATGACAGACGTGGGAAGTGATAAGAAGAACGGTAGTAATGATTCATCTTATGTAGATTTTGAGTACTTCTAGCACTCCTTTAGGATGATATTTTACATTGTCGGGAGGAAAACTACATTGTACAAAGAGCAAAACGTTGCAACCCAATGAGATATATACTTATCATTACATGTTGAGGGTTCCACAGAGAAAACATTTGTTGACAGAATACTATTGATTTCTTTCTAGGCAAGGGGAAATAAAAACACATATATAGGGATGTAAATTGAATATAAAGTTCTGTGTGTCATTCTTTTGCGTGTATATGCGTCGATTTCTGTTTAAGGATTT
Organism: Cotoneaster glaucophyllus; assembly: GCA_036320875.1. Classification (NCBI taxonomy): domain Eukaryota; kingdom Viridiplantae; phylum Streptophyta; class Magnoliopsida; order Rosales; family Rosaceae; genus Cotoneaster; species Cotoneaster glaucophyllus. The sequence continues at coordinate 8,566,853 of CM070059.1, read as the reverse complement.
GTCGATGTGTAGTACATTGTATATGATTTGTATCTGGTCTGGTGTAACATACTGACAAATTGTTCAAAGTAGGACTAATACTTGTTCCGTTGCTTCGGAATTTCGTGTTGATTATGGAACTCCTCAGGCTGAATTGAAAAGTAGATTGTGTTAATGATGCAACTCCTGGATATTGTATGCTGTCATAGTAAACTTGTTTAGATTTTGTATGGGGAGATAGCAGTACTGTCTTGTATAATATTCTCTACCCTTGACTTGTTTAGGCATCTCCTTGCACTTGGTAAAGATGCCTACTTGAGCAGGCCTTTGGGACTGCAAAATGGGTTTTTATTCTGAAACCCAAAGTGAATATTCGAAATATGAAATACTAAAAACAAAAAAATAAAAACACGGGAGACTCTAATACCATGAAATTAAAGTTCCACTTTAAAATTAATCGACAATAAGAGAGTAACACAACTCCTCATAAGTCGTTTCATAACTTATACACTTTCCAACATGAGACAACTATTCACATTGATGAGGTATGAAGAAAAATTCTAATGACAACCATGAGGCCACCCCGGTACAACAAGAAATATTAAGGAGACCCACGATGCATGACTAGGGACTTTCTTGATTGCTCCAGAGTACATGGTACTCCAAATGTTTTAATTGTTAGATCTTTATTTAAAAGTATAAAAATCAAGATCGAACAGTTAAAACACTTAGAGTATGGTACTCTAGAGCATCCTAGAAGCTTTGTGCATGACTATACATAACACAACTCAAGGCACAAAAATGTATACTAACTAGCTATTAATCTAGTGACAGAAAAAACCTCTCTCTCTATAACCTTTCTTTCCCTCTGCCTTCAGGAGAAAAAAAAAAAAAAAAAAAAAAAAAACCCTCCTAGCCGCCGCTCCTTGCTCCGACTTGGGGTTGGCGGCAGCCCGACTCCCACCTCTTTCTGGCCTTCCTTCTCTCTTCCTCTTCCTTCTCCACCCTCTGCAACTTCCCTCTTTCCCCATCTTTCCCCATCCTTCCCACCTTTTTCTAGCCCTTCTTCCTTCTTTCCCATCCATCTCTTTTTCTAGCCCTTCTTCCTTCTTTCCCATCCATCTCTACTCTTTGCATCTTCCCCCTTCTTTCCTTCATCCTTCCCCCATCCTTCCACTCAAAATGTTTTTTTAATTTTAGCACTTTCTCTCTTTTGATCTTTGCTTTGGCTTCCTTTGAGCGTTGTTCTTTGAACTTTGTCTCAATTCCCATGAGCTAGTCTCAGATCTGGACCTCCATGGCCCTCTCCTGCTTCGATGCTATTGTACGTCTCGTATCCTCAACCACCAGCCTCTGCTTCTTGGCCCGTGTGCTTCTCCTCGAGTGTTGAGTGGCTGTTAAAGTGCTTTTAGCACTATTTGGTAGGATTATGGGAGCGCTCAGTGGGCGGGTGACTCGGTCACCCCCATTTTCCGTTGGGTCGCCCTCTTGGTGGTGGTGGCCTTGTGATGGAAGGACATCTGGTGGCTGCTGGTTTCCATTTTAGTCTTAGGGTTTTTCTGTTGTTGTTCAGCTGGCCACTTTGGGCCTATCTACTGTATTTTCTTATTTGTTGTTGGACTTGTATTTAAGTAGTGAGCTGTCTTTTCCATGTACTTGTCTTTTTAATTAATGGAAGTAATTTAGTTTGACCCAAAAAAAAAACCTAGCTATATTAATACTTCTCTTCTTTGTGTTAAAAGACGTCTCAACTTGAAACTCCCACGTTGCGTTAGCAAGAGATTGGAAAACATGATTGAGTATAGTAAGTTTGATGAAATATGTAAAATTAGTTGGATAGAAAATAAAATATTTCAAAAGAAACGCAGGTGTAAATAAAAAGTTCTTTTATTAAAAAATAGATAAATATAATAGTAAAAGTGTCAGAGTTGCTCCTCGTTAATGGGAAGAGATCCTCTCCTTTCCCATTAAAGCCATCAAGTCCACTCATCTGGGTTCTTAAAATTTGATCCAACGGCTACAAATAGAGAATTTCTTGAAAGTTATAATAATTTTAACTGTTTAATCAAATTTTAAGGATCCGAATGAATGGGCTTAGTGTTTTTAGTGAGAGAAGATCTCTTCCCCTCGTTAATCCAAATGAATGACAGTGAGCAAGCAATTGTTGACACGCTCTTCTGAGACCTCACTACTTTCAATCTGAACGAGAAATACAACGTTTTTGTCATCACGCACTCTCATTTCTCAGTTCCCATTTCAACCTCCGACCTTTCAATTTCTGTTAAGGAAAGAAATGATGATTAACATATAATCAGGGATTGAGATATGCCGATTGATATATGATCCCTTGACCTTTGTGTAATCCCTTAATTGTAGGAATGTAATTACTTGTATAGGCTCTTTTCCAAGATCGGGATCAATCCCTCCAGTGTATAAAGTCTTAGTAATAGTTTGATGTTGAATATATACAATTTTCACCTTTCTCTACATGGCACCAGAGCAGAAAAGATTCTGGTAACCATCACAGACTTCCGCTCCTCAAACCAGAAACACCAGCCAATCCCAAAACAAGCCATCACCTATGGCAGAAGAACCAAGAAAGTCCTCGACCAAGCTTGAGGCAACCAAATATGATGATCCCAGTGACCCTCTATACATACACCATTCAGACCAGCCCGGTTCAGTTCTCGTCTCCCAGCAACTAAATGAAGAAAACTATGGAACATGGAGTCGTTCCATGATCATGGCTCTCAGCGCCAAAAGCAAGGAAGGGTTCATTGATGGCTCCATCACAAAACCTTCGGAATCCTCCAAAACTGAGTTACAACAGTGGACCCGCTGGAATAACCTCGTCAAATCATGGTTATTAAACTCAATCTCATCAGACATTGGAGCCAGTGTAATCTACAATGATTTAGCTTCTAGAATATGGGCAGAACTTAAAGAACGCTTCTCTCGCGTCAATAGCGTCCATCTTTTCCATGTAGAACAAGCTGTCCACGATTGTGTGCAAAGTGGTATGATGATCAGCGCCTACTACACTAAACTCAAAGGTTTATGGGATGAACGCGATGCCATTTGTTCTATCCCCACTTGCTCCTGCGACACTATGAAGGAGACCCTCCAGTTTCGAGAGAATCAGAAGACTATGAAGTTTCTTATGGGGCTGAACGATGCATACACAGCCATTCGTGGCCAGATCCTTCTCATGGATCCACTTCCCTCAGTCAGCAAAGCACACTCACTCATATTATAGGAAGAAAAGCAACGGACATTGTCTTCTACATCAAACAACACAGTTGATGCTGCTGCTTTTTCAGTAAAAAGCAACAAAGGAAATTCAAACAGAAATTTCACACCACGGAACCCCCATCTAAAGTGTGATCGATGTGATATGCTTGGTCATACTTCAGATACTTGTCGTTCCCATTTAAAGTGTGAATTTTGTGGGAACAAAGGGCATACCATCGAATACTGCAGGAAGCTCAAGAAGGCAAAAGAAAAAGGTGAGATTCAGGACCAACGACATTCCAAGGCAAACCATGTCAACACCAAAGAAGATGTGCAAACTCGATCTAGCCCCATCAGCTTGACAGCCGAACAGTACCAACATCTCCTGATGCTACTTGGTAACAACAAATCAACATCCATGGCCAACCTTGTTGGTGCTTCCTCCACCACCGGTAGTCTCTTAGGTAAATCTTTTCGTGGCTTTGCTCTTTGGAAAGACGTAGCGTGGATCTTAGACACAGGAGCAACTGATCATATAGTGTGCTCTCCTACCGTACTTACTACTTGCTCATCAGTACAAAATCGAACCGTACAATTACCACATGGCATGAGTGCTCCTGTTACACACGTAGGGAGTGTCTGATGAAATTGGGGTTCCACCATAAAACCAATTGGCAATATGAGGAGTAGCCCAAGATCATATAAGCACATAGCAAACCTTGTCCCTCACCAATGTGGGACAACTCTTAACACGCCCCCGCACGTGTGGCGGATTTTCAAGCCTACACGTGGACAACAACTGGGTGACGTGGAGCGCGTGTGGCCGTTGGGCTTCACACGTGGACAACCTTGCTCTGATACCATGATGAAATTGGGGTTCCACCATAAAACCAATTGGCAATTTGAGGAGTAGCCCAAGATCAGATAAGCACATAGCAAACCTTGTCCCTCACCAATGTGGGACAACTCTCAACAGTGTCAAATTCTCTTCCACTTTGACACTTCATAATGTCTTATGTGTTCCTTCGTTCCAATTGAATCTAATATCCGTTGGTAAACTTGTCCAACACTCAGACTACATTGCCATTTTTGCTAAAAACCTGTTTATGCTACAGGACCAACGCTTGGGGATGATGATTGGGACGGGAACTGAAAAGGGAGGACTCTACTATCTCAACATTGTTCATGAGGAGGCTCTCTGCAACTTTGTCGGCGCGTCCGCTATTTCCCGCCTTTGGCATGACCTCCTTGGGCACCTTTCCAATAAACATTTCCGATTAATGCATGCCTATGTAAAAGACATTCAATTTTCTGAAATTAATGATTGTTCAGTTTGCCCTTTAGCCAAACATACCCGTTCACCATTCACCACAAGCTTCATACATACACATGCACCATTTGAAATGATTCATGTTGATATCTGGGGGGGTTACCATGTCCCTACACATGACGGAGCACGTTATTTCCTCACTATCGTCGATGACTTCACCCGATGCACCTGGGTTTATCTAATGCACCACAAATCCAATACGCACCACTACCTTACCAGTTTTGTAAACCTTGTGGAAACCCAATTCTCCACTAAAATCAAAATCATTCGCAGCGACAACGGTCCCGAATTCACCATGACCCAATATTACTCTGATAAAGGCATCATTCACCAAACTAGTTGTGTTGGAACCCCCCAACAAAATGGAGTTGTCGAGTGAAAACACCGTCACTTAGTTAACACAGCTCGAGCACTTATTTTCCAAGCTCATTTACCTAAACATTTTTGGGGGGATGCTATCTTGACAGCCACATATCTTATCAACCGCACACCTACACCATTGCTACAAGGGAAAACACCGTATGAGCTTCTTTACCAAAAACGACCAGCCTACGCTCACTTACGGGTTTTCGGTTGTCTATGTTTTGCTTCCACACATGATAAACGACCCACCAAATTTGATGCTCGTGCCTCCCAGTGCATGTTCCTTGGATACCCTTATGGGCAAAAAGGGTATCGTCTTTATGATCTCCAAACTGGAAAAATATTTGTTTCTCGAGACGTCACCTTTCGCGAGCATATATTTCCTTATCCTCACCCTTCATTAGACACACCCATTGTCTTACCAAACACCCTTCCCATTGCACCAAGCTTAGACCCACCACCCGCCACGACTAGCCCTCCACTTAATGATCTCAACTTAGCACCACTAAATGCCGATGAACCTTCGTCATCGACTTCACCACCACCACCTACACCACACTCCAGTTCTGACCATGCTACCCCAACCATTGTCCCACCAAACTCGCGCCTGACACGTCGCACACAGCCACCCCATCGCTTCACAGATTATCACATCGAGGATCCTCTTCCTTCTCGTCCCTTCCAATCATCAACCTTAGCTCCGGTCTCCCCATCAGGTAGTCTCTATCCTTTGGCTAATGTAGTATCATATGACAAGTTATCATCTCACCATCGTGCGTTCACCACGACCATGTCCCTGGAAGTAGAACCTCGCTCCTTTTCGCAGGCTATGCAACACGATCACTGGCGGACTGCCATGCGTCAAGAAATCGATGCCCTTGAAGCCAACCGCACCTGGACACTTCAACAGTTACCTCCTGGTAAGAAACCTGTCGGTTGCAAATGGGTCTACAAGGTCAAATTTAAACCGGATGGCACAGTGGAACGCTATAAGGCACGTCTAGTGGCCAAGGGGTATAATCAAGTTGAAGGCTTGGATTACAAAGAAACCTTTGCTCCGGTCGCCAAACTTGTTACAGTTCGTCTTTTGCTTGTCGTGGCTGCTGCACAACGTTGGCATCTCCACCAACTTGATGTCAATAACGCTTTCTTACATGGAGTCCTTGATGAGGACGTTTATATGACCCTTCCACCCGGGTTTGGACGAAAGGGGGAGACTCGTGTTTGCAAACTCCACAAGTCATTGTATGGCCTTAAGCAATCGTCAAGGCAATGGTTCATTAAGCTTTCAGTTGCGCTCAAGAACTTGGGTTTCCAACAATCCAATGCCGACTATTCGCTATTCGTCCGCACCCGAGGTAATTTGATCATCATCATATTAGTTTATGTGGATGACATTATTATATCAGGGAATAATTTGGAAGCAATTGAGGTCACAAAATCTTTACTCAAGCAGCAATTCAAGTTAAAAGACATGGGGCAATTAAAATACTTCTTGGGGATCGAGGTAGCAAGGTCAAACAAAGGCATTGCCATTTCACAAAGAAAATACGCACTGGAGATTCTTGAAGATGTTGGATATCTTGGAGCTAAACCTGCGTCATGTCCTATGGAAGAAAATTTATCTCTCAGCAAAGATCAAGGAGAATGCATTCCAAATCCCTCCACATATCGACGACTCGTGGGTCGATTGATTTATTTAACCATTACACGACCTGACTTAGTATATCCAGTTCATATATTAAGTCGGTTCATGGACAAGCCTCGGACGCCGCACATGGAAGCAGCGTACCATGTTCTACGCTACCTTAAACAAGCTCCAGGACAAGGCTTATTTCTCCCTGCAAATAGCTCCATCCAATTGCAAGCCTTTTGTGACGCAGATTGGGCTAGGTGCCCAAACACTCGACGTTCTGTCACCGGGTATTGCATATTTCTCGGGCACTCATTAGTCTCTTGGAAAACCAAGCAGCAAGCTACTGTATCCCGATCAAGCGCAGAAGCCGAATATAGATCCATGGCTACAACATCTTGTGAAATCACTTGGCTAAAAGCCATCCTATGAGACTTGGGTATCTCACACCCACAACCTGCAATGTTATACTGTGATAGCCAGGCCGCACTCCACATCGCATCAAATCCTGTTTCCAAGAACGCACCAAGCACATTGAAATTGATTGCCATCTCATTCGGGAGAAAGTCCAAAATGGAACAATCAAAACGGCTCATGTGTCGACTCAACGACAACCTGCTGATATATTCACTAAGCCACTTGGTATCTCACAGTTTTCAACTCTACTTAGCAAGTTGGGAATCATAAATATACATTCCAACTTGAGGGGGAGTGTTAAGGAAAGAAATGATGATTAACATATAATCAGGGATTGAGATATGCCGACTGATATATGATCCCTTGACCTTTGTGTAATCCCTTAATTGTAGGAATGTAATTACTTGTATAGGCTCTTTTCCAAGATCGGGATCAATCCCTCCAGTGTATAAAATCTTGGTAATAGTTTGATGTTGAATATATACAATTTTCACCTTTCTCTACAATTTCAATAACTATACAACAAATATACACTTTTCTTCACTGATTCTGTTTTCTCTCGCCAAAGCAGAAAGCTTTCGAAGCAAAAAGCACGAAACTTTGACCCGTTTTGGTGTCAGGGGAGAAATGGAGGCGTTCAATAAGATAAAGGTGACCAACCCAATTGTCGAAATGGACGGTGCGATTTCTCTCCACTCCCATCTGATTCTCTGATTTCTATTTTCCGCCATTGTTTTGTTGCGAACTCTTGTTTAAGCTGCTCAAAAATGGCATGTTTCTCTGCTTTTTTGAATGCTTGAATTAATCTGGAAAATATGGATGGATAGACATTATACAAATTATCAAAGTGGTGTTTTTGGATGATCCCATTGATCAGAGCATGCCCTTCAATCCATGTTTTAAGGACACCCCAACTATCTTGCTCCATAAAAGTAAATGATCTTAGAATTACAGGATTTTGGTCAATTCGTGGGCTTTCTTGCCTTACCCACCAGTCCACTACTATGATGTTTCTGAGCTCATAGATTTAAATGATTAAACTTCTTTTTTGTTCGTTTGAGCTGAATAGCGTGCAAATTATCTTATTAGAAGGTAAGGACATAGATGCAATGCAACATCTGAATTGAGATGTATATATCTTTGCCGGAGGCTTGGAGCTATACTGATACAGATTTATTCAACTTTTTGTTGTCTATGTTTAAGCTATGATGCATTATTTTCCTTGATGCAGGAGATGAAATGACTTGGGTGTTCTGGACATGGATAAAAGACAAAGTAATTTTGTTATCATGTGTTCCCTGTGATTTCATAGAGTTGTTGATGAATCTGCAACTTGTTTTCGTGTTCCACAGCTTATTTTTCCCTTCCTGGAGTTGGATATCAAGTACTTCGACCTTGGGATTCTTAATCGCGATGCCACCAATGATGGAGTCACAATTGAAAGTGCCGAAGCTACTCTTAAGTGTGCCCTATCATTCTCCCTTCACAGTTGCTTTGCTATACTCAACTACCCTTCATGAACATTACTGTTTTTCTTCCCTTCATTTTAGTTGTCGCTGCTTTCTTTTTCCTTTTTTACTGGCATGAGTTTGGCATGTTTAAATGGGCTCGACATGAGTTTGTCATATACTTTTGAACGGAATGACAAGTCAAATTGTTCTTGCTACGCACAATTTGTCATATTCTGTTGAAACAATTATCATCTTTATTGAAACTAATTTTTTCATAAAAATTACTTTATCACCTGTTGATGCTCCTTTATTTTCGTTGTATAAATTTGCTTCCTGTTTTTGCTTGTTATCGTAGTTACAATGTAGCAAAAAAGTGTGCAACTATAACTCCAGGTATTATATAGATTCTTAAATTTAGAGACAATGTGCATTTCTCCTTAATAAATGGACTACTTGGCCCTTTTTCATGGACACGATTTGGCTAATGTACTATTGTGATGATCTGGATCATTTATTTGGATATTTATAGATGAAATTCGTGTGAAGGCGTTCAACTTGAAACAGATGTGGAGTCGTCTAAATGGGACCATACGGAACATTTTAAATGGTCAATTGAATACTCCCTTAATATTTAGTATTTACCATTGTATATTCTGTGTTTGACTGATTGCAAGTAGCCAATGCATTTTGGTGTTCTGTAGGTACTGTTTTTAGAGAACCCATTAACTGCAGAAATGTCCCCCGTCTTGTTCCAGGTTTGCTGTAAGTTTGTCATCTAAATTTGCCTTTGTATCATTGTCAAAAGAACCATAAGTTAGTGTTCATTTCAGGTTGGACAATGCCAATATGTATTGGGAGACATGTTTTTGGTCATCAGTACCGAGCAACTGATGCAATCATAGAAGGACCTGAAAACTTAAATTGGTTTTTGGTAATTCAGTAGAGCTTCAGGATTTCTGAGTTTGACTTCTGACTGTTTAAAGTGCTTGTATAGAAGTTAATCTGGTGCGCTTTTCTTAGACACACACACACACACACACACACACACCGTATAGGTACGTTATTATCTTACCAATTGCTTTGCAGTACCTGATGGGCCCAACGAGAAGACAGAGTGGGAGGTTTACAAATTTACTGGTGCTGGAGGCATAGCATTGTCCATGTATAACACGGATGAGGTTCAAATTTTCCGTTTAAGCAGAAATAAAAAGTTCTGGTAAACTGGTTACCTCTGTAAATGATTTAACAGCTATTTTTTATTCTGCTTAAATTGTGAGAGCAGTCTATCCGTGCTTTTGCTGAGGCTTCCATGAACACTGCCTACCAGAAAAAGTGGCCACTTTATCTTAGCACTGAAAATACTATTCTGAAGAAATATGATGGAAGGTATGATGTTATCCTGTTCTTTCATCTTTCACCGTGCAGTCTTTTCTTTTCATAATTACCCATGGTACATTATGAGTCGGTGTGACTTTGATGTAACGTTTCACTACAGGATTTTTATTGCCATTTTCTTACTCTTGAATTTAATGAAGGTTGAAGGACATCTTACAGGAAGTTTATGAAGCTCATTGGAGATCAAGATATTGCAGGGATTTGGTGAGATAACTTGTCATCCAAGCTGATTAGTTTGTGTAGCTCCGGTGATTTTCAACTAATTAGTACTCTGATTTGAAGGGTATGAGCATCGTCTTATTGACGACATGGTTGCTTATGCTCTCAAAAAAGTGAAGGAGGTTATGTTTGGGCATGCAAAAATTATGATAGGGATGTGCAAAGTGACTTCTTAGCGCAAGGTCTGTATTTACTTTTGTTAGTCTGTGAGTTAGTATTCAACTATTTCTCTTTTTAACGTGTGGCGCCGCGTTTGTTGGAAGCGAATGCTATTTCCTTGATTGTCCTAGCGAATATGTTTGCTAATGTTTGGTTACCTTTCAATAAACTTTGATACAGGTTTTGGATCTCTGGGGCTGATGACATCTATACTGGTAATCAATTCTGTCTAATATTTTACTATGCTTGTTGGGGTGCAGTTATGAGTTTGGATGTATGAAAACTTGGATTTGGTTCCAGGTGTGCCCAGATGGAAAGACCATCGAAGCTGAAGCAGCCCATGGTACAGTAACCCGCCATTACCGGGTCTTCCAGAAAGGAGGCGAAACAAGCACAAACAGCATAGCTTCGATATTTGCATGATCATGAGGTCTTGCACACAGGTACTAGCTCAGTATGTAGGCTGGTGGTTGAAAGTCAGTATTTGGAATTTGCTTCGGTTTAGAAATTGTTTGAAACATTAGATAAGAGTTTGAGTAAACCTGTGTTATCGTATCAGGGCAAAGTTAAATGGCAATGCCAGACTCTTAGATTTTACAGAGAAACTTGAAGCATCTTGCGTAGGAACTGTCGAATCTGGGAAGATGACCAAGGATCTTGCACTCCTTATCCATGGGCCTAAGTAAGTGTTGTCAAGAGTTGTATTTTGTTAGTAACTTTCAGATGCGTTTTCTGTTTCTGTATGATAAAAAGTTTCATGCTTCGTGTAGGGTAACTAGGTCTCAGTATCTGAATACCGAAGAATTTATTGACGCTAGCAGAGCAAAGTTGTAATCTCCGTTTGGTTACAAGTACACGTTACCAGGCCCGGAAATAATTAGTCTCAGTGTACTACCATACAAACACTTGAGCAAATAAGTTTGTCTCCGATGGGGGACTCTTGTTTGTCGTAACAAACTTTATCGTTGTTTTGGGAAATTGAGAGGTTTGCAGTTGCAATGTGTAACAGTTGATTGAAGAAGATTCAACAAGCAAAAAAAGGTGATTGTAGGATGAGGAGTCCGGCAAAGCAGCACGCCGAGGTTAGGTAGTTTTCATCTGCGCTACCCCATCGGGGGGTCTCAGTCGGATTCAAACTGTGTTTGCATTGTGTGTTTGTTTGTTTGCTACCCCGCTCGTAAGGGTGGGGTGCCCCTACTAACCCGAGGGGCTTAGGGCGTGCTTAAAGTGACTTTCACAAGAGTGGTGAACAGATTTCAAACACCATGGCCTCGCTTGACCAAGATTCCATCACCCATCAATCGTTTTAATGCCCTGCTTAGTTACAAACCTGCGCTACCAGGCTCGGCAATACTGGAGTTTAATGCAATTCCTTATAAACAGTTGTGGCAGCCAGGGTTTACCCGATGTGGGACTCAAAAGTCGTATTTTTAAAAAGTTTAAATTGCTTGGATATTGTTTCCGTGCGATAAAAGTTTCATGTTTCATCTAGGATCACTAGGTCTCATTGTCATCTTCTGTTCTTTACTTGAGACCAATACAAGAAACGGTTTGCACTTGCTGCCCAAGTCGATGGGTTAGGGCATGCTTCATGGGACCTCACACACCAAATAGTGTTTTTTTTTAAGGAAAGATGTTAAAATTAAGATTAAAACATTTAACGTCATATTAAAAAACTTATTAGGTGCCTTGAATTACAAGTAGAAATATTCCTAAACAACTGAGCTACAAGCCTCTTATATTTAATTAAACCTTAAAAGTACATCAATCACCAACGACCATTTTGATTAATGGTACCAATCCTCCGATTTTGTTAGGAGGAGATTCTAAGTTTGAATCTCATCTAGATTTGATTCGCATAATATAAGAAAAGATAAAATGAAACATACATCAATTTTGGTGGGACGAGCTGATGGTTTGCATTTCATAGGAAGTGATTTGTGACTCAAGTTTAAGAGAATTTCTGTTGCATCCGAAGTTCAAGGTTTGATTTCACCATCTCCTTACTCTCGCTTGTATATAAAAAATAAAAACAAAAAAAATAGTTGATGAATTAAAAACGCATCTATGTATATACATACATTCATCTTTACTCTTTTATGACTAAGATTAAAAAAGACACTAATTGGACGGCGGACTAAGGAGTTTGGCCGAACAGCAAGCTAGGTAAGGTATTTTTCATCTGCAGAACATGGGCCATGGGCCCAACCAATCAATTCATAGTTGTGCTTGTTTGCTATCTACTCATAATGAATAGAGTGTCACTAACATGAGTAGCTTAGGATGTGCTTAATGTGATCTCACACACTAACTGGTGGTGAGCAGATTTCAAACATCATATACCCACTTTGCCAAGGCTCCACCACACGTCAAGAATTGCCCACCTTCAACAATGTTTGTGCAACCATTTACCGAGAAAAAGTAAGGAAGAAAGTGATGAATGCTGAGCACAGCTCGAGATTAAATGAGACTCGTGCGTATGCCTCAAACTACAAGAACTCAGAAGCAAAAGGGTACAAGGGTAGAAATACACACCTAAAATGCAAATACTGCAATGATGTCGATCATGTGGAAGACAAATGTTGGGAACTTCATCCTGAACTCAAGCCTAAGTTCACCAAAGATGGGTAGATAATACCAAGGCCCTCTCAGCAATTTCACTCTCACCCCAAGGCTCAACTTGCTAATGCACAAGGATCCATGGAGTTCACTACCAATCCATTGTCACTCATCAATGAATTTGCAGCCTACCTTCAAAGTAAAGGACACGGAGGAGGTTCACAAGCTCAAGGCAAGGATGAAGGCAGTCATACAGCTATGTTAGGACAGTTTGCTGGCTTTCTTGCAGGAAATGAGAAAGTATCACATGAGGATGCACCAGGAATACTCAAAGCCTTCACTACTGCTCTGTTAACTAGTACTGAAAATGGTTGTTGGATAATAGATTCAGGCTCCACAGATCACATGACAAACAAAGTCACCAACTTGCATCATTTTAAACGTTTTCCAAGTCCTTCACATGTTTCAGTTGCAAATGGAAAAAATGTCTTAGTCATGGGCAAAGGAAAAATATATTTACTCTCACACAAAACACCTTCCACTGCCTTATATGTACCAACCTTTCCTTTTCAACTCCTGTCAATTGGCAAACTCACAAATAGCCTAAACTGCCGTTCTATTTTCTCACCAGAAAAAGTGATTTTTCAGGATGTTCTCACCATGAAGATGATTGGTGAAGGGGTCTTCATAAATGGACTTTACTACCTGTTCAAAGATCCCTGTTTTCCTCAGGTTTTTCAAGCTCAATCGAAGTCCATAGATGAAAACCAACTTTGGCATAAAAGATTAGCTCACCCCTCAGACGCTGTTTTGTCAAAATTGTTTCCTTTTTTTTGTAAATTTCCTCTTACTTGTGATACTTGCCAATATTCTAAGTTCACTAGACTACCTTTTGGTAATTCAATGTCTAGGACAAGTGAACCTTTTGAAATGGTTCACACTGATGTATGGGGACCAGCCACTGAATCAATGGAAGGATTTAAGTATTTTGTTCTATTTGTTGATGACTTCACACGAATGAGTTTTTTTTATACCTTATGAAATCAAAGAATGAAGTCTCAAACATTTTTAAAGAGTTTCATATGCATGTTAAAACTCAATTTCAATCAACCATCAAAGTTTTAAGATCAGACAATGGCACTGAATTCCTATCCAACAACATGCTTCAATACATAAGTTCTCAGGGTATCATCCATCAAACCAGCTGCGTGGGAACCCCCCAACAAAATGGAGTAGCTGAAAGAAAGAATAGGGATCTCTTGGAGAAAACTCGTGCTCTCATGCTTCACATGCATGTTCCCAAGAAGTTTTGGTCATTTGCTATCCTCACTGCCACTTATCTCATCAATCGACTCCCCAGTCGTGTGCTAGAGTACAAATCTCCCTATGAAATACTCAAAGGTAGAAAAATCAGTTTGACACATCTCAAGTTGTTTGGATGTATTTGCTTTGTTCACATTCAAGCCGTGAATCGTGACAAATTGGATGCTTGGGCTACAAAGTGTGTGTTTATGGGGTACTCCACCACTCAGAAGGGTTATAAGTGTTTCAATCCTGTCAGTAAGAAGTGCATTGTGTCAAGAGACGTGAAGTTCGAAGAGGACTGTCCTTACTTCACTTCCAAAGGTACTACTACAAGTCAGGGGGAGGAATTGCTTGACTTATTTCCACTCCCTCAGAACTTTGATCATTCAGTGTTGGAAGAACACCCAATCTCTGTGGGTTCAAATAGAGAAGAAGTGCAGACTGAAACTCGTGTGAAGGAGTTCAACTTGAAACAGATGTGGAGTCGTCCAAATGGGACCATACGGAACATTTTAAATGGTCAATTGAATACTCCCTTAATATTTAGTATTTACCATTGTATATTCTGTGTTTGACTGATTGTAAGTAGCCAATGCATTTTGGTGTTCTGTAGGTACTGTTTTTAGAGAACCTATTAACTGCAGAAATGTTCCCCGTCTGGTTCCAGGTTTGCTTTAAGTTTGTCATCTAAATTTGCCTTTGTATCATTGTCAAAAGAACTATAAGTTAGTGTTCATTTCAGGTTGGACAATGCCAATATGTCTTGGGAGACATGCTTTTGGTGATCAGTACCGAGCAACTGATGCAATCATAGAAGGACCTGAAAACTTAAATTGGTTTTTGGTAATTCAGTAGAGCTTCAAGATTTCTGAGTTTGACTTCTGACTGTTTAAAGTGCTTGTATAGAAGTTAATCTGATGTTCTTTTCTTAGACACACACACAAGCACGCACGCACACACACCATATAGTACGTTATTATCTTTCCAATTGCTTTGCAGTACCTGATGGGCCCAACAAGAAGACAGAGTGGGAGGTTTACAAATGTACCGGTGCTGGAGGCGTAGCATTGTCCATATATAACACGGACGAGGTTCAAAATTTCCGTTTAGGCAGAAATAAAAAGTTCTGGTAAACTGGTTACCTCTGTAAATGATTTAACAGCTATTTTTTATTCTGCTCAAATTGTGAGAGCAGTCTATCCGTGCTTTTGCTGAGGCTTCCATGAACACTGCCTACCAGAAAAAGTGGCCACTTTATCTTAGCACTAAAAATACTATTCTGAAGAAATATGATGGAAGGTATGATGTTATCCTGTTCTTTCATCTTTCACCGTGCAGTCTTTTCTTTTCATAATTAACCATGGTACATTATGAGTCGGTGTGACTTTGATGTAACGTTTCACTACAGGATTTTTATTGCCATTTTCTTACTCTTGAGTTTAATGAAGGTTCAAGGACATCTTCCAGGAAGTTTATGAAGCTCATTGGAGATCAAGATATTGCAGGGATTTGGTGAGATAACTTGTCATCCAAGCTGATTAGTTTGTGTAGCTCCGGTGATTTTCAACTAATTAGTACTCTGATTTGAAGGTATGAGCATTGTCTTATTGACGACATGGTTGCTTATGCTCTCAAAAAAGTGAAGGAGGTTATGTTTGGGCATGCAAAAATTATGATGGGGATGTGCAAAGTGACTTCTTAGCCCAAGTTCTGTATTTACTTTTGTTAGTCTGTGAGTTAGTATTCAACTATTTCTCTTTTTAACGTGTGGCGCTGCGTTTGTTGGAAGCGAATGCTATTTCCTTGATTGTCCTAGCGAATATGTTTGCTAATGTTTGGTTACCTTTCAATAAACTTTGATACAGGTTTTGGAACTCTGGGGCTTATGACATCCATACTGGTAATCAATTCTGTCTAATATTTTACTATGCTTGTTGGGGTACAGACTGTACCGTACAGTTATGAGTTTGGATGTATGAAAACTTGGATTTGGTTCCAGGTGTGCCCAGATGGAAAGACCATCGAAGCTGAAGCAGCCCATGGTACAGTAACCCGCCATTACCGGGTCTTCCAGAAAGGAGGCGAAACAAGCACAAACAGCATAGCTTCGATATTTGCATGGTCACGAGGTCTTGCACACAGGTACTAGCTTAGTATGTAGTCTGGTGGTTGAAAGTCAGTATTTGGAATTTGCTTCGGTTTAGAAATTGTTTGAAACATTAGATACGAGTTTGAGTAAACCTGTGTTACAGTGTCAGGGCAAAGTTAGATGGCAATGCCAGACTCTTAGATTTTACAGAGAAACTTGAAGCATCTTGCGTAGGAACTGTCGAATCTGGGAAGATGACCAAGGATCTTGCACTCCTTATCCGTGGGCCTAAGTAAGTGTTGTCAAGAGTCGTATTTTGTTAGTAACTTTCAGATGCGTTTTCTGTTTCTGTATGATAAAAAGTTTCATGCTTCGTGTAGGGTAACTAGGTCTCAGTATCTGAATACCGAAGAATTTATTGACGCTAGCAGAGCAAAGTTGTAATCTCCGTTTGGTTACAAGTACACGTTAGGGTACTACCATACAAACACTTGAGCAAATAAGTTTGTCTCCGATGGGGGACTCTTGTTTGTCGTAACAAACTTTATCGTTGTTTTGGGAAATTGAGAGGTTTGCAGTTGCAATGTGTAACAGTTGATTGAAGAAGATTCAACAAGCAAAAAAAGGTGATTGTAGGATGAGGAGTCCGGCAAAGCAGCACGCCGAGGTTAGGTAGTTTTCATCTGCGCTACCTCATCGGGGGGTCTCAGTCGGATTCAAACTGTGATTTCAAACACCATGGCCTCGCTTGACCAAGATTCCATCACCCATCAATCGTTTTAATGCCCTGCTTAGTTACAAACCTGCACTACCAGGCTCGGCAATACTGGAGTTTAATGCAATTCCTTATAAACAGTTTGTGGCAGCCAGGGTTTACCCGATGTGGGACTCAAAAGTCGTATTTTTAAAAAAGTTTAAATTGCTTGGATATTGTTTCCGTGCGATAAAAGTTTCATGTTTCATCTAGGATCACTAGGTCTCATTGTCATCTTCTGTTCTTTACTTGAGACCAATACAAGAAACGGTTTGCACTTGCTGCCCAAGTCGATGGGTTAGGGCATGCTTCATGGGACCTCACACACCAAATAGTGTTTTTTTTAAGGAAAGATGTTAAAATTAAGATTAAAACATTTAACGTCATATTAAAAAACTTATTAGGTGCCTTGAATTACAAGTAGAAATATTCCTAAACAACTGAGCTACAAGCCTCTTATATTTAATTAAACCTTAAAAGTACATCAATCACCAACGACCATTTTGATTAATGGTACCAATCCTCCGATTTTGTTAGGAGGAGATTCTAAGTTTGAATCTCATCTAGATTTGATTCGCATAATATAAGAAAAGATAAAATGAAACATACATCAATTTTGGTGGGACGAGCTGATGGTTTGCATTTCATAGGAAGTGATTTGTGACTCAAGTTTAAGAGAATTTCCGTTGCACCCGAAGTTCAGGGTTTGATTTCACCATCTCCTTACTCTCGCTTGTATATAAAAAATAAAAACAAAAAAAATAGTTGATGAATTAAAAACGCATCTATGTATATACATACATTCATCTTTACTCTTTTATGACTAAAATTAAAAAAGACACTAATTGGACGGCGGACTAAGGAGTTTGGCCGAACAGCAAGATAGGTAAGGTATTTTTCATCTGCGAACATGGGCCATTGGCCCAACCAATCGATTCATAGTTGTGCTTGTTTGCTATCTACTCATAATGAATGGAGTGTCACTAACCTGAGTAGCTTAGGACGTGCTTAATGTGATCTCACACTAACTGGTGGTGAGCAGATTTCAAACATCATATACCCACTTTGCCAAGGCTCCACCACACGTCAATCACTTTAATATCCTGCTTAGTTACAAGCCAGCACTAGATATTTGAGACTTAATCCGATATGGGACTCCAACAGTTTTTTCGTTACAATGATGTTTCCGTGGGGAAAATACCCTTCACTTTAAAAATTGCATCATTAACCACTCTGTTTTATTATTTGGCACTAACCTTGCATCATGGAACACAACTAACAATATTTATATTTCTTAGGTAATTTTTCTTTATCGGTTTCGAATTTGCTTAAACATCAAACATACATCCATTTTCGTATAAGAAAAACACATACATCAATCCTTCGTACTAAAAAAATACATACACCAATCGCCAATGACCCAATTGGATTAGTAGTAGAATCTTCGATATTCCGAGAGGAGGTCATGAGTTTAAATCTTATGAACAATCAGATTGATAAATTAACACATGTATATATACACGACAATCTTTACTACAGTACTAAGCCACAAAATTTGAAGGTGAAGGCAGCTTGGCATTGCCATCATCTTCTTTCAGGTCATGTTTTTTCCATAGTCACAGTAGCAACTTTCTCCACTGTTTTGGCACTTCATCCATCCTGCAATTTGCTGTGTATAGCTTATGCAGAAACAGACCTGCAAACAAGTACACCGCAAAGCTCAGATTTTTTTCGACTATTCTTTCTTGACGTCTTAAAAAAAAATATACAGACCAGAAACAGCGAGTTAGGTACTGCAATGAACAGAAAGCAAAAGGAAAATCCCGATAAGGATCAAAGAAAATATCTACGATTCATTTATATTGAGTATACGCTGATAGTACAGTACGGAAATAATTTAAACCCCATAAAGAGGTTTACTGAACTTTGTTAAAATGGGTCTGGTGGTAAGAACATCTACTGCTGCACTCATGTGGCTAGTGTTCAACTCTCACGTTCCCATTCTAAATATTTTACGATAAAAAGGAGGAAAGCGGAACTCTAGTCATGCAATCAAGTGCTTTAGATGTATAAGATGAAGGCAGAAGACAAGCTAGCGAATACAATGACATGAAAGATTCTCTTGTATGTTAGTGAGGAACATATTATAGGAGCTTATATGCAAATTTATGTACGAAACTAGAAATGTGTATATGTATACTTTACAACTCTCATACTATGTAGTTTAATCATATGTAAATCTGTATTATACCTATACGAACAGTTGACTTCCAGCTAACCGACCAACATAGCTTTCTTCTCCTCCAAGTGACTTCCAGTGCACAAGGCTCCTGCCAATGGGTCCTGGGAGGGCTAGATGTATACATATCCCTATTTCCACGACTTGAGCACCGCAGATCACCCATCATACTGAAACAACAAAAGCAGTGTATGCAATTTCAAAAGTTAGATTGGTGACACGAATCACAGAAATAAATATGACAGTTTAAGTACGAACACTTTACAAATCTTATATGCTGAAGATTAATCATTGGCAAAGCCATAGTGTTACCTAGGCATAATTGACATCCAGGTAACCTACAAACAAAGTTTTATTCTTGGTTGCCGATGTTGGGTCTGGGGAGGACTAAATGTATACATATCCCTGTTTCCGTGACCACCACGTCATTTTGGGCAAGCCATATCGTTTTTCCAGGACACCACTTCAGCTGCAGAATAATTGCCATCCATCAAAACAGAACAACAAAAAGCTGTGCATTATGCAAATCAATACAATTATCCACATTACTTAGTAGAAAACTTACCATGCTATGCCGTTAGGACTTCATTGATTCACAGATCATGGGTCTATCCAGGCATTGATAATCAAAGAGAGTTCTTACTCCCGAAACTGCACTTTCGTGGCTTTTAGGATTCCATGTTGTAGAATCGCAAGTATCCGGGCATTTGGCAGCATTCCTTTAGAGGACATCTCATTAGCGAGTGTTACAGCCCTATCCACATCTCCCCTCCTACAACAGCCAGCCAGAAGAGCTGTGTATGTCACTGTATCAGGCTCTAATCCTCTGTTCACCATTTCATCATAAAGCGCAATAGCATCCTGAAAGTTGTCTGTTTTACATTGCCTGTCTATCAAAACAGTATAACAAATTACATCGGGTCTTATTTCCATTTCCTTCATGTCACTCCAAACAGTACAAGCATCAAAAGTTTCTTCCTTATCTCCACTTGCACCTTGAGAGGAATTAACCCTTCTTACATTTCTTTTGGGAAAACTATCGAGCAAAACTGTGTAAGTGATGATATCAGGTTGAATCCCTCTCTTTTTCATATCATGGAAGAGATCATGGGCTTCTTGCAAACAATTCACCTTGCAGTAGCTATTCATCATCATTGTGTAGGTAATGACATCAGGAGTTAACCCTCTCTCAACCAAAGAATCAAAAACCCAACGGGCCTTTTTCACCTCTCCAGCCTGGCAGAGAGAAGCAATGACTTTGTTGTACATAATTCTTTTAGGATCCACATTTAACGCCAACATTGCCTCCAGCAACAAAATAGCTCTGTCATTATCACCTTCTATACAAAGTTTACTGAGTACTTTAAAGCAAACGCCTTGTTTAATTAAAGTTCCTTGCTTTGCCAACCTAATAAGAAGTTCATAGGCCTCTTTTGTATGGTTGGCTTCACAGTACCCGCTGACCATGGCAGAATAGGTATCTACATTCTTATATTCCAAACTGTTTAGAAAACCTTCAGCTTCTTTGACTTTTCCTCCTATGCATAAATTTTCAATTATCATGTTGTGTGTAACAGAGTCTGGTTTAAAACCATGTGCCTCCATATAATCCAAAAGGTCAAGCGCCTCGGCTCCCAGGCCATTTCTACAAAACCCAGCAGCAAGTACATTGTAAGTAGTGATGTCTGGCTTCAGACCCTTTTCCTTCATTTCCTTCAACAGACTTACGGCCTCAACAACATTCCCTTGGAGACAGTAGCCTTTGATCAATGTTGTGTAATGCATAATATCTAAAACCATATGCTTACACTTCATCTCTTCAAGAAATTCTAAGGCTTGGTCCATTTTCCCCAGCTTGCACGAAGCATCCACTGCGATATTGTACGAAACCTCATCAAGATAGATACCTAAGCTCTTATATTCTCTAAACTGATCCACCGCTTCAGAAGGCAAGCCCATCTTACACATACACTGAAGAATCAAACTAACAATCACACAATTTGTTTTTATACCCTTTGACTCCATGTCATTATGGAGAGCCAAAGCTTTTAACAACTTGGAACTCTTGCAGTAGCCACAGATCATTGCACTGTAGGTATATGAATCAGGGACCAGCCCTCGCTTTTCCATGTCAAGAAAGACGCTTTCAGCTTCATCAAACTTCATCTCGTTGCAGAACCCACGAATGACAGCGTTATAAGCATACACATCGATAAGGACATTTTCCCCATTGCATGATTGGAGCACTTGGTACCCTAAATCCGGCCTGTGATTGGTGCAAAGCCCTTCAATATAGGCTGTGTAGGCAAAGGCGCTAGGGGTTACCCCAGCTTCCTCCATCTCCTGAAACACTTCCACTGCCTCTTCCAAACTACCTTTCTTGCAGAGTCCCTTGATGATAATTGCGTAAGTGTAATCATTAGGGTTCAAACCAATCCGCTTCAACTGCTTATATACAGCCACAGCCATATCCACTTTACCGTGCTCAACCAAGCGGTTTATTAGAAAATTGCTAGTAAAGATATGTGGCACAAACCCACGCCTTTTTGTCTGAAATAAAACATCAATAGCCTCATCGAACATGTTCAAACTGACAAAAGACTTGAGCAATGCATCATAAGCTCGGATTGTTGATGGGGAAACCTCAATCCCCTCCGCAATCGCTTCCATCAAATCCGAAAACTCAAATTCAAGGTCTTTAGAGCACTTAATAAGGTCCACAAAGAGAGAATCCAACTTCCTATCCAGACCCCAATAGCACAAAATTCTAATAAGCGCAGAATACGTGTAGACATTGTGTCGAAAGCCATCTCCTTTCACCCGGTGAAAGAATGAAATCGCCAAATTGGGTTCGTTTCTTAGACTGTTGAGGTTGTTAACAACCCCAGAGGCATCTAATTCGGAGAAGAAATGGGTTCTATTGGCAGCATTGGTGCCTGCGTTTGTGGTGCAGACACTGACAGAATTATCATCAGACGATTCATCAGAGTGGGAGGAACTGGAGTTCCAGAGGGCAAGTGCTGCCTGGGAAGACGCCCACTTGAAAGCACCAACACCGCCACCGCCGCCATGGACGAAGATCGAACGGCTGCGATTGTTTTGTGTTGGGTGAATGCGTTTTCTGGGAAAACCCAGTCTAATGGGCGAAAGCCACATACACATGGAAGACTTTCAGATTCATTGCAGCAACGACGCCTTCATGAATTTCCAATTGCAGAAGAACCAAAGGGGAAGAGAGAGAGAGAGGACTTACTTGGGATTCACCATTGAAGCTTTACTTTCGAAGTTTTGTTTTTGATCATGGATACTGAGTAACCGAATCACCAATAAAAAATGGAGGGTTACTGACTCGGAGGTTTTGGACGATTTCTTGTGAGCAGAGATTAAAGCTTGTTTTCTGCTAAAACCTAAAACCCTACCAAATACCCAATACCAACTTCAAGTTCCGCTTTCGGTTAACCCCGCCCACCTAATCCGGGTCGGTCCGAAGGGCCCGTTAACCTCTTCATGAATCCCAAAGGAACCCGCCAAAGGAATCTGAACTTTTATTTTTATTTTTGAACAAACGATATTATTTGTACTAATAGGGGAGGATGTAGGCTTAGTTTCACAATAGGCTAGCAATAATGTAGTTCGAATTCGCCTTTGGTGAGAATCGAACCTAAGACCTCTCACTAATAAGTGAAAAGAAATATCACTATAACGTAGTAGTAAGTGAAGAGAACCCGAACTTAACAATATCAAAATGCATGGCTAAAGAATCAATATCAAACAGCACCCCTTCTAATATTGCATCATGTTCCATTTGTCTATTAATCATACGAATCAACGATTGAGAGTCAGACATCAATTCATATGATATGGTATGGATTTATCATTATTATGGCGTCTCGAGTTAATCGTATAATGTCAAAAAAAAATTATATGTGATTTTATGATTAGCACTATTAACGTTTAAAATTGGGAGGTCAACAAAAATCAGTATGGTCAACTTTTGTTGGGCCCGGAATATAAATCTAAGTTATGATGGTAAGTGGTTCACCTCTAAAAATAGGCTACGTTCACTGTTGTGTTCTGATATATATTTGATGTGGATTACAAGAGCATTTAAATAATATAATGTAATTTTTCTCTCGTTGACAGGTACTCAACCCTTTTGCATGTCCTATCATTTAATAGGTCAAGCACGTAGATACGACCTACACGATATTCCTCATTATCCACACACCACATGGAGAGGAACTGACGTTTGCTCATAGCTAATTGCATGGTTTTTCGGGTTGACATGTACCCATTGTTCCAAAAATCCCCGCCTAAGTTCCGCCTAGGCGTTAGGCGGCTGGCTATCACCAGATTACTCTCATACCCGATTAATTCTTAGACGTTTGAAAATTAAGAAATCGCACCTAGACCTACTTAAGCCCCCGCCTAGACTGCCTAGGCGCCCGTCCAAGCTTACCTAGGTACCCGCCCAGGTCGCGACTCTCTAATACTTTATAATTTATATGTGATTCTGTTATGCATTATGTATCCAAATGAAATTATGTATTTTTAGGTATAAGTGTCTTATATATATACAATATTTTAATGAATTTACTTAAATTCTAATCCGCCTAGACCCTCGTATGCCGCTTGACTGGTACATATAGATTCTTGTGCTTAGAACTCAGAGATATGTGAGAGGGGGTGACCGGGTGAGGTATGAGGTGTTGTCTATGTTCTTTAGACAGAATTTCTTCCTCATCTAATGCGAGTAACGAAACCGCACCCCAACAGGCGAGTAGCAAAGAGCACAAATAAAAGAGAAGCCAGATGTACAAATTGGTTTCCAAAACAATGGCAGATTGGAGAAATTGTTAGATAGGGCTGTCCCGTGCTCTTGTCCGAAGCTCATCCTGTCTGAGACGTGTTGTCGTACCAGGCAAGCACCGTACCCAAAAAAACATTAAACATATAAGAACTGTAGAAAGGAAAAAAAAACATGCATCCTTGTTCAATTGTTTACCAAAAATCCAGAATTCAAGTTCGAACCTTGTGAATGAAGAAGCCAACATTATGAGAGCTTGCCCTCCGAATAGGTCTGACCCGGCTCGTGGGATTAGTCCTCGCCTACGTGCAGGGTATACCCTGGATTCATCCAAAAATTTGAGGGTGCGTCCGCTTTCATCCCTCAACTTCTTTTAGGTCATGAGATCCAATTCAATAATCCAATGTGCACACAAAAAGTAGTACAAAGTTAGCAACTTTGTCTACATGGTGACACGTGACGATGAAAGACAAAACCATGCAAAACTTACCCGCTCGTGTAGCTTGGCTTGCAGCTAGGCTGCTTCTGCCAAAACTAACACCTTCGTAACTACAAAAGTTCACTGCAAACAGACTTCCTGCCAAGCTTCTTGGTCGCGGTCCTGCATATCCATGATAACTTGCTAGAATTGCTGGAATAACTCTCGTTTGATAAAATTTCACTGCATATACATGATAAACTGTAGAGCTAGGCGTGCATCCATTCTTCATCATTTGATCAAAGACCACAAACGCATCCTCTTCTCTGTCAACCCTTTGAAGTCCATCTATAAGGCCATCTCCAACCGAAGGGGCCAGAGGGCCAGAGGGCCGAAAATGGCCCTAAAACCGTCTCCAACCGAGGGCTAGGCCAGAGGGCTCTGGAATCTGGGAGGGCCCCACGGAATCGGAGAGGGCTGGAGGGCTGGCTGTGTTCGGCCAGCCAGCCAGCCCGGGGCTGGCTCTTTTTTTTTTTTAATGTTTTTCATTGCTGTCGGTTATAACCGACAGCATTAAAGAAGATTTTTTTAATACTGTCAGTTATAACCGACATTAATAGACAAACCACCGCAATTTTTTTTTTTAATTTTCTATTGCTGTCGGTTACAACCGACAGCACTAGTTTGAATTTTTTTTAATGTAACGGCTAGCTCTCAGCTAGCCGTTGTGTTTGTTTGTTTTTTTTTTTTTTTTTTTTTTTAAATTGCAGCTGTTTGTTGCCTTTGTGTATTTTTTTTTTAATTTAAACATTTGCAATATTTCCTTCTCAATTTTTTTCAATATTTTTCAATATTTCCTTCTTTAATATTTCCTTCTCAATTTTTCCTTCTCAATTTTTTTCAATATTTCTCAATATTTCCTTCTTCAATATTTCCTTCTTTAATATTTCCTTCTCAATTTTTCCTTCTCAATTTTTTTCAATATATCCTTCAATATATTTCTCAATATTTCCTTCAATATATTTTCCAATATTTCCTTCAATATATTTTCCAATATTTCCTTCATCTATAATATTTGTTTCAATTTTTCAATTGTAGCTTTAAAATAATAAATTATGTTTGGCCCTATGGCCCTTTGGCTCTCGGTTGGAGACGATTTTTTGTGACAGGGCTAAAACGAGCCCTCTAGCCCTCTGGCCCTCGGTTGGAGACGGAGGCAAATATGGCCCTGTACTGTTCATTAAAATATTAATATCTTGGAGAATCTTAGAGGGCCAGAGGGCTCAAACGAGCCCTCTGGCCAGCCCTCGGTTGGAGATAGGCCTAAGCGTTCCATGTGTAACAGAATCTGGGGAAAGCCCCTTCAGTTGCATATCCTTGAAGATCTTAAAAGCACCATTTATGTTACCAACCTTGCAAAACCCATTGATTAGAATGTTGTAAGTGATAATATGTTAAATTAAACTAGCAAATACCACACAGTGTGCGAGAAATATAATTTTTATTTTTTCTCAAATATTTTAATTTTAATTTTTTTGATTGGAGGAGTTATTTGCTTTTAATGGGGTTGGCGGACATTTGAAAAAAAAAGGAGTTGGCGGTTGATCAGAAAGAAAGAGAGAGAGAGAGAGAGAGAGAATGAGTTAGAGGGTAGTGATATGATGATATGAGTGTGAGGTTTAGGAAAAAAAAAACAAAAACTTGTTTGTGTGAAATTACTTTAACACCCATATTTTTTTCTTTTTTAATATTTTTTTAGTTATGTATTAAAAGTTATAATTGTAATTTCATTGATTGTGATTGACAAAGAAAGTTCTATTAATATGTAGTTTAAATTATTATTTTATTTTATTATAAAATAAATGATTAAAACCAATAAAAATTTAATAAAGGACATTTAATAATTATTAAATAGAAACCGTTCACTTTTTTTTTTTAACAAAAGGGACCGTTCACCTTAGCTTGATTGAAAACACCAAAGAGGCAGAATATAAAGTTCACTAAAAAAAATGGCAGGACATAAACCAAAAACAAAGGAAAACTAATAAAAAAGACTTGAAAGCTTTAAGTTTTAACCAAAATGACAAAAATATGTTGTAAGTGAATAGTACCAGGAGTGACATTTTAGAGTAAAAATGTCTTTAACGTTAAAAGTGAACAATAACAGAAATATTTCGTTAAGACTCACTATAAACAAATGTACCGGTCAACAACAATATTAATTATAATAATGATAAACAATAAAAAATATTAATAATTAATTTTGAAACTACTATCAAATTTGACAGCAATGGTCTTGTTGTCAATCTATGTCACCGTCACATAGAAATGACATTTCGGTTGGAGAACATAAGTGTAGTCTTTTTTTTTTTACTATTATAACTTATGTAGATATTTTGGTATCTCCTTTAGAGATGTTCTAATCTGATATTTTAACACGAAAATAATTAAAAACACACGTGGAGTCAAATGAGCAACGCTCACGAATTTTTAGTTGAAAACCAATTATCTCGGTTGAGTTAAAATTGAATACCATTGCTGCAAATGAAACGTAAACGGCACCTTTTCGGTGTATTCTTGTGGCTAGTTATTCTCACATGGACGGTGAGAGAGACGCCGACAAAGTCAGATACAATGCTGCTGCGTTTTTGGAGCGTTTCCAGCTCCAGTGCGTTACACAATTCTCTGGCTTTCACCTACTCGGAAAACCACCACAACCCCATTTATAAACGACGCCGTGTAACTGCACCCTTTTGTTTCAGAGCTCAGTTGCTGGACGAAATCACTCAGCTCGCACATAACAAGGTGGAATTCGATTCCGGGTACCTCTAAAGTTTCTTGCTTTTTACGATTTTCTGGATTGAATTACCGAATTGCTGCATTTTTTTGGGATTATTTTGGCCCCTGAAGTTCATCACTGAGATAAAGTTTGGATTTTGGGAAGGTTTTGATTGCGGCTGGAGTTTCAGCGGCGGTTGGGCAGCTCACGAAGCCCTTGACTTCTGTGTTTTTGTATGGCAAAGAGTTCGATTTCAAGGCGGTCGTTCAGGCTGGGGGATTCCCTTCTACTCATTCCTCTGTAAGCCCCTTTTTTACTGTACTGTTACTACTGTTTTACTCGTTGTTCAGTCAGTAAACAACGTAATTAAGTTAGAAAGCATTTCTGCTTATTTAGACAGGCTCTTAATTTATTTTACTGAGTTGGGTTTTGAATACTGATTCGTTGACGCTGATGAACTCGCTTTTTGTTACCATTTTGGATAGGCAATGGTGGCTACTGCAACAACCATTGGCCTCGAAAGGTATGCACAGACGACCCGTCTTCTTTCTCCTCGATTTGATGGATATAAACATCTTTGTATGTATAGTTGAATATCTTTGTCGGATATCTTATTGGTAACTGTATTGTTTGTTTCGTTCCAGGGGCCTTTCGGATTCAATATTTGGCCTAACTGTTGTTTATGCAGGCCTTCTGATGTATGATGCTCAGGTATAAATGTTCTTCACAGTTCTACACCTCTAATCCATCTCTTCTCTCACTTGTTCCTTGAACCTATTAATTTCGAGAGTTCGTATATTTTACAACGCCGCCGCCTTATCCCCACTAAATGGGGTAAATGGGGGATCGGTTGTATGAATCCTATAACGTGCGTTCGGTTTTGCGTCAAGTCCTAACAGTTAATAATACTTATCTTAGAATAATGATCAAACTAAAGGCAAATCCTTACTTTTTCAGGGGGTAAGAAGAGAAGTTGGCAATCATGCAAAATTACTGAACAAAACACTGCCCATGAACACGCCTGCGAACTCAGTTCCCACGAAGGATAGAGTCAGAATCATCTCTCAGCGTAAAACATCATTGTCGTTAAAGTCGGATAGCCTTGAGTCTGTGTTGTCTGAGGAAGCAAATTCTTTCTCATCAAAAGCAACAAATGGCCGTTTAGCGTCTCAGTCCAACAAAATAAAAAGGCAAATTACTCAGACGCAGATTTCTTCTGGCTTAGGAACTAATGCTGAGGAAGGTTTAGAAAGAGCTACCAATACTTCAACTCGGCTAAAAGAATCGATCGGACACACTGAAGTAGAAGTCACGGCCGGTGCTTTGTTGGGTTTCTTCGTAGGATTGGTGGTGTATGCGATAATGTGATGTATGATTTCTCAAATTTTGTGTTATGATGTACTGCCCGTGTTACGGACAAACTAAAAAATTTCTCCTCAATACTCTCCCTCACGTAAAACCATCACATGGTACAATATTGAGAAATGTTGAAAGGATTATCTTAAAAGTGGAGTTATGAACTCTCTGTTACCTCACACAACAACAACAACAACAACAAAGCCTTTTTCCCACTAAGTGGGATCGGCTATATGAATCCTAGAACGCCATTGCGCTCGGTCCTGTGTCATATCCTCTGTTAGATCCAAGTACTCTTAAGTCTTTTCTTAGAGTCTCTTCCAAGGTCTTCCTCTACCCCTTTGGCCCTAGACTCGCTATCACCTCATGTTTTTGAGATAATATTTTATAATGTTAATTCTGTTATCTTACAATTAACATTATAAAATATTATCTCAAAAACATGAGGTGATAACGAGCCTATAAAGAGTTTCACTTTTAAGAGTATTTTCATAACAGTTTTCAACAATATTTATGTAGTTAAATCCATGTCGGTCATTATAGCAGAATAGTACATTGATACGGTCCAACATGAGCGTAATTTGATCATCATGCATGTTTTTCTGGTAGCAGCTTGCATAAGAAACGTATGGGGCTCTAGGCTTGTCGGTAGCAAGGCATGCATTGTTGCCACGTAGCCTAACAGGTGTCGCAGAAACAATCAATTCAGGCGTCATCAGCTGAAATTGCTGAATCAGTAAACTCGATCCCCACGTGTCTCAGAGCCTATATATATATAAACACACAATAACCTAAAATCACCAAAGCAAATTAAGAAGATATATATATAAATCAACGGTCGTCATTTCATCGGCAAATTACTTGATCATCGGAGATCATAGTTCATAGGTATGTCAGGAGCACAGGGAGCTCAGCCGCCGGGGTCACAGACGGCGACAACGTACGAGTCGGTTCAAGGAGGGGAGAACAAGAGCAGGACGGAGCTACGATCCCAGCAGGACCAGGGTGGCGTTCAGACTGACAAGCTCCAAGACAAGGTGGAGGATGCTGCCGGCAAAGGTGGCCCCGTCTTTGGCGCCGGTAAAGACCCGAATAAAAAGGACCTCGGTGTCTCCGGCACCGGCTAATGATTAGCGCTCAGGCTGTGCGTGTGCATGTGTCCCTGCTAAATACTAAATAGTATGTTTTAATCAGCGTACGCACATCACTACATGTATTTGCTTATGTATCCAGTCTCATGTAAGTTTTTTTTCATAGTTAATTTCTTTGCCTTTTATTTTGTTCGAGCGATACTCCACTCGAAATTAATCTAAAAAAAACTACGACAAACTTTCAGCAATCTGCTTAATTTGCTCTACGGTTAGTTTTTTTTACTAAAACGAAACCTTTAGTCAATTAAATAGTTAGTCGTTACTTTTTTCCTTGCGAGAAAAGAATAAAGAGCTTTACTCTTTACTTTCTCGGTTCATAAAATTGGTGTTCTATCATAAATCAATTGATAATATGAAAAGTAGTTGAACAATATCTAAGCACTTATAACCTTTCTTTCTTTTTTATTTTTTATTTTTTCCGGATGTGGAACTGATATTCTCAATACGTCTCATGATGTGTAACGAATTTTTAATATAGAGCATGAACAATACAAATTGAGTGACGTGAAGTATTTGTGTTTACTGGATTTTCGAATAAGATAATTTACTCTGGGACTATGAAAAAAGCTGAAATTATACTGTAAAATCAATTGGAAATATAAGCCGTAGCAACATTATGTATAAGTACATGTAAGTTCTCTTGATAGTCTCAACTAATTCGAATGACCATGCAATACTAAAGTAGCCGAGAAGATCCGATTCCGAAGGTCGGTACTAATATAAATACGTGAGAAGATCCGATCTCTAATGTCGGTACTAATATAAATACGTGATGAGTGACATTAACGTCGTATACGACTTGAGTTGATGCTAAGATTAAGAACATCTCCGATGAATGCATTTTGGCTCACCTTTAAAGCGGGCGATGCTTACTCATTACTTTTTTATTGGTTACTTACTTGTTACTCCCTTATTGGTTACTGTTAAATTAGTTTAATTTAATTGATCTAAGTCACGAATCGTAAAATTAAAATAATCTAACGAGAATTGGATTAATAGCCTATAGAAAGGTTGTTAATTTCTTGCTAAATTTGAATAGCTTAGAATCCGTGCACTCACTTATCAAATTTGGGACCTTCATTTCACTTTCCTAACTATGGACTTTCAAGTCCACCCAACAACCATTATAATAGTGTTAAATGTAATGATTTTCAAAATTTTAAACTACCAAGACAATAAAATTGATCTAAAGAGCCACACATGTATAATCAGTTAGAAAGTCATTTATATTCCGCCCAATTAGAAAGAAAAATAGGTAAGTGATTAAACTTTTATAAAGAAAATATTTTTACTCGTAAATTAACGGATGCACGTTGGGACCAAATAAATTTAAGGCGGTTTTAACGAAACATTCTTAGTACTGTTTACTTTTAATGAAAAATCATATTTTTACATTTATCTGATACTATTCATTATATTTTTATTTTCTTTAAATTTAATAGGATCAAAAATAAGTCTTGCGCTCTTGTAATGCTTTTATTTTATTTTTTATAAAATATATTGTTAATAAGTTAAATTGAAAAAACAGATTGATAAATATCGAACCCACGGCCACAAGATCTGATGACTAGCAAATTAGCAATCACTTCACCGAACCTATAGTCTATAGTCCGTCCAAAAATCCAAAACAGTCCAAAACTCCAAATGGGACAGCGCCCGTTAAGTGGTCCTGAATAATTTCACAGTTTCTGCTTTCTAGGGCACCAGGTCCAATCTGCAATTAATATTATCTACACCTCTCGATCAGATGTCCAGCCATCTCTACGGCTTCGGCGCTGCTGCTCAATCAGCTACTTCTGCCGCCACCGCCGCCGCCCTCTCCTCCGTCTACTCCTCCCGCGCCCTAACCGACTCCTACCTGTCCGACCCCGCCCTCCGTTACTATTCCGGGTCCGACCCTTTCGCCGACCACCACACCCCAGCTAGCTCCATGTATCTTCCGCCGCATTTGATTCCCCATTCCGCATGGCCAGCTCCCGATATTGAGCCCGGCGTCCCCGGCGTCAAACGCCCCTCCGAAGGTTTGTGCTTTTCACTCCTCCGCTGTCTATCACTCTACTTCCACTTTCTGTTTGGTTACTGGGAAAGTTGCTTGGGGACTGGACTGCAATCATTTTTTCACATTTTGTCCTTCTGGGTGTAATTGTTTTTGTTTGCTGTACAGAAAAGTGGGGATCTTGAATTTTATTTATGAAAAAGTACTTTACTTGAGGCTTTGAACTAGGATTAGGTAATGAAATTCGAATTAGTACACATTTGCTGGCACCTTCTAATCATTGCAACATAGAGTTCAAAGAGTGGGAGTGCCTTTACTGCCTAAGCTTAAATTTTGTGTTGTTTCTAACATAATCTTGTATGCGTGTACGTTTCTTGAAGTGTGTCGAATATGCTTTTCGAATTCGTTAGTAATGTTTGAAACTGTTTAGTGTTTCAAGCTTACTCGTATCGAGTCGTTTCACCCCAGATTTCACCTTAAAGAAGGAAAAATGGAACTGTTTTAGTAAAGGCATGTCTGATTATTATAGGGTTAGTAATGGGGTGTAGTTAAAATTTACAATTGATTATTGTAGGGTTCATCTGGGTATTGTTTTTTTTATATGTCTAAGTAAGTACTTAATGTCCGGTAGTTTAGAGATTTTATATTGGCCATTAGGGCCTTCTATATGCAATTACAGAAGCATAAGAATATCTATATATGTGTTTAATATGTGTACTTTCATACTCAAAATTACTTTTAAAGCGATACTTATAATGTTACCTATATGTTTCCTCTGGTTTTCTTGTATATACGTGTCTACTACTATAGCACTCTACCATCAGAGTTATATGGGTGCCTATAATACGATTGGGCAAGAAGCTTGGTATGCTGCGTTAGCCAAGCGCCCTAGATACGAGGGTGCAAGCACTTTGCCTATATATCCACAGAGGCCAGGAGAGAAGGACTGTGCCCATTATATGCTCACAAGAACCTGTAAATTTGGAGAGAGCTGCAAATTTGACCATCCTATTTGGGTTCCTGAGGGTGGAATCCCAGATTGGAAAGAGGTGACTGTTTATTGTTATATTACATGCCTATAGTGGTATTTTATCATACTATACATACAAAATTAGTATTTAGTATTATAACTTCTTAAATTTTATATCTAAAATAAATTTCTTTAGTTTGAGCTAATGGATCGTATCTTAAAACTATTTGTTATTACTGCGTTGTATGGTTGTTCTTTGAATGTACGAATACATACTAATGAATAATGATGAGATTTATTTTCTTATGTCTATACTTTTTTATACATTATGGAGCTCTATAGTCTGCATCAGAGTACAACTTTTTATTTTGAAATTTTACTGTTGTATCTATCTGTTCTATAGTTTGTCTACCTGCTAAATCTTCTGTACAAAATTCAGCCAGTGAGGCTGAATTGGTTCTTAAGTCAGTAGTTTGGGAATCCATTGTTTCTCACTTTCTCTTTCTTTAATCTAC
The DNA here is from genome assembly GCA_036320875.1 of Cotoneaster glaucophyllus. Classification (NCBI taxonomy): domain Eukaryota; kingdom Viridiplantae; phylum Streptophyta; class Magnoliopsida; order Rosales; family Rosaceae; genus Cotoneaster; species Cotoneaster glaucophyllus. The sequence goes on along the minus strand of CM070059.1, from coordinate 8,533,738 downwards.
TACACCTATTGGACTTTACAGAATTTTTGGTTTTCAAAAAATATTATGATTTCTTCATAATTTGATATCATTTCATTGACCCCAGTTAGCTGTATTTTGACATCTGATTAAACAGTCATGTAGTGAACTGCTGATTAGAAAGAGGGTATTAGGGTGCATTGTGTTGGCTAATCCCGTCCCACTACACCTTGTCTATCGTGTTTTTCATTGTGAACATTATACCATCTTTAAGCTATGTTGAACATATTTGGTTTGATTTCGTAAATTGTGAAGGAAGATTTGTCAGCTAAACTCTTACACTTAGAAAAGGCAATACCCGATGCAAGAATGTTTTAAGCAGAATTTTGGTAGAATGATTTAGTTAATGTTCGCTGAATGTCTGCTCAGCAAAGTGTCCTAGGTCTTGAATTTGAAGAATTTGGTAGAATGTAGAAGGTAGTTTTTTTACCCTTGGAAAATAAAATATAGCTAAGGTTAGTTTTGAGCTTTTTTCTTGGTTGTTGGGTGTTTTCACTTTTAAACCGTAAGTTATATTTTTCCATAGTCTGAGAGGTTTTTGCAAGTGTTATTGATTATTCGAAGAGTTTATTCAATACCTTAGCACATGTTTTTTTTTTTCAAAACTCATTGTGTTACTGAGTTTTGAGAATCCTTTTGGGTGGTCTCTCTAGAACACCATCCTGCACCAAAATCTGAATTTTGGTTCTTTGGGGAGATTTTGCTCCTATGTTGAAGTTGTTGTGGAGATGATTTGAAGATAAAGTTCAAGTGATTGGGTTGTTTGTAGTAATTGACAAGTTGAGGATAGTACTTGTACCTTGATATGTTTGAAAGACAAATTGGTTATTGGTGATTGCGAAGGCTGTGGGAATGCATTAATAATTGCTTGGAAGCTGTGTTAGCAGGTTGCTAAAATTTATTGGAGATGGTGACGTAATATTTGTGGAGTCAAGTTAGAAACCTTGACATCATTGTAGACACCTACTTTCCTTTGCTTAGAATCATGTAAAAAGGGCTTTCATCTGATAAACCATTTGCAAGATGACGTACGAATTTAGACGAATATATTAATTGAATGTATGATTTGTGTTATTCTAAGATTTCATGACTAGATGGACCTAATTTTTAGGCTTACACCTATATTATTGCCTTAAATTTTATGTGCCGGTCCAATCTCATGATTACCTACTTGCTTAAAATCATGAGTTTTCTGCATGAAATATATTAAATAGAGGAAGTGTTTGCTCTTTTCTGCCTCCCATATTATCTTCATTAGGAATCTATTGAATATAGAAACTGAAGCTGTTGATCAAAGATTGCAGCTGTTAATTTTGTTCACGGGCTATTTTCTATTTGCCTGTCAATTGCTAGACAAATAAAATTAATCTCTGGTTTATTTAGGTTCCACTTGTTGCTCCAACTGAAGTCCTTCCCGAGAGACCAGGAGCACCAGATTGTCCTGTAAGTAGAAGTTCTATTCTTTCTTCTTTTTGCAGAGATAATGCATTTAAGAACTTGAACTGTTCATTGATTTTTTCCATTTATACGTTGCAGTACTTTATAAAGACTCAAAGATGCAAATTTGGTATGAGGTGCAAGTTTAATCATCCGAAGGACAAAGTCATTGCTTCTGTAAGTGCAGATGATATATATATATATATACATTATCCAAGACTTATTCTCTCATGCTTAACTCTGGTTTCAGGATGCTTCAGAAAATGCTGATGTTTTTACCTTACCTGAGAGGCCATCTGAACCCCCATGCGCAGTAAGATATATTTCCATTACTTCTGTGGTGTTCGTTATCTATCTGTTTATAATGTTGATTTGTTTACATTCCGTTCTATATTTTTTAAACAGTTCTACTTGAAAACTGGGCAATGTAAATTTGGTGCGACCTGCAAATTTAATCACCCGAAAGATATCCAAATACCATCAGCTAACCAAGAGAACAAAGCTGGAGAAACCGGGACGGCTATCAAGACAGAGGGAACTGGATTTTCTGTTAAGGCTCCTATTTCATTTACCCCTGCATTATTATATAACACCAAGGAGCTTCCTGTAAGACCGGTAATGTACCTTTGATAATAAATGGAGGGATTAAGTACTGCATGATCCTTTTATTACTCCTTCATTAACTGCCTACATCTTGTTCATTCTTTCTTGTTTTGATTTACAGCTTTATAATTTTGTGAATTTCTTTTGATTGTGTATCTCTTGCTTATAACAGGGTGAACCTGATTGTCCGTTCTACCTGAAAACTGGAAGGTAAGCATATGTCTAAGTTTTGTTGATAAGTTACTCTGATTAAATTGAAAGGTGACCGAGAATTCTTAAGTGGATTTGTTTTCTGAATCAGTTGCAAGTATGGGGCAACTTGCCGCTACAATCATCCTGATAGATATGGTATATTTAAGATTCTGATGTTCAAGATTCCTGGGTTCAGTTTCTCATGTCATAGTTTCAATTGTTTATCAAATACGGTGGGGCATCAGAATTTCATTGCTTAAAAGTTTTTGTACAGCAATCAATCCGCCAATTGCTGCAATCAGCCATCCAATTGTAGCCACTCCTGCTGCAGGTCTGAACATAGGAGTCATTGATCCAGCTGCCTCCATTTATCAAACTTTGGCTCAGCCAACGGTACATATACCAATCACATTGTATCTTTTGTCTTACTGCTTTTTGTTGCTTTTTGTTTACACAATGAAGAAAAAGAAGAAAAGATAGCACATGGCTACATACTGGGAGGGCCATGGCACGTTGTTGTAAAACTTCCATCTTCGTATTTGTTTGCTTAAAAGTTTACTCATGTTAATTTTTTGTTTTAGGTGGGAGTGGGCCCAACTGTGTATCCTCAACGCTTTGGACAGATTGAATGTGATGTAAGCATTCTTCTTCACCCTCTAGTTAAATGAATTTTATTTTAATGCACGTGGTTGTAAAACTTCATCTTGAACTATTTGTTTGTTTTTATTATATGCAGATTTGTCTAACTCTGCCAGTACAGATTTGTCCATAAATGATTCTCATTTTTCTGAAACTTTGGAACCCTAATGATGACTTCTCATGTTTGTTGATCTTGTCATGCTGCAGTACTATATGAAGACAGGGGAATGTAAGTTTGGCGAACTATGCAAATTTCATCACCCAATTGATAGGTCAGCAGTGGCGCTGTCGACACCGAAGGCAGTGCCAGTTCAAGAAGCAAACGTTAAGCTAACTCTTGCTGGACTACCTCGGAGAGAGGTATGATCCTTCTCTTTAGAACAGTTGTTGCAATTGTACCAAGTCTTTTTTTATTAGAGGGTCCAGGACAGTATTAGTATTTTCCAAAAAGCTTGAGAACTCCTCCAGCAACTTTGTAACTTTTCTCAAACGGCTTGATATTTCTATTTCTGTGCATTAGTAGGCGTGTTGGCATGCTTGGCCCCCAATTGTTGGACCAAATCTCACCTGCCTTCTTTGTTTGCATAACATGCCTCAAACATTGTTAAAGGTCTTTAATAACAGAGAACCATGTGGCTGTAGACACTCTTAACGTTAGCTTTGGGCTCTTGACAGTTCCTTGATTGATGAGTGAACTTGAAAAACTAGCATAATGCTGTATTTTTTGTGCTGGGTTGTTCTGGACTTCTTTCCTTTCCACAATTATGTTTTAGTTCATGTACTCGGGCCAAGGTCCTAAAAGCTTTTTCATAGGGGAAAAGGATCTCCCCGTTTGTACTTGAATTGGAGAAATGTTGATAGTAGAAGATACAACTACCCTTTTGTTCATTCAGAAGTGATCCTGACGCATTTAATCCATATCGTATATTTTGATTATTTTCCTTTGAAAATTTTAGTCTATCGAGGTGTTACGTATTGTCTGAAATCTTGGTATGTAAGATTTCTAATAAGGGCAGAACCTTTCTACAGGGTGTTGTTATCTGTGTGTATTACCTGAAAACTGGCACATGCAAGTATGGTGCATCCTGCAAATTCGATCACCCACCCCCTGGTGAGGTTATGGGCATGGGCGCAGCACAAGGAATGTCCGGAGGGGAAGCAAAAGCAGGTGCGTTCCCACAGGAACAGCAGTGAGATCCCTAGCATGAAGAAGTTATTCATTGATCTCTGTTGCCATGCACTGTTTCGAACTATGCTTTTCGAGCCATTGATGACACTGTACTTGTATGAATCGTTCAATCGACTATTCTTTGTGTTCTGTTTCTGTGGTGTGGTGCAAGTGTTTTTCGGTCCATTGTATCGTAAGTAGTCTCTGCAAAACTTTGAAGAGTTTATGTATGATCAGATTCTATACAAAACTTTCCACTTTTTGTCACTTATAAACTATTCAAACATGAAATACGAGCCGTTTGCTTCTAGTTTGTGCACCAGTTCGAGCTCTTATAGCTCTTCCAGTCAGGCACGTTGTACACTTTGCAAAAGTGAAGTGACTTCCTTGCATCCCTTTTCTTCACTACGTTTATTTTTGGCATTTGAATCGATAAGTGTGCGGAAATCATTTTTCCTGGCAAAATGATTTTCGATGGAGGCTTGCACCCAAGAATCATTGCGCGTAAACAACTCTGTGATTAAGGTATTCATTTTGCAAGCGATAACAACTCTATACGAAAGGAGACTACGAAAGGGGAAAGATTTGGACTTTAAACGCCGAAACCTCCGACGTTACTTGTCATAATCCATGGTTTTAGGGTGAAAAACACAAATGGTACATATACCTTTCTTACGTTAAATCGGATAATGAGTTACTGAAGAAATTGTAGTAACACGAATTTGTGAGCTCACCAGTAACGCAATTATCGGTCAATGAATGAAATATTTTTCCGAGGCTTGCAACATTCTCCTCGTTGTCCCCAGAAGACTGAACCTTTCGTTTCTAATCCATTTTTCGTGACCGTTTGGTACCTGCCCTCCTACGATCAAGTTTGGCTTCATCGTCAATGATCAGTTGCTCTGATGAAAACTCTTGACCATGTACCTTTCCATCCGTGACATTTTCATTTGAACTCATCCAATATGTGGAGGGAAAGAGAAAGTTCAAGACTGTGTAGGCTAATCTATACAACAGAGAAAAATGACACATCTTATGAAAGTACGACTCTCTGTATTTTAGTTCCTGTCAACGGTAAGTTAGGTACATTTGGTGCAAGGGCTACCTAAATCGGGAGTTAATTTGTTCACCTGACATTGTACAATTGCCTAAGACGCTATAATAATAGTAATTACATGTAAATTTATTTTATATAATCCGACAATCTACCTAAGTTTCTCTCGTGTATTAGCAAATCCATCACTTTCTTAGTTTTCAAACGCTTAGAGATTAATTATGATTGGGAGGATTTTTAGAACAATGATTGACATTCAATAATAGTTTTAATATTCTCATGCCGACAAAAGTTGGTTCAGTTGACAATAGACGGAGTCCAGTGCGATTAGATTCCACACTTACACCCGATGGTGGAATGGTGGAACGTCGGGTCTCTTGGGACAACCGGCCCAATCCGATCAGAATAAGCAACTAAGTCCAATATGTTTTTGCTGGAAAACATAAAAGAAAGTATTTTAGAGATTTGATTTAGTTTAGGTTTTCTTGTCTTGTGGACAAATGTTTGATTTGATTTATTTTCTTTTTTTATAAATAACTTCTTATGCAAAATAATAAAATATTGATGTATATGAAAATTGTGGATATGTAAAAAAATTATAAATTGATCCCTAAATTTACTTTCAATAATCAACTTTTATTTATTTATTTATTTATTATTTATAAGAAAACCATCAATTTTTTTTAGAACAGTCAACTTAACGTGAGAGAGAAAAAAGTAGCCCACAAGTCCTAAAGTATGTTGAAAAAAACTGAAGACAAAAAGAAGAGAAAAAGGATCATGCATGACAACAGACCCGTATTGGTTATCGCATGCGTCAGGCACTAGTTGGAAAACTGAAGGAAGTCTTTGTTTTTAATAGAAAAACTGAAAGTATTTGCGAAATTAGATTTTAATCCTCAAATAAGAAGTTTAGAAAAATATCTTATACAAGATTAAAAATTGATTTTAATCTCTAGACTCCATTTAATGCCAGCATATCAAATCTCTCTTTTTTATTTATAATTTTATGGTGTTCATAAATTAAATTTCATGAAAATATTATAAATTTTAATTCTCATTATGATAAGTATCTTATATAAGAAAATATTTTTGTAAAGATTTTTCGGTACACATGTTTTTGCATATTTTCTTATGTGCCAATAATTAATTACAATATATTTAGGTACGAATATTTCAGTACACTAAGTTAGTATAATATGTTTAGGTACGGACATTTCGGTACACTAATTTATTATAATATATTTAGGTACCAACATTTCGGTACACTAGTTTAATATTATATATTTAGGTACGGAATTTTTCGGTACACTTATGTTTTTGCATATTTTCTTATGGGTCACTAATTCACTACAATATATTTAGGTACAGGCATTTCGGTACACTAATTTAGTAAAATATATTATGATATGGACGTTTAGGTACACTAATTAGAGGAAGTAAAATCAATATAATGAATTAAAATGTGTATAATAATAAATAATTTTAATTTTAACGTAATAATATTAAATAAGATATCTATTAAATATTAAAACAAAAATATAATATAAATTTGAATTAAGTACACATTAGAGGACTAAAATCAATATCCAATCGAACACCATGTTCGTATTAAAGTTCAAAAATCCAAAAAATTAAAATAAAATAAATAAAAATCATACACACAACTCGAAGTCTTCGTCCTAAACTCGAAGTCTTCGTCTTAATAGAAAGAGGTCACCATCCTTGCAAAGTCTCACAAGCCAGTCAACTTGCATTGGCCTTTACGTACGTTCCGTTTTTCTTTTTCCACAAAGTCATGGTCAAGTGACGGTGATGCTTATAACTCTATTTATTATTATTAGATGAGTTTGAATTTTAAGATTTGTGGTGTATAGATACAATCTCAAAATTTAATTAAACTCAACTAACAGTGATGAATCAACAAAAAAAAGTAACATAACAGTGATGAATAAAATGGGGAACATTATCACAATTTGAGAATGGTAAACAAAATTGCACTCCCATAAAAATAGGACTTAATATATACATATTAAAAATAAAGACAAAGTGATGCAAAATCTCGCAACGACTAATACTATTCCAAGTCATGCATGAAACATACACTTTTGTTCCTTCATGCCATTTGGTTATAAGTAAACATCATGCATAAGTTGTATTACTAATTAGTACTATTCAGCTTGACTTGGACTTTCATGAATAGACTTATAATTTCTGGTATCTAATAAATACCAAATTGAAATTATTCATTGATCTACAAATGTTCTCATGGGGGTACACATTTTTTGCCACAATACCAATATAGAGGCTAAAAGATACTATGATATTAAATTCATATGTGGTCGAGATATTTATGAATTTAACCATTAAAATGCATAAACTCAATTATACATCCAGGTTAGATCATTTTCCGAAGTTTTGGTCCAAAATAAAAACTGCTTACCTTGAGTTACACCTATAAAACGTGGAGAGTCGATTTACATTTTAGCCACAATCAATGTATTGTGATTTTTGTCCTCGACTTTTGTGTCTAATAAAAATCCACGGTTGAAAATATTCATTTTTATTTTAACAAACAATATTATTTACATAAGGGAAGAGGGTGAGTTTTGCCTTACAATGAGCTAACAATAATGTGTTTCAAATTTGCCTTTGGCGGAATCTAACCTAAAACTTCTAACTTACAAGTGAAGAGGAATACCACTAGACCGTACCAAATATTCTCATGGACGCAAACATTTTTTTCTACCACAAATAGCAATATAGAGGCTATAAGATGCTAAAATATGTGTTGAGCCATTTACGAATTCAGTTATTAAAATGGAATTGATCTTACCTGGATGCATAATAGTTGTAGGCTCACACCACATCGAACTTCAATGATCTGAACCATCTATTTTTCAAGTTGCACCTCATGGATCATCTTTGAAAAATATTAGCCAAATCGGAAATATTTGAGATATCTAATTGAGTTCAAAGAAATTGACGAACACTTTATTCTATAAGAGACAATAAATTTCATGATAATTAAATAGGCAAATGTTTATGGATTGAATTGAATTTTTGCAAAGATGATCTATGAATCTAGACTTACAAAATAACGGTTTAGATCATTCAAGTTCGACATGGAGTGAGCCGTACAACTAGCCCCAATTTTTATCCAAAAATGGAGAACCCTTTGAATAAAGGGTGTATATATATATATATATATATATATATATATATATATATATATGTATGTATGTATGTATGTATGTATGTATGTATGTATGTATGTATAGAAGTGCGTAGGTACATAAATCTAGCTCTCTAGACCAGTACATCAACATGCAAAGAAGTTGTTATCCATACATGAACAATGATAAGCTATAGGTACAAAAATGCAAGTATACAGATATGAAAACCTTACTACATAATCATGATCACAAACATATTCATGAATATGTACGTACACATGCAATAAAAGCTTTTCTTTTATGTACACATACGACTCCTGTTCGGGCAAAGATTTCTCTGAAGAAGGTCTCTGGACCTCAGCATAGCTCCTCAAGGGATTGGCACTTTGGACGTGTATATTTGGTAGTCGGGCTCTTGCTTGCCTTGTGTGCTGCAATAAGAGTTTGAAGTTAGTTCTGAAATGTGCGTTTGTGGGGCCTTAGGTGTAGGTCTTGAGGCTCGCAATCAAAACTAACTAAATGCTTAGGCGTGCCACTGCTATCTCAGTATAGCAGAAGTAGAATAAGTGTGTTTTAAGTCGATTACTTGCGCCCCGAGTTACTCAAACTTCTTATTATCAAAGGATTGTCATACATGGGTTAAGTCTGTATTAAGTTATTTTTCTTGCCTTGTAAACAAAGACTTTTTAGTTCATGATCTTGTATGTTCCGAATGGAGAGAGTCCAGAGCCCCTTAAGTCATTTGTTTGGTTTTAAATTGCTCTTAATGAAAACATATCCATTAAGTTAACTAGATCCAGATGCAAATGAGACTCTTAAAATAGAAAAACAGGTGGAAATAACTTGAATACATGCTGAAAAGTGCATTAAGCAATAGATCTACTAATTTAGAGGACAAACAAAGAGATTACGGCAAGATTTCACCTTGTCTGACAAGGTTGAACCTCTTGCAGCCAATTTTCTTTGATTTTACAGAGGTTGTAGACTAAAAGGGATGGATGGTAAACAAGTTTACACAAAGGAATAGATACTACAACAGGTAACAGAGCTTTTATACTAGACAAAAGATAGATTTTCTAAGGAACTATCACTAAAAGGACTGAATCTGAGATGATTTCAGCTTTTGGATGCAAATCTGGCTTGAGAGTATAGTTTGTATGCTTGTTTGTTTGATTGGTTGAATGTCATTGTCTCTGTTGTCACTTTTTCCTTTTGTAGACGATTTGGCCTGAGGGTCAGGGTATTGCTCTTGCCCCGAAAGCTCTTGGAGGGTAGTGAGTCATCAGTTTTTTACTTGTAATGCCACTGGAAAGTATTCTTTGGCTGATTGTGAGTTAGTCTCCATCACTTGTCATTTCCATCATAAACACGTGGCTTATGTTTTGGCTAAGAAGGCTTCAGTTTGCTTCTGGCTTGATGCTGGGCTTCAGGTATATTCACCTTGTTTTGACATTTTTGGCTCTTCTTTCAGTCTAGCCTAATATTCAAATATTAACCCAAACAATTCCAACTAAAAATTAGATTTGAAAAATTCAAATTAAAACTAGGTTTGAAATTAGTAATGATCAAAATTAGGCTCGAAATTAGCTAATTTGGGTAATATACGAAAAATTGCATATAAAGTCAAGGGACAAAATTCAATATTTAATCTCATACCACCAGAATGCGACTGACCATAGCGTTGGAAATTTGGACTTTGACGATAAGAGTGTCACCGTGAAGGGAGTGGATGTCCTCTAAATATTGGTGCGAGAGCATTAAGATATTGGACTCAATTAGGAGTGGTTTGTTAATAGTTGACACCAATCGGGGCTTCTTGCACGCCGCCTTTCTTTCTTTGCGAGTCTTCCCGAAGTACTCCTGTTACCCATAAATACAGTTGACACTGAGTGCGGGACTTTTGGCTAGGTCGACCTAGCTTTTCAAGGATTCTTAAGCTTTCTTGGGCTTCTTTTGTGAAGCTTTAGAAGTGCAGCGTCGACACTTCACTCGTAAGTTCATATCAACGATTCTTGCTGGGGTCTAAACAGGTGTTGCCTTCACTGTAGGCTCTACAAAACCAGAGAAGACTTCCTCCAGTTCACGCATCTTTTGAGGTTGGTGAATCTCGCATGCTCTTTGTTTTGTGAGTTTCTTCAGAGCTTGTCGACGGTCGAATAAATATGTAGCAGACTCTCAAATTCTATCCATGAGTGAAACATCTTTGTTGACAGAAGCATCTTAGTTGGGCTACTCAATTTGGCAAGAATTGCCTGACCTTGCACCCAAGTGGCCTAACGTCATACGCCGTCAGCCACGTACAAAACCCAAACACTACAACATCTTCTTTCTCAGGTTTATCTGTGCTGCTTTCTCTCAGCAACCTATCATATCAATGGAGCTATACAGCTGCCCAGAACCCAAAATCCACCAATTACCCATTTATTCTCTCAACGTCATAGTACATATTACCATATTTGCAAGCCCAAAATTACATCCTGGGCGATGCTTCCAACTCCACCGGAAGAAACTTGTGTTATGAATTGCATATCTGTGATTACTTCAATCACAAGGATAATAATTAGCTATAGTTAAAGGGTTAAATTATAAGTGAATTGGGGACTGAATTGTAATGATCTGGGATCTTTGGGTTCAATTGTAATAGGCCAAGTGTTGTAGGGAGTTATCTCAATAAGTTTGTTGAAGTTGTACAACTGGCAATCACACACTGGATTGCTAGTTAATGGTATATCTCTATCTCCACACTCATTGTAACAGTTAGATTTGAACTAATAGAAAGAATATTCCAATTCCAACTTCTTCTTCTCTATTGCATTGCTGCCATAGCTGCTCAGTTTAGGTCGATTTCCAACCAAGGATTGTGATTCTAACATTGGTATCACCCATTCGATTCTAGTTTTCCTGCGGTGTATGCCCCGTCCCAAACCAAACACTTGTCACACCACCATGGATGTTCGAGTTTCCGCTCTAGAAGCTTCCTTGCTTCCCTACCCACTCTAATCGCTGAAGCTGTGAACAATGCGTTCAATGCTAAGCTTCTCGGACATCTCCAAGCACACATTCCAGTGTACTTTGAGCTATTTTGCCGTGAGCTGCAGCTTAAGGGAGACGGTGAAGTTTCCTCCGCTGTGCCTCTCATTAAACCTTCTATTCACCAAGATACTGATCCGGGCAACCCACCTCGCACTCATATCTGGGCTAGTGGAGGCCTTAATCCTTAACGTATTAATTTCCCCAGATTCACTGAGGGGGAAGATCCCTTAGCCTGGATTTACAAAGCTGAGCAGTTATTCAGTTTTTACAACATTTCTAATCCTCAGCGAGTGTTGACTGCTTCATTCCATCTGGATGAGGAAGTGCTATAGTAGTTTCGATGGATGGACTGCCTCTATACTACACCAAGCTGGCTGGAATTTTCTCAGGCTCTGTGTCGCTAGTTCGGACCTTCTGAATTCGACGATAATGCCGAGGCCTTTTCAAGCTCAAGCAAACAGACACTTTCTGTGAGTATATCACTGAATTTCGCCATTTAGCTAATCGCATTCTTGACATTGATCTGATCCTTCTTAAAAGCTGTTTCATAGGGGGATTAAAGAAAAAATTGAAATATGAGTTAAGCTTTTGAAGCCTGCAACTGTGCATGATGTCATTGCTATTACAGTGCAATTGGATGCAAAAATTTATAAGTTTAAACCTACCTCTACTAAACCTTCTCCCACAGTCAATGTCACATCCCGACCCGGGGTCCACCACATCCCGGGCCCGCTCCACCACTGTAGCACGATATTGTCCGCTTTGGGTCCCGACTACGCCCTCACGGTTTTGTTTATGGGAACTCACACGAGAACTTTCCAGTGGGTCACCCATCATGGGAGTGCTCTCGCGCGCTACTCGCTTAACTTCGGAGTTCCCATGAAACCCGAAGCCAGTGAGCTCCCAAAAGGCCTCGTGTTAGGTAGGGATGGGAATATACATATAAGGATCACTCCCCTGGGTGATGTGGGATCTCACAATCCACCCCCCTTAGGGGCTCGACGTCGGCACACCACGGCCAGGGTTAGGCTCTGATACCAAATTGTCACATCCCGACCAGGGATCCACCACATCCCGGGCCTGCTCCACCACCGTAACACGATATTTTTCGCTTTGGGTCCCGACTACGCCCTCACGGTTTTGTTTCTGGGAACTCACACGAGAACTTCCCAGTGGGTCACCCATCATGGGAGTGCTCTCGCGCGTTACTCGCTTAACTTCGGAGTTCCCATGAAACCCAAAGCCAGTGAGCTCCCACAAGGCCTCTTGTTAGGTAGGGATGAGAATATACATATAAGGATCACTAGCAAGATATTGTTCGCTTTAGGTCCCGACTACGCCCTCACGGTTTTGTTTCTGGGAACGCACACGAGAACTTCCCAGTGGGTCATCCATCATGGGAGTGCTCTCGCGCGCTACTCGCTTAACTTCGGAGTTCCCATGAAACCCGAAGCCAGTGAGCTCCCAAAAGGCCTCGTGTTAGGTAGGGATGAGAATATACATATAAGGATCACTCCCCTGGGCGATGTGGGATCTCACAATCCACCCCCCTTAGGGGCCCGACGTCCTCGTCGGCACACCACGGCCAGGGTTAGGCTCTGATACTAAATTGTCATATCCCGGCCTGGGCCTCCACCACATCCCGGGCTCGACTCCTCCGTAGCACGATATTGTCCGCTTTGGGCCCTGACCACGCTCTCACGGTTTTGTTTCTGGGAACTCACACGAGAACTTCCCAGTGGGTCACCCATCATGGGAGTGCTCTCGCGCGCTACTCGCTTAACTTCGGAGTTCCCATGGAACCCGAAGCCAGTGAGCTCCCAAAAGGCCTTGCGTTAGGTAGGGATGGGAATATACATATAAGGATCACTCCCCTGGGCGATGTGGGATCTCACAGTCAAACCTCACACTATGTATGCTACTCCTATGACTCACACTGTACCTCACCATGTTAACTTAGCTATTAAGTCTCCAGATGAAATTCAAAGGAAACGAGAAAAGAGAGAATGTTGGTTTTGCGCTGATAAATGGTTTAGGGGCCATAAATGTGGTTTGAAGCAACTTCTTATGTTGGATGTCTTGGAGTGTGATGAATTGGAGATGGAACCTCAAGAAGTGCCCTTAGAATTGTACAACATAGAGCTTAGTGCTTGTGCATTTTATGGAACTAATGGAGGGAAAACTTCCAAAACCATGAAAGTAGAAGGTCAAATCAATGGACAGTGTGTTAAAATCCTCTTGGACTCTGGCAGCACACATAACTTTATTAATTCCAAGCTTCTCAAACAGTGGGGATATCAGGCTTACTCTACTAAATCTTTTGAAGTGATGATAGCAGATGAGGGTAAGGTTAGAAGTTATGGATGTTGTAAACAAGTTGCTCTTACTTTGGGAGGGTATAATTGCAATGTGGTTCTGTATTCACTACCACTAGGGGTTGTGATGTAGTGTTGGGAGTGCAGTGGCTATCCATAGTGAGTCTTGTGATGTAGGATTTTCAACTGCTCACAATGGAGTTCACCAAAGACCAACACACTTACAAATTAGTTCATAAGATCACCCATGAGCATACCATTCAAGAGGTGTTATTGAAACACCTAGATAAGGAGATCTTTAACTCCAATTTAGGTATGTTTCTCTACTCCATGAAAGGGAGAAAAGTTGAGGCTTGTGAATTAACTCAGAACAACTTCAAGAACTTTAGAGTTTGCTTAGGAAATTTGATGAGATTTTTTCCTTGCCCACTAAGTTACCTCCTTACAGGGTACATGATCATCACATTCCACTGATACATGGAGCTAAACCACCCAACAATAGGCCATATCATTATGGTCCATTGCAGAAAAGTGAAATTGAAAAGCTAGTTCAGGATTTGCTTGATGCATGATTCATTAAACAGAGCCATAGCCCCTTCTCATTCCCTGTCTTATTGGTGAAAAAGAAGGAAGGCACATGAGGATGTGCATAGACTATAAAGAGCTCAATTTACTCACTGTCAAGGACAAGTATCCCATTCCCTTGATAGATGACCTCCTAGATAAATTGCATGGGGCACAATACTTCTCCAAGTTGGATCTAAGGTCTAGATATCATCAGATCTTGATGAACTCAGAAGATGTGGAAAAAACAACTTTTAGAACTCATGAAGAGCAATATGAGCTCCTTGTGATGCCTTTTGGTCTCACCAATGCACCAGCCACTTTTCAAAGTCTTATGAATGATTTGTTCAAGCCATATCATAGAAAATTTGTGTTAGTTGTCTTTAATGATATTATGATATATAGCAAGACTTGGGAAGACTACTTAACTCATTTGTAGCTTGTATTGGAAATTCTTGGAGATAATCAGCTCTCTCAAGAAATCAACATGCTCATTTGGACAAACTTCTGCAGAGTATTTAGGGCATATTGTATCCCATAATGGTGTAGCTGCTGACCCTTCCAAGTTGCAGACAATTCAGGAATGGCCTACCCCTAGAAATGTTAAAGAGTTGAGAGGGTTTTTGGGACTCACTGCTACTACAGGAAATTTGTGCTGGGATATGGGAAGATATGTCAACCCTTGTACAAACTCACAAGGAAGAATGGGTTTGAGTGGAATTCAGATGTACATTGGCTTATGAACAACTCAAGTTTATCATGGTTTCACCACAGGTTCTTGTTCTCCCAGATTTTTCTAAAACTCTTGAGTTAGAATGTGATGCACCTGGATATGGTATTGGTGTTATGGTACATCAATCAGGGAGACCTATAACTTTCACTAGCCAATCCCTAGGTCCCAGAAATCAAGCTCTTTCTACATATGCGAGATAGTTGATTGCTATAGTACATGCTGTGAAGAAATGGCAAAACTATCTTCAGGGAAAACACTTTATTATCAAGACTGATCATAACAGTCTCAAATATTTCCGAAACCAGAGGGCAATACTCATTTCCAACAGAAATGGGTGTCAAAACTGTTGGGTATGACTATGAAATCTAATACAAACAAGGGCCTCAAAATGTGGTTGCTGATGCACTCTCCAGAGTGCAAGGGAAAACTCAATTGCGTAAATCTCCTATTTCTATTGAAGACATGGACATGGAATGTACTGCTATTTCATATCCTTACTTTGGATGGATGAATGAGCTCAAAAGGAGTAATGAGCAAGATGAGTGGATTGCTGAGAAAAATAAAGAAGTGATTCAAGCTATCCAAGATGGCTCTAAAAGCTCAACATTGGGCAATTATTCTATAGACAATGGGTTTCTGTGCTACAAACAAAGAATGGTTTTAAGTCATTCACCAGATTAGAGAACTAAGATCATTGAGGAGCATCACTTAACTCCTGCATCTGGCCACAAAGGGGTCTTAAAAACTTACCAGAGAATTAAGAAGAGTTTATATTGGCAGGGAATGCAAAATGACATCAAGAAGTTTGTTGCTGAGTGTCAACCTTGTCAACAAAACAAATTTGAAACTATGTCACCCCCTGGATTGCTGCAATAATTACCTATTCCTCATAGGGTATGGGTTGACATTAGCATTGACTTCATAGTAGGCTTGCCTAATTGTAAGGGAAAAACTGTGATCTTAGTGGTGGTTGACAGGCTCTCAAAGTATGCTCATTTTGTACCCTTGTCACACCCTTACACTGCCACTGTAGTAGCACAACTATTTGAAGATCATATATTCAAGTTGCATGGGATGCCGAACTCTATTGTCAGTGATAGATACCCCATTTTCATCAGTGTATTATGTGTCACACCCCGATCCCGACATACGTCCAAGATCGACACGTGACGTCAGCACATCCCTGTTTATTTATCATGTCTCGTCTCCGAGACAAGACCAAAACTAATCAATGATTTAACCACGTATTCATTTTCTTTTATTTCATGGTTGCATCTAACCTTAACGTTAGACTGCCTACGTACCCTAAGAATGGATCAAGCCATTCGTATTTCACCATTCACTAAACTCAAACATTTATCCCAGTGTGTTCTAACAGGAAGGCATACCATTCCTCAATCAATTATTGGGACTTGACAAGCATGAATTACTAGATTCAGGGTTACATAACAAGACAAGCATAAATAACTAGATTCAGGGCTACATAAAAAACCAACATGACAATCAAGATTTCCATTTCATCCATCTTATAAATCACTATGTTTCAACATAATACCGCAATTTATAGCATGCAACATATCAAAGAACAACAAAAAAAGCACAATATTATTCTCTAGCCACATTGGTCAACGAATCTGATCATAGTAATAACAATCATATCCAACATCATTCCACAATCACTCCAATTAAACAATCCTAAGAATCAAAGATGCACGATATTAACATTTATCTACGTTAATCAATCAATAAGATCACATATCAATTCACGAAATTTAATAAAGGAATTCTACAAAATTCCCAACCTGTATTCCAAGTAATAACATGATAAATCTAATTTATAAACACAACGTCTACTGTGAGCAATTCTTATCCACTTGAATCTATGGTCGGACTAACCATATGGAAATGAGCAAGAGTAGGGGTTCCGAACCACTCAACGGAATCTAACTAAAATATGGTCGCCTATCAAAATGTAACAAGTACAACTAATCCTCATCACCTCTAGGATGCGTACGGTCCCCCATTGCGGATATGCCAAACAGAACCATATGCATAATCTAATCGTGCATGCAGTGATCACCCATCACAGATATATCAAGCATGATCATCCCTGAAATACGTATGGTTCCCTATCGCGGATATACCAAGCAGGATCACATCCTCACTCTAAATAGAGATCACCCATTGCGAATATACCAAGCATGATCACTCTTAGAATTAGTATGGTCCCCCATTACGGATAAACCAAGCAGAACCATATGCATAGTCTAATAACATAGGCATTAATCACCCATCGCGGATATACCAAGCACGATCACCCTTAACAATCCCCATCGCGGATATACCAAGCATGGCTGTATCCTATAGCTCTAGGTAGTGATCACCCCGCACGGATATACCAAGCATGATCACTCTTAGAATGCGTATAGTCCCTCATTACAGATAAACCAAGCAGAACCATAAGCATAGTCTAATCGTGTAGGTGGTGATCACCTATCGCGGATATACCAAGCATGATCACCCCTGTAATACGTATGGTTCCTCATCGCAGATATACCAAGCAGAACCATTCATGTACCACTGCTACATGGTGCACTAAGTTCAACACACAACCTACCCCTACCTCAACCCCTATAATTACAACATAGGCACTTGCACTATCAACTTCTCATGGCCACTAACTAACATGTCACACAAGCATATAAGTTCTATAGAATACTTCTAATAGAATTCTAGGCTCACATTGTTATAACAGTTATCATACATATAATTCATATTATCAAGAAGATAAATACACATATATCTCACAATAAGAAGTCCCATACACGTAAATCAAGGTATATATTATCTGGAATAACTCACAAACTAATATAGGCTCACTAAGCCCTACCTAGTCTATAGTAATACTAATTTTAGTATTTAAGAATAATTAAGAACATTTTGATCAAAATTAACCCTAATATATCAATCAGGAAGATCCGCCCATCGGATTTCCAATCCATAAGTTACTAAGGTCCTCAAATAATACGTACAAATCCATACTAAAATTTGGTGACAATCTAACGGTCGGTTGATCGTTTATTACAAAGGTCCAGGGGCGGCAATCTACGAAACTAGGCTCAAACAATGAAATCACATCAAACAACTGTCAAAATTGGATTCAGAATATTGAATTTAGAAAGACAAAGTTGGCCCACTGGCCACATGTTGTCGTACGCGCCGCCGCATGAGGCACTTTCTAGCGAACGGAAACCCAGTTTTCCGACCGACTCCAAAAATCACCAAATTTCACGGGATTGCAGAAAATAACAAGGGGAAGAATTTTCATACATGCGACAGAGTTCAATTTCGTCGGGAATTGCCTGAAATCCGCAAGAGGCCACCAGAAACCCTAGGATTGGTGCCCTTCGAATCATCGTCCATTTGAACTCCGACGCTTCACTCGATGCTTAAGACTTATTCCTGGGACCAAGAGGAGTTGAACGACGGTGGTGGCTGTCGATTGTGATTGCAAAAATGGCGGATTGCAGCTGTGAGACTCATGGAACCCACGAGTTCATTCTCCGTGAAACAGGGCTTAAACCTTGTTGGGTTTGGGTGGAAAGTGGAGACGAAGTGACAAAATTTTGCCGAAATTGTACAGGAAAAATCGGGTCTGTAGTCGGGTTAGGAACTGGGTCGTGTCAGGGTTCGGGTTGGCTGCTTTCTCTCCTCCTCATTTATCTCATTTCCCTTTTTTTGATTGGCCAGTTTTTCCCCTCATTTCCTTCATTTCTCTTCTCTTCTTCCTATCTCAGCCGTACACGTGGCACCCAGATTGATGCTCCAACAAATCTGGAGTCTTCCATATTAGTGGTTAATTACAATTTTACCCCTGCATTTAACATCTAATTTCTCCTTTGTTAAAACTCCGTTTCACGAACGGTTTTCTCCTATGGACTCGAGAGCTCGAGCTCTATCCAAATATGTAAATAAAAGTGACAAAACATATGAGAATTAAATACGCCCTTGAAAGTTCGTTTAGTTCATTAAGGGCGTTTTCATCCTTTTACTTATCGAAAAAAAACTATACGCCGTATTTATAAACGCGTCGAAACTAAGAATACGAAATACGTAATTTTAAATAGTGAAATCTGGGGATGGGATTTCACATTTTGGAAGGAACTGTTTAAATTGCAAAACTCAAAGTTATGCATGATCTCAGGGAGTGATGGCCAGACTAAGGTGATGAATAGATGCTTGGAAACTTATCTCAGATGCTTTGTGGGAGGTCAACCAAAGAAGTGGGTTCAATGGCTCTCTTGGGTTGAATGTTGCTTCAATACTTCTTATCACACTTACTGTTCTAAAAATCTCCGCCTACGCCACCTAGGCCCCGCCTAGTGCCGCCTAGGCGGCTGGCCACCACCCCGATTAATGCCTAGGCGTTTGAAAATTAAGAAAGGGCGCTTAGACTTGTTGAGGCACCCGCCTAGCCCACCCAGACCCTCCTTGGCACATACCTAAGTTACGACTCACTTAGATAGAAAACATATAACTTTTATTTTGCATTTTATTTTTTCAATAAATTGTAAGAGACTTGTTAAATACTTAAATGAACACGCATTATATGCTTGTTCCCTATATTTTCATTATGTTCCAATACTTCATAATATATATGTCATTCTATTTTGTAGTTTATGATGAAATTATATATATTTTTAGAGCCTTTCCTCCAAATACATTCCATTTGAGCTAGTCTATGGATACCCCCCACCTCATGTCATCCCTTATGAGATGGGCACTGCAAGAGTTGATACTGTGGAGCAAAGGTTCCTCGAACGAGATAGGGTCGTATTGGTGCTAAAAACTAACTGCTAAAAACTAACTTATAGATTTGAACTAATAGAAAGAATATTCCAATTCCAACTTCTTCTTCTCCATTGCATTGCCGCCATAGCTGCTTAGCTTAGGTCGATTTCCAGCTAAAGGATTGTGATTCTAACAACTCGAACTTCAAAAACTCCAAGAACTAATCTTTTTGTGGAAATAGAAAGGAGAGACAGAGAGTGATGAGAAAGAAACTTTCCGGCATGTTGGTGAATTGTTGGAGGTAAAAATTGAGAATTCGAGAGAGAGGAAGATAAAGAGTACAGATAAAAAGAGGAAGCAGAGGTAGAGGTTTCTAGAGATTGACGAATAAAAATAGGGAGGAGATGGAGAGGTTTCTAGCAGGGTCAGCCCAAGCATTTGGGATCTAGGCGAGCATTCAAAGTGAAGCCCTATAGCTTTTTGAACCTCGATTCTTTGTACATTGATATGTAAAAGGAAAATTTGCTAAATACATGAAAATGTCTATTTTTAACATCAAATATTATTAAAAGTAATGGTACAAAAAGATATACAAATATTACACGTTTTGCGTTTTTAGTTTCAAATGTACATTTCAGTTTACATAATTTTATTTTGTTGATATTTTTATTAAATTTAAATTGTATATATAAATTTTTAAATTTTGTTGCCTCCGAAGCATGGTCTAAAATATCCATAATATCCCGATATTTTCATTGAAATTTCCGTGTTTTTGGACTACCGATATTTCCGATATCATGGATATTTTAGACCTTGCTAAGTCACTCATGTATCTTACCATGCAATGTATAAAGTGTAAAATATTGTACTACTTCATTATATATAAATGATTATGGTGTGTTTAAACTTCTTTCATTAATTACTACACATTTTCTACACTCACAATGTTTGCCAGCTCGCTATATAATCAACTTAAATCAGTTAAATGTATCATGAAATGCATTTCCTTCCAATTTTTTGTGATAAACTAATAGATAATTGACTAAATAAACATCCTGCAAAGTTTCAATAAAAATTTCCAAGTTTTTCTTACAATTTCCGTGGTTTTTATTCAATTTTTATCGATATCGATAATATCCCGATATTTCCATCGATATTTTCGTGTTTTTGGACTACCGATATTTCCGATATCATCGATATTTTAGACCTTGCTCCGAAGTGAGGGGCCCTAAGCGGAAAAAGGTAGAACAATATAAAATAATTTGTTAATTTTAGAAAAATAATTTTTAATATCAATTGGTCGGTCAATGCATATTTTCTAAGAATCTGCGCTGTAAGTAAACACTCATTTTGATAGTTGCAAGTATAAATTCTCACACAAAAACTTGTTTGGATGGAAGGAAAATCAATCACTGGAGAATAAAAAAAAAAGCAAAAAATGGAAAAAATGATTATACAGGTACAACAAACATACTCTGTCTCACTCTGCTCCTCCTCCGCCTATAACTCCGCCAACCGCCGCCGTTGCCGCCAAATTGGAGTGAGAGTGAGCGACGGAGTCGAAAGAGGAGCAACGATGTCGTATGCTAATTGGCTCCTCGTCCCCAGATTTCCATCATTGTCCACCGTGTCCACCACTAGCAGAAGCAGCAGCAATTTGATGATGAGGAGGAGAGAGAGCAGCAACGACGTCGAATCATCACCTTCTTCTTCGAGATTTTCTGGGCGCTGTGCAGCCACCTCGGGTTCTGCACCGCCGCCGCTAGTTACGCCAGCTACAGAAAAGGTCCCTTCTCTCTCTCTCTCTCTACTTTTTCTGTTTGACTTGATTATCTTTCTTCTTATTCCTCATGGGCTGGTCGCATTACTGCAGCAGAGGGAGGTGCCTGAACTGCAGACGCTTCTCCGAAGATTCTGGAAGGTGGCGGCTCCCTATTGGTCCTCCTCCGACAAGGTGCAAGCGAGGATCCAGCTCGCCATAGTCTTCGCTCTCACTCTCGCCACCACCGGCATCAGCGTCGGCTTCAGTTTTCTCCGTCGCGACTTCTATAACGCCCTTGCCAGTCTCTCTCTCTCTCTCTCTCTCTCTCTCTCTCTCTCTCTCTCTCTCTCTCTAATTTGTTAATCTTATTGGTAATTAATTAAGCTAATTTATTTTATTGAAATTTGTTCCGTTTTGCTTCCGAAATTGGATTTTGATGATAATTTGAAGACAAGAACCAAGAACAATTCACGAAGCAGCTGCTTTACTACTTGGGTGCATTTGCTGTCGGAATTCCGGTGAGCACCAATTCCTGCACTTTGACTTAGTTACCCATCCCTCTGCTTAGTTTTTTGGGAAATTGCTTAAAATGACCAATTTAGGACTCTTTTGGATGTGCTTTTAAAATGACTGACCGTATTTTTAGAGAAAATGTTTTTGGATTTCAAAAGCATTAAATTGCTTTCTGCAAGAAGAACCAATTATGTGTTTCTTTCAGGAAGCATTTAAGTGTTTTTTTTTTAGGATCTACTTGCATCTTCACTAAAGAATGGTTTTAAAAACATTTTCATAAAAAAACGGTTTCAGTCATTTTAAAAGCACGTCCAAACGAGCTTTTACTTAATTTTAAGACTGAAAGAGGACAAATTGAATATGCACAGAGCATGCATACCACACATTGGCACCAAAGGCTAGCACATCCATCCGAAGTTTTGTTAAAACTATTTCCCATGTTTTGTCACCCATCTATTAAGTGTGACACTTGTCATTTCTCAAAATTTGCTCGGCTACCTTTTGTTACCTCCATGTCTAGGTCTAGCAACCATTTGAACTTGTTCACACCGATGTATGAGATCCTACTATTGAATCAATGGAAGGTTACATATATTTTGTCATATTTATGAATTATTACACTCGTGTCATTTTTCTTTATCTCATGAAGTCTAAAAGTGAGGTGTCAATTATCTTTCAAGACTTTCATAGATTGAATTTTTCTAACACTTGAAATAACCAAATTGCCTTTGTATCTCACCTCATATTTCTACATAAATATTTCCTAGGGAAGGACCCACATATATTTACGTGGCTTTGAATACGGTCTCTGGCATTATGAAATGGTTATGCAGGATCCTCCTTGACTTAATGGTTCAGCCATCAAATGGTTTCGTGGGAGTCAGTGGCTGAGTTCTTTTTGGGTGGCAAAGAAATCCGGGAAGAGGATCCTCTTTGTGGGGATCCTAGGGATCGTCGAATCCGGTGCGTCCATCGTTCATCGTGCGGTTAAAAATCATTTTAAATAATTGTATTTAAAATTAAACATAAGCAGTGATTGATAAAAACTAACTGCGCCATGAACGATGGATGCACCAAATTCGAGGATCCTTGGGATCCCCACCAAGTGGATCCTGAGAGGATCCTCTTGCAAAAATCCGAAGCGATGTGGTGTTGGGTGGTAATTGTTGTCGTCGCTTCTTGGTGGCTGAGTTTATTTTTCACTCACTCTCTCTCTCTAAAGTTTGAGAATAAGGATAGAGAGAAGACAAATCTTTGACCTCAGTCTAAAAGTCATCTTTTCGGTAACATGCATATGATATGCTTACAGATATGAGTCAACCTAAAATCCAGAGCTTACAACTCTCTCTTCAAAATTAAAAAATTGATGTCATCACTTATGAATTTTTACAATTTATATATGGGTATTTTTTTCATTTCACTTTTGTACCTGGTGTGCATGGCTTGTGCATAACCTAAAATTAAGAAAATAGGTGATTTTTTGCTATTTCCCTTCTTCCCTTTTCCCGGGCCTTCACCTTCGCCTTCGCCTTCGCCTTCGCCTTCGCCTTCATCCTTGTGTAATCACCCGAAAGGAAAATACAAAACGGCAGTTGCTAAGATTTTGTCAAAAAAGAAGACCACAAAAGAACAATGAATGGTGAAACTATTGCCAGAGGTTTATGCCAGTGAATTGCAACTCACAACGGAAAAAGCATAAAAGTTGCTAGGTTAGCTTTTCGGGTATTCTGTTCACAAGTTTCCACTTCTTGCATTTTGATCATCACCAATGGGTTGATATTCGTATGGTTGTTGTTGATTCGTTTGCCTATGCAGTTATGTGGACATGGGAACAATGACCTGGTCTTACCGATATTGATATATTTGTTTCCTGCGTTGACAACTTTTTGTGCAGATTTTGGTGTTGCGATATTATGCAAGACAAACTCTTTCGTTGAGGTGGAGAGCTTGGATGACAAAACATTACATGGACCGTTACCTAAGCAACCAAGCCTTTTATAAAATTCAATCCCAATCAATCATTGATAATCCAGATCAGCGCATTGTTGATGATCTAAGTTCGTTCACAGAAACTGCCCTATCCCTCTCCTTAACACTTCTCAATGCTGTGGTAGATCTCATCTCGTTCAGTAACATCTTATTCAGTATCTATCCTCCACTGTTTGCTGTTCTATTTGTATATTCAATTGGTGGAACAGCTATAAGTATCTATCTTGGAAAGGTAACTTTACCTCCGTTTAACCAAAAAATCTTTCCCATGCTATATGCATTTGGAACTCAGTTTAATGAAAACATTGTATCCGTTTTTTTCAGGATTTGGTTTCTTTAAACTTCATGCAAGAGAAAAAGGAAGCTGATTTTCGTTATGGACTTGTGCGTGTCAGAGAAAATGCTGAATCCATTGCTTTCTATAGTGGTGAAGCAAATGAAATGCAACTTTTGCTACAACGCTTCACAAGTGCTTTCAAAAATATGAGTGTATGAATAAATTTATCGTCTTCTGTTTTCACTTCTCTACATGCAGTCATTAGCCTTTACACTGAAGACTCCTTACAAATTTATTTTTACGCAATATTGTTGTGTGCGTACTCACTTTGAACAACATGATCTACTTTAAATACACTTGGATTGAGTTATGGCAGATGTGCTGGTGTCATTGGATCGACTATTAGTGATGCTACTGATAACCCTATAAGTAACTTCAACATCCACTAATAAACTCTCCCTTTTTTTAAATGTAATTTAATTTGTAAGAAAGATGACGATGCCAAACATGTGTTCCTTAGCGTCTATAATTTAATTTGTAAGCTTGCGTGTGATTTCTTTATGTTATATACATGTATCTAATCTGATAAGCATCATGTTACCAGTTTTCAAAACTGATCATGTTGTTTCTGATATTTTGACTTCAGTGCCTAGGTTTTGATCTCTGTTGATGTCACTGTGATATCTGTGGCTCATTCAAGAGACTGAGCTGCATCATTATGCCTAAGAACTACACAGTTATGCTTAGGACTTGCTGTTTTTTTAAGTTACTTTTGGTACACATGCCTGCGAGGTTTGATCTAGAGCATGATCTGTTTGCATTTAATATATTTACTGATTTAAAATTACCATGCATGTAGATTGTTATGCCATGCACATCCAATTGATTGTGTTTGAACTCATGTTCCAACCTTGCAGAAATTGTTGATATGTTCAAGAAATCTCGAGGTTTTCACCAGTGGATACAGCTATCTTATTCATATTCTTCCCGCTGCTGTTGTTGCTCCTATGTATTTCTCAGGCAAAATTGAGATGGGTGTCATTGATCAGTCAACATCTGCTTTCAGTCATATTCTTGGAGACTTCTCCCTTATTGTCTACAGAATGGAGACTATCAGTGCATTTGCAGCTGTAATTGATCGACTTGGTATTTTCTCTGTATCTTTATCTATATATCTGCTATAACGAAGATCTGTTGCGTAACTTTGACTTGACCAGATAGAACTTCATAAGGAAGCTGTCTAATTTGCGTGACATAACGGGGTCTTAAAATTGAATGAATATGGATTAGAGTCTCACTAGAAAGACATTGACAAAATTATTTGCCCACATTGTATAACTTTTTGTACTTGTTGATGTCATTTGAAGCCATCTTCAATAATATTTGTTATGAGTTATGACTAGGGATGCAAAAACTACTAGAATGTGACCAAAATTTCAACTCAACTTTTCGACTCTTCACCATAGCTTTTATGTTGCACTTACCACTTTTTTAAAACAAATCTTTTATCCTTGAAGTTTTGAGGTTAACTCTTCAAGTTAATTAGATTTATTCAATCGTTTACAAATTCATAAAAATATATGTACCATGTCATTATGGATGACCCTGTTAATAAATTTACTTATGATGTCCAATATGGCGATGCTTACTCTTCTGGCTCCGCGCAACGAGATCTTTAATGGTGTAGATGTGTTTTGACCTTAAATACTTATTTGCCTAGTGATATCTGAAACATACAGGTGAATTTGATGATCTGTTGGATAGCAGCAACTCGGAACGTCATTCTGACCCCTCAGAAGGGATAAGTTTGTTATATAGTAACGTCAAAAGCTTAACAGAACTGGAGTCAAATGGATCCATTCCCATAGAAAAGCAACAAAAGTTAGTGGATGTAGAGCACTTGACCGTGGAGACTCCAAGTGGTACTGCATTGGTTAGGAATTTATCGTTGGTAATCAATAAGAATGAGCATTTATTGGTAAGTAACTCCATTGTTCTACTGAATTTATCGTTAGTTAATATATCTTTTCTGGGAGCTGAAGACCATTTCCCGGACCTGACCAATTGAACAGGTAACAGGACCAAGTGGGAGCGGTAAAACATCTTTGTTAAGAGCTATGTCTGGTCTTTTTAGTACAGGAAAAGGAAAAATCATATTCCATGTGAACTACGGAGAAGACAACCAACCATCCATTTCTTCTGGTGTAGTAGGTCTTGAGGTAGATACTGGTAGTGATAAATATGGGGAACTTCGGAGGCCCTCAAATAGGAATTATAAAGGCATATTTTTCCTTCCTCAAAGACCATATATGGTCTTGGGAACACTTCGCCAACAGTTGCTTTATCCTACATGGGCTGAGGATGCAATTTCCACAGCGGACGGTACTAAACCAACTGGTATGCACTTCAACTCCTTTTGCCACATGGTACTCTGCTGACTGCTGAGGAAGCTATAATCAACTGTGACAATTGTTTTGTAATTCTTGCAGGGGCACTTCCTTTCTTGACGCAGGCACCAAATTCGAAACATATGAGTGAAAAGCCTAGTAAGCCCACAACGGAGGACCTGATACAGGTTTTGGAGGATGTCCGACTTGGCTATATATTATCCCGATTCAGCAGTTTGGATACTTCATATGAATGGTCTAGTGTTCTCTCCCTTGGAGAGCAGCAACGCCTTGCATTTGCTCGTTTACTGCTTTCGAAACCACAATTGGTTCTACTGGATGAATCCACCAGTGCTTTAGATGAAGCCAATGAGGTATTACCACGCTCTTTCCTCAGACTTTCAAGATTCATTTGTTCTTCCTCGTCCTTCCCACATGTATTGGACTTATCAGGTCCAGAGCATCTTCAGGAATTGCCCCTAACGCATTTAGTCAAATTTCGCGCTATGCACACGAACACCTGGAATGAATAATCTAGCCTATAAACTGTTAACACGCATAAGCTAATGAACTTGTTCCAAGTCTTTTTGAAGTGCTGGTTATGTACCACTCATTCGATATCATATGCACCTGATGCCCACCTGCTTCAATTTTTTCCCAGGAGGCCTAGAAGCATAGTCGTTGAATCACTATGAAGAGAACATGATATAAATTGTACTGATGATCTCCCGGTTGTGCTTCTGTTGGCAGGTTCATTTATATCAGCAGATTGAAAAGGCAGGCATAACATATATAAGCGTCGGTCACCGGCAAACTCTATACGACTTCCACAAGAAGAACTTACGGATCTCCACCGCGGAACGCAGTAGCGCCGAACCCAATTGGAGCATTGAATCCATCTATCGAGAAACATTATACAACTTATGAAACGTATAATTGCAGCTGCCTTTTCTTACATTAGGTCACTTGTTTGTTCTGTTTCTCTGGTGTGGTGCAAGTGTTTTCGGGTCCTTCGTATCATAACTAGTTTCTGCAAAACTTTCTAGGGTTTATATTGTAAAACTTAGAACACTTAAGGTTTTCAGCTGAATTTGCCTATCCATATAATGATGGATTGCTTGTATTTATATCAGTTTACAGATTACAGAAGGGTTTTGAAAAACCCCATTTACATGCACAGTTTGAATTTCAAATGATACAAAGCTATCAGACTTAGCTAAGAAACATTCAAAAGAAACCTAGACCTAACAGACGGTTGAACTTTAGAATATCCAACTGAAGAGTTTGAACTAGAATATCCACCTCGATTCGTCGCCAAAACGAACTCCGACGCCTCAACTAGTGCATGGGTTTTGTTCCTGGGGTTGAGGGAAGTCAATTGGTGGTGGCGATCGACGGTGTTGACTTCAGAAACGGCGGATCGCCGCCGTGCACCTCTCGGCGCCACCGACGCCATTCTTCGCGAGTAGGGCGCCAATCCCTGTCGAGTTTGGGTGAAAATGAAAGACGGATCGACTGGGTTCGAAGTGAGGATCGATGTGGCACCGGTCTCGTCGTCAACGGTGGCTGGAATAGGTAGATAAGGTCGGGTCGGGTCGGCGGGTCAAAGGGGGTCCGGGTTTGCGGGGTCTCTCCTTCCCCTCCTTTCCCTCCTTTCCCCTTCTTGATTGGTCACTCTCCCTCCTCTTCTCTCCCGCATCTCCCGTTTTCCGCCTCTTTTGCTGCCATCTGGCAGCTTCTAATCTTTTTTTTTTTCTTTTCTTTACTCTCATTTTGTACTTTTCTAATTGGTCCAGTCCCAAAGTAATGGGAACCCTAAAAATATTATATCCCTATTTTATTTAAGAAACTTCTAACGCCTGAAACTTATTTTTCTCCGTCCCGATTCACGAACGGCCTTCGCTTAAAAATATTAAATCTTATTTTATTTAAGAAACTTCTAACGTTGGTAACTTCACATAATTTTTTACATCAAATATTATTAAAATTAATGGTACAAAAAGATATACAAATATTACACGTTTTGTGTTTTTAGATGCAAATGTACACTTCAGTTTCCATAATTTTATTTTGTGGATATTTTTATTAAATTTAAATTGTATATATAAAATTTTAAATTTTGGTGCCTCCGAAGTGAGGGGCACGCCTACCTTGACCATCCTAGGGCCGGTCTTAGTTTAAAGAATTTGACTATCCTCGGCGACTACCTTGACTATCCTTGGTGCGGACAATCCATATTTTCTAAGAATCTGCACTGCAAGTAAAGTTGCAAGTATCAATTCTCACACAAAAGCTTGTTTGGATGGAAGGAAAATCAGTCACTGGAGAATAAAAAAAAAAGCAGAAAATGGAAAAAATGATTATACAGGTACAACAAACATACTCTGTCCCACTCTGCTCCTCCTCCGCCTATAACTCCGCCAACCGCCGCCGTTGCCCCCAAATTGGAGTGAGAGTCAGCGACGGAGTCGAAAGAGGAGCAACGATGTCGTATGCTAATTGGCTCCTCTTCCCCAGATTTCCATCATTGTCCACTGTGTCCACCACTAGCAGAAGCAGCAGCAATTGGATGATGAGGAGGAGAGAGAGCAGCAACGACGTCGAATCATCACCTTCTTCTTCAAGATCTTCTGGGCGCTGTGCAGCCGCCTCGGGTTCTGCATCGCCGCCGCCAGTTCCGCTAGATACAGAAAAGGTCCCTTCTCTCTCTCTCTCTACGTTTTCTGTTTGACTTGATTATCTTTCTTCTTATTCCTCATGGGCTGGTCGCATTACTGCAGCAGAGGGAGGTGCCTGAACTGCAGACGCTTCTCCGAAGATTCTGGAAGGTGGCGGCTCCCTATTGGTTCTCCTCCGACAAGGTGCAAGCGAGGATCCAGCTCGCCGTAGTCTTCGCTCTCACTCTCGCCACCACCGGCCTCAGCGTCGGCTTCAGTTTCCTCGGCCGCGACTTCTATAACGCCCTTGCCAGTCTCTCTCTCTCTCTAATTTGTTAATCGTATTGGTAATTAATTAAGCTAATTTATTTTACTGAAATTTGTTCCTTTTTGCTTCCGAAATTGGATTTTGATGATAATTTGAAGACAAGAACCAAGAACAATTCACGAAGCAGCTGCTTTACTACTTGGGTGCATTTGCTGTCGGAATTCCGGTGAGCACCAATTCCTGCACTCTCACTTTGGTACCCATCCCTCAGCTTAGTTTTATTCCCTTTTCCCGGGGTCTTCACCATCGCCTTCATCGTTCTGTAATCACCAGAAAGGAAAATACAAAAAGGCAGTTGCTAAGATTTTGTCAAAAAAGAAGACCACATAAGAACAATGAATGGTGAAACTATAGCCAAAGGTTTATGCCAGTAAATTGCAACCCTCAATGGAAAAAACTTTAGCTTTTCGGGTATTCTGTTCACAAGTTTCCACTTCTTTGCAGTTTGATCGCCAATGGGTTCATGAATTCCTATGATTGTTGTTGATTCGTTTGCCTACGCAGTTATGTGGACATGGGAACATTGACCTGGTCTTACTGATATTGATATGTTTGTTTCCTGTGTTGACAACTATTTGTGCAGATTTTCGTGTTGAGATATTATGCAAGACAAACTCTCTCTTTGAGGTGGAGAGCTTGGATGACAAAATATTACATGGACCGTTACCTAAGAAACCAAGCCTTTTATAAAATTCAATCCCAATCAATCATTGATAATCCAGATCAACGCATTGTTGATGACCTAAATTCGTTCACAACGACTGCCCTATCATTTTCCTTAACAATTTTCGATGCTGTGATAGATCTCATCTCGTTTAGTAACATCTTATTCAGTATATATCCTCCGTTGTTTGTTGTTCTATTTGTATATTCAATTGGTGGAACAGCCATAAGTATCTTTCTTGGGAAGGTAAATTTACTTCTGTTTAACCAAAAGGTATTTCCCATGTTGTATGCAATTGAAATTCGGTTTAATGAAAACGTTGTATGCGTGTTTTCAGGATTTGGTTTCTTTAAACTTCATGCAAGAGAAGAAGGAAGCTGATTTTCGTTATGGACTTGTGCGCGTCAGAGAAAATGCTGAATCCGTTGCTTTCTATAGTGGTGAAGCAAATGAAATGCAACTTTTGCTACAACGCTTCACAAGTGCTTTCAAAAATATGAGTGTATGAATAATTTTATCTTCTTCTGTTTTTACTTTTCTGCATGCAGTCACTTGCCTTTACACTGAAGACTCCTTTTTCTCTCACAAATTTATTTTTACGCAATATTTTTGTGTGTACTCACTCTAAACTATAGTTGGAATTTATTAGGTTTATTTAGGAAATTAATAAGAGATTTGATTTGATTTTGTATTAGGGTATTTTTGATATCTATGCATTAGGGTTTCTTAGGTTTATGTCGCTATACACATAGCTTATAATTTAGTTTGAGAAAAAGTTAGTTAAGATGTAGTCTTGAGTTTGTAGCCGTTCTGCAATTTCGTTTAGTTCATTTTTCCTTTAATAAAATAATATTCATATTTCGTTTGTTCGTCCTTTACTTTTAACTTGGCGCGAAGCCAGAAATTCTTGAGGGGAGGGGCGAAATTTAAAAAGTTTAGGGTCCCCAAAAAATGTGAATATTCATTCGAGGTCTAAGTCTAGGATTTGCAAGAAGATTATTTGCACTACCCGTAATATTCATAGGAGAATTTGCACTAACAAAAATATTCAAAAGAGGATTTGGACTACTCAAAATAGTCGAAGTAGGGTTTGAACAACAATATTATTTGAACGATGATGCACCGGTTCTTGTTGTATCGTCCTATTACTTAACTGTATAATTAGCAAAGTTTTAAAAGATGCTAAGCTCTAGTCAGGTGGTGAACATGACTTTACACTTAAGCGATGACCTAGGCAAATTTGAATAAATTTATTATATACCGTATAAATAATTGTCTATTTATTATATACCATATAAATAATTGTCTATTTATTATATACCATATAATATCCGAAAAACATTGATTATAAAACATATAATATAAAAATATTGACAAATTTTCTTTATTACTTTGTTGAATTTGATGGCAAGAGAAAAATAAATAAATAATTACGAGTTCGTAATATTTTAAAAATTATTTTTTGAAGCTCGTATAAATTTATAGTGAATTTTAAGATAAATAACAGTGTTAAACAAGTATTTTAAAAAATATTGAAAGAGTGGTCAAATTAATTGAACAATAATTAAAAAATAAAACAAATTCTAATATAAAAAAGTAATAATAAGTTAGGTGGCACAAATTGATTGGCCAATACTTAAAAAAATTTGTAATTGCACGTGGGTGGGATGGGAGAGAGAAAGTCTCTTTTTCCTTTCTCTTCTTCTTCGTCAGACAAAACCTCCATTTCCACTGGGAATTGCAGATCTTTGTTCCTCCCTTGTATTTGTTTTTTCTTGGAAAAAAGAGAGCTTGCGATCAGAGCAGGTTGGATTTAATCTGCTTCTGTTCTGCTTGTATTGTCTGTTTATTGTCGTTAGGCTTTTGTTTTATATCGAAAAATAAAATAATGTGATGTGCGAGTCGCGCCGCCGTAGCCCAGTCGCACCGGAGCCGACGCCTAAAGTCCGAAGATTGACCAGCCTGCACTCGCATCTGCCTGAACCGCACGCACCATCGTTTCCTCATCAGATCAGCACCACGATGCCACTGGAACCACCGGCTGCAAATCCGATTGAATCTGCACCTCGCCTGCTTGAACCACCGCGCCACCATCTTCTCGAACCCACTGCTGCATTCACCATCTTCTGCATCCACCACCGCTGCTGCTCGACAACCACTTGTTTGACGAAGCCCGGACCGGAGAACGAACAACTCAGATCGAGTTCGTCTTTGATCTGACCTAACCACCGTGATGTACCTTGGCCGCCGCTGCTGCTCGGCATTGCTTCTGCTATCCGCACCCAGGTCTGTACCCACTACCATCTTCCGTGTATTGAACCCCTATGCGTGAAGAAACTACAGCTGCTCCTGCACCCATCATCCATGTCGCACTGGAAAAGAAGGAATGCTTTGGTTGGTTTAGAAATAAAAAGAAGAAAGGGAAAAAAAAAACGAAAGGAAAAGGCCCACATGGAGGACATAAGAAAGTTGCTTGTTGGCCTTGTATTGATTGATTTGGATACAGATGATGTTTGTTTGCCTATCACTCGAGTGCTTAGACTTGTGACTATTTGAGTGATAAGGTTTGTTTTTGTTCGTTTGTTGCTGCAATTAGGATTTAGGAATCTCGTCCGTTTAGTGATGTAGTTCATACTCCCAACGTTTGGTTGCTGGAATTTGTTGCTTGTTGGAATTGGTTGTTCGCTTTAATTGCTCGCTTGAATCGCTCACTTGTCATGTCCGCCTAACGAATCTTAACTTGTCGTGTCTGTTTAACACAGCTTGTCTTGTCGTGTCTGCCTAACGGGGCTTGTCTTGTCATGTCTGCCTAACGAGGCTTGTCTTGTCATGTCTGCCTAATGAAGCTTGCATCCACATCTGCTTGTTGACAATCTCATGACGTGTACCGCCATGAGTTTGACGAGGTGTTGGAATTTATTAGGTTTATATAGGAAATTAATAAGAGATTTGATTTGATTTTGTAGTAGGGTATTTTTGGCATTTACGCATTAGGATTTCTTAGCTTTATATCGCTACAAATATAGCTTATAATTTAGTTTGAGAAAAAGTTAGTCAAGATGTAGTCATGAGTTTGTAACCATTTTGACAATTTCGTTTAGTTCATTTTTCCGTTAGTAAAATAATTAATGTTCATATTTCGTTTGTTCCTCCTTTACTTTCAACTTGATCTACTTTAAATACACTTGGATTGACTTATGGCAGATGTGCTGGTGTCATTGGATTAGTGATGCTACTGATAACCACTATAAGTAACTTCAACATCCACTTAAAAACTCTTCTTTTTAAATGTAATTTTTCTTCTCAATGGAGAAGTGGGTTCACAGCATAGGTTTATTATCAGTGTATCAGCATATATGGGCTCTCATGACCCTTATTCAAGAGGCATGAAAGATGACGACGCCAAACATGTGGTACTTAGCGTCTATAATTTAACTTGTATGCATGCGAGTGATTCCTTCAGTACGTTATATACATGTATATAATCTGATAAGCATCATGTTCCAGTTTTCTAAATCGATCATTTTGTTTCTGATATTTCGAGTTCAGTGCCTAGGTTTTGATCTCTGTTGATGTCACTATGCTATCTGTGGCTCATTCAAGAGACTGAGCTGCATCATTATGCCTAAGAACCATACAGTTATGCTTAAGACTTGCTGTTTTTTTTTTTGTAAGTTACTTTTGGGACACAGGTGCCTGCGAGGTTTGATCTAGAGCATGATATTCTGTTTGCATTTATATTTTTACTGATTTAAAATTAATATGCACGTAGACTGTTATGCCATGCACATCCAAGTGATTGTGTTTTAACTCATATTCCAACCTTGCAGAAATTGTTGATATGTAAAAGAAATCTCGACTTTTTCACCAGTGGATACAGCTATCTTATTCAGATTCTTCCCGCTGCTGTTGTTGCCCCTATGTATTTCTCAGGCAAAATTGGGTTTGGTGTCATTAATCAGTCAACATCTGCTTTCAATCATATCCTTGGAGACTTCTCCCTTATTGTCTACGAAATTGAGACTATCAGTGCATTTGCAGCTGTAATTGATCGACTTGGTATTGTCTCTGTATCTTTATCTATATATCTGCTATGATGAGGATCTGTTGAGGAAGCTGTCTAATTTGCGTGATATAACGGGATCTTAAAATTGAATGATATGGATTAGAGATTCACTAGAAAGACATTGACAAAATAGTGACTAGTTTTCTTATCGATATTTTAATTTCTATTCACGGTTATTACCTTCCTAGATTCAATCAGATAGTGACAGACATTATTTGCCCGCATCATATAACTTTTTGTACTTCTTGAGGTCATTTGAAGCCATCTTCAATAATATTTGTTATGACTAGGGATGCAAAAGCTACTAGAATGTGACAAAAATTCAACTGATCAACTTTTCTACTCTTCACCATAGCTTTTATGTTGCCTTTACAACTTTTCTTAAAACAAATCTTTTATACATGAAGTTCTAAGCTTAACTCTTCAAGTTAATGAGATTTATTCGATCGTTTACAGATTCATAATAACATGTACCTTGTCATTCTGCTGTCTGACCCTGTTAATAAAGTTACTTATGATGTCCAATATGAAAATGCTTTCTCTTCTGGCTCCGCGCAAGATCTTTAGTGGTGTAGGTGTATTTTAACTTTAAATACTTATCTGCCTAGTGGTTTCTGAAACATACAGGTGAATTTGACGATCTGTTGGATAGCAGCAACCCGGAATGCCATTCTGAACCCTCAGAAGGGATAAGTCTGATATATAGTAACGTCAAAAGTTTACCTGGAACCGGAGTCAAATGGATCCATTCCCATAGAAAAGCAACAAAAGTTAGTGATATAGAGCACTTGACTGTAGAGACTCCAAGTGGTACTGCATTGGTTAGGAATTTATCGTTGGTAATCAACAAGAATGAGCATTTATTGGTTAGTAACTCCATTGTTCTATTGAATTTATCATTAGTTTACCAAGTATATCTTGACAGGGAGCTGAGAACTTTTCCCGTACATGATCATTTGAACAGGTAACAGGACCAAGTGGGAGCGGTAAAACATCTTTGTTAAGAGCTATGTGTGGTCTTTGGAGCACTGGAAAAGGAAAAATCATATTCTATGTGAAGGACGTTGAAGATAATCAACCGTCCATTTCTTCTGGTGTAGTAGCTCTTGAGGTCGATACTGGTAGTGATAAATATGGGGAACTTGGAAGGCCCTCAAATAGGAATTATGAAGGCATATTTTTCCTTCCTCAAAAACCTTATATGGTATTGGGAACACTTCGCCAACAGTTGCTTTATCCTACATGGGCTGAGGATGCGATTTCCACAGCGGGCGGTACTAAACCAACTTGTACCTACTTCAACTCCTTTTGCCACATGGTATGTGTGCTGACTGCTGAGGAAGCTAAAATCAGCTGTGACAATTGTTTTGTAATTCTTGCAGGGTCACTTCCTTTCTTGAAGCAGGCACCAAAACCGGAACATACGAGTGAAAAGCCTTTTAAGCCCACAACAGAGGACCTGATACAGGCTTTGGAGGATGTCCGACTTGGCTATTTATTATCCCGATTCAGCAGTTTGGATACTTCATATGAATGGTCTAGTGTTCTCTCCATTGGAGAGCAGCAACGCCTTGCTTTTGCACGTTTACTGCTCTCGAAACCACAATTGGTTCTACTGGATGAATCTACCAGTGCTTTAGATGAAGCCAATGAGGTATTACGACGCTCTTTCCTAAGAATTTCAAGATTCATTTGTTCTTCCTAGTCCTTCCCACATGTATTCGACTTTTCAGTCCAGAGTATCTTCAAGAATTGTCCCTAACGCATTTAGTCAAATTTCGCACTATGCACACGAACACCTGAAAACGAATAATCTAGTCTATAAACCTGTTGATACGCATAAGCTAATGAACTTGTTCCAAGTCTTTTCGAAGTGTTGGTTTTGTACCACTCATTCGATATCATATGCATATGATGTCCGCCTACTTCAATTTTTCCCATGAGGCCTAGAAGCATAGTTGTTGAATCACTATGAAGATAACATGATATAAATTGTAATGATGATCTCCCGGTTGTGCTTCTGTTGGCAGGTTCATTTATATCAGCAGATTGAAAAGGCAGGCATAACATATATAAGCGTTGGCCACCGGGGAACTCTGTACGACTTCCACAAGAAGAACTTACGGATCTCCACCGCGGAACCCAGCAGCGCCGAACCCAATTGGAGCATTGAATCCATCAATCGAGAAACAATATACAACTTATGAAACCTATAATTGTAGCTGCCTATTCTTACATTAGGTCACTTGTTTGTTCTGTTTCTGTGGTGTGGTGCAAGTGTATTCCGGTCCTTTGTAAGTAGTTTCTGCAAAACTTTCTAGGGTTTAAATATGATCAGATTCTATACAAAATTTTCCACTTTATGTCACTTATAAACTATTCAAACATGATATACAAGCCGTTTGCCTTTAGTTTGTGCAGCAGTTTATAGCTCTTCCAGTCAGGCACGTTGTACACTTCGCAAAAGTGAAGTGACTTCTGCGCATCCTTTTCTTCACTACGTTCATTTTTAGAGCTTGAATTGAATAAATATGCGGAATTATTTTCCATTGCAAAATGATTTTCAATGGATGCTTGCACCCAAGAATCAATGCGTGTGTTACTCTATGATTAAGGTATTGAAGTTAGGGTTTGGGACATTTATTTTGCGAGCAATAACAACTCTATACAAAAGGAGACTACATAGAGGGAAAGATTTGAACTTGAAACAATGAAGCCTCCGATGTTAGATCGGAATTTGGTTTGCTTGTCATAATCCATGGTTTCAGGGTGAAATCGGCCAATGAGTTTGTGAAGAAATTTTAGTAGCACGAATTATGAGCTCTCAAGTAACGTAATTATCGATCAATGCATGAATTTTTTTTTTTTTCCGAGGCTTACAAAATTCTCCTTCTTGTCCTCTGAAGATTGCACCTTTCGTTTTCTAATCCATTTTTCTTGTCAGTCTGGTACGTGGCTTTGTCGTCAAATTGATCCGTGAATGATCAGTTGCTCCAGTGAGAACTCTCGGCCAGGTACATTTCAATTTGTGACATTTTCATTTGAACTCATCAATATGTGGAGGAGGGAAAGAGAAAGTTCAAGACTTTGTACGCTAATCTTCTTTTTGAACAATCGATATTATCCACACTAAGTGAAGGGGGTGGGTTATGCTTTATAATGGACTAGAATAATGTGGTTCAAATTCAATTTTAGTGAGAATCGAACCTAAGACTTCTCACTTACAAATGAAGAAGAAGATCACTAAACCGTATTATTAAGTGGCATAGACTAATCTTTAAAACAGAGAAAAATGGCACCTCTTTTGAAACGACGAGACTCTCTGTATTTGAGGTGCCTCATGGTGTAATTTTTAGCTCTACCCCCTATGCACTATTCTAAAAATCTCTGTCTAGCGCCGGTTAGACACCACCCCGATTAATGCCTAGGCATTTGAAAATTTAGAAAGTGCGCCTAGACTTGCTAAGGCGCCCGCCTAGACCACCTAGGCACTCGCCTAGCCCGTCCAGACCTGCCTAGACACCCACCTAGGTTGCGACTCACTTAGACAGAAAATAGATAACTTTCATTTTGCATTATTTTATTTTTAATAAATTGTAAGAAACGTGTTGAATACTTAAATGAACACACATTATATTTTTGTTCCCCATGTTTTCATTATGTTTCAATACTTCATAATATATATATATATATATATATATATATGTCATTCTATTTTGTAATTTATGATGTAACTATATATATTTTAAGTATAAACAGACATTAATTTATATGAAATATAACAAATTTACTTAAATCCGCCTAGTCCGTATAGGCGCTTGCCTAAGCCCCGCTTAGGCGCTAGGCTCCAGTCTGCCGCTCGACTTGCGCTTAGCGTTTTTAGAACCTTGCCCCTATGCAAATCTCTCGAAATGTCATAGTGGACCCCAAGACCCCAACAATCCTCTCCACCCTAGCCCCATTAGTCGATTTACATGCGGGCCTAATTGTACCGGACTACTCAATGGGGCAAGAATTAACTGAAATTGCACTTGAGTGGTCTGACATCACGCTGGCGTCAGCCACATCCAAAATTTGAACACTGTGGGAAATTTGGAAAAATAGCTAAAATCTAGATCATGAATAAGATTTTAACAAACAATTATAATTTTTAACAATTTTAACTAAAACTTGACATGAAAATATTATAATGCCTTTTACTGGAGTTCACACCCATTTACTTTGCTCTACTTGTGCTTGGTCTAGCGCGTGGTACACTACGTGTCATTATGTAAGTGGTGAGAAGTTTTATTTCTTGATTTGTTAATTTTTTTAACACAGATATCTCACCACTTGTACTGTGACAAATGATGTACAACCTATGTTCTGGCACGATGAACTTTCTCTGGTGACCCAGATGCAGCTTTTCAAAGACCAGGAATTTCAAACTGATCTCTGAATATTTTCAATTTCTGGAGCTTTAGAGTTTTGGGCTTCTTCTACAACTGTCTCTTGCAAAGAAACACGGTGTATATGCAGAGAGGACTGTGACTGAAATTGCAGAGAAGGAAAACTGAGTCTATGGGTGTTAACTGCAGAGCTTCTGAGTCAAAAATTAGTCGGGGAAGAAGAAGGGAGAGAGTAGGAGGGAGTTTGGGGGTTGTAGAAGAAAGAAGAGGGTGAAGAGCACAAGCGATAAGCCATTTTTCCTCTTTGTAACTGGGTTTTGACTCACTTTTGCGTTCATAAATTTCCAAAGCAATTGCAATCATCAAATTCCACTACACAATCTCTCTTTCTGGCATCTTGTCAAACAAGGCTCTCGCCAAACCCCTCGTCACATCTCGAGTGGTAAGTAATCAAAGAATTAACAACAAAAACATCCGAATCAAACCCACGACTCACAACAAAACAATGCACTTCCTTAGCCATTTTTAAAGCAAGGAAAATAAGGAATTGAAATAGGGATTGAGAAAAATGAGAGAAGGGTTTTACTTGGAAAAAGGATAGGACCATAAACTCTAGTAAAGGGCATTATAGTATTTTCATGTTAAGTTTTGGTTAAAATTATAAATTGACTCACTCAATCAAGATAGTAATGAAATTGAAAATCTATCATGTCCCTGAATATAGGTGCTACAAATTAATGTCATCATTCCGTTAGAATTCCGTCAAAATTTCTGTTAATTAATGTGCTAATATGACACACATGTCAGTCTTTTGTGGATTAAAAAATAAAAGAAAATTGAGAGTAATTTACGAGTCAAAAATCCCAGAAGGGTAAATTACGAGAGGGACGACGAGGGATTACGATGCCATGAATCCAGAAAGAAATCCCAGAGGAATTACGATGACGAACTGGACGAGAGGACGGTGAGTGTTGCGGGTCATCCTCCTTCTTCCCTAATTTATTTTCAACTGCGGGTCATCCTGCTGGAATTCCGTTGCAACTAGAGTCATGTGATTCATTCCCAAGAGCAAATTAAAAACATCAATTGCAACAACCACAGTAGCAAATATGATTATATGACACCAAATGGGATTGCAAGTCAATCTTCTTTTTAATTAAAACGAAAACTCTTTTATTTTTATTTTTTTTAAGTACAATGATATGCTTTACATTATATGGGGAGGGGGTTCGGCTAAACCACATAATAGACAACTTAATTTAATATTGAATTCGTCATCCACAAGATTCGAATCTAAGACCTCTCACTTATAATAAAAATGAATACCACCAAACCATAGTATTGAGTGACAAAATCAAAAACTCATTTGAATCTGGTAGCTCATTTGACAATTGTTCATAAGGGTTGCACCGTCGAATCGAGACCCAGATCAATTGCGTGAGGAGAAACCGAGGGCAATCATGAACTTGGAGATGTTGCTGGAAGTGGAGACCCACGTATAATTTTCATAAGTCGTCGATGGGGTGTAAATTTGGGGATCTTGAGAATATGGTTTTGTGGTATAAGAATTAGAGATTTTAGGGTAATCGATGGAGTGTGGCGTTGAATAAGAGCATTTCTAGTGAATTCTTTAAATAAGATCAACCATCGTATAAAATAGGTGTAAAATAAATATAGGGACAACATGAATCTTCAATAGATCAAAAAGTGATTCTCTAAAGTATAGGGTCTCACTGGAGACATAATGTATGTCCTCACATATAAAGACAACCTCTTTTTTTTTGGTCGAAAATGAAGCTTCATTAGTGAAAGGAAGATACAATTTGTGCTAGAAATGTCTAAACCTAAACAGAGCACAAAGCCCTACATAGCAAAGCAAACATAAGATAGAGGACAAGCCCAAACAAGGAGAGCTACAACTCCAGCTACAAAGAGAGGCCCACACTGACTTAGGCCCGTAGGCTACAAAAGAAACAATAAACAGTAAAACCCTCAAATCCCAAAGCCAAAAACCGGTCACCACCGCCACAATCGCCATAACCTCCGCGAAGAAAGACATCGCACCAAACAGAAAAATGCACCAGAACCGAAACCCATATTTGAGTGTACCATAGCCACACCTGCAAGAAAAGTCACCAAACGTAACAGGGGGAGAGGGAGGGCAAAGAGGGTGGGTAAAACACCCTTGTTCCGATGTGAATCGTTCCACACTTCATCCAATTTTTTCAGTAAGCCGGATCGACAGTGGGCTGTGTGGGTTGGGTCTTGATTTAAGATAGAGCCCAATACTCGGAGATCTAAATCATGGTTCAGTGTTGGGAAAGATGAAGGGCATCATGAGGGAGGTAGGAGAACAAGGTGTGATGGGGAGGGATGGGGGGATGGTAGGCATGTGCTGGCTGACACCCGAGGGTGACGAAAGCCATTTATTGAGTGCAAATGCTGAAAACAAGGGATATATAAGACTTATAAATATAAAAGAATAATGAATATGCATTTAAGGAACGTGTTCAGAGCATACAACTAACTAGAACACTAAAAGAAATAATAAAAAATTGAATGAAACAAAGAATGGGTCCTACACTGAGAGGACTCGAAGATGCCGATGCGGAAATGCTTGGACGTCGGGATTGTATGCCTCGATTCTAAGTCCTGAAGGGGGCGCAAAACAAACATGAGTGGACCAAGTTGATATATATATATATATATATAATAATAATAATAATAATAATAATAAAACAGTTATCAACATACTAACCCCCAGGTTTTATGAAAACACATATATAGTGCTGAAAATAGGTTTTCCGAAACCTAGCATGTCGTGCAATGCCTCAAATCATAACTTGTATATATAATAATCACTAGTGAATGTCCAATATCCCTCCAGGCCCCATGCCAGCTCCCCGTCCCTATGCCAATTTGCCAGAGGAAAGTCACCGCCAAGCCCAGTGCCAGCTCCCCGTCCCTGTGCTAATAGCCAGAGGAAAAACCCTTCAGGCCCTATGCCAACACCATAACCGTCGCCGGGGAACGGACCGGAATCTATCTCTTCGTCCCGTAGCGGAATTGAGACCACTAGGTAAGTACAAAACCATCGATCATATATATATTGAAAAACAACTTCATAGTATAAAGTCATCCATCATCTATACTATAAAGAGGTGTTCTAAACATGTTCTAAATATTGTATTGTCATCCATCAGATATCCTATAAAGAACATGCGTTATAGGAAAAATAGTAGTAATTCAAACTAGCCTCAATAAGCATGTTATCTCAAAGCATTTCATAGAATATAATTGTGAAATCATGCTTTTCCATGTATGCATTTCTACTATTAAAATATACATTTTTAGAAGGGGTCCACTCACAATACTTCGCCGCTGAAGAGCCACGCAATTAGCAAAGGCGGAAACGCCACAATAATTGCTCCTCAGCACATAAAGGGTCCAATTAATAAAACTATATTATAACAATTGAATTTGGGAAAACGGACGTCAAAAATGGATTCAGAACGTCAAATTACCCTAAGAAGGGTCCCGGTTAAATTTCTGAAAAGTTAACAGGGGGAATATTCCAGGAATATTCCTCTGAATGTTCCAGGAATATTCTTGGAAGGTTCCAGCCGGATCTGGGCTGCTGGGTTTGGGCCCAAAGGCCTAGGTTTTCGCACGGGTTGGGTTTAAAAGGGTTTTGGGTTAGGGGAAAGACAGGTCGGGCCTAAGAATGCCAGGCCCAAAGGTTTCTGGGTTTAGGGTCCTAAGGGTTTTGGGATTACCGAGTTGGGCTGAAGGCCCGAGGGTTGGGCCCGAGTTCAAAGGGCCTAAGGCCTGTGTCAACAAGGCCCGAAGGCCTGTTTTCCTCATGGGTTTTGGGCTCAAGGAAGAAGGGTTGATTCTCAACGGAGAAGAACGCCGGAGCTTCCCAAGCTCCGACCAACCCCGATTCTAAACCCCAACCTACGATCTACCCATAGAATTGAAGCTACGAGAGAAAGGAAGAGGATTATACCATTTTCAAGTCCAGCCATGGCCGGGAAGTGGCCGGAAAGCGGCCTGACACCCATGGCTCCCGTCGGACTTCTGGGTTTAGCTCTCTAATGTGGTTTTCTTGTGTCAAAACGTCCCCAAGACAATACCTATTTTCATTAAAACCACCAGAACGTTGAAAATGAAGAATGAGTGATGGTATTTCGAGCCTCACCTACTCAAGAACAGTAGAACTCGCCGGCGTGGGTGTGCTAAGCATGTTTGGGTGGTCTCTGTGTTTCACAGAGGAGAAAAGAGAGAAGAAAGGCCCAACGATGGTGGTGATGCCTTCATGTGTTTGTATGTTTTTGTGTGTGTGTGTGTGTGGGTTCGATGGTGAGGAGAGTCCGAGAGAGAGAGAGAGTTAAGGGAGAGTGAGGGAGAAGAGAGAACTGATAGAGATGAGAGAGGTTGGTAACCGGGGACAGATATCAGGGGGTGGGCCGCTTGGGCTCACCAATTAAGACCCAAAAACTTTTTTTTTTAAATAAAACGGAGGTGGGGTGTAACACGGTGAGCGACCGATGATTGATGAGAGGGAGCAAAACTGAGACCAAAGCTCAGATAGATGAGACAAAGCTCAGAAAAAAGCATAACAAAAGACAGGGAGTGGAAGAGAATAAAGAAGGAAGCATAAAAGATTTTCAGGGCTGCCATCGACCCTAAAGCCAAAGGCTAGGGCCGGCAGCTGAGCAAGGGTTTCTCTTGGGGCTTTTCACAGAGAGAGAGCAGTGATAGTAGCCTCCCTGTTTGACAAGAAAGTTGGTTCGTCGCCTAGGGTGATTAATGACTGGGGAGAGCTTTATACTTCCACATATAAAGACAACCTTGAATGAAACACAAAGCCCACAATCTTGATTGAAGATTTTAATGCTTTTAATTAATTAAAAAAAAAGTTAACATAGGCACCTAGTGCTGCGGCTCCAGCTCGAGAATATGGGTTCGTCCCACTCTGCTCCAGCTTCAGGATATAGGTTCGTCCCACTCGAGCTCAATTCCAATTTTGGGGAAATCATTTAGGTTGAGG
Organism: Cotoneaster glaucophyllus; assembly: GCA_036320875.1. Taxonomy (NCBI): domain Eukaryota; kingdom Viridiplantae; phylum Streptophyta; class Magnoliopsida; order Rosales; family Rosaceae; genus Cotoneaster; species Cotoneaster glaucophyllus. The sequence continues at coordinate 8,489,931 of CM070059.1, read as the reverse complement.
ATTCTAAGGGAAAGAGGTGGATCGATGATTCGACGTAAAGTGGTGGAGGTGATTACTGAAAATTTGAATGGGTGGTGGTGTTGGAGAAAGAAGGAGGAGATGGAGATGGTTGCTCCGGTAGGAGGGGAAGAAGAAGATGAACATTTTTATAATTAAAAATTATTTTTTTCAAAATAATATAAAAAAATTAAGAATTTTTTTTTTTTGTTTAAATGGCACAAAGGTGGCAACACACAAGCATAAATGTGGTAGTATTTAATTGAAGGGTTAATCTCAGTTTACTACATCTAAAGTGTCTTGGTTTTCAACATTTGGTACATGAAGTTTTTTTCATCCTAGAGTGGTACATAAAGATAATTTTGGGACACTTTCATACATCCGTTAAGGTTGCTGTTAAATTTGCCGTTAACTGATGATGTGGCATCCACATGGACAATGACTGGGCGCCATGTGGATATTAAAAAATAAATAAAATAATAAAATAATAAAAACTAAAATAAAAAATAAAAAAACTTTTGGGCGTTTCGCCCTCACCCCTTCCGACCCCCTCTTTCTCTCCTCTACACCCACCTTTCCCCCTCCCTCTTCGACTCCACCCACTTCATTTCTCTCTCTCTCTCTCTCTCTCTCAGTCGCCAAAGACGTCAGATTCACCAGAATGTTTGCCATCTCATTGTATCTGCCGTAGTGGAGGAGATCAGATGAAGTCTCCTAGCTCTAATCGTCGAAGTGGTGTTTAGGCCCACCGGGTGCGGGAGCTAGAGCTAGAGACAGACCAGGAGCCAAATCGTCGTAAACCGGCAGAACTGGTGGTGTCACGACCCAAAAAGTATCGCAACAGCGTCACGAATCTTAAAACGCATGAGAGTTGTATGCTCCATTCTTAGAACATGACAATTCTCATGTATCTTTAAAATCCGCAAGGCCTTTGAAATTAATATCAAAATAAATATCAGAGTTCAAGTAAAACCAAAACATTTAAACCATTTCATATGCAAGCTTTTTACAACAGAAATTCCCAAAAGTTCAGTTTACAAAAGCCAAAGAAGTGATAGGTTTAGACAAATACATACAGAAGCAAAAAAGGATATTCACATTTCAAAAGCTGATTTTATGATTCAAATCTTTTAGGTTGACAAGCTACAACCGCACACCTTAGTCCAACTCTTCCATTGTTTCTCGCATAGCACCTGAAAATGTAGGGGTGAGCATCACATACAATCATTTGCCCCCCTTGGGAGGCACCCTAGCTAGGTTTGAAAATAGATATACCTTGGTGCTACTTATAAAGGAAAATAGTTTGCACAACAAAATGCTTTGGCATGAGTTAAAATTTAATTCATGCTCATAATTAACTATAGTGGGATCTCTGCATTCTTCTTGTCTTGACAACCGAACACGCGGCCAACTACCTTAGCTAAATTAAAATTCTCAAGTAATATCAACACAGGGTAAGGTAGTGAGAGTGTCCACTTACAACCTATACCACCTAGACACAAGTTGTAATACCCTGAAAATTTAATATATGAATACGTGAAGAATTTAATCGAGAACTTTTAAAGCTTTGCTTCTAGAATTTTTTTATAAATTTACGGGGTTGTATTATTGAGATTTTATGTTATATTTTGGAGAAATTATATTTATTTACTTGAGTTTAGTTTTGAATTAAACTAGTTACGAAGGTTAGGTTGGGAAGTTAATTATTTAAAATTCGTAAACCTTTTGAGATCACAATTTACATTTTTAAATAGAGCTCGATCTCACGAACGCGTAGGCGCGAACCGTTCGTGAAACGGACTTATAACGAAGAAGTTATTAACGATTGAAATTGAGGATAAAATAGTCATTTTAATTTTTGGTGGAGGTCTCCAGAAATTTGGAGAGAAAAGGGGAGTGCCACGTGTGTGGCAGGGATGTAAACGAAAGGATAGAAATAGGAGGGGTTCGGATCAATCAAGGGGGGGAGAAAAAGGAGAAAAAAGGAGAGAAAGGGGGAAAGAAAAGAAGGAAAAACGGGTTTACCCTTAACCCGTGACTCGACCCGATGGGTTCTCCCATCTCCGGTCACCTTGGACAACAAGGTTAGTGTCAAAATGACCCTTACCACGAGGTCAACCAATCCCTCTTCCATTTTTATATGAAAACTTGTTAGAAAGTGGGTGAAATTGGGTAAAACCGTGCGAAATGGGGCGCACGGGTTGGGATAAATTCCGCCACGATTTGAAGCTATCTCCTCCACTTACCACCACCAATAGACTCCTCTCAACCTCAGGAACAATGCCCAAGCCCTTGTGGAGGCATCGGAGTGAGTATGGAGGTCGAATCGAAGCACACCCTCTTTAGGGTTCCGGCGGGTTTGTGTAAAATTGAGGTGTTTCCCGGCCAAATTAGCCTTGGTCGCAGGTATGAAAGTTGCTCCACTCGCTGAGATATACTTACCTGTAAAATTTAGTGATTTTTGGATATAGTTAGTATTTTCCGGCGATTAGGGGCGGTTGACCGCCACCTGCGGCGACGGTCGCGGCGGCGCACGGCCAGGGGCCCGATCTTTTATTTTTATGCGAATTTCATTGTTCCCAAGTATGCTTTTTGGAGACCTAACTACTGTTGTACAAATGTAAATTTGATTGTGGTATGTTAGATGAACTAAATATATTCGGTTTTACTTTACAAAATTGGAAATGTGAACTACGAATGGCTTGATCCCTATCTAGGGTACGTAGGCAGTCTAACGAGACGTTAGATGCAGCCATATCATAAGTGAGACTAAATAATCGAGAGTTAATAATTTAAAGGAATTTAGCCTAATTTATGTGAAATGGTTCTAAATGGGAATTTTGGAAGTTTGCTTTGGTAATTAAGTATTTTAATTATAGTTTTGAGTTTATATTTGGAATTGGTAGCAAATTAAACAATTTTTTTTTAGTTGGGCCTATCACCAATATTATTATTTCCCGAACTGAAATTAGTATTTCGGGGCGGGGCGTTACACAAGTACCCTCCCCTTACGGTTAATGGTACGAGTTCGCTTGTATAGGACACTCCGGAGGTTTAGGGGATCGAAGCCCAGGGTAGTCACACAGCCCCCTTCACTCTCAGGTCGTCATTACAATTTAGAATAACATAAATCACGTGCTAGAAAAATCAAACTCCTTTTCCTAACATGCAGTTCTAACAACAACAAAATCCAATGCATAGCTTGCACGCATCCATATTTACATACATAATACATACTGAAAACCACTAACCAGGGTGTGAGTCCCCCATACCTGATATTCCAAATTTCAGGTACTAACTCTTTCCACAATTGTTCACTCTTATCTCTTGATTTTGCTTAAGCCAAGAAAGTGACTAATCCGAAAAAGAACATATTAGTACACAGTTCACATGCACCAACATAAACTAATATGTCTCAATTCCATCGGTACAGTGCATGAATATCCCCAAAATAACCAAATCCAATATTTATTCACATGAATCCCAGTTTAATTAACCTTCCATGAAATCCATTCAGGAGTTATATCTCAAATGCCATCTAACAACCAATGCACTATTGAATTCCATAACTCCAAATCAAGTAGAATTTTACCTCTATTTTCTTCAATAATATTGTTCGACCAACCTTGAGACTTCCAAAACTGACACCCACTTTAACCCATCTAAACCTTTACAAGCTCCAAATAACTAAATATATATTTCTGGGGTTTTACATTCCACCCTCCTTAAAATACAATTCGTCCCCGAAATTTACAGAGTCACTCGAACAAGTGGGGGTACTTTGACAAGTGGTACACTTCGATTTCGTAGCTTCTTTATGTCTCGATCAAGAATACAAATTGGACCTTCAACATATGTTCCATTTGGCTCCAACGGCAAGTCCACCCATGGCTTAATATGCCGAATTTCTGGAGCACTTTTCTTCAATTGGGAGACATGAAATACATTATGAATATGACCAAGTTGGGGTGGCAACTCCAGTTTGTAAGCAACATTCCCTACCCTTCCAAATATCTTGAAGGGACCAACATATCTTGGTGCTAATTTTCCTTTCATTCCAAATCAATGTATTCCTTTTTTAGGGCTTACTTTCAAAAATACAAAATCACCAGATTGAAATTCTAATGGTCTTCTTCTCCTATCTGCATAAGACTTCTGCCTACTTTGTGCAGTCTTGAGTCGATCACGAATAAGCTTAACCTTTTCAGTTGTTTCCTTTATGATATCTGGACCCAAAACTATTCAATCTTCTGCATCAACCCAACAAATTGGTGATCGACAAGGTCTTCCATATAGAGCCTCATAGGGTGCCATACCAATACTACTTTGGTAACTGTTATTGTAGACAAATTCAGCAAGTGGAAGATGTACACTTCATTTTCCTCCAAAATCCAAAATACAAGCTCTCAACATATCTTCTAAAATTTGAATGACCCGTTTAGATTGTCCATCAGTTTATGGATGGTATGCCGTGCTTAGATTGAGTTATGTACCCAATTCCTCTTGTAACTTTTCCCAAAGACGTGAAGTAAATCGAAAGTCTCGATCAGAAACTATTATTTTAGGGATTCCATGCAAGCGAATAATCCACTCAATGTAAAGCTTAGCAAAGTAGTCGATAGGTGAGTTCATCTTCACAGGCAAGAAATGAGCACTCTTTGTAAGTCGATCCAAAACCACCCAAACTCCATTATGCCCTTTATTTGAGCTCGATAGATCAGTAATAAAGTCCATCGTAATGCTCTCCCACCTTCCATTCTGGAATAACTAATTGTTGTAGCATATCAGATGGTTTTTGGTGTTCAATCTTCACTCGTTGGCATATTGAGAATTGACTAACATAATCGGCTACATCTCGCTTCATCCATTTCCACCAATACCTTCTCTTCAAATCTCGGTACATTTTATTGCTTCCTGGATGCATTGCAAATCGAGTATTGTGAGCTTCCTTCAGTACTCGTGCTCTTACCCACTTATCTTTAGGCACAACCATTCTTTCTTTATATCTTAGGCCACCATCTTCATAAACTTTCCACTCTTCTGATGCTTCTCTGGACATTATCTTTTGCTTCAACAACTCTATTTCTGGATCATCCTTCTGTTTAGCAATCAGTTCTTGTTCTAATTGAGGCTCCAATTGAAGATTAGCCAAAACACCTTCACCCAAAACCTCTATGTCATACGCTTCAATAGTTCCAAACATGTCATTTTCGGCCAACATTAAACTTAACAATGTACTTCTTGTTTTCCTACTCAATGCATCAGCCACTACATTGGCTTTTCCAGGATGATACAAAAATTCGAAGTCATAATCTTTTATATACTCCATCCATCGCCTTTGCCTTAAGTTCAGGTCACGCTGAGTAAACAAATATTTGAGGCTTTTGTGATCTGAATAAACATAAAATTTACTATCGTATAAATAACACCTCCAAATCTTCAAGGCATGAACTATAGCAGCTAACTCTAGATCGTGAGTAGGATAGTGTTTCTCATGTGTTTTCAATTGTCTCGAGGCATAAGCAACTACCCTTCCATTTTGCATCAGCACAGCTCCTAATCCTTGTCCCGACGCATCTGTGAATATTTCATATGGATCCTCACTATTTGGCAACACCAGTATTGGAGCAGTAGTCAACCCGTGTCTTAAGTTCTTTGAATGCAGATTCACAATCTTCACTCCATGCAAACTTTACCCTTTTTTTCGTCAAACAAGTCAATGGAGTTGCAATCTTGGAGAAGTCCTTTACAAATCTTCGATAATATCCGGCTAACCCAAGGAAACTTCGAATCTCAAAGACATTTTTAGGTCTTTCCCAATTCAACACTGCTTCTATTTTACTTGGATCAACTGAAATTCCTTCTCCAGAAATTACGTGCCCAAGAAAACGCACTTCACTTAACCAAAAAGCATACTTTGATTTCTTTGCATAGAGTTGGTTATCTAATAAAGTTTGTAGAACTATCCGCAAATGAGTCTCATGTTCCTCTCGAGTCTTAGAATACACAAGAATGTCTTCGATGAAAACAATCACAAACTTATCCATGTAGGGTCGAAACAGACGATTCATGAGGTCCATGAATGCAGCAGGTGCATTCGTCAATCCAAACGGCATAACAACGAATTCATAAAGACCATAGCGAGTGCGAAAAGCTGTTTTAGGAATATCTTCTTCTGGGACCCTTAACTGATGATAACCAGACTTTAAGTCGATCTTTGAGAAGTACCGTGCCCCAACAAGTTGATGAAACAATTCATCAATCCTTGGTAAAGGATACTTGTTCTTTGTCGTCACCAAATTCAACCTTCGATAATCGACGCTCAATCTCAAGGTCCCATCTTGTTTCCTTACAAATAGAACCGGTGCTCCCCAAGGTGAAGTACTTTCTCTTACAAATCCTTTCTGGAGTAACTCTTCTAATTGCACCTTAAGCTCCTTCAATTCCACCGGCGTCATCCTATATGCTGGCAAATAGATGGGTTCAGTTCCTGGTACCAAATCAATTCTAAACTCCACTTCTCGATGTGGTGGAACACCTGGTAAGTCTTCTGGAAACACTACAGGAAATTCATCTACTACAGGGATCACCATCCACTCTTTAGTATTCTCTTCAGTATACACGATGAGTACATAACATAATAATACTTTGTTGTTCTGGAAACAATTCTTCAGTAATAAACTCGGTATCGTGCAACTTTCATTCACCCTTAGAGAGATTTCCTTCCCCTCAGGGGTCACAATTTTAATTGTTCCCCTTTCACAATCAATTTGGGCTTGGTGCTTTCTTAACCAATCCCTTCCTAGGATCAGTTCATACTTGATCTTTTCTAAAGGGTACAAGTCTACTGTAAGAACTTGATCTTTCACCACCAACTTACACCCCTTAAAGATTTAATTTATAGATGTTTTCCCCAACAACGGTACACTTAGGGTCAAAGGTTCCATCACTGGTTCAGATTTCAACCCTAAGGAATTAGCCAACCATACAGATATAAATGAATGTGATGCACCAGTATCAAACAATATTGTGGCTTCAGTATTTGAGAAGAGAGTCGTACCACTCAGCACCATCTTGTTGTTTGCAGTAGCTCCATCATCTTCGGTCAAAGCATACACTCTGCCACCTTCCTTTGCAAGTGCACGATTTTGAGCTCCTCGACCTTGGTTCCTTTGATTGGTCTTCTAAGATGCCTGCTGATTGCGTTGTGGTTGCTGAACCATTTCTGTTTTAGCTCCTTGCTGAACTTGAGGTCGATTAACAACTGCAGAACAAGAGCCTTCTCTTTTGGGACATTTTGGGCTGATGTGCCCAAATTCACCACAAGTATAACATTCGGGGCCAGCTTGCCTTTTGCTTGGTCTTCCACTGCCACTTGAACTTCCAAATTCTTTTCTCACCTTCTTTTTACCCTTGTTTCAACCAAATGCACCAACGGAGGCTTTCTTCTTCAAAAAGCTGAGATGATCTTGCTCAAGTGCATAAGTAGCATCTACAATCTCCCTGTAAGTCTTTGTTCCTTGACCCACAATATACCTTATGATGCCATTTTTCAAGCCCAACATAAATTTTACTGCTTTCATATTTTCTTCAGCTTCTAGAGCCTTAGCATATTTACCCAACTCTGTATACTTAGATACATATTCAGCCACTGTCATATTGCCTTGCTCCAGCTCAAAGAATTCTTTAATTCTTGTTTGTTTCAGAGCAACCGGAAAGTATCGATCATAAAAATGTTGCTCGAAATCATCCCAAGTCATTTCTTTATCTGTATTTTGATCACAGACAGTATCCCACCATGAGTCAGCTTCACCTTCCATTACATGAGTAGCTAGCTTAATTCGATTCTTAGCTGGCACTTTCAAAATATCAAGCTTCTTTTTGATGTTCTTGATCCATGTCTTCGCCTTGTCAGAATCAGGTGTACCACGAAACTTCATAGGCTTCAATTTCAGGAAATGATCAACATAGGTAGCTTCTCGCTCACTTTGTTTTTCTTCCTCATTTCGTTGGTTTGTGAGTTGACTAGCCAAAAAGGCTTGAAATAACTCAGCCATTTGTTGTGCATTAACTTGTGGGTTTGGCTGAACGTTAGGTAAATCGACATGATGCTCTTCAGGGGCATTTTGTTATGTAGGAGGGTTGTCTTCAGGTCGTGGCGGCATCTTGTCAACAAAATCAATAAACTCAAGAAAAAAAATGCATAACTCAAGAAAATGTACATCGAAAGAAAAACAATTGACTCAAAGAAAACAAATGTTACAAAATAAGATAAATAAATGAATAAAATTGTGAAATACAATTTTTTTTTCCTTCTGGTTGCTGTTATTTTAAAACATGTTATAAACCATGCTCTGATACCATTTTTTCTGTCACGACCCAAAAAGTATCGCAACAGCGCCGCGAATCTTAAAAACGCATGAGAGTTGTATGCTTCATTCTTAGAACATGACAATTCTCATGTATCTTTAAAATCCGCAAGGCCTTTGAAATTAATATCAAAATAAATATCAGAGTTCAAGTAAAACCAAAACATTCAAACCATTTCATAAGCAACCTTTTTACAACAAAAATCCCAAAAGTTCAGTTTACAAAAGCCAAAGAAGTGATAGGTTTAGACAAATATATACAGAAGCAAAAGAGGATATACCCTAAACTTTTCACTAAAACCAGAAAATCAATATTTACATTTCAAAAGCTGATTTTCTGATTCAAAGCTTTTAGGTTGACAAGCTACAACCGCACACCTTAGTCCAACTCTTCCATTGTTTCTCGCACAACACCTGAAAATGTAGGGGTGAGCATCACATACAATCATTTGCCCCCCCTGGGGAGGCACCCTAGCTAGGTTTGAAAATAGATATACCTTGGTACTACTTATAAAGGAAAATAGTTTGCACAACAAAATGCTTTGGCATGAGTTAAAATTTAATTCATGCTCATAATTAACTATAGTGGGATCCCTGCATTCTTCTTGTCCGGAAAACCGAACACCCGGCCAACTACTGTACCTAAATTAAAATTCTCAAGTAATATCAACACAGGGTAAGGTAGTGAGAGTGTCCACTTACAACCTATACCACCTAGACACAAGTACCCTCCCCTTACGGTTAATGGTACGAGTTTGTTTGTATAGGACCATTCAGAGGTTTAGGGGATCGAAGCCCAGGGTAGTCACACAGCCCCCTTCACTCTCAGGTTGTCATTACAATTTAGAATAACATAAATCACATGCTAGAAAAATCAAACTCCTTTTCCTAACATGCAGTTCTAACAACAACAAAATCCAATGCATAGCTTGCACGCATCCATATTTACATACATAATACATACTGAAAACCACTAACCAGGGTGTGAGTCCCCCTACCTGATATTCCAAGTTTCAGGTACTAACTCTTTCCACAATTGTTCACTTTTATCTCTTGATTTTGCTTAAGCCAAGAAAGTGCCTAATCCGAAAAAGAACATATTAGTACACAGTTCACATGCACCAACATAAACTAATATGTCTCAATTCTATCGGTACAGTGCATGAATATCCCCAAAATAACCAAATCCAATATTTATTCACATGAATCCCAGTTTAATTAACCTTCCATGAAATCCATTCAGGAGTTATATCTCAAATGCCATCTAACAACCAATGCACTATTGAATTTCATAACTCCAAATCAAGTAGAATTTTACCTCAGTTTTCTTCAATAATACTGTTCGACCAACCTTGAGACTTCCAAAACTCTCAATTCAACCATATAGCACTTCAAACATAAATTTTCAAAGTTATTGAAACGAAATCCCCAATCAAAATATAATTTCACATCTGCAAATAAGCTTTGAATTCTTACCTTCATCCGTAGTGCTCAACGTTGTGATCATAGAGGTGAAAATGGATTGCAGTTCTGATGTCTAGAAATTAACTTATGCATTTTTTTCCTTTCTTCAACACCCAAAGAGAACCCAAGGTTGTTTCTTCCCTTCTGCCCATTTTGGAAACAATGCACCGAACACCGAAAGATGAAGGACCATCTTACACACACGTGTTCTCCATTCCTTTCTTTTTTTTTTTATTTTTTTTTTATTTTTTTTTACACTCACCCACTTGAACCCATCTAAACCTTTACAAGCTCCAAATAACTAAATATACATTTATGGGGTTTTACAGGTGGGGCCCCAACTGGAACCGGAGGAGCCGGTTTCTTCAAGCGGTGGGTTCTGGGGTCGACCTCGAGAGCTCCCTCGGGGTGAATGGCGGATATGGTTCAAAGATTCCGTCTCCGGTTAAAGTCGTCCTCGACGAAGTGAGGGATTAAGAGGCGCTCGATCCCGTGGATGACGTCGTCGGGTCGGGTTACATCATCGGGTCGGATGATTTGCACGGAGTTGAACGATTTGCCGATGGTGGGCTTGTGGGTTGTTGTGAATGGCGGAAGGGTCTGGGGACTTGGTGACGGAGAGAAAGAGAGAGAGAGAGAGAGGGAAATGGAGTGGGTGGAGTCGAAGAGGGAGAGGGAAGGGTGGGTGCAGAGGAGAGAAGGGAGGGGGAGGGGGGAAGGGGTCGGAAAGGGTGAGGGAGAAGAAACGCCCAAAAGTGTTTTTTTTTTTTTTAATTTAGTTTTTTTTTTTTTTTTAATATCCACGTGGATACCACATCATTAATTAACAACAAATTTAACAGCAACCTTAACGAATGTATGGAAGTGTCCCAAAATTATAACTTTATGTACCACTCTGGGATGAAAAAACTTCATATACCAAATGTTGAAAACCAAAAAACTTTAGAGTAATAAACTGATATTAATCCTTAATTGAACTTGTGGGTCTACATGTGTCTCATAAATTATTAACAGAAGTTAGACGACATTGATTTCAAGCACTCATATTCATAGACTACATTGATCAATTCTCAATTTTAAGGACCTTTTTTATTGGATAGGTCAATTTCAGAATCAGTTCTGATAAAAACTCAATTCTATTTAAAGAAAACTAATGAAAAGGGCTTGAAAAGTTTTAGATTTAATAAAAAACCATGTTATAAGTTTTGTTTAATCAAAAACCATGTTATAAGTTTTAGTTTTAATAAAAAACCATGTTATAAGTTTTGTTTAATAAAAAACCATGTTATAAGTTTTAGTCACTGTTTCTGGAATCTAAGCCACAGATTCCAGAATCTAAGCCACTGTTTCTGGAATTTAAGCCACTGTTTCTGGAATTTAACACACTATTTCTGGAATCTAAGCCACTGTTTCTGGAATTTAACGCACTGTTTCTGGAATCTAACGCACTGTTTCTGGAATTTAAGCCACTGTTTCTGGAATCTAAGTCACTGTTTCTGCCGGAAAGTTGGACAAACTTTAAACGCTCATAACTTTGTCAATACTCAACGAAATCAAGTGATTCAAAAAGAAAATCATAGTTCTCGAAAAGACGAAGAGAATGGTACCTCTCACGATGGCTAACTCGCTGTGGTTTGGCCGGAAAACGCCTCGAAAGCCTCGGAGGTCGCTGGAAACTGGGTTGGACAAACTTTAAACGCTCATAACTTTGTCAATACTCAACGAAATCAAGTGATTCAAAAACGAAAATCATAGTTCTCGAAGAGACGAAGAGAATGGTACCTCTCACTATGGCTAACTCGCTGTGGTTTGGCCGAAAAATGCCTCGAAAGCCTCGGAAGAGAATGGTACCTCTCACTATGGCTAACTCGCTGTGGTTTGGCCGAAAAACGCCTCGAAAGCCTCGGAGGTCGCTGGAAACTGGGTTGGACAAACTTTAAACGCTCATAACTTTGTCAATACTCAACGAAATCAAGTGATTCAAAAACGAAAATCATAGTTCTCGAAGAGACGAAGAGAATGGTACCTCTCACGATGGCTAACTCGCTGTGGTTTGGCCGGAAAACGCCTCGAAAGCCTCGGAGGTCGTCGGAAACTGAGTAAGATTCAAATGGATATAACTTATTCAATACTCAATGAAATAGGATGATTCAAAAAGGAAAGTTGTAGTACTCAGCGAGACGAAGAGGAGGAGGAGGATGAGGGCCAAAGGAGAGCCCATGAGTGACTGGTTGGTGCTCGAGCTGTCTGTTGGTTTGGTGAGTTTTACTTTGTTTTGTGTTGGTTTTTTGTTAAAAAAAGTTTTAGGATGGTTTTTGGTTAAAATAAACTTAGTTCAAACCCTTTTTATTAAAGGAAAACTAATGAAAAGTCCAAAAAAACTTCCCTTTTAACGAAAAGTCCTTTTTAAAGGTATAGTGAATAGTGTCAGGTAAAGGTAAAAAAGTGGTTTTTGGTTAAAAGTGAACAGTACCGGGACATTTTCATTAAAGCTCCCTTTTATTAAAGCTCCCTTCTATTTATGATCAAAATTTTGACTATTTTTCTAAATTCCTCAAAACACCTTTCTCAGGCTCGTCTGTGCTTCTTCTTCCCAGCAACTCAGCATATCAATGAAGCTAAGCTACAGCTGCCCAGAACCCAAAATCCACCAATTACCCTCTTATTATTTCAACGTCACATTACGAATACCATATTTGCAAGCCCAAAATTACATGCTTTCAACTCCACGGAAAGAAAATAAAGCTTCAAGAATTTCAAGAACTAATCTTTTTGTGGATATAAAGAGGGGAGGGAGAGAGAGAGAGAGCGATGAGAGAGAAACTTGACGGCAGGTTGGTGAATTGATGGGAGCTAGAAACTGAGAATTCAAGAGATATAAGATAGAGACGACGGAAAAAAAGAGGGAGGAGTGGAAGAGGTCAATAGAGATTGCCGGAGAAAACGAGCCAACAGAAATTATTTTGTTAATTTTAAAAAATAATTTTTTTAATATCAATTGCTTTGCACGGACAATTTATTTTACGTAGCGGAAATGCAGCCGGACGAATTACCGTTCGCGGTGGCGTTGTGTAATTGATCTCATTCGTACGATGAAAACTGCCGAAATTGATAATTTATATTTTCCGAGAATCTGCACTGCAGTCTGCAGTTAAACACCCATTCGACATTTGCAATGCTAATCAAACTATCACACAAGGACTTGTTTGGATGGAAGGAAAATGCCAAGGAAAATCAGTTCAATCACTGGAGAATTAAACAAGAAGAGAACACAAATGGTAAAAATGATAATGCAGGCACACTCTGTCTCACTCTGCTCCTCCTCCGCCTATAACTCCCCCAACTACCGCCATTGCCGCCACATTGGAGTGTGAGCGAGCGTCGGAGTCGAAAGAGGAGCTTCGACCTCGAATGCTCATTGGCTCCTCTTCTCCAGATTTCCATCATTGTCCACCATTGATGAAATTGGGGTTCCACCATAAAACCAATTGGCGAGTAGCCCAAGACCATATAAGCACATAGCAAACCTTGTCCCTCACCAATGTGGGACAACTCTCAACACGCCCCCGCACGTGTGGCGGATTTTCAAGCCTACACGTGGACAACAACTGGGTGACGTGGAGCGCGTGTGACCGTTGGGCTTCACACGTGGACAACCTTGCTCTGATACCATGATGAAATTGGGGTTCCACCATAAAACCAATTGGCAATATAGGGAGTAGCCCAAGACCATATAAGCACATAGCAAACCTTGTCCCTCACCAATGTGGGACAACTCTCAACAACCATGTCCACCACTAGTAGAAGCGGCTGCAATTGGATGATGAGGAGGAGAGAGAGGAACAACGATGTCGAATTATCAGCTGGGCACTGTGCAGCCGCCTCGGGCTCTGCAGTGCCGCCGCCAGTTCTGCCAGCTACAGAAAAGGTCCGCTCTCTCTTTACTTTTTCTCTTTGATTTGATTCTGTTTCTTCTTCTTCATGAGCCGGACTATTATTGCAGCAAAGGGATGTGCCTAAACTGCGACCGCTTCTCCGCAGATTCTGGAAGGTGGCGGCTCCCTATTGGTACTCCGATGACAAGGTGCAAGCGAGGATCCGGCTCGCCATAGTCTTCGCTCTCACTCTCGCCACCACTGGCATCAGCGTATGCTTCAATTTCCTCGGCCGCGACTTCTATAACGCCATTGCCGGTCTCTCTCTAATTTGTTAATCTTATTGGTAATTAATTAAGTTAATTTTTTTACTGAAATTCGTTTCCTCTTTGGTTCCGTAATTGGATTTTGATGATAATTTGAAGACAAGAACCAAAAATAATTCACGAAGCAGCTGCTTTACTACTTAGCTGCATTTGCTGGTGGAATTCCGGTGAGTACTTCCTCTGCTTAGTTTTTTTCCTACGCCTTCATCCTCCTGTAATCACAAGAAAGGAAGATACAAAAGAACAATGAATGGTGAAACTATTGCCAGAGGTTTATGCCAGTGAATTGCAACCCACAATGGAAAAAGCTTAAAAGTTGCTAGGTTAGCTTTTCGGGTATTCTGTTCACAAGTTTCCACTTCTTTGCATTTTGATCATCGCCAATGGGTTCATATTCGTACGATTGTTGTTGATTCGTTTGCCTACGCAGTTATGTGGACATGGGAACAATGACCTGGTCTTACTGATATTGATATATTTGTTACATGTGTTGACAACTTTTTGTGCAGATTTTTGTGTTGCGATATTATGCAAGACAAATTCTTTCTTTGAGGTGGAGAGCTTGGCTGACAAAATATTACCTGGACCGTTACCTAAGCAACCAAACCTTTTATAAAATTCAATCCCAATCAATCATTGATAATCCAGATCAACGCATTGTTGATGATCTAAATTCGTTCACAGAGACTGCCCTATACTTGTCCATAACAATTTTCAGTGCTGTGATAGATCTCATCTCGTTCAGTAACATCTTATTCAGTATCTATCCTCCGCTGTTTGTTGTTCTATTTGTATATTCAATTGGTGGAACAGTCATAAGTATCTTTCTTGGAAAGGTAACTCTACCTCTGTTTAACCAGAAAGTATTTCCCATGTTGTATGCAATTGGAACTCGGTTTAATGAAAACGTTGTATCCGTGTTTTCAGAATTTGGTTTCTTTAAACTTCATGCAAGAGAAAAAGGAAGCTGATTTTCGTTATGGACTTGTGCGCGTCAGAGAAAATGCTGAATCCATTGCTTTCTATAGTGGTGAAGCAAATGAAATGCAACTTTTGCTACAACGCTTCACAAGTGCTTTCAAAAATATGAGCGTATGAATAATTTTATCTTCTTCTGTTTTCACTTACACTGAAGACTCCTTTACACTGAAGACTCCTTTTTCTCTCACAAATTTAATTTTACGCAATATTGTTGTGTGTCTAGTGTACTCACTTTAAACTACATGATCTACTTTAAATAAACTTGGATCGATTTATGGCAGATGTGCTGGTGTCATTGGATTATTGATGCCTGCTGATAACCCCTGTAAACAACTTCAACATCCACTAAAAAACTCTACTTTTCTACATGTAATTTTTCTTCTCAATGGAGAAGTGGGTTCACAATAGGTTTATTATCAGTGTATCACCATGTATCATTACCCTTATTCAAAAAGCAAGAAAGATGAAGATGCCAAACATGCTTTACTTAGCGTCTATAATTTAATTTGTAAGCATACGCTTGATTTCTTAAGTACGTTATATACATGTATCTCACCTGATAAGCATCATGTTCCAGTTTTCGAAATTGATCACATTGTTTCTGATATTTAAACTTCAGTGCCTAGGTCTTGATCTCTGTTGATGTCACTGAGATATCTGTGGCTCATTCAAGAGACTGAGCTGCATCATTATGCCTAAGAACTATTCAGTTATGCTTAGGACTTGCCCTTTTTTTAAGTTATTTTGGTACACAGATGCCTGCGAGGATTGATCTAGAGCATGTTCTGTTTACATTTAATATATATACTGATTTAAAATTACTATGCGTGTTGATTGTTATGCCATGCACATCCAACTGATTGTGTTTTAACTCATATTCCAACCTTGCAGAAATTGTTGATATGTTCAAGAAATCTCGAGTTTTTCACTAGTGGATACAGCTATCTCATTCAGATTCTTCCCGCTGCTGTTGTTGCTCCTATGTATTTCTCAGGCAAAATTACGTTTGGCGTCATTAATCAGTCAGTATCTGCTTTCAGTCATATTCTTGCAGACTTCTCCCTTATTGTCTTCCAATTTCAGACTATCAGTGCATTTGCAGCTGTAATTGATCGACTTGGTATTGTCTCTGTATCTTTATACATACATATACATATATATATATATATATATATATATATATATATATATATATATAGACACACGCACACACACACACATAAAGAGGATCTGTTGCGTAACTTTGCTTTGACCAGATAGAACTTCATACGGAAGCTTTCTAATTTGCGTGATATAACGGGGTCTTAAAATTAAATGAATATGCACTAGACTCTCACTAGAAAGACATTGACAAAATACTGACACGTTTTCTTCCAGACATCATTTGCCCACATCGTATAACTTTTTGTACATGTTCAGGTCATCTGAAGCCATCTTCAATAATATTTGTTATGACTAGGGATGCAAAAACTACTAGGATGTTACCAAAATTTCCACTTAACTTTTCTACTCTTCACCATAATACTCGAAGTTCTGAGGTTAACTCTTGAAGTTAATTAGATTTATTCTATCGTTTACAGATTCATAATAGTATGTATCATGTCATTTTGTCTGACCTTGTTAATAAATTGACTTATGATGTCCAATATGGCAATGCTTTCTCTTCTGAATCTTTAGTGGCGTAGGTGTGTTTTAACTTTAAATACTTATTTGCCTAGTGATATCTAAAACATACAGGTGAATTTGACGATTTGTTGGATAGCAACAACCCGAAACGCCATTCTGACCCCTCAGAAGGGATAAGTCTGATATATAGTAACGTCAAAAGTTTACCGGAACCGGAGTCAAATGGATCCATTCCCATAGAAAAGCAACAAAAGTTAGTGGATATAGAGCACTTGACCGTGGAGACTCCAAGTGGTACTGCTTTGGTTAGGAATTTATCGTTGGTAATCAACAAGAATGAGCATTTATTGGTTAGTAATTCCATTGTTCTATTGAATTTATCATTAGTTTACTCAGTATATCTTGACAGGGAGCTGAAGAACTTTCCCCGTTCATGATCATTTGAACAGGTAACAGGACCAAGTGGGAGCGGTAAAACATCTTTGTTAAGAGCTATGTGTGGTCTCTGGAGTACTGGAAAAGGAAAAATCATATTCTATGTGAAGGACGTTGAAGATAATCAACCGTCCATTTCTTCTGGTGTAGTAGTTCTTGAGGTAGATACTGGTAGTGATAAATATGGGGAACTTGGAAGGCCCTCAAATAGGAATTATGAAGGCATATTTTTCCTTCCTCAAAAACCTTATATGGTATTGGGAACACTTCGCCAACAGTTGCTTTATCCTACATGGGCTGAGGATGCGATTTCCACAGCCGACGGTACTAAACCAACTGGTATGGACTTCAACTCCTTTTGCCACACATGGTATGTGTGCTGACTGCTTATGAAGCTACAATCAGCTGTGACAATTGTTTTGTAATTCTTGCAGGGTCACTTCCTTTCTTGAAGCAGGCACCAAAATCGGAACATACGAGGGAAAAGCCTAGTAAGCCCACAACGGAGGACCTGATACAGGCTTTGGAGGATGTCCGACTTGGCAATTTATTATCCCGATTCTGTAGTTTGGATACTTTATATGAATGGTCTAGTGTTCTCTCCCTTGGAGAGCAGCAACGCCTTGCATTTGCACGTTTACTGCTTTCGAAACCACAATTGGTTCTACTGGATGAATCTACCAGTGCTTTAGATGAAGTCAACGAGGTATTACCACGCTCTTTCCTAAGACTTTCAAGATTCATTTGTTTATCTTCCTAGTCCTTCCCCCATGTATTGGACTTTTCAGTCCAGAGCATCTTCGGGAATTGTCCCTAACGCATTTACTCAAACTTTGCGCTATGCACACGAACACCTGAAACGAATAATCTAGTCTATAAACCATTGATACGCACAAGCTAATGAACTTGTTCCAAGTCTTTTCGAACTGTTGGTTTTGTACCACTCATTCGATATCATATGCACAGGATGGCCACCTACTTCAATTTTTTTCCCATGAGGCCTAGAAGCATAGTTGTTGAATCACTATGAAGATAACATGATATAAGTCGTAATGATGATCTCCCGGTTGTGCTTCTGTCGGCAGGTTCATTTATATGAGCAGATTGAAAAGGCAGGCATAACATATATAAGCGTTGGCCACCGGCGAACCCTATACGACTTCCACAAGAAGAACTTACGGATCTCCACCAAAGAACCCAGCAGCGCTGAACCCAACTGGAGCATTGAATCCATCAATCGAGAAACAGTATAATTGTAGCTGCCTTATCTTACATTAGGTCACTTGTTTGTTCTGTTTCTGTGGTGCGGTGCAAGTGTTTTCGGGTCCTTTGTAGCATATGTAGTTTCTGCAAAACTTTCTAGGGTTTATATATGATCAGATTCTATACAAAACTTTCCACTTTATGTCACTTATAAACTATTCAACATGACATACAAGCCGTTTGCCTTTAGTTTGTGCAGCAGTTTATAGCTCTTCCAGTCAGGCACGTTGTACACTTTGCAAAAGTCAAGTGACTTCCGTGCATCCCTTTTCTTCATTACGTTTATTTTGTTAAAGTTAATGCTTTACTTAAACTGATTCTGTATGCTTTACTTAAACTGATCTATTGCAGAAACTGATTCTGTAATATAAAGTGATGCTGGAACTCGGATCTAATGCCACCTGTATGGCTAAGATCTGTAGAAATTGGGCTGACTATTCTTATATAAGTCGGTCATGTGCTGTAAAGTAAAATACTCTGAAAAAAATAGTTGATCTATCTTTCTCTCCGACTTCTTTCTCTCTGCAACAAACTGTTGCTGCTCCTTCCTCATAAAGAAAAATATTTCTATCTTTTTCACTTTTATTCAAGTTTTATTAGTGATGAAGGTGGATTGAATACCAACATGGTATCAGAGCCAATCTGATCAAGGAGTGGGGCGTTTTTTGATTCTCAAAAAGGGGAAAAATTCTAAGTGAAACCCTAGAATCAAAATTTTCAAATTCATGACTAGTTCAAGTAGCAGTGGAGAGATTCGAACTCCTATCTTCAGTGGAGTGAATTACGACTTCTGGAGGACAAAGTTGAGAATAATTTTTATATCTCATGATTTGTGGAGCATGGTTGAAGATGGCTATGTGGTTCCTCTAAGTACTATGGCTTTGACAGAGGTTCAGACAAAGGAACTGAAGGAAAACATCAAGAGAGATGCAAAAGCTCTTGGGGTCATCCAAAATGCTATCTCAGATGAAATTTTTCCAAGAATTTCAAATGAGACAAGTGCAAAATCAGCTTGGGATGTACTGGAGAAAGTCTACAGAGGCTCTACTAAGGTAAGGGCTGTCAAACTCCAATCTTTGAGAAGAGATTTTGAGTACATAAGAATGAAAGATGATGAATTGCTTGATGATTACCTGAGTAGATTGTCTGAGATTATTAATCAAATGAAAAGTTATGGTGAAACCTTGTCTGATGAGAGAATAGTTCAGAAGTATCTAATTAGCTTGCCAAGAAAGTATGACCACATAGTTTCAATCATAGAGGAGACTAAGGATTTGTCAACTTTGAGTGTTGAAGAGTTGATTGGTTCACTCAAAGGTTTTGCTCAGAGACTATCCAGGCATGACAACAATGATGTAGAAAATGCCTTCCAAACACTTACAGTGAATCCAAAAAATGAAGCTAGTTCAAGTCAAAGCAAAGCCAAGTCCAACAAGAATTGGAAAGGAAAAAACAAAAAGTGGGAAGGAAAGGGAATTTTTGAAGAGAAGAAAAAGGTTGAGAAGAGTTCGTATGTTACGAAGTGCAAAATTTGTGACAAAGCTCATTCCGGTGAATGTTGGTTCAAGGGAAAAGTGAAGTGCCACAAGTGTAGCAGATTCGGGCATATGCAAAAGGATTGTACATCCAACTATAATCAGCTAGCTCACTACACCGAAGCAGAAAATGAAGAGACCAATATGTTTTATGTTGGTCATGGTACAACTGTCCAAGAAGAAGCTAAAGTTTGGTTTGTGGACAGCGGTTGTAGCAATCATACGACGGCGAACAAGAACATTCTCAATAATATTGACACTACAAACCTAACCCGAGTGAAGATGGGAAATGGGCAGCTTGTTGATACATTGGGAAGAGGTACTATTGCCTTGCATACGAAGAATGGGAAGATGTTCATCAAGGATGTCATGTTAGTTCCTGATTTGAAGCAAAATTTGCTAAGTCTTGGACAACTCATTGAGCATGGCTACTACTTATATTTTGGAGACAATACTTGCAAGATATATGATAGAAGGAATCGTAAACAACTCTTGGCTAAGATTGAGATGAGGAAGAGTAGAAGTTTTCCTCTTACGATTGAGTATGCAACACAATCTGCACTCAAGATGGAAGTGCAAGAAGATTCAAAGCTATGGCATAAAAGGCTTGGCCACTTGAATTTTCAAAGTCTCAAGAAGCTACAAGAAAAAGAAATGGTGCATGGGTTGCCGAGTATCCAAGAAAATGAAGAAATCTGTGAAGGGCGTGCATTTGGGAAGCAACATAGAGATTCATTTCCACATGGTAAAGCTTGGAGAGCAAAAGCTCCATTGGAATTGATTCATACAGATGTTTGCGGACCCATGAAGACCTCTACTCAAGTGGGAAACAAGTATTTCCTAATCTTCGTGGATGATTATTCCAGAATGACTTGGGTATACTTTCTAAGACAGAAATCAGAAGTGTTCTCAATTTTCAAGAAGTTTCAAGCTATGGTCGAGCGACAATCTGGTTATCTAATCAAAGTTCTTAGAAGTGACAGAGGAGGAGAGTACACATCTACAGAATTTGATAAGTTTTGTCAAGATATTGGCTTGGAAAGGCATCTTACTGTCAGCTACACTCCACAACAAAATGGAGTAGCTGAGAGAAAAAACAGAACCATAGTCGAAATGGCTAAGGCAATGTTGCATGACAAAGGAATGCCTCAATATTTGTGGGGTGAGGCAGTTAATACAGCGGTCTACTTGATGAATAGGCATCCGACAGTGGCGGTTGAAGACAAGACACCATTTGAAGCATGGAGTGGAAGAAAGCCTTCCGTGAATCACTTGAGAATGTTTGGGTCAATATGCTTTGCTTATGTTCCGAAAGAACTAAGACAAAAACTTGATGAGTCAAGTGAAAGATGCATTTTCGTAGGCTATGCGTCACACACAAAAGGGTACAGACTCTACAATTTAAAAAGGAAGAAAGTTGTGGTTTGTAGAGATGTTCTCTTTAGTGAGAAATCTTCGTGGGATTGGAATCAAGAAACCATCCAGGAGGAATCTGCACTAATCAGAATTGAAGAAGAAAATCAGCAAAATGAAGAGCAAATTGAGCTGGAAATTCCACAATTGTCACCTGAAAATAGTCCTCAAGTTCACTCTTCTACATCTTCGAGTCCAAGTTCAACACCGGTTCGGTTAAGGAGCTTAAATGAAGTCTATGAAAGCTGCAATTTCCGTGTTGTAGAACCAGAAAACTTTGATGATGCAGTGAAAGAAGATACATGGAAGAATGCAATGCAAGAGGAGATCAATGTCATTGTGAAAAACAAGACATGGGAACTAGTGGACAGACCTTGTGATAACTCCGTCATTGGAGTGAAGTGGATTTATAAGACTAAGCTAAATCAAGATGGTTCCGTTCAAAGGAACAAAGCTAGATTGGTAGCAAAGGGTTATTCTCAGAAACCTGGGATTGACTTCCAAGAAACCTTTGCTCCAGTAGCTAGGCATGAAACAATCAGAGGCCTTATTTCTGTAGCTGCTCAGAAGGGGTGGTTTCTACACCAACTTGATGTCAAGTCTGCTTTCCTAAATGGAATCCTAAAAGAAGAGGTGTTCGTTGATCAACCTCAAGGATTTGTTCTTAGAGGACAAGAGCACAAGGTGTACAAGCTTAAGAAGGCACTTTATGGTCTAAAACAAGCACCGAGAGCATGGTATGGAGAGATCGACTCATATTTCAATGAAAGGGGATTTCAAAGAAGTGAGAATGAACCTGCCCTCTATGTCAAAACCGAAGGTATTTCAGATATCTTTATCGTTTCCTTATATGTTGATGATTTGGTTTATACTGGAAGTAGCGATAAAATGATCTTGAATTTCAAGAAAGACATGATGAGGAAATATGAGATGAGTGATCTAGGCATGTTGCATTATTTTTTGGGAATTAGTATCATTCAATCAAATGATGGTATCTTTATTACTCAAAAGAAATATGCAAAAACACTTCTAGAGAAATTTAAAATGGTTGGTTGCAAGCCTGTTGCAACACCTCTAGTTGTGAATGAAAAGTTTCAAAGAGAAGATGGTAGTGGTGATACTGATGAATCTGTGTATAGAAGCCTTGTTGGGAGTTTGTTGTATTTGACAGTGACTAGACCCGATATTATGTATGCTACAAGCTTGTTGTCCAGATTTATGCACAAGCCTACTTGCATTCACTATGGAGCTGCAAAGAGGATCCTAAGATACATACAAGGTACACTTGACTTTGGTATTATGTATGAAAGGAATGTTGAGCCAAAATTGTATGGGTTCTGTGATAGTGATTGGGGAGGTAGTGTGGATGACTTGAAGAGCACATCTGGCTATACTTTTACATTGGGGACTGGTGTATTCTCTTGGGCGTCTAAGAAGCAGAAATCAGTTGCACTATCAACGGCAGAGGCTGAGTATGTGTCGGCTTCAATTGCAACTTCTCAAGCAGTGTGGCTGAGAAGAATTATGCAAGACTTTGGTGAGAAACAAGAATCAGCAACTCCTATCCTTTGTGACAACAAGTCAGCTATTGCCATGAGCAAGAATCCTGTCTGTCATGGTAAATCAAAACATATAGCTCTGAAACATCACTACATCAGAGATGCTGTGGAAGACAAGGAAGTGGATGTGGTCTACTGCAGGACAGAAGATCAAGTTGCTGATATCTTCACCAAGGCATTACCAAAGGATAGATTCATCTACCTAAGAGAACTTTTGGGAGTGAAGCAGCAAAGCATTAAGAGGGAGTGTTAAAGTTAATGCTTTACTTAAACTGATTCTGTATGCTTTACTTAAACTGATCTATTGCAGAAACTGATTCTGTAATATAAAGTGATGCTGGAACTCGGATCTAATGCCACCTGTATGGCTAAGATCTGTAGAAATTGGGCTGACTATTCTTATATAAGTCGGTCATGTGCTGTAAAGTAAAATACTCTGAAAAAAATAGTTGATCTATCTTTCTCTCCGACTTCTTTCTCTCTGCAACAAACTGTTGCTGCTCCTTCCTCATAAAGAAAAATATTTCTATCTTTTTCACTTTTATTCAAGTTTTATTAGTGATGAAGGTGGATTGAATACCAACATATTTTGGCATTTGAATTGAATAAGTGTGCGGAAATTATTTTCCCTTGAAAAATGATTTTCAACAGATGCTTGCACCCAAGAATCAATACGTGTAAACAACTCTATCTAGCATTACTCCTATGATTAAGGTGTTGAAGTTAGGGTTTGGGACACTTATTATGCAAGCGATAACAACTCTATACGAAAGTAGATTACAATGAGGGAAAGATTTGAACTTAAAACAATGAAACCTCCAATGTTAGATTGGAATTTGATTTGCGTGTCATAATCCATAGTTTTAGGGTGAATTCGGCCAATAAGTTCGTGAAGAAATTGTAGTAGCATGAATTATGAGCTCTCCAATGACGTAATTATTGATCAATGAATGACATTTTTTTTCTTCAGAGGCTTGCAAAATTCTCGTCGTTGTCCTCTGAAGCTGCACCTTTCGTTTTCTAATCCATTTTTTGTGACAGTCTCGTACGTACCCTCCTACAATCAGGTTTGGCTTCATCGTCAAATTGATCCATGAATAGTTGCTCCGGTGAGAACTCTCGGCCTCTGTCGACAATTTCAATTGAACTCATCCAATATGTGAAGGAAGGAAAGATAAAGTTCAAGACTTTGTAGGCTAATCTATGAAACACAAAATTAGTTCCTTGGATGGTAAGTTAAGCACATTTGGTGCGAGAGGTACCACCTAAATCGCGAGTTAATTTTCTTCATCTTTTTAACGCATTGCTAGAGGTTTGGGCCCAATTGTGCCGGACTACTCGATCGGGAAAGAACTACCCGACCTTTCACCAGAGTGGTCTGACGTCATGCTGGCGTCAGCCACTTCCAAAACCCAGACACTGCAGCTTCTTCTTCTCAGGCTCGTCTGTGCTGCTGCTTCTCAGCAACCCAACATATCAATGGAGCTAAACCACAGCTGCCCAGAACCCCGAATCCACCAATTACCCACTTGTTTTCTCAACATCTCAGTACAAAAGTACCATATTGTGCCCAAAATTACATCCTGGGCAATGCTTTCAACTCCACCGGAAGATACTCAAGCTTCAAGAACTAATTTTTTTGTGGAAATAGAGAGGAGAGAGAGAGAGAGAGAGAGAGAGAGAGAGAGAGAGAGATGAGAGAGAAACTTTCCGGCAGATTGATGAATTATTGAGGTAGAACTAGAAACTGAGAATTCGAGAGACAGTAAAAAAAAAAAAAAAAAAAAAATGTGTTTTCAATAGAGATTTTGAAGAATTTTAGAATATGTTTGGTGGATTTGGATCCCCTCCTAAGCAAATGGTGGGGATCCTCATGACCCACTAATAGTGACCGTTGGATTTCGATCCAACGGCTACAAACAGGAGGGTCCCTCTAAAAGTTATAATAATTGTAGCCGTTGGATCGAAATCCAACGGCCTCTGTTAGTGGGTCATGAGGATCCCCACCATTTGCTTAGGAGGGGATCCAAATCCATGTTTGGTACTCTACTTGAATCCAACTTTTTAAACTCAAAAATAATTTTCAAGTTTTAAACCTAAAAAACTTGTATAGTATGACTATTTTTAAAAACTGAACTGAAGACTAACTCAAAAATATAGTCTATTATCTAAAAACATAAAAAATAAGTTTTTAGAGTTTTTAAACTTATACTTACTCATTTCTTTTATTTCCCTCCTCCTCTCTCACTCCAAATCTATATCTCTCTCTCTCTTTTCTTCTTTCTTTCTCTCTTTTTTTTTAACATTTTTCGTCTCTCCTCCAATTCGCTCTCTTCATTCTCTCAGTTCTTTCTCTCTATCTCGTCCGATCATCTCTCTTCTTTTCTTTCCTTCAATCATCTCATACTTTCTTTCATTCTCTCTTCTCTTTCTTCCTCTTCTGCGATCCCCTCTTTTTAGATCTCTTTGTCTAGTTTAAGTCGTACGATTTAAAATTTTTAAATTGCAAATAAATCAAGATTTTTAGTCTAAAAGAAAATTGTTTTCAAGAAATGTTTTGAAAAATGATAAAAAATTTCAAATAAGATACCAAACAGACCCTTAATTTTTAAAGCATATTAAGGGTAGTATGTAAATACACCAAATAAGAATGGTTAAAGTTTGTTATGCTTTGGTTAGTACAGTTGAGTTAGATAATAAGATTTGTTATAAGCAAAGTGTATTGTGTATGTATATATTTTAAAGAAGTTTATAACATTTTAAGTGTTTTAAGTAGGAATTTTTTTAAAGAATTTTAAAAAGTTGAGGAATTTAAGGGAATTGGAGAGATTTTATAGTGTATTTTTAGCATTCACAAATTTCATCTCTTCCCCTGAGATATCGACGGAATTGAATCAAAATTTTACTTGAAATCTCTACAAATCAATTAAACTATAAGAACAAAACTAAACACATGAAAGGGAAAGGTTGGGTTTTTGGGAGATTAGTGGCAAGACTGAGTGCAAATACGGACTGTGTCTACATGCTAATAAGGACAACTATATATTGAAACACCATGAAAATAATAAAGAGTCCTTATACAAATTCGGAAGAGAAAAACAATACCTTGAGGAACGGAGGAAGACTGTTCTTCTTTTGTTTGAGAGAGGAAGACCGTTCCTCTTCTATATGATGAACTTGAAAAGATATCAAAAGAGGTAAAGTTGGATTCTTGATGGCATTTAGTATTTATATCACCCACCCTCAAATTCATCAAAATTGATTATTCATTAAAATCCTAATAAATCTTTAGTATTCTCACTACACCTAGAAGTTGATCGATTTTTTCACAAACGTAATTAATTACCTATGAATTTGGATGTATTCTTTAAAATTCTCATTAAATTCAATTGAATCACTCGTTCATGCCCCGAATTGATTTTGAACCAAAACCAAACATTCTTCAGGGAGACAAAAAATGGATAAAAAATTAAAAAGTGTGAATTGGGTTGACAAGCCAGCTTGAAAAGCAAGCAGATGCAGAATCATGTTTTAGAGGGCTCGGAAGGAGAATTGTTTTTTTCTTTTGTTATCTAAAAGTAAAAATAAAAACAATATAAATATAAATAAAAAAAAAACTAATAAAAATAGCTTGAAAACTTTGAGTTTTAATAATAAGAACAAAATAAAGAGTAAAATAAATAGTATCAGGCACTGTTCTAAAAATCTCCGCCTAGCGCCGCCTAGGTCCCGCCTAGGCGCTAGGCGGTTGGCCACCGCCTCGATTAATGCCTAGGCGTTTGAAAATTAAGAAAGGGCGCCTAGACCTACTGAGGCGCCTGCCTAGACCGCCTAGGCACCCACCTAGCCCGCCCAGACCCTCCTAGGTTGCGACTTACTTAGACAGAAAATAGATAACTTTCATTTTGCATTTTATTTTTTCCGATAAATTGTAAGAGACTTGTTGAATACTTAAATGAATACACATTATATGCATGTTCTCCATGTTTTCATTATGTTCCAATAACTCCTAATATATATGTCATTCTATTTTGTAGTTTATAATGAAATTATATATATTTTAAGTATAAATAGACAATTATTACACGAAATATAATAGATTTACTTAAATCTGCCTAATCCGCCTAGACGCCTGCCTAGGCTGTCACATCCCGACCCGGGGTCCACCACATCCCTGGCCCGCTCCACCACCGTAGCACAATATTGTCCGCTTTGGGCCCCGACTACGCCCTCACGGTTTTGTTTCTGGGAACTCACACGAGAACTTCCCAGTGGGTCACCCATCATGGGAGTGCTCTCGCGCGCTACTCGCTTAACTTTGGAGTTCCTACGGAACCCGAAGCCAGTGAGCTCCCAAAAGGCCTCGCGCTAGGTAGGGATGAGAATATACATATAAGGATCACTCCCCTGGGCAATGTGGGATCTCACAATCCACCCCCTTTAAGGGCCCCACGTCCTCGTCGGCACACCACGGTCAGGGTTAGGCTCTAATACCAAATTGTCACATCTCGACCCGGAGTCCACCACATCCCTAGCCCGCTCCACCACCGTAGCACGATATTGTCCGCTTTGGGCCCCGACTACGCCCTCACGGTTTTGTTTCTGGGAACTTACACGAGAACTTCCCAGTGGGTCACCCATCATGGGAGTGCTCTCGCGCGCTACTCACTTAACTTCGGAGTTCCTACGGAACCCGAAGCCAGTGAGCTCCCAAAAGGCCTCGCGCTAGGTGGGGATGAGAATATACATATAAGGATCACTCCCCTGGGCGATGTGGGATCTCACATAGGCGCTAGGCCCCAACTCGCCGCCTGACTAGCGCCTAACGTCTTTTAGAACCTTGGTATCAAGATTGACTTTTTAGTGTAAAAATGTAATTTTTTGTTAAAGTAAACAGTACCAGGAGCTTTTCGTTAAAGTTCCCAAGAAAAAACTATGCAAATCCATCAAAACCCACTAATAAAATCTATACAAATCCATAAAAATATATAATATAAATTCATATAAATCGGTCAAAATCTATATCAAATTGTAACTTCATTAAAATTCCTTAAAATATGTCACTTAAAAAAAATCTATTAAAATCCTATAAAATTCAAATTGATTACACACCCTTAACTACCTATGATTTCAAACTCCCTTAAAAGTCCGAATTTTAAAATCTACTAAAATCCTATCAAATTCGAATTTAACTACGCCTCAAAAATCTCTCAAAATCTCTCAAAATCTCTGTTAGATACATCCTTCCAAGATAAGGAGAGCGGAGGAATAGAGGGAGGAGTGGACAAACAGAGATTGACAGAGAAAACGAGGAGGAGATGGTGAGGTCCATAAAAAAGGTCATCAGATACCGACGGAAAAAATATAAGATAATATTATTTTATATTATATTTTATCTATTTTTGTTAATATTAAATAATAATCTTTTAATATCAATTGCTCGGACAACTTAATATTATTTTATATCATATTTTATCCATTTTTGTTAATTTAAAAGAATAATTTTTTAACATCAATTGGTCGGACAATTTATTTTACGGAGGGGAAATGCACCAGGACAAATTACCGTTAGCGGTGTGCCGTTAGCGGTGGCGCTGAATAATTGGTTCATTGTTACGACGAAAACTGCCGAAAGAATAATTTTCAGAGAATCTGCACAGCAGTTTGCAGGCAAACACTCATTTGACATTTGCAATGCTAACCAAACTGTCACACAAGGACTTGTTTGGATGGAAGGAAAATCCCACGGAAAATCAGTTCACTCACCGGAGAATTGAACAAAAAGAGAAGACAAATGGAAAAAATGACAATGCTGGCACACTCTGTCTCATTCTCCTCCTCCTCCGCCTATAACTCCCCCAACTACCGCCATTGCCGCCACATTGGAGTGAAAGTAATCGTCGGAGTCGAAAGAGGAGCAAGACCTCAAATGCTCATTGGCTCATCTTCTCCAGATCTCCGTCATTGTCCACCATGTCCACCACTACTAGAAGCGGCTGCAATTGGATGACGAGGAGGAGAGAGAGAAGCAAAGACGTCGAATCATCACCTGGGCGCTGTGCAGCCGCCTCGGGCGCTGCATTGCCGCCGCCAGTTCCGCCAGCTACAGAAAAGGTCCGCTCTCTTTACTTTTTTTCTCTTTGATTTGATTCTCTTTCTTCTTCTTCTTCCTAATGAGCTGGTCACATTATTGCAGCAAAGGGAGGTGCCTAAACTGCGGCCGCTTCTCCGAAGATTATGGAAGGTGGCGGCTCCCTATTGGTCCTCCGAAGACAAGGTGCAAGCGAGGATCCGGCTCGCCGTTGTCTTCGCTCTCACTCTCGCCACCACCGGCATTAGCGTCGGCTTCAATTTCCTCGGCCGCGACTTCTATAACGCCCTTTCCGGTCTCTCTCTAATTTGTTAATCTTATTGGTAATTAATTAAGTTAATTCTTTTACTGAAATTTGTTTCCTCTTTGCTTCCGTAATTGGATTTTGATAATTTGAAGACAAGAACCAAAAACAATTCACGAAGCAGCTGCTTTACTACTTAGCTGCATTTGCTGGTGGAATTCCGGTGAGTACTTCCCTCTGCTTAGTTTTTTCCCCCTTTTTTCGGGTCTTCGCCTTCATCCTTCTGTAATCACAAGAACGGAAGATACAAAAGGGATGAGATATACACACATCCCATTTTACTTCTCACACATCTTTTTAATTTTTGGCCGTCGGATTGGATGAATTGAAGAAGATCAATGGACAGAAATTATCAAGGGGTGTGTAAGAAGTAAAATGGGGTGTATGGATAGCACACCCTAATACAGAAAGGCAGTTGCTAAGATTTTGTCCAAAAGAAGACTACAAAAGAACAATGAATGGTGAAACTATTAGCTTTTGTCGTAACAAGGCAGTTGCTAAGGTTTATGCCAGTGAACTGCAACCCACAGTGGAAAAAACTTAAAATTTGCTAGACGCATATTAGCTTTTCGGGTATTCTGTTCACAAGTTTCCACTTCTTTGCATTTTGATCATCGCCAATGGGTTCATATTCGTATGATTGTTGTTGATTCATTTGCCTACGCAGTTATGTGGACACGGGATATTTGTTTCCTGTGTTAATGACTTTTTGTGCAGATTTATGTGTTGCGATATTATGCAAGACAAACTCTTTCTTTGAGGTGGAGAGCTTGGATGACAAAACATTACATGGACCGTTACCTAAGCAACCAAGCCTTTTATAAAATTCAATCCCAATCAATGATTGATAATCCAGATCAGCGCATTGTTGATGATCTAAATTCGTTCACAGGGACTGCCCTATCCTTTACTGTAACAATTTTCGATGCTGTGATAGATCTCATCTCGTTCAGTAACATCTTATTCAGTATCTATCCTCCGCTGTTTGCTGTTCTATTTGTATATTCAATTGGTGGAACAGCCATAAGTATCTATCTTGGAAAGGTAACTCTACCTCTGTTTAACCAAAAAGTATTTCCCATGTTGTATGCAATTGAAACTTGGTTTAATGAAAACGTTGTACCCGTGTTTTCAGAATTTGGTTTCTTTAAACTTCTTGCAAGAGAAAAAGGAAGCTGATTTTCGTTATGGACTTGTGCGCGTCAGAGAAAATGCTGAATCCATTGCTTTCTATAGCGGTGAAGCAAATGAAATGCAACTTTTGCTACAACGCTTCACAAGTGCTTTCAAAAATATGAGTGTATGAATAATTTTATCTTCTTCTGTTTTCACTTCTCTGCATGCAGTTATGCTTAAGACTTGCTGTTTTTTTTTAAAGTTACCTTTGGTACGCAGATGCCCCCGAGGTTTGATCTAGAGCATGATGTTCTGTTTGCATTTAATATTTTTACTGATTCAGAATTACTATGCATGTAGATTGTTATGCCATGCACATCCAACTGATTGTGTTTTACTCATATTCCAATCTTGCAGAAATTGTTGATATGTTCAAGAAATGTCGACTTTTTCACCAGTTGGTACATCTATCTTGTTCAGATTCTTCCCGCTGCTGTTGTTGCCCCTATGTATTTCTCAGGCAAAATTGGGTTTGGTGTCATTAATCAGTCCACATCTGCTTTCAATCATATTCTTGATGATTTCTCCCTTATTGTCTACGAAATTCAGGCTATCAGTGCATTTGCAGCTGTAATTAATCGACTTGGTATTGTCTCCGTATCTTTATTTATATTTTGCTATAACGAGGATCTGTTACGTAACCTTGATTTGACCAGATAGAACTTCATAAGGAAGCTTTCTAATTTGCGTGATAAAACGGGGTTTTAAGATTGAATGAATATGGATTAGAGTCTCACTAGAAAGACATGGACAAAATAATGGCATGTTTTCTTATCGATATTTTAATTTCTATTCATGGTTATTGCCTTCCTAGATTCAGTCACATAGTTACCGACATCATTTGCCCACATCGTATAACTTTTTGTAATTGTTGAGGTCATTTGAAGCCATCTTCAATAATATTTGTTATGACTAGGGATGCAAAAACTACTAGAATACGACCAAAATTTCAACTCAACTTTTCTTTGCTTCACCATAGCTTTTAAGTTGCACTTAACGCTTTTTTGAAACAATTCTTTTATACTTGAAGTTATGAGGTTAACTCTTCAAGTTAATTAGATTTATTCTATCGTCTACAAATTCATAATAATGTGTCCTTGTCATTTTTTCTAACCCTGTTATTATATTTATCTATGATGTTCAATATTGCAATACTTTCTCTTATGGCTCCGTTCAAGGAGATCTTTAATGGCGTAGATGTGTGTTAACTTTGAATACTTATTTGCCTAGTGATATCTGAAACATACAGGTGAATTTGACGATCTGTTGGATAGGAGCAAGTCGGAACGCCATTCTGACCCCTCAGATGGGATAAGTACGATATATAGTAACGTCAAAAGTTCACCGGAACCGGAGTCAAATGGATCCATTCCCATAGAAAAGCAACAAAAGTTAGTGGATATAGAGCACTTGACGGTGGAGACTCCAACTGGTACTGCATTGGTTAGGAATCTATCGTTGGTAATCAACAAGGATGAGCATTTATTGGTTAGTAACTCCATTGTTCTATTGAATTTATCATTAGTTTACCAAGTCTATCTTGACTGGGAGCTGAAGAACTTTTCCCGTATATGATCATTTGAACAGGTAACAGGACCAAGTGGGAGCGGTAAAACATCTTTGTTAAGAGCTATGTGTGGTCTTTGGAGTACTGGAAAAGGAAAAATCATATTCCATGTGAAGGACGGAGAAGATAATAAACCGTCCATTTCTTCTGGTGTAGTAGTTCTTGAGGTAGATACTGGTAGTGATAAATATGGGGAACTTGGAAGGCCCTCAAATAGGAATTATGAAGGCATATTTTTCCTTCCTCAAAAACCATATATGGTATTGGGAACACTTCGCCAACAGTTGCTTTATCCAACATGGGCTGAGGATGCGACTTCCACAGCGGACGGTACTAAACCAACTGGTATGGACTTCAACTCCTTTTGCCACATGGTATGTGTGCTGACTGGTGAGGAAGCTATAATCAGCTGTGACAATTGTTTTGTAATTCTTGCAGGGTCACCTCCTTTCTTGAAGCAGGCACCAAAATCAGAACATACGAGTGAAAAGCCTAGTAAGCCCACAACGGAGGACCTGATACAGGTTTTGGAGGATGTCCGACTTGGCAATTTATTATCCCGATTCAGCAATTTGGATACTTCAAATGACTGGTCTAGTGTTCTCTCCCTTGGAGAGCAGCAGCGCCTTGCTTTTGCACGCTTACTGCTCTCCAAACCAAAATTGGTTCTACTGGATGAATCTACCAGTGCTTTAGATGAAGCCAACGAGGTATTACCACGCTCTTTCCTAAGACTTTCAAGATTCATTTCTTTATCTCCCTAGTCCTTTATAGTAAAACCTTATTACCCGTTTACTGTCATGATGTTGGATGCATGCATGAAACATTTAGTCAAATTTCGCGCTATGCAGACGAACACCTGAAACGAATAATCTAGTCTGTAAAAAGATGATACGCATAGGCTAATGAACTTGTTCCAAGTCTTTTTGAAGTATTGGTTTTGTACTACTCATTCGATATCATACGCATACGATGTCCACCTGCTTCAATTTATTCCCATGAGGCCTAGAAGCATAGTTGTTGAGTCACTACGAAGATAACATGATATAATTCCAAGTTCTAATGACAATCACCCGGTTGTGCTTCTGTTGGCAGGCTCATTTATATCAGCAGATTGAAAAGGCGGGCATAACATATATAAGCGTGGGCCACCGGCGAACTCTGTACGACTTCCACAAGAAGAACTTACTGATATCCACCGTGGATCCCAACAGCGCTGAACACAATTGGAGCATTGAATCCATCGATCGAGAAACATAATGCAACTTATGAAACCTATAATTATAGTTGCCTTTTCTTACATTATATCACTTGTTTGCTCCCAAATCTGGAAGCTTTTGGCTTTCAGAAACTGCAGAAGATGTATGTAAGTTATTTTTATGGTATGTACTAAATTTTATGCTCTTTTGAATTTCTTTTAATTATCTTTTCTTTTTGGTGTCTTCCTCAGTTCCTCTCCATCCCTTCCACTTCTTCCCTTGAAAAGCGAAAAGTGAGAAAAAAAAACCCTATCGAGTCATTAGATATTTGTGCAGAGTAGTTGAGCCAGAATTTTAGTCTAGAAGGGCCCAAAAGTCTCAATCCGAAACGCTCTTTTATCGTACAAAAATAACTCTGCCAAACCGACCACTGTCATTTGGATCTGGTATGTTGTCGTCCTCATCATCCTCTTCCTTAAACCTCAATCTTCTCTAACTTTCTTCTTCTCTCCTTCCACTATCACCAGACCAAAGTCCTACTCAAAGCTCCCAAGCAATGGATTACCTGAACTCCATAAGAGCCACCAACCTCAAATAAAACCCGATGAACGAAATTAAAGTAAAAAACGTTGGATTTGGATCCTGAGTCTACAGAAAAATCTTAAAAATCATAAGCATAACAGTAAATTTTCTGCGTGGAAAAAGTGGCAGGATGGGTATGGGAGTATTTGGCTGCTTCATGGCTACGCCTCTGTTTATGCAAAGAAAATGCTCGGTGAGACCTAATTAAATTAGCAAGTCAATTAACTCTATTAGAGAGGTGATAAAGATCCATTGTGGTCTCCTTTGCATGACGAATATGCTTCATGTCTATTTCTCAATCGTAAATCATTTAAGGAGTTTGAATGGAAAGACGAAATGGCAGTTCCTCAGACTTTGTCACTTTGTAATAAAATTATTGTTAGGTTGTGTATGGCTCGGCCAGTAGGCTAGGGCAGTGTGTTCACGTCTTTGCACTAGAGTTCAATCTCTCTGTAAATTACATTTGTTTCAACTTTCAAGTTACTATTTTGCATCGTTCAATTCTTTCCAGTAGGTATAATCTTGTTCTGCACTTTCCTATCTTCATTTTGATATATTATGGGTCGAATTTGGTTAAGAAACGACTGAGTTACGAAGCTTTGAAAATTGCCCTAACTTCCGGCCAAACGCTCCGGGACACTTAACGGAGTTTTTAACGGAATGACCAAAATAATGGATGGTGGACAATCTCAGGGACCATTTCTATTTATTTTCAATCTCAGGGATCATTTTGGCTAAAAAGCCAAT
Source organism: Cotoneaster glaucophyllus (assembly GCA_036320875.1). Taxonomy (NCBI): domain Eukaryota; kingdom Viridiplantae; phylum Streptophyta; class Magnoliopsida; order Rosales; family Rosaceae; genus Cotoneaster; species Cotoneaster glaucophyllus. The sequence continues at coordinate 8,455,422 of CM070059.1, read as the reverse complement.
CAAATATTAATTGATGGAGTCAAATCACAAACCAAGACACAAATCAAGTCTTGGTTCTTTCGTAGGCAAAGCTTGGAGAGTATAAATACGAGGCTCCAAGATAAAGGGGTTAGAAAATCATTCTCACAAGCAAACGCTGAAGCTCTCAAGCATTGAACTCCAAAATGCCCAAACACATAATATTCAGAAAGCGCTCTGCATTCTTCTTCATTCTTGTGAAGAACCACCAAGCACTCCTACACATGCTAGTCCCCTCCTTCCCCACAAGCCAAAACCTCAAGGTGTTCATTCATTCAAGATCAAGTCATCACGACCCTCAGATCAATAACACACACATTTTTCACCCCGGAGATCAAATCAGAGGATTCAAGTTTGTAAAAAAATTATAACCCTACATTTACATTAATACAAAACATTTATTTTGTACACGTGTCCTTGTTTGATTTGTCACAAGAAACTTACCGTTTACAAATTTGGCAAGCCCATTGAGATAATATCTACCTCTCATCTCTTACCCCATTCAAAATCCAAAATATATCATCGAAATCAATGGCTTCGAAGATGGGTCAAGCTGTTCTTGCCACCAAGTCAAAGAGTGTGAGCGCTTCAGCCGTAAGCGAGACTCTGTTAGTTCCACAACTCAGAACAAGGCAAAGACGGTGACCACGCTTCAACACGCACCTTCCAAGCTTATGTCATTAAGGGAGCAAGGAGAGCGTCAGAGGCGTGAGCTTGTCATCAGCCTAGCCTTGCTGGGAGCAACGAAGAATGCTTATGCAACATGCGAAAGGACTTCCCAAAATGATAAGCAGGATTCTTCAGTGTCAAAGAAGGCTCAAGTTGCACTCGTGCATGCAGACAAGAACTTGACGGTTTTCACCAGAAGGTGCATCTTGGCTGACATCGTCTCCCAAGGCAAGATGAAGGGATGCCTTTCAACCCAATACACCACTTTGGCAACGTTTATCTTTTACGATCATATGATTTCAGATTTGAGTGATTTTTGGTAGACATGATATTTGAAGAAAGATCTAAAAGTTAGATGTTTTGGATCGTTGAAATGTATTATGAAGTGGGCCCTATAAAAATATGTGTCAAAAGTTGTGTTTAAAAAACGGTGCCACGAGTCTGTGCCCTATCCTAACTTTTATATCTTCCAAGGTAAGGCTATCTCCAATCCTATCAAAAGGAAACTTTTGGAAACTAGGCTAAAAGTTAAATTATGTATCTTTGAAAGGTGTTTGTATCCACGATATTGCCAAAAGAATTGCAATACGTGCCTTTACTTCAAGATTTTGGAATGCGCCATACAGTAACATGCAGCTGTGAATTTCATTAGATGAGGTTGCATTTTTCAGTCATGACATTATAGTTATTTGTTTTCATTGACTGATGCTCCGGAGTAAATTTTGCTTCAAAAGTTTCCAAGACTCCGGTAAAGGAGAACGGATGGATGATTTTCCTTTTTTCATGGATGATTTAGGCATCCATCAATTACGATAAGAACACTGCAAATGCAGGTCATATGTTCTAACGAAACTTGCATTCGTATACGCTTATATATACAGAACATATGTAAACAACCTACATTATTACATATTTGCTACTGCAGCCAAACCACTACTCAAATTACTCGAACTTGAGTCCTACACGCGTACACACAACAGAATTAAAAGGCTCCTAATCAATCACTGAATACTTATTCCACGTACCTCCAAGTTGTCCAGAACCTTTGGCCTCTTATAATTCTTCAACAGCAGAGAGCAGCAAACAACGCTGACAGAAGAAGCAGCCATTGCAGCTCCAGCAATCCATGGTGGTAAACGAAATCCAGTAGATGGGAAAAGGGCTCCTGCAGCTATTGGAATGCCAAGAACGTTATATCCCAAAGCCCAAATGTAGTTCAAATGGATACGGGTGAAAGTTTTCCTAGAAAGGTGAATCGCAGTTATGACATCCTCCAAGTTGCTTTTCATTAGAACAATGTCAGCTGCCTCAATGGCAATGTCTGTTCCTGCACCAATTGCCATTCCTACATTTGCTGCCACAAGTGCTGGTGAGTCATTGATTCCGTCTCCCACCATTGCAACAATGTTGCCGGAAGCCTGTGAAAATTAAAATTAAGTAACGTGCATGCAATGTGCATGAAGTTAAGAACGCACTCTTGTAGTTTGTAACAAATTAACAAAGTTTCATTTTATGTACCTGCAACTCCTTCACTTTCTCTGCTTTCTGATAGGGTTTGGCTTCTGCCATAACAGTCTCAATTCCAACTTCATTAGCGATAGAATTTGCAGTTCCCCAATTGTCACCTGTCACCATTATGCTTTTAATTTTCATAGACTCGAGTATGGAAATTACTTCTTGAGCACCTGGTTTCAGTGGATCAGATATGGATAGAACTCCAGCCACTTTTCCATCTATAGCTATTAAAATCCCAGTTTGAGCGAGTCCTTCAGCTTCTACAAGTATCTCTTCTGCATCAATTGGAACCGCAATGTTGCGCTCCACCATCAAGCTCTTGTTGCCAACAATTATTTCCTTGTTCCTAACAATGGCTTTCACCCCATGACCAGTAATGGATTCAAAGTCTTTTGCTTCTGGCCAGGCAGGATTCTCTTCGTCTTCTCTGAACTTTTTGGCATACTCAACAATGGCCTTAGCCAACGGGTGTTCACTGTTCACCTGATATATATATATATATATATATATATATATATATAAGTCATACAAAATGGTGAAGCTTCAAATCATTGTGGATAATAATGAACATATAAAAAACTCTTCATGAATTTCTAAAAATACTACAGACGTGTTTTATAAGTTAAAACCGACCTCGGCTGCAGCAACAAGTTCATAGAATTCTCCCAGCACCATATTTTTCAGGAGTTGCGTGTTAACAACCACTGGCTTTCCAATTGTGAGAGTCCCTGTCTTGTCGAACACAATGCAGTTCACCTAAAACATCATCAATCAAATCTACAGTTACACTTCTTCAACTGATTTAAGGAAAATCAAATCTATAGTTACACTTGATCATTAAATTGCATAATACTTGCTCTTAAACTGCCAATTTCGATATTATAGAAATCATCAAACTGCTATAAGGATGCTGCTTCCTAACCTTATGTGCACTTTCTAATGCTTGGCCTCCTTTGATCAATACACCTTGAGATGCGCCTACTCCGGTTCCAACCATGACAGCTGTGGGAGTTGCTAGGCCTAAAGCACAAGGGCATGCTATAACCATGACAGAGATTCCAAACTGGAGAGAAAGCTCAAAGCTATCCATGGAAGATGGTATCCAAGATTCAGGGTAGCCATGGTATCTTCCAGACAAAAACCAGGAAAGCCAGGTCAAGAATGAAAGTAGGATCACCTGCAAATTAAAACCAAATTTTAAGAAAAAGCCTCATGTATCCTTTCAGTTGAACCAAAACAAATCCTTAAAGAACTTGAGTAATTAATCATGATATAATTCTTACCAGTGGCACGAAGTATTTGGAAATGCGGTCAGCAAGTTTCTGTACAGGAGCTTTGGCCATCTGAGCTGATTCAACAAGCCGTACAATTTGCGAAAGGGAACTTTCTGCACCAACCCTGGTTGCCTTGATATGTAGGACACCGTTCTGATTCAAAGTACCTCCAATGACTGAATCACCCTTTCTTTTTGCGACCGGTCGTGCTTCGCCCGTTATCATACTCTCATTAACATGGCTTTGCCCCCATGTAACATAGCCATCCGAAGCTACTTTCGCCCCAGGAATAATTTTAAGGATATCATTCTTTTGTATCAACCTACTATCAATTTCCTCTTCATTTATCACATTTCCTTCTTCGTCTAGTATCAATAATGTTGCTGTTTCAGGTGTCAAGTCCATCAGTTTGGCAATGGCATCTGATGTCTTCCCCTTAGCTAATACCTCTAGGTACTTTCCAAGAAGAATGAATGAAATAAGCATGGCACTAGTCTCGAAGAAATCAGTACCCATAAAATCTGGAGAGGTAGCAGCTCTCACTACCGAGTAGACTGAATAAAAATAGGCTGCATTTGTTCCTAATGCGATTAGCACATCCATATTCGCAGAACCACGGCGTAGTGATTTGTACGCCCCAGTATAGAACCTCCGGCCTATAATGAATTGCACCGGAGTGGCCAGAATCCACCTCATGAGCTCCCCAATCATAAGATTATGCACTATTTTAGTTTCTAGGCCATGCTTAATTCCAGGAATATACATGAACACCATGGAGGTTAAAAACACCGGAATAGTGAAAACCAAACTCCACAGAAAGACTCTAAAATACTGCTTAATTTCCTCCTTTCTATGACTATCTCTTCCTGCTTCACCTCCTGGAAAAATCTTTGCCTTGAAACGCCTAGACCAGGTTGTTTCAATCACATTAATGAAACTTCTTGGCCCTATCATATCTGATTTGTAAGAAACAGAGATTTTCTTGATTTCAGAATCAAAGTCTATAGTTTGCACACCAGGGAGTGCTTGAAGAGACTGTCCAAGTATTCTCATCGAGTGATCAGTCCTTACACCATCAACTTCAAGCTCTATCCGGCTCATGTCTTCCCCTGCGGTAATAAGTATGCATTCGAATCCAATGTCTTCAATAGTTTGCAACAGCTGGTTGTAGCTCACAACCTTTGGATCATAGTGGACATCTGCTTCTTCAGTTGCTAAGGCAACTTGGGCTTTTTGTACACCATGAACTGCCTGTAAAGCTGATTCAACTGTAGTTGAGCAAGAAGTGCAAGTCATTCCCTTTATCCGAATTCTGCATATCAATATGGACTTCTCATTTCCCTCATCATTAATCAACGTGGCTTGGAATCCAACATCTTCAATTGTCTCACGAATATTCTCCGCCTACAAGATGTAAGACAACAGCTATAAAAATGGCCAACTACTAATAAATAAACTGATGGGAAATGATAAGCAAGAAACTAGTTATTAGACAATAGAAGCCAGAGAAAAATTCTCAAACTACAGAAAGGTATATGCAATAGTGCCAAAAACTCAGTTTCTATCAAGAGATTAAATGTCAGGAATCAAATTCCCTTGCGAAAATCTTCAAAAAATGATTCTACCCAAATTAAAGCTAGCTACTAGAGATGTCTCCTAGGTAATAATCTTCTATGTAAAACCTCGGTATTTCTGCAGAATACAAGTGATAACAGCTAAAATTATAGAAGCCACAACTCTATTAGTACTTTTTAGTTATTAATAATCAAAGATCTTAAAATTTGGTAATTTATTGTTGGTGTTGGATGAATACACAGATCAAAGTTGTTTTCACATAGTTGCAAATGTCATCTGTCTCAAGTGTTCATGCTAATTATTTCTTTCAAATGGTTATTGTTGTTGCTAATAGAAGACACATAGGCAAGCAACCAGAACAGTTTCTGACTCAAGGTGCAAATCTGCGTTACCTTAGCTTAAAATTAGGGACTTGATTTTCACACCCCATGTTCTCTGCTTGCACAGTCTTCTCTATTTTCTTGCCGTTGGATTAAAAATAAAGAAGAATCAAATGACAAAAATTAACCGTAGTGTGAAAATCATTTACCTAAACTTAATAATAGTCTATTCAGATAAATGTTGGGAATGCTGGTCAAACTGTTAGACATCATGCATGGTATTAATTTCGTTTTTATATACATATTAATTCTAGCAAGAGGTTAGAACTTGCTTATATTTTAATAGACAGTAGTTTGGTTTGTACTTGGTGTGGAAGATAAGCCTTCTTTTTCATAATAAAGAAAAATTAGGTTTGTCAATCTCTACAAACTATGAAGCCAAGTCAAAGATTGGAACTATGATTAAGCGTCAGCTAAGGCCGTGAATTAAGAGGTTTAAGAGTAAAATAAGATGTTCTAATTGTATGTTTTTTTGTCTTGATACTTGACTTTTGAACAAATCTACAAAGAACCTGGCTTTATTATAACCACAATACGTACCAACGCAGAAACAATATACAAGCAGAATTTGAACTCTTTATAACATCTCCTTATTGTTTTTATTGTATTAGATCTCCAAGTACACCTTTTTTCTTGGATAGAGAGAATTTTGTTAGGAAAATGATTTTCACACATTCGTTTTTTCATTCAACACTTTCTTGTTCATTTTTGTTTCTTGATTCTTTTTTAATTTACTCAATTCAAATGCTAGAAATAAATAAGAGTTTACAGAAGGAGAAAACAAGTGTGCAAACTCTTTAAACAACGTTGTCTCAAACTTAGGGCATTTAATTATTTTTCATTCAACACATTCTTGTTCATTTTGGTTCCTTGATTCTTTTTTAATTTACTTATTCTAAATGCTGGAATAAGAGTTTACAGAAAGAGAAATAAAGTGTGCAAACTCAATCCAAATGCCACAACTATGTTTTCTCTAGGGATAGAATAAATTAGCTCTGAATCGAAGCCTAGAAAAATCCTAATTTTTAACCTAGTTCAAAAATTAAGAGGACAATTTCTTTGTGTGCAAAAGTGTAGAAGCAATTCTGTACATTTGGGAAAGCAAAAGGGCAAGAGGAGTGTGTTAGGTGACCTAAATCACATGTTTGACAGGCCAAATCCAAGACACATCACATATAAACATGGATGTAATTAGGGAAATTTTTTTATTGTGACTGGAATATGAGTGCTACACCACGTGTTTTTACGTAAGTGGTGAGAAATTTTGTTTTTTAAATTATTAACTTTTTAACACACATATCGCACCATTTGTATAATAACACGTGATGTACCACCTCGTATGCCCGTCACATTGAAAAATCTCTCATAATTAGTGAATATTTTTGCTCACTACTCCCTGGTAACAGTGATGCTCACTAATTTATTTAGGAAGTTTTAACGAAACTCTTTCGGTATTGTTAACTAATTTATCTATATGCCATCATCAATGAAAAGCAGAAACAAAATGAAAGATTCTCTTCACAGATAAAGCGACTTACGCTAACGAAATTGGGAAAGAACATGACTTGTGCCCGGTTGTTCAAGACGTCGACAACGGCCTCGCGAATCCCGGGGAGCCTCTTGACGGCCTTCTCGACCGATCCGGCGCAGGCAGAGCACGTCATGCCCATGACAGAGAACAAGGCCTTAGCCTCGGCTTCAGCCGCCTCACCTTTGGGGTACTTTGGCATGGAGGGATAGTGGGGCCGAGGAGAGAGGTCTCCCCGGCTCTTGTTGCGAATGCAGAGAGCCAAGAACTTGGTCGCCATGAACGTGAGGTTTGTTGGTGGTTATGATCGGAGCCTTCTTTTTTGTCTCTGAAGAGAAAAAATGAGGAAAGTTTAAAAATTGGAGAAATTGGAGGGGTAAAGTTTCCGCAAAGTTTTTTTCTTTGGGTAAATTACACAGAACCACCTCCACTATTAATCGTGAACATTTTCATACCTCGTCTTTAAAAATTTTCAATGTCATACCTTATCTTCGAATTTGTTTCAATTTCATTCCTTCCGTCAGCCTTCCGTCAATTCTTCCGTTAAAATGCTGACGACGCAAGTGACGGAACCCATTTTATATTAAAAAATTAATAAATTAATAAAAAATTAATTTTTTTCTTCTTCTTCTCTCCTCTCTTTTCTCTCTCTTTCTTCTTCTTCTTCTCTTCTCTGCTCAGACCGAGAACCTTTTTTTTTTTTTTTTTTTTTCTTCTTCTTCTCTTCTCTCTCTTCTCTCTCTTCTCTCTCTCGTTCTTCTTTCTTCTTCTTCTTCTTCTTCTTCTCTCTGCCCAGACCGAGAACCCTTTCTTTTTTTTTTTTCTTTTTTTTTTTTCCTTCTTCTTCTCTTCTCTCTCTTCTCTCTCTTTCTTCTTTCTTCTTCTTCTTCTTCTTCTTCTTCTTCTCTTCTCTGCCCAGACCGAGAACCCTTTCTTCTTTTTTTTTTTTTTTTTTTTTCTTCTTCTTCTCTTCTCTCTCTTCTCTCTCTTTCTTCTTTCTTCTTCTTCTTCTTCTTCTTCTCTTCTCTGCCCAGACCGAGAACCCTTTCTTTTTTTTTTTTTTTTTTTTTTTCTTCTTCTTCTCTTCTGTCTCTTCTCTCTCTTTCTTCTTTCTTCTTCTTCTTCTTCTTCTTCTTCTTCTTCTTCTTCTCTGCCCAGACCGAGCACCTTTTTTTTTTTTTTTTCTTCTCCTTCTTCTTCTCTCTTCTTCTCCTTCTTCTTCTCCTCTTCTTCTTCTCCTCTTCTCCTTCTCTTTCTCCTTCTCCTTCTCCTTCTTCTGGGCAGGGCCGAACACCTGGGGTGGGGTAACAATTTTTTTTTTTCCTTCTCTCTCCTCCTCTTTCTTGTTCTTCTTCTGGGCAGATTGGGGGTAAGAAGAAGAAGAACAGAGACAAAGACAGAGACAGAGACAGAGAGAAAAAAAAAAAAAAAAAAAAAAAAAAACCGAACCAGTTCGGCATGCAAGAAGAAGAAGAAGAAGATGAGGGGAGAGAGAGAAAAAAAATATTAAATTAATATTTAAAATATTTTTTTAAGTTTTTATAATATTTTAATAATTTTTTAATATAAAATGTGCCACGTCACATGCCACGTCAGCATTTAACAGAAAATTTGACAGACAAGTGACGGGAGGTATGAAATTGAAACAAATTCGAAGATAAGGTATGACATTGAAACTTTTTTTTGACGAGGTATGAAACTGTTAATGACCCAATAGTTGAGGGGGTTCTGTGTAATTTACCCTTTTTCTTTTTAGTACAACCATATTTTTGCACTAAAGCGATCGATAATTTGACTAAACCCCACAATAAACAACCTAATTCGGTGTAACATTTAATTTTGAATGCAATGAGTATTCGACGGTGGGAGATTCTTTGTACAAAAAGAATAGTGGTGAAGGGTGGTGGGTTCCGTCATAACCTAGGTCATGTGTCACTATACAAATAGTAGGATATGCGTGTTAAAAAATTAATAATTTAAAAAATAAATTTTCCCACTACTTATATAAAAACACGTGATGTACCACTCGTATTCCAATCAGAATAAAATTTTTCTCTTATATCTGACGCTATGGGATACACGCTGAAGTTGTTGGCAATTGTATATACATAAAATCCCTAAAAATCTTATAAGACAAGTAAAAGTCGGTTTCCGTTCCCCAAATTAATCTTTTATTTCTTCGGTTACATTTGGTGGAAAATATTCACGACAACACGTGAGCTTATCATGAAATAAATGTTTTTTTTACACATTTTTTAAGGATATTTTTTTTTTGGTATACACATCATATAAAAAAAATTAAAAAAATTTCTTATTGACATCTCACATATTGTTGAATATAATTCACAAATAAATTTGTCATAAATGACTATATACCCAAATAGACAATTATAATTTTGATCTCATAAGATGTTTAAATTTTTTCAAATATACACAAACCACTTTTAAGTTGTATATCCCATGTTTATTTATCATCTTTTAACTCTCAAAACCACTAAGGGAATCTATCTTCCAGTGCAGAGCAAGTGGCCATTTACTACAGTGGTGGAAATGTGTTGTGCCCTTGCATGACGGCGTGGGTTCGAACCCCGTCAGTATCTAATCTAACATTTAACTTATTAACACTATCGTTTCACTAAAAAAAAAAAAAAAAAAAAAAAAAAAAAAAACTCTCAAAACCACTCTCTCTCTCTATTACAGGCAATTAGGTTGAGTCTCATTGCAATGATCTTTCCTTTTATTTTGCGAAGTTTATATGTCTTTGGATGCAGATAACAACTTCATTTGACTTCAACTCGATTTCTGTGTTTTCACAGAGAAGCAATAAGATGTTTATTGTGGAGTGTATGTTGAAAATATTAGGTGTATATTAAGAGTGTCGTGTGAATTTATTATGAGAAAATGCGTGGGTGTATTAAGATAAACTTTGATAAAAAAAGAAATTTTGAAGAGTAATTAACAATATGTGAGGTATTAATAAAACAACCCAAAAAATACTAACAAGTTCATTCCGTTTGCTAAACCCTTCTTGTGGACTAAAAGGCGAAGATTTTTATATATTTTTAAGTAAGTATGTATTTACAGTAAAGGGTGAGAGAATAAATTCGTATAGGATTTGCCATTCAAAATATTCGAATCTAAACCCTTCATGAAGAGAAATACCACTAGACTGTGGTATAAGTGGCAAAAAACAAAGATGTCTCTGGTAAAGGATTTTGATAATTGGAATAGGAGAACACGCCCTTTTCACTTTCTGTACACTCTTTTTAATTTCCGCCCTTGATTCTTTTTTGTTTTGTTGAATCCAATGCCTAAAAAAAGAGTGGGCATGAGATGAAGTATGATGTGTAGAATTTGGTTCCCATGTATAATATAAGGTGAGTTTCAGGTCATCATCTATATTAATTTAGTTTTGAAACAAAATGAAATATCAGACCTAAAAAAAGAAATGAAAAGGAATAAAATTAACATCCTCATGCTATGATGCTAGGCAGGTAAATGAATAAAATTCCACGTATTAGCTAGGTAAATGATTAGGAAATCCACATGTTATAAATGACGATGAAAAGAAAATCCAGAAATCAATGGGTATTTCTAGCATAAGTGAAACAAGAGTACAAGCTATTAGATTAAATGGAGCGCATGCAGGAAAACAATAATAATTAAAAGGATTAATCTCAGTTTACTACTCTGAAGTTTCTTGGTTTTCAACATTTGGTATATGAAGTTTTTTTCGTTCCAATCTGGTACCTAAAGTTATAATTTTGGGACACTTTCATACATCCGTTAAAACTTCTGTTAACTGATGACGTGGCGCTCACGTGGACAATAACTGAGCGCCATGTGTCAATATGGGCCCACTTGAATATTAAAATTTTTGAAAAGAAAAATGAAAAGAAAAACCCATCCGTCTCCTACCTCATCCCCCCACACCCTCTTCCTCCCTTCTCTCTTATACAACCCGCACCCCTTCCCTCCCTTCTCTCTTCTGCAACCTGCCTTCTCTCCACTTGAATATTATTATTATTATTTTGTGTTTTCGTATTTTTAATTTTTTTTTTAATTTTTTAATATTCAAGTGGGCCCATATTAACACGTGGCATTCAATTATTGTCCACGTGGGCATCATTTCATCGGTTAATAGAAGTTCTAACGAAAAACTTAACGGATATATGAAAGTGTCGCAGAATTATAATTTTAGGTACCAAACTGGACGAAAAAAATTTCATATACCAAATGTTTAAAATCAAGAAACTTCAATATAGTAAACTAAGATTAACCCTAACTAAAATACTTAGAAATTAGCATTAGAAAAGCATCTGGCTTTTGAACATATGAAGTACAAACGATTATTTGGAAAAAATTAGAGGTCGACGCTAGAAGCCTAGAAACTGCATGTGCATGGGGAGAGAGAGAGAGAGAGAGAGAGAGAGAGAGAGAGAGAGAACCTTTACTTGAAAGGATGGTCACAGAAGCAAGCCTCTGCAATTGTGTACAAAGTAATCAAGTATTCTTCCATATATATACTAGAACCGCCGAAGGTACTCCAAAAAGGGGTGACAGATGCAACAAAAGATGCAGTGAATCTTGATAATTAATGGACTTTTAAAACTTCAGGATACGACTTAGACCAAAAAAAAAAATTGATTTCCAACACAAAACTATTCATCTAAGACTATATAACAGAAAATGACGCGACCAACCACGGATGTTGGAAAAAATGTTTTAACTAATATATTGATAATTTTTTTATTGATCTAATATATTAATAATATATTGTATGAATCATGAAGGTATTTTATTTGTTTTACTAGTACACTACACATACGAATCTAGGGAATTATATTCTATTGGGTGGAAAAAATTCCCGAAAATCCCGAACCGAACTGAAAAAATCCCGATCCTAAACTAAAATTCCCGAAATTTTCGGGATACTATCCCAAACCAATCCCGAAATTTCGGTACGGGATTCGGGATTGGCTTCCCAATATTTCGGGAATCCCATACCGAACCGAAAATATATATTATTAATTATTATATATATATATACATATATATTATATATATTATTCTTTTATAATTGATCCTAGTAGTTTCTAATTCATGCTTTGCAACCTGGAATGCCCTACACCTTGCATATTTTTCATGTTCTGTTTGATATTCATTTGGATTTTATTATTGCTACTATCATGGTTGATGATTTCAGAAGGCTTGATTCTTTAGATTGTCAAAAGGGTTTAATTAATTTGAATTTTGGCTCGGATAAAAACAGCCAGGCATGCCAGTCGATTAAATGGTAGTGTGAATGAAATGACATTCCTAGTTCATGAATGTGTTCTTGAATTATATATTTGAAGAATAATTCATAATTTCATATTTTAATTTGGGATTCCCGATTTGTCCCGAAATCCCAAAAATATTTCAGGATTCCCAAAAATTTGGTTTGGAATTGGTCTTTAAATTACAGTCCCGAAAAATTTTGGTTTGGGATTCGGGATACTAGTTTCGATTTGGTATCCCATACCGAACGAGTGTGGTGCTGAGTTCAATTTGTTTAGGAAAGGGGTTTCTAAGCTACTTGTTTGGTTGTATAGTACAAAAAAATGTGTCGACCACAGTTGGCCATTGTCAATTTAAGATGAACACCTTACAATTGAGTAGGTAGTAAGCGTTTAACTTGATTTCTATATATATATCACTAATTTTGTATCCAAAGGCTTCCCTAATTTTATCGTTATTGGCCAAACCATAAATAAAAAATAAAAAATAAAAAACTGTATAATAAAAAAGGAAAATTAGAATGCCCTACATCTTTTCTATAGTTGTTAGATTAAACATTCATCTCTTTTAAAGATTTGATTAAGGTGCTTTGATCAATTGTCACCTCAATAACTTTCTATTTATTTAATTTCCATGTCATTAATTTAAATGCATTTATATAGAGGCATAAGGTAGTTTAGCAACTAATTGCCTATAATATAGGAATTTAATTTTGTCAATCCCCTTCAACAGATTAAATGACATTTTTTTTAATAAAATAAAATAAAAAATTAATTAACTAATTCCTCATTTCCTTATTATCAGTATTTCAAAACAAAAATTTCTCTTCCTACTAAAGTGTCTCAATAAAAAGTCTTCAATACATATTTTTTCACATATAGATATATAAAAAATATACTTAAAACTTATGGTACATTTGAGAACAAAAGTATCGACTTTTGGTACGTTTATATTTCAAATGTACCAAGAAACCAAATGTACCCATTGTTATATAACCTTTTTGGTACGTTTAGATTTCAAATGTACCGAGAAACCAAATGTACCAAAATTTCAAATGTACCATAAAACCAAATGTGCCCATTGTCAAGTAACCCTTTTGGTACGTTTAGATTCCAAATGTACCAAAAGACCAAATGAACAAAAAATCCCAAATGTATCACAAAACCAAATGTCTCTATCAGATAACCTTTTTGGTACATTTACATTCCAAATGTACCGAAAAATACAAAAAATCAAATCCACTATAAAACTAAATGTGTCCATTTTATAGGTAACTAGACGTAGCTGTATAATCAAACAAATCTTTATTATGTGCGGGGTATTCTAAATAATCAAATTTGACAATTTTTTTATAAATATTCTACTATAATCACACAAAAAAAAAATTATAACAAACAATAAAAAAATGCATAGAGATGGATAATAAATGCATAAATATAGGGATAATAGGAAAAGAAAATGAAATGCCCATGAGAAGTTGTGAAAAACTAAAATTCTAAACACAATTGAACTTATGTGAAAAACTGAAATTAGAAACCAAAATTTTAGGAAAATGTTTGATCAAATTTTGAAAAGGAATGTATGTTTAGTCTAAAAAATTAAAAAACGAGGCGCCTATATCAAAACATCCCTAATAAAAACGAAAAAGAATGTTAGTACAAATTAAAAAAAAAAAATGGGTACAAATGAAAGATAAAAGTATATGAAAAATACTAAAAGGATATATTTGAAAATGATTAATAATAAGTTTTCTAATTTTAAACTCCTTTTTTCACTCCCCCCCCCCCCCCCCCCCCCCCACCCTTTAGTGTAAAGAAACTCCAATAAAAGGCGTGGAGGGGTCTGAATAGAAGACCAAAGTGATTTGGAGAAAACCATCGAGTTTCATCCTTTGTATGCACTGTGGGGATTGAGAACGTGGAATTGATGGTTGTTCCATTTCTAATTTTAAACTCCTCTGCTCACTTCCCCCCCCCCAACCCTTTAGTGTAAAGAAACTCCGATAAAAGGCGTGGAGGGGTCCGAATAGAATACCAAAGTGATTTGGAGAAAACCATCGAGTTTCATCCTTTGTATGCACTGTGGGGATTGAGAACGTGGAATTGATGGTGGTTCCATCTCCAATAATTGTTGGGACTGCGTGGATGTGTGGGGGGAGTTTCCATCTAATTTGGATTTCACCTTTTTTTATTTATTTACTTGTTTTTTTTTTTTTATGGTGAAAAGAGACAACGTGATGAAGTAGTTGTGGGATAAATAATCTAAAGGGTAACAATGAATTAAAGTGTGGGTATTTTCATTCCGTGGTTGGGAATTGTCACTATTGAGATGGGTCTTGGCATATCCCGACCCGGAATGTCAACTAGGACTCTGAATCGAGCTATGTTAGCCGACACCTAGAAGGTGACAAAGCAATAAAGTGTAGTGGTGGGGAAGATGTGAATAAATTTAAACCTAAAAGTGCCTAAATACAAGAGTGCGCGGTGAGCAAGTATGAACCCATTTCACACGTGATGATAGAGTATAAGTACAGTACAGTAAAATAGGGTGAGAATTATATCATCAATGGTAATCGTCTGCACCAAGATTTGCTAATACTCCTCGTCGGTACGAAAACTATGCTACTAGAACCTGGAGGGGCGAAAAATAAGGGTGAGTGGGCCTGAAAATAAAGTTTTAATAAAAACCTTTTGAAAATGTTATAACCCTTCGAAACCTTTTGAAAACGTTATAACCCTTTGTCGTAAAACCTGTATAGTTTCCAGAAAATAATAATAATACGTAAGTACGAAAATGAATGCACAAGTGCAGTGAAAACAGAAGCATGCCATGTCACAACGTCTCAGCAATAATAAATGTAAGCCAGGTGTGAAATCAGTCTAACTAGCATGCCAGTTGGAGTAACCTAATGTGACCTGTACGATTGGACCTATTGCTCATCAGTCTATGCTATCACACGAGTCGGAGTCACCTAGTGTGACCTATACGACATGTTGAGTGTAAATATGTACGCTCTAGTGCTATGATCACGTGATGGCTAGCGATAAATTGCGGGTCACCTATGACTTGGAGCTGCCTAATGCAGTTTGTTCGACAGGGTAGCAACTACTTGGATCCAAGGCGAGCATGCGGTGAGGGAGGTTAACATCACGTGAAGGATTGTGCCCTAGCCCGGGGCGGGAGCACTAACACGGGGGAGCAGCAATGATGAGCTCTAAATGAATATATGCATGCCAATATGATACAACAATTCCAATCACAAAGTAAACTCACCTAAACTTACCTAGAGGTGGTTCGGGTCGGGATCCCGAATTGAAACTCCTAACCTGAATCCAAAACCAAAACATTTCGGGATGGGATTGTATATCCCGAAACTGAACCGAAACTATTGGAATCCCGAAATTCGGGATTCCCGAAAGTGTTTCGGGATTTTCGGGTCACTTCGGGATTGGGCCTTGAAGCCCAAAATGTTGGGCTTTTAAAGCTTTTTACAATTTTAGGTAGAGATACAAATAGCAGCACACACTCAAAGATTCAAATAGACAGCATAACTCCTTTAATACATTATGTGCATCAGAAGTGGGTTCAACTCTTCACACTAGTACACCCTGCACAAGCCAGATGTGATGAGACCTTAAGAAAAATTAACAGTTACTAAGCTATCGTTATAATAATGTATAAACGTGGCCTGATACTATATTCTAGTTTCTACACAAGTAAATTTTTGCATGCTTTACATAGTCCTCATGTGCCTTTGAACGAAAGCTTTTCCTATTTCCTTGTTCACAAGATTATTTGAAAACATTGTCACTGCACTCCATCTCTGCTTCGTATTGCAAACAAAATGAATGAAAATAAAGGCAGGTGCTGCAGCCTGCATAGCCTTATTAGCCTGCATAACAAGGATCCTAGACACTTCTATCACTTTCAATTTTAATTGGGAATCATTTTTCTTATTCTCTACAACTTTTTAATAAATAATCGAAGGAGATATCAAATGAACTCAAAACACTAATCGATGCTCAGGACTTGGACTCCCTCAAGCAATTGCAGCACCTCATGTAAGAACTCTCTCTCTCTCTCTGTGAGCAATTTTGTGGTTTGGAATAGATGTTCCTGTTTCTAAGAATTTGTTTTACCACCAAGGAAATTAAATCATGGTTTTTTTTTTTTTATTAAGTTAGAGCTGATGAATGGATATATACGAACACTCTAGTTTTGACCCGTAAACACTAAAGAACAAAACCCCAATGAAAATAAAAAACCCTAACCTGGATTTTGGGACTCGGTTCCTTCCTGCGTCTGCTTGAGTCGTGGAGGATGAGGAGCGGCGTGGATTCGACGGAGGAGTGGAGCGGCGGGAGCACGGGTGGCGGGACTGTGAGTGAGGGTGTGAGTGAGACTGTGAGAGAGAGACTATGAGCGAGAGCGAAGACGGAGAGGGTGAGCGAGAGCGAGAACGAGAGCGGATAGACCGAGAGAGTGTCTGAGAGATAACTAAACCAACCTGACCTAACTCAATGGACGGTGGATTTGATCTTAACAAATCCAACGATTCAAGTAATTTCTAATTAAAAATTAAAAAAAAAAATATATATATATATATATATATAATATTCGGTTCGGTTCGGGATTACCGAACGCTTTCAAAGATGTGGCCGAATCCCAAACCGAAACTTTCGGGATGGGTTTGGTTTCGAGTACCGAATTTTTCTGGAAATTCGGTTCGGGCATTTTTCGGTCAAATTTCGGGACGGGTTCGGGATGGTTCGGGATTTTCGAGAAAAAATTCCACCCCTAAACTTACCTGTGCATCTCGTAGGATCGTTTGGCATTTCACAATTTCATAACAATGCAACATTTTAAATATAACATTATTTAATCATGGCATAATACGCATAACTCAGTTCAAAGCATTTGTGGAAACTATAAAGTTTATATATATATACTATAAAAAGGAAAAAGACCCACTTACCTAAGGTCCGCGCTACAACTCTCTAGCATGAATATCGAGGCGTCACGAATGATCAGCACCTAGAACAATTATCAAATCACGTCTTAGAATTCTTATCAATATAACACGTAACTTACATATCCAATTCGGGAAGATCCGTACGTCGGATTACCGATTCGTAAGTTTCTAATATCCTCAAATATTACGTACTATACGTATCAAAGTCGGATTGTTGATTCATTTACTAACTAAGTGGCGGCCCTTAACAAAAATATAACCAAACAACGGAAATTTCAGAAAACAGATGGCAGATTCGGGTCCGGCATGTCGAGGAACCAAAGGAGGGACCTCGGGTTCCTCCCAGCATCGCCGCACGCGCCTCCACAAGGTGGCTGCACAGGCAACTACGCGCTCACGCGACGACATCACACTCACACGTTCACGCGCGCCACGCGCCTGGGAGTATGACCATACTTACCTTCATCGCGAGAACCTGCATTTTGCAGGTTTTCGATCCAACTTCTAGAGCTCATATTGAGCTCGATTCTAAACCCATTTCGATAATTCAAAAACTAATGTGAAGTTAGAAACATAGGGAACAAGACTATACCCATTGGAGGCTCAGTCGTGGCCGATGTTGACTGGAAAATTGATCTGAAAGTGGCCAAACGGCCACGGGTCCTAATTTCCAGAAATCTAGAAATTCTTCCTCGTGATGGTTCTGTGTCAAATCACATGTACAATGCACATTTCAGAAATCAACCCTTTTAAGGAAATGGAACGAAATGAAGGGACCCCGAAGCCTACCTTGGTCGGAATCGACGAGGGTTCGTCGGAGATCATCAAGAACAATGGCGATGGCCACTGTACCGTGCGTTCCAGCTCGATAGTGTTGATCCTGGGTTAATGATCGTGACATGTCTAAGTTCACGGTGGTGTGCTTGTCGAAACGGCAAGGATGAAGGTAGGGTGGTTTCTCTGTGTTTGCATAAAGGGCCGAGAAGAGATGAGGGAGGTGAAGCAAATGACAGAGAAGGGGACATGGTAAGGGTGTCATCTCGTCAGCATAGTGAGTGATGGCACTATGACAAGGGTCTCGCGAGAGCAGCTGAGTTTGCTGGCCTTTGTAAAATAGAGGAACGAGGGAGGAAGGAAGAGTGAGATACGAGAGAGAAGGGAAGAATGGAGTCTTCGAGAGAGAGAGAGAGAGTCTTAAATAAGAAAGAAAATAATGAGAGAGACCGAGATCTCTGGAAGGTGGGGATACGTGACAGAGCAAAGAGTGTGATGTGGCCCCACGTGCCTCACAAAATATCACCTAGCGGAAAAATACCCAACTACCCTTCATGTTCGTAAGCCCGTAACATTTTAATCATAACTCCAAATTTGCTTTCGCTTGCGTTTATGCGTTCGTATCGTCGAGTACTTCAGGAATACAATAAAATAATAGGCCATACGCTTCACGAAATTATAGTAAACTAAAATCAATATTCTCTTCTCAAGGGCATTTTCGTCAATTCACACTTTTAAAATTTATAAAACATAAAATTAGAGACGGGTAATCACAGGTCTGTATATTTTTCCCAACAAAAAATTCCATTTTTTTGTTGCGTCATATTACATTTTTGTTCAAAAGAAAAAAATTAACATATGCTGACATGCGCTACTACGGTTTAGTGTTATTCCTCTTCACTTGTAAGTGAGAGGTCTTAGATTCGATTCTTGCCAAAAGTGAATTTGAACCAAATATTGTTAACCCATTGTGAGGCTAAGCCCACCTCATCCTCTCTATTGTAGATAATATCTTTTGTTTAAAAGAAAAAAAAACATATGCAGACATGCAAATAATTTAATATTCAATTAATGAGAAATGAATTAATTAATGAGGTTTCAATTAATGAGAACTGAATTAGGGATGAGAACCTAATGTATTAAAAAAATTGTTAGATACGATAAGAAATGAATTTGAACTAAATATTGCTAACCCATTGTTAGGCTAAGCCCACCTCATCCTCTTTATTGTAGATAATATCTTTTGTTAAACAAAAAAAAATGCAAACATGCAAATAATTTAATATTCAATTAATGAGAAATGAATTAATTAATGAGGTTTCAATTAATGAGAACTGAATTAGGGATGAGAACCTAAAGTATTAAAAAATTGTTAGATACGATAAGAAATGAATTTGAACCAAATATTGCTAACTCATTGTGAGGCTAAGCCCACCTCATCCTCTTTATTGTAGATAATATCTTTTGTTAAAAAAAAAAAAATATGCAAACATGCAAATAATTTAATATTCAATTAATGAGAAATGAATTAATTAATGAGGTTTCAATTAATGAGAACTGAATAAGGGATGAGAACCTAAAGGATTAAAAAAAATTGTTAGATACGGTAAGAAATGAATTAGGAAAGGCTTTTTCGATTTGTCTGTTGTAAAAAGTTCAAATCATGGTATGGAGCTTAGTATGATACAGTTTTTGTTACATCCCAGCCCGGGATGTGGTGGCTGGTTGTAAGATCCCACATCGCCCAGGGGTGTGGATCCTGTAAGCCTTAAATGTATATTCTCATCTCTACCTAGCACGAGGCCTTTTGGGAGCTCACTAGCTTTGGATTCCATCGAAACTCCGAAGTTAAGCGAGTTTGCGTGAGAGCAATCCTATGATGGGTGACCCACTGGAAAGTTCTCGTGTGAGTTCCCATAAATAAAACCTTGAGGGCGTGGCTGAGGCCCAAAGCGGACAATATCGTGCTACGGCGGAGTCGAGCTCGGGATGTGGTGGGGGCCGGGCCAGGATGTGACAATTTGGTATCTGAGCCAATCCCTAGCCGGAAGTGTGCCGACGAGGACGTCGGGCCCCTAAGGGGGGTGGATTGTAAGATCCCACATCGCCCAGGGGTGTGGATCCTGGAAGCCTTAATTGTATATTTCCATCTCTACCTAGGACGAGGTTTTTTGGGAGCTCACTGGCTTCGGATTCCATCAGAACTCCGAAGTTAAGCGAGTTTGCACGAGAGCAATCCTATGATGGGTGACTCACTGGGAAGTTCTCGTGTGAGTTCCTAGAAACAAAACCGTGAGGGCGTGGCCGGGGCCCAAAGCGGACAATATCGTGCTACGGCGGAGTCGAGCCCGGGATGTGGTGGGGGCCTGGGCCCGGATGTGACAGTTTTTATTAGAGAGATTATATTCACACATCCCAAATTACTTTTCCAATATCTTTTTAATTTTTTAATATTTTCTACACACCACTAACACTTGATAAAAAAATGGGAGATTTAGATGCGGTCCTTAGTTATGAACATTCTTTGATTGAAACCTTGTTGGTTTTTAATTTTTGATCGAGGTCCCTGAAATTAATGTGATAATTAATTTCTATGTACGTTACTATATTTTTTAAATTAAAAATTAGAAATTTAGTTTTTTTATATAAATGAGATTTTAAATAAAAAACCATAATTTGTGGGATTAAAAATATTAAAATATTAAAATACTATTTGCGTGTGTCTATATATATAGAGAGAGAGAGACATGGGTACATTCATCAAAATTAACCAAAAAAATTATTGTATCAAAACGTGGGTACATTCTTCAAAATCACAAAAAAAAAGATATTAAGCTTAATAACATTAGTAAATTTCTTCGATTAAACTTGACATGGATACATTTTAAAATCAAAGAAAAAAGAATGTACCCATATAAGTTTAAAAATGGATTAAAAAAAATTGAATAGATTTTATATAAAAAAAATGGTACATTTTACATATAACAAATTGGTATATTTAAGAAGGGTTTATATCACAAATGGTCCTTGAAATTGACCCCATCAATCATGATGGTCCCTGAAATTGAAAATCGATCAATGTAGTCCCTGAATTTTAACTCGCGAATCAATGTGGTCCTTCTGTTAGTGTTCCGTCCAAATTAACACTAAAAAAAGATTAGAGAACCAATTTTTCATGGTAAAATGACCAAAAAAAAGTTAGAGAACCACTTTTTTTTGTTTTTATTTAAGTTTTAGCACCAAATCCATGAAAAAATGGAGAGAAAAGTGAAGATGGAAAAAAGAAAACTTATTTTTGATCATTTTACCATGAAAAATTGGTTCTCTAACTGTTTTTTAAAGTTAATTTGGACGGAACACTAACAGAAGGACCACATTGATTCGCGAGTTAAAATTCAGGGACTACATTGATCAATTTTCAATTTCAAGGACCATCATGATTGATGGGGTCAATTTCAGGGACCATTTGTGATATAAACCCTATTTAAGAATGAGTACATTTTAAGATTAAAAACTTTTACATGAATGAGTACATATAATTAGTATGGGTACATTTAGCAAAATAAAAAGTACAAATAAAAAAAAAATATGGGTACAAATACAAATAAACTTTAAAAAATATGGGCACAAAAAGAAATTAATATATGGGTACAAATTAAAACTGAAAAGAAAATTGGTACAAATTAAAAATGGGTACAAACTAAAACTAAAAATATATGATAAAAAATTTAGTCATAAATATAAATATCTAATTGTAACATTTTTAACATTAAATGAATATATTTAGAAATAAAAAAATATTTTATTATTGAAATAATTAATAATGTTATTAATACCCAAGGACCTTGATCAAAAATTGAAAAGGAATAGGATTTTAATTAATGGAATAGCAAAACAAGGATGAGAACCTAATTTCTCCTAAAAAAATATTAAAAAAGACTAAAATCTTAGACTTTATTTTTCTTTTTTCTAAAAGGAGATCAACTAGTTGCTTCGCCACAACAATCTACCCTTCCAGGGCCAGGAAGACTCACAGAGACTTTTCAGCCTCACCCTGACCACCATAGTCACCACAACCAAGATTCGAACCCAGGACCTGTTGTGTGAAATACGGGCCTAGAATTGAAACTTAATTAATTTGAATACTTTGATTGAAGGATAAAATGTTAAATTGTTGTATTTTTTTTAGTACATCGATATTTTTACACTATGGAGAGGGAGACTTCGGCGAAGCCACACAATGGGCAGCCTAATTTGGTATCGAATTCGCCATCCACAAGATTCAAACCTAAGACCTTTCACTTCCAAGTGAAGATAAATACCACTAGACCGTAGTACTGAGTGGCTGTTAAATTGTTGTATTAATTAAGAAATATAATAACAAAAATTATTAAATCCTTCCTAAAATCATCAAAGATTAATACCTAACAGATATTTTTATAGGTTTTTTTTTGTTAAAGTCAATATAATTAGGGATATATCAAGAGTAAATTTCGTTTTTGGGCTAGATCAATGAATTATTTTTATTAATTAGTTTTAAATCAATGGCATGGAGCTCGTGTTTTATGTGCTTCCTTAGTTTGTGCATGAAAAATACTATTTAACCCATATTAAGATTAAAAGAATATTTTGTACTCTCTCTCCTTCACTTGTCTTACTCTTCCTCTTGATAACCCAAACAAACTTATAAAATTACAAGAAATCGACAACGATCTCGACCGTAAACGCCATTCGATAATTTGTTTCGAATCTGTTCAATTTCATCTTGAATCCTTTTAATTTGCTGTGAGATCCGTTTGCCTACATTGCCACTGCTATATCACGTTCTGGTGGTGGCCACACAAATTGTTGGAAGACATGGGTTTGTCTCTTCAATTTCAAGTCCAAGAAATTGAATGATGTTTGTGGAGCCACCACACAAGAGGAGGATGATGATGAGGTCGCCGAGCTTGTGGTTGTGGTTGGGGAGACCTTTGAAGTTCTTGTGGTGGAGAAAGACAAGGAGCAAAATCAAGCTTTTAGGGAATTTCAAATGGATTTGGTGTCATTATATACTTTCAATGGGAATTTTCTAATTTTGTTTTTGTCTTGTTCATGTGTGACCATGTTCGATGGGTTCTTCTTATGATACACCAGGCAATAGTTATAGTTTACTACTGGAAAAAAGAAAAAAATTGTGGGATAAGTGGGAAGGGCCACACGAATTGTGTAATTTATGACTAAGACCATTTTATTGAAGCCTATCCGAGCTAGAGGGACGACAAAATTGGTAGTTCAATGATGGAAGCAGAGCCTTTGACTGGGTTTGAGGAGTTCAAGTGGTAATATCAAGCTCCCATTTACAATATTTTTGTTGTTGTAAGATTTTAGGAGTTTGTTATATATTGGATTTAATTAATAAATTAATTACAATAACAAAGTGAACATTTTTGTCTCTATATACAAAACTCGCTATTTGTATAATTAATTAGTAAATCAATTAAAATTATAAAAAGTAGTTTAATCAAATCTCTAAAAGCCTTAAATATTTGATCTAAGAAATAAAAAGACCAAGGGTAGGAACCTAATTTCCCTCACTTTTTTTTATTAATCTATGAATATGATACGATTAATAAACTAATAATAGCGCACCATTAATTTCTGTTTTTTCTTCGTTCACATTTCTTTTGCTATGGGTTGAGAAATGATGGATGGCCGGATGGTGGTAAGTAATGTGATAATAAGCGGCGAAGAACGAATGAAATGAAAATTGAAAAGTAAAAACAACTTTAGATTATTTTCAAGCAAACCTAAATTGTTTTAAGATTTTCATTTATGTAGCATTCGACGTACATTTTCTCCCATGTAACTCTCACCACCCTTTTTCCAACATGAATATTCTTTCATTTCGCACTCATACTTTCCATCACTAGAATTTTTTTTATTTTCGACAAAGAAAAAGTTAATTAAATAAAGATAACGGATTAAGCAAGCTACACATAAGGTTTGGTCATTGATCTACCATAATAACCTTACTCTCGAAACTCGCACAAATGGTTAGAAGAACCAAAACCCTAGGCCATCAACTACAATGTAAACTACTTCTTTCACGTCCAGAGCGATTAGAAAAAGCTAACTCTCCAATAGAACGACGTCACTGTCCCTTATCACCAAAATTTAATTAAACAAAAAGAGCAATAAAAAATAAATACAAGCGGGAGGATGAATCCAAAACTCACAAAGATAAAACAATACATCATACACCTGGAACCAAAGTCCCAAACCAAGCCAAGCGAAATGCTGATGAACCACATGGATGATGAACTCCATAATTGGCTAAGCAATCCACCTCCTAAAAGGCGGATGATGCATTAATTTGAAAAGCAAAAGGCAGACAAGTTAGCAGAGTACGAAAACAAAGTAGCACAAACCACTGACGAAGGAGAATCATGCCAGACTAAATGAGAAGAAGACAGGTCTATTTTAGCAAAGCAATCTGCAACAAAAAAAATTTCTCGAAAGATGTGAGAGTGATAAAAAGTTATCTCGCGAATGTGGTCTAAACAAGTAAACCATTGCGTGCAAAGAAGCCAAAGAGGATAAACATCATTGGAACAAAACAAAATTAACATTAAAAGAGTCGCTTTTCAAAATTGAAAACTAAATACAAAAAGGAAAGTTATCAAATGGGTCTTAAATAAAATTAGGGACAAGTTTAGCAGTATCCCATGGCATGAACTTATGTGACCTCGTTCCAAATTGCAACTTGAATTTTTCCAACCCCCAAAAACTTTCAAAATGTTCAACTCCACTCCACCCCATACCATCAAATCTCTTAGAATTTATGTTAAATTTTGTCATGATGTACATTTCAGGGCCATTTTATGTTCCTCGCCTATGAACTTGAAGATATAATTTCTTCGTTACACCATATATATATACACACACTGCAAGTATAATCAACTCCAATTCCTCCAACCAGTTCAAAACAAAAAAAGAAACCTGCAATTGTTTTTTTTTTTCAATCCAAAAATACCCTTTCGTTTGTTTCTACTTTTCTCTTTAGTTCTTAAATTGACCTAAATATAATTAAGAAGTGTGATTAGAGATCTTTTGTTTGTGAAACTAGATGCTCTAAGCTATTAACTTGCATATTAACTTGCAAGGGGGCTTACGCATGCGCTTCGTTTTCCATTGTAACCTTTGCCAGAGGAGCTATAACTAATATTGTTGACCTTTGGATGTTGAACCCTGAAAATATAAAAGACCCAGTGGCACACACATCCCAACAGAGACATCTATTTATTTATTTTTTTATGTTGTTTAAGGATTATTCAATGTTAATGAATCTAGTAGTATCACTTTGTTTTTGTCTCCGGTGCTGACTCGGCAATTTAGTATCATTAGCAAGTAAGATGCTCAGTAAATTTGGAATCATTGACAGATGAGATCCTCTCCGATCATGAGAAGGGCGGCAGATTAACTCCAAGGTCATGGGATATCCATGTTTTGTTGCTTCTAAATATATTTTACATTTAAGCGCCATAATGATATATATCATGCTTTTCATGAGAAGCACTGGTAGGAACTATAGCGGTGTTATTATTATTATTTTTTTAACAAATGATATTATCTACACTTAGGGAGATGTGATAGGATTAGTTTCACAATAGGCTATCAATCATGTGGTTCTAGCTCAAATTTGGTGATAATCGAACCTAAGACCTCTCACTTATAAGTGAAAAGGAATACTACTAAACCATAGTATTAAGTGGCAACTATAGTGGTGTTATTAAAGCGCACGTCTAGAAAATGTAAAAACTTCAAAGAAGACATCCTCTCAATTAATTTCATCGCAAGTAAAAAAAAAATTTAATATAGTGATGGAAGGTTGGACAATTTGCTCACTAGCAGAAATTACCTTTTGCCCGACTAAAGTTTGTCTGATGAACAACAATTCCGTCGGGCAAAGAATATTTACTTGAAGGAACAAAACAAATGGTTTTTTCCATAGGTTTTAGGAGACGAAAGGGTTTTGACGGGCAAAGTGAATTCGTCGGGCAAACGGTGAGAAAGTTATGAGAAAGAAGTTAGAACACTCTGATAATTAATAAGTTATATAAAAAACTGTTTGCGTTACCTGATTGTTGGAACCAAATTTGCGCACCTCCATTGGCGGTGGCTAAGTGCAAATATGAGTAAATCCGAGCAATAGCGGAGCCAGAATTTTTTTTCTTGGGTGGGCTAGCTAAAATTAGTACCATAAAATCATATGCTTATTTTTTTTTCTTATATAAAATCTTAAATAATCAATATAGAAGAACAACAATAGAATATAAACAATTCTTGAAATCATAACCCTAACCAACAACTTCAAGGATCATATAAATAATTAACCTACTAAATAAATAAAACATAAGTAAATAAAGCGATTAAGAAAGTATCAAAGGTTACATTCATTGGAAAATCACAACGAAAAGCGAGGAATTGCGGAGATAGAGATTTAATTGTGAACTAATAGAAAATTCTTTTTCTTTTCTTGAGTAAGAAGTACGGAGGCAAAATCGCATAGGATAAATGGTCTTTTTCTTTAAGTTTAACAAATAGGATAGAAGGGGAAGGGAAGATAGAACTAATTTATTATTTTTAGCATTAAAAGTATTATTTATTACTTATCCTCTACTAAATATACATGAAATAATAACCTATATTCGAATTGATTGTGCTATATAGGCTACATGCATTAACATAAGTCATTAAAGCATTTGTTTGAAAAGGGATAGTGCTATTCACACATCCTTATTAATTTTTTGTCATTTATCTTCGTCAATTCATTCAATCCAAATGTCGAAAACTGAAAGAGATGTGTGAGAAATAAAATAAGTGCGTAGATAACACTACACTTATAGAAAACCTCCCTGGGCTACAGCCCACCTTAGCCTTGTGGGTGGCTCCGCCTTTGAATCCGAGCAACCTGCAAAACAGTAAAACAACCATGAGCAAGCCTAAGACTCGGGAAGGGGAGTGTCGGCCAAAGGCTCTCCAATCAAGTTAGTGAATGATTTTAGACTCAAGCAGTAGGCAAGAGAATTCTAGTGTTTAGATTGCATTACCATAGATGAACCCTAGGTGGGTGTATTTATACCATGGGGAGATAGACCTTTTGTGATTACTTGTTGCGCAAGCCAATCCCTAGGTTGTAGGAACTCCAAGACTTATAGGACTTGATTGTGACCCAGATCAGATTGTGTCTTACAGAATAAGCATGGTCATCCAGCAGAGTCGCTAGGACTCCGCTTAGTGCCCCAGAGTAAAGTGATGGTGGCACCACTACTTCGTCTGATACAGTTCCGCTTAGAGCTGGTATGTCCATAACCAGACTTCTGAGGTAACTGTATTCCGGCTTAATCCGGCCTTGGAAAATCATGGTCCCACAATTTCCCCTAACGATCCATTTGAGAGGCACACATTCCTCTTAAGAGTGGATTGTTATCCGAAGACCATGCCTTTGGGACTAAACTGGAATGCATACCGTTTGGTATTCAAAATCTTGAAATTTGGTCTGGCTCACTAAATGGAGGTAGTTGTGCCGTTCACGATTTCCAACATTTACCATCATGATGATGCACACCTTCGTTTTGCATGCACGATCTTCAAAAAAAAAAAATTTCGTATATCTCATTGATTAGCCTTGATGCACGTTCATGCTGATCTGATGACGACCCTTTGCTTTCAATAGTGAAATCCTCTCTTGGTTTGTTTTTAAATAGCCTTCTCAAATCACAATTTTCTTCAATTTTTCCTCATTTATGCCATGATGCCTATTTTTCCTTTTCCTAACCATAATCTTCTTCCGAGTCATTCTTTGAAGAAAACTTTGAATTTAGAAAATTGTGTTGCCTACTGTAAATCCCTACACATTCTCATAAATGTCTCATTGCTTCCTGCAACTCGCTCTATAATTTCTCACGTTTCTTTCAACTCGTTCTATAACATTCATCCCTTCGTAAAACTCTTTATGTGGGCTTTATGGAAGGGTAGGATCTGCATGAAGCGTGAAGATCCACAGAAGGTATTTTGTCACCGCTTTCTTCCTCATCTGATGCTTGCTGACGATGACGATGATGGCCCTTCGTTTAAACACTCACCTAAGTGGCACTCATGTGGCTTGAGTATTTGAAACCGCACTAGAATGCCCCATCACCAACCTTCTTCTTGTGCGAGCACCTTGTGCAGAATATGTACCAGTGTCTGATTCCTTCAAGGTGATGAGATGTTCTTGTGAATTCTTCATCTTCAGTTCTTTCCATTTCCTCTACGGGTGGACAACGACGGTGGTGGATCTCCATCTAAGTACTCACCTTCAATGTAGTGTTGTGCTCGGTATGCAGCAAGGTGGGCGTAGCATGTCGCTAGCTTGACGATGGTATTCTCTCTTGAATTAATGACTCCAGTTCAACATGTTGTTTCGACTCCAAAATTTCTCTTTTGCCTACTATAAATGAAGGCTTGTCTCCCCCAAACCATTGTACTAGTTTGATCTTCTTTGTAACTTTGATAGCAATGATTCATTTGCATGAGAATCTTCCTGTCTTGTGTATCTTTTGGCATAAAGAATTTTCAATCTGATAAATGTTTCCAAAGTAAATGAACTTCGAGAAATAAAATATGCAACGGAGTAAAAATGCGAATAAGTGTGCAGGCCCGGGACAGAGCTTTAAAAAACCCCTTTCGTATTGTTGGTTTGGAAAAATATTACCTCCTAAACGTTTCATTTTACGTAGGATTCTTATCGCGATATCTGGAGTACCACTCTACTCTAGTACCAAGAATTGAACATTAAACTCATGAGGAACCCCCTTGCTCCAAGCTCTTTTTCGACATTTATCGGATCTGAGACAACTTCACATACATCAAAAAGATCCTACAAAATATAAGTTTAATGAAATTTTCCATACCTCTCCCACGTTTTTGGGTTAAGAGCTTTGACAATTGCAACGTAGTGTGGGAAATGAGTTTCTCTTCCCAGACTGGGTTGCGCGTACATTTCCAATGAATCTTAAAGAAAGTTATTTGGAAACATGGTTGTCAGCATATGGGTTGGAAACACTTTTTGAATCCTTTTGTCAGACCCTATATGTGTTGGACCTAAGCATTTCTGACCAGACTACCTTTGTTGGCTTGAATAAAGCATTTCCGTGCATCGGAGCTCCGTTGGAATAAAATTCCTATGAGGATTGTCTAGTCTAGATGCCACATTCGGACCTGCTAACACTTGGTGTTGCTGAACATACTTAGTAAGTTGGTGAGGATAAAAGTAGTCTTACACGGGGTCGGAGTTTATAGCCACATTTGGATGATTTTCGGATCACCTTTTTGACTATTTCCTGGAATGGCGTAGAGCCTGGGTTTGAATGTTAGAACCCTTAATTTTGCTGGTTACATAAATTTATGGAGGTCAGATAGTGCATTGGACTCCTAAGTATTCCTAAGTCAGGGCGTCATATGCCTATGCATGTAGCCTGCCAATCGTTACCATGCTTATTATTATTCGAGTCTTCTAGCTGCTAACCGTTCAAGACAAACTGGGCTAAGGGAAACTCCTCTAGTAGCGTTACTTTGAATTTTTTTAGATGTGCATTCAGGCGAAGTTTTTCAAAGTTGGTGCCTTATTTGAAATGAGTAAGGTACTCCCCTGCATCAAATAAAAGAGAGAAAAGACATTTACGATAGATAACTTTTCTTTATTCATGACTCAAAGTATAATTAGATTAATAAGGCGTTGATTCAATCCGTAAAGGATTGCCGATATATCTTTGAGATGGAGAATTAAATCATTGGTGCAGTTCTAAGAAAAAGATGATGTGATGTAACAATAACACCAGGGATCACTTTTGACAATAAGCCTATGGTGGGGTGTAAGTAGATGAGTTCTCCGTGGGCTTGTCTTCACGTAGGTGGCAACGTTGTGAATGAGACCGAAGATGACTGTCTATATATCACGGGAAGGGAATCAAATCACACGTAGTTTCGTGTGGTGCGCTTACGAATAATACTTTATGAGCTTTATGATGTTCCATTTCTTGGTAATCAGGGTCTCATCCAAATGCTCCAAGTGATAAGTTATGTTGCCCCCCACTCTAGCGATCTTGTATGGTCCTTCCTAGTTTGCTCTGAGTTTGCCTTTTCCTGGGATCTTAATGTTCTCAAAGACTTATCTTAGGACTAGGTCCTTGGCTTGTAACCTTTATTGTAGTACTACCGGATCTGCTGCTAGTCGAACTTGAGCGCATTTCCCGCATTCTTCTGCGAAATCGACGCTAGTTTTCATTTAATCCCCAAATTTCCCAAGGTGGTTCACTATTCGGTATATGTATTTAGCATATTTGTGATTTGAACGGGGATGGCAGCCTTTGTTCCGTAAGCCATAAAGAATGATGTTTCCTTGGTAGCTTTTGGATCGTCGTGTGATACGCCCGTAGTACCATCGGTAGCTCAGCCTCTTTTTTCATTTTGGAAAAAGTCAGATTAATGACAAGCTTTTCAACAGCTAGCCGAGCCTCTACAAGCAGCAAAGGAAGTCTTTGGCTTATTCTCAGCCGACGACTCTCGAGTAGGTGACGAAGGTCTATTCTTTCCACCTTCACTGGCAGCAGGCTCCATAATGATGATCAGACGAGCAAGCGTCTTTTCCTTGATCGGCTTAGTTTCTTCCCTTTTAGGCATTCCATGTTTCTCCCAACGAAGATGACTGATCAGCCAATGCCACTCACGATATCCAATATGAATGCCTAGGATGACATGCACTTACTTCATATCCGACGTAGTTCTTGGAGTTGTGCTAAATTCTGAATCTACCCAAAGTAAAGAGGACGATCAAAAGCTTGAATTCAAGAGCAGCTCAATAGAATTCCAAGCAGACCAAAAATGAACTGGTTAACTTACCATCGATGAATTCAATTGGAATGCACATATAAGGCGATGAGTTGGACTCTAACTCTCCGATGATCTCCAAGGTGTCACTCGCCCACTCATGATCACCTTTCCTCGAAGTGTCGAATAGCCTATGGCGAGACCTCAGCTGCATGCCATCCTTATGGCTAATCTCAAAGAAGTACTAGAATTGATTGACGATTAAAACCCAAATCAAAAAGCTTGCACAAGTTGAAAAACCCTACATGAATTACGTTTGGGGAGCACTGAGCAAGTGCACACTTCATGTAGCAGATCACCTCTTAGAAGAGGTAGGGTGGGAAGGTAAATCCCAACATAAAGTAGTACGGGTGGAATTTAATAGCTCTCTTTCTAGCTTTGAAGGTTGCATTGCATGGTTTATGGCTACTCTTATCCTTCACCTGTTTGCCGCAAACTCTCGATGTAATTGCATGCTGGTACGTCTCGAGAAAATCCCAAAAAAAAACTCATCAAAATTGATCTTGAAATGAGCATACCTAAAGTAGCCCACCTTTCTAGTAGACCCGCTTTGACTATACAAAGGCAGAAGATATTCATCACTTTTCTATTGGAGGAAGACATCTCAGAAGTCCTACATGGAAGACACGGAAAAAATATTCACAGGCCAGCTCAGAGGAGAAGAAATAAAAAAAATATAAAAATAATGGAAATGATCGTATAGCACAGCGCCCCTACGCCAGACCCCACGGCCCAACTCTGTCTTTTCGGCCAGGCCATAAAACGGCCCAGCCCTTCTCCCAATTCCAGTGTAGCAGATTAACGCGCAGGCCCCTTGGCCCAAGGAGCCCAACCCACTCTGGCTTCTCTCATTCTTATATATCAGTGGCCACGCCGCGGTACTAGTCTTGGCCCAAGTCAAGCAAGTACAGCGCCCCATCACCGTGGCTCTTTGCTACGTCTCCCAGTTGCTGCCAGCGGACATGATGCCCCCCCTCAACTGTTGCCCCGTGGCAACGGAACCTAAGAAGAAGAAAGGAAATATTTTTTTCTCTTACCTTGGTGTTGCGTAGAGAAAAAAAGCAACGTCGATAATCAACTATTCACAAGGGCAAGCAATGAAGAAAATTAGGGGAGGGGTTTACAATATCCTCTAGCCTTACTCTCTTTCTTGTTAGGATAAATTTTTCTCCAAATTTATTTAACCCCTTGCTTGAGGTAGGCTTAAATAGGTTTTGGTGGCAATTGCTTTCCCTTTCCAAATAAGCCTCTATTTTGAAGTTAAAGTGGAAAATCTACATCAAATTGGGAAACAACTCTCTGCTCACCTATGCAGCTTGATATTTTACACCTATTACCATTTTCTACTTGAAGCCCAACATGGGGCATTTGTGGAGCCAAAAGTAATCCAAAAATCCATAAAATGACATGTGGGTTTTTTCTCAAGAAAGACAAGATTGCCCTCATTAAATGGGCCGACCATTCCTCCTATAAATATCTCCATCTCCACCCAATTTGGTAAACTTTTGCTACGCATACAAGCCCTAAACAATAATTCTTTTGAGAGAAACTGACTTAGGTATCAAAGATCCATTGGCCAAACCCCTCTCCCCCACCTTGTGGGCACGTGAGGCTTTGGTCTTTGATCAAAGGTGTTGATTGTTTTGTAAGTACAAATTCGTCAAGACTGAAGGCTGATTTTTACTACGACAATGACCAACACCAACTTACCCAACAAAGGTGCATCGCCATGCATGT
This sequence comes from Cotoneaster glaucophyllus, assembly GCA_036320875.1. NCBI lineage: Eukaryota > Viridiplantae > Streptophyta > Magnoliopsida > Rosales > Rosaceae > Cotoneaster > Cotoneaster glaucophyllus. The sequence continues at coordinate 8,422,788 of CM070059.1, read as the reverse complement.
CGGACAAGATCTCGTTGGCCAACAAATATTTGTAACCATCGACAAAAGTGTCTTACAACGGCTTTTGTGCGATGACTTTTACTCGAGGAAATTCTGTGAAGTCTAGATTTATTGTTTGGCTTCCCTTGTCAAAGGTTGTAAGTTGTACCACACATGCTCTAGTTAGATTTAGGATTTGAATGCTACTTTGGGATCTTGCTGCTGAAAATATCACTTCAAGAGCTTAACTTCTTACATCAAATGTTTGTTCATCATATGCATTTCACACCATTATTTCCAATACATTTTGTCTAGTGGTTCTGTCTCGTCAAAACTTTTTGCTACTTTCATGCGAGCTGGGCACATACTTTAAGACAATCCATATGGAACATCTGACAGCTTTTTCCTGAAAATGGTTTTTTCAGCCCTAGATCTTTCCATATTGCTTTTGCACATGACACGTGACTTTTCTGGTCCCATTTCTGTTTGAACATCAAGCCCTCTTTAAAAGCCAAATCTAGGGTACTTTTGTCTTTGAGGTTTGAGATTGGAAATTTTTTGAAAGCTTCATTTTTCATCTCCATCTCAAATCTCCTAGGAGCATCAAGCATATTTTATGGGTAATGTTCTTCATTGAATATTTCTAAACCTATCTTTGAAATTGCTTGCTTAAAATCATTTTGTATGCTCACTTGTCCTAGGAGTTTTACATTTTTAGGAAAGAGTTGATTTCAGCTTTGAGCTACCTCTTATGTTCTTCATTAAAACGCTAGCCACAAAACAATGTTCATGCATCAAACACACAATCACTGCATATTAGGGTAGCATTGTCTTCATGATTTTGTTTTAATTTGGTGGTCAAGTTTTTCAAGTTTCAAGTATTTAAATTAACCTCTTTTTGGATTCCCGTCAGTTTCATCTTTCAAGTGTTTGATTGGTGAAACTGACTAGACAATCGAATCCAGATTTGCATCAACTTCATCATAATATCATTTGTATAAGTTGATTGGATTTCAGTGAAACAAGGTGCGGAGCTCAAGATGAGCTGTCACTTCGTGAAGACCAAAGGAGTCGATCTCGTGAAAGGCAAGGTTGCACAAAGGTACAAGCTGCTTCGTAGATAGGGATCTAGGAATTGAGTTTGTGTGGTTACATTGTAAGAATCTTGATTTTACTAGTGGATTGGACTCAGTGGAGAGTCCTTGATTTTTTAACCAATATATGGGTTTTTCCGGCCAAAAACTTCTTGCGTTATTTGTCTCTTAAGCTTGTCCACATATCTTATTTACTTGCATATGTTTCATGCATCCTATGAATTGTTATTTGATATGTGTTAGAGAATAAGTTTACACTGCATATTAGAGCAATGAACTGATTTATTGTTGACTAAGATAACTCGTAGTGAACTAAGTTTGATTCGTAGATTTGCGTTTGATTAACTGACGAATTTGTACTTAGTTGACTAGTGAGCTTGACTAGTCAATCCAGTATACTTTAATTCATAATTGCTTTGTTATTGCTGTTTGCATAATGAATCGATTTGTAAATGTGTTCAAGCTTAGGAATTATTGTTGTGAAACTAATCTAGGCAGACTTTGATTAGTTGAACGTATTGGTCAGTTATGTTTTGTTCTTACAATTGCACTTTATATCATTGACTAACTTGTAACTAGTTGACTAGTTCATTTGACTAATCTATTGTGCAAAAGTTAATTTTTATTTACACGATATTTCGTCTAGTACAATTTCAATTGGTATAAGAGCCTTGCTGCCGTTCTCAGATTTGCTGTGAGGCTAAGCACACTTCCTCATTTAGTGTAGTGTAGATAATATGTTTTGTTAAAAAAGAAAAAAAATATATTTTCACTATTTTTTAGGACTCCCTGCTGCCGTTCTCAGATTCGCTGCAAGTAAAAGTTTTTGGGAAAATGTATCAAGTATATGAAATGAAATACACATTATATTTATTTATTATTATTAGGAATTTAATTAGGGTTAGACCTTTTGTTGAAACCGACCTTAGATGCAGTGAACGTACAACTATAAGTTGGGAAGGGGCATTTTAATATGACTATGATTATATATGCATATGTAACTCCAAGAAATACCTGATTACCAGCAATAATCATATATAATTAAGGAAAATACTAGCTATTTTTAACATGTTTTATATGGGTAATGCTAAATTTACCACAACTTTCATACTACATTAGTCAGGTAAAATCCGTCGCACGAAGTCTTAACGATGAAATTGTAATTCCATCGGGAAAAACAGAGTTAACCCCACGACTATATTCATCAGGCAAACGTGCGTTAAATTGGTTGACCCAACATAATATTCTTGACCAGTAACGATATCTCGTCGGCCAGTAGAGAACTAAATAATGTGATAAACTTGACTTGAAAAAGCTGGAAAACCAAAAATTAAAAAAAAAAAGGCTTTTTAGCCAAAATGGTCCATGAGATTTGCATAACACATCACTTTGGTCCCTAAGATTGAAAATCAATAGAAATGGTCCCTGAGAATGTCCACCATCCATTATTTTGGTCATTTCATTAAAAACTCCGTTAAGTGGTCCAGAAGTTCATACCGAAAATTGAGATTTTTGGCTGGAAATTTGGGCAATTTTCAAAGCTTTGTAATTCAGTCGTTTCTTAACCAAATTCGACTCATAATATATCAAAATGAAGATAGGAAAGTGTTGAACATGATTATGCCTATTTGGAAGCCTAATGGTTGCCGGAGATGGCCAAAAATAGCCTAAAAGGTGACTAGTCCGCGGGAAAACTGGAAAAGTCACCAGAAAACTAGGTAAACTTTAAACGTTCATAACTTCTTCAATACTTAACAAAATCGAGTTATTAAAAAATGAAAATCATACTTCTCAACGAGACGAAGAGAATGGTCCTTTTTTGATGGCTAATTCGCCGTGGTTTGGCCAAAAAATAGCTCGAAAGTGGCTAACTCGATGAGAATTAATTTTGCGGGATGAAATTTCCACCAGGTCCAACATCTTTTAATTTAAAAAAACATTAGATTAACTAGAGTCAACTAATATTAAAAAATGGAGCGTAATGTCTGGGGTTTTTAGACCTATTTGAGTATTGAATTCCATATTATATAATCTATGTTTGAAATTTAGGTTTTGAGGCAACTAGTATTAATATTGTCCATGAAATACCTAGTTGGTGAGTTTTGAATATAATCAATGTTTGAAAAATTAACTTCAGCTTAATGACTGTCATATTTTTAATAGGTTGGGTACTTGTTTAGAATGTTTAAAAAGGTTGAGACCAATTTGCAATGACACTAAAAGGTTAAGGGTTTTAGGTACTTAACCCTTTATATAATTCTAATTATAAAAAAAATATTTATAATAAATATTAAAGAACAATATTTATATTCAAAAAAAAAATTTGTTCGGACAATTACATTAAAGAAACTAAAAAATAAATGTGAATTACTAGGGAGGGTGGAGGAATGGCTCTTGAAGGTCGGTCTGGGCTCAGAGATCTTGATATCAGAAGCTGACAAGGATTGAGCTACCATAGCAAAGTACAAGCACATTAATTCTCGGTTGTGCGCAGCGGCTTGTGTCAAGCGTGCCGTTTCTTCTTGTAGGCGCTCAACTTCTTCTTTTTGACGGGTTGGCACCATCTCCACATACTAAAGTTTGGAATTTACCTCGGCCAAAGGATTAGAGCTAGTTGAAGAAAAAAAAACGTTCGAGGTCCTGAACCTGACCCGCTCATAGGCCACAAAGTTCCTTGCCTTTCCGTTGTCCAACCTTGTCTATCAGCAACTATAGAGACACCTCTAGATCAAGTGTCGCTTGCCGTTCCTCAACCTAGTCGGATATGGATTGAGAACCGAAGTGATGAAGTATGGCTTCTTCTCGCAGTTCCTTTTTTTTGCAGCCGTTTTTTCTGTTAATTAAAAAAAATATTAATTGAACTTAACCAAAAGAATATAAAAATTGTACTAAAATTAAAATATAAATAAAACTTACCTTAAATTTTTCACTTTAAAAATGAGTGCACAATCATTGCTACTTGCCCACAATTTCCACAAACTTTTGGGGTGGATATGTAAGAGCTGCCACAGGCAGCGTACAAGTCTGGTAGTGCTTGTATAGCTCGTACTTCCAATCCTTATACTGCTAACTTCACACCAAGTCTATGTACTAGAGGCAAGCCTTGTCCGTTGTATCCTGCTCGAAGTTGGCATGAAATTCCCAAAAATAGAAAACAAAATAGTTTAGTTTACAACCACATTAAATAAGTATAGGAAAAATAATAATAAATTATTGCATAAAAACTGTCGATTCATCTCAGCATGGACCTGGGAGCTATGCGTCTTGTACGACTCATTGACTCTGAGACAGTTGTTGCACATGATGGAACCTATGTCATGAGTCACAAACTGTTGAATTTGTCACTCGCTCGGCGGTGACTAGGAAGATATACAACTCGGATCCACTTTTGTGTGACCTAAGTTATCCGGTTGCTTACTAACCCCTTACAAATTTCTTGATTTTTTTTTTTTGTTTTTTGTTTTTTGTCTCAGGCCAATGGTGTGCTCTTTAATCCCTACCTCCTCCATGGCCGTCGAGTCAGCCTCTATGCTAAGGCTGCCTTAGAAAAGGTTGGAGCATAGCAGATCGAGCTTCCTAGGTCAATGGCGCATAACTACTTGCGCTAACGACCGAGTCGGCAATGGGTGCCTGGGTTTCGCTAGCTGCCTAAGTGGCGCTGAGGGCCGACCACTCACTCTGACCAGATTTTCATAATTTTCCTATTTTCCTACAAATTTTCATAACTCTCCTACAATTTCACATATTGCTAAAATTTTACCAAATTTAAACATTTCCTACAAATTTCATAATTTTTCATAACTTTACTACAATTTCACATAATTTTCATATTTTCCTACAAATTTCACAAATATTCATAAGTTTCCTACAAGTTCACATATTTCTAAAATCTTACCAAATTTAAACATTTCTTACAAATTTCACGGATTTTCATAACTTTACTACAATTTCACATAATGCTCAGACGGTTCGGGATTTGGAGCTATAACGAAAAAGATATTAACGTTGGAAGTTTGGGCATTTTGGAATTTATTATATTAGAAAATCTGGAATTTTTTTTTATGGTAGTGGACGGCCCAAATTAAAGGAATAAAAGAAATGGACGGCACGGATGGAAAGAAAGGAATGTATAGCAGTAGGCGCTGCCCACTTAGAGGAAGAGAGAGAGAGAGAGAAGTCAGCAATCAGAAGAATAAGAGAAGGGAAAACGGATTGGGCGAAACTGCCCAACCAGAAGGAGAAAGAAGAAGCTCCGGGAGAGAAAGGAGAGATCTGGGCGAATGGGGAGATGAGAGAGAAGCGGCTGACCAACCAGAGAAGGAGAAAGGAGGAAAGGAGAGAGGAGAAGACACGGGGGAACAGCCGAGTTCCCCCACGACCCGTTTTCGACCCGGTGGCACCCACACCCAATTTAGACGTTTTTCACCCATTTTTCCAGCGAATTGAGCCAAACAACCACTCCCAATCCTCATATTGACCTTCCCTCTTCATGTTTCACCCCAAAAATCTTGAAATTTGGTGGTGGTTTGGTGAAAAACGCATTATGGGTGCCACGAGCTTCATGTTCGAAATTCTCTCATTTTTGAAACAATTTCTTCCAATCACTACCACCCCTAGCTTCCTCTTGAGGCCTAGAACAAATCCCAAACAAGTTTTGGAGCGGCAGAGCTTTTTTGGAGACGGATCGAAGACACCCAAAAACAAGGGTTTTGGCACGGTTTTGATGAAATTGAAGCCTTTCTAGGCCAAATTGGACTTGGCCTAAGGTATGAAAGTTGTTCCTCTCTTTGCGATCTTCAATTGTACAATTTTTTAGAATTTTTAAAAATAGTTGAATTTTCCGACGAGTCGGGGCGGCCAACCGCTACCCACGGCGGCCCGTGCGGCGGCACGTGGCCAGTGGGCCGCCAATGTCATTGTTAGGCTGTGTTTAACATCCTAGGTTCAGTTTTGATAATTGGTTAGCGTAGATTGGTCGTTTGAACTTAAGTTCGTTACGATTCGTGGTTAGGTGAAAATATGAACAGATGAACCGACGATCCGACCGTTGGATCGTCACCAAACTTTGTTACGTGGTAGTACATAATATTTGAAGAACGTAGGAACTTACGGATCGGAAATCCGACGTACAGATCTTCCTGAATTGAGTTTGTAAGTTCATAAAATAAAATGTGAACCGCCACTTGGTTTTGGCAATTGGCAGAGATCCGACCGTTGGATCGTAAGGAAATTTTAGTATGTTGCTCTAGGAGCATTTTATACATCTTGAAAAGTTATGGATTAGAGATTTGAGTTACGGATCTTCCGGATCAAGTATGTGGGGCTGTGGACCCTACCATCGATCGTTGATCGACGGTTGACTTTTGATTAAGGGTCTTAAATGATTCTAGAATATCCTTGAGGATATGTTTTACGTGAATTACGAATTATATGGTTAAGAGTTCTAAGTTGTAGTTTGATAATTGTTTTAGGCGCCGAACGTTTTGGGACGCCTCGAAGTTTACGTTAGGGAGCCGTAGCGCGGACTCCAGGTGAGTGGGCTTTTGTTTTCCGTATATACCTATATACTACATGTTTTCCCAAAAAGTGCATTTTAAATGCTTTTATAAATGAAATGCCATGCCAATAGCTATATACGTCTGATTATGCATAATGAAATGGTTATGCATCATGAAATAGTTATGGTTATGCATCATGAAATAGTTATGGTTATGCATCATGAAATGGTTATGCATCATGAAATAGTTATGCATCATGGAATGGTTATGCGTCATGAATTTGTATGCGTATGATTGTTGGTGCTGTGGACGCTTAGGTAAGTATCAGGTAAGATTATGTGTGGTTAAATACAAGTTGAGTTAAGAAGAGTATGATGAGATGCATTGAGAGCTCATTAACCTGCACCCCGGTGTTAGTGCTCCCGCCCAGAGTTAGGGGCCAGTCTTTCACATGATGTTCACCTCCCGCACCACACGCTCATCTTGGATCCAAGTTAGGTGCACAGTCCTATCGTATAGACCACTTTCAGTGGGTTCGACTCGTAGGTGACCCGCGATTATTCGCACAGTCTTCACGTGATTGTAGCACTAGAGCGTATTGTTTTACACCCAGTTCTGTCGTATAGACCACTATAAGTGGGTTCGACTCATATGCAGGCGTGATTTATGAGCTAGAGATCAGCTGACGAGCTGTTGCAGTGGCTATAGCATTTGATATACTTACCTGATGAGTTGATTATTATGGCATGGCATATTATGGCATACTCATGATTTGGCATATTTATGTTGAGGATTTCAGTTCAGTTTGGTATATGTTTATATACTATTTTCTGGGAAAGTATACAGGTTTTACGGCGAGGGGTTATAAAGATTGTTTTTGAAATGGTTTTTGAAAAGATTTATTTTTGCCCACTCACGCTTTTGTTTTGCGCCCCTCCAGGTATTAGGTAGCTTAGTTGGTGGCTCACGAGGATACATCGGACGTTCTGATAGACCATCACTCATGTAGGATCACCTTCGGGTGTTGTTAAAATTAAGTACTTCTTATGCATTGACTGCACCTAGACTTTATGCTTTGAATGTGTAATCACACTTACTTCTGTTCTAACACTCTTGAAGTTGGTTTTTATTCATTCGTAATTCTTGCTATTTTAATGCTTCCGCACTGTGCACATGGCTACGTCACCCTCACATGACGGCCAGTATGCCTCAATCTCGGTCGGGGTGTGTCATCGAGGGGGTTCTAGCTACACTGATACTAGCAACGAGGATCCTAGCACCACATATCCTAGCTCCACAGACTTTGTATAATTTCGTATTTATTTGTAGTACTTTATTTAATTTCTTATGTAATTTTTATGTGATTTCGTCTTTATTTTAGTACTTTATGTAATTTCTTATTTATTTTTATTAATAGATGTAATTTCTTATTTATTATTAGTACTTTGTGTAATTTCTTATTTATTATTAGTACTTTATATAATTTCTTATTTATGTTTAGAACTTTATGCAATTTCAAATTTATTTTTGTACTTTATTTAAACACATCAAATAATATTACATAAACTCACCAAATAAAATTAAAAAAAAAACACCAAATAAAATTACATAACCTCACCATATAAAGTTTAAAAAAAAAAACACCAAATAAGATTACATAAACTCACCAAATAAACTTAAAAATAAAAAACACCATTTAAATTTACATAATCTCACCAAATAAACTTAAAAACAAAAACACACTAAATAATATTAAATAAACTTAAAAAAATACACTTTATTCTTCAACCACAAGCTCATTTTAATTATCTTCACCTTCATGCAATCCCTACTAGTGCTCAATCAAGTCATTTTCGCGGGTTATGTGCCAGTATGGCTCTTGCACTGAAGTGTACCGTTCAACAATCAATTCATTGTAACGTCCATCCCGTTCCAACGGCTCGTGTTGCACGAGATCTTCGATCCGATCATGAGCAGAGTAGATAAGTGTTCTTGTGTTGTTCATCGGATCCGGCTCGTATTCTCGATGGCATCATAATCATACTCATCTTCCACAATCATGTTGTGGAGAATAATACACGTCATCATGATGGATCAAAGAGCCTCGACATCAAACATTCTAGCAGCAGCCCTAACAATCGCCCAACGAGCTTGCAGGATACCAAAACAACGCTCCACATCCTTCCTACACTTCTCTTGACATTTTGTGAAGTGTTTTTCTTTTTCACTCTGTGGATGTGGCACTGTTTTGACAAACGTTGACCACATTGGGTAAATGCTGTCTGCAATGTAGTATGGTCTGTCTTATTTATGGCCATTAACCCAATATGTGCATCTCGGCTATTTTCCTTGCAGCAGTTCGTCGAACACTGGAGCTTGGGCGAAGACATTTAGGTCATTCTGAGCTCCTGAAACACCAAAAAAAGCATGCCAAATCCAGGTATCAAATGAAGCCACCGCTTCCAAAATTATACTTTTGACTCTTTTTCTGTCGCCATAAGCTCATTGCCACTCACTTGGACAGTTTTTCCATTGCATGCAGTTGATGCTTCCAATCATGTCAAGGAAGCATCGCATCTCACCCTTCCTCAGAAGCCTTCGCATGTCCCTTGGCATGGGTTTCTAAAGGTACTCATTGGTACAGAGGGCTTCAATTGTAGAGCAAAACCGCATCAGGGACTCCAGAACAGTTGTTTTTTCCATCCTCGTGATCTCATCCACTTGATCTGCAGATGCTCCATATGCAAGCATTCGCAAGGCAGTCGTAATTTTTTGCTCAGGAAGAAAACCTAGAACATGAAAAGCATCCTCTTTTTGCATAAAGTATGGATCATGGTTGCAAATAGCACTCATGATTTTGTTGAACAAACTTCGTTGCATTCTAAAACGACGTCTAAACACATGATCAGGGAATACGCTGTTGGGAATAAAATAATATTCTAAGAGATCTTTACCTCGTCTTTCCCCGTTTATATCGAAGTTTGCAGCACGTTTGAGTTTGTCTATCTGACCCACAGCTTCCATGACACGGCGGAAATGTGAGGCCCTCTGCCTTCTATGGTCATCATCCTCATCCTCCTCCATTGCGAAAGCCTCATCTCCACCTCCACCTTCCTCGAGATTGACCAATTTTTCCTGTTGTGCCAACAATCTTTTCTGTTGCTCCTCAAATTGTTTATACACTCTCCTTGAAGAAGACATTGTAAGAACTCAATATTTGAAAATGATGAAAAATGATTCTGAGCTAAAAAGAAGGATTGAGTTTGGTGTGAGGATGGATGTAGGGATGTACAGTTTATATGGACAAAAAAAAAAAAGAAAGGATGAGGTTCTGGACAATGCCACGTGACACTACGTGATTGGTTGAAAATCTTGTCGAAATCTTGGCTAAATTATTGTAAACAGGAAGTGACACGTGGCGCGTCGAGATTGGTTGAAAATCTTATCGTAATCTTGGCTAAATTATTGTAAATAGATAGTGACATGTGGGGCGTCGGGATTAGTTGAAAATCTTAGCGGAAATCTATTCACAAAATAGTATGTTAGGATAATGACACGTGGCGTGACGAGATTGGTTAAAAATCCTATCCAAAATTAAAACTATTTTATTTATATATTCTTTTATAAAAAATTTAAAAAAATTTAAATGGGCTGGGTGCCAGCGCATTTTTTAGACTTTGTACTAGCGCATTTTTTTAGGGGTGGAGATGCATTTGGCCTATTACTGTTCATTGGAATCTATCATTGTTCACTGAGTGGATTAAATGGGTTGGATGCTGGCGTATTATTTTAGGGGTGGAACTGCTCTTATACGATCAGAGACAGATACTGGTCCAACAAGAAGAAAATTGTAGACAATTATTTTTTGGATCCTTGGTATATAATATAATACTCAAAACAGCCGTATAGGAGAGGGGCTGACTAAAGCTTTATTTTACGTATAGACTCCCATCATCACAAGGGAGAAGTTTCTTGAAAGTAACATTCACATTAACAACATTATTTTATCAAATGGCTAAGATCAAATTTGTGTTATCAAAATGATAATGATAATGTTACCATTTGACACTGTTCAATGGGATAATTAATCTATTGCGTCACCTGTGACTTGTGTTCATTGTCTAATTTATTAGTAAGAATACTGCCGCAAGATGTTGATGTATGCTGAAACCGTTAGATTTCTTGCGTTTTTGGAATAACCACTATTAATTACAAAGAACCATAGATTGCTCAACTACTTAGACAAAATGGTTGCGATAAATCCTAATTAATAGGGAGCGTTACATATAGTGACAAAAATATACTACTATATTTTAAGAAACTTCATTAATTTTTAAATATTTTAAGGGAAGATAGAAATATAAAAATACCTAAAGTGAACCCCAAAAATATGAAAATAATTTTTAAAATACCAACTATACCCCTAACAATTGCTCTTGTTAACATAGCCCAAGCCACACAAATTCAAAGAAATTAATGTTTACCATCAGCTCAACCATTCATTGACCATTTTTGCAGGATCACTTTTGAAATTATATGTAGAATCAGTTTGTATCCTTTATTACTAGAATTAGTCCAACCCCTCATCAATTATTTTTACAAATCAGTTTCAAATATATGTAGAATCGTATTTGTATACTTTTTAGTAGAATCAATTTGTATAGTTTTAGTAAAATTTATTTGAATATTTTCAACAAAACTACGTACATGCCGTCAGTCCAATCCGTCATCGACCACTTTTGCAGACTCAGTTTCAGATATATAGAATCAAATTATACACTTTATAGTAGAGTAACTTTGCATAGTTTTAGTAGAATTACTTTATGTTTGGATGAAGAAATTTAAGATTATTAAGGAATTTTAAAATGACGGAAATTGAAATGACAGGATTTTAATGTGGATGCAAATTTCCGCCTTCTCCTTCTTGGACAAAATTGCACCTACAAAACAATTAACACCTTAGGCCAAGGCCAAGAGCCTCACGCGCCCACGATGAATGGGGGGGGGCTTTGGCCGAAGAACCTCCGATGCCAAAGTTAGAATTTAGAGAGAAAGAGTGTTTAGAGAATTTTGGGATTTTTGTCAAAGTGTTGGAATGAATTTTTGGTGAAAATAGGAGCCTATTTATAGGGTTAGGCTTTCCCATTTTTGTGAAGGAATGGCCGGCCTTGAAGGGGTTTTGTGGTTGAAATTTTGTTTTAATTAGCCAATTTATTGGCTAATTAAACCTTAAAGAATAAATTGGTGGTTACAAAATTGATTATTTGCATAAATGGGGTAATAAAATGGAGAAAAAATGAGAAAGGTTAGGAAGAAAGGGAGGTGGCCGGCCATTGCCTATTTTTAGGGTTGAATGGGATATATTTTGTGGTTAATGGGACAACTTAATTGATACTTAATGGATTAATTGGGTAATTAATCCATTAATTAACCAATTAACATAATAATTTGGAGGTTAATTTGAAAAAAGGGATTTGATGAGATGGTCTTTGAATTGTTTACCTCTTTTGGAGCATTTTTTACTTTGTTGAAGGTTGATTGTCTGCTGCTCGAGTGTAGAAATCCCAGTGTACCTCAGGGGTAGTTTGGTCCTCTTTTGTCAAAATTTCCACGTGTTGCCTTGTGATTTTTTTTGGCTCCACAAATGCCCCCACACCTATTGGGCTGCTCGCAGGAAAGGACAGCAGGTGTAGAGATTTCCTTGCTTTTGGGAAACTTAGGACTGCTTCCTATTTTGATGTAGATTCCCTCTTCAAATGGAAATTAGATCCTTCTAGGAAAGGGAAATAAATTTCTCTCAAAGTCTATTTAAGTCCACCTTAAGTGGGTATTAAATCAACTTTGGAGAGCGATTTATTCTACCCTGCAAGAGAGAGAGAGCTTAGAGGATATTCGTTCCCCCTCCTCTAGCAATATTCTACACCTTGCTCGTGCAAATGACCGTTTTTCGTTGATTTCTTCGTCTTCTCCATGCCGCACCGATGTAAGAAAATTTTAATTTTTCTTGTCTTCTTCTTGGGAGGCACTGCTGCAGAGCAGTCGTCGGGGCGGTGTGGTACGTTGGCTGGCAGGTGCCATTGCTTGTGCTGCTTGGCTTGACTGAAGCCAAGGACTGGCTCGGCATGGGCCGAGGAAGTGGCGTGGCATGGGCTATGGTTTGGGCTGCCTCGTTCGCGCTGCTTTCCAAAAATAAAGAAACTGCTTGAGTTTGATTTCTTAGCTGCCATAGGTAGAGCAGTCAAGGATGAAGCTGCCGAGATCGGAGCAGTGGCTGCTGTCCCCTGACCATTTGCTGCAGAGTTGGTCTTCAAGCATTCGATCTTTTGAACTATGTGGCCTTCTTGCACTGTAGAGCAAACCCATATGGGTGTCGGGGAATTGGTTTACCCTCTCGCGCTGGAGAGCAATTAGTTTATCCTTTCACACTGGAGAGCATACCCATATGGGTGTCGGAGAATTGGGAATTGGTTTACCCTCTCGCGCTTGAGAGCAATTAGTTTATCCTCTCGCACTAGAGAGCATACCCATATGGGTGTTGGGGAATTGGTTTACCCTCTCGCGCTGGATGGGTGTTGGGGAATTGGTTTACCCTCTTGCGCTGGAGAGCAATTAGTTTATCCTCTCGCACTGGAGAGCGTACCCATATGGGTGTCGGGGAATTGGTTCGCGCTGGAGAGCAATTAGTTTATCCTCTCGCACTGGAGAGCATACCCATATGGGTGTCGGGGAATTGGTTTACCCTCTCGCGCTGGAGAGCAATTAGTTTATCCTCTCGCACTGGAAAGCATACCCCATAAAGGGTTTTGAGCAGTTGTTGTAGACAGCTGTTGAGCCAGGCTTATGAATAACTTCTTGAATCTTCATTGAGAATAAAGAAATAAATCAACTGTGCTGGAAAGTAGAAACTGCATAACAAACTGAATAATCTTCGACTTGAGAGGCCTTGTTCGTCAAGCTACTAAAGACTTCGAACTTATTTGGAAAAGCCCAAACGGGGTTCAGGGGGTGATAGAGACTTCTCCTGCTTGTGTAGGCCTTTTCGTTGATCCGTCAAGATACTCGTCGCATCGACCCTCATTTGTCAGCTTCTCAAGGTACTGCTTCCACTTTAGGCAGCCGGTTGGTAGTGTGGCCCGGTCCTTGATGGAATGCGCAATATTTTGTATGATCCAGCCTGGTAAGATCGCCTTTCATGGGTGGCGGCAGTTCGAACCAAGGTTCATCCTTGAGCTTGTGGAGAATTTGACCAATTGGAACTGTAAACTTGGTGAATGTTTCAGGTACTAAGTCTTCTCTGGTCGGGAAACGTTCCATGTGCTCCGACTCGTTTTTGTTAGACTGCTTGGCTTCATCCCATAATGCATGCTTTTCTGCCAAAACATACGAAACTTCTAGGGTCAGTTCTTCTCCCATGATCAGTTTTCCGAATAAAGGGTGTTCGGTGGGAAGCCTATTTCTGAACGCTGCGGTTGCTATATCCTCGTTGCAGCCAACAATCTTGGCCTTCTCTGCTTTGAATCTCTTGACATAGTCGTCAATTGTCTCCCAAGGGTCTTTTACGATGCTGAAGAGATGGTCAGATGTCTTTTTTATTAAGCGGTTAGACGAATACTCCTTAGTGAAAACAAAGGAAAGTTCGTTGAAACTTCGGATCGACTGCGGTGGTAGAGTGTGAAACCAGTCTTGCGCCTCGCCTTGCAAAGTTGTGGCAAAAATTTTGCACATAAGTGCATCGTTGTTCCTGTAGAGGATCATGGTACTGTGGTAGTGCTTAAGATGCCAATCCGGATCTTTTTCTCCTTTGTACGGAGTGAAGTGAGGCATAGTGAACCCGCGAGGTGGATCTGTCCGCTCGATCTTATTTGTGAATGGCGACATGCTTATGTTGGTCATGTCTCGTCGAAGCGCATCGTTAGCAACCCCATTCCGTTTGAAATTATGCAATCGTTCGGACAAGAGCCTCACAACTTCTTCTTGAATTTGCCTCTGTTGGGGTAGTGGAGCTCTTGGCTGCCCCCAGTTTTGACCTGCTGGTCTAGGCTGTTCTTCTACATGCTCGGCTCGTCTATGCCGCGGTAGCGGTGCATGTGGTGGATTCCTAGAAGGCCATTTCCCTTTCTTTTCTGACACTTCTCCTTGAAAGTTTAAGAGGATTTTAAGCTTGTAAACGGATTTGAGAAGACAATACTTGGGAAAATCTTGGACATTGTGAAAGTGAAACCGATGGATGAAAAACCATTGATCCTTATGAACAAGAAGCTTGAGATTGCCTTGGAGTATGTTTATTGCATTGTTATAAAAATCTCTGCCTAGCGCCGCCTAGGCAACCGCCACCGTCCCGATTAATGCCTAGGCGTTTGAAAATTAAGAAAGGGCACCTAGACCTGCTAAGGCGCCCTGTAAGATACCACATCGCCCAGGGGTGTGGATCCAGTAAGCCTTATATGTATATTCCCATCTCTACCTAGCACGAGGCTTTTTGGGAGCTCATTGGCTTCGGGTTCCATCGGAACTTCGAAGTTAAGCGAGTTCGCGCGAGAGCAATCCCATGATGGGTGACCCACTGGGAAGTTCTCGTGTGAGTTCCCAGAAACAAAATCGTGAGGGCGTGGTCGGGGCCCAAACGGACAATATCGTGCTACGGCGGAGTCGAGCCCGGGATGTGGTGGGGGCCCTGGCCGGGATATGACAATTTGGTATCAGAGCCAATCCCTGGTTGGAAGTGTTCCGACGAGGATGTCGGGCCCCTAAAGGGGTGGATTGTTAGACCCGTGCTCGACTCCGGCGTAGCACGATATTGTCCGCTTTGGGCCCCGACCACGCCCTCACAGTTTTGTTTCTGGGAACTCACGCGAACAGAACTTCCCAGTGGGTCACCCATCCTGGGAATGCTCTGGCCCATTCTCGCTTAACTTCGGAGTTCCTACAAAACTCGAAGTCAGCGAGCTCCCAAAAGGCCTCGTGTTAAAATAGGTGGGTATGTACATATAAGGCATAGAGGATCCACTCCCCTGTGCGATGTAGGATCTAACACGCCCCCCTAAACCGCTTAGGCACTCGCCTAGGCGCTAGGCCCCTAGTCCGCCATGGCGCCCGCCTAGCCGCCTAAGCGCTTGGTCCCAGCCCGCTGCCCGACTAGCACCTAGCATTTTTTAGAACCTTGGTTTATTGTGGTTGTGGATTAAGAGTAAAAGAAACAATGCTTGAATTTGAATTGGCCAACTTTACACAATACAAAAACATAAATTACATTAGTTGTTATAAACTTTAAAAACTCGCAAAAGTAACAAAACACTTTTTTTTTTTTAAAGAAATTTATTTTACTTGAAATGATTAACTTACCCAATTCAATACACTGCATCTTCCTTCAAACCCCAGGTGCAACGTCCTCCATATTAAATATTTTTTTTTATTTTGCAGTGCAATTCGGTTCCAAATGTTCAAAACCAAAATATTTTTTTACACTGCAGTTCGATTTCAAACTGAAGCTGTTATAAAACCGCAAAAACAAAGTTGATCAATCCAATCTGGTTTGGTTTGTGTTTCGATTCCAAGTGTCCAGCTCTACTTAGAGATGGTCCTTGCATGGAAATATGGAATAAGTCACAAGTCATTAACCACACGTGTTACCAAGGTTCTAAAAGACGCTAGGCGCTAGTCGGGCGGCGAGCTGGGGCCTAGCACCTAGGCGGCTAGGCGGGGACTAGGCGGGTGCCTAGGCGGACTAGGCGGATTTAAGTAAATCTATTATATTTCGTGTAAATAAGTGTCTATTTATACTTAAAATATATATAATTTCATTATAAACTACAAAATAGAATGACATATATATTAGGAGGTATTGGAACTAGACCCGGCAGTTTCTGATACGACACGATGACACGACACGAAAATAACGGGTTTCGGGTCAACACGATAACTTATCGGGTCATTATCGGGTGACCCATTAATAACGGGTTCTTAACAGGTATACACGTGGGTAACACGTGGGTGACCCGTTTCGACCCATTAAGAAAAAAATTATTTTGATAATTTTAAAGTTTAATTACTAAAAAAATTATTATAAAATACAATAGCCATATTAATATATAAAATATATTCTATATTAAATATATAGTTTTGTATTATTATTCTATATAAGTTAAAAAAATTTAGTCATTATTTATTTTTATTGTGAGAGTTCTTTATTATCATTACTAGGATAATAAATTTTACTTAACATGTTCTTGTCCAAAATTAAAATAAACTAGTATAGTATTTGTATAGGCAAGAACTAAGAAGGCATACATACAAGTATGAAAAATGTGAAAGAATATATAAACACTTGTGATTCATCATTATTCCTCTACGAGTAGATAATGGTTACACTTACATTATTGTTTAGATTTTTAAAATCCTCCAAACCCTCATAAATAATGTTTTTTATTTGAGGGCAAAATTAATAAAATTAATACTAATTATTATAGAAGTGTAAAAAATGTAAAAAAAATATCCAATCCCTCATAATGACAAGCTTTACAACTTTTATGAAGGGGTCAGCTTCGAAATCCAACACTATAATCCATAAACCTTAAATTTATATTTAACTGTCGATTGTCATTTACGCTTTATTTTTGTTACTGAATTTCATTTTTTAAATTTTATTTTTTGAAAACATTATCATCTGGCGGATGTAAGAAGCTGAACGGTTCAGATCTTTGATACCACGTTTCGATATTTACGGTTAACTGAAATATGAGTCGATGTCATATAGTTTGTAGAAACTTTATAAACATCAAGCAATATTTTCACTAATCGTAAAACTCTGAACATAATATCAACGATCCAAACCGTTCATCTTCTTGCATCCTCTAATAGATCATGTTTTCAAAAAAGAAAATATGAAAAAACAAAATTTGATGAGAAAAATGAAGCGTAAATGTAAACAATAATCAACGGTTAAATTTTGATCAATGATTTATATGATTATAGTGACGAATTTCGAAGTTAAGCTCTTCACGAAAGTTGTAAAGCTTGTTATTACGAGCGTTTATATATTTTTTCTATATTTTTTATACTTCTACATTGAAGGGTTTAATTGGAAGAAAATGTGCAAGATGTTCGAATGTTCCAATGTCCTTAATTTTACAAATCTTTTGAACATTTGATATTTTGTAATGTTCTAATGTTTTTTTATTATGCTCTTATTTTGGATGTGTAAATATACACTTAAAAGAAAAATCCGTTTTTTATGTTTTGGATGTGACAATACTTAAAAAGAAAAATGCATTTTCATTCAAAAAAAGGTATTATGTTTTTTATTTAATTATTTATTGGTTTAAAATATATTTTCCTTAACGGGTAACGGGTCGGGTCATATTACCTGTTAATATTATCGGGTCGATTTCGGGTCGGATCATTTTACCTGTTTATTTTAACGGGTGTTACACGACACGACTCGTTAAGATATCGAGTATGACACGAAAACGACACGAACACAGGAAACACGACACGAATGCCAGGTCTAATTGGAACATAATAAAAACATGGAGAACATGCATATAATGTGTATTCATAAGTATTCAATAAGTCTCTTACAATTTATTGGAAAAAATAAAATGCAAAATGAAAGTTATCTACTTTCCGTCTAAGTGAGTTGCAGCCTAGAAGGGTTTGGGCGGGCTAGGCGGGTGCCTAGGCGGTCTAAGCGGGCGCCTCAGCAGGTCTAGGCGCCCTTTCTTAATTTTCAAACTAGGCATTAATCGAGGCGGTGACCAACCGCCTAGCGCCTAGGCAGGGCCTAGGCGGGGATTTTTAAAACAGTGTGTGTTACACAATTAGACAAGAAAACGTGCAACACAATCCCACAGTGACAAGATTGTCAATAGACTAGTACCAATTAGTGGTAGCTAACACTCCTCTAAAGATAATTTCTAACCACAAATCTCTCCATTTCGCATATCCAATTGGTCTAAAACAAAAAGGAACATAATAAACTATACCACAGATCACAGGGGAAAAAAGCTCTTTAGTCTTTAATAGTTATTCAGATTAAACAAAACATGTTAATTCTTTAAAGACATATTGAAAACTGAAAATGTTGCCTGTAAACTCTTTTGCCATGGCCAACACTGTCAAAAGTCCTCACATATAAACAAAAAAAAAAAAGCAAGACAGTTCAATGGAGCAACATCAAACTTCAAGCCAAATCTTCTTTGGAGTTACCAGCTGTGTCATTCAAAAACTCAAAATCCAGCTTCATCCCGAAGACAAGCCCTCTAGCGCTACGCCATCTACCCATACTCAGCGTCTGTACACATAACCGACACCTACCAAAAGCAGTTCCGGAGAAACCAATACCACGAGGCCATCACCGACTTTTCTCTCAAAAGTGGACGCCATTACCGTTGCTATACACACCATTTAGGGAGCCATTGGACGGCCTGAAAGCGTGTCCGTTTTGGTGGGATTTTACCGTCACGTGTCCATTACTCGTCCCATTTGCAACTGGCTTTGGTACATGGCCATTGATTTGTGGGATTGTATTTGGATGCCTGCATGCTGCTGCTATTAGTCCTGTGACGGAACAAGAAATTAATCTCGTTAGCCAAACTAGACGCAACTTAAAATCAAGCTTCCTGGTCACTGAAAACAGACAATAGTCAATGCTACAACCCTTGTGGTTCTCTGACAATGAACCACTGTCGTGCAAAAAAAAAAGATAAAGAGAACTCTACACTTCATCCCCAGTGCATCCCCCATGTGCTGAGGGTTGATGTAAGGCACAATTGTCTTGTCTTCTTGAGGCATTGTCCTCACTGATGGCCAGCTTAGAGACAGAGCGGTCACCAGGACCGACGAAATTAAGCATCCGGAGACTTCTACAAAGATGTAATCAAAATGCCACCTAGCCTCTCAAAATGACCTATGGATGTCTTACTAAATCATCCAGAAAAGTTAATTACATAACAGAGTAACTAACACTTGACGGAAGAAATTTCTCATTCTTGCAACTTTTTATCGATAGATTACTTGTTTCATGAATGTAATGCGGCCTGACCGAAAAATAGTTCAGAGCAAAGCAGGGGGAGGAAAAGGGAACAAAGAACCAAAAAATACCTAAGAACAGAGCAGAAGGTTTCCCTGGCCTTGACTTATATTCAGGATGAAACTGAACGCCAACAAAGTATGGATGGGTAGGCAGCTCAACAATCTGCAGTTATTAAATAATTATATGTTCATAATTACAAGAAATGGAATAAACTAAATTGTTCAGCCACTTGGATTCATATACAGCTATCAGCATATACTTACCTCCATGCGCCGACCAGTTTCATCTCTGCCAACAAACGATAAACCAGCATTTTCAAGTTGCGATATCATATCAGGATTGACCTACACATAACACAAAGTCTGTTTCATGAAAAAGAAGACAATTCCTTTTCTTTATCATTGTACGTGGGGTCTGTAGAATGCATGTAAATTACATGTGCTGACGATGAACTAATCTTACCTCATATCTATGTCGATGTCGTTCATCAACAAACGCCACATTACCATACCTAAACATGAATCCAAACCATATTGCTATGTTAGCATGACTTGAGAATGTATAATGGGGGTCCATGAAGTTTATAGAAACACATACATCACACATATGTACAGTATATATAAGAAGTTAGCTTAAATCAATTCAAAGTGCTCACAGTTTTGCAGATTTGCAGTCAGTAACCTTGAAGTAAGTCCTCCTAGAACCCAGACGCATAGTTCCTCCCATATGAGTTTTTGAACCCTTCCAGTTGAAAAAAAAAACAGTTTAAGAAAAACTAAAGCCAATTCAAGTATAAAAGTTATATCACCTTCTGAACTAGTATAAAATCGCATACCTCTGGCATAAATATGACACAAGGACTCGTAGTTTCAGAATCAAATTCTGTGCTGTTAGCATCAGCGATACCAAGAACAGATCGTGCAAACTCAATGACAGCAATTTGCATTCCCAGGCATATGCCAAGGTATGGCACTTTGTTTTCGCGAGCATAATTGGCCGCAAGAATTTTCCCTTGCACTCCTCTATCTCCAAACCCTCCTGGAACTAGAACACCATCGGCACCCTGTAATGAAGAGCATTTAGAGGATCAATGAAGGAACTACTACCTGAATATACAGCCATTATAACATTATGAAAAAGGACCATCCAACGCAAAAAATTATAGAAGGATCACCTTCAATAGATCCCACGCAGCCTTATACGCCTCAGGGGCCTGCAAGCATTAAATTAGTAAATTAATAATATTAAGAAGGGAGCGAACAAAAATGCTATTCGTTGGGAAATGTTTCACTAACTAAATTTATGGCAATATGGTAAGTTAAAATTAGTGCTAACCTCTTCAGCAGTAACATCTTCAAGGTCACCTGCTGCAACCCAATCTACAACAAGTCTGCGGCGGCAAGCAACAGAAGCATGTAAAAGAGCCTGGAACAAGAAGCTAAATATTAGAATCTGATCTCATATTTTTATACGATGCAATTAATGTTCTAAGAGGTCTGAAATAAAATAAAAATGAGATTACAAAATGATTTACCTTTAAAACAGAGAGGTAAGCATCTGAAAGACCTGTGTATTTTCCAACCATAGCAATTCTGACCTGTAATGCACATAAACAGTTAAGATCAAGAAACTGGTATTACATACATAAAAGAAATCAAAATCCAAAATTAAGGAAGTCTTGAAAGCTCACAGGATCATGTAAATTGGCAGAAATTTCTGTCCTGGCTGTCCATTCCCTCAAATTTGGCTCTCTAGCAACACTGTCAATTAAGGGAAGGTTAAAAGGTAGTTTGAAGCAGCACAAAATTATTACTGGAATACCGTGGAATGGGGACCATCCATGCAGCAAAATAAGAGAGCAAGATATTATATGGAAAACAAATAATTAGTTTGCAAAACAAACCCAAGAAGGTTGAATCCTTTCAAGATTGCTTCGTGTGCATTCTGATCCTATTTGTGACAACAGAAGAACAGAAGATAAAAACACAGAAAAAGAAAAACGAAAAAAAATCTTGCTGTAAATAAGTACAGCCAAATTTTGTTTCAAAAGCATTACACTTACTCTTAAAAGCAAAGGGATGTGCCAAATGTTTGGAACATCATAAAGAGTGACAATATTTTCAGCCTGCATAAGGTCGTTTCCTAATTAGTAAATAACAGTTAAAGTCAAAGGAAGAACATTAGCATTCTTATTATATCGTTATGGTACCGGCACGTGGCAAAATTGAGCGAGTTTTGCTTTAACGTTATCCTCAAGTGGCTGTCAAAAACAAAGAAAACAAACTTGAGATTCTGCAACCACAAACTACTAGAGAAAGAGATCAGCAGTGGAAAGCAGAAGACAAGACCTTTGTACTCCTACAAGCTAGAACATTAGGTGTCAAACCCTGTCCTCGGAGTACCCGAACGCTGTGCTGTGTAGGCTTTGTTTTCTACAAATTCAATATTTAAACAAAAAGTTAACCAGAGCAGGTATTTGACTGCAAAATTTAGTTAAAAATACGCATGAGTCATAGACTATGCTTTGGCAGGTTCCATATTAGTGGAACTGACAACTACTATTGACCTGCACAATGTTTATAATACAGCACCATACACACTGTTTTGATTACCTGTTCACCAACAACATTGAGAACTGGCACAAGACTGACATGAATCAAGCAGAAATTTTCAAGTCCTAATACAAGAAACATTTGCAGAAAGAAAAACAGTTAAATCAAAGAGATAACAAATTTAGGTTACATATCTGTATCCATGTGTATGTGTGTGTGTGTGTGTGTATATATATATGTAATACAAAAAACTATGCTCATCAAGTTCGCGGTCTTACCTACACGATATGAAAACTGGCCAAGGGCCTCAATAAAAGGCATTGATTCGATATCCCCTGCAATATGGGAAGCGAAATGTTAATTAATCTATTTCGATCAGATTGTATTTTAACTATTTAGCAATAGGAAGATACCTCAACCTTAAACAACTAACAGATTTTAATGTACCTATAGTTCCACCCAATTCAATGACACAAACATCAGCTGGACCTTCTTTCCCATCGACAGGTACCATTGCCACACGCTCAATCCACTCTTGGATGGCATCTGTAATGTGTGGAACAACCTAGTGCAAAGGGAGAACTAAAGTCAGGTACAACAGGAAAAAAATTAATTCAAATACTGGAAAGGTAAAAAAACAAAGAGTGTTCATATTTGACCTGAACAGTCTTTCCAAGATAATCTCCCCTTCGCTCTCTGTCAATAACAGACTGAAAACAACCAAGAAAATAATAAATGAAGAAAGTGGTTTGGCATGGCTTTCCATGATACTTTAGTTATATCAAAACATCATCAAACATGGCTACACAAAAAGAAAGCAGCAAGTCAAATAACCTGATAAATTTTTCCAGTCGTGATGTTGTTATCGCGGGTCAAAGTCAGATCTAGAAACCGCTCATAGTTTCCGAGGTCCAGGTCCACCTTCAAAAACAAAACAAACAGGTCATGGCCAAAGATTCTACCTTAACAACAGAAACCACCAAAACCCACAAAAGTTAAACAAAAGCTTGAAATATTAAATCCACTTATCAGGTAATCTACCTCACCACCATCATCTAAGACAAACACCTCCCCATGCTCAAAAGGAGACATTGTCCCTGCATCCGTGTTTAAGTAAGGATCTGCATACGTAGATAAAACTCAACATAAGTAAATACAGATGTATGAAGAAACGCTAAAACTTATATTTCCATGTAAAATAAAAATACAAGCAAATTGTATAAGGATATGTGGTAAAATATCCAGTAAGTTTGATACATCACAAGCACGAACACTTCGATATAGGGCTGAGACTGAGGTGAAGTATATCGTGATTGACTAATATAATTTCTCTGTCAGAGAAATTGACATCCAAAATAGTATCACATAACTATATTCAAGAAATTAGGGTCTGTTCGGGATTGCTTCTTCAGAAAGCACTTCTAGCATATAAACACGTTGAAATTGTATTAAAGATCAGAAGTGCTGCCTGGAAAATCACTAGGAAGTGCTTCCTAAAAAGCATCTGGCAGGTGCTTTTGCAGAAAGCAGTTCTATGATATTAAGCATCTTCAAAAAATGTATGCCTTCTGGCTGTCAGAAAGCTTTTTTATCCCTTCCAGAAGCAATCCCAAACATGCCCTTATGCTAGTGGAAGAAACTTGTACTGTGACAATGTCGGAATCGATCGAAACGACACCAGTCCTAGTACAATAAAAAAGAACCTTGCAAAATTGTTTTATACACACATCCAAAGGATAAAACAACACGAAAAGCTGCTTATTTAAACCAAAAACCAGCTGAGAAAACACTATAAAGAGAAAAGTACCAATTTTGATGGATGTAACACGAAGGCCGCAGGCTTGGAGGATCAATCCGATACTACTGGCTGTGACCCCTTTTCCGAGTCCACTAACAACACCACCCGTCACCAGTACGTACTTCATTTTGTCTATTTCTGTCAAAAAATTGTATCTTTTTCCACACACAAAAAAGGAACCTCTCTCTGCTGACTGCTGCTATCAAAATCTGAGAAAACCCAACTCTCTAAGACTGAGACAAACCCATAAAACGCAGAATAAATGTAGTAGCAATAACAAGTAAGACTAGCACTACTTATAGGCTTATCAGTTATAGCCAGCAAGACCCAGTTGTCTGATAAAACCAAAGAATAATAATTAAATTTTTCAACCAATGAGAGGCTAATCTGCATAGCTATTAAGGGTACAGGCTAGATAGATAAGGAGGGATGAAAAGAGAGAGAGAGAGAGAGAAATCAAACCGTGTTAACAATGGCGGTGTTTACAAAGGGCTCTGTCCTCTCCTACGCTTTGCTCTCTGGGATTTGATGTGGGTTCACAAACTATCAGATAAATACTCAACTGGGTATCGCCAAAAATCTACACAGCGTATGAAACCAAAGCCAAAACCAGAGAAAACAGCAAAAGCAATGCAACTTTTTCTTTTTTGCTTCTTCTCTTGTGCACTATTTTTCTGTGGAAAAAATGGAAAAAGAGGAGAGATTGGTATGGTTATCGTTAGTATAAACGCGAAAAGGAGGACTTTGGAATACAAGATAGACCCCCAAGGCCTCTCCTTTGTTCTTGTTTCACCAGGCGGCGGGTGGCGGAAACCAAGCGCTTAAGAACCAAAAAGACCTTGGCTTTTAACTTGGGCAAAAAACCCAACTCACCCCATTTTAGATTTTTCATTTTCTCTCTTCTAAATAAAATTAAATAAAATAAACCTAGCAGTTAAACATTTTAGGGTTTTCAAAGTGCTAATTTGGTATTCTTGTGCTTCTAATAAAATTGTTTATGCTGTGCTGTGAAAATAAATAATTATAAAATAAAGTTGTTAAGCGTTTGGTAAAAAAAAAAAAATATTTTACAAAAGAAAAATAGTGTATGAATGTTTAATAAACTTTTATATAAATTGATGTGAATATATTAAATAACTAAAAAAGATATGGTATTTAATATGAATAATAATTAACCACCAGAATAATGTAGAGACAACGATTGTAATTTTGTAAAATTTGTGGAGGTATAATTACCATTCGAACATTTATTAAATGACACTAATTACTATACTTTGAAAAGAAAAAAAAACATGATAGACCCTGCTTCTGCTTTTCTATGATTTTCTACTGCTACTGACATCAGTTTATTTTTTTGTTTTACTAAACATTTAATGTTCCAGATGTGAGATCCCAAATCGCCCAAGGGGGAGTGATCCTTATATGTATATTCTCATCCCTACCTAGAGCGAGGCCTTTTGGGAGCTCACTGGCTTCGGGTTCCATGGGAACTCCGAAGTTAAGCGAGTAGCGCGCGAGAGCACTCCCATGATGGGTGACCCACTGGGAAGTTCTCGTGTGAGTTCCCAGAAACAAATCTGTGAGGGCGTAGTCGGGGCCCAAAGCGGACAATATCGTGCTACGGTGGTGGAGCGGGCCCGGGATGTGGTGGACCCCGGGTCGGGATGTGACAATTTGGTATCAGAGCCTAACCCTGGCAATGGTGTGCCGACGAGGACGTCGGGCCCCTAAGGTGGGTGGATTGTGAGATCCCACATCGCCCAGGGGAGTGATCCTTATATGTATATTCTCATCCCTACCTAGAGCGAGGCCTTTTGGGAGCTCACTGGCTTCGGGTTCTATGGGAACTCTGAAGTTAAGCGAGTAGCGCGCGAGAGCACTCCTATGATGGGTGACCCACTGGGAAGTTCTCGTGTGAGTTCCCAGAAACAAATCTGTGAGGGCGTAGTTGGGGCCCAAAGCGGACAATATCGTGTTACTGTGGTGGAGAGGGCCCGGGATGTGGTGGACCCCGGGTCGGTATGTGACACCAGATTTTTTAATAAGCTGTTTTTTTTAAGCACCAGAATTCCAAACCAATGGTCAATTTAGTATTGTTGTGCTTTAAAAAAAATTATTATGTTGTACCGTGAGAATAAATAACTATAAAATAAAGTTGATGCGTATTTGGTAAACTTTTTTTTTTTTTGTAAACATGCTTTTAACAAAAAAAAAACTGTGTCTGAGTGTTTGGTAAACTTTTATATAAATTGCTGTGAATATGTCAAATGACTAAAAAATATACTGTATTTAATATAATATAATAATTATCAAAGAGAATAATATAAGAGCAAAGATTGTAATTTTGTAAAATATGTGGGATTATACTTGTCGTTTGAAATTTTCTTTAAATGGGCACAAATTTTTTTTTTTTTCAGAAGCATGGTAGACCCTGCTTCTACTTTTCTACTGTCATTGACAACCTTTTTTGAAAAATCATTTTTTTTGGTTTTACTAAACACATTCGATGTTTCATATTTTTTAATATGTTAGTTTTTTTTTTTAAAGCACTGCAATCCCAAACCAGCTCCAACCCGAAGAGGACCCTTGTGGTAATTGTCTCTAATCTCTATTTGCAGGTAGGAGGTATAACGTTGAACTTTATCGATATTAAATTATTTTACTAGTTCATTGTTGTGATTTAGCCTAAATCTTATATTCAAATTAATAAAAATATATTGTCGTATAAAAAATAAATATTTTGTAACCATGTAGGGGAATTGAATTATTCTCATTTCCATTCCTTCCACATTTATTAAGACATAAAAAAATAAAAATAAATGGAACGAAAGAATAATAATTCTATTTACTAATCACTAAAATAAAAATCGAAATCAGTTCAATGCCAATCAGACTAATTTGATGACTAAAATATTCTTTTCCTAAATAATTTTTGGAGTAATAGTTAATGAGAAAGCTTGAAATTTCGAACATATTGTGAAAGCATGATGTTTAAAACAAATGAATTATTGAGGGGTTATCCATGAATTAGAACATTTTGGAGGAGCAACTTAGGCCATTTCCAACCGAAGGAGGGTCAGAGAGCTCGTTTTAGCCCTCTGGCCCTCCAAGAAATTAATATTTTAATGAACAATGCATGGCCATATTTCTTACCATCTCCAACCGAGGGTCAAAGGGTCATAGGGCTTGTTTTAGCACTATCACAAAAATTCATCTCCAACCAAGAGCCAAAGGGTCATAGAGTCAAGAATAATTTACTATTTAAAATAAATTGTAAAAAAATAAAAAAATAACAGCTAGCTTACATCAGCTAGTTACCATTGAAATTCAAATTTTGGCCCGGCTCGGGGCCGGCTGGCTGGCTAGTTTGGGCCGGCCGATTGGCCTTTTGGCCCTTTTTGTCCAGTGGGACCCACGAGTCCTTTGGCCTGGTCCTCGCTTAGAGATGGTTTTCAAACTATTTTCGGCCCTCTAGACCCTTCGGTTGGAGATGGCCTTACCTGCACTTGATATGTCATTATAGTAATATTTCAAGTTAATAACGCATTGTTACGTGAGAAATTCATAACACATGGCAACACATTATCAATTTGCAATACTCCCACAATAGCTAAGTAATCATTCTCAAAATGAAGAGTTGAACTCCTGAAATTTTGTGGCCCCAAATTTTATTTATTTTTATTAGTCATAGTTGCATTGTCATATTTTTTTTAGTATAGCGACAGTGTTAGTAGGTGAAATAGTTAAAAGGGGAAGAAAAAACGGCTGGGGTTAAATTCGCACTAAAGTATGTAAATATGATTATTTTCCGTCACTGCTGTAAATCATCATCTACTTGAAAAATTCATTATCATATAGTTGGTGACGAGAAAATTAAGATTTTAATTTTTCACTTTATCATTTTTAAATAAAATTACAAATATCTAGCAGTTAAACTTTTTAGGGTTTCAAGAGGAACACTATAATTGGTCGTCACCGTAAAAGATTTAGGGCTTTGAGGGGAATCAAATCAAGAGATTAAAAATAAGATAAAAAGAGCCAAAGAGTATCACATCTTTTTATTTT
This sequence comes from Cotoneaster glaucophyllus, assembly GCA_036320875.1. NCBI lineage: Eukaryota > Viridiplantae > Streptophyta > Magnoliopsida > Rosales > Rosaceae > Cotoneaster > Cotoneaster glaucophyllus. The sequence goes on along the minus strand of CM070059.1, from coordinate 8,394,772 downwards.
GTTTCTTTCTTTTTACCATTTTAGCCATTCATTCACACCAGACAAATTAGGGATTTTAATACTAATTGACACAAAACCATACACGTGGCACTGACCATGTATCTAGGGTTCACTGAGTCACTGACAGTTGCATATGCTGATAAGGGATGAAGATCCTCTCCTAAGCAAATGGTGAGAATCCTCATGACCAGTCTCATCGGGCCGTTCAAATTTTATTCAACGGTTACAAATAGGAGGACCCTCTAAAAGTTATAATAATTGTAGCCGTTGAATAAAATTTGAACAGGCCCGATGAGCCTGGTCATGAGGATCCTCACCATTTGCTTAAGAGAGGATCATCATCCGCTGATATGCCCCCTATTGCAATTACCAATGAATAAGAGAAATTTTTCAATGTTTCAGAAACATGACATGATATATCAAATGCAATATTACAATTAGTTAAAAATTTAAAAAAATAAAAAAAATTTAACCAATTGTTTTATAACACTTATATACCAAATATGTTCCCAACACACTAAAAAATTTATTGCCGAATAGGCCATCCCGTGTGCAGAACGAGTCCCTACTCCTCGTTCAATATGCTCTTTTGCTTAATTAATCTACATTATCCCTTACTTAGGTTACATCTTAGGTCCTTATCTTAATCCTCCTAATCACTTTTTATTTTTAATATTCCTTTGAGATTTGGCTTTTCCTATTAATCCAAAGCATGCTTTCAGACTGTCCCTAATTTTTAACTTTTTCGTTAGAAAAATTTAGACCCTTGGTAGTTATGTTAGGTTGGAGGTTGCGACGAATGATGCTCGAGTGTTCTCTAGTCAAATTTCATCCGGCTTTCTTTGACGTATTTTGTCAAATACCTTTAATTCTAATGAGTAGCACTTGCCATTTAGTATTATAGTTTACTGGTATTTATCTTCACTTATAAGTAAGAAATTTTCGATTCAATTCTCATCAAAAGTGAATTTAAACAACATTATTACTAGCCCGTTGTGAAGCTTAGCCTACTACCCACTCAATTAATATAGATAATATCGTTTGTTCAAAAAAAAAAATAGCACTCATTGTGACGTAAATTTGGTTTTTTTTTTTTTATATATATGGAAAACGGATTTGATATAAATTGTGGGGGCCCTAGGAGGCCCATATTGAAGTCTAATTAAGGTTTCCATATTTGTGTGACAAAGGCAAGCACTCAGTTTGATCAAAGCTTATAATAAAGTTAGAAGGCTGGAAAATTTTCCTTTTGGCATTGTTTTTAATTGGAAAGTTTGATTTTACATAGTTATGTATATATTCACTAATTTGTGCGTTTTTGCTTTCTTAAAGTTTGTAAATCCACTTGAAGAAACTATGTAATTTGAGGGGTTAGTTTTTTAAACGAGCGTGCCACACCATCGAATTAGAAGATGATGCCACATCACAGTTAAAGCATCCGCAACAAAAATTACCCTCACAAAACATATGAGAGAACGAAACACTTTGAAATCGACAAGCCAACTTTTGGACATTATAGATAGGAGAGAGATGTCAAGGAGAAGATCCACCATTAATGACACCGATAAGGATATTTGAAACCCCCTCCACCTCCTATCTCAAAAATCCCCTGTCTAACGCAATCTTAAGACCATCCACTAGAGCTTGTCCCTCAGCCACAAGAATGTTAGATTTCTCAATTTCACGATGACATAAGCACAAGCAGCTCCAATAGCAACGATAACCGATCCATCAAAATTGAGCTTTCTTCACAGCACTATCAGGAGAAAAATATACCAGAAGAAAAATTACAATTTCAAAAAGTAAAACCATTCTAGAAAAGGAAAGATAACAACCACGAAGACTAGGTTCAAAAGAGAAGCAAAGGAAGATCACATGCTTTGAAAATTGTTTCTTACCTGAGTTTCTGTCTTAAGTGAGAACCCTTTTGTCTATGTCTTTGAATCAATTTATTAAATTCTTCACTCTTATCCAACTCAATGTTGAAATTTGTTAATTAGTAGCACAAACTTTTAGACTTTTTTCTCCCGGCTCTTTAGCCTAAAATTTAGGCTCCTAATTGGGAACAATGGTTCCGGCCACAACGTGCTCTCAGCTAGGGGTGGGCACGGGCCGGGCCGGGCCCAAAATTGAAGGGACCGGACCAGACCCGCTTGAAAATACAACGGGCCGGGCTAGGGCGGATTTTACTATTTTAAAACTGAGAACCGGACCTAACCCGGCCCGTATAAAACGGGCCGGTTCCTACGGGTCCAACGGGTACAAACCTTTTTTTTTCCCCTAATTTTTAGTTTCCAGATCCAGACTCCACCATTGCCCTATCCAACACCGACAACCTATCCTTTTGGAGGGCAAAACCCTAACCCTAACATTCACAACCCCGCAAATCCTCGCCACTTCCATCAAGCTCCTCATGTACAAAATCTTCAACTACAATTTCGAATTCATCAAAAAAATAAAATAAAATTGAATCCCTATGAGAAACAGAGCGTCATCTTCCTCACGGATCGAACAGAGACGTCGTCTTCAAGCATTTCTCGCTGACCCTGACGCACAAATCGAACCAGAGAAGTCATCGTCCTCATGGATCCAAGACCTCCACCCTCGCCATTACAAATTACATCAGTTGATGAATCAAAACAAAATCAAAAACCTGCAAAATTCCTAAATCAGAAACCCTAAATTCCACTGATCATGCTTCGCAAACCCAAAACAAAAAAAATGAAAATTTAGAGAATATAAATACAAAATTTAATTCAATCAACCCCCGATGGTTTCGAAAATTCACAGATGGAGGGAGAGAGAGGGAGGGGGACAGAGAGAGAGAGAGAGAGAGAGAGACTTACGACGTCGCCGACAACTGCTATACGGGCCGAGCTGCGAGCTGCGACAGAGGCCATGGAAGCGCTTGCGGCGATGTGGTTGGAGCGAGGGTGGGGAGGCGAACCGGGGAGAGAACACGGTGTGGGTGCTAATACCGACGCACTTAGCTCGGAGTGGTGTCGGAGAGATCGAGGGAGGAGACTCCGAGTGGTGTCGAAGCGATCGAGGGTGCGGGGAGACGGCGAGGACGATGGTGATGGTGGCTGGCTCGGAGTGGTGACGGACAGATTGAGGGAGGAGACTCGGAGAGGTGTCGGAGAGATCGAGGGTGAGGGGAGAGTTTGATGTTTGAGTGAATGGGTGGGTCGAGACAGAGTGATAGAGTTATTTAGGTGGGCAATGAACGGTCCGGGCCGGGGGCCCGTTTTCTCCAATTTTTAAAACCGGCCCGCCCCGTTATTTACAAGGACCCGGCCCGCCCCGCCCCGTTTTGTATTTATAATTTTTGGACCCGCCCCGAACCGCAAGGATCCGCCCCCACCCGCGGGTCCAGGACCCGTTTGCCCACCCCTACTCTCAGCTAGTTTCGAACATCTGCCAGAAAGGCACCAGGGAATCCGCCAACTGAAGGTGGCAATTTGCCAATCGCACTTAACCCTGTGGTTTAACTTAAAAATATTCGAATTCTAACGAAGTATGAAAAAACAAACAATCAACCCGTTCTAAGGCACACCAACCACACATCAAGTTCATCCTACACCCACCATAAGGGGTGTTCAAGACTCATATAGATGGGTTTTAGCTTCAAAATCCGTGCGAAGACTTCACATAGATAGAGATGCATGCTGCATGATGCATGCATTGGATAATAATCTTAAATTTCTAAAGGGTTATGTCCTTAACCCCATGGCGTGTCCAAGAGTCATATGGATAAATATATGCCAGCCACGATTTAAAATACACTTGCATATATAACGTGTGGAGAATCAACACACTCAACTCAATCACTAATCAACGAAAGAGAGTTTAATCGTAAGATAAGGAAATCTATTTTTTAATTAAAGTAAGGGTTGAATATAAAGTTGAAACCAAGAAGCCTTCTATATCGATATCAATGAGGGATGGCATCCTTGCTTGGATTCAACAGAACCCAAACAAAGATTTTCTTACCTTGTCCACAGGTAGGCAAGATTAAGGGACGTATATGTATGTAATGCATAGATTAAGGGACGTATATGTAATACATGTGGTTCCTGTTCCATAAATATAAGATTTGTAGGCGATATACATATACAAAGTATTAAAACAACAAAAGGCAACAACAAAAATTAAAACTATATTTTGCTTCTGAAAAGGCTAAAAACGCTTTATGGCAACCAAAAAAAACTTCTAACTGCGGTTAATGACATAAATACTTAGAAATGATTTTGGCTCTGCATTTCTATCTGGAAGCACTTGAATTTTTAATAAAAATTTCAAATGTATTTATAATTAAAACACTTCTAACAGAATTACTTTCTAGAAAAAACAATCCCAAATAACCTTATTAAATACATGATATAACATACGTTTTGTCTAAAAATGATATTTCTATTTAGCCTATCTTGTTAGCCCTAGCTATATTTCAGCAACTTGCATAATTAGTCGAACATATGAGAGTTCCCTCCTGTTCAAAGGGAAGGAACACTAGGAGGTTCAATTATTGTCTCTGGGAAATTTTGACCAATTGATGAGAATTTTAAATAATGGAGTCAATGATCGACTAAAAAAACCTTCATTAGGACATTTCTTTGAACACCTAATGGGCACTACTAATTCTTACAGACATTTTCCGAAAGCTTATGCCGACGTATGTCGATAATTATTATGATTTGTAGGCTTGTGGAGGGCAGAAAACATGGAGGATAGAAGAAAGTAATATTAGAAGAAGAAGGATGAAGTTGTAATTTGATTTGTCATAACTATTTATTTGGGTTAACACAAATACAGAGAAATATACATGAAAATTTTAATGCTGTTGAGTTCATGATAAGCAACCAATGGCTCCATGCTGCATAATTGGTAACCTGGGTTTCGTGTCAACACTGCTGGTTAAATGCTCCGTAGGGACCTATTCGACACATAAATATAGGCAATTGCAACAAGATATGCAAAGACACGAGTACATATTCTGTGGGACATGGATTGTTTGCCTTCCCAATTCCCTCCTCTTCACATCCCTTTTTATTTCTGTGATCACAATTAAGTCACGTCAACATTTTATATTCTTATTATTTTTTGTTTTATTATTTTTTATAAAAAAAAATTAATGTAAAATGTTGACGTGGTTTAACCGTGACCACAGAAATAGGAGAAAATTGGAAGAGTAGGGGAAGGGGGAGGACAGACAATCCAGGTCCTATTCTGTGCCTATGTCATGTCGTATTAGGCACATCATCATGTCCCACTGGCATGCGTATGTCTGTTGAAAAAGTGAAAAAGAACTCAATTTTCTGTATGGAACGTGGAGAATGTTGAAACCAATCATTTTTCATTGGATTTAAAAGCCTTACAAATCTAAAGTTAGTTAAGCCAAATCAAGCAAGAGTATCGGATCAGTTTGGGTGAGAATTCAATTCTCTTCCGTCGTAAAATAAAAAAAGACGAATCCTGGAAAGTTTTTTATTGGACCTTCTCGTTTTTCTTTCTCATTCTTTAACGATTATTAGAACTGTTTATTTTCTTGGTTACTAGTTAATTGGTCATTTATGCAAAAAGCTAAGTAAGTATAAAATCATTTAGTCATTTATAGTTATCTAATAAATAAATAAACCATGCTTCTCATTTGAACACTGAAATTTGGTCAATGTTAATCGAACGGTTAAACAATTTCTGATTTGGTAAAATTTTTACAGTGTTGATCTTTAAAAGGCGATATATAAAGTAAATGGTACAGACCATCAATAACATTGCATGATAAGAAGAATAGCCAAAAAGATAGAACAAAAAAGGTGATATAGAATTTTTACACGGTTGATCTTTAAAGAGTGCTATATAAAAAATAAAACGGTACAAATCATCAACAACATTGTATGACTAGAAGAATAGCCAAAAAGATATACAAAAAGTTCAAGTGAGAACGTTACCAGCTTCCCAACAAAAATGAAACTGCAACTCATCATAAAAATGAAAAGAGATTTTCACATGCATATGACCAAGTTGTCATTTATATTGTACACCTTGTCACAACTAGGCATATATAAGGGAAAGTGCGGGAGTTGGAGATGGCGAGACACTTCCATATTTCCTCATACATATATAATTTAATCTTGAGAGTAAGGAGATGGAGATATCTGACCTTTCCTTATATAGCTTTATTTTGGGGGCGGGTTTCCAGGCCTTATCCATCAATTTTGGTGGACCGTTCCGTTGAGCCTAATTGATGACCAAAGTTTACATTTGTGCGCGTATGCAAACATGCTGTTAGATTATAGGTTTGTGCAGTGAATCAATGGAGATTGTATGAATTTCTAGAAGAAAAGAAAGAGATGAAGAATCGCAAAGAGCGTTCACTGTGATGATTGCACAACTAATTTCATTTCTCCAATATTCTCTCTACAAAAGCAATCGGATATTACCGTTGCAACTGAACCACTCTCTCTCCTCTAACAGAAGGAAATGATCTCAACCTTCCATGTTATCTATCCTATGAGATAGTTACATGTGTCACACTACATCACGTACTCTAACTTAATCTAGAGCATCCATTTGGAATGTAATCCAAGGGCTCTAATTTAAACAAGTAAAACAATTAAATATATTTTCTGCTAATACACTTATACTCTAACACTCCCTTCTAAGTGTTTAGCAGAAATCACCCCCAAAGCTTTCCTCAAGCATTCAAATTGATCCCTTGCTAGGGCCTTTGTAAATATATCTGCAATTTGATTCTCAGTGTTGCAATACACCAGATCAATCTCACCATTCTGCAGTGCATCTCTAATGAAGTGAAATCTTCGATTGATATGTCTTGTCTTGTGATGTGGCACTGGATTCTTCGAAATTGCTATGGCAGAAGTGTTATCACACAAAATCTGAGTTGGTTCCACTTATTCCTCAAATCTGAGTGGACAAACCTTAATCAAATAGCTTGTGCAATTGCTTCTGCAGCACTCACATACTTAGCCTTTGTAGTGGATAGTGCTACACTACTTTGCTTGATTGAGGCCCAAGAAAATGCTCCATAACCAAAACTGAAAGCATAACTAGAAATGTTCTTCATGTCATCTTCACTTCCTACCCAATCACTATCACAATAGCCACAACATCTTTGCCTTTCTCATATGCAATTCCATAGTTCAACGTTCATTGGATATATCTCAGCACCCTCTTTGCAGTACCCATGTGTTTTCTGGTTGGATTGTGCATGAATCGAGCTAGAAAACTTGCAGCAAACATGATATCAAGTCTTGTAGCTATCAAGTATAACAGATTGCCAACTATCTTCCTATAGAGACTTTCATCAGCCATCTCACTCCCACCAACTTTGCTTAGCTTTTCATTTGCTGCAAGTGGAGTTGCAATAGGTTTTCAATCCTTCAATCCAAACTTCTCCAACAAGGTCTTTGCATACTTCTTTTGATGCAGAAAAATGTAGCCTTCTGTTTGAATTACTTCAAGCCCTAAGAAATGATGCAACATACCTAAATCTGACATCTCATACTTTTCCATCGTTTCTGCCTTAAACTCATCCATCATTACACTAGAGCTTCTTGTGTATATAATGTCATCTACATACAAGGACACATTGAAAATTCCTGCCTCAGTTGCCTTGATGTAAAGAGTTGCCTCGCTTAGAATTCTATGAAAACCAGAATCACAAAAATAAGAATCAATCTCTTTGTACCAGGCCCTTGGTGCTTATTTCAAACCATACAGAGCTTTCTTAAGCTTGTAAACCTGTCCTCCTTACCTGCAATTACATCCAAGTGGCTAGTCCACATACACTTCTTCATTTAGAAAGAATGCTAATTTTACATCAAATTGGAACATCTTTCAACCTTTCTGTGCAGCAAGTCTAATTAGAGTTCTAATAGTGTCAAGCTTTGCCACATGGGCAACTGTCTTATTGAAGTCAACCCCAGGCTTTTGAGAGTATCCCTTAGCAACCAGCCTTGCCTTATTCTTCTGTATAGTCCTATCTAAGTTCAAATTTGTTTTGTAGATCCACTTGACGCCCACTATTAGCTTATCAAACGGTCTGTCAACAAGTTCCCAAGTGCAGTTCTTCTCTATCATAGCAATTTCTGCTTCCATTGCCTTCTGCCATGACTCATCTTTTGCTGCCTCCTCAAAGTTCCCAGGCTCAACTATGCACAAATTGCATTTTGCATACACTTCTGTCAAGCTTTTGAACTTCAATGGAGTGTGATCATAGTCTTGGGGACCTGTGCTATTCTGCATTGGAACCAATCTTGAGCCATTTTCAATTGATTCACAAGTTTCAGATGCTGGTATCAAAGACTCATCATTTACATCACATATGTCTCTTAAACTCCTCTCTTCCCTTTGTTCACATATTCTCACTTCAGGCATTAGTACACTGATGTTCTTCTTAGATTAAGATTTCAAATCTCAACAAGCATTTTCATCAAATATCACATCTCTTGACACAATTATCTTCTTTGAAACAAGGTCATAAAGTCTATAATCTTTCTCATATGTGCCATACCCCAAGAAAATGCATTTAACACTGGTTTCATCTAGCTTATGTCTAAGATGTGAAATCCCGTTCCTGGATTTCACTGTTGTAATCTACATATTTGTATTATTGAGATTTTATGTTATTTTTTTGAAAAATTACATTAATTTATTTGGATTTAGATTTTAATTAAATTAGTTACGAAGTTTGAAGTTTGGAAAGTAATTATCTAAAATTCGTTGACCTTTCGAGGTCACAAGTAATGTATTCGAATAGATCTTGAAACTATGAGCTCATAGGCGAAAGCCGTTTGCGAGTCCGGATTATAATGGTATAGATATGGACATTTGAAGTTGTGTTACTAAACTATAGATTTAAATCAATTAAACTTCCACAAGGAAGAAGCCTAATCAAATTTAAGCAAAAATAAGGGGACCAATCAGCTAGAAGGAAAATGACAAATCTAATAAAAGGGGGAAGGTTTCTGAAAAAAAGAAAAAAAAAAAAAAAAAAAAAAAAGAGAAGTGGGGGTTCTGATTCTAACCCGTTTTTTGGGGGGGGGGGGGGGGGGGGAGATTGGACCCGTTAACCCACCAACTTGACCCGCTTGTATCTTCTCCGTCCGAGCTCCGTTTTGGGTGACCTTGGTGTCCATGGAAATCTCTTGACGAGCCCTACATCGTTGTAGTGTTAGATTTCCCATTTTCTTTTCTTTCTTTGCAATACGAAGCCACAAAACCCACGACTTTTCCGACTGTTTTGTCATTTTTCCGGTGATTCTGGCAACCATTTCCTTCAAGTGAGGTATGAAACTTCATCTACTCTTCATAATCTTCAAGTTGGTATGCTTGGTTTGTGTTTTTGTAGTCATTTTAGTGTTGGGTGTTTAGAACCCTAGAAATCTGGTTTTCCCTGGTGAAATTTGATACTTTACGGCTTGAATATGTCGTCAGCCTAGTTGTAAAAAGTGTTTCCTTTGTTGAGTTCTATTTACCCCGTAAATTTGAGCCCTTTTGATTAAGGTTGGAAATTCAGGTTTTCTAAACCCTCCACCTTGGCTACCACCGCGTGTGGCGGTGCATGGGACCATCCACAAGTGTTATCTAAGTACCAAATACCTTCTAGTGACCCTATGAACCTATGTCTAGCTCGGTTTCCCGAAATTCAATTGTTTGGTGTGGTGATCAAATTGGACCACCACTTGTTTGTGTGATTGACGAAAATCTGATCGTTGGATCGTCGTACAATTTTGACAGCACCCTAGTTATCAGTTGTTGGACCTTTGAGAACTTACGGATTAGAAATACGATGTGCGGATCTTCCGGATTGAATAACCTTAGATTATTGACCTTAATGGACCTACCTTATTGACGGTTGACGTTTTAATCAACGTGCTCTACTCTAGAGTGTCGTTTATCTCTAGTTTGTTGTTGAGGCTTGATGGAGCTTAGTTGGCCCATCACGATGACGTGTCATTTCTGGTTGACGTATGTCTCGATATATGTATTAGTGGCACCATGTTGAGTTATACTTGTTTATTAAATGTGCTTTCTATTGAATTTTTATTTTTATTTTTAGCATCGATCTATGCTTATTAATTGTGATTCGACTGTAGCTTGGAAACGTTTATGAAATGTGGTTAGATATGTATGATTAGTACGATGTGCATGATTTTTTTTATGATGATGTGAACCTAGAATCTTATGAGAAGTATTATGTAGAACTTTTATGCTTGTATGATAAGATAGTTAGTGGTCATGAGAAGTTGATAGTGCAAGTGATTACGATGTAAATCATAGCGGATGAGATAAGGGTAAGTGGTTTGTGTGTTGATCTAACTGCACCATGTAGCAGTGGTACATGGATGGTCCTACTTGGTTAATCCGCATTGAGGGACCATACTATATATGGATCGCGCTTGGTTAATCCGCGTTGGGCGATCCTTATGGCCATGTATGCTTAGGAGTGATCATGCTTGGTTAATCCGCATTGGGTGATCACTTCCTAACAGCTGTAGGAGTGACTCTGCTTGGTTAATCCACATTACATGGTTAATTTCTCAAGGGTGGCTCTGCTTGGTTAATCCGCTTTGGGGGCCACTTCCTATTTGGGTACTTATGTACGCTTCAGCCGAACTGCGTCCCTCTAGCCCTAGTTTTTAATGTACATATGAACAATGGTTTTTGAGAATCTTGTGGTTTGAACTAGAAAAGTCGTTGGATGTCTGGGTGACTCATTCAGAGTTTTTAGCAGCTTGATTATGATTTCATAAAGCATGATTCTATACTTGATGTTTATAGATTGTGATCGATGGTCTGTTTTTATTGAAATCACATACTTGTATTATTGTCACTCACCCAAGTTCGCAACTTATCCAAGTTCTGATTTGCCCTGTGCACCATTTCCATGATGTAGGCACTTATTTTACATGCGACAGGTCTGGGTAGATTACGAGAAACCGATTGATATTTTGGTTCCGTTGAGTGGTTCGGAATCCTTACTCTTGCACATTTCCAAAAGGTTACTCTAGAACCCTAGATTCGAGTGAATGGGAATTACCCACAATAGACCTTGTGAATTTAAATAAGATTTGCCATGTTGTTACTCATAATCCAAGTAGGGAATTATATAGAGTTCTTTAATTAAATACATGAAATGATATGTTATCGTATTGATTGATTAACACAGTTAAACGCTAAGATCATGCATGCTTGATTCATGAATGGATTAATTGACAAGATTGTGGAATGATCTTGGATATGATTGTTATTATTATGATTATTTTAGTTGATCCATGTTTCTAGAGAATAATATTGTGCATTGTTAATTCTTTAATATGTTACACGCTATGAATTGTGATTTTATGTGGGAAACATGACGATTTATGTGATGGATGAAGTAGAAATGTTAATCGTCATGTGGGATTGTTATGTTGGATATCATTGTTATTGTTATGATTAGACTCGTTGATAAATATGGCTAGAGAATATGATTGTGCTTCATCCTCTGTTCTTTGAAATATTGCATGATATGCATGGTGGTATATTGTTGGGACATAACGATTTATGTGATGAATATTCGAGTGTAGTGAAATAATGAACTACGAATGGCTTGATCACTATTTAGGGTACGTAGGCAGTCTAACGAGGATGTTAGATGCAGCCATAAAGTCTACGAAGAATTATTGCGCAGTTGGATCTTAAGTTGTGTTTTGCCATTTACCGGAGGTGGGGTATATTAGAGATACGGGTATTTGGTGACCTCACGTGTCGATCCTGGACGTATGTCGGGATCGGGGCGTGACATAAGATGACTTGGAATGTGGGCATAACATATAAAACCAAAGATTTTCAAGTGTTTGATTCCTGGTTTCCTCCCACTATATGCCTCAAAGGGGGTCTTCTTATCAAGAGACTTAATGAGACATCTATTCAAGATGTACATTGCTATGGTGATAGCTTCTGCCCATAAATCAAATGGAACACCCTTCTCAACCATCATACATTTTGCCATTTCCACTATGGTTATATTCTTCCTCTCAGCTACACCATTTTGTTGTGATGTGTAGGCCATTGTTAGCTATCTTTCCATGCCCATTTCTTCACAAAACTCTTTGAATTCAACAAATGTATACTCCCCTCCTCTATCACTCCTCAACTCCTTCAACTGGTAACCACTTTGTAACTCAACTGTGGCCTTAAACTTCTTGAATATCCCAAACACCTTAGACTTGTTTCTTAAGAAATAGACCTAACACATTTGAATGCAGTCATCTATAAAGGTAAGAAAATACTTATTCCCAGCCTTAATAGGAGTTTGCATAGCCCTACAAATATCCGAGTGAATGAGTTCTAGAGGAAGAGAAGCCATCCATGATGCTTCCTTTGGAAATGCATCTTTGCAATGCTTCCAAAGGGCACATCCTGCACATATCTCATCTGTCAACTTGAGATCAGGTATTCCCAGTACCATATCTTGTTCTTTGAGTTGCTGCAGACTACCCATATTTAAATGCCCTAACCTCTTATGCCAAATCATAGAGGATTGGCGCACCCGCTTTTAGAGTAATCTGCATCTCAGGTTGAAGTTTCAAGGGAAAACTCATATTTCCTTTCATTGGTATCTTGGCTACCAAGTTTGACAGAGAGCAATCATCATATATCTTTGCATTTGTACCACCAAACACCAGCAAGTAACCATGTTCCATCATCTGCCCTACACTGAGCAAGTTTTTTGTCAACCCTAGAACTAACTTTACCTCTTTGATATACCTTCTCCCCATTTTGGTTTCAACAACCAAATTTCCCTTGCCTGTGACATCAGTGAGCTAACCAGTGCCCATTTCAACTTTACAGTCATTGTTCTGTCAATGTCAACCAATAAATCCTCCCTTCTAGTCATGTGATTGCTACATCCACTATCCACATACCATGATTTCTTCACAATGACATTGTTACAGGCATAAAACATTGTAGGACTGTCATTGACTTGGTTAACAAAGTTTACATGTTGGTTAGCCTTCTCCTTCTTGCCACAACAATCTTTTGCAATATGTCCTAAGTTATGGCAATTATGGCATCTAGGCTTATCGTTAAACCAACATTCACCAAAATGCAATTGATCACAGTGTATGCAAGGATTCTTAGCTCCTTCAGAGGTACCTGCAACTCTTCCAGCTTGATTTGCAGGTGTCTATTATCTCATTTCTTCCCTTTTGATTTCCAATTTTTCTGTGGCTTGAACCCTTGATTCCCATTATACTTATTTTATTTTGGAGCAATATTGAGACTAACAAATGCCTTCTCAGTTTGAATCTCATCATGCCTATCAATTCTTTGTTCATATCCCTTTAGAATAGCCACAACATCTTAAACATCAACAGTCTAATCCTTAATATTTTCAATCACAGAGGCAATACTATTATAAGATCTAGGTAAGCTTATCAGCAATTTTTGAACAATTCTTTGATTACTAATATCTTCACCATAACTTCTCATTTGACTGATCAAATCAAACAGTCTAACTAGATATGCAGAGAAAGCTTCATTCTCACCCATTCTAGTATACTCAAAATCGCGGCGTAAGCCTTGGAGTTTCACAGCTCTTACCTATTTATCTCCCACAATTTCTTATTTCAGGACATTCCAAGCAGCATTTGCAGTCTCTTGGATGACGATTCTCAAGAAGATTTGATCGGAAACCGCCCCTTGGATGATTCCAAGTGCCTTTGCACCTTTGACGATGTTCTCCTTCAATAGCTTGCTCTCAGCTTCTGTGAGTTCTTTATCCTTCTTCGTCGGAGTAGCGAAACACTTCTTGACGATATCCGGACTGGAATATGGTCTTCATCCGAATCTGCCAGAAATTGAAGTTGTCTCAATTGAACACTGGTGCGCGAAGATCAGCACCACTCGATCTAGCCATATGAGACTCGATTCAAGGTCACTGAGATTTCTTCTCTGAATTTTCTTCAGCAACGGAGCTCGACGATCAGTTCGAGTTCTTCGTGCAAGCTTCACAGATTCACGCCCAGTTGCAGATGATGTAACCTGGCTCTGAAGCCATGTTAGATTATAGGTTTGTGCAGTGAATCAATGGAATATTGTATGAATTTCTAGAAGAAAAGAAAGAGATGAAGAATCATAGAGAGCATTCACTGTGATGATCGCACAACTGATTTCATTTCTCCAATATTCACTCTACAAAAGCAATCGGATATTACCATTGCAACTGAACCACTCTCTCTCATCTAATAGAAGGAAATGATCTCAGCCCTCCATGTTATCTATCCTATAAGATAGTTACACGTGTCACACTACATCACTTACTCTAACTTAACGTAGAGCATCCATTTGGAATGTAATCCAAGGGCTCTGATTTAAACAAGTAAAACAATTAAAATTTCCTGCTAATACACTTATACTCTAACGCATGCACATGGACATGGTTCGACCTTCAATCCGCAAGTTATGACCGAATTTGACAAGAAATAGATCGAAGATCATGTAGAACCTAACACTAGCTACGTAAAAGAAAAGAATGTACATAAATTTATATGTACTAAAATAAACTAGCAGTAGTCACTAATTATATGCACTTAAACAAACTAGCAGTAGTCACTAATATTAGTTGTACATAATAAGGTGGGGTAGAAGACGATCAGTAGCCACTGATATGTCTTTTAATTACTCGATTAGCTATTGATACGTCTTTTATACGCACCTCATTTTGTGAATTTTAGTGGTTATAATCTGTTTTTCTTGTAGTAATGAAAATTTATTTCAAACTAGCCAGAATAATTAAATTTAAAAAAATATATATATTTTAAGCTACCAGGTATTTTTGAAAGAGAATCTCGTTCATGTTTGAATTTAGTTATATACATTTTGATGCCAAAGGAGAAGTAATAAATTAATTAGGAAAGGATATATAGAATCTGAGCCAAATTTGTAATATAACTACCAAAACAATTAAGACTGAAAAAGACTGCCGCACAGCTTAATGATATAGGATGGACATCCATCCATGCATGAAGTTACTGTATCCATCGATCCGCGACTTTGCGGGTTTGTAGAGCCCTAGCCGCCTTAGCTAGCTACTTGGAAAATTTTAAGAAGTCAGTTCCGCACCCAAGGTATTGAAATGGGAATCTCTGCTGCGTTGATGATGAAGTACCCACATGATCATGATCATGAGAGTTACTAAGTTGTTGAATCGATGAAGAAGGGTTGCATTTGGTTTGCGACGTTGAGTGATTAATATCGAGGTTCTGATGAGATGCAAGGAGCTTGTCCAAGAATGACCAATCACCACCACTGATGAAGGACCTCTCCTGCTGTTGCACGAGTCCACAACTACCAGATGCTGCTGCAGCTGCCGCCGCGGTGGTGGATGTTAGCCTTAACAGGTTTTGGGAACACTCAATGTCCATCGTGTTCAAGTTGATATTGTGCGGTGATACAAAGGATGAAGCAGCGACAGCCGACTCTGGACTGAACAGCTGTGGGAGGTGCATGGATCCAGCGTGATCAAAGCTACTAGGATAATCATATAGTCCTTCCAGATGATGGTGATTTTGTTTTTGCTGATGATGATCATGTTGATCTAGTAGTATCGGGGCATGAGAACCACTTGCCTTCATGTTCGTGAAGTGATCGTGCTCTTGATGATCTTGATGATGAGCAAATTCTGGTTGGTAACCTCTGTTGTGATTCTTCTTCTTGAAAACCCTACATACCACCCACCCATCTTCCTGCTGAATCAAATCGAAGTATAACATATTAGTTATTTCGAATATCGACACGAGTAAACCGCATTATTTGATGTGACATGCAATCAGATTCACTTGTTGCATCAAATTAAAATGACATTCGATAAATTGTCACATCATGTATCACATAAGGGAAATGGATTTTCACACTTTTTTAGACGCACACCTTCTTCCTTTTCGACATTTGAACTGAAAAACTGTGCAGAAATTATTTTCCATCTCATATATAATGTGATTCAGTCAAGCAGTCTAATAAAAAGTGAGGTGTTTAAACATTAATTGTACTGCAATATTTTACCTGAACTTGATCAGCAGTAATGTTGTCATCTTCGAGGCGATACTCGTGCATGATCCAGTCGGTCTTTTGGCCATGGGGAGCGCGGCCAGTGTAAAAGACTAGGGTTTTCCTCATGCCAATTCTCTTGAAGCTGGTGAGGTGGATCGCTTTGTCTCTCCCAGTTGCCTTCCAAAACCCAGCTGTGGTTGCGCGGTTTGTACGAGTTCCTGTTGGATATTTCTTA
Source organism: Cotoneaster glaucophyllus (assembly GCA_036320875.1). Classification (NCBI taxonomy): domain Eukaryota; kingdom Viridiplantae; phylum Streptophyta; class Magnoliopsida; order Rosales; family Rosaceae; genus Cotoneaster; species Cotoneaster glaucophyllus. Next base: position 8,378,478 of record CM070059.1, on the reverse strand, counting down.
TCCTTGTGGCTGAAGAAGTACCACTCATTCTGAGGCCCTGACCCTATTCTGCATTTCTCTGCATGCACAAAATTAACAATTATTACCAAAATTTACAGTCATATATGTCTGTGTAATGAGCTCAGGATATGTAGAAAAATAAGAAAGAAATTGCATTTGGACATATGAAGGAGTGTACAACGACTTTTTTGAAGTGTTAAGAACAGCTTATTTTGTGAAAAAAAAAACCCTAAATATAATCTCACCTTTGAGGTCCCAGGGTTCGAGTTTGTTTAGATCCACCTCCCTAATAACATCAAGGTCGATGGCTTCATAAGACACTTTCTTCCTGAGGTAATAGTAGAGAAGCTCCTCATCTGTCGGATGGAATCGAAACCCTGGAGGAACAGTCAATTGTCCATTTCCTGCAGCCATCATTTGCACCCTGAAAAAGAAAGGCATGCATGACATTATTTGTAGAATTTAAAAGGAACTAATTAATTGCACTCGTTCAAACAAATTTGTTCAGATACCATGGATTTTTATCCCCTAAAGTTAACAAAATCCTTAAAAACCTTTAAAATTAACCCTTACATCATATTCTATGGAGTTTCATCCCCCAAAGTAAAGATGTTTGTTTTTAGTTGTATGTAAGCAAAGGAAATTAATTACGATACAACCTAGAAGTCCCATGAGATGTAAGACCTAGAAATCCAAGTAAATACTTATTTATTAATTTATCATTAATATTAGGGTTTAATTGGAGAAAGACTTCACATACATAGTTGTAAACAAGAAAAAATAAGCTTCAAACGTAATCAATAAGAGATATAGGTCGAAATAAAGTTGGGAAAAAGGAAAGAAAAGAAGAAGGGAAACATATAAAGTGTAAAGATGCATGAAGAGAGAGAACAAAAAGCAGGTAGCATACCTTTTTGGGGTAGCTAGAAAGGCTTCCCAAATTCCCTCAGACACAAAGAAATGAAGACAACCGGTAACGCAGGAAAAAGGCAGACAGCTGAGAGAGCAAGCAATACTGCTGATTTCTACGCTTCAAGGGCAAGATGTCGTAGCTAGGCTGAGAGAGAGAGAGAGAAAGAGAGAGAGAGAGAGTTATGGATGAGTTTAAAGCCTTCCTTCTGACAGAAGAAGACGGGCACAGAAATAAAGAAACAAACAATAAACAATATAAAAACTATTACGTCATGGTATTGTTATTGGTACTCAAAAAATCTTATTTTGCACTTCAAATTTTTGATAATTAGAAAGAAAAATATATTTGTCAGTAGTGTAGAATAAAATTTTAGAGTGCTAATAATAATAGTTTTCCTAAGTTATTTGCATACACAAAATTGACATACTTATTGACACACTAGCAATACGTGTGAATCTTCCACCTGTATTACAAGATGTGTTAGTAAGTTTGTCAATTTTATGTGTCCAAAGGTGTTAGCCCACAAGTTTCCAAAAAAAAAAAAAAAAAAAAAAAAGGTGTTAGCCCACATTTATTTACAACTACTGTTACTGTTATGAAATACAGAAAGAAGAAAATGAAAGTAGAAAATAATTAAGTTAATAATTAGTAATGTCAAGTAGATAACTTTTTTACACTACATGATGGGACAAATGATGCACAACATCTAATAAGATAAATATATCGATTAACATGATTTGTATACATAACTTATCACAATGGAATATCTATGTGGTACCAAAACACGATCTCCATATCATTTCCTTTAACTTAGGAAATGCTAGGAAGACTACATTTTTGTATCACATTGGTGTACTATGTGATGAGTCAAGTGATGTATACATGTCACGTTAATTAATGAATTTATCTGATCGAATGTTAGTTGTTTTAATTATTGACCACATTATTTAGGACACTAATGTGATATAGTTATATGGTCTTCCTAACAGTACTATTTAACTGAACGTATGAAATTAAAGAAGGGTGTAAATTTTGGTAAGTTAATAATGTATGGGGGGCGGCGGTGTCTTGTTTTCTCGTGAGGGTATGATGTGAAGGGGATTTGGTAAATGTCCGTTGAACGGGAGACCTTAATCCTCAATATCGCCTCATTCAGATGAAGAAAATCTGCAAAACTGTCAATTTATTCCCATTTAGTACAATAAAAATTTCCTTCTTTCTCAATTTTAAATAATATTTTTCGTCTCTTTCTATCCAGTTTTATCTATTTGTCTTCAGTTACGCATGCTCATGTACAGTACTTGGTCAGAGTCAAAGAGGAATTACAGAATTCTTTCTTTCATTCCTTTATATTCCAAACCTTGTTCATATCTGATCTTTTTTAAAACCATGTGACCCTTTTGCTCAAATATTATTCATAAAATACCCTATTTAAATTATATAGCTACATTGCACTAGTTCTTTTCATGCTCCATTTAATTATTAATGTAACTTATAGAAGCTAGAAATTTTCTTAAAAGCTGCGGTCAAACTCAAAGGATGTACGTGGGTCATCGACTGAGTGCCCTGAAACGCGTTCATCAAGTGACAAATTTGCATAAAATTCAGTGCAAGTGCGAAACTTGAGAGGTTTCTAATTTAGTTGTTCAAAACGTGCATGCATGCCATATTACTTATTTATCCACCCCCATTGCCATATTGGCATTGTTTTAGGGTAATGGGGTGCTGTGCTGCATGCAATTGACAACCGTGATCCAGGACTTCGATGCATATAAGGATTCCGGATCCTAGGCAGAACTTTAAACTATTAAGTGTTGATCTGTAAAAGAAACCATAAAAACCACCCGAAATTGATGAAAATACCAAAGCCAAGGCTACCTACATATATCTCCGCTGATCCTCTTGACCTGATCGTGATAATGTACCACATCACCTAAATCCTAATAGTGCATGTTACCCCAGTTTAACGTCGGTTTTTTTATTCTGTTACAACTTCCATGGAGAATGGAACTTCTCCTAAAAGCGTATGAACTCTATATATATACACTGCTTATATCTTCATATCACATTGTGATCAACAATCTAAATACGTCAATTTCTAATTTTATTTAATATCTCATTTTCTATAAATAACCTATTAGACTATTGACTTTTCCGTTCATCTAACTATTAAGCTAACTGCAATTTTTTTTATATAACACTCGTTTAGTTTATTCGTTGGTCATATTATTCTATTTAAAAATCCTTGCATAATTGAATGAATAAATAAAGATTCTATCACCAGCTAGACCCACTTTACGAGACAATATTTATATTGTCAGATTATAAATTTAAATCACACATTCAAATAAGAGACGAAATTGATTAATAATTTAATAAATTACCAATTCATAATCTAACAACACAAGAATATGGGCAAGAAAATATTTATCTAGTACATATTCAATAAGAATGGAAAAAGCTCCCCCAATGGACCTGGTTCCTGGCCTTGTGGGGTGAGAAGGTAATAAAGTTTCAAAAAACTAAAACATATATAACAAATAGAAATGAAGGAATATCATATATCATATTTAGTTATATATGAATGTGGACGATAAGAAAGCAGAATCCTTAAAGTCCGTGGCATTTACACGTGCTTGTTCAACACATAATACACGATTCAATGCCTCGATTAGCTTAATTTAATACCAAATGCAATACATGGAGCCGGGATTCGGATGGCTTTGTTTCAATTCTATTCAGACCCAAAGGGATTCCCACGCAATCTTCCATATGCACATATTTCCTGGTCAAACACGCTGAATGGATGGAGAGAGATTTTTCAGTATTTTCAAAATACAGTTATATACATTATATGTTATTATACAAGTGAAAGAATACTTAAGAAAAATAAATATCTTCATTTATATAATGACATATGCCGTACAATGTCATGTTTCGGGCACATTGAAAAATCTTTCGAATGAGTGCTCCTCTATTATATAAATACGCATATTACTTTATGCAGTAGAAGAGTACGACTGGTTTTGTGTATACCGATCATGTATGTATGTGTGTATATATATGTATAATTATATATTGTTTACATGCAACAACACAGCTGGTGCCGTTGCCTTTACGAACACTGCTATAAACTTCACTCACAGCATTAAATTCATCAAATATATATAGAATGGAATCCTATGGAGCATGGGAGCTTCTATTCTCCTCGCATCATGAACCCTAAACGCTCATTTCCATGATGCTTGTTCGACCTCCAACATGTGAATTTTGGAAGGTTGTAATTCTCCAATTCTCATTAATTTGATTCTCTGTACAATACTACTATATGTAGCCATAGTATTACAATCAATTCCTACAAACTAGCTACTAATTAACTGCTTATAATACAAGATAGGAATGTAATCAATTACAACATATTAATCCTTGATATCATTGATTGACTTATATATTGGCAAGTATCTTGATGATGATCCTTGATTTTCTCAACACTCCCCCTCAAGTTGGTGAGTGAATGTTGTGAACTCCCAACTTGCCTAGCAAAGAAATAAATCTTTCCTTCCCAAGAGCTTTAGAGAACAAATCAGCAAGTTGTGATATAGAAGGAACGAATCCCGTCACAATTTTTCCTTCCATAATCTTCTCTCGAACAAAGTGACAATCAATCTCAATATGTCTTGTTTGCTCGTGAAACACCGGATTTGCCGTAATATGAAGAGCAGCTTGATTGTCGCATAACAAGGTAGCCAGCCCTTGGTCTTGAATTTGCAGATCTCGAAAAACTTTGGGGCCATGCAAGCTCACAACATGTTGCTGCCATGGATCTATATTCGGCTTCAGCAGAAGATAAGGATACGGTTTTCCATCATTTGCTTTTCCATGAAATAAGGCTATTTCCGTGGAAAACGCAATAACCAGTAGTTGAACGCCAAGTTGTAGGACATCCTGCCCAATCAGAATCACAATATGCCTTTAACTTCAATGAATTTTGAGAGGGGAACATCATATCTTGCCCTAGTGTGCCTTTCAAATACTTCAAGATGCCTAGTGCAGCTTCATAATGAGACTTTTGAGGTGATTGCATGAATCTACTCAATAAATGAACCGAATATGTAATATTTGGTCGGGTTATAGTGAGATATATCAATCGATCAACCAATCTTCTATACTTGGCTAGATCATCTAGCGCATTCCCATCATCAGGAAGCAACTTTAGATTCTGTTCCATAGGAAAACTTGCAGGCTGCGATCCTAGAAAACAAACATCATTTAGTATATCCAACATATACTTTCTTTGTGAAATGAAAATACTTTGTTTTGAACGTGCCACCTCAATCCCCAGAAAATATTTCAATTTACCAAGATCTTTGATACGAAACTTGGTATTCAAAAAAGATTTGAAATCCTCAATTGCTTTCAAGTCATTCACTGTTATCAGTATGTCATCCACATAAATGAGAAGTACAGTGAATGACTTTCCTTTTTTTCTTAGTGAAAAGTGAGTAGTCTGCTTTGGATTGAACATAACCAGCCGATCGAATAGCTTGTGAGAACTTTAAAAATCATTGCCGAGAAGCTTCCTTCAACCCATAAAACTACTTATTGAGGCGGCACACCAAATTTTCCCCCTGTCGCCGAAGACCGGGTGGTGGAAGCATGTAGATTTCCTACATGAGATCACCATGAAGGAATGCATTATGGACATCAAGTCGATGGAGTGAGCAACGGCAAGAGCAAGTAAGCAGCGGAAAGTGACAAGTTTGGCCGTGGGAAAAAAAGTGTCGTGATAGTCAATGCCCTCCAATTGGGTGTAACCTTTAGCAACCAACCGAGCTTTGTAATGCTCAATACTCTCATCGGATTTTCTTTTGATCTTATAAACTACCGACATCCAATTGGTACTTTCCCGGAGGGGATAGGAGAAAGTGTCAAAGTGTCATGGCTTGAAGCGCCTGGAGTTCCTCATCCATGGCCTGGCGCCATTGGGGATGTTTGCCTGCTTCTGTATAACTGTGAGGCTCCAACACAGAAGACAATTATGCAATAAAGGATTGATATTTGGGAAATAGCCCTTGATAGGACAAGTAATTGGAAAGAGGATACCTTGTGCTTGGACTGGAAGATGAAGAATCAGCGGGGGGCAATGTAATAGTAGGGCAAACATAATCATGAAGCTTGGTCGGCGGAACTTGGATGCGACTGGAATGTCGCAATGGGACAAAAGGTGCAGCGATAGGTTGGACAGGTGCTGGACATAGGTCCAAATAGATGGCAAGTGCTGGACACGGGTCTAGAGAGACAGCAGGCCCATTAGGAATAACGGAGACTTGGTCAAGCCCGTCAGTGGCAGGACTGGGTGTATTTGGGACTGGTGTTGGGCCAAGAGAAAGGTATGGGTTGGTTGTCTGGTGGTCTAATGGGTAGGGAGCTAGAGCGGGTTGAGATAAGGTTAGGCCTGGTGCAAAGCCAATATTGGGGTCTAGGGTAACTGTTTGGGTTTGGGAATTTTTGCGGAATGGGAAAATAGTCTCATGGAATGTGACATCTTGACTTGTAAAAATTTGTTTGGAATTAAGATCATATAATTTGTAAGCCTTTTGCCCGAAAGGATACCCAATGAAAACACATTTTTTAGCTCGAGCATCGAACTTATGTTGTGGGTGGAAACACAAGAGCATTGAAAAAGTATGCCATGGTCATTAAAGAAAGTATGCAGAGAAACAAATTCGCCGTCATTGTCAGTTCTAATGGTTTTAATTTTGTGATGAAATTGTGTTTCGGCATAGGCAATGAAAGATTTAAGCAAAGATTGGGTGTCTGATTTATGACGCATGAGATAAACTCAAGTGCAACACGTAAAATCATCAACAATAGTAAGGAAATAACAAGCACCCGAACGAGATGTGACTCTATGTGGCCCCCAAATATCACAATGTATAAGTTCAAAAGCATGCTTAGTATTAATATGACTTAATCCAAAAGACAATCGAGTTTGTTTTGCCAAAGGGCATACGTCATAAGGTTTATTTTCAAAATGGGAAATTTTAGGAAAATGTTTAGCTAATAGTAGGAGTCGCAAGGGTGAAGGATGACCAAGTCGATGGTGCCACGTGACGGAAAAGACCTTCGGAGATGAGGTAGTTGTAGGTGATGTCTGCCCTTTGGAGTCCACCAAATAGTAAAGCCCATTACATTGTCGCCCTCAACCAATCATCGTCCTCGTTTCCAGGTCCTATAAAATGCAAAAATCAGGATAAAAGGTTACGGAGCATTCCAATGACCGAGTTATCCAACTAACGAAAATTAAGTTGATAAAAAATGAAGCTATGCCAAGAACATTATAAAGAGATATTTTAGAACCAAAACTGTAGTGGTAGAGATGGATTTGAGGTTGCATTAGTCAATGGGATACTAGATATGTGGTCAGTGACACCACTGTCTATAGCCCATTGGAAAGAATGAGGCCCACCTGCGACATTTGCCTTGGAATCAAGGCCTAGCTTTTGGCTCATCATGGATAAAAGCTGCTAGAATTGTTTGGTTGTGAGGTTAGGCATGGAGGACGATGCTACAACGGATGTCACTTTGTTAACAGCAGGCTTGTTGCTTGGTTTGTTGTCGCGCCCACCAGAACTACTCGAAACACTGGACTTACCATGAAGACAGTGCCCCGGCGGATATCCATGGAGCTTCTAACCCGTTTCAATAACATGATCATCCTTATCGCAGTATGATCAGTGCAACAGTTTCCTCTCGGATGATTTTCCTTTTCCATTACTGCTATTGTTTCCACGACCTGTTTGGACAGCCATGGCTGCATGTTCAACGAGGCTAGGCCCAGTAGCCATACCTCTCTGTTTCTCTTCTTGCCTCAACATAGAATAGACGGATCGAATCGAAGGCAGTGGATGAATAAGCAAAATCTGCCCACGAATCACATAATACGAATCGTCTAACCCCATTAAAATATGCAAAACCTTAGTTCTCTCCTCCTGTTCATTGTTGGATTGAACAGCTCCGCAAGAACACGGCTTTAAAGTTTGGTAGGAATCCATCTCATCCCACAAACCTTTAAGCTTGGTGAAACACACATTGATGGGTTGTTGATTTTGTGTAAGACGTGCAAGGTCACACTAGATTTCAAAGAGATGAGACACGTTTTGTTGAGAAAAACGTTCTCGAAGATCATCCCAAATGTCTTTGGCAGTCGTCATGTACACCACACTGGTGGCCAGGCCGCCGAAAAACGTATTGAGAATCCACATAAAGATCATGTCGTTGTACCGTTACCAAATAATAGATTATGTGGGCTTCGCCTGCTCATATGGTTGTTTGATACTTCCATCAACGAACCCTAATTTGTTCTTCGCACTGAGCGCAATTGACATAGAACGACACCAAATGCCATAATTCTCACCTGTAAGTTTGGTTGAAACGAGCATCATTCCGGGGTGATCAGAATGGTGAATGTAGAAAGGGCTAGCAGGATCACTAGAGGGTTCAAGTTTGGCCATTGCTGATTTTGTTTCAATGCCAGACGCTGAATCCTCCACCATAACCCAAGAAAAAAAACTAAGAACCCAGGAAGGAAGGGCTCTGATACCAAATTGTCACATCCTAGCCTCCGCCTAGCAAGATATTGTCTGCTTTAGGGCCATGCCCTCACAAATTTTTCTTGGGTTTCGGCACGAGAACTTCCCAGGGGGTCACCCATCTTAGGACTGCTCTCGCCCAAACTCACTTAACTTCTGAGTTCCTATGGGATCCGGAGCTAGTGAGTTCCCAAAACACATCTTGCAAATGGGAGGTAAGCATGTACATATAAGGCATAGAGGATCCGCTTTCCTGCGCGATGTGGGACACTACAGTCCACCCCACTTAGGGGCCCGACGTCCTCGTCGGCACACTTCCGGCCAGGGAGTGGCTCTAATACCATGTGAATTTTGGAAGGTTGTAATTCTCCAATTCTCATTAATTTGATTCTCTGTACAATACTACTATATGTAGCCATAGTATTACAATCAATTCCTACAAACTAGCTACTAATTGAAAGCTTATAATCAAGGTTCTAAAAGACGCTAGACACTAGTTGGGCGGCGAGCTAGGGCCTAGCGCCTAGGCGGCTAGGTAGGGACTAGGCGGGAGCCTAAGCGGACTAGGCAGATTTAAGTAAATATATTATATTTCGTGTAAATAAGTGTCTATTTATACTTAAAATATATATAATGTCATTATAAACTACAAAATAGAATGACATATATATTAGAAGGTATTGGAACATAATGAAAACATGGAGAACATACATATAATGTGTATTCATTTAAGAATTCAACAAGTCTCTTACAATTTATTGGAAAAAATAAAATGCAAAATGAAAGTTATCTATTTTCTATCGAAGTGAGTCGCAACCTAGGCGGGTCTAGGCGGGCGCCTAGGCGGTCTAGGTGGGCGCCTTAGCAGGTTTAGGCGCCCTTTCTTAATTTTCAAACGCCTAGGCATTAATCGAGGCGGTGGCCAACAGCCTAGAGCGTAGGCGAGGCCTAGGCGGCGCTAGGCGGGAATTTTTAAAACAGTGCTTATAATACAAGATAAGAATGTAATCAATTACAACATATTAATCCTTGATATCGTTGATTAACTCATATATTGGCAAGTATCTTGATGATGATCCTTGAATTTCTCAACACAACAATCATTAATTCATGACTCCGGAGATCTGGTCAGCACTCAATTAATTTCCATGGTCTAACCCTATATGCATGCAAGTATATATATTTTTGAGGAGTTTTGTATTCGTCCAAATAAACCACAAAGTTATTCTCCACTCTCAACATGTACATTTGGATATGGCCTTTGGAAATTGGGTTAATTATGAAATTTCCTGCTGAACTTTAGGTGTTGTACCACTTTGGTCCTTGAAAACAAATTTTGGTTCCGAGTTGATCCCTTAAATTCTTTAAAGTGTTTCTAATGAGGACAACAATAGTGTTAGTTACACAGCTAAGGAGACTCTCTCAATTGTAGGACTCTTTCTAGACTTTCTGTCATCTTATGTTTTTTTATAATATTGGTACGACAATTAACGTTAAACTGTTAGGTGACTGAGTCCATGAAAAGTCCCACTTTAAGAGACCCTCCTTAACATTTCTCTTAGAGAATTATTGTAATTACGGTTTACATGCAACAACGTACTGGCGCCGTTGCCTTTACGAACACTACTACTTTTATAAGTGTTGCATTAATTTCATCAATAAACAAGTCATAATATGGGAATCCTATGGAGAATGGGAGCTTCTATTCTTCCTCGCATCATGTTCCATATATATATATATATATATATATTTATATAGACACACACACACACACAGAAACACGTAGTACGCTCATTTCCACGATGCTTGTTGTAGCTCCAACTCCAATACTCATTAACCACTCCATTCTCTCTGCTCTGCTCCAAATTAATTTGCATGGCGACCTTGATGCATGCAGAGTGAACACTCTTATGGCGCGTTTTGTGCTCGTCCCATTAAACCACAAAATCAATCCTCTACTCTTTGACTTCTCTCTCTTTGGATATAACTTCTGAATTTAACATAATAAAATATACTCGTCATTAGCATTACAGTCTAATAATATATGCCTCATATATTTTTCTTCACTTATAAGTGATAAAAAATATAAAATTTGATTCAATGAATAACTCATTTAGTATCTAATTATTATTGCTTACTTTTGTTTGTCTTAGTCTTAATCTTCTTAATTAAAAATAATGTCAGACAGAGCTGTACTCCAATGACAAGCATGTAGTCAAAATATGGTTTTGCATATGAAAACTTGGAAAGGGACAGGAGCAACATGATTTTCTCTTCGCCATATGTATCTACCGTATCTTTGGTTTCCAATCATATTGCAAGAATCTAAATATTGTACAAAATTCAGGGAAAAAAAAGGTGTAACACTAACACTTGATCTCATCTTATATATTTGGGATGGATGTAGCAAAAACTGATACATTGGAGCAAATCTTCAATTGACCAAGTTACTACAATCAAACAAGTTGTAAGCTTAAGATACAGATAATGTATACATCTTAGTATAGGCTGTTTCAACCTTTGATCCTCGGATTAAACCTCAGCGGATGCAGCGTTCTTTGTGACGTGTGATTTTTGGGGATGCACCATAGTTATCTCCAAGAACAAGGTTCGCATGGTCTCCATTGTTTCACACTGTCTGTCAATGGACCTGTTACCGCAGCAGACCATGAAGTCACGTCTGGCAAAGGTCCCGTAAGTGCAAGATAATTTTCACCGAAAGTTTGCGGCATTTTCTTCCAGCTAACCTGTTCAAACATCAAACTCTGAGTTTTCTTCATTATAAGAGGCATGAACCTATGAAATGAAACAAAAATATGATTAACTCAGAGCAGAACGAAGACAATTAGAACCATGTAAGGCTTGGAGAATGCATGCACAGAAAAGCCAAGAAGAGCAAATTAACGATTAACAAATTGGCACCCAAAATTATCATAAACATTTGCAGAATTGAATGTAAGGAAGAAGCTGAAGTTGATAATATATATTGTGTAAATACTAGCTTGTTTTCTCTGTTTCATGTTCAGATATTTAGCAGCAGAGGACACTTCGGATGTTCAGTGGAAAGTACCTGTTCTAGTTAAAGTGTTACTCAAAACTTAATTCCTTAAACCAAGGAAATGACCTACCACAACGAGATTCAAACACAAGCACTAATCAGACAGACAATCAGAGCTTCATTACCAAGCTAAGTAACCGTGACTAAAAAAAGCATTTAAATTTGATCTCAAAGTTAACTGAACAACACAAGCTCAATCGTTATTATAATTTATAACAACGCAACACATTAACAAGTTCATTGAGCTTTGTGCTTATGCACGCACGCAAATACGGAGACAGGTGAATGAACACCTAACTTGTTAGTCCCAGCCATGATTGCAAATAACAATTGAAAACTTTGAAGGAAGGTGCTTAAGAACTAAATTAGGATTGCAGCCGTTCTAGTTTCTCTGAACAGAAAAACATGCCCACTATATTTTCAGACTTCAAACTTTTCAATAAACAAGAAAAATAGCTCATCTTTCTCAAAGGCATTTGCGTTGTAACAGTAGTTTTGTATGCTCATATGTTATAATTAGTATCTAAAATTCATACTTCAGTTTGTAAATATGATAAAATAAATAAATTAGTGCAATCCTTTTAAGTAATTAGATGTTGCAAGCCGGAAATACTTAATCAAAAGATTATCAACCTAACAAGCCCTACTTGTCCAGGGAATGCTTTAAATAATGCCTTGATAGTAGAATTTTGTAGCCAACTGTCATCGGTGGATATCTGTTTTGGATGAGCAGCTTCCTTTCTGACATCAGATGCTTCATCTATGCCGCCACAATTCACCATTAGGCGGCCATTCGGCATCAATTTATTCTTTATTTCCAACCAAGTTGTAACCTTTCATATAAAATACAAAAAAAACATAACTTAAAACACAAGGTAACGTGTGATGCGGTCATAATGGATGACAACGAAAATATCAAGGCATATAGGCAGTTGGATACAGCAAGCTTACTGTGGAAGAAAGGACAGCTGTACGAATAATAGCCAAAATATAATTAGCAAGTATGAAGGTACATAGTAGTCATTCCTAGCAAACTTATTAGGTAGAATAAATTCTAGGATCTATATTCTTACTTACCAAGCTCCTACCTTAACATGTAACTTGAACGTACATAATAGCTGGACATTTTGTTGGTTTCAATCTTCATTAGCTGTATTAAACCCTGAAGTCTAACTTCTACAAAACGTCCTTAACTGTGTGAGCTTGTTGATTTTTGTAAAACTTACAATTTAATCGATCTTAAAACTTCGATGCCTTGTAACTGAGCTTTCAACTAATTTTGATTCTAAATTAAACAACATTTAACATCACTTTCCTATGGGTCCTTCAAGGCTTCCCTTTTCAACCTCACATCCATGTTTACAAGGGTTGTTTTCTGTGGCCAAGTCAAAGCAGTATTCTGAATGAAATTTGAGGCTGGCCAAGTCAAGGCAGTATTCTGAATGTCATTTGAGGATTTCTTCTGCACATTCAAGATGACTAGGAGACTCTTTTGAGTCTAAATCCATAGGTGTTTCTCTCTCCTTATTTCCTTGCTCCTCCCATTATTCCTTGATTAAATAACTGCATTCCCTGCATAAATTCTCATTGAAATTTCCCTACACCCTTTCAAAAACTACTTCTAGGTCTTTCTAACGAAACTCAGAATAAGGTTGTTCAAGTGGATAGCTTCTCTATATGTTTCCAGAATCCAGATAGCTATGCGTAAAAAGTGGGCTTGACGACAAGATGATTGTACGGAGATGAAGTGTATCAAATTTTGGAGAAGATAGTAAGATAGCATTCTTCATACCTCTTGCAACTGTGACAAAACTTTTCCATCAGAAAACAAGTCAATGACAATGCCTGACATTTACTGCAAGAACAAGTTAGCAATACACTAGGGACGGAACTGTAGGGAATTGCAAAAAATGAGGCATAAACAATGTATGTACTTGGGAAGTATGCACGAGTACAAAAATTACAAACAAACCCCTGAATCTGTGCACAACATCCAAAGAAACAGAAGAATGTGCGCCAGGTAATACAACGAGCCATGTAGACAAGGATCTCACCAGCATATCCTCCAGGAATATTAACTGAAGGAGAAAGGGCATCGCCAATATGAACGTTAAGTATGCCACCAGCTTGAGAATGCTTCTCAAGATCAGACAGCCCAAGATACTCTCTTGCTTTATCAATCAACTAAAATTTTTGAAATATTGAGTAAGGAAGCATTCACCATGAACAGATCCTAGCATATAGCAATTGCAAATATGATTTTACCAAGATTAAACATACGGAAAAACTGAAAATTATAACCATGATGAATCCCACATATTAGTTTAATCCTGCTAATCACACGTCCAAGTATATATTCAGTAACAATGCTGCGTAGTGACTTTAGCCATCAGAGCTAAACAGATGAGATAGTACAACTTCTGAAGGTGACATTTTCAAGAAATTATTGCAGACCAAGCAATTTTTTTTAAGTGATATTTTTCTTGTCAGTGACCTTTACACTGTTAATCTAAATGTTGTTGACCTTGTGTTCTTGATTTCTTGAGTAGTTTGGCATATTTTTCAGCTATTTGAGATAAGAATTATTTCCATAACTTATCAAATTTCAAAAGGAACTTTCTTACAGCTAAATAATTTTCAGCACATGATACTCTGTTTCTGTATTTCTTCCAGAAAGAATTTGTTACGATTACTGTTCTTATAAGGTGCCGCTAAGGGCTAAGACCTTAGATCTCGGTGCCACTTGTTTAGTTTTCCACGAATACAAGATTTTCAAGCACCAGTTAGGGAACAAGGGTGAACAATGAGCTGCCTTACATGTTCTCTCCTAAACAATGGACAAGGGTGAACAATGAGCTGCCTTACATGTTCTCTCCTAAACAATGGACAGAAACTGTCCATTAGCAGGCCCACACCTTCAACATGAATTCATTCCGGTGTACACGATTTGAAGATTGCCATGACCTAGTCTTATGATTCCCATGACCTATAATTACGCTAAAAATGCCATACAAGAGAATATAAGACCAACACTAAAGCATCTTGGCATTGCTGCAATAGAATTGCAGCCACCGGACAAATTACATCAGAACTGAAATAAAGATGAAGCACATGGAACTGCTTAGTAGTAGAGATGTCTTGGTAGATAACGCTTCAAACTGAAAGGAAGCGATTTTGAGTCCTTTGGTCAATAGCCCCAATGTGTTCTTTAAGTTACCATACCCACATGATATTAATTCAATGTCATGAATAAGCTCTCATTTATATATGTATAGTTCATGTAGTGCAATTATAAAAGATAGTTCAAACCTATGAAGTCAAGTCAAATACTTTTCAAAACACTCACAATTTGATCAATTTCCCAACCTTCAAGCTGCAATGACGGCCACAAGTCGAGCATCAAATGAGCAGCTGTTCCACCACCCTGACTTGAACAATTCAACAACACTTGTAGTCAGGCAATCACTAGTTACAATACGAAAGGTATTTCACAAGATACCCAACATTTGTTCAAACTGAAATGAATTACCAAACCAAGGATGGCAATTGGACCTTTCGGAACAATAGCAGGCAAGCTAGCAAACTCATCCTGCACAATGCAACACAAAAACAAAGACTTTCTTTCACATATTCGAGCGATACTCTAATCAAATCTAAACTACATGAAGGAAGATTCGAACTTGGGTGCATAAACACATTTAAATACACATACCCAGTAGGAAGCAGTCCACTTCTGGTCCTTGTAAACAATGCTATGCACATTATCTGCACGAACCCAAAACAAAAACAACATAAAAATGCAGAACAAAATAATGGGTACTAATTGGATTGAGGAAAAATATGTAAAGAAACACATACGAGAAGAATCGAGGAGCAGCATTCTCGATTTCGGAGTGTCGACGATCACAATGTCGTTGAAACCGCTTTTCATGGCTGTCAGTACTTGAAATTCTTCTTCTTCCTCCTCCTCATTTTTCTCTTCCAATTTCACTCCTTGGTTATCTGCACTGGAGGCTTTGGTCTTGGCTTTTCGGTTCCCATGACACAACCTAAGCGAAACTGAGTATGTTGCTCTACAGCGATTTGAATGGTTGAGATAACTCGTAGCAGGGGAGTGAGTTCGACTCGGACCGAGTTGTTGCGCGGGTAGGACTAGCAGGCTATTTATTAACAGAGCCATGGCTGTCTTCAATCTTCCATCCCCAGCAGCTTCACTTCGCTGTTTCTTATCTGTTTGTCTATTGGGTTTTTGGAATTTTTAATGGATGTGGTCACTCAGAAAACTGCAGGACCACCTGCCGAACTTTTGGTAATTGTACGGCTGTATACCACCGAACAGACTTTCATTTATATAATTTTTTCTGTGTTCGGCAGGGGACAACCGACGATGTGGTAATTATTCGGGTGCTGGTTTGCTGAACATTTCAGCGAACCCAGAACTAAAATGTGGCAAGCAGTTGGATTTGAGCCCTTAAAACATTTAGTTTCATTCTGGTATGTCATTTAGTGAATAAATTCAAGCAACTTAACACCATTGTAATTTCAACATGCTTTTGTTTTGGAGTTAGGATCATGAGTATTTTTTTCTGGACATATGTTTTTTCTTTTCTTTATTAAATGACGTATTGTTGATAACATGTCAATAACATAACGTACTAACATGTTATCGATATATTGAAATCCATCATCTATCAAAGGACGAACATCATGTACAATATAATCCAAGGTATTATCTTCTAATTTAGGGTGTTGCAAGCCATGCTTGATTACAAAACGCACTGATCCAGAGAAAATAGTGGGCAATGGGAATGCTAATTTGGGCAGAACATCTAACCATATAGAGTTCGAGAAATTTTTAGGGTTACCCGACATTTGTGTCAGGTGGTGTTCTCACTAGTTGGAATTTGACACTTAGATATTCTTTTCTTTCATTTTAATTAACTAAAAATTGTTGTTAAATTCTCACAAGTGGGGAACACCACCTGACACAAGTGCCGGGAACACCTTAAAACTTAATGTGTGCAAAGCATACTGCATTAAAATGAAGACAAAAACAAGGGATAGGGAGCTGCATTTTGTAGGGTGGTGTTGGGGGGGGGGGGGGGGGGGGAGGGGAAGAAGGGGCGACCCCCTGCACAATTCTAAGTGCAGTACATAGATTTTGACAAGCTGAAGCCTGTTTTCCAAAAAACACCACAGGATTCAGCAGCGTGGTGTTGGGGGGGGGGAGGGGAAGAAGGGGCGACCCCCTGCACAATTCTAAGTGCAGTACATAGATTTTGACAAGCTGAAGCCTGTAGATTATCTCCTACTAATTAATATTATATATAGAGGCATCAACTGCCTTCACAAGTGCATTCCTTTGAAAATGCTGTATGCACCGTCTTGTGCTCGATTGGCAAACTTCGTTACAGCTCCGTTTTGGTATGCTTTTGCTGCTCCTTTTGGGACATTCCTCCCGCATGCTGCTTGGAACACATGATTGCTTGCTGCATTTGGAACAGTGGTCCTTTGAGACAACATGTCATTGCTTGCTCCATTTGGGACAATATTCCTTTGGCACAACATGTCATTGGCAGCTACATTTGGGACGTTTCTTTTGCTCTCGGAGCCCTGAAAGAGATTGTCCAACTGCCCACATGCTGCTGCTATAAGCCCTGCATGGTATTACAAAATCGATGGTTATTTACAAGCTTTTGTGTTACTTCTGCAATCTGATGCACAGGTCATGAGTAGAGAAGAGTTTTGAATTCGGGTTCTCAAAAACAGCATAAAGTAAGATTCGAATGATCAATCTGCATAAAGTAAGATTTGAGTGATCAAACTGCGGCAATGAGGTACACAACCTAAAGGCCCATCTTCTAGCTCAAATATGTGACAACACTTTTAGCTATAAATTGGGTCAGGCTGGTCAACTTCAGAATTTTTCACCTTATCATGTTGAGAGTGTGAATCCCACATCGAGGAACTAAATCCTCGTATAGCGGTTTAAATAATCTTGGGCCTCTCCACCTATAGATTCTTAAAGAAACAATTGAACTATATTGCAAATTAGTTAAGCTTGGCCTAATTTTTAGAGGAACAATATGGAGCACTCTTTGTTTCAAGCTAAGTACCATGAACTACTATGAATAATCAGTTTTGGTTTATCTCTATCTATTTTTAGAATCTGAAGTGTAGAGATTGGATCCAACAGTTGGAAGGTTATCGATGATCACAACTTTCAACCATAAACTAGTAGTACGCGCGGTATAAGTCTCAGGTTTATGTAATGTAGTATAACTGAAACACAAAGCTGAGTGTACAAATTTAAGGATAAATGAAGCATGTACCTGAGAATAGAGCTGAAGGTTTTCCTGGTCTTGATTTAAATTCAGGATGGAACTGGACACCGATGAAGTATGGATGATTACGCAGCTCAACAATCTGTAATGTCAATATACCAAATGTTACCTCAGAATTACCATACCAAATCGATTTGATCCTAAAGTTATAAAGACAAAGAATGAAAGTTTATACCTCCATGCGTTGGCCAGTTTCATCCTTGCCAGTAAAAGAGAGGCCAGAATTTTCAAGGCGTGCTACCATTTCAGGATTCACCTGAACATCCAACAGAATTAGTCCTCCTGACAAAAATAGTGTCATAGAATATACAACTGTTTGCATTGGGATGTTATGTACCTCATATCTGTGCCGATGTCTCTCATCAATGAAGCGTTTGTTTCCATATCTAACAAAACGAAAATTGCAAAGATTAGCCGATATAGGCATCTCATTTAACATGCTGGTATGTGTGTTAAATCAAGTTACTGATTGATCCTTGCAGATCAATAAATTTTCTCAGAAGCTTTGATTCTTATGGAAAAATATGAGTGAAGATACAATTAAATGTGATATGTGAAAATCAAGTGCGTGTATTTCCTTCCAAATTAGTACTCACAGTTTAGCTGATTTGCAGTCTGTAGACTGAAAATACGTTCTCCTGGATCCAACACGCATCGTGCCTCCCATATGTGTTTTCGAGCCCTGCTTACATGGTACGGAGATCAGATAATGGGAAAAACAAGATAAAGTTCCATTCGCTGTAAAATTTAAGAAATACAGACCTCAGGCATGAATATAACACAGGGGTTTTTAGTGTCAGGATCAAATTCTGTGCTATGAGCATCTTTCAGACCGAGAACAGATCGCGCAACCTCAATCACAGCAACCTGCATTCCTAGACAAATGCCAAGGAATGGAATTCTCTTTTCCCGAGCGTATTTTGCAGCAAGAATTTTTCCTTCCACTCCTCTGTCACCGAACCCTCCAGGAACAAGGATACCATCTGCACCCTGAAGATATAGGCCAGTCAGAAGGGTAACAAAGAAAGCAACTACAACTTAAGAAGGCTATTAAACATCAGTAAAAACCTTCAATAACTTCCATGCAGCTTTATAGGCATCAGGGTTCTGCAATATGCACATTTTTTTGTCAAGTTTTTATTTAAGGTAAGATGTACATAAATTTTACGAATGAATATAAGAAATAAATAAATTTTACGAATGAATATAAGATATAATAACCTCTTTTGCAGTTGCTTCTTCAAGGTCTTCAGCCGAAACCCAATCCACGAAAAGTTTTTTGCCACGAGCAACAGAAGCGTGCACAAGAGCCTACAGAAAGTAGTACAGATTTATATCCAGCACCATCACCAATATGCAAACCATCCATATTATTTCAAAATTAGAGTGTCAGAATGAAAGCAAAACAAGTAACGCTTGCTAACAGAATTAAGTGGAAGCTAGGTGCACCTTCTGTACTGAAAGGTAGGCATCTGTAAGGCTTGTATACTTTCCGACCATGGCAATTCGAACCTGTTACACAAATGACATTGGAACTCCAAGTTTCCACCAACAGACGAAACTAAAAGTATGACATTAGGAATTGCTTTGGATTTGTAACCTACCGGGTCATGCAACTTGTCACAAGTTTCAGCCCTAGAAGTCCACTCTTCCAATTCAGGTTCCTTCGTTAATCTGAAAATTATGGATGAATGTTACAAAACTAAATGCGGCAGCAACTGATCCATAGGATTACATCCCAAAATTACATGGCAAAAGAAAAAATAGAGAAGAGTTCATTGGACAAACCCTTGAAGGTTGAGCACTTTGAAGATTGCTTCATGAGCTTTCTGATCCTATTTGAGAAGAAGCATGTGACAATTAGAGATTCAAAATGATTAAAGAAAGTTGATACATTTCAGAATTTGTTGATAACAACTTACTCTTAAAAGTAATGGAATGTGCCAGATGTTGGGAACGTCGTAGAGAGTGATGATGTTCTCTTTCTACAAAATATTTGGTATGGCATCTTCAGTAAAGTAAGCATCTTGCAGCATCTTTCCAAGAAAGATAAAATTTCTAGTAAAATGCTTGAACTGAAGTTTTTCTAACATTTACCTGTACATGGCAAAATTGACTGATTTTCGTCTTCACGTTCTCTTCTAGGGCCTGTAATTCAGAACCTTAGGCCAACATGACAAAGAAAAAAGTCTGAATGTTTGATAGAGAGTGAGTGATATAGACAGACCGTTGTACTGCGACAAGCTATGATATGCGGTGTCAAACCCAGACATCTGAGTCCACGAACGCTGTGTTGCGTTGGTTTTGTTTTCTGAACATGATTTGATACATCAATTAGAGCAATTAAAGTAGTTTTTTTTTCTCATTACAGAGAAATTTAACAGAGGTTAGATCATATTCCTATACAAAAAAACTTGTGAACACAGAGTTATAAAAGAAGCTTTACCTGCTCACCAACAACATTCAAAACAGGCACAAGGCTCACATGAATCAAGCAAAAGTTGTCACTACCTGAAATGAAAAAAAGAACAAATCAACCAAGTTTTCAGAAAGAATGTTACGTAATTGTGCCATATGAAGTTTGCTATACAATTTGCTTACCGACGCGGTATGAGAACTGTCCTAGTGCCTCAATGAAGGGCATGGATTCAATATCACCTACAACCATGAAATTTTTCAGTTACTTGAAACAGTTTATGCTGCAAGACATCAAGAACCCTGTTGTGAATATATATATATATATATATATATAGATAATGTATGTATGTATGTATACCTATAGTTCCACCCAATTCGATGACACAAACATCAGCTGCACCTGACTGTCCATCCACCGGAATTTTCGCTACACGCTGGATCCACTCTTGGATTGCATCTGTGATGTGAGGGACAACCTGCAGAAAAACGAAGGAAGAAACAATTATTAAAAAAAAAAAAAAGAGGGACGAAATAAATATAGTACAAGGGAGTCAGAAGTCAGAGGTACGTAGACAAAAACCTGGACAGTTTTTCCCAGATAATCACCCCTTCTCTCTCTGTCAATAACATCCTGTGACACAAGAAAAGAAAAATCAAATCTTAGCTAATTGGTCATCAATATTATGCAGAGATTTTTGGAATATGGACTAGTAGGTATTATATAAATATGAAATATACACACACACAAATATACATATATATATATATATATATATATATATATATGTTTTTATATTGACTTGCCTGGTAAATTTTTCCAGTAGTAATATTATTATCACGGGTCAGCTTGATATCTAGAAATCGTTCATAGTTTCCAAGGTCCAAGTCCACCTGTGACATTGAAGAAAAAAAACAAATTAGCAAATAGAAAGTCTGTGAATCGCTCACGTTTGTTCCAGATTTTGACACTCGAGTCCAAATTTCATATTTATAATTTTATTAGTTTTGAGTGTCACAGATAGCACAGATGTGAGTTTATAATAATTAGATTGATAAACAACAACTATTTCTCAATAATAAAGTTTCCGCCTTATGCAGATGTATGTTAGGTCGGTTGGATAAGATAGTGTGCCTACCCTTTTGTACTCAAGTTTGAATTAATCCCCTCCCAGTAAATTAGAGTAATTTACAATATCCCTTAGTTAAAAACAAGTTTTCTGCCTTTTGCTATCCAAAAATAGATTCATCAGCTTTTCTTCAGAAGATCCAAAGCTTCTTACAAATCACAGTTCCTCTCACAAACTGTCCCTAAAAAGGAAGGGGAAAAAATTATCGAGAAATGAGGAGGAGAGTAAGCTTATGTACCTCACCACCATCATCCAACACAAACACTTCACCATGCTCGACTGGGGACATAGTTCCGGCATCGGTGTTTAGGTAAGGATCTGAATGACAAAAGAAACAGAGAAATCATGAAATGAAAAAGGAAAAATAAATTCCCACAAAAGACAAAACAAATCCATATTTAAATTGATTAGAGAATTGCTGCAGGCATTCAGTTTTTATCACTGAAATTAAACTAATTGAAATTTAAAAAATTTCATACTCCTATTAAAAAAGAAGAAAGAAAAAAGTGGATGAGCTTTCCAACAAAAAGGGCATAATGGATTGCCTCGGAAAGTTAAAACAGCAGGGATTAGCAACATAAGATTAATAAATAAAATGAAACAAAAATAACAAGAACAAAAGGAAGAACAACAAAAAAAGAAGAAGAAGAAGATTAAAAGAGACCAATTTTAATGGAAGTGACTCGAAGTCCACAAGCTTTGAGAAGAAGGCCAATACTGCTAGCAGTCACTCCTTTCCCAAGTCCACTTACTACTCCTCCTGTCACCAAAATATACTTCATGCTTCTTCTCCCCTTGTTCTTTCAAAACACCAACTTTTTCTGTGTAATTATTCCTACACAAAAACAAACAAATCCCATCACCCTAATAAGCATTTTAATCTCCACCATTGATCCTGTAAACCAAATGAAGAAGAAGAAGAAGAAGAAGAAGAAAGAAAAAGTTGGATTTATTTATTTCTTTTCTTTGCTATGAACTTTCAACTCTGTAACAGAAACCCACCAGCCACCAGCACAGTAGTGCTTGCTAAATCTTTACTTTAAATTCTCCAGTTATTTCTTGGTGACTTTCAAACGTTATCTGATTTCTCTCTCCTTAAATCCAACAAAGAAGTTCAAAGAGTATGTGTTGTATCATACAAAATCCAAAGCAAGGTCACCAGCTTCTTAACAGCAAGAGACAGAGAAAAAAAGGAGAAGAGAATAATGTGGTAGTTAATTCAATGGGGAGTTGGTTAGGCATATGACTGCCTTTTATAGACAAAGTGGCAATCCAACAGAAAATAAAAAAGGAAAACCATGTTCTTTTTCCCCTCTAAAAAAAGGACTAATTATTTATGCTCTTCCATTTTATCAATTTTTATTTATCACGTCACAGCTACTGCAACTGAGCACCCAAGGTATTCCCCATCCCACCAAAAACTTGTAAATGAACTATAAATAAAATCACGACCAGTTATCTCCTTATTTTCATAAAATTAATTGTAATTTATAAGAAATTAAAATAAATTAGAAAACTGGTCGGTTGTGGATAAATATTCTTGATACTTTAATGACTTGGTAAAAATTGACCAACTTTGCATTTTATGCTACATGATTTTTTATTAATTTAACAAATTTAATAGATGGGTTTCTAAACAATTCAGGGTTCTCAGTGTATGCACTTTTCTCCGGCCAACAAAATGTTTACACTTTTCTGCCAACTAGGACAAATTTGAAGGCCCTAACCACTACTAATAACTATAATTAATAAACATATCCTCTTTGTATAACCACTTCTTTCCATTTGTATGTGTCAATCTCAACCTTCCATCTTGCAACCTCCTCAGATTGTTACCAAATATATGCATATTTACATGACCAAATAAGAGTTCTCCCCCGTCCCATCCACCTTCAAATTTAGTTATCTATATATACAGTTACATGTACGTATGTATAAACGCACACCCACCGCAAGTACTTTTTGTTTACTTCTTCTAAAAGACATAAAACAATATAATTACAAATTAAACTTTAACACGAATTTGTGATTAAATTCTCTATAATTGTAACATATGCATTTTTCCACCTCCCCCAAATAAAAACAAATAAAAAAAAACCTAACTATATCCGATGTTCTTATTAATTACAAACTAAACCTAACTAATTCTCTCACCTAAATAAAAAAACCAAAACCTCCCAACTATATCCGATGTTCTTACATATTAAACCTAACTAATTCTCCACTTCATCCATATTGAAGGTCTATTCTGTGTATAGTACAATAACATTAACATATAACTAATACCGTAAAAGGGAAGACGTAATCTTAGTTACAAGAGGATAATATTGTTTTACTACCAGTAAAATTACATTATCCTTGTAACTTAGATTGGTTATGTATTTATTTTATAGATACATAGAGATATATTTATAGATAATGTTATCATCTGTAATATTGTATTAGATTTTCCTTTTTCGTTTGTCTTTGGTAATTTGGCTTCTTCTATTTTCTTGGGAGAGGCCTGAACTTATTTCTGTTGTCAAAATCAAATATGCTGATACTATATAATAACAGTTGAACAAGACAGAAAAGGTTCCGGCGAAAATGGAGATGGCCAGCATTTTTTTTTGGTCGTGTTAGGAACTTGGAGCTAGGGGTTTATTCAGAAGTTTATTCAGAAGTTATCGAGTGGGGAGGCCAACCTCAAAGTAAAATGCTTTAGAATTATTGATAATTTTTTTATTGTTTTAATATACTCTTTAACATGAAATGAGGCTCTATTATATATACCACGCATGTGAGGGAACATGGGATTATATTCAGATCAAGTTAGGTACTTTCATATAGTGCGAAATGTTGTATATAGTTAGAGTAATTTTTTTTTGGAGTATGTAAGATAATTGGGCCAACTATGAAGGTGTGTATGCAGTGTCACTGCACAGGGTCTTTAATTTTTTTTTTCTCCACATGTATATTAATATACTATATTAATACATGTCATTCTTCACATATTTAGCACCCAACGCAAATGGTATAGTGCTTCCTGATAGTTGCATGAGCTATGGGATCGATTCTTGCCTTATGCACAAAATCTCAAGATTTTTTAAAGGCTTCTAATTTAATATTGCACATTAAAATCTTAGAGCCGATTCTGCATTTTAAAAGCTTCCAATTTATTTTCGCACATGACTCCTAAAATTTCATAACTGACCACGTATCATAATATAACATGTCAAATATATGCTAGGAAACACTAGTGTTTAAATATAGCATCTTTCTATCTTTTATGATCTAAAGATGACCGGTTTGCCATGCTTGAATTTGATGTTACAAAGGATGCAAATAAGATAAAAAGAGGTGGCAAAATTGGATGGCGGTGATACTGCTTAGCCTTTAGTCTTTAAGCCACGCGAGGTGTTACTTCCTTTTTTTGTTCCTTTCCTTTTTAGTTCCAATAAATAATGCTTTCACTTTTGCAACATCGAGTTCAATCTTTGAGGAGAAAGAATATTTCCCTTAATCATGTATCTTCCATAATTGGATAACAAGATTAAGAAACAAAATATAATTAACCCACTGCAAACCGACCCCAAATCAAATTATCAAAATATAATTTTATAAAAAGACCTATTCCTTTTTCTTTTATATTTTTTTTCAAATATAGTAACCATGAATAAATAAGAGGTCCCGACCACCCACTAGCTAATTCCTTTCCAATTAATTAGAATGTCACCCCACCACGTAATCCCTAAGGTATCCCCAGTGTAACATATCTATCATATGACAACAAGGGCTCCACCTTATAATTTCTTTATTTTTATAATTTTGTGACGAAAAATGCTTATTTATTTAGATGAGTAATTAAAAGTAAAGAAAAATGCTAATTTATTTAGATGAGAAGTTAAAGGAAAAATAACTCTGAGTTCAGCATGGAAGAAAAGGATATTTTTCATGCATTCACATTCACTTTCCGAAAGTGCTAAAAAGATGATATAATAAAGAAAAACAAAGAACAAGAAATGGGGTCAAAATTCTTAAAGGTTAAAAAGTACTTTGTGGAAAACTCAAAGGATTAAATAGCAGTCCAAAAAGGAAATAGAAAATCAAACAAGCATCCTTATATCCCAAGAAAACTACCTGCCAACTAACCAACCAACGGCCAACTAACCAGTCTACCACTCCCATCTTTTTTTTAAGGTATATTCAGATTGGAAAGTGTTATTGTTTCTCATTCTACACTCCTCACAAGTGTATTTTTCTTTCTTGATATAGAAAGTTTGGAGTATAGAATGAAATTTTTGGAATGCTAATAACAATTCGCTTCAGATTTTAGGATGAAAAATGCTAGGAAGACTAAATTTTCAGATCATCTTTTGTAGATTACATAATATGACAGGTAATGGTTGGGCTCATTTTTTAATGATTTTTTCTTTTTGGCTGTATAAGAAAGAAACATTTTTTAATGATTTAAAGAATGAGTCTTTTGACCCAAAAAAAAAAAAAAGGTTCAACCATCGACCTTCACATCATGTGGTCTACAAAAGATGGTTTAAAAATTTGGTCATTTCAGCATCACCCTTTTAAGATAATTTCTGAGTAATGCTAGGTAGACCAATTTTTTAAATCATATTTGCAAACCATGTAATGTGTCACCAATAGGAAATAATCATGTTAATTAATAATCCAATAATCAACAACCACGTCATATTTACAATATATAGTTTAAATAATTGGTCTCTCTAACATTGCCCATTATTTATTGTCCCATATCTAAATACATGAAGCGATTACAGTAAAAGTCAAAATAATTGTTTGTTAAGGCACTAAACTTATGATTAGTGAGCTAACTAACTTGTATAAGCTAGTAAGGTACTGATAATTAGCATGCCATAAAAAGGAGATTAGAAATGATTACTTGCAACTATATTGAAATATACAACCCACGCCTAATTAGTGCACCCAACTATTGACTAAGGAGACTAAATTTGTAAACAAAATTTTGTAAACTAAGTAAAATAGAAGTTGATGATTTGATTATTACTTAAGCGTTGATAAACGTGTTCATTCTTGTTTGTGTCACATCATTTAGTTTGCAAATTTCATCTACAATTTTTGTCTCTCTAACATTACCCTTTGAACAAAAAATCCACACTCTCTAATACAAATTAATTAAGCTATAATTTTTTTCCTCATACATGACGATCAATACCTCCAAATCATATGCACTGTTCATAGAAGTATGCCTAAGCACCTTTTGTTCATGGTTTATTAATCTGCATTGTCCCGTTACATCTGTCCTAAATCTCTCTAGTCAATTTATGCTGTTGGGATGAAGGGAAACATCCGAATGATATATCCTATCTTGTTTTCTTGTTTTTCTTTCTTTAACTCCCCTTGTTAATTTGTTTTGAAAAAAATATATATTTGCACAAGAACGTCAACAAACTACTCAAATATATGTACAAATCGGAATTTAAAACAAATCGTCTCAGTATGGTCAGGTTTTGCAAGCTTAGTAGTACCAAGAGTTTACCAGACTCATCATCTCATGGTTCAAATCCTTCATTTTCGAATCAGCATTCATATATTGAGATGTAGGCATTAATATTATTTATTTATACAAAATAAGATACTTATAACAATATTGTTAGGACGAGTAAGCAAATTAGAACAAAGCTATACACTACCACAATGAGACCATTCACAATTAGCATTAAACTCATCACAAATTTATGTAGTCATCGCATCCATTTGACTCGAACCTAAAATCATTAGCAACCAAGTGAAAACAATTTTCATATACCAAAGCTAATTATTAATCAAGCAACTTAGAGTACTTATTATTAATGGAAGATTTTAATCATAATTCTAAAGATTACCAGTCTCATCAACAGCCACATCATATGGTTTATAAAAGATGGTCTATAATTTAGTTTCTTTAGCATTTTCCTTCACCTTATGTCACTCAACTTAGAACTTATTTATCACGCATTAAACTTGTGGGCGCTACTTGTTGGATAATACTTAAGTACTCACTAGCAAGTACTCTATATACTCACCTTTTGATTTTGGCCCAACAATATTTTAATACATGTTTCATTGTTTTACATATTAATAGATATATAATTTGTGTCATAAATTCATTGGTTGATTGTATCATTAACTATTTCTTTTTCTTTTTTGGGGGGGTGCGAGGAACTTAACATGAATCCACTGATTTTTGCTGCTTCCGTTTTTGTAAAATAATAGACATGCTAATTAATTTTTCTTGAGTTTTAAAAAAGCAAAGAACACGAGACATTTTTTTTTAATTAGGACAAATCAGAAAGTGAGTATGTAATGCTAAGGAGACTAACTGTTTAGACTAAATTTTGTAAACCGTCTGACGTAGTTGTTGATGATAGGATTATTACTTAAGTGTTGACTAATGTGTTTATTCACTATTAATGACATCATATGATATACAAATTTGATCTAAAAAGTTGATTTACTTAACATTACTCGTATATATAAAATACTTACTAATGAGTACTTAAGTATTCTCCCTACTTATCTAATAAGTTTCGAAATATACACACTAGGGAATAGGACCATTAAAGTGATTGATCAGTTGCACATGTATATCCACTACATTGATCTGCAAATTAAGTAATGAGTAAAGAGAGTAAATGGGGGATTAGGATTGATGGGTGACTTTAAAGAAAGTTGAGGTTCTACCATAAAATCAAAGGAAAACTAATGAAAAGTCCAAAAAAACTTCATTTTTAATGAAAAGCCTTTTTTAAAGGTATAGTGAATAGTGTCAGTTAAAGGTAAAAATGTGGTTTTTCGTTAAAAGTGAACAGTACGGGGAGTGTTTCGTTAAAACTCCCTAAAATCAATTGGCAATATGGGGAGTAACTCAACCTCTTATAAGCCCATGCAAGGTCCTCCTCCCATCAATGTGGGACTCATTCTCAACACGCCCCCTCACGTGTGGCGAACTTTCGAGTCTAACATGTGGACAACACAACTGTTAACGTGGAGCACATGTGGCCGTTTGGCTTCACACATGGGTCAACCTGCTCTGATACCATGAAGAAAGTTGAGGTTCCACCATAAAACCAATTGGCAATATGGGGAGTAGCCCAACCTCTTATAAGCCCATGCAAGGTCCCTCATCTCATTAATGCGGGACTCATTCTCAACAGACCTGACTGAGCAGGAAAGAGGACGAGGGCCATAGAGAAGAGGTTGTCAGAGCCGGTGACGTAAAAGGAGGCAGAGCCAGTGGGGTTGAAGCTGGCGTATGTTTGCATGCATGCACATACATTAACTAGCTTTTCTGCACGCTCTTTTATGTGCTCAAAAAGTCTTTATTTTTATGACACACGTGTGAGTTACAGTTTTTTAGTGCATTAATCTATGCCGTCATTTATATGCATAAATATAAACTGATTGAAATTATGGTTGTTTTAGATTCAGTCTTAACTATCTTATTTTAAACAATTGTTCGAGAACAATTCCAACTTATATGTATATAATACACAATGCACGACATCTAATACTAGAGGAATGTCTTTCTCATTTTTTTTCTCAACGGTTACTTAACTAAAATCCAATCCAACCAAAAAAAAAAAAACGTACAATCCAAGAGGAACCGTATAAACAATGAAAAATAAAAAATAAAAAAAATAGAAGAAACTCAGTCGGTTCTTGTTTCCTCACTTGCTCCAAAACTTCCAACTGGAATGAATGCAGGCCAAACAACAAGAACGAGGCTCGTCGTTATTATATTATTACTTCGAACTCATGCATGCAGATGTTTGTTCCAAGTTGTTTATATTGTGAGGGATGCCGGATGTTAGACTGTATGTCCCAAAGACTCATTAGAACTTGTCGAGAATAAATTCTACGTTCATAGAAAAAAATGATCTTGCATAGGTTTATAAGTTAGTGGAATACTTTATATATTGTCAATTAGTTTTATAGTAGAACCTCAACTTTTCCCATGGTATCAAAGCAAGTTGTTCCACGTGTGAAACCTAACGGCTACATTGCTAGCTCCACATCATCCCATTATCTTGTCTACGTGTTAGGATTGAGAATTCGCCTCATGTGAGGGGGTGTGCTGAGAATGAATCTCATATTGATGAGAGAATGAATCTTACATGAACTTATAAGTAAGTTGGCTCCATATTACCAATTAATTTTATACTAATCCAACCTTATGGGAAAATAAAACCTTTTTACGTATGATCAAACCATGTGGAACATTCTTAACAAAGAAAAAAAAAAACATGATATGTGATATTAAAACAATGCTGCCACAAATTTACGTGTAATAACCAGCAACACATTAACGTCCCAAAACAAACTAATGAAACACTGTTATATCAGTTAGAGTTTGTTTTAATTTTTGTGAAATAAAATTCTTTATTAAACGTAATACAATAACATATAGAATAACACCTATCAATAAAGTTTTATTCTAGAAAAGAATATAACTTATATGGCCAATAAACATCGGAAAAAAAACAAATTATCAGTTTAGGGTTTTAAATTCATTAAGCATAACTAAAATCCTAACAGGTTGGTAACATAATCTAGAATGACGAAAGATTTGTATAACACGAATACACTTCTACAATAGTATCTCATGCTAGCGAATTATAGACGTGTAAGATTTTGTTCAAATTCATTAACACAGGACATCAAGTGGGGATAGTATACATGTTAAGTGTTTTCCCCCCTCTATGTGGCATAATAAATAGGTACTCGTGGTGCTGACTAAGCTTATCCTTCGTTCTAGACCATGTAATACTCAACTTGGGTGGAATTGTTTTCGACAAAAAAAAAACTTGGGTGGAATTGTGAAAGTCATATATCTATTTGGGTAGGTACCGAAAGGGATATTATTCGAATCCCTTATTTCTAATCCATCAAGTTCAGGGATTTAAATCGTTGAAATTTGATCCAACAACTATAAATAAATGCCCAATTTAAAAGTTATAATAACTTTAGCTATTAGATCAAATTTCAACAGTCTGAATTCTCGAACTTGATGGATTATGAAGAAGAGATTCGGAAAAGATCCATTTCCGGTACATACGTATATATGGTATGGTACCTTAATGTTGGACCCATGAAGAATTTGGACACCTCAGATTTACATGTCACCACGTCAGCGTTGACATTAATACGTGACCGACTTTCATTTCCTCCTTGGGAGGCACGCCCTCCACCATGCGTGCCCTGTAATCCATTGGCCTCCCTATGCACAACATAAAATTAAAAACCATCACTTCTCATGCCGGCCAAAATTGCAGATAAAGTGTTTGTAGAAAGGCGTTAATGAGAATCTCTCATTGGCACTAGACCCAGCAGTTTCTTACACGACACGATGACACGATATGAAAACGACATGAAAATAACGGGTTTCGGGTTAACACGATAACTTATCGGGTCATTATCGGGTGACCCGTTAAGAATCCGTTAATAACGGGTTCTTAACAGGTATACACGTGGGTAACATGTGGGTGACTCGTTTCGACCCGTTAAGAAAAAAATTATTTTGATAATTTTAAAGTTTAATTACTAAAAAAATTATTATAAAATACAATAGCCATATTAATATATACAATATATTCTATATTAAATATATAGTTTTGTATTATTATTCTATATAAGTTAAAAAAAATGTTTTAGTCATTATTTATTTTTATTGTGAGAGTTCTTTATTATCATTACTAGGATAATAAATTTTACTTAACATGTTCTTGTCCAAAATTAAAATAAACTAGTATAATATTTGTATAGGCAAGAACTAAGAAGACATACATACAAGTATGAAAAATGTGAAAGAATATATAAACACTTGTGATTCATCATTATTCCTCTACGAGTAGATAATGGTTACACTTACATTATCGTTTAGATTTTTAAACTCCTCCAAACCCTCATAAATAATGTTTTTTATTTGAGGGCAAAATTAATAAAATTAATAATAATTATTATAGAAGTGTAAAAAATGTAAAAAAAAAATCCAATCCCTCATAATGATAAGCTTTACAACTTTCATGACGGGGTCAGCTTCGAAATCCAACATTATAATCCATAAACCTTAAATTTATATTTAACCGTCGATTGTCATTTACGCTTTATTCTTGTTACTGAATTTCATTTTTTAAATTTTCTTTTTTGAAAACATGATCATCTGGCGGATGTAAGAAGATGAACGGTTCAGATCTTTGATATTACGTTTCGATATTTACGGTTAACTGAAATATGAGTCAATGTCATATAGTTTGTAGAAACTTTATAAACATCAAGCAATATTTTCACTAATCGTAAAACTCTGAACATAATATCAACGATCCAAACTGTTCATATTCTTGCATCCTCTAATAGATCATGTTTTCAAAAAAGAAAATCTGAAAGTACAAAATTTGATGAGAAAAATGAAGCGTAAATGTAAACAATAATCAACGGTTAAATTTTGATCTATGATTTATATGATTATAGTGACGAATTTCGAAGTTAAGTTCTTCACGAAAATGGTAAAGCTTGTTATTACGAGCGTTTATATATTTTTTTCTATATTTTTTATACTTCTACATTGAAGGGTTTGATTGGAAGAAAATGTACAAGATGTTCTAATGTTCCAATGTCCTTAATTTTGCAAATCTTTTGAACATTTGATATTTTGTAATGTTCTAATTTTTTTTTTATTATGCTCTTATTTTGGATATGTAAATATACACTTAAAAGAAAAATACGTTTTTATGTTTTGGATGTGACAATACTTAAAAGAAAAATGCGTTTTCACTCAAAAAAAATATTATGTTTTTTTATTTAATCATTTATTGGTTTAAAATATATTTTCCTTAACGGGTAACGGGTCGGGTCATATTACCTGTTAATATTATCAGGTCGATTTCGGATCGGGTCATTTTACCCGTTTATTTTACCGGTGTTACACGACACGACCCGTTAAGATATCGGGTATGACACGAAAACGACACGAACACGAGAAACACGGCACAAATGTCAGGTCTAATTGGCACCAACCATTTGGTCACTGTCTTTATTTTTGTGTCTCCATTGTATCTTAATTTTTCGACGCTTGTCTATGACTTAACGAGAGATAATTCTGTTAACTTTTTTATTTGTTATTTAAAAATTAAAATTTAAAATTTAAAAGTACAGTGAAATATGCGAGCGTATTCTTAATCGGAGTCAATCTCCTTCTCGATTCTCATCTCTCAAACCTTATCTGAACGAGAAAGAATATTATGACGGGGTGAAGGATCAGACTAGCCGCAACTGGTACAATTGCAATCGGCGGAACCGTAGCGGTTGCGTCGGGACTGCCAATATTTTCGGCGAAGCACGTGCGGAGGTCGTCATCAGGCTACATGGCAGGGTTCATAAGAGTTTCATATTTGTACAATCAATATGGAGCGTACGGGATTGTCTACTCTACTGGGTGAGGGGTTGAGTAGGAAAATGGAGGGCCTGATAATTATCGAAAGGGTAAATGGCCGAAGCCTACGCCTTCTCAATTGTTGGAATCAACTTTTTCAGGATGAAATCCTTGTTCTAAGTCAGGAGAATCCTAGAGGATATCTAAAAGTAGATATTGCATCCTTTTTAGGAAGGTGATTAATTGCGGCACACGCAGTCCCTAGATTGTAGGAACTCCAAGACATATCATGTGAGATCCCACATCGCCCAAGGGAGTGGATCCTCTATGCCTTATATGTATATACCCACCTCCAATTAGCACGAGGCCTTTTGGGAGCTCACTGGCTTCTGGTTTCGTAGGAACTTCGAAGTTAAGCGAGAAAGGGGCTAGAGCACTCCCAGGATGGGTGACCTACTGGGAAGTTGCTTGTGAGTTCCAAAAAACAAAACCGTGAGGGCGTGGTTGGGGCCCAAAGCGGACAATATCGTGCTACGGCGGAGTCGAGCCTGGGATGTGGTGGCGGCCCGGGCCGGGATGTGTCAGTTTGGTATCAGAGCCTAGGTTCCGCAGTCCTGCATATTTTGTGAGTAATCTAGTCGTTGTGATGTCTTCTGTCAGAATTATGCCACCTCTTAGAAATCCACGTTCTTTAGTTGAGCCTAGTTTCCCCGATGTTGCTCAGTTAGGGGAAGTTATAGCAAATGCCATTCAAGCTTCTCTTCGCCCTCCACAGAGAACTTCGTTATAGACGGTGTATAATTTGAAGTTACCTACTTTTATGGGTAATGAGGGCCACAAAGGGTCCGAGCGTTGGCTCGAGCATGTGGAGAAGACTTTTCAAGTGATGCAGAGTCAAAGTAGTCTTACTGCTGAAAGGTGGGTCAAGACCACTTCTTGGTTCTTGGGTAGAGAGCCTGCATCCTGGTAGAATCAGGAGACTTATGGGTGGTCACCTGAGGAAAAACCAAACTGGGAGAATTTTAGACGGTTGTTCTATAAGAGATTCAATCCCCCAGCGTATCTTGATCAGAAGAAACAGGAGTTCACTCACCTGAAACAGGGGAAGCTGACCGCTAACGAGTATTACAGGAAGTTCACGGATTTGTCCCGCTTTGATGCGGAGATTGCTACTAATCCAGCTGAGATGCTTCGCCTCTTTAAGTTGGGTGTTAAGAAGAAGTAGCACTCTATGGCGACTATTCTACCCTGTGCTACTCATCAGGAGTTCTACGATGTTTTATTGAGGATTGAGGATTCTGATAAAATGCCGAATGAGAGTGAAGAAGAAGAAGAAAAAATGTAGTAACCTGAAGAGGTACGATAAAGGCAAAGGTCAGTCATCTAAGGGACCTCGACAGATTCAGAGTTTTAAAAAGAGTGGGAATAGTTCTAGCTCTTCCAGTGTGGGCTTTAGTGCCACGGGACAGAGGAGATGAGGTAGGCTTACTGGAGGATCTCGCTTTCAGAGGCCAAGAGAGGCAGATGGTTCAGGTGGCGCAAGCGCACCTTTATGCCGTAGGTGCAACAATCCACATTTTGGAGAGTGTCGTCGAGGCAGCATAGTCAGTAGGGTCAGGGGCGTAGTACGCAGGGCCGAGGTGTTCACGCTAATAGAGGTCGATAAGGACGACAGCAGGCCCATGGGCGTAGCAACAACATTTCTTTGCAGGATGCTCAGAACCATCCTGATTTAATAATGGACCTTGAAGGACGCGTTATGTCTCCTCGTATTGTGGCGTTAGCACATTTAGAAGTTGCACTTTTCTAGAAGGCTGTGTTCTCTCTTGGGGTTTTAGGTTGATCACTGACGAGTTGTTCTTTCCATCAACATTGACCTTGTTTGACTAGAAATCTGCAACTAAGCAAAAATGGAGAGGTGGTTTGAGCACTACAATAGTTCCCAAGGGATACTGCTTGTTGGGAAAGATGACTTCTCGTTTTCTGCTTGTTTGACTCGAGCTTTGGGGTCTACTCAAGTGGATTTTGATGTGATTTTGGGAACATACTTGTTACACTATAACTATGCCGACATCCATTATCGCGAGAAGACAGTGACTTTTGTCGCCCAGGTTTACCCGGAGTTACATTCGTAAGTGAACGTAGTGGAGTGAGACATGGGGTTATTTTTGCTTTAAGGGCAAATAAGTTGTTGAATAAAGGTTGCTAGGGGTACTTAGCTCACGTTGTGCTGAATGATACTACTCCCAGTAGTGTGGAGGAAGTTCGAGTGGTTAGGCATTTTCCAGATGTCTTTCCCGATGATTTGCCTGGATTACCGCCTATTAGAGATGTGGAGTTTTCCATCGACTTACTTCCAGGTACGGACCCTATATCTCTAACTCCATATAGAATGGTTCCTGCAGAGTTAAGAGAATTGAAAATCCAGTTACAGGAATTAATGGACAAAGGTTTCATCCAACCTAGTGTTTCACCCTGGGGAACCCCAATGTTGTTTGTTCGGAAGAAAGATGGAACCTTAAGGCTGTGCATTGATTATCGGCAATTGAATAGGGTAACGATTAAAAACCGTTATCCATTGCCACGTATAGATGATCTATTTGACCAACTTCAAGCTGCATGTGTGTTCTCGAAGATTGAATTGAGGTCTAGGTACTATCAGCTGAAGATCAGGAGTGATGATGTTCCTAAAACGGCTTTTAGGACTCGTTATGGTCAATATGAGTTTCTTGTGATGCCGTTTGGATTAACGAATGCACCAGCAGCTTTCTTGGGCTTGAGGAACAAAGTATTCCAGGATTATCTTGACAGGTTTGTCATTGTTTTTATCGATGATATAGTGGTATACTCTAGAACTAAGGAAGAGCATGTTCGACATCTCACTCTTGTGCTGAAGAAATTGAGGGAACATCAACTGTATGCTAAGTTCAGCAAATGCCAATTTTGGTTGAAACAAGTGGCATTCTTGGGCCATGTCATATCAGCTCAAGGAATTAAAGTGGACCCTCAGAAGATTGCAGCTGTGGAGAGTTGGGAACAGCCACGAACCGTTACCGAGGTACGGAGTTTCCTGGGTTTAGCAGGTTACTATCGAGGGTTTGTTAAGGATTTCTCAGTGATTGTTTTACCATTTACGAGGTTGACTAGGAAAGAAGTTAAGTTCGAGTGAGATGAAAATTGTGAACAGAGTTTCCAGCAACTTAAGTATTGTCTCACTCATGCACCAGTTCTGACACTTCCTGATGATAATGGTAATTTTGAGATTTACAGCGATGCTTCGTTGAATGGCCTGGGATGTGTTTTGATGCAACATGGTGGGGTAATTGCCTACGCTTCGAGACAGTTGAAGCCGCATGAAACGAATTATCCTACACATGATTTGGAACTAGCAGCCATCATTTTCGCTCTGAAGATTTCGAGACATTATCTCTATGGTGAGAAGTGTAAGATTTTTACAGATCACAAAAGTCTCCAATACATTTTCACTCAGAAAGAACTTAACTTTCGGCAGTGGAGATGGATAGAACTACTCAGTGATTATGATTGCACGATTGAGTATCACCTTGGTCTCGTGCAAGCGTAGTGGCTGGTGCACTGAGTAGGAAGTCCCAAGGTCGGGTTAATGCCTTGTGGGCATCCCGTGTTCATCTTCTTGCAGATTTAAGGTCCACTGGAGTGAAATTGGGATTTGAAGAGAAAGAAGAGGATTTGGTCGAAGCTTGAGAAGAAGCGTTACTTGCTAGTTTCAAAGTTAGGCCTATTTTAATTGATCGTATACTCGAGGCTCAAAGAAATAGTGAGGAAGTTCAGGAGTTAATTTTTGCAATTTCTCAAGGGAAGAAAAAGGATTTCAGAGTTCGTGAAACTGATGGCATGTTCATGCAAGATAAACGGATGTATGTGCCAAATATTGAGGGATTAAAGAAAGAAATTTTGGATGAGGCACACATTTCAGCGTATGCCATGCATCATACCATCAGACTATTTTACTATCGACCATGTATGAAAAGAGAAATTGCTGAGTATGTTAGTAGGTATGCAGTTTGTCAGCAGGTCAAAGCTGAAAGGAAGAAGCCATTTAGTTTGATGCAACCACTTCCCGTTCCACTGTGGAAATGGGAAAATATCACTATGGACTTTGTGTACAACTTCCTCGTACACGGAATGGTTATGATGGCGTTTGGGTGATTATAGATCGGCTTACCAAATTAGCACACTTCATTCCAATGAGGGAAAAGTATTCTCTGAACAAGTTAGCCGAATTGTTCTTGTTGAAGATCGTGAAGTATCATGGAGTTCCAGTTAGTATTATTTCAGATCGGGATCCTAGGTTTACTTCTAAATTCTGGAAGGCATTCCAGGAAGCTTTCGGGACAAAACTACGTTACAACACAACGTAACATCCTCAGACAGACGGTCAGTCGAAGATGACGATTCAGACTTTGGAAGATATGCTAAGATCTTCAGTACTCCAGTTCGGTAATGATTGGCAAGCAAAGTTGGATTTAATGGAGTTTGCATATAATAACAGCTACCATTCTAGCATCGGGATGGCACCATTTGAGGCACTTTATGGTAGAGCTTGCCGTACACCGTTGTGTTGGTCGGAAGTTGGTGAGAGACCATTAGTGGGCCCTGAGATAGTAGAGGAGACTACTCAGAATGTGCAAGTGATTAAAGCTAATCTGAAAGCGGCCCAGGATCGACAGAAGAGCCTTGCTGATAGACATGCCATTGACAGAGTGTATGACGTTGGTGTTTGGATTATTCTTGAAGTTATCACCTTGGAAATGAGTTGTAAGGTTCGGGAAAAATGGTAAGTGAGCCCTAGGTACATCGGACCTTACCAGGTCATTGAGCGAGTTGGTGAGGTTGCTTATAGACGTTAATTGCCTCTGGAGTTGGCCAGAGTGCATAATGTATTCCATGTTTCTATGCTTCGACATTATGTTTCAGACCCTTCACACGTAATACTTCCTCAACAGCTTGAGATTAGTTCATACTTGACCTACGAGGAAGAACCTGTGACGATTCTGGATTGGAAGGACAAGAAGTTGAGAAACAAGACAATGCAGATGGTAAAGGTTCTATGGAGAAACCATTCAGTGGATGAGGCTACTTGGGAGACCGAGGATCGGTTGAGAGACATGTATCCTCGCTTGTTTTATGAATATCAATGATGTATTTTGATGTTGAATTTCGAGGACGAAATTTCTTAAGGGGGTAGATTGTGACAGCACGTCCCGGATTTTGTATAATTATTATCCTCGAACATGTGAATGGACGGATTTACCCTTGCGCGTTGAGTGGTATTTTATTTTGGGCTAAGGTGAGAGGCCCAAAAATCTATGGTTTGGACCAATTACCTTTCTTCCAAGTTAGTTGGAACTAACTAAAGTAAGAGTGGAACTTTAGAGTTAGGGTTTTGTAGGGAGTTTAGTTCTAAACCAATTAGATTAGGTTTTGTGGAGTGTTGGTTGTGTTGTTGGCTGGCTGAGAACCACACACCCACACACACAACTGAAATCCTTCTCTCTCTCTCACTCTCGGACTCATCACTTCCCTTATCTGCAAACCGTACGGACAACACCCAAAGACCACCCATTCCTCACAGACCGAACCTGCTGAGACCATAAAAGAGATCCTTGAAGGTCCACGAGCACAACCATAGCTTTAGCTGGTTGTGGCTCCTTCGAAAACCCTGAAAACCAAGAGCACCATCGAGTGCACAGTGAACCAAAAGAGATTATGGGAGTTTTACTCCATTTCAAGGCCTAGAAAGGTATCCTCTCTTCCTCCTAAGTGTTTTGGTTGAGTTTTGGTTAAGGTTTAATGTGAGAACGTCCCGTAAATCGAATTTTCGATTTGAGTACTATTCATCAACTTTTTAATGGAGGTTTATCTTTGAATTTCAAGCTCACATGCAGCTTTAGGAACTTCCCACGATGCTCGGAGTGCATCGTTGAGAAGTTTTGGACGTCGGGAAGCCCAGATACGAAGAGTTGCAGAGGTGGCCGGTTTTTCGAGGTTGCTCCAACGTGATTTCGTGGAATTGGAAGCTTCAAATAGGTATAACGTGTTTCTCTATACCCCAAGCTTCATTTTGGTACAAGTTTCGTAAGAAATGGTTGAGAAATGAGCTAGAATAAGAAGTTAGAAAAATTCCCAGTTTTCCGGCGACGGCGACGGTCAGCAGAGCTGAAGGTTGAAGACGAAAGAATATTTCATCAAGTCTGACGGAATATTCTCACGCCGTCAGTTAGTTTGGACGGTTTCTGTTAGGATTAGACGGAATATTCCTAACGCTGTTAAGGTCTCTGTCCCATGTGCCAGGCACGTGCCGTGCGTGGGTGGCGCGTCTGGCCGTGCCTTGGCTGACGCGTGAGGGCGCATGGATAGTCAGAAAAATATTCTAAAATTATGGGGATCATCCTGAGGTTGTGTAGATCATTTTGGTATATTCACACACCTCAATTGAGTAATGTATGAGAAGTTATTTCTTAGTTTCGTTTGTGTGCTTTAAAATAATGTATTTATAGTTGTTTCTCACTTAGCGAGACCTATTCGGAGGACAAGCGTAGCCAGGCTAGGCACGGGGGCTACGATCCATCTACATATCAGTGAGTGGGCTTTTGTTTTCCGTATATACCTATATACTAAGTATTTTCCCAAAATATGCATTTTAAATGAGTTTATCAATGATTTGCCATGCCAATGCATATATACTTTTGAATATGCATGATGAATTGTATGTGCATGATTGTTGGTGCTGTGGGCGCTCAGGTAAGTTTCAGGTAAGCTTATGTGTGGTTATTAAGAAGTGGAGTTATGAAAAGTATGTTGAGATGCATCGAGAGCTCATTAACCTGCACCCCGGTGTTAGTGCTCCCGCCCAGAGTTAGGGGCATAGTCTTTTACGTGATGTTCACCTCCCGCACCACACGCTCATCTTGGATCCAAGTTAGGTGCACAGGCATGTCGTATAGACCACTTTCAGTGGGTTCGACTCGTAGATGACCCGCGATCATTCGCACAGTCTTCATGTGATTGTAGCACTAGAGCGTATTGTTTTACACCCAGTCCTGTCGTATAGACCACTATAAGTGGGTTCGACTCGTGTGCAGGCATGACTTATGAGCTAGAGTCAGCTGACGAGCTGTTACTGTTATTATTACATTTGAGTTACTTACCTGAGGATATAATTGGCATGGCATGGCATATTCATGATTTGTTGCATATATTTAACGATGATGTTTTCAGATGAGTTTTGGTATATGTATATACTATTTTTTAGGGAAAGTATACAGGTTTTACGGCGAGGGGATAGAAATACTGTTTATGAAATGATTTTCAAAAAGTTTTGTTTTTGCCCACTCACGCTTTTGTTTTGCGCCCCTCCAGGTATTAGGTAGCATTGTTGGTGGCTCACGAGGACCTATCGGAGATTCTGACAGACATCACCCATGTAGGACCACCTTCGGGTGTTAACTATTTAAGTACTCTTATGCATAGACTGCACCTAGACTTTATGCTCTGAATATGTAATCACACTCATCTTGGCTCTAACACTCTTGAAGTTGGTTTTTATTCATTCGTAATTCTTTCTATTTATCGCTTCCGCACTGTGCACATGGCTAAGTCACACTCACGTGACGGCCAGCATGCCTCGATCTCGGTCGAGGTGTGTCAGTTTGGTATCAGAGCCAATCCCTGGCCGGAAGTGTGCCGACGAGGACGTCAGGGCTCCTAAGGGGGGTGGATTGTGAGATCCCACATCGCCCAGGGGAGTGGATCCTCTATGCCTTATATGTATATACCCACCTCCAATTAGCACGAGACCTTTTGGGAGCTCACTGGCTTCGGGTTCCGTAGGAACTCCAAAGTTAAGCGAGAAATGGGCCAGAGCACTCCCAGGATGGGTGACCTACTGAGAAGTTGCTCGTGAGTTCCCAAAAACAAAACCGTGAGGGAGTGGTCGGGGCCCAAAGCGGACAATATAATGCTACGGCGGAGTCGAGCCCGGGATGTGGTGGCGGCCCTGGCCGGGATGTGACATATTAAAATCTGGTTGATTCCATACCAAATTAGATCTCATGTCTTGCAGAACAAGCATGCTCATTTTAGTGAAGTCGCTCAAACTTCGCCTATAGCCCTAGAATAGGATGATAGTGGCACCACTGCTCCATTAATCCAGTTCTGCTCGAAGCTGTTGAGTCCATGACCGAATTTTTGAGGTAACCATATTCCGATCAACCTTACTCCGGCTCTAGAAAATCATGGTCTCACATCAATCAATCAATCAATGTAATGGTTCATGAAGACAATAATATTTTATCTGACCTTTTATGTTTTTTTTAGTTTTTGTTTTTTAAACATTATTGAATACTTGGAAGTCTTGAAGATATTAGGAAAACTCCCAGAAAATTGAGATTTTAATTACTATAAAGAAAATAGCAGTGCATCCATGGAGAACAAATTGGGGCAGCGTTTTTGCTTAATGTCACCTTTTTAACCAATAGATAGGGAGAAAAAAAGGAAGATGGGCTTTGAGAAAGCAAAAGACAAAAATATACAAGATTAATGGTGTTGTTATTGCAGTTATTAAGAGGGCAGAGATTCTGATTCAGGAGGTTGAGTTTTGCTAAGGTTTGAGAGATAGCGTCGAGAAGAAGATTGAAATACGCTCGCGTATTTTATTGTATTTTTGAGTTTTATTAGAAAATGTTACATGTCAAATAAAAGTGTTAACAAAGTATACATCTATAAATTAAGACTATTAAATCATGGAACATGTGTCTAAATATTAGCAAAGAGCTACAATTAGACACAAAAATGAGGAAAGCAGAACCGTGATCCAACCATTTGAGCATTTGAATTTTGACTTGCTCTCATTAGTTAGCTAGGATGAATTTTCCCACCGTTCGTGCGAACTTTTTTTTCATTAGCAAATAGTAATTGCATTAGGCAGCCTTTATTTGCTTTTATTTGTTTTTTCTTCAGGGTGTTGACTTTTAAGTGTTGTTTGTGTATTTGATTCATAAGAGGGAAACACCCCAAGAGAACAAGATATATAGAGGAAGGTGTGATCAACACTCTGATCACCCATGATTTACGCCTAAAAGTGCTTAGGGAACCTAACTATGTGCAGCTCCATAGAACAAGGAGTTGACATAAAGAAAAAAGATCTTTACAAAAGAGACCTAGATACAAGAGACAACTACAAGCTAATAACCACCTAGATAACAACAAGGATAGAACCTAGTATCCAGAGGAAAAATGGCAGGAAGAACAACCTAGTTACCCAACGGACTTTCAATACTCCCCCTCAAGCTGGATCCAGAAGGTTGATGGAACCGAGCTTGGATAGAAGGCGTTGGAACTGATTTGTGTGTAAGGGTTTGGTGAAAATATCAGCCAGCTGATCAGCACTCCTTGTGTAGAGAGTTTGAATCACTTGATTTTGTACTTGAGCTCGGACATAGTGGCAATCAACCTTAATATGCTTTGTCTTTTCATGAAATACCGGATTCGATGCAATGTGCATTGCAGCTTGATTGTCACAGAACAGTGACATGTGATGCTTTGTATGAAACCCTAAATCACCCAGTAGACCTTTAAGCCATATTAATTCATGTGCAGCGGATGCCATAGACCTATATTCAGCTTCAGCACTTGATCTTGCGATGACACTTTGTTTCTTACTCTTCCATGTTACAAGGTTGCCTCCAACAAACGTACAATAGCCCGTGGTGGACTTTTGATCTATTTCATTCCCTGCCTAGTCAGCATCACAGTAACCCATCACTTGTGTGTCGTCATTCTTCCTCATGAGAATTCCTCTTCCAATTGATCCTATAGGAGAGTGCATGAATTGACTAGCTAGACTCACTGCAAATGTAATATCAGGTCTTGTGATAGTTAAATAAATTAACTTACTAACAAGCCGTTGATAGTAACTAACATTAGGTAGTAGCTTGCCTTCCAAGCTAAGTTTTAGCTTGTTGTCGAGGGGAGTTTGAACAGGCTTGGCATCCTTCATGTTTGATTCCTGGAGAAGGTCCAAAATATATTTCCTTTGGTTGAGAAATAACCCTTTATTTGATGAGGCCATTTCTATTCCGAGGAAATATTTCAACACTCCAAGATCTTTGATGGAAAACTTTTGTTGAAGTGAGATCTTGAGGTTTGCAATTTCATCAACGTTGTCTCCAGTGATGATTAAGTCATCGACATAAATCAGCACTACGAGTTTACCAGCAA
Organism: Cotoneaster glaucophyllus; assembly: GCA_036320875.1. Taxonomy (NCBI): domain Eukaryota; kingdom Viridiplantae; phylum Streptophyta; class Magnoliopsida; order Rosales; family Rosaceae; genus Cotoneaster; species Cotoneaster glaucophyllus. The sequence continues at coordinate 8,335,380 of CM070059.1, read as the reverse complement.
CTCCTATTCGAATAAACATGGATGAATCTGCATTGCTTCTTTGGAATCCAGCCCCTTCAAGAACTGAACTAAGCTTGGCATACCAACCTCTAGGAGATTGTTTTAATCCATAGATGGATTTGTGCAACTTGCCAACCATACCAGGTTCACTACTCTGAGGGTGTCTCGGTGGTAACTTCATGTAAACCTCCTCTTCAAGGTCCTCGTGCAAGAATGCATTCTTCACATCCATTTGGTAGAGTGACCATCCCTTGTTAACAGCAACTGATAACAAAACTCTTACCGTGTTCATCTTTGCAACAGGTGCAAATGTTTCCTTGTAGTGCACGGCATAAGTTTGAGTAAACCCTTTAGCTACCAACCTAGCTTTCTGTCTTTCAATGGATCCATCTGAATGAAATTTTATTTTGTATATCCACTTACTACCAACTGTCTTTTTTCCTTGTGGAAGTCGGACAACACTCCAAGTTTTGTGGTTGGTAAGTGCTTGAAGCTCTTCATCTATGGCATTCTTCCACACTTCTTGACAGCTTGCTTCTTGAAAGCTTTGAAGCTCGTAGTGACTTGTGATGGTATTCAAATAGGCAGCGTAAGAAGGTGAAAAATTCTGGTATGACATGTACCCGTTGATTGGATGCCTGGCTGAATAAGTCACATAGTCTTGGAGCCTTGTAGGAGGGTGCCTGGCACACATTGGATTGCGTTTGCCTTGAACATGTGAGGTCTCTTCTGTCGAAGCTTCTGGCTCCTCGTTGTGAGGTTCTTCATTATGTGTTTGATGATCAGTGTGGTGTCCACTGAGAGGAACATCATCAGCAGAAGAACAATCACCAGTTTGTAGAGTCTCGGAAAAATGTTCTTCAGCCCTTGGTAAGGGAAAAAACTCAAGAGATGACTCCCCCTGCAACTGATCATCAGATAACTTCTTGTAATAAGAGCTAGCTTCATCAAATCGTACATCCTTTGATACTACAACCTTCTTCAACTCGGGACTATAACACTTGTAGCCTTTTTGAGTGGAATAGCCGAGAAAAATGCATTTGTTAGCTTTATGGTCCAATTTATCCCTATGATGTGATTGGATGTGGACATAACATGTGCATCCAAAGACTTTAAGGTGAGACAGATTAACCTCCCTTCCTTTGAGCACCTCCATTGGAGATTTGAAATCCAAGATCCGACTTGGTAATCAATTTATTATATATGCAGCAGTCATAACTCCTTGGGACCAAAAACCTTTTGGAACTTTCATGTGTAACATTAAGGCTCATGTTTTTTCAAGTAGATCCCGATTTTTCCTCTCGGCTATGCCGTTTTGTTGAGGAGTACCAACACAACTGGTTTGCTGCAAGATTCCATGAATGCTCAAATATTGTTTCATGATGTGTGACATATATTCCGAGCCATTATCAGACCTTAAGGTTTGAATTTGGGAAGTGAAATGATTTTTGACAAGGTTATGAAAATCTTTGAATACTTCAATAACTTCACTCTTAGATTTCAAAAGGTATAACCAAGTAATTCTTGAGAAATCATCTATAAAAGTTACAAAATACTTATACCCATCAAAAATTCAAGAAATGGCCCTCATACATCTGAATGAACTAGTTCAAAAGCTTGACTAGTCTTATTGGAGGATGAACTCAAAGGTAACCTAGCGGATTTAGACAAGTGACAAGTATCACATTGAGTCACTTCCTTACAAAAAACTTGGAAACAGACTTGACAAAATGGGCTCAAATGGGTGAGCTAGTCTTTGATGCCACAAGCGTTGATCTTGAACTAGGTTAGAGTTGACTTGAAATCCCTTGAGAAAAGAAGACTCCTTTGATAGGTAATAGAGGCCATCTAAGAAAAAACCCTCACCAATCTTCTTCTTGGTGACACAATCCTGAAAAATGACATTGTAAGGGGAAAAAGTAACTAAGCAGTTCAAGGTGTGTGTGATCTTTCCAACAGAGAGTAGTTGGAAAGGGAATGAAGGAACGTACAAAGCCTTGGACTCTATTTTGTCAGAAACTAAGTTTATTTTCCCTATTCCTAACACTTTAGCTCCCTTACCATTTGCAACTGACACATATGAAGGTGTGGGGAGTTTTTTAAAATCATGAAGCTTGGAAAATTGGTTTGTCATGTGGTCTGCGGCACCGGAATCTATAACCCACAAATCATGCAATTTATTTATATTTAGAGCACTTTTGAGGGTAGTCAAGATACCTTGCATTTTGTCTTGGGTTGCTATCTCCAAATTTAGGAGCTCCGTCACATTCAGATACTTCCTTCTTCAGTTGTAAGTACGCAGTGAACTCATTTATGAGTGTAATGGGATTGGAAGTGAAGTTTAGAAGTGCCTCGGAGTCTCTAGTTGAAGAGGACAACACATGGTTGGCTTTGTAGCCAGAGAACTGTGATTTCTTCTGAAAAACTTTGTCATTCTTCATGAATTCAGGTTTGAGCTCGGGGTGAAGGATCCAACATTGATCCTTCACATGTCCGGTGGCATCACAGTGTTGGCATTTACATGTTTTAAATCACAGTGTTGGCATTTACATGTTTTTTAAATCACGGCGTGCTACGTGTGATTTACATGTTTTAAATGTATTTATTAATGTAGATGGAAATGAATAATAAATACATTTAATAAAAGCAGTATGTTAACTAATCAAAGCAGCTGAATCCATATTAATAAAAACGGTCTTTCAATTTTCATCTACATTTTATTGAATTTACATTAAGATTAGAAAAAATAATATTTAATAACAACTGATTGCTAGTCCATTGTGAGGCTAAACTCACTCCCTCCCCTTAGTGTAGATAAAATGTTTGTTAAAAAAAAATATCATTTGACAACTAATTGAATCACGTTATTATGTGCTCGAGAGACTTTTTTTTATAACTGGCACTATGTGAGATCCCACATCGACCAGCGGAGAGGGAGTGATGTGCCATATATGTATATGTTCCCCTCTCTATAGCACGAGGCCTTTTGGGAGCTCACTGGCTTCGGATTCCATCAGAACTCAAAGTTAAGCGAGCTCGGGCAAGAGCATTCCTAGGATGGGTGACCCACTGGGATGTTCTCGTGTGAGTTCCCAGAAACAAAACCGTGAGGGAATGGTAAGCCCAAGCGGACAATATCGTGCTACGACGGAACCAAGTCTGAGATGTGACACACTACGCACCTCTAAGTGTTTAAAAATTGAGAAATAATATTTAATAAACAACCGCGTGTAAAATGCATTTTTTGAATCACAAAGCGCTACGCGGTACTTAGACATTTTAAATGTATTTATATGTGTGAATTGCTTCAATATTTTTTTATTTCGTTATTTTCTTTTTTTTATCACCGGCACTACGCGCCTTTTAAGATGTTTTGAACACAACATTCATGATTTTTCTTATATTTTTCTTTCCCATCAAATGGCCACCATCAACTTTGTCATTTGTTTATTCTTTTCTTTCTTCCCTTTCATTTTTTTATTCTTTTCTCTTTCCCTATTTATATTTATATTATATTTTATGATGACCAAATTACCAACTTACCCTTGAATGATTTGATATATTATTTTGGGCAGGTTTTGAAATTTTTTGGTCCAATTATTTTTGTCGAAGCCGTGACCCCAAATTATGGCTTTGGTTTTATATATAAGAGCAGCTATGTCGTGACCCCAATTGCCTCCCTTCCTTGCTCCCGCCCATGCGGACGATTGGGCTAAAAAGGGGTCCGAGTGAGAGGGCGGGCTCGAATCGTAGGCCTGAGTGCCTTAGGGCAAGCTGATGCAAGGCTGATGTCAGGATGACATCAGCCACATTATAAAATTAATAAAAAAATGTCAAAAAGCAATAAAAAATTGTAAAAAATTAATTTTAAAATGTACAAAATTAATAAAAAAAAATGTAAACAATTAATAAAAATCCGAAAAAAAATTAAAAATTAAAAAAAAGATTTAATTTTTCTATAAATATTTTATCATTATCTTCCACCTTACACCACAATTTTGTATTTTCTCAAATACTTTGTATTGTAATTTCTTATTTAATGAAATGTGGACCGATTAAAAATCATATCCGAAATTTGAAATAAAATTATTTTTTATTATTTTATAAAATAAAAAATACTAATATTTTATTACATATTACCATAACTATTCAATTTAGGGATAAAAATGTAAAAAATAATTACTGTTCATTAAAGATAATTACTGTTCACTAAAGAAGATTCAATAGGCAGTTACCTGGGTGCCTTTTCCTACACTGGAGCTGCTTTAAGAGATGTGTGTGTGTATATCTCTGTCTGAAGAGACTCCATCAGTTGCTGACAGTGAAAGGTTCCACATGGTTACGTCTGCGAAGGTTGTTAGAAACATAAAGCAACCAACTTGAAACTACGTACGTACAGTTGTTTTACCCTAACGTCATTAGGGCAACCTTAATTTTTGGAGAACTGCTCCACAAAACACGCAGACGTTGTCTGTGACATATTAGCTTCTTATCATGTTTATTGCTAAACTAATGCACCTTAAAACCAACTAATCATACGGTCACACAGGTGTACGTAGAGAGGCAAACATGATAAGTGACAAGTGACAGATAGGGTCTGGACTTTGGATGTTTGGAACCGATAACCATGTAATTAATCAGAAGGAAAACTAATAAAAAGGGTTTGAAAATTTTGAGTTTTAACTATAAAGACAAAATAAAAGGTAAATTGAATAGTATCAGTTTTGACTTTTTAGTGTAAAAATATGATTTTTCGTTAAAGTGAACAGTACCGCAGATTTTTTTATTAAAACTTCCTTAACTGTTTGATACCATCTAATTGGACATAAATCCCAAAAACTTTAAGCTATCAGCATCCATCGCTAACTATCAAATACCAGCAAACTATGATCAGATCTTCAGTAACAAATACCTGTACAACAAAAGCAATTTGAATCGTGGAAACATGTCATTTCCCGCGATGATAAAATGCTAAGATTAAAGAAACGGGAGAAAAAGAAGATTGAATTTCATTGACGAAGTTTTCTGAATACCAAGAATATAATGTCGAGTAAGTCGCTGGTATTGCTACAGTACTCAAAACTCTCAACAATTTAACAGCCTTGCCTAACTAACTCTATGAGATTATGACAGTACCTGTCAAAATCTCAGCAGTACATTTGTCATAACAAAATAGACAGGCACAAGCTCAATTAGTGTTCTGGGAACCTGAAACAAAATTTCCTCGATCTGACCATCTTACATGTACTTAACAAACAGTTAGAACTTGTACCATTAATTATATGATCTATGATTTTGTAGTTAACTCCTTAAATCGGCACAAAAATCATGACAGATATGACTCAAACTAATAACTAAAAGCATGCTTTTCAAAGCTACATATACTATACAACAAACAAACTAGCTAATGAACTAATGGTAGCTAGTTGTCTGTTAATTTGATTGGACAAGATCAAATTCGATTAACTTGAATGTAATTGTGGAGCCAAAAATAATCACAAGGCGACACGTGGATTTTCGGATTAAGGAGACAAAAATGCCCTTGAGGTGCATCAGAATTCCTACGCACGAGCAGCCGGTAATTATCGTCGGTCAAGTCAAAGGTGCCCATAAAAGGTAAACAAATCCGAATTATTTCATCCATCCACATTTTAGGTAGTTATCTCATAAATCTACCAATTATCCCACATAAATGGAGATAATTGGCAAATTAATGGGATTATTCCTCATTAATTTGTCAATTAAATTAGCCTTGAAGCCAAAAAATACCCTAAAGGGCCGGTCCTCTCTCTCCAAAGAGGGGCCGGCCACTTCCCCATTATTTCCTATATTTCCTTCCCTTTTTTCCTTCCTTTCTTAAGCCAATCATCCAAATACTCATTATAACCCTTTTTCATAAATACAAACACATTCCCTTTTGGTTTAATTAACCAATAAATGGGCTAATTAAACCTAAATTAAACACAAAAAACCCTAGCAAGGGCCGGCCACCTTTTCTCCAAAGGGAACCGGCCATCTCCTATAAATACAACCCTATTTCTCACAAAACCTAGGTCCACTCCTCTGCAAAAATACTCTAAACACTTTTTCTCTCTAAAATTCTAACTTTGGCATCGGAGGTTCTTCGGCCAAAGCCCCCCCCATTCATCGTGGGCGCGTGAGGTTTTTGGCCTTCACCTAAGGTGTTAATTGTTTTGCAGGTGCAAAATCGTCCAAGACCGAAGAGGAGAAACTTTGCATCCACAAATTGGTGCTTTCATTGAGAGCAGAAATCTACGCTCGAAAAAGACTCTCGCACACAAAAGGTTTTTTCTTCAATTCCTAGTCCATTTGTATTCTTCCGTACGTTTTTATTATTAGAATTTTTTATTCGTAAAAAGTTCTTTGATAAAACGTATAAAAAAGAAGGAAGCGAAAGGTACATAATGGTTACAAATCTAGAAAATTCCATGAGTGGCAATTCAAACATTCAAGACATGGGATCGCGGCGATCTACGAGATTGAATGTGGCTCTAGAGGAGATGGCGCCACTACCACGAGGCTCCACCATGAGAACCACCGCGGTGACCACCCGCGGCGAGGTCCATGGTACCGCTACTACAGTCCAAGCCTCGCACTCGCGTGCATCTCGTGCTGAGCAGCCTGCTCCTGCAGCCAAGCCTGCCCCTGCAGCCAAGCCTGCCCCTGCAGCCCAGCCTGCTCCTGCAGCCAAGCCTGCCCTTGCAGCCCAGCCTGCCCCCGCAGCCCGGCATACTCCAGTGGTGTCCCAAGCAGCCCGAGTCGGCCCGAAACCATTTCAACCGTCCGGACCAACCGTTGAGCCGAGAGCAGTTTCACAATCTTTCTTCACAGATTTGACGTTGACCAACTCAAATCTCGTGCCCGAAATCAACCACCCATCCATTGCTCAATGAGGAGTGTTCCTTCCTAGTTCATCCAATTTGAGTGGCGAACAACACCTGTCTCGACAAGTCATGGAGTTGACGAGCGCCCTAGCACAACAAACAACCTTGGTGAATCAACTTTTGCAGCGCACTGAGATCCAACGTGCCCCAGACGAGGTGTCCCGAAGTAGGACGAGGGCAGACGAGGAACTTTTTCGGCGACGTCCTGGCAAGCAGCCGATCAATCAGACTGAGCAGTCGAGCGGTGTGCAATCTCGGCTGGGCCCCCGAGATAGCGTAGACTTCCGTCTTAGCGCGAGGAGGAGCATGCACTCTCGGTTAGGCCCGCGAGCAAGCATACAATCAAGGTTAGGGCCACGTTTTGAAGAACCGCATGAGCAGCCTTCCAGGCAGAGCATCCATTCACGCTTAGGCCCTCAAGGAGCATATTCCACGTCACTTCAGAGGATGCAACGTGACGCACGAAGGCAAGCAGCCACTCGATCCGCTTCAAGTTCAACAGGCAGCCCACGGAGAGACCCCTCACCAGCTAGGCAGCCGAGGCAACGACAAGTGGAGCGTCCGAAGTAGCAGCCTAGACCGATAGGCCAAGGCTTGGGACAGCCCAGGGCTCCGCTGCCCCAACAGAGACAAATCCAAGAAGAGGTGGAAAAGCTTTTCAATGAGCGACTGCGCGAGTTCCGACGTGGCAGCACGGCCGATGAAGCATTGCGGCGATAAATGACCAACATAAGCCGATCACCCTTCACAGATGAGATCGAGCAGACGGAGCCTCCGCGTAAGTTTAGCATGCCGCACTTTACGTCATTCAAAGGAGATGGGGATCCAGATAGGCACTTGAAGCATTACCGAAGTGCAATGGTCTTTTACCGGAGTAACGACGCCCTTATGTGCAAAATATTCGCCACCACCTTGCAAGGCGAAGCGCAAGATTGGTTCCACACCTTGCCGCCATGATCCATCCAGAGCTTTGATGATCTTTCCTTGGTCTTCACCAAAGAATACTCATCTTACCGCTCGATCAAGAAAAAATCCGATCACTTGTTCAATGTGAAGAAGGACCCGAAGGAATCACTCCGCGACTACGTGAAGAGGTTTAAAGCTGAGAAGGCGAAGATCGTGGGATGCGATGACTCAATAGCCAGTTCAGCCTTTCAAAAGGGCCTCCCTACTATTTGGAGAGATGATCATGAAAGAAGACTTGACTCTAGCAGATTCCTTCGCCCTAGCAGAGAAGCATGCACTCTGGGACGAGGCCCGACGAGCAGAAAAGGCGCCCGAGCAGCCTCAGAAAGAATTGGTGATGGCTCAAAGAAAGGAGGATGGAAAGCATCCCAGTAAGAGCAGACAGGAGGCCAAGCGGAGGGACATGCCCATGACCAAAGAAGGCTCCACAACCAGGAATTACTCGAAGTTTTCAATTCTGATCCATCAAATTCTCCGCGATGTAAAAAACGAGCCATGGTTCAAGTCGCCGAGGCAATCAAAAGGCGATACTTCCAAGCTGGACCACACAAAATATTGCACATTCCACCGAGGACCAGGTCACACCACTGAAAGCTGCTTCACTTGGAAGAATTATCTGGAAAAGCTTGTGAAGGAAGGCAAAGTCGACAAGTATCTGGACAAGCCAGCAGCGCAGCTAAGAAGGAATGCTGAGGAGGAAGAGGAGCCACCAGCCAAGACAATTCGGATTAATGGTATCTTTGCCGAATCCGAGCACTTGGGGGCCACCAACAACTCGAAGAAGAGGAAGATCCAGCAGGCCTTATTGATCTCACAAGTCCAGACGGCCGACACACTACCAGGACCCATCATCGGCTTCACGGAGCAGGACGCAGAAGGTGTTGACCTACCGCATGACGACGCGCTGGTGGTATCTGTCCAAATAGCCCATGCCATAATCGACCGAATGATGGTGGACAACGGAAGTGCGGTCAATCTACTTCAATTCTCAGTCATCTAGAAGATGGGCTTGGAGAGCACAATAACACGTCGAGCAGAGGTACTCACGGGATTCAATGGGCACACCTCAACTGCAATCGGCCAAATCACACTTGATGTGAAAACATCGCCAGTAGTCTCGAAGCAAACATTCACGATCGTGAGCGACCCTATCTCCTTACAACGGGATCCTTGGGAGGCCTTGGTTGATCAAGCTAGATGCTGTCACTTCAGTCAAGTACCAAAAGATCCGCTTCTGCGTCCCGGACGGAGGAATTGGAGAAATTAAGTCCGACCAGGCCGCATCCTGACGATGCACCGTGCAAATGTTGAAAGAATCAAGGAAGAATACCTTCACTCCCGTGGAAGTCACCGATGTCCAAACGGATGACGAAGCTGCCAAATAGCAATTACAGCATGAGGATCGAGAAGATGGCGCTCAAGCAGACGAGATAGGCTGGAAACCCGAAGAAGACGCTGAAGAAATCATTCTCGATCCGCAGCAGCCAGAAAAGACAGCTAGGATTGGCTCTCGCCTAAGCCCAACCGAGAAAGAAGAACTCACTACCTTTCTTAGGAATAACCGAGACATCTTTGCGTGGTCACCATCCGACATACCCGGCATCGACCCAAAAGTGGCTTGCCACAGGTTATATGTTGACCCCGCTGCTAAGCCAGTAATCCAGAAGAAAAGGCACTTTACGCCCGAACGAGTAGCGATCATCGAGGCCGAGATAGACAAGCTGCTGGAGGCCGGATTCATAGAAGAGGTAGTACACTCTGCATGGCTCGCCAACGTTGTGCTAGTTATGAAGAATGAGAAAGGCAAATGGAGGGTTTGCGTAGATTACACCGACCTCAACAAGGCATGCCCGAAGGATCCTTATCCGGTCCCCCGAATCGACCTTTTGGTAGACTCAACTTCTGGAAGCCAGCTGCTCAGCTTCCTGGACGCATACTCTGGCTACAACTAAATAGCCATGCACGAGCCTGACAAGGAGAAAACCGCGTTTGTGATCGAGCGAGGCACATACTGCTACAAAGGCATGCCTTTTGGCCTCAAGAACGCGGGAGCAACCTACGAAAGGTTAGTGAATATGATGTTCAAAAAGTAAATTGGGGTTACCATGGAAGTCTATGTCGACGACATCATGGTGAAAGGCAAGCAGCGGTCAGACCACATTCACAACTTGGCGGAAACATTCGACATCCTTAGAAGATACAAGATGAAGCTCAATCCTGTCAAATGCACATTTGGAGTATCTTCAGGCTGATTCCTAGGGTACTTAGTCACCCAACGAGGGATCGAGGCGCATCCCAAGCAGATCCGAGCAATTCTGGAAATGAAGTCTCCCACAACCTTGAAGGAGATCCAAAGCTTGACCGGACGAGCAGCCGCCCTCAACCGTTTCCTCTCGCGGTCTACTGATAGATGCAAGCCTTTCTTCAAAGCCACCAAGAAGGCGCAACGTGATAAGTGGGATGGAGAGTGCGAAAGAGCCTTCCAAGACCTGAAGAAGTATCTCACATCGCCTCCATTACTATCCAAGCCGGAAGCTGCGGAGGACTTGTACATCTATTTGGCAGTTTCCGAAGTAGCAGTGAGCTCTGCCCTCATACGAGAAGAGCTGGGGGCCCAACTACCGGTGTTCTACACTTCTAAAGCTCTCATCGATGCGGAAACAAGATATCCGAAGATCAAAAAATTAATCTTGGCTCTAGTTGTGGTAGCTCGGAAGCTTAGACCGTACTTTCAAGCTCATACAGTCATCGTCATGACTCAATATCCTCTACGATCCATCCTGCATGGTCCGGATGCTTCTCAACGAGTGATGAAGTGGGCACTTGAACTAGGCCAATATGGTTTAGTCTTCCGACCCCATACGGCGATAAAGGCCCAAGCCTTGGCGGATTTCATAGCAGAATTCACACCTGGCCTAAGCAACGCAGCAGAGGAGCCCGGCTATATCCCAAAAGCAGCTGAGACCTTAGCTTCGCCCGCTTCCCTCAATGGCGACATTTGGTACCTGCACATCGACGGCGCCTCCAATTATAAAGGTTCGGGAGCAGGCGTGGTTCTCATTACCCTAGATGGCTCACTGCTCGAGCAGGCGACCACTTTAGGCTTCAAAGCATCCAACAATGAAGCAGAGTACGAAGCCCTACTAGCAGGCCTCCGAATGGCGAAAGACTTAGCAGTGAAGAAGCTGGCGATCTATTCTGATTCTCAGTTGATTACTAGCCAAACCACAGGGGAATACACGGCGAAACATCCAAGGATGGCGCAATATCTGGAGAAGGTACGCGAGCAGCTGGAGGCATTTCAGACTTACACGCTCACTCAAGTTCCACGGATGAAAAATGCCCATGCCGATGCGCTAGTCGGCCTGGGCTCCGCCCTCGATCACTCCTGCGCTTCAAAAGAAGATCGCGCCCTTCTTAGGGACTCACCGCAGGAATAGCACCCCCCGAGGGACCAATCTGCTCTCCAAAGCCGGAGGATAAACTCTACACTTCGAATATCCAGACGTGGATGAGCCTAGCTGCCCTAGTATAACTAGATGCACGATGGCTTGCGCCGGGATTCCTAAAAGTAGCCACAATGGTCTTTTTCAAGGCTTAGCTAATTGAAGGATTTTGGGTCTCTTGGCCTAATCCGCATGGAACCGGGCCCTAGAGACGGAGGAGGCACATTTCCCTGGAACCCTAAAGCTGCTACCGAGTGCACTAAGGTAGCCTACGGATTCTGGAAGACTGCCTACGACTTGCCCTTCAAGCAGTGAGGCCACACTAGACTTATACAACCGCACATTCTTGTGAAAGGTTAACAAGCTAGCAGGCATATACGAAGTTTTATACACTACCGACATGCTACGTAGTCGATAAGTTTCACCTCTGCCAAGCGCGGAACGACTTGCACCAAGTCTTAAAGTGTTGTGACACTTGCTGCGCAACCTACGGAATTGGAGAAAGCCAAGGTTAACAGCCTAGTGGTCACGCGGATTTGTCTGCTTCTGTAAGTAAGGCATCCGGCTGCCGATCCTACGGCTAACAACTTTGCAAAAGTTCTACACCAACACCTACGACTACGTAGGCTACGCGGCCTGTCTGCTTATAAAAAAAGTGGCACGCCTGCTACTGGCCTATAAAGTCTAAAGGTTAAGGCATGAACAAAAGAAGCGAAGATGGAGAAAAGCGAAGGAAACAAGTTTATTAAATTTTCTAGCAAAATTGATAAACAGCTGATAAAGACTGGATGAGTTCAAGCAAAGCAAAAGCAACAAGGAAAATAAATCCTAAAGGCTACCTAGAAGACTACTCTTCAGCAGCTTGGCCACTCGACGACCGCTCCATTGTCACACCTTCAGCAGCCACGACAACTCCAGCAGTGGTACCATCCGGCGCTTCACTCCCGGCTGCCCCGCCATGGACACTCCCATCTCCAACTATTTCACCGATGGAGGACTCGAAAGTAAAGGCGAGCAAATCTTCTGGAGAAATGGAGAAAGTCTCAAAGTCTTTTTCAGAAAACTCAAAATCAGAAGGTCGTCCAAAGAGATTATCAACGTAACCAAGTTTGTAGAAGTCAGATTGGTTTTGAGTCAGTGAAGCCTCAAACCCAGCCTTCTCACTCTTTAGCTGCTCAACTTCCTCAAGCAGACAAACACGGACCCGCTGCATTTCCTCCACCTCTCTTTTCAGACTATCGTTAATCTTCAAAGCACCTTGAAGCTCCAGCACTTGAGGCTCAAGCCTGTCAACGATTTTCTTGAGGTGTATCACTTGGTTGTAGGCAGGCGATCAGTTCTTCATCTTTAGCATAAGCAGCGGAGCGGGTTTCAGAGATGGAGCGTTCGAGATCCTGAATCTGAGGTATGTAACGTTCAATCTCCTTTTCTGCACTTTCATATTTTACTTGAGTCGCTTCAAGCCTAGCCTTCAAGTTCGCGATCTCGTGGCGAGCGGTCTCAAGTTGCAGAGAAATGGGGGCAGAGACGTTAGACCCCTTCAAAGCAACAAGTTCAGACTCCAAATTTTTAACTTTCTCGACCGAGGAGTAAGCTTCAGCAGCCATAGACCTCACCACCTCCTGGGCAGCCTCGGTATCCTCTCGATCAAGGACCATGGACTCGGCAGCCAAGATCGTCGTTTTTTGCATCATGGTCAGCAGAGCAGCCCTCCTGTACTCAGGCGTATGCTTCACGAATGAGCCTGGACCGATGATCCCTTTGACGCCATCAACAAATTTAGCACACGCATCCATATCCTCAAGAAGGCCTGGCCTCAAAAGCGCTCAAATCTCAGCAGCTTCCTTGGAATTAGACGTGGCGGATTTACCAGGACCGTCGGCGCAAGCAGTCTCACCCCTCTAAGAAGGCAGCTTGGTCTCAGCAGCGGAAGGAACAAGATTTGGCTCCACTTTAGCTGGCGAGGATGCCGCCATTCTTCACGGAAGCAAACCTTTCTGAAGGAGAATCAGATTTAACCCTAGGCGGACGTTTTAGCACAAACTTCGGCACTGACGAACCCCGGCGTTGAGCAATCCTATTGGCAATCGAGCTAGCAGCCTTCGGAACGGCAGGCGTCAATGGCACAGGTCCGGCAGTCTCTTTTGAAGTCAAGTCAATCACAAGCTTGGGAGCAGCCGGTGAACCCCCGCGAGCAGCAGAGGAAATCTTTGGCTTCTTCACATCAAACACCTCCTGAGCAGCGGATGAACCCTCGCGAGCGACCCGTGGTTTCTTTTTAGCAGGCGACTCTTGGGCAGGCGGGGAATGTCTCTTTCTTCCACTATCGTTGGCAGCAGGCTCCACTACAGTGATAGGACCAGCCAATGCAGCTGCCTTGATCCGTCTTACTTCTTCCTTTGGGGGCAATCCATCTTTCTCCCTACGAAGAGGACTTAGCAGCCAATGCCACTCACGATACTCAGAGCAACATGCACTTTCTTCATGTCTGGAGAGACCTTGGGAGTTGAGCCAAACTCCGAATCTACAAGGATGGCAAAGAGCAATCAGAAAATTGAAGAGCAATTTAACATCAAAATCAAGCAGCCGAGAAGGAAATTAAAGCAGCCTGCTTACCGGATATGAAGACTGTTGACACCCGCAGCTCAGGGGAGTGATCGGACTCCCACTCGCCACTTATCTCCAATGTCTCTTTGGCCCAATCAAGATCACCCTTACTTGAATTGTCAAAAAGTGTATGACGAGTCCGCAGCTGCCCAACTCCGTCAACACGACCTATGTCGAAGAAGTACCAGAATTCCTTGGGGGTTAGTCCCAAATCGAAGAATTGGCTTAAATTGTGGAACCCCACCATCACTCGAACCGCATTCGGAGAACATTGAGCAGGCGCACATTTCATGGAGCAGAGCACTTCTTGGAAAAAGCGCGGCATGGGAAAGGTGAACCCCAGGACGAAGTAGTAAGGGTGGAATTTGATGGCCCTCCGAACCTCATCGCATGGCTCACGACTGCTACCATCCTTAACCCGCCTCACACGCACTTCAGATGGAATGGCATGCCAATATGTCTCAAGGAAGTCTCTAAGGGAATCATCAGAATTGATCTTGAAGTGAGCAGCTTTGAAATAGCCAACCTTGCTCAAGACCCGCCTTGATGATACAATGGCGGCACACCGTCATCATTCTTGAGGTCCGAGGAAGACATGGTGGAAAAGACTCTACAAAGAAGGGTACGAGAAAGATTCGTTAGAAGGTGGTAAAAAAATAAAAAGAAAAAGAGGCAGCAGCAGGCCTCTCGAAAAAAATAAAATAAAATAAATAAAAATAAATAAAAATAAAAATAAAATTCTTTTTTGCTGCAAGACCCAGCAAGCAGCCAGGCCCCACGGCCCGATTCTCTCCTCCAAGAAACGGCGCCCCGCGCCCAAAGAAAGAAGAAGCATGAAATATATATATATATATATATATATTTTTTTTTTTTTTTTTTCTCCATGGCACTGCCATAGATTCACGAATCGCCAATCACAAGTCTCGGGTCCTCACCCAACCAAGGTTCAAGGAAGACAAGAAAATTAATTTTTTCTTACCTAGAGGCAGCGAGGAGCGATCCTTTACACGGGCAAGATGTGGAAGACTGCTAGAGGAGGGGGAACAAATATCCTCTAAGCTCTCTTTCTCTCTTGTAAGGTGAAGTAAATTCTTCTCTGAAGGTTGATTTAATAATCCACTTAAGGTGGACTTAAATAAGCTTTAAGAGAAATTTACTTCCCTTTTCCTAAAGGGATTTATCTTCCTATTACAAGAGGAAAATCAATAAAATAGGAAGCAGCTTGAAGTTTCCCAAGGTGGGAAAATCTCTACACCTGTTGCCCTTTTTTGCGAGCAGCCCAACAGGTGTGGGGGCATTGTGGAGCCAAAAATTCGGCACGTGGATTTTCGGATTAAGGAGACAAAAATGCCCTTGAGGTGCATCAGAATTCCTACGCGCGAGCAGCCGGTAATTATCGTCGGTCAAATCAAAGGTGCCCATAAAAGGTAAACAAATCCGAATTATTTCATCCATCCACATTTTCGGTAGTTATCTCATAAATCTACCAATTATCCCACATAAATGAAGATAATTGGCAAATTAATGGGATTATTCCTCATTAATTTGTCAATTAAATTAGCCTTGAAGCCAAAAAATACCCTAAAGGGCCGGTCCTCTCTCTCCAAAGAGGGGCCGGCCACTTCCCCATTATTTCCTATATTTCCTTCCCTTTTTTCCTTCCTTTCTTAAGCCAATCATCCAAATACTCATTATAACCCTTTTTCATAAATACAAACACATTCCCTTTTGGTTTAATTAACTAATAAATGGGCTAATTAAACCTAAATTAAACACAAAAAACCCTAGCAAGGGCCGGCCACCTTTTCTCCAAAGGGGACCGGCCATCTCCTATAAATACGACCTTATTTCTCACAAAACCTAGGTCCACTCCTCAATACTCTAAACACTTTTTCTCTCTAAAATTCTAACTTTGGCATCGGAGGTTCTTCGGCCAAAGCCCCCCCCCCCCCAATTCATCGTGGGCGAGTGAGGTTTTTGGCCTTGACCTAAGGTGTTAATTGTTTTGTAGGTGCAAAATCGTCCAAGACCGAAGAGGAGAAAATTTGCATCCACAGTAATGACAATCAATATTTGCTAGTCCCAAAGAGAATATGTTGCACAACATGCATGAAACATAATATTATGATTCTGGAGATTCTCATAACTCATCTATTTGAATTTGTGGGTTTTTTCAATTTAACAGAAATTTTTCACAGAATATCGAAAATTATTGATAGTGGACATCTTAGAGAGATCATTTCTATCAATTTTAATTTTTAAAGATCAAAGTGAAAAATTATAGCAAATTAGCAATTCTAAAAATCATTTTGACTAAAAAGTTAATTTGTATAATTGCTCACCCCATGGCATCAAATGTAATTTCAAGGTAATTTTGAAGGCTGTTGCCGGCAAGCCCTTCACTCTACGTGGTTTATACGTAACAAATGAATCGAACATGAAAGAAACTTGATGTCTTTAAAGTCGTGACGTCACTTCTCATGAAACTAATTTCCCATTTCAAGAGTCCAATCAATCACATCGATAACAAACTCTTATCTTTCCTCCCCACGTCAACAAGTGATGTTATTCCACAGCCCCTAATAAACCTAGTACAAAAATTAATTTCTTGTGTTATGTAGCATTTGAAAAGTTGACTTGCGCTAGATAGTGCTTTTGCAAGCACCAACCTTTGTTTTCTTCAGAATTTTGGAATGGAGATTGGTAGTTGTAATATATTAGAATATATGATAAATGAGCAATACTTATTATTCAAATAATGTATATATTAGAATAATACTATTTGTATCATATTTATTGATAACTTCTCTAATAAAAGTGGATTCTACTTATACGCAGAGAAACCACTTGTACTATATATTAAAATGATAAGGACGCATTCGTGGCATTGCTTTTTTTACGCATCTCTTGACACAAGTTTTTGTAAAGACTACTACATAATCTATTTCAATGGTCTAAACTGTCTATATTTTAGAACATCATTCATAAATCATTCTTGCAAAAAAATTAGAAAAATTCTTAAACCACTAAGGCCATCTCCAACCAAAGGAGGGTCATAGGGCTCGTTTTAGCCCTCTAGCCCTCCAAGAAATTAATATTTTAATGAACAATGCATGGCCATATTTCTTACCATCTCCAACTGATGGGCTAGAGGGCTAGAGGGCCATAGGCCAAACATAGCCCTGTGACAAAAAAAAATCTCTAACCGAGGAGCCAAAGGGTCATAGGGCCAAACATAATTTATTATTTAAATTAAAAAACTACAACAATTTAAATTTAGGGCAAAAGACTGTTTACTACCCTCATGTTTCGTGGTTTTCAACATTTAGTACATCAAGTTTTTTTCATCCCAGATTCATACCTAAAGTGTTAATTTTGGGACAGTCTCATACATCCGTTAGTCAAACTGTTAATTCTCCCGTTAAGTGATGATGTGGCGCCCATGTGGACACTGACTGGGCGCCACGTGTCATTAAAAATATTAAAATAATTAATTAAAAAAAAAAAAAAAAACCCTCTCCTCCCCCGTTTCCAACCCAGAAGAAGAAGAGGAAGGAGAATGAGGAGGAAGGAAAAAAGAAAGAAAAAGAGGAAAAAGAGGAGGGAGCAGCAGAAGTAGCTTCTTCCTTCTTCTTGGAGGGCCGGCCTCTGCGCTTCGCCCCCAGCAGAAGCAACTTCTTCCTCCTTCTTCCAACAGCAGACACAGACTTTGGCTTGGGAGGAAGCCCAGCCTTCTTCTTTGGCAACCTGGTGCCAGGCGGACGACCCCGGCCCCCTCTTGCCAGACACCGGGCTTCCCACAGCTTGTCCGACTCCAACACCCACAACCACCTTACGCGGCCGACCTGGGCGCCTCTTCTCCGACCCTGGCTCGTCGGCGAGTCCGAGAGCGACTAGCATGGGCTGGGAATTGGGCTCAGCTGGGGAATCAGAATGGGTTGTTGGTGGTAGGAATTGGGCTGCTAGGGAATTGGAATGGGTTACTGTGAAGTGGGCAGCTGGAGAATTGGAATAGGTTGTTGCTGCTGCTGCTGGGGAAAGGGAATGAATTGCTGGGAAATGGGTTGTTAGGAATTAGGCTGGTCAGAAATGGGCTTGTTTTTTGGAGGGCCGCCGCCGCCGCTTGCGGGCCCGGGAGAGGGAATCGTCGCAGTGCCGGCAGCATCAGCAGCTGAAGTAGGAGGAGGGGGAACGAAACCCTCAGATCCAGGAAGCTTGTACGAGTTTTTGACCATAAGGAGGTGACCATTGTTCTTCAAGCGCTTAAGGTGGTGAGTCAACAAGGCCGAGTGAGTCGCCGGAAGCCCCGAGTAGACTCGCTCTATGTACTTCACTATAGCCCTCTTGCTCGACCTGTCCTTCTCCTTTAATGCCGTTATCGCTCCGTATATCATCTGCACCCAAAACAAAAAACCAGATCAGAAAAAAGCTCGGAGCTTTAGCTAGAGTAGGAGCTGGGGACGGGGTGTGGTTAGTGAGGAAAGGGTGTGGTTAGTAATTTACCTCGGCGTAAGGAGGGTGACTGGGAGTAGGGTTCGGAGCAGGGGTGGGGTTGGCAGCTACAGGGGTGTGGTTTTCTTCCTCCTTCCTCTTTCTTCTTCTTGCTCTGCGTTGCAGATCCCGTGTTTTTTTTTTTTTTTCGCTTTTCTTTCCTCTTTTTTTTCTTCCTCTTTCCTCCTCCCCCTCCCCCTCCCCTCTTTCTTCTTCTTTTGGTTGCAGATTTTTGTTTTTTTTTTGTTTTTTTTTGTTCTTCCTCCTTCCTCCTTCCTCCTCTTCTTCCTGCTTCTTCCTCCTCCTCCTTCCTCTTTCTTCTTCTTCTTCTGGGTTGCAGATTCGATATTTTTTTTTCCTCCTCTTCTTCCTCCTCCTTCTCCTTCTTCTTCCTTCCTCTTCTTCTTCTGGGTTGGGAACGGGGGAGGAGAGGGGGTTTTTTTTTTTAAAATTAATTATTTTAATATTTTTAATGACACGTGGCGCCCAGTCATTGTCCACATGGGCGCCACGTCACAGTTAACGGGAGACTTAACAGTTTGACTAACGAATGTATGAAACTGTCCCAAAATTTACACTTTAGGTATGACTCTGGGACAAAAAAAACTTTATGTACTAAATGTTGAAAACCACTAAACATGAGGGTAGTAAACATTCTTTTGCCCTTAAATTTAAAAACTACAACAACTTAAATTTAAAATCTAAAATCATCATCATCTTCATTATCCGCCATTGTAGGAGTATAGTCGGAGGTAAGCAACTGTCGTCGGGCCATAATTTCCTTCTTTTTCCTATCAAAATAGGCCTTACTCAATGAGGTGTAATCCGAAGTGTTCCTTAGCATATTCCTATTATCCATCTCTTCTTGTATTTGTTTGGCCCGTTCTTCATGCCTACGGTTCCTTTCTTCCGCAGCAATGGCTCCGCCATGAATCACAAAGAGGCCATCATTTCCTATTGAAAGGTGATATCATCCTTTGCCTTGCCGTTTTCCTTCAATTTTTGGGCTTTGTTTCATCCCATAGCCCTAGGTATGGAACCTTCACCCGAAGATGGATTTTCTACCCTTGTTTCTTGAATGGTAGGAGATCCATCTTCATCCCCATCTACAACTTAGGATGTAGTTCCGAATACCGGCGTAAGAGCTACTCTATGTTGAGGTGGATCTTCAAATAACACTCACCTTTTACAAATTTCCCAACAACCGTGATGCTGAAAGGGTTTCGAGTGGCCTTCCATATACAATTCCTCCGCTTGGCGTATCTAGAAAATATAATTACAAAAATTAAAGGAAATTAATTTATGAAATTAAATGTAATATAATTAAATATTTAAAATAAATTGTGAAAACGCTTACTTCGTGGTAGTAATTGGCGCCGTTTTCATGTCTACTTGCGACTGTTAATAGTGCTTGATGCCATTTATTCAAACTTGGATGAAGATGTTTCTTCCATCTTGAAGAATAACTCTCGTGGTTTCGGGTATTCGGTGGAGTGGTGCCTTCGTAGAACTCCAAGTATTTTTTGGACACACGAGTCCAAACACCTTCACTTGTTTGAGAAGTCCCTCTCACACTATCTTTCGAGACCCATCTATAAGCCATGCAAAGAGCTTCATCTTCTTTTTGGGTCCAAGCCCTACCTTTCATTGCAAATGCGGCCATTTGAACATTATTGAAAAATTGAAGGAAAGAATATTGGAAGAGTTAAGAAAATAGAATGTGAAGAATTAAAATAGAATAAAGTGAGATAGTATGGAATGGTGAAAATTATGTGAGAAATGCTGTAGGAATGGCTTAGGTATTTATAGGAAAAAAAGAGGAATTTCTTTTTTTTTTTTTTTTTTTTTAAATTTGGCCCAAAATAAAAAGAAAAAAAAAAACCCAACGGTAACTAATTTCAGCTACCTTTCGATTCAAAATTTCTAGCCAGCCTAAGGCCAACTGGCTGGCTGGGTTGGGCCAGCCGATTGGCCCTTTTCTCCATTTTTGGCCCGATGGGGCCCACGAGCCCTTTGGCCTGGCCCTCGGTTGGAGACGGTTTTCGTGTCATTTCAAGCTATTTTCGACCCTCTGGCCCTCTGGCTGGGTCGGTTGGAGATGGCCTAAGACATTCATTTGTAGTGAAGAAAATAGTTAAATACGTTTCTACAAAAAATCCTAAACTCTTAATCCAACGGTCATATATTTTCAGATTTGGATGATAATTGGTAGACATGATTTTTTAGTTATGATCTAAAAGATCGATTGTTCTGATTGTTGAAATACTTAATGAAGTGAGCCCACAAAAAACTTGTGTAAAAAATTCTATAAAAAAAATTAATGCCATGAATCCACCTCAAAATAATTTTATTTGTATCACATTTACTGATTACCTTTCTATATATTATTACATTCTTGTTCTAAAAGTATCTCACGTATTTTTTAATTAGTAACTTTGTACATGTGATTGCACTCTATACATGGCAAATGTCATCCTATTAGTTGAATGAAACAAGAAAACCAAAGTACTCATGAAATAGAATAATTTTGAATCTTAGTCAAAGAATTTATCATCAACATTTGTGGTTAGGAGGGTTAACAGACGAACGAATAATTAGGGATGGATTTCCCTCGTGTTTTTTTTTTTTCTCTCTCTTTTCTACTTATGTAGGAATAAACCAATAAATGGTAGGGAGGAAGAAAGGTGTGGATAAATTTGTTCTTCGTCTCATTTTTTTAATGTAAAAAATGTTACAACATTTATACTATTTCTTTAATAAAAGTAGCCCCCCCCCCCCCCCTCCCCAATACAATACACCTTCATTAAAAAGTGGTACAAATGTGAGAGAAATTTTTCATTACTAGCATTCATGCACGCATTGAATCACGGTGCGCTACGCGCGACTTACACTTTTTAAATGTATTTATATGTGTAAAATGACAAAAGGAAAGTCAAATATTTGAAGTAAATGAATAGTTTTAGATCATGCTAGAAGAAACCCCTCATAAACCAATTAAAGCAGCTGAATTCACATAATAAAATCGGTCTCTATAGAATTTACATTAAGAATAGAGAAAATAATATTTAATAAGCAATTGATTGAATCACATTATTGCTAGCCCATTGAGAGGCTAAGCCTATCCCCTCCTCTTTAATGTAAAATAATATCGTTTGTTAAAAAAAAAAACAATCATTTGATAATTAATTTAATCACATTATTATCAGCATGTGAAAGACCTTTTTTTATAATCGGTATTACACACCTCTTAAGATGATTTGAACGTGTTTAAAAATAGAGAAAATAATATTTAATAAATAATTGATTGAATCACATTATTGGTATCCCATTGTGAGGCTAAGCCCATCCTCTTTCTCCTTAGTGTAGATAATATCGTTTGTTAAAAAAAAAAAATCATTTGACAACTTATTTAATCACATTATTATCCGTATGCGAAAGACATTTTTTATAATCGGCATTACACGCCTCTTAAAATGTTTTGAACGTGTTTAAAAATAGAGAAATTGAATCACATTATTGCTAGCCTATTGTGAGATACTAATTATAATATAAAAAACTGTACCAAAAATTTAATTATTAAAAAAAAGTACTGTTAAACTGACGAAAATGCCCCTGCCTTATTTGATGCATTATTTTGAGATGCCTTTGAAGTTTTTTGTCTTGGGGGCATTTTTGTTCAAATATTTTGTTGAAGCTTGGTGACACCAAAATCACTATTCACATTTTCCATTTGCTTTATATATAGATGTTTGGGACATGAGTTGTACACCACATGTCATTATATAAGTGGAGATAAGTTTTAATTTTTAAGTTATTTATTTTTTAACACAAGTATCTCACTACTTGTATAATGACACGTAATGTACCACTCTGTATTTCGAGCATACAATTTTTTTTTCTTCCAAATGTTGCATGAACGTTACTTCACTTTTTATGCTTTAGTCTTTATATGTAAGCCTAAAATATTAAAGTAAAAAACCAACAGAGTAATGCTACGAGAGATTACCTATTTAAATTATATTGATGTGCAAGATAATATAATAGATTAAATATATAAACTTATATTAAATAACATAAATTTATTAATTAACATGACATATATACTTATCACGATCGGTATACATTAAAAAAATGAGTTTTAACGAAAAGTCCACGGTACTGTTCAGTTTAACGAAAAACCATATTTTTACACTAAAAAGTCAAACCTGGTACTATTTATTTTACCCTTTATTTTGTCCTTATCGTTAAAACTCAAAGTTTTCAAGCTCTTTTCATTAGTTTTCCTTAAAAAAAAAAAGAGTTTTAACGAAAAGCCCACGGTACTGTTCATTTTAACGAAAAACCACATTTTTACACTAAAAAGTCAAACCTGATACTATTCATTTTACCTTTTATTTTGTCATTATCGTTAAAACTCAAAGTTTTCAAGCTCTAACCTTTACCAATCAACTATTTCTCCCACCGAATTTCTTTATGGCCCTTTTTGTTTAGTCGTCATTTATCCTTTTCTACTTTCCTTCTAGGAGTCGGCCAAGCGTTGAAAATTTTATGTAATTAAGTTCTTTTTAATATCTATCTAGTTCTTTTGCTCTTTTTCTCTGTTTTTTTTTCTTTTTTTTTTCAAAGCTCTTTTTCTCGTTGAAAATAAAAGCTTTTGACTGAAAAAGAAAGCTTGTTGAATATGGTTGGCAGAGCTACACGTGAGCCGACGCAGAGGACGAAGTCACGGTTATTGTCGGTTATGGCAGTTGCCACGTCAGGGACACGTGCTATTATATTCTGGTGTTGGTTAGGTGGTCCCCCGTGCTTGACGGTTGACCGTTCCACTGTACGGCATCTTGGCCGACTAATCCCAACTGCTGCCGACAAGATTTCTTTAATCATATCTCTCGGAACTTGTCAGATATGGTTGTATTTTCTATACATTGTTTAGTACAGCAGGGTATCCCATTTGATTCTCGTATAATTTATTAATTTGGATAAGACCATCTCCAATGGTGGGCTAAAAGCCAAATTACCACCCAAAATTTCCCCCCAAACTCACTCCAATGCAAGGGGAAATTTTGGGCTAAATGCTCTAAACTAAGGCCAGATTCCCCTCAGAATTTAGCCCAGAAATCGGTGTGGGCTCCACCGAATTGAGTGAAAATATTTATCGGAATTTAAATTTTTTTAGATTAAAATGTTCATAAAATTAATTTACGATAGTCTACATATTTATTTTTTATTTTTAAATTAATTTAAGAAAAAAAATAGCCTAAGTTTATTTTTTAATAATCCCGGGCTAAAATTTTAGAGTAGAATGGGTTGGAGTAGAAAAACTGTTTCTAGGCTAAAAGCTAAATTTTCCGGACTAAAATATTTGGCTTTTAGCCCAACCATTGGAGATGGTCTAACAATAATCTATTAACAACATGTTATTATGCTAAAATTATCAGTGTTTTGTCATGGACAGGGGCCACGAGGATTCAAGAATTGTTAGATTTTTAATAGAAGCAGAAAGTGAAACGCGTAAATATTTTTTAAAATTTATTCACTGAAGTATTTGTCAAATGTTTAGTAAGTGTTGTCAGCTGTCGAATTATGTTGTTCATATGTCAAGAGATATTGAAATATGCCAAAGCATCTGATGAGTGTTATCGAGTGTTCTCGACACAACCTGCCGAGTGTTGCCGATATACGCTAACATGCATTACATTGAGAGGAAATGTAGCAATAGTCCCTCAATTTTAATCCAATTGGAGTAATGGTTTCTCAACTTTAATCCAATTGAAGTAATGATCTCTCAGCTAAAAAATTGACCATTGGTCTTAATTTATCAAAACGTGTAGTTACGGTCCTTTTGTCAACTCCGTAAGAACTTCCATAAAAACGAAATGAGAAAAATTGTAGCACTGATTTCTCAACTTTAATCCAATTGGAGAAATAGTCTCTCAATTTTAAACTGATTGGAGCAATGATACCTTAACTTTAACTCAATTGTAGCAATAGTCCTTCCAACATAACTCATTTTGATGAAATTCTGACGAAGTTGATGAAAATGACCATGGCCCCACATTTTGAAGAGTTTAGAGACCAATGGTCATATATTTTTAGTTGAGGATCAAATTAATCCAATTCAGTAAAGTTGAGGGATCGTTGCTACAATTTTCTCTTACGTTAAACACTTGGTAACATAAAAAGGAGCCATAATAAACATTCATTAGGCCCTCTAAAGACCTTCACATATATATTTTTTGACTCCACCACTTTTAGTCCCAACAATGGCGGATCTACTAAGAGACCAGAATGGTCCCTTGCCCATCCTGCCTTTTTTTTTTCTTCTTACTACTATAACAGTTGATGTTGTTGCATATCAATCCAATACCCTTAAAATTGAAGTGTGTTCTCCATCCAAACTTTTTTCCGTTCTAGGCCATACCACATTTTTCTTTTTATTCCTCTTATTGCGGTGTTGTCTTCACTTCCCTTCCTTATTATATCATCTTTTCTTTGGCTTTAACTTCTTTTTTTTTTTTTTTTTTTTTTTAATTCCTACTAACTCTTTACCTCATATTTGAGTTTCTGGGTTTGTGCAATGTTTATAGTTCTCTCTATTGAATTTAGGATCTTTCAATTTTTATGCAAATTACTCCAATCTCTCATGTTTTGATGAGTTCAAATTATCTATGTATGTGCAGGCTCCCACACATAAAATTCTGGCTCTACCATTGAGTCCCAATATGTATCCACCACTGCCACAACTAGTTGCCTTTCTTAATGTTTTAAGATATTTTATCGAGCAAAAGATATTTGTAACTGAAGTTATTAAAAGTATAATCTGACATGAAAAAAATTGTGTTTAGATTCTTTTCCCTACTATTGTTTATAAATACCAAAAAAAAAAAAGGTATTTTATTGATCACCTTAACCTTCTAACTCAAAGAAAATATTAATACAATAGTATGTTAAATATTTCTTTACTTGGGGCCAACAAGATACTTTTGTTTCTTTTAATCGGTGCAATTACTTTATTTTTTGTCACAATTAAAGGAAGTTAAGAGTTCACTTTAAAACTAATTACCAATTGGTTGAGTGCTCCAAGTCTTCTTAAACCCATAGAAAGTTTGTTTGTTTGTTTTGTTTTCAATGTAGGAGGTGTCCCATTACAATTTGATTATTGTATAAAATTGAATAACATTTATTTCATGATCCAATTTTTTTTACGCGAAACTTGTGGACAATTTTAACTTGGTGAAGGCTTCATCACTTGACAAATCTACTATGACATCTTGAAGAAAGATGAAGCTTCATTCAAAAACTGATTGACGATGATGGTCGTAAACCATTTACCTGAAGAAGATATTAATCAATCACAAACATTGAATCAGTGAATACATCGATGTTAATAAAAATAAGAGTTTGTTAAGATGTGCAGTTTGTAAGAGCTTTGATATATGGTGCATCTTTTGCTTACATGTAGCTAAGTTAGTTGAATTAGATAAGTTTTCTTTGTCGTTAATTTGTTCTTATATATGTCTAATCTTATGAATTCGTGCAAAAAAATTTAGTTCTGAAGACTTTAACTTCACAACGATAATGTTCTATGCAGTAGTGAAGTTAGGATTTCATGTGTGAAAGGGTCTCTCATATACATAGGTAATTTAAACCAGACACGAGAGATTTGAGTAATTTGCGTAAAAATTGAAAGACATTCAAGAGAGAACTAAAAACATTGCACAAACCCAGAGACTCGAACATGTGGTAAATAGTAAGAAAGAATTTAAAAAAAAAATATATACATTCAAGCCAAAGAAAAGTGGATCGAATAAGGAGAGAAAAATGAAGATTGCACCACAATAAGAGGGATGAAGAGAAAATAAGGCCTGGCCCTGGAACAAGAAAGAGTTGGATTGAGAACGCACTTGAATATGTACTAGACTGATATGCAACAACAATATCTATTGGAGTAGCAAGAAGAAAAAAAGGCAGTTAGAGACCATTCTAGTCTGATAGTGGCTCCGCCACTGGTTCTATGTTAGGTCACAACTTGTATTAACTTTATCTTTTCATATAAAATTACAGTGACTTTTCAACTAGTACTAAAACCTTCTTCCAAAATTTTTGTTTATTAAAACCTTAATTTAAAAAAGTTAAAGTATTTAAAATGAAGTAAGTGTTGAGATTTCGTCATTACATTGCATACGCATCACATGACATATGCACGACATCTAGTTCATATTATAATGATAAATGAGTATGTTTTATATTTTTTCATAAAATGGATAACATTAATTTTTAGCTAAATTGGTTGTTTAATTTATACAATATCATACGTCACATTCATATATATATATATATATATATATATATATAAGGACGTGACTTTGGTAAAGCTTAGCGAAATGGGTTGACGATATAATTAATTTTTTTTGTCTTTATAAAGTATATTAATAAAAATTAATATATACACATTATAATTTAAGTAAAAATATAATATGATAATATTTCACGTAGACCTAAAAATCTCTGTCATGGTCTTCATCCTCTATTCTCTCCATGCAATTTGCAGTCAATTAGTCCAAAAGAGGTGGGATTAACTAATTGGTTTGGCTCAAGGCTCGATCAGTGCTCATCTCTAAACATGACCTTATATATAATATGTTTTTGTTTCGTTTGTTTTGTTGGTTTCTTACCGACCTCAATTAGTCACAACGAAAATAAACCACCCTCATGTTTTAACTCCTTTGGTCAACTGAAAATTTTGTATGCCAATACGTATGTATAGATGTAAAAATTACAATAAATCAATCCACATAAGATAATATATAAAGAGGCAAGTGGCTCTCTACTACAGTGCTGAAGAGGAGTGTTGCTCTTGCACTATGGTGTGAGTTCAAA
The DNA here is from genome assembly GCA_036320875.1 of Cotoneaster glaucophyllus. NCBI lineage: Eukaryota > Viridiplantae > Streptophyta > Magnoliopsida > Rosales > Rosaceae > Cotoneaster > Cotoneaster glaucophyllus. The sequence continues at coordinate 8,308,085 of CM070059.1, read as the reverse complement.
CCATGTCAGCTCTCTAATCTAATATCTAATCGAACAAATTTATCGTTTGACAAAAAAAAAAGATAATATATAAAGAGATAAAGAGATTAGACTTTAAAAGAGAAAAGATGACACTCAGTACTACGGTCTGGTGATATTCCTCTTCACTTGTAAGTGAGAGGTCTTAGGTTTGAATCTTGTAGATGGTGAATTCGATACCAAATTAGGTTGTCTATTGTGTGACTTAGCCGAACTCTCCCTTCCCTTGGTGTAAAATATGAGCTCGTTCAGATGTGCTTTTAAAATTACTGAAAGGTTTTTGGTAAAAATATTTTTGGGTTCCAAAAGCACTTGAAGTGCTTTCTATAAGAAATACCAGTTATGTGCTTCTTATAGGAAGTACTTTAATGCTTTTTTAGGATTTATTAGTATTTTTTTTAAATTATGTGATATCTTACGAGTGAAGAGAAATATCAAATTAGGTTGATATCTTTTTTCTTTTCTTTTTTTAAGAAAGAAACACATATCTTATGCGCATAATTTTTGCTATGGATATCTTATTGGCGAATTCGTTGTACTAAAAAATAGAGAAAGGATATGCGCATAATTTAATTGCAAAGGGTACTATCTTTTGTTGGAAATCATTTTTACTTTTTACTGCCCAAACAAAAAAAAAAAAAAAAAAAAAAAAAACCATCGAGTACTTTTTTAAATTAATAATTAAAGATGTATTAGTCTATTATAAAAAAAATATCATGAACATATATAAGACATGCATGTTAAATGTAGCTAAAGGGTCACACATGTCGACAAGCACCACAATTTTACAATTACAAACTCAAAAAATACAATACAATTCTTTAACTGCTCTTGACTCGTATCTAATTATGTATAAGTCGTACACGCTAGAAAAACTTTTCTCAATAGAATAAGAGAGTGACCACTAGGAGTGGGTTCGGTACGGTTACCGTACCAAAACCCTCGTACCAATTACTGTACCAAATTTTCGGCTTGGTAAAATCTATTACCATTACCTGTACCAAACTTTCGGTATACCGAAGTTCGGTATTGCCAAAAGTTCGGTTGGCATGGTATGACAATGGTAATTGCCATTTTGTTTTGGGACAAAATTTGTTTTAGTTTTTATTTACCCAATTCAAGGGCAAAACTTTTTTTTTTTGTACCTTTATCTCATACATTGTAGCTTAAATTCATCTATTATTCATCATTCACAATTCACACACACAATAATTCAAATAATGCATCAAGATTCATGATGCAAATTAAGCTTGCAATCCAAATAGAAGTTACGAACCAAAACAAATAGAAGTTAACAATCCAAATAGAAATTAAAGTTTCAAACCAAATGAAAATTGGAACTAAACTTCAAAAGTAGAATTCATTGATCAATTATTCAAGTTTGAGATGTCAAAGCTTTTGAAGGAAGCATTGAACTTGTAAAAAATTGAGCTTGTGTCAAGCCTAAATTACAAACAAATAAAACATATTAATTAGTAGCAAAAAGAATAAGTTGAAAACCATTTAATAACAAATTTACTAAAAAAATTAAAGCATATCTTTCTTGTTTCCTCTTTTTCTATTTCCTTGTAAAATTGAAGTATATCTTCCTTTGGTTCCTTGTAGAAGTTTACTTCATCTGCCCTAAGCCAACCACTAGTACACACTAGTGCCTCTACTATTTTAAGAATCAAGGATGCCCTAAAAAGGTCAACAACCCTCCTTCCTAGGCTAAATGCATTTTCACTAGCAACGATAGAAGTGGGGGTTACAAAGATATCTTGGTCATTTGTGAAAGAATTAGGAACTCTTTTGTATTTGATTTCTACCATTTCAAGAGATCAAAGTCACCAACAACAATGTTAATATAAGTAGGGTTTTATTTTCAAATTATTGGAATATTATAAATATGTGTTATATAATTATCTATTATATAATTTATAAATTATATATTTTATTTATTTTCGGTATGGTACGGTAATACCGTGGTAATGATATCCATTATCAATACCGTACCATGAAATTTCGGTAGGGTACATTACCGTACCATTACCGATTGGCGCAAAAAATTTGGCACAAAATCGGTATGGCACCGTTGGCAATTCGGTTGGCACGGCAATTTGGCAAAAAAATCCACCCCTAATGACCACAGGTAAAAAAAAAAAAAAAAACAAAACTCTTCTATCTAAAGTACAACAGAGACCGCAACTAGAGAATAAAAATGATTTGAAGATCGAAAAAACAAAGAGGCAAGAGACCAATAAAGATCGGGAAAATTTTATTTAAACCCATGTAACCTCTTTTTACACCTAATTTTAAATTTTAAATGTTAATTGTCTATTTTACCCTATTGCATAATTACTATTAAGTACAAAATGAAATTAATAATAAAATTCAAATTTATCAATAAACCCAAACATTATAATTAAACCTTACGATCACTCTTTTTTTATCCTACGTTCATTCCGGCAAAAACCCTAATAGCTCTCATAGAGAAAAATAAGTTTTTTTTTTATTGATGGATGGTGATTTTGAAGTTTTGAATCCTCCAATTAAGGTATGACTCAATTTATGAATTTTTTGTCCGTTTAATTTCAATTTTTTAAAGTTTAGAAGATGAGTATTTTGGTTTTAATTTTAATTTTTTTTCAATCAATCCCGCATGGTTTGTTTATCTTTCTGCAACAACAAATTGCTGCAGTCAGCCTCCCACTGTTCATATGCACCCCAAAAAACCAAAAAGACTTGCAGATATTGCAAGGACCTTGGATTCCGTTTGCTTCTTCCGTTTTTATATTTTTTTTTCTTCTCTGTTGGTGTAGTTTGACTACACCCCAAAATCATGGCATCAATGTAGCTATTGGTGCAAATAGTATGCCTAAAAGTCCTAATACAAAAACTGCACCCAAAAAACCAAACAGACTTGCAGATAGTAGTATATACAAGCAAAAAATAGAGTTAAAAATCAAATGGGTGTAAAAATAAATCCACATATTGAATTGGATTTATGGTGGTATATTAGGTAGTAAATTAGGGTTTAAAGAGATATTAATAGTTTAGTTAAAAATCAAATAGGTGCAAAGAGTAAGTTGGGTGTAGAAATAGATTACATGAGTTTAAATAAAATTTTCCTAACCAACTCTAGGTTTTTTTTCCCTTAAAAAACAATTCCCAAAAATTCGACATCGAGCACCTATTTTCAAAGATTACTTATAGTAAAAATCAAATATTAAAATCAACGCATGACTCACATCTAATTATTTTGGTCATTGGCGGTAGAATTGAGGATGAAAAACAAACTAAGAGGTAAACTCGTCCTATATGTTCATCATTTGACTTTAGAGCAACTCCACCCATGGAGCCTTCCCTCCAGGCAACTCACTATGCAATCCACCATAATGAACAGTAACTGCCTTAAATGAATAGTAACTGCCTTAAATGAACAGTAACTGCCATTTGCATCTCCACCCATGGAGCCCTTCCCTCAGGCAATAAGCAATTAAAATATTAGTTTTTTTTGTTTGTTTAAATAATACAAAATAAAATTATTTGTAAATTCGGATAAGAATTTTTAAATCGTTCTCGTTGCGCCACGTGTCATTTTATAAAAAAAAAACAATTATTTAGCAAAGGATTTCGATAAGATTTTTATCCAATACGATCGTGCCACGTGTCGTTATCTTTTCAGAATCTTTGAGGATAGATTTAGATCGGATTTTTAACGAATGACGGCATGCCACGTGTCGTTATCTTTTCAGATTTTTTACATTTTTTTTTTTAATTTTATTCAAATAATTAATCTCTGCCGTTGGATTTAAAAAAATTTGAATTCCAACACTCCAGATTGTGCCACGTGTCACAACGGTAACTTTTCTTATTTATTAAACTGTTTTTTCTTTTTTTTTTTTAATTTCAAATCAGTTTTTTTTTTTAGATCGGACGGCTTTTATTTAAAGGGGGAAGGATCGAACGGACCGTGGGAAGCCACGTGGCTTCCCAACGGTCACTGACAGACCTGAAAAGTTTTTTTTTTTTCTGACTTTTGGTCAGCGACGCGCCCCCACTCGCGAGTGAGGGGCACGCGCCTGACACAAAAAAAATTAAATATTCTGAGGGCCTCGGGCCACAGGCCCGTGAGTTACCCACCGCCCCTCTGCTCGGGCCTCACTGCTGCTCGGGCTCCTGCACGGCTGGACTTGGAGTGACTGGCCCTCGGGCTCTTTGAAGGGACTCTCCCCTGAGCAACTGCTCCGGGTGGAGTTGCTCTTAAGCCACCAATTGTGTACAATTATGTGATTTTTTTTTTTAATACTTACAATTGCTATAACTAATTAGAAAAAGAAGAAGAAGTAAAATTCCTAGGAACAATTTAGGGGAAATTTGATATAAGTTCAATTTTTGAGCCAATAGTAGGAATAGTCCAATTTATTAAAATAAGTCCAATTTGTTATATTTAATTATTTAATTATCAATAATTATCTATTCAATAATAAGATTTATTATAAAAATCAAATTTCTTCCTAATTATCTCTTTGCTTATTTCTTTTTATTTATCTTTTTGTTATTTCTCGTTCTTCCTTCTGCTTTAAACCTATTTATAGATTTTATTTTAATTTTTTTGATCAGCCTATATCACAGGTTAATTATATTTATCTACCTATATGACATATTTTTTTATTTTTTTTTATTTTTTATAATCAACCTGTCACAGATTAATGTGTCTTACTTGTAGGTATGTTATGTTTTTTCTACCTTTAATTAGGTTTCATATCTCACGTATAGGTATAATATACATTCATATATTTATTACTTGAGTTAGGGTAGAATGTTTTGCAGATAAATTTATGTTAGTATATTAGTTTTTTTGTTATAAGATATTAATTATATTTTTTGGAGTTGGAAAATGCATAATATTAGAAGATTGTAATTGATTTTTAATTTTTTTAGAAAATATAAAATGAGTATAAAAAAAATAAAAACATATAATTAGATAAATGGACTCACTCCTAAAAACACTCTACCTTTTTGGACCTGAATCTAAAAGCCCCAAAAATTTAATATGTATCCCTCTATCAAAAGAAACTTTAGTATATATGTAACCCAGGAAAAGCCAGAAAACTGATTCCGGGAGATCTTTATATAATGATTGGTCAACTTCACCACATGATCGGCTGCTTCTTTTGACTTGTCCGATTTGCTTTGGTTTGGTCAGTTAGTGTTTCTACGATGCATGAAATACATATGTATTTGATTACTCATGGCGACCATTCATGTCGTTGTGCACTAAGACACAGTGCACATATGAAGAAATCTTGCCCTTAATTCAAGGATGGAAAAACCCCAGTTTGTCCGGCATGATTAATGATTTGTGTTAGGCATACACTTGCAACTTTGTCAATACACATAGGCTGAAATTAAACAAAAAGGACAAGTCTTTATTTGACTGCCATTTAACTGAAGCTGAACATTCCATTTTATGATCTAGAAATACTTTGAAAGTGTTAGTTTATAATGGTATCCAAGGCAAACATTTTGTACCCAAATTATAGTTGAAATGGTCACAAATATTCACCTTTACAGGTTAGATCAAGTGTTTGTTGATTTAAATGGAGTAGAATTCTCTCTCTTATATATAGAGAAAGGATAGTAGCTCATCTAAAGGATAGTAGCACATCTCAAATGACTTTGTATCTCTTGTATAAATCAAGTGTTTGTAGCAGTTCTAAATAGACTCTTGTAGATCCCAACTTTAATCCACATGAATAAGTAGTGACCATTGGTCTTGGGGCGGTTCTACCCATGTCTTTAGTTTCATAGTGTTTCATGTTCCCTTTTTACAGCTTTGATTGAATGAAAAATGACGTTGATCGAGTCAATTTTGTCCTATAAAAAAGATGTAACAGTGTAAGACATAATTTCATAAAATAGTATTCTCATATACTATGTTACCAAATTGTAAAGAGAATTTTTATTTGAACCCATGTAACCTCTCTCTACATCAAACTTAAACTATAAATGTAAAATTACTTTATTACCTTATTGCATAATTACCATAAAGTACAAAATGAAACTAATAATAAAAATAAGATTATTAACCCACACCCAAGAATCAAACATAACCATCACCATCACATATCATTCTCCTACGTGCTATTATGACAAAAAATCATAAGACACTCTCATAGTGAAAAACAAGCCCTTTTGTATGGATGGATAGTAATTTTGAACCATCGACAATCTATACTAAGCCAACTACTCCTTCTCCGATATCCGGCTGAAATGGAAACCCATGGAGTGGACGGGAAAGGGAAGGAGTTTTCTCTTCCTTTTCTATACAGAGGAAGAGTGGAGGGGCGTGGCATGCATGCAGACCCATCATATTCAACCTTTAAAAGGTGGACATATTTGAGGGAAGAAACAAATAAAAATCTTTAAAAAGTTTAATGCAAGCTCAAATTGTAAACATGGGAACATAAACTTGTATGCATATGATGCACGTGAGCCTAATTTCAAAAACATCTTTAATAACTTAAGTCTTTAAATTCTACCTAGGATATGTCAAATAAGAACATGCATTGTGCTGCAATTATATTAGAAACTGGCTCTTGCAGTGAAACGAATGATTAAGCAGCAATTCAAGGACTCCCTCAACAAATCTAATGAGAAAATTGACTAATACTATCAAGTCTTGACAAATACGAACTAAGTTGAGAGAGCAACGCTGTAGAGGATGATGGAGACTCCATTGAAAGTAATTGTTGGAAGGAGAGAACGTCAGAGAAGAGATTGCTTTGATCTTTTGGTTTTTTATTTTTCATATGGGTGTAAAAAGATAAATTTACATAGTGAATTGGGTTTGTGAGGGTAGTTTAGATAGTAAATTTGGGTTTAAAGAGATATTGATAGTTTAATTAAAGGAGAAATTAGGTTCACATTCTTCTTTTTGCTACTCCATTGATTAAAATCCTATTCATTTTCAATTTTTGATCAAGGTCCTTGGGTATTAATAACATCATTAATTATTTGAATAATAAAATATTTTTATTTTTAAATATATTCCTTTAGTGTTAAAAATGTTACAATTAGTATAATTATATTTATGGCTAAAGTTTTATAATATATTTTTATTTTTAGTTTGTACCTATTTTTAATTTGCAAATATTTTTTAATTTGTACCAATTTTCTTTTCATTTTTAATTTGTACCCATATATTAGTTTCTTTTTGTGCCCATATTTTTTAAAGTTTTATTTGTGTTTGTACCCATGTGTATACCGTCACAAGAAATTGTATATTTAATCAATGATATAAAAATTACATATGGTATATTTATGTTTTATGCCTAAACTTTGTATCATATATTTATATTTTTAGTTTGTACCCACTTTTAAATCGCAACATTTTTTTTTAAATTTGTAGTATTTTCTTTTTAGTTTTATTTTGTACCCATGTATTAATTTCTTTTAGCGCCTATATTTTTTGTAAAAAAAAATCATTTGTACTCATAATTTTTTAATCTTTTATATGTACCCTAATTTATTTATAATGTACCCATTCTTCTTTATTAATGTACCACTTTGTTATATGTGAAATGTACCAATTTTTTTGTAAAATGTACCAATTTTTTTTTAACACTATGGATACATTCTTTTGCCATTTATTATTTCTTATTTTTACATAGTTTTTATCCATTGATTCAATCAAAATGTTTGAATTTTTTTTATTGTAACCGTTTCTATTAGTATTATAATGAGGGATTTTAAATTTATAGGATTATAAATCTCATAAAATATCAAACAATTAATGTCAAAACTATAAAACTATAAATATTAATCGTAATATAATGAGGTGTACAAAGTCAAGGGACTTTGATCAAACTTTGAATACTATTAAGGTTTTAATCAAAGAATGTTAAGGATTAGGGACCACATTCAAAGTATCCCTTAATTAAAAATAATATGAGTGTAAAGAGTAAGTTGGATGTAAAGAGATGTTAAATGAGTTTAAATAATTTTTTCCAATTATAAATCAAATCATTAAACAAAATCGCGTATAAATAATTTTACAATATAATTATATGAATCTTTTGAGAGAACTAGTAAATATGACCAAGCTAGTGGCCCTAGAACTAAGTCAATGAGTAGGGAGATGAAGAAGCGAGCCCTTTTTGGAGGTGAGCAGTTAGCTTTGACTAAAGAGCAATATTTTGAACTCAGATGGCGATCAGGCAAGCCACCTCGTTGATGCTTGTCAATTCTACCAACGATCCGAACGAAATATATCACCAGTCATTAGATAATTTGTATCTTACAGTCACAGAATATTCTATTGGGGGTCAAGGCTTTAATTAGTGGAAGATCGATGGATCAAGATTTATTGTATTTACGTAGCTGTTTTCATGTCTCTTGTTTTGGATCATGAAAACAAGAGAACACGACAAAAATATCAATGTATAAGGGAATTAACATCCATTAAGGTATTAACTGCGACATGAGGGCATTAGCCAAAGATTTGGATCCTGCTGCCTGCAGGAGCACAAGACAAGTGTACACATAATCAAAACATAGATATTAAAAAATAATTTTCTTCTTGTTCCATAACCATTCCAAGATTTAAACGAGTCCCGTAACCATATCTTTTTTATAGGTTTCATAGAGAAAGATTAGGCGAGATTAGCTCTTCAGAAGAAAAAAAGGAAGTAAGAACCATGGTCATATATAAAAATTTATTATAGAGTTTACGTGGCGCACAGACTGAGCAATTAGGGTTCTGCTAACATGAAATAAAGTTACACATTTTGCTGCGAAGTTCAATAACCGTTCGTCTTTCAATGTGCCAAACACTAAGTAACCTAGGTAACACCTCATTTTCCTTTTGTCAGGGAAGCTAATGAAGTGACCTCATCCAGCTAGAGAATCAAGGATTGCTCGCCGACAGAGACTTGGAAAGGTAACCAACTGAAATAAAAGTAGTGTTGTTTAACCAAACTGAAAGTATTCCTAGGCCGACTGATTCTATGTCTCCAATAATGTTCCACCGAACTGAATATAGCACCAATTTGTCAACCCAAGGTTGTGAACCCAATGATTCAGTGGAGTGGTTAGTGTTTTTCTTATGACATGAGAAATTTTCGTGTAGAGTTTCTTATAAAGCTTTTCTTTGTGTGTTTAGATGAGAATCCTCTTACGTTGCAAAACCACTTATTTATAGTAGCCATATATTTGCTTGGCGCGGCCTGTAGTAGGGTTGGGCATGGGCTGGGCCTGGCCCAAATTTGAAGGAACTGAACCCTACCTGTTTTAAAATGTAACGGGGCGAGGTGGGCCGAGTAGAGTGATTTTGGATTTTGGGAACCGGACCTAACCCGGTTTAGGGCGGGTCTACGGGTAGAAGCAGATTCAAGATCAAAATTTGAGGGCTTTGACGAAGAATTAGCATTATAAGTAAACATTGGAGCTTGTTTGTACCATACTTGACCAATCCCGAAACTACCAAGCACCGGTCAACATTATACCGCCAAAGATCCCGAAACTACTGAGGACCGGTCAACGTTATACCGTCAAGGATCCAGAAGAGTTTCCCTCCAACCTGGAAGCCAATCACTACGCGACACGTGTCAAGATCAGAAGCCAATCAGAGCGCGACACGTGTCGACATCAAGAACCAATCACAAGATGACACATGTCAATGTAACAAAGCTACAAGCTTTTCTATAAATAGGGGGCATTCTCCCACAATATTTCCTAATGTCATTTGTATTGAATCATTCACTAGAACTCACTAAATTGAGAGCTTGAACCTCTGTACTTGTGAAAACCCTTCACTACTAATAAGAACTCCTCTGCTCCGTTGACGTAGCCAACCTTGGGTGAACCACGTACGTCTTGTGTTTGCTTCCCTACCCTTGTCCATTTACACACTTATACACATCAGTGACCGGAGCAATCTAGCGAAGGTCACAAACTTGAAACTTTCTGTTGAACCAGAGTCCTCGCTGATTTTGTGCATCAACATTTGGAACCGTCTGTGGGAAAAGACACTTATTCCTACTCTCTCTAGCTTTGTCAAGCTGGTTTCCACCATTCGTACACTTTCTTTTGATCAGGCATCCCTCTTCAACATGGGAAGCGAAGGAAAGCCACAGCACCCAGAACGACACCCCTAGTGCGAAGCAACAAAAGAAGGAACGAAAAAGATTTGCTCTTCAAGCTAAGATCGAAGAGCTGGAGGCTCAGAACAACAAGACAGCAATGAAAAATGAAGTCATCCAAGAGCAGTATGAGAAGCTATTCGAAATGCTCCACGAGGCTAGGCATGCTCAAACACATGAGCCCAGTGCCCCTGTGGAAGTCAACCATCATCTGGGTACCCCCAACCCGGAGGGTCACCAGCCTTCAACATGGATATGCTTGGCCAGGAGCATGTTGCTCAGCAATATGTCGATCAACACGAGACTTCTCTCAACCCAACCGCTTCAACCCGAAGCAAGAGAAGTGGAGGTAGACATCTCCTTACAGAAGGTGTGGAAGGATCGAAAGCTGTTTATCGCGACTGCCGAGATTTCCTGAGGCAACGTCGAGAGAACCTCATCCACATAGGATAGAAGATCGATGATCCAAGGGTTTCTGAAAGACTCGGTCCCCTGCCACGACCTAGGCCAACTGCCAAACCAGGGAATGAACGACGGGTCCCAGAGGAACATGAAGGTATTGGGGACTCGGAAGTGTTCCGACAGACACACCCTGGAAGCCAATATGGTGAGTCCAAGGAAAAATCACATGCCCTCGATCAAACTTCCCTACTTCTAAGAGGCGATGGACATTTACGAAAAAAGATCCCAGTAGTCCGTGACTCCACTCAGGACCCCCTTGTCCTGCAACTCCTTGAGGAAGTGAACAAGTTGAAGGCCGAACGCCAAGCTGAGATACCTGATTGGAACCAACACAGGCCTGGTCCTCTTACAAGGAAGATCCTCAACACCCCTCTCCAGGCAAAGACTAAGCAGAAGCTCGGCTTACAACTATATACCGGAAGAGAGGATCCGATTGAACACCTTAACCTCTTTGAATCCACCATGGCATATCGGATGCACACCGACGAAGAGCGATGCCTTCTCTTCCCCTCCACCCTCTCTGGTGGAGCTCTAAACTGGTATTGCCGTCTTCAACCTGAGACGGTAGACTCGTTTAAGGAATTAAGGAAACTGTTTGTCTCTCAACACATCTTCCAGACCGACCGTTTGCATTCGGCAGATGACTTGTACACTATTTGTCAGAAGTCGGACGAGTCACTACGAGAGTATGCCGACCGTTTCAGCCATGAATATTCTCGATGCGCGGAGGCGGATGACAAGACCGCCCTCAAAGCCTTCACGACAGGCCTGCGTGACTGTTTCTTCAAGTACATGATCAATGCCAACACTTGGAAAACCTACTCTGAGGTGATGGCGCAAGCCTACAACCATGCATCCGCCGAAGCAAGGACATATCAGGGGAAACCTCCTACGACCATTCCTTATCAACAAGTAGGAAGTGGAAGCCAAATCCAACCAAGTGGCCAAACCTCAACTTTCCGAACAGTTGCAGCACCTCCCTACGCCTTACCTAACGCTTCGCCAGGGCAACATGCCTACCAATCTCAGGGCAAAAGAAAGAATTTCCATCCTCAACAATCTCATTTCAACAAGAAGGGTAAGGGACACTATCGCGATAACCAGGGATATCGCTACAATAATCCCCACTCTCAGACGGTGAATGCAGTGGGACAAACACGGGTCAAGACAGGCCTTACCCCAACGTATGAGACATACACACCTTTGAATACCATATAAGCGGCCATTTACCCAAGCATAGCTCACTTGATACCAAAGCCGAAGCCAGGGCAGCCAGATTATAAGTCAACAAAGAACACGGGTGTATTTTGCTGCTACCACGAGTATAACGGCCATGACAGTGAGAAGTGTATCATCTTTAAGGACCATACCGAAGCTTTGGCACGCGAAGGGAAAATTGATCAATTCCTCCTTCACCCTCAAAGGGATAACCGCAACCAGCGCCAGGTGAATGTGATATATTCTATAAGCAGGTGGCACACCCCTATCTAGATGTTCGAACAGGGCCATGAAAAACAATGAACGAACCTTAAAGCCTGGCCATCAAGTGTTTCACGTGGAAGACATCAGAGGAGGTAAGCATCAAAAACCTGACTGGGATCCAATATGCTTCTACCCTGAAGAAGAAAGAGGTATCATTTACCCTCACAAACGACCCTCTGATCGTAGAGGCTCACATAGCCAATTTTGATGTGCGACGAATCTTGGTAGACACAGGCGCTTCAGTCAATATCATGTTCGCTGGAGCCTTCAAGGCATTTAATGTAGCCGAACACTTGCTTGATCGCTCAATTTCTCCTCTGATAAGCTTCTCCGGTGATATCGTGCAGCCTTTAGGGAGCATACACCTGCCACTCACCATCGGTACAGGCCCTTACATAGCTACTATCACCACTAACTTCTTGGTGGTCGACTGCCCAACGGCATACAACGTCATCTTTGGGCGCACGGGCATTAATGATCTCAAGGCCATGGTATCCACACATATGCTGCTGATGAAGTTTCCAACCCCCTCGGGCAATGGTTACATTAGAGGAGATCAACTTAGTGCACGATCATGTTATAACACTTCAGTTAAGCAACAACGCTTAACTATGCCCAAGGAGACTCTCTCTATACATGGTCATGTCGTAAAGACTAGCCCAAACGAAGCCAACTCGGATCTTCATGATGACAACAGTCAACCCGACGACCCTCGAGATGACTCCTTCACCCAGCAAGCATAACCCGCTGAAGAGTTGGAGAATGTCTCTATCTCCAAAGACCATCCAGATCGCATGGTGAAAATTGGCACTACCTTATCACCACCTCTTCGTTTAGCACTAATCTCTTTTTTACAAGAGAACGCTGAGGTCTTCGCCTGGTCTTATAAAGACATGCCGGGCATCTCCCCCGATATCATCTGTCATCGCTTGAGTATTGATCCCAAGACCAAGCCAGTAAGACAGAAGCGAAGATCTTATGACGCCGAACGATACGAGGCAATAAGAGCAGAAGTTGAAAAACTCAAGGATATAGGCTTCGTCCGAGAAGTCAATTACCCAACATGGGTAGCAAATGTTGTCCTAGTTAAGAAGAATCCGACCAAAGAAAGTCTCTTGCTCCAAAAGATCTTATGGAGAATGTGTGTCGACTACACCGACCTAAATAAAGCATGCCCGAAAGATAGCTTCCCCCTTCCTCTTATTGACAGGCTTATAGACTCTACGGCAGGGTGTGAACTCCTAAGCTTCATGGATTCTTACTCAGGATACAACCAGATCCTCATGAACCCTCCGGACCAAGAACACACAGCCTTCACTACTGACAGGGGACTGTATTGTTATAAAGTCATGCTCTTCGGCCTAAAGAATGCAGGGGCGACTTATCAAAGACTAGTAAATTCAATGTTCGCCGAACAAATTGGGAAGAGCATGGAAGTTTATGTTGATGACATGCTAGTCAAGAGCAAACAGGCTGACCAACACATCACCAACCTGTCTGAGACTTTCGCTATTTTAAAGAGGTATCGAATGAGGTTGAATCCCAACAAATGTGCCTTCGGTGTAGGCTCCGGCAAATTCTTGGGCTTCATGATTAGCCAACGAGGCATTGAAGCCAACCCCGAGAAGATCAAAGCAATTCTCGACATGAAAGAACCAGTAACTTCAAAAGACATCTAGAGCCTTACTGGTAAGGTAGCAGCTTTGACCAAGTTCATCTCTAAGGCCACAGACAGATGTACTCCTTTATTCGAAGCACTAAAGGGAAAAAAGAAGTACATTACGTGGACTGATGAATGTGCCGAGGCATTCAAGAACCTCAAGAAGTACATGAGCAAAGCCCCACTACTCTCCAAACCCGAAGTTGGTGACACTCTCATCGTCTATCTATCAGTATCGGCTTCAGCAGTAAGTTCTGTTCTCATTCGAAAGGATGGTAATGTAGAACGGCCCGTCTACTATGCTAGCAAAGCCTTACAAGACGCGGAGACACGAATTCCAATATTGAGAAATTGGCTCTGGCATTAGTTATGACTGCTCGAAAACTTCGCCCTTACTTTCAAGCACACTCCATTATCGTGCTTACCAACCATCATTTACGACAAATACTCCAGAGTCCGGACACTTCGAGACGAATGATCAAGTGGGCGATAGCGTTGGGTGAGTTTGACATCTCCTACCAACCAAAACCAGCTGAGAAAGGCCAAGCAGTGGCATACTTCATTGCCGAATTCACATATCATGTTGACACTGCTCCTACACCTAAAGCAATGACTTTGCCACCCTCGGAGACTCAGAAGATAGAACCAACAGCCCCAACATGGAGCTTGTACGTTGACGGTTCATCCAACCAACAGGGCTGTGGAGCAGGTCTAGTCCTTACTACCCCTGACAAAGTGGCTATGGAGTATGCTCTTCGTTTCAAATTCAAGGCGTCGAACAACGAGGCCGAATATGAAGCCCTTCTAGCAGGATTACGTTTGGCAAAACACCTTGGAGCCAAGCAAATTGATATCTTCAGTGACTCCCAATTGGTAGTTAACCAGGTCAGCAACAACTTTGATGCCAAAGATAGTTCCATGGCAGCATATCTTGCGCAAACACAACTTTTGCTCAAGAACTTCCACTACCAAATCACCTAAATCCCTCGAGCGGCAAACAGTCATGCAGACGCCTTGGCTCGACTCGCCTCAGCAGTGGAGGATAAGATCGGAAGAAAGATTCATGTCGAGCTATTGGCAACACCAAGCACCATGGCCGCGGAGGTGTGCAACTTACAACAAGGGGATAGTTGGATCACCCCGATTTATAACTTCCTTGCTCATGGCACCCTCCCAAGTGACAAAATCCAGGCTAAACAAATTCGTTACAGGTCTGCCCGCTACTTGATCATCAATGATCAACTGTACAAGCGAGGGTTTAGCTTGCCATACTTAAGATGTCTTACGCCTGCAGAGGTAGAGATTGCCCTTCGAGAAATACATGAGGGAGTCTGTGGAGATCATGCTGGATCCCGATCTCTAGCACACAAGGCTTTTCGTCAAGGATATTACTGGCCAACACTCCACCAAGACGCCATCAAAGTATCCCGTTCATGCGACAAATGCCAACGCTATGCGACCATTCCTCATTCCCCTCCTGAACCTCTCAATCCCGAAACTACCAAGCACCGGTCAACATTATACCTCCAAAGATCCTGAAACTACTGAGGACCGATCAACGTTATACCGTCAAGGATCCAGAAGAGTTTCCCTCCAACCTGGAAGCCAATCACTACGCGACACGTGTCAAGATCAGAAGCCAATCACGTGTCGACATCAAGAACCAATCACAAGATGACACATGTCAATGTAACAAAGCTACAAGCTTTTCTATAAATATGGGGCATTCTCCCACAATATTTCCTAATGTCAGTTGTATTGAATCATTCACTAGAACTCACTAAATTGAGAGCTTGAACCTCTGTACTTGTGAAAACCCTTCACTACTAATAAGAACTCCTCTGCTCCGTGGACGTAGCCAACCTTGGGTGAACCACGTACGTCTTGTGTTTGCTTCCCTACCCTTGTCCTACATACTTATACACATCAGTGACCGGAGCAATCTAGCGAAGGTCACAAACTTGAAACTTTCTGTTGAACCAGAGTCCTCGCTGATTTTGTGCATCAACAGAGCTGATTTTCCAGAGGGCTTGAAGTTGAAATCAGAGGCCAGGAGACCCTTAAAGCCGTTCAAGGCGATTGGGATTTCTGGGTCTCCCTCTCTCTCTCTCTCTTTCCTCCTCCTTGTGTTATTAGTTTTTGGCAATACAAAAACAAATGGAAAGATCTCTGAATTCTCTCAAAGGGTAGATGTAGAATTATGTGAAAAGTTAAAGAGGTGATCTTGTTGCATAAGAGATTAGGGTCTGTTCGGGAGAGAGGAAGGTAGAACATGTATCTGGGATTTGACGTGAGGTGAGAGAGACATGGGAGATTCGACGAAATCAAAATCGCAAAATCGAGAATATGGGTGGTGCGGGTGCCTGGGTTTTGAGATGTCGTCGAGGACTCGAGGAGGACAATCGAGGTTGCTGGGTCGTCGTGGTGGTCGCTAGGGCATAGACTCACGACGTCCGTGATGTCAGGGTGGTGGAGAAGATGACTGACAGAAAGTGATGGAGTGTGGGTGGAATCGTGGAGGGGAGGGGACGACACACACGAGACGACGAGAGAGAATCGAGTTCGAAGACTCGAGTGACAGAGTCGAGGTCGAGGACGAGGAGACTTAGGGTAAAACTAACGGTTAAGATTGGATGGAGAGATGATCTTTTCAATTTCATCCGTCCATTTTAATTACAAACAGGCCAGTTCGGAATCCCGTTTTTCTACACATCTGGAACCTGGCCCCCCCTATAATTTCATCAACCTGCCGGGCCCTACCGCGCCCCGCTGCGCCCCGTTTCTCTTATTAAAAAATTGAAATTGGTATGTACCCGCTCTGAACCTTGATCCTATACCCGTTTGCCCACCCCTAACCTGTAGAGTCCAATTGCAATTCTAGCTCGTTGAAAACCATTGTAATATATTGACTCAATCTCTGCTAAAGTGACTTGAAGGGGACTGTGTGCCATATCCTTTAGTCGTCTACCCGTGAGTTTTTTCAAGATACGACAAAGCTTATCACTCCTCATATTCTTTGAGGTTGAAGCTTATCACTTTGTGTTGCTAATGTCAACATAGGACAAAGCCTGTCATGTTATCAGTACCACATGCCAAAACTCCCAAATCAATTCGAACTGTACTACTTGCTTCCCGTCTGCATTTATCTTACATAAGAAAATGTCAAGATAATTTCAATAAATTTTAATAGTATAATATTATGATTAAAAAATTACAAATATTATCTGTTAATAATAAAGGAAAGTTATCTTAATATCTGAATAACCATCCAACGGCCTAAATCACATAAACAGATAGTGCAAAAGCAGATCCAAAATAATACCTAAATCCTATATAAGTAGATAACAACTTACATGATACGAGGTAATCTATCACAATGATTTTCTTTGTCAATCAAATAAGATAAGGAGTACGTGAACAAAAATATACCCATGCTAGCTCTACTTAGGCCATGTCTAGTCAAGGACTAGGTCATCTCCAGTCATGGAAGGCTAAACGTAGCCCGTGACCATGTTTTGCCCTCGAAAATTTAATATTTTAAAGACTACTTTAACGCTAAATTTTATGATCTCTAATCAGGGCTGTATATTTTATTTCCCTTCGCATTTTAATCACTTATTGATTAGAGATTAATTTTGTCAATTTTTATAATGGAGATGACCTTACATACGTAAAGATCTTCAAAACCAGTTCAATTAAGTCAAAAGGTTGAACATGCAACGAGAGTGAATAGAAAAACACACACACAAATTATCCTGCTTCTTTTTAATAGACAATGTTAAATAATTTTAATTAGAAAATAAATAAAATAGATTTAGTCATATCTTTATGAGTAGATTCAATTTGTAAATTAAATGATATAAAAGTTGATGATTGAATTATTACTTAATTGTTGATAAACATACTTATTTTTTTATTGGTAACACCTCATTTGGTTTGCTAATTTAATCTATACATTTGTTCTCCTTAGCATCGCTCTATCTTTCTAGACTTGTTTTTTCTTTCTTTGTTTCTTCGAGAGGGTCGATGTGCTTTGTCAGCGACAACGCAGATTAAGGATAATTCAACGCTGATAACTGCATGCGCGTGCTTTGATTAACAAAATTATCGACATAATTAATCAATGCCGTGCTTGACTCCTCTTGATCAGTTGAGTCTCATCAGTCTCACCGCGTTTAAGGAATCTAACTAACGTTAATGTAAAATTAACTAATCCGAAGCGTATAAAAACATGCAGATCAAAATTACCGACGGCTCATAAACAATTATTATACATCTAAGGTATCAAAAACGACATATGTGCATTTTAAAAGTTATAAATTTTTGAACTATTGAGAAAAAAACTATATCGTACTAGTGCATAATCATATAATATCCAAAACCAAGTGATAGAGGGAATTGGACTTTGTAACAAACGTACCTAACCCTATCTATCGGTTAAAGATTTTATGCCTTGTGTAGGCAAAGCCATGTGGGTAGTGATATTAGTGATACCCCATGTACCTTGTTTTGTTTCTAATTATTTTCCTGTCTTAATACTATCTCAGAACTCACTAGTGTGTGTGAATGATCAATATCTGCTGCTATCCTCTTTTAATTTTCATCAAACGCCGAATGCTGAGTGTTATAGTTTTATGTTGATACCAAATTAACTCCTAGGTTGAAAAGTGTTATGAATTTGGCTTTTTCATGTTAGTGTCTTATTTTGTTTAGGATTGTATTAAGAAAGCTAAGGTGCACAAATTCTTTTCCTAAAAAGCGTTAGGAAAGAATTAAGTTGTCTTGCACAATTTAAATTTGGAATCCTATAAGCTTAATTGGGATAGGAAAGTACTTTCCTATCTCATATAGAATAGGAAACCCAATCAAGTTATAGGGTGCGGCAAGGCTGAAAACAAAGAGAAAAAACAGAGACAGCCGATAGAGGAGAAAGAACAAAGAAACTATGGTTTCTCTATCTAGATAAATCACAACCACAACTGAACGTAGGCAAAAGTTATGCTGACCCAGTGTATATAAAACTTGTGTGTTTCTAGTTATTCTCTAATTTGCTAAATTTAGCCTTTGCCGGATTACAGAAATTTTCACAGAAGAGAGCCAAAATTATAACAAAAAGACCATTAAAAATATGTTGCAACATATTTAGGTAAACTGTGCACAGAGACACATATTTGCCGTTTGTTATTGTCCATCAATGATTCAATTCCAGTTATTTAAAAAGAGAAGTGTTATTGACACTTTAAAAATCTCATTCTACACTCCTCACAAGTGTATTTTTCTTTCCTAATATAAAAAGTTTGGAGTGTAGATAGAGTTTTTTGGAGTGCTAATAACAATTCCCTTTAAAAATTATCAGATTGCATATGTTGCACTTGATAGAAGCCAAACTAGAAGAATAACTACGTATTCAACTAGGAAATCCAAAAAACCCACACGGAAAAGAACACTTGTTTTTTGTGAAGGGAAAAGAACACTTCAAATGAGACAAATTGAGATATATTATTGATTGATAGATGAGAAATGAGAAACTAAGAATACTAGATGATTCATGAGTATGCTACGTAAATGCGATCCATGGATTCTGGATATATAAATGCATACATCAACTGAGAGATACAAATGTATGTACTTTATTTAACACGAAAGATGAACCTAAGCTGAAACTCTTAAGATTTTATAGATTGGCCAAGGATCTATCACTAATTATATCAATATTGTTTAGAATTTACACATCTCTCGATGCAATTAGAAGTTAAACCATTTCATATAAGTTGTAATAGTTTATTTATCACGCCTCCTCATGTGAGACCACTATTTAGTGAGCTAGACAAGAAGCCAATTCCACATTAATCATTTAAGGTAAACCCAATAGTACACTCTGATACCATATTGTTAAGATTCAAAGAGACAGGTCAAATGGTCCAACACAAATATTGTCTCCAACTTAACCATCTACTTGCCTGATATGAATATGAAATTTATCCTAAAATGACTCGGTGTAATTAAAAATAAAACCATTTGTTTGTACATCGTAATTTATTTTGTCCAATTCTCGGTGTGTAATTTCTAACAAAAACGATGAACTTGACTACAAATCATATATAGGCATTAACCCTAACTAGATAAATGTACCAAAGCCTAAATGTGGAATGCATTAACCATGTGATAAACTCCCTTTAGTATTGTGTTTATTTGCGAACACAATTTTCCTTTCTTAAACATTTTCATTTTAATCTTGAGTTCGATATTATTTCCTAATTTTTCTTTGTAAAAAAAGATCTCCTTCTTGTCCTACATATCAAGTTGTGAATTATATACAATTTTTGTTTGTTTGTTATGCAAGAAGCATTGTTCTTGGAAGAAAAAGCTCACATGAGTGCGTTTTTTTCTTTGCAATATAAGTAGTAAAATTTCACGTGATGGCAGACAACTTGTTTCAGAATAAAGTTTAGTAAAAAAAAAAAAATTGTCATCTTGCAATATCTTGAGGTAAATGAAATAATGATTTCGTAACGACAATCGAATTCACAGTAATAAAAGGAAGATATACACACATATATATATATATATATATATATATATATATATATATACATGTATATTTGCACTGTATTTAGTATATTATGTTGTTGACCTATTAATTTGTTAACATAATATGTTGAATGATAGTGCTATTCACAAACTTATTTTTACCTTCTACACACCCTTGTTAACTATCTTCTTCAATTCATTTGATTCAACTGTCCAAAATTGAGAGGGGTGTGTAAGAATAAAAATAGGTGTGTGGGTAACACTAGTGTTCCATGGACAAAAATAATATAATAAAGGGTTTATATCACAAATGGTCCCTGAAATTGACCCCATCAATCATGATGGTCCCTGAAATTGAAAATCGATCAATGTAGTCCCTGAATTTTAACTCGCGAATCAATGTGGTCCTTCTGTTAGTATTCCGTCCAAATTAACTTTAAAAAAATGTTAGAGAACCAATTTTTCATGGTAAAATGATCAAAAATAACCCTATTACTTATAATTTTACTTACTACCTCTCTTTTCTTTTTTCCATCTTCACTTTTCTCTCCATTTTTTCATGGATTTGATGCTAAAACTAAAATAAAAACAAAAAAAAGTGGTTCTCTAACCTTTTTTTGGTCATTTTACCATGAAAAATTGGTTCTCTAACCTTTTTTTAGTGTTAATTTGGACGGAACACTAACAGAAGGACCACATTGATTCGCGAGTTAAAATTCAGGGACTACATTGATCGATTTTCAATTTCAGGGACCATCATGATTGATGGGGTCAATTTCAGGGACCATTTGTGATATAAACCCTATAATAAATGCTAAGTCCGGATAACTATCTAACTTTTAGGGGTAATTCTAAATTGGTCCTAACCTTTATAAACATTCCAAATAACTACCTAAAGTTTTGAAAAATGGATGTCTATTAGGTTCACTTACGTTTAGTGATGACATAGATAAATATTAAACATGTTTAAACTCTCCAGTCATCTATAGAGATTTGAATCTCCAAATTGACATCATTTAGCCAAGTAAATTCATGGTTTAACTTGGCTAAAATGGGTTAATTTGGAGGATTAGAACTCCAAAGACGTCGATTAGTGAAAATCAACTTTAATATTTGTCCTCCTCATCATTTAATGTTACTAACATCATCACTTACTATTGGTAAAATTTCCGATAACCTACCAGATGACCAATTTTCAAAATGTTATCTGAAAATTACATATATACTTATTATAGAATTGGGTAGTTTTTTATGGGGTGTGCTATCCACACACCTTCTTTTACTTCTCTCACACCTCTTGTTAATTTATGTCCCTTGATCTTTTTCAATTTCTCTTATCCGACGGTCGAAAATAAGAAAGGTGTGTGAGAAGTAAAAATGGGTGTGTGGATATCATACCCCTTTTTTATACTTAAACCCTATAATAAATATACATATTATAAAATTATTATAGTGAGTACTAACATGTTTGGTTCATGATATGATGAAATTTAAGAATCCAAAGTACGTGGCAGCTTGTAAGCGGACAAATGATGATGAAGACCATATATATGCCTTCCCCTTTTTCAAATCAATCGAGTAGTTAGTTGGGGAATCATGAAACCCTACTTTTAATTCGGGATTTTGAAACCAAAACAAAAGTGATATGATTCTTGTAATAACATAGAGGAACACATGGGAGAGAGAGAGATCTAGAGAGAGAGATCATATATTAGAACTGTTCCAGAAGGCAGGTATGAATGATGGTGATAGCGTACTACTGCTTGCAAATCTCTATATATTTAGCTCCATATGAAGGACCATGTGAGTGCATGTTACATCTGCTACCTAGTCAAATGGGTAACATGCCGACAACGTACGTGTCAGTGATTCACCAAAGCCTTCGGATTCAATGATACTATCTAGTCGTTTCATTGATATTGATATCATAACCTACATATTATGAGAGGAATTATATATAATAAGCGCCAGTAATCACTTATTATCTGATAGTCGTTGAATTTTACTTAACTAAAATAATGCTGATAGTATCTAGTACTAAATACTAGATGACCAACGATGTCTTTTTTTAGCGTCTAGATTTCTATTTCTGCATAAGAACGTAGTTGAAAATTTACTGTATCGATTAAGTGTAAAACCTTGATAAACACATATAAAAGAAATGTGATTAGGTAAAACAGAGGTAAGCACCTAACCGACAATGACCTTATACAAAATAATAAACACAGATTTGGTGTATGATAGCTGGGGCCTCTCCTCTCTCCAACATGTTGATTTATTGATTCTCTGTGCGTAGGGCGTGCGAGAGACATTTGAGGGGGAAGGAGTCAAATCTCAAAGACCCCATACAAATAATGGAAGGCTGTTGCATGTGATGGTTGGTGGGGAAGTTACGGTAGTTATGGAAGTTAAAGTGCCAGAACATGTCATGATAAAAGCAAACGCAATGCCTTCCCACAAACTTAATCCGGGCATGCAATTTTAAGGATGCTTGATATAAGCACGAAATTTCGAAACTTTGTCAATCTTTCCCATAATTAATGGCTCAATCATCGTTTGTCTGTAAATTTGACATACACTGCTCGACTTATTACCTGTTAGTTTAAATCTTTCGAGACTACTAATTAGTTATCTCGTTCTATACATCTTTGTTATTTTGTCAAATTAAGTGACATTATCAATTTAGTCGTTTAATACCACGTGTTTAATTGTCTGGCAAAATTATAAACCCTTTTTTTTCAGATTACATTAACTAAGATTACATGTCATCACTTATCACCATTAAGGTTAATTGATTTAGTGTTATTGCGTAAACCGCTCAGTTATTAACCTATAAAATAAGTAGAAAAGTAACTGATCATACAAAATTAAGATACGATTCAATTGTTAATTGATCTGAGGGGAGGTCTAGTAAGGAGCATGATTAAGTACTGGACCACAATACCTTTAAAAATTCATACCAATAGGTCCTCCTCGGATTCCATCTGGCTCTGTGTGAAATATGCACATATAAACTGATCGAAATGTAAAAGTAATTGCAAAAAAACTATAAAGTTGGCAGTTAAAGTTAGGTGGTTTTGTCAAAATTTTAAATAATTACTGGGGTCGGAATGGAAATAAAAGGTTGAAGAAAGGAAATCTCCTTTGAGCCTATTGAAAGTTTGAAATCCCTTCACGTGTAAAGAGGGACAGATGAGTGCAGCAAATGAAAAAGCCTTATCCACAATGCATGCCTATATTAATCAACTTGATGGTGACCCTTAAGATGTTTAGTGAGTAAATAGTCTTAGTTCCAATGGGGTGAAACCACCCAGCATCCTTACAATGAATCCACGTGCCCATTTTGTGTTAGGGAGTAATTGTCGCCGACGTCTTTCATTTTCCTGCACCCGTCTTAATTTTGGTCCTTAATTCTCTTTTGATTGTTCAACACAGTTATTGGAAAAAAAAGGTGTACACGTGATGACCAAGAGATATGTAGAAATCATTTCCTTTATTATATGGTTTGTTTTGATCATTTTTCAATTTCCCTACCATTGGCGTTGCTTAAAGAGTGTATTACTCATTTTGATTAGATTAAAATATCGCTTCAATAAAAAAGAAAAAAAATTTTCCTTTTCTTTTTCAGTAATTATTTTATGCTTTATTTTATCATTATCCTTTACGGTTGAAATCCAAGGTAGGTGGTGGAATCGACCCAGAATAGTGGCCTGCTGCTTTCATGCTTGGTGACCAAACGGGGTTCTTCTTGACCACTTCAACTTTTGATTGTTTCCAACATTGAGGCTTATAACAACCAGAAGCACAACAATCTCTACTTCTTTTCATGAATAATTAAATATTTATATGATTTGAAAAACTTGACAACCTTCTTTATATCTTTCAAAAGGTTCATTGGATTCCCACATTTTGCAACCCCTACAGCTTTTCCCACCATCTGCTGTTGCCTGGGTGGATCCATTGGTGGGCTGAAACCCAATACCTCTTATCATTTTGTTGGAAGAAAAGGCATGTTCTTTTGGGCCTTTTTTTTCTTCTTTATTTTACAGCTCTTAGTCTAGCGGTAATTCTCTTCTCGTTCAAGAAATTTCGATCAAATTGTGAATGTATCAACTAACTCTATCAATTTAGAAATGGATCTGGCCCTAATTTCAAAGGCCCTGTTAACCAGAAAAAGAAAAAGAAAAAGGGCCCTTGTTAAAGTCTTAATGCAAAGCTGCATCCATAAAAGCAAGGCCATGCATCAAATGAAAACTTGGGCTCTGCCTCCAAATGCAACAGATAAAATTTGGGATTTTATGGAAGCAACCGGAATGTACAAACAAGGTTCTTCATTATATATTGTTCCAGAAAAAGGAAAATCAATAAGCTTAAATCGTTTTACGATCTACGCGTACAAATTGATGGTAAGCAACCAAAACTGAACTGGGTTGTTCCCAGATAAAATGACAAACGCACCAGCGTTTCTTCGTTCAATTGAGGATCCCACAGACGGTTGAACAAGTTAAATCCTCTGAGTAACCTTGATCTATCTTCTAGACTACATAACTTATGGATTTTATGGAACAACAAGTGCGACTATCAGTTTTAGAAGTGGAATGCCAAGGATAGCCGATGGTTTGATGCCCCCTCACTCACTATTCATCAGGCAAGGCTCAGCTTCAATAACCTGCTTCTCATAGCCTGAAGCACAACCTTTCTAGGTAATGATTATAAAGTGACCGGCATCAGAGAAAATGTGTTTTGCTCTCTATAACGATAATGCCATTGAAAACGGACATGCAGCAACTTCAGGGATTTTGAGCTTCTCCGTGCTTTCTCTAAGGCCAAGGGTCACTGTATATGAATGAGAAATAAAAGTGAGAAATGGAAGGCACATACCCTAACAAGGATAGCCTTCCCGAAATGTATTTCATTGTAAACAGACTAAGAACAAGGAGAAGTTGATGCTTCAATTACATTGAAAGCTTAAGTAAACTTAGTATAAGTCGCCCCCAGTAATTAATATTCACAAGAATGCATATCACATCCACCCAGTCAAAATTCCACATCCATTAGAAATCCATTAGGTCAACTAGTTAGTGTACTGTGTAACTTTATCTTGTCAGCTTGTATCGTAACAAATGTAATTTTATAGTCCAGATTGAGTAACAAACTTTTGTCACACGAAAGATAATGAATTACATTCATCCTGAAGCTCATATGTCACGTAAACCATATTCTATAATATAAAACGATAAAAAAATATCTTACCTACGGCTTACAAAGTATACAAAGCGATCCTAAAGAAGGCTAGGACTGAAATGAGTGTTCCCATCAAAAGGCAAACTTGAAGAACTTTCCTTCTCTTCCTTTGGCACAGAAAAGCGAAGTGACAAAGAGTCACCTCTAAAATAGACTCTCCATCCAGAAAGTACACCTACAAAATATAATTTTAGCAAAAAACACTTGATGACTGACAAAATAGCATGACTTGTATCATTGTTTATGTACCGACCAGAGACAATGTAAGTGGTTCAGACACTATGCCAACATTAATTCACTCCCAAATTGTACAAACTTAAGAGGTACTAAACTGAATGAACATGATAGCAATACAGGACAAGCAGAACTTTAGTCTTGAACTGGCTTGGTCATGCTAAGTCCACAAAGAAGGACCTCAGCCTCGAGGTGGCAAATCGACCCATTGGGTTGCTAATGGGTATCCATTGAGACCCATTTAGTTTGATTTCACCTTACGCTATCACCACCACTACCAATCTCACCTCTATATTAAGGTGATATCAAATCAAAGGGTCTTAACGGGTACCCATTAACAACCCAATGGGTTGATTTGCCACCGCTACTCAGCCCATGGTCAGCTTGAAGGATTCATCAGGGTAAAAGTTGGAGCAGGCTCACAACAACTGAGCTAGGCTTAGCCCAAGCTCATCGGGATGAATTTTGGCCTCAAATACATGAACAACCTCAGCCAGATCATTCTCAAAGTAAGCTCAACTAACAGCATTTTAGGCTGCACAGAATAGGACCACTTTAACAGGAAGAATATGAGACCAAACTTGTTTCTCTTGGGGAATCTTTTAGGCTAGATTTACAATGTTATGGCCGACTAAGGGTGATAGGAAGGCCAAGGAATATTTAATTTTGTAAAAAAAAAGTTATGGTTAATGGAGTGCTCTGTTTGCATGGATCTGATGTGGCTAAAAGCATTATTATATAAGCACGGGTATTGTGTTGTCTTTTCTCTGTTTGGAGCAGTCTGGGTTACACTCAGGTTCTATTGATGGTACCTTTGTGTATCTTTTGGTGCTTATGGAGTGGAAGAAAGAGCAGGGCATTGATCAAATAGATCTCCATGCTCTTAGCAGCAAATAAGCCTACTGCTAGCCATGTGAGGTAATTTCACAGAGGAAATGTGGAATTTGAGGTCAATATCTACGTGATTAACAACTATTGGTTCCTAGGCCTTACTAAACCTTCCTCAAATAATCTCTCTGCAAGCCAGACGGTATGCATGCATGGACATTCGATTTTGATATCCATGGTCATGCAGGGTTCTGATCAGGCTTGAAAAATCTTAAAATTTTAATAAGACAATAGTAGAATAAATAAAATAAATAAAAAACTTACGGGCAAACTGTTGAGAAGAGCAAGTGTTAGAGAGACTTGGAATGTGCATATCAAAATCCTCTCTAGTACATTTGGAAGATAAGTACCCAAAGGAAATGCCCAGCGAGGTCGATATGCAGTTAACTGAACTGAGCGTGCCATGAAGATAATGTCCCCAACAAACACAAACGTCCCACCACAGTTAGATTCCATGCCTTCAGATGTTCTTGGATCCACAAATGATTTTCTTCTAACTCGCAAGCATTCCAGAGAATAGGGTCTTGAATATGTGACCTCAACCCATACCAAGCCTGGAATTGGAATTGGACTTGAGCAGGACTCGTCCTATAGGCATCAACAAATTGAATTTATTTGCATTGAAACAAGTAACTGAATTCCTAAAATTGCATCTTTTGCAAACAACAAGATACCGACCTCTGAACATATGCAGTTGCTGCCATTTGTTATAATCGCTGCCCATCCATCACTGCACTTATTAAGTTTGATCACATCCTTAGCATTCAAGCAGTGGGCTTTCTCAATTCTAATTGGATGACCATCACCTAACATGCTTGCATAAGCACAGGGAACAGTTGTAAATGCAGTAAGATCATTGGGACAAGAAGACTGGTTATCGGCTATGACAATCTGCTTGCTTTCTTCCATCATAGAATTAGGCACACAGTACCCCTTCCTTCTATTGGCTGTCCCAAAGCCTGGGACATCTATGGAATGGTTTCTATCTACAAGTGCCAATTGATTTATCAGAGATGTCATCTCCATCCATTCTTGGACATTATGGATAGGCACACCATCCACCGACACAATCACATCACCAGGTGACAAGTAACCAGACAAAGGCGATGTAGAAGGTACACCCAAAACCTATTTCCAGACAATCACAAAATATAGAAACAAACAGGTGATCAAAATTGTATTCCTTCCAGACCATTTTGACATCGACATTGTCACAAAAACATAACATGAATTCATTATACAATTCAACACGCTAGTAGTCAGTGAAGTACCATGGGGCTGTCACCATGTATGTAAAACGGAAACAAGATGAAGGGCAGGAGTAGTAAGGCGAACCCACAAACCGCACAACACTGTGAAATTCGAATACAAATCAGCATTCAATTCTGCAAACAAATTAACCCTTTCGATAAATAACCAAAACGCAAGTAAGCATACCACTGCATTGTGCCAAATTCCAGCACAATATATCCGAAGAGCAGTAAAACAAGACAACTGTTGCAGAGACTCCGAATCGAAAGCCACCAGAGCACCGGGAAACAGAAACGCAACGAACACAGCAACATACTCCATTTGCAGGCACTCACTGCTTGCAATCAAGCCTACGTTTCGCTTCAGAATAATCAAAAACAAAAACCCAAAAAGCACCAAATGCATAAAAGGTAAGGACTAAGAAAGAAACAGGAAAAGGAGAGACCTTGCGGCGGCGAGAGCATGACCCAGTTCATGGACAGCGACTGAAATCACGGTGGCGGTGATAACATAGGCTGCGTCGGCGATTGAGGTGCCGAAGGAGGAGAAAAATCTCGCTGCCAAGTCGACGAAGAAGCTTCCATGGAAGAGATTGAGAGCTCTGCCGAGCTCCCATATGAGGAGGAGGGACACGGAGAAGAGCAAGGTTAAACCGAATCCGACGCCGACGGAGAACCAAGCCCTAAGAATCCGGCAATGGGTCTTGCCGAAATGGAAGAGGGGTTGGTTGAAAGCCCAGAATTTGAAGTCGCAGTAGCAGCAGGAGACGGTGGTCGAGGGAGGAGGAGGCGGCGGAGATGAGTTTGCGGGGGAGTGAAGGGGTAGAAGACTGCGATGAGTGGGAGGTTGTGATCTTGGTCTGAACCTTCTCACTCGCCTCCCTTCCATTGTTGTTCGGTTCCTTTTACCTCTCAAAGACCATGTTTTTCCTCCTTTTGTAATTTTGAGGGAGCATGTTCAATTGGAATTTTGAAGGATTTTAATGGATTTATAAATTTATGAATTTTCATAGAGTTTAATTGATTTGTAAAGGTTTCATATAAAATTTTGATTCAATTTCTTTAAAATCTTATGGGAAGATGTGAGATTTGTGGATGATTAAAATATATTACGAAATTTCTCAAATTCCTTTTAATTCCTCAACTTTTCCAAATACTTTAAATTCTAATTCTAATTAAATACATCTGGAATGTTAATTTTTTTTTTTTTAAATTCTAATTGAATACACCAGTATTTCTAAGGATTTTAATACATCTGATTGAATACACATTGAATTTCAGGTAATCACTTAAAATCATGATTGAATACTCCTAGATTCATTAAAAGAATTAAAATCCCTCAAAATCTCAATTGAATAGACCCCTTGGTAAAATGTGCATTTTTTAAAGTGATTTTCACGCACCCTTGCTTCTCGTACACCTATTCACGGTCGTTGGATTAAATAAGTGAAATAAAATTAACGGTTACAAATAAATATGAGTGTGTAAAAAATTAAAAAAATGTGTAAAACTCATTTTCATTTTTTTTAAATTTGGTGATTAAAATTCTAAAATTCACTCAAATTCCCCCTAAAGTCCTTTATCTTAGATGGGATGCTCTGCTAGTTTGTCCTTGAATTTTATAGGCATTTTCAACTTACCATTAACTAAGTTTTTGGAAAATTACATTATTTTCTCAAATGAGAAATTTAAAGTTTTTAAAATTAAAAGAGTAGAGGTTTTGAAATTGAAACTCTTTTGATATTGAGAATATGTGATATCACTAGCTGAGTAACTAATTGGTAAAAATTTCACAATTTATTTCATTATAAGATCTATTACTAAGCGGCCAAATCTAATCACATAGTGAAATTTGAAATGTCACAATTTTATGTAAAATAACAAGTAAAAGTGTTTTGTTTTCATAAATGCTTGAATTCTAAATATCTGATTAAATTTAGTAGAAATTATAATAAATTCATAACAGAATTATTGAAAACAATATGTTTGAAAGAATGTTTGACAAGAATGTCTAAAAGAAAGAAATATGATTGACAGAATGTCTCAGAGACATATGAAGCCAAGAGCAACTGCACAAAGTGGCATAACGAGAAGAAGAGAGGGTGGAAATTTGGAATATAGGAAAGAATTAGGGTACCATACCGGCATCCAAATTCCAAAAGGACCAAATAGCAAAAAAAGAGAGGTAAAAGTTAAAAAAAACGAGGTAAAAGCCAAAAAAAAAGGACATTGTTGAGACTCCGGACTCCCTGAGCGACACGCCATGTCAAATTCTCAAGTGCAGATCCATCTCGGCCATTTCTGCATTTTCTGAGCTCTCTCCCGACGCACAGATACTGAGAGCAGAAGCCACAGACGCCATAAAAACCCTCAAATCTTCAAACCCAATTCAGTCCCAATGATTCTACTGCAGTCCCACTCAAGATTTCTCCTCGACACCTTGCTCAATCGCCTCCAAAAGTTCATTCCTTTTCCCAATTCAACGGTCCATTTTCTTCTTTTTCTTCTTCCTCATTGTCGCCCTCTCATTTTTGTATGGTTTTGCAGCATCGAGAAGGCGGTGGAGGCGGACTACCACTGGGCCGAGTTCGACGACGTCCGCTACCACATTCAGGTGATAACCCAGAATTCGATTTCGGATTTTGAACAGTTTTGGTTGGATGGGTTGTGTAATGGCTTTGATGTTGTGCAGGTGACGATGAAGAACCCGCATATATTGTTGCTTTCGGTATCGCTACCGACTCCACCTCCGGAAACTGTGTTCGTGGGCGGCCTTCCCTCCGGAGCTATAGAGGCTATAAAGGCTGCATACGGCGCGGTGGTTCAAATTCTTGACCCCCCAAGAGATGGGTTTAATCTTACCTTGAAGCTCAATCTCAACAAACTTCCTCCAGATGAAGGTTCAACGAATTCCTTTTCTAAGGTCATTATAAAGCTTGCCATTGCCATGGATATATGTTTTCAAAACATTTAAGAGTTCTTGTTAAAGCCAGTCAAGGCAATGAATAATAGTCGTCGGGGTGTTTTTTCTGGTTGCTGATATTCTTTTCGAAGTTTTTGTGTTTTAGTATGCATTTAGCTTGATAGGCAAGATTGGCTTGTTTCCGGATAACTTTAGCTTCTTGGACTTGCTTGGTTCATTGGTATAAAACCCTGCTTGGTCCATTGGTGTAAAACCCAACATTGTCTCACTTTATTTGGGTTGCTTTAGATTCTATTCTACTAGATTATCCTCTGTCGGGCGTTCCTTTTTCTTTTACATTCCAATTTTATATATTTATCTATTGATTTTTTTGGCTGACTTCCAATTTTTCCTTTTTTTTTTACTTTGTTATGCGAATGCGATTTTGCTTAGAGTACAGACATGCTCTTTTGCTAAAGATTGCATCTGTAAGAGAAGTGGTGCTAGGCGCTCCATTGCGAGGGGTTCTGAAGAAGCTTGGTGGAAGGAATGTTGCGTCCAATACTAATGGGCTTGTCGCTCTTTTGCATCGATCAAACGAGTCTTTTTTCCTTATTCCTCAGGTAAACTTACATATTAAGGCTAACAAATTATCATTTTGCTCTTTGTTGCTTTTATGTTTTGCGCTTTAGCTACTTAGAGGGACTGCTGTTGAAACCTTATTCTGATAAACCTTGCGATGTTTTTTGCAGGTAGACAAAGTGACTGTAGTGTTCCCTATGAGATTCAAGGACTCTGTAGATATTGTTCTTGCAACTTCCTTCTTGCAGGTTTGATAAGTATATGATCTTAAATTGGAAATATGAATTTTTTACCCGGGAAGAGAATGTGAAGTTTATTAATTATATGTTGATGAAGCTATTAAGGTTTGCTAGATACCTTAGATAATGCTAGCTTGTTGAACTCTGCTACCTCCAAGCTATGCTACCTTGGATCTATATACTCTTGTTTTGATGTGTTTTAATTGCAAAGTGTGATGGTTTTATTACCATTTAGGAATTTGTGGAAGCAAGACGTGCAGCTGGACTTAATAGCGCCCCTCCTTGTTTGTGGTCTCCTACCCCTCCTTTAGAACTAAAGGAAGCTCCCACTGAAGCACTGTCTGCCAATGCAGGATTTGTCACTTTTGGTAATGTCAGGGAAATGGGCAGTTTGTTTTTTATTTTTCACTTTAATAAAATGTACGGTGTACCAATGCAGTTATTTTCCCTCGTCACGTGGAAGGCAAGAAATTGGATCGAACAGTTTGGAGTTTATCAACTTTTCATGCTTATGTTAGTTACCATGTTAAGGTGACCTTTTTCCCCTAAACTTGTTACTTCCACCTTTTGTCCTCATCAACTGAACAAATTATGTCATACTACTTTCCATTGATAACTGGATATGGTATGATCCGGAAATCGTATAAAGTTAGTAGCTTATGTGCAGGAAGTAAGATTTTTTTTCTTTGTCGTATATGTTTTTGCTTTGTCTGATTTACTCTTGTTTGCAGCCCATCGTTCAGTTTTCCTAAACATAATTTATTAGTAATGTTGGACCAACTTTTTCATGCTATTATCCTTGTCCTGCACAACTTTTTTTGTCTGTCCGTCTATAACGTACTGACTCTGATTGCTGCTTGGAAGCACACTATGTCTTCACTGATCAATATGTATGTATTTCTTCATTGGCTATGTTTGATCTCAATCTCCTTTTGTGCATATTTTTTTGCAGTGTTCAGAGGGTTTCATGCATACAAGGATGAGACGTCGCGTGGAATCTTTGATTGAGGTAGTATTTTTCCCTTTCCAGTATAGTTTTAGCTACAGTCTCTCTATTTCTTCGGTTGCTTGATAATATCTTGAGCGGTTCTATATTAAAACCCCAAAGTTCTAAAATTTTTAAATTGATTTTACCCTGAGAAAAGAGATCTTGAATGAAAAATGGAAAAAATTCCCCCATCTTCCACCCTCGCCTTCTCCCTCCTCTCAGTACATGCACATGTTTTGTTAACTTGACCGATCAGTATTTTGTATCACAAGCAAAGAGATCGAACACAGCTATTCTTTTACTTAGGTTTGATCCCTAGTTTGCAACAGCACAAATGGAAACTCATAGCCTCAAAATGATGCGAAGACACGGAGCCAAATGTAGAGGATTGATTTTTGGGACTGGGGAGACAAACTGTGTTAAGTCTGAGTTTAGTTTGCATTCTGTAATACAGCATTTTACTTTATTATAGTGCGGCAGATAAGTTCTCTACCTTTTTACCCGGTTGCATTGACAAATGTTTAAAATCTATCTATTTTTTTCCCTCAGGCTCTTGATCGTGCTAAACCCTGCATGGAAGATGGAAAGAACACTGCTCAAAGTAGATCCTTCAAACGGCTGGTTTGTAATCAATTTAATGCTTTTTCAAAAACCATAGTGATGAAATTGGTCTACTCTTGCTGAAAGACGGATTTCTCTTAATGCGTTGCATTGCAGAGCCTGAAGGAAGCCAGGACCAATTCAAGCTAAAAAAGGTATGGTAACCAGATGGTAAAAGGGACATGCTCCTACCGGACCTCAAGAAAGAATGTCGTCAAACGAATTGCTCGAAGATTTTAGAGAACCATTGTTGATGCAAGTACAAGTGGTATGTGATTTCTCTAGAAGTGTAAAGGAGAAGAATATTTACGTGCGCTTGTGTACTTTATGAACAAATCGTTATTTTGTTAAATTGCAACATTGCATGGTCACATATATTATTATGCGCTTGATAAGTACAAACTAGAATTTTTATTTAATTCCAGGTTAATGCATAATTGTCTGTGGGAACATCTTTTGAAAGATAGAGTTCCTTTATTTGTATCATGGATTGCAAGTACAAAAAACACAAAGCAGAAAGTTAAAAACACCACATATGCGTAGTACTATCAAACTCAGAGAAAAAAAAAATCTTTTTGAAACGAGCCACTTTCAACGCAATTGCAAGTGCTATCTTATGTCCTCCACTATGTCTTTAAGATATGAAGACTAAGGTTGAGCGAGGATATGAAGGTGCCGAAGATTGCAAAGTTGTTGGGAAATATGTCTACTAGAATAGTTGGACCGTAATCGTAGCATATACAACATGGATGCATTTCGAATGTTCAATCAATTGTATTATTTCATTTGGGTATACTAGGCCGTGTTCGTGACATACTTATAGGGAATAGTCATTGTAAAATAGTCAATCACGGCCGACCCAAATGAAAGCCTACCAGAAGCATCGTAAAATAGTCTTACACTCGTTGCTTTCTTATTTGTTATTCACTAATAGGAAATATGAAATTTTCTATGGAATGATATGGGTAGCCGTGGAAGTCTTGGCACACCAATTAGTATTTGGTGGAAAGGGTTTGGAAGAAAGAAGAGAGGCAATTGGCAATGCAATTGAGGATCATATGTTTTTTTAATACTAGCGATATTCCAAACTTGTTCATCAAATATCCAGTGCAAGTACATTTGTAAATTCCAACACATGGAAGAACAAAAAATAAAAATCACACAGTACATGTATTTTATAGTTATTTAAAATTTTCCGAGTTCAAGAACGACATTCATATTTCTACTCTAATCAAAACTTCCTTTGAAAACGAGCCATTTGCACTGCAATTGCTAGCAGTACCTTATCTTTAATGGCATCGAACCATCCAAAGTAAGCATACCTCCATGTCTTCTTGACGACTAATGTGCCACAGACACCCCAAAAACCTACGATAAATCCGAGTGCCATGCTAACGTAGAACCAAAACTTATCATTTCCATCTTCATTATCATTGTCTTTTGTAGGAGTGTGATCATCTCCGGAACACTTGGTTGAAAGAGGAACCCCACACAGCGACGGGTTACCCTCGTAAATGGATGGATCTGTGAGTGTCTGAAGCTGGCTGCCCGAAGGAATTCTACCGGTCAAGTTGTTATAAGATAAGTTCAAGTGAGACAAGAACGTAGGAAGTGAAATACTTTGAGGAATCTCTCCTGAAAGGTGGTTGATAGAAAGATCAAGAGCTTCGAGCAACAGCAAGTTCCCAATCTTTGATGGAATGTTTCCTCTCAATTGGTTCATCGACAAGTTCAAGTTACGCAGTAGAGCGAGGCTGGATATTTCTTCAGGGATTTCACCTTCGAGGTTATTCGATGAAAGATCAATGCTTCTTACGAACATTATAGTCTGCGGCTGATAGTCGAGTTGTCGTCCTTTCACCACTGATGTTTCTTGGTCATAATAAGCATATAATTCATAAGCACTGAAATTTCCATGCGTCAGAGCACTCAGTTTATTCAAGCACTTAGGAATAGTCCCTGAAAAGTTGTTGTGTGCAAGGTCTAGGATATGAAGGTAGCCAAGATTGCACAACTGTTGGGGGACTTCTCCGCTGAACAAATTGGACCGCAGTCGTAAGATCGATACCAGTGGCACCTTTGATCCTATCCATGAAGGTATTTTTCCAGTGAATTTGTTATCTCCGAGATCAATATGCCTCAAAGAATTGCAATTTTGCAAGGAAAGAGGAATTTCACCATCGAAGTTGTTGTTGTTCAGCTTCAACCCGAAAAGAGCGCCCGGGACACCAATCGAACTAGGAAGTTTGCCTGAGAGATTGTTGTGTGCAGCATCTATGATCAAGATCTCATGCAACTGACTCCAAGTTTGAGGAAATTCTCCTGATAACTCATTGTTTCTCAGCGAAAGGACTAGCAAGTTTTGCAAGTTGCAAATGGAGCTTGGAATAGTACCATTCAAACGATTCTCCGCGAGATACAATGCCAACAGTTTTGGAAACCTTTCGTCCAAATTCGAAGGAATGTGCCCGAAAAATGAATTCATTTCAAGCTCCAGGCGGATCATGTGGTTACCAGACCAAAGTGGGAATGGCCCATCAATTCGATTGTTACTCACATCCAAAATTAGAGTATTCCGAAAATTCAATTCCAATGGAAGGTTTCCAGTGATTTGGTTGTAAGATAAATCCAAATATTCGACTTTGGAAGATAATTTCAAGAACCAGTGCTTTGGTATAGAATCGGAGATCCCAGTACCCCGAAGTTTGACGAAGACTAGTTCAGTTTGAGATTGAAGCCATACCCCAAAGGCAGGACCTACTTTACAGTACCCAATGTTGATTGTGTGAAGCATGAAAGGAGGTACCCAATTATAAGACACATTGAAACTCAGGTGAATAGGTAGAGTTGGGTATGGATCCACTCTGCCTAATGCAAAGTATTTCAATCTTGTGAGGTTCATGAAATGGGATTCAGTTAAAATGCTTACCCACGGGTTGAATGACAGATCGAGGTGAACTAGCTCAGAGAGTTGCCCTAAACTTTCAGGAATGGACCCATTCATGAGATTGTTGTAGAGGCTGAGATGCTTCAAATTGCGTAGCATCCCCAAGGACGCCGGCAAATTGCTTTGCAGCATATTAGAAGACAAATCTAGTGACTCGAGTTTACTATTGGGACAACTTGATAATCCGTCGAACAGCTCTTGAATCCCCCCATCAAATCTGTTGCTGGCAAGATTTAAGGTCTTTAGACTGCAAAAATTTTCAAGCATGGGAATTCGACCTTCAAGTCCATTGAAAGATAAATGAAGGTGTTCAAGTGATTTGAGGCTCTCAAGTTCAATGGGAAAGGGACCAATCAACGAGTTCCCACTTAAATCAAGTTTTGTGAGGCCACCAAGACTGAAAAACCAGTCAGGAAATGGAAACTTCAAATCATTATACGACATGTCAAGGACCAGAAGTGATTTGAGGCTAATGTTTTTGAGTGAGAGTGGAAGGCTTTCGATTTGGCAATACGGTAAGTGTAATTCAAGTAGGGAGGGAAGCATGTTAACATTACGTAGCCAACTTGTGTTGCTGAGGTCCAACCCTTCAAGATTGAGGTATTTTAGGGAAGAGAGACGAGAAAGCCAATTCAAGTTTTCAGAAGGTAGTTCAAGTATGGAGTAGTCAGACTCTTCACTGAGATCAAGATAGTTCAAATGTGACAAGTTACCCAGGTGAGGTGGAATCTCTCCTCCAAATGAAGCTGAGGAGAGATTGAGATACCTCAAACTTTTAAGCTGGCCAAAGAATTCGGGAATGAGAATCCCTCGAAAATCATTCCGGCTTAGATCTAAGTAATTCAAATGCTTCAAGCTAAGCAAAGAAGGATTTATCTTACCTCCCAACGACGAGTACTCCATCTCATCTCGCTCTGCATCAAAGACCGATAGTGTATATATGTATGGATTCTGGAGACTCATCTTTTCAACATGACCCGTGTTGTTGTTACATGAAATTCCTTTCCATTGGCAGCAATCGCGACCGACCCAAGAATAAAGCCTGCCGGAAGGATCAGTGAGATCTTCTTTGAAGGCGAGAAGCGCACGTCTCTCTTGGTCGATGCATTTGGCAGTTGGGAGTGCATCACCAAGACAGACTTTAGTAGTGCGTAGATATGAAGAGGCCAAAAGCAAAAGGAGAAAACAGTGAGCAATATTGAGGTGATAGGTGGGATTGCATAAATTTGCAAAGATAGACATTGTTGTAAGAATCAGGTTTTCTTTGCTTTGTTTGGTGCAGAATGCAGATGGCTACTGAGCATAAGAACCGAATTTTTAAGGAGAGGTCGAAATTATAGCCGCCGGATTTCAAGTGTTCAATCCACTTACATGTTTGCCACTTGCTAGTCCACTGAATTTGACTAGATTAGCAAATAGGGATTAAAACAGATAAGAGTCGACCATGTAAAGTTTTGGCATCGAAGTCTTTGGTGGGTTGGTGGGTTTCTGAAAGAGAAACGAGTAACCATTTTTAATTAGCACTAATCAGGACTTATTGACTTAAAGTCTTGGTAAATGGCATATCACTAATAGTTAATCATAACAGAATCTTTGTAGTAAAAAAATAATTATTCTTTTTGGAAATTTAGGAATAAAGTATAATTTAGTCTTGTTCATAGTGGATTGCTTAATAGTCGGATAAAGTAGTTATTTCAACTCACTGTGTCTCGGATTCAAACCTTTTCCTCACACTTTAATGTATATCGCTTTTCAAGTTGGTCTTTCTGTGTGCATTTTCCTGTGTGCTTCTCGTTCAATGAACTTGCCTCTCTTTCTTCTGCCTTTTTCCCACTCTCTACAGATTACCGAATATTTTGGTGTGGGGGCGTCTGCATTTTTTATATGTGAACACTTGTATTCTTGTTGGAAAATTAGTGTGTACATTTTCCAGTTCGACTCGTCTTTCTGTTGAACTTTCAACTGAGTTTCCAATTTGATCATAATATTCTTTAAACTTTCTTCTCTTTCCTATGTCGTCTTCCACTTATTTCAACTTTCAATTTTTCCACACTATATGTTCATGATTCAAAGGCATTGTTCCAGTATTAAATTTAATTTACTCTTTCTAACAAAATTGCAGACACTACAATTCGCGTAATTTCTCATACTTCTTCCCAAATATCGCCAAAGAAATATAGTCACGATGTTTGCTTTCGATGTGAGAACTTGTATTCGAATACTTATTGGAAATTTCAAGAAAATATGGAAAAACATGATTTATTTAGTAGCTTGCAGTACGTTACACACACATGATAGTCATAGATAAACTAAATACGTAGTACATGAACCTGGTAGTTAGCACTTGGCTTGTCTTATTTTAATCTCGAGAGATTTCTTCTCGAATCAAAGTTTCCTTTGAAAATGAGCCACTTTGACTGCAATTGCTAGCATTACCTTATCTTTGATGTCATCGAACAATCGAAAATAAGCATACCTCCATGACTTCTTCACAAGCAATGTACCACAAACACCCCAAAAGCCTACAGTGAAACCCAGTACCATGCTGACATAGAACCACAACTTATCATTTCCATCTTCGTTGCTGTCTTTTGCATCTGTAGCAGTAAAAGTCTCATCTCCTGGGCACTTAGTTGAAAGAGGAACTCCACATAAAAGGTTGCCCTCGTAAATGGAGGGATCTTCGAGTGTCTGGAGTTGGTTCCCAGAAGGAATCCTTCCAGCCAAGTTGTTATAAGACAAGTTCAAGTGAGATAAGGAGGTTAAAGAAGACAAACTTTGAGGTATCTGTCCTGAAATGTGATTGTTTGAGAGATCAAGAGTTTCCAGCAAATGCAGGTTTCCGATCTTCAAAGGAATGTTTCCCCTCAGTTGATTTCTTGACAAGTTTAAGGTACTTAACGCAATGAGGCTTGTTATTTCTTCAGGGATTTCACCTTCTAAATTATTCGATGAAAGGTCGATGCTTTTCACCAAGAACAGAGTTTTGTTATATACGAGTTCTCTTCCCTTCAACGTCAATGTGGTTTGCTCAATATAGCTTTCATAGTCAGTGGCATTGGAATTACCTACCACCAAAGACGTCATATTCTTCAAACACTTGGGAATGGGCCCTGAGAAGTTGTTGTGACTAAGGTCTAGGATGTCAAGAAATGGAAGATTGCACAACTGGTCGGAGATATGTCCGCTTAATAAGTTGGATCGCAATCGTATGAAAAACAAATCGGGTGCATTTGATCCTATCCATAAAGTCATATTTCCTGTAAATTTGTTGCCTCCAAGATCGATACTCCTCAAAGAAGTGCAGTTTCGCCATATAGAAGAAGGAATTGTGCCCCCAAGATTGTTATCATTCATCTTTAATACACGAAGTGAGCTTGGGACACCCATCGAACTTGGGATATTACCTTGAGAGATTGTTGTATCCAACGTCGACAATAATTATTAGGGGCCACACGCTCCGTTCTTGGGGAAATTCTCCGACTAAATGATTATTTCTCAGAGAAAGGATTGACAAGCTTTGCAAATTGCAAATGGATGGTGGAATTGTGCCTTCCAACTGATTATCAGAAAGATACAATCCTTGCAATGTCGGCATCAATTGGTCAATGTTCGAAGGAATTGGCCCTGAAAATGAATTGCTTTCAAGATTAAAGATGGTAAGGTTGGCGGACAGAAGTGGGAGTGGACCATC
Organism: Cotoneaster glaucophyllus; assembly: GCA_036320875.1. NCBI lineage: Eukaryota > Viridiplantae > Streptophyta > Magnoliopsida > Rosales > Rosaceae > Cotoneaster > Cotoneaster glaucophyllus. The sequence goes on along the minus strand of CM070059.1, from coordinate 8,268,237 downwards.
GAATCGATTATAGCTCAAATCTATATGATATAGATTTGGACATTTCAGTTGGAATGGAAGCCTTCCTCTGATATGATTGTCTGATAAATCCAAATATTTGAGCTGCAATGATACCTTCAACAACCACTCTTCTGGTATGGTATCCGAGATTCCAGTGCTACGAAGGGTGACATCAGAAAGTTCAGTTTGCAACTGAAGCCATGCAGGAAAATTAGGACCTACACTGCAATTTGTAATGCCAACTGCGTAGAGCTTGAAGGAGGAATCCACTCATTAGTCAGATTGACAATGAGCGACATAGGTCGATATGTAGACACACCAATAGATCGTAATCTTGTGAGATTTGCGAAATGAGCTTCTGTTAAAATGCCTTCCCATGAATTCTCGGACAAATCTAGGTGAACTAGCTCAGACAATTGTCCCAAAGTATCGGGAATCGGTCCAATCATATTGTTGTAACTGAGGTTTAGACTTTTCAAGGATGACAACTTTCCAATAGATTCCGGGATTTTACCCGAAAAATAGTTGAACTCGAGGTTGACATATTGCAAGTTGTGTAGCATCACAAGGGAGTCGGGCAACTCATCTTCCAGCTTATTAGCGGACAAATCCAGTGATTCCAATACACTATCTGTACAGTTTGAGAAACTACTCAAAAGCCCTTGAATTCCCCCATCAAATTTGTTTCCTTGAAAGTTTAAGGTCTTCAGCTTGCAAAAGTTTAGTTTGGGAATATGACCTTCGAGTCCATTACCAGAAAAATCAAGGCCTTCCAGATATTCGAGGCTTGCAAACTCACGAGGAATCGGACCAGTGAAATAGTTTCGAAAGAAATCATCTCCACTCAGATTGAGTTTTCGAAGACTAGTAAGATTAGAAAACCAGCTAGGTAGTGGAGAAATGATAGAATTGATACTGATATCAAGTACCAAAAGTGAAGTTATATTTACCTTTTGGATTGAGAGTGGAATTCTTTCAATTTCACAAACAGACAAGTGCAACTCTAACAGCGAAGGAAGCATGTTAACTGCATATAGCCAACTTGCTCCCGTGCTGCGAAGATTGAGAAAGTCGAGATTGAGGTATGATAAGGAAGAGAGCCGAGGAAGCCAATTCAAGCTTTCGGAAGATATTTTCAAGAAGAAATTCCCCCCGAGGTCAAGATGGTTCAGGTTTGACAGGTTTCCAAGGTTAGGGGGAATTTCACCCCCAGAACCTGAGAAGGAGATATCAAGATAATTCGAACTCTTAAGCTGGCCAAAAGACTTAGGAATTGGATTCTCTTCGAAATAATTATTCGAAAGATCGAGTGTTTCCAAAGACGACAAGTTTCCAATGAACTCTGGAATCTCAGCTCCCTCAGATGATAATGCAGAGGAGAGGTTGAGATACCTCAAATTTTCAAGCAGACCATTGAACTTAGGGAGTTCGAAACTGTTCCCGCTCAAATCTAGGTAATTTATATGCTTCAAGCTAAGCAAAGAAGGATTTATCTTACCGGACAATAAAGAGCGTTCATAAGCCAACTCGTCGTAGTGATATCCGGGATCAGACCATACTGGAGATGGATAAGTATTCCAAAGGTCCACCTTTGCAACATGACCCGTGCGGTTGTTGCACAAAATTCCATTCCACTGACAGCAGTCGCGTCCTACCCAAGAAGAAAGCCTTCCCGAAGGATCAGTAACATTCTGTTTGAAGCTGAGCAGTGCTCCTCTCTCTTCCTCAATGCATGACTTCACACCGCTTGGAAGTCCGTCACCCAAACACAGTTTAGTAGTACTCTGCAGATAGGAAGTGACCAAATACAGAAAGAGAAAATTGTAAACAACATTGAATTTTGGATAGCGGGTATCCATTGTACGAAGATTTCTTTGCTGCCGATGGTTACTGAAAGCATGCAAAGTGAAATTGTAGGGAGACAGCAATCAGCTCAAAGACAAATACTGAAGTCAATGGTGCACGGATAATCCAAATCCTCAGCACATTTTTCTTGACTTCGGTTGCCAAAGCAAGTCTGTATCCCCTCAAATGTAGTCGAATTGTTTACAATTTCTTGACTTTGGGAGTTATAATTATTTATTGTATTACATAAACAATTATGTGTGGGTACACAGGCCAAGGGACCCGCCATCATCGAGCGAGAACCCCCACCCATCGTGTGGGCTACGGATCTGTTTTCTGACTTTGATACTATGTTAAATTATCAAAGAAACAGACCAAAGGTCCACTTCCAACAACACCGATACTGTCTTTAACTTGTTAGATGTGAGATTTTATCACAGAAAATATTGGTATTAATTAGAGTAACGTTAAAATATTTACTCTTCTTTTTTTCTTTCTTTTGCCGATGTAGGATATTTAACATTATCTACCTCGAAAACCTTCTGGAAAGCTACTTATGAAAAGACCCAACAAGTATGGGCCTGGACTTTCCGTTCTCATGACTTATAGTGTTTTGTTTCGGGTTCTAGACGCTGGACCGGTCCCGTGCAGAAAACAAACTACCCGGAAACAGCTGCGAAAGTGTTGGAAAGAAACCACAATCTCTCGAGATCATATCTTCTATACCCAAAATAGGTATGGGCTGTTTGAATAGGCACGTATATTGTAATTTTTTTACTTATTTTGTTTCTCTTTATCGTATAACTGTACAGAAATTAGTACCTAGTTTATAGGCTCTTTGATGTGTGTCTTGCTTAAGGCTCCCCTAGGCAATAAGTAGCTCAATTCCCTAAATCGAACACTTATTTTGTTTCTCTGTATCGTATAGCTGTACAGAAATTAGTCCCTAGTTTATAGGCTCTTTGATGTGAGTCTTGCTTAAGGCTCCCCTAGGCAATAAGCAGCTCAATTCCCTTAATTGAACAGTCAGTGTCCCTAGTTAACAGTAATTAGTCCCTAGTTTATAGGCTCTTTGCTGTGAGTCATGCTCTCCTAAGAGTAGTAAGGCTCGATCCTTTAGGCAATAGGCAGCTCAATTCCTTTAATGGAACAGTAATTGTCTGTAGTTAACAGTAATTGTCCAAGTACATCTCCACTCCTAAACTGAATAGCCCAAACAACTCGTATTAAAATATTATGATTTTTTTATTTAATAAAATAATAAAAACTTTATTTTTAATTTCGGATAATAATAAAAGGTTGGTTGAAATATTTGAAAATATTAAAATTTAGTATAAAGTGGAAGAACATAATTGGGTATTTATAAAAAAAAAATTAAAAGTTTTTATATTTTTAATTGGTTTTTTTTAATAATTTTTCTAATTTTTTTGATAATTTTGATAATTTTTAAATAATTTAAATTGTGGCTAATATCATCATAACATCAGTCTTACGTCACATAGGCAAGGCACTCAGCCATGCGATTATTACCTGACTTTGCTCGCCTTGAGCCCAATTGCTCAAGTGGGCTGGAGTGTTTTGGGGAGGGGAGGGAGTGGTTTGGGTTGCCTATTCACAAGACAATAAGCAACGGTGGAGTTGCTGTGAGGTCCTAAGTGAGAACCAAATGCATATTAATCATAATATTATATTAGTTTATTGGGTTTTTAGATTTAGATCCTAAAATATAAGTTGTTTTTGGGATTGGATCTAGTTATTTAATTACATATGTTTGTATCAATTTTGTCTTTATAGATAAATATTTGAATTCATTTACTTTTGTGATAAAGGTAGATTATAAAAAGAAAAAATAATTAAACATATACCTATAAGTGAGATATAAAACCTAACTAAAATATACAAAAACACAATACACCTACAAGCAAGATACATTAATCAGTGATACAGGTTAACTATAAAAATAAATAAATAAAAAATCTTTCTTATACGTAGATAAATGCAATTAACAATTGATATAGGTTGATTATAAAATAAAATTTTATAAATAAGGTTTAGAGCAGAAGAACAAGAATAACAAAGAATTTTTTTTTAATTAAAGAGATAATTAGAAATAAATTAATTTTTATAGTAAATTGGACTATTTCTAATATTGGTTAAAAAAATTGGACTTATATCAAGTTTTCCAAATGCGTAAAATATTTGACAACTTAATAAAGCAAAACAAGAAAATGAGTTTTTTTAATGGTGCATGGATTTTAAATTGGTTTTGATTTATTAAATTGTCAAATATTTTAAATCTTTGGATCTGGACTAATATAATCGTGTGCTTAATATACATTTGGTTCTCACAACCTCAAAATGAAGAACTTAGGAGACCAAAACTGCTTTGATGTACTATAACTATTCTATTATTAACGGAGTATTCATTGTGGAAAATTACTTAGGATGCATTTTGGCTCACCACCTTATTTATCATTATTGGATAAGTTTAAATTTTGAGATTTGTGTCTACTCACTAGATAGATATCGAAATTTAAACTCATTTAACAATAATAAATAAAGTAGTGAGTAAAAATATTCCTAAATACTTTCTTTGCCGATCCTAAAATTAGGAAGGCCCTAGAAAATAAACAATTGTATATTTCACAAAAAAGAAAGTAAGCGCACGGCTTTTAATCGATTTTTTAACTTTTGAAAAACCATTATAAACTTATTTTTTTGTGTCATTTTCGGCTCACAACAGTATGGGTGCCTTCTCTTCACTCAAAGGTGACATGGTCACGTTTAAATCAGGTTCACTTTTAGACCACAACTGAATGAACTACTGTTGGTTAGAATCAAGTACAAAATAAATAGAGAAACCAAAACACTCATCTCTTTCTTCTGGGGTTGATCAAGTACTTAAATATTTCAATGTGTTCTGCTTAACTTGCCAATTTGGTACTTTTGATTTTACTTCTTCAGTACATCAAAAATTTATTACAAAGATCACACCAAGAGCTGGCAGCAATGCCTAGAGAATCAGGCCAATCTTGAACCAACAACAACAAAAACAAATCAATGACCATTAGAGAGGCAGAGGCTAACGTATGAAAAAGTCTTGGTATATGGTGATTAAAATAAATAATTGATCGTGATAGGCATGATCTTAGAAATCAATCATGGTTTAGTGTGTCAATGTGTGTGGCCGGCAGTGTTGATTTTTGCCAATAAACAATATTGATACGTTTTGCACTACTTAAATAGTCTAGTTATGAAATAGACTTTATGGACATCATGCACGAAGGACTTTATTCTACTTAAAGATGATTTATTTGTTAAAAGGAAGTAAAGTAGGGGTTACAAGCCTTAACCCTTTGAAGTTTTTTTTTTGCACCTTAAGTTTAGAGAGAGATTGGCTACTCTTACCACCAGTACTAGCGTATTCCCACAATCTTAAGAATAAGAACAATAAACTAGTCGATTTTGACATCCACAAATATATTTTACACATCATCAATTTTTTTGTTGGAATATTTGATATGTTGACAATCTGGTATTTGGTATTTTTATTTTCTTGTGTCATGTACATGCAATTCTTATGGAAATATAACATTCAAGTAAAAATGTATTTCCTTGAATTTTTTATTAGCATGCCTTTATACATTACAGGATAGAGAAAGCAAAAGCAACATTTTGATAAAATAAAATATAATAACAGAACATTGTGCTTGTACTGTTGCACTTCAACTTAGTAATTGTTCTTTTCTTTTTCCAATCAAAATTTCATTTTCCACAAGCCAATTTCGATGCAATTACTTGAGCTGTCTTGTCTTTGATGTCATCGAAGAATTGAAAATAAGCGTACCTCCACGAGTCTTTTACAAGTAATGTGCCACAAACACCCCAAAATCCCACAAAAAAGCCGAGTCCCATGCTGACATAGAACCAAAATACATCCTTATTGTTTCCATCTTCATTGCCTTCTTCACCATCGGAAGGAAAAGTTGGTGCACTGTCATCTCCCGGGCATTTAGCTAGAGGAACCCCACAGAGTAAGGGATTACCCTTGTAAATGGAGGGATCAATGAGTGTTTGGAGTTGATTGCCCGAAGGAATTTTTCCGACCAAGTTGTTATAAGACAAGTTCAAATGTGACAAGAAGGTTAGAGAAGACAAACTTTGAGGAATCTGTCCCGAAAGATGATTACGTGACAGATCAAGAGTTTCTAACCATCGCAAGTTTCCAATGTTTGAGGGAATTTTTCCGCTAAATTGATTCATCGACAAGTTCAAGATTCCCAATGCAGCAAGGCTGGTCAATTCTTGAGGAATTTCACCTTCCAAATTGTTTGACGAAAGATCAATGCTGTTTACCAAGAACACAACATTGTCCTTATATTCGAGTTCTCTTCCCTTTGACGCCACTATCGCTCTCTCGGGATAATCACTGTAAGCCACAGTAGAATTACCATAAACCAAAGAAGTCATATTTTTCAAGCACTTGGGAATGGTCCCGGAAAAATTGTTGTGACCAAGGTCTAGAATATGAAGGGAGGGAAGGTAGCACAATTGCTGAGGAAGATGTCCGCTTAAAAAGTTGGATCGCAACCGTAGCATAAACAAGTCCGCTAAATTTGATCCATTCCACCAAGGTATGCTTCCGGTCAATCTGTTGCCACCAAGATCGATGCTCATTAGAAGCGAACAATTTTGCAAGGAATGAGGGATTTTTCCTTCGAAAGTGTTGTTGGACAGCTTTAGTATTGAAAGAGAGCTCAAGACCCCTAATGAAATAGGAATATTACCAGAGAGATTGTTGTTTGCAACATCAACAACCATTATATTGCTCTCCTCCATCCATGCATGTGGGAATTCTCCGGAAAACCAATTGCTCCATAGCGAAAGGATTGCCAAGTTTTCCATGTTGCAAATGGAGGGTGGAATACTACCACTCAAATGATTCTCCGAAAGATACAATTCCTCCAAGTAGGGGAACAACTCGTCATAGCTCGAGGGAATTGGTCCGGAAAATAAATTGCTTCTAAGATCAAGAACTGAGGCACCTGTGCTGGACCAGTGTGGGAGTGAGCCCTCAAGTTGGTTATAACTCAAATCCAGTGACTGTACATTTGGAAATTCCAGTTGGAGTGGAAGCGTTCCACGAATTTGATTGCGAGATAAATCTAAAATAGAGACTTGAGGAGACAACTTCAACAACCATTCCTCCGGTAAGGAATCTGATAATCCAGTATTGCGAAGTGTGATTTCCGTTAGGTTTGTTTGAGATCGCAGCCACATGGAAAATTTAGGACCTACTTGACAGTTTATGATTTCAATTACTTGGAGCTTGAAAGGAGGAACCCACTCATTAGCAATGCCGAAAGTGAGGGACAGAATAGGTCGGTCTGGCCCTACTGCAATATGTTGTAATCTTGTTAGATTAATCAAATGTGCTTCTGTTAAAGTGCCTTCCCATGAATTGCCAGACAATTCTAGGACAAGTAGCTCGGATAGTTGTCCCAAACGTTCAGGCATGGATCCGTTCATAAGATTGTAAGACAGGTCCAATATTTTCAAGGATGACAAGTTTGCAATAGATTCTGGAAATGAGCCGGAAAAGATGTTGCTACCAAGGTTAAGATACTGCAAGTATTGTAACATCCCTAAGGAGGTGGGCAATTGACTTTCCAGCCTATTAGAATACAAATTTAATGACTCTAAGCTGCTATTTCTGCAGTCTAAAAAACCACTCAGAAGCTCTTGAATTCCCCCAACAAATTTGTTGCTCTCCAAATTTAAGGTCTTTAGCTCACACAAATTTCCAATGAATTTGGGAACTTGGCCTTCTAGGCGATTCCCGGATAAATCAAGTTCTTGGATAGATTTGAGACTTGAAAGTTCATAAGGAATTGGACCACCTAAAGAATTTTGGCGCAGGTGGAGTTTTGTGAGGACAGTAAGATTAAATAGCCAGCTGGGAAATGAACTAATAAAATTCGACGACATATCAAGGGCCAAAAGTGATGTGAAGTTAAGGGTCTTCAGTGTGATCTGTGGAAGGTTTCCAATTTCACACGAACTCAAATGCAATTCCAATAAGGAAGGAAACATGTTAATGACATGTAACCAACTCACCCCTGTGTTGGCAAGAGATAGTCCTCCGAGATTGAGGTATTGTAAGGAGGAGAGACGAGAAAGCCAATTCAAGTTTTCAGAAGGGATTTCCAGTAAGGAGGAGTAGTACGGACGTGCACTGAGATCTAGAGAGTTCAAGTTTGACAAGTTACCTAGAGAAGGTGGAATCTCTCCCCCAAACGATGAAGAGGAAATATTGAGATACCTCAAACTTTTAAGCTCCCCAAAGAAGTTAGGAATGTGAATCCCTTTAAAATCATTCCAACTTAGATCAAGGTAATTTAAATGTTTCAAGGTAAGCAAAGAAGGATTTACCTTACCGCCCAAGCAAGACTCTTCATACTCCAACCCGTAAGCCATTTGAGGGTCAGTCACGTATGTATTCCTGAGGTCCATCTTTGCAACATGACCCGTGAGATTGTTGCATAAAATCCCTTCCCATTGACAGCAATCTCGACCCGACCAAGAAGAAAGCTTTCCGGAAGGATCAGTAAGACCTTGTTTAAAGGTGACAAGCGCTACTCTCTCTTCGTCGATGCATAATTTCACAGTATTTTTAAGTCCATCGGCGAAAAAGAGTTTACTAGTCTGCAGATGCAAAGAGGCCAAACACAAACACAACAAATTGAGAGCAATCTTGAGGTTAAAGGTAGGGTTGAAATGACAATAGAAATCCATAATTTTGAAGGTTTTCTTCGTTGCAGATGGATGGCTGCTGAGCTTATTAATACTGAAATTTCAATTCCTTCGACACATTAGTCAGCCTAGGGTAGGTAGAGTTAATGCATTTTCTTGACTATTGTTGCCCAAGCTATATAATATTGAAGAATTTATCAATATACAAATCTACAACTTGTGTAACGGTGTCACGTCATATATGTAAATATGTACATGTTGAGGCATGAAATGAATATTCCAACTTATATTAGAATTTATGTTTGATTAACAAGTATTTGGGGTCAAATAATGTGATATCATTTTTAGTAGAATTTAAGATTATAACGAGTGACGAGTAAGGTTTTACTGACAAATCCAAGCAGGCAGAACTATTTAACTTTATGAATTGTAACTAGCTAGATTTAGTTAGGAGGAAAGAGAAAGTTAAACTTATGATAAACATTACAAACTATAAATTGCATTGTTTGTGAGCTACAAGCGAAAAAAAGAAGATTTGAGTTTGTTAAGTTTAGAAGAAAAAAAAAATTAGAATCTCTTTTCTTTTTTTTGGACAATTATTAGAATATCTTAATTTAAACATAAAATTGCTAGCTAGAATTGTCAGAAATGGTGGGAATTAATATTTGGGTCAATTGACTAAAACTATAATTAGTCTGCATAGTACCAGAAAGAGCAAAAAGTTGAGGTGAAAAGTAGGGTTGAATAAGCAAGCATGGAACCCATCCATTTTAACAAAGTTTTTCTTTTTTGTTGCAGATGGCTGGCTACCGAGGTGAGCATACAAGTCAATATATGAGAAGCTGAAGCTTACTAGGAAATCGATGGGGTCGAAAATTAGAAGTCCTCCGCCCATTCTACAAGTTGGACTAGAATTATCTCCCCTCCTCTTTCCATCCCCTTCCATCCCTTCCTCTCACATTCTCTTATTTTGTATTTCTCTTGCTATAAAAAATTAATATAAGATGTTGACGTGGCTTAACCGTGACCGTTCAATTAGGAGGGGAGGGAATGGGAGGGAAAAAAAGAGAGGAGAGAATCCTACTCCCCACAAGTTAGCAAAGTCCTCTTAGGTTGACTAGACTTGGGTCTAATTCTCTTTCCTGCACCGTCTTTCACGAATGAATTGTTGAGATTTGACCGAACGAAATTTAGTTAAATCTCAACCTTTGTTTTTCGTGTTTTGGTGTGCAGTAGAAGCATCACTTGCTTGGAAACGCTTTTAAAATGATTGAAAAACACTTTTAGAGAAAATGATTTTGAATTTCAAAAGCACTTAAAGTGCTTCCTGAAAGGAGCACCAGTTATGTATTTCTGGTATTGTATGGGCACAAAATGACAATATGGGCCGAGGCTTCCGACCTAGTAATTTTTTGAAAGTATCATGGGCTGGCCAGGTTACCAAGGGTTGTCTGGTCGTTTTCGGCCGAGTCCTAGTATAAGGATGATTGATTTGGATAAGGGCGAAGGGGTTGAATCCTGATACAACGAGGGGTCTTGAAGTTGGAGGTAGGATTGAATCTAGTTCATGTTAGGGCTTGGTTAAGAGACCTGTTGGAAATAGGATTGGCCGAGACCTAATCAGATCAGATTGAGAAGTCCTGATTCGAGTACACCTTTGGGCCGGCCAGGAGTAGGTTCATTGCTATAAATAGAGGAGGGCGTGCATCATTCAAACCCCATCCAATTCAACACACAAACTGCCATGCGCAAACTCTCGCTCTACACGAAACCTCTCAACAACCTTGAGATTTTTATTTTCTTTTTCGCCAACACATCTTCAGTTTGGATAAACAACACTGTGAAGGCAACCGGTGACATCTTCAGTTTGGATAAACAACACTGTTGTCGTAGAATCAGGCGACTACGGAGCACCTTCAGATTGGACCGTCTGGTTACTTATTTAAGTCTCGGTCAGGAAGGATTTTCGAATCCTTATTGGCAGAGGTCATCTCATTAGCCTTCTCGGCGAAGTGAGGTGTTACAGATTATTAGGGCTCGGCACGTTGAACGCCGAGTTATTTTATGATTAGATATTCACAAGTAAGTTTTAGAGTTCGGCATTCTGACGGCCGAACCACGATTACTATCAAGACATATATCTCTTTTGAGTACTTATGTCCGTATAATTTGGTGTCAGCTCGACGTGCTTATACTCTTACGAATATAATCATTGTGACCAAACCCGGCACAGATGATCTGTGAACTTTGCAAGACTAGCATCCTTGTCTTTAGGCTCTAGAACCCAAATGTCGAGGCGTGTTCCTTCCTCGGCCGCAGTCGCAAGATCAAGAAGTCAACAGCGCGCTCAACGCCACATCCACATATTTTACTCACCGACCGAGCTCGACCGTTGAGTTAGCATGCCCTGCACATAACTGAAGGATGTAGTTAGCTCATTAGTTACGCGCGCCACGTAGGCTTGGTAGTTTTTAGGGTCAACATTTTGGCATGCCCAGTGGGACACAATGCTAAAACTACGAAGTTCATGACCATTGAGACACGATCGGTTAAAAAGAAAACAGTCATGGGAAAGTCCACGACCAACCCAGGACAAGATGACTCATCACAGGCATAGAACCCTCATCTTGCCGTGACATCTGAGGCCACATATGCGACACGCTGAGAAAGGGAAGTCTGTCTCGGTGGTCAGCCTCACAATGCAGAAACCCCTAACAAAATTAAGGGCGTTTTAATTGAAGGGATAGTAGAGGATTACGATGAAGATGGTGGTGATGGGTCTGATCCACCAACTTGATCGTTTCTCCGAAGAAGACTAGATGAGCAGTCTTAGCAAGTTGATCAGATGTGTAGCCGACTACTTGACGAAATATGTAATAAGGGTGACACACACACCAGATTGCTTGAGCTATTGGTTAGTAAAGCCTACGAAGGTGGACCTGCCGATCATTCCCGACCTTTCCCACCTAAGAATAGTCTGTTACCAACAGTACAAGTCGAGACAGGATCTGCTCGTCTCAAAACGATTGACTTGGAGAAAAAATGAAGATCAAGTAGTAGATCAGACATACCCGACCAGATGGGAGGAACAGCATCTATCGATGTAGTTGAGGTCCAAAGAATGATTGATTCGGCCTTAAAAAAAGGGCCAAAGTTTCTAAAATTCATTCATCCATACTCGGCGTTCGTAGAAAAGATCGAGTATCCCAAGGGTTTCAAAATCCCAGATTTCAGCCTTTTCGTCGGAGAATCATCCCTGTCATCATTAGAACACGTAACTAGATTCACTGCTCAATGCGGAGACAACGATTTCCATAGGTTGCGACTGTTCAACTTCTCGTTAACTGGCTCAACCTTCGTGTGGTATATTAATCTCCCACCCAACTCCATCCAAAATTGAGAGGAATTGGTCGAGAATTTCATGAACAGTTTTATCGACTAGGGATGGATGTGAAACACCTCATCCCCCATTTTTATTTTAAAATTATTTTAGTTCTTAATTGGTGAGCCCGTGGGGCCCACCTTGTTTTATTTTTATATTTTCCGGGTCTCTCTCACTGTCACTCTCAACTCTCTCTCTTCTCCCCCGTCTCTGTCTCACTCGGATCACACACACAACCACTCACGCTCAGGGGCACCTAACCGAGACCACCCTCACACCTACACTTCCTCCTCCTTCCTCCTCTCGTCCTTGGGAATGCGATAGCACGGGAGCAAGAAGCTCCGGCGAGTTCTTCCTCCTCTTTCCGACAGGTAAGTCTCGGATCTCTTCCTTTCTCCGTTGCTATGACTTATGGTTGTGATTTCTAAGTTGAATCTGTCATTTCTTACCTAGTGTTTCTCTCGGAACCGAGTTGGGGTGAACGCACCCTTTTCGCCGGCGAAACCGTGGGTGCCAGGAGGTTTTTCGATCACCTCTGGCCTTTCTTCGACAAACCAAAGGTATAATATTCTTCCTCTCAACTCGTACTTCACCTTTGTACTTAGATCGGGGTTTAGGACCCATGTTTTCAGGCCACCCACCAGAGCTGTAACAGCTTCGGCCTTCTTCTTCGGCAAACCAGGCCTCTCAGGCCATTCACAGGGCCACGGGCGTTAAGCCCGTTTGGTTTTCAACCCAAAAACCCCAAAGGCCCTCGGGCCGTTTCTCTTGGGCTTCTGCCGAGCCCAATCCAAACCCTTTCTTTTTCTTATTTGTCTTTAATTTCTGTTTTAGTTAAAAGGCCTTTGGGCCATTTCGTTTAAACCCAAGCCTGTGAAGGCTTTAGGCCTTCGGGCCAGTCCCTTTAGCAGGCCCTTGGCCTTTGGCCGGGCCCTAAACCCAAAATCAAAACCCTTAGGCTAAAGCCTTTGGGCTTATCTAGCTAGGGCATTCGGCCCGTGTCCCCTAAACCCAAATCCCTTAACCCAAAACCCAAGAACCCTTAAGGTCCAAACCCAAACCCTATCTGGGTTAACCCGTTGACCCGTTTAACTGGGTCCGACCCGGACCCGTTGACCCGTGGACCCGTTGATCGTTTGACCGTTGACCGTTGACTTTGACCGTTGACTTTTCCAACTTTCGTTCAGGACCTCTCCTAGACTAATTTCGACGTCCTGGACCCGTTTCCGATGTCCGTTTTCCCAAATTAAATCGTTTGAGTAGAGTTTGACCAAATGTACCCTTTATGTGCTTAGGGGCAAAGATTGTGGCGTTCCATCCTCGCTAGTCTGCACAGCTTTCGATGGCGAAGTACTGTGAGTGGACCACCTTCAAAAATAGCATGTTTTAATTATATAATTTCATATATAAATAGCATGCCTTGCAGATTTATTGATTTGATGAATACTTTACCGGAAGCATGATGATTTGATTATGATTGTTTATATATATATATTTTGAACTATTTTCATTATATCGTATTTTCTATATAACCCTCATTCTGGTAGACTATCTGATGGATGACGATAGGATGCTAAGAATGCGTTTCAAATGATTTTCGAACACCTCTCCGTAGTATAGAGGATGGATGAATTTATGCTACGAAGTTGTATTTTAGAAAATTGTTTTGTGCGTACCTAGTGAACACCATGCCGCTAGGGGCAAGGACTTGTAGTTGGCAGAGGCCTGGAGAAATAATCCCTAGCGGAAGGCTGAGGGACCACGGAGACTGGCATCGGGCTGGGAGGGAGTTATCTCATGGTGAAGGCCATAGAGATTTAGGTGCAGGCAATGGGCCGGAAGTTATTATTATTATTCGGTGATACTCACTAGCAGCACAACTTGTATTGTGTTTCCTGTTATGATTTCTGAGATTGATTTACAGATAGATATTGAATTGTTTTATGGCATGCTAGAGGTTTTGAAAAACCTATCACTTGTTATGCTAGTAGTTTTCATTATTAAACTGTGGGGGTTAGTATGTTCATAACTGTTTTCGTACTACATATATAAACTTGGTCCACTCACCTTTGTTTTGCGCCCCCATTCAGGTAAGAGGCATACAATCCCGATGTTGAGGCACTACTGCATCGGCATCTTCGAATCCTCTCGATGTAGGATCCACTCCTTTATTCATTTAATTTTATCTTAATTCTTTTTAGTGATTAGGTTTAGTTGTATGCTCTGAACACGTTCCTAAATTGTTAATCCATTGTATTTGAATTCATAACCCTTATTTATTTCTTATTCTTAGCGTTTGTATCAATAAATGGCTTTCGTCACCCTCGGGTGTCGGCCAGCACGTGCCTACCCTGGTGTTCGGGGAATATCAGGGTCGGGGCGTGTCATGATGTATCTGTGTCATCTTTGGCTAAGATGGCTCAAGCCACTGACGAATCACCAATGGAATACCTTACGAGGTTTAAGTCGGCCAAAAATTGGTAACGAGTACCTCTCCTTGAGGTCGAGTTCGTTAGGATCGCTTTAAACGGCCTGGATGTAGAATACAAAAAGAAGTTCCTGGGAGCCAACTTCTGTGACATGTATGAATTAGCTCAGCATGTCGAGCAATACGACTATTTACTCCAAGAAGAGAAGGTCTCGAAGCCCCTCATCCTGAGGAACAATCTACAAAAACCCCACGGTCAGTTACGCGTTTGCCGAAGGTGAAGAATATGCCAGTACAGACGCCGCCGAGATAGTAATCGACAAACCATATATATGTAAAGCGTTGGCTCATGCCAATCCTAAAGATTCCAAAACTCACTCGGCCCTTGAAAAGTCTACCGTCAAAACATCAAAAGTCTATACTTTCGACATTACTAAGGCTGATGCCATCTTCGATCAATTGCTACTTGTCAAAATAATCAAACTTCGGCCAAGGCATAATATCCCCAAGGCCGAAGAATTGAAAGGAAAAACGTATTACAAGTACCATAACTCGAACAAGTATACGACAAACAATTGCGTCGTGTTTCGAGACGTCATCCAAAGCTAGATTGACAACAGTAAACTCAAGCTTCCAGAAAGGAAAATGGGTGTCGACACCGATCCATTTTCCACGGTAACAGTAAGCATGGTGGATGCTCGTCTACCTAAGAATAAGGGAAAAAGAAAGGCTGAGTTCGTTCCAATGCGATCCGTCGCAAAATAGAACTCTCAGCCACGATTGAAAATCGATTTATTCTCAAACGAGCCACCCCAAGATTTAATTGGGCTAGTTGTTGTCGAATCGATGTCGAGCTCCAGCGCCGAGGAATTTGAGATATTGCACGGCATGCTAGGTTTCGGAAAACCTATGTTTATCATGATATATATATATATATATATGTTTTCATAAAACCTGGGGGTTAGTATGTTGATAAATGTTTTATTATATGTATATCAAATTGGTCCACTCATGTTTGTTTTGCTCCCCCTTCAGGGCATAGAATCGAGGCATACAATCCCGGCGTCAAGGCACTTCCGCATCGGCATCTTCGAGTCCTCTCGGTGTAGGACCCATTCTTTGTTTCATTCAAGTTTATATTAATTCTTTTAGTGTTCTAGATTAGATGTGCTCTGAACACGTTCCTTAAACGCATATTCTGTATTCTTGTATATTTATAAGTCTTATTTATTCCTTATTATCAGCATTTGCACTTAATAAATGGCTTTCGTCACCCTCGGGTGTCGGCCAGCACGTGACCATCCTGGTATTCGGGGAATATCGGGGTCGGGGCGTGTCAGATTGGTATCAGAGCATGGTTTGTTCAGAGCATACTTAGGAGTCTTTTCTATTCTCTTAAAGTGTTAGTTATGACGTCATTTAGATGTCATGATTCCCGAATTTGGTGCCATTCGGCACAGTTGTGCAAATATTTCTCTGTTTGAATTATCACCTTCTGGTTAAAATATAAGAATTCGTGTCGGGATTGTGCCTCAGCGGTGACGTGTTTGATTTGTTGGACGACTTTCACATCGGACCGATACTCTGCCATGTGCATTCCCGAGAAATGGTGAGCAGAGTCGGTGTTACTTGGAAGCGACGTGTTTTAGAAATCTTAGTTGAGGAAGTCTGACCAAGGCTAGCTGTGGATCCGAACTGGCGATGCCACTCTGCAACATGCGTTCCCTAGGAATTGCAGGCGGAGTCGGCTCTACATCGAAATCTTGGGAAACGGAAAAATCTTGGCAGTACGAGTTGGTTGAGACCAATTAGAAATCTAAAACGATGATATCACTCTATGACATGCGTTCCCTAGAAATGGCGGGCAGAGCCATGTCTTAGTGGTAACTACTCGAAGCATTCGAAGTACGTGCTAGAAAAAGCGAGTAAGTGCTAGTTGTGACGACGGTTAGTAAGTGGTAATTGGTGGGATCAAATCAGTGTTCTCAGACTCGTTACCACTGAAGGAAGTTCATGTGGATCTTTAGAACAATTCTCGGCGATTGTTCTATTGATAACTTTCTTGCTTATTCCATCGACGAAGTCAAGTTCCTTAACCTTTGACCGTCAGCTTTATACCAAATTCTTCGAGAGTTGACTTTCGTTTACATTAATTTCTTTTCTTGGGAAACTCCTCGGTAGCAGACGATATTCTCATCAATTTCCAAACGGAGTTGCCAATCTTCTTGTTGTTGTAGTTGGACTCAGATGATGAAGATCCAATCTTGTTTGGATAAACAGACTCCTTGAACATCACTTGAGTCTGGCACTCGGTGGTAAACCCTAGCACCTTGACAACGTACTCCTCTGTAGAGGTGAATTTAGCCTTTTGCTTGTAGCCCAATTGATCAGTACTCTTGTCCACTAACTTTTCAGCCTTGTAATTTTTCAATGTAATGGCTTGAGACTCTACCATATTCATCTTTGTACGAAGATCGAGCTTTACTTTGAACTTCTCCGGACTCATTGAGCTTTGGTTTGCTCGAAGGCATCACTTTAAGGTAGCCAATCGTGTCACTACATGCATACGCATGCTGCTTTGTATCTTTCTTCTTAGTCATTCTGTTAATTCAGAGGTTCTATGTTTAATTTCTGAACCTTGAAACAACTCATGTCTTTGGCCTCGTCAAATCTTCTCGGATATTCTTAGCTATTCTTGAGCTTACCTATTTCTTTTTGGCTAAGAAACCAGTTGACCTTACTGACTAGATAATCATCAAGAGTGACTTCTATTTCTGCATCTTCACCTTCCTTCGCTTGTTCGTTATCAAATGTGAATTGCATCATGCCGAAACAATACACAGAGGGTATAAAAAAAAAAAAAAAAAAAAAAACGTTTGTTCTCGGCATGGTTTCTTACTCAAACCAGATATCTTGTACTCTAGTTTTGGTGGACTTGTTTTGACCCTCAAATTCTTAAGTGTTCTCTTAGCCTTCTCAACATGGTTTTCTTCGCTCAATTAGTGAGGAATTCACGATCGATCGATTCGGCGGAAGTGTGCGCCCAATCCTTATCGCTTTGGACAGGAATATTTGGAGCATTACCTTTTCACAACCTTACCAGACTTACCAGAAAGAGTTCCACGTGGGTATGACGTTTGAGTTGTTTTTTGGTAAGAGATTGGTGAAGATTGTAGTGCAGGTGATCAGCAGATTGCATCAGTATCTTCAGGCTGAATTGTTTGATCACCATTTGTTATAATACTGCAATTCATCAATATCATATTGTACTCTAGTAGACCTTTTTGATGAAGTGATGTGTTCGCCTCAAAGCAGCTTTCCATTACCTCGCACCAAGATCCTTCAATTCGCGAGCACGTGGGCGTGAGGTTTAAGCGGTCTTTTAGTAAGAGTTGGATGAAGGTTTTAGTACAGAAGGTCAGCGGATTGTATCATCATCTTGTTACAATTCATAGGTATCACATCGGTTCTTTTCCAATAGTATGTGCTCGTCTCAACGCATCTTTTCACTACTTTACTCCAGGACTCTTTTGTTGTACGTGGTTGTTGAAACACTTCTAGCATATCTGGTTGGTGCACTCTGGAATGGCACCACAGCGTGGTCGAGGCGAGAATCAGATAACCTTTACATTTCTCTTGAAAGGTATGTGCTCTCTTGGGATGTTTAGGTGGTTTGAGCACTATAACAATTCCTAAAATATACTGCTTGTTGAGAAAGGTGACTTCTCGTTTTCTGCTTGCTTGACTCGAGCTTTTGGGTCTACTATTAACATGGTAGCCACTTCTCTTGAATCCCAAGGTACAGTTTACAAGTGAGTTCTTTGTTGGCAAAACACTGGAGTAGATGGTCGCTTTTGGAAGAATTGAGGTAGATGGTGTTCTTGGTGCTGGATAAAGTGTTACGATGATGGTTTTGTTTTGTTCGGTTTGGGTATGGCACTTTTACGACATGGTATATGAGTTTGTACAGGCAACATTGGTTAGCCGAGGAATATTGTGAACTGGTATTCGGAGGGTGAAATCTATGACATGAAAACTGTGCACCCTCAGGAAATTACTGCTTGCTTATTGAGACAACAAATATGTGGTCGATATTGCGGGCTGCAGACTGTAGTATCGATAACTTATTCGTTGGGTTCATTAAGCAAGTGGACAGGAAGTTCCGTCTACGACAGCTGATACAGATTCGGAATTGTTATTCTTGGGACTCGACCCAAAGACACATCTTTCTCGGAGTTTGTGACGTTACGAATTCTGGGGCGAGACCCACTTCAATTTTCGGGTTGGTTTTCAATGTCATTATTTTAACTTTCCATATTATAGTTATGTATATTTGTTTTAGACGTTACAAATGTTTTTGGGGGAAGTAATTCTATTTTCAATTTTAAGTGCAACACGAATTTTCGACCTATATGTTAGTACGTATCTATTTTGACGTTATCGTATTTTGCGTACTTACTTATTTTTTACCTTGCGTCAATATACGTTTTCAGCTTTATATCGGATCAAGTATGTTTCTACTTTTACACTGATGGGGATGAAAGTAAGAGCTTGGAGGCATGATTGAGGTTTTGCAACCCGCTCGCGACGGTGTCGTATATTCTCTTTGATGCACCCATTATGACTTGATTTCTCTGCATACATATATCTTTCATCCTATTTTCGAGTATTTTAGTTTAGTAAGTGATTTTAAATTTCGGGGACGAAATTCTTTTGGTTCTTAATTGGTGAGCCCAAGGGGCCCACCCCCTGATTTTGTCTCCCGGTCTCTTACCTCTCCCGACTCTCACTCTCTCTTCTATGCATTTTCTCCATCTCTCTCTCTCGAAACACTCTCGCACTCTCTCACCCGTGACACACACACACACACACACACGCACCCACAGCTACACCTGCTCGAAGGAAGACACTATCATCATCATCGAAACCCTTCTGTTCTTTCTTTCTCTCGGCACAGCGAGGTCATCAAAAACCCAGGGAACTACGGCGAGTTCTTTCCCTTTTCCCAGTTAGGTAAGCCTCGGGTTTACCTGCATTTCGTTTAATAATTGATGCTTGGATGTGATTTATGAGTTGTATCTCGTTATTTCCAAGGTTTAACTCGAGATCTGCTCAGTTTTAGCTCGGGAAGGGAAAAACACTTTTCCGGCGAGCCCCGTGAGTGTTGAGGGTTTTTCCGTTCATCACCGACCGTTTCACGGCGAACCAAGGGTATATTATCACTCCCCTCTCTATCCTCTTTAATTTGATGTATAGATCACAGCCTAGAGGGCTCGTTTGCAGTCGACCGGAGCTGTAGAAGCTCCGGCGTTCGTTTCCTTTCAGCCAAAGGCCCTTCAGACCGTGTAGAATAGCAAAACCCAAGCTGGCGAGCCGCTGCTGCCAAACCCAAACTATTCGGACCAGGCCCTTTGGGGCCGTGCCTAAACCCAAGCCCAAATTCCCTTTTATTATTTATTTTGTTTTGTTTCATTTTAAAAGGCCCTTGGGCCATTATCACTTAAGGGCCTTCGGCCCGTGCACCTGAAACCCAAAGACCCTTAGGCTCAAAGCCTTTGGGCCTCTCAAACTAGGGCCCAAAGCCCTTCTCCCTAAAACCCTAAACCCATTTCCTTTAAACCCAACCCAAATCCTAAAGCCCTAAACCTAAGCCCAACCCGGATTCAACCTTAAGCCCAAGACCCATTGACCCGTTTGACCAGACCCGTTGACCCAAACCTGTTGACTGGTCAGACCGTTGACCGGTCAACGTTGCCCTTTGACCGTTGACTTTGACCTTCGAGTTGACTTTTCTGATTTCGTTCGGGACCCCTCCTAGGCTAATTTCGACGTCCTGTACCCGTTTTTGAAGTCCTTTTTCCCAAATAAAATCGTTTGAATAGAGTTTGACTAAATGTACCATTTATTGTGCTTAGGGGCAATTGTATAGGCATGGTACATTCGCTAGTTTGCGCAACTTTCGACGGCGAAGTACTGTGAGTGGACCCCTTCTAAAAATGCATGTTTTGATATTAAAAATGCATACATGAAAAGCATGATTTGATGATTATATTTTATGAAATGCTTTAAGATAACATGCTTACTGAGGCTAGTTTGAATTATTACTATTTTTCCTATAACCCATGTTCTTTATAGGATATCCGATCGATGACGATACAATATTTAAAACATGTTTCGAACACCTCTTTATAGTATAGACAATCGATGACTTTATACTATGAAGTTGCTTTTCAATACATAGGCTAAATGGTTTTGTATTTACCTAGTGGTCCATATTCCGCTACGGGACGTAGGGATAGTGTCCGGTCCGTCCCGGGCGACGGTTTGGTGCTGGCATAGGGCCTGGAGGGTGTTTCCTCTGGCTATTTAGCACAGAGACGGGGAGCCGGCAAGGGGCCTGGAGTGATATTTCCTCTGACTATCTGCTCAGAGACGGGGAGCCGGCATGGGGCCTGAAGTGTTATATTGGACATTCACTAGCGACTATTATTTTATGAGTTATGATTTGAGATATTGCACGGCATGCTAGGTTTCTGAAAACCTATGTTTATCATGATATATATATATGTGTTTTCATAAAACCTGGGGGTTAGTATGTTGATAAATGTTTTATTGTATATCAAATTGGTCCACTCATGTTTGTTTTGCGCCCCCTTCAGGGCATAGAATCGAGGCATACAATCCCGGCATCAAGGCACTTCCGCTTCGGCATCTTCGAGTCCTCTCGGTGTAGGACCCATTCTTTGTTTCATTCAAGTTTATATTAATTCTTTTAGTGTTCTAGATTAGATGTGCTCTGAACATGTTCCTTAAACACATATTCTGTATTCTTTTATATTTATAAGTCTTATTTATTCCTTATTATCAGCATTTGCACTTAATAAATGGCTTTCGTCACCCTCGGGTGTCGGCCAGCACGTGACCATCCTGGTATTCGGGGAATATCGGGGTCGGGGCGTGTCAATATAAATTTGGAAATTTGAGTTGGGATTGAATCTTTATGCGGATTTGGTTGCGAGATAAATCCAAATATTCAATTTTGGAAGATAAGTTCAAGAATCATTCCTCTGGTATAGAATATGAGATTCTGGTACTACCAAGGGTGACAGCAAGTAGCTCAGTCTGAGATTGAAGCCATACAGGAAAGGCAGGACCTACTCTACAATTTATAAAGAAATTTGTCTGGAGCTGGAAGGGAGGAATCCACTCATAAGTCACATTGAAAATGAGCGACATAGCTCGATCCGTGGACAGATAAATAGATCGCAGTCTAGTGAGATTTGTCAAATGAGTTTCTGTTAAAATGCCTTCCCATGAACTCACATACAAAATCAGGTGAACTAGCTCAGAGAGTTGGCCCAAACTTTCGAGAATAGATCGGTTCATGTTGTTGTTCCCAAGGTTTAGAGTTTTCAAGGATGACAAGTTTCCAACAGAAGTTGGAATTGAGCCCCAAAAGAAGTTGCCTTCGAGGTCAAGGTGCTGCGAGTTTGTTAGAACTCCTAAGGAGTCGGACAATCTGTTGCAAACTCATTGAAAGACAAATCTAGTGACTCTAATTTGTTATTTGTGCAATTTGAGAAACCACTCAAAAGCTCTTGAAACCCCCCATCAAATTTGTTGCCAGCGAGGTTTAAGGTCTTTAGTTTGCAAAAGTTACCAAGGAGTTTGGGAATTCTACCTTTGAGGTGATTATCAGATAAATAAAGGTGTTTAAGAGATTCGAGGCTTGCAAGTTGGGAAGGAAAATGACCGGTGAAAGAATTTCCACTTTGGTCAAGTGTTTGGAGGTTAGTAAGGTTGAAAATGCTTTTGGGAAATCCAGATTCTCCCCCTGATGCAGATGAGATGTTGAGATATCTCAAAGTTCGAAGTTGGCAAACAATGTGAATCCCTTGGAATTTATTGTAACTTAGGTCTAGGTATCTCAAATGTTTCAAGGTAAGTAAGGATGAAGTTTCCGTACCTGCCAAGCAAGACCTTTCATAAGTCGACTCGTCCAACTCTTCACCACCTCCCAACCGATCTGGATAAGTATCACGGAGGTCAATTTTTGTAGCGTGACCAGTGCGGTTGTCACACGAAATCCCTTCCCATTGACAGCAATCGTGACCAACCCAAGAAGGGAATCTACCGGAAGGATCGGCGAGGTGGTGTTTAAAGCTAAGAAGTGCTCCTCTCTCTTCCTCGCTGCATGATTTCGCTGACTGAAATATGAAGAGGCCAAAACGAGAAAGAGCAAAATGTTGAGGTGAAAAGTAGGGTTGAATAAGCAAGCTGGAAACTATCCATTTTTACGAACTTTTTCATTTTTTGTTGCAGATGGCTAGCTACTGAGGTGAGCCAGGAAAAGTAGGGTTCAATATATGAGAAGCTGAAGCTTGCTAGCAAAATCGTTGGGGTTAAAAATTTACAAATTAGCAAAGTCGTCTCAGGTTGACTAGAATTTGGTCTAATTCTCTTTTCTGCACCATTTTTCACGAATGAACTGTTGAGAATTGACTAAACAAAATTTAGTTAAATCTCTACCACTCGTTTGGAAATACTTTTAAAATAATTAAAACCGCTTTTAGAGAAAATAATTTTGAGTTCCAAAAGTACGTGTTTCCTAAAAAAAAAACAACAGTTATGTACTTCTGGTATGAAGCATTTCAAATGCTTTTTGAAGATTCAATTTGCATTTTTACTAAAGATTAGTTCCAAAAACATTTTCATCAAAAGCAATTCTCTTCTACACATTGTTTTTAGTATGCTATAATTCTCTTCCACACAATGGCATGTAAGACATACATCGAAGCATAAGAAAATTTTGTGTTTTATGAGGAATTAGTAACAAAAAGAAAAGTGAAACAGCTTTGTTATTGAAGGGAGAATTACAGAAGCAAGCTTTGCAAGCGAGATTAGCATGAAAAAACACCAAAAACATCAATTAATCGATGCCAGAAACCAATAAATTTAAATAAAATAAAAATAAAAAACACCATTGAGGAAGAAAAAGGAAATTCTTTTTTCTTTTCTTTTCTTTTTTTAAAAGGGAGACAACTGATGGTAAGCCATAGTTATCTACTTTTTTTTGGCGCGGAGAGACTATAAGAAATTTCACCTTATCGATAGCCACGTTATCTACTACTTTTTGGCCCAGAGACACTAAAAGGAATTTCACCCTACCCATGACCACAGTCAAGCAGAGTCACCAGCTCGATATATCGAACTTGTGACCTCCCTCATTTTTCTTGTTTATTAGAGAGCCACATTTTGCGCTTTTACTGCTCGACCACTTATTGTGGTTAGAAAATTCTAGTTAATATTATTTTTATCTAATTGCTGAGTTGGGTGGTGTCCACATAGCTACAGACCGAGTCAAAAAAGGCACGTACACTTAGACCATCTCCAACTGAGGGCTAGCCAAAGGGCTCATTTTAACCCTCTAAGAAATTACTATTTTAATAAACAGTGCAGGGCCATATTTATTACCATCTCCAACCGAGGACTAAAGGGTCAGAGAGCTCGTTTTAGTCCTATCACAAAACAAACCATCTCCAACCGAGGGCCAAAGGGTCATAGGGTTAAATATAATTTATTATTTAAATTTAAAAACTACAACAACTTAAATTTAAAAACTACAACTTAAATTTAAAAATTACAAAAACTTAAATATAAAAACTAAAACACTTCTTAAATTTAAAATTCAAACTCATCATCATTTTCATTATTTTCATTATTTTCATCATCTTCATCATCCGTCATTGTAGGAATATAGTCAGAAGTAAACAATTGTCGATGGGTCATAATATCTTTTTTTTTCCTATCAAAATAGGCCTTGCTCAATGGAGTGTAATTCGAAGTGTTCATTTCCATATTCTTATTATCCATCACTTCTTGTATTTGTTTGGCCAATTCTTCATGCCTACGGTTCCTTTCTTCTGCGGCAATGGCATTTAGCTCCGCCATTAAGCGCAATGACTCCGCCACTCCCTGTTGAGCAGCGTAATCATCATTTGCCTTGCCCTTTTCCTTCAATTTTCAGGCCTTGTTTCGTCACATTGCCCAAGGTATGGAAGCTTCACCCGAAGACGGAGGTGGCACGCTTGTTTGTTGAATGGACGGAGGTGGCATGCTTGTTTGCCTTGCCCTTTTCCTTCAATCTTCGGGCCTTGTTTCGTCCATGATGATGCAATTCCGAACACAGGCGTAGGAGCTACTCTTTGTTGAGGTGGATCTTCAAATAACACCCACCCTTTACAAATTTCCCAACAACCTTGATGCTGAAAGGGTTTCGAGCAGCCCTCCATATACAATTCCTCCACTTGGCGTACCTAGAAAATATAATTACAAAAATCAAAGGAAATTAATTTATGAAATTAAATGTAATATAATGAAATATAATTACAAAAATTAAAGGAAATTAATTTATGAAATTATACGTAATATAATTAAACATTTAAAATAACTGTGAAAACACTAACTTCGTCGTAGTAATTGGTGCCGCCTTCATGTCTACTTGCGGCTGCTAACAGTGCTTGATGCCATTTGTTCAAACTTGGTTGAAGATGTTTCTTCCATCTTGAAGAACAACTCTCGTGGTTTAGGGTATTCGGTAGAGTGGTGCCTTCGTAGAACTCTAAGTATTTTTTGGATACACGAGTCCAAACACCTTCACTTGTTTGAGAACTCCCCCTCACACTATCTTCCGAGACCCATCTATAAGTCATGCAAAGAGCTTCATCTTCTTTTCGGGTCCAAGCCCTACCTTTCATGGCAGATGAGGCCATTTGAAAATTATTGAAAAAAATTGAAGGAAAAATTATTGGAAGAGGTAAGAAAATATGAGAATTGAAATGGTGTAGGAATGGTGACAAATTTGTGAGGCTATTGGGTTATAATTCACACATCTTTGAATTCAATCTATTTCATTTCAATCTCTTTCAATTCAATCTATTTCAATTCAATTTCTTTCAATTCAAGTTTACAATGAATTCCAACCTTGGATCCTCTTCGAATTCCAATTGGGGGTCCTCATCCAATTCCGAATTGGAAGAAAAATGAGCGCATATGAGATGAGAAGATGAGGAGTCACTACTACAAAATAGAGCTTTCATGACACTTATTAAAAATTTTAATGACATTTTTTTATTAAAAACGTTATTAAAATAAATGGATGATGCAACTTAAAAAAACCAACGGGAAGGATTTATAAAAAAGAAGAGCGAATATCCCGCGAGTTTCTCATAACTTCCTAAATCCTCATGACTCATTCACTCCACTACCCAACCCCCCTCAGCCAACTCCTAGATAGAGAATGAAAGATCAAATCTCTCATTCTCCTATCTTTCTGTCTCTCCCTCCGCAGTTCCAACCCCGATTCCCTCCGCTCCTCCTCGCTCTCCTCCCGTCGCGTCATCCGGTTCTGGTAATTTCTCTACTCCTCTTTTGATTTCTCTGTTTCTCGCCTTTGTTTATGGTGTGATTTCTGTTTTGTTCTGGTTTTAATTTTAATTTGGGAATGTAGGGGTTCTGAATTTTTCTAGAAGAACAACAGATCGCTTGGATTTAGGAAGACTCATTGTCATTCTATCTCTCCCTCTCTTTCTCTCTCGCTCTCTCTGTCTCTCTGGGACGCCCACAGTCTTCATCAACCAGATTGATTGTCTTCCCCAAATTTCACTCAAAACCTAATTGTGTAAGGTAAGTTTGTTGGAATGGTTATGGGTTTTCTAGAAAATAATTTCTATATTAATCTCTTTTGTGAAGTTGTATTGATTAGTCTGAGCTATGTGGCTAGATAGATTTTAGTTTAGCCTTGTCATTTGCTAAAGTAGTTTCTGTACAAATTGTGGTTGAGCCATGATCATTGTTTTTATTTTTTTAACTTTGTGATCCCCTTAATACCAATTCTAAATTAGATTAACTATTACTTTCATCTTTTTTTTTTAATATTTAGATTGAAGCTAGGTATATGTATTTTATATACATATATGTGTGTGTGTGTGTGTGTGTGTGTGTGTGTGTGTGTGTGTGTGTGTGTGTATAACGCTATTTATATAGAATAAAGAGACCCCCCGCCCCCATGCATATATATACAAGTAATTAATATGATTGGTGGAGATTGGTTGAGCCTGTCCAATGCTCTAATTAATCCACTTAAGCAATTGTAGTATACTGCGCATGCACATGCTCTAATTAATCCACTTGAAAAATGAGGATCCGAGGGTTCGATAAAACTCCTCATAAGCTCTGCTTCTGTTTATAGCACACTAGGTGTCTGATAAAACTCCTCATAAGCTCTGCTTCTGTTTTTTATCTTTAGCCTGCAATAGTTTATATATTGTGCCCGCATGCAATCTCGTTATATGTTTTATTCTAATATCAATCAATATAACTGTTTTAGAATGGATAAATCTTGGATGTCTATGGATAGAAGATCACAAATGGATGTCTATGGATAGAAGATCATAAATGTCTTACTACTAAATTGCCACCCGTTGAGTCATTTGATGTACTAACTGAGGAGTCTGATGATATCTACATGCGGGATGACTGCGAAGGCATTTGGGTTGAAAATACAGTCATATCACTCAGAGGAATGTCTACTCTATTTCATATGTTGTTGAATGCATCTTTTTAAATTACATTAGGACTTTATATTTTCTCCATACTTTTGGATTTACCTTGTTTAGTTGTGACTTATTGGTAAGGCTTAATTTATTTAGAGATTATTGGGCTAAGATGAAGTATGATGATAATCTTTGTGGAAATGAGAGTTGAATTCATATTGTTCTTTTTTCGAGTATTGACAATTTTCACTTAGGGAGTATTTGTTTATTGAAATGAACATTGGAATTGAATTGAATGAAGGTTGTTTTATGATTTTGGAGAACGGCCAATTGCCTTATTTCTTTATTTTTCTTTCTTCCTCAACAAACTATTGGCATGAGCCTATCTGTTTAAGGTTCATTCAAAGAACCAAACATTACCTTTAAGGTTCTTTATATTTCTTTCTTCCTCATCTTACTAATTTGATCATTGTCTTGATTTTAAATGAATCTTGCAGAATATCTTGATGAAATGACAGATTCAGAAGAAGATGACCAAGATTTTGTAACAAGGAAGCCAAAATGTGCAACTCAATTGCAAGACTTGGTGCAAGGTAGAAGTGATGGGGATCAGTTGGAGGTTGGATATAACAGTAAGGGACAACCGTGTGGACTTGCAGGAGCAAAACTAGCTATTTTTATTGGTGTTATGGCACGTACCACAGTTCCAATTACAATTCCAACTTGGAAAAAAGTAGAGTCATCTTATAAAAAAAATGATTTGGGACATGGTTCAGGTATGTCTCCAAAAAATTAAACAAAAAAAAAAGCTTTTGCATCTGTATGACTTTATGAAAGTAATGACCAATTTCTATTATGCATTTGTAGAAAGCCTTTATAGTACATTCAAATAGCAGAGCGGATGTTTTGAAGAGTGCTGCAAAGACGTGGCGAACATTCAAGAGTAGTCTAACATGTGAGTACATATTAAAGTTCAAAGATCAACCTGAAGTCTTAAAGAAACCACCAGAAATCTATGATTTCATTCGTCAGCTAGTATGGGATGAATTTGTGAGGTCGAGATTAACTGAGAAGCATATGGTACGTATATATGATTTCAAAATTAAGTACGAAGCGTCTGGTACATATTACGTTTTGCTATTATTAAAGACTAATTATTGGATTGCATTTGATAGAAAATCCATGAAGAACAATCGAGGAGGAGAGCTAAGCATAAGTACCCTCATCGACTTTCTAGAAAAGGCTATGCAAGATTGGAAGAACAAATAGTAATGTCCTGTTACTTTTGTATTCATTTAATTATCATACAAATAAAAACTATCTGATATAATTTTGATACGTTCATCCAAATAGAAATCAGCTTATGGAATCACTGCTGACATTGACCGATCAATGCTTTGGAAGCTTGGACGTGCTGATAAAAAGGGAAACTATACGAATGGGATGGTGAAAGTACGCGAGGATAAAATAGTAAGTTTCATCTGTAAGGTTGGGAAAGATACTTAATTGATGTATTTCATACTAACGCCAACTGTTATTGGATGAAGTAACTAAGGCCGTTGAAGATGGGACTTTACCAACGTCTGGTAGTAATGACATATTGCTTTGGAAACACCTGAATATTCGGGTCGTGTAAGAGGTGTTGGAATTGGCGTCAGTCGTAGAGTGTACTGCCAGACTCCAAGATGCAAAACTCAATCGAGTCAAAAACAAATGATGCAAACACATTTGGAGCAGCAAAGTTTACACATTGAAGAGTTAAATAAGAAGTTCAATTTGATTGCTTCTTTGTTAACTCCAGATCAGTTGAGAAAGATGCAAGAGTTGGTCCAATCCAATGTCATAACATGTTCTCTTTGGTTGTGATTTGTTGCAGTTCAAAGAAAAAGCTACATACACTCAACAGGAAATTGATGCATTAAGAATAGAGTGGGCTTAGTAGGTTGATGACTTCATCCCAATAGATGAAACACTAGATTAGCTAGTTTGTGAAATTTTAAATTAAGTGAACTTATAGTTTTATTTTAGTACGAAACTCTACACATTATATTGTCTTTTGTAATACTTTGGTAGTGGATGAATTACAAATTTATGAAGCAATAATGTTTAATTTAATATCTTGCTTCTTGGATGAATTATGTTAAGTCTTTTTATATATGTCATCATACATATTTCAGGACATGTATTGAATTGTTTATGACACGCTTTGTGTGTCGTTGCTAATATTCAATGACGTTGGAGTGCTATAGTACATGACACTATACAGATGTCATGTTTACTATACCATGACGCTCATTCCTCTGTTTATGACACATATTCCGCGTCTCCAATTGAAATAGATGACACACTTTTTTAATTCAATGATGCTTGTTAGGTGTCTGTAAAAGCTATATATGACATTGTGCGTATGTCATGATTAGTATACCATGACGCTCATTCCTATGATTATGACACTTATTCCGTGTCTTAAATGGTAATAGATGACACAAGTTCTTAATTTAATGACACTTGTTGGGCGTCCTTAAAAGTAATACATGACACTCTTTCAATGTCATAAAAAATATCTTTAATGACACCCACAAAGATGACGCTAAACCCTTGCGTCATTAAACTTTTAACATGACCCATAAGATGACGCTATACCTTTCATGGTAGATGAGGCCATTTGAAAATTATTGAAAAAAATTGAAGGAAAAATTATTGGAAGAGGTAAGAAAATATGAGAATTGAAATGGTGTAGGAATGGTGACAAATTTGTGAGGCTATTGGGTTATAATTCACACACCTTTGAATTCAATCTATTTCATTTCAATCTCTTTCAATTCAATCTCTTTCAATTCAGTTTCTTTCAATTCAAGTTTACAATGAATTCCAACCTTGGATCCTCTTCGAATTCCAATTGGGGGTCCTCATCCAATTCCGAATTGGAAGAAAAATGAGCGCATATGAGATGAGAAGATGAGGAGTCTGATGAAGAAGATGAAGCATGGCGCAACACACAATATGTGGTTGAGATATGAGGATCCCTAGGATCCTCACATAATGGATCCGGAGAGGATCCTTTTCCATTGCATGGAATTCCACTACATTGTTGTTTTGTCCTCAGATGCAAACTCGCATCAACTGCGTTGTTGTCCAAAACCCTATTGTTTCGAACTGTTATTGTCATATACTCTTGAAAGGTATAGTTTAGATGTATTAACTGAAGGGGTTTATAATAATACACAAGTACGATAATAAAATTTTCGGTGTGATATATATATATATATGTAAGATGTGATTTCTTGTTATTTGTTAATCAGTATGTAGTTGCTATATCTTAATTGAGGTTTTTAGAGTCTGTTTATACATGTCAATAACAAAAAGACACATGTCACGTTTGATTACTAGATATTTTGAAGTTATAACTTTCCTCTATGACTAGGTTCCAATTCATATGAGGCTAACAAAAAACATTGAATTGACACAAAGATGGCCGTAGCCCGGCCCGTAGTTTCATATTTTTTGCAAGGGGGATGATGCACAAAGAAATACAAGGTCTAAGCTGATGCCATACATACATAAGGTTAGTATCTGCAATAATTGTTTTAATCCGGTTGGAAAAGCACACTCGGTCTTATCCCATCATCATCGTCAAAATGTACACAAAACACACGATATGTGACACCATTTACTTGAAAATGAAGAATGCGGCTTTACTGGTATTGTTCGAGTAATTAGATCTCGAATTTGGAAGAGGATCTGCTCTGGACCTTAGTGTCTAGAGCCTCCTCATCAAACAATCTGGACCGCACAAATTAAATCCAACAGTTTATATTAATTCATTTTTCTGGTCCACCACACATAACCGACATCCCTGACTTGACTTGCACACCAATCAGCGACCTAGATTGCTTGATGAAAAGGCTCTAGACACACTGGTCCGGAGCGGATCCTCTTCCCTCGAATTCAAATCAATTTTATTTTAACCTTTTTCTGTACAACTTCTTAAAATTAAGTAAATGCTATCATTTGATATTACTTTGAAGATGGGTTTTCGAGTTCAAGTTTTGATTGTGTATTGGTACTGTAGAGTTTTAATTTCTATTTTATTTGGATGTATGGTTGGGAATGAGATCTAAGACTTTTGTGGAAAAATTAGTGGCCTCGAAAGGGCATTTTGATAAATATACCATTTTTTTTGGGGGTTGGACTGATAAACATACTTAATTATTTGGGATGATGATAATTATGTCAGTAAAATGACTACAATGATACAAATATTAATGATACAAGCACCTGAAGTTACGGTGCAATACTTTGGTTATATGTTGCTTGTACGTTTCCATGTTTCGTCAAATTAGTAGACGATTAAAATTTTGGCTGTCAGACTGTGCGTAAAATTTCATTCGTTGTATTGTGATTGAGTTCATAGTCGAGGAATCTTGCAGCTTAGGCTTTCGATTGTAAGTTTCATAAATATGGGATTGTGTGAATGCATAATGGTTTGTATATCTGATTTTTTATTCAACATGACACATTTATGTTTGAACAACATGGTAGAGAAGATTACATAGACAAGAAAGAAGATAAGGCACCTCAACAACCTAATGTGAGAAGAATGAACAACTCTTAGTGGACCATCTAGCATATCTATTAAATATATGGGGTGTGCGGACTCTTAGTGGACCATCTAGCATATCTATTAAATATATGGGGTGTGCTATCCACACATCCCGTGATAATTTATGTCCATTGATCTTCTTCAATTCATCCAATCCGACGGTCGAAATTAAAAAGGTGTGTGAGAAGTAAAATGGGGTGTGTGGATATCACACCCCTAAACATATATCTACCTAACCTTTTGTATGTAAATAGTATGTAAAGTTGTATACACACTCAAGTTTATCTTTTGTATTTAAATAGTACTGTACATGAAATTTTCAATCCCTCACGAACTAATCTAATGGCTTATTTACTAATCCGTAATCAGAATGAGAGGAATTAAACTGAGAAGGAATTGAATTGAGGAGGAGTAGGAATTTGATTCATGTTGAAGCTATTTACTTAAATTTTATGGAATCGAAGTAAAAAAAAGTACTGATTTCATATAAGTTGTTTACCAATGCACTATAATCGGAATATAATTCAATATGATTACAAAAATACCTTTATTCAATATCTATATAATTTTTAGATAATAATTCATAAAAAATATCTATCTCCTCACAAACATCCCACCCCTCACCGCTGCCTCTCGCTCTCTCGATCCATTGCATTATGATTTCAAGATGCTCCATTTCAAGTCTTGCGCATCTGATGGCAAATGAACTCCACTGTAACTCCCACATTCCCTCTTTCAGGATGCTCTATTTGCAACATGACCCGTGAGATTGTTGCATAAAATCCCTTCCCATTGACAGCAATCTCGCCCCGACCAAGAAGAAAGCCTTCCGGAATGATCAGTAAGACCTTGTTTAGAGCTCACAAGCGCTACTCTTGCCTCCGACCAAGAAGAAAGCCTTCCAGACTGACTTATTGACTAGCAACACAAGACAACACAAGACAAGACATGCGTCCGGTAAATCGCCTCCGTCGTTTTCCTCCTCTCGCCTCCGTCTCCCTCCTCTCCCCCA
The DNA here is from genome assembly GCA_036320875.1 of Cotoneaster glaucophyllus. NCBI lineage: Eukaryota > Viridiplantae > Streptophyta > Magnoliopsida > Rosales > Rosaceae > Cotoneaster > Cotoneaster glaucophyllus. Next base: position 8,235,660 of record CM070059.1, on the reverse strand, counting down.
CGTCGTCTCCCTCCTCCTCCTCTCTCTCTCTCTCTGGAATCGATCGATCTTCGAAGAGGATAAAAAGATCTGAAATGGTGTGCTTCTTCTACTGTGCTTCTGTGTTTTTAATGTTCTGGGTTTGGCTTTTTCTGTTATTCCACTGTCCATTTATTTACGAGAATAATGATTTTTGTACATTTTGTTTTTATTTTACGTTTTGTTATATTTCATTGCAATATCAAGTAAAGTTTGTATTTTAAAATTTCACTGCAATTCTTTTGGTTATATTGTTGGTGGGTATCTCTAATTATGCCCTGAAGCCTGATGGAGGAAGGCAAAGAGAGGACAGACCTGGGTTTCGGGCATAAAGAGGATCTTTAGATTTCTGTAAAAGGATTTTGTGCCTTTTTGCTATTGGTGATGAGTGTTCATGAATATTTATGCTTTAATATAGCTGTTACAGGAGCAAGTTGTTTAACTAAAATCCTAAGAAGATTAGGGTAAAACATTCCGGCCGTCTCATTATTGATAGTCTGAATTTCTACAATCTCTGAGATATATTTGGGATAATTTTATGGTGATATACATCAAGGTTCAAGAAAAACTTTGCTGCACTGCACTGTAGGAGTATCTGGGTTAAATAAATTTTTCTGATTTAAGCATTTAGCTCCTGGATTACATTAAAGCAGTATTTTAAGAAATTTTTTGTATGAGAATGCATTGATAGAAATTTTTTTTGCCCAAAAAATTAACTCACGGAGCTTCATGTGAGTTAGTCTTAGATTTTCATTTAATTTTTTTTTTAGAATTATTATCATTTCTTTTTATCTCTGCTGCTGTTTTGGATTTTGGATTTTTTATGATTTTTATGCAATGTTCATCTGTGTAGGCACTCAAATTAGTGTTTTGGAGTGCATCTTGATCAGACCACAAAAGAGAAAACAGAAACCAAAATCAGAGCCATCAAAACAAACAAATGCTGGTCTGTCCTAAAAAAGGTTGGTTTGTGTACTTTCGAAGAATATATGGAAGAAGAGAATATTGATCATGGTGTAGAATGTGATGGTAATGTGGTTGAAAAATATTAAATGTTGCAAAATATGCAGCAGCAGGCTGAGTTGATAAGGAGAAACAAGGAGAATAGTGAAACAATTGAGTGGCTTTTGTCCCAGGTGCATAAGCTAATGGATGAGAACAAAATTTTGAGGATTCATCTGGGAATCCATAAGGATACTACTGATCATACAATTACAATCCATAAGAATGCTACCGATCATACAATTACAAGGCAAAACAAGCCTCAGTTTTCAAGATCTAAGTCCATGGGGCTATCTTTCCCTGGAAGGCTCACTGGATGCACTGGACCTTGATCTTAATTAGCTACTTCTCAACTTTATTAGGTAGCGTTATAAGTTTTCAAATGTATCTGTTTATATGCTTTCATGGTACATATGAAGATTCCGAGTAAATTATAACATATTTCAATTTTTAATTTTCTGAGTATAGAAATGGAACTGAATGCTTCGCTATTTTGATCTTGCAGCTGAAGCCAAGTCTGGATAAAGAGAAAGATCTCATGGCAGGAATCATGGACTTGATGAAGGTGAGGTTAACAAAGTGTGCGTTAGCACCAAGATTGGAATCTGGGTGTTCTGAGTTTTGTTTTGTTGTGATTTTTCTATAATCTAGATGCTGAAATACTTGGAGTTGGAATTAATAAGAATCGATTGAACATGGATTTTTTATTAGATTGGTATGGCTGACATAGATAAGAAGTGGTTTAAGATGCAGTGATTAGGGAGTTTCTTTAACTGAATATATTTATTCGTTGTATTATGATTGAGTTCGTAGTCGGGGAATCTTGCAGCTTAGGCTTTCGATTGTAAGTTTCATATATACAGGATTGTGTAAATACATAATGGTTTGTACATCTGATTTTTTGTTGAACATGACATATTTATGTTTGAACAACATGGTAGAGAAGATTACATAGACAAGAAAGAAGATAAGGCACCTCAACAACCCAATGTGAGAAGAATGAACACCTTTTTGTATGTAAATGGTATGTACAGTTGTACACACATTAAAGTATTATCTTTTGTACGTAAATACTATTGTAATAAAATTTTCGCACGATTTTCAATCTCGCACCATCGCGTGAGCATCCTTTGCTAGGTACCTATAGTCTAAAGTTGAGGAGGAAATTTTGACACTTTTCATAACCTACAGTATAACTACCCTGATTTTGATTTATTTACCAAATTGCCATTCTACCAAAATTTTTGCTTTGTTACGGATTTGCCAGGTTCGGCTTGCATTCAAAGGGCCTGGACCAAAATGGCAGAGTCTTGAAACAAGCAAAGTTACTCTTGTACCTGTTTAGATTTCAGATCAGACGGACAGGGGAAAAGATTGTGGGGGTAGTTTTATCATTGTATGTTTGGGATTTGGGATGCTGTCTGATTCGTTCAATGGGATTGAGGGAGTGTTGTTGCAGACAAGGGTAGGGCCTGCAGATAGAGAAGAAGAGAGATAGAGGGAGAGAAGGAGAGATCTTGCAGACATAGAGAGATGGAGAAAAGCAAGCGGCTGTCCGTCTGAATGCAGGTGATCTTGCGTTTATATTATTACTGATTTGTCTTTGATTTGGCATTGAATCTTTGTTAATTTGCACTGCAGGTGGTTCTGATATGGAGGAGAAGCTGCAAGAGCTTATTATCTTGCTGACTTAAGTAGGGTCCTTCTTCAACTCACATAAACTTTCCGGTACGGTTCAAACTCTTTTTTAGAGTGAGTAAATTGTAGCAATGGTCTCTCAACTTTAATCAAATTGGAGCAATGGTCCCTCAACTAAAAATCCATTACCATTGGCCCCTCAACTTATAAAAATGTGTAGCTATAGACATTTTCATTAATTTAGTCAAATTTTGTCAAAATAAGCTATATTGGAAAAACCATTTATATAATTAGGGTCCCTCAACTCATCAAAGTGTGTAATTATGATCATTTTCGTCAACTACGTAAATTTTTTTGTCAAAACGAGTTATGTTGGATGGACCATTGCTACAATTGGGTTAAAGTTAAGGGATAATTTCTCCAGTTGAATTAAAGTTGAGGGATCAATGGTAATGGATTTTTAGTTGAGGGACCATAGTTGTACGTTTTGATGAGTTGAGGGACTAATGGTCATGAATTTTTAGTTGAGGGACCATTGCTCCAATTGAGTTAAAGTTCAGGGACCATAGCCACAATTTTACTCTTTTAGAGTTTATGATTTGGTGAAATCATGTCTGCAGATGTTCTCTCTTTAGTTGCAGTTGCATTATTACATTATTACACTATACCACTGAATGTACTTAGAAGATATGTAGACCACTATCTGTAATGCAAGATAGAAGAACTCGGTCAAAACTTAAAAGATTTTAAGTTTTAAGTTTGCTGGCATGAAAAGCTTTGAAAAAAAAAAAGTGAATAATATTTTATCCCAATTACAATTGGAATGATCAGCTTTATCTTTTTCATGTTTTTTTAGAACCAAAAGAGAAACTATAAGGTTTAGGTTAAATCAACATGCCGGCTAATGTAAGACTTTGCCCCAACTATCAATCTGAGGTGCATCTTCTAAATCATCAAAATCCTCACTGACACTCAGACATATGAGCAAACTGGAGTCATTGCAACTTTTGTTAACAGATGCTTCCGAATTCGCCATTTTGATTGTGTATTGGCTCTTGATTTCAACTTAATAGAATATTTGGAGATGACTGTTAATTTGTGGTTTTGTGGGAATTACTCAAGTAAAATGTGCATTGTCCAAATTGCTACATTTGAGAATGCGATTGTATTGCAGCAGCCTTTTGAGTGAATTTTTCTGTGGATATTATTCATGGCTGTTGTCAATTATAGTTTGAAAACCCGCAGTAGATCGTGGGCATTTTTCTAGTAATGCCCAAAGCCCAAATCTCTTTTTCCAACTATTCCCAATTCCCTTTTTCCTTCCATCCACAACCGACCAACCACAGCTCCACCACCTTCTCCACCTCTCTCCTATCCACCACCACCTAATTTCTTAATTTATATTTTTTATTTTTGATAATATCCTAATTTTTGAATTTAACTAAGCTTTCTTTTCGTAGCCCAAATTAATAATATAGGATGCTATTGAAATTGATGTGTAATGGACGAAAATTTTGAATTTCTTAGATTATAGTTATTGCTATGATTATTAGATTGTAATTTATGATTTATTACTATTTGATTTGATCAATTGTGTGTTAGTTTATATATATATATGTTTGTAGCTTCATTAACTGATGATTTTTTGTTTAATAATTGATATATCTAGAAATAAGAAGTATGGAACGATATTAACATGCGAAAACATAATCGCTTAGTTTGGGAGTGGCTCGGATTTCATTTAGTATATGTTCTACAACACATGTTCCTATGTAAACATTTTTACATTGTAATTTAAAGAGAGGGTTTTCATACAAGTATCCAATATGCTGTCTGTAAATCCACATTTTTGTCTTGTTTGAATAGCTAATTAAGTCCTTGAATGCAACTTTTGCTTGAACATTATTATTTTTATCTGCATCAAATTTGAATTTCGTACTTTCGACAAACAATTGAAGTTAAATCTTAATCACAGAAAACAACTGAAGTACTTAAAACAGAACACATCAAGTCCTAATAGCTTATTACACATTATAAAGATCGATAGAAAACATCACGCAAGGTAAGAACACTACATGAGTTCAGTACATTTTTTTCCGAATCAAATTTTTCTTTGCAACCGAGCTACTTTCAATGCAATTGCTAATGCTGCTTTATCTTTCATATCATCAAAGAAACGAAAATAGGCATACCTCCATGACTTCTTTACGATTAATGTGCCACAAACTCCCCAAAAGCCTGTGATGAAGCCGAGTGTGATGCTAACATAGAGCCAAAGCTTCCCGTTATTGTCTTCATGTTTATTATCTCCTGCATCACTAGAGGGAAAATACGGTGTTTCATCTCCCCGAGCACTTAGTTGAAAGAGGAACCCCACAAAGTAATCGATTGCCTTCATAAATGGATGGGTCCTCGAGCGTTTGGAGTTGGTTGCCCGAGGGAATTCTTCCAGCCAAGTTGTTGAAAGACAAGTTCACATGAGCCAAGAGCGACAAAGAGGAGTAACTTTGAGGAATTTGTCCCGAAAGATGATTGTTTGAGAGATCAAGAGTTTCCAACCAACGCAAATTTCCAATCGTTGAGGGAATGTTCCCCCTTAACTGATTTCTTGACAAGTTCAAGGTCCCCAATGCAATGAGGCTGGTCATTTCTTCAGGAATTTCGCCTTCTAAATTATTTGATGAAAGATCAATGCTATGCACCCATTCCGAAGCAGTCGTGTAATAAACGAGTTCTCTTCCTTTCGCCATGACTGTTGTTTGCAGATCATATATAACATCCGGTGTCTGATTATCGAATGGAAAGGATCTCAAAGCAGTCAAATTCTTCAAACACTTGGGAATAGTCCCTGAAAGATTGTTATGGCTAAGGTCTAGGATGTGAAGATAGGGAAGGAAGCAAATATAGCGAGGGATATGTCCACTTAAAAAGTTGGAATGCAAACGTAGCGTAGACAAGTCGGAGTAGCTTGACCCGATCCATAAAGGAACACTTCCGGTTAATTTATTGCCTCCAAGATCAATACTGTGCAAAGAAGTTGCATTTTTCAACTCGAAAGGAATTTCACCGCTGAAATTGTTATTGTTCATCTTCAATATAGCAAGAGAACTCTGGACACCCACTGAACTCGGAATATTACCAGAGAGATTATTGTATGCCACATCAACAACCTTTATTTTTTTCCACATACTCCATGCTTCCGGGAATTCGCCGTATAACTGATTGCTCCTTAGGGATAAGATTGTCAAGTTTTGCATGCTACATAGAGAGGATGGAATTGTACCATTCAAGTGATTCTCCGCAAGACTCAAAACTCTTAATTTGGGCATCAGTTGTCCGAAATTTGAAGGAATAGGCCCTGAAAAACTATTATTTTCAAGATCAAGGTAAAAGGCATCAGAAGATAAATGTGGGAGTGGACCTTTAAATTGATTATGACTCAAATCCATATAATATAAATTTGGAAATTTGAGTTGGGATTGAATCTTTCCGCCGATTTGGTTGTGAGACAAATCCAAAAATACAACTTTGGAAGATAAGTTGAAGAACCATTCCTCTGGTATAGAATCTGAGATTCTGGTACTACTAAGGGTGACATGAAGTAGCTCAGTCTGAGATTGAATCCATACAGGAAAGGCAGGACCTACACTACAATCTATAATGAAAATTGTGTGGAGCTGGAAAGGGGGAATCCACTCATAAGTCACATTGAAAATGAGCGGCACAGCTCGTTCCGTGGACAGAGAAAAAGATCGCAGTCCTGTGAGATTTATCAAATGAGTTTCTGTTAAAATGCCTTCCCATGAATTCCCAGACAAATCCAGGTCAACTAGCTCAGAGAGTTGGCCCAAACTTTCAGGTTTAGACTTTTCAAGGATGACAAGTTTCCAACAGAAGTTGGAAACGAGCCCCAAAACAAGTTGCTTCCAAGGTCTAGTGACTCTAATCTGTTATTTGTGCAATTTGAGAAACCACTCAAAAGCTCTTGAATCCCCCCATCAAATTCGTTGCCAGCGAGGTTTAAGGTCTTTAGTTTGCAAAAGTTTCCAAGGAGTTTGGGAATTCTACCTTTGAGGTCATTATAAGATAAATCAAGGTGTTTCAGAGATTCGAGGCTTGCAAGTTGGGGAGGAAAATGACCGGTGAAAGAATTCCAACTTAGGTCGAGTGTTTGGAGGTTAGTAAGGTTGAAAATGCTTTTGGGAAATAATTGTAACTTAGGTCTAGGTAGCTCAAATGTTTCAAGGTAAGCAAGGATGCAGTTACCTTACCTGCCAACCGAGACCTTTCAAAAGCCGAGCCGTCCCACTCTTCATCACCTTCCAACCGATCTGCATAAGTATTCCGGAGGTCAATTTTTGTAGCGTGACCAGTGCGGTTGTCGCACAAAATCCCTTCCCATTTCCCATTGACAGCAATCGTGACCAACCCAAGAAGAAAGCCTGCCGGATGGATCGGTGAGGTGTTGTTTAAAGCTGAGAAGTGCTCCTCTCTCTTCCTCGATGCATGATTTCGCAGTGACTGAAAGATATGAAGAGGCCAAAACCAGAAAGAGCAAAATGTGGAGGTGAAAAGTAGGGTTGAATAAGCAAGCATGGAACCTATCCATTTTTACCAAGTTTTTCTTTTTTGTTGCAGATGGCTGGCTACTGAGGTGAGAATACAAGTCGACATATAGGAAGTTGAAGCTTGCTAGGAAATCGATGGGGTCGAAATTTCCAAGTCCTCCGCCCATTCTACAAGTCAGCAAAGTCCCTTCAGGTTGACTAGACTTGGGTCTATATCGAACCGTTTTTCACGAATGGACTGTTAAGATTTGATCAAATGAAATTTAGTTAAATCTCAACATTTGCCTTTCGAGTTTTGGTGTGCAAAAGGAGCATCACTCGTTCGGAAATGCTTTCAAAATAATTAAAATCATTTTTAAAGAAAATAATTTTAAGTTCTAAAAGCACTTAAAGTGTTTTCTCAAAGAAGCGTCAGTTATGCACTTCTAGTATCAAGCACTTCAAATGCTTTTTCAAAATTCAAAATATATTTTTACTAAGAATTGGTTTCACACAATGACATGTAAGACATACATCGAAGCATAAGAAAAAAGTGTGTTTTATGAGGAATTAGTAACAAAAAGAAAAGTGAAACAGCTTTGTTATTGAAGGGAGAAATACAGAAGCAAGCTTTGCACACGAGATTAGCATGAAAAAACTCCAAAAGATATTTATAGCCAACATCAATTAATCGATACCAGAGACCAATAAATTTAAATAAAATAAAAATAAAAAAAACACATTTGAGAAAGAAAAAGAAAATTCTAGTTTATCTAATTGCCGAGTTGGGTGGCGTCCACTGAGTCACAGACAGACCGAGTCAAAAAGGCACGTACACTTCTCACTTTTCCAGTCAGTGGCCTCTGCTGACCAAATTGGCCTCACCCCAAAGTCCAAAATCTCATAACTACCCCTATGAGCTCAAGAACACCTCAGCCGTTGATCCTCAAAATGATAAAAACCATCATCATCGACATCGACGGCAGGAACACCGTGTCCTACACAGCAAGGGCAGGTGGACTACGAAAAGGTGGTGCGTGGGCCCTTACTCCCCGACCCGGGTAACAGTATTTGATTTTTGAATTTCTCACACTTTTTGTTTTTCTTTTATATAATAATTTTGAATAATTATACAATTTATGGGAATTAAAATAATAAGGTGGCTACTCGGAATCACTGTCGAGGGTGTCCATTCCCTTGAGTCCCCTTCTCTTTTGCTGCACATGCAAGCCAACCAAATCACCAAAATATTATGTAACCTTTACTATTTTATCTATTTATTTGTTGAAGAATATCCATTTGCCTTTTCTTATATCAGTTGTTATACATATTTCACTAATAAATTAAACTACACAATTCAGACTTTTAAGATGAAAAAGTAAAATTTATGATTTCAACACATTAATTAAGTAATTTAATTTACTAGTGGAATACGCGTGTCAAATGATTTCAATTCTTCTTCTTTGTTATATTAAATGTTGTATACTTGGCATAAAACAAATAAAAGAAAATTTGGAGTTATTAGGAATTACAAACAAATCAAAATTTGAGAACTAGTCATGCTCCTGCATTGTATTTTAGGAATTAAAAGAGGAAGGTTTTTTTTTTTTTTTTTTTTTTTTTTAATCCAAAATTGTTTATAAGATTGACTTAACTCCTCACTTTTATCCTTGATATTTAAAATTGATATAAATTGTCCTAAGATTGCCCCACCATTCCATGAGAAATCTTTGTTAAATTGATGATATTTTTGTCAAATCAACTATTCCTCTTAAACCGGTAGTTTCTTTAATTTAACAAAGATTTTTTTACTAAAATACCAAAATGATTGACGGTGGACAATCTCAAAAACCACTTTCATCGGTTTTAAATCTCAAAGATTAAAATAAAGAGTTACAATAATTTCAAAGACTATTTTAACTAAAAAGCTAAAAAGGAATAACATGTCATTAACACCAAAAATTGGAATGTCAAAATACACTTCAATAAACAAATCAAATACAGGCTGTTTCTCACTTTTCAACCCTATGTGAAATATAATTAATGTTGGTATGAAAAGACAATGTTAAGTATTATTATTCTCCACTTTAAGCACCTAATTATTCCCTCCACTAAGAAAACAAAAAGTGAATGACAATTAGTCGCAAACTTTTGAGCAATGTCAATTATATACGAATACCTTACATGAATTGTGTCTATCGTCGAAGTTACAGTCCAATAACGTATTATCATGTGTAAGTTTTTTTATTCACATATTAATACATTTTTGAACTGAAACGCGACGGTAGCATTGAACCCGTTTCAAATAACACCTGACTTCAAATCTAGTTGGATCTTGTTCTCTAGCAAAAATATATTTCCTTTTCCATATTAATGAAGGTGTGTGTGGAAATTTAAAATTTATAAAAAAACTGAGGAAAAAGACAAAAGAGGAAAACAGCAGGAAAGAGCAGCATATTACCTTCTTCACACATTTCTTCTCCCTGACCTCATATCGATTCCTTGTCAAGTCAGATAGCCACATCCCTGGAAAACAATACTGCCAACAAACAAAATATATTTAAATTATTAAACCCAAAAATTAAAATTGAAGAAGAATGATTTAAATTTTAATATACCTGCAGAGTTCTATCAACATTTTTGGCTCTTTTTTTGGGTCTCTGGGGAGCTTCGTGCCTTTCATTGCGAGGAAATCATCTTCCTTCTCCTTCCTCGACAGAGCAATATAAATTCTCGGCCACTCCACCACTTCGTAGTTCACCTTCTCCGCTGCCGTAGAGGCAGCAGAATTAGCCGCCGCTCCCGAACCAGCGGCTAATTGATCGGATTGCAACAAAGTAGCATCAGCATGATTCACACGTTCAGCTTGAGCTCCATTTGGCTTGCTGTCATCTTTGGCTGCTGCTGATGACCTGCCTGAGCAAGCTGGCACCTTTCTCTCATTTTTCTCCGGCGGAGGAGATCTTTTCCCCGCCGTAGATCTAGAAGCGGCTCGGCCGTTGCTGCCACCAGTAGGGTTTCTCGATGGCGACCCATTAACACCGGCAGATCGATCTTCCAAATTCCTGTTCATGGCAGAAGAGAAGAGGATATTGCAATAAATGGGAGAGTTGGGGAGATTTAGATGGATGAAAAAGGTGGGGACTTTTGGAAGTGGGAGGGATCAGATGGAGGTTTTTTTTTTTTTTTTCCTACACTTTCCCAGAACAGAGATTATTAATCAGAGGGAAAGACAACAGAAAAGGACAGGATTTAATACCCAATGAAATGAAGAAAAAGCATGATTAACCTTCTATTATATACTAATTAATTAGATAAATACTCTCACTATCTCCAAGAATATCTAAAAACAGTACCACAAATTCCAATGAGAAAAAAAGGGAAACTGGGAGGGACGATTTTCACGGAAGGTAATGAGATTTTTATGAATTTTCTATAAATCCACTTCACAAAAAGTGAAAACAAAGCAAAAAACAGAGAACAGAGCAAAACAAAGCATTTGAAACTCTTTGGTCTCCTATGAGAGATAAAAGCTGAAAGACCATGAGAGAGAGAGATGATTAATCAAATTTTCTGGTGTATCCAGGGGTAAAAGGGTCAAACAAACGAAAAATTGTGAAAAAGTGTAGTCTTTGAAGTTGGATTGAACAGGATCAGCTGAAGAAGAACATGGGTTTGTTGTACCAAAAAAGGACCCAAAGGGTTTGTAAATTTTAGATCTTGAACCAAAGGACTGAACAGTTTCTGAAAAAACAAAATCTCAGCCTGCAAACCCTAATTAGAAAAAATCCCAAATAAAATCATACCATATATTAGGAAAAAATGGGTGGACCAAAAAGTAAAACCAACGTGATTGGAGGACGGGACTTTAAATATTTTTGACAAGAACAGATACAATGCAAGATCTAACCAAGTGATCCGGAGCAGTAAAAAATGCATTAAAAGAGGTAAATATTATTAATCCACAGGGAGAAAAAAGGAAAGCAATAAAAACAAAATAATGAAAGGAGTTGGAACTTGGAAGGTTCGTATAGGGTACCTGCTACGAAGCGACCCGGAGGCTTCCTTTATCGGTCTGCTGCCATTAGAAAACGACGACGTAGCGGAGGAAGAAGACGGAAGGGGCGGCGGACGAGGCGGAGGCGGAGGCGGTGGCGGTGGCATGGACTTGTCTCTCCTCTGCAGCTTTGAAGCCTGCCTCGCTTGGGCCGACGATGAGGACTCATCGGTGACAGCTCGGATCTCAGTCCTGGAGACTCTCGACCTCTTTCTCTGGCCCCACTGCAGCAGCACATCGCCGGCGCCGCGGATTGGGCTGGGAGTCCGGCTGGGACTCTTGTCCTGCCGCTGCTGGGTCTGGTGGTGGATTTCGCCGTTTGGGGAAGTGGGTCGGGCTCCGAATTGGGATTGGGTCGGGTCTTGAGGCGTGGGTTGGGATCGGAATCTGAAGGGTTTGGTGGGTTCTAGAGATGTGACTATACTGTTTGTTGTCACGGTGTCTGTAATCCCGTCGTCTTTGGATATGGTTCTCACGGTTGGTTTCTTGCCATTGCTCAGAGGAACGCAATCTGGGCTCACTCTCTGGTACCTGAAAAAACAAAATTCAAGAACCCATTAGAGAAATCCAAATGCAAATCCGTTTCCGCAGCTGAATTCATAAAATCGAAGAACAAATCGACGTCAATTTGGACGAACTGAGAAGGAAATAAGTAAGACGAACTCAGAATTTCTGGTTCCAAAATCAAATTTCTGGGTTGGATTATCTGTTTTACTGAAGAGATGATAAATCCCAAGATCTTAGCTGAAATTTTTGGAAACAATTTTGCAATCTGATTGAAAACAGGGAATCGAAATTGGTCAACAGAAGCTGGGTATAGGTGAGATTGGTTTGAATGTTGGTGAGGACTGATTCGAAACCGAAACCAGTTTTCAAACACCATTTTTCTGCAGCTGACAACAGAAAGCTGAATCTGAAGAATCGAGACAGAGAGCTCTGTTATCTGCGGGAGCCGAAGCATTTCTGCATCAGCAACCGAATCCGATTGGACCCAGAAGCTGATTTCCACCCAAGTGAAAAAAAAAAAACAGAGAGAGAGGAGAAGATCTCTCATCCAGTAAACGACCGATTGTTCAGAAAATTGAAAAAAAAAATTAAAGTTACAGAAACAGGAAGAAATGATGAAGCCTGATCCCAAGAACCAACCAGCCAACAAAACCAATCGATGGTTCGGACTAATTCGTTGAGAATTGCACACCAATCAAGCAAAACAAAAACCAAAAAACATGAAAAGATGAGCAGCAGGCAGACCTCATCATCATCCGCAGAAGAATTCGACCTCCCGGACTAACAACTCACAGCATTAACATCTCCTTTTTGGATACAACCCAAATGAAGAACCGAGTCAAATTTGTTGTCAGAAATCAATGGTTTGTTTCTGAGGATTTGTTCATCAACAATGGCACGAACAACGACGGGGAGGCTGAAGAGCTAGAGAGAGAGAGAGAGAGGAGGAGAAGGCAGGTCGACGGTCTGGCGAGACAATCAGAGAGAGAGAAAGATGGGAGGCAGAGGCAGAACCCAAGTGGGCGATAACATAAATTTATACAACGCGACTAAAATATGGATGATGCTGGAGGCTAACAACAAGACGAACTGTGCACTTGTGCCAGTGCTTAGCAGCCTCGCTGCAATGGCAGGGTCGGCACTCAGGACACGTTTGAGTGGTTTGGGCTTCTCTGTATTCACACAGCCCATTATTATACAAACATTTGAGGATTGGGCCTAATCTCTACTTAGATATGAACTTACTCGGCTAAAAGGGTAGGCGCACACATTGCTCTGATCAACTGTATATTCGGTGAAGACCTAATTGCGTCGTAGTTTGGTGAAGTTGAGATTCTAACATTGAAACACGAAGGATATTTTTTTTCTTTTTGGACGAGGGATGTAGTCTAAACTTATGTGATCTCTCGGGCAGCGTGCGAGTACGTCGTCTTGATCAACTGCTAAACTTGTTGATTAGAAATCTTCTTTTAATTACGATATTCGATAAAACTTTGATAGTACATCAAGGGCATTGTTGACTTTGATAGTACATCAAAGGCATGTTCAACAACCAACCTCAGCTCCACATCTTGAAAATTTTGGATTTTTATTTTTATTGTAACAACTACACTTTGCTAACGTAATTAATTTCATACTTTTGTTGATAGATAAACGAGGTCAACAAATAATTTCATATTTTAACAGACATACAAACTTGTTCGAATCTCGTGGATGACGAATTCGATACCAAATTAAGCCGCTAATTATGTGGGTTAATCGAACTCTCCCTCTCCTTAATGTAAAATATCGATCTACTTCAAAAAAAAAAAAAAAAAAACACTCCTTAAAGCACAAGGCGTTGATTGACTTAATTCTTAAACATAAAAATATATTTTGTGACCTCGACCAAAAGAATACAAAATGTTGTGACACTTGCTCATTTGTTGGGTATGCTAATGAGGGTGCATCAAACCAAGCGCAATCATGCAATTTAGTTTTCAACTTTTCAATTCAACAAATGTAAAAATATGAAAACACACACAAACAGAACGAGTTACATGTTTTTTTTTAATAAAATATAAAGCTAAAGCAACAATCATCGAGATATAAACCACAATTTAATGCCCTTTTATTAGCAACTTAAGCGTTCATCATGTTCTATTATTCAGTACGAATAATATTTCTTTTCATTTATAAATAAAAGATCTAAAGTTCAAATATCATCAAAAATAAATTCGAACCAAACTGCTATTTCCATTGTGTATCTTAATCTAAGTTCCCTACCTACTTAAATGTAAATATATCATTTTTTTCCTTCTTAAAAAGGGAACCGACTGACGGCAGTATATATATCATTTTTTTCCCTTTTAAAAAGGGAACCAACTGACGGTGGTCCAACCTACCGGGGGTCAGGCCGAAAAAGACACAGAAACTCTCCTGGCCACTATTGTAAGATCCACAAACTCTAAAAATCAAACTCATAACGTATCGTGTGAAATACGAGCAAAAAATTCATCATCAACTACTGATCACCACGGGGTGGTTATCATTGTTTACCACAAAAAAAAAAAAAAAAACAAAAAAATCCATTTTTCCATTAAAAGCATGTAAGCATTTTCATTTGGGTATTTCAAAAAATAAATAATAGCAGCGGAAATAACCATGAAATCCAAGTCATATATTTTTGACCCAACTCAGTGACATTCAGTATCTTTATAAACTCATTCATCCACATCCAAAATATTTTCATGCATCAGCAACTGAACAGTACAAATTACAATGACTACACAGGTCCCATATCTTATAAATACATCCAATCAGTCGCTTGGTTGCGAGAAAAAATATGCACCAACATAGCACGGACGGCAAATCACTAGCATAAGTGTCATGGGTCACAAGTCAAAACGGCAACAACAATAGAAGCTGGCAACATCGTCGTTATTGTAATTTAAATCGCACCTTCTGTCTCCCGAAAAACGTGATTGAAGAGGAAGATACTACCACAGGTGATGATGAAGTGCAAACATCTGGTCTTTAATCGTATGGTATACGTACTGCATCCCAACTCCAACTTACAGATATGTCAACCTTCAAATACATGCAGAAGAAAGACCGACTTAGAACAAAAGTAGAACAACACCGTAATAAATTTGTTCACATAATAGTATATTTCACAAATTTCATCAAAGAGTTTTGTGTCAGGATAAAATGAAATGATGTGCAAACTGTAAAGCAATGTGCCACCAAATAGCCTTCCACTCAAAGAAAAACGAAAAAGAAACAAATAGATGTATACACCATGTTTGGGGTTGCGGGGTTGCGAAAAGCAACATGAGAAAGGACTTCCTATCTTCAGTATGCTACAGCTAAACCAATTATAAAGAATGCTCATCGGCAGCTGTACATTTTTAACTCTTCACGGAATAAACAAACAATGGGATCGTGATCTCATCCCTTGTTCTTGAGATCAGGAGCCTAGTCATAAGATCACATTTCCATCATGGGTTGATATTCCCGTGTATTCCAAGCACACATTAACCAATGCTCAAACTAACCAAACATGTTCTACTCATGGGCTGAAGTTTCTAAGTCTTCCAAATAACCTTCAGAAAACAAACCTATCCAACAACTAGACACCACTTGTGATATTTTTACCTTCCAAAGAGACGGGGAGGATCTCAAAAACAACTTTAATAGAATAACAGTGGCCTAACTTATGAAGGTTAGATGACTTTGAGCTTGACAATCACAGCATCATGTAGCAGAGTTTTGAAGCAACTTTACTTCATAAAGATGAAAACAAGCATTTTTGTTCTAGGTAGAAAAACACCCTTGTTCTATAACAAATTCTCTATCTGCTTCTCTATTGTTTTCATATGTTTTCTATTTGCAGTTTTCCTTTTGAAGGGTTTGGTGTTCTCAATTCGACTGCATAAAAGGTAGAGGATGAGAATGCCATCAAACACACAATAGATTTCCATGACATCTAACAAGGTTATGAGTTGTAACCTGTTCAATGAGTACCAGAACGTGAAATTGGTCCATCTACCGGAAGAGCCTAGACGGTGATCTCTTTGGTACCTTCCCCTCAAGCTTCAACCTTCTGTATGCTTCTCTAAGGTGGCATGGCCTGATTGGCCCCGACTCTTTCCTCTCTGACATCACTATTCTGGCTGCAAAGGAACATAGAGGCTCTTGGTAAGCCAAATAAATGTTGGGCCATTAAAATTCATGTTACACTAAATTTTCGATGACATACCTGTCTCAACAAGTTCACCAACAAACATCTTTGCTATCCCTGACACTACAATATTCATCGGCGCAGATATTTTAGGAGTTCCACTGATGCTAGTTAACAACTGCAACAAATAATGCACACAAACATTAATGACAATTGGCTACTGTTGAAATATGAAAAATCTATACAGGTTCCAGAAATGCCTTCTATATGGAAAGGTAACAAGGAATCACACCCTTTTCATGTTGGCTCTCTGAAATCCAGCTCTGCGAAACGACTCGTACCTACTCATCTGTTCCTCTGAGAATTGCGATAAAATAGCCCTGAAAGATTATTCAAATCTAGGAGTTTAGAAGGACAAGAATAATCACCAACCAGATGTATTACATGCAATACAACGCAAGTTAGAACAAGCTCAAGGAAGCAAGGAAAATTAAATATTAGAATACTACAAAGTACATCTAGCAAGCTTACAACTTTTGTTTCAAACTGTTCTCATTCGAAACCAATTGGGACCCTTCATACCCTAGTCTAGTTGCCTCCCCTTCCCCCTTGTTTTACTAAACCAGAAAAAACACCCCAACGACGATAAGCTTTATATCAAAAACACTTCAACAGCTCAATTAGAGAAAACAAAACCCTCATCTATACACTAGTCATGCTCTAATTGATTCTTAGTTACGAAATCCCTTGGTGTTACAAAGGAAGTCGGGTTTCTCTCTAAATATCTGAGTTCGAAACTGCTATATAAATCAAAGTATCATGAATCTGCTACATCAAGTTACAAAGCACTTTTATCTACAAACCCTAATTAGTAAATTGATAGAATAGACACTCAATTTCTAGAAGAAAAAAAAGCTGCATTACGAATTGGGGTTTATGAAAAAGTGATTAATTACTAAAAAATAAGCTGAATTATGAAATGCTGTTAAATAAAAGTGAAAAATTCGAAAGCAACATACTGCATCTTGGCCATTTTGTCAGGATCACCGGTGGCGGAGAACTTCCGAGCTCAACATCCATGTTGTCTTCGTCGTCATCGTCGTCGTCATCCTTGTTCTTGACAGCGGGCCGAGCAGAGGCGGAGGGCGCCGTCGCAGCAGCAGTTGGCGTTGTTCTTGTTCTGGTAACTGCTGTTACTTTCGGCGCTGCAGCTGATGGCGCGGAGGCAGATGACGGGCCAGGAACAAGAAGAGGGTCGTCCTCTTCTAGGGCACCGAAGGCGGCGCGCGCAGCTTCAGCAACGGCCGGAGAATCGGGCGGTGAGTCGTCCTCTTGCTCCACGAACGCCGCTTCGAATGGGTCCTTGGATTGCTGCTTCATTGTCGATCGCTCTGGAATTTGGGAATTTTCGTCCGACGAGACACTGTTCTATTTCTTTTGGTTTAAAATTCAAATAAATAAAGAGCAAAAGATTGGTGTGGGCCGTTTGGGCTTTCTATTGGTATGGGCCTTTTTGGGCTTTCTTTTGTTTGGAGCTTTTTCCTTCCAGGAATCCTTTTGCGGACTCAAAAAGAAAGCCTAATAGGGAACAGATTATTCAAAGAACATGATAATTACAATTGTAATGTTAGTACTACAGTCTAGATATTCTTTTTCATTGTTGTAAGTGAGAGGTCTTAGGTTTGATTCTCGCTAAAGGAGACTAAGCCTACCACTCCCTCTTAGTGTAGATAATATCATTGTTAAAAAAAAGTAAAAAAAATAAAAAATTTAGGAGTGGGCATGGTTGGTTTAATTCGATTTAGGACTCATACAATACTCAAAATCAATGTATCATCACGGCTCAAATTGATTTGATTTCATTGATGCCTCAAACTAGAAGCATAATCGAACAAACTCAATTCAATTACCGGTCAGTTTGGTTAAGTCGTTTTTTCCTAAAGAGATTTGGTTCAGAGTAAGCGGACAAGTAAGTCAAACTGAACTGAACCAAACCGCGTGCTCTGATGGTTTTAATGGTTTAAGCGGTATTTTGCCCACCCCTTCACCAAAAATTTCGAAGAGGGCGTAATTTATGTGATATGCATGACGTCATTTTTAGGGTTACATCAATGATAACTAAAGTTCTTAGTAAATTTAACAGGTAATAAGGATTAAACGGAGTTAGGTGGTGAGAGTAGTACAGCGATGTGATATCCTCAGCAATATCAACCAAATTATGGCACTAAGGAGGTAAGCTATTGGTTTCTCGACTAAAGCTAAACAGATGATTAATATAAAGCCACTTTTTTCAGATATGGTGATTCAAAGGCAGATCTGGTGATGCCAATATCACTGCGTGTTCGTCCATATCCTTACAAAGATAGATAGATTGATATATATATATATATATATATATATATATATATATATATATATATATGTTGACACGCATATGTAAAACATTGTAGGGCAGTAGTGCTGCTGCATTGACACTCCACCAAACCCTAATCAGTGTTTGTTTCTTTCTTGTTGTGATGAGTCAGTCAGCCTAACTGAATCAGTCATCACTTTCATGCTCTCTCTGCACGTACTAGACTTGTTCTTTATACTTAACCACCACAATTTTGTGCTCATTCGGAGACCAACATACGTATCATCATTGATCACTCACCGTTGAATTTGGACATTAATGGTAGAGAATAACCAGCCGTGTTTTTAGTGTTTTACTTTCAACCCTTGAGTGATCATAAATCTTTGCGGGAGAATAAATATATATGTTTTTAATGCTATTATTAAGCATGGATGTCTTTGGGGCAAGATGTTTCACAAAATATTTCAAAAAGGTTTAGGCATAGTGGCCAAAGACAACTAGGCAAAGTGGCGTATGGGCTTCATCTTGCTCCGAGAAAGAAAAACGTACAAGTCTGCAACTATCAGCCATGCACCGAAAGTCTTGTGTTCAACTCCCTAAATCATACTTATATTGATGTTTGCAAAAAAACAAAATCCTCCCCAATGTGAATCCAAATGTTTGTTCAAACATGTTGGAGATGGAGTTGAATTTTGGTGACTTTAGGAGGGTCATTAGTTATGCAGTCCAATGATCCATATAATTATCATTAAGGCTAAAAGTAGCCAACTAGCAAGGAAGATTCCGCCGCTGATGATGATTGCGATGATGGACCATAGGTGCATAAACCAGCATCATCATCAAAGTGTGTAGAGGCATGGAAGCAAGCAATCACCTTACACGAGCTCAGAGACTCCATTTCCATTTGGGGAGGATCAATCGAGTGTTTTGTCTTTTTTTTTTTTTTCTTTCTAAAAATTGAATTATAATATAAAGCAGTAGTTTTTTATCTTCTTTAGGTCCCGTTTGGTGACATTGTCAATTATTGTGGTCTCTTTAAATCAAAGCAACCTTATGAAATTATCTCAAGGGTTCCTTCCACTTGAGGCATCTACTTTGTGTATGTATTTATGTGTATAGATCGGCCTAGAGTCCTTCAGTTCAGGTGAAAAAGATTCAAACATGTCAACAAAGAGAGGGAGAAGGGGGAAAGCGGAAGGAGGGAAGGAGGGGGAAAAGAGATCGGTTTATGACGAACTTGAAGAAAGTTGAAGTGCTACTATAAAACCAATTGGTAATATGAGAAGTAGTTTAATTACGTATAAGCACGTGAAAGGTTCATTATTTTCTCGATGTGGGTTTCATACTCTCAACATGTCCTCTCACGTCTTTCACGTGTAGTTAACTTTCAAGTCTAATACGTGGACAACACAAACGGGGTGATATGGAGTACGTGTGTTTGGGCTTCACACATGAGATAACTTGCCCTGGTACCATAAATAAAGTTGACGTTCTCTTATCAAACCAATTGGCAATATGAGAAACAACTCAATTACTTATAAGCACATACAAGGTAAGTCACAACACATCGGTCGAGAGGGTAAAACAAATCACTGTGAGTTTCATAGGGCAATTTGAGGTTTAACATAGTTTCAGAGCCACTCGCATAATTAAGCCTATATAAAGAAACTCATATTTACTTACAAATTATAGCTTGATACATATACAAAAGTAATTTGTTGAATTACAAAAACAAAAGGTTATATTTCACATATCAAACTGTAATTTATCTGCCTAAAGTTCTTTTTCTTTCCAAATTCAAAAATACTTATTTACCGAAACAAAAAATCGAACTTAAGTGCAGTAATATGACAGCCAACTCACCAAACTCATCTCCCTCAACCTAACAAGAGTTGTTGGTTTAAAGAGAAAATTGAACAGTAATAAGCTTCCCAAACCTGGCCTTTATTACATTCATAATTATGCTTCCTAGGGAGAACTATATATTATAACTCATTGACCAAATAAAAATAAAGAAAGATTCAAAAGAGGCCCACAAAAAGAGAGGGAGGGAGAGCGAGGAGAATGACATAGATTAAAGCTATGAATCCCAACATCTCCAAAATCAATCCATATGCTTTTTCTTTTTTCACGTTCTGGTCGAAAGCAAAAGGGGAAGGACGAAGGATGGAGGGCTCCTCCTCCTCCTTAATAATATACTAGCTGTTGGGAATGAATTTCATCGTATTGATGTGAGAAAGAATTTTGCATAAACTTATATATAAGTTGGCATACTCGCTGTATTACCAATTGATTTTATTGTAGAACCTCAACTTTCTTCATGGTATCAGAACAAGTTGTCCTACATGTTAAGCTCAACGGCTCCACGTCACCCAATTGTGTTGTGGTGTGTTGAATCAATCCAACATCAGGAAAAGAAAGGACCTTACATATACTTATAAGTAATTTGGCTACTTCCTATATGACCAATTGATTTTATGATAAAACCTCAACTTTCTTCAAGTACGTTTGTTACATATTCCAATCAAAATGCCAAAGGGAGGAAGATGGTCTAAAACAACCCAATTAATGTGTCCACTTTAAAAGCAGGAAATCATGGAGCTTTTATCTGCTTCTTCTCCCAACTTGATCGTATCTTTCTTTGGCTCTTAGTTAATCATCATTAGTTCAACCCAAAAAGACCCCCTCATTAATCCTCGTGGCTTCGTATATAAGTACAAATGTTGATGTAATGCAACAACGTTTACACACGAAGTTAAGGTATCTAATCAAAGTGATGAGTTTGTAGCTGAAGCGGTTAAAAGTATTAATTCATACACTGAAGTCATATGTTTGGTTTGTTATACTGATATCGCATGTATCAAACAAAGTATCCAACTAGAGAGCAAAGTGAGAACTAGAAGAAAAGTCAAGTTTATTGTATCTATCACAGTAACACAATTAAGTGATCGTTTGATAACCACGTCACTTTTTAGCTTTTAGTTTCAGTATTTGTACTAGAGCTAGAAGGAAATGAAGAAGAAAAGAAGTAGATTATATGAAAACAAAAACTTAAAAGTAAAAAAGAACATATAACTGTTTTCAGTTTGTAGTTTTCATTTCGTCTTTCCGTCTTTTCACATTTTTCAACCAAAACCAAAATTATATTACAATGTAATGGTTGAACTATGGTTCACACAAACGTTAATAGGAATTAATGCATATCAAGCCTCCAATCAATTTGGTTTGGTGAAATGATTTCCTCCTTATGATTGTCACTTTCAAATTCTCACTTGGGTCTAATTTTTTTTTTTTTTTTTTTTTCAATTAGATTGAATAATAAGCAAAGTAAAGCAAAGGACTTTGAAAGGTAAAGCAAATTTTGAATATTGGTTGATCAAACGGTCTGCTGTTGTTATGAATCTCTTTATACGCAAAAAATGCATGACGCTGCTTTTGCTTTTCCTTTCTATAAAGTTGAAAGATGCAACCAAAAACATGCTGGGCTACAAAGACCTCCAAAATTCCAAGCCAAAGCTGAAAGCTTCATACTAGTATCCAAGGTCATCTCTCTCTCTCTCTCTCTCTCAAAAAAAAATAAAAATAAAAATCAGATCACACATGAATGAAATGGTTGCAGTTGTTCTCTAATCCAGAAACCCTCCGATGTCGAATTCCGAAACGATGCCTGTCTTCCTCTGCTCTCTCTTTCTGTTCCTCACTTGTTTTTCTTCTGTTTCATCACTTAATCTGTCTCTCAGGAGGCAAGCATCAATTCTTGTTTCTCTCAAACAAAATTTCGAAGACTCGAAAAATCCTTCTTTAAGTACTTGGAATGTGTCAAACTACATGTTCCTCTGCTCTTGGGCTGGCATCAAGTGTGACAGCCTCAACAGATCAGTAGTATCACTTGACATATCCAACTACAATCTCTCGGGCACCCTTTCGCCAGTGATCACTGAACTCCGCACCCTTGTCAATGTTTCGGTGTCAGGAAATGGATTTTCGGGTATTTTTCCTCCCGGTATCCACAAACTAGCCCGGCTACAAAACCTCAACATCTCCAACAACGGGTTCGGTGGAAGCTTGGACTGGGAGTTTTCTAAGTTGGTGGAGCTTGTAATGCTAGATGCTTACAACAACGATTTCAATGGATCACTTCCATTAGGTGTCACTCAGCTTCCGAGGCTGAAGCGGTTGAACTTTGGCGGGAACTACTTCAGTGGAAGCATTCCTCCTAGCTATGGAAACATGGTGCAGCTTAATTATCTGTCAATTGCGGGAAATGACCTGAGCGGTTACATACCGAGCGAGCTCGGAAACCTCACTAACCTACAGCAGCTTTTGTTGGGATATTACAACGAATTTGAAGGTGGAATCCCACCAGAAATTGGCAAGCTGATCAATCTGTTTCATTTAGACCTCGCAAACTGCGGTTTGGAGGGGCCAATCCCTCCGGAGCTAGGCAATCTGAAAAAGCTAGACACTTTGTTCATGCAAACAAACCAGCTCAGCGGTTCGGTTCCTGCTCAGCTGGGAAACTTGAGTAGTTTGAGGTCTCTTGATCTTTCGAACAATGCACTGACGGGAGATATCCCCACTGAGTTCTCTAGCCTCCGCGAGCTCACACTCCTGAACCTCTTCATCAACAAGTTTCACGGTGAGATTCCTCGCTCTATCGCGGAGCTACCAAACTTGGAAGTCTTGAAGCTGTGGCATAACAACTTCACTGGAGCCATACCTTCAAAGCTTGGTCAGAATGGTAAACTGATTGAGCTTGATCTTTCGAGTAACAAGCTCACCGGGGTTGTCCCAAAATCTCTTTGCTTTGGGAGGCGGCTGAAGATCTTAATTCTGCTCAACAATTTTCTCTTTGGGCCTCTCCCTGATGACCTTGGCAAATGTGACACTCTTGTAAGAGTCCGAATGGGGCAGAATTATCTCACTGGATCAATCCCGCCGGGCTTTCTTTACTTGCCAGAGCTCTCACTAGTAGAGCTACAGAACAATTATCTCACTGGACAGCTTCTGCAGGAAAGAAGCAAACAACCCTCAAAGCTCAGTCAGCTGAATCTGTCAAGCAACCGCTTATCGGGGCGCCTTCCTGCAACTTTCGGAAACTTCTCAAGCCTGCAGATTCTTCTATTGAGTGAAAACCAATTCACTGGAGAAATCCCATCTGACATAGGCCGGTTCCAAAGCGTTCTCAAGTTGGATGTGAGCAGAAACAATTTTTCGGGCACAATACCTCCGGAGATTGGAAACTGTCTCTCTTTAACCTACTTAGATTTGAGCCAAAACCAACTCTCAGGTCCAATCCCAGTTCAGATTGTTCAAATCCACATACTGAATTACTTGAACGTGTCGTGGAACCACTTAAACCAGAGCCTCCCAAAGGAGCTTGGCTCCTTGAAAAGCCTTACGTCTGCTGATTTTTCGCACAATAACTTCTCCGGTCCAATCCCACAAACAGGGCAATACTTGTTCTTCAACTCCACGTCCTTTGTCGGTAACCCTGAGCTCTGCGATTCTTCAGCGAATCCATGCAACGACTCCTCAGCCTCATCATCAAAGGATCACAACCAAACCGGCACGCGCTCTCATGTCCTTGGCAAATTCAAGCTTCTCTTTGCTCTAGGACTCTTGCTTTGCTCGTTCGTGTTTGCAACTTTCGCAATCATCAAGACCAGAAAGGTGCGAAAAAATTCAAACTCGTGGAAGCTCACAGCATTCCAAAAGCTTGAATTCGGAAGCGAAGACATCTTAGAGTGCGTAAAGGATAACAATGTGATCGGGAGAGGTGGAGCTGGGATTGTCTACAGAGGAACAATGTCGAGCGGCGAGGAAGTAGCTGTCAAGAAGCTGTTGGGGATCAACAAAGGCTCGTCACACGACAATGGCCTCTCTGCAGAAATTCAGACACTGGGAAAAATCCGCCACCGGAACATCGTCCGATTGCTGGCGTTCTGTTCAAATAAAGAGACCAATCTGCTGGTTTACGAGTACATGCCGAATGGAAGCTTGGGTGAAGTTTTACATGGGAAGAGAGGAGGGTATCTCACGTGGGAGACTAGGTTGAACATAGCCATTGAAGCAGCAAAAGGGCTCTGTTATCTGCACCATGATTGTTCACCATTGATTCTTCACAGGGATGTTAAGTCCAACAACATTCTGCTCAACTCAGAATTTGAGGCTCATGTTGCAGATTTTGGGCTTGCCAAGTTCTTGCAGGACACTGGAACATCAGAATGCATGTCTGCAGTTGCTGGCTCATACGGTTACATTGCTCCAGGTAATTCTATTGCTACATCATTACTCCAATTCGAGCGGAGATTCTTGCATGTAACCGGGATGTGTCCTCATTCATCACGTGAATTACTGTTTTTCTATCTCACACATCATGCGAGTCACGTTATGAGTGAGAGATAAACGGCATGTCTCCGGTTAAACCCTAATTTTTCTCTTGTTTGAGATTTTTTTTTTTAATATTAACATCATGCAATTGAATAGGCTACTAAGTAGGGACAATAAGCTCAAATTGACATATATACTTTGATGCAGCACTTAGGTAAAGTAATTAAAGCATATTCCATGTGTCTCCTCTGACTTGGTGGATTAAGTCGGCCACTTTCAATAATAAAAGAGAGAATGATTACTTCAAATCTTGATTTGTTTTGTTCAATTTGGTCTTAAAATATGAATAAATGAATAGAAGATAGGAAAACGTACGCATACAAAAACAGGTCTCAAACATTTAATCAAAAATAAAACTCGAAAGGCACTAGGATGTGGGCGAAGAGACACCAAATCAGTTTTATTACGCGTATTTCTCTAGAAAATACATGTTTCCTTTCATATGTATATACTTTGCATTTTACTAAAGTAGCTAAGTAGGAGTGGCATATGGATTCCAAAATAGGCAAAGGCTCCACTGACATAGGTAAATTCTCCTTTTGCTTTTTATATTGCTCTCCACACAGAGTGTAGTGTGATGCAGCATGAGCTTTTGCATGTCTTGAAACCATAAAATTCCATGTTCCTTCAGCCCAATCACAAACCCACCTTTTTGACCAAAAACCCATTTGAACCCAAAATCCACAAAACTCCATACAACCCATTAAGAATCTTGCTTGGGATCCAAGCTTTACTTTCGCTAAACCCTAGAAAGTGACACAACTGTAAAGAGTATGGCATAACCCTAACTTTTTCTTTTACACCCACACCCCCATTGCTTTACCTTACCTGTGTTGTGCAGAGGAGTAAAACAAAATAGAACAGTGGATATATCACGTTTGTATGAGTCATTTTTCACATGAGACTCGCTTGTATTTTAGTCTCATCCGACTCCATGTTGTCTCACTAAGTGTGAGAACTATCATAATCAGGCAGCTTTACCAAAGTATCTTTTAACAAATCAGTTTCCCTTTTTCACTTGTTTCATGTATGTTGTGAACTTTTACAACGAGCTAAACTTTTTTACTGTGCCTCATGGAACAGAATATGCGTACACATTGAAAGTTGATGAGAAGAGCGATGTGTATAGCTTTGGAGTCGTACTGTTGGAGCTCATCACAGGAAGAAGGCCAGTTGGTGGATTTGGGGAAGAGGGAATGGACATTGTTCAGTGGACCAAGATTCAGACCAACTCACAGAAAGAAGGGGTGATAAAGATCATCGACAAACGACTAGACACTGTTCCGATGGACGAAGCAATGCAGGTGTTTTTCGTCGCTGTTTTATGTGTTCAAGAGCACAGTGTGGAGAGACCAACCATGAGAGAAGTTGTTCAAATGCTTGCACAGGCTAAACAACCAAACACATTTCACATGCAATGATTCAATATATGAATCAGCTCATGGAGCAGCAACATTTTGGTGACCCAGCAATAAAACGCCACGAACAAGTACAATAACAGACGGTTTTTGGATCAAGTAGCGAGCACGGTTGAGTAACTGGTATAGCAGTAGCAAGCTGGGAACCAAAAGTACGAAGTGAAGAAGGCAGGCAGTCCATATAGTATATACAATGCTTTACGCTTTTTTGTTCTTCTCAATATTTTTGGGTTTTTGTTTGGTATTGTTGTTGTATTTGTTAGAGTGAAGGTAGATTTGTTGTGGTGCTTAGTGGCAGGCAAAGATGGTGATATTGATACTGGTTAGTTTGTATTATTGTGTCATCATATAAATGTATGACCAAATGATGTGAGGTTGCCTTTTTTATACTGTTTTAAACTTTTAGCTTTTGTCCTTGAACGTTTTGTGCTTTGTCTGATTAGCTAAATCCCACTTAATTAGACCGATGCCCTCAATCATGCCCGATTGGGGAACGCACAAGATGTGGCTGCAATTAGAGGTGGCAACTCGACTTATTGGGTTGTTAATGGTACTTGTTAAGATTGGTGTCACCATAATATAGAGGTGATTGTAGTAGTGGTAATGACGATGTAAGGTGAAATCAAACTAAACCGGTCTTAACAGGTGCCCATTAATAACCTAATGGGTTGATTTGCACCTCTAATTGTAACTCTGCTACTTACAAACCAAAGTATTTCAAAGTCTAACCGGTCTTTTCTTCTTCTTCGTAAGTTTTTTAGGAAATATACACAAATGTAACTCATTACAGATTTTGAATAAAAAATAAAACTCGAGGGACACTAATATGTTGATAAACGCGACACAAAACCGCGTGTTGTTCATATACAACTAGTTGAGCACCATTTAAGGGCTCTTGTAAACCTTCTCAAACTCTAGATATAATAAAGTAACAAGAAGTTAAAATGGGGTAACAATCATCACATGTTTTAGAAGAGGTTAAATTATATAGGTTTCAGACAACATTTTTCACGATCCAAGATCAGTTCACAGTTCTAGGAACTAAAAGACAACATTCTTACTCCTTATGATTCCTGGACTTTCGTCTACTACCACGACTCGAGCTTCTCTTCAGATACTCTACCCCTTGATTCAAGGTTTGGCAGAAGTATTACCTGAGGTTTCACTAGAGTATCTCCTGCGCCTGTCTTTGGCTAAAATGACACTCATGACATTGTTGTATCTGAGCTTGTCCTTTCCAGCAGAGAGGGTGAAAGCAGTAACTAAAGCACTCCAACTGTCTGGCAACGAAACACAACGTCATCACGCCCTTGACTCGAAAATTTAATAGTAATAGCTTCGAACTTGCTCATATGCTCCATTGCAGAAGCGCCTTCTTTCATCTACAGATTCATTAACTGTTGCAGCAGTTGCACCGTATTGTACGCTGTCGATTTCAGCTCATACACGTCAGTCCGAGCAGCCATTAAACCTTATGTGGTCTTCTCATTTGCTGTTCTTAGGGCAATGCTCGTTGACAATGCCACGCACATAGTTTTTAGTGCCTGTCTATCAAGTATTATCCATTGAACTTCCTTCATATTATCTGGTCTTTCTCCTAAAAGTGGAAGATCGAGATCATTTACGCATAGCAAGTCCTCAATCCCCACCTTCGTGTGTTTCCTGAAAAAAATATGTTGTGCCCATTAGGATCTTCAACATAGGCCATTTACTCTTGCCCAACAATTGCAAGGATTCTTGTAAACTTACTCATACGCTAATCAATTTGCATAATATATAATTAAACAATGACAAGTGAATTAATATAAAGGTCTCGGTCATAACATATAATTAAACAATGACAAGTGAATTAATATAATTAAACAATGATGTGAGGTTGCCTTTTTTATACTGTTTTAAACTTTTAGCTTTTGTACTCGAACGTTTTGTGCTTTGTCTGATTAGCTAAATCCCACTTAATTAGACTGATGCCCTCAATCATGCCTGATTGGGGAACGCACTAGATGTGGTTGCAATTAGAGGTGGCAAATCGACTTATTGGGTTGTTAATGGTACTTGTTAAGATCCGTTTAATTTGATGTCACCATAATATAGAGGTGATTTTAGTAGTGGTAATGACGATGTAAGGTGAAATCAAACTAAATCGGTCTTAACAGGTGCCCATTAATAACCTAATGGGTTGATTTGCACCTCTAATTGTAACCCTGCAACTTACAAACCAAAGTATTTAAAAGTCTAACCGGTCTTTTCTTCTTCTTCGTAAGTTTTTCAGGAAATATACACAAATGTAACTCGTTACAGATTTTGAATAAAAAATCAAACTCGATGGACACTAATATGTTGATAAACGCGACACAAAACCGCGCGTTGTTTTAGCCAAAGCAGTCACCAAAGCACTCCAACTGTCCGGCAAAGAATCCAAGAGCATCAAAGGCTTCATCTCGTGGTCAAACTCGATGTTGATAGAGGACAATTGAAAGATAATGTAGTTGAACTTGCTCAAATGCTCGGTTGCGCTAGTGCCTTCTTTCATCTTCAGATTGAGTAACTGTCGTGTGAGTTGCACCTTCTTGTACGCGGTTGGTTTCAGAGCGTACATGTCAGCCAGAGTAGCCATTAGACCTGCTGCGGTGTTCTCATTTGCTGTTCTTTGCACAATTTTCTTTGACAACCTCGCACGGATAATTTCTAATGCCTTCGCATCAAGGAGTTCCCATTCGAAATCCTCCATACTTTCCGGTTTGTTTCCTTTAAGAGGAAGATTGAGATCATTTACGCATAGGTAGGCCTTGATCTTAATCTTCCATGTCTCAAAGTCTGTATGTTAACATACTTCCCCGACTTCTTCGACCATTGATTCTCTGCGAAAAAATTAGTGAACCAATACTCGGATACTAGCTGTTTGGAGAAAATTCAGTATCAATATCGGAAATATTCAATGGCAACTGCAGAAATCAACAATAAGAACAGTAATATAAAAAATGAAAAAAGGGATCAGTCACACATACAGGACGCAGCACAAGTACTTACGGACGATGCGATTTCTGCTAACAAAAAGGCAGCAGAAGATTTCAACGAAGAACAAATGGGTTCTTGACCCCGATATTCCCCGAACACCAGGGTAGGCACGTGCTGGCCGACACCCGAAGGTGACGAAAGCCATTTATTAAGTGCAAATGCTGAGAAAAAGGAATAAATAAGACTTATAAATATAAAAGAATAATGGAATGAATTTAAGTAACGTGTTCAAAGCATACAACTAACTAGAATTCGAAAAGAATTAATATAAAATTTAAAGAATAAAAAAATAGGGTTCTACACCGAGAGGACTCGAAGATGCCGATGCGGAAGTGCCTTGATGCCTGGATTGTATGCCTTGATTCTAAGTCCTGAAGGGGGCGCAAAACAAGGGTGAGTGGACTAAGATTATATATACATAATACGAAAACAGTTATGAACATACTAACCCCCAAAGTTTAATATAATGAAAACTACTAGAATAATAAGTGATAAGCTTTTCAGAAAACTCTAGCATGCCATAAAACAATCCATCAAATCAATTCATAACTCAATCTGTAAATCAATCTCAAAAAGTCATCTCAGGAAGCATGTCACAAGTCATCTCATATATATAGTGTGCTGCTAGTGAGATCACCGAGTAATAATAACTTCCGGCCCAATGTCTGCTCCTTAGTCTCTGTGTCTGTAGCCAGAGATATCTCCCTCCCGGCCCAATGTCTGTCTCCGTGTTCCTCAGCCTATAGCTAGGGATTATTTAGCTAGGGATTATTTTTCCCGGCCTCAATACCAACACCAGATCCTCGCCCCAGGCGGCATGATGTTCACTAGGTACTCACAAAACATAATACATTTCTAAAATACAACTTCGTAGTATAAAGTCATCCATCACCTATACTACAAAGAGGTGTTCGAAAAAGAATTTGAAAACACATTCTAGCATTCTATTGTCATCCATCGGATAGCCTACCAGAATGTGGTTTTGTATAGAAAATACGATATAATGAAAATAAGTTCAATATATATATATATATACACACACATACACACACTAAAACATATTCAAATCATCATGCTTTCTGTAAAGTATTCACCAAAACAATAAATCTGCAAGGCATGCTATTAATATATGCAATTCTATAATTAAAACATGCAATTTTTGAAGGGGTCCACTCACAGTACTTCGGCTCTGAAGAGCCATGCAAAGGGGTCCACTCACAGTACTCACAGTACTTCGCCTCGTAAAGGGTTTGGGCTTGTTAGGGTTTAGGGTTTGAAAGGTTAAAGAGTTTAGTACTTAAGGCCCTAGGTTAAAAAGGTTTGGATTAGGCTTTTAAAAGGGTTTTAGGGTTTAAAGGGTATTGGGCTTGAAAGCCCAGCCCAATTGTTTTGGGTTTAAAATAAAATAAAAGGGGTTTTGGGCTTGGCAAGAAAGGCCCAAAGGCCTTTTGGGTTTTTAGAAGGCACTGGCTTAAGGCCCTAAAGGTTAAATGGCCCAAAAGCCTTTAGCATTTAAAAAAAAGGGAAATTGGGTTTGGGTTTTGGGCCTTCACAAGATAAGGCCCAAGGCCTTTAATTTAACAAACAAAATAAAAATAAAAGAATTAAAAGGGTTGTGGGCTAGGATCAAAACGGGCTTAAGGCCCAAGGGTCTTGGGGATGGCCCGAGGGCCTGGTTCCTTGACATGAAGGTCGCCGAACCTCAAGAAGAAGAAGGCCGAAATTTGAGGTTTTTCGTCGGAAAACTGAGCTAACTTTAAACATCTATAACTTTGTCAAAATTCAACGAAATCAAGTGAGATAAAATGAAAGTTGTAGTTCTCAACGAGACGAAGAGAATGGTACCTTGCACGACATCTAAGTCGCCGTGGTTTGGCCAAAAAACGCCACGAAAGGTGGCTGTCCGCAGGAAAGCTGTCAACTCGCCGGAATTTCTAGGTAAACTTTAAATGAGTATAACTTCTTCAATACTCGACGAAATTGGGTGAAACAAAAAGGAAAGTTGTTGTACTCAAGGAGACGAAGAGATTGATACTTGCACGCCGGCCAACTCTCCATGTTTTGGCTGGAAATTGACTCGAAAGTCGTCGGACTCGCCGGTAAAACTAGGAAACGGACCTCCGAGTTGTTTCTCACTACAAACCTTCACCAAAGCACCTAAAATGAGTCCTAACTAAAGTTTGATTGATCAACAGGAAGATTAGAGAGATTCATGAAGCTTACCAAGGTCCAAAATTCAACGAACTCGCCGGAGTTCGACGAGAGAGGAAGAGAACAGTGGTCTCCGCCACTGTGGTGCACCACGAACTTGTCCTGGGTTCGAGTTCTAGCTTGGGAGGGTCCTAGTGAAACAACCCGTCCCGATATTTACTGTCAAAAATGTTATTTTTATATTTGTACTAAGTTTGGGGATCCTTTTATTTTAAAAATTGTTTTTTAGTTCTTAATTGGTGAGCCCGTGGGGCCCACCCTTTGAAATTTTGTTCCGGGTCTCTCTCTCTCCTTTCTCTCTTTTCCCTCACTTCTCTTCGTCCTGTATCTCTCTCCCGAGCTCTCTTCTTCACAGCTCTCTGCAACTCTCTCTTGCTGTGACCACCCACAGCCACACCACCTGCAGCTACTCCACTCGAGAACATCATCATCATCTAACCTTGTTCTCTCATCCTCTTGTCTCCGCGAGTCGTCAGCATGGGAGCAAGAAGCTCCGACGAGCTCTTTCCATTGTTCCCGACAGGGTAAGTCGGACCTCTCTTTCTCTGTCATTGTGACTCATGGTTGTGATTTCTAAGTCGAACCCATCCTTTAATTCTAGGTTTTTCCTCGTTTTCGAGCAAGGGTGAGCACACCCGTTTTTCTGGCAAAAACCGGTCACTTTCGAGGCATATTCCGGCCAAACCATGGCGAGTTGGCCGGCGTGCAAGGTATCAATCTCTTCGTCTCCCTGAGTACTACAACTTTCCTTTTTGTTTCACCCAATTTCGTTGAGTATTGAAGAAGTTATACTCATTTGAATCTTACCCAGTTTCCGGCGAACTCAGTGGCTTTCGAGGCGTTTTCCGGCCAAACCACGGCGAGTTAGACGTCGTGCGAGGTACCATTCTCTTCGTCTCTTCAAGAACTACAACTTTCGTTTTTGTTTCACTTGATTTTGTTGAGTAGTTTCAAAGTTATGAGCATTTAAAGTTGGGTGGTTTTCCGGCCGAATTTCCGGCCTTCTTCTTCCTTGCGGGCCGTTCTTGCCAAGCCCGGAAAACCCGTAGAACACAGGCTTTGGGCCTGTTAAACCCAACCCAACCTTTTTATTTGTTTTATTTTATTTTAGTTTGTTTTGGTTTAAGGGCCTTGGGCCGTGCATTACTGTGTGTATGTGCTGTGCGTGTGTGTGTGTTGTGTGGTGTAGTGTGATTGTATGTATGTATGTGCAGTGTGTGTGTATGTTTATGCCGTGTGTGTGTGTATGTTTATGCCGTGTGTGTGTGTGAGTGCAGTGCATGCGTGTGTGTGTTGTATGTATGTGCAGTGCGCGTGTGTGTGTTGTGGGTGTATATGTATAGGTTTGGGATAAAGCCCAAACCACCCCTTTCACCCTAAACCCATTTAACCCAAAAACCTTAGGAACCTAAAACCCATCTACCTAAACCCAAAACCCAAAACCCAATGGGTCCTAACCCTATTTAATTCAAGCCTAAAACCCGTTTGACCGTGGACCCCCGGTCAACGTTGACTTTTAGGGTTGACTTTTCGGGATTTCGTCAGGGACCTCTCCTAAGCTAATTTCGACGTCTTGAACCCGTTTCCGATGTCCGTTTTCCCAAATTAAATCGTTTGAGTAGAGTTTGACCAAATGTATCCTTTATGTGCTTAGGGGCAATTATCGTGGCACTTTATTCTTCGCTAGCTTGCGAGGTTCTTCGGCGGCTAAGTACTGTGAGTGGATCACTTTCAAAATAGCATGTTTTAATTACAGAAATGCATATGTTCCTAGCATGCCTCGATTTGATGAATACTTTACAGGAAGCATGATGATTTGAATATTATTGAATAGATAGATCTTTTGAACTATTTTCACTATATCATATTTTCTACATAACCCTCATTCTGGTAGACTATCTGATCGATGACGATAGGATGCTAAGAATGTGTTTCAAATGCTTTTAGACACCTCTTCGTAGTATGGGGGATCGATGAACTTATGCTACGAAGTTGTATTTTAGTAAACTGTTTTGTGCGTACCTAGTGAACACCATGCCGCCAGGGGCGAGGACTTGAGTTGGCACAGGCCTGAAGAAATAATCCCTAGCGGAAGGTTGAGGGACCACGAAGTCTGGCATCGGGCCGGGAGTGAGTTATCTCATGGTGAAGGCCATAGAGATTTAGGTGCAGGCATTGGGCCGGAAGTATTATTATTATTCGGTGATACTCATTAGCAGCACAACTTATATTATGTTTCCTGTTATGATTTCTGAGATTGAATGACAGACAGATATGAATGGTTTTATGGCATGCTAGAGGGTTTGAAAAACCTATCACTTATTATTCTAGTAGTTTTCATTTAAACTGTGGGGATAATATGTTTATAACTGTTTTCGTACTACATATATAAACTTGGTCCACTCACCCTTGTTTTGCGCCCCCATTCAGGACATAGAATCGAGGCATACAATCCCGGCGTTGAGGCACTTCCGCATCGGCATCTTTGAGTCCTCTCGGTGTAGGACCCACTCCTTTATTCATTTAAATTTTATCTTAATTCCTTGTAGTGATTAGGTTTAGTTGTATGCTCTTAATTCCTTGTAGTGATTAGGTTTAGTTGTATGCTCTGAACACGTTCCTAGATTGTTAATCCATTGTATTTGAATTCATAACCCTTATTTATTTCTTATTCTTAGCTTTTGTATCAATTAATGGCTTTCGTCACCCTCGGGTGTCGGCCAGCACGTGCCTATCCTGGTATTCGGTGAATATTAGGGTCGGGTCATGTCACCTAGGGTGTGCGTGTAACTGAGTGTGGGTGTGGGGGTGACTGGGTGTGTGCGTGTTCTTGTTGGAGAGGAAAGCACTTAGAGGGAGAATTGCAGAGAGAGCTGAAGGAGAGAAGGAGAGTTTTAAAAATCAGAAAAAAGAAAGAAAAAAGGGGAGAGAACCGGGGAACAAATCAAAGGTGGGCCCCTTGGGCACACCATTTAAGACCCAAAAATCATTTTAAAAGGAAAAGTATCCTCAAACTTAGTAAAAATATAAAAATACCTTTTTGTACAGTAAAACTCGGGACAGGTTGTTACGATTGGTATCAGAGCCAATCCCTGGCCGGAAGTGTGCCGACGAGAACGTCGGGCCCCTGAGGGGGGTGGATTGTAAGATCCCACATCGTCCAGGGGTGTGGATCCTGTAAGCCTTATACCTAGCACGAGACCTTTTTGTAGCTCATTGGCTTCAGGTTCCATCGAAACTCAGAAGTTAAGCGAGTTTGGGCGAGAGCATTCCTAGGATGGGTGACCCACTGGGAAGTTCTCGTCTGAGTTCCCAGAAACAAAACCGTGAGGGCGTGGTCGAGGCCCAAAGTGGACAATATCGTGCTACGGCAGAGTCGAGCTCCGGGATGTGGTGGGGGCCCGAGCGGGGATGTGTCACTCACAATTACTGTATTCCCAAAAAATTATAGTGAATGACATTATTAGGGTTAATAAAAACAGAAATCTAGCAGTACAAAACGAAATTGGGTAAATCTAAGAAACAGAATTAGGGCTAAATTACATTAAATTTTTTACCCATAATCAACAGGCCACCAATTTTGCTCGTTAAATTGTACAATTTGGTTATTTATCATTGAAAAAGTCTAAAGAACAACGGGGAAAAAATTAATAAAAATATAAACGAATTGGTAGAGAAAATTGGGATTGAAGCTCAGTTATGGGGTTTCTTACCTCAAAGACGGCGGATTTATTTCAGTTATCGCTCTCTCTTCGACTTCTGGAAGTCAAAACTTTTAAAGGAAAATTGGCAAAGAAAAGGATTTTTGATGATACACTGCATTAAACCCATAAAGAAAAGAGCTTTGAATATTTGGGCCATGTTATGAAAGTGGATCAACCACTCGAAGACACTACTGCTCCCGAGGACGTAGACACACAAACTTAGAAAATATTGTGTCTTATTATTTTATATTTCATTGCACATATATCGTCGATTTCATAAGAGTCCAAAAGCCTATAATTATATCCTCATGTCAACCGGAATATATGACGAGTGTTGTACTCACATAGACAAATGAAAATTCTACTCCCGCCTCCCGGTGGCGATCAAGCCTTTCGGACTCGATCTCATGTTTGCAATTTTGAGTACAATGAATATCCTTGTGAAGAAGCCGCATGCAACCTCATTTCAAAGAACTTGTTACCATAAAACAGAAACGTTTCGCAATGCCAAAGGAAACAAGTATGATTACAACCCAAATAAACTCTAAACTGATCAATCATTTGTACAAAATAATTCACATTTACAAGCCAAGTTTCTTCGGCCTCAAGTATGTAGAAGAGCCCTGGTGA
Source organism: Cotoneaster glaucophyllus (assembly GCA_036320875.1). Lineage (NCBI taxonomy): Eukaryota > Viridiplantae > Streptophyta > Magnoliopsida > Rosales > Rosaceae > Cotoneaster > Cotoneaster glaucophyllus. The sequence continues at coordinate 8,200,002 of CM070059.1, read as the reverse complement.
GAACCCAGCATTGAGAGGACTTGCTGCTGCTGCTGCTGCTGCTGCTTGGATCTCTTTTCCCTCTCCTCCTGCTTGCTTGCTTTCTCTGCCTCTGCTCGAGCCTTTCTCAGATTCTCCATTTCCGCCTGCATCGCTGTCTTTTCCCCCTTTTGTCTCTTCTTGTGCTCCAACATTGAGTTATCCGATTCCTTCACATAATAGAACATGCGTCCGAACTCAGCCAACCATTGCGGTTCCACTGCAGTGGCACACTGCATATACTCCTTCCTTGTCAAAACTAACTCATGATAGACCACATACTCTGGATTGCAGCCCATGCCATAAAGCGCACTGCTCGGGTGTAAATAGCATGGCATTCCAGTCCGGCAGTTAACATACTCCCCCACACCCTTTAGTCTTGCTGCATTCTGAAAGTACGCAGAGCAAATAGCTTGTCTCACCTTATCAGTATCAGGCCAACAGGATGTGAGTGGGACTTTGACTTTGAGTGTCTTTAGTATCTCTAGCAGTTGGGACCTCACCTCTCTAACCTTTCGCAGCCCTTTAACTTGCAAAAAGTGGTCATCACACCAGTCCCCACGATACTGATGTCGTTCCCACTGCTGATAAACATTGTACAATGTCAAGTGGTCGGACTCTGGGAAGGAGAATTTCTCCCTTGCAGCATCACTCTCCTCTGCCCTATCTTTGGGCCTAAAGATTACCGACGGCACTGAAAGCATGGACACAATTGTCAAAACCTCATCTAAACATCCTAGCTTTTCACCCATCAATAGCATTTTAGCGAGCGGAGGGTCCAACGGCAATTCCACCATTTTCCAGCCGAGGTCAGTTAACCGCCCCTCATTGTTAAGAGCACCCAACACCCACAACTGGTACATAGAATGGAGAATATTATCCTTGGGCGGTGGGTCTACGAAATCAAAATCTAGTACCTTATCAACCTGAAGTGATTTGAGCAACAAGACCACATATCCGAGGTTGGTCCTCTGGATCTCTGGCACAGGATTGGGCAGCATTTCATTTAAGTACGCATTCTCTGTGTACAGCCGATAACATGTTCCCGCCTTAGTTCTGCCAGCACGCCCAGCACGTTGGTTAGCAGCAGTCTGACTAATAGGAAATACTTGAAGAGCATCCATACCCATTTTGGGGTTGTATACTTTCATTTTACCATATCCCGTGTCGATGACATATGAGATTCCATCTACCGTCAAAGAAGTCTCAGCAATGTTGGTTGCCACAATACATTTACGAGCCCCATCTTCAGCTTTTTGGAATATCTTTGCTTGCAAGTCAGCAGGCAACTGTGAATATATAGGGAGTATCAAGAGTTTTGGCACCTCTTTAACCGAGGTGGAGATAATTTGTTCCATCCGCTCTGAAAGGGCATAACAAGCTGCCTCGATCTCATCCTGGCCGGTCATGAAGATGAGGATGTCACCTTGAGTGCCGGTGATATGAATAGTTATGGCCTCCTTCACTGCAGCTTCAACATAATCTTCACATGGGGTTTTACTATACCTGATACTTACCGGAAATGTTCTCCCAGGAATTTCAAAAACCGGTGCACTACCAAAAAAGTTTCTAAACTTCTGAGCATCTAGTGTTGCAGATGTCACGATAAGCTTAAAATCACGCCTCCGGGCAACCACTGTTTTCAAAATCCAAGCAGCACATCCGTGTTCAGTGACCTTTCATGGGCTTCGTCCATCACAACTACGCGATACTTGTCAAGATCAGAGTCTCTAAGTGTTTCACGCATAAGTACTCCGTCAGTCATGTACTTTATTATGGTATTTGGTCCAGTCACATCCTCAAAACGAATAGCGTACCCAACTTTATCACCAAGCTCAGTCTCCATCTCTTCACTAACTCTCTTTGCAACACTCATGGCTGCCACACGTCTTGGTTGGGTGCAACCCACAATGCCGTTTACAGTGTAACCCTCTTCGTGCAGATACTGTGTCAGTTGAGTCGTCTTTCCAGAACCAGTTTCTCCAACAACAACAATAACTTGATTTTCTCGAATTACCTGTAGTAAATCATCCCTCACAGAATATATGGGCAAAAACTGTCGTTGCTGTGAGATGGTTTTTGACTTTGCGAATTCACTCGCTGCTTCCTCATTCTTCATATGCTGTGCAAACTTTGCATCTTCTTTGAAATCAATTTCACCGTCTGCACCTGCAGCAGCAGTATCTGCATCAATCTGCTCCGCTGTTTTCTCAACACCAAGGATATCGCCTAGTTTAGAACCTGCAAGCTCCCAAAAACGTTGACGCGATTTGTTCATAGTTTGCTTCTCATGAATTTTCCTAACGAGAGCAGACCCTTTGCGAGAAATTATGGCCATATCAGACGTGGAATCCTTTATTGGCATTATCGTCTCTGCTCGCTTGGTAAAAACAACAGTTCCGTCCTTTCCAATTACACCTGTCCTCCAGGAAAGGAGGCTTTAAATTTGTATCATGTACAAGAAGAATAACTTTTTGCTCTTCTTCATCATCGAACTCGGTCTGCACCTCAGTCCCTCTAACAGCACCAGATCTTATAAGTTGACGATCCTCCCACCGCGCAGTATCAGCAGTGAGCTGAGACAACTTTTTGCTCTGAGCAAGGGTCATCTTAGTTCCATCTCTTCGAACCAATCTTTTCGCCAACTCTGCTTCCTTCTTTTGAAAAGAAGCATCATCTCCGTAAAACAAAGACGAGCTATCAACTGTATCGAACATTGTGTTTCCTTCTTCCCTATCATACCATGCTCGGTCAGAATTGTACTCCATCTCTAGACGCATGCTTTCGCTAATCTCATATTTCTGTCCTTCATCCAAATCAGCCATGTCTCCTCCTCCATCCTTGAATGATTGTGATTCTTCTGAGTGAAAAGGCAACTTTACGAGAACTCACACCATGTTTCGAACTTGAAGATTTAACCGCGGCTCCAGAAGGACAAATTCGATCCGGAGACGAAGAGATGAGATCCCAAGGAGAATCATCAGAAACAGAAAAATTAAATCTACCCCGCTTTCTTCCATATTCTCCACATTGCTCATGTTCATACCCGTCAAGTGCTTTCCTTCGACGACAAGAATCCTTACCATAACTACCACTACCATCTTTGCAATCTCTCCTCCTACTACCATGCTCGTCCCTGTCGAAGTCATACCTACCCTTACAATCTCTCGGTGCCTCGAATCCGCCATCAACATCCCCTATACCCTTCCCGTTTCGCATTAGCATTGACATTGAAACCCAAGACAGTTTTCTTCTCCGGACGCCTAAAAACAACTCTGTCCTTCCCTGAAACATATAATCCCCGACCACCACTGCTATTCTTTTGTTCCATTGTCACCCTTGCCTTGTCCAAACCAACAGATTCAGACCTTTGTTTTCAATAGAAAATCACAAACACACGACTTATACAGCAAGAAACCTATATATATAAGGACTTCATAAAAACCTGGTACGACAACCTAGTCCCTCACAATTGTCTAAGGAAATTGGAAAATTTTTACGTGGGAAACTTTAGGAAACAGAATTTGGGCAGAATTCACCAGCCCAAAATCAATTTAAAAAAAATAATAATAATTTATATAATTTATTTGATTTATTAAAAATATCTAAATGCTAAAAAAAAAATCAAATCAAGAGTGATAGATTAGAAACAGAATTATGAGGTCTCTCTTACCTTGGGGTGGATTCAGGGCGGCTGTCGAATTATGAACGTAACCCAGAAAAGTATTCGACTTTGTAAACCGTGTTCGATCAGAAAAGGTCAAAACTTTGACCTGGGTAGCAATATTAGGCTGGATCCTGTTTTGGGTCGGTTGTACTTTCTCTATTTGGTCCTTGGGCCTTTGCATTGGGTCAGCACAGCCCCATGTGGTAAAAACAGAGGCCGCCCACTCGGCACCACCAACCTCTGCAAGTTCCCGCTTTCACCTGGACTGTGTAAACAAACATCAGAAACCCTAGAGAAATATTGCCCAGCAAGAAGAGGACGCAGCAAGCAACCCAATCGGTCCTAAATATTTGATATCTGAAGGTACGTTGGAGTTTTTTTGTTAAAGGTGGCTCCTTTATTTCAATCAGTTATTGTTGGGCTGCAATTTCTTACACCATTGTGCTATTTTTCTTTTTCTTTTTTTAATTTCCTTCCCAACTCTTATGCTATCTCAGATCATAAATTGTAGATTATTGGATTACCCGGATGCTTAATTTTTGATTTCTTGAGTAATTCGTGCCTTCACTAATTGAACATTGAGATTTCTTCCTTTGATTATTATTATAATTAAATTAAAATTCTGGTGTAATTATTTAGTTAATTCTGTGAGGTTTGGTAATTAGAGCTGGAACCCAGAAAATATCGTTTACTTTCTGTCCAAACTACTAGCCAAGGCAAGAATGGAGTAATGGGCAGGGAAGAGGATTGTAATTTGCAATTCATTCAAACAATCATACTCGTAGATTTTGGTTCTAATTTGTTGAGTTTATTATCCCAGTTGCATCAATGTTTACGTCTTCCTTGAAATTACTTTGTTATGATAGGTTGTACACAAGATGTCCTCCAGAATCGCCCAAATCCGCCTTGTCAGTTCTCACCCCGAGGTTTATGAACCGTGTGATGATTCGTTTGCTCTAGTAGATGCTCTTTTAGCTGACCGAACCAACCTGTTGCAGCACCAACCTACATTGTGCCTGGAACTGGGTTGCGGTAGTGGCTATGTCATTACTTCTCTAGCTCTCATTGTTGGCCAGGAGGCGCAGTATATTGCGACTGACATTAACCCCCATGCGGTGAAGGTGACTCATGAGACGTTAGAAGCACATGGGGTTCATGCGGAGTTGATAAATACTAACATTGCATCAGGACTGGAGGAGCGTCTGAAAGGTTTGGTTGATGTAATAGTTGTGAACCCGCCTTATGTGCCGACCCCTGAAGATGAAGTGGGACGTGAAGGAATAGCATCTGCTTGGGCTGGCGGGGAGAATGGGCGAACTGTGATTGACAAGATGCTGCCGGTTGCTGACACGCTTTTGTCAAAGAAGGGCTGGTTGTACATGGTCACTCTTACAGAAAACAATCCCTTGCAGATATGCCTTCAAATGAGAGAGAAAGGCTATGCTTCCAGAATCCTTGTCCAGAGATTGACAGAAGAAGAGAATCTACAGATCATAAAGTTCTGGCGGGATTCCGATTTGCAAGTAGCGGAAAAGGAAAACAAAACAGTTCCTGCAAAGGACATGGAGTCTTTGCTCTCTGACTTCCATATATTCCCGTTTCTGAGAGGCAGTCGCGACGACAGTAGCCGATGAATCGAGAAGAGGGGAAACATAAGTTGTTTAGTGTGTACATGATGGAAAAATGGTTTCTATTCTCATATTCTTCTGAGTTCTGGAAGCCTTTGTCTGAATGTGAAATGCAGACAATTGAATTGTTTGGTGCCGTCGGGGACTTTGCTTATAAAATCATTTTCTACGAAAATTTGTAAGTCCCGGATTCGCGTCTTCGTAGTAGCATTTGCAGAAAAGCTGTAAGTCCCGGATTCGCGTTTTCGTAGTAGCATCTACAGAACATCTTCATCATATTGTCATAGTTTTATACCAAGTAATTTGGGAGTAATGCTTACTGGTACACTACAATAGGATGCAACTGAAGCGATTGCTCTAAATTGTCAATGAAGACGTGATTATTTTGTGTTGCTTGAAGTACATCTGGTGATTCTTTCTGCACAAGTTGTCTAGGAATGTCAGGTGCAATCCTACCAGGTTTAGGTTTAGTCGAGCATCGAAATGATAGCAGAAAGTAACGAATGGAGAGCTGCAATTTTCTTGAACGGGTATTTCTTGAATGCCAAGGTAACAAGAACCGCAATTGCTAGAGAACGGAAATAATATTCATCTGATCCATTCTTTTGCGAACGGGCATCCTTTTAGAGAAAAACGACAAGTTGATCCATATAACATATCTATACAGAAAAACGATCCATAGTTCTTCCATTAAGGAGATTTACAGAGCCGTCAATGGTAAAACCTGCACAAAACAACGTTTCAGTTTCTCTGGTACTGCACTGAATGAACAGTCGTTTGACGTTCAAGCGAGATCACATATTAGAGATCTTTTTGGTCCTCCTTACGGCAGTCTTGGCAAGAGTATCACAAATCTCTCTATTCCGTTTGGAGCCTGCAACTTTGTTGCCGCCAATGGCTTCAGAAATCTTCCCCTGGACTTTTCCGCCAATGGCTTCGGGACTTTTCCCCTGAACTTTTAGTGCCTCCTTTACAAAAACCTTCAACCTCCATAATGTGCACTCATTCTGTGTAGGTGGGATGGAAGAAATGAAAGAAGAGACATCTGAATTAGCATCATGCCAAATGAATTTAAACGTAAATACGATGGTTTGATATTGCACCACGACATTCAATTTAAATGACTGCCAGATCACAGCAAAAACAAATAGATAAATAGATAACGACCAGAGCATCAATGTCAAGATCCACTTCTTGCGCGGTTGCTTGGAAGTTGGGGTTACTCTGTGCAACAATTTCCAGAGCCTTGCTGAGATCTTCAGCGGATAACTGCGAGAGAGCTGTCACGAGTTTTCTTTTATCATCCGAAGACATTTTCCTAAATCAATCCACAGTTAGACGCTTCACAGATGCCAAAATGATCAATGAAAAATAACACACAACTAGACCATGCCCATGCTGTTGCAAGAACAATGCTGGATTCGGCAATTCAGTAAGGCCCATTTACAGTTTAACCACCCAACTAACATAAAGCCACACATCCAATTTTGTCGGTTGCAACACGGCAATAAAATGCACTTTGATTTGAAGTTTCTAAAACTATATATAAACCCAAGCAAAAACACAAGCAATTTAGTTTAATTGTAGAGTGGATATAGGTTCTTAACAAACCTGCACTTCTGAACCACTGTTTGTCTGAGGTTCCTCAAATACACATCAATCTCAAAAAGCTGAAAATGATTTCGTTAAAAAAAATGTAGATCATGCGTCAGAATTTACTCCTAAAAAATAATCGAACTTTTGTTTGGCATTGTGTATGTAAATGCATGTTGCTATTAAAAATTAGAACAACGAGAGAAAATTGAGAAGCTTCGTTACAAATTACTACGAGGACTCTGAAATTTGACAAACCTCATTGCTTAAATCCTTAGCTGTGCTGGCATATGCAGCATCCTGAGATTGTTGCATGTTTTGCCGTGCCTCTGCTTCCTCGTTTGCTCGTCTTGTTTCCTATAAATACTTAGGTTGAAAGTCAAAAAACTATAGTGAAACAAGGAGACAGGCAACCTAAAACACGTCCTTTCACAATGAGAGACTACAGAATTCGTTAAAAAAAAAAATCCTGGTGACAAGATCCATGAAGTCCTATATAAGATATTTTCACATTAAGAACAGAAACTTACCTCTTCGACAACTTTAGGCAGAAGCTTTAGCCATTTTTCTTCAAATTTTGTCAACAACGATTGGGCCATCACATAGACATCTTCACCTTCATCATTATATTTAATTGCATTCTTGAAAACCAGCCTCACATCAGCATATATCTCTCTGACATTCTTATACTCAGTACCATCCTTGGCTTCCATTCTATTTTTTATGGTACCAAGGTCCATGGGCTTCTCAATGACCTAATGTAAGACACGAAACAAATTAGGCAGACCATCAAAAGGCATTTTCTTCTTTGTTGAAAAAGAAAGATGTATAATGAAGAATGAATGAACACTGCGTGAAAGACGACAGACCAACAACAGAGAAATCGGGATGATACAAGTAGATATATGCATCTTCAGGTTGACAACAAAAAGTTTGATAATTTTTTGCTTTTTTAATACTTTAATGAGGACCATTTTTGGGGAAAGGACGGCTATCCTCATCAGCATAGTGAGTAAATTTTGAAAACAATCAAAATGTACGAAGTCTTTTAGATAAGTGAACAAGAAGATAACATAAATAAAATGTACAGATATTGTTTGCCCGTAAATTACTAATCAGAAAATTCTGAAGGAAGAAAACTTTACTTGATAATAGTCGTGCAATTTCAGACCTTCAACATCTACAGGATCCTTAAAGGGCCATGCCCATTCAAGCTTAGTGATCTGAACAGTGCCAAGTGAAGCCATATTAACCATTGTTAACCCAGTTAAATCATTTTTATTATTGTTTTAGCAACAAAGCATCTAATTGAAGTTTTAATGAAAAACCATGTACAAGTTACTGAATGCGAAAAATCAAAGTCCACTCAAATATGCAGCTGGTACTTCACCCATGTAGATACGGCCTAAAAACCAGATATCAGAATATTTTCATATATCAGAAACACAGTTTTCTTCCAGCAAGAAAAAATTCATCAACATAAACAGCTGGTCAACAAAATTGGCAACAGTGTCTAGCTTTTTATAGCAATTTTATAATAGTAAATTAGAAAGATAAAAAACACCCTGACAACTATAAGTTTTATATAAACAGTTCAAGAACTCAATTGGCGAAGGGGGGGAAAACTTCATCTAACCACTTGTCATGCTCTTGATTCTTAGTTGTGAATTCTTATGCTGCCCTGCTCCCATTACAAAGTCAACAGGGTATTTTTCCCTGAAGTATTGGGTTTTAACCTTGAAGTGTTTTTCCCATAAATGTCGCGTTATCAAAGGCCGATATGTGACAGAGACACTGCTATTTGTTCCTCACTATTAAGTCCAAATGATTGTCTTTTACCAAGAGAAGGTTAATTACTAATTAGTATGCAATGTTATGAATTTGACCAAACATATTTGATTGTGCTCTGCTCCGAACACTATATCATCTCACTTTTACCCTTCCCCAGGAAATTACTGCTGAACTTGCTTCAAAAAATCACATATCCAACAATATTATCAAGAAAGAAAATAGTTAATAAACGTGTGAAGAAAATAGTTAAAGAAAGAGCCCTTAGATGTAAGAATATATCTTCATTAAAATATACCCAAGTACTTGCATCCATTGCTAATTGACTTATGTCATGAGACATTGCAAAAGTTTGGTGCTTGCCTGACGGAATATTGCAGAAAATTGGCGCATAAGCTCTTGCATTCTCTTTGTAGCAGCGGCTTCCCTACGTGATGCATCTTGCTGCTGCTTCTTAGAAGCAGTTAACTGTTTATCCTTCACGACTGCAATACCTTTTGAAGTGGGTAGATGCGGATTTCCCGTAGTCAAGTAAAACCGTTCCACCTCATTCACTCTTTTCTCAAGCTGCAAGTAAAAGACAATTTAGCCAATCTTGTTCACAAGTTTTAAAATTTTGGACAGATTTCCAATAAATGAAAAAATTGCACAAAACCATAGTTGTAAAAGTACAATCCATAGTAGAAGCTGACCAACATATTGATAATTAACGACGAAAAACCAAACTATTGGAGTGGAAAATCATATAACACCAACCAGATTAGACGACGAAACTAGAACTCGAATTACATAAAGAAGATACCGGTTTATAATTAATGAAAAGAAGCCTCACCGTATCGACCTTTGCGGAAATCTCATCAACAGAATGATTAAATGCCTCCACTACAGCTGCACCATCAACACTTGTAAAATCTGGGTTTGATGAACTTGCTGGCTCCATCTGGTAGGACAACAAAAAGATTGAATTTCATAAAAAATCATTCCAAAATTTATTCCCAATTTCTAACCATCTGGAATTTTTCAACTAAAACAATTCGAAAAAGCTGAAATTATTAAAAAAAAAATTGTGAATTTGATCCAAATTAACTAGAACATTGGAAAGAAACAATTAAAGATTGTATCTTTATCGTTAAACTCTAAACCCCTTTTCGTTGCATCAATCAAATAAGAGAGAGAGAACCGAATTGAACCCAACAAGCGAAAGCCTTCCTCTTCGCTAACAAATAAATAAATAAATACAGTTGTTCAGGATATAGACATGGGTGTACCTGGAAGAGCACAAAGAGACGGGAAGAAGCTGAAGAAGAAGGCGATGCGCGATCACCAGTTGTTCAATATTTGATCCGAACGAACTGGAATATTTTGAAATTGGGCTGTTTATTTATACTTATTGGGCTCGTGCCTTTTGTCTTTCTCGTTTTGAACGGCCCAATATTGCTTTTTAATTTATTCAACTTAATCGTCTTGAATAATCAGAGGTGAGTCAAGCCAAAAGGGAAAAAGGAATGGGAGATTACTTCCCTAATTTTACCATGAGAAACTTACCTCACGGGAAGCTTTTAAAATGTCGACTTCATGTTCTATTCGTTAAAAATGATTTTTTTAGTCAATGTGTTTGTAGTTCTATTATTTAGGATTTTGTTTTACAATGAAGGGTGAAAATGGCTTTGAGAGTAAAAGAAGATAAATAATCTTAGGATGTAAGCGTTCATAATGATTTGAGGTTGAAATTATAATTGCATATTAAGGTGTATAAGTAATTCAGTAATAATTTTTAATTGTGAAATGTATTTAACAATAGGGTAATTTTGTATAAAATCAATAAAAAAATTCCGTATTTAAAATATTTCATTCATTCTTTTATTTTTCTATTCAAGTACACTTAGGGGAGTGTAGTCAAACTTGGATTTGAGAGGAATTTAAAAGACTTTAAAATCTTAGTGTAGTCAATTAAAAGATTTTAAACGATTTTAGAATCCATTTAAATCTAGGTGTAGTCAATTAAAAGAATTTTAAAGGATTTTAGAATCCAGGTGTAGTCAACTAAAAGATTTTAAATGATTTTAAAATCCATCGAAATCTAAATGAATTCAAATTTTGGAGGATTTCTATAAGTTGTGGATTTTGTGGGATTTTGTAGGATTTCTATATGGAACCAAGGCTAAAAAGAATTCAACCTCACCCCCTAGGATTTCAAAATCTTCCACCACAATCCACCAAAATCTACAAACTATCCATTCAAATCCATATGAATTTTGTAGGAGTCTTTAATCCTCTTAAATCCTATCAAACCTATCGCTTTTAAAATCTTTTAAAATCTTTTAAAATCATAGTTTGACTACACCCCCTTACATTCTTTGTTTTCTTTCTACTTTTTTATGCTTTTTATGAATACTGTGAGCCTGTGATGCTCACAAAGATACTTCAACATATTGTAAATCTACCAACAATTTAGTGTCTTCGCGTCGGCATGAGCTGGAAATCCCCTCTAACTAAGTGAAGATCAAGTGCTGATGGACCAACTAATCAAGTACTAGGTCTACTTTTTGTGTTTGTAGTAGATCTCTTCCAATTAGGGATAGGCAAAATACCCATGGGTTTGGGTAATCACGGTTACCCGCTCATTTAAAGTTCACGGTTATGGTTATGGGTAACCGTTTAGACGAATAAACGGTTATGGGTATAACCGTTTATCCGTGAAATTTAAATGGATGATTATGGGTATTACCAGCAGTTATAACAGATAACCATTTACCCATTTAATTTAATATATGTAAAATTTGAAAAGAAAAAAAAATTATAGGCCGTTGGATTGGTTATACCCATTTAATTTAAGGAAAACTAATGAAAAGGGCTTGAAAACTTTTAGTTTTAACGATAAGAACAAAATAAAGGGTAAAGTGAATAGTGTCAGGTTTGACTTTTTAGTGTACAAATGTGGTTTTTTGTTAAAGTGAACAGTACCGCAGGCTTTTCGTTAAAACTCCCTTTAATTTAACATCGAAGTTCTGTGGTTGAATTCGTATCTGATAGTTTTTTTTTTCCCGTGTTTATATGTTTCTAAGGCTGGAAGAAGTTTGATGCGTGGTCTAGTATATTAACTGGCAATGTACTGAAAAAAATGCTTTATGCAATATCGAGTGATGAATGTATTTGTCATTTTACTAGTATGGTGGTATCCACCAGATAAACTTCTGTAGAATGGATCGATGGTTGAGTTACAGTAAGCAATTTCGGGATTTATGATTTGTTCCAAAATTCCGAAATTATTTTGGGATTTCCGAAATTTTGGTTTGAGATCGGTCTTGAAATTAAAGACTTGCTTGGATGTAACAAAAAAATATCGTTCGCAAACTATTATTTCAATTATTGGAATTTATGAGTACTTAAATGATTAAAATAGGGAAATGTATGCTAAAATGTACCTATAATGATTTTTAATTGTCAAAAAAACGAAAATTATGACAAATTTTTCTTCTTGTAATTTTCAAGTTGTTAAAAAAAAAACATGTATACAGGTGAAAAAAGGGTGAATGGGTAAAAAAAAATGACAAACGGGTTCAAAAACGGGTAAATGGTTATGGTTAAATAGGTAAACGGTTATGGTTATATGGGTACACGTTTATGGGTATGATTAATCGTTTATAAATGGTTATGGGTATGGGTATGATTAATCGTTTATAAACGGTTATGGGTATGAGTATAATTGTTTATGCAATTACTTAACGGGTAAACGGTTATACGGGTATAAACATAAACGGTTATGGGTAAATAACCGCAATTACCCGCCCGCCATAACCGTTGCCCATCCCTACTTCCAATAGATAATGCCCTCCCATATGCGTATGCTCTGATAGGAGATTCTCATTTTCCATTATATGGACTCTGCATCAGGTCTCGAATGTAATCAAGGACAGAGGCAGCTAAGCCCCGTCAAGGGTAGGTGCCCCCACTGAACTGCTGAAGTTTTGTGCAAAGGAGAAAAATCATAGAACTTGAATTTATCATATTTTAGTACTTTTAACTGCTTAGTTATTTATCATATTTAAGTACTTTAAATGATTAGTTGAAATTTTCAAATAATATGTATAGCAAGCTATAATTGTTATAAAAAAAATAAAAAATAAAGTCTACAAGTTGGCTTAATGAAATTTGAGAAGAAAAGAAAAGCAACAAAATTATAGAAAAAATTCTACTATCATGAATTTTTTTTCCTCAAGTCTGATGGTTAAGGTCGCCTTGCTAAATAAAATTTCTAGCTCCGACCCTAAATGTGATTATGTAGTGAGGAAAGGGAAAGTGATTGGCGTGGATAGAATAGATTCAAAATTTGATTATCTCCAATGTAATAAGACTGATACATACATACACAAACTGATACACAAAAATTACACATAAATGAAATTTTTTTGGAAAAACACATATTCCGAAAAGGATTACAAGTGTTAAATAATAACAAATCAAATATATTTCACCAAATTATAACACTTTTACACAGAAGTCATCACTGACTTGGACTCGAGAATTTTAAAACCTTTTCAATCCACGCATGATTGATTGAATGTTCTTCCTAAGGCTTTGGTGGTTCTGCAGCAGCAGATTCCTCCACCTTGGGAGGAGGAGCCTCAGCAGCAGCATCTGGCTCAGTAGGTTTAGGTTTCTCTTTCTCCTCCTCTTTCTCCTCCACCACTACCTCTTCTTTCTTCTCCTCCACCACCTCTTCTTTCTTCACTTCTTCAATCACTATCTCCTTTTCTTTTACACCACCACTAGTTTCCTCCTCAGTCTTTGCTGCTTCGGCTGGCAGCGGTGGCTCCACCTTCTCCTCAGTCACAATGAATGTTGACACCTTCTCAAACACAAAGAAAACTGGACCTGAAACGTAGGCTGGCCCATATTTTGAAGAGGCTTCTGATACTGGTTTGGATCCTGGGAATTCTGTTCATGCATATAAAGATATAACCCAATTAAACACACGAGAATTTTGAAGAATTAAACCCAAAAATCGTTGAATATGATTTAAATAAATTGCAGACCAATTTTAGCCAACTCTTCAAGGAACTTGAGGACTGCAGCTGAATACTTCTTCAACCCTGACTCCTTGCGCTCCTTAACCAAAGTCTGTTTAAGATGAAATTAAGTTTATGTAAAAAGAGCTAATTAGTACTCAATAATTGGTCTAGTAATTCACTCTTTCATCGTATCTCTCTTAACTTGTCTTATGGACGAGATTTTTGGTGTGACCGAAGACTGGAAGAGACTGACATATTTTGTATACGACTAATGAAGGACATAGTTTCTCGTCTTATCCGACAAGTTTGTATCTTACCTTGATTTCAGCTGAGCAAGCTTCATATAATTCAATTACTTTTGCTTGAAGCTCAGCCTTCTTTTCCTCAAACTCCTTGGTTATTTCCTCCTGGAAACAGATGCATATATAGTAATATACCGCATATATATATAATTATAAACTGTTCTATTTGTATGATCTTCTGCAGAAAATACGATAATTTGACCTAAACATAAAAACAAGAGAGGAAAAAAAGGAAGAATTATAACACACCTTGGATTCATCAAAGGACTTGCAAGCCTCAGCAGCAGCAGCCTTTTTTGTACTGGTTTTGGTCTCAAACACCTTCTTGATCTTTGGAAGTACCTTTGTTTGCCAATAACCCATCTCACTTCTCAACTCAAAAATCCCTTCAAGTCTAAAAACCAAAAAAAAAAAATTAAAAATTAAAAAAAAAGAAAAGAAGAAACCGAGAATCAGAAAAACTCAAGAATGAAATGGTTATCAAACGAGATTTTAAAGTTACGCAACAAAAAACCGAAACCAAGTACTGAAACTTTGAAGAGCACAAAGAGAATGATAAACTAAGCTAATAATAATCTCTGTACCTACTTACTTGGTGATTAACTCTCTTCCTCTCTCTTTCTCCTCGAATCAAACTCTCAAGGTCCGCCTCAGTTCTCTATGACCGTAGCAGCCAACTGTCTCTCCAAACTAATACCACAAAAAGCTTGAGAACCTGGCACATCAACATATAGATATATGTTTCACACACATAAATACCCCTATGGTTATGTTTTAATTGCCAAAATACCTAGTTATTCATTGATACCAGCCAACCTCCCCATGCAAATTGCCTAAACTACCCTCCACCGTCGGCTTATAGCCTTATACAATTAAATTACAAGGGCTATGACAGTCCACCAAAATTCACAGGTAGGTTTGGCTATTATTTCACAATTCGATATGTGATTCAAGGCCAGGGTGGTCAGTGGCGTGGTTGTAAATTAGCGGGGTATATGGGAGAGAGAGACTCACCTACCCTTTTGACATATTATCGTGTTGTATCTCAAATCAATAACGCATTGTTAGTAAAAAAATTTAAAGCATATAACAATACGTTATTGATTTAAAATATTGTCACGATTGTAGTCTGAATATAAATTTATTTTCTATATGTGACGATGTGTGTATTAATTTTTACAGAAGGCAGGATTCGAACTCAATTCTTCAAACGCAATGAAAATGATCTTAACCAATCGGATTACGAATTCTTGACGTGAAGGATTAGTTTGAAATATCCATACGGTTGCATACTGGGAGTGTTTGCAAGTTTCTCTAAGAAAATGCAGATGGGATTGTGGTGAATCTTGTTGGGGGAGGTGACAGCTGGCAATCACTCAAGGGGGAGTAGAGAAACGTGGGACCCTTGAAGGGTTTTGCCAATTTTGGATGTTGATCTGTAAATTTAATTGTACGTGTATCAGTATGTGCATCTTCTTCTTCCTTTGACTTGACGGAAAATACTTGTCACGTGGCTTCGCTGGATATTTAGCAATCACGCCGTCAATGACTGAGAAAAGTTCTTGCAAACAAACCAACCCCCCATGGCCTCATTTGCAAACAATGCAGACAAAAATTCATGCAATGTTGCTCTCTGCTTTTTTCTTTCTTTTTTTTTTTTTTGGAAAACCTCTGCTTTTTTTTTTTTTGTCAAGCCATGTTACTCTTCGTTTGATTGTATGTGTATTCAAAAAAACCAAAATTAATTAAATTTTAAATTTTAAAAATTAACAAAATACAAAAAAAAAAAAAAATATATATATATATATATATATATATACAGATGGCTGCCTAGCCTATCACATGGAGGTTGATTATAATTTTATATATTTTTCTTTTTTAGGGTTTAGGCCATAAAAAGGAGTGCGATAGATGTTTCTTTCCCGACCCTCATAAAATAGGAAGCCTTGTTAACTTGGGTCGCCCTTTTAAGGTTTAGGCATAACAAGGGGTGGGAGACGAGAAAACTTTCTGTTAGTTTTGTAGTGGGGCTAAGACAGGTTTAATTAGCTGCATATGATTTGGTTTTGGTACTACAAAGGTAAGTGCTGCTGGTGCGAGACATCATATACATTAATTTTGAATTGATGACAACGTTCTGGCTTTTGCTGTAAGAATAATTGTATTTTTGCCTGAAGACCAACTAATTCGTCTTACTCATTTGCAAATTACAATCAGAACGTACGCAAACATAACTCGACAAATCAAAGAAAGAGGTTTCACACATATGTCAAACCGTAATTTGTTGTTCGAACGACAAATAAAAATTGATATTCAAGTTGAACTCTATCTGAAAACAGCATTGGTTTTACCAAAAAAAGATTCTGTTTTACAATTTTGATATTATATATTTTTCAGAGAAAATATATTTATTTATATGTGAAACATCCATCTTTTGCTAATCTGTCAGCCACCCATTTTCCTCAGAGAATTAATATTGAAGTTTAATCTTGTTGTTTACCTCATCATGCAAGTAATCCTCTCACTTAAATATGAGCTAGCGGTTGTGTTTTCTGAAGAATTTGTAGTCCATTTACTTAATCAGATTGATCATTGCATCTGACGTTGCGAGTTCAACTCTCTTTAACTGTCGCTTGACGATTGTTAAGAAAAAAAGCAATACTTTTAAAAGAAAAACTAATAAAAAGGGATTGAAAACTTTGAGTGTTAAAGATAAGTACAAAATAAAAGGTAAATTGAATAGTACCATGATTGACTTTTTAGAGTAAAAATATGATTTTTCGTTAAAATAAACAGTACCGGGAGCTTTTCGTTAAAATTTCCTACTTTAAAAGTAAAACTAATAAAAAAAATTTGAAAACTTTGAGTTTTAATGATAAGGATAAAATAAAGGGTAAAGTGAATAGTACCAAAATTAACTTTTTAGTGTAAAAATATAGCATTTCGTTAAAGTGAATAATACCGATAACTTTTCATTAAAGTTCCCTGCTTTAAAAGGGAAGCATATTGCACAACGACTTGACTAGCCCATGTTTGTTTTTTGAATCTTCTAACAATTTTTAATTAGATTGGACTTGAAAAATAA
The DNA here is from genome assembly GCA_036320875.1 of Cotoneaster glaucophyllus. Lineage (NCBI taxonomy): Eukaryota > Viridiplantae > Streptophyta > Magnoliopsida > Rosales > Rosaceae > Cotoneaster > Cotoneaster glaucophyllus. The sequence continues at coordinate 8,182,909 of CM070059.1, read as the reverse complement.
ATGAAAAAGCCAATTAACAGTACTAGTAGTCAGCTAATTATAAATTTATAAGAATTAAAACAAACGAAAGCAAGCTAATTATTTTGAGTATCATAAGTTGTAGTGTTGTTGTTTATGAGGTATCTTATGAAGTTGGTGGAGTTATAGAATTATTCTCGTTCAAGAAAAAGACTCAAAGACCACGACTGAGGCCATATTAAAACATTTTTATAAAAAGGATAATTAGTGAATTAAATTTGTCATACTTGAATTAAAATAATAGTTTGTCCGAAAAATAAAAATACAATAATATTTGTTTATATTGGAGTGCATATCCAATTAATCCATTTACTAGAAAAGTGATCAAATTTTAGGAGATCTGATGTCAACTGTGCTCAACTATTTTGTCTCCAAATGAGAATCTGGACCTATTCACTGTAAAAATAAATAATAAAACGGGTGTTCACTAATTTGAATTGGATGAAGTCAGGTCCTTGTTGTAACCCCGAAGTTTATATATTGAATTTTTTTTTTGTCATTTCGATTGAAAGGAAAAGGTTAAGTAGTCTTCGTCAATGGCTTGGGCAAGCTTAAACATGAGAAGCAAAAATATTCAAGAAGACAAAGGAGGAAGTGGAGGGTAACGTTTGAGTGCAAAACTCTATTGAAAATAACATAACATAATATCATCAACTCTACGGCACCCTGAAAAAGAAGGTGATTAGCTTAGAACATTATGAACCTTCACTAATTAATATTTGCCTCATCCAACCCTGAGGTATTTCCAACTTAAGTGTCTTCTCGAAAGAGGAGAAATTCTTCCGTGCGTACAACAACACTCATAAACGAATGGGACCTACATACAGAGGGTCTCACGTTATTAGTGTGTTGTCTTATCCAACAGTCAGCACGATATAATTTCACCTCAAAAGATAGCCTCTAATTTATTTATTAAAGCAAACACGAAACTGTTAATCAGTCTTCATCTGCAAATACCATAATCCAAGTTATAAAGTAGTTCATTTCATTAGTAAATAGCGTTAAACTACATTACGAACGTTTCAGCTCTAATAAATTACCGATCTCTCTTTCTGTAACAAATTTTGCCGCAACATGGCAGAAGAGCCAAACTAAGCTCAAAACTGAGCAACAAATTATATTCGGGGGGATTGTGAACTTACCAACAATTGATGGTTTGATGGTTTCCACCAGATCAATCTATAACATAGTTGGGATTCACAGTCAATATTCTTTCTTTTCTTGACTTTTTTGACGGTTGGCCTACACCTTCGCCTTCACCTTGACCTACACCTTCGCCTTCACCCTCGCCTTCTGCTGCCTGACCACCGTCATCTAGTACTATCAGATGTCCTTCTCTTGTTATCAACCACTGCATTTCACGTGTTTATTTTTCTCTTTTAGTAAAAGATAACTGCTATTATGTCCAGATAATATAGCAACATTTACTCTAACATTGCGGGTGCAAGGTAACGGTACTCTTACCTCTATTATGGCACTGATTATGGTGACTTCACGCTCCGCCTCCTCCTTGGAACTGTAAGCATTTTTCTCGTCCTGCTGTCTCACATACCATTCAATCAAATCCCTCTGCCTCATTCCAGCCAGCCCTGTCCCTGAAACAAGGAACCCGTTAATTATTTTAAGAACTTTCTAGAAAATGAATACAAATTACATGGTAATAATTACAAATAAAGGTTAGAGTCCATTTGGAAGAAGTGGTTTCAAATCTAGTGATTTAGCTAGGATTCTACAGTTGGATTGCTTGACGGAACTATCACAATGCATAAACATCTATCTTTACTATTTAGCGATTTATACAGAATTGGAACCAACATTCCAAAGGAAAACTGATCTAACATTTCATCATTATCTACACGTTAACAAGAAAAAAGTTAAACAGGGTAGATGGCTTACCGCTTTGCGTAACATCTTCTTCATGCTGTCTAAGACGCATGACAAGGGCCTGGGCAATCCTCTGAAAGTATTCATCACTTACTTTAATCTTTCCTTGGTCAGTTGCACCATCATCATTTGCTACACCTATTACCCACATAAAGTGATCACGTTAAGATAAAGTTTGAAGAAAGCATAAAATAAAATATAAAAAGGGTCTTATAATAATGCCAGCATCCTCAGAGGCTGGCTCAGCTTTGGCATTTGATCATCACCTTGATCAAAATCGGACAGATCAATCTCACTAGACTCCACACTGAATGACAAAAGAAAACACACGTTATAGACACAAAGCCTCAGAATTTGGAGAGAGAGAGAGAGAGAGAGAGAGAGAGATGATACGAGAGGAGGATATTCAACATGGTCACACAGATTTCATACCTGATCACTGATGTTTTCAGCAATCTCACTGCTAAACGGACATGGGCTGGTTTTACCTGCAAGAATTATTTGTTAAGAGTTAAAAAAACATGTATCTTTCTTATCTTAAACCCCGATAAATAACTTGCCACAATATTAGGCACCTGAAGGTCTAAATGACTTCGAGCAATGGCTTCGGACAGTCTAATCAACGCCTCTAGTTGCCTAACTGTCATGCGATAAGCAACTCTACTACCAGGAGCAGTATCACCTCTTCTGAGAGCAACATAAGATTCCACCAACAGCTTTCTAGCATCGGAGTTTAACTGCGTGAATTATTCTGCTCTGTCAGATACAGATAGAGAGGGGGTGAGGTTATGGTTTTGGAAGTGCAGAGAGAATACCTTAGGTTTCAGAGTTTTAGCAAATGCAATATAACGCTTCAGCTGTGCAGTAGTGAATTCAGGAGTGAGTGCCTCTTCGCGCTTTTGATGTACTCTTACAATGTGGTGGGCAATGTGGTAATCAGTTTGATCATCTGGGTCATCAATCATAACATATACCAGATCAAACCTTGAGAGGATAGGAGGAGGAAGAGCCACATTATACTGAAAAACACAAACAAAAAGGTGATAAGTCCATAGCCTCCATACAGAAAATCTATAAAACATTTCCATTTCAAAAATAGTTTTCCCCTACGGAACGTCACCCAGGGGAACAACCCCGCACTTATTAAAACAGTTCTTGAAGTTTAAGTTTCAAGCATATACATACCTTGAGTGGTTTAGATTTATCATAACGGCCACCTGTGGGGTTAGCAGCAGCAAGAATTGATGTTCGAGCATTCAGTGTTGCCTGTATTCCTGCTTTTGTAATGCTTATTGTCTGTTGTTCCATGGCCTCATGAATCGCAACCTAAAGTCCATTACATATCAGTTAATGATAGTTTATGCATCTAGCTCACGCCATCAAATTGTACCAACCAATAAAGCAGTTACCTGATCCCTAATGTCCATTTTGTCAAATTCATCAATGCAACAAATACCATTGTCAGCAAGCATTAACGCGCCTGCCTGAAATGAAATCACAGATGACAAATCAGCATTTCTGGAAACAGATTGGCAAAGAGATTGCCAAAAGAAATAGGAAGCTGAGGTATGTACTCCCTCACAATTCACAAAAATATGACAAAATCAACCTGGAAATGCAGTACTGAAAATCTATTATGTGAGCTATAATTCCATAGAAACAAATAAATATGTGCAAAATGGTTAATAAGCGTCCATAAATTTAGATGCTACCTCAATACAAAATTCTCCTGTTTCTGGTTCTTTGGCAACAGTTGCAGTTAAACCAGCAGCAGAGGAGGATTTCCCAGAAGTGTAAACGGATCTTGGAACTATTCCTGCCGTATACCTACAGTTGATAGAACAACATAAAAAATGTGGATGTGTCTATAAACTAGGGGAACTGAAATGATAAGCAGCAGAAGGGACATACTTGAGGAACTGAGATTTTGCACAACTGGGGTCTCCAACTATACAAACATTGATGTCTCCTCTCAAGTTGATGCCTTCATGAGTAAACTTGTGGACACCACCCAGGAGCATAAGCAGAATTGCGCGCTTGATATCTTGATGGCCAAATACAGTTGGGGCAATGCTATCGACAAGCTTATTGAAGAAATCGGGGGTATTCCTCATTCTTTGAACTTCGTCTTTCTCTTCTTCCTGCCAAATTAATGAACAATAGTGGGTCAGAAAATTGTTGCCCAAAAATACTAAATATGCATGCAGAGTTCCAAAACATAGTGAAGTCTTAGTTTCGTACAATAGCCAGATGAGAAGAAAACAAGTGAAGGATCAAAAGTGAAATCCGAAATGACAATGAACAACAATAACTAGAGACTAGCAGATGGGAAAAAAGCACAGAAGGTTGTATCAGGAACTAACAGTGAACTGCTGGTTGTCATCGTCGTCAGCATCCTTCTTTCTATTCCGGACATCAGTATCCTGTCTACCATCAGAAATCTGGAGGAAAAGAACCAAAAATGCAATTGTAAAGCAAGGATCATAGAAAAAAACCAATCACATAACCAGAATCACTAATCAAATCTACTCAATGGCAAACCTGAACTGAGTTGGCAATAAAGGCAAGGCGATAGGAGAGGTCTCTCACTCCCAATGCTTTTAGACCCCTCACTCCTTCATGTCCAGCCATAGAACCATTGCGCTGGGATGCTTGTCGAGAACACTCTGCTCTGTCTCCAGGGGAGGCCAATGCCATTATGTCTGGTATGACAACCACCGTGCCCGTGAAAATGACCCTATAAGTGCATAAAATGAAACAGACATGGAGCTTAGATACATGCTACTAGTATGCTGAAAAACACACTAGTTGGAATCAAGCAAAGGGGGTGACTTTGCTTACGTGTCACCGGCCCTGGCCTTCTCAACAATCTCGTGGCGGATAATAACATCCAGTGATCTAGGAAGGGAGCCCGCAGGTATCTCTTTTGACGTCTCCTGCATTCGTACCCTCTGCCAGTCTGCAAATTTGCTCTCTTGCCGAAGCAACGCCCACCTTGCTCTATTAGAGCAGGTGGCATTGACACAGATTGTTGGCTTTAAACCCACAATTAAAACAAAAAATCAGAATCACCCAGCAGAATGCTCAAAACAAACATTAAACTATTGGAATAAAAAAACAATTGTGCCATTAAATGCAAGCTGGCTGACCTCGGTGTACTTGAATTGTTGTTCAACATTCTTGATGACGCCTCCGCACTCCAAGCACTTGAATGTCCCGTGGAGAAGCTCTGGTCGAACCTCACTGGTCCGAGTCACCACACCTTTCACCGATACCAATTTCCCAATTTCTGCTGTGGTCAATTCCCTCAACCTAGAATGAAAAAAAAGTTCCATTATTTTCCATGTCCCATTTGGAAGCTCACTCAAATTCTGTAATATTAAGTAAAGAAATCAATAAAAAAGCACACCTCTTGGAGACGGGGAGGTTGAAGAAGGCGACATTGATGTCCTTGTTTGTATCGTCGGAGATGAAGTTGGGGCGGAGCTGCGTTACGAATGTCTTGCAAGCGTTCTTCAAATAGGGTTCAAACCTAATCAATCAAACAAAAAGTCAATCGATTTTGAGTGAATACACAAATCAATCAAGTTGGGGGATTTGGGGGTTTTAGGGTTTTCAGAAAATGGACCTGAGAAACTCGTCGGAAATGGCTTTCTGGAGGAGATTGTTGAAGACCATAACGTGGGAGAAGTCAATGAACATGGTGCTGGATTCGTTGGCGGCCATGGCTTCGATCTCCGCCTCGTAATACGCATCTCCTCCTCCGCCGGCGATCCTGAAGTTCTTGAGGAAGTCCACGAAGATGGACTCTACCCTCACCGCCTTCTCATCCACCAAGTATCCTCCGTAGGCCTCCATTTTTGCTTCCTCGCAGTCTCTCAGTCACTTCTCTCACTTCTGAGTTCTCTCTCTCCTCTTTCTCTACAGCTCCCTTCTCACTCCGTGCCGCTTTCTGGTTACTGGCGCCAAAATAAGACCTGCCAGTCTTCCACCACAACGCCTTCCCGCCAAAAAACACCTAACAACTTGGGCCAACTTTATAAAATGGGCCTCCATCACCATTTACAACTAGTCCAATACAAATTTGAATTACGTAGCATTGAAGCCTCATCCTTGTTTATGTTAGACCAAGTCAATCTTATCATAAACTTAGTTCCGAAACAGACTCTTCCTAAGATAAGATTGCTAGGTCAGGTTGTTAGTTTGAGTAGATCAAGATAAGTTTGTTGTGATTGTGTATTTTGAATTTAAAGTTTCCCGTGTAAATAGGGTTTTCAAAACCCTACTTGTAATCTGCAACTGATGTGTATAAATATACTGCAACCCATCATTATGTGGGTGTGCAACTAAACTGAAAACCCTAGAGTTCTAAAGTTTTACATGGTATTGAGCCCTACAGTCTAACGACACAAGATCCAATTTTTTTTAACCCCATTATCGCTTCCATGGCAGAAAACAACACCACCAACTCCTCCACCATCCCTGCTGCTCCTGCCTCCGTTACCTCATTTTCTTCTGCAATGACCAGTGTTGTGAATATCAAACTGGACCGTTCGAATTATCCTCTGTGGCTAGCCCAGATTTTGCCTGTCCTCAAGAGCCGAGACCTGATGGGGTACGTTGATGGCTCCATTGTTTGTCCTTCCAAGCACCTACCTGGTAGTACTGCAGTTAACCCAGCATACACCGGTTGGATGCAACATGATCAAATGATCCTTAGTTGGATCAATGGCTCCCTCACTGCTTCTGTTTTGTCAACAGTAGCAAGTAAACGCAGCTGTCGTGCAACCTGGGAAGCACTTGAGCAAAGGTATGCGTCAACTTCTCAGAATCGTATTTTGTTTCTGCGTACTGAACTGCTACAGACAAAGAAAGGTGATCTTTCTGTAGCTGACTACTTGGATCGTATGAATGCGATCGCCGACAACCTTGCTTTGGCCGGCCAACCAGTAAGTGATGATGAACTGGTTCAAATTATTTTGAATAATCTTGGTCCCGCGTTCGAGATGACTGTGAATGCAGCACAGGCTCATGATACTCCAATCACCTATCCCACTCTTGAAGCCCTTCTGTTGACAACGGAAAGGAGAATGACGGAGCAAGCTGTCCCTGTTGAATCTGCTCCGATCAGTGCGTTCGTAGCATCCCGAGGCCGTGGTGGTCGTGCCCGTGGAAATGGACGTGGAGGTTCTTCGTTCAATCGTGGTGGTGGTGGTCTAAACAATCCCAATCAGCGAGGTTTTATCCCTCGCAACAACAACAATCCACGTGGTGCTGTGTCTACAGGAAATGGTGACCGGTGCACTCTAAGTGGAGAACGCATCAAATGCCAAATTTGTGGCAAACCTGGCCATCCTGCTGTGGATTGTTTCCAGCGGATGAATACAGCTTATGAAGGACGCATCCCAACCAATCACCTTGCTGCCATGGCGTCGTCTCAGATGACCTCTCAAAATGGAAATTGGCTTCTTGACACAGGTGCCAATGCTCATGTCACCCCCGATCTCCAGAACCTTGCCAATCCAAAAGAATACACTGGTAATGACAATATTGGTGGAGTAGGTAATGACTCTGGACTTTCTATTGCACACTCTGGTTCCAAACACATTTCAACTAAGTCTTGCTCATTTAACCTCAATAACATCTTACACTGTCCATCCGCATCCACAAGTATCATATCAGCACATAGATTCACCTTAGATAACCATTGCTACATACTAATCTTTCCTTATTTCTATCTTGTTAAGGACCTCAAAACCCGGAAGACACTTTTCCGAGGGAGATATGAGAATGGCTTATATCAATTTCCTGGTGGCGGTAGACTATCCAACTATCCTATTTCAGTGTGTATCGGTGTAAGGGTGTCGCCTCAAAAGTGGCATTTGCGTCTTGGTCATCCTGCTGCTTCAATTATTAGTTTCTTGATTTCAAATAACAAAGTACCATCACATGGTACTAGTCCTGTAACGTTTTGTGATTCTTGTCCTTTGGGCAAAAGCACTAAACTACCATTTAGTAAGTCTGTGTCTGTGTCTCATTGTCCTTTGGAAGTTTTGCATTCAGAAGTTTGGACTTCACCAATTATTTCTAATGAAGGATTTCGATATTATGTTTTGTTTGTGGATGACTACTCACGTTATTCTTGGATTTTTCCCATGAAAAATAAATCTGAAGTCTTTGGAATTTTTGTGACGTTTAAAACGTATGTTGAAAAACTGTTGGATAAGCCTATTAAAACTCTTCAATGTGACGAAGGTGGTGAATACAAAAATCAAAATTTCAAGCTGTTTTTTGCTAAACATGGCATTTCTCAACATTTTTCGTGTCCTAAACATCTTGAACAAAATGGACTTGCTGAACGAAAGCATCGCCATATAGTTGAAACAAGTGTTACAATGCTTTCTCATGCTCACATGCCTCAAAAGTTTTGGTTCGATGCATGTTCCACAGCTACATATATTATAAATCGGCTTCCAACAAAAGTTTAATCAAATGTGTCACCCTATGAAAAATTGTTTCAAAAAAACCCAAAATATGAGGCGTTTAAAGTGTTTGGGTCAAAGTGTTTTCCATTGTTGACACCTTTTACACGGCATAAGCTTCAACCCAAGTCCAAAGCATGTGTTTTCTTAGGATACTCACTGAATCATGAAGGATACAAGTGTTTGGACTTATCTACGAGACGAATTTATTTGTCTCGCCATGTTTTATTTGATGAGGATTCCTTTCCTTTCAAGGAACTTGTATCTCCCACGGAACACGTCTCTACCACAGGTATTTTTCTGCCACCTGACTTGCTTTTACCCACACACACTTTACCAAGCCCTCGCGTGTCTCATCCTAATCTCACCCAACAACCTGAGTCACCTTTGGTTTCTGATTTATAGCCACAAATCACGCCATCTGTTGTTTCCCAGGCCACGAATCCCGCTAGTAATCCTCCCTCACCTACACCTCCTAACCCTAGTTTAACCACACATCCTCCACCTAGCTGTCCGTTAGGTCCCACCCATGAGCAAGACTTGGTTCCCATTTCATCCGTGCATGGTCCTCTGTCGTCATCTAATCCAGCGGTCCCACTGCCTATGTCATCCTCCACCCACGAGGCTTCTCATTCGCACTCCATGATAACTAGATCAAAAGATGGGATTCACAAGCCAAATCCAAAGTACGTGTTGCATGTCAAAACTAATCCCCACTTTGTTGAGCCTTCTTGTTTTAGTCAGGCTATTAAGTATCCAGAATGGAGGGCAGCCATGGCACAAGAGTTCAGCGCTTTGCAACGATATGGAACGTGGACCCTTGTTCCTTATCGTCCTGGGATGAACCTGCTGCCCAACAAATGGGTGTTTAAAATCAAGAGACGTGCTGATGGATCTCTTGAACGACATAAAGCTCGACTTGTGGCAAATGGGTATCATCAGCAATCTGGAGTGGATTACAATGAAACGTTCAGTCCTGTTGTAAAAACATAGTACCATTCGGCTTGTTTTGAGCCTTGCTGTGTCCAAGCAGTCGAGTGTGCGACAGTTAGATGTACAAAATGCATTTTTGCATGGCTATTTGGATGAGGATGTGTACATGAAGCAGCCACAAGGCTTTCAAGATCAACAGTATCCCTACTATGTGTGTAAATTGCAACGCATTTGTATGGTTTAAAACAGGCTCCTCGTGCCTGGTTTCGACGCTTCTCGGATTTCCTCCTACAACTCGGGTTTGAAGAGTCTTTGTGTGATTATTCATTATTTGTGTTTAATCAACGTGGGATCTACTTGGTCTTACTAATCTACGTGGATGATATTCTTCTTACAGGAAATAATGATAAACAAATGCAATGGTTGATTACAAAGCTCGGCACTTTGTTTTCTATGAAGGACTTAGGTCCTTTAAGTTATTTTTTGGGTGTCGAAGTCACATATTCTGGGCAACATATGCATCTTACACAGTCCAAGTATTCGTTGGACTTGCTTGAACGCACCAAGTTTACGGATGCGAAACCTATTTCCACTCCTGTGTCTACAAGCCCTAAGCTCAGTCAGTATGATGGTGAACCTTTCTCCAGTCCTGAACAGTATCGAACAGTTGTCGGAGCATTGCAATACTTGACGATCACCAGGCCTGATCTTTCTTATGCTGTGAACCAGGTTTGCCAATTTATGCATATGCCTCGGACAACACACTGGATGGCGGTTAAACGGATCCTGCGTTATTTAAAGGCCACGTATGATCATGGCCTTGTTTATAAACCTGGAACTGTTACATTAAATGCATTCTCTGATGCTGATTATGCAGGCAATCCCGATACTCGTCATTCCACTGGAGGTTTCTGCATTTATTTGGGACAAAATTTAATTTCGTGGAGCTCCAAGAAACACAAGACTATTTCTCGGTCCAGTACAGAGGCTGAGTATCGGCAACTTGCCTATACTGCAGCTGAATTATCATGGTTAGGTAGCCTGTTTCGAGATCTCCACATTTATCTTCCTAGGCCGCAGATATGGTGTGACAATGTTTCATCCATTGCGTTAGCTTCCAATCCTGTGTTCCATGCACGCACGAAGCACTTGGAAGTGGACTATCATTACGTAAGAGAAAAGGTGGTACGCGGCCAGCTTTTGGTTCATTTCATTTGTTCCCAAGACCAGCTTGCAGAGTTGTTCACCAAGGGGCTGTCTTCAACACGTTTCAAACTGTTGGTCTCCAAGCTTCCAGTGCTGCCTCGTCCTGTCAGCTTGCGGGGGGATGTTAGACCAAGTCAATCTTATCATAAACTTAGTTCCGAAACAGACTCTTCCTATAAGATTGCTAGGTCAGGTTGTTAGTTTGAGTAGATCAAGATAAGTTTGTTGTGATTGTGTATTTTGAATTTAAAGTTTCCCATGTAAATAGGGTTTTCAAAACCCTACTTGTAATCTGCAACTGATGTGTATAAATATACTGCAACCCATCATTATGTGGGTGTGCAACTAAACTGAAAACCCTAGAGTTCTAAAGTTTTACAGTTTAGTGCACTCAAATATTAAATAAAAAAAAATAAAAAAAAGGAGAGCGGTTGTGTTTTATCATAAATGGTCCCAAAATTGACCCCCACCATCAAGATGGCTCCTGAAATTAAAAATCAATCATTGTAGTTTCTAAAAATAGGTATTGCAAATCAATAAAGTCTTTTCGTCACAATTCTGTTAAAAATTCCGTTAAGTACTGATTTGGCACATAAATGGGCCCCACAAGATTTATGGGTTTTTATCACAAATGTTCCCTAAAATTAACCCACACCATCAATATGGTCCTTAAAATTGAAAATCAATCAATGTAGTCCTTGAAAATAGGTGTCGCAAATAAATATGATCATCCCGCCACAATTATGTAAAAAAAATTGTTATGTGCTGATGTGGGTTTAATAATTAATTAAAAAGTTGTCTAAATACCTTTTTGCACAATGAATTTTTTTTTCTTATAGTAGGGCCTACACCGAAGATAGATCCCTTCCACAAATTCTTAAAGGCACAAGGCTTAACCAAGGCCTAAGAAGGGGTGTGGAAATAGTTTTCAACCAACAATGGACGCATCTCGGTTATAACCTTATTATCTCAAGGCAAACCTCATCGTTCTTTGCATCACCAGACCATCAGGGAAGTAAAGCGCCGAACAAGCTCTCCAAGATTAAGGCTGTGAGGATGTTGATCACCTAAATGTTAACGGTGATGGCCCAAAAGTCGTTATTTATGGGTCAAGCCGTCACCAAAGGTAATCTCGATCTAGGTTCAATTCAGTGAAGAGTGTCAAAGTGTGTAAACATAGGTGTATTAAGATTATTTTTAAGATAATAGAGAGCGAATGAGGTATAGAAATGTGGACTGGGATCGGAGGTGAATGCAAGACTGGGTTTTTTGGTTGATAATTTTTTTATTAACTATTAAATTATTAAGCCTATTTGTAATTTTTTTTTTAATTTTCTCGTGTGACCCATTTATGTGTCACATCAGTACATGATAGAATTTTTCACATAATTGTGACGAAAGGACTACATTGATTTGAGACACTTACTTGTGGGACTACATTGATCAATTTTCACTTTCAGGGATCATTTTGATGTCGCGGGTCAATTTTAGGGACCATTTTGATGTCGTGGGTCAATTTCAATGACTATTTGTGAGAAGAAGAAAAAAAGACTTATGATGTCCATTTATGTGCCATATCAGCACTTAATAGATTTTTTAACAGAACTATGACAGAATTACTACATTGATTAGCAACACCTATTTTCAGGGACTACATTGATTGATTTTCAATTCCAAGGACCATCTTAATGATGAGGGTCAATTTCAGGGACTACATTGATTGATTTTCAATTCCAAGGACCATCTTAATGATGAGGGTCAATTTCAGGGACTATTTGTGATAAAAACCCAAAAAAAAATCTAAACTACACTAAAGAAAGGAGAAAGATTTTGAATCTGAAACGTAGTGGGTTGAAGATAAGACCTTAACCACGAGAACAATCCACCACTTACAACATCAAAATTATTTATATATGTGAGTTTTTTTTTTCTTTTAAAAAATGGGACAACTTGTGGCAAGCCACAGTTATCCACTACTTTCAAGGCCCGAGAAGACTCACATAAACATTTCAACCTATATGTAAGTTATGTTAATTGATTGATCAAACTCATCAAAATAACATGTATGCCATTTTGTACCTAAAATTTATTTATCATACTAATTAACGACTCTCAGTCGCACACGCGTCCTGAGCGAACATCCTTCTAATTGGTACGCGTTGCTAATGTTATTCTCATGTAAATGTAATTCAACAAAAAAAATAAAAATAAAAATAAAGTTAATATAAGAATGGAGGATGAGTTTACTTCCAATCCAAGCATGCACCAAAGGATGACTTGCCTGCAATTGGAATTTCCAAATTAGTCACCAAATATGAATGAATTGTACAAGAAAATGAATTTTTAATGACTCTCTATCATGGATTCTTTGCTGCCTCACATTTAACGTTAATTCTCATGCCAATATTATAAAATAATGTACTAAAAATATGAAATGATAGAAAATCTATGAAAAATCCCACTTTAAGAAAGTTCCCTTAACATTTCTCAATCAAAATATGCAATTATAGGTCTGCCTACCATATTGATATACGTAGAGGTTATATTATGAACCTTATCAATATGGCTACGACCTACTTCTGAAGTTGGCAAAAGCTTATGAGTCATTCCTAGCTAATTTAATTATATTAATTTGTTTTTAAGCTCCTTGATGAAACATTTACTCTTAAGTTCTAAACTTTTATATAATCTAGATCTACTATAATGTATGGTGTAGGATTCTTTTCCTTTTAAATTTCTTTTCCCTCAAGTTTAAGAACGAAGCTATCTGGGGCCCAGTGGGGGCATCCGTCCCCACTCATGTTTTTTTTGTGAAAAAATGTACATACTTGTGACATTAGCAAGTTATATAACTAGTTTACTTGTTTGTGGCATTAGCATTAACTCTTCTAGTTGCTATTGCCAACGTTGAAAGAACATTTTCGACCATAAAATTTCTAAAGAATCAATGGAGATATCGAATGGGAGATCAATGTATTAACGATAACATGGTTATTTTTAGAGAGAAATATATTTGATGGTATTGATAATGAAGTTTTCATGCAAGGGTTTCAAAACACGAAAATGCGTCGAGAGATATTGTAATATGTTGTATGAAAAATCTTATAGATTAACATATAAGTATTTTGTTTAATAAATTCTTTAGCATTTTAATTTGTAACTTTGTTGTTTGAGGATGCTTCCTTCCATACAAATCTCTGACTTCATCCATGCTCCACTCCCCTCATTTTTGAATAGTCATGATCAAGGTCTAAAATATCGATGATATCGGAAATATCGGTAGTCCAAAAACACGGAAATTTCGATGGAAATATCGGGATATTATCGATATCGATAAAAATTGAATAAAAACCACGAAAATTGTAAGAAAAACTTGGAAAATTTTATTGAAACTTTGCAGGATGTTTATTTAGTCAATTATCTATTAGTTTATCACAAAAAATTGGAAGGAAATGCATTGCATGATGGATTTAACTGATTTAAGTTGATTATATAGCGAGCTGGCAAACATTGTGAGTTTAGAAAATATGTAGTAATTAATGAAAGAAGTTTAAACACACCATAATCATTTATATATAATGAATTAGTACAATATTTTACACTTTATACATTGCATGGTAAGATACATAAGTGACTTAGTACCACATCGAGTTTGCAAGTGGAGCAGAAACCAATGCTAAGCTTGGTGTCGGGTTTTGCAAGTGGAGCAGAAGCCACGTTCTGAGGTTATGGACACGGGTCCGTTGAAAGCAGAACTCCAATCCTGTGAAATTATATAAATTGTGCAATTGAGCAATTGAGTTCTTTATCCTAATCTAATATGGACCCTCCATCTTGATTCTCACTCTTCGTCACGCTGCCACGTGGCAGCCCACTAACCCTCACCTTATATCTCTCTCTCTCTCTCTTTTCTCGAGTCTCTCTCGGACCCCTCACTCTCTCTCAGTTCTCAACTCTATCTCTCTCTCGAACTCTCGTTCTCTCACTCCATTTCCCCAATCGCACCCACACCCAGGCACACCCAAATTCGTCCACCCCGATGCCAGCGCAGTATCTCCACCACCCTCTTAAACTCTCCCTCCCTCTCCTCCATCTCTGGGAAGCACGGTGACGCGCAGAGGAACCCCGATGACCCCAAGGACACCCAACCCATATTCCGGCCACCTCCGGAGAAAATGGATTGCTCATTTTGATGGGTCTGAGCGTGGATTGCAGAGAGAGGCGCAGATCTTGGCAGCTGGGACGACGAAGCCTCGGCTGCCGTTGCGACGACGGAGAGAGAAAGCGATATTATCGATAATATGGATAATATCGTGATATATTTACGATAATCAAGTGAAACACTGTCAAAATATCGCTATTGCAAAAAAACGATATTATCGACTATATTTCGCCGATAATATCGATATTTTATACCTTGGTCATGATTAAGATACGTTGACATCTTATGTTGACATCGTTATAAAAACAGAAAACGAGGAAAATGAAAAAAAAAAAAACTGAAGAATAAAAAATTTAGAAGGAAGAAAATCTTACTCAATAACATATAATGCTTCATGCAGTTCAGAGTGCATTATCCATCACCTTTTTGGCGAGAAATTTTTGGTACACCATGTGTTTTAATAGAAGTGTTGGGAAGTTTTATTTTTTAAGTTATTAACAACTTTTTAGCACACATATCCCACAATTTGTATAGTGACACATGGTGTACCACCCTATGTACCGGTCATACTGAAAAATCTCTCCTTTTTAACCAAAGCATCATGATTCATGATGAGAAAACGTTTAATGTTCACTGATATGTAACTGCTAACCACATCCAATTCAAATTATAAATTCAATCATACTCTGTGCGACCCACAAGAAAGAAGAACCTTTTTCTCTCCCTATGAGAGTTCTTCCCTCTGTGTGAGGGTGCTTCTCACCTTCTTGTGTGAGTGATCCCGCTCGTGGTTCTGTTTTCTGCCGTCGATTCTAGCTGTGGCTAGGATCGGTAGGTGGCTTTCTGTTTTTGTTTTTTCTTTCTTCTCCCTTTCCATCTGTTGATGTTTCTTCCAATTTTTCTCTCTGGCCTTCCCATTTCTTCAACCCATGTGGGTCTCCTTTTCCATGGCCTTTCCTTGCTTTGTTTTTCACCCATGTTGTCTGTTGAGTTAATGTGTAGAGTTTCGGTGTTGTATCCGGCTCGGGTGTCTCCCACACCACCACGTTCTCCTTGTTGTTTGTCGTTTTCGACAGTGTTGCTCGGGATTTTCCTGGAGCTTCTTTTCGATGGTTGGCTTCTCTCTTGCCGACTGTCTCTTGTTGATGGTTGTGTGCAGGTGGTGCCTGTGGAGGGGATGTTCGGCGGCGGATGGCGAATCTGGTGGCTGGCTGGTTCTCGGATCGACGGTGGAGAACAAAGTGGATGGTTCTTGGTTGTTCGTTTTTGTTTGGGCTTCACTGTTGTTGGGCTCATTTTCTGTGTTTTCTTTGTTTGTTTGTAGGAATAAATTGGGTCTTTGTTTGTTTGTAAGTGTGTGTTGTTTTAATAAAAATTCCTCGTTGGAGGTCCTTTTGGATCCCACTTCCAAAAAAAAAATAAATAAATAAATAAAAAAATCAATCGTACTCCCACAAAAATCCCCAGTTAACCACCGATCTTGGCAAATCCCTATCCGAAGTTGGGGTTAGCTAGCTAGGGCATCATCCATATTAGACAAGCAAGAAAGTAAAGCATGCTTAAGAGTAAAGACACGTGTTGAAAACCCACCAACCCCTACAACTGGAAATCTGAAAGTCTGGGCACTTGGCAATGCAACCTCTTGTTCATCGTGACTCAAATTTAGCCGTTTCAAGACTTTCTTTTTTTTTTGGGTCAATAACCGTTTGAAGACTCCAAGTCATAACAAGGGCACAAGCTCTCTCTCCTTCATTTCTCAAGAATGATTTCCGCATAATTCTTTTTCATGTGCATATTTCTATTTATGTTACAGCTTTTGAATTGTATAAATCAGAAGAAAATTCTATGTAGAAAAATCACAAATATCGATTGCACGCATTGTTTTTTATTTATTTTAAGTACAATAATAATATTAGCGAGTTAAATAATTAATTATGAGAGAAAAATGACTCGATGAAGATCGAATATGCACTAAAATACATAGATATAATTTCACGGATTGTTAAGTGAAACAATATCAGTGCAATTAGTAGAAACATAACGCCTCTTCTTCATCGTGACTCATATTTGGCATTGCATGCATGAGGATGTGCTAAGTGGAGGCCACGAGGAGAACGGGAAGCATACAATTAAATGTAGCCGGCTCAAGATTTCAAGTCATAACAAAAGCACATTAATTCTCTCTCTCTCTCTCTCCCTTTTTGTTTTAATTTATTTATTCACCATTTTTTATATAAATTAGAAGGACATAAATAAACAGTGAGGATGCGATAGAAAAAGATAATGCTAGGCAAACCAAATTTTTAAGAAATAAGTACGTTAATTAACACTTAAGTGATAATTGAATCATCAAGAAGCGTATCATTTGACTTGTAAAATTCGGTTTAAAAATTCAGTCTTCATAATATTGAAAAAAATGGGGTGTTGAAAGTTTGACCTAGTCAAGTTTTATTTTCTTTTCAGATTGTTGTGGAGATTGTCAGCGAAATGAAGAAATTGCTACAATTAGTTCAACACATTACGTTAAAACACTTTTGACTAGGAGAAGAGATTATGGAAGAAAACGTTATGCGTGTCAAATAAAATATTTGATATAAAACACTATTAGGAGAATTCTATTTTGTAATCAACTAGGAATGCAACTTTCTTAAGCCTAATCTGCTCAAATACACTATTAAATTCCTCTAAATCCAATAAACTTCTTCACTTTTAAATCCCGCAATATGATTTGAACAAAAAAGATAGTGTAATATAAATTTCTTAAAAATACGTATTGAATACTATCAGATAACAAGTGCTTAATTTTTTTTCCAAAAGAGATAAGGTGTATGTCTCCCCTCTTTTTTTGTATTTTGTTTTTCTTGCTTTATGAGGGGAAATGTTTATGTCCTGGCGAGGTTTAACATCTTTTTTCATATCAATAAATTTTCCTTGTATCGTCGACTTTAAAAAAAAGTACTATTGAATACTCTCAAATTTTTTATAAATTTTTTTAAAATTCTAATTAAATACATCTCTATCCTTTAGCAATTAATAATTTAATATTAACATATTTGAAAATTACATCCGAAATCCAAAAAGCACAACTAAGTTTTTTGTTTTATTAACCTTCTATATAAAAATAAAATAAATAAAATAAATAAATAAATAAAATAGAAAACCTCACTCTGAATGTAGACATTCGGATATTAAGTACAAAGCCCACATTATATATATATATATCTCATTCTCGTTAAAAAGAGATTCACCTCCTCACCTCCTCATAACTCTTCAGCTAATTACAATTAATGGAGAGTTTAGTCCAATCTTTACCCCAAAACTCCCCCAAACCCCATAACCACCAACACCACCACCACCATGATCACGACTCCCCCACCCTCACCATCACCACCACCAACCACCACATCCAACAAACCAGAACCAATTCATCAACATTATTCATCAACAAGACCACAGCAACCCAACTGAGCAACAAAGGCTCGATGATCAAACGCAACAAGCGCTCCATGCCTCTCCTGGTGATCAACTACTTGTGCCTCTTCATTGGATCAGTCTCTTCAAGCCTCCTCTCAAAGTACTATTTCATCCACAAAGGCTCAAGCATTTGGGTGTCCACCTGGGTTCAATGCTCCGGCTTCCCTCTCCTCCTTCCATTTATTTTCATTCCTTATTATATCCTCCATTGCACCCAAAGAAAACCCTTCTCTCACTTCACCCCCAAAATCTTAGTCCTATCAGTTCTCATAGGTATTATGCTGGGTCTAAACAACCTCCTCTTCTCTTGGGGTAACTCCTATTTACCAGTCTCAACCTCCTCCCTCCTCCTCTCCTCACAACTCGTTTTTAATCTCATCCTCTCTGTGATTATTGTCAAGCAAAAAGTAACTTTCTCAAATCTCAACTGTGTTATCCTCCTAACCGTAAGCTCAGTCCTTCTGGCCTTGGGGTCTCACCATGACAAGCCACATGGCCTTACACGTAGCAAGTATTTCCTTGGGTTCTTCTCAACAATCGGGGCAGGCTTGTTGTTTGCTCTGTACCTCCCGGTCATGGAGAAGATATACAGCAAGGTTTACTGCTACGCCATGGTGATCGAAATGCAGCTGGTAATGGAGGCTGCGGCCACGGTGTTTGCCACGGCGGGGATGGCCTTGAACGGCGGGTTTCGTGAGATGAAGGGGGAGAGCGAGAGGGCGTATGACAAAGGAGAAAACGTGTATTGGGTGACTTTGTGGTGCAACGTTGTGACGTGGCAGCTTTGCTTCATGGGGACAGCTGGCATGGTGTTCTTGACCTCTTCGTTGACGGGTGGGATTTGTATGACGGCGCTGATGGGGATGAACGTGTTGGGAGGGGTTCTGGTGTA
The DNA here is from genome assembly GCA_036320875.1 of Cotoneaster glaucophyllus. NCBI lineage: Eukaryota > Viridiplantae > Streptophyta > Magnoliopsida > Rosales > Rosaceae > Cotoneaster > Cotoneaster glaucophyllus. The sequence continues at coordinate 8,163,858 of CM070059.1, read as the reverse complement.
TGGGGATTCGTTTGGGGGTGTGAAGGCGGTTTCCACTTTCTTGTGTGGGTGGGGTTTCTGTTCTTATGTGTACGGCCTTTATATGAAGGCTAGAGATATTGGGGAAGAAGATGATGGTGAAGGAGATGGAGACAAAGAAGGAACCCACCAAGAGATAAAGATGGATGTGCATAAATTAAATGATAGTAGTGTTTGATTTAAAACTTTTATGATGCTTTTGGTGAAAATTGGAATTGAGTTTTGTTTGTTTTTGAGACAAATTTGGATGTGTGAAATCATGGCTTAATTGCTTAAGTACATAATTGGCTTGCTATCATTGTCAATTAGTCTCGTCGCTTTAACACTAAACTCCACTAAACCACATTTCATTTAAGTTTTATCTATTGAATTTTTTTTAGCTAACATTACATCAGATGTCGACAATCGCTTATGCACAAGCATACATTATTAAAATCCATCTTACAATCTACACAAATCGACTACCTACCAACAATTAAACTACAAATTCATCAACCATATGGTTGGATATATTAAGGTTCCGTTTACAATAAACTATTTCAAAAGTTTAATTTTGATAGGATTATTCTCACAAAATCTAGAAAAACAAAATTTAAAGGTCATCTCATATCAAAAGTTAGGATGGATGATGGTTGTACATTCATTGCTTTTTATGTATATATTCCCCCACTACTCTTTGCACTCAAAACAGTTGCGTTCTTAATTTCTACATAAAGGAAAACTTAAATCTGAATATCAAACATCTAACCAGTAGCAGACTGGGAGTATGCAGAGCCAAACGTTACACTAGGAATATAGAACGATTAAATGCCATGGTGCAAGTGAGGACATTGTTAGTTTGGTTCACCCAATCTCACGTTATCATGTATGATGTAGGACAATAAATTAAGTATTGCCCTACTGCTGATAATATTATATGGTTGGGATAATTGACTAATTATATCAAAACAAACATAAATGGTGGGATTCACTCATTGCAGATACCCTAATTAGAGCGATTAAGAATCTTAATGGGGCACTAAGTTGATCACCTCATCGCACACACCTTTTCGAAAAATGGAAGTGATCTATCATGAAGCATAATTGTTCCCTTTTGTCTCTGAATATTTTTATAATCTGAATATATTTATGCTGCTTATATAGTTAATTTAAAAAAAATTGGTGGTGATCACAAGATGAAATGTGATTGATCCTATCATATGAAACTCTTAGAAGTTGATGATAATAAACTACAAATATATGTATAATTTTAGTCTAGTTACTAAGATAGTACTATATTTGACCAATAATAGTGGACGATCTCTCAAGTTCGAATTTCTCATTTCTTATTCAAAAACAACGTAGTGTATAGACATGCAAACGGATCAAAAGTTATGGCATATGTCATAATTGTGTTATTAGATTTGAATTGGGAAATTATTCCTACTCTAATAATCATATGTACTCTTCTCCAATTTAAAAATGAAAATGAGTACATAATACGTAACTATCACCGATAAAAGTTCTCTTAATTTATTATTGATATCCAGGTAAACATCGATTCAGGAAATCTTAAGCAATCTATATGTAATACACACTGTTGCAATTTGGATAGATACAAAGCTTGTTCATTCTGTCCACATATAATATTGTGGTCGCTTTCATGTATAGTGAAGGGCAAAACATGGTGCAATCTTTATAAGTACACGCGGGATTAAACTACAAGTTGAAAAAGGTCTTGTGAGTTGAGATTTTCACTAACCTTCTTAAAAGTCTTTGCATGCTCTCACTCAGCCTGTTGGAGCTGAGAAATGTCTTTTCTGAAATCTAGCATCGTTTGCTTGCATGAAAGAAATTTCTTGTTGGACAACTCGATCGGCTTTTAGCAGGGACTTCCACTTGCCAAAGAAAATGTTGAAGCCTATTAGTGTTAAAAAATTTGCAGATATACATTAGAAAAGGATGTTTGATATTAATAAAAAGCAAAGTCAATTAGTTGTGTGTCTTTTTCTTGTAAAGAGAAAACATTGGTAGCAGTAAATGTTGTCACAATCTGAATCCAAATTAATCCTTATCACCACACCATTTCTATAAATAATTCATAAAGATATTTAAGGACCGTGTTTCACACTTTTTTTCATTTCAAAGAATTAGGTCGTTTTTTCATTCATTCCAAGAAAAATGTAATTGAAATGACCTACAAAAAACAATGTTTTTGAAATGACTCTGTATCATTTACCATTTTGATTAGGTCTAGATAACAAAAAGCCATGAGTTTGATACTTTGTAGCTGTAAAATCTACTTAATCGTGGCCACAGGTAGGGTGCAATTCCTAAATAGTCTCCTCTGATCCCGAAATGAGTGAATAATCGTAGTTCGTCACCAGTTATCTCTCTTTAAATATATATATATATAACAAAAAATCATTGGATTTGTAAGTATATTTTTTCCCATGTAAATAATGAAATTAAACTTTAACTAAAATCCTTAAACTAGACATATAAGAATTTCTGATGAGACAGCTTGAAATTTAGCAAAAGGTACAAGTTTTATTCTGCCTAGTAATTACTATCTAATCTACTAGACTACAATTTAATGGTATATTGCTGGACATTACTATGGGTGTAATTGACTTGTCTAAATTTTTTCAAGTGAAAACAAGTTAGTCCCTCTCATTAGTCTGGTTTTTGTTCCTCATGGCTTTTAGAGTCCTTTCGTATTGGTAAGTGGTGAGTCATAAACAATAAAAGTAAAAAACACTACAAACTAGAAAAATTACTTTGATAAAAAACAACGATAAAGAGAGGCAGAGATCATAAAGGTGGATCTCCCTTTTTCTTATAGTTTAATCAGACCTATAATACAATTTTAATTATAGTTTTCAAGTGAACTCAGAAGGACTGTCAATACTTCCATTGAGGGTAAACTAGGAAGACCATCTATTTATATTATATTTCGTCAATCGTATGATGTGATAGTTGATGATTGTATTTTTAGTTAGTGTTAATTAATCTGCTTATTTTATATTGGTGACATATCACATGGTTTACAAATAAAATCTAATAAGTTGGTATACCCAATATTACGCATTTCAAATATATTTGTCCTATTTTCAAAACCATTCCTCCAAAACATATATGCATCTCTTGTATATATAATGTGAAACCCCATCCCAAACTATGTAATTTTATATTCACAAATTTATAAAATTACCATTTTTACCCCTTATTCCCTTCCCAATCCGGATCTCATTTTTGGATTTCCTCCAAATTCTCCTTATCTCTCTGCCTGCCACGTGGCAGTTCCCTATCTCTTTCTTTATTTCTTTCTTTCTTCTCCCCCGAGTCACTCTCTCTATCTCAGCTCACACACTCTCTTTCTCGAACCCCTCTCATTTTCCCCTTCCCAGCGACACACAACCACCTGTACACACCGGCGACGAACCATGACACCACCACCACCATCGAGTGGACCTTCACCTTTTCTCCTCTCTCTCTCTATCTCTCTCTCTCTCTCTCTCCCCCTCGTCTCTGCGAAGTACCGAGACACCCAGAGGCCACCCAAACCTCTCCAGCATGCCCCGAGGCTTTCGAGCCAAAATTCGGCCAGTTCCGACCACTACACGATGTGATTGAGTTATGAAATCTCTTCCTCTCGTCTTTATCTTCAATTTGGTAGCTAGATCGTCCCTTGGGGTTGTGAATCGGTGTCGATCGGAGCTTGGGAAGCTCCGGTCTTCTTCTCCAGCGAAATCGGGTCATAACCGACCCGAGGCCCTAAATCGGGTCCTCTAGCCCAAAGCATCATGTCGAGCTTTCAAGCCCAAATCCTCTTTCGAACCAGGCCCTTGGGCTGTGCCAACCCAGAGCCTTCGGCTTATTGAACCCCAAGCCCAAAACCCAGGGCCTTCGGCCACTGAGTCCAACCCCAAAACCCAATTCCTTTAGGCTGAGTTACAAGCCCAATCCACCAAACCCAAAGTTCAACCTTAATCCCAAGCCTAGGCCCAGGCCCAAGTCCAAACCCGGTCTAAACTAGAGACCCAGCCGGCGCATGCACGGCGGTGCCGGTGACTTTTTCGGCCAACTTCCCAGCGACCCACGTTGGCGTGTGGGTGTACCTGAGGTCCCCCTTATGTTTTTCGACGTCCTAAATCCATTTATGACGTCCATTTTCTAAAATTTAGTCGTTATGATAGAGTTTTATTAATTGGACCCTTTATGTGCTTAGGTGCGATTATTAGCAGAATTTTCCTCCCTCCTTTTGCACACGGCTCTTTGACGACGAAGTATCTTTGAGTGGACCCCTTATAAAATGCATGTTTTAATAGTAGAAATGCATACATGAAAAACATGATTTAATGGTTACGTTTTATGAGTAAATTATATTTACACTTTATGATTATCATGCTTTACTGAGAATATTTTGGAATACCATACTTTATCAAATTTATGTTCTTTGTAGTATTTATGATGGATGACTATATACTATTTATGAACATGTTTTTACACTCTTTGTAGTATATATGATGGATGACTATATACTATGAAAATGTTTTGAGATATATGTACGTATGTTGGAAAGATTATATTCAATGTTTTTGTGCTTATCTAGCGGTCATTGTTCTGCCTACAGGTGATGATACTTATATTGGCTTCGGTCGAGTGATGTAGGGGACTACGGGTCGGAAGATATTATATTTGACCTACGGGTCGGAAGATATATTATATTTAGCATACGGGTTGGGTGATGTAGGGGCCTACGAGTCGGAATATATATTATATTTAGCCTACGGGTCGAGTGATGTAGGGGCTTCGGTCAATTATGATAGCACTATTTAGCACATCATATATGACATATGTTTTATGAAAGGTTTTATAGCATGCTAGGGTTTTCGGAAAACCTATTACATATTATACTATTGAGTTTCCATAAAACTTTGAGGGTAAGTACGTTGATGAATAACTGTTTTTAGTATTTATTATATATATATATATATATATATATATATCAACTTGGTCCACTCATGTTTGTTTTGCGCTCCCTCAGGACATACGAATGAGGCATACAATCCGAGCTATGAGGCATTCCCCTACCAGTGACATCGTGTCAGCCTCTCTGCTTTGACATCGTTGTAATAGCATCTTCCACTTGTATTCTGAATTAGATGTATGCTCTGAACATGTCATGCATTATCACTATCATTTAATTGACGTTTGAATATTATGATATTATTTTGGTAAGGTTTGTATTTGAATATTACTTTGCGTAGTTCGCGTGAAATTTATATGCATGTTTTACATGTTCTCGGCATATGCATTCATTAAATGGCTTTCATCACCCTCGGGTGTCGGCCAACATGTGGCCTTCTCGATGTCCCCCAAACATCGGAATTGGGGCGTGTCAGATTGGTATCAGAGCATACTTAGGACTTCATTCTTCCATTTGGTAATCATAATATTCCTTATGGCCACAATCTTTCGTTCTTCTAAATCTTGTTTGCCTCTTATTAGAATCATGGATCTTGCTAGTGGGATTGTACCTCGATGACCTCGTTCTGGTCTAATGGGAGAAATTCAACAATTGACATTCATGCTATTAAATATTTTTCCTGGTAGTAACAGACTGAGTCGTGCTTATATGGAGATTGCTCGTAGCCATGGCGTTACGGAACTTAATGTAGTTGGAGCCTATGAAGAGGCTGAGGATTGGTTAGAAAAGATGGAAGACACCTTAGAGAATATGAGCTGACCAGTTTCTGAATGGGCCAATACTGCTAGTTACTTCCTTCAGGGGGAACGCGATATATTTGTGGAAGTCAGTGACGGGCTCTCGCCCACGTAATTCTTTGATGACTTGGGCTACATTCATGAGACTTTTTAGCGAACACTTTCTGAGTCCCGGGTATCAACTGATGAAGAGGTAGGAATTTCTAGATTTTTGCCAAGGCAGTTTGAGTATTACAGAGTTTGATAGCATTTCTCAACGATTGGTGAGGCACCATGAGGGAACCTTTGGGAACCAGTGGACGATGATGATTCAGCTGCAGATTGCTATGAACCAGAACTTTTGCGAACTTCTGACACCACAAAGGTATGCCTCCTACGAGGAGACGATTGAGGCGGCCCTAAGAATCAAACAGATGAGGTGGAACAGACTGAACCAGAACCAGCACCAAAACCCAAATCAACCTCGGAGCCAGAACCAGCCTCGGAACCAAAGTCAGCGGGGTCGTGGATTTCGATCCTGGAACATCAAGGAGCCTTTTACTTCTTCTAATTCATTCGGCTCTAGACGCTCTTAGTCATTCAAGCGACATGGCCAGGGTTTGGGATACTTTAGTGAGGGCTCAGGCAGTGAGTCGGCGAGGCGATATTTCAGCCACTTTAATACAGGTGTGGCTAATCCGGCCATGTGTTACAGGTGTGGCGGCATTGGACACATTGCTCGTGATTGCTCTACTCCACATTCATATGATGATTTTGCTTCTAGTTCAGGTTACGGTGGGAGTAAAAATTCGAGTACTTAGAATTATGGTGAGGGTTATTATTCGACTACTCAATGTTATGGTGAGAGTAGCAACCTGAGTGCTTATTTTTCTGCTCAGAGGCGGTCGCAATATTCTGGAGCAGCTTCAGGCACTCGTGCTCAAGGGAAATGAGCAAGCTGCAACAGCCAGGGTGCTAGGACTCGTAGGAGTTGTAACAGTTGTTCGGGACCTAAGGTTCATGAACGTATCAATGTCATGACTTAACATAAGGCAGAGCAGGACCCCAGAGTTATTACTGGTATGTTACTTATTTGTGGTAACTGGACTCGTGTTCTGATTGATTCAGGTGCCACTTATTTATTTATATCCTCACCATTTGCACGGGTTATAAACTCGCAACCTACATCGCTCGGATTTGATATATTCATCTAATTGCCACCTGGAGATCTATTCTGTGCACAGTGGGAGTTTAAGGATTGCCCAGTTATTGTCGAAAAAGATATCTTGGAGGCCAATTTGATTCCTTTCAAACTTATGGAGTTCGATGTCATTTTGGGAATGGATTGGCTATCTAGGCACAATGCCTAGGTCAAATATAGAGAGAAATTTGTGACATTCGATCGCCCTGGATGACCAGTGATCACATTTCAGGGTGAACGACAGATACTCCAGAATAATATCATTTCCGTCATCTAGACGACGAAGTTATTACAGAAGGGGTGTGTGGGATTCTTAGCCCATGTAGTCACAAGGGATGAACCTTCTGTGTGCTGGAGATGTGCCAGTGGTGATATGTATTTCCGGAGGATTTTTCAGGGTTACCACCTGCGAGGGAAATCGAATTCACCATTGATTTTCTTCCAGGTACCAACCCTATTTCCTTGGCACCATACCGAATGGCACCAGCTGAGTTGAGGGAATTAAAGATTCAACTTCAGGAGCTCGTGGATAAAGGCTACATCCAGCCCATCACGTCTCTTTAGAGCGCTCATGTACTATTTGACAGAAAGAATTATGGATCGATAAGACTTTGCATCGACTACAGGCAACTAAATCAGGTTATGATGAAGAACTGTTATCCCTTGCCTTAGATTGATGGTTTGTTTGACCAACTGAGGGGTGCTCAGGTGTTCTCTAAGATCGACCTTCGTTCGGGTTACCACCAGCTGTTGATCCGAAATGAAGATGTATTAAAGACTGTCTTCTGCACTAGGTATGAACACTATGAGTTTCGTGTCATGCCTTTTAGGTTGACCAATGCACCCGCATCTTTCATGGATTTGATGAACATAGTTTTCAAACCGTATCTTGATCGGTTTGTGATTGTGTTCATTGATGACATCCTGATCTACTCTAATAGTAATGCCGAGCACATGAAACATTTGAAGTTGGTGTTGGAGAGGTTAAGGAAGGAAACATCAGCTGTATGCAAAGTTCAATAAATGTCAGTTTTGGCTATACCAGATCAGTTCCCTTGGGCATGTGGTCTTCGCTGAGGAAATTAGTGTGGACCCTCAGAAGATTTCTGTAGTGTCTTTATAGGAATAGCCAAGGAACGTTATTGAAGTGAGGAGTTTTCTGGGACTGGTTGGCTATTACCGAAGTTTTGTGCAGGATTTCTTAGCAATCGCCCTGCCTCTTACTAAGTTGACCCGGAAAGAGGTCAAATTCGAGTAGGATGAAAGTTGTGAACGAAGTTTTCAGGAGCTTCAACAACGTCTTACTCATGCCGTCGTCCTTGCTCTTCTGGACGATGACGATGAATTTGAGATTTACAGTGACGCATCATTTTTGAGATTGGGTTGTGTTTTGATGCAGCATGGGAAAGTCATCGCCTATGTTTCCAGGCAGCTTAAAAATCACGAGAAAAACTACCCCACTCATGATCTGGAACTCGGAGCATTGGTATTTGCTCTAAAAATCTGGCGACATTACTTGTACAGTGAGAAGTGCCGCATCTTTACCGATCATAAGAGTTTGAAGTATGTCTTTACCCAGAAAGAGCTGAATTTAAGGCAGAAGAGGTGGATGAAACTCATTAGTGACTATGATTGAACTATTGAGTATCATCCTGGTCATGTAAATGTCGTAGCTGACGCACTTAGCCGAAAATCTTATGGACAACTTGCCTATCTTCGAGCTATCTATGTTCCGCTCCTATTTTCTCTTCGAGAGACTGGCGTTGCCATAACACTAGATTCACAGGGAGCATTGTTGGAACACTTCCAGGTTAGGCCTGTTTTGGTGGATTTGGTTCGGGAAGCTCAGGAGCTCGACCAATAGTGTGCAGACCTAAAGGAACAGGTGCAGAATGGTTCTAGGTGAGATTTAAAAATCCGGAGAGATTGAGCCTTGGTGATGGGAAATAAGTTGTTTGTGCCTAAGGATAATGAAGTGGTGAAGAAGGAAATTCTTGGTGAAGCCCACATTTCGACGTATGTCATGCATCGAGGGAGTACCAAATAGTATCGCACTATATGTTCGTTCTACTACTGGTATGAGATGAAACAGGGGTGTGGCAGAGTATGTAAATAGGTATATTATTTGCCAACAGGTGAAGACTGACAGACAGAGACCTGAAGAGCTGATGCAGAATCTCCTTATACTAGAGTGTAAGTGGGAAGACGTCACCATGGATTTCGTGTATGGGTTGCTGAGCACGCGATCGTGGTTTGATGGTATTTGGGTGATTGTGGATCGACTCACCAAGATTGCTTATTTTTTACCTATTTAACAGACCTACACACTAGAGAAATTGGCACGGTTGTTCTTTGACAACATCGTTAAACTTCATAGTGTACCCATCACCATTGTTTCGGACAGAGATATAAGATTCACCTCTAGATTTTGGAGAGTGTTCAATGATGCCATGAATACTCAGTTGTTCTATAACACTGCCTATCATCCATGGACCGATGGTCAATCTGAGAAGACGATTCAGACTTTGGAGGACATGTTAAGAGTGTCTATTCTCCAGTGGAAGGGTAGTTGGGATAACTATTTACCTCTGATCGAGTTTGGGTACAACAACAACTGTCACTCCAGTATTGGCATGGCACCATTCGAGGCACTGTATGGGAAGGTGTGTCGGACACCGTTGTGTTGGACTGAGGTTGGTGAACGAGTGTTAGTGGGGCCAGAAATTATCGACACCATTAATACTAACATCCAGTTGATAAAGAAAAATCTGAAGGCGGCACAAGATCAACAAAAGAATATTACAGACCGACATTCTAGGGATCGTGAGTATGAGATCGGTGACTTTTTCTCCTTGAAGTTGTCTTCCTAGAAGGATGTGGTTCGATTTGGTAAGCGAAGGAAGTTGAGCCCTCAATATATTAGTCCTTACTAGATTACGGAGAATTGGTGAGGTTGCTTATAGATTAGAGCTACCACCAAAGTTGTCGCGGATTCACGATGTATTTCATGTTTTCATGCTACAGAAGTATGTATCGGATCCATCTTATGTTATTCGGTTGAAACCGTTAGAGGTAAGTCAGGATGCAAGCTATGTTGACAAACCAGTGGCGATTATTGGTCGACAGGATAAAATGTTGAGGAACAAAGTGGCGATAATTGATCGACAGGATAAAACGTTGAGGAACAAAGTCATCCTATTGGTGAAAGTGTTGCGGAGGAACCATGCAGTCAATGAAGCAATGTGGGAAACTGAAGAACTGATAAGGAGTCAGTATCCGTACTTATTTATTTGAGTATGTAATTTCGGGGATAAAATTCTTTTAAGGAGGGTAGATTGTGAAACCCCGTCCCAAACTATGTAATTTATATTCACGAATTTATAAAATTACCATTTTATCCCTTATTCCCTACCCAATCCGGATCTTTTTTTGGATTTCCTCCAAATTCTCCTCATCTCTATGCCTGCCAAGTGGTAGTTCCCTATCTATTTCTTTCTCTCTTCTCTCCTGAGTCACTATCTCTCTATCTCAGCTCACACTTTCTCTCTCAGACACCTCTCCCTTTCCCCTTCCTGGCGACACACAACCACCCACACACACCGACGATGAACCATGACACCACCACCATCGTCGAGTGGACACTCTCTATCTTTTCCTCGTCTTTGCGAAGCATTGAGAGACCCAGAGGCTACCTAAACCTCTTCGGCGAGCCCCGTGGCTTTCGAGCCAAAATCCGGCTAGCTCCGGCCACCACACAACGTGATCGAGGTATGAAATCTCTTCTTCTCGTCTTTATCTTTAATTTGATAGCTAGATCGCCCCTTGAGGTTGTGAGTTGACGTTGATTAGAGCTCGGGAAGCTCTGGTCTTCTCATTGGGCGAAATCAGGTTATACCCGACCTGAGGCCCTAAACCGGGTCCTCTAGCCCAAAGCGTCCGGCTAGGCTTTCAAACCCAAAGCCTCTTTCGAACCATGCCCTTGGGCCATGCCAACCCAAGCCTTCGGCCCATTGAACCCCAAGCCTAAAACCCAAGGCTGTCGGCCACTGAGTCCAACCCCAAAACCCAATTCCCTTGGGCAGGGTTACAAGCCCAATCCACTAAACCTAAAGCCCATTAAACCCTCAGTCCAACCTTAAGCCCAAGCCCAGGACCTTTCGGCCCAAGCCTAAACCCGGTCCAACCCTGAGACCTAGTCGGCGCATGGACTGCATATGGGTCTGCGCGTAGGCGCGCATGAAGGGCTGTCGGTTCCCCTTTTGCATGGAGCACACGCGCCGCCGTCCACAGCGAATATCATGGCGTGCGCCTGTGACTTTTTCGGCCAACCTCTCAACGACCCACGGTGGCACGTGGGGGTACCTAGAGTCTCCTCTTATGTTGTTCGAGGTCCTGAATCCGTTTATGACGTCTGTTTTCTGAAATTCAATCGTTATGATAGTGTTTTATTAATTGGACCCTTTATGTGCTTAGGTGCGATTATTAGCGGCCTTTTCGTCCCTCCTTTTGCGCACGGCTCTTTGACGACAGAGTATCTGTGAGTGGACCCCTTCTAAAATGCATGTTTTAATTGTAGAAATGCATACATGAAAAACATGATTTAATGGTTACATTTTATGAGTAAATTAGATTTACACTTTATGATTATCATGCTTTACTAAGAATATTTTGGAATACCATACTTTATCGAATTTATGTTCTTTGCAGTATATATGATGGATGACTATATACTATTTATGAGCATGTTTTTACATTCTTTGTAGTATATATGATGGATGACTATATACTATGAAAATGTTTTGAGATATATGTACGTATGTTGGAAAGATTATATTCAATGTTTTTTGCTTATCTAGCCGTCACTGTTCTGCCTACCGGTGATGATACTTATATTGGCTTCAGTCGGGTGATGTAGGGGCCTACGGGTAGGAAGATATTATATTTGGCCTACGGGTCGGGTGATGTAGAGGCCTATGGGTCGGAAGATATATTATATTTGGCCTACAGGTCGGGTGATGTAAGGGCTTCGGTCAATTATGATACTACTATTTAGCACATTATATGCGACATATGTTTTATGAAAGGTTTTATGGCATGTTAGGGTTTTCGGAAAACCTATTACATATTATACTATTAAGTTTCCATAAAACTTTGGGGGTTAGTACGTTGATGAACAACTGTTTTTAGTATTATATATATCAACTTGGTCCACTCATGTTTATTTTGCGCCCCCTCAAGACATAGGAACGAGGCATTCCCCTACTAGTGACATTGTGCCATCCTCTATGCTTTGGCATCATTGTAATAGCATCTTCCGCTTGTATTTTGTATTAGATGTATGCTCTGAACATGTCATGCATTATTACTATCATTTAATTGACGTTTGAAAATTATGATATTATTTTGGTAAGGTCTGTATTTGAATATTACTTTGCGTAGTTCGCGCAAAATTTATATGCATGTTTCACATGTTCTCGGCATATGCATTCATTAAATGGCCTTTCGGGTGTTAGCCAGCACGTGGCCATCCCGATGTCCCCCAAACATCGGGATAGGGGCGTGTCATATAATATCCTTCCATCCAAGAAAAAAAGTTTTGACACACCCCGACCTGAAATGTCTACTGGGACTCCGAATTGAGTTATGCTGGCTGACACCTGAAAGGTGACGAAGCCATAAAGTATGGTGATGTGGAAAATGTGAATAAATTTAAACCTAATAATGTCTAAAGACAAAAGTGCACGGTGAGCGGGGGAATAGACCTATTTCACACGTGACGTCAGAGCATAAGTAAAGTACAGTAGTATAGATAAAGATCATACCCCAGAGGTAGCCACCTATATTGAGATTTGCCAAGAATCCTCGTCGATACAAACCTTTAGCAACTAAAACCTAGAGGGGCGAAAAACAGAAACGTGAGTGGGCAAAAACAAAGTTTTTGAAAACATCTTTCTTTTTAAAATGTAATAACCCCTCACCGTAAAACCCGTATAATTTCCCAGAAAATAATAATATATACATATATAGAAATCATGCTCGAGTGTAGTGAAAAACAAGTATATGTCATGCCAAGTATCTTAGTACTAAAATAAAATAAGTAAGTCAGGTGAAATAGATCAGTGTAAAATGATATGTCAGCTGGAGTCACCTAACGTGACCTGTAAGGCTGAATCTATAGCTCATCAACCAATTCCTGCACACAAGTCGGAACCACCTAATGTGGTCTGTACGACAGGCTGGGTGTAAATAGATACGCTCAAGTGTGATCACGTGAAGGTTGTGCGAAGTATCGCAAGTCACCTACGAGTCGGAACAACCTAGTGTGGTCTGTACGACAGGCTAGCACATGCCTTGGATCCAAGGTGAGCGTATGGTGCGAAAGGTGAACGATCACGTGAAGGCTAGGCCCTGGCCTCGGGCGGAGCCCTAACACCAGGGTGCAAGATAATGAGCACTACTTGCATCTAAACATAACCATACCCACAACTATCACTATCATCGATATGTACTCACCTGAAGCTTACCTGGGCATCCGCATCGTTATGCAATAATATGCATATCTATACTAATGCATATACTAAAATGTAATGCAGTTGACATGGCATTTAAAAACGTAAATCCATTTAAAACAATTTTTGGGGAAAGGTAAAGCATATATATATATATATATAGAAAACCAAAAGCCCACTTACTTGGAGTCCGCGCCACGACTCCCTAGCACAAACATCGAGGCGTCACGAACGATTGGTGCCTAGAACAATTATCAAACCACATCTCAAAATTCTTATCGATAGAACATGAAACTTACATAAAACACATCCCTAAGGACGTTCTAGAATGATTTGAGACCCATTGACCAAAAGTCAACCGTCGATCAAAGATCGACGGTAAGGTCCACAACCCTACGTAACTCGATCCGAAAGATCCACATCTCATATTTCTGATCCACAACTTTCAAAGATCAACATTATGCTTCTAGAATAACATACTAAAGTTTCGTTACGATCCAACGGTTGGATCTCCGCCAATTGCCAAAACCAAGTGGCGGTTAACGTTTTATTTTATGAACTTACAAATCCAATTCGGGAAGATCCGTACATCGGATTTCTGATCTGTAAATTTCTAATGTCCTTAAATAATATGTATGATAATGTATCAAAGTTTGGTGACGATCCAATGGTCAGATCATCGATTCATATATTAACCAAGCCACGTATCGTAATGAAATTATGTTCAAACGATCAACCTACGTCATTCGAATATCAAAACTAAATTCAAGACATTTAATTTAGCCTAAAAATAGTATTGACGACCACCTGGCCACGCGCCGCCGTGCGTGGCACCGGAAAAAATCAACTATTTCTAAAAATTACTAAAATTTACACGAATGAAGATCTTAATGAAATGAACAGCTTTCATACCTGTGACTATGGCCAATTTGGTCGGGAAAAACCCCAATTCCACTCGAACCCGTCGGAAACCTTTGAATTTGGGTGTTCTTGATTCTACTTCAAAACAACTCTGATGCCCCCAACCAATGCATGGGCTTTGTTTCTGGGTTCATGGAGAGCTATTGATGGTGTTAATTGAATGAAAACGTTTCAGGTTTGGTGGATTTCGGTCAAGAGTCTTCGCGGCACCCGCGGCTCCCTTGGTTTCGGTTCTCCACGAAATCAAGGTTATACCCAGTGGAGTTTGGGTGAAAATGGAAGAGGGAAGGATGATGGTCAGTTTGCAGGTGGTGACAAAGTTTGAATCGCCGGAAAATCGATGGAAAACGTAGAAAAACCCACGACACGGGTAAGGTCTGAAGGTTATACGGGTCAGCCCCGTTTCTCCCTATTCATTCCTTTCCTTTAATATGGGCCACACACGTGGCACTCCATATTTTACTCCAAAAACCTGGAGTTTTCTTGGAATTAATTAATTTACTAAAATACCCCCAATTTCAAACGTTAATATCTCCTTTGTTATAACTCCAAATCGCGTTCCGTTTGCGCCCACGCGTTCGTAGCGACGAGTACTACGAGGATATGCCAAGAAAATGAATCTTACGTGACACAACATGACAGTCAACAAAGGTCAATGCATTTACCTCGAAGGGCATTTTCGTAAATTCACTTATTAAAATTATAATTTTTGGGGACGGGTCGTCTCAAGTTCGGCATTTGCACATCCTATTTTATCCATTTGGATTCTTCTCTTTCATGTTTATGTTTGTTAATTGAAGTCCAAGCGGACAAATTAGGAGGGTGAAAATTGCCACCCAAAAAAAAAGGTTGGTGTTATCCATATACTTATTTTTACTTATCACACATCCCTTGTTAATTTCTATCATTTGACATTTTTTAATTCATTCAATAGAAGGCCAGAAATTAAAAAAATGTGAGGAGGTAAAAAATAATGTGTGAATAGTATCACCCAAAAAACAAATCCAATTTGACGCTTTAATCACTTACATTATTTTCTGAAAAAAAGGTCATTACCTATAAAAATGCAAAATTTGTCATAACATATGACGTAAATATTAGCATGCACATATTTTTCGTTCACTAATTTGAGAAAGCAAAGATAGATCATGTCGTGGAATATATCTATGGCTTGATGCTTTAATTCCTCCTTGTATAATCTATTATTTATATATAAAAGACTGATTATTATAAACAAAACAAAGAGCGGCACCTCTTCGATTTGCTTTTACATATCATTAGCTTTTCTTTTCCGTTCCAAACATTATATATCTCTATTAATTAATGAAATTTTCTTTGTCAATCAAAAGATGATAAAAAGACAACTTAGTCTTCTATCACAAAAAAAAAAAATGATGGGCAATAATGTAATTTTACATGTCTAAATTTTACTGTTTTTTTATTGAAATCTTAACTACAAGTGATGTTAAAATATTTCTAATATTTAAAATTAAAAAAAAAAAAAAAAAACCTCCCACTCCCCCCACGTTCTCTCTCCCTCCCTCCTTCTCTCCTTCTCATTTTCTAAAAAAATGTATTCAAACATACAAAATGTGTGGGCAAATGCTAGTATGTTATAAACAAAGAAGAAGCATGATTTAATGGAGAGGTGGTCCGCGTATGTCTACTTTTGTTGATTAACAAATTTATATATCTTGTCTTTCAAAAATAACAAATTTATATATATTTACAAGAAGCCAATGACAACCAAAAGGTAAACGAAAGTACCCGTCCCTTTTTCCAAAATGTGAATCTCTGATGAATTTTCACGTTGCTTTGTGGCATGATATGATCCATGTCTTTGCATTTTTATTTCTCGAATTTTCACGTTGCTTTGTGGCATGATATGATCCATGTCGTTGCATTTTTATTTCTCTTGAACGCATCATTTATAGACACTAAACAATAAGTGTGTGTGTGCGAGAGAGAGAGAAATAGAAAGAAAGATACACTTATGATGTTTGCACAATCTTGTAAGATTATCTTTAATTTATGGGATAAAGTTTAAAATATAATTTTTAAAACCTCCTCAAACCATATTCAATCATTAGGCTAAAATAAGCTCTCGAGAAAAAATATATCTTTGGGCTAAATTTTTCTAGGAGTTAACCCTGGCTTAAATTATTCTGAACCCACCAAACTGTCATATTTTAAACTTTTTTCTTTTGTTTTTTACTTTTAATCCAACGGCTGTGATCAAATGAAATCAAATCTAACGGTAAAAAAAGAAAGATTTGACGGCCCAAAATTAAATCCAACGTTTAAAATAATTTAAAAAAATAATTTAAATCAAATTTCACTTAAAACTGTATAAATATCTATGTATATGTATGATTTTAAATTACTTATCGGAATTTAAAAAAATTGAACAAACGATAGTATGTTCATAAAAACGAATTAAGATAATATACATAAATTTTATTTTCAAAAAAGTTACCCAAAAAAAAAGAGGATAAAATCATTATTTAATAATCTCAAACTAAAATTTTAAGTTATAACCATTGGAGGAGAAAAATAGTTCTAAGTTATGGCTTAAATTGTTTTTGCTTAAATTTTTAAGCTTTATCCGCAAGGATATTGGAGATGGTATAAGGAGATGTCTATGGCTCATAACGTTGCCATAGAAGCAAAAATTCAAGGGAAAAGGGTACGGCGATGTGGTATCACAGATAGTGTTTTGGGGTATGTTCAGTTTCAGGTCCACGCCGTCGCCGTCGCCGGTGCCGTGTACAAAACCAGGGGTCAAGTTGTTCCTGGAGAATAATGGGGAACTATGTCCGTACCATGTCATGGAAGCAGCAATGTCTGGCCAACACCATCAGGCATCAGCCACTGGTTGCAACTTGCAGTGGACTAAGACTAGTGACTCAAGGATCATCATCACCTGTTTGATCCGAGAGCATTATTACCCCCGTTAAAATTGGTTACTGTGTTCATTTCATATTACATCATTTTATATCATTTCATATCATTTCAAGTACATTACATCTAATTCTTTTGAAATAAAAAAAAAAGGTGATAGTTACTCGTTAATTATCTTTATGATTTACTGCTACCATACTTTCTCTTTACAAGAAAAAATCACTTGAATAATTGATTATGCTCGTCTGCATTTACTGTGTTTCTTATTTTGAATGAAAGCGAGAGATTCGAACTTAGAATACCGCCTAACATTTGATTAGATGTAATTTCCATTATCCTAGTAAAGCTAGTTATTGGCTATATGAGCACTTCAATTGACATTTGGGAAAATGTCATTTTCCCAAAAGTCAACTGAGATTTTTTTCATGCAAAAAAATCATGTTGTTTTATGGGCGTTGATTTTCACACATCCTGTTTAACTTCTTACACATTCTCTTAATTTATGATCATCAGATTAAATAATTCTAACTAAAATAATAAACAAAATCAAACAATTGAGAAGATAAAAAAAAGTGCGTATTTATCGTTGCATTCAAAACATTTTAGTTCTCATTGCTCATGATTCTTCAATTGAATTTGGGACTGGTTTTCAGTTTTCTACATCATTTCATATCATTTCAAGAACATTACATCTAATTCTTTTGAAAAAAAAAAAAAAAAAAGGTGATAGTTGCTCGTTAATTATCTTTTTGATTTACTGCTACCATACTTCCTTTTTACCAAAAAAAAAAAAAAAAAAAAAAAAAAACACTTAAATAATTAATTATGTGCGTCTACATTTATTGTGGTTCTTATTTTAAATGAAAGCGAGAGATTTGAACTTAGAATACCATCCAACATTTGATTAGACGTTGTTTCCATTATCCTAGTAATGCCAGTTATTGCCTATGAGTACTTCAATTGACATTTGGGAAAATGTCATTTTCCCAAAAGTAAACTGAGATTTTTTTTTGCTCCCTTTGTCAAAATCCTTATAATTGAACATTTTACATAAGAAAAAACTATGTAGTGTTTATGAGCGTTGACTTTCACACAACTTGTTTAACTTCTTACGTATCTTCTTAATTTATGATCATTAGATTAAATAAGTGAGAAGATTAAAAAAAAAGTGCGTGTTGATCGTTACATTCAAAGCATTTGCTTAGTTCTCATTGCTCATGATTCTTCAATTGAATTTGGGACTAGTTTTCAATTTTCAACTGAAAGCTACTTTTTTGAGTTTTTAAAAGTTGACTTTTCAGTTTTTTTGTTGGGATGTGATATCCACACATCTCATTTTACTTCTCACAAACCTTTTTAAGTTTCAGCCTTCGGATCGGATGTATTGAAGAAGATCAACGACCAAAAATTATTAAAGGGTGTGTGAGAAGTAAAATGGAGTGTGTGGATAGAACATCCCTTTCTGTTTTGTATGAAAACCGTTACCAAATAAAAAACGAAATCATTATTGAATCGTTCCTCAGTGATGTTGCATGATAAACCCGAACCCGACCCAACCCGACACGTTGATTCACCTAAATCTTGTTGAAGCCCAGCCCGGCCCATTGACATGCCCCAGTAGTAGAGCAGGAGAATGAGGGATAGAATTTGCCAATCCATGTAAATTCTAGTCATTTCAAATACCAAGAAGCTTATGTAGGATTTCAACTGCCATTTAATTTTGAAAGTGGCGATGGGTTTGCAAATTCTCCAAGTGGCGCCATTGCCACCACTCACTTCCTCCTCCTCATCTTCTTGTCGGGTCCGAACCCTCCCGCTCTGGCTCAACCAACGCAACTGCCACTGCCGCCACTCGCGGCCTCAGCTTGCTCTCCTGCCCCGCCACTCGTACAAAAGAACCGCATTCTCGCTCCTCGGTAGGAAACATAGGAAATTGCAAGCTTCTTCATCATCTTCTTCAACTACCCAACAAGACCAGGATGACGAAGAAGAATATGAAGACGACGAAGAAGAGGAATTGGAACCTGACCCTGAAGACCTCGAATACGTCGGCCAAATCAAAAGGGTATCTTGCTTTCTTCCATTCTTTGATGGGTTTTTTTTCATTTCAGTAATCCACTCAGTGTTATTGTTGGTTAGGTGTTGGAGCTTCTGCGGAAGAACAGAGACATGATTTTCAGCGAGGTGTGGTGTAATTCAGACAACCCATTTCTCCATTTGCTTTTAAGTTCAGAAGTTTTGAGTCTTGATCGAGTTTGGGTTGGTGTGCAATGTGATAGGTTAAGCTCACTGTTATGATTGAGGACCTGCGAGAAGTTGAGCGCAGGAGACTCCTTGGAATCGAAGATCCTGATGCCCCTACTAGGGAGGAATTGGCCGATGTTCTTGAGGAAGTAAGCCCTTCATTTTAATTCCCTTGCTACAATATGCTATGTTAGGCGAATTTCGATGATGTGATTAGTGAAACATTGAATTTAGCATGTATTTCCATTGTTTGGGTGGTATCATACCTTCACACAATGAATTCATGAATGCAAAGTAGCTAGCAAGATCAATTGAAGGATCTTCAATTGGTTTGACAAGCACAAACTGCAACCTTTCAGCTAAGTAGTTGAACATTATAATAGGACAACCTCTAGTAGATGCATTTCTTCCATCACGGTTAGATGTCAGCTGCGAAAATTTGCAGAAAACCGACTGATGGTGACCATTAACTAGATATGCATCTTTACTAACTCAAAAGCACGCATGTCGGTAGGAGAATCTCTCCATCCTCATTGGTTTGCGCAAGTCATGAAATTTATAATCCTTGATCCTTAGATGCACCCGAGCTACAGAATGTTGGAACTTCCAAGTTTGATTATTCACATAGGTGGACCCTGATTTGATATGCTTCTTTACAGATGCTACTTTTACTTCTCCATAGGTGACCCTCTCTTTATGCTAGACAAAATGATTTGCGGAGTAACCCTTTGGAAATTCCTATGATTATTTACATGGGTGGTACTTTGGAAATTCCTTCTTCACTGGATATGCTTCTTTATGATTTGCAGAGTGTCCTGAATTTGATTAATTTGTACGTTATGTCATTACAACTCTTTGCTTCGATACTTATACCCTTCTCAAATCATGATAGTGGAAAAATTTTCTTTAGCATCTGTAAATTGGTAATATTCGGAAAAAGTTATTCTATTTATTGTGACACTAATTTGTGATTCTGTGATTTAGGTGAATGAAGGAAAAATCCCAAAAAATCGACTTGCTCTTAAACTGCTGGCAGCGGAAATGAATCAATGGCCTAATCTAGAGGTATTATTGTAATTCAAGTATAAACTGATCGATTTTAGAGATGATTATTTATGTGTAAGCGGAAAAAGAACATGAAGCTCTACCGAAGGATACTAGGATAAAGAGCCAAGCTCTGAATTACAATTAAATAGTTTGTAAATCCAGTTTTGGTGTCTCAAATTTTGGTGGTCAGAAATTTTGTTCTATTTCATCCTTTATTTTCCAGTTTTGAAAGCATATATAACAAACAATACCATAGATTTTTCACCTTTATCTATGTTTCTAACTAACATTGGATATCAATTTGCTAATCTGTTCCTATGTTTTGTTTATGGTACAGGTTCAGATTACACCAGGCGAAGAAAAAGCCTGGTAAGTCCCTATATGCAAGAGTGACAGACACTGGTATTGATCTTCAAGAGGCTGCAAAGAGACTGAAGATTGATTGGGATACGGCTGCTGAGATTGATGATGGTGATATTAAAGATGAAAACGAAGTGCCTTCGATTTTGGTTTGTTTCCTTGGCCATCTTGTGATAAAATGATTTTATCAAGTTCCTGCTGTCATATATGCACTGGTTTAGCTAATCCTCGGGTTCCTAATACGCGGTTTCTTATCTTGCAGGGCTATGGCGCGCTGTACTTGGTCACAGGCTTTCCCCGTCATTATTGGTGTATCAGTGGTATTAATTTTGTTTTACAATTCGCTCCAGTAGAAATCTTGTCTCGCTGTCATACTTCACTGTAAAGATATCTTATTCCTTGCAATATACCGAATATCGTTCTGATCTTCACATGAGTTTTGTTCATCTAAATGCTAGTTAGAAATATCAAATAGCATGTATGAATGTTGCATATGGTGTTATGCAAGCACATCAGATCTTATAGTTTAGTTTTATTTTATTCTAGTTAACCACTTAAACCCGTTGCAAGTCAACTCTTCCATGAAGATTTACATTATTAAAAGCGAGTTATCATATGGATTAGCAGCTAAAGTATTCTTAATACAATATTAAATTTTGCTGACCCTTGTTTATATGGAGCAATTAGAGAACATGGATATCACTACTTGGTTTGGATTTGTGGAGAATATGCTGCTCACGTCTAGGTTCTCATAAGTCTGTTTTCCCCTCTTTTAAGTAGTCCAAATCCCAGACTTGATCCTCAGGATTTCTGCTTTTCTCTACCATGGATTATCCATTTTCGGGCGAAATGAGTGACTATTTTACTCTTGGAGACCTAGAAAAGCAGATTTCTGTAGATCCAGTATCACTGAAAGAATCTTATAGAGAGGTGAGTGCTGCCCCGGTAGTGGTGGTGCCTGATGTTGCTGCTCCAAAGCTGAATGCACTTGACCAACTACCGCCCCTGTTGCCGCCCTCAAAGCCCAAGTTCTTAAGCTTCAGCCTCCCAAACTCAGCAACCTCATCGCCGCGAGTGAAGAAGAAATGGAAAGAAGAAGGCCAAGTGTCTCCCCGGCTGGAGAATCTGAGCCATCTGCAGCAGGAAATTGAGTTCCGGCGGACCAAGTCATGTGGTCAACGAGCACTTGCCCCATCAGATGACTTTGATCTCTGGTTGTTCAAACCGAATGCCGCTGATAAAGTCACCACGTATTACAGCAGCCTCTCCAGAGCTAGGTCCAACAGAGGTGCTGATAAAAATGGCAAGAACAGGGACCCACATGATGACGGATTCATGTGTGGGGCCCTGTGCTTGTTCATTCCTGGCTTTGGTGGCAAGGCAAAGCCAGTGAGAGCAAGAAAGGTAGAGCCTGATGAATTGGGAAATGTCATATCCAGGACAGTTTCCTTGGAAAAGTTTGAATGTGGCTCTTGGGCTTCAGCTATGATAAATGAGCAGGAAGATGACACCACCGGTCACTACTTTGATCTGCCATTGGAGCTGATACGGAGCAGCGTCAACGAGGCAGATTCGCCAATTTCAACGTCTTTTGTGTTTGGCACTGATCGAAAGGGTGCCCTGAAGAACGGATCATCGAGAGCACAAGGCCGGAAATCGCACGACTCGTCACGCCACGTTCGGTTTTCTACATCATCAGATGCTACATCACCAACTTGCGTTACGCCTCGCTTGCGCAAAGCAAGGGATGATTTCAAAGCTTTCTTAGAAGCACAGAGTACATAACTTGCTCTGCTTTTTGGTATATTGAGTGTATTTGCTATGTTTCAAAATAATGCGAGTAGACTGTAGCTATAGTCCTTCACCTATTACTCCGATTATCACTTTGGTCCGTGAATTAAGCAATTCTATATTCCATTTTTTTTTCTATCTAAATTTAGGAGTCTTGTGCTTGTTCCTATCGTCAAAACTTATAGCTGTAGTTCTTGAACTATATGGTGTGAGTAGGCCATTTTACACTTAAAAATGGTAGAAAACTAACAGGTTTTGATGGTATGATAAAAAAACCGGGTAATAGTTTGAGGATTATAGCTACAATTTACTTGGATAAAAAATGCAGACATGGAAGCCGGCTATGTTGTAATGGCCACGGCCGTTCTCTAGTCTACTAAACCCAAAAGACAATTTCCAATTTCCCCAAGGATTGGCCCAACAGACAAAAACTGTGTCCCTCTTGCTACTCAAGGCCTTTGCTTGAGCCCTAGGCAACTGGACTCGACAAGATTTTCCCCGACCTGTTGTCAATTGTTTTCATCGTGTCTCATTCGGATCAACTCAGTTTGAGTTCATATCAAGTCTAACTCGAGCTGTTTAATAAGAGGATGGCACTCTACAACCCTACATATTTGCCAATTTTCTTTGAGGTGTGAGTCTTTTGAAAAAGTGAATTGTCATGACAAAACCACCGACTGGTTCCATTTTTAAGGAAAAAAAAGGAAGAGGATGATACTCTACAACCCTACATATTTGCCAATTTTCTTTGTGGTGTGGGTGGTTTTTGGATGATTGTTATGGTTATAATGTGTCACGTAAGTTGCGAAAAAAGTTGGGACAAGCAACATTTTGTTAATTGCACGAAGATTTTGTTGAGTGACATGATTCTAACCTACTATGTTCGTTAATTGTACGTAATCCATCCCTCTACTTTTACTCTTTTGAACAAAGGAGAACTTTATATAAACCAAACACAACTACAAAGAAGGCCCAACACAACACAAATATACAACAAAAACAGGCCTAAAACACAACCAAAACAGAAAAAAGCCCAGCAAGGCCCAAAAACCAGCAGCTTCCACCAGAAGCTTCCAAAGCTAACGACCCCCTCGGAGACGAGTCCTTCAGCCGATGCCCAACCGCCGTCCAGTAGCACCTCCACAGAGGCCACCTCCAACCCACCAGAGCACAGCCACATAGTTTTTGAAGGAATAATCGGCAACCCAGTGAGCGGAGCTGATTAACGGAAGGAAGTTCGTGAAAACTTACCCATAAAAAAACCTTGGGTCTCAACGAGAGTACATATTCATGTATGAGTTTAGCACTCATCACGTTGCTAGAATTAACGTTACGCATATTGTTAACTCTAAAAATTACAAAGTCTATGTGGCGCACATGCCAAGTAATTATGAGTTAACTACGACCTTTTTGTGAAGTGGCTCGCCAATTCGCAGCCAGGCTCAATTGGGCGAGTAGAATTAATGTGGTGGTGGTGTCAAATGCGCTTGTTGACTTCTGCACTTGAGCAAAAGAACACCTTTTGGCCTAGGGTTCTAAAACTTGAAAACAAGATTGCGTAGTTCACTGCAAAGTTCTGGATCTCCTACACCAGGTTTGGCTGCCTCAACTATATTAGTGAGAATATAAGTGCATTCTAAGAGTAACCAATCATAAAACACTTCACTTCGCTGGGAAGCTAATGAAGTGACCTCTTTTGGCAAAGGAATTGAAAATAGGGGTGGGCACGGGCCGGGCCGGGCCGAAATTTGAAGGAACCTGGCCCTACCCGTTATAAACTGTAACGCGGAGGGCCGGGCCGGGTAGAGAGATTTTGAGTTTTGGAACCGAACCTAGCCAGGCCCGTTTCAAACAGGCCGATCCAAGGCAGGTCCACGGGTCCAAATCTTTTTTTTTTCTTCAAAAATACATTTTTATAAACTGCACTGCAGTGCACAGCAGCACTGCAGCAGCACAGACGTTTTCAAAAATTACAAGAGCTGCTTTAAGCTTCAAGTTTATGCACAGATATATTAGCTATTCCAAATCCAAGAAAAACATAAACATTAAAACCGAAATAACATCCGCATTCGCATCTGCAATGACATCAAACGTCCAATATGATGAAGTGATACATTATGGTCAAAGAAATTGCAGTCTCAACTCCTTGTACATCTTGAAGGTAACATATACAATTTGGGACCGCTCAGAATCACTACATGAGCATTCAATAAGACAGATTCAGACAAAGATAGTGAAAGACAATAAATCCATTAAACTAAATCAATCATCGAACCTCATCATTTCGACATAAACAATATCACCAGAAAAAAGAAAAGAACTCCTTTATGTCTCTCTCACTTGCACCCAAGGAAAGATTGTTGACCTTGATGGTTGTTACCTGCAACAGAATGATAACATGAATCTTTTATCCAAACATCCAACACTGAAAAGCAACAAACTCGAAATGAATCAGATGGAAAAATTAACACACACGGCTAAAGATTAATTCTTTAAGTAAAAGTGTAAAACTAATAGAGAAGTAGCTTGTTCTTATTTTGCACGTTGCAGCAATTGTCTTTTACTAGTGTAGCAGAGCAATGAAAGGCATCAAACACAGATTTCCAGTGATAAAGCTCTTTGTCTCATCTATTGGATCTAAACCCATTCATAATCTGCATACTTCTCTTTACATCTCCACCCACTTTCTTCTCCATAACTCTATCATATCTTCTCCAATAGCACAAAATCTAAATATTCGAAATTCATATACTAGCAGCAAACCAAATTCGAAACTCATACACAAGCAGCAAATCAAGAACCCAAAGTCCCAAAATCTAGAAAACCCTAATTTATTTTTCAATCCTAATCCTGAAAATTGAATACCTTTTGTGAGATAGACCGTCAGGTGGTGGTCGGAGTTGAGAGGAGCTGGTGATGGTGGTCAAAGTCGACTTCAGACGGGAAGGAGCTCAACTATCGAGATTCGAGAGTGAGTATGAGAATCGAGAGGGAGGAGAGTCAATTAGTTTGAGAGAGAGAGAGAGAGAGATCGAGAAAGAGGAGAGTCATTGAGTCTGAGAATCGACAATCAGATTCGAGAGGGAGAACTGAGTTGTGGAGATTCAGTCTGGGAGGGAGAGATTGAGAAACGGAGAAGGTGAATTGACAGAACTCTGTGTGTGAATTGTTTGTGTATGCGAGTGTGAGAATTGAAAGGTGGAGAGTTAATCTCCACTATTAGACGGAAGATACGGTCCGGGTAGGGGCCCCGTGTCCTCAGAAATGTGTACCCGCCCCGCCTCGCCCCGCCATTCATTTAGACCCGATCTGCCCCGCCCCGTTTTTGTGTATAAAATATATGGAACCGCCAAGAACCTGGATCGAACCGCTAAGACCCGTCCCGCCCCCCAGGTCCAGGACCCGTTTGCCCACCCCTAATTGAACATTCTCCACCGGCTGAGACTTTGATAGATAATCGACTGAACTAGAAGTAGTGTTGTTCCACCGAATTGAAGGTACTTCCAAAGCGATTAGTTCCACGGGACTAGTGACGATCCAACAAACTGAATATGTCTCGAGTTAATTTGGACTGTATTGTTTGCTCCCATATTGAAGATATACCTTGCATCCCATTTATATTGTTGAAAATGTCAAAGTAATTCCGATACTCTTAATAGATAATTATTATGATTAAAAATTCACAATATTAACAGGTTCTTCTATTTATCGGCATAGCACTTTGCTCATTCAACAACATCGATTGCATGGGGCCAATGGTGTAATATTAGCTCCACAGACCTACAACCCCTGGACTCTGGTAAATTTCATGGTCACATATCAATGCTGCATGCTTCTGAAAAAACATTGGCTTGGTAAAGTAATAGCCCGCGTTCAATTCGTGCTACGTAATTTTTTTTTTCTCAGTTAGCGTAGCTGCATGGGTTTAATTACAGTTGAAGCCTAACAGACCAACAGAAATGCAAAACTAGACATGGGTTTGGTACGTACACCATTTCAATTCCACCATGTGTTCATCTGATGTGTGACCCCCCGCCCTTTTTGACCGTTTCTAATATATAAGGTAGGTATAGTCTTAAGCTGGACCAGGAATTCGTTGTATCTTCCCATAAACATATTTGAAATTCATGATATTGCTCAGAAGATTTTCACTACAAAAATAATGGGTATTAGGGATAGTCGTTTTTCAGGCTCTCTCTCGAGAATCAAACCCTAATCATCCGTCATCTGTCACTATCAAGGTAGGGAACTATTTTATCATCGAAAGTTGACAGGAAAGATATTTGAATGATGCATCACCAGCACAAAGGTTGTGTGATCCGTCGAGTTATCGTGAATAGTCAGAGCAATGGGCAGAGCCCGCACCTTTAATCTAATAAATGCATTCCTTCCAAAAGTTGGGGTTTGTTGCACGTATTAACTCTAGAATTACTACGGTTATTCGAGTAGCAAATATCATCAAACAAACTATAACTGATTTAACGAGTCATTTGCAGTTTTACAATTTGAATAGGTTAGGTATGGAAATATAGATTCAAGACCGTGTAGTGGCATCATTTGGTCAACAAAAAAACCTTGGTGATTATTTTTGGCATTAATTAACGTTACAATATATTATGATTACGTAACTCACAAGTCACAACATCTAATTGTTGTTGTTTCTTGTTTAAGAATCCGTGATTAATAAATATATTAACGGTGGTTAATACATCATGAAAGTTGAAAGCGAAGCTAGCAGAGCCAGCTGCTCTACAATACAAACAAACATCCACCTGCTCTACAATGCAAACAAACATCCACCGTTGCTTCCTCATGGGCCTCATATTTGCAAATTACACGGGGAGAGACCGACAACACTCTCAAATAATTCAAATAATTCAAATAATTCAATCTACATAACAAAAATTGTCAATAAAATACTCATATGTTCTTATATACAACAACACAACTAGCATGAATGATCAAATTTTCACATTGGTTGCAAAATTGATCAGTTTTTAGTAACGACGATATACTTATTATATATTGATGACTCAACAATAACGTAACAATCACTTAAAAATAATATTATAATCACATAATAAATACTGATCATTTCTACAACTAAATGTCAAAAAGTGATCATTTTTACTGATTGCCCAAAAATAATAAGAACCAAAAATTAATATATTCAACCCAAAAGTACATATGCAATCAGCCCAAAAACTGGTTGTTGAAGTTGTAGTTCATAGAAAAATTGTGTTAGAACCTCCACCGCTAGTTCCAATATACATATATACATATATATATACATATTTACATATATATATATATACATATATACATACATACATATACATGTATATATGTATACATATTTACATATATATATATATACATACATACATACATACATACATACATACATATATATATACATACATATATATATATATATATATATATATATATATATAACAAGATTGTTGTCCCAGTCATGATTCGCTTATCTTATGATTTATTTTAGTAAATTGTTTTTTTTCTTGACAAAGTAATCACAGCCAAAGCTTTGCCAATCAGCGTACGAGGAGAGCCAGAGGAAACGCGTTTTTAGCTCATGTGACATGACTAAACATACTTTACTCTTGTATCCCATGTTGACATTGAGGCTTATAGGTGGATTTTTCATGTTTTAGTACGCCTTCAGGTTTCATCTGCGGGCAAGCAACCGAACAGAGTTATGCAATCGGTTGGCTATTTTCGGTATTATATGGTTTGTAACATATGTTGGAAATGTGTCATAAAGTTAACCGTGAGATGATACTTTAGAGACATTTACATGTTGAATTATTTCAGTTAAATATAAGGGCAAAAATTTATTGTTTAAAGCCGTTTCTTTAAATGTTACACGCTTAAAGTATAAGTACAAGGAATATGTAATTAAGAGAATGTAATCAAAAGAAGTTAAGAGTCATGAGACCTTTCTCCTTCATACACATATCCTAAACGTTTTTGATATAAAATTGTCAATTGGGCATTGACTATCCAGATAGATCAGTACATCCTATGTTTTTTCTCTACAAAGTGGCTTATCTCGAGTCATTGGTGTAAGAAACACCAAGGCTTTCTCTGGGACCCTTTGTTCTTTTTTACATGCCCCACTTTGTTTGATTATTTAATAAAATCTCGTTTATTCTGAAGAAAAAAAAAACACACACATACACAACATAAGAGGAGGATAACAACTTACATGAAACCAGTTTACCTTTACGTGACATTCCGATCTAATAACACAAAATCACGTGTTGAAACACTTTCATATGTCATTGTTTTATTAAAAACAAAAAGTCACGGTTTGTTTCATGTAACTCATTCTCCATGAAAAACAGATTGATCATTTAGCGGTGGAACAAGGCTTGATTATAAAACTGCATCATTGTATAATGTACAAACGTTAAGAACGCCAGAGAATCTGCAAAAAAATTAGGTGGCATAGTTGTCCTTTGGAAAAAGGGGTTGAGTTTTCAATTTCATCGGCGTAACTCTTGGAGCTGCTGAATTAAGTGAGGCCGAACCAGCAGCCCCATGAGATATAAATATCTACATAAAATACCGGTAACGAACTCATTCGTCTCATAAAGGACATTGTTCCCCCACCACATATATAGACAAGACAGACTATACGGTATAAAGTATATGTTAAATACTACGTTACTTACCGCATTTAAATAAAAATTTACAAAGGTATGCAAAGCATTTGGGCCATTGGAACTAGGTCAAACAATTCCTTACATGATCTGTTAATTTGACATGAAACGATATGAAAATTACATGTTTTGGGTCAACCATTAAGAACTCATTAAGAACTCGGGTTGTAATCGAGATCAACTGATAAGACATCATTTGCCTGATCTCACGCGGTGATTTTTTATATTTCCAGGAGTACAACCTGCACGTAGTCTATGTCTTCCTAGGGAGCATACTTTACAAGAGATAGATGTTAGGCATTGAGATTTCTTGCATGACTTCTTAGCCCGAAGCAAAATGACACGAATCATTAACAAATTGGGTCGTTATCAAGTCACATGTTAAAAATCTATTACGATAACGAGTTTAACACGACACGACAAGTTAAGATAACAAATTTAACACAAATACGACAAACATGACCTGTTTGCCAAGTCTAATTGAGAACCCAACCCCACAGTCCCTCACCCACCCTAATAATTTATTTTAGTTTCGAATAAAACCCTTTAAATCTGGCACTTTCTCGTATTGGACTCGTATGGACATCATGCTCGGTTAATGTGGCATTGATTAATTAGTTTTTTTATTGTTTAAATTACAAGGACGGACGGAGGATGAAGGGGTCTTCAAGTTTGAGCCTTCTGGCACTCCAAGATTCTCCAATATATTAATATTTTAATGAACAGTACAGAGCCATATTTGCCTTCGTCTCCAACCGAGAGCCAAAGGGCCAGATGGCTCGTTTTAGCCCTGTCACAAAAAACCGTCTCCAACCGAGGGCCATAGGGCCAAACATAATTTATTATTTAAATTTAAAAACTACAACAACTTAAATTTAAAAATATATTGGAGGAAATATTGGAAAATATATTGAAGGAAATATTGAAAAATATTGAGAAATATATTGAAAAATTTGCCTTTGAATAACTATTACTGTCGGTTATAGCCGACAGTATTAAAAAAATATTAATTAGTCCAGTCGGTTATAACCGACAAGAATAGGAACAATACAAAAAAAAAGGGATTTCGTGGGGCCCTCCCAGATTCTAGAGTCCTCTGGCCTAGCCCTCGGTTGGAGACGGTTTTCGGGGCTATTTTCGGCCCTCTGGCCCTCTGGACCCTTCGGTTGGAGATGGCCTAAGTTGGCTCCACGAGTCATGCTTGGCTATTTTTATGTTTATATATTTTTTTTTCAATCCAAGCGACTAGTTGGACCTTTCTCAAGTCCTCTTCTTTCAATTAGTCCTTCTATCATTGTGTTTGTTATTTGTTATTTAGGAAAATGTTAGCTATCTTTCTATTTTTACTTTTTTACTCGTTACGTTATCATCTTGTAATGTAATTTGATGATTCGACTCATTTTTATCATTAAATTATATTGCACGATGAGAATAAATCTAGAGAAAATAAAAAGGTAAAACAACTAGCATTGCTCTTATTAACCTGATTGTGAAGGTTGGCCGGCCTTAGTCTTAGACAATAATTTATTAGTTTGATTGTCGTATATAGAAATCAGGTTGTTTGAGTTTGATTCACACAATTTTGTCCATGTTTTGGTGTGAGTTTAATAGTTGTCGGGTCTTATACGGTGATTCAAGTAGTGTGATACCTATTTATAAGAATCAGACATTTTGAGTTTAAGTAACACAACTGCTGCATTAGTGTGAGTTCAATAATCATGATATCACACTATGAGTTTGATATATTGAACTCATGATTTCATATCATACTCAAATTTTTCGGCCCACTATAGAAGTGTGATTTATATATGAGTTCAATATATTAGTATCACACTCACTTTTTTTCGCTAGAAGACTTGAGAGCCGTAACTTTTAATAATCAAACTCATGACCCCTGTTCGGGCAAAGATTTCTCAAATATTAACCCAAACAACTCCTGTGTATTTCATCGAATAATAAAACTCAGTACTATTAAACTCAGATTTTTAGACTCACAATATGAGGACGATTCTACTTTATAACAATTCAACTCGCCAAACATTGTTATAAAAGTAAAACTAACATAAGGAAAAGTCTAAAACAGTGTAAGAGTCATAGACTTATTAGGAGTCGTTTAGAGATAAAACAGTTTCACCGAACCGTTGATAAAGTTTCTTCTAACATGATCTAATATTATTCATTTAAAATATATAAGTTGTACGTAGCATGCCGTGATTCAAAAAATGAAAAATAGTAAAAATAAAAGTAACATAAGGAAAAGTCTAAAACAGCACAAGAATCATAGACTTATTAGGAGTCGTTTAGAGATGAAACACTTTCACCGAACCATTGATACATCATTCCCTCCTTTATTTATTTCCTTTTATTGTCCATTTCTTACTTAAAGCCTTAAAGGTAGGGCTCCCCATGTCACCCACCATCTCCTCCTTTTGACTTCATTCGTTTTAGATAAAGCTAACCCTCTGTGATGTCTTGAATCATACACAGTGTCCACGTTTATCATCACAACACACGTATGCACTCTTTTCTCGTCACCAAAGCAACCATAATTCTTGTCTTGGTAGGAAATGTCCATATATATAATCCATCTTCTACATTCATTCATCGTTGGTATTCTTCATTGATAAACTGTCAAAATTTCAGAGAGACGAGATAAATGATGGAACAACAATATTTTTCACAACTTAACCACCTCTAGTTCATCAAGAATGAATTTTATCCTAAAAGCATCCATGTAATTAGAAACATAACCGTGTAATTATAAGTTGTAACTTCTTTTGTTGAACTTCCGATGTTGGATTTCCAACCCAGTGTTATTATGGTTTTTTTTAAGACACAAAAAATTCATGCCTGGAAGACAAATCACAATTTAACATCTATACATAAACTTACGCATGACGTTTTGCATGCAAGAAATTGGACAACGTCCAAAAGATAAATCAACTTTTTCTTGGATGGAAAGGGATCATCTCTAGATCCCTTCATCCTAATCTAAAAAGTTTGGGGATCCAGATCATTGAAATTTAATCCAACGGTTAAAGTTATTATAACTTTTAAAATAGATCTCTATTTGTAGCCGTTAGATCAAATTTCAATTGCCCAGATCTCTGAACGTTGTGGATTAGGAGGAAGGAATCCGAAAATGATCTCTTTTCTTCTTGGACCACGCAATATTGTACAGTATGATGCCTTCAAACATTGGATGCCTCAGAAAATGTAAAAAGCTCTGTTAATCTTGTTTTAATCTGTGGATTTATCCATTTGCTCAAGAGTCAAGAAAAAAAGAAAGGCTAAAAAAAATACCAAATCATAAATCCAGCAAAGGGGACAAGAATTAAAATTGAGGGGTATCAAAGAAATAAAGGAAGGAAAGGAACCCTAGAAAAGCAGGTTTGCCACCAAAGCCGACCTCCAAAGGGTTCCCTGTGGTCCCTTCCCTCCGTACCGACAACCCATCCCAAACAATTTGATTAATTTTACTAATTTATTACTATAAATAAATAAACAAAAAGAATCAGAATATAAAAATTAAAAAACTATTATATACCTTCTACTAAAAACTATTATACAAGGAACAACTCCCAACCCTCCAAAGAATTTTCTGTTCTACAACTGTAATTAAACATTAACATATATAAAAAAAAAATTAAAAAATTAAAAAAAAAAAAAGAAAAAAAAAAGAGAGAGAGATACAAAAAAGTAGGAAAATGGTGTGCCTCTTATTGTCTGGTCTTTTGTAATCTGTCTCCAATCATCCTGAGCTCGAACTTCTTCACAGAACCAGCAACCTTTCTCATGGTTGTGTCCACAACATAAGGTATTTGGTCAATATTGGTCTCCGTCTCGTTGATCAGCTGCCGGCAGGGCTCGCGCCGGGTGGCAATGGTTCCGTGGTAATGGAAGTATTTGATCCTTCTCTCCGTCTTGTGAGTCGTCTTTCCCGCTACATTCTGCGACATGTGAACGCCCGTGGCGTACACATTGCGCGGCTGCACCGCGTATTTCCGGTCCCTTCGTATTCCTCTCTTCACATCTTTGTACACAAGTTTCTCAAACCCCCATTTCCTGCAGCATCACAATGTGTTCAGATCAGCATGTGAACACAGATTGTACTTCTATTGCAAGAAACCGATAAAATTGACATTTTGTCGAGATTAGGTAAATTCTTTGTGTTTGTTCCGCTGAATTTACCCATTAGTATTTCTTAAGTCCCAACAAAACTGTCTTAATCTCTTAAGTTTTTAATTAATTTGATTATTTAATGGTCAACATCAGTCTTTATCTTACTTATATAATCAACAATACATTCATACATGACTTCTTTGTCTTTCAACTGATTCATTTCTTCACTGACCAAATCTTTCATTTCCAAATTAATATCTAGATCTTAACTAATCAACTAGTATATAATTAACTTTGGTGAACTTGATACTAAACTATTATGGCCAAACCATTGTGCATTTTACCTAAATCTCCTACCCTTTGCGCGTCTTAACTAATCAATTAGTGTATACATATCGTTGTGTTCAAAAGTTTGCATCAATAATTTTCCCTTACCAGAAGAGTAATGCTACACTTACCACGTATTTGTATTTGTATCGCCTCTCTAATAGATGCAGGTCCCACCAACACATGTGGGTTCGATTTTTATTAGAGAGATAGTACAAATGCGGTAAGAGTAGCATCTTGCTACCAGAATTAACATATAGTTTTGATAGTTGGGACCATGTTACATGCATCTTATAGAAGAAAAGAACATCAATAATTTAAGAAATATGCTTCACAGCACAAAAACAAGAGTACAAGAAAGATGGGTCAAAATGTTACTAAAAGAATAATTGAGGTCCTCCTCGTGAATTAAAAAAACAATCACTTTAACAAAGTTCAATGCCCCCACACCACCACCGCCCACGTGCCCTACTAAAATGAATGAGGAGGAGGACTAGGACTAGGACTAGGAGGACCCTTTAGCAAAAGCGGAGGAATGTGCCAGAAAAAACATTTCATGCCAACAGCAACTTGATCAAACATTACATTTTCAACATCTAAATGCAAAAAGTCACAAAAAAGTCCACCCATAATTATGTTTGCATTGCAATATACAGCAAAGGTGACAAACGATCTCATGCAATTATTGCCAGAATCCAATGCCCAATGACCAATTGAAATGCACAAACAATGCATGAGATTGTGGAATTTGGTTTCGTTTGTACACCAGTATAATCAACCCAGATGTCAATCAATAGCTGTAATTCAAAGATCTCACATTTCAAAATCTGAACTAATTATTTGAATTCGAAATCTCGTAGTTTAGATTAGATTAATTAGAATATCGCTCGGATAAAAAATGCAGCGAACCCAATTCAGAAAATGCAAAAACAAGAGAAGCTTGATAGCAAAAGATGAGATGGGTACCTGTAAGTTTTGCGGTAATCTTCAAAGAGGCAGAGCTTGTTGCTCATCGGCATCTGCTCGATGGTGAACTGCGTGTAATCCGATAGGGAATCGAGCACCGACTTAATGTTGCTCTTGGGAGGCATGTAAATGTACTCGTCCACATCAAAGAAGAACATCCATTTGGCCATGAATTTATACCTGTGCAAGCAATCATTCACCACCATGAACTGGTTGTGATAATACCCATCGAACCTCTCCTGCTCCCTGATGTCCTGCAGCGTCACGTATCCGAGCTCCATCCATGGCTTCAGAACCTCCAGCACCTCCTCATGGATCCCGCCGGCGTCGTGGATTACGAAATGGGATCTCGGCCCGAACAGCCGGACGTGGTAAGCAATCCACTCCCTCACTCTCTGGGGACTCAGATTTCCGTACAAAGAAGACCCACAGTATATATAGTCGTATTTTGGCTTGGCGGTGAAGATTCCGGCGTTTAGGGTTCCGGGGGCTTCGGTTAAGGCCTGTATTGTGTCGGTAGTGTTCAAATTCCGGTCTCCGCCGCCTTCGGTGGTGGCTAATAGGAGGAGCTTAC
The DNA here is from genome assembly GCA_036320875.1 of Cotoneaster glaucophyllus. Lineage (NCBI taxonomy): Eukaryota > Viridiplantae > Streptophyta > Magnoliopsida > Rosales > Rosaceae > Cotoneaster > Cotoneaster glaucophyllus. The sequence goes on along the minus strand of CM070059.1, from coordinate 8,128,503 downwards.
CGCCGGAGTTGTCAGCATTGATGGGCTGGGAGAATGTGCAGTTCACGACCACGACGGTGTAGACCCGGCCGTAGCCCCAATCCGGGAGGATTTTGTACCCGATTGAAGAAATGGATGGGGTCGAATTGAGATTGGGGACCCATTGGCACTCGTATTTGGGGTTGGAGAAGACGTGGAGAGGCTTCGAGGCCAGACCCACAATGGCGAAAGTGTTCATACCGCCTCTGTAAGCTCCCATGGTGATGAAGCTGTAGGCGGCGGAGCCGTACGGGTTGAACGCCCGTTTGAGGACGCCATTGCTGAGCACCTTGTCTAGCTCAACAAATGGCGGCGGAGGCGGCGGCGGCGGCGTTGGCGGCGGGGAAGATGGTATTGATGACGGTGTTGGCGAAGAGAGTAGTGCTGCAGCTACGGAAGTTGCGTTGGCTGTATCTGACTGGACCGGTTCTAGGGCGAGGGCCTGGACTTGGGCTGCAGGGATGACTCTGGAGATGCAGAAGCGGATGTCGGAGGTGGAGAAGGTGAAGCGGGAAGGGATGAATTGGAGAAGAGTAGCTAATGTGCAGAGGATTAACAGAGCCGTGAGTAGTAGCTTCAGCTCCGCGGCGTAGTTCCAGACGACTCCGACGGACAGCTTCTTCTCCTTCGCCATTGATGTGGGTAGAGCTTTCGTTTCTACTGAACCAGAGAGAGAAAGGAAAGAAGTTATTCTCTCTCTCTCAGTGTCGTTTGCAATTCTTTTGTTTTGGGTTATATAAATGAGTGTCTGTTATTTCCAGCTGTGATTTAACGAATTTTTGTAATTTTTCTTTTGACAAAGATTATTATCTATATTAAAAATATAAAGTAGATTTAGCCTCATAATAGACTAATAATAATATGATCCAAATTCGTTTTTTACGAGAATTGAACCTACCACAGACCTCTATATTACAAGTAAAAAAGAATAGCACTAAATTAGTACTAAGTGGCATGTTTTATTTTTTAATTTTTGAGGGAATAATTGTTTGGGGAAGGATGGAAGGAAATGAGGGTTTGGGTTTTTGCCGATTTGGTGAAGTTTTATATGCCTTTTGAATAGTTTTGGGAAACTGAAAAAATTAACGGTAAGGATTAAATTGGCCACTTTTAAATAGTTTGGGGGTAAATTAGCTGAAAAAATAATTTCAGGAGGTAATTGACAGTTATGTAATAATTAGAGGGCCCACAATGCTACTGTGAATTGGAATTCTAAAGAAATGTGAAATTAACGAAAAACCCGTAATACCGTTCACTTTATAAAAAATCATATTTTTATACTAAAAAGTCAAACCTGATACTATTCATTTTACCCTTTATTTTGTTCTTATCGTTAAAACTCAAAGTTTTCAAACCATTTTCATTAGTTTTTCTATTAAGGGGATTAATCTTTTCTTTCTGCCACAAAGTTCCAATTGATCAATAAAGTAAAAAAGTCTAATTAATCAACTAGGAGACTAATCGTGGCGGCTGGTGTGGAAGCTAGGTTTGTTGGTAGGGAAAGATTAAAATGTCTCTTTGAGTTTTATCGGTCTTCGGAAGGGGTGTATAAACTTGGTTTGCCATAAGTTGTTTCTCTTAAAAAATAAAAAATACACTAGGAGAATAATCACTTATCATTATAGTCTGATATAATTTATTTTTATTTGTAAGTGAAAGATACGGTCTAGTGGTATTCCTCTTCACTTGTTAATAAGTGGGAGGTTTTAGATAAAATTCTCGCCGCCAAAAGTGAATTTGAACAGCATTATTATGGCTAGCCTATTGCGAGACTTAGCATACTCCTCTACCACTTTAATGTAGATAATATTGTTTGTTAAAAAAATAAATAACGCATTGGGTTCCAAAATTATTATGATTGACATATTGTACCACTTAACTCTGATCCCCTGTTTTTATTATAAATATATTGTTTGTATTAAGAACAAACTTATTAATCAATTAGGAAGGAATAACCAAGTCCTTGTGGAATGGAAAACCAAATTATCCAACCCTAATGGTTCCTAATGAAAGAAATTAGAAACCTCAAAGTCTATTTTTTTGTTTTTGGTTTGTATATGTTTGTCCGAAATCAAGCATTAGATTGAATATCTAAAACTAACTTGTTGCCTTTCTTGCGCTCTAATTAATTATTGGACTCGTGTTTTTTTTTTTTTAATTATGTGGTGTAATTTACTAAATTTCTAAACAAAAATTGTCTTAATTGTCGCCCTACTCACCAAATTTGCAACCCAATTACAACTCTAACGATGGATTATAAGTTGCTTTTACTTGAGTGGTAATGCTAGGGTGACCATATATCTAAATCATATTTCGTAAACTATATGATGTGATTGCTAATGATTGAATTATTACTTAAGTGCATTAACGTGTTTATTTCTTGCTAGTTACACATCACATGATTTGCAAATGTGAGTTGAAAAATTGATCCACCTAGCATTATTCTTTAGTTAGAGAATCCAAACTACTTAGCAAGTCAAATTGTAATAAACTGCACATATGACTCTTTAAATGTGTATCGGATTTTAATAGCAAAAGATAAATATGTGCACGTAATTTACCTGCAAACCGCATATATGAATCGAATTAGAGTTTACGACTCATTTTATACTCACATTTTTACAACCTCACAATATATAGATGTTCATATTAAGAATGTAATGAAAAATGCTAAAGAAATGGATGATTGACGTTGGGAAAAAATGCAAAAGAAATTCAGAAGGAAAGACATTCAAATAAAAAATTACAAACAAAAAAGCAACACATATTCATCTATTTCCTGTCACCATTATTCATCCTTCATTTTCCTAAATATTTTCTTCACATATCAAACGCAAAATATGAAATAAACAACAAAAAAACAAAAAAAAAAACAAAATGGTTATCAACAGGTCCTTAATAGCTAATATTTCGTTGAAGCATATCCCAAATTGAAAACCGAATGAATTTAAATGCTCCTTCTATTGAATGATTTCACTTTTACTATACATAAATTATTTTGTGATAAAATCTCACACCCACTAAATTGCACATGTAATTAAGTTGAGAATAATACTAATGTGAAATAGTGAACTGTTATACAAACTCTGAAACGTACATGTTTATGGTAATATCAAGACGTCGTTGTGTCGACATATCTTATCCAAATAGATATCTCTAGGAAATATTTTTAGTTCAATTTTCACATGAGATCGTGGCAAGTCAATAAGAGCCCTTTTGTACTAAATTATGAGTATGATTAATGGTGAATTAATCACTGAACAGACTCTGTACTTTGAAATGTTTAATCGCCATGAAAATTGTTTAAGAAATATGGTGGAGGTTAATCACCACCCCACCCCACCCCAGCAGAATCGAAGTTAGGGGCGTCGGTGGCAAGAGGATTGATAGGGATGGTAAGGAGGCGACACGTGTATGATTCTATAAATTTGAATGAGTATGTCGACGCTGTCAAAAAGCCACCTACTGCTTGTGGCCTGTCTTCACTTATACGACATCGGCTCGTGGAACCACACTGTTTCTTCCTTAAAATCCCTTTCACTGCGGCCTGACACGTGGCATGAACTCCCACGCGGTTTATGAACCAACCAGAGTAAAAGCAATTTATGTGTTTTCTGAATAAAAGTTGTATTGCATGGGTATATTTAACACGTCATTTCCTCAACCGCGTTAGAGAAACTAAGGTGACGTTTGGAAGTACTTTTAAAATAACTGAAAATATTTTGCATGAAAATATTTTTGAAATATGTATTTAGTCAAATCTTCATCAAATAAAAAAAAATCTTAGTTAAATCAGTTTTATTAAAAATCACATATCTGGTGCTTCTTTCAAAAAGTATTTTGAGTGCTTTTAGAATCCAAAATCAATTTCATCAAACACGCTTTCAATCATTTTACTTGAAAATAATCGTACCGTTTGGAAATGTTTTTAAAATAATCGAATATATTTTACATGAAAATATTCTTGAAATATAAATTTAGTCAAATCTTCAACAAATAAAAAAAAAATCTTAGTTAAATCAGTTTCATTAAAAATCAAATATCTGGTGCTTCTTTCAAAAAGTACTTTGAATGTTTTTAGAATCCAAAATCAATTTCAACAAATACGTTTTTGGTCATTTTAAAAGAATTTTCAAACAAGCTCATAATTAACTCAAACATAAGAAAGTTAAAAATGAAAAAGATTTTTCCATCGTGGTCGTGAATTTAGAAACTGCGTATATAAAATATAGGGTGAAGTGCCGATTTAGTCCCTGAACTATCACCTCAATGAAAATTAGGTCCCTGAATTATTTTTTCGGTAAAATAAGTCCCTAAATTCATTACAAATTGCTAATTTCATCCCTACTATTATATTCAAAGCTATTTTATCCAATTTTTCGTCAACTTAAGTCACTTGACACACTTTAGAGTATAATACCATCATTTTCTCGTCTATAAGAGCTTAACATTTCATATAGGTTGTGAATTTAATGTCTAATTTACCTTCAAAAGTTAATTTACACTATTTCTTTATGAAAAACTACCAATTTCTCCTCCAAAGTTAACTCCATACACTATTTCTTTATGAAAAACTACTAATCTACCCTCCAATTTGTATCACAAGCAAGTAACGTCATTTAAATTGCCGGAAAATTGAATATAATAGTTTCGAATATAACATTAGGGATGTAATTGGCAGATTTTTATAATTCAGGGACTAATTTTTCTGAAAAAATAATTTAGGGACCTAATTTTCACTAAGGTGATAATTCAGGGACTAAATTGGCAATTTACCCTAAAATATATGGACGACTTGTGTTATGAAATAGTATTTGAGACTGTGATAACGACTAGTGTTCCCACTCTAACTCTATGGCTTTCCTGGAATCCTGGGTGCCAAGAGACATCCGAGTGGTGGGGTAGAAATTAACTACTCATTAGTCTAGTTCCCATCGGATATGTAAGTTCAGTTTGAAGAAACCTGTATGGTTTTCATCTCTGTTCATACGCTTGATTTTTGCAACAGATGCAGAGGATCTCGACGAAATTTTGTAGCAGAGACAGACGAGCTATTATTCGTTCTCCATGATTTAGTAAACAACAGAGTATTTTGGAAATGACTGTCGTTCAACTAATTCCTTTTTCGCATATGTAAACACGTTTTAAGAGTAATTTGCGACTCGCGTGTGTGAGTGAATATCCATAACAAAATCAATCATACAATTTTTTTAGTTAGGAGTTAAAGAGTACGTATGATTGAGATATCAACGGCCTAGTTATTGGAGGCCCCCATGTTATGTTTCGACGAAAATGACATATCAATCGAGTGCAATGTGAAATTGTTGACTAATCTATTTATTATCAAAATCTTCTTTGTCAGTTAAAATATGGTGGAAAGATAATTTGGTCCTATAATCACAATTCAATAAAAATATTTAAAAAATCATAATTATGGGCATTAAAGTAATTTAGCACAATTTTTTTGAAGTTTTTTTCTTTTCCCTCACCACATGTCATCAATGCATTTCACCTCATCCCTCTCTCTTTTTTCTTTTTGAAAGGGGACGAGCTGGTGGCTTCGCTGTGGTACTGCATCCTTTCGAAAATCGGAAAAACTCACAAAGGCATTTCAGCCAGTGGTGGATCTAGGAAATAATATTAGGGGGGTCAATAAGAATAGCGCTCGCAGCACATAATTTTTTTTTTACTAGAAATAGTATGCATATCACAATTTCATCGAGTCTTGGTAAGCCTAAAATAATTTGGAAAAGCATACTGCACACCTGTTAATGCCTCATTTGCGAGAGTAACTAATATGTTACAAGGCTGCTCCCATATGAATGTTTAACAAATAAACACACTTATCTTGAACACACTAACAATGTTTGACATCATTGCATCCCATTAATTTGTTTGTCCAAGAATGATGAGCTTTGTTATTCACTGAGATCACCATTTCATTTACTCTTCTTTCAGACATTTTATCAAACAGTTGGAGGGCATATATGAAGTCAACTCTAATCTTCAAAAGGGCAGCACCCAAGGTATCCATGGCACATTCACCGAAGTTCGATGGGTCAGCACCCAAGGTATCCATGGACGTTCACCAAAGTTCGGAGGGTCAGCTGACCCCCTGCCCCTTAATGCATCCGTCACTGATTTCAGCCTTCCCTTGGCCACTATCGTGTGATTTACCAGTAGCATAAATCGAACTCAAAATGTGTCGTGTGTACGATCTTGAATTCGTCTTCAACTATTGGACCACCTCGTGATGGTTATCACTTCTCTCTCTCCTCTCTCACATTGATTTCTCCGCTTCCATAAATTGTCAAAAATTTATACACAATGTCTAGTTACCATTATTCTCCACAAATCACGACTTGCTAGTATATGGTATGACATTAAGAAATAGATTTTGCTTAATGTCGCACTATGAATTCATTCGACCTAATTAACCAGTTGTCATGTCATTAATTTGGCAAGACAATTTGTGAATGAAAAGAAACAATGCATATTCGTTCTTTTTTTTGGTAAAACAAGGAGGAAAAAACCCCAGACAGCCTAACTCAAACCATCAGAACAATAATGCATATTCATTCTTCAAGATGGAAAACAACACCCATAATTTGGTATTGCAACCTATTTTCTTTCTTCAAACTGATTTTAACACTTTTTTTTGTACATACACATTCTATACTTGTTTTTCATTGTTTAGATCGAATAAAGTAAAGAAAATCAATTGTCAAATTGCATGTACGTGTGTTGCCTTCCATACATTTTAAACATTCATTTTACGCCACTTAACATGAATAATGAACATATCAAATTACAATTGTCTAATCTTCGGAAGTGATATTTATGTGTATCAAAAATAATTGACGCGTAAACAGAGTATAATATAAGTAGATGACATCGACCTTGTCCAATTTTCTATTAGTTATGTAATCGTGCGTGCATGTATTTTTGGTAAGAGGTCACCCTGGCCATGCACGTCCATTTGAAATAATCAAACCCTTTCAAATTTTTCATTTTTGCAGAGCATATAAAAACATAAAAGCGATTATCTTTAAAATCACAATTCACTTGTCTAATTCATTTAAAATCCATTTCAAAGTCCTAAATATATAATTAATAACAAATGTATCATCGTACTATTGACATTTTTAGACGGGAAGAGGATTCTCTCCCCTCCTAATCTCTCTTCCCTTCTCTCCCTTCCTATTTGAACGGTTACGGTTTAGTCACGTCAACATTTTATATTAATTTTTTTTATAGAGACAATAAGACAAAAAAAAAATATGAGAGAAGAGAAGGGAAGATAATGAGAATAAGATGGGAGATAATCTTACTCCTTTTAGATGAGCATGTGAAGTACTTTCAAGTCAAATTCACATCAAATTGGCAAAAATGTACTTGAAATAATGTAAATGTTTGAAATTGATATGACCTTGGCAGCTTCGCTCATTGATGTTGAATATTTCGTGCAAATGCTCTGGTACATGCCGGGGAAAGGGGAAGGGGTGAGTTCCAGGGGAGGACCGCCGGACCCGAGAGGGTTATGCGTTCTGGTTTTTCTGGAGATTTCAAATTATGAGCAACTCTGTATTTCAAATTTCGAGAGTAAAGTTCGGTGGCGGCTGCAACACCCTAAACTAAGCTACAATAACTACCAATTCATTTTTTATTAACAAAATTTTCTTTGAGTGTGAAAAAATAATTTAATCTTCTATCACAAGATAAAATTATGGATAGTAATGTAATTTTACAAAAATTAATTTTGAATTTTTCTTTCTCTCTCACCTACATGTTATCCTAGTATATCTATAATTTTATATTTTAAGAAATAAAGATTTAACCCTACTATTTTCCTCTGTCTCTCTTACACATTTCTCTCGAACTTCATATCTCTCTCTCTCTCTCTCTCTCTCTCTCTCTCTCTCTCTCTCTATATATATATATTCAATAATACTATTCTTACCATGTAATTGTACTATAATTATATACCACCTTATGTGTCATCTGATGTGGCTGTCCATGTCATTTAAATTAATTAGAATTTGTATTCAATTAAAATCAGTTTAAAAAACTAATAATTAAAAAAAAAAAAAAAAGCTGCTTAAATTATGACTGGAGTTTACGAGGAGTTTGGTTCCACGACTCCTCTGGGTTTTACGAGGAGTCTGCTTTCACGTCTGCTCCTTCCTTTCCAGCTGCCTGCACCTTTGAAATTCAACACCAAAACTTTCAGAATTGATCCGAATGTTGTAATTTACTGCAATCTCCAACATAACAAAATTCCACTTTGTTTCAAATTTTTTATTACAACAGACCCAATTATTTCTTTGAATCTCGGGAACAATTTGACCGAATGTAAGCATGGGTACTCATATTTTAGAACTTGGGTAGTGATTGCAGAAGCTAATTAAAGATAATAGTCTTAAAGTCAAAGATTCATGATTTTTGTGCACAATACAATTTCAGTAGCTGTAGTGCAAATAACAAAATTCTTGCACATTGCAATGGAGGACGTAGAAATTAAATTGAAATAGCTTAATTCTTTCTAGCTAAACAACACTAAGCAATTAAATGAACAAAAATATGAGAGAAAGAAAGAGAGATAGAGACTGATGGAGTTTCACGGGGGTTCTCAGGCGGATCACAAATTGAATGGAGGAGGACGAGAGCGTCAAAGATTGGAGGAGGAGCGCAACCCAGATAGCCCATCGGTCATTGGAGCTCCGAGGAGCCTGCTTTCAACTCTTCTCCTTCCTTCCTCTACTCTTTCACAACTTCCTTCTGACACACCCCGACCGAGATCGAAGCATGCTGGCCATCACGTGAGGTGACGTAGCCATGTGCACAGTGCGGAAGCATTGAAGTAATGAGAAATACGAATAATCAAAAACTAAATTCAAGGAGTGTTAACACATATTCAGAGCATGAAGTCTAGGTGCAGTCGAACATAAAGAGTATATATACAAAACATCCCAACAGGGATCCTACTTGAGTGAAGGTCTGTCAGAATCACTGTTGCTGCCTCGGGTACCACCAACAATGCTAGCTAATACCTGGAGGGGCGCAAAACAAAAGCTTGAGTGGGCAAAAACAAAGTCTTTTCGAAAATCATTTCAAAACAATCTTTATAACCCCTCGCCGTAAAACCTGTATACTTTCCCAGAAAATAGTATAAACATATACTTATCTCATCTGAAAAACATCCTCAAAATATAAATGCCAACGAATCAAATATATACCATGCCATGCCACTAATTCATCAGGTAAGTGCATCAAGTGAAATAAACTCATCATATATCATAATATGTCCACCGTGTGATCAGCAAGGCTGGAACTATAGCTCATAATCAATCTCAACATATCTCATCATAGTGTATATCCGGCACACAAGTCGAACCCACTCAAGGTGGTCTATACGACAAGACTGGGTGTAATATAGTACGCTCTAGTGCTACAATCACGTGAAGACTGTGCGAAAGATCATGGGTTTGAGTCAAACCCACTTCTATGATCGCGGGTCACCTACGAGTCGAACCCACTGTAAGTGGTCTATACGATAGGACTATGCACCTAGATTGGATCCAAGATGAGCGTATGGTGCGGGAGGTGAACATCACGTGAAAGATTGGCCCCTAACTCTGGGCGGGAGCACTAACACCGGGGTGCAGGTTTATGAGCTTTCGATGCATCTCAACAATCTCATTATACTCTTCTTAACTCAACTTTATTTAAACTCGCAGAGTCTTACCTGAACTTACCTGAGCGTCCTCAGCACCAACAATCATGCGCATACAATTCATAATGCAATCACATCTCATAATGCATAACCATTTCATGATGCATACCATTTCACGATGCATAAATCGATGTATAATTGTGTTGGCATGGCATTTCTTTTATAAAAGCATATTTTCCTTTAAAAAGCATTTCAAAGAATACTTAAACATAAGTATTATACTTAACATGGCATTTCTTTTCATCAATCATATAAAACAATTTCTGGGAAAACGCATGGTATATAGGTATATACGGAAAACAAAAGCCCACTCACTGGTAAGTAGAAGGATCGTAGCCCCCGTGCCTAGCCTGGCTACGCTCGTCCTCAGGATGGGTCTCGCCTATGTGAGAAACAACTATAAATACGTTATTTTAAAGCACATAGACAAAACTAGCTAATAACTTCTCATACAATGCTCAAATGAGGTGTGTGAATATACCAACGTGATCTACACAACCTCAGGATCATCCCCATATTTTTAAAATAATTTTTCGAAGCTCCACGCGCCGGAGAGTGCACGGCCCTACGCGCGGCCACGTAACAGGCACACTGACGGTGCCAGTCAACGCCGTCAGGAATATTCCAGGAATATTCTGTTAGAAACTAACGGGATCTGTTAAACTTAACTAACGGCGTCAGAATATTCCGTCAGACTTGACGGAATATTCCTTCATGTCCTACCTCCAGCTCCGGCGACCGTCGCCGAAAAACTGGGAAATTTTCTTTTCTCTTATTCTCTCTCGTTTCTTAACCAAAACTCATGAAACCAAAGTCAAATTAAAGCTTAAAACCCCTAGAATCACGATACATAGGTTTTAAGTCCTGAAATGCACGAAATCACGTCGAAACTTACCTCGATCTCCGACCAAAACCTGCAACTCTCCGTTTTCGAGCCTCTCGTGACCCAAATCCTACCAACGATGCACTCCGAGCATCGTGAGGACTTCCTTGAGCTCACTGTGGTCCTAAAATTCACAAAAACTCAAGGGTTTAAAAGTTGATGAATAGTACCCTGTCGGAGGTCCATTTTTCGGGGTTTCCCGACGTCCAAAACCGTTCCAATTTATGCCAAAACAAACAAGAGGACTAGAAGATTCCCTTTTGGTTCTCAGAACAGCTTGAAACCTCCTCGAACTGGTTGGGTGCACTGTACACCCACGGGGTGCCTAGATCCTAGGGTTTTTCGAAGGTTCCAGGGTCTGAAAGTAGTATGGTTGTGCTCGTGGTTCTTCAAGGATCACAATGCTAGATTTTGCAGGTTCGATCTGCAATGTTTGTAATGGCTTTGGGGTTCGTCCGTACAGAACTCGAGAAAGAGAAGAGGGTACGGGAAGGAGAGAGAATGTGTAGTCCAAAAATGTGTGGATGTGGTTCTCAACACCAATCACCATCCAACCAACAACTAAGGTTAAATCCTTATTGGTTCCCAACTAGATTTACTACAAACCCTAGTTAAAATTTAAGTCATTGGTTCCCATTTTCTTGGAGTCATTTCCAATGATCCAAGACCAATATTTTTGGGCCTCTAACTTTGCCCAAATCAATGTCCCAATCCAATGCTCGAGGGCAGTTTCGTACTTTCACATTTCTTAAATTAATAACATACAATTTCCCGGGACGAGCTGTCACACCTTCTTCTTCTCTTTGATTGTTTTTTAAATTAACCATTTAATTGTTGGTTTTTTAAATTGATTTTAATTGAATAAACTGATTAATTTAAATGATGTGAGTGTCCACATTAGATGCCTCCTAAAATGGTATATAATTATGGTACAATTACATGGTAAGAATAGCATTACTGATATATATTACATTTGATTTTATTTGCACACACATAATGGGTGGAATTCATCTAATTTTAAAATCCTAAGAATTTGTTAACACTCTAAATTCATGAGATCAACAAAGATTAGTATGGGCAACCCTTAGTGGACTCCGGGCAAAGATTTAACGTTATGGACAACAAGATTTAAGGGGTCCCCTCTTAAAACTGGGCTACATCCACTGTAGTGCTCTGTATATACATGATACGAGTTATAAGAAATGCTTGGTCTATATATAGAAGAACAAGTCTTCTATATATAGGCCTTTGATGAGCCAAAAAGTCAAGGAACTGAAATATTTCACTATCCTCGCTTTAAATGGTTTGAGTAGACATACATGACCAACCAATTATTCTTCCACTCTCTAAGTAACACACGGAATTGAAGTGATGTTTGCTTAGGTCCAATTGCAATGTTTCCTGGTCCAACATGTGTCAAGCGCCTTGCTCGGTCCTGAGGTGTCGAAGGAACGCTGCCTCGAACGATTGGTCTGACAACCTTTATGTCCCTTCTTAGTTTTCTTCCTTAGTGGATGACCAAAACGTAGCTTGGCATTGATGTCTAAGAGGCTTGTCCCTTGGGCTTTGTGTAGTAAAGTAGTTTTCTTACTCGATGATCAGCTTCTTTGTTGATGGTTAACCCCAACCAGTAACCTGTCGTCTAGAGAAGTCGAGCCTCTTTCTTTTGGTTTTACTGGGCTGGCTTATAAACCCACATGATTTGGTATTCTTTTCTTTCTTTGGGCCTTTGCAGGCTTGTATCATTTTAGGGGCCTGAAAAGATTTTGTGTTAACATAATTATTTCGAAACCCGCTGTAGGTGTGAAAGCTAAACTTGTGGTCATGTGGAGGCTGAAATGCCTCTGTGAGTCTTCCCGCCCCCCTGAAGGAGTGGATAATCGTGGCTTGCCACCAGTTGCCCCCCTTTATTTAAGAAAAATAATAATAAAAAAATGAGTGTATAAAGAACCACTCAAAGACCAAACTAACCCAACGGAACCCAAAAGAAGAAAAGAAGTATAAAGATTTGAAGCCCACAAGATCACAAAGAGCGAGCGGCAGTTTCGAGCCCTAAAGCGGGATCTCATTAGGGTTTCATCATAAAACAAGGATAGGGTACATATAGAGGCGATAAACCTGTGACTGTGAGAGTATGTTGTAAACCTGTGACTGTGAGAGTTTGTTGCTTCCACAGATCATAAAGAGCGAGCGGCTTCGAACTTTGGACTTGGATCAGTGAATGAGAGGCGATGGTGGTCGGTGGAGTTCACCTGAAATCAAGCTCGCAACATGATTCCTTTTTTCATTTTGGGTAAATTACATAAAACTACCTCAACTATTGGGTCATTAACAATTTCATACCCCATCTTTAAAAAGTTTCAATGTCATACCTCATCTATGAATTTGTTACAATTTCATACCTCTCGTCAGTTGTCTGTCAATTCCTTCGTTAAAATGCTGACGTGGCAAGTGACATGACCCATTTTCTATTAAAAAATATTAAAAAAAAAAAGAAACCCAAACCCAGATCCCATCCCCCCTTCCCCATCCGTCCCCCATTCCAAACCCAAAACCCCCCAGCGCGCACCCTCTCTTCCTCTATCTCATCTTCCCTCCCATGGTGTTCATCCCCCTCTCTCTACCTTTCTCCCCTCCATTCTCCCTCCCTCCCTCCCTTCATCTTTCCCTCCCTCATCTGCACATCCATCATTCCCTCACCCTACCCCCCTCCCCGACCCTCCATCCCTTTCCTTTCTTCCCCTTCCGTCTTCCCCAAACCCCAGTTCGTCTCCCCCCCACCTCTTTCTCCCCCACCCCCCACCTGAGCCCAACCTGCAATCTAGATAAAAAAAAAAAAAAAACCATCTTCATCTTCCCCGGTCCCTCTTCCCTGCAACCCACCCCTTTCTTCCCCCTCTCGTCTTCCCCATACGCACCGCTCACCCATCCTCCACCTTCTCCTATGCACCCACCCTCTTCCCTCTTCTACACACCCCACTCCTTAAATCCACACTCATTCCCCCCATTCAAAACCCCAAATTCGTCTTCCCCCCACCCGAGCCCAACCTGCAACCCATGAAAAAAAAAAAAAAAAAAAAACATGATCCCTTCTTCCCCGACCTCCCATTCCCTACATTTATATGCTAAACGTAAATGTCATAAATGAGAAGAAGATTCAACAATATAAGCAGAAGAATTCACTTTATTATTAATACTTAGTTTGAACATCCCATCACAAGAATACCCCTTCCCAACAAACATCCCATTTTTCGACATTATTAACTTGTCGGACTCTAGAACAGTCTTTATACCGTTCTTACATAATAAATTTGTAGACACAAGATTCTTTCTAATTTCTGGAACTTGTAGTGCATTAAGCAACGTCAATTTCTTCCCAGAAGTAAACTGAAGTTCCATGGTTCCTTTCCCTAGAACTTTGGCAGAATTATGATTCCCCATTAAAACCTCTTGATTGTCTGTTGATGCTTCATATGTCTTGAATTGTGCCTTGTCATTGCACACATGTATAGTAGCCCTTGAGTCGAGCCACCAATCGGAGGATTTTATTACCGCTGCCATATTCAGTTCGGTAATCATGCCAATATGAATCATTGATACCATTGCAACAATGTTATCAATTCTAGAGTTTTCCACCATATTTGCGTTATTGGTCTTATTGGCATATTCCTCACTTGTTTTCTGTGTCTGCAATCACGAATGTAATGACATTTCTTTCCACAATGGTAGCAGACACCATTTGCATTCTTTTGATTGTTGTTGGAATTGGTCTACTTAAACTTCCCTTTGTCAATTTTGACTTTGAAGTTCTTTTTATATTTGTTTCCTTCGACAATGTGAACTTTAGAGGAATCTTGATTTGCAAAATTCTTATCACGATTTCGAGTTTCCTCTTCAATTTGAATACCCTTTAGCAAATCCTCCAAACTAATATCTTTCACCATGTGTAGAAGTTTCTTTCTATAATTATTCCATGTTTGGGGGTAATTTTGCCATAATAGCCTCAACTATCATAGGATCCGGAATAACTATTTTAAGTTCACGAAGCTTTGAGACCAAGACCAATAATTCATGAACTTGGTCTAGGATGGGTTTGTTATCAAACATAGTGAATTCATAATCTTTGAACATTAAAAATTTATCGGTACCTCTTTTCTCCGTTGTGTACTTGTGTTCAAGTGCTTCCCATATTTCCTTTGGAGATTGAATGTGTGCGTATAAGTCATATAAGCGATCAGATAATGTACCCAAGATGTGTCCTCGACATACCAATTCATCTTCTTCACGCTTCTTTCGATCAACAACTATTTTGCCCGAGTCTTTGTCACTTGGTTCACGAATAGGCTCCAATTTCGGATCCAACACATATATGATATTTAGAACAGTAAGCATGAAACACATCTTGTCCTTCCACCGGGTGAAATTTTATCCATCAAATTTGTCTAGCTTGTAGACATCTTGATTGATAATCTTCAAAGCCATGTTATTAGATTTGTTCTCCATGACGAAAATAACACTGTAAGATTGTTGTTAGAGTAAATGTAGAATATAGAGAATAATCCGAATGATGACTTTGAGGTACGACTTGAATCGTTTTCTTAAAGTGTTATTTGCCCCCACTCGAATGAGTTTGCTAAAGGGTTCTTGGCAAATCACTTCCAGGATACAACAAAGTATGAAATATTCAATTAGCAAAACTGAATTGTATTCCCTTAGAAATAACTAGAAAGAAATTGTATGAATGTGATGGAGAAAGAAGAGAGCAAAGAATGTAAGCATTTATAGGCATTAAAGCACCCGTTCATCGAGTCCTTTCATTTTAGTTGAAGATATACAACCCTTCTTAATAATGTTGATCCAAAAGACATGTCTTCTATTTAGAATTTTCAGAAAATAAATTTTACTTATTACATCTTTTAATTTTACTCATACAATTTGAGTAAGCATTATGTCTTTTAACCAAAAGTTGTAACCATTCAACAAAATATACAAAGGTTGAAATCCAACCTTGCCACCCGTAGGCTTGCTGCGCAACGCAACAGCCTTTCCCTATTATACATACATATATGCTGCACCATGCAGCACCAAGTCTACATATATATATATATATATATATATATATATATATATATATATATATATATAATAATTTATATATTTATTATTGAAATCTCTAACAATAGCTGACGTGTACATTTTAGCATCTCCATTGGAGGCTCTAAAATGAATTTAACGCATCTAATATATGTATTTTTCCTCAGAGCATGTGACATGTCTGAAAACAATTATATATATACCTTTTACTAAAAAATATTATACAAGGAAGATCAAGAACTGTAAACCCTCCAAAGAATTTTCGTTTCCATAACTGTAATTAAACATTAACATACGAAAAAATAACAAGAAAATTAAAATAAATGCAAAAAAGTGGGAAAATGGTGTGCCTCTTACTGTCTGGTCTTTTGTAATCCGTCTCCAATCATCCTGAGCTCAAACTCCTTCACAGAGCCAGCAAGACTTATCATGGTTGTGTCCATAACATAAGGTACGTGGTCAACATAAGCCTCGGTCGCGTTGATCAGCTGTATGCAGGGCTCGTGCCGGGTGTTAATGGTTCCGCGGTAATGGAAGTACTAGATCCTTCCCTCTGTCTTGTATGTCGTCTTTCCTGCTAAATTCTGCGACATGTGTACCCCCGCGGCATACACGCAGCCGCGTATTTCCGGTCCCTATGTATTCCTCTCTTCACATCCCTGGACACAAGTTTCTCAAACCCCCATTTCCTGCAGCATCACAATATGTTCAGATCATGCATGTGAACACAGGTTATACTTCTATTGCAAATTTGCAAGAAACTGATAAAATTACGATTGTAGAGATTAGGTGAATTGTTGTTATCTTTATGTTGGTTCGGCTAAATTGACCAAGTTTTATGCTGGATTCTAGATCTCTCTCAAACAAATTAAGAAATTTACACAAATCTGTCTTAATCTCTGAAGTTTTTAATTAATTTGATTTCTTAATGGTCAACCTCGGTCATAATATTAATTAGGGTAAATTACATTTTCATACCTCAGGTTTGGGGTCTATTTCAATTCCTTACAACATTTTCAAAACATTTCACTTTCATACCTTAAGCACTAATTATTTCAAAATAATACATCCTTTACATTTTTCATCCATTGATCCGTTAAGTGCTGACGTGGCTGCCAAATATCTGCCACGTGACAAATTTTTTTTTTTAATTTTTTTTAAAAACCTGAATTTTCTCAAAAAAAAAACAAAAAGCCACTATCCCTTCCCCGCCCCAGTGACCCACATCCCTATCCCTAACCCAGAACCCAAAAACCTGCAACAAGAAGAAGAAGAACAGGGAGGAAGAAAAAACAAAAATAACCCCAAACCCAGTTCTTCCCTTGCAATCGAGAAGAAGAGGAGGAGGAGGAGGAGGAAAAAAAAGAAAGCCCAGAATCCCTCCCCTCGACCCACCTCCCTTCAACCCCCCCCCCCCCCCCCCCCCCCCCCCCGGGACCCTCCTCCCTTCCCCCACCCCCTTCCCTCCACCTGGATCTCCTGATTTTCAGTGTGGGTGAGTTTTGAAAATACTTTGAGATGATTTTTGGACTGGTTTTGTGGTAGATCCACCTAATCTCGGATGGGATTTTTGGGGGTGAGTGATGGGGGATTTTTGGGAGGGGTGGCTCGGGTGGGATTTTGGGGTGGGTGATGATGGATGAAAGAAGGGGGTGGGTTGGGGAAGACGATTTCTGGGATATTTTTTTTTCTCCTTCTTGTTGTTGTTGTTGCAGGTTTAGGGATGTGGGGGGTGGTTGCGGGGAGATGGGATGGGTTTCAATTTTTTTTTTTGTTGAGAAAATTCAGGTTAAAAAAAAAAAAAAATTTGCTACGTGACATATATGTGGCAGCCATGTCAGCACTTAACGGATCAATGGATGGAAAATGTAACGGAGGTATTATTTTGAAATAAAATAGTACTTAAGGTATGAAAGTGAAATGTTTTGAAGATGTTGTAAAGAATTGAAATAGTCCCCAAACCTGATGTATGAAAATGTAATTTACCCTATTAATTAAATAATCAACAACATATTCATACATATGACTTCTTTGTCTTTCAACTGATTCATTTCTTCACACCAAATCTTTAATTTCCAAATTAATATTTGTGCTTAACTAATCCATTAATATATAATTAAATTCCATGAATTCGATACGAAACAATTATGGCTAGACCATTCTGCGTCTTACCTAAACCTCCGACCTTTACTGTAAACATATTGTTGTTAAAAAATTTGAATTAATAATTTTCCATTACCAGATTAACATATAATTTTGATAATTGGGATCATGTTACATGCATCTATAGAAGAAAAAACATCAATAATTGAAAATATATGCTTCACAACACAAAAGCAAGAGTATCAGAAATATGGGCCAAAATGTTATTAAAACAAGGGTTTTGTTTTTGTTTTTTTGTTTTTTTTTTCACAAATCGTCATTAAAATTAACCTACATCATCAAAATGGTCCATGAAATTAAAAATCGATTAGTGTAGTCCTTAAAATAGGTGTCGTAAATCATGTGGTCCTTCCGTCACAATTTTGTAAAAAATTCGGTTATGTGCTGATGTGACACATAAATGGGCTCTATAAGTCGTTTTTATCACAAATGATCCCTAGAAATAGGTGTCTCAAATCAATGTGGTCCTTCTGTCACAATTCTGTCAAAGACTCTGTTATGTGCTGATGTGTACATAACTGGGTCCCACGAGTTTAATTAAATTAGAAATAAGCCTAATAATTTAATAATTAATTAAAAAAGTTGTCGACCCAGTCCTGCAATCACCTCTGATCCCAAGCCACACTCCTTTACCTCCATCTATGGTAGCTTTCGCCGTCTATTCTCTGGAAAAAAAAAATCTCAAGACACCCATCTTTACGCCCTTCACCGAACTGAATCAGGATTGGGACCACCTTTGGTGATGCCTTGGATTGGTGATGACTTCTGTGACATCGATTACCGCTAATATTTGGGCTTCGACATCCTCATAACTTTAATATTGGAGAGCATGTTCGGCACTACCCCAGTGATCTTAGGGACATGGGGAACGAGCAGCTCTACCTTGAGATAATTTCATTGTAGAAAAATATGTTTTGACAACTTTTTTAATTACTTATTAAATTATTAAACTCACATTAGAGCATAACAAAAAATTTAGCAGAATTGTGACGAAAGAATATTTCTAGGGACTGTATTGATCGCTTTTCAATTTCAGGGACCATCTTGACGGTGTGAGTCATTTTCACTGACCTTTTGTGATAAAAACTTGTAAATCTTGTAGAACCCATTTATGTACCACATCAGCTAGCATATAATAGAATTTTTGACATAATTGTGGTAGAATGACCATATTGATTTGCGACACCTATTTTCAGGGAATACATGGATCAATTTTTAATCTCATAAACCATTTTGATGGTGTGACTAATTTCAGAAATCATTTGTGATAAAAACCTTTGAAAACAATAATTGAGGTCCTCCTTTTGAATTAAAAAAAACAATCACTTTAACAAAGTTCAAGCCGAGGAGGAAGATAGGAGGACCCTTTAGTAAAAGCGGAGGAAGTGCCAAAAAAAAAACATGAGTAATGCTATTCATACAATGTTTTTGTACCACATTTTCATACCATCTTAGGTGGCATTTGATGTGGACAGCCACATCATTTGAATTAATCAGATTTTTTAATTTAGTTCATTATTTAATAAACTAATAATTAAGAAAAATTAGTTAATTAAATGATAATTGTGATATACGAGGAGTCTTTCTCCTTTCTTTCCTTGGGTTGTGCAAATTTTTCAAATGATGCGGCTGTCCACATCAGATGCCACCTAAGGTGGTATAGAAATGTAGTATAAAAATATGGTATAAATAGCATTACACAAAAAACATTTCATGCGCACAGACAACTTGATTAAAAATACATTACATTTTCAACATCTAAATGTAAATAGTTACAAAACAGTCCGGCCATAATTATGCATGCATGGCAATATACAGCAAAGGTGACAAACAATCTCATGCAATTACCAATTGAAATGCACAAACTCGAACCACAAATAATGCATGAAATTGTGGAATTCGGTTTCGTTTGCGCAGTCAATCCACAGAAGTAATTCACAAAACTTGATAGAAAAAGACAAGATAGGTATAGGGATGGCAATTTAACCCGTCAAATCCGATCCCCGCAAGTAACCGATTCGAATGGTTCGGTTTCGGGTACAAAATTTCGGGTATTTTACAGGTATGGGTAACCGTCGGGTAAATTTTTCGGGTTTGGGTTCGGTTATGGGGTATCCGCCCCAAATCCATACCCGAAACCGAACCATTTCATCTATAAATAAAAAAAATATAAATATTTATTAAATGAAAATGGGTTGTTAATAATCATGCATTATTAAATATGAAATTAATAATTTACTTTTATATCATTAATAATAGGAATTATATGCTTATAATTTTTAAGAGTGTAAATGTTTTCTTAGTAATATAAAATTTTAATATTAATTATTAGATGCATTGTATCAATTGTATTACTAATAGCAATTTATTTAATTTTTTTTTTTTAATATTCTTCATTTAGTTAATAATATAAATAAATATATAAATATCATAATGGGGAAAACTGTTCCCCGATCAAAAATTCATCACCCGACGGGTTCGGTTATGGGGAAAACCCGTTCGGGGATTCTACGGGTTCGGGTTTGGGGAAAATAAACGGGTTCGGGTTTGGGGATAACACATCCGAACCCAATCCACCCCGGTGCCATCCCTAGATAGGTACCTGTAAATTTCGCTATAATCTTCAAAGACGCAGAGCTGTTGCTCATCGGCATCTGCTTAATGGTGAACTGCGTGTAGTCCGATAGGGAATCGAGCACCGACTTAATGTTGTTGTTGGGAGGCACGTAAATGTACTCATCCACATCAAAGAAGAACATCCATTTGCCATGAATTTATACCTGTGCAAGCAATCGTTCAACACCATGAACTGGTTGTGATAATACCCATCGAACCTCTCCTGCGCCCTGATGTCTTGCAGCGTTATGTATCCTAGCTCCATCCATGGCTTCAGAACCTCCATCACCTCCTCATGAATCCCGCCTACGTCGTTGAGTACAAAGTGGGATCCCGGCCCGAACATCCGGACGTGGTAAGCAGTCCACTCCCTCACTCTCTAGGGACTCATATTATCGAACAACGGAGACCCACAGTATAAATAGTCGTATTTTGGTTGGCGGTGAAGATTCTGGCGTTTAGAGTGCCAGGGGCTTCGGTTAAGGCTTGGATTGTGTCAGTGGTGTTCGAATTCCCGTCGTCGTTACCTTCGGTGGTGGCTAATAGGAGGAGCTTACCGCCGGAGTTGTCGGCATTGATGGCTTGGGAAAATGTGCAGTTCACGACCACGACGGTGTAAACTCGGCCAAAGCCCCAATCCGGGATCATTTTGTACCCGGCTAAGGAAATGGTTTGGGTCGAATTGAGATTCGAGACCCACTGGCACTCGTACTCGGGGTTGGAGAAGACGTGGAAAGGCTTCGAGGCCAGACCCACAATGGCGAAAGTGTTCATGCCGCCTCTGTAAGCTCTCATGGTAATGAAGCTGTAGGAGGCGGAGCCGTACGGGTTGAACTCCCGGTTGAGGATGCCATTGCTGAGCACCTTGTCGAGCTCAATAGATGGTGGCGGAGGCGGGAAAGGTGTTGATGACAGTGCTGGCGGAGAGAGTAGTGTTGTATCTGCGGCGGTGGCGGTGGCTATATCTGACTGGGCCAGTGCTTGGGCGAGGGCTTGGGCTTGGGTCGGAGGGTTGACTTTGGGGATGCAGAGGATTAACAAAGCCGTCAGTAATATCTTCAGCTCCGCCGCGTAGTTCCAGACGACTCTGCTTTCTCCTTCACCATTGACGTGTGTAGTCTGTAGAGCTTTCGTTTCTGCTGAACCAGAGGTACCGTTTGGTACGCACACGGGACGGGACAGGACGGAACGGATGATGATGTACATATTAATTTTGTCTTAAAATGTTATAAATTTGTGTTCCACGGATATGGAACCAGTCGTTCCAGGGGGAAGATGTGGAACGAAAAATCAGCCAAATTTCGTTCCATGGGACAAGCCGTTCCACGGTTTTTAGACGCACCAAATGCCGTCTCACGTACCAAACGGTACGAGAGAGAACAGAAGATGTAAAAATACTCTCCCGTATCTCAGCGTCGTTTGCAATTCTTTTGTTTTGGGGGGTTTGTATGTGTTTTTTCCAGCTGTGATTTAATGAATTTTGGTTTTGTGAATTTTTGTAATAAATGTCTTTTTTGCGGGAATAATTGCTTAGAGAAGGATGGAAGAAAAAGTGATAAATATTGTGCAAAAACCTTAAGGTAGTAGAGATTCTATTTTTGAAAGAGTATTCTTAGCATTTCTCTATAAGGAAAAGAAGGTTTGGTTTTTTGCCGCTTTGGTGAAATTTTATTTGCTTTTGAATAATTTGGGAAATTGAAAAATTTAACAGTAAGGATTAAATTTGCCACTTCTAAATCGTTTGGGTGATAAATTAGCTGGACAAATTTCTAGGGGTAAATGACAGCTATGTAATTGGATTTGCCGAATGCGGTCTGTAGCTATATCCCGAGGGAAGGTAATATGGCAGCCCATCGTCTTGTCCGAATGGGGATTGGAGGTTTTCAGGATGTGGCGTGGTTTGAGGAGCCTCCTGATTTGCTCCAAGACATTTTATTTGAGGAAGGATTGTAGTTTTCCTTATATTGTCATTTGAGGATAGGCCTTTTGTTTGTGCGGGACACTTTTTTCCTTAGACCGAGTTGGAATTCCCGGCAAAGTTTTTATCGAGGTCCAGTATGCACACTATCCTCAATTTGTACGTATTCCATTCTCTATTTTAATGAATATCGTACTTTTCTAAAAAAAACATATAATGTGTCAACAGTAGGAAATAAGTGACACATCCCGATCGAGATTGAGGCATGTTGGCCGTCACGTGAGGGTGACGTAACCATGTGCATAGTGCGGAAGCATTAAAATAAGAAGAACTACGAATAATTAAAAACCAAATTCAAGAAGTGTGAACACAATCAGAGTCTAATTTGTCTAGGTGTAGTCGAACATAAGGAGTACTTGAATAAAAACACCCATAGGGGTCCTACTTGAGTGATAGTCTGTCAGAATCGCAACTGCAGCCTCGGATGCCACCAACAACGCTACCTAGAACCTGGAGGGGCGCAAAACAAAAGCGTGAGTGGGCAAAAACAAAGCTTTTCAAAACCATTTCCAAAAACAATCTTTATATCCCCTCGCCGTAAAACCTGTATACTTTCCCAGAAGAAAAGTATATACATATACTAAATCTCATCTGAAAATCATCATCATACTCCATGCACGAATCATGAATATGCCATGCCATGCATATCAAAATCATCAGATAAGTGAATCATATGCAATAATAATTGTGCAGCTCGTCAGCTGATCTTTAGCTCATAAATCATGCCCGCACACGAGTCGAACCCACTTATAGTGGTCTATACGACAGGACTGTGTGTAAAAATAATACGCTTTAGTGCTACAATCACGTGAAGACTGTGCGAATGATCGCGGGTCACCTACGAGTCGAACCCACTGAAAGTGGTCTATACGACAAGACTGTGCACCTAACTTGGATCCAAGATGAGCGTGTGGTGCGGGAGGTGAACATCACGTGAAAGACTATGCCCCTAACTCTGGGCGGGAGCACTAACACCGGGGTGCAGGTTAATGAGCTCTCAATGCATCTCATCAAACTTTTCATAACTTAACTTCTTAATAACCACACATACTCTTACCTGAAACTTACCTGAGCGCCTCAAAACCAACAATCATGCGCATACAATTCATAATGCATAACATTTCATGATGCATAATCAAAGGTATATATGTACTGGCACTGGCGGAGGCACATGAGGACTAGGGTAGTCCTAAACCTACCCTGACTTGAAAAAACAAGATTAGTATTACACCTATATCTATTGCTTTTCAGTTTGCAACCTTTCTCAACACTTAGCACAAATCCAATCATTTATCTATCTTTTCATCCAAATCTCATCCCAAAATTAAGTATAATATTTCAAATGGTCATTTATCACAAATCAATGACATTAAATTAAAACCCATCATTCACTTTTAATTTTAAAAAAACTTGTTTTCGCTCAAGCACTGGCAGAGCTATTCCCCTAGTCTTCTTGAATTTTATATATTTAGGCATTCCAAATCCTAAATTTATTGAATAAAGAACAATAAGGTTTGTGAAAATCTATTATTCTCAATAAAATATTTGTTTCTATTCTATCCTACCTCTTACTTGAGTTTTAGGGTTTCCAAAATTTTTAGTAATTCTCTCAATTGAGTTTAATAATACTTCCAGTAGTATAGACAACATCATGCAATGGTTTCAAAATATGAAATTCGTCGAGGATAATAATGATTATTTGGATATATATATTATGATGTTTTGCATTAGTAAGTTTATAACCACTATTCGTTTGGTCTTCTTCTATACTTGTGTGAGGCCCTTCCTCATAAGAAGTCCTCGCTCCGCCACTGTGTACTGGCATGGTATTTCATTTATAAAAGCATTTAAAATGCACTTTCTGGGAAAACACGTAGTATATAGGTATATACGGAAAATAAAAGCCCACTCACTGATAAGTAGATGGATCGTAGCCCCCGTGCCTAGCCTGGCTACGCTCGTCCTCCGGGTAGGTCTCGCCTATGTGAGAAACAACTATACATACGTTATTTTAAAGCACATAAACGAAACTAGGTAATAACTTCTCATACATTGCTCAAATGAGGTGTGTGAATATACCAAAATGATTTACACAATCTCAAGATCATCCCCAAATTTTTCGAATATTTTTCCGATCACCCACGCGCCCTCACGCGCTGGCCAAGGCACGGCCAGACGCGCCACCCACACGCAGGCACGTGCCTGGCACACGGACGGCAGCTTAACTGCCGTTAGGAATATTCCGTCAAAGGTTAACAGAATCCGCCTAAACTAACTGACGGCGTTAGAATATTCCGTCAAAATTGACGGAATATTATTCGTCTTCAACCTCCAGCTCCGGCGATCGTCGCCGTCGCCGGAAAACTGGGAATTTTTCTAACTTCTTATTCTCCCTCGATTATTCACCATTTTCTATGTAACAACTACCAAAATGAAGCTTAAGTTGTAGAGAATCACGTTATACCTATCTCGAGGTCCAACGTCGACGGAAACTCGTCGGAAAAGCTTCGATTCTCCGATCACACCTGCAACTCTTAGTAACTGAGCTTCCCGTGGTCCAAATTTTACCAACGATGCACTCCAAGCATCGTGAGGACCTCCTTAAGCTCGCTATGGTCCTAAAAATCGAAGAAAATCACCCATTAAAATGTTGGTGAACAGTGACCAACTCGGGGGTTCGATATTCTGGGGCTTCTTACGTTCAAATCCTCTGATTTTTCTTCCTCGAGCTTCGTAGGAGTATCCCAAAGCTTCCTACAAGCTTAGAATTTCCTAAAACACAATATTTAACGATTGCATGAACAATGCATGTAAATTGAGTTCGGATTTCATGGGTTTTCGAAGGGTTTCTTACCTGAAAAGGGTACGGTTCAACTCGTATGAACCTCAGGAATCCAATGATGCCCTTTAAACCTTCGATCCGTAACGTTTGCAAGGGTCTTGGGGTTGGTCCGTACGGTTTCAAAGGAAGAGAAAGAGTGAGTTCGTGAGAGATGAGAGAAGAGAGGGAGAGAGTGTGTTGTTTTCTGTTTTGGTGTGTGTGTGTGTGTGTGGTCTTCACACCACCAACCAAACCAACCAACAAACTACGTTTAGTTTCTTATTGGTTCCCAACTAGTTTTACTACAAACCTTAACTAGAACTTAAGTCATTGGTTCCCACTTTCTTGGAATCACTTCAATTGGTCCAAAACCAACACTTTGGGCCCCTAACCAAAGCCCAAACACAATAAAACCCAACGCTCAGGGGTAAAAACGTAATTTCAAGTGCTCGAGGATAATATAGTACAAAAATCGGGACGGGCTGTCACATAAGCACGTTAATCAACAGTTGAATAATAATCTAATCATCAATATGCACATCATTTGGTTAATAAAATTTAGTTTAAAAATTTGGCATCCTTAGCGTTACCAAATCCAAATAGTAAAGAAAAGTGAAATGAAATCCCAATTAATCTTTTTTCTTCTTGCGCAAAATTCCAATTAATCGATTAGGGAGAAAAAAATTCTAATTAATTAATTAGGAGAAAAATAACTTAGCATTACAGATTGATAGAATTTATTTTTATTTGTAAATAAAAAGTTTTAGGTTCAACTTCAAATATGACTCGTTTGGCACCAAAATTATTGACCTATTGTGCCACTTAATTCTAATCCCCATCTGGAAAATGAATATATTGTTTGTATTAATAACAAACTTATTAATCAACTAGGAAAGAATAACCAAGTCCTTGTGGAATGGAAATCCAAATTATCCAACTCTAAAGCTTCCTATAAATTAGAAACCTCAAAAACTATCTCTTGCTTTTGGGTTGTATGTTTGTCCGAAATCAAGCATTAGATTGAAGATAAATGCTAAGGGGACTCTTCATGAATTCTTTGCAACCTCACAATTTGACGTTAATTTTCATGTCATTTTTGAGAGTCCATGGAGATGACAGAGAGTCTATAGACACTTTTGAGAGAATCATATTAGCATTTCTCTTAGATTAAATATCTAAAACTAACTTGTTGCTTTTACTTGCACTCCAATTAATTGTTGAACTCGTGTTTTTTTTTAATTTTAATTTTTTTTATTCTTCCTTCTTATTTTAAGGGGTGTAATTTAATAAATTTCTTGATAAAAATTGTCTTAATTGTTGCCCTACTCACCAAATTTGCAACATAACCACAACTCTATCTAATGATTGTTTGTAAGAAAAAGAGATTCATCAGTAACAAATGAGATTTTTGATTAGGGCAGAGCAAGTGATGCAGTTACAATGACTTAAATTGAGGATTAATCATTTATTTAAACTATAAAAAAATAAAACTAAAGGAGGGATGAAGAAAATGGATGACTGATGGTGGAAAAGATGCAGAAGAAATTTATAAGGAAAGACACTCAAATTAAAAAAATACGTACAAACAAAAAATCAGAACATATTTTGAATTGTTTTCACGAAATTTTATTTCATTAGTCTTCATCTATTTTCTATCACCGTTGTTCATCCTTCATTTTGTCCAATATATTTTCCGTACACGTCAAATATAAAATTTTAATAAAAAAAAGATGGTTGTCGACGGATGCTTAATAACTAATGTTTTCTTGAAGGATGCCCACGTCGAAAACCTGATGGAGTTAAATGCTTCTTGGATTGAATGTTTTCGACGCTGTCTAAAGGCCACCTATGCTTGTGGCCCGTCTTCACTAAAACGACGTCGGCTCTTAGGACCACATTGTTTTTTCCTACTATATTTATTTTTGGAAATTGTTATTAGCACTCTAAAAATCTCATTTGGTACTTCAAACCTTCTATAATTAGAAAGAAAAATACACTTGTGAGGAGTGTAGAATGAGATTTTTAGAGTGCTAATAACAGTTCTCTTATTTTTTCGATTATTAAATATAATAGCTTTTATTGCGGCCTGATAGAGATTTTTCAGTGTGACCGGTACACGACGTGGTACACCACGTGTCACTATACAAATAGTAGGATATATGTGCTAAAAAGTTAATAACTTAAAAAATAAATTTTCCACCACTCCTATTAAAACACGTGGTGTACCACTTGTGTTCCTGTTACAACTAAAAATTTCTCGCGGCCTGACACGTGGCTAAACCCCCATGCGGTTAATGAAACAACTAGAGTAAAAGTAATAGGTAATGTTAGAGAGACTAAATTTGCAACCTAAATGATGTGTCACCAATAGGAATAAACACGTTTATTAACATTTAAGTAATAAATCAATCATCAACTTCCATGTCTCTTAGTTTTCAAAACTTTCTCTACAAATTTAGTCTCCATAGCATTACCCAAAAGCAATTGATGTAATTCCAGAATAAAAGTTGCACTGCATGAGTGTATTTACCACGTCCATTCCTCAACCGCTTCCGAGAAAGTTACTTGAAAAAAATACTCGAAGTGCTTCTTGCAAGAAGCACATATTTGATATTTTTTTTTTCAAAATTAAAGCACATAAAATATTTTTAGAACCCAAAATTAATTTCACCAAAAAGACTTTCAGTCATTTTAAAATACTTCCAGACAAACTCTTAGTTAACTTTAACATACGAAAATTAAAAATAAAATAAATTTTTCCGCGTAGTGAATTTAGAAACTGCATGTATACATATATGTGTGTGTGTGTTGACACACCCTGACCCGAAATGTCCACTTCCATGTCTCTTAGTTTCCAAAACTTTCTCTACAAATTTAGTCTCCATAGCATTACCCAAAAACAATTGATGTAATTCCAGAATAAAAGTTGCACTGCATGAGTGTATTTACCACGTCCATTCCTCAACCGCGTCCGAGAAAGTTACTTGAAAAAAAATACTCGAAGTGCTTTTTGCAAGAAGCACATATTTGATATTTTTTTTTTCAAAATTAAAGCACATAAAATATTTTTAGAACCCGCGGCCTGACACGTGGCTAAACCCCCATGCGGTTAATGAAGCAACTAGAGTAAAAGTAATAGGTAATGTTAGAGAGACTAAATTTGCAACCTAAATTATGTGTCACCAATAGGAATAAACACGTTTATTAACATTTAAGTAATAAATCAATCATCAACTTCCATGTCTCTTAGTTTCCAAAACTTTCTCTACAAATTTAGTCTCCATAGCATTACCCAAAAGCAATTGATGTAATTCCAGAATAAACGTTGCACTCCATGAGTGTACTTACCACGTCCATTCCTCAACCGCGTCCGAGAAAGTTACTTGAAAAAAAATACTCGAAGTGCTTCTTGCAAGAAGCACATATTTGATATATTTTTTTTTTCAAAATTAAAGCACATAAAATATTTTTAGAACCCAAAATTAATTTCACCAAAAAGACTTTCAGTCATTTTAAAATACTTCCAGACAAACTCTTAGTTAACTTTAACATAGGAAAATTAAAAATAAAATAAAATTTTCCACGAGTGAATTTAGAAACTGCGTGTATACATATATGTGTGTGTGTGTGTGTGCGTGTGTTGACACACCCCGACTCGAAATGTCCACTAGGACTCCGAATCGGGTTGTGCTGGCCGACACCTGGAAGATGACGAAGCCATAAAGTGTGATAATGTGTAAAATGTGAGTAAATTTAAACCTATATGTGCCTAAGGACAAAATGCGCGGTGAACGGGATTGAGCTCATTTCACGCGCGATGTCAGAGCATAAGTAAAGTATAGTAGTGTGGGTAAGATTCATACCCTTAAAGGCAGCCACTTATACTGAGATTCGCCAAGAACCCTCGTCGATACGAACCTTTAGCAGTTAAAACCTGGATGGGCACAAAACAAGAAAATGTGAGTGGGCAAAAACAAAGCTTTTCAAAAACCATTTATCTTTTCAAAAGTAATAACCCCACACCGTAAAGCCCGTATAATTTCCCAGAAAATAGTACCATATAAGTATATGAGAATCACGCTCGAGAGTAGTGAAACAACAAGTGTATGCCATGTCTATCATCTCAACAATGTATAAGTAAGCTAGATGAAATGAATAAATAATGAATGCCCTATCAGCCGGAGTCACCTAACGTGAACTGCACGGCTGTGTCTATAACTCATCAATCAAATCTTGCACATAAGTCGGAACCACCTAAAGTGGTCTGTACGACAGGCTAGGTGTAAATAAATACGCTCAACTGCTACGATCACGTGAAGGCTATGCGAAGTATCGCAAGTCACCTACGAGTCGGAACCACCTAAAGTGCTCTGTACGACAGGCTAGCACCTGCCTTGGATCCAAGGTGAGTGCGTGGTGCGCGAGGTGAACGATCACGTGAAGGTTAGGCCCTAGCCTCGGGCGGAGCACTAACACCAAGGTGCAGGACAATAAATTCTACACACATCGATTCATAACTAGCTACCAAGCAAACATACCAACAATATGTACTCACCTAAACTTACCTTAGCCTTCGCAATAGCGTGCAATATTATGCAAAGCTATACTAAATCATATGCTAAAATATAACTCAACTATGACATGGCATTTTAAAACGTAAGAACCATTTAAAACCATTTCTGGAAAACATAAAGCACATATATACATATATATAGAAAACCAAAAGCCCGTTCACCTGGAGTATGCGCTACGATTCCTTAGCACAAACATCGAGGCGTCCCGAACGATCGGCGCCTAGAAAAATTATCAAATCACATCTCAGAATTCTTATCAATAGAATACGTAACTCACATAAAACACATCCTCCAGGACAATCTAGAATAATTTGGGACTCATTGACCAAAAGTCAACCATCGATCAAAGTTCGATGGTAGAGCACAACCCTACACTACTCGATCCAGAAGATTCGCATCTCAGTTCTCCGATCTGAAACTTTCAGAGATCCACATTATACTTCTAGAATAACATAATAAATTTTCGTTACGATCCAACGGTTGGATCTCAGCCAATTGCCAAAACCAAGTGGCAGTTAACGTTTTATTTTATGAACTTACAAATCCAATTCGGGAAGATCTGTACGTTGGATTCCAGATCCGTAAGTTCATAAGATCCTTAAAATATTACTTATTCTAATGGATAAAAATTTGGTGACGATCCAACGGTCGGATCATCGATTCATATATTAACCAAACCACGTATCGTAATGAAATTAGGTTCAAACAATCAACCTATGTCATACCACTATCAAAACTGAATTCAGGACATCTAACATAGCCTAAAATAGCATTGATGACCCACTGGCCACGCGCCGCCGTGGGTGGCGGTTGGTCGCCCCGACTCGCCGGAAAATTCAACTATTTCTAAAAATTTCCAAAATTTACAGGAATGAAGATCTAAATGAGAGGAAAAACTTTCATACCTGTGATTATTTGGCCCAGAAAAGTCCCAATTTAGCTCGAACCGTACGGAACCCTTGTTTTTGGGTGTCTTCGATCCGACTTCAAAACAACTCTGTCGCCCCCAAACTTGTTTGGGCTTTGTTCTAGGCCTCAAGGGGAGTCTAGTGGTGGTGGTAATTGGAAGAAATTGTTTCAGAAATGGGAGGATCGACAACACGAATCCATCGCACCCACCGGGTGCGGGTTTTGTAAAATCAAAGCCAAATTCTCTAATTTTTGGGGTGTAATTGATAGAGGGATCGATTGGACTCGAGCAAATGATCATTTTGACACCAACCTCGCCGTCCATGGTGGCCGAAGTTGGAAGATAGAACCGGATCAAGTCACGGGTCATGGTGAACTTAGCCGGTCCCCTCATCCTTTTCTTCTCTCATTTCTCTCATTTCTGATTGGTTCACCCTTCCTATCTCCTCTCCTCATTGCTCCACTTATCTCCCCTGATCCTCATTTTCTCTTTCTCCTAGCCGTCCATTTTTCTTTCCTTTAATCTGGGCCACACACTTGGCACACCAGATTTCATTCCAAAAATCTGAAATTTTCTTGAACTTAATTAATTTACTAAAATACCCCCAACTTCAAACGTTAATATCCCATTCGTTATAACTCCAAATCGCGATCCGTTTACGCCCACACGTTCGTAGCGAAGAGTACTAAGAGAATATGCCAAGAAAATGAGTCTTACGTGACACGACATGACAGTCAACAAAGGTCAAAGCATTTGTCTTGAAGGGCATTTTAGTAAATTCACTTATTAAAAATTTAAAAATCATAATTTTTAGGGACGGGTCGTCACATGTGTTGTATCAAATCAATTTTGTAACTAAGTAAACCAAATAATGTAAACCATTACTACAGTCTACAAGTTATCTATTCTCTCTTTTCACATTGTTATTAAAATTTCGAGATGGAAATGGCTCCCCTTCTACTAACTTCATTTTCGCGTATGTAAACACGTTCTTATAGTCATTCACGTATGTGAGCAAATATCCATAATAAAATCAATCATACAATTTATTTCTAATTTCACATTGCAATCTATTTTCTTTCTAGAAACTGATTTAACACTTTTTTTACACGCACATTCTATGCTTATTTTTATTGTTTAGATTGAATAAAGTAAAGAAAATAAGATGTCAAAATTCTTCAAGACAAAAGACGGCAGATTCTTAATACCAAATATAGTATATATATATATATATTCTGAACAAATGATATTATCTACATTAAGGGGTGGATGAGTGTGCTAAGCCTTACTTCGACAAAAAAAAAAAAAGAAAAAAAAAAGAGTGTGCTAAGCCTTACAACGAGTTATTCATATTAATGTGGTTCAAATTTACCTTTGACGAGAATCGAATCTAAGACCTTACTCTTACAAGTGAAGAAGAACATTGCTAAACCGTAGTACTAAATGACAATAAAGTATATATTATTATAATACAATACATATGTGATACTTTATTTAGTAGAATAATTAATAACATCACATAACGATATTCTTAGTACAACGACAAATCTCTCTAAATCATTCATTCATTCTTCGTTAGGTAGGACGCGTCCATTGTTTTTTCTTTCAATGTCAGTTAATATGAAAATTATGTTGCCATTTTCATCGTATAGAAAAGTAAAATAGTATCATTGTGGTGCCCAAGTCCAACCATCGACATCGGCCATGCCCACTTTTGTATATATTTATGTAATTTTGTGCGTGCATGTGTTTTTGGTAAGAGGTCACCCTAGCCATGCACGTCCGTTCGAAATAATCAAAACCTTTCAAACCTTTCATTTTTGCAGAGCATAAAGCGATTCTCCTTAAAATCATAACTCACTTGCCTAATTCATTTAAAAAATCCATTTCAAACTCCTAAATATATAATTAATAACAGATGTATCATCGTATCATATTGACATTTAGACGAGCATGTATCATCGTATCAAATTCACATCAAGTTGGCAAAAATGTGCTTAAAACAATGTAAATGTATGAAAATGATGAACTTGGCAACTACGCTCATTGGTGTTTAGAGCATCTTTCACCTGTTTTAGGAGGAGGAGGGCAAAACAAGGGCAAGGGCAATGAAGTTGCCCTTACTATTCAGTCTAAACAATAATTGCTTTTATGCAAGTCTACCCGTTTGTGAATGGTAAGACAATATTTACAAATATATATATTTTTAATTTTTTATGCTTTATAAGTTTGTTTCATGACAATAAAATGATTGTCTAATTTCAATAATATATTTCAAATACATAGAATGAAGACAACGATAGGGTATTTATAGAAAAAATGGGGTATTTTTGGGTACTTTTTCTTAATTTTTTACCGTTAGAATAATTCTGATCATTCAATTTCAATATTATTTATGTTGGACGCCCTAGATTGCTCCATGTGGCAACTGCAGAAAAATTTGCAATTTTTTTTTATCATTGGAAAACCGAACGGTCCAGATCAACTGACAGTTGGAAACTCAATAACTTAGCTGGGAGGAACAAGGAGCTAGTTGGCTTTGGGCTGTGCACGTGCGGGAGGCCCACTTGGTCCATTTCAGTATGCAGCGGGCGCAAGCCCATGTGATTCTTGCAAGGGCAGTTGAAAGGGCACAATCCCTTGACCAAATTGCCCTCCCTTTTTTCCTCTGGTGGATTTGCTTTGTTCAACCCAATTACAATGGCAATTGGGGGACAGCAAGAGATGCTCTTAATATCCAAAGACAAAAA
This sequence comes from Cotoneaster glaucophyllus, assembly GCA_036320875.1. Taxonomy (NCBI): domain Eukaryota; kingdom Viridiplantae; phylum Streptophyta; class Magnoliopsida; order Rosales; family Rosaceae; genus Cotoneaster; species Cotoneaster glaucophyllus. Next base: position 8,094,963 of record CM070059.1, on the reverse strand, counting down.
TAAGTGTACAAAGAACTCAAAAACGAATAGAACCCCAACTAAACGAGAAATTTTTTAGTGACCTGGGAATACGGCTCGGTGCAATAAGTATTATAATACAAGTAATTTGATACTTGAAGAAAAAAAATTCAACCGTTTGTGTTATGACATTTGATCTACCGGTCTGTATTTTATCAACACACTGAAAATTTTCTCTCACCCAACCCAAAAGAAGAAAATAAGTAGAAAGATTTGAAGCCCAAAAGTCGGCCCAGTTTCGAGCCCTGAAGCGGGAGCTCATTAGGGTTTCGTCAAAAAACAAGAGGGGGTATATAGAGCTGCGACTGTGAGAGTTTGTGGCTTCCACAGATCGCAGAGAGCGAGCGGCTTCGGACTTCGGACTTGGGAGCAGTGAAGGAGAGGCGGCGGTGGTCGGCGGAGTTCACCTGAAATCAAGCTTACAGTATGGTTCGTATTTTCATTTTCCTCTGATAATTCCACACGAATTTGCTTTGAATCCGCATACCATCTGTTTCTCTTTGATTTCTGCATGTTTGATGCCGCCATTGATTTTAGAACTTGTATAATCTAGCTCCATTTGTGTATATAGATTGAATCAATATTTTGGACCTATTTCTGCTGCTGCTTCTTGTTTTTAGCTGATTTTTCCTGGTTAAAATTTTATGGGTAATTGTTTGTTTTTGCCAAGAGTTACTGGATAATTGTTAAATTAGGTTATTCGAAGTGAAAAATCTTTGATTTCTTATTCGTTGTATTTTAATTTTTTTGGATTTTGTGAAATGTATTGGATATTCATATGGCTAAAATTGTGTTATTGGATCATCATGTCTGCTAATTCTTTGATCGTTATGCGTTATAATTACAATGTTGAAGTGGGGTTGTTTTTAATTTTGTATTTTTTGGGTGCAACAGGCTCGTGGTTTGAAGAAACATTTGAAGAGGCTCAATGCCCCCAAGCATTGGATGCTCGACAAACTCGGTGGTGCATTTGTAAGTTATATTCTCTACGCATGTGTTTTTTTTTTTTTTTTTTTTTTTTTTTTTTTAAAACTGAATCGTGCAATGGTTGTAGTTCCTCTAATATTTTATGTGGTAATCGACTAATTCAGTTTTGGTTTCTTAATTTTATTGTTTAGGCTCCCAAGCCTTCATCTGGACCTCACAAATCCAGGGAATGCCTGCCATTGGTTATCATCTTGCGGAATCGGTTGAAGTATGCTCTGACATACCGTGAGGTCATTTCCATTCTGATGCAGCGACATGTTCTCGTTGATGGGAAAGTGAGGACAGATAAGACATATCCTTCTGGTTTCATGGGTATGCACAACGCTCTCTTCTATGATATATTGCTACTTCAGTTGTTCTTAACCGTTACTCATGTTGTTATACCAGCTCTATGATAATTAATCTGAACAATCCTCATGGACAACTAGCTACTTGGTTATCAATTGATGGCTGCTTTAGAGAACCTATTTTTAATTTTGACTGGTTTTCCATATAATAAGACATGTTTACGCTTTATCAATTAGAGAATGTTTCTACCATCATAGTAAGTATTTTGTAAGTTGGTTGGACATTTTAATTGGTGGAGAGTGACCAATGTGTGTCCTGGCATGGGAAACTTTCTTGCTTGTAATTTTGGGATCTATTTGTGTGTTTAGTTGTGTTTTTTTCTTTTCATCTTTACTTAGGGTTCAGAATTTACCTATGACGTGTGAAAAGGAAAATTTATGAGCATTGTGCTTTACGTTTTCAGATGTCGTTTCAATCCCCAAGACAAATGAGAACTTCCGTCTTCTTTATGACACCAAGGGTCGGTTCCGTCTCCATTCAATCAGGGATGAAGAAGCAAAGGTTATTTTCTTCATTCCTCTTGCTTTTGTCTCATGGTGGTTTTCTTTGTTAAAGTAACATTGCTTTTCTGAGTTGATAGTCTTTATATATGGATGAATTATTATGGTTGTCTGTACAAGATAATTCAGCACCTAAACATCGTGTACTTGATAGAATTGATCAAATTAAGCAGACATGTTAAGAATACCAATTGCCCTGCTTTATATTTTTTTTCTTGATGAAAATATATGGAACCATTCAAAGTTCACTGGCTGAAGATCTATTGTCCATGTGGATAAGTTTGTCTCATTTAATTGTCATTTCAAGTTTGTATATAGAAACGTCGTAACAATATATCAAAAGTTATTCTTTTATGGGATAACATAATTACTTGTTTTCAGCGTTTGCAAGTTATGGAATTGATGTATTAATGTTTTTATATTTGATTCTTTAACTCTTGTAGTTCAAGCTCTGCAAAGTCCGATCTGTGCAGTTTGGACAGAAAGGCATTCCATACATAAACACCTATGACGGGCGTACAATCCGTTACCCAGACCCTCTCATCAAGGCAAATGACACCATTAAGCTGGACTTGGAAACCAACAAGATCACTGACTTCATCAAGTTTGATGTTGGCAATGTGGTCATGGTGACTGGAGGAAGGAACAGGGGGCGTGTTGGAGTAATCAAGAACAGGGAGAAGCATAAGGGCAGCTTCGAGACAATCCACGTCCAGGATGCCAGTGGTCATGAGTTTGCAACTCGGTTGGGCAATGTGTTCACAATTGGCAAGGGGACCAAGCCATGGGTAAGCCTTCCTAAGGGTAAGGGTATTAAGCTTACAATTATTGAAGAGGCCAAGAAGAGAGCGGCAGCACAAGCCACAGCCACGGCTTAAATTGTCGCGTTGAAAACATGCTTTAAAATTATTTGACGATTTTCACCTATGTTTTTGTAGTGGATGCCTATTAACTTTGGATGTTATGCTGCAAATTTTGTCTTGTTTATTTCTTTCACCCTTTCACATCTTGATACAAATAACTTTAGTTGTTGCACCGACTTTATGCGTATGCTATTTTGAAGTAATTTTGCTTGGTCACTTGGTTGTTTCTGGATTTCTTAGCCACCCTAGTTAAGAATGTTACAACGGTTTATGTTTACTGTTTATTCATCTGAAGTTGTGCTCCGCTGGCCGGCCCCTGTTATTCAACACCGGCTGCTGCTGGTGGCATTGGGTTGGGTATCGACAAAGGGGACACCAGTTATTGCAATCTGCGGCTGGTGGCATTCGTCGATACCAGTGATTGCGATCTTTGTGAGAAATGGTGCAAGCAGGGAAAACAATGTTGGTGATCAGGGGTGGGGGGTTGATCAACATCTTATGTTTTACGACGATTACTGGTAGGGCGTTGTTGGAGATGCTTGGCTTCCGAGTCGTTTTCTTCTTCAACAGCTAAAGGGTTGTTACGAGTGATCGAAAAGGGGCTTAATACAAATAGCACATTGTTTGAATTGGACTTGGAAATCGCAGCAGCAAAAGCATCTAATAATGAGACCTAGATTTGATGAGTACATGTCCTTACAACTTGATACGGACCTATATTTTCACGAATATAGTTGAGGCAGCTGAACGTGGTGCAAGAGATCTTGAACTACGCAGTGATTTAAGTAATCTTGTCTTCAGGTTCTAGAACCCCAGGTCGAGACGCGTTCCTCGGCTGTGATCGCTTGAGTACAGAAGTAAGCAGTGACAAGTGGTCCTTTACCACAGTAGTGGAAAGGAGTTGAGCTCTTGTATGATGGTGTGACTTCAAATCCCGTCGGTGACTAATCTGACACCTAAACTAACAAAATTTATTGGTTGACAAAAAAATAAAAAGTCAGCAGTGCATTCGACACCACTATCACATCTATTCTACTCGCCCGACTGAACTCGGTCGTGAGTTGGCACGCTACACCCGCATTCACCATAAGGACGTACTTAGCTCTTAGTTGCGCAGCTGGCACGTTACGTAAACTTGGTAGTTTTTAGCGCCAACAGAATCACTTGGGAATATTTTGTAATTTGTATCAGGAAACAAAATCACTTCGTGTTTGAAATAGATGTATGCAAATGTACAAGAGTTAGGGAAGACAATTCTAACCGTTAAACCCGATAACCGTGGATAACCATCTGAATGAATTGGATTTGGGTATGAAAATTCGGGTATATTTTGGGTATGGGGAAAAACCGTAAATATTATTCGGTTATGGTTTTGGATATGGTTATAAGGGTCCTCAATCCATATCCGTACCCGAACCCGAACCGAATAATATATAATATAATTATATATAATATTAAGTTATTATATAATATATATGTATATATATGTATATTCATTATTCACCGAATCTTACTTTGAGAATACAAAAATTGCATTGCATGAGTTGCATTTTGTGGCAAAGTTAAAAAGTTTTGATATGAATCAAAACCTACGAGAATTCAATGGTACTTATAGGAGATATCAAAGATTAACCAATATTATCAATGTTTAGCTTTAATTTTTATGTTCCACAAGATCTATTAATTAAATCATTTTATACATCAAATATTTAATGACGAAATTAATATTTACTAAATTATCATGCGTCAATTGGACGAATATATTTTTTGTATTGACAAAGATGTATATAACCGTTAACCGATCGAGAATCTGTTATCCGGTGGGTATGGTTATGGATAATATCCGATGGTTAATTTGCGGTTATGAATATGGTTAATTTTCGTGGTTATGTGGATTTCATGGTTATGGGGATGAATATAGCATTTCCGTTTCCAAACCAATCCATAGTCATCCCTAACAAGAGTAGTTGGTTTAGCGACATGCAGTCGTGACTTTATTATAGGAAATTATGAGTTCAGTTCTCGTGGATGATAATTTATAAAAGAAATTAGATCGATGGATGCAGTTTAGTAACGATGCATTTGTGTGTTTTGTATTTTAGAGAAAAAAAATTTGGAATTCATTTGACCATAAACTTGTCTCACAACCAATTTCCGGTTTGAATTGGAATCCATTCCAAATTCCCAACAACCACAATCAAAAGATGGCGAACAGGTTAAATTTAAGTTCTGTAATTTCAGGGATACTATTTGTATTTGGGAAGCAGATTCTTCAATAAAAATAAGAGGCAAAAGAAAAGGTTTTGATTAGAAGCTGCAGGGAATCCTATATTTTTTCGTTGGTGGGAGTTTTGGGAATGTCAACTAAAACTTTAGGTCCACCGAATGCCACTTTACCTGCAAATGTTACGGCCATGATTTAACTCTCATCATATCAGACACCTCATCCATATGCAATGTTCTGCACAAACATAACAGAAACAAGAAAAAGTAGAAAAGTATGTCACTCACCACATGGAGAAGATGCTTAGATCATATTTTTTTAGGGTAAATTACATAGTAGCCTCTCAGGTTTAAAGTCTATTACAACCCAATATAACATCTTTAAAACATTTCATTTTCATACCTCGCGTACTATTTTATTTCAAAATAATACCTTCGTTACATTTTCCATCCATTGATCCGTTAAGCGCTGACGTGGCTGCCAAATGTGTGCCGCGTGGCAAAATAATAATTTTTCATTTTTTTTTTAAAAACCTAATTCTTCTAAATAAAAAAAATAAATAAATAAAAAAACTGAAAGGACACCCCCGTGAACCCCCCCAAACCAGAAACTTCTAAATTAAAAAAAAAAAACAAAACTGAAAGAACACCCCTGTGAACCCCGCGCGCTACCATCCCTCCCTCTCCCCCCCCCCCCCCCACGACCCACCCCACCCAGAAACCCACATCCCTCCCTCCGCACCCACCCTCTTCCCTCCTCTATGCACCCCCACTCTACTCTACACACCTCCCACTCCTTAAATCCATGCACATTTCTCCCTCTTCACGAACCTGGCAATGGCGGCGTAGACGGGATGTGGGTTTTTTTCTTTTTCTTTTTTTTTTTTTTTTTTTTTTCTGGGTTGCAGGGGGAAGAAGATGAAGATAGGGAAGAAAACAGGAGGAGGAGGAGGATGAGGAGGGGTGGGGAAGACGAACTAAAGGGCTTTTTTATTTTCTAGGTTGCAGGGGGAAGAAGATGAAGATGGGGGAGAAGAGAGGAGGAGGAGGGGGGACAAGGTTTTAGGGTTTGGGGGTTGCGGGGAGAAGAGAGGATGAAAAGGGGGGGGATAAGGTTTCGTTTTTTTATTTTTTTTATTTTTTTTTATTTTTAATTTAGAAGATTTAGGTTTTTTTTTAAAAAATTAAAAAATTATTATTTTGCCACATGACACACATTTGCCGGCCACATGGCACAAATGTGGCAGCCACATCAGCGCTTAACGGATCAATGAATGGAAAATGTAACGGATGTATTATTTTGAAATAAAATAGTAAGTGAGGTATGAAAGTGAAATGTTTTAAAGATGTTGTATGAGGTTGTAATAGACCTTAAACCTGAAGGGCTACTATGTAATTTATCTTTTTTTTTTACCATTCATTCAACTATTCGTATGTAGTTAATTAGTTTTTTTCACAAATGGTCGGAGACTCATAATTTGAGTCTCCGACTTTATAAATTGTTTAACGATCTAGGCCGTCCAAACCTTACCTATTGTGGATCCCGCCACTACACCATTTCTTCACCCGAGACACCAAACCCAAATACCCACCCTCAAAACTAAGAAACTATTGTGCTTCTAGCTACATTCTTTAATATTTTTCAGTCCTTAGAGTGAATACTCGAGTGTGAGTCCTCCCCTACATAGTTTAGATTAAGAGGAATGCTAGTAATATTGTCATCTTGTAATGTAGTATGATGATCTCATTCGTTTATTTACTTAGTCATTATTTAAAGATCATATGTGCAATAAAATTAATTAAATTCAAAGTCGTTTAGTCATTTTATAGATATCTAATAAATAAACAAATCATGTTATCACTTACACATTGAAATTTTATGAACGTTATTGAATGATTAAATAATTTTTAATTTGTTAATTATTTTTTGAACAGTCGATATTATCTACACTAAGAGGAGGGGGTGGGTTTAGCCTCACAATGAGCTAGCAATAATGTAGTTCAAATTCGCCTTTGACGAGAATCATACTTAAGACATATCACTTACCAGTGAAGAGGAATACCACTAGACCGTAGTATTAAGTGACTAATTTGTTGATTATTTAGATAGTTGATATGTAAAGAGTGACCTAAAAATTAGATAGTTCTGATCAACAAAGAATATTACACGATGAAAATGAGAGCCAATAAGACATAAACCCAGACTTTATATTAATTTATGATACGAGTATCCCAAAAAGGTCAGAATCTAGAAGCAAGGGAAAACAAAAACAAAAATAACGAAAAGGCCTAATCGGATAGATGGTCCCCGTGGTCATAAGGTATTCGGAAGATAACCTCTGTGGTAAAAAAATTCGGATTTAAACCCCTGTGGTCAAAGTCCGTTAGCAAATTTAGTCCACAAGTGATTTTTCCGTTAGTTGTCCGTTAAATGCGAGGTAAAAATGTACTTTTAACGTGTTTTTCTTCCTTGTCTCTCTGCGTTTCCTTGTCTAGCTGGGTTTTGATTTTGTTGGGGGGAGTAAGCGATGGTAAAGGAGGAAGATCCTGCTGCGCTTTTCTGAAATGGCCACTTTGCCGCTGGATCATTGTGAATTTGGGCTTTTTAGGATTTTTAATCACAAAATTTTGAATCCCCAAAATTTGGCGCCCAAACCCCAAATCAAATCTCCGCCAGTAATACCAAAATCCCACATCGACTTGTGAAATCCGAAAGCAGAGAAGAAAATGCCGACCGTGTTCGTCGCAGTTCAGTGCTGCCAATGCTCCACCATGTAGGTACGTACATGCGTGTGTGTATATATATATATATATATATATATATATATATATATATATACACACACACATATATGTGGGTGTGTACGAACACTTGAATATGAAACTTTGCTGGACCTGAGGACAGTGATCCCTGCATATGTATCCCTGCATTTAATGATAGTCAACAGAAAAATTAGTTTTGGATTAAATTTACTAACGGATTATACCACGAGGGTTTAAATCCTAACGGACTTTGACCACAGGGGTTTAAATCCGAATTTTTTTACCACAGGGGTTATCTTCCGAATACCTTATGACCACGGAGACCATTTATCCGATTAGGCCTAACGAAAAATATAGAATTAAAGACTTGGTGTTTCTCCTTGTGCATGAAGGCAGCTTTTACATCTCTGAGCGAAGAACTGACAGTACTTATCCACTTCAAGTGGAAAGAGGATTAGATAGACGGATAAATCATGGTCCATGGCTATGGAAGGGCTGGCCCGAACAGTCCTACCTGTACTGATTATTCTTCACAATCTTGTTAAAAGCAAAACAAATAATAGAGGTGGTGATGTTGGTGGTGGTGGTCATCCACAACCACTGAAAGCTATTTCATCCCATACCCATACACTTGCCATTGCCCTTGCCCACCAGCACATGCTGCTTGTCTTCCACAGTAGGTCCCTATTTCATCTCCCAAGCCCTCTTAGGCTCCCACTAAAAGTTCTTCTCTGAACATGACGTTAAGAATCAGATGACTCTTGATAAGATGTCGATAACATTGGTAGATAAGATTGTCTTCCATAAATTGCAAATTACATTATCGATGCAAAACCCGTCCTTTAAGAAAGAACAAACGTTATGCACAGAGAATTTCTACTCTGATTTAATACACACAACAGCTATATGACAAACTACAAACCAAACATCTAGAGTTAGAGAATAAGCTTATTATGCTATAATTTGGATATTCCTAGCTATTCTATGCCATCTAAGCAAACATGTGTGTTCCATCAGAACTGTTGTGATCAAATCATGGGTGATGATGTGAAGGGATGCAGTGGAGGTGCCTTGGGCAGGTGATCAAGTGGTCGTTAGTGAGGCCAGCTGCTTGCATGAAGGAGTGAATCACAGTGGGACCGACGTGCCTAAAACCCCTTTTAACCAGGTCTTTGCTGATGGCCTCTGACTTGGAGTTCTTCACAGGTATCTTGTGGCATGACTTGTATTGGGTAGATATTGGCTTGTGATTCACAAATCCCCACAAGTACTTGTCAAATGATCCCACTTCCCTCTTTATCTGTAAAATTGGTTTAAACTAAGACATCATAGTCACATCAAAAACCCTTTATTACGTTTTTTTTACTTTATGTCATGACCAGTAAAGGAAATGATGATTTCCACACTCATTTTCACTGTTTGCAGTCCTTTTATCAAACGGTTAGAAAGAAAGAAAGAGAGTGGAGCACCAAAGGTGATAAAGTGCAGAAATCACTTCCTGACTAGTAAATGTGAAAAAAAATGTATCAAATGTTTGATGGGGATTATGAGCCAGTTGTATCTCATGGTACCTCAAGAATTCTCTTAGCGTTGTCAACAACTCCTCGAACAAGGCTTATATCTATGCCAGAATCAGAACACACTGACATTATCTTCTTTTCACTAAATTTAGCCACAACATCTGCATCAAACCCTGAAAAAGCCTCCCTGCATAAAGAAACACTTAGATTAGTTAAGATTACAAAGTAGCAGTTGTTTAAGACTTCAAAAATACATTCCAGTGCGCCCCAAAGGTGCAGGTTTTATCGTAAAATGTCTCAAAGCTATTATTAGTGGGACCATTATAACATACATATATAGAACTTAAGAAGAGTAATGAAATTTTGGAATCACACCCACCTCAATGTTTCTCTTCTCCTCAGGACTGAAGTCCAATCTGATCCCACTTGAGCACCAGTTAACAGTAGCAATTCAAGCAACATACTGTAAATGTGAGCAAGCAAAGTTAGCTATTTAGCTCCAAGGGAAATGTGTCCAAATAGATAAGGTTACAAGTTTTAATAATAAAAAAAATTGGGGATTCAATCATATTTTTAATTAAAATATTAGAACCGGTTCTATTTGTACATGTTTTCCGTGGCTTCAAACATGTATGTGTGTTTGCGAGAGACAGATGGGATGAGAGAGAGAGACTTACTTGTCATCATGGACAGGAACTCCCCATTCTTCATCATGGTAAGCAACATATATTGGGTCTGCAAGCAAACACATTTTTTCAACTTTTTTATTAACTTGATAACTTCAACAATTTGTCTATAGAAATTTATAGTTCAAATACTTCTGCTAAATTTTATACCTGAATTAGGGGTGATGAAACTGCATCGCCTTTGCTCTTGACTGAAATCATTCGGTTGTGAAGAATCAAGAGGAACAACTTTCCCTTCATACTTGGCAGACTTTGTCCTTCCGTAATGCGCAATTCGCATCTTTCGCTGTTCTTGCATTGTTGCTACTTGCTCCCTCCTTGCAGTTGCTATGCTTCCTGGTGCCTCTACTATCAAAGATGATATATTCTTCAACACACTTTCAGCAGAAGGTGCAACACCACTAGATTTCTTTGACCTTTTCACCAAATTTGCCGATTTGGTTGCACAACGAGGCGTCACTACAACCTTCTCGGCACTAGAATTCAGCTGATTGGGATCCTTACCTCGCTTAAACGCAGGCTGTCGAGGTGAAGGCGACTTGGGAGAGATAGGGGGAGAAAGTGAGGCCTTATTTTTAGTAGTTGGAAGTGGTGAAGGAAGAGGAGTTAGAACATTAGTTTCTTTGGAGCTTTTCTTAGGAGACTTTTTTTGTTCCAAGCTTGGAAATTGATTGCCGGTTGGCTGGAGAACCGGACGCCGGTTCATTAGTTTCGCGGACATTGCAGAGACACTAACACTTTGTTGCAATTTCGGTTTCGAGGAACACATTTTTTATGATCTTAGGAAGATTAAAGATGGAGAGGGTTTGATGATGATGAAGGTGAAGAAGTTAAGTAGGGTTTAGGGGATGGAATGGAGTGGGGAGGATTTTATAGAAAAAAGTGGGGACAATGAGCAGGTTTTGGCTAAGTTGTAACATGGGTGGGTTAGGGTACTGCCATAATAACCCTATTGTGAGGGTGAAAGTGACAACCTCCTAACTAAGTGAAGGATTATAATTGTAATTTTGGTGAAGCAAAAGAAGGGGTGCGCGGGGAGGAGATGGGGATTGTGGTGCCACTGCCAGCCTTCTCAGGGACCCTTTTTTTATTTTCTTCCCCACACTTTTGTGCCTTTACTGCTCAGACTCCATGCGTCCTCAATCCCAAGTTGGAGAGTGGGGTACATGAGAGTAACCAATCATTGTCTCTCTTTTGAGCTGGCGGAAAAGATTGTCAAGATTATGATATGCTAATCACACTTCAACCAATGCCTAGCTTGACTAAAATATCAGCTGTAACTAAAAGAGATTAAATGCGGTAGGTCGAAGCAAGAAGCTTGTTGTTTAATTTTGTTAAAAGTGTTTACTTCTGTACTTGAGATTTTCTGAACACCTTTTTTTTTTTTTAGTAAATGACAAAAATTATCTCAACTATTGGTCTCACGACACTATCAAACCTCATCTTTTAAAATTGACAATGTTATTCATCATCTTACGAATTTGGTCCAATATCAGACCTCTGTCAGTTTTTCTGTTTATTTCTCTGTTAAGTGCTGACGTGGCTAGAGACGGAGCCCACTCACTAATCCAACTGGATTAAAAATTAATTAAATATATTTTTAATAATTAAATATTAAAAAATTAAAAATAAAATTATTTTTTATATAAAATTGTGGGATCCGCCCTCTCTCTTCTCACTCTCTGGGCACCTGCATCCCCAAAATCCCAGAGTCTAATTATCTCTTCCTCTCTCTCGACACAGAGTGTACACCTGAGGGAGATTCCCCCACACCTTTGCTTCGGAGGACAGTCTCGTATTTTCACCATCATCTCCTCCATCTCCAAAAACTCGACTGAAACGTTTTCCCTCTCACAACGAATCCAATATGACGGTCGTATTTGCTAACCTGCGCCGGGGTCACTCTATGAGCACCAAGCACCGCCGCCTCTCTAATGAGGCTCCGATCTCCTACAGTCCTCGCACTGTGCCTGTTCTTTTTCTCTGCTTTTTTGCTAATGTCCCCACCGAGTCTCCGCCTGAGCCAGAAACTTCACCACCGGGCTCTCCCAGAACTCCTTCAAAACCTATGGTTCTCCCGAAGCTCTACCTCAGTTGGGTTCCCCTTCTTTTCGAAAATTGGGTCTTCGTTCAAAATCTTCTCCACTTCCGGGGCGTGCCTGTAATCCGGGTCGTTCTCGCATTCCCAGAAGAACCGCTCCAGCATCTGGGTGTAGTGTCCGGGCTTTTCCAGTTCGGGTTCGGATGGATTTTTCTGGTCAAGTTTCCGGGGGGGGGGGGGGGGGGGGGCGTTTAAGAGGTTGGAGAGGCTGAGGGAGGAGAAATTGGGAGGGGATTGGGCGGTGGTAGGGCGGTGGAAGAATGAGTTGGTGAGGGAGAAGAGGTTGATGGGCAGGAAGGGGTTTAGGGGGTTTATGGAACCAGCTTTCGAAGGGGTTGAAGAAAATAGAGGACTTGGGAGAGACAGAGAGTATGAGAGTGGGGGTTTCTGTTTGAAATTGGGGAATTAGGGTTAGGGTTAGGGTTTGGGTTGAAGATCTTCTAAAGGGAGAGGGTTCTGGAACAGAAGAGGGACAAAGGTAGGGGACGGGAAAATGTGGGGGTTGGGGGTGAGTGTTGTTGGGGGCTGCGGGGGAGAATTGCAGGGGAAAAAAGGGAGGGGGTTCTGGGATTTTGGGGATGCAGGTGCTCAGAGAGAGAGAAGAGAGAAGGCAAGAGAGAGGAGAAAGAGAGGCAAGAGAGGGTGGATCCCACAATTTTATATAAAAATAATTTTATTTTTAATTTTTTAATATTTAATTAATTTTTAATCCAGATGGATTAGTGAGTGGGCCCCGTCTCTAGCCACGTCAACACTTAACAGAGAAATTAACAGAAAAACAGACGGAGGTTTGACATTGGACCAAATTCGTAAGATGAGGTATGACATTGTCAATTTTAAAAGATGAGGTATGATAGTGTCTTAAGACCAATAGTTGAGGTAGTTTTTTGTAATTTACCCTTTTTTTCAATATTTCTTGTATCAAAATAATCATAGGTTTTGAAGGCATTTTATTATATATATATATATATATATATATATATTTTTTTTTTTTTTTTTATATACAAGCAAGACCAGAAAATAGGACTCAAGTTTTAGTTCGAGTTCTTAGAACTAAAAGAGATTAAAGTTTATTACATGTTGAATGCACCCCTCATCACTTAAAAGTATTTCTTTCGATAGATTAGAATTTTTTTTTGTCTTTTGATGCAACCGATATTAGAGAATGAGAATTCGAACAATCATGAATACAAGTTAAATTCTCTTAGCCATGTGTATTACATGCCCCTTATATCAACAAAATATATTAGAATCCCAGCACTTATTCAAAATCTGAGTGATTGAAACAGTAAATTATTTATGTAGTTAAGGAGTTAAGCTAGTAGGTCCTGCTCCAGTTGGGCAGGATAAATGGCCATGAAATAGTTTAGTAACCACCAACTGTGTCTAATTAAAAAATTGGATGGGAACATGACTAAATTAAATAGTAGTATGCATATGGTCACTTTGAAGAAGCTTTAATATGTCATGTGCAGTTGAATCTGTGGGCTGAAGTGAAGTGGTTCCCCACATGAATGTCATCTGCGGTTGAACCTGTAGTTTGAACCTTAAACCACACGCCCCATCAAAGTCTCTTCTGTCAATCCATCACATATAATTTAAAGAATTTTGGAGAATTTTTCAAAGTGAAAACTATTGAGTGACATGTAAAGAATTTTAGCAGCAACCTTATAATATTAATAAAAGTAGGAGAGATGTCACACCATAGATGAATCAATGAAACCATATTTTCCGGCTTCGATGGAGCGATTATAATTCTGAAAACTTGGATGATATTATAAGTTTAAAATATTTGTTTAGATTATTACAATTCTTACATGTCAAGATTTAAATGAGAAGGAAACGAAGAAAAAATATGGATTTCAAATGATACCTTGCATATAGTTATTTAAAATCCATTTCGTCTAAGTTATTTCAAATACATTCCATTCGATGTTTTCTAGTTTCGCAAATATACCGAGTCTCGGTGTCGAATCCAAATCCTTTATTTCAAATTCCTCAATCCAAATTAAGCCTAAGAAGATTATTTCTAACATTATTAGAGTTCTTTTGTTTTGTTTTTCTGTTCTTTTCTCTGGCCATTAAAGAAGTTACCAACGTTGCTATGCAACTACAATTACACATACGCAACAGCCAAAAAATGTTTGTTGGGATTGGCCTTAGAAACTAGGGTATCTTTATTTTGGGTAATGCAGCTCCTCTTGTAGGTTCACATGTTACTTCTGTGGATAACCTCCAAATTCATATAAATTCTTCAATCGAAATCACAAGATAACAAGCCATGTGTTTTAGTACCTCTAATGATAGAGATTTGTCAGTTGAGAAAATTTAGGCCAACAGACAGTGTTGTACAGTTGCCTTGAGTCACCTCTTTGGCCTATTAATTAAGACAGAAAACAACATTGTCAATACATTGTTATTTATCTTCCTCCCTATTTATTATCTTTCGTATCCAACGGTACCAGATACCAATCTACATTATGTAGTATAAACCGGTAGTTTCTCAATAGTAGATTACATGCATAAAAAGACTCTTAATAGCTATTTCCACATGATCAAAGAAACACAAATTTGTCAAGACAAAAGGTTGGTTTTGGACATGATAAAATGCAGTGTTTTCATAAGGGTGACTGGCAAATTGTAAGGCAATAATTTAGGAAAGCGAGATAAAGCACACAAACCATTAAAAACGTCGGGTCATTTTATTGTCCTTCGCAGCAATAGTTGGATTTCTTCTATTTTTGAGAATGACAGAATACTTTCAGGAATTTTCAAATTCAATTTGATCATGATAATGTGATGGGATGTTCCTTGTTGTCTGTGAGAAAGAATAAAAAATGCATGCATTATTGTTCGTACCAAAAATCAAATGCTGAAGTTGTCTTACAGACTTACCTTATCAAATAGTCAAGGTTTAGAGACATGTTGTCACGAGGACATTGCACAAGGTAACCCCATCTATGATTGGATTGGACAAATAATAATTCACACACACATATATACATACATGATTAAAATTCGGGGACATCTTTTTTACACATATTTTGACATTTATTTTGTAAGTCACTTTTTAATGTATTTTAACAATCCAAATCGTCTATATTTTAGTACATCATTCATAGATCATTATTTTAAAGAACTAGACAAATCCAAAACCATTAAGACATTCATTTGTGGTGAAGAAAATGAACGAATATGGTTCTATAAAGAAACACTAAATCTAATCCAACTATCATATGATTTTAGATTTGAGTGAGTTTTGGTAAACATGCTCTTTTAGAGAAGACCTAAAAATAGATGGTTCAAATCGTTGAAATATGTGGACACCACAACAACGTGTCTCTGAATCCTAAAACCCTAAACCCCACACACACACACACATAACACGCCTCTAGACCTGTGTACGTGTGGGGTATGTAGTAGTGTATATCCTCACAGGTATTTGGGACACCTTTAACTTACTTGGAGGGAAAGAGAGCTATAGCTATACCATATTTGGCTCAACATGCATGTGAATACTAGCCAAACCTAGTAATTACAAAACCAAGTATGATATTCTTTTAAACCTGTTTGGTATTGCACCTAGTAAAAATAAGAGATGCCAAGCACAATCGTTAACAGTACACGTGAGTGATTGTTAGTCATTTATACGTGTGTACATTAACCTATGTGAAAAAGAGAGCTCACAATGCATCAACGGCTAACAATCCTCAACGCGGCTTGAGTGAATATCCTTAGCATAATATTTAACGATTATGCCGCTAGATCATCGTCACTTGATCACTCTTGGTTACTTCTATAGCAGGCAAGTCCAGATGTAAAGAAATTTTGGGGGTCAAAGGATATTTGGGTGATGGCTTAAATTCGAGGCATAAATGATATTTTTGGAGCCTAAATAGAAGGGCATAAAAGGTTGGACAAGAAAAGAAAATAATAACTAATAAATAATAATAATAATAATAATAATAATGTATGGCTGGCCTGAGTGATGAGTTGTTAGGAGGCACTCTTAATAACAAGGAAAGGGCTTTAGTTGCCCTTGTCCTTGTGTCCATCCCAGTTCCCATGTATGTGCTCTTTAGTTGTCGACGTTGTTGCTGGGCTGCTGGTATAGCTATTTCGTTTCATAACTGCGTTTTAGTTTAGCGTTTTTCGAATTTTACAGCCATCATTGATTCGATGCGACACTCACATAGGCTCATAGCTGCACTATTATCTAAAGCACCCCAAAGAATACAAAATATAAAGCGCATATATATATATATATATATATATATATGCATATATAATCTTTGATTGCTATGTACAGGAAAGTCCCCCAACAAGATCCAATAATTGTGATATTCTGTTTGTTTCTGCAAACTGTTAAACAACCCTTCACATCACAATCCTGCACTAGAACAGTAAAATTACACCAACTCTTGTCTTTGGCTGAAAAAAGGGATTACCTGCTTTTACTGACACTAATTTGAAATACATTATGACTAAGAGAGCTGCTCTCCCACAGCTTCCGGTTTCTTACCCTTTGAGCAACATCACCTCTTGCAACTACGGAAATATTTGGATGCAATAGTCATGCCGCTAGATTGTAATACTGATTCACATGTTTTAACATGGGTGAATGACAATATAGATTCGATATGAAGCAAAACATGTTTCCAAAAAGAGGCACCTTTTCTCAATTTGTATATAGCAAGATGAATAACAAATAATAGAGCTTCTTAGTTGTGGGTCTCTCCTAAAAAAACATACACACGAGTATATGTGGGAAAAGAGAAACCATGTATGATGTCCCATGATGACTTTTGACATGTAAGAAAAAGCAGATAAGTAAATGGGCGAAGATGAACAAAATTAGCTTCCTCTTCCAATGTTGTATGCTTCACTATGTTGAGTTTTTCGAAAGAAAGACGGTCCTCTGAAGCAAGAACTCGTTCGCCAGGTGCTGGTAGAGTCTAGTAATCCATCTGTGCCTTCACGACATCCACAATTGGAGCTTGACAGATTGGACATTTTCCGCTATTCCATTGCAACTCATGAGCACACTTGAGACAGGTGCACATGTGGCCACACCTGTAAATTTCAGAAATGGCGTCTCACAAGATGAGTACTATAGCCAACAAAAAATTGAAATGAAAAGATCTATACTCAGATGAGAAGCCTTGGTTGGATAACAAGTTACCTGTACAAAAGTGAGTCGACTTTCACTTCATGGCAAATGCAACAATTTCCTTTCTTTGGTGATCCATTTGCAGACCTTTTCCTCTCCGCTTGACCTGTAACATACAGAATAGTGTACTGTCAAGAAACTGATCGAAAATAAGAAGTAATGCAGACACTCACACTTTGATTCTCGCTATTTTTGCTTTGAAAGAGTATTTAAAACTGTTCTAAAAAAACCAAATTAACAAGAGCAAGGATGTTTTTTAAAGACTTTATCAGTTGATACATTTGTGCAAATTATGGTATTCATTTTAAATTGACCGAGGCCCTAAATTAAGACAAACGAATGAGTAGTACAACACGAACCTGAATGAACTTCCTGCTTCATGGATTGTTCCATTACCATTTGCATGTCTACACAGCTCTTAATTACTTTTCGTAGCTCCGACATCTCACGATAGAGTTGCTCCATCTGCCCTCTCATGTCATACATGAATTCCATGTCCTGCAAGTTCAGAAGTGTTATCTTAGATTCTTTACTGACCAATATATTAAGAACTCAAAGTTGACATAACTGTCGAGGAGAAAAACTTAAACTCACAATTGAAGGATGACTTATAGGGGAAGAGAAGTGATGGTGATTTTGATGGTATGATGGAGGTGGTGATAGTGAACCTTGGTGACTATTTGAATAGTAAGAATGAGATGGCAAATGTCGGGGTGGAGATGTAGAAGCAGCTCGATTAGAATCATCCCCCACTTCTATATCTTGATAGCTCCACGCTGTCATGTGAGATGGCGATGGCTGCAATGATGTGCATTGGTAAAAATCATCACTTGCTTCTTGATATGGAGCGCTAATTAGACTTCTTTCTTCTCCTCCTTCATCGTCATTGTCATCATCATCATCTTCCTCATCATCATCTTCTTCTGTCATGTTCTGATCTTCTTCTTGGTGTTCTCGTTCTTGCACTTGTTGTTCTTCTTGACTGCATGCTGGCAGCAATTGTTGTTGTTGTTTTTGGTGATGCTGTCGTAAGAAAGTCATCAATTGATTCATCCTATCGTGGCTGATATCATCGTCTTCTCCTTCTTGACTGCCATCTGGTTGCGCTTGTATTTCTAAGCGAGATTCCATCAATCTGTCTATTCTGTCTCGGAAATCACTTGCAAGACAATTTGATACTGTTCTTCTGCATAGATCAATGTGAAATTCAGATGGGTAAAACGTAAAAATATGGTTGTACTATTACAGAAGCTTACAACTAAACCAAAACATGAAAAGTTGAAGCAATGCTGGTGTACCTTTCAATAAGTTGGCGTATCTCCCCTTTGCCTGAGTTGGAGTTAAGCATCTCTTGGTACCATGCCTTTCTCAGGTTTTCCCAGTAGCTACGTGGGCGAGAAATCTCATTGATCCAGTCATAAGTATAATCTCCATAGTACTGGTAATCATCCTCTAGTTGTTCTTCTATCTCATTCTCATCCCAACCAACCAAGGATGTGGTTGCATCTGCATTTTCTTGCGCATCAAGGTTTCTAGCCTTCGAACTTGTTCCTTGCCACATAACTTCTGAACTCCGGCTAGCTTCTTCATGAAGATCTTCACTAACATGAGGCAAGTTGTTTCTGGCCTTTGAACTTGTTCCTTGCCAGATAATTTCTGAACTCGGGCTAGCTTCTTCATGAAGATGTTCACTAGCATGAGGTAAGTTGTTTCTCGCCTCTGAACTTGTTCCTTGCAATGTGACTTCTGAGCACGGGCTGACTTCTTCGTGAAGGTCTTCACTAACAAGAGGCGAGGTGTTTCTAGCCATTGGACTTGTTCCTTGCAAGGTGACTTCTGAACTCGGGCTTGCATCTTCACAAAGATCTTCACTACCATGAGGGGAGGTACTCCTAGCCATTAGACTTGTTCTCTGCAAGGTGACTTTTAAACTCGGGTTGGCTTCTTCATGAAGACCTTCGCTAGCATGAGTTGTGGTGTTCCTAGCCATTGGACTCGATCCTTGAGAGGTGACTTTCGAACTCGGGCTGGCTTCATCACGAAGATCTTCACTAGCATTTGGCAAATTGTTTGGAGCCACTGAACTTGTTCCTTTCGAGGTGACTTTTGAGCTTGGGCTACCTTCCTCATGAAGACCGTTACTAGCTTGCGTTGAGGTGTTTGTAGCCACTGAACTTGTTTCTTGACAGGTGACTTTTGAACTCATGCTAACTTCTTCACGAAGATCTTCGCTAGCATGCGGCAATGAGGTCTGCACCCCGGTTGCATTCTTCTGCTCAACTCTATCAACGTCACGATTAAGAATGTTTTTGCTAGGCTTATTGGGAGTGGAGGAGTTTTTTGATAGTACACAGGTGTTCTTTACAACCTCCTTTTGAGGGATATTTGGAATAGCTGCATCACTCTGATCTGTTGAGGCCTGCTCCAAACCAGTGCTAAATCTCTCCCTGAAATTAAATGATCTAAATGTTACTTCCTTTTTCCAATCACACACAGTACATTTACGATTCGTTTGGCGTCCAGGATTGGATTGGATAACTCACTGTATTCATGGTAATCCAATCAAACAATCCGAAGCACCAAACAAACCCTCATATTATTCAGGAACAAGTGATGACAGTTGAAAGATTTTATTTCTTACCAATTTTGTGCAATTATTAAGTTCTTTTTCTTTACTAAGCATTTCAAAATCAGAATTTATTTATTTCTGAACAACAGCATTTCTCACTGTGTGAGAAAGATTTAATTATACCATCTATGGAAACATTGCATTTAAAACTTTTAACTTCACTTAATTTAAGGTTTAAACTAATTAGAAAAATTGCATTCAGAGAGCAAAGTGCAAATTTAGCATCGGAACTAGCTTGTATCTTGGCATGTTTCAATGATCACTGTACCTGAGATGCATGATGGCAGACCCTTGTGGAAGTTTGTTCACTTGAGATTTTGCCGGTTTCCGGCGCGGTACATCTTGACCTACTGCCACTGCCATGCGGCGTTGTAGCAGTTTAAGCCGAAGCATTGACTGCAAACAAGCATAATATGCTAAGTAAATATGTAATTGCTTTGCAATTTGAAAAGAAGGAAGAAAAGGGTTAAATATAATTCAGTGTAAACTAAGAACTAAGCTTGTTTAAGAAAACTTGAGTTAAAAAATGAATGAATAATTAACGCACCTGAATTCGCCCTTTGTGTGAAAATCTTGAAACTGCTCTGCGGTCTACAAGCGTGTCAAGCTCCCTATGTCGGTCGCGTTCCAAGTGCATAAGCAAATCAGCAAATGCCTGCCTGCCTCTGATCATTCTTGGTGAACTTATAACCTGAGAGAACCCTTTGTGCAGCTGCTCTGTCTGATCAGACCCGAGAGGCCTCTCACGATCGCGCTCTCTAGACGGAGATGCATTGGTACAAGACTGCTGATCATTGTCATCACTAGAAGATAATGGACATTGCGCTGTCATTTTCAACCTTTTAATGATATCCGCAACACGAACCTTCTCTCTTTCTCTTTCTCTTTCTCTTTCCCTGGCATCTGAATTACTCAGGGCATCACTTGGGGTGCTTTCCTCAGAATGTGTGTCCTCAAATGAATCCTCAGCAACCGGGCCGGTGTCATACCTCTCATCAACACAAACCGAGTCCCCTGCTTCAGACCCTCTCGATGATTGTTTCTCGAAAACTGGTGCTTTCGAACCAACGGACTCATTGGAAGCACTGGATTCATTGGAAGCATTGAATGTGTTCTCATTCTCGTTGCAGCTGAATCCAGAGTTAGACCTGCTTGTCTCTGCGCTGCCATTGGAACTCATCTTCCAACTGTTTGATTGGTTCAGCCTCTTCTCCCATATTTGAACCAGCGAGGAAGCTCCAACTCCCAGATTGTAAATTCTCGCCAAGCTATCCGTTCTGAAAAGAGTCTCCTTCATAGATGTCGATGTCCTCGATGATGAAGGTGCGGAGTTAGGCACTGACATGAGCTCTGCGTCTTGGCTCTGCCTCTCAATTATTGCCATTCCTTCTTTCCCTCCTTGTCTCGCAGCCTGTCGATCAAGAACCCGAGACTGCCTCAGGCTCATTGTCGAACAACCAACATCTCTTTCGACATTTTCAATGTTTCGGTCTTTGGAGTTGTTGCTTTCCTTGTCATTGGAGGCAGATATTGAAGAGACAGAAATGCAGGTGGTGAGGTGATTCCTCACCAAGCTATTCAGATTCTTCTGAAAAGCAGCCTGCGTGGCCCTGGCATTTCTCTCTCGGCACCTGTCTCGCCGGTTGTGATCCCTCAACACGCACCCGAAAGGCGCAGAAGACGCCATTTCAACTTGTGATGATGCCATCTCAGAATTCAAATGGTCTGAAGCAATAACTGTAATTACATATAACTACAGAATTTTCAGAGGAGCCTGAAATCCAAACCAAAAGGAAGAAATTAAAGAGCCCATATCGAAAATTCGACGGGTGGGGGGATTGAAACAAAGAATCCAACCTCAAAAGAAAAATCTTGCATGTGAAGAGAGGAAGAAAATGGAAGATCCCAAAGAGTCTGAGAGAGGAGAGAAACAAGCCGCTAATTTTTACACAAAAACAGAGGAGCTTTCTTAGGAACAAAACAATTTGTCATCCGCTCGTATAATACCTCATTCTTGTTTGCAATTTTTGCCCATTTTTAGACACGCTTTTTTGTAACCACCACCAATGCACAGACACAACAAACAGAGCTGGCCTATTGCTGTACAAAAAACAAAAAAAAAAAAGAGTTAAAAGATACAAAAATTGAGATTTTCTGTGTGTATTTTTATGTGGGTTTGTCTTGGATTGCCGAAATTTGGAGGTTAGGGAATCAAATCATGAGATTCTAGGAAAAACAGAGGATGGAAACAGAGGTGTGAAAAAATAGGGATTGAATAAGAAAGAGAGACGTTGGTTTTTACTTTTTAGTCCGTTGGGAATGTAGGGCCATATGGTTGTTTCTTTTTTCTTTTCGAGAGTGGTTACGCCCAATCATCTGTCTTATTTTTTTTACCCATATTAATAAAAAAAAAAGCAAAAAAAAAAGAAAAAAAGAAAAAGACAATTAGAGTTGATTCGATTTAAAATACAGGGTCGAGATTAAAAGTACGTAATTTGAAAAATAAGAGGTAATCCAAAACACTCAATTCGGGTCCTTATTTGTTGTAACTGTGATCCATTGGAGTCAATGGTTATAAATTTTCGGTTGTAACATATTAACAATTGCATTGATTAGATTACCATATTAACACACTAGCCTTTGAATTCTGTTTGCTCCACCTTCAATGCCATTTTTCGAGTCAACACTCCATCCAATTTTTGGTTTTTGGCGTTTTCTTACCTTTTTAGGTTGGATTTTGTGACATTTCTAGCAAGTCCAATGCAATATTATATAACACAGAATGTTGCTATGTGATTATATTTTTGGACTCTTACTATATAAGGGATCGTTTAGAACTATTTTTAAAATGATTAAAAACGTATTTATGAAAATATCTTTGGAACCAATTATTAGTAAAATGCAGTTGAATCTGAAAAATCACTTGAAGTGCTTCATATAGGAAGCATATAACTGGTGCTTGCTTCTTGTATGAAGCACATGACTGGTGCTTCTTGCAAGAAGCAGTTTAAAGTGCTTTTAAAACTTAAAAATATTTTTTCTAAAAGCGCTTTCAGTCATTTAAAAACACTTCAAAACAAGTCTTAATTGTTTTCAGTTTGTTATAAAGAAAGAAAGGGTGATAGGTTTAGATGTTGTTTCAACCAGGTCATTGTTTGTTAAACGAGAAAACACACAATAATATATCACATTTTTGTACCGCACGTTAATACTATACGACGTGACAAACATTACGTACATGTTATATATGTTTAAAAACTAATGATTCTATCTTACCTAGTTTGGTCAAGTTGATTTTTAATGTTTTATTGAAGTTTCTTTGGATTGATTATCTCTTGAATGTTATGTTGAGTGTCCTCTTCGATGTTTGTATCAATTCTTAATTGAATAATACATTGGCCATCGTTTGGTATAAAAATGTAATTCAAAAAATAATATGGAGAGGCTTCTCTCAATTGGATTTCTGGAACATGAGCACACGCCATATTTCTTTATATAAGTGGAAAGATATTTAAAAAAAAAAATTCCCTTCACTTGTATAATAATATATGACATACTAAAAAAAAAAAACTACCTATGTTCTGAGCACACTGAAAAAAATTTCCTGGAAGAAAAAGTAGACAATGGGCCACCATCCATATTCATTATAGCGCCAAAAATTATAATGGATGAGTGATAACTTTATTTTAAATTTAATGATATTTAATGACTAACATCATTTGAAAGAAAGAAAAAAAGACTACAATCAAATATTGTTTTACTGCGTAAGTTTGGTAATAGTCAAGTTAGTTAGAACAGTGTGTTATCTATAATTTTTAAAAATTTACTGTAATCTTCATATCGTAATATTATATCATCGCCAAACTATTGATGAAAGTAAAATGCTTATTCACTTACCAAATAGATGACGAGATTATCAGCTGGTAGCCATGAAATATGTACTCATATCAATTAATTTTACTTCTCACATATCTTTTGTTAATTTTTGTCTGTTGATGTTCTTCAATTCATCTGATTCCACGGTCGAAAATTAGAAGAATGTGTAAGATGTAAAAAATGGTGTGTTGATATCACAGCCCTATTAATAATCAACAATGATAAAAAATTTCGCTGACATATCATCATTACTATCGGAACTTAAAAATAGTTCACCTCTTTATCAAGGGTAAATTACATAGTAGCCCCTCAAGTTTGAGGTCTATTACAACCCCATACAACATCTTTAAAACATTTCACTTTCGTACATTTACTTATCATTTTATTTCAATTTCATACAACCGTTAAAAAATCTGTTAAATTAACCGTTAAGTGATGACGTGTCTGCCACATATACGCCACGTGGCTGCCAACGTCTGCCACGTGGCAAATAAAATAATTTTTAAATTTTTTTTTAAAAAACCTGAATTTTCTCAACAAAAAAAAATTTGAAACCCACTATCCCTCACCCTCCGCGACCTCACCCCCCAAGCAACCCGCATCCTATCCCTAACCCAGAACCCAAAAATCTGCAACAACAAGAAGAAGAAGAGGGAGGAAGAAGAAAAAAAAAATAATAATAAAATAAAACCCCAAACCCAGTTCGTCCCCCACCCGCAAAAAACCTGCAATCTAGAAGAAGAGGGAAAAAAAACCTGCAATTTAGAACAGACCCCACCCCACCCAGATTTGTTCTTTCAAAAAAAAAAAAAAGAAACCTAAAACCCAAAAACCTGCAAGAAGAAGGAAGGAGGAGGAGGAGGAGGAAGAAGAAGAAGGGAAGAAGGAAGAAGGAGGAGGAGGAAGAAGAAGAAGGTGGGTCGCGAGGCTGCGCGGGGGGCTGGGGGAGGAGGTGGGTCGCGCGACGGGGGGGGGGGGGGTGGGGGAAGGAGGCGGGTCGCGACGCTGCGGTCGCCGGAAGGTCGCAAGGGGAAAGGAGGTGGGTCGCGGGGGGCTGGGGGGGGGGGGATTTCTGGGTGGGGTGGGTCGTGGGGAAGGAGGGTTAGGGCGGGGGTGTTTTGGGTTTGGTTTGGGGGTTCACGGGATGGTTTTCTTTAGGTTTTTTTTATTTTTTATTTATTTTTTAATTTAGAAGATTTAGTTTTTTTTAAAAAAAAAAATTAAAAATTCTTATTTTTGCCACGTGGCGCATATTTGGCAGCCACGTGGCTTATATGTGGTAGACATGTCATCACTTAACAGTTAATTTAACAGATTTTTTAACGGTTGTATGAAATTGAAATAAAATGATAAGTAAATGTATGAAAGTGAAATGTTTTAAAGATGTTGTATGAGGTTGTAATAGACCTCAAACTTGAGGGGCTCCTATGTAATTTACCCCTTTATCAATATTGATAGCATAACACTGAATATTTTTATTAGTATCGGTGCAGTGACGAATAATTTTTTCATCCATCATTTCCTATAATGACTATGTTAATATCGAATAATCAACAACTAATACCCGTTGTTTAGTTCCCATTTTACTTTTTTGCTAATATTGATGTTTGATTATAATTTTTATTAATTTTTCGAGTCGAGGGAAATTATCTTATTGAAGTTTCACAAGATATTTTTAACAACAAAACAATATGGTAACTACTTACTATTTCGGTATTAGTGACAACTTATATCCTTTGTGTTTGTTTGGGCTCACTAAGTGGGACTGGACTAGACTACATACTAATGTAGTCCCATGTTTGGTCTGTGTTGGGACTAACTTAAATGAGACTAAAGGGGACTCGCTTGGACTAGAGGCCTCGCTAGAAGTTCTTAGCGAGACCCTCCCCAGACCACGGGACTCGCTAAGACCATATCCGGTTCTCTGCTTCGCTTCCGCTTCGCCCCTCGCATCTGCTTCTTCTTCCCCACATCCACCACCAAATAGCATGTTAGTGCCCATTTCAATCTGGATACTTCGTACTCTAGACAGTAAGGGTGCGTTTGTTGTACCAGACTATCTCGGACTGGACTAGCTTTAGGGACTAAGCTAGACTGGCTTAGACTAGACTAACTCGCTAAGACCATATCCGGTTCTCTGCTTCGCTTCCGCTTCGCCCCTCGCATCTGCTTCTTCTTCCCCACATCCACCACCAAATAGCATGTTAGTGCCCATTTCAATCTGGATACTTCGTACTCTATACAGTAAGGGTGCGTTTGTTGTACCAGACTATCTCGGACTGGACTAGCTTTAGGGACTAAGCTAGATTGGCTTAGACTAGACTAAGCTGGACTAAATTAATAAAACGTTTGGTGCAGTGTCGGACTAAAAGGCAGGATAATGAAAAAAATATTATTCTCAATTTGGTGTTTGCTCGGAGAAGGACTAAATTAATGTTTATTTTAATTTCTTTCTGATTAAAACTGTTATGAAGATTAATATTATTGATTCTATACTTTTATGAAAATTAATCTTGTTGATTCCAAGAGTTGGGTTGCACCAATATACAAGGCCAAATTGACAAATAATTGCAGTGAAAATAAAATAAAATGTAGAGACAGTGCTACATCCCATAAAAAAGAAAAAGTGATGGGAGAGGTTGCAGGAGAAGAAGAAGAAACTTGGAAAGGATGGAGCAGTTTTCTTGACGAATTTGATCGGAAAAAAATTGTTCAGGCGTGTTAAAAATGGTGGGGGAGACCAAATTGGGAGTGGGTATTTGAGGCCTTGATGCGTTGTGGGCTGAAGCGTTGGGAATTGAAGCTTGCAGGAGCTTGGCATCCATGGCAGTCACGGCGACGACGGAAGCAAATAGTCTCCACGACGCCCGTTTCCTCCTGACGATATGCAAATCCGACCCTAATCCCATATGAGATTCAAAAACAACAAAGCCCAGAACTTGCTGGGGACAAAGCAGGGAGGAGGAAGAAGCCCGTTTTGAAAATATTTTGAATCCGGATCCTCTTTGTGTGGATTCCGGGAATATGTGAATCGTGTATGTTTATCGTATATCGTGCGGTCAGGAATCATTTTAAATATTTTTAGGGTAAATTATATTTTACTCCCTTAGGTTTGGGGTCGATTTCAATTCCTTACAACATCTTTATAACATTTCAATTTCATACATTTAATATCATTTTATTTCAATTTCATTCATCCGTTAGAAAATTTGTTAAGTAAACCGTTAAGTGATGATGTGGCAAATATGGAATCCATATTTGTGCTGATGTGGCTGCTAAATTTGTACCACGTGGCCAAAAAAATATTTTTTTTATACATTTAAAATATTATAATAATTTACCCTGTTAAATAAATAAAATAATAATAATAAAAACCCATCTTCTTCACCGAGCCCTTCCCCTTCCCTGTAACCCAAACACTCCATCCTCTGCCCACCCCCACCTCCCCCGCAAACCCCCACCCCACCCCACTCCACTTGTCTCCTACCTCATCACCCCCCCCTTTCTCCCTCCCCACAAAACCCATTTCGAATTCCATGACGCTTGCGTGCTCGACGTCGGCCTCAGTGTCCATTCTGCCGGAGGCGAATTACGGGAGGTGAGGCAGCCGGCGACTCTGTGAGCTCTGAGGAGGAGGACCCAAGTGAACTGCTTGGCGTTTTTGCCACAGACCCGACCAGGCGACTAGGAGATGGGTGTGAGTTCTTCTGGGTGTTGGCCGTGGAGAGAGAAGGGAGGGAGGGTGGGGTGAGGGTTTGCGTGGGAGGTGAAGATAGTGGAGGAGAGGGTGGTGGGTCGGGGGGAAGATGGGTTCTGGTTTTGTTTTTTTTTAATAACTTTTCTTTAATTAATTATTTTTAAATGTATTAAAAAAAATTATATTTTTGTCACGTGGCACAAATTTGGCAGCCACGTGGCACAAATTTGGCAGCCCCGTGGCACAAATGTGGCAGCCGCGTCAACTTTTAATGGATCAATGGATGAAAAATGTAACGGAGATACTATATTGAAATAAAATAGTAGTTGAGGTATGAAAGTGAATTTTTTTGAAGATGTTGTATGAGGTTGCAATAGACCTCAAACCTGAGGTCGTAAAATGTAGTTTACCCATATTTTTATTTAAAATTAAACACAAATAGTAGTTACAAAAATTGATTACATAATGTACGATGAACGGATACGATTCACGGATCTCCAGAATCCTCATCAAAACGATCCGAAGAGGATCTTGTTGGGAAAAATTTAAGTTGCTAAATTGAAATTAATTCTCACAAGGGGCGCTTCGATAGATTTTCTCAATTTTAGGTGACAAATGTAATTTGGCAAGAGGTCAGGTGACAATTTAAAAGCATTCATATATTTTAGCTTCGCACAGAGAGAGAGAGCGTGAGCAGTGAAAGAAAAGTTTTGAAGATGCCGATAACTTCAACGATGGTCGGAGCCCTATTGGGTTTGGGCACCCAGATGTACTCCAACGCCCTCCGCAAGCTCCCTTACATGCGCCGTAAATTTCCTCTCTCTCTCTCTCTCTCTCTCTCTCTCTCTCTCTCTCTCTCTCTCTCTCTCTCTTTCAATTTCTCGTTTTATCACCAATCATTTCTCAGGTGATTGAATTGACTCATGAACCCTAACCCCCAATTTGTCGAATGATCCGTTTCAGATCCTTGGGAGCACGTTCTGGGCATGGGATTGGGCGCAGTTTTTGTTAACCAGCTCGTCAAGTGGGATGAACAGCTCAAAGTGGACCTCGATAAGATGCTCGACAAGGCCAAGGCCGCCAACGAACGCCGTTACATTGGTAAACATTTCCAACCCAATTTCACAATTGATTCATTTCTCAATTTATCATGATTCAAGATTGTATCTTTGGAGAACCCAACAATCCCATTTGTGTTTTGGCGTCTCAATTTTTGAGCTTGATTTTGATAAGTTCATTTTTTAGATGATTTGCTAAATTTCGAAACACGCTATGATTAATCTTAGAACCCCATGTCTCGTTTGATGGATCAGAATACTGTTTTCAGATGGTATTTGCCTGTAATTGTGGGAATGCTGAATTAAAACGTTTTAGGTGAAATTTTGTTGGATATAAACTCATTGTCACTCTTTCTTTTTTCTTTTCCTGTCCCTCCTTGCTCTCTAGCTCAAGGTTGGTTCATTAAAAATGTGGGATCTGTATAGAAATGTGAATTAAGAAGACAATTTTGAAATTCCTAATCAGGAAATCCCAGTCCTTGTGATACAGGGCTACCTAATCTCTGAACGTTATGCCAAGGTCGTATTGGCCTATCAGTCTACTAGATAATCTTACTGTTTATAAATTCTGTAGTATTTTTTTTCTTCTTTAAATTAGCTTTACTTACTTTTGTTTTACGGTAAGGATGATTGAGAAGAATCATTTTTTTTCTTCCTTTTATTACAGTCATCTAATCCATCGTGTGTCTTGTTTATGCTTTAAAGGCAAAGGCTAAAGAATTTGTGCATGTAGTCCCTAATTAGTTTGTCATCTTATTGTTTGGCGTTCCTCTTAATTTCCTATATTATATGGTGAGCTGAAAAATTGGGATCATTTTGAATCATCGAACTGAAATTAGATCTGAAATATTGTCAGTGAATCATTTTTTCCATTTGTTGACCCCCACATTTACTTACTTTTGTTTTACAGTAAGGATGATTGAGAAGAATCATTTTTTTTCTTCCTTTTATTACAGTCATCTAATCCATCGTGTGTCTTGTTATATGCTTTAAAGGCAAAGACTAAAGAATTTGTGCATGTAGTCCCTAATTAGTTTGTCATCTTATTGTTTGGCGTTCCTCTTAATTTCCTATATTATATGGTGAGCTGAAAAATTGGGATCATTTTGAATCATCGAACTGAAATTAGATCTGAAATATTGTCAGTGAATCATTTTTTCCATTTGTTGACCCCCACATTTACCCCACCCCTAACTGACAAAACCATGAAGAAGGATACTATTAATAAGCAATTTTTTTTTATTTCTGAATTGTTATAATGATTATGGGTCAAAACAAACTTTTTTGAGGGAATGTACTGATCCTTGGGATTATTTATCTATTAGGAGTTCTTCTTTTGCTAATCGTTTGGATTCTAGTTTGGTCCTTACTTTAAGCTGTGTTGTGCTTGACTAGACTATGGTTGAATGCTTTGAATTTACATTAGGCCATTTTGAATTTACTTTATGCCCTCGTGCTACCCCTGCTTTCAACTCCCTTCATCCCTTCTAGCTTTCCTCTAATTAAATTGGGGGATATTATTATAAGAAAATTCTCAAGCACTGTACCCATCAAGTGATTTTTCTTCCACTCTTTTGTCTGTCAGATCCCTTCATCCTCTATGTTTCAGTATATCTTAAGCTTAAAGTTCTGAATTATATCCCTATGCCTCCAGACTTACTAAGCACCCCTAGGATTACTTGCTTTTGGAAGTATAAAAGATATTCCTTTCCTTTTTGGTCAATATAAAAGATAATCTACTCATCACTGAATAAATGGTACAGTGTACAGTTCTACATGTGGAAGTGATCCGGCATGGAAAACTTGGTAGCAAGTGTTTTCTCCAACCGAACCCTTACGGTTTGTGGATTTTGTTGGGACACACATTCATTCTTGTGTCTTCTGCTTTGTAAAAATATGAGGAAATGCCAAGGGCGTTTAACTTATTGCCTACTTGGTGTTACACTAGAATTTGAATTGCTTTAGCAGTTTTGTGTGTGTTTTTTTTTGGGTGCATAAGTAGTCTCTAGCATTAACAGCTCTCCTTGGTTGGTCCACTGCAATTTTTTTTTCCATTAATTGACTTTTATGATTGAATTAATTTGATTGGTATTCTTTTCGTTTTATCATTTCTGTATAATTCAGGAAGTAAGAAGGAGACAATTTTTTGTGATTTAATCTGTGCAAGCATATCGTTACGTTTTTTTTCCCCGCTTAATATTTCTCGTCTATCTGCAGATGAAGATGATGATTAGCTCGTGTCTCAGTGTCGTGGCATTTTCAGTAAGGTTCCATGTTCTAAGAGACGGTTCGGCCTTAAAGTTTTAGGCACTTTTTGTTTTGAAATTAATGCTGATATGTTTGCAAGGCTGCTGCAAAAACTTTCCCAATTTTCGTATCTTTTTGTGATGCATAAGCTTTGAAATACTTTCATATTGCAAAGCTGAACGGCGTTTCTTTAATAACAAATGGAATGAATTCAGTCCTCGTAGCTGCAAGTACAAATCCGTCTTTTGCGGATCCTTCGAATTGGTTGCAACAGTTCTCTTTCTTGTTTGTAAAGTGGTTTGGTTATATATTTCCTTTGTGAAGTTGTTTGATCACGCACAAACCCGAATGAATCTGCTTAGCTTAAAAATGTACGTCTTTTAGTTGGAGCTTTTAGGAACAGTTGGACCAACTCCTGTTTGTTTCTAGGTTTTTGTTCTGATCTGTCAACTGTGACGAAAAGATACTAGTTCCACAAGCATTCACTTTCCCGGTTTTTTTTTTTTTTTTGGTGGGAAACTAGCATTCACTTTCCGTTTTGACAAGGTTATATTTTAAATTACTCTAATCTACGAGATTCGTGATTAGAAGTTATGTGCAAAGGGGCGGGTGCGACGCCCTGCTCAACTGGGGGATTCAAACTCGACGGTTGATTCACAGGTGATAATATAAACTTTCACAAAACAATCTTATATAATTGTCTCAAGCAAAAACCCTTTTCGCATCAGTGGCACCCTGCAACAAAATGCTGCATTACAGTTGCTAGCCCAAACCAAACCAAACCAAACCAAATGAATGGAAACGCGACTGAATTGGTCCTAGTTACTCTCTGAGACGGAGTGGTATATTTATATTAACAACAAATTTTCATCAATCTTCTTCTGAAATACGATTCACTACTTATGTGTAATTCGTCTTCTCAAACTCCACTGACCGATGATTAAACACATGTAGTAGTTGATCACACGCTTGTCGTGACGAAGGCCTCTCTGCCGGGCTGGTTTTTGTGCACTGCAGTGCAATTTCAAGAACCTGGAACGCGGCGTTTTCTTCTCCGGACAAGAGTGGTTTCAGTGCAGGGTCTATCAACTCTTCACGAGTAGAATCCGGCATTTCAATATGCATCTCGACCCATCTCACCATGTCCATCTCCACGCCGAAAGATGAATCTGTCGGCATTCTCCCGCTTACAAGCTCCAGTAGCACAATCCCCATGCTGTAGACATCACTCTTTTCTGATGCCTTGAGTGAATAAGCATACTCTGAAATCATATGAAATATAGTTAGAATCAAACGCATAGATCATTCATGTCAAAATCAAACTCTAAATTCGGTACCCGTAGGATATAGCAAGAAAGAACATAATTCAAAGCATAACTGATTAGTACCTGGTGCTATGTACCCGTAGGATCCAGCGAACCATGTATTAGATTCTGTGTTAGACTCGTTGTTCTCGTTAAGTGTCTTGGCAAGTCCGAAATCCCCTAGATGTGCCTCCATGTTCGAATCTAGCAAAATATTGCTCGACTTAATGTCCCTATGGATGATCTTTGGCACGCAGTCATGGTGGAGATACTCCACTCCTTGAGCTAATCCAACCGCAATCTTTAGCCGTGCCTCCCAATCAAGGCTCTTCTTCTTCTTGTTACTTTGCTCTTGGTGTATCCAATCATACACACTTCCGTTCTCCATGTACTCGTATATTAACAGATTGGATCCTGCTCCTTTGTTGCTGCAGTACCCCATTAACTTCACCAGATGCCGGTGTCTTATCCTCCCAAGTGTCTTAATCTCCCTCGTGAAGGTTTTGTTCGCCATAAGATCATCTTTATACAAAATCTTCTTGACTGCCACAGTTTCTCCGGTTCGCAGTTCAGCTTTGTAGATTACTCCCGACCCTCCTGAGCCAATTACAAACTCGTTGCTCAGATTCTTCGTGGCGTCTATGATGTCTTTCCATTTGATATCTGGCTTGACAGAACCGTTTGAGAAAAGCAGTCTTCGCTGAGCATGGGAAGAACTGGACGAGTACAAGAAGTTCATTTCACTGGCTTTTTGAAATGCTTCTCGCTTGTGTTTCAGGAGAGAAACAGCTCCAAATATCAGTAGAGCAATTGCAGATAGAGTACATATTGCAGCAATGGCTACCACTGCCACTTCTGTTGGATCGGACTGCTGCTTCCTGCCAATGCAGCTTCCAAGAGGGCTTCCACAAAGATGCAAGTTTCCCGCAAAAGCCTCAGCCGGCCAGTGCGAGAGTTGCTTGCTCAACTTTCCTTGCAGATTGTTGTATGACAGATTAAGCTTTCCCAAGCTAATCATGCCACCAACTGGGGAAGGGACTTCGCCAATTAGTTGATTATGAGATAGATCAAGCACTTCAAGTTTAGACAGAGTCCCAATAGAAGCCGGAATCTGACCACTCAAATTGTTGTAACTGAGGTCTAAAATGCTCTGAAGATTTTGGAGTTGTCCAAGCTCATAAGGTAAGTCACCATCAAATCTGTTCTGCGAGAGCCGAAGCTCATACAGCTTGCCTAGTTTCCCAATGGCAGGAGGGATTGGACCTGAAAAATGGTTGTGGTCGAGGTTTAGGACATTAAGCGATTCCAGGTTACCAATCTCAGCAGGGAGAGTTCCATTGAGAGAATTCTCACTCATAGAAAGCACTAGCAGTTTAGAACAATTGAACAATTCACTCGGAAGAGACCCGGTGAAGCGATTCGAGGACAGCTTCAGCTCTCCTAACTGAGTCAAACCTCCAAACCACCGCGGAACTGTGCCTGAAAGAAGGTTGTCGTTCAAGTCAATGTGGGACAGTTTCTTGCACGACGAAAGCTCGTCCGGTATTGATCCTGTGAGCGAATTTCCGGACACATCTAGCAGTGACAGCTCACTGATATTCCCCAATGTGTGTGGGATTTTACCAGTAAACTGATTGTTCCCTAATCTCAACCTCTGGAGAGATTTCGAATATCCGAGCTGGGAAGGAATCTCATGATCAAATG
The DNA here is from genome assembly GCA_036320875.1 of Cotoneaster glaucophyllus. Lineage (NCBI taxonomy): Eukaryota > Viridiplantae > Streptophyta > Magnoliopsida > Rosales > Rosaceae > Cotoneaster > Cotoneaster glaucophyllus. The sequence goes on along the minus strand of CM070059.1, from coordinate 8,061,269 downwards.
CATTGTCAGTGACATCAAACGAAAGAAACGAACTCGAGCTACACAATGCAGCAATGCTCCCATTCAACTTGTTTCCCGATAAATTCACTCTAGTCAAATTCGCCATATTAGCCAATGTATCAGGAAGATCACCTTCAAGTGAGTTGTTGTACAGCATGAACTGCTCCATAGCTCCAAGGGACCCGAAAGTTATCGGTATCCCGCCAGATAAACGGTTATCCGCCAAGTCAAGAATAGTCAGCTTGTGACAGTTTCCCAGTGTGGCGGGAATCTCACCCACCAACTCATTCTGCCTGATATGAAGTAAGTTCAAATCTTTGAGCCTCCCAATAGTAACCGGGATCTCCCCGCTGAACCGGTTTCCGAAAAAATCAATCATCTGCAAGCTCGAACAGTTGCCAATCTCCATCGGAATTTCTCCAGAGAGCTGATTATCGTAGAGATACAGAATCTCCAGCTCCCCAAGCATTCCAATCTCGCTCGGCAGAGGGCCCACCAAGTTGTTATGGTACAGAATAAGTGACTGCAGATTGCTGAGGTTTGATATCAACGGAGAAATCGAACCCACCAAGCTGTTGTTGTGGAGCAACAGATCAGTCAGCTCCACTAGTCCATAAATCTCATCTGGGATTGACCCGTTGATCAAGTTATTGGACAAGTCGAGCTGCTTCATTGAACGGCATTGGCTTAATTCTGCTGGGATCTCGCCGACAAGTCCCGAACCAGAAATCATTAAGAGCTCCAAACTTGTTGTGTTGGAACATAGATTTCTTGGTATGACACCGGAAAGACTGTTGTTTGATAAAACTAAGGTTGCCAGCTGAGACATGGTGCCGAATTCGGCCGGAATACCTCCTGTGAGCTTGTTCACGGATAAATCAAGACTCTGAAGATTTCCCAGTTGAGATATGGACTTTGGTATTGGACCTTCAAGCTGGTTCCCCATGAGATTCATGTATCCGAGTTGACTCAGTTCCCCGAGTTGACTCGGGATTTGGCCCGTGAGGCTGTTGTTTCCCAAGTTCAGGAGCTGGAGGTTGCCGAGTCGGCCGAGCTCCGCGGGGATTTTTCCGTTGAGGGTGTTGTTGGCAGCTGTGAAGATAGTGAGGCTGGAGCAGTTCCCCAACTCGGCTGGAATCGGACCTTCGAGCTGATTGAGCTGCAGGATTAAGTTCTCGAGTAGGCCGAGTCGGCCGAGTTGCGGAGGTATTGGACCGTTGAGGCTGCATGAGGCCAAACCAAGCGTGACCAAATTGACAAGATTGCCAAAAGTGGCGGGAATGGATCCAGTGAGCCCATTGTCGCCGATTCTCATTACTCGGAGACTCGTCAGCGAGCCGAGATGAGTCGGTATGTCCCCACTGAGCTGGTTGGAAAAGAGAAGCAAAGATTCCAAGGACGTGAGGTTAGAGAGGGTTGGTGGGATGGGACCCGAGAGGCGGTTAGAAGCGAGATCAAGGTGGAGCAGGTTTTGCAAACTACCGAGTGAGGGCGATATCGACCCGGCGAGTGATGAGTCGGAAAGGTTGAGCCCTACCACTTGGACCGAGTTGTCCAGCGAGTCAAGCGCGCAAGTCACACCTCTCCAAGTACAGAAATTTGGGTCGCTTTCGGACCAGCCATGCAAAACATTTTGTGGGTCTTCCACAATTGCCCTCTTGACCTCCAAAAGCACACTCAAAGTTGTATTGCCATCGAGCTTCCCCTCACAGAACATAAACCCTAATGAAAGATGCAGAAACAGAGCAAGAAAAAGTGGCAAAATTGCATCTGTTACTAAAGCCATTTTTCTCAAGCAAAACAGAGCAGCTCGAAGCTAGATTATGAACGTGTTGGAATCTACTGTTTCATTGATGGGTAAGTGTAAAGCTTGCATCTTGAGTTTGGGTCTGTTAATAAAATTTTGGGTGGTTGAATGTTGGTTTTGGATTTTGAGTGCCTGCATGTGAAAGTGTGCATGGAAGATTGAATTGGGGGGTATTGCATGCACTGGAAAATTGAGTTTTCCTTTTTCTTGCAGGAGTGGGTTTATGATGGAGGCCTAAAAAAGAGTGCAAATCTAGAGAGAGAAAGAGATAGGAGAGAGAGAATCAATGAGGCTACAAGTTTCTTATCACCTGTGCTGCAACTGCAAGCTGCAAATTCCCATTAATGTGACAACAACACAAGTCTTAAATAATGGGAAAAGGTTGGATTGAGAATTGAGAAGGTCAAACTAGGTCAAAGAAACACCAAGAGAATATTTTTATATTTAAGAAAAATGGTTTTATTATCGAATCTAAATGCGAATAGGTACGCGAAAGGTCAGAGTGTTTATGCAATTTTGCAGTGAAGAAAAAGAAAACAGAAGAAAAAACAGATTGACTGTGAAGATTTGGGCTTACACGGGAGAAGATACAGTGGTTGGGTGACCGACAGAGGACGATGTTTGTGGGTTTCACAAACTGGTGTATTAGCTCAAAAATGACCGAGTCCCTACTCAGAAAGTGAGCGGTTGAATTTCTAAATTTTAATCAACCAAACTATGAAGAATATAGAATATTTCTGCACTTGAAAGTTGCAAGCTTTACAAAGTCAACACAGTTCCCCCAAACCCTAGTCATTCCCTACGTAACCCAATTAACTTACTTCTAGTTCCATCCTATACTCTTTATATATATAATTTAATTTGATTAATTAATCATGTTTTGGTAGCTTCAGGCTTAGATGTATGATAGAAATGTAATACCATATACTTTATGTCATGCTTATTGGGTTTGAGATACCAAATCCTCATGTCCTTTTGTCCATTCAATAATCATAGTTGTTTGATATATAAGCTTGATTGGTTGCATGCAATATACTAAACCCCATTTTTACTCCAATTTGTGTGTATTATTTGTTTTGTTTGCCCACTCAATAATCATAGTTGTTTGATAATGGTTTCTCAATTCTTGTACGGATTTTTATAAATTTGGAAAGAAATTATTGTGTGGTACCTGAACAAAGCTACATGGCGTAACTAGCGAAGGAAGTTGAGGTTTCATTTTAAAATTAATTGTTGATACTAAGGTAGCGTACATAAGCACATGTAAGGTTCTTTAACTTTTTTATATGAGACGATATTATGCATCCTCAAAATCAATTCATGTATTATAATATAAGTCAACGACGAGTTTATATATACTTTACAAAGATTAACCACATAGTCGTGTTTCAATATTGTTTGCCCTTTTTTTCAAGCTTTCGCAACTCTATGGAGGAAACCTCTTTCAGAACATTATCTTAATTATTAATTAATCAGCATAGCGTCATGAATAGTCTTCTTCATATGGTAGGCCATGCCCTTCCAGACTTCCATGCACATTTACATCAATAATTTCATCAAGTTGAAAATAAAACCAAAACGCAGTTGTCAGTTTATACGAAAGTGTATATTACTTAGAAGTTGATAAGTGTGTTTATTTGGTTAGCATGCAACGACTCAATACACATTCTTCTTCCAGCCACAAAAGCTGCTGATATATTTTGTATAACTGACACGGTGTTTTGGTCTATTGTGCAGCGTTTGCGATTATTTATCTGTCTGCGACAGAGTCTGATTCAAAGCAAGCTCACATTTATTTGTTTTCACCTTAACCTCCAACAACTGATAGTAATTGATAACATTCAACTCCATTCATTAAATATATTTACTGATGTATAAAATGTACAAGCAAGAATACCATGCATGTGAACCTTTTCCCCTCTGTTACCTCCACCAACCTCTTAAAAGATCGAGTGCTATTTTATTGACATGTATACAACTGATCATTGTTGCATGCATGGAGTAACCTACTTGGTAATTAAGTTCATGTTATATCAGACAGTTCATTTCTTATATATTAATCTAAATGAGACAATATTACTTTCTAATATATTCTTATAAATGAGATTTTATAGTATACTTCAGGGTATCTTAAACTTTAGAGTTTTAGGGCGTAAATTCTTTGTCAACAATACAACAATATTTAACGAAAAAAAACTCAAATTATAGGATACCTCGAAGCGTAATATAATTTTTTTTTTCTTGTAAAAGCATTGCTAGTTTTGTTGTTAACGTGCCAGGCTGATCTTTACCGTTGATGCTGACGGACTGTTGCTACATAGTGTGGAGTCCAAATCTTCTGCACCCAAATCTCCCTGTGGCCCCTCTGTGTCTTTGCTTTTTGAACTAAACATAATTAATGTTAACTTGATAATAATTAAAATAATAAAAAATAAACCAAATCCTCAACCAAAAAACAAAGACACAGAGGGGCCACAGGGGGATTTGGGTGCAGAAGATCTGGACTCCATAGTGTGAGCCTCAAACAGCTTCTACTCTTAATTATCTTGGAAAATTTAGCAATTGTTGTGTATTCTGGATCAGGATATTTTTTGGTATTTTATGTCATAAGATTTTCTAGTAAGGTAATTAGTGTTACGATTGCTTTCTTATTATTTATTAAGGTTTACAATTGATTTCCCATTTATTTAAAAAAAAATACACACTGTTTAAAAGAATGAAATCTTGATAAGATTTTGTCGTTTGGATATGTGGACATCTTGAAATATAGAAATTCTGAAAAGATATATTATTAATTTCAATGTTGTTAACTCCAAATGGTCCTGGCCTCGACTGATCACTGATAAAAGTCTAGCTTGAGTTTCACAGCAAGTATGTTGTCCTGGCTTCACTAAATTAAGAGAAAATGATCGTTTTGCTTGTTGATTCGCAACACCAACTAGCTACTTTATCAATCAAATGTTAAAAGTTTAAACCCGTGATCGCATGCTGAGTTAATATACATACAAAAAAAATAGGCTTAATTACTATATCTGCAATGGACTATAAATTACGTAAAAATCAGAAGAATATTAACTTTTCAATCTATTAATTATTATTTCTAAATTAAGCAAGCCTGGATCTGCATGCAAATATTCCTCACAGATTAATAGTAATTATAAAGTAATCTATATTGTATATGTGCATACGCTAGAATCATGACTAGGAGGGCGAAAGCTTGGACGAATTAACGAGTGGTTAGACAATTACAAAATGGTTGAGATAAATAAATTGTACAATTATATGCTTATATTCTTAGTCCAAGAGAATACGACAGAGACGATGATGCTTAATAGACTACTTAAACTCATGATCACCTGATTCACAATATATCTTCTTTGTTGACTCGTAATATTATATAATCAATATTTGATTAATATCCGATTGCAAAAATTTGTACACTATTGCAAAATATGGATTAGGCCATGCTCAAGCAGTGTAATCTCTCTTTCGCACTAAGTTGAAATTCTCATTTCGTGTAAATTTTAGAACAGATATTTGTCGATTCCCCCTTTCCTCTAAAAAACTTGTAAGAAGCTGATAATTTCCCTATGAACTTTAATTTTAGCCAATTACTCTCATGAACTTTATAATTGATCAATTTATGCCTTAAATTTTAGCCGATTGCTCCTAAACTTTTATAATTGCCAATTTTCCCATTGAACTTTATAATTGGCCAATTTCCCCCTGAACTTTTATTTTAACAGATTACCTCCTAAACTTTTATAATTGGCAATTTCCCCCGAACTTTAATTTTATAATTACAAAGGGGTAATTTCATCGCTTATGTGGACAACATATTGTTTCTCTTTTTTTCTTCTTTTTTGCTAGTTCACTCCTTACACTTTTTGTTTGAATTTTAGGGTTTAAGGGGAAATTAAAGTTGAGGAGAAAAAATTGTCAATTATAAAAGTTCAGATGGGTAATCGGCTAAAACTAAAATTTAAGGAGAAATTGGCAAATTATAAAAGTTCAGGGGTATATAATTAAAGTTCATGGAGAAATTTACAGCTTCTTGCAAGTTCGAAAAAAATAAAAGGGCCTATACCTCATTTTAGAATGCTGTATTGCCAAAAATCGTGCATTGCTTGTATAACTGCAAGCATCTGTTGAAGTTTACTTTCTGGCAACATGATTCAAACTTTCAAGCCTTTTGCAAATTTATGTGAAAATATTTGACATGCAAATTAATTGTCAAATGATGAGGATAGCCATAGAACAAATGAGGGGTACGTATGAACGTGCATGATGCAGGGACTTATATCATTATTTTAAGGATTTGAAGTAGATGAGCTTAGCTTTGTCTGATTGAGCTTAGCTTTTGTTCTACTTCAAACGTACATAAATCCCGGATTGAGATTCTCTTGATCATACTCTCTAGAGCCCGATTGACTAATCTGGATCATTTAATTTAAATTTTGTGGTTCTCGTTATCTCATCTCATTGATTCACTTCACAAACAATCTCTCTCTCTAACGCCCATATATCTCTATCTTTTAAACGGTCTGAATTGCTCGATCTATGAGTTCTGAAGTGTAAAATCTGGAGAGAATCTCAATCCATAAATCCCGACACCACTCTACACTTTCGAGCGTTCCATATTGGATTGGATCTATCTTACTTGTACCTCAACAATTGAACAGTTTTTCTGTAACTTTTAATGATATTAGTGGCAATATATTTGGTTAATTTAACCATAAACAATGTGGTTTTAACATGATCAAAAGCATTTAATGAATTGTGCTGACTGCACCTCACACACAATTTCTCTCCAATGCCCAAATATCTCTCGCTTGAACGGTCCATATTGCTAAGTTCATAAACTCCACAATGTGAGATTTAGAGAGAATCTCAACATCACTCGAAACTTTTTGAGCATTCAATATTGGATTTGATATTTCTTAATTATTTCTCAACAAATGAACAGTTTTTTGTGCAACTTTTTCATGCTATTAGTGCCAATATATTTGGTTAATTTAACCATAAACAATGGGATTTTAACATCATAAGCATTTCTTGAATTGTGCTAGGTAACTGTGACACTCACCAACTTAAGAAACTTGGGGTCACAGTAGAGCAAAACAAAAAGTGATATGGAAGAGGGATTATGGTCTTCTTCACCTATAAGGCCAATTTATTATATATCGATTTGTTTTTTGTTGCCACCTACCCATAGTGGATGATGAAATTGAGGTTCCACCACCAATTGGCAATATGGAGAGTAGCCCAAGATCATATAAGCACATAGCAAACATTGTCCCTCACCGATGTGGGACAACTCTCAACATGATGAAATAGAGGTTCCACCATAAAACCAATTGGCAATATGAGGAGTAGCCCAAGATCATATAAGCACATAGCAAACCTTGTCCCTCACCTATGTGGGACAACTCTCAACACGCCCCCGCACTTGTGGCGGATTTTCAAGCCTACACGTGGACAACAACTGGGTGACGTGGAGCGCGTGTGGTCGTTGGGCTTCATATGTGGACAACCTTGCTCTGATACCATGATGAAATTGAGGTTCCACCATAAACCAATTGGCAATATGGGGAGTAGCCCAAGATCATATAAGCACATAACAAACCTTGTCCCTCACCGATGTGTGACAACTCTCAACAGTGGATAGGGTGTCAACAAAAAAGTTCATTCCGAGTTAAGAGTAAGTTGGCCTACCCATAGTGTAACATTCCGAGTTAAGAGTTAAAGATATGCAAAGTTTTGGATTTCACGGTGATTTTCCGGGCATTGGTCTTCGTCTGCAAGCTAAATTCATCTCAATTGATCATAGTGATTTGCTTACCTACACATAGTTGGTAGGGTGCCCTTATATTACCTTCAAAGCTTAGGTTTTGGTTTAATCTCATCATACAATCAATCATTTTAATGCCCAGCTTAGTCATAAGCTCACACTACTAGGCTCGGCAATCATAAGGTTAAATGTAACTCCTATAAAGTTGGGTGTCATCACACTATTCCTCGATGTGGGGCTCCAACCACTCAATATGTAAACGGTGCAAAACAAGTTTACTATGTAAACGGTACAAAACAAGTAATTAGAAGAACCCAAGTTTTAACCCTTTGCTTCTGCCATTTGTGAGTAATATGGAGCCGACGGACCAAAAACATGATCCGTGCCCTTCAAGAAAGAGCTAACTGGAGCACTTTCGCTAACATTAACTTTGGTTTTTATCTTATCTTTTCTTGTCAAACCTTTTCTATCAATATTTTTTTCTTTGCTTTCAAACTCTTTTTTAATATATTTTTAATTTTGACAAAAATGGATCTGAAAATTTGTCGTTGGAGCAGAATGATTCTTGGACCCTGGTTTGAACTGGTTTGGCCCTAAAAACTTTGAGTTAATTCATTTGAAGCCAAAATTGGGCTGAGGTTTTGTGACCCAACTTACTCTATGTGCAGGCCAACTTTCTTTTCACCCTGAAGTGCAAACCAATTTACCACCTATTTGTGCAGGCTTTTATTTTATTTTTATTATATATATATATATATATATATATATATATATATATATATATTATTTAATCTTAGGAACACATAACTTTGCAGATATGAGTTATGATATTGTTTCCGTCCCTTACATTCATGTTCGAATCTTTTTATTTTTGTTTTATAAATCATACTAGTTTAGAATATCGGTTTGTCAAAGAGTTACCGATCTTTTTCTTATTTTGAAAGAAAACAACTAGTAAAAGTGAAACTAGAAGTTTCAAAATTCTAATTGTAGTTAAAAATTGTCTCAAAATCCAATAAAAATCATATGTATCAGGATGAAACCATATCATACTGGTACGCGGCATCGCATTAGTTCCTTGAACAATGAAGAAATATTATTGCATTAGGTTTTGTGAAAGTCAATGTTTTTCAAACTAAACAAATTAAAGCAATCATTGTCAAGCTCTACATACATGCTAGCATGTCATCTCCATTTGCAGGGGGTGCTTCCCACGTAGTCCTCAACTAATTAATGATTAACCTAATTGTTATTCCAATTAGATCCTCCAATCACCAATACCATATGCAATATATAAACAAAGTTTGTCAACACGCTTTCATTGGAAGGCAAAGCAGCTAGCGTAGTTTTTCAATCTTGGGCATATAGTCTGAACACTTCTGCACAAGAAATATGAATGCCATAGTTTCCTTGCTCTTAGTTCTTCTTGTTGTTGTTCAATTAAATGCTTCTTCATCTTACCCAGAACACGATCACGATCGCCATGACGAAGAAACAGATGAGTCCTGGGAGGGAGCCACAACTCTAACACTTCCAACAATATCAGACGACTTGCCCTTTGGAGAGTTTCTTTCCAATTCCTACTATCACAGGAGTTGTCCAGACCTTGAAGGTATTATCAGTAGGAAGGTGAAGCAATGGCTTAAGGAGGATTACAGCCTAGCAGCTGCCGTCATGAGGTTGCACTTCCATGACTGTGCCATCAGGGTAAGAATATGACTTAACCTTTGTATTATATATTAATTATCGACTAATTCTATGTAGACACAGAAAACTAACCACATTATTGATCATCGCCTTTAATAGAGGTTGTCTCCCCAACATTTTATGTATGTATATGTTGTACGTGACTCATAATATTTATTTGAAGAATGGAATAGTAATGTAGTCAATTTTGTGTCTCTAAATTATTACATTAGTTTTTTGAAGCTTGATGGACCAATAGTACTTAGAAAAGAGTTGGCCGATCGACTTCCATACATCCATCTGAAAAATTAGAAATTTATTTATTTATTGCTTGGTATTTGATTTCTTTTAATCACAATTATAATGAATTGAAACACATGTAGGGATGTGATGCCTCCATCTTATTAAACCATGAAGGAAGTGAGAGGGAAGGCAAGGCCAGCAAGACACTGAGGGGGTTTGAAGTGATAGATGATATCAAGACAGAGGTTGAGAAGAAGTGCCCAAAAACAGTTTCTTGTGCAGACATTTTGACTGCGGCTGCAAGAGATGCTACTGTTCAAGTTGGAGGTCCATATTGGGCAGTCCCCTATGGGAGGAAAGATGGAAAAGTTTCGATTGCTAAGGAAACTGAGATGGTTCCCATGGGTCACGAAGACATAACTAGTTTACTTGAGATTTTTCAATCACAAGGCTTGAATGTGCTTGACTTGGTTGTTCTCTCAGGTGAACCATCTAGTCTGCTTGCATTTCAATCGCATATGTATTTTCATTCAATCAATTTAACATGTTATGTTGTCACATTGTCAATTTAGACCTCACATTACATAAATGTTTTATTGCCACACTATCACTTTGGACAACACATTAAAACATGAACCAAACCTAATACTAAGAATTGAGATTGATATTCTGACAATATAACATTCAAATCTGTGTGATAACAAAAAATGTTAAGTTTTTCTTAACATTTATAATGAATTGGCCGATCATTATTACATTAGTTTTTCTTCCCATGGGTCACGAAGACATAACTAGTTTACTTGAGATTTTTCAATCACAGGGCTTGAATGTACTTGACTTGGTTGTTCTCTCAGGTGAACCATCTAGTCCACTTGCATTTCAATCGCATGTGTACTTTCATTGAATCAATTTAACATGTTATGTTGTCATACTGTCAACTTAAACCTCACGTTACATACATGTTTTATTGCCACACTATCACTTTGGAGAGCACATTAAAACATGAACCAAACCTAATACTAAGAATTTAGATTGACATTCTGACAATATAACATTCAAATCTGTGTGATAACAAAAAATGTTAAGTTTTCCTACAACTCGAGCAAAAATCTGGTTGCTTTTATTGAAATAAATGGTTTTCATCTGTAGGGGCACACACCATAGGAAGGTCTTCATGTGAATCCGTACAACACAGGCTCTTTAACTTCAGTGGAACTGGCAAGCCTGATCCATCCCTTGATCCGCAGTACTTGAGCTACTTGGAAAGAAAATGTAGATGGGCATCAGACTATGCTGATCTTGATGCTGTAACTCCACATAAATTTGACACTGCATACTACACAAATCTGCAGAAGAAGATGGGACTTTTATCCACAGATCAAATGTTGTATTCTGATCCAAGGACTAAATCTCTTGTCAGTGCTTTTGCTTCCCAGCCGTCAGTCTTCCACTACCAGTTTGGAATATCCATGGCCAAACTAGGGAATGTTCAAGTCCTCACCGGTCAAAATGAAGGCGAAATTCGAACCAATTGCAACTTCGTCAACTCTTATTAAGGCCTTTAATTATAATAAGAAACAGTCTCAAATGCTTACCATGTTTTGCTTAATTAACCATATGATATAAATGAATTTAATCACTTGTTCGCTCATGTTCAACGTCCTTTCTTCTCTCTCTACAATTTCCTATTATTTCCCATTTGTTTGATGCTCGCCTCCTGCTCCAATTATCCTCATTTGATATATTTGGCTGATAAGCCCGGTCAGCAGCCAAGCCAGTTTCAAATGTTGTCTTCCCGCTCTCCTCGATTGCAACACACTTCGACTGCAACTCAAAATCCTCAACAAATTGAGTCTGCGAGATAATCCAACCTTCTATCATTATCACATGTAGCTTACTAGACGACCTAACCCCTAATTTGATGGACAAACAATGGGTTTATTAGAAAGAAGCTCTTTAGTCTCTCAAGGCCTGTTTTTTATTTTCCTTTTTTCCTTCTCCTTTTGGCTGGGTAGTGGTCACAGTATGAGAAACTTTATATGGTTCTTGAAAAAAAAATGCAATAAAAGAAAAGAAAAGAAGGGCCTTGTATTAATTGAATCATCCTGAACCTAAATGACAAGCAATCTTTGACACCTTTATCCTCTAGGGTTAAGCAAGAATCTCTGAGTCTCTTGACTCATGCTCTGTGGGCTCTATTTTGTCCTCTTCCCAAGGAACTATGCTTCACTGTGTCAGAAAGGTCAAACCAAGCTAAATGTCCCTTTATCAGGCAAATTAAAGAAAAAGTTAATCCTAAATATATATATATATATATATATATATATATATATATATATATATATCACTGTGTCAGAAAGGTCAAACCAAGCTAAATGTCCCTTTATCAGGCAAATTAAAGAAAAAGTTAATCCTAAATATATATATATATATATATATATATATATATATATATATATATATATATATGAATCATTTCACAAGAGGGATCTCTATTTTTCTAAAAAAATGGGGACACCCTCTTGATCGTTGGATTTGACTTTAATGAAATTGTGTGGTTGAGATTGTGTGACCTGTGTTTTAATCTCAACCACACAATTTCATTAAAGCCAATCCAACGGTCAAGATGGTGTAAATGGGGATCCCTCTTGCTATATATATATATATATATATATATATATATATATATATATATATATATATCATTTCACAAGAGGGATCCCCATTTTTTTAGAAAAATGGGGACACCCTCTTGACCGTTGAATTTGACTTTAATGAAATTGTGTGGTTGAGATTGTGTGACCTGTGTTTTAATCTCAACCACACAATTTCATTAAAGCCAATCCAACGGTCAAAAGGGTGTCCTCATTTTTAAAAAAAAATAGGGATCACTCTTGATAAGGGGCCTGTATATATATATATATATATATATATATATATATATATATATATATATATATATAGTATCTTTAGATAACATCTTACATCTAATCCAAATTCTTTTATAATTTATCTTAAACTTCATAAACTATGAGTTAAATCATACTTTTAGTGATATATATATGTGTGTGTGTATAATATATATTGAAATGAATATGTTGTAATACAGAAGCTAGAAAGATTACATTTGATGTTTTGTTTTGTTTATTTGTTCATTTCTTAAAGAAATGAATCATCCTCAAAGACATGGGAAAGTAGTCCACAAACATCTCGCTTTCCCCTTTTTATTTTGGACGGTACTATCCACACACCTCTCTTTACTTTCCACACATTTTATGTTAATTCCTGTTCTTTAATCATCTTCAATTCATTCAATTCGACAATAAAAAATTAAAAGATGTGTGTGGAAGATAAAAAGAAGTGTGTGGATACACCACCCCTTATTTGTTAGGTCTCTCTCTCTCATTTAAACTTTCACAGATATAAACCCTACAAGCATTTCAAATCTTGTACCATTTCTTTTCCTTTTCCATCTTGAGCTATGTGCAGCCTTATTCTACAAATCCAAACCTTCATTTCATCACCAACCTAGAAGCTGCTAAGTCTAGAACTTGCTGAATGATTTGAATACAAGCAAAAAAATCGTCTTGCATGGCTAGTAATGCAAAATCATCTACCACCACTTTTACAACCCTCCTCTTCTTTCTTCTCATCACATGTCAAATCACCGTGGCTCAAAAGGAGCATAGCTTGCCAATCACTTCCTCGAGATCACTTGGAGTTGGAGTCATCACTAAGAAAAATGCTATCGTGGATTCTTCTACAAGAAGACCCTCACACGGCATCATCAATTCAAAGGCTGATCACGAGTTTATAGGCGAATCGGGACGAAGGAGAGGACTAGGGTTTCGGGTTCGTCGTGGGAGGCAGCCAATCCCATGGAAAGGAAATATGTTCAGAGCCGGTGCACATGAAGTTCCAAGTGGTCCGAATCCCATTTCAAATAGGTGAGGAGTAATATTGAGGAAGCTAGCATAACAAACGTGATCAAAGTAGATATATATGATCAAGAGAAAGAAATTAATCATTAAAAACAAAGAACATATAGTCTGTGATTTTCTCCTTCTTTGTGGCCTGTCTTTTCTGCCATTTAATTTATATGTCGCTGTTGTAATGTCACTACAGCTTAATGATCATATGTTATTTTTAATTTATTCCATAATATATGCTAGATATTTAGAACTTTCAGACAATCATTTTGCCATTATAAGTAGGATGTATATGATCATATTCAAGTAGTAATGGTCTTCATGGTCATCATCATTATAAACTATTTTTGTTTTCTGCACAATTGTCTTCTCTCTTGCCACCCACATTCCCTATTCTTTTGGATGTACATAATAAAAGAAATGCGGTTGATTATTGTTAAAAAATGCAACCTAGCGTTACCTATATCAAATAATTATTAGTATTTTGCTCTTTTCCGCTTCCAATGGATTCATGCATATAATAATATATAACACTAGGATGAAGCAACCATCATCGATTACTAATTGGAAGAATGAGTATGGAATGAACTACATAGGACTAGGACAAAATGTTTCTTATTTGAAGAGTTTTTCTTGGTTTTTCCCTTTCTTTTTTGAAAAAACATGCATGTTTGTAGTTAAGGTAGCTGATGTGGGGTTTGCTTTTTTGCTTTGTATCAGTTGTCAAAAGAGAAAAAAAGTAAGAAAAAATAATTGGTTTTTGCCTTTTGAGAATGCTTATGTGAGTGGATTATGTGTCATTTTATTTGCTAGAGCTAGCCACACAACTGTTTTGTTCCCCTGGGTTGTGGATAAACACAGAGGAGGGACATAATGATTCACAAATTGTGATGGGCTTTGAGGCTTTTGTTTGAGAGACTAGACTTCACTGCAAATATATGCAATAATTAAAGGGAAAATTGAAAGGAAAATAAAGGTCCCCAAAACCCCCATTGTTTTGCGTGTAAAGTTAAACAGACCTGGCATCCAAAGCAATGGTGAAGAACGAAGTAGGGTTTCTCTTTAAATTTAGCGAAATATCCCTAAATAACCCTTGTTGCTTTATTGGAACTACATCGATACTCATTATTAGTCTTTGATAGTCTCTTCCTTTTAAAAGCTGAAACTGCTGAACCAAAACCATGAAAGGGTGGTTTTCATCGTCGCGTACCTCATGCAGTAATCCTCTTCTACTTTCTCTTGTTTGCTTATGAGTGGAGCTGCTTGGCACTTTGGCAATAAGGTTACATGATCTTCAATAATCCTGGAAAAGATTGACCAAACTCTGCATGTTGTTCAAAATTTCATAAAATGTGGTCATGCATGTGGTCCATGTTACATATGAAACTTCATTTTTTCATTTTTGTTTTTATGTGATGAACCAGTACGAGACCTCAAGTTTGAACTAACTACTCATAAATTATCATTCAACTATCAGGTTATTGTTACCTTTGTACGAAATGTTAGACGAGGTAATTCTAAGTTCAAATCTCCTTGCTCGTCCATCAAAACTACTAAAAAATTAATCAATTCTAAATTTGTTCAATGGATGGATAATATGGTTGGGCTTAATTTTATTTCTCTGTGCAATGCAGATGATCTCTTAATCTCTTTTTGTCATTTGGCTATTTTATATATGTGAACGAGAAATATATAATGGAAAGTGAGAAAATATCTGCAATGGTATATTCCATCATCCTAAAGAACCCTTTGAGAAAGCATGCTTAAGTCAAGACAAAGATACATAATTGTTTCCTAATGATTCTTCCCATCTCTCTCTCTGAGATAGTGTTATTGTCTAGAGGAGGAAGATTGGGCGGTTCCCCTTTGGAATCAAAGCATAATTCTGCCTTCACTTTTGATTTTGAGTGAGTTCTTAATTATCACTTTTTTTTATCACTTTAATAAGAAAACTTTTGTGTCCAAGACTCAAGCAACCCTTACCCTATATACACACACACACATATATATATATATAGGCCCCTTACCAAGAGGGATCCCCATTTTTCTAAAAAAATGGGGACACCCTATTGACCGTTGGATTGACTTTAATGAAATTGTGTGGTTGAGATTAAAACACAGGTCACACAATTTCATTAAAGTCAAATCCAACGGTTAAGAGGGTGTCCCCATTTTTTAAGAAAAATGGGGATACCTCTTGTGAAATGATTCCTATATATATATGTGCGCGTGCGCGCACCCCTGCCCTATGTGAAAATCTTGGGTATAAAACACAAAGATAGAAAAATCACCCACCAAAGATAACACCAGCAGTCAAGTCATCCAATAAAGAGATGAAAAGAATTGCTTGTCTCCTTTGATCAAAGTCATCAAAGTTTTTTCTGACCTTTCTTTATTACAAGTAATTCTTTCTTTCAAAGGAGACAAGCAATTCTTTTCATCTCTTTATTGGATGACTTGACTGCTGGTGTTACTTTGGTGGGTGATTTTTCCATCTTTGTGTTAGCAAGTCATCCCTGCCCTATGGTCTTTCTACCGGAAAGGTTCTCTCTTGCAACCATTCCACCAAAGTAAACGAGTGCTTTACTTTTTTAATACATGACAAAAAAAAGGTTCTCTCTTGCAACCATTTCACCAAATTAAACGAGGGGTTCACTTTTTTACAAGTGACAAATATTAATTAGTTGTTGACACCATTTAGACTATAAAATGATTGCGAGAGAATCTCTCATTATACAGAGCTATAAACACAACATGAACATTGAATAGTCACAGTTTAATTCCTTGGTTCTAAAATGGACAATTAAGAAAAATACTGATAATTACCATTGTCACTTTACTAAATTTCGCAATCATTTTACAAAGTTCTTTCTTTGTTACATTTGGTGTTAAGGGAGACCAAAGGCGGAGAGTGAGGATTCAAACTTTGGCCTAAGTATGAGGTAAATACTCTTAACCAACGAAGATATAGACCTCCACACAAGTACTATTTTCAGACTCACTATCTACCTGTTTGTATCTTTACAAAGGAAATAAAAACAAAACTCCTTGGAAGGCAAAGACCAACAATCGCGCCTTCTTATATCTCCTCACAGTAGCGTTGCCTTGCGTTTGAGCCCATAAATGCCTTCGGCATGATGAGCATTAAGATTGCTACACTCGAGCATCACCATAGAAAGAAATCCCAAGCTTTGCACATTTGTAAAACTTTCGTGAAAGCATTTTTCCACCCTTCACACTTGTCAGTGCATGTAAAACAGTCATTCCTGTGATCCAATCCATGCACCCAAGCCATCACTTTTGGAATCAAGGCATTCCTAATTTGGCCTGTCATCCTGATCTCCCTTAAACCCTATTAGAAGAAAATTAGAGGTCGATAAAATGGGGAGAATGGCACGAAGAATGAGAGCACAAGAGAAGTAGAGAGTACGTATTTTCAGCTCTTCGCCAGTACACAGTTGAGGGGATTGTGTTACACAATTTATCCTCGAAAAGCAGTTTACCAGACTTAATACTCCAAAGTCGTAAATTGCAGTCCTCTCCGCCTAAAAGAAAAATATATAAGCAAACGTCAAAGGGTAGAACTTGCCCAAAATAAATGGCATAAGCTATAATAATATTCACCTGACATGACAAATCTCTCAGATGGGTCGACTCCAAGCTGCAAACTTGTATCGGGATTCACATGCCCCTCGTAAGATTGTACAGCTCCTCTTTGGATTAGGCGTTGGTGGTAAAGCTTCACCTGAAAAAACAAGAACTAATCAGAATGACATTGACCAAAATCGTTGCAGCAGCAACCCTTTAAAAAAAACCATATCTGGATGTTTTTGCCATTTCCCTGAGGTTACTTACTACCCAGGCATCAACCCAGTTCTTTTTCTTTAAAAAAATTGGACCTCTAGTCATGGAATGCAAAATTTTAGTTGATTGCTAGATATCTGATGTGTTGAGAGGAACAGGGGAATGTACAGATGACAATGAATTCAGCTCAAGCAAGGACCGTTAAAAACATTCATGTTCTTATTAATGATTGTCAAGTGTTACATATCTAAAGACTTGTGTTACGCAGCATAAGAAAAGACGCTGATACTTCCAAACCTGCAATTCACGCGAATCCGCCCCAAAACACCATCACTTAACTCTTTTGTTTCCTGATACTTCCAAACCTGCAATTCATAGAACACCTAAATAAAACAAAATTACAATTTCCTGCCGTCATTTGTTGCAAGTTTCCTGCTGTACCCTATACGTTGCAAGTTTCCTGCTGCAACCTATATGTCGCTGGATTCTAAACTTGGCCCTGCATGCCAAATAGAGACTCACAGAGGCTTACAGTAAAATTTTGAAATTAAATGTGGACTATTACGTCTAATAATGGTATATATACTATTCCTAATAAAAAAAGAACAAAAAAAAACTTTCAGTATGAATTGGGGCACTAATCAAGCTGAAAGTAAAACCTGGAAACAAATTGGTGGAAATCATAATGTGCTGACTTTAAAACTTTAAACTGAAGGCCTATATTAACATACCACAGGATGGCATGCTTGTGCCTTTTGGAATTCCTCATTGAAGTTACACCTCCCTTTATTGAAAGGAATGAGATTACCGCATAACTTCCTAGCCTGAAGCATCTTAGAAGTGCTTACACTTGTTCGCCTACATGAGTTGTTCGCCTACAACAAGATGAATTAGAGCCAGAGTCAAGTATTTTGACAATTATGTAAATCACCGAAACGAAGGCATAACAAAGCAGAGAATAAGAAGCCATGGTAATCTCAGAGAAGAAACAACTACTTTACATCTATGTGTAAGTAATACGATGCAAAATACATATAATAAAAGGGATGCCTGCCTAGAAATTCCCTAGTTTAGTTGCAACCTTACAACAGTGGACACAAATCTATGATTAAGGTCATTAATATGCTAACCAAAGCAAAAGAAATTATCACTACAAGGACATGATCTTGCGGCTATCGCACTCATTAAACGTCAACAGATTTTACTCCGCTAACCACTCCATTTATCAAAGTCATAATATGGGAGCTGCAGTTGACAAACCAAAATATTCATCCTGTATGACATGAAATTCTTGGCATGCCATTTTGGAGTGCTAATAGCAATTTTCTAACTTTAAGGTGTAAATACTAAATACACAAAATTCTCAGCAAGCCATAAATTTTTTCGAACTAGCTCGATTCTAATGACAATTGTAAGTAACCTCTCATCAGTATGACATGAAAAACTCACTATAAGTAACTAAAGAGCTTCAACAAAAGCAATTGGAACACAAAAGTGAACTCCCCAACCAAAACACAAGTAGCAACAAAACATAAATTCAAGTGATAACCGATAAAAAATAGAAACATCCTGAGCAATGTCAAGCTTAAAAACAGTAAAAGCAACAAAATACAAACTTTGAAACAGGAAAAACTCCTAACAACATGCAAACCTGGAAAAGCACAAATTTGGGTTCAAAATTCAAATGCAGAATAACCAGCGTACCTTGGCCGGCGTCAGAGCGCTGGAAGAAGCAGAAGCAGTCATACGACGAGAGCCCTGGATGGGGCCTTTGATGGGGAAGTACCTGTTCTTCTCCGCATTATAGTAAAACCCAGGAAGATCTGAAGAGCCCGAATTCATAATCTGATCAGTGTTTCGAAAACAACACACAAACATAAAGCTGAAAAAGTTGAAGGGATGAGATCTTATCGTACCTCCTGCCATGGTTTTGTAGAGAAACAAAGAGCAACGTTGAAGCTGCTGTGTGTTTTGTATTGTTTAGCGCAGAAAAGGGGGGAAGGTAGTGGGTGGAGGGCTTTATGGAAAACGGTCACGAGTCCCTAGCATAACCGTTGGTATCCGGGTTGCTGAGGTGGCGCTGGGGCGCAGGCAAAATGTTGGAAGATTGGAAAGAGGATATCCTCATTCCGAAGATTAAATGAGTATCCTCTTCAAATCTTCCAATCATGTCTATTCATCATATATCGTATGTTAAAAAATATTATAAATTTTTTATTTAAAATTAAATATAAAAGGGTTTATATCACAAATGGTCCCTGAAATTGACCCCATCAATCATGATGGTCCCTGAAATTGAAAATCGATCAATGTAGTCCCTGAATTTTAACTCTACGAATCAATGTCGTCCTTCTGTTAGTGTTCCGTCCAAATTAAGTTTAAAAAAGGTTAGAGAAGCAATTTTTCATGGTAAAATGATCAAAAATAACCCTGTTACTTATAATTTTACTTGAAAAAAAAGGTGATACCCAATTTCTTTTACAAGATAAATGATCAAATGTGGACTTTGGCAGTAGCTTTTGGAGCTAACCCAATTTCTTTGAAAAAAAAAAAGAATGGAGCTAACCTAGTTAGAATTCTTTTTTACTTGATATTAAAAAAAAAAAAATTCCCACTTTTTTTGTTTTTATTTTAGTTTTAGCACCAAATCCATGAAAAAATGGAGAGAAAAGTGAAGATGGAAAAAGGAAAAGAGAGGTAGTAAGTAAAATTATAAGTAACAGGGTTATTTTTGGTCATTTTACCATGAAAAATTGCTTCTCTAACCTTTTTTAAATTAATTTGGACGGAACACTAACAGAATGACGACATTGATTCGCGAGGTTAAAATTCAGGGACTACATTGATCGATTTTCAATTTCAAGGACCATCATGATTGATGAGGTCAATTTCAGAGATCATTTGTGATATAAACCCAATATAAAAAATATCTGATAAAAACTTACTACACAATGTACAATGAATGAACATAATTAAAGGATTTCCAGAATCTATCTTTCATCCAGAGGGGTTCCTCATTCGGAGGATTGGACGTCCCATATGCCTTCAAATCTTAAGGTATTCTATTAAAGTGGGCTGGGCCCTGGACCAAAGGTTGTTGTTTTAGTCCACCCAAATCCAAGTTGGGTCGGATCATCCAAACATTGAGGGATTTTCACTGAGAAAAGTGAGCATGCATAAAAGAATGGATTTGTGCATCTTTAATTTATCACTTGTACGTTCAAAAAGTTGATGCTATTCACATATTTCTTTTTATCTTTTACACATGTTTTTTAATTTTTTATCGTTGAATCAAATGAATTTGAGATGATCAAATAACATAAACTAACAGAGAATATGCTAGAAGTAAAAAAAGAAGTGCAAATAGCATCACTCCTAGAAAAATTACGATTAATTACTCAGACTTAAAATCTTTGGACAATACGTCACATAAATTTTCGTCCATAATTTTGGTAAGTTTGATCACGTGACTTGCACCTACCAACTTTTTTCATGCCAATTTCATTAATTCATAACAAAAGGAAGGTGAAAAACAGAAACGACCAATTTTTCATCATCAACTCATTTTATCTTGGTTAACACAAACAACTGGATTAGTCAAATCGGGTGGTCAATCATCAACCTCCAAAAAAAAAATCTTGAGGTGGGTAAATGATGCGATAGATTAAAGGATCATAACCCAACTTTTTATGGGAATGCGAAAATTTTATTATGCCTTTGATGTATAAGTTATTCTATGTGTATAAGATACTCTATAACATACTAGGTTATACATGTAGTGGCGGATGTTCATTGGAATCAAGGTGGTTCTAGGACCACCCAGATCCTAAGAAATATACATGTGAAAGTTCTTCTGATGATCCTTCGAATGTTTGGTATGGTTCTTTTTGTGTTCACTAAGTGTTTGATGAATGTCTGCTATACATATATCTCGGCAGCACTCGACAAATTCTCTCGATAGCACTCATCAAATTGTTTCGGCATATGTCGATATTTGTTGACATATGCACAACATAGTTCGACTGACGACAACAAGCCCAATGTTCGACGAAGTGCGTCATTGGATAAACTAAATTTGTTTGTGCTCTATTTATATTAAAAAAACTTAGACATTTAACACTACAAACTCCCAATGATCAAATCTTAAATCCGCCACAGCTCCCAATGATCAAATCTTAAATCCGCCACTGCAAACATGAAAGATGTTTTGAGCAATAAACATTAGCAAGGAAGTATCCAAGATGATGACCACCCGAAGCCTCAGTAGGTGGCAATCTTTATTTTTTGCTTTTAAAAATAAAAATGCTACTCTTACCACATATTTGTACTATCTCTATGTTAGATATGAGATCTACATGTATTTGTGAGCCCTACCTCAATTAGAAAAATGGTACAAATATGTGGTAAATGTAGCAATACTCTTCGAAAAATGAGTTGATGATGAACAGTAACTAATTAGATTTAGTTAGGACAAGAGAGATAATTAATTTTGGTTGATGATTAAAAATTATAAAATTACATTGATTTTGGGCTTCAAGAGAATACAAAAGATTTGGACTGTTAGGAAAAATTAATATTAAGATATTTTAACTTCAGTTAAAATGGTTCGTATTGTTGGAAGTGATGACTAACCAAATTAACATTTGGGTCATTTAGCTAGCTACAATTACTTTAGTGACGACCTTATTTTGGAAAAACCTAATGTGACAAACCCAAGGCAAAGAAGAAAGCACCACACCCCTTTCAACTGTCAACTGTTACTTACAAAAAGAACTGAAGAGTTAGATTTGAACCCAATGCAAAGTATGGTTGAGAGAGAAACTGCAGCACGCGCGAACCACTCGATGGGGCAGCCATGTTGCATGCTCTAGGGCAATGGCTCCATGGGATCAACTTGATCAGGTCTTTAATTTCCTCCAAACACTAGGCCCTCATCACTTAAATCAATTTTTAAGTTAATTGAACTAATTTATAGTCTAATGATATTTCTCTTTTGAAATAAATTTTGAGCTTGAATTCTCATATTTCACTCATGAACTGATTAGAAAACAAAACAAATTAAAGGCAATTTAATTATGGTATCTAGATACAGCATGGTCCAAACTCGAGTGGAATGCAGTCCCTGTATTGGTGGTGCGTCCTTCACGTTTTGTCAACATAATAATGGTGTTCATTGGCTAACTGCACGATGATTTTAGCAACGAATTTAAAAAAAAAAAAGTACTCTTAAGTCAACAATTATTATTTGCACAGTAGAGTCAATTAATATTGCGGTTTAGTAGTATCCATTTTTATTTGTAAGTAAGAGGTTTTAAATTAGAATTTTGTAGATTGCGAGGTCGAAACTAATTCATTCATTCTCCCTTAGTGTAAATATTGCGCTTGTGAGTTCGAAACTAATTCATTCATTCACTCCCTCAGTATAAAAATAGAGTTATATAAAAAATTATTGCACAGTAAAGTCTCAAAATAAAATTACAAAAACAAAATGTAAAAGGGGATCCTTTCCACCAAGGCACACAATCCAGACCTTTAAAATTTGATCCAACGAATAAAATTATTGTAACTTTTAAAATGGGCTCTTGCTTGTGGCCGTTTCATCAAATCTAAAAGATCCGAATTATATGCCTTGGTGGAAAGGATTCGGAAAGACCCCCAACCCAAAAAAAATGTAAAAGTCAAACTGCTAAAAAGAGAAGTCCGAGAATTTCTAACCATTCCATGCAAGTTGATCCATTGGACTCAGTTGGTAATTATACATTCCACAAGGCAATGCTGTAGACTCCATAAAATCCATATCAAAGTTAGAGCTCCCAAATGAAACATCCATGTTTGTCTGCGCACCTTCCAATCCATTGGCCACCTCATTTTCCACCACTTCACAAGCCTCCTCCTGTTGTGATTCCAATTGTATGTCTTCTGGGTTTGTGGATTTAGTTATGGGTTGAAAGCTCTCATTTATAATATTTTCAAGCTCTGATATTGGATATGAGTGAGAAGAGGAGATTGTTGGGACACTATTTATCCCCATGGACTCTGTTAAATTTTTTTGATTAATTTGCTCTTGGACTGGAGTAGTACTCCAAACCATATTAGGGTTTTGGAATTCATAGGTTGATACGGTTGAACTTTCGCGATTTGCATTTGGAGATGAAGTAGAAGGTAATGTGAGATAAGGTGCTTCCAATATGTCTATGGAAGTATCTGCTGAGACATGTGAAGAATTTACAGAGAAAACAGAAGATGGAGAAAACATATTGCATGCATGAATATTATTATTGTTGTTGTTGTTGATGTTACTAGGGTTAGCTTTGGAAGAAGGGAGAAGATTGTGTGTGTTGGGATCAAAACCTTGTGCAATGAGCTTCTTCTTGATGCATGAGTTCCAAAAATTCTTCACCTCATTGTCTGTTCTACCTGGCAAATGCTTGGCTATCTGAGCCCATTTGTTGCCTAAAATCCTATGAACTTCTACGATGGTTCTCTCTTCTATATCAGAAAATGAACCCCTCTTGAGATCTGGTCGCAAATAGTTTATCCACCTCAATCTGCAACTCTTTCCACACCTCTCCAAACCTGCAATTAACAATGGAACAAGATCACAAAACGAGGTTGTTGAAATTATGAGGATGGAGTTTTCAAACTGGTATGTGGAGAAGGAAACACGCTCTAGTCAATTTGGCTAAGCGCCCATATCTCTGCTGAGAGAATATTAATAAAAGTAATTGATGGCTACAGAAATATACGTACCAGCTAGTTCTGGGACAGAGCTCCATGAACCATGGCCATAGGTGTTGATGTGATTCAATAGCTTCTCATCTTCTTCAGGAGACCACAGTCCTCTCTTAACTTTCCGTTTGCTGCAACAGTTATGGCCCATCCTTTTCTGTTGATCCTCAGGCTCTTTCAATATTAATTAGCACACACACCATTGATTGTCATCTAGTCTGGATGTGGCTCGTTTACCTTAAATATGTTTCTTAAACATCCAATTTTAGAAAAAGGTCACATCCTATTGTAATAGAGAGAGAGAGAGAGAGAGAGAGGACCACCGAGTCTGAGTCTCTCTTTGAGTGTTTTGGTAGCTTCCTAGCCTGTCTCATTCAACTAAATGGGTCGCAATTACCTTGATTGTTACTTTTCTTTATTAATAGTTTGAATCTTACTTGATGAGTAAGAAATTACAGGGCATGGTCCTCCTTAAAATGAACTAAGAAATTACAAAGCATGGTCCTCCTTAAAATGAACTGTTTGATTTGTAAATTAATATTGCAATTAGTAAGGATCATATTTTATCTCTAATCACATTAATACAAAGAAATGATTTCCCACTCTTTTTCTTCTGCACACGCATATTTATGTAATTCTTTTCAAAAATAAAAAATAAATAAAAGTGTGAAAGAAGAATGAAAGCATGCAGAGGAAATCACTTCTGTAAATATATTTCAAATACACATCAATTGTGGTATAATGTGATCCAAAATATGATATATATATATATATATATATATATATATATATATATGTTATGTATCTAAGGAAATGGAATATAGGACCTTATGGCTAAAGGCTCTTTGATCACTTAAGTTTCAAGTGCCTTACATATTAAGAGAATATTTTTTTCTTCTGAAAGTATAACTTTAATTCCTAAAACTTAATTTTCTCCACATAAAATCTGACATAAGTTTTTTACTCGAATAAAACTCATTTACTAGATTCCATATCAGCAAATTCATTAATTATGTTTGAGTTAACACGTTTAAAATTTTCTAGATGCCTAAAATACCCCTATTTGAATGTTTGATGTATACCATTAATGCCATGCGAATTATAAGGGAGAATTAATAATTTTACTAAAAAAACATTTTTTATAAATTCATTGTCTAATATATAATAACAATAAAACATGTCTAATATATTGATATGCTTAATTAAATCACTAAAATTATATTTTTCATATTAATGTAGGTAAATTATTTCACATACATATATAAAAAATGACTAATATTTGTAAAATTTCATTCAAAATAATTTACCTAAAAAAAATGTTATTTGATTCAAATAGTGCACCTACTATTAAAATTTTAAAATGTTAGATTGCTCAAAATAATTTACCCTATCTATGTAAAATACATGAAAAATTATTTACCTACATAATCAACAAACCCAAGATATGCAAAATAATTTACCTACGTAACAAAGCAATATTATTTTATCTAATACTAATTTACCTACAAAATATTATTAATTTACCTACAAAATATTTATTTTCTAATCATAAATTTACAAATAAGTAAATTAATTACATATAATAATTTTTTAACATATATGTTAGTACTGCGCATATATATATATATATATATATATATATATATATATATATATTTGAACGTATGGTAGTACTAAACATATAGGTAAATTATATGTATATTGAACTTTTAGTAGTATGATATACTTTTGAATGTATTTATGTGTGTGTGTATATATATATATATATAATTTATATATGTTAGGGGTGATAGTATGTGCAATAATGATTTGTTCATTATAATTAAGGTAAGTAATAATATTTATCGATTTGATTTGAATATTGTGGCACAAGTTGTAAATATTTTGTAATAATAGGTCTATCACTTTTCTATTTGGCAATCTTTTTCAAATTTGAATTTTATTTTAGATGTTTAGAATTAGGTAGGTTTTTATCTAAGAAATAAAGTTGCAAGGGTCTATCTCTAAATAACTCATTCCCAACAAACATAGTTAAAAGATGCAAGTTTAAGAAACAGTGAAAAACAATATATAAAGTAATTACTTTACCCCTAGGTTAATTAAACGTTTGATTTTGATCTTCTTTGCTTTTTTTCTTCTTTAAATTTTATAATTAAATCTTGACTAACTCTCTGTCCCAAACGACATGATGTAACCACATCTTTATCAAACATAGAAACAAATATAATTGAATCATGCTATTTGGAATGAATAGATTTATATATAATGGTCATTTGTGGGAAGCGTAATGATTTAAAGCTAACTACATCATTTCCGTCCACACACACATTTCTATATATGTATATATTTTTTATGCCATTTACGTCTTATAATTTGTAAATCGGAATATGCTGCATTTGACATACATCCTCGCTTCACTCAACCGTTGCTTGAAGGTTTCAATCATAATTTCTTGGTATCAACGAAGAAGATGATGATTGGATATGTCTCCTTTCAGCGTCTTTCACCCCTGTCCCTTGCCACCTTACTTTCCCTAATCATCCTTTTGTTTAAAACTTAATTAATTAATCGTTTTCCCTCATAAACTAAATTTCTTTAGGAGGAAAGCACGTGGAAAAGCAAAAAAATAAAGAACAAACATATTATATTAAATCAGGCAATATATCTTAGTAAAACTAATGAAAATGACTTGAAAACTTCGAGTTTTAACGATAAGAACAAAATAAAGGTAAAGTGAATAGTATCAGAATTGACTTTTTAGTGTAAAAATATGATTTTTCGTTAAAATAAACAGTACCGAAAACTTTTCGTTAAAGTTTCCATATATCTTTCCACCTTCTATTATTGTCAAAATTGTCTCCTCTGGCCCCCTAAGAGACCTTCACACTGAGGGCAACGATAACTTTTTCTTGTTTAGTACAGAAATTGGAAAAGTCCCTTTTGTCTTGTCGAACATGAAATAGCACATGCCACACCAAGCTAAAGTGAAGTAACTAGTCTACTTAATAAACCAAATTAAGCTTAAGTAATATAATACTGATCCTACAAGACTCATAAGGGTGAAAGAAATTCGTTTGCATAAGTAGCCAAGAAATTAGAAAGGTTTGCTAGCTACAAAGAGAGATATGTAAAGATTAGATTAAGCGCAACTCAGAGATCAAAAGAACATATAATTCACATTATAATTTAATCAAAACCATATAGTTGTATAACCTGCATTTTTTCGCGTGGCTGAACAGATCAAATATCATCCCTCATCAGAACGATCTAGAGGGACGCTGAAGTGTTTTATGCATTTGCCTTGTATCTTTCTCAGGCCGTTGTCTATTGATTAAAACAATTTATTTCTTAACTTATTAATGGCTCTTATGTCTCCAGAAGTATATCTCTATGAGTCTATAAAGTTATCATGTGTCAGCGTCACGTAATGAGTGTTATATATTCATAAGGTTATATCCGAAAATTAAGAATCTCTTCCATCATAATTCCCCAAGTCCAATCCCAACTTTTCCCTTTTCTTCATTTGTTGTTATGTGTGTCATCACCCACTGTTCTTTGTCTAACTTTTGGAGTTGCACAGATATGCAAGATGCTCAAGCTGGGTAATTAAGGAGATTAAGCTTTTTAGATCCCATGTTTAAGAGTCAAATGAAATATCCTATGATCATCACTAATATCTAACAAGAATGATATGGACCAGCAGTATAATCTTACCGACAGTTTCTATAATAATCTGTTTCTTTTTTTGGCCTTGTGTTTTGATGATCATAACTTTGAAGAAAGTTATGCAAAAGGCAAAACAAGTTGATTATCCCCACTAGTAAAATTATCAATGTAATATATTACTGTTCATCACTCCTATTATTATTTTATAAATTTCTTACCCTCGCTCCTTTTCATAACTTTTTTGTATTTAATTTTTTAATCTTTTTAGTAGAGCGATTAGTGTTAATCGGTTAAATAGTAATTAGTTGTTAAGAAGGAAATGAATTGGTGTGATTGAACCTGCAAATAATACATACATGATTATTTTCTGCAACAGTAATAAAGCGTCATTTGGTATCTTTCTTTATCTTGTTACTTAATTATCCCTTTGAATATCACTACTTTAATGACTTTATTTTATGAACCAGGATCCTCGCCGGATCCATTCCCTAGGGATCCTAGGGATCACGCAATCGTGTTCGTTCATCGTATATCGTACGGTCAGTTTTCGTTAGTTACTATTCATATTTGAATTTTAAAATTTAAATTATTTCTGACCGCACGATATACGATGAACGGACAAGATTGTGTGATCCCTAGGATCCTTAGGGAATGGATCCGGCGAGGATCCTGGTTCTTATTTTATTACACTATATATATATATATATTATACACACATATATACATGCTCTTTATGCAAAGAGATTTGTATTTTTATTTTTTCAAAAAATGGGGATTAGACGGTTCGGATCGTTAAAGTTTGATGTGGTGTGGACTCCACAACTAATCCCTAAAAAAAGAAAAAAGAATGGGGATCCATTTCCTTAAAGGTTTCTTATATATATATTTTTTTAACAAACAATATTGTCTACATTAAGGGAGAAGGGGTGAACTTAGCCTTATAATGAATTTATAATAATGTGATTCAAATTTGCCTTTAACAAAAATCGAAATAAATATATTTTATTGTTATCCTTATCGGTCCCACCTTTATTCATCACTCGGGCCAACTCTAAAGGCTTCTAGTGACCTTCTTTTTACCCAATATTTATTTCAAGGGTCATTGGCTAAAATTTGCCTCCCTTTGTTGTGTGCTTCTGCCCACTTGTTTCCTATTGGGGTTGTGCGGACAGAAACCTTGTGACCAAATACAATTACATTACCTTGGCAAACATAATCTATGCACAGTTTCCAAAAAACATAATCTATGCACTCAAAAGTCAAAACACATGCCAATAAGGAAAATGGAAAATATGTGCAGCTTACCTCTTATTTAGAATTA
This sequence comes from Cotoneaster glaucophyllus, assembly GCA_036320875.1. Classification (NCBI taxonomy): domain Eukaryota; kingdom Viridiplantae; phylum Streptophyta; class Magnoliopsida; order Rosales; family Rosaceae; genus Cotoneaster; species Cotoneaster glaucophyllus. Next base: position 8,032,293 of record CM070059.1, on the reverse strand, counting down.
ATCTTCACGATTAGGTAAGAATTCTCAATATTGCACTGCCTATCAATTGGATGCAGTGAAGAATTTGGGTACGTAGAGGTGGCTTACTGGTCTAAACAAGTGTACCACAAGAACACCAAGAGAATATAAGATCGGAATGCCTATGATTAATGCTTTTATATTTATATGATATGGGTTTTGAATCTTTTGATATATATCATCAAGGTTTGCTCTATATTTTAGACATGCATGCATGCAGGTAGGTTTCTTATGCTGGCAATTGCCAATGTCTTGTAAACATGATTAACAAAACTCTGAAGGATACACATCACAGCTCATGACCCAAAGCCTAGAAGCCTTGTAGAATAATTTCATGAAATACTGATTGACATAAACAATGATTTCTTATATATGGATAAATATTCTACACTAATTGGGTTTTAGATAGAGAGAGAGGGATCTCAGAAGTGGCAGATACAACTACTAAAAGGACAGAAATACGTTATGATAGTTTCAGCTTTGGAGAAAACAAGGAAAAAGTATAAGGATATGAAGTGTTCAAGTGAATAATCAAAGTTTACACTTCAAATTAATTAATAGTTATTGTTTGCGAAAATACACCTTAATTATATACAGATATTGTAAGAGAATGTATGCTCTTGGCTGTCTAATTTGACTAGTAGCCATTGATTGCTTGACATATATTATATCCATTAATATAATTATTAGTTACATTAATCTATCTCTATAGTATACGTTCTGTTCCATTTTCAGGAATTTTTTAGGAGGCCACGCTTTGTTTTGGTTCTTTACAGCTACCGTGTAATGGCTATCTTACAGCTAGCCATGGCAAAAAGAATGGTACTCCAACTGATAGACATTCATTTGAATTATTGGATGTAACTTCATTAGTTTCCTCACAATCATGCACATAAGGTTGCAGATAAGGGGAAGTGTGAGCAATATTTTCTTGTCAAAAATGAGATTGTTGACAAGATCTTTTGCTTGCTCATAAAGAAAAATGTTACAACTTATTTAGAAATAGTTTTACCATTCATTAAGTCACATAAGCAATTTTTATCTAATTTTTAAACCGAAACATTAAAAAATAAGTAAAAAATACTAGCAGTATTAGTTTGGCTTCAGTTCGGGACTAGATACTTAATTATTTGGTTGGAAGTACATTTTGCTTTGATTATTGATTTCTTGCGCTCTTCTCAGTTGGTGCCTTCGCAATTGAGGGTGAGTAGGGAAACTGTTTGCATCGAATTCCCCAAATTCATTTTCGGTCTTCTCACATTTGTAGGGAAAGTAATCAAGTTGCCGATGCTCTAGCAAATCATGGCACTTCTTCAACTGGTCTTGTTTGGTGGGATTCTCCTCCTACTTTTAATTTTTCGTATTATTCTCGAGATTATGTGTGTCTTCCAAGCTATCGTTTTCAATAGGTTTTCTTTGATTGATGTTGTTATTTTGTTTGCTTGTTTTTCATGACTTTCTTTCATTGTCATGGTTAGGCTTCATGTCCCCCTTGCCATAAATTGTATTTTCTTTTTTAATAATGAAATTATCACTTAATCACTTTCCATGATAGCAATGCTGGAGTAGATTGACTTTGTGAACTTAATTAAAACATAGGAACACTTTGGATGCGGTCTCTAGTTATCAATATTCTTTGACTGAAATCTTGTTAGTTTTTAGTTTTTGATCGAGGTCCCTGACATTAATGTAATAATATAAGTTACTATATTTTTTAAATTAAAAATTAAAAATTGAGATTTGTAATTGTTTATATTAATGAGATTTTCAATAAAACCCATAATTTGTGGGATTACAAAATAATAAAATATAAATTATACTCTCTATTATATTGTGTGTATGTGTGTGTGTGCATATATATATATTGGTACATTCACCAAAATTAACAAAAAAAATTATTGTACCAAAACATGGGTACATTCTTCAAAACTACCGAAAATAGATATTAGGCTTAATAACATTAGTAAATTCCTTCGATCAAACTTGACATGGATACATTCTCAAATCAACGAAAAAGAATGTACCCATATAAGTTTAAAAATATATTAAAATTTTTGAATGGATTTTATATTAAAAAAAATGGTACATTTTACATATAACAAATTGGTATATTTGAGAACGGGTACATTTAAGATTAAAAAAATTGAAAAATTATATGAATGGGTACATTTAAGATTAAAAAATTGAGAATCTTTTTATTAAAAAAAAAAAAACTAATAGGTACAAACTTAATCTAATTTTATTTTTTATTATTTTGAAAATGTTTGAATTGAAAATTAATTAGAAGTTTAATTAATAGAGGTGTGAGTATTAAACCCTAAATTAATTACTAATTTTTATATTAAAAAATTATATAATAAACATGTAAATTCATTATTGCATTAATGCTAGGAACCTTGATCAAAATATGAAAACTAATAAGATTTCAATCAAAGAACGTTAATAACTAAGGACCGGGTACTAATTTTTCCTAAAACATATATATACACACCCACTAAGACGTTGAAAGAATAAATTAAATATATATACTTATCGCTTGTTAAACTACCATTTTTCAGTTTGAATGATTGTTTGCACGGTTGATATATTGGAAGAACCTAAAATTTTATCTGACTACCTTTATATAGGCGGCGATAGTGCATGTGGGGGGAATCAAAATGAGGAGATGCAAGTGAGAGACATTACTTCACGTAGAGGTGATAAATTACCACATTAGGTTGTTAATGGGTACTTCTTAATATCCGTTTAATTTGATATCACCATAATATAGATGAGATATTCGTAATGGTGATGATGGTGTTAAGTGAAATCAAACTAAATGGATCTTAATAAACAGTGGCGAAGCCAGGATTTCTCGAGGGAAGGGGCGAACTTAAACGAATGCAAGGTTAAAGAAAAATGGCAACAACTAAATCTTTTTATATAGTAATGTCTTCCATAATTAATCAATACAAACAAATTACAATTGTTGCCGGCGAGGTTTCATGTTATGAAAACGTCGCATAATAGGCTCATTATCAATAAAAGCAAATACATATTTCTCAATGTAAACAAGCATGCTATCACTCAACCATTGATCTCCCATTTTGTTACGCAATGGTGTTTTCACAATCTTCATAGCAGAAAAAGCTTTCTCCACCGAAGCGGTTGCAACCGGTAACACCAAAGCCAATGTAAGAAGTTTATACACTAACATATAGCTTTCAGACCTCCTGGTCTTCACTAACTCTTTTGCAAGATCACTAATTCTTCTCAATGATGAAAACTCACTATGCATCTTCATATCATGAATGTAATTGTCAAGTTGAATTGGAAGATTCATGAGGTCCATACGATCAAAATCTTGAGGATAAAGTTGGGCTAAACGAACAATTTTTGCTTTGTCAAAAGATGCAAAATTATTCACCGTGTATCACATGGACGCATGAGACTCATTTCTTGATTTAACCCTTTACCCGTTTCAAGATTACCAAGATCAAGAGCTTTCTGAATTTGTTCTTGTTGTTTCTCTCATCCATCAAGATTCAAGAATTCAAATTTTAATTTTCACCCTAAAAAATAATTTCATAATTTCATCCAAAAGATGGCTTATTATCAATAAGTTTAGTTAAAGATGGCTTTTGACATGCCAATTTATCTATATGTACAATTATACATACATTACACACGATTCTTCTAATTCCCAATTCGAAAAAATAATTTCATAATTTCATATCAATAATCATAGAAGCATATGATTCACATCAATAATCAATAACCATATTAATGCATTACCATATGATTCTATACCAATTAAATGAAATATGTATTAAATAATTAATTAGGGTTAGGGATTATACATTTAAGAATTAAAAAATTTACCTTTAAATGGTGATTGGTGGAAGCCGGCTCAAGCTCAAGCTGGAGAGAGGAGAGTGGCTTGTGAACTGTGAAGGCTCAACAGAAATTTAAGGGGACTTGGTGGCGTTGGCTTGGCTGCTGGGATTTTGGGGAGCAGCTTGGCTCTCTCTCTGTGTTGATTGGTGAACAAACGGGATACGGAAAGTAAAGGGGAACAGGGTGGGGGGGACAGATAGGGTTTTGGGGCGACACGCGGAAGCGGTCCCCCTTTATAATATTTTTTTTAAATTCAACTAAACAAAACGACGCCGTTTTGTTTTACAATTTTTAAATTTTTTTTACCAGGCCCAAAACGACTTCGTTTTGGCCTGGTTTTAAAAAAAAAATTAACAGCAATCTGCAGATTGCGTTGCCCCAGAAAAAACAGAGGAGTGAACCAGGGTTTTCCGGCGAGGCGCGCGCGAGGGGAGTGGCGAAGAGCTGGGTCCAGTGGTGTTTCCCGGCGAGGGGAGTGGCGGCTGCCACTCCTCTCCCTCACGTGGCTTCGCCACTGTTAATAAAGACCCATTAACGACTCTATGGTTTAATCTGCCACCTCTAGCTTCATGCATGGTCTGCCATGATCATGTAAGGATGACAAGGATCAAGCCTTGGTCAAGATACTGCCATGTGTCAATAGATTAGACAGTATAGTTGTTAAAGTTAGTTAAGATTGTTGAGAAATAGATTGCTTAAGAAGTAAGTTATGTAACAAGTATAAAAGGAGATGATATGCTTGTATTAAAGTAACAAAACAGAAATATATCAAAGGATTCTTTCTCTCTCTCAACCTTTCTTCTTCTCTCTTAGTTACATAGCCACCATTGATGACCTTGATGCTACGTACACTACAATTCTCACATGGTATCCTCGCCGACAATGGTGAATTCTCTTCGATCCTGACTTCTTCTGCTTCCGCGATCATCTTTGCTTCTGTTTGTGGTATGCAATTTCTCTAGATCTTCCCAAAAATCAGCTACTCTCAAATCTTGCATATATGGTGTTTGATGAAATGTCTGTGAAGAAATAGTTCGCCTCTCTCTGCTCTATGCATAAATCCGTCCTCTGAATTGTTGCTTCTGTGTTGAATTAATCAAGAACAAGTCTCTCTAAAACCCTAATTTCTTCAAGAATTCAAGAAAATATGATCACTGTTGCACAACTACAACTTGTCCAGTCTCCGATTACGAATCTTATCCCGAATGTTGCAACTTCTGTTACTGTGAAGTTAGATGATACGAACTACTTGGTTTGGCATTATCAATTGCGATTGTTGCTCGAGAGCCATGGTATTCTTGGCTTGTGGATGGTTCCAAAGTGTGTCCTTCTCGGTTTGTTGATGATTCAGATAAAGAAGGTGTTGAAACTGTAAATTATCAGATACGGAAAATGCATGATCGAGCTTTGATGCAACTTATCATAGCTACTTTTTCTCCTACTAATCATAGCTACTCTTTCTCCTACTGCTATGTCTTGTATAATTGGATGTACTAGCGCTCATGAGATGTGGATGAGTTTGTGAGATAGATTCTCTACAACCACAAAAGCTAGTATCTTTCAAATGAAGCTTGAGTTGCAAAACATTCAAAAAGACTCCGACTCGATTTCTAAGTATTTACAAAGAATCAAGGATGTTCGTGATCATTTGTCTGCAGCAAGAGTATCTTTTGAAGATGATGACATAGTCATTCTTGCCTTAAAAGGTTTACCCTCTGAGTATAACACTTTCAGGACAATGATTAGAGGGCGTGAAAATGTGATTTCCCTTAAAGATTTTAGAGTCCAGTTACTTGCTGAAGAGGCTACAATTCAGAATAATCAGCTTTATGGTTCCTTTCAACATCTATAGAGGACGAGCTCGGGGAAGAAACAATTACAGTCCTAACTTTCAATTCTCTGGAAATAATAATCCTGGCATTCTTGGTCCTGCTAGACCTCATCTATCTACTTGCTCAGAACATGGAAATGATGTACCTACCTGTCAGATATGTAACAAAATGGGCCATCTTGCTTCTGATTGCTTCCAGGGGCATTCTTCTACAACTGTGACATCCTCTTCTCTACAATGCCAAATTTGTTGGAAACTTGGTTATTCTGCATTGCAATGCTATCACAGGGCTAACTTCTCCTATCAAGGAAGATCACCACCATCTACCTTAACTGCTATGCATGCCAATTACCAGCCTTCTGCACCTCAGGAACAATTTTGGGTGGCTGACACGGGTGCTACCTCTCATATGACCTCTGATTTGAGCAATCTCAACATGGCTACTCCATTCACTGGTGCTAATACTATAACCACTGCCAGTGGTTTAGGTTTGCCAATATCTCATACTGGCAATTCACTTTTACGAGTACCTAAATATGCATTCCAGTTAAAAGATATATTGCATGTTCCTCAAATCTTTCAGCATTTGCTATCAGTTTATAAGTTGTGCAAAGACAACAAATGTCGATTTATCTGTAATGAATTTTTTTTCTAGATTCAGGACAGGATCACAGGGACAATACTCTTCCAGGGACTGTGTAGAGAAGGCTTGTACCCGATTCCATTTCACATACCTCAACATATGTTTACTCAATCATATAATACCTCTCATTCCCTCCCACAACACCAAAATTTCTTTCTTGGTCATCAAATCAACGTAAGTTTGTGGCACAACAGATTGGGGCATTCGTCCAATGTTGTGGTTTCAACAATATTGCATCAGTCACAAATACCATTCTCTGTTGATCAATCTAAGCATGTTTGTGTTTCTTGTTTAGAGGGTAAATGTACTAAGCTTTCATTTTCCTTTCCTGCAAATAAGTCTGTCTTTGAGGTTTTGCATAGTGATGTGTGAGGACCATCACCTATTGTATCAGTTGAGGGATACAAGTTTTATGTTACTTTCATTGATGAATGTACCAGGTTTACCTGGATATTTCCTTTCAGAAATAAAAGTGAGGTATTTCAAGTATTTGTGCACTTTTATGTTTTTATGTCAAATCAGTTTTCTACAACTGTTAAAACTTTTCAAAGTGATGGTGGTGGTGAATACTGTAGTACTCGTTTTCAACAATTTTTACTAGACAAAGGCATTGTTCATCAAAGATCATGTCCTTATACACCTGAATAAAATGGCCTTGCTGAAAGAAAGCACATGCACATTGTTGAAACTGCATTAACTATATTAAGCACTGCACAATTACCTTCTCAGTTCTGGTTTCATGCATGTGTCACTTCTGTTTATTTGATTAACATAATGCCTTGTTCCACATTGTCTATGAAATCTACATACACTTGTCTCTTTGATAAACTTCCTGTTTTGTCACATTTAAAAGTCTTTTGATTTTGCTGTTATCCACCGTTAAAGTCTTACAATACCAACAAACTTCAATACCAACAAAGGTTATATTTGTTTTAATCCAGTCTCAGGAAAGTTCTATGTTTGCCGACATGTTGTTTTCGATGAGACTAATTTTCCTTACAAACTCTTACTTGTTAAACCTTCACAGTGCTCTACTTCTGCATTTGTCACACCAACATCTGTTGCACCACTAGTCACAGGTCAGAATGTTGTTGTATATCATGTCACATCTACATCTCATGCATCTTTACCATTAACTCAACCACCTAGAGCTTCAGAGTCCTTTCATGAACCAACTAGTGCCTCTGAGTCCTTGACCATCCCAATTCGAGCCTCAGAGTTATCTTCATCAACCCTCCATATCCCAGAACCTACATCTAGTGCTACAAAGTCTTTGAGTTCACTACAACCTAGTATATCTGATTCATCCACATCTACACAGTCTCCAGTCCCTATGGATCCTAATTTTCAGCCTGAAAATCTCACTATTGTTCTTCCAGTGCCTTCTGTGAGTTTACATCCAATGCAAACTCAGTCTAAAAGTGGCATTGTCAAAAAGAAAGCTTTTGTTGCTTCCGTGTCCAATGTTAACAGTTCAGTTGCAGAACCTTCATCATTTAAAGTTGCTAGTAAGGTTGCAGAATGGCAAACAGCTATGCAAGAAGAAATTGATGCCTTACATACTCAACATACTTGGGATTTGGTTCCTCTTCCATCTGGCAATAACTTGGTTGGTTGCAAATGGGTTTATAGGATTAAGAAGAATCCAGATGGATCTATAGCCAGGTATAAGGCTCGGCTAGTTGTTAAAGAGTATAATCAAGAGGAGAGCATTGACTATAGTGAAACCTTCAGTCCTGTTGTGAAGCCAACTACTATTAGACTTATTTTAGCACTTGCAGCTCAATTCAATTGATCTTTAAGGCAACTGGATGTTAAGAATGCCTTCTTACATGGTGAATTAACTGAGGAGGTCTACATGTCACAGCCATCTGGGTTTGCTAGCTCTCATCATCCTTCTGATTTTGTTTAACAATTAAATAAATCATTGTATGGTCTTAAACAGGCTCCAAGAGCCTGGAATGAAAAGTTCACTAGTTTTCTACCAGGATTGGGGTTTCAGGCATCCCTTGCAGATCATTCTTTGTTTGTTAAGCACACCTTTCTTGGCATTGTAGTCTTGTTACTTTATGTTGATGACATAATTCTTACTGGAAGTAGTTCCTCAGATATTGCTGCAGTAATCATGGAGTTAACCAAGGCCTTTGATATGAAGGATTTGGGTCAGTTAAACTATTTTCTGGGGTTGTAGATTTCATATCATCCACACGGCTTATTTGTTTCTCAGCAGAAGTATATTCGAGATTTGCTAGCTAAAGTGGACATGAGCAACTCAAAACACTGTGATACACCTTGCCTTCCATATCACATGCTCTTAAAGGATGATGGTGATCCATATCATAGTCCAGATCAATATCGAAGTATTGTTGGTGCCTTGCAGTATTTGACTTTTAAAGGCCCAATATTGCCTTTGCAGTCAATTAATGTTGTCAGTTTATGCATCGGCCTATGAATTCTCATGTTGTAGCTGTCAAGAGGATTCTCAGGTATCTCAGTGGTACAATTCATTATGGTATTACTTTTCAACCTGGAAAACCATCTATGCAAGCTTATAATGATGCAGATTGGGCTGGTGATCCCAATGATTGAAGGTCAACATATGGCTACATTGTACACTATGGTTCGAGTCCTATTTCTTGGGCTTCCAAAGCAACATACAGTTTCCAGATCCTTTACCGAAGCTGAATATCGAGCGTTGGCTATAACAGCTGCAGAATTATCATGGAACAGACAACTATTATATGATCTTCATGTGCCTCTTCATGATCCTCCATTAATGTTGTGTGACAATATCAGTGCCATAGCTTTGTCCTCCAATCCGGTGTTTCACTCTCGGGTCAAACACATCGAAATAGACTATCATTTTGTACGAGAAAGGGTGATTCAAGGTGATTTAGCCGTGCAACATGTATCTTCCAAGGAGCAGTTTGCTGATGTCTTAACTAAAGGCTTGTCTATTTCCCTATTTCAAGACCGTTGTTCCAATCTCATGCTTGGTTCGAACAAGTATGAGATTGAAGGGGGATGTAAGAATGACAAGGATTAAGCCTTGAGCAAGGGTCAAGATACTACCATGTGTCAATAGATTAGACAATAAAGTTGTTAAAGTTAGTTAAGATTGTTGAGAAATAGATTGCTTAAGAAGTAAGTAATGTAACAAGTATAAAAGGAGATGATATGCTTGTATTAAAGTAACAAAACATAAATATATCAAAGGATTCTTTCTCTCTCTCTCTCTATATATATATATATATATATATCTTCCTCTCTCTCTCTCTCTCTCTCTCTCTCTCTCTCTCTCTCTCTCTCTCTCTATATATATATATATATATATATATATATATATATATATATATCTTCCTCTCTCTCTCTCTCTCTCAGCCTTTCTTCTTCTCTCTTAGTTACACAGCCACCATTGATGACCTTGATGCTGCGTACACTACAATTCTCATAGATCATTGGGTTTGCATTCTCTGTTTTATCCTCTTGTTTGGGTGGTTGTTGGTGAAATCTGTTCATGGGTTAATGGTCAAGAACCAATGAGAGCTTAGTGTGGAACTTGGTACTACATTGGTTGACATGCAGGCTAAGGAGAAAATTTTCAATGTGTCTGGAGAACAGGTAGTACACTACGTGTCATTATATAAATGAAGAAAAGTTTTATTTTTTAAGTTGTTAAATTTTTAATATAAGTATCTTACCGCTTATATAATAATATATATTATATTACCTCGTGTTTTGAACACACAAAAAATCTCTCGTATGCTAAGTGTAAGTGTCGTTTCGGGTCGTGGAATGCATTGATTTGCGGATCAGCAGAACGTGGCTCCAGCATAGCAGCGTTGTCTTTGTATGAGGAGATGCAACAAACCGGTATGGAGCCTAATGAAGTGACTTTCACATGGATTCTTAGGACTTTCGCAGGAATTTTTGGTGAGGCAAATGTTAGACATTTTTTCTCTAATCAAGTTTTTGCCACGCTGCGATGCTTATGGTTGATCGACGGATGTCTCCGAGGCAATGTACTTTTTAGCTAGGTATTATTTTGAATTTATAAAAAATTGCAAGCACCTAAAACGGCAATACCGCATGCACAAGGGAGGGCGCGCTATCTACAAGCAAAGCCATGCAATCCCTCGTCATCTCTCTCGCCAACCATCTTATAAAACCCAAAAGCAAATACCACGCCTCCTTCTATTGCTTTCTCAAAACCTACAATTCATGGGCTTCCGCTATCCGAAATGCTTCTTCCCCCCACAATGCTCTGCACATCTACTCTCAAATGCACCGAAATTCAATTCCTTTCGATACCTTCTCCGTCCTATTTACGCTAAAATCGTGTACCCAGTTGAAGAACCACGCAATCATTCAACACCTCCATGCCCATGTAATCAAACTTGGGTTTTGCTCCCATGTATATGTGGCCACTTCGCTTCTCCATGCGTACGTTGTTGTGTCGTTTGTGGATGCATGCCTACTGTTCGATGAAATTCCTGAGAAGAACACGGTCACGTGGAACACGATGATTGCGGGGTTTTCGAGGTCGGGGGATGTGGAAAGAGCGCGTTTGGCTTTTGAGGAAATGCCGTTGAGAGATGTTGCGTCGTGGTCCGCCATGATAGCTGCGTACGTGAACAATGGCAAGCAGGAGCGTGGTTTATCGTTGTTTCGGGATATGGTGATGGATGAAGGTTTGAAGCCTGACCAAGTGAGTGCGGGCTCAGTTTTATCGGGTTGTGCCCACTTGGGTTCTCTTGGTTTGTTGGTGGGGAAATCAGTTCATGGGTTTATGGCTAAGAACGGGTGGGAATTGAATGTGGAAATTGGTACGATATTGGTTGACATGTATGCTAAGTGTGGGTTTTTGAAGGGAGCTGCACAGGTTTTTGAATTGATGCAAGAAAGGAATGTCATGACTTGGACCGCTTTGATTTGTGGATCGGCACAACATGGCTACAGCGAAGCAGCATTGTCTTTGTTTGAGATGATGCAAAAAGCCAGTGTAAGAGCTAATGAATTGACCTTTACTGGAGTTCTGAGTGCTTGTGTGCATGCAGGACTAGTTGAGGAGGGCCGGAAATATTTCAAGATGATCGAAGAAAGTGGCTTGGAGCCTAGAATACAGCATTACGGATGCATGGTTGATTTGTACGGCAAGGCAGGACTGTTGGAGGAAGCTTATGAGGTTATTATGAAAATGACTCTTGAGCCCAATGTTGTTATTTGGACTGCTTTTTTATCTGCTTGTAAGGAGCATAAACAGTTTGAGATGGCAGAACGAGTGGTTGAGCAGGTCATGAAGATGGTAAAACCAGAGAACGATGGTGGGGTTTATTCTCTTCAGTCGAATTTGTATGCTTTGGGTGGGAAGTGGGATGATGCAGAAAGAGTGAGGAATTTGATGAACAACCAACATGTGAGGAAGGTCGGAGCATCTAGTTTTGTTAGAAGTGGATAGCAGAAAGTTTACATTCCATCTGTCCTTGGGCAAGTTATGAAATCTACCTGGATTGTCCTAACTTGGGGTGAGCCTTCAATATTATTACATGGTTTACTTGTTTACGAGCGACAATAATACATTGTTTGGAAAATAACATTGTCTGGTTTGATTGTTATAAGTTCAAATACTGATGAGATGGTGGACAGAATCTGACTGATATCGATACTAATTTTCCAGGTAAATGAACATTGACCTCCGGCACATTGATCAAATTTAAGCTGTCTGGACCACGTGCAAACGGTTGATCGGATATGTCTCCTGTACTGTAGGAGTTACATTTTGTACCTTCTTGCAGACCACTTTGTTGCTGTTTTCACCCCTTTTTTCCCACAATTTTGCATTCATAGAGGCAATCATTGTTGCTTTAGTGTACATATTGTATTAGTTATCAGGGAAAAAGAAAAAGGCAATTAGTAGGAATGATCATATTTTGACGTTTAGTTGCAGAAATGATTTAGTGTTGTTTTAGTGTACTTATTCTATATCTTTCTTTCTTCACTAATACCGCAATGGAATCAAAAGAATTACAGTTGTCTGCATCCTTTATTAATTTGTCTGCTAAACAACCAGAAAACATACACCGACCAAGACGGACACAGGCCGGCACAGCCAGCAAACAACCAAACGTAACCAAAAGGACTAATTCCTAGAACCAAGCGCATCCTTCTGTGCACTGAAGAACAACTTTAGTTTTAACCGATCATATAAGTTTTATTCGTTTTTTGCTCCTATTTTAAATTGGAGAAAATTTTGTTTGTGGTAGCAACATTGTCACTAGTCTGCTTATTATAGCATTGGTGAGCGACGAGGTTATATTTCCGGATATATACACACAAGTTATAACATGGATGAATTGTATTTTGTAATAGTATAATGATCACAAGGGGAAACCTACTCATTAAATTGTTAGTGCTTTGCCCTCATCCAACCCGGATGAGAGACATCACCAAATCACATCCATCCCTAAGTTTTGGGCAAACTATTTCTGGAAACTTTTAAGGGTATTTTAGGAATGGGAATAACAACATTGAAATTGATATCTTTTATCAATAAGTAGTCATTTTCACACTCAAGAGACATAAATAAACTTGGGCATATAGGATAAATGAGTGTGAAAATATTTTCAATCCCGAAGGTAAAGGGAAAGCAGAGAAGTGAGTGCGAAAACGAGCGCGAAAATCACTTCATTACGTTAAATACATTCAAGGTTAGAATAGGAAATTCAAAAAACAACAGATGAAAAGACCAATCCACCCCCAACCAAGCAACCAATCGATAGGGCTCTCCCGTAGCCATAAATACCAAAATTAAAATCCGAATTTCGCCGTTTTCGCGTTTCGCAAAGCCCTAAACCCAAGAGCAAGAGAGGCAAAGGCGGTGCAGAAACAATGGCGAAGTCGATGAGATGCAAGAGAGAGAAGAGGCTGAGAGCCATTCGGAGAGAGATGGTGGAGCCTTACTACGACAAGAAAGACGAAGCTAAGCTCGCTGCCCAGGAAGCTGCCCTCGCTGCTCCTAAGCTTCCCGTACGCCCCCCTCCTAAATCGACCTCTGCTATGGAGGTCACCACAACTGGCGGCGCCTCCGCATCCACAAGCAACATGGGTATGCTCTCTTTTGCTCGATACCCATTTCAATTTTGTGATCAATTCACTTACCCACGTCCACATCGAATTTCAACAATCCGAACCGTCTATTTTTCAAGTTACACATCATAGATCATCCTTACAAAAATTCAATTCAATCCGAAACCATTTGCCTATTTAATTATCACGATAAAATTTCATTGTTTCTTATATAACAAAGTATTCGATAATTTCTTTGAACCCAATTAGATGACTTAAACATTTCCGATTTGCCTAATATTTCGCAAGGATGATCTATGAGGTGGAACTTGAAAAATAGACGGTTCGGATCGTTGAAATTCGATGTGGAGTGGGCCCCACACCATAGTAGCCCCTCAAGTTTGAGGTCTATTACAACCTCATACAACATCTTTAAAAAATTTCACTTTCATACATTTACTTATCATTTTATTTCAATTTCATACAACCGTTACATTTTCCATCCATTGATCCGTTAAGTGCTGACGTGGCTGCCACATTTGTGCCACGGGGCAAAAAAAATAATTTTTAAATTTTTTTTCTTAAAAAAACCTGAATTTTCTTATTTTTTTTTAAAAAAAAAAAAAAAAAACTCTAAACGCATGCGTCTCCCCGTAACCCCCCCACACAAAAAACCAGATGTTCTTCCCCCACCCCCTCCCCTCCCCCTGCGACCCCAATCCCTTCACCCACCATTTTCTCCCCTATGCAACTCGAATCCCTTCTTCTCCTCTCCTCCCCAAAACCCAGAAACCTTATCCCCATCCTCTCTACTCCCCCATCCTCATCTTCTTCCCCCTGCAACCCAGAAAAAAAAAAACCTTCAGTTCGTCTTCCCCACCCCTCCTCTTCCTCTTTCTCCTCTCTTCTCCCCCATCTTCATCTTCTTCCCTCGACCAACCCCACCTACAACCCAGAAAAAAAAAAAAAAAAAACCCTTCAGTTCATCTTTCCCCCCTCCTCTTCCCCTCTCTTATCCCCCATCTTCATCTTCTTCCCCTGACCATCTGCACCTGCAACCCAGAAAAAAAAAAAAAAAAAAAAACCCAGATCTCGTCATCGCTAGATTCGTGAGGTGGGAGGAATTGGTGCAGATTTAAGGGGTGGGGGTGTGTGTAGAGGAAGGAGGAGGGAGGGATGTGGGTCGCCGGTGGAGAGGAAGGGTCAGAGGGGGAGGAGGTGGGTGGGTCGTAAGGCGAGGTGAGCGCGGGGGTGGGTCGCCGGTGGAGAGGAAGGGTCAGCGGGGGAGGAGGTGGGTGGGTCGTAAGGCGAGGTGAGCGGGGGGGGGGGGGGGGGGGGGGGGGGGAGCGAGACCTCAAACTTAAGGGGCTACATGTAATTTACCCTATATATATATATTGATTGAAAAAAGTGGTCTTTTCTTGCTAGCTCTTACCATAGATGCATCCAAAGATTGACAGATGGTACATGTTTTCTGATGGAATTATAGTTTAGGGGAAAAAACTGAAATTTAATCAGCAACAAAAGGAAAAAAAGAAAGTTCTTCTCAGTTCCACAATTTCTTTACAAAGTATATAAATTGGACTTCTTGTGAAGAGTGATCTTTTGGTTGTAAAAATAACTAGACTAGGTTTATATTTCCGAAAGATACTATTTGAGAAGTGAGTTAGCTGGCTTAAACACTAGGCAGAAGCTTTTACTTTTAGTATGGAACTTTGTTGGAATTAAATTTCAGTTTACAGCATGATTCCGATGCTTGGTTAATACAGGTAATCTGAGTTCACAGTTGCTTTTAACGTAGAATGAACAAATAGGCAAACCAACAAATATAATTAGATGGGGCCGGGGGTGCCTTGTTTCAGCAGTTTATTTCAAGCTACGAAGATTTTTTGTTTCTGCATCCCTTGGTGTTGGATATCTGCTCTAACTTTAACCAACTCGTGTCTTCAGAAAGTTTCTTAAGCGAGATAAAAGAGTAGGTCATTTGGCAGGAATTATTGGCACCATGGGTGTGTAGCATAATTAATTAATAATATACATTCTCTCGATCACACATTTGGCTAGCTCATTTTCCGAAGAATTTTTAAGTGAGCACTATTTGTTATTGTTTAGGTTGTATTCTAATATTCTTATTCATAAATGTAATTGTATGATGCCTGCATCTTTTATGTTTATAGTATGCAGGCAAGACTTGATTTATCAAGTTTGAGTGTTCTTGTTGAGATGCATAGCAATTCGCAATGTTATTGACATATAGTACTTTCTAGCTACTCAGCATCAACTTTTTATCTGTCGGCTGTTTTCAAGTTTAACCGTCTGGATGTTGTATTCTTCGAATAGATGTGGACATGGATGCTGTCAATGAAAGAATAGCTGCATTGAAGCCTGCTGGTGGGGTAGGTAAGAAATCCAAAAGGGTGTTCAAGGTGGGCAAAAGAAGGCGCCACGGCAAGGGAGGAAAGGTAAAGAGGCGTCATATTTAACTCTTTGAGAGAGGATCAGAATGCCCAGTTGTAGCCCAATGTGATAACATCGTCTTTAAGGTCGTCTTGTATGAGGCCGTCTTGTATTCAGGTTTTTATTTTATAGATATTTGAGAGTTGTCATCTGAAAATTGTAATCGAGGACATGTCATATGTTAACTTTGGATTTAAGCAGCACTTTTGGATGATCTTGTGTTGAAATTACCCTTATTCTCTAGGGATCCAAATTGTTAATGCCATTTTGTTCTGATGCCATTTGACGGACCGGTATGCTGTAATTGATGCCTCTGTGCGCAAACACTTGAGATACAACTCTCTTTTAAATTTGGTTTTTTTTTTTTTGTAGTAAACTTTAAATTTGGTTCTATAAGTTGAACTTTTGGGTTTCTCCAGGTGGTGTTCTAATCTAATTTAAAGGAAAACTAACAAAAAGTCCAAACAAACTTTAGTTTTAATGAAAAATGACAAATAAACGTGTAGTGAATAGTACCAAGGAAAGATAAAAATATGGTTTTTCGTTAAAAGTGAACAATACTGAGAATGTTTTGTTAAAACTCTCTTTAAAACTAAATTGAGCGGAAAGAGAGAAGCGCACCACTTTTGCTTAGCAAACTTGATTACCCGGATGTATACAGCCCTGGAATCAGTCAATTTGGTATAACGCCATTTTCTTCTTCCTCTTGTAGCTCTCAAACCCCAAAAAAGGCAGAAAACCCACAACCAATTTCCCGAAGATTAAAAAAACAGAAGAATAAAAAAGGGAAAATAAAAAGACTTTTGAGGACTCATCTAGGAACTTAAAGAGAATTTTTGTGTCAGTAGAGGTATATTGTCTCCAATAGAATTCTATTGTATATACCCTGAATTTGAGGTTTATATAATTCTATTTGATAATGGCTTTTTATATTAACACCCCACAAAATGTTGAATGCACCCCACATTAGAATTTAATATTAAATGACTTATTTACTCCACTATGCAATGACAATTTTGACCTTATTATGTTTAAAAAAAATATAAATGCACCTAAAATCACTTTTAGCGTATTATTTATCTTCCCAACTATCAAAACCCTCCCATCCTCCATTGTTGACAAAAACCCTATAATCAATGAAACTACAAACATGTTGATTGAGAATTTTTTTTTTTTTTTTTGACGAATGTAACATGAAATCGATGTTTCAGAAGCTTCACATGAGGTAAGACTTCATATTTTTCATTGTTTTAATGATTTCGATGATATCGATAATTATTTAATTTTGCGTTAGTTGCATTATTTAAACTTCTATATTCATATTCATCTTTTAAGATTCATATTCATCTTGAGTACCCAGTAACATGAGTCATATTAGTGCTAGAGTCATATACTACTTTTACAAATTGAGAATGGCCATTCTCCACATGAACTCCTACTCTCAATCTTTTGCCGTTTGATTGACGTACGTTTCTCATCGCGAGTTTTTCTTTCTTTTTTCTTCTTCTTCTTTTCTTGTCACTGGAGATGATCAGTGGAAAATGAGGAGAGACATGGCCTGTATTTAAAGAAATCTGAGACCAATTCAATTTTGATTTATTAATTACCTTCTACACCTGGATCATTAGCAGAGAGAGGGTCTTTATTTATTTTGTTCAACACTAAGTCTAAAGACTTGTGAAATAAATCTGAGGCCGATTCAGTTTTGATTTGAAATCGTTCGGCAAACTAAACGTTCAAATGGTTAGATTCAATCCCTGAAAATTAAAAATGAGTGTTATAAAATTTGAAAAATGTGGGGTGTATGTACAAAATACAATATGTATATTGAGAATGTGGGGTGTGGGGGTATTATGGGAATTAAGTGGGGTGTATTAAGATAGTTTTTAAGTGAAAAAGCAAATGTGGGGTGTATTAAGTATGTGGGGTTTATTCAACAATTTGTGGGGTGTTAATATAATTAGCCTTTGATAATTTCATTGGAAGCTAATTTTCTTTCATGTGGGTGAGCCTCATTTCTCACTCAAAACGTCCATTGGGCTCCACTAATTCTGTCCCCATACAATCACTATGTCCGGGGTCTTGCCTCATGTATTTGATGAGTCCCTATACTTTAGGATTCAATTTTTAGTGTATTGGAGAGGGCCTTGTTCCTTATTTATAGGGTAATACGAGAAGGAAGGAAGAGGGGGAGGGGAGCATTAAGTAGTTCCCTTTACTTAAAAGAAATTCAAAGATTAAGTGCAAAGGAGGAAACATGCCGCTTAAGAGCAACTCCACCCAAGAAAATTGCTTGGGCAATTAGGCTATCCAGTCCCCAAGCTCCTCAAAACCACTCCAGCCCTACCCAATCAACTGGGCTCCAGAGAAGCCCGACAAACCACACGGGTTCGAATTGCCCAACCCACTGATTGAGGTGACCTGACGTCAGCCTGGCGGGCCCCACTTGCTGGCACACTTAGATCCCATCCCAACGGCTAGGACACGTGCCCAAACTTCAACGGTCCAAGTTCTTTCAACTTTAAAAACAAATAAATAAATAAATCAGAAAATAAAATTCAAAGTTAGTGTTGGTGATATGGCACAATATGTGCTGTTGGATTGCAAAAAAAAAAAAAAAGTAACCCAATGAGCCATATTAATTAAGTTTGATAAAAATTAGTTAAAAATTATCAAAAATACAAGATAATGAAACATGACGATACGAGATTGGTTAAAAGTCTACTTGAAAATATATCCAGATAATGACACGTGACGGGACGAAATTGGTTAAAAATCACATCCGAAATTAAACATAAAATTATCCTTTATTATTTTATAAAAATAGTATTTTAATACAAATTGTCTAGGCAATTCATTTTAGTGATGGAGTCCGTTACTGTTCCCTAAGGCAATAATTACCTTAGCTCAATAGCCTGGATAGTAATTGCTTGGGCAATTTGACAGGGGTGGAGTTGCTCTTTAACTTAGTCAACTTGATTACAAACAACCTTAGGTTTGTTGGACTGTTTGGTTTAGTTGCATCCGGAAGAAATGAAAGCCATACCAATGCAAGTAACAAACACGACGGTGTAATTGAAAAGAAGAACCAGATTAAACGTATAAGCAATTGTGATAAAAGAACATCACCATCGATCAATGAAGTTGGCCAACGATCTTTTTGTCCAATGAGATGAGATGCATGCAGTGGGTAAGTAGGTTCTTAAATTTAATGATTTTATTTTAATTTCTTTGCCCCTTTAAGCACTCAAAGTTGCCTTGTAATTTCTTCTCCCCATTGACCATTCTTGAGAAGAATTAATTGAGATGTAGAAATTTTTAAGTCAAGTCTTGCTCTTATTCCATATCCTGGCTTTTTGTTTAGTACTATTCTCCTTGAACAATTGGCCTTTTCTGCAGAATATATGGTTCGGAACTTAGGCTCGTAAACACCATAGGAACTTAGACAATCAAACAAATAGGTGGGGACTGGATGCCTGCTCATTTTATGATCAAATTGGAGCAATGGTCCCTCAACTAAAAATCTATTACCATTGGTCCCTCAACTTATCAAAATGTGTAGCTATAGTCATTTTCATCAATTTCGTCAAAATTTTGTCAAAATAAGTTATGTTGGAATGATCATTTATACAATTAGGGTCCCTCAACTCATCAAAGTGTGTAATTATGGTCTTTTTCGTCAACTACGTCAAAATTTTTGTCAAAACGAGTTATGTTGGAATGACCATTGCTACAATTGGGTTAAAGTTAAGAGACTATTTCTCCAGTTGAATTAAAGTTGAGGGACCAATGGTAATGGATTTTTAGTTGAAGGACTATAGCTGCACGTTTTAATGAGTTGAGGGACCAATGGTAATGAATTTTTAGTTGAGGGACCATTGCTCCAATTGAGTTAAAGTTAAGACACCATAGCTACAATTTACTCAATAATCTAAACTATATGGAAGGAGATTTGAAATGACACGGTTGTGGCTTAATTCATTTAATTATGCTTTAGATATGCAACCTTAGACTTCGTAAAGTAGAAAAGAAGAAAAGGATTAAACATACAATTATGATAAGAGTACATCACAATAGTTGGAACTGACCTCCCCCCCAATAAGCTCATAGAATTTTATGATATTTTGTTCTTCTTGTCTAATGAGATGCAATTGCTTATTATCTGTTTTAAAAAAAAACTTCTTTGCCCCCTTACGCACTCTAACTTGCCTTTTTAGGTCAGCCATTTTTCTTGACCATTCTAGAGAAGACTTGAGACGTAACATTTTTAAGTCAAGTCTTCCTCTTATTCTATATTTTTTTTCTTCTCCTTGTCCAATTGACCCGTTATGCAGAGAATATGGTTACCAACTTGACTTATTAAAATGGAATATTTAGAACAAGTAATTGTTGTCACATTATTTTTGCTTCAATTGAGAGAAATAATGATTAGAAAATTAGGTTTTTATGATTCTATATAGATGAGAAATCACATCCAGAAATTTGTGAAAAATAAAGATAATCAAAATGAGAACAGAAGAGTAACAAATTATATTGCATCGAGGGCTTAAGGTAAATTAGAGAAATAATTTCTGCGCATTTTATTTTTATTTTGTACACGTGTTTTTAGCCATTAGCTTAGGCAAATCATAAGCCGATAGTGTGCAGAAAGTACAAAATGTATAAATAAATCATTCTCAAATTTAAAATGTCAATTTATTTTTCTAGTCAGCCTTTACATGCCCCGCATTAAATATGACTTAGTTAAGCTGATACTAAAAGTTTAAAGTAATTTTAGAAGCATATTAGTGTGATACATATTCAAAACATCATCCGATATAGTTGCACCTAACACATAAAAAATTGGGAGCTTTAATAAAAAGGACTTGAACTAAGTTTATTTTAACCAAAAACCATCCTATAACTTTTTTTAACAAAAAACCATCCCAGAACAAAGTAAAACCCACCAAACCAACAGACAGCTCGACCACCAGCCAGTCACTCATGGGCTCTCCTTTGGCCCTCATCCTCCTCCTCCTCCTCCTCCTCCTCCTCCTCCTCCTCCTCGCTAAGTACTACAACTTTCCTTTTTGAATCACCCTATTTCGTTGAGTATTGAAGAAGTTATATCCATTTGAATCTTACCCAGTTTTCGGCGACCTCCGAGGCGTTTTCCGGCCAAACCACGATGAGTTAGCCATCATGCAAGGTACCATTCTCTTTATCTCTTCGAGAACTACGATTTTCATTTTTGAATCACTCGATTTCGTTGAGTATTGACAAAGTTATGAGCGTTTAAAGTTTGTCCAACTTTCCGGCCGAAATCTGGCCTTCCTTCCGTTTAGCTTCGGCGAGCAGCAACCACACCAAGCCAGAAACAATGACTTAAATTCCAGAAACAGTTACTTAGATTCCAGAAACAGTGTTACTTAAAATCCAGAAACAGTTTATTTTTAAATTCCAGAAACAGTGACTTAGATTCCAGAAACAGTTTATTTTTACATTCCAGAAACAGTGACTTAAATTCCAGAAACAGTGACTTAGATTCCAGAAACAGTTTATTTTTACATTCCATAAACAGTGTCCGTCGAAAAGAACCAAAATCCAGAAACAGTGACTTAAATTCTAGAAACAATGACTTAGACTCCAGAAACAGTGTTACTTAAAATCCAGAAACAGTTTATTTTTACATTCCAGAAACAGTGTCCGTCATTATTTTTGAATAGCATGCAAATCTCAAATATTTTTTCTGGAGAAACAAATGATAAAATTCACTGACGAAGAAAAATTGAAATACAGTACCTTGAATACACTATAAATAGCATGAGGATCTATATTTTTGTTTCAAAGAAAAAGAAGAAGGTATGCAACCACATCATTTGAAAAAATTGCAAAACCCAAGGAAAAGAAGGAGAAAGACTAAAACTTATAACGTGGTTTTTTATTAAACAAAACTTATAACATGGTTTTTTTATTAAAACTAAAACTTATAACATGGTTTTTTATTAAACAAAACTTATAACATGATTTTTTATTAAAACTAAAACTTTTCAAGCCATTTTTATTAGTTTTCCTTAAAAAAATTTAATCTGCTTGCTTCAGTGTGCTTTAAATATGAATATTCATATTGCTAAAAAAAGTCTAACATTGATTACCTCATATAAAACTAGTTTAATTAATTAATAAATGGGAAGTCTCTCTCATATACATTGCTTAGCTTGGTGTGCTTTCATTGTTGAATCTTGAAGTTTTCAAAGCACGTAAATGTAAGTTCCAAATGGAGATTAGTTTTGAAAGGACAAAAGATTTATAGTTAAATATATAACGATAACATTGATAATTATATATTTATATAAAAGAGGTTGAACTCGTGCATGCAAGTGTTATGCATTTTTTTAGCTACATAAATGAAACTTGCTAATTATATAAAGTATTGATCACATCTTTCAATCTCACTTCCCTTCATATGGGGTGGCATTAACTGCTGCGCATGTTACTAATTCGATTATTACATATATTTTATTTAAAATACATTTTAAAATATAAATTTATCGTTCCTCTATATTATAAGGCGTGATCTAATAACATCATACAACATATTTATATAAAAGAGAAAGGTCATAGATTTACACTTCCTATATGAATTCTACCCGCACCAATTAAATAAATTATCGTTCATCAATAATGTAGTCCGACAACTAACCCTTATGTGTAGTTCAACTTGTCCAATCTATTATCATCATTTCATTATAAAAAAATGCTCTAATCTTACTATCAGAGGATGTGTTAGTTTTTTTTATGTTTAACATTAATAAGTACCTTCAAAATGAAGCAAATAAAGCTAAAATAAACATTTATCAACCAAGACACATTTTTCTCCAATTAAAGAATTAAGTAATTAACGACTTAAAATTCATTTAAAATTTGTATGTCCTCTCTTTCCCTATCTCTTCTCTACCATGCCAAGATTCCTAGCAGTAGAAGTGGTTCCAATGACGCAGTCAACCACCCTCCTCCTCTCTCACCAGTCGTTTCCTTTACGTTAGAGATTGAAAGAGAAAGTTGAACCCTCCTCTTACACGACAAACAATCCCTCTCTCTCTCTCTCTGAACCAAACCAACCACCCTTCTTATTATCTAGCCTTCCACTTTCCCTCCACCAGTAGACCGTTGCGAGGTCCGTTCAAAGACACGCCCCCATTTTCTTCCACCTCCACCTTCTCTAGCTCTCAATCCCCCAAAACACAGAAAACCCACTTCTCATTTTCCCAAAAAAACACAGAGGAAAGCGAAAAATCTCTGCTTGCATGGCTTTTCTCCCAAAGCTCGCAGCTTTTTTCGTGGTGTTATTATCAGTTTTTGAGAACCATGTGCATGCAAGGTTTGTGGTGGAGACGGGAAGCGTTAGGGTTCTGTATCCAATGAGCTTGCGCTCGAAGCACGACGGAGCTATCGGCAACTTTGGGCTGCCGGACTATGGCGGCTCCTTGGTGGGCGCTGTTGTCTATCCTGAAGAAGGGTCTTCCGGGTGTGAAGCTTTTGAGGGTGACAAGCCTTTGAAGTCGAAAAATTATCGCTCCACCATTGTTGTTCTTGATCGCGGAGGTAAATCAATCAATCTATAATTTCTCTACGCATTTATTAAATCAAAAAGCCCGAGGGCGGTTTGTAACTCAAGTGATTAAGAGCTTTTATAGAGTCAGTGTGTTCGAATCCCCTCTTCCAATTTGCAGCAAAAAAAAAAGTCTTAGTGGGTTGAATTTAGATCATTCTATCATTGTTAAGAATTGGATTGATGAAGATGCAAGTTCAAACAAGTGTGCCTAGAAATGAAATTGGTATTTGTCTTTTTTTGGCAACGGCTTCTTTTCATAATTAAATTTCATTTTCTGGATGTGTGTTTTGAGTTTCTTTTAAAAAAGCAAATAGATGTAGCAAAAGGGTGATGATTAATTTGCTTGTTGGACTTAAATTTGTCTCAATTTTGCTTATGAAAACGCATATTTTTCTTCTTTCGGAATTCGGATGCTTTTTTGGAGATTGTGGATTTGAGCATACTTTCTTGTGTTCGCTCTGCTTTGTCCCCTGTTTTTCCACTTTTCCTTCTATTTGAATCGACTTATCAGAAGTCTCTTACCACTCTTCCTCTAAATTTATTTTTGGCCTTAGCGTAACTGTTCAATAGATGTAAAATAGATATTGGCTTCTTTGTATTTAGTAGTCCCTTTGTGCCAAGAGGGGCAAATTCTAGTAACCCGGTCTATCTTTCTCATCACGTGATGTGAGAGATTGAGAGAAGCGGGTATATAACCCCGGTTGTATGGTAGAATCTCTCGTCAAACTTAACCTTGTGTATACTGTGTGTGAGTGACAGACTGAATCCTAACCGAGTCTTATGTTGACCAAAAAAACCATGTTATTCGGATTGTAATTTGAACTTTATGTTATTGCACCTGTAGGTTGCTACTTTGCTTTGAAGGTGTGGAATGCTCAACAGGCTGGAGCCTCAGCCGTTTTAGTGGCAGATAGCATTGAAGAGCCTCTAATAACAATGGATTCCCCAGAAGAGAGCAATGATGCAGATGGTTACATAGAGAAGATTGGAATTCCGTCAGCTTTGATAGAGAAAGCTTTTGGTGATAGCTTGAAGGAAGCAGTAAAGAACAAGGAAGATGTGGTGGTGAAACTAGACTGGAGAGAGTCAGTGCCACATCCCGATCAAAGGGTTGAATACGAGTTCTGGACAAACAGCAACGACGAGTGTGGGGCTCGTTGTGACGAGCAAATGGCTTTTGTGAAAAATTTCAAGGGTCATGCTCAAATTCTGGAAAGAGGGGGTTACACGCTCTTCGCTCCACATTATATAACTTGGTATTGTCCTCAGGCTTTTGTCCTCACAACTCAGTGCAAGTCTCAATGCATAAACCATGGGAGATATTGTGCACCAGATCCTGAGAGAGATTTAGGAGAGGGGTACCAAGGGAAGGATGTGGTATATGAGAACTTGAGGCAGCTTTGTGTGCATAGAGTTGCCAATGAGAGCGGCCGGTCATGGGTTTGGTGGGATTATGTGACAGACTTCCATATCAGATGTTCCATGAAAGAAAAAAAGTATAGCAAAGATTGCGCCGAGGATGTCATGAAATCACTTGGTAAATCGCATGTTTTGATATTTCTGTGTAATGTGTATGGGAAAATGCTTGTTTTATGGCTTTAATAGCTTCTGATTGCTGCAGATTTGCCTGTTGACAAGATAAAAAAATGCATGGGTAATCCTGAAGATGATGTCGAGAATGCAGTGCTCAAAGCCGAACAAGAAATCCAGGTCATACATACTTACTGTACATATATTTCAAAACCACAATATTTAAAAAGATGCATAGGCAAAATGGATTCGTACAATTGGCTTTTTTAATTTAGCCACAGGGTTATCTCACTTTTCCTTTTCTTTTCGTTATATTTAGATTGGAAGAGGATCTCGTGGTGACATTACCATCTTGCCGACATTGGTTATTAACAATGTTCAGTTCCGAGGTTTGTCACAACTTTCGCGCTGTTGTGTATTCACTTCTTTGTTACAGTTCGTCCTGTTACTCATGGACATAACTATTAATCTTGATTGATTTTGTTTAAGCTATTGTAGAAACCATTCATTTCATTCGTTAATTTTTTTTTATACTAAATCAGAATCCTGAAGTTTGTTATTTAACTGATCTGAAGGAAAATTAGAGAGAACTGCAGTGCTAAAGGCCATATGTGCTGGATTTAAGGAGACGACTGATCCTCCTATTTGTTTGAGTGGAGGTTGGTGTTCTTATTTCACTTTCCAGTCTATTCCGTTTCATATCTGTTTCTTGATGATTGAATAACATACTGATGTCTTTTCGTGTTCCTCTCCCTTCTCCCTCCCAATCCACCGTGTTATTTCAACAGAACTTGAGACAAATGAGTGCCTTGAGAGGAATGGTGGCTGTTGGCAGGACAGCCAATCTAATATAACTGCTTGCAAGGTATACAGAAAATTTTACATTTGACGTTTATGGTTGATGCCACCTATGAAAATTTCCTATGTGCATCACAAATTTTAACTCCATGTTAACTGGTTTCTTTTCTCAGGACACATTTAGGGGAAGAGTTTGTGAGTGCCCTCTAGTGAACGGTGTTCAGTATAGAGGCGATGGTTATACATCATGTGATGGTAGACCTTCAATCTATGAAAAATGCAGCAAAATTCTCCCCTTTATTAAAACATGTGGTTTTGGAAGAGAGTTACTCCTAAAACATTTAAATTTTTCTTGGCAGCTTTCGGACCTGCAAGATGTGCGATAAACAATGGAGGTTGCTGGTCAGAATCTAGAAATGGATTGTATTTCTCGGCATGCTCAGTTCAGTGATCTTTATCATAATCTTTCACTTTATTAGTAGTTCTCTCCATTTTTTGAATAGAGTTCTCTTTCTGTTTCAAGTGCTTAGACCACAAAACTCCACATTTGTTCTTATCAAAATTGATTTTTTTTCCCTTTCGGTATACAAACAGAACTCTGAGTTATCCGGCTGCAAATGTCCACAAGGCTTTCATGGGGACGGTCATAAATGCGAAGGTGATTTGAGTTCCAGTGTGACCAATAACTATCAAAGAATAATTTTCTTACTGTTTCAGGGGATGGTCATTAATTTCTTCCTGTGTGACTTGTATTCGTAAATCATGTTTTCATTCCTTCTTACATTCCTTTTTACAGATATTGATGAATGCAAGACGCGTACTGCTTGTCAGTGTGATGGCTGCAGCTGTAAGAACACTTGGGGCGGGTACAACTGCAAATGTAAGGGAGGCCAGCTGTATATGAAGGAGCAGGATACTTGTATTGGTAAGACATCAAATTTGAGTCGTAATCACTAATTAATTGTTGATTGGCACCCGACAACGTTAATAGTGGGTATGCTTGCAATCCTGCAAGACGTATGTCTTAATAATTTTTCATGCATTTAAATGCAGAGAGACATGGATCGAGATTTGCCTGGTTTTTAACATTCATGGTCCTTGCGGCTGTGTCGGCTGTTGGCCTAGCTGGTTACATCTTCTACAAATACAGGCTTCGAGTATGTTCTCCCTTGGCGAGCTCTATATATCTGTACAGGTTAATTTGTTTATTAAATTAGGTACTCTACCCTCGTTACAAAAAATTTCTTTCACTTGCAGTCTTACATGGACTCCGAGATCATGGCTATCATGTCGCAGTACATGCCTCTGGACAGCCAGCAGGCCAGTCAAGTACATACCGCGGACTCAGAACCTCTACGACAAGGCTCAGTATAAGGTAACTAATTCTTTGCCTTTATAAGCAATCTTCTTTCTTGTTAACAGTTTGTCCTTAAAAATGTTACTGCTATCTGCAGAAAGTACACAAGCTAAACAACCTATCCCGGTCAAGGGCATCCGCGAGCCGGACTGTTTTTATGCAAACGCTCCCTGCGGATACTCAACTCCATTTACTAGCTCATAGGTAAATCAGGAAAAGGTCCCGTTCGGATACAGTACATGATAGTGTAGGATGAATTTGGGAGATATCTGTATGTACGTATGCAGGAGATTTTCTTCCCATACCACTCTTTTCTGTGTGTAGATAAAAGTGCTCAGATGTAAATTTTGGTTTGAGGAAAAACAAGGATCGATATATATATGAAATTATAACGACACACATGTATAAGAGGAAAATAAAATAAGACAGAAATGAAGTTGTGTGTGTAATGTGTATTTCTTCTTCTAAATATAATTTACAAAATCAATAGCTCATGATATACTTGTGACTTGTGTGAAGGTTTTGGATCGTTTTGTATTCATGAATAACGATCGTATGCTTGACAAGTATCGTGCAAAGTAAATACCAAATGCATGAAAATTAATTGACAAATAAAGCATCAAATTAAGAATTACATATATATATAACAAAAATATCATTTGGTAGCTATTCCTTATAAGCTTGATTCATTTTTGGATGCATTTTTGCTCACCGCATTAACTTCACTATACATCTTATTGGCGGCCGGCCATGTGTACCACCTTTCAATTCTAGTAAGCTTTCTAATTACATTAGGGTTATATTATACACACCCCATAAATTTTATGAAAACACCTCACATTCAAAAACTTTCTCAAAAACAAAAAGCACGCCTGACAGTTGAAATGCACTCTTAGTTGTTGCTCTTAAAGTCCGAAACCTGAACAGCTCAAATAAAAATGCGATTTCGTTGCTGAAAAGCCTGCAATTTTTGTTGAGATTTTGATTTTCCGATAATGTTTCAGAGTAATTGATGCTTTGGAACTCCAATTTTGGTTCATATCTCTTGGTTTAGGGTTAAGTTTACAAAAAAAAAAAAAAAAAAAAAAAAAGAAGAAGAAAAGGGTTTGGTGCTTTCGGAGAGGCGGGGATTATGGGGTGGGAAAGTTGTTTCTTATTAAAATCCCAGTCGCCCATTTGCCACGCCCACCAATGCAAAGCACAATTCTCCTCACAAACATTAAGAAATCAAATAAATTAACCAAAAACAAAATCAAAATCAAAACTTTTAATTACTACCATGTAAAGTCATAAGCTTGATTACAAAAAATCCTTAAAAATTCGAGCGCTTTAAGCAGGCAGACGAACTTGAACAATAACCAGCAAGAAGAACCTAAATAATTACCACAAGAGTACCAAACAATTAAAAGTTGAAAGTTACGTGACACGAGTTGGTCCAACGCACTCAGTCTTCTTGCTGGTAATTGTTCAAGTTCGTCTGCTCGCTTAAAGCGTTTGAATTTTAGATGATTTTTCTAATCAAGCTTATGACTTTACTTAACAGCCATTAAAAAAAAAAAAAAAAAAAAGCAGAACAAAGATGGTACACGCAAAGAGCAAGTCCACCCTTGGTGGTTGCTTGGGGGACAGGCGAAGGGAAAGGGCCCGAGGCCCGGTGGATAGGGCTCCAGCATTAGGCAGCCCGAGGGGAGGTGGGAGCCCGAGGGCCAGGCCCGTGGAGGATTGCCAGCCCTGCAGCCCGAGGTGGGTGTGACGTCAGGCCTAGCGTCGGTCATTTTTTTATTTTTTTTTGTGTCAGGCGCGTGCCCCTCACTCGCGAGTGGGGGCGCGTCAGCCGACACGTTTTCAGACGAAAGGGACCCGCGATGCTGTTGCGTCAGTTACCGTTGGGAAGCCACGTGGCTTCCCACGATCCGTTCGATCTCAACAGCTCTTTAATACGAGCAGTCCGATTTGCAACGGTAATAAAAAAAAAGCTGATTTAATATCAACCGTTCAATCTGAGATTAACGGTTGATATTAATCTGCTTTATAAATTTAAAAAAAATAGATTTAAAATTAAGAAAAGTTACCGTTGTGACACGTGGCACAATCTGGAGTGTTGAAATTCAAATTTTTTTAAATACAATGCCAGAGATTAATTAGTTGAATAAATTTTTTAAAAAAATTGTAAAAAATCTGAAAATTTTGTAAAAAATTGTTTTTACTTTTCTATAAATACCACTTCTTCTCCATCTACCTTACACCACGATTTAAAATCTGATCGAAATCTATCATTCAAAGATTCTAAAAAGATAAAGACACGTGGCACGATGACATTGGATAAAAATCTTATCAAAATCCATCACTAAAATAATTGTTTTTTTGGATAAAATGACACGTGACGCAACGATAACGATTTAAAAATTCTTATCCGAAATTACAAATACTTTTATTTTGTATTATTTAAACAAAAAAAACTAATATTTTATTGCCTATTGCCAGAGGAAGGACTCTAAAGGTGGAGATGCAAATGACAATTACTGTTTATGGACTGACAAGAGGCTCCAAGTGTGGAGTTGCTCTAAGAAAAAAAGAGAGCAAAACATGTCTTTTCTCGTACTCTCCGCGGTTAAAAGCAAAGGAAACACTAGAACAGAGGAGGAGACTGTCAAAGTGGATAACGTTCTGCCCGGACTCCTACTTCACTCTTGTTCCTGCTGCTCCTTCGCTTCCCTGTTGCTGCTATCAACTACGTCGTTGGAGTTTCAATCCTAAATCTCTGTCGTCTCTTCTCTCTGATGGCCTCTTCTCTTCCTCTCCATCACCCCTCCCACTGTCTCATCTCCAATCCACAGGTCCACATCTCTCTCTCTCTCTCTCTCTCTCTCTCTCTCTCTCTCTCTCTCTCTCTTATTTTTCAAAATTTCTATGTTATTAATTTTGACGTATATGTGAAGAAGCAGTTTAGAGGTTCCAACAATGGATGCTCCCCAAGACCCAGAAGCTATTTCCCCGCAAAAGACGCAGAAAAAGGCGTTCGCTTTCAACCCATTAAAGCAAAAGCAGCCACGGAGGCTCCTCCATTTTCTCTCTTTCAGCCTCCCAAAGATGAGGACTCTTCCTCTGAGGTAATCTACCCATTCTCCCACTACTTTCTGTTGGTTGCTAAGAAAGTGTAGAGATGGAAATTAGAAACTTCAGCAATTTTCAGATTGTTTAAGGTTTCATTTGGTTAACTACTGATAACTGAATCTTCCGAGTTTTAAATTGTAAGAATATGTGTATGTTCAAGTGCTTTATGTTCATAAGAAATCAGAACAGCATATTTTGTTTGTAATTCAATCCAAATGGAGCTATATTGTTCTGTTCTACGTATGCCCTTTAAATAAGGATTGATTTTCTTGTTTTCGATTCGTTACTAAAACGAAGGATCATGCCTTTATCTTTTAATACCTGCAGTTGGAGCCAGCGGACCCTGATTTCTACAAGATAGGGTATGTTAGAAGTATGAGAGCATATGGAATCGAATTTAAGGAAGGGCCAGATGGGTTTGGAGTTTATGCTTCCAAGGATGTGGAACCACTTCGCCGGGCTAGAGTGAGTTATTAATTCATTGCAGTCTGTCGAGTAAGATGCACAATACCGAATTTAGTGTCAGTGTCTATGATGGTTTCACTGTCCTTAGTTGTTGATTAAGTGTTCGGTTTCAATGGCTTGTTTTTGGTATTAATGTGTTTTTGTTCTCAATTTCCTTAGGTAATAATGGAAATTCCTCTAGAACTGATGTTAACAGTAAGCCAAAAGCTCCCATGGATGTTTTTTCCAGATATAGTACCAGTGGGTCATCCAATATTTGATATCATTAACTCAACAGATCCTGAGGTAAGTGTGTTTCACTTCATTTCAGATAGCAAGAATTTACTGGAGAAGTTTATCAAGTATTCTAGTACTTCTTCAATTTGTTTAATGGGCAATAGCATTTTCTTCAAATTATGAAATGACATTCATTCTATTGCCTTCATTTTTGTGGCAGACAGATTGGGATCTGAGGTTAGCATGCCTTCTTTTGTACGCATTTGACAAGGAAGATAACTTTTGGCAGTTGTACGGTGATTTTCTACCCAGTGCTGATGAGTGCCCCAACTTGCTTCTAGCTAGTGAGGTGGGTAACTTTACAGAACATAATTCTTCTTCATTGTTTCTAAACATTTGCGTAATTTATTCTCGTTTATTTTCTTTGACTAGATCCAAATAAGATTTGGATCCAGGGCCTTGAGTGTGCCTGATGTTGAAGGCACATCCATAGCTGTGATACAGTTTTGAGAATGCATCCACAGTTTTTGACCTCTTGAGATTTAGATCCAAATAATCTTGTTTTTCTTTGCTTCTGCTCCATATATGTTATAGGAGGAGCTTTCAGAACTGCAGGATCCCAATCTTGCTTCGACTATGAGGGAACAGCAATGCCGAGCCCTGGAATTTTGGGAAAAAAATTGGGTAATTATCAGCCTGTATATCTTGTACATCATCAATCATTCTAGTCATCAATATTCTGCAGAAAAAATTGATTACCCTCAGTTTTAACTCATTATGCACATGCTTGTATGTGTGCTAAACCTCAATCAGCACTCTGGTGTACCACTAAAAATTAAACGCCTTGCTCGTGATTCTGAGAGATTCATTTGGGCTCTGAGTATGGCACAAACACGATGCATAGGCATGCAAATGAGAATTGGTGCACTTGTTCAAGATGCAAATATGCTAATTCCTTATGCAGGTAAGTTTCTATTCTCTTCTAATCTCCCAAGTTTGATTATAATTTCGCTGTCGTGAATATATGTTAAACTAGATGTAATATTGCAATTGTGAGGGGAGAATCAAGAACTTATCTTTGTTATTATATATTATATTCTTTGTTATTTTGCTCAAGTAACATGTTAATTTGGTGAAGAAACAACTGTGTTCAGTGGCCAAACCATTCGTTTGCTACAATTTGCTACAATTTATGTTCCCTTTTATGTTATTAGGTGGCTGTCTAATCAATTTGCTACAATTTGCAGACATGCTAAACCATTCGTTTGAGCCAAACTGCTTTTTTCATTGGCGTTTTAAGGATCGCATGCTTGAAGTGATGATAAATGCTGGAAAAAGGATTAAGAAAGGTGACGAGGTAATGTCTATTCTATTTTATCAATTGGCTTTGGCTTTGATAAATTCCTTTCAAATTTAAATGCTTGCAAGGATACTTATGCAGGGACGGGTTTCATTTTTTGTTAACCTGACTAACAGTTGTCATGAGTAACTTGTGCTTCCTTAGCACTGTGTTCAGCCATCCTTCCCAATTCAAATTCTTTCTCCTTCGGCTTTTTATTTCTATATTTCACCCTCCCTCAAGTTACCGTTAACCCACAAAATCAAATAACAAATTTAATGCCATGATAAAAGCCTACGATTGGTTATCCATAATATTAATGTAGCACATATATGAAGATGATGTGCTACTAATTTGGAGGTGTATTACAGATGACCGTCAATTACATGAGCGGACAACAGAATGACATGTTGATGCAAAGATATGGATTCTCTTCTCCTGTGGTAATGTTCTCTTGCCTAGTAAAAATAAGTGTGTATATATATACTTTATTTACTGATTTGAAATGTCAGTGTAGTTAATTGGAGTAACATAATAGAAAATAGAGCTATTGGTCAAGCGGAGGAATAATTTTTTTTCCATGATGGAAATTTGTGTTTAAGGTTGATAGTTTAGATTAGTACAACGCTTATGTACTGTAATGGCACTCTCGGTGCTCTGGAATACTATCATGCGTGATAAGTTTTTGAGTATCAGTTTTTGTAGACATGAAGACAGGAGTCATGATTTAAGACCGCACATATAATGGATACGAAAGCACAAATGAAATCTAGACACCGAATGGCACAACTAAAAGCTGTGTCTGCTGACTTTACATATAAGATTCTTGACTGTAATGCATAATGTACCCGAAAACTCTTGCTTCAGATTATTTTACTGTTTAGGTTAAGTATGATGAATATTTGAATATATAGATTCAGTGATTAGAAGCATCATGGTGTCATTTGTACTTTCCTAAAATTGAGTGCTCTTTATCTGGCTTGGAACTGCAGAATCCTTGGGATGTGATTCCGTTCTCTGGAAATGCACGTGTTCATTTGGATTCCTTCTTGTCAGTATTCAATATATCCGGACTTCACGGAGAGTACTACCATAACAGTATGAGGCATTTGAATTCTTTCTGTGGCTTGTTCTGTTTAGATTTGTAGTCCTTCAAACCTAACAGCATCATAGTTAAAAGATCTGTATAAAAATTGTAGCAGGTCGACTATCTAATGATGGAGATACTTTTGTTGACGGAGCGATCATAGCAGCAGCAAGAACATTGCCCACATGGTCCGATGGGGATGTGCCTCCGATCCCAAGTATGGAAAGAAAATCCGTGAAGGAATTACAGGAAGAATGCCGACAGATACTTGCAGCGTTTCCTACTAACTCTAAGCAAGACAAAAAAATCCTAGGTAAGGTGAAACCGAGTTGCTATGTGATTTTTCTTGCAACCTATGAGTAAGATGAACTTTAATTTGACACCGGAAACTTATGTTTCTTCCCATCATACCCTCTGCAGATTCAATGCCAGATGCTAGTAGGACGCTTGAAGCTGCAATCAAGTACGTAATCATGACATGATTCATACCGGAGCTTTTTGAACTGAAATTTATGGCAAACTGAAACCACCATCGATGATTTAACTGCTGATCTCGACCTTTGCAGGTATAGATTGCACCGGAAATTGTTCGCGGAGAAGGTCATGCAGGCACTGGATATATACCAAGAGCGGATACTATTCTGATGAAAAGCTTGCGAGTTTAGAAGGCTAGGAAAATTTTGTGGCATTCAATTGTGCCAAAACTCTGCTGATTACAGCTAAAGTTAATTCATGTTTAACATGTATGAGTTTGTGCAAAGATTTTTATATTTATTTTTAGTATGTCTTTTCTTCCCAAATTGTGACTGATTAAGTTCTAATGTAATTGAAGAAAAATTACTTTACGGATTAACGATTATATGATAAAATGTAGAGAGTTTTAACGAAACACTTCCGGTAATGTTCACTTTTAACGAAAAACCACATTTTTACCTTTACCTGGTACTATTCACTATACCTTTAAAAAGGGATTTTCGTTAAAAGGGAAGTTTTTTTGGACTTTTCGTTAGTTTTCCTTAAAAGGAAATTATATGCAAGGCAAGAATCCAACATTGTAAAATGAAATTATACCGGGCTAGAACTCTCAAGTTAGTAGGATTCACCACATAACAAGTCGCTTTAATGTTTTGTTTAGTTACAAGGTCACGATACGAGGATCGGCAATTACAAGTGTGAGGATGTGAAGGTAAGGGAGTTCCGCATCGATGAAAGGAGAAACCTTGTAAATGATTACAAGAGGTTGTGTTATTCATGGTATCCATGTCTCCTAATTCATATTGTTCACGTATCTCACATTAGTGAAAGGAGAAACCTTGTAATGGCTTATAAGAAATTGTACTATTCATCAAAAACGTTTTTAATCATTTTAAAAACACTTTCAAACGAGCCTATAGTCGTCGTAAACCTTGTATTGAATCTTGAAAGCTGAGTTATTTTGACAAAAATCTAAGTGGGTTAACAAAATATATTTTGGCGAATGCACAAAAATTCAACTTCATTTTTCAGAAAAATTTGAATCCATTTAGATTAAATTAATTAAATAAAATTTAATTTATATAATTCAACTGGTATTTAAGAACATAACGAGCGACTGTGGGCAGCATAAAGGCTCTCATCGTAAAAGCGAGAAACTCCAGCACGGTAGCACCGCACCCGTCGTATACCGTTCCCATTTTCAGGTATCTCTCTCTCTCTCTCTCCGGTTCTAGTAGATAACAAGAATGGTTTGATCATTACTGTTGAATCGTGAAAACAGTGAACATCAGTTTGATTTCTGGGTGTTTTACACCAGGTGTTTGATAAAATTTCAATTTGGACTGATGAATTGCACATTAGGTGTTTGATAAACACTAGTTAAGCTCATTTTGATTTGTGGGTTTTCTGGATATTGCCCTGTAATTGCATCAGTACAGTTGCTGATTGAGTTGCACGTTAGGTGTTTGATAAAATGTCAATGTGTTGACTGATGAAGTAACAATGGTAGTGTCAAACTGTTTGGGATGGTTTTGTAATTGTGAAAGATTTGGACTTCGCGTTGTGGCCGGCCTCGGAAGCAAATTTGTAGAACCCCACAAATAATCCTCAAATACTGAAAGTGTATTATCTTTTTTTTTTATTTCGAGAGGTGAAGCGAGATGGCTACTGGTGGTCTAAAGAGCATGTTGGCTGCAGCAGTCAGTACCGGGGTGACTGAGGCTAGGGCGAGGATATTCGGGCACATACTTAACCCAACCGGCCAGAGATCTGCCCATAAGATTTTGCGCAAGAAGTTGATCGGTGAGAAAGTTGCCCAGTGGTACCCATATGACATCAAGAAAGATGACCCCCGAATCATGGCTATGGAAGAACAAGAGTACTCTCTCTACCCCTCCCTCTCTCTAATGTCTACTAAGCGTCTGTTTTTATGTTTTAGTGCTGTATTCTTCAATGCAAAACTTGTGATTTCCGCAACAGATCACGATATTCTTTTTCGCCCTCTCATTCAAGTGTTGCAACTTAGCGTTTGATTGATGTATTTCATCTTTGTTCCACATCAAGTTAGCAGAATGTAACTTGTGCTGGTTTCATGATTTTGTATAATAACAAGTGGTAGTAGCTTTTGGTGACTAATACTCCTGATGATTCTCTACTCGGTATCTTTCCAGGCGCTTATCCAAGCTTGAAATGTTGAAACGTCGAGGAAAAGGACCACCGAAGAAGGGTCAAGGAAGGCGTGCTGCCAAGCGCAACAAAAAGTAGTATTTTGGCATGTTGGATTTGGTTCGTGAGTATCGTTTTGAATAAGAAGAGACTAGTAGTATTTGGACATCTTGTAACAATCTGTTCCTTAAATTCTGTTTCAAGATCCATTTTTCTTGCCCCACTTTTGTAACGATGGTAACTATCATATGCGTGGGAATATATTGCTCAGGCAAACATTTTGGCATCCAACGTTTTCCAGGCTTCCGCTGATATGATACAAGAAGATTTAAGAATTCAACCCGTTTTCGTTTGTCAACGATACTTGAGCAATGAATTTTGAACCTGTTTACTTATCTGTGATGTTAACCAAATCAGGAATTAACGATAATACGGGCTGAAAAATGACACAAACAAAACTCTCGTTCAAAATCAAGCGAAGGCGAGATACATAAATAATCACTTTAATCACGAAACCTTCGAAAAGGATTCTCGAGCATCAAGCTTGACATGTATACAAGAGCTTCCGGGAACTTATACAATCAAAGGAATGCTACCAAATTTACAAAATAACGTACATTTTTCTTACCAATAATCTCCGCATGAACAAGTTCCATTTTTAAAGTGATGGAACCTTCTTACATCTCTTAGAATGATCTCCCTGTCCGTAATCTTTGAGATATACTTTGACGCAGTGTGGCAGTCATTACAAACTCGAAGGTTCTTGGAAACTCTAATGGTAGTCCCGGGGCGGGTATTGAGAATGCCAAACGCTATTGCCAGTTTCTCGCTATGCCCACAGAGTAGAGTTTCTTTCTCCTCCTTGTCAACATTGTGAAGTACACAAGAAGTATCAGGCACATAACCCTCCTTTTTCATCTTTTCTGACAGGGTTTCGAGAAATTCATGGAGCTGCTTACTTTGTTGGTGTGACAAATCTCCAGCCACAAACTTATGAACCTCATCGCCAAACTCAATCCAACTATAACCAGGTTCTTTTCTCACTCCCAATTCCCTCATCTTTCTCCGAACATCCATTGCTTTTTCCCAGAGTCCGGAAGATGAGTAGATATTAGAGAGTAGAACGTAGTGACTAGCCACATCAGGCTCCAATTGCAGGAGATGATTTGCTGCAACTTCTCCAATCTCTACATTCTGGTGAATTCGACAAGCACCAAGCAAGCTACTCCAAGCACCTGCTTTATCGAGTTGAGAAGGCATAGAGTTGATGAGTTGATATGCTTCCTCCACATTACCAGCCCGACCAAGCAAGTCTACAACACAAGCATAATGATCTGGTGCAGGTTCAATTCCATAGTCCTCTTTCATTTTTCGGAACAAATTCAGGCCTTCATCAACCATCCCAGAATGACTACATGCTGCAAAAAGTGCAATGAATGTAACTTCATTAGGCCTTACCTCTTTGTTTCGTCTTCCTTCATCCACCATATCCCTAAGTAGTTCTAATGATTCCTCCCCTCTCCCGTGCATTCCATAAGCCATGATAAGTACATTCCAGGTGATCACATTCTTTATTGGTATCTGATTAAACACAGCTCTAGCTAAATCTATGCAGCCACATTTCGCATACATGTCAACCAGCGCACTTCCTACTGCAACATCACATGCCAATAAGTGTCTAATAGCATAAGCATGGATCTCTTTCCCCTTAGCAAGTGCTCCCAGTGCAGCACAACCAGGAAGAATTGTCATGAAAGTTATTGCATTTGGTTTAAGAGGAATCCTTTTTTCATTGTCATAACCAGTATAATCTGTGTTCTTCTTTTCTTCTACTCTTTGCATATCACAGAGCAGATTAAGCGCATCACCATGGCGTCCAGAAATAACATAACCAGTGATCATGGTGTTCCACGACACTATGTCTTTTGCCTCCATGCTGTTAAATATGATTTCTGAAATTACTGTCTTTCCTAACCTGGAGTACATGTCCACAAGTGCATTTTGCACGTACCTGTTCTTCTCCAGACCCCTCTTTATTACATAACCGTGGATACTCTCTTTATCAGCGAATGCTTCAGACCGCACACAGGCTGGCACAATACTCGACATTGTGGTGGAATTTGGGGAAAGCGCGGAGGCAGCATACATTTCAAGGAACAGTTTCAATGCCTCCTCGTCATACTCATTTTGTGCATAGCCAGTAATCATTGCATTCCAAAGTGGAATTTTCCGCTCCAAGACAGCGTCAAAAACTCGACGACCACTTCCAACTTGTCGGCAGTTGCAATACATGTCAACTAAAGCACTACCAACATAAGAATTTTCACTTAATTCAGTGGTTCTTAAGGCATAAGCATGAATTTCCTTCCCTGTATCTAACATCTCCAGATGAGAACAGGCCGGAAGAACACTTGTAACTGTAACCCCATCTGGTTTGAGTCCTGCAAGAACCATAAGGCGGAAGAACTCTAATGCTTCCATAAACTGGTCGTTCTGAGAGAACGAACTTATCATTGTGTTCCACGAAACCATGTCACAGTCCTCAAACATCTCGAACAAAGCTCTCGAGTACTCAACTAACCCTAATTTAGCATACATTGCCAATAAAGCATTGATTGTAAATGTTTTCCAATCACTCATTCTCAGACTATACGCATGAACTTGCTTCCCAAGCCGCAATCCATCACGCTTATGCAAATTCGAACAAGCATGTGCCACACTCACCAAAGTAAAGGAACTAGGCTCCATATTCTCCAATAACATCGACCTAAACGCATCGAGAGCGAGTTCCCATTCCTCGATCCGACACAACGCAGCAATCATGGAATTCCAAGAAACTTGGTCTCTGTCAGTTATTCCATCGAACACTTTGCATGCATCTCCAATATCTCCACATTTCCCATACACATTTACAAGGGTATTAGCCACTGTCACCGAGGATAACCCATACCCGAATTTCACAACATGGGCATGAATCTGTTTCCCCAAATCCAAGTCCTGAATCCCCGTGACGGCCTTCAGAACTGCAGGGAAAGCAAAGTTGTCGGGTGCCACACCTGAAAGAGTCATTTCGATGTACGTAGCAATGGCTTCTCGGAAATGATTGGACCGGGTTTGGGAGCGGAGGGTCTCGACCCATGTGGCCGGAGTGCGAGAGTGGGATGCGAGTTTCGGTGCAGAACCGCCGGCGGCGGTGGTGGTGGGTGGGTTGAGTAAAGGAGAGGGCTTTAGAGTGTGTGTTTTGAGAGTTGTGGGTTGGTGGATTTGGAGGGAAGAAAGTGGTTGGGAAGGTAAGGGGCCAGAGAGAGGTGTGAGCAGTTGAGTGTAGGAGGAGGACATTTAGTAGTTATTACAGTTGGAGCAGTTACTGGATTAGTTCTACTTCTAAAACGGAAAAGAGTTGCATAGTTCATGTACTGAAGGGATAAGGGTTGGGCCCACTTGATAGAATTTTATCTTTTTTATTTTCCTTTGATTATATTTTGACCAATTTTAAAAAATTTATTTTGTGGTTTAATGAGATTTTCATAAATCAAACTATCCAAAAGAAAGAAAAAAAGACCTTCAATTTATGCTTGCTTGCTCACTTGTCTTTCCCTAATTTTGTTACTCCATTAGTGTTTAAATGCAATTTGTTATATTCTTCAATTGAATTCAAACTCGAAACTTCTTTCAATATTGATAAGAGAAAGTACAAATAAAATGCTTATCAAGTTATCAATAAGAAAAGATGCATAAGTACCATTTGAACTTGCAAGTATACCACCTAAATTTTTAGTTTTTAATTTTTACCACATGAGCTCTCTTAACTGTTGGAATCTACCACCTACGTTACTTTCCATCTATTTGCTGTTAAAAACATATCACACACCCTTCACATGGGGGTATATTTTTTTCTATTTAGTTCTCAGGGCTCGCTAGAATCAATTTGTACAAAGGCAAACGGCATTGTTTGTGTAGCGGCGCAGGAGTCAAGTCATGAATAGAAAGGACAAGTTGATTTCGGGTTTAATTTTGGCAAGGGTTGTTGAACAATTGAAGTGAAAATTGATTGTTGGCATCTACATCGACATTAAGTGAAGAAGGATGAAGGATAATGAGCTCGTTCGATGTCTAGAACTGACAGACTCACTACATTCATATGGAAGTTTATTTATGCATACGAACTTGAGTTTGAGCTCGTTTGATGTCTTGGGCTGAATAACTCACTGTGTCATATGAAAACTTGTACGAGCACCCAGAAATGTGTCCTCATCCACACCTCTACACTTGGGAGCTCTTTCAATGTGACACGCAACGAACATGCGGAACCATTCTTTCACATGTGTCTGCATATTTTCAACATGCATTCTTATTATGTCACGTGTTTTGCACACCCTTTTCACGGTGTGGAAGCATCAATAAAGTTTGGCCTTTTTCGAACAATGCTTGGTTATTTAAGAATTTTTATGTTTTAATTATAGATTTTATGTTTATGATCAAAATCATTCGTATTATAATTTACATTGTAAATAATTTTTGCAAGAAATGAATTTAAACTAAAATCGTTTAA
Organism: Cotoneaster glaucophyllus; assembly: GCA_036320875.1. NCBI lineage: Eukaryota > Viridiplantae > Streptophyta > Magnoliopsida > Rosales > Rosaceae > Cotoneaster > Cotoneaster glaucophyllus. The sequence goes on along the minus strand of CM070059.1, from coordinate 7,991,711 downwards.
TCAATCTATTACAACAAATACATAAACAGTTTATAATGTTTTTACTAATTTCATTTTTATGTAGTATTATGAATGATTGTGATGATAAACACAAAATTCTATAAATCGGCGAATCACTTTGAATGTTAGAGAGAGAGAGAGAGAGAGAGAGAGAGAGAGGATGGAGAAAGCAGGAGCAGCAGAAGCCATAGCCAAGGTCTCATCAATCTTCATATACCCGGTAAAATCATGCCGTGGAATTTCAGTGTCCCAAGCTCCTCTCACTCCAACTGGTATGTATTAATTCACAACGGTCAATCCTTCTCTCTATTACTCTCGTTTCTTCCACTTTCAATTTCATTAGTGATATTTCTGTTGAACCAGTTGAATCTATTTTACTATATGATTGAAAAGTACATGAAAGTCTGTTTCTTTCTTAAGCACCAGAAGGAAATGATCATTTAGCTTTGAAATCCAATTGTTTGCATGATTAAGTTAAATTAAGGATCCATATTAAGTTGACCCAGTTGAGTTTCCTCCCTATTTTGTTGAAATTATACATGAAATTAATTATTTTTATTTCCATGCATTGAAACAGCCTCTTTGCAAAGGTAGGGGAGCCTTGTTGGTTTGCGGTCGCCCATACTTTTTCTAGTGCTGTTATCAGTTTGTTGGATTATTCTATTTACATGATTAAAGATGGGAGTTTTCTTTTACCCACTGATTTTCAAGGAGGGGAAACATATGAGAAGAGTATTAGGCAGGAGGCTCTAATTGGGTTTTGGAAAATATGGTTTTGTCGACATTTTGATTATCCTTCTTACTCGAAATCGATCACTTTTAGTTATTCAGTTAATCCTTAGGGACTGGCAAATGAATGCATCCAGAAAAGCACAAATATTAGCTGAAACTTTTTATTACACTATTGATGGTCCTTTATATTTCTTAAGTTGGTAACAAGGAATACTTGGAATTATTGAGATGAAGATTGTTGGTCAGATTGCAAAGTGCAGGGCATGTTTGATTTTTCCAACATGTTTTGGATGTACAGGATTTCGATGGGATCGGCAGTGGTTAGTTGTAAACTCCAAAGGAAGGGCATATACTCAAAGAGTTGAACCAAAGCTTGCTTTGGTTGAGGTAGAGCTGCCAAACGAGGCGTTTGTCGAGGGTTGGGAACCTACCAAGAGCTCTTATCTAGGTAAAAAGAACGTAAATTTTGCTGTTTTGCTACAAAGCTTGTTTTCGCTCATTTTTTTACAATTTTTATATGCTTTCTGTAGCCGAAAAACTTTATTATTAAGCAGGAGATGTGGTAATTAACTCGTACTGCGTTATCCTAACTAATGATCAAATTCGCACATGATGTATACCTGTTTCCGGAGTTAGTGATGCCTAGTTGGATGTTGAAGTGGAGCTTTACTCTTTTCTCAGTTTTAATCTCCTTCTTATACTTTGAAGTAGTCACATTCTTCTGTTGTATTTATATTATTGTTGTTTCTTCGCCCATATAGGATTTCGTTCAAGTTTATTCACCTTTTGTAGTAAAAACCAATCGTTTTGTAGAGGAAAAGGAATCATTTCAATGCTGTACTGGCAATCAAAGTAGTTGTTCATAACATATGGTCATTGTGCTCACTACCTTTCAACATTCGGTGAGTTCTGTTGAAGTTATGAAATTGAATAACGAACTGTCATTCTTTTTGCAGTACTAAAAGCACCTGGCATGGATGTACTTAAGGTTTCGTTGAGTGCACCACGAGAAATAGCAGATGGGGTTTCCATGTGGGAATGGTCTGGTTCTGCATTAGATGAAGGAAATGCTGCATCAAAATGGTTTTCAGATTATATTGGGAAACCCAGTCGACTTGTTCGCTTTAATACAGGTAGACTTTATAATGGTGCTTTCAATGAGTTAGGCACTGAGTGCACCCACCAACTAGGGGTGATCAATCAAAACCTGCGATTATCCGTAAAACATAATTCTGGATAGGAAAATCAATTTGAAGATGCAATAGCATCCAGTGTGGTGCGCACAGGTATTATTAGGACAAAACTAATTAATCTGCCCACACTGTGTTGAAATGCAGTTTCAGAAACTAGGCCTGTGGAACCCGAATATGCTCCAGGATACAAAACCATGTTCTCCGACATGTATCCTTACATGCTAATATCTCAGGTTAGTCAAGTTGTAATGTGATAAGTACGTCCTTTTGCTTTTATGAGGGAAGATCTAATCTGGAACTTGTCATTACATATTCCGTAGGGATCAATGGATGCACTGAATCAGCTTCTGACGGAACCCATACCAATTAACCGTTTTAGACCCAAGTAATTCTAAATTTATCGTTCCATCTGTTTATTCTTTAATAAGCATCGAAATTTCTGAACTTTCAATGACATGTTTCAGCACCCAAGTAGTTTTCTACTCTACCAAAATTGTTATCAGTGTTATAACATATATTTATATAGATACTCACAGTTTTGAATCTTGAAAACTCTTCCTTGCATGTCACAGTATTCTTGTTGATGGTTGCGAACCATTTTCTGAGGACTTGTGGACAGAAATCAAAATAGACAAACTCACATTTCTCGGTGTCAAGCTATGCTCTCGTTGTAAGGTTAAGATTCTTACCCTTTCTGCATTTTTTGCTATGTGGTTACACTCAAGCTAAATTACATAAGAACATTTATGTAATACTTGTCTCAAAATCATACTAAGAGCTGAGCATTTCAGAAAGACTAATGTATCATCTGATGTTTACAAATGACTTTTCGTGTTTTTAAGGTACCTACGATCAATCAAGACACTGGCATTGCAGGGCCTGAGCCAAATAACACTCTTAAGAAAATCCGATCTGATACAGTTTTGCGTCCAACGCGAAAACAGCAAGGAAAGGTGAGTATAAGTAGTAATTGTAGGCTTTGAACCATATTCCTTCAGTATCCATGCTGTGATTCACATGTAGTAAATGGATTTCCAGGTCTACTTTGGGCAGAACCTAGTTTGCAAAAGCTTCCTTACTGGGCAGAAGGGAAATGTCGTAACGGTTGGAGATCTGGTTTATGTCCTAAACAAAGTCTCTTCTACTGATGAAGCAGCAGCATGAATGTCGAAGAATATATACTTTTCTGTTACACGGACATTAAGAACTGCTTTCTAGCGTACAATAACAAGCGGGCTGCTTGTATCATGATGAATGATATGTGATGATGCCTTTCTTGGCGTGCGGCCTAGCTAAACTCCCCCATAAATTATAATACAATCGCATTTTGCCGTAGTGTTCTAAACGCTTGTTTTACATATTTAAAGAGCAAGAGGGATATCACCACCCTTGTAGGTTATATTTGCGAGTCCTCGTAACTGTTCGGTTACAAGAGTTGGGAAACAATTAGGTTACAACAATCAGTCCACCACAACCAGAGCTTGAAAGGGTTGGTCAGAGATGGCTGCTTCCATGGCATGGTACGGACATATTTCCAATCATTGTCCAAGAACAACTTGACTAAATTGTCGTCGTAACCGCTGAATGTGGCCACCTCTGGCTTCCTGGAACTGAACCTCCCAATCCGGGCAGTCCATTTTGCTCACAAACTCGCACTTGGACTTGAGACTATGGCCTCGTGTGGAATGCAACGCAGGGTTTCGGCTGAAGTTGATCACCTTTCCTTTCCATGCCGGCTCTTTGTCAATTCGGACACCAACAGTTCCAAACCTATCGATACATCCCTGCCGGCCCCGAGCATCCTTTCGAGGGAGACATCACGAACAGCCAAGCAGTTGCTCAAATTCTTCTTTCTTACCTTTGCCCTTCTGTTGGTTTTCTAAGTTGATCCTCATGTCCTCCACCATTGCCTTCCACCGACGCTGGGCTGCTTGCCCGACATCCTCATCATTCACATATTCTACGATTTTATGTGGAAGTGAGTGCCGGCTGCAGTGTCGTACTGGACACCGCAGCCGCCGGTGGCGGCTTTCACATCCTGTAATGCAACGTATGAGCGACACTTGCACTTGATCTTAGCCAAAAGGTCGGGACAATGAAGGAAATTTGAACTCAAGTGCAATCGTGCAAGAGGACTAACATAATGTTCTACCCAACTTATCCAAATCACAAAAACATCTTTCAAACTCGCGAACAGAGAATAACTTACATAGAATGAGTTCACCATCACGTGATATTCTGATTCAATAATTTATTGTTACGTGGAGAAAAACTTACACATAACAATATATTATCTGACATAAGACGTCACGTAACAGTAAATTCGTTTCATGTAAGTCATTCTCCACGAACAAAGGACGGACTCGGGACCTTGGGTAATCAAAAGGGATCACTGAGGCATGTTCAATTATTAACCGCACGATCTCATTAGAAGGAGATCTAACGGTTCCGCATGTCATCCCCATATTTAAGAAGGGACCTAGGGTGCGTTTGTTGCGCAGGACTGTCTTGGACTGGACTAGCTGCCGGGACTAAGCTGGACTGGCTTAGACTGGACTAAGCTGGACTAACTTAGTGAAGCGTTTGGTGCAGTCTCGGACTAAGTAGCAGGATAAGAAAAACAGTACTGTTCACCAGATTTGTGTTTGCTTATACTAGGACTACAAATTTTTGCCATTGTGTAATAGAGTAATGCTACAAATATCATGATATGGGTTAATTGGAGCATATTTTTGCCATGTATATTATGAATCTTAAAAAAAATTGACAATTGTTTTGTTTCTATTACCTGCTAATAGAATTGTGTTTAATTTGCAAATGTAGCTTGGTTTAAACTCTATCACCCAACAAAAGAAAAATAATAGTGCCCAATACATGCAACTTCAACAAATACAAGTACATAAGAAGATCTCCATAATTTAGAAAATCCTAGTTAACATTAGTTAACATTAGCCAAAATAGATCTCCATAATTTACAAAATAGCTAGTTAACATAAGCCAAAATACTAGTGCAAAGCTAAGTTATAAGCCATAACATAAGATTGTATGATTAATAAAATACATCCATGTTAACATTAGCCAAAATCCTCATCCGCTTGGGTTGTCTCTTAAAAGCCTTTGGACGAACACTTTCTTGAGTTCCGGTTTGATTGCCCTGAAGACTCCCACATTTTTTGGTTTATCCAAAATAAGAGACAATGCATCAATTTGGTCCATAGGAGAGAGACCCATTGCTTCAAGTTCATTAGCTATGTCAGTATGATCTCCAGTACCTTGAACTAAAGCTTCAGTTACCATTTGCATCCTCTTCCCACTTTCAACATAAAAATCTTTCAGTCCACTGATAATTGCCTCGGTTCCATCACTTGAACTTCCCACAGCTCTTTTCCTCTTTCTTTGGCTATTTTCAGATGGGGTGCTTTGTTGGCTTTGTTGGTTCATTGAAGAAACAAAATTTTCCCCTCCAATATCACTTTCACCAACATGATCATGACTTTGTTCCTCCACCATTTGAGCAGGGGTTTCGACTACATTACCCGTAGCCCGATCTTTTCCAAATATATATGCAAATCTATCAAACAGTGGAAAAGGTTTGCTTCTCCATCCATCGGCTTCTTTATTTATCTAAGATTATATGAACATAGCAAAACTAAAATTTAGCATGCGTAACAAATATAGGAGCAATAATATAAGTAATGTATAAATGAAATTGGATATGAACCTGCACATAATTTTGCCATGCGTCATCACTGTCAACTTCAACGCACTTTTTGACATCATTCCATGCAAATCCACTTGTGTTTATCATGTCAACGACCATACTATATGTTTTTTTCCATTTCTTCAACTTGGACTCAATATGTGGATTTGCCTTTATATTTGAATGAGGACATAAAACATTGACAGCTTTTGCTATTTCAACCAAAGTACCTTGTTTGAAAGCACCGGTGTCACACCGTTGCTTCCGAGCAACAAAATCCTCAAGAACTCCTAGTAATACTTCCTCCTCAAATGCTTCCCATTTACGCCTTCTTCCTTTTGACTCTTGAGTAGCATTCAAAATATTTTCGTTATTCATACCTAAACAAAAAAAATTTAATGAAGGAAAATACCATACAAATAATCAATTTGCATAATATCCAATCAAGTAGCATAATATCCAATCAAGTAGCATAATATCAAATACTTGCATAATATCCAATTAATTTGCATATCATCCAATCATTGTGCAAATATGTAACAAATGCATGATAAAAAGAAATACTAAAATAAAATGTTATCATTAACACATATAGCTAGTTCGGTTGCTGGTTCCTAATTGCTCTCCACTCATTATACATTTCCTGAGCCATGTCATTCCTCTTTGCAGTCCACTGGTCAGATGTTTGAACACTACCAACATATTCACCTTCTTCTGTATTTTGTCCATCTTCTATTATTGGCAAATTCTCCATTGGATCTACAGACATCTCTTGCCTAATAAGATTGTGTAGTAGGCAACAAGCGGTAATTATTCGACCTTGTGTCCTTATCGGATAGAAAGATGGACTCCTTAGTATCGACCACCTTCCTTTTAGCAAGCCAAAACAGCGTTCAATTACATTCCTTGCCTTAGAATGCTTCATGTTAAAATATTCTTCCTTATTAGAAGGTGTTCGTCCCTCCCATTCAGATAAATGATAAGGTATTCCTCTATAGGGTGCAAGGAATCCTTCACCATTTGTATAACCACCATCTACAAGGTAATAATAACCTAATAAAAAAAAAACAGACCTTATTAGTGTTTTGTAGTTGACAAACAGAACTAGACCTAACTTACAAAGTTGAGACTAAGTAATAGTCTTACCCGCTGGTACTTTAAAACCATTAGGCCTAGTAATTGCATCATGTAGCACTCTAGAGTCTGATGCGGAACCCTCCCACCCCGGAAACACATATATGAACTGCATGTCTCCTGAACAGACACCTAACACATTAGTTGCGACTCGACCCTTTCTTGTTCGGTATCTTGGTTTGTCACTTTCAGGTACATGCACATCAATGTGTGTTCCATCTAATGCTCCCAAGCAATTCTTTAAAAAAAGAAAAAAAAAAGTTTTTGTTAATTTATACAAAGGGAATGAAGAGTTAAAGCTTAGGGAAAATGAAAAAAAATTCTCATCGTACCTTAAAACATCGCCACCTAGGATCTGTAGAATCAATAGGCACAGGCTGAGGGACTTTTAGTAGGATACCTTGTAATCGCAAAATTCCTTGCAATACGCTATTGAAATACCTACTTATAGTCTCTCCCGACCTATAAAATCTACCGCCAACACTACGATTCTTAGTATGATGTGCTAGTATTTGTAAAGTCATACACACCTGCTCCTCTACAGATACCAAACCATCCGTTTTTACCCTCCCATCTTGACGAAGTAATTCACATAATATGCCAAAAGTCCTTCTATCCATTCTCAATTCGTTGACACATTCAGTATCAGTATTCCCTATTATACCATTCAGATAACACAAACTAATCTCTCGTCTAATAAGTGAACGGTTAGTCAATGTGGGTCGTTCAACATGTCTCTGTTTGCCACGTAGCATCATCACCACTAGAATCGTGCAAATGCAAATTGTCTCTAAATAAGACATCTCTAACAATAAGATCAATAAAAGCTTCCTTCGATCCATATCTATCCAAACAAAAAAAAAACGAAAATAAAATTAAGGACATTATACGAAATGAAGTAGATCAAAGTAACTAGCGAAGTCACAATCCGAGGCATCAAATATACGGGTGGTGTTGGAAAAAAAAAAATTTATCATTAACCCGAGGCAACAAATATACAGGTGGTGTTGAAAAAAAAAAGTTATCATTAACCCGAGGCATAATATTCAAAATGTTCTACTCTTATACATCTATAAACATGTGTCTAAGAACACTAGTATGAGCATTGCTATCATTGCTAGGCATTGCATGTGAAGACGGAAATTAAAGGACACCTGTAATGCAGTCGCCTTAGCCTTAGCCTTCCGTTTATGCTCCTCTTCTCTGCAACCAACAACCGGACATACATTAGCCTTAGCCTTAGCCTTCCGTTTATGAGCATTGCTATCACACTAACTCACACTCACATTCACACTCACACACACATACTAACACACGGACACACTCACACACACACTGAGCAACACACACTCAGCACACTAACACACACACACACACACTGAGCACATACTGAGCACATACTGAGCACATACTGAGCACACACTGAGCACACACACTGAGCACATACTGAGCACACACACTGAGCACACACTGAGCACACACTGAGCACATACTGAGCACACACACTGAGCACACACTGAGCACATACTGAGCACACACACTGAGCACAGTCACACACACACACACACACACACACTGAGCACACTAACACACACACACACTGAGCACATACTTAGCACATACTGAGCACACACTGAGCACACACACTGAGCACATACACTCACACAGTCACACAAACACACACACTCACACACACACACTGAGCACACACACTGAGCACACACACTGAGCACATACACTCACACAGTCACACAAACACACACACTCACACACACACACTGAGCACACACACTGAGCACACACACTGAGCACATACACTCACACAGTCACACACACACACATACATTCACACACACACACACACACACTGAGCACACTAACACACACACACACACACGGACATACATACACACTCACACACACACACATACATTCACACACACACTGAGCACTGAGCACACTAACACACTCACACACACACGGACATACATACACACCCACACACACACACATACATTCACACACACACTGAGCACTGAGCACACTAACACACTCACACACACACGGACATACATACACACTCACACACACACACATACATTCACACACACACACACACACACACTCACACACACACGGACATACACACACAGACATACACACTCACACACATACATTCACACACACCCCTGCATACATACATACACACACACTGAGCACACTGCATACACACACACACACACTGCATACATACACACACACACACACACACACTGCATACATACACACATACTGAGCACAGTCACACACACACACACACTAACACACACACACACACACACACACTAACACACACACACACACACACTGAGCACATACTAAGCACAGTCACACACACACACACACTAACACACACACACACACACTAACACACACACTGAGCACAGTCACACACACTGAGCACATACTGAGCACAGTCACACACACACACACACTAACACACACACACACACACTAACACACACACTGAGCACAGTCACACACACTGAGCACATACTGAGCACAGTCACACACACTGAGCACATACTGAGCACAGTCACACACACTGAGCACATATTGAGCACAGTCACACACACACACACACACACACACTGAGCACATACATTCACACACACCCTGCATACATACATACACACACACCCTGCACACTGCATACACACACACACACACTGCATACATACACACACACACACACCCTGCATACACACACACATACTGAGCACACACTGAGCACAGTCACACACACACACACACACACACTGAGCACATACTGAGCACAGTCACACACACACACACACTAACACACACACACACACACACACTAACACACACACACACACACTGAGCACATACTAAGCACAGTCACACACACACACACACTAACACACACACTGAGCACAGTCACACACACTGAGCACATACTGAGCACAGTCACACACACTGAGCACATATTGAGCACAGTCACACACACACACACACACACACACACACACACACTGAGCACATACATTCACACACACCCTGCATACATACATACACACACACCCTGCACACTGCATACACACACACACACTGCATACATACACACACACACACACCCTGCATACACACACACACACACACCCTGCCTACATACACACACTGCATACACACACCCTGCATACACACACACCCTGCATACATACATACATACACACACACACACACACACTGCATACACACACACACACACACTGCTTTATGAAAACCCCAAATTCCAAATTGAAAACCCCAAAATCCGAACCCAAATTCCAAATTTGAAGCCCCAAATTCCAAATTTCAAACCCGAAATTCCAAATTTCTAATATCAATTTCAGACCCCTAATTCCAAGCTTTATGAAAACCCCCAAATTCCAAACCCCAGATTCGAAATTTCTACTGCATACATACATACACACACTGCTTTATGAAAACCCCAAATTCCAAATTTCAAACCCCAAATTCCAAATTTCAAAACCCCAAATTCCAAAACAACAAAATCAAACCCAAAATCGACGAAAAAAATCCACAAACAGACACACACACACACACTGCAGAATCAAATAAACCTCAAACCCAAAACAACAAAATAAAACCCAAAATCGACGAAAAAAATCCACCCAAATCGACTAAAAAAATGGGACAATCGAAGCTTACCACCCAAATCGCGAGCAGATCTTTTACGCGAAGACGACGGAGCGGACCACGAGAGGAGCAGATGAGGAGCAGGACGCAGATGAGGGCGCGACCAGGATGCAGCTAACTGCGAGCACGACGCAGAGATGAGGATGAGGAGGACGACGTGAGGGAGGAGAACGATGACCCAGGTTCTTTCTCGCAAGAGGAGGAGGAAGACGTGAGGGAGGAGATCTTACGAATCCGGACGTTTTTGGGGTGGTTCGCTAAGAACTCCTAGCGAGCCCCTTAATCCGTGCGAGTGAGGGCTAGTCCCATTAAACCTAATCCTTGCCCTACCAAACATCAGACTATAATCCCACTTAGTGTAGTCCAGTCCAGTCCCCTCTAAGAAGGTCAAACAAACACGTGTTTAAACTTAACCAAAGGCCGTATTCAGCTAATTAAATCCATTACCAACCGGCGTCTCCTTCTTCTTCCGACCAGCCAGGATTTCTTCACCTTACCTTCCTTCTTTCTGCTGCTCTGGTTTAAAGGACTGCGTGATATTCTGAGAACACTTAGCGAGTTCACTCGGAGAGTTCGTGTCTATCTGAAACGCCGGAAAACGCATCAAGACCCAGTATTTTGATTCCGAAATCTCTCAACCCATTTGGAGATTTATGCAGGTTTCAATCCAAAAACCAGAAGAAGCCCTTCTAATCCCATGCCAAAATGCTCAACTTACTACTCGAAGCTCCTCGGCAGCTCAATCCCACAGGGTGTTTGGAAGCTGGGTCTTTATCCAATCCCGCCATGTGAGTTGTTAACTTCTTCACTTCTCTCTCATTATTCAGTTGTTGCAATTCCATCCAACCAAACTCTCGAAGCCGAACCTGTATACAATGACGAAATCCAGGCCCCAATTTCTGATGAAATGTTCAGGAAAGGTGCCAAATTGGGTTCTTACAGATCGGGTGATTCGACATTTTATTCACTCATTGAGAATTATGCGAATTCGGGTGATTTTCGGTCCTTGGAGCAGGTTTTGGACCGAATGAAGCGCGAAAGGCGGGTTTTTATTGAGAAGAGTTTTATTCTGATGTTTAGAGCTTTTGGAAAAGCGCATTTACCCAATAAAGCAGTAGAATTGTTTTACAGAATGGTGGATGAATTTCAGTGTAGACGAACTATTAAGTCGTTTAATTCGGTTCTTAATGTCATTATACAGGAGGGTCATTATTCTCAAGCTATAGAGTTTTATTCCCGTGTTGTTGGTACTGCAAACATGAACATTTCGCCCAATGTACTCAGTTATAATCTGATTATCAAGGCCATGTGTAAGCTTGGATTGGTTGATAGAGCGGTCGAATTGTTTAGAGAAATGCCGAGTAGGAATTGCACTCCTGATGTTTTCACGTATTGTACATTGATGGATGGGTTATGCAAGGATAATAGGATTGACGAAGCGGTTTTTTTGTTGGATGAAATGCAAATTGAGGGGTGCTTGCCGAGTCCTATGACTTTTAATGTGTTAATAAACGCATTGTGCAAGAAGGGTGACTTGGCACGTGCAGCGAAGCTTGTTGATAATATGTTTCTCAAAGGCTGTGTTCCAAATGAAGTCACTTATAACACCCTTATTCATGGTTTGTGTCTCAAGGGTAAGTTGGACAAGGCAGTTAGTCTTTTGGATCGAATGATTTCAAATAAATGTGTGCCTAATGATGTGACATACGGAACAATCATCAATGGACTTGTTAAACAAGGACGAGCAGTTGATGGGGCTCGAGTGTTGATCTCTATGGAGGAAAGAGGGCGTCAGGCAAATGAGTATATTTATTCGGTCCTTGTTAGTGGACTGTTCAAGGAGGGAAAATCTGATGATGCAATGACATTGTGGAAGGAGATGATGGAGAAGGGATGTAAACCCAACACTGTTGTCTATAGTGCTCTGATAGATGGCCTTTGTCGAGAAGGAAAACCAGATGAAGCCAAGGAAGTATTCTGTGAGATGGTGAGTAATGGTTACATACCCAATTCCTTCACTTATAGCTCCTTAATGAGGGGGTTCTTTCAGACGGGTCAGAGTCAAAAAGCCATTCGTTTGTGGAATGAAATGGCAAACAAGAATTTTATGCATAATGAGGTGTGTTACAGTGTCCTAATTCATGGTTTATGCAAGGATGGGCAACTCAAAGAGGCCCTGATGGCGTGGCAAAAGATGTTGGGAAGTGGACATAAACCTGATGTTGTGGCTTATAGTTCAATGATTCATGGCCTTTGCAATGATGGTTTGGTTGAGCAGGGTTTGAAACTTTTCAATGAAATGCTTTGTCAGGAGCCTGAATGTCAACCAGATGTTATAACTTTTAACATACTTTTCGATGCTATCTGCAAGCAGAGTAATATCTCCCTTGCCATTGATATTTTAAATAGAATGCTGGATAGGGGTTGTGATCCCGATTCAGTTACATGTGACATCTTCCTGAGAACTTTGAGAGAAAAGCTCAACCCGCCTCAAGATGGAAGGGAGTTCCTAAATGAGCTTGTTGTCCGTCTATTTAAGCAGCAGAGGATAGTAGGTGCTTCCCAGATTGTGGAAGTAATGCTGAAAAAGTTTTTGCCACCCAAAGCCTCTGTGTGGACAAAAGTTGTGCAAGAGCTTTGCAAGCCTAAGAAGGTTAGAGCAGCCATTGACAAATGTTGGAGCAGCCTATATTGCTAGTCTTAAAGTAAGGCTGTTATTTTTTTTCTCATCAAAGCTTGGTTAGACGGTGACTGGAACTATTTCTTTCTTACTTTGGTTGTCAGAGCTAGGTATTAAACTCTTTAGAGTAAAAAATAGGAGATGGTGTCTTTTCATTTCAATCTCCCATATTTTCTCACATACTACAATCTAAACTTTACTGGCATGCAGTACACTTGCCTTATATAGTTGGCGGTCTATGCTGTAACTTAGAAGATTGTTGATAATACAAATTTGTCTTTGGATATAAGGGCACATAGTATGCCAAGGAATGGAAAAGCAATATTGGTTTCTGCTGCATAGAGTAATGTTACTTTAATATCAGTGATCGTTCTACAACATAATTTTCATATTCGGTTGGCATATTTCAGTTTCTGTCCATTGTTCTGGAGAAGGAAACCATCTATTGGAAATAATGAGGCTAACTTTTGGTTGAAGGATTAATGATATATGTGATCCAGCCTTTCATAGGTACTTAGAATTACTACCATTGGCATTATCCGCTTTACGCTTCTTTCTACCAAATTGTTCTCATGTGAAACTTCTGAAAAAGTGGATTTGCTTCACTGTCTCTTACAGTCGGCACCTCTTGCAAATTGTGATGTTTGGACAGCTGTTTTATGAAGTGTGCAAAATAGTTCATTCCTCTAAGCTGCATAGGTCAAATCTGCAGGTGACAAAGGTACTCGACTGAAACTGTACGAACTGCAATCAAATCTCTTATTAGGCATTTACTTCTTCTTTTTTCCTTCAGAAAAGGCGGACAACTAAATTTTGAATTTTCCTTGGTTCTAAGTTGGTGCAGGTCGACCTGGGGCAATAAGCTTGTTGGAGAATATTGAAATGTCTGTTGGTAAAAAGGTGAATTTGGAGTCAGGTACAGACTTGAAGACTGATCTCTTCATCTTATGCCTGACATGTTATGGTCATCGATTTTCTTGAACCTGGAATTACTCTTTTTTTTTTTTTTTTTCCATTTTTGTGTATAAGATTAGATAGCTATTAATGTATTAATGCTAAAAAGTGGAACAATTTTTACTAGCATAACGAATTTCTGATATCTATTTGCATTGTAGTGACACTGTTGGATTAGTGGTGAAATGTGTCTGAGAATTAACTCTCTTACTATTTTGTACCGCTTTCATTGCTGAGAAGGCTGAGCAAAAGTGAACAACAAACTTCAACTGTCAATTGATTGTAGATAGCATATTAGAAAACAAAATCTCCACATAGCTATTTGTATCGGTGCGCCTTCTTTCTTCCTACTGTGGCAAGGATGCCATGAACCCAGCCTTATGTATTGTAACTTTTGTACGCAGATTAATGCATTTGTTCATATTTTTCATATGTTCAGCTTGCATTCTATTTCCAGCATTATTCTGACATTTGATACTCAATAAGTAATCATCACATTGCTGCAAGTAGTTTAGTTTTGTTTAGTCGGAACACGTTGCATCATAACATGAAAAGAAACTGAAGAAGCACTCATACAAACATTCAGAGAGTAGTTCAATTTATTTTATATTGTACAAATTCCATTTCTGTATGTACTCCCGGGAAACGTACAATACTCTACTCTATTTCATATTTCACAGATCGGGAGTAATTGAAAAAGCCAGACCCAGTACAGTACGGTATCCCGTGGAATCCTGAATCTGATGCTAATAATATAATAATTGTACTAATCCACCTATGCCTCTCTCCCATCAATCGAATCGGTACTAGTCGAAGAAATGGAAATTCTCCCATGATTTAAAGTCTCTGCCTTTTCTCTGATATTGCTGCCATCGATTTTCAGGGATTCTGGCGTGTCTTGCTTATGCGCCATATCGTAAGTTGCGTGCAGACCAAAGAAGACATAGTAAATAAGCATTACCACAGTACAGATTCCAAATCTTTCAAAAGCTTCAGGACCCAAGGATCCCATAAGGAAGATGTTTGTCGCAATTGACAAGGATGGCAACCAAGGAACCAGCGGAACTCCCCAAACTTTTGGTGACCTTTGTTGAGGTAACAACACCGCCATTGCCAAAGTCCCAAAGAACCAAAGAGGAACCGTCACGACGTAGCCAACCCAACCGTTGGGATTCAGCCCCCAGTAAGCTGAAGTCCCCATTGAGGAAGCAATAATGATCAGCAAGAAACTTACTAGCTTCAAGAGGTGTTGTTGTGGGGTGACTTCTCTCACATAGTATCTCCTCACTAGAAGTGCGACTGCCATCATCATGAAGATAAAGAGCGTGCTCACGGATAACAGGCTCGCCAAGACATCCAAGCTCGAAAAGAAAGCGATGCAGCCACTTGAGATGGCAATCAGAACCGTAGCATTTATGGGGGTTCCTGTCTTTGGATGCACAAGAGCAAACCATGGTGGAATCATGTGGGCTCGTGCAATATGAGTGATATACCGTGCCTGTCCAAGTGTCCCAACCAGAAGAACAGTGGTCATTCCCTTAAGTGCACCAACAGCTACCAGGTACTTGGCCCATGTCATGCCAACGCTTTGAAACGCCACAGAGTAGGCTGCATTTGGGTCTATATCTGTGTATTTCTGCATCATAGGCAGTGAAAGTGCCATTAAACAGTATACGACGGTGATGATTGTCATTGATCCAAGCAATCCCAGCGGTATGTCTCTGGATGGATTTTTGGTTTCTTCGGCCATGGTGGCGATATTGTCAAATCCTCCATAAGCAAAGTAAACAATTGCAGCTGCCTGAAAGACTCCTTTGGCCCCAAAGGGAAAAAAGGGCTTCAAATTCGACGGCTTGGCGTGGACAAACGCTGCAACAATCACAAACAAAATGATAACGTTATTGACTGCAGATGCTATCCAGTTCAAGTAAGAGGTCTTCCTTGTGCTGAGCATGGCAATTGTTGCAGCTATGGCTAGTACAGCGACGGCTATCGGGTCCAGCAGATTGAACCCCTCCGCCAGATTTGTGTGGATGCGTAGCGAGTTGGAAGGACGATTCAGGAGCGTTGTGAAGTAAGAAGTCCATGCTCTAGCAACTGCTGCACTTCCGACAATGCTCTCCAGAAGTATGTTTCCTGCTGTTATGAACGCAACAAAGTCCCCCAGTTCTATCCGCAGGTAAGCAAAAGCTCCGCCGGCCACCGGGACTTCTACCGAAAACTCTGTGTAGCAGAAGACGGAGAGCATTGCCGAGATGCCAGACGCAACATAGGACAAGACAATAGCCGGTCCAGCATGCTTATGAGTTTCTTGGCCAGTAAGCACAAAGATGCCTGCACCAATGACCGAACCAAACCCGAACCAGATGAGATCCCACCACGTGAGGCAGCGCTTCATGTCGTTCTCACTTTGCTTCCGAAGCTCCCGAATCTCATCGTTGTCATTCGATCTGCTGAGGAGACGGTTCTTGAACCTGTGGCCCGTTTGTGACAGGGCCGCTCGGTATGTGCTCCAATTCTGAAAGGATTCTTCGGGCAGGAAATCTTGCTTGCTGCATCTCCAGTAACTTCTCGGCTGGACATCTTCACCCGCTACCTCCATGGAACCCATTACTCTCTCTTGTCCCTTGTAATTTGCTTAATACTCAAGGCACTGTGGAATGCTAGATACTTCTGAGTTCTGTTTAACGTATTGGTGGTCAGTGTGAAATGCTAGAAAATATGTGATCCAGTCACAAGATTGGGAATCTTGTCAACAACTTTCCTATGCCAATTCTTTCTTTATAAGTTAAAAGATGCCCATCAAGCTAGGCTCTAGCGGTCAAGGTGTCAAAATCAAGACCCATTATTATTATTTACTATTGTTATGGAAAAATTATAATAATTTGATTCGAATAAGTGTATTTAAAACGATTGAAAAGGGTTTTTGTTAAAATTGATTTTGGGTTTCAAAGAAAAAACCACTATATATAATGTTTCTTGCAAAAAACACTTCAAATGCGTTTTCAGGATCTACTTTAATTATTAATGATTGATACTTCCAAACAAGTCTATCATCGATGAGATTGATATTCAAATATTTCTTCTTAGAACGTATTGATTTGACCCCATAAGCGGGACCATCATCCCATAACATGTTGCTGCCAGAAGCCCGTATTTCTTCAATTCCCGAATTCAATTCCTATAATTTAGGAACGCCCTTATTAATTTAATAATTTTTATGATTCTGCTACTGTGAAAAAATATGCTAGACGTGCTCAATTGGGTGAGATTTTTGAATTAGATCGTGCTACTTTGAAATCCGATGATGTTTTTCGTAGCAGTCCACAGGGTTGGTTTATGCAAAATTCGTCCATAAACACGAAAAATACTAAGCTAAGCGTAAATCGATATGTTGATATAGTAAATCGATATGTTGATATAGTAAATAAGGACCAATAAGATTAAAAAAAAAAATTGTAATTTACAAGGTTCGGAATGTTTTTGGCTAAAATCGAAACTAGATTTTTAACTTATAAATGAAAATAAATATTACTACAAACGGCAGTATATTATTTTTAGGTAGATAAGATAAACAAGACCGCTCAAGCAGTGGAATCTGCAGACTGAACGTAATGCAAACATTATTCAATCCAAGTTGCAGTTTTCAGAACAAACCGCATAAATATGACAAGTCATGGCAACAAACAATCCGACAAAACCAACCCACTCCACTGGACTACTATATTGTCTGCATCGTTTGAGTCACTTCAAGTAAACAGTTATGCTAGGGCACAGTAATTTAAGTGGTTATGTTTATTTATCACTGCACACGAGATCTTAAATTCGATTTCCCGTCTATCACGCTATCGATTGTACCCAACAAAGTAAAAGTCAAGAGTTCTGCATGGATGGAGCACGCACAACCTCAGCTTCACTATCAATAATTGAAGGCAGTCGCGTGGCAACAACAAACCAGAAAAGTCAAGTTTGATGTTTCAAAAGCAAGACTAGATTAATAAAAGATGAACCACACATAAAAAATAAAAAATAACTGCAGATACTCGATGAACAGTGAAAAATGTGCAAAACCAAAGGAGTTTGCAGAACTTCATGTCACCTAACACGACTAGATTGGTAAGATATTCTTAGATTCGACGGTAACGATCGAAAACAAAAAGAACATCCTGAACAAAATGTTGAAAACTAACATAGTAAACAAGTTATTCTATTCCCCAAACTTTCTCGGAAGATAACAGTAACAAAAACCCAGGGCCAGCCCAGGTCCAATGCAAGTAGGGCGACCGTCCAGGGTCCAAAATAATTGGGGGCACCAAAATTATTAGGGTGGTATATTTATATATGTTTTCATAAGAGTATAAATTTATAAAATTTGGTTTAATGACAAAGAAATTAAACTAGAACCGGTGGTTTTGTTGTTTAAAATTAATGAAGAGGTCTTGGGTTCAAAACATCATGTGTGCTTATTTACTTTTCAATTTTTACAAATTTCTTTTCAATTTTTGTTTGGTTGTTAATTTAATTTTAATTAGTAGCTAGTAGCTATGTTAGTTGTTATTTTTAAAACATTTGTTTCAATTCAAGTCTAATCTCCAACAAAGAGTAATATGTTGACCAAATTTTTAGACCAAATTTACAAATCATACGACGTGTCATAAAAAAGTTTAATTTAGTACCCTTTTATTATTTATACATATCAACTAAAGACTCAAAAACATCATTATTTTTTTAGTCCCATATTGACAAGGTTAGTAAATAAGAAAAAATACCTCACGATTCATACAAAAACACTTTAAAAGTTCAAATGGAAAACAAAACTCATATCTATCTACTTGTAAACCTGGAGTTTTTTTTTCCTCACGATACAAAATAAATTAATTTTTCCGTGTTTCTAAATTATTAAGCTTGAAGTGTTTTTCTAAGTATAATTTTATCTATATCTTATGTGTGAAAACAAATAATTTTCTTATATAAAGTAAGGGCATATTTTGTGGCATCGTCCTGGGCCTCAAAAAACTCTAGACCGGCCTGCAAAAACCTTAATACATGTTAAAAAAAAAAAAACTGCCTCAAAATGCCTTTAATATTTACAAAAAATGCCTTGTGGTGTTTGGCTGGGTTTTGATTGTGTCGAAATTGTTGACCTGTTCAAACCTTGTTTGGAGCGTGTTCTTCTATCGAGGTGTCACGCTTTGATACTTGGAAATTGCGGAGCATCCGTAATTTACTTGTGAAGGGGAAAATGATGAAGACAGAAATTCTCAAATTGCTATTTGACAAAATATTGCAGCAGAGGTGTCACATGAATAGATAGTTAGGTGTAATTTACCACCTATGGTTACCGTAATTGAATTTCGCGTAAAAAGATAAATCATGTACAACACGTATGATTTAACAAACTAATTGGGTAATTCAAGTGATGCAAATGGTGGAATGACGTGGTGGTTAGAATTTTAACTTTATTACTCGAATTCAAAGTTCTCCCCTTAAATAAATTAATAAAGAATATCATTTGTAAATCAAAAAATGAAAATTCATGTGACAAGTTGTAAACTGGGTAAATTTTTTGGTGCAAATTCGAAAAATTTCCCCATTCCTTACTAACAAAAATGTTGCTTTTTTGGTAGATATTAAAAAGTGTCGTTTTGCTAAATGAACCTTGTTGAATGGCACATCACTCGTTTAGGCTCTTTAGCCAAAATAGTCTCTAAAATTTGCATAACTCATCATTTTAGTCTCTGAGATTTGAAATCAATATAAGTGGTTTCTGAGTTTGTCCACCATCAATCATTTTGATCACTCTTTGAAAAATTATGTTAAATAAGGATCAAATAACAAAAATACCCTCAATTTAATAAACAATGGGCCAAAATGATTTAACAAAAATTGAGGACATTTTTGTCATTTTATCCTTATTTAATAGAGATTTTTCAAGGAATTACCAAAATGATTAATGGTGGACAAAATCAGGGACCACTTTTATTGATTCCAAATCTCAGGAACCAAAGTAAGGAGTTATACAAATCTAGACTATTTTGACTAAAAAACAACTCATTTATTTCCTACTTCTTTTGCGTGCGCAATTACTTTATTACCCTTTTTCCAACGGAAACAGACCAGAATCTCATATCCAAAGACAAAACAAGAACTTATGAACACAAAAACAAGTCAGATGCATTTGCACTCAGTCCACCCCAATCACAGTGCCATGCACGACACCAATCTGTAAAAATCTCAGACATCCCGGAGAGCCCCTGACACAAAATGCAGTTGAATCTCCTCTCGCCAAATGTAATTACAAAACCAAACACTCCCTCCCAGAAAAACTAGGACCCTCCAGATGTTCCTGAGGACTCAGCAACATCCTTCAATCTCAACGTTACCGCCACTTCTTCGATCATTTTACCCCTATCTCCCACGCCGTCCACGGCCCTGCTGAATCTCTTCAACCATATGTCATAGTCCACAGGATATGGTGTTCCACAGAGACTGTCCACGTAGTCAGCAAATCCCTTGAGGAGTGGTGAAACCTCACCCAGCTGTTGTTGGATCGAACGCTTTGCCCAGCTTGTCTCCCTCCATTGCAAGGCAGATTCGATTGAGTCCTGCTGCTGCATTGTTCCCCCGCTTACGAACAACATCAGGTAAACAAGGCTTTCGGCGTCTGATGATGGACAAAGTTTCCCATGCTGAAGTGCATGAGATGAGGAGAACTGTAGGTTTATAGCTGGACTATCCCGGTCTTCCAAAACTGCGCGGCCCCATGATACTGGAACGTAGAAACCACTGTTTCTTGAACCTTGTTTGTCAACGACACGAATTATGTTTTCCGGACAAATATCACCATGTTGGACATTTGCCATTGTGGCACTTCTTAGAGCAGCTAGGCAGTCTCTGCAGCAGCGAATTGCCTCCTCGGGGGAAAGGGGTCCGTCTTGAGAAACAACATATGAAACAGGTTCACCAACTGGAGATGTCACTAGTATTGGCGTCCCACACAATGGATGATCACATCGACCCCCGGGGGTCTGCTTCTTGCAGGGGCCAGAATGCAAAATTCGCCCAGAGGCAATCATTTCCGGCAAATATTTGCTTGTAATTCCCTGATGCTTGAATATGTTTAGCACTTTTGTTTGCCTCTGCACTTGGTACCAAAGACTCATGTCCTCCCAACAAGGTTCAAGTTTGGTCGGATGCGCGCCAATGTATAAAGTCAACAACTGTGTCGGATAATCTAGACAAACTGCACCATAGAGGTAATGGTTCCCTGCCACGAGAGATTCTTGTACTTGGAAAGTTTTCTGGCCCTGCTGTTGATCTTCCAGCAGCAAAACCTCACCCTGATTAAGCTTTAAACGCGAAGCACTGTGTTTGAAAACTTGACTATTAGTTTGGTCAACTTCAACAATCTCTCCTTGTTGATGACTAAATTGTTGTAGGTAAGGAACCAGACCATTCTCATTCCCGCCGAGGCAGAACTCCATCCTACGCTTCTGAAGGCGAAGGCTGTGATTCGAGACTAATGAAGCTATTGACTTCCTTGGCGGTCCATTCCATTGTACAATAGCGTTGTAAGTTGCCAAAAGTACCTGCAGAGTTCCTAAGTCTCCCCAATTTGCATTCCCGAATTTGTTCCATATCCGGTCCACTGGAGAAACAGAGACTTCAGCATGGTTTTTGATCCATTCAACCGCAGACTTGTACGGGTTAGTTGAGTTTAATTCGAGTTTACTAAGATCACCTCCAAGTTTAACCACCCCTCCATATTTAGAATCCAGAACCAAAAGGAAAACAGAACTGCTCTTTGTAGCTTTAACCTTGCTCAAACACCTAGAAACAAGTATATGAAAACCATAAAAGAGGGCTTCGCAGACGACGGAAGCTGATAATTTCAACTCATTTCCGGACAATATATCAGGTTTAAACAGGGAAAACTCCATGATTTGATCCCATTGGACTTGCTGATCACTCCCAATTTTCGATATCAATGCTAAACCACAGAGCTTTCTAAGCCCTCCCCTTGAAATCGCCTTTTCTACACTATAAAACTTGGATCCAAGAGAACGCGGACAAGATACAAATAGCGGAAGCTCACCGCTTTTATGCCAAAATGCATGCCACAAACCACTCACTACAGCATGAAGGAAGTCTTCCAACGCAAGATATTCGTCTTCATTTGGATCACCGGAAACATAAGGTGAGCATGGCATCCGGACAAGTTGCTGAAACAAAACACCCTCCAATGCCACATCAAGCTTGCGCAATTCATCGATCATAAAGGGAGGACCAAAACCAGTTGCTGAATCTTCGCACGAATTCTCCGAAACCCAATCCCCAACACAATGTGTGAACAATTCGAGGTCAACAAGTTTCCTTGAATAGTCCTTTAGCCCCTTGGACGCTCTTCTGGAAGAATAGGAAAACTTGCTTGAAGCTGAAGCGCCGGAATGTGTGGACATAACGGAGTTAGACCTCCGAAAACTACCATTCGAGCTATGGCCCGGAGACCGCAATCCCATATCATTTTGTAGCAAACCAGATGTGAACTTTCTAAAACTTCCACTCAAACTTTGCTCAAAAGACGAATCGAAATCGTTATGTTGATTACCTAATTTCATTGCTAACATTCAACAAAACCCAGAAGCAGCAATACAACAACAACAACAACAACAACAATGAGCTGATGATTCAGAGTTCTTTGGGGAGTCTGAAACTTGCATTTCTCACAACCCAATAAACAAAAACATGATTTGCAATGTCACAACATGGAGATTTGAACCCTCATTGAATTAGAAAAATGTGCAGAAAAAATGAAAGGTGGGAAAAAGATTGAAACTTTACTGAAAACCCAAGAGCTTGGAAAGTCCCATTCAGATCTCTGAAGCATTGATGACTGGAAAAGTGGATGGAAATGTGAAAGGCATTTGAAAAATGCAGATGGGTTCTTCTCCTCCACCTTCAAAAATGGTTGCTTGTTTTACCAGAGAACAAAAATGGCTGGTTTTTAAACCCCAAAAAACGGTTGCTTTTCTTGTCTCTAGTTGTAGGCGTGCTGGTGCATTGGCTTTGGGAGGAGGGTCCAAAAAACTCTCACCACCTCTCAGGAGTCGGTAGGTGAGGAGAGAGGTAGAGACAGAGAGGAGAGAGAGGGAGAGGGAGGGACGGAGGGGGCCTGTAAAGCTGGGATAGCAATATAATAATAAAAAGGGGAGGAGTGAGGAGGGAGGGAGGGAGGGAGGGAGGGAGAAGAAGTGGCAATGAGCGACAAGAAGCAAAGGGGTTGGAGGCTGAGAGGAACCCAAGTGAGCTTTGTCTATCCCCACAACAATGGGGCAGTCTTGGTAGCTGGCCCCTTTGGTCCCATTCGACCCAGTGACAATGACCACTCTTGATGCAGTCACAAACTGAATCAACTTCCGACCCAAAAGGGAAATTACAAAGAAAATATTCGATTTAGTTTTCACTTCAAAACATTCTAATTTCTTTGATAAAACGATATTCAAAACTATTCCAAAATATGGAGGATCAATTCAAATTTTGTTGTAAGGGCAGATATACCGTCTTGACCAACTAGTCTGCTAGAAATTCGAACTTAAGTACAAGATAGTGAGTGCATTAGTCTAAACAACTTGCATATCATCTCTAATACGTAAAAACATTCTTAAGGGTTATAATTTATAAAGATAAGGAAATATAAAGTTTGAAGGGGGCAAAAGAGGGTCAATTAGAGTCAACTCTTCATCTAGTGATGTATTTTGTGTCATAGAAAATTAGGTAAAGTTCTCACTTTGGGTGGCCAAAATTTTCGGGCTCACAGCTCTCTTTTTTTCCTGTAATCATCACACAGAGTTGGAGTGCAAAGTTGTAGGCTTGCTTTATTATTAACGCGACTGATTTCCGGATTAACCATCACCATCTGAATCTCAGAAAGATCTTAAATTATTGCTACTTGTTTGCAAAGGAAGCAAAAATGATTGAAGCAAAAGCATCTCTTTTCCATTGTAATTTTGCTGCAAATGCTACAGCCTTGATTCAGATGGTACAGAAACAAATTGCATAAACGCACCGCCGGCCAAGTACAAGTTAACGGAATTGCATCGATTACGGGTAAGAGATTATAAGTTAACAGCAGCATCACCGGCGAAAATGCCCCTCAGCAGCTCAGCTTGTTGACTTCTCTGAAGTAAGCCATTCTTTTGCAGCTTCTAAGTCGGGAAAGACAACTGCGCCAGATTTCCTCCACTCATCGGCATCAGATGTCTTGAACCTATCCAACAACAATGCATGCATCCCAATACTTGTTGCTGGGACATAGTCTTTGCGCATGCTGTCCCCTATGTGCAGAACCTCGTCCGGAGACAGATTTCCAGCCCTTTCGAGCGCAAGCTCATAAATCTTTGGGTTTGGTTTCTCCACACCATCTATACCAGAGAACACTCCAAAATCCCAATCAGTTCCCTGAAAAAACAATTGATATGATACAATCAGGATGAGAAAGACATGAAAGCAAACCAAAACTAAGGGATCTGCATACCCAAGTCTCAAGTAATGCTGCTGAAACAGAGATTTAACTAATTTACCTGGTGCACACCCAAGGCTGGAAGAATTACATCTCGATAACGGTATTCTGCGTTGCTAATAATTCCAACTTTAAGACCTTGTTCATGGACCCATCTTAGAAAGGGTTGGGAGTCAGGAAAGATGGAATAAGGAGCAGAGGAACCAAAGGATGCATATATACGTCGGAACACTTTCTCAAATGTCTCCTCATCGTAATGATATCCAGCCTATTATAAAAAAAAAAAAAGATGTCCATTTCACAATTCATTATTAAGGAAATTATTCGAGAAAATTTGTCGGAAAGTCCTAGCTGATACTATTTATTGTCTAAATTCTATTAGGGGGATGACGTTCTCAGTTTTCTAGATTAACAAGTTCTGTTAGTTATTTAGAAGCGCCACAAAACCTTGGCATCACATACAACGGTTGTCAAGAAGCTAGTTATCACAGAGAACTGGATCCAGATCGAGAACCCATGTCAAATATCTTACCCTTATAAAGGAGTCTCTGACACAAGTTTTCCACCATACGATGTTGGGCATTTTCGCAGCATGCCCGAAACATGGATACTTGGTGGCCATGTCTTTATATGCATATTTGAAGCCCTCATGCACCCTTTTGTAGTCAGGGCATTCCAGCCCTACAGCTTTGGCTGCCATGCAATAGTAGTCACCAAGCTCCCCCTTGTAAGCTAGCAATGTGCCAGTAACATCCACTGTAACGCACCGCAACTTTGACAACAGTGACATTGTAAAACTGTTTTGTAGTGAATCCCAAAAAATGAACCACTAAATGCCTATATAGGAACTTTCAGTATACGTTGGGATCAAAGCACCAAATATCGCTGCAGTCAACCAACCTCTTCAAGGAGTTCCAGTTATCACTGCATTTTCATAGTAGATTTATTAGGTTACGATGTGAACGTTCCAATTACAGATAATGAGTACTGTCAAAATAGCATCAGATTCAGATTTGTAATCCTGCAGCGTTTATCTTATAGAATTACTGTCATCAGACTCGGAATTCTATATAGAGATGAAAACAACTCAAACAAATTACAAGCACTCCATGAATACCACCCCGTCTAAGTATCATTCTTTTCTCCTAACTTTCTTCCTAGTACAAATAAAACTAAGATGAATTTCCGGCTTATGCATTGCTTCTTAGTCTACAAAACCGGAATGGAAAAAGATGACCTGCATCAGCTATATCTACATTTCCTACTTATACAATGCTTCTTAGTATACAAAAACAAAAAATGTAAAAGGCACTGCTTCTCAGTTTCTAATAACATAAAAACCCCGCAAACATAAATCGGCATCACATACAGATGTAGATCACAATCACTAATTACAAAATTACGAAGGACAAAGCGAGTTAGCCCTTCGCCCGACACCCTTCCAACAAATGACAGATGTAACAAATGCTATACATCAAGATCAAATGATTTCTGAGTTGCATAGTTAATAGCATTAGATACTTCGTCAAAGGCACACTCGTTCCGATAAATTAAAGCAATAATCAAACAGATAATACATCCTACGTTTTTTATTACATATAATTTTAGATTTACTAGTGCAAACACAAGCATTAAAGGATGAATCTGTAACAAATCCAACTCCTATATCAGACTTTCAACTTACCCAGATGCCCAAATCACACCAAATTTAATCTGTATCATCAAAGGTTTAGCCTTTCTGTTCATCCCCAATCACCAAAACTAAAAAAATTACGAACTTGCCGTAAAATGCAGATATTCCAATCCATTTATTGTTCTAATTTTTCAAGAAACATCCAATATAAAGCACTCCAACAAAAGATTCCACGCAAAGATTAAAACCGAATAAATTAATAAACACATCAGATTCCGACGGATATAAATTAATCAGAGAAAATGCAGCTCGAAAAAAATATGAGATACCAACCAAATCAAACTCAAATTTCCACCAAAATAAATTAATAAAATCGAAAATACTGCGCAAGAAGAGATTTTGAAGCTTACCCAGATGCCGAAATGGGCGAGAGAATCTGAATTAGGAGAAAACGTGAAGCCGTTTATGGTTATAGAGCTTCAGCTGCACGTTCATGGAGGACAAGGAAATAAATAAATCAGTCACCTTCCTTGCTTCTCAAGCGGATTACATCACATACAGCAGGCGCAGTTAATTGTAATCTGCGTCCGCGGATTTTGGTTGACTGCTTTATTTCTTGGTTTTAAAAATTTCGCCCCTCAGTTTTTCTTTTTGTTTCCTTTCGGCCCCTACTGCTGACTTGGCCTGTGACTTTATGCCTTTTTCAAATTGACAAAAAATAAATGTCTTTTTCAAAATTATATTTTCAGGGGTTTATAATGCGATTTTTTCTTGATAATGCGATTTTTTAAATTACATGTTAGATATCTAATTACGATTGATTTATTGTGTAGTTAATCCGAATTTTCTTTGCTTGCCCATTTATTGTGTAGTTAAGCCGATTTCTCATAGGTGACCAAAAATATAAATAAATAAAAAAAGAAGTTTGCGGGGTTGCAAGTAGAAAAAAATTAAATCCGAGGGTCTCAGTGAAAAGTTGAAAACTGTGGACGCTTGCGCGCAGGTTTGCCTGCGGTATTGTGAACCGGGAAAACACGTTCCACGCATGCTCGGTTCCTGGTTTTTGGTCTATCCAAAGTTTCGAAACCAAAACTCGGCGTTTGGTGGCACTTAATGTGAAATCTGATAATTAATCGGGCACCTAAAGTTAATAAGACTTTTGTCTCTTGGCTCTTCTCAAATCACTTTATTTATTCGCAGATGGTGCTTTAAGAATAATATTTGGCTATTCAAAGATGAGTAGAAATTCATACTTAAAATTTCTCAAAATTGTTCGTATCAATTTATAGAACTTTATGTTTATAATCATAATCGTTCATATTATAAATCATCCTATAAAGATCACCTCTACAAAAAATCAATTAAAATTAAGGTCGTTTAATCATCAAACTGTTTAAAACAAATGAATGATATTAGTAAAAGCATTACGAACCGTCTATGTATCTGCTACAATAGATTGACTAATTAACTTAGTTTTAATTTATTTTTTCCAGAGATGATCTTTATAGTATGATTCATAGTATCATAGTATGAACAGTTCTGATCATAAGCACAAAACTCTGTGATTAAAACATTAAGAGTTTTGAGTAGGAATTCCTATTTATTTTTTAGTAGTCAAGTATTGTTCGTGCTTTAACGCAGTGCAGGCTGCAACTTTTATTTTATGACGGTGGAGCGTGTTTCAACTAGGGGTGGGCAAACGGGTCTAGGAACCGCGGGTAGGGGCAGGTACGGGCCGGGTCTAATTTTTTTAAAGAAGAAACGGGGCGGGGCGGGGCGGGGCGGGGAGGTGGTGTTCACGGGGCGGGCCGAGTTCATATCTATACAAGCACGGGGCCCTGGGCCGGCCCGTTCCTAAAATGGAATGATTGGAACCTGGACAATGTGTTGTGGGCTTACTACATAAGGCAATGGGCCATACTCGAATGCTCTAGAAACTTTGATCCGACTCCCAAATCCCAAATCCCACTACTCTCTCTCCTCGTCGACATCACCGAACACAGAACCACCGATTCACCACCATCGTCACCCATCACTGCCGTGGTGACCATCACCACCCTGTCACTGTCGCAGACGCTATTAACAGTTAGTTTCACCCTGGGTATCCTCTTTGGCTGTCACTCGAGTCCTCGATTGTTTCTCTTTCGCGTGCGTCGTCCCCTCCACGGTTCTTCCACCACACTCCGTCACTCTCCGTCAATCATCTCCTCCACCACCCCGACATCAACCTCGTCGCGAGTCTGGGCTCTGGCGACCACGACGACGAGCCAGCAACCTCGATTGTCTTCCTCGAGTCCTCGACAGCATCCCAGATTTAGAGAATTTTAGGGTTCTCTTTCTCCTTCCCACCCCTCGAATCGACTGCGTCTACATCACATCAGCCACCACACGAGTCACGAGGTTTCAAATTTGGCTGGTGACTGCCCAATCTGGTACGACTCGACCGATTCCGAGTGCTCTAGACTCGGTCGACGAAGAAGAAAAAGAGGAAAAATAAAAAACAAAGGGCCCGTGGACCCGAACCGAACCGGCCCGTTTCAAACGGGCCGGGTTAAGTCCGATTTCTGTATTAGAATTGGTAGTACCCGCCCCGGCCCGACCCGTTTCTTTTAAACCCGAGTCCGGTCCGGTCCCTTCAAAATTGGGCCCGGCCCGGCCCGTGCCCAGCCCTAGTTTCAACGGTTAGCTACTCATTACTTGGCATTTTGAGAAGAATGGTATAAAATTTTTGTTGGTAATGCGTATTTTGGCTCGCTATCGGGAACAAGTACAAATACGAAATGAAACGGGTCGGTCTACTATATGCTGTCAAGATGCAGTACATACCTACTTGAGTTATGACTCGTTTGAAAGTGCTTTTACAATGACTTAAAATGTTTTTGGTGAAATTTAATTTTGAGTTTTAAAAACACTTTAATTGTTTTTTACAAGAAGCACCAAATATATGTTTCTTACATAAAGTACTTAAAGTGCTTTTCCAAGATGCACTTAAACGTTTTCAATCATTTTAACAACACTTCCAAACGAGAACTTAATCTCCCCGGAAGAGAGCTTATTCAAGATGCCTCATGTCTGTGTGCAAGTGCCAAAATCCATCATATGTTTTGGAAGAAAGTCATACAAAGTGAGGAAACATACAATGCAAATGTTATAATGCCAAAACATTGTCTGAAAATCACGTCTAATTGGAACAAGGAAAGCCTAAGAGGCCTCGGCGGCAGGTTGAGTCACTCCACTCTTCACCAACAGTTTGCTCAGTGCATCTGGGGAGCAAACCTGGTACTTCACTTTACCCGACGGCAAGACAAAGACTTCCGCCAACTCGAGCTTATCGGATGTCAGACTAGTGCTGTCCATTGTCTTGCTCAGCACCTTCAGCGCAAGCTCAACTGCCTCTTCTCTTGTTATTTCATCCTTGTAGTCCTGCTTCAGCATTGACTGTGCCGCCTGGTTGTTTGCCCCAATGGCTGCAGCCTTCCAACCGCCATAGTTTCCACTTGGGTCGCTCATGTACAGCTGAAAACCGTAGTTTTTGTCCCAACCTGCAAACACAAACGAAACGCCAAATGGGCGGAGCCCACCAAACTGCGTGTAGCCTTGTTTGGTGTCACACAGAGATTGGACTAGTTGTTCAACAGGCATTGGCTCTTGGTAAGCAAATGTGTAGCGCTGTGCTTGGACCCTGGCTGTGTTGATCAAGATGTTGGCATCAGACATTATCCCAGCCACTGCACATGCGACGTGGTCATCAATCTTGTACATCTTCTCTGTTGATGTAGACGTCTGAAGGAGCTTGGAAGTCACCTTCTTTTCACCTACCAACACAACTCCATCTTTCGACAATATCCCAATTGCGGTCCCTGCGTTTCCAATGGCCTCCATAGCATACTCAACTTGATAGAGACGACCTTCAGGAGAGAAGATCGTCGTGCGGCTGTCATACCTTCGAGACATTTGATATCACACTGAAACAAGTAAAACAATGAAACTGGTTAAATACCAGCTCATAAGAAGCATCAATGGCAATTATCAAAGTTTATTTAAGAACATGGAATTACAAATGAAATTTCAGGAATTAAACCAGTCAGGAATGCATCCAATAAACATGTCATCTTCAGAAATAGTATCTATAGAAACAATGAAAACGTATTCGAACAAATTGAAATGGCTCTTCGAATAAACCCTACAGTGGAAAGGAAGAAAAGAATAGTTCTCGTAGCTTCAAGTTAATAAAGTTAAAATAATTAAAACAGAACATACATCAGTAACATCACTTTTTCCAATGGTATGCACTCAAATTTGGACTTGAAGGGGTACACTTCCCACAAAGTTGTCGGATTTAGAAATAATACATAAAAGACTGAAATTCACTACAAGTTTTTGCAGCTGCATTTTGACTCTAGCCGCAAAGAGTTCCTGCTTGTTCCCAACAGCTGAATGAATATGAAGGTTCCAAACAAAATTGCATACATATATACTACTGAAATTTTATGTCGCTAAATTTCAACATGTGGTAATATTTCCACCCCTTTTTCTCTTTCCATGGACTGGGAATACAGTTAATATTGGTCAAAATTACAGTATATTAACCCATATTTTAATAATTAGGTATGTGTCTGCAAATATTCTAACTTCCTAACAAACAGATATAAATAATGCATCTAGCATCGTCCACTTTTAAGTTATTATCTGCCGCAATCACTAATACTTGCAGTAAGAAAGTTACTATCCACTCTTTAAGACGATTGCTCAACTATAGGGCCAACAGTTCATGACTATTTACCAGAGGCAAACAAGTTTTACAGCAGCAGAAAAATCACACTAATTTTCACATTCAGTAAAGATATTGTAAGTTGTAACATGACCCGTCAAGGAAAAAGGTTTAATTTTATACGGCATCAATACACATCTTGACACAATGGACAAGGCTTAATTTAAAAGAAGATTCTACTTTAAACTGGAAACTATAAAAATTGATCTCAGTATCCACTATCCAGGCTAAAACCCTATACCTTAATTACAACCATAGCTTATTTCCAGTCTTTTCTGACTCTAATTTCCTTCCAAAACTATAGGGAATTGGTCAAAAATACAACCCCTGTAGCAGTAGAAAACTCGTACTAATTTCCACATCCAATGAAGATACTGTAACTTAACCATTCAAGGAAACAAATTGAGTTTTATTTAGCACCATCGACGAATCAGCAAGGCCGACAAGCCTACTGAATCAAGAACAAGCAACGTTTAAGCATTGACTACAAAGTCGAATGGAAAGCATTGGAATTAGAATCACAACAATAAACCGGATTTTCGCTAAACATACGAAAAGATTCTGCTTCAAAACCAAAAAGATGAAGAATTGATCTCACTATCAAAGCTAAAGTGCCAAAAAATTCTCAGGAAAGATCAAAATATGACCTAGAAAAATCAGAAAATAACAAAAAGCTTCATCTTTTACCTTATTCAACCTCTTAAAAAACTGACAAAAAGAACCCAGAAAAAAATTGTCACTAATTCCTCCTAAACGGCGAGTAATCCGACGGATTGAAAACAAACAGACAGTAAGGTTTTCTCTCTACAACCCCAGAAAATTTAGCACGAATCTACCATGAAAAGAAATGCGTATGTAAATTCAAGACACAAAATTCAGATAATTTACATAGAGAGAAGAGAACCGGACCTGATTGTGTAGATCTTGAGCAATAGAGAATCGGAGATAGTCTGAGAAGCACGAAATCGGAGAGAGACACAGAGAGAGAGAGTGGTGAATGATAATCAACTATAGAAGGTGTTTGTATAGTCTCTCTCTCTCTCTCTCTCTCTCCTCTTGTCTTGCGCAAAAGGTAAGTGCACATCAGTCAATCTGGGCCGTTGCTTTAAAGCACGACTTGGATCAGCCCAAATTTATACCCGACCTTTTGTTTTGGACCCGTTAGAGCAAGTCCACCATTGTGGACTGCTCGGGGGACGGGCGAGAGGAAAGGGCCCGAGGCCCGGTGGGTTGCTCTCCAGCGATGGGGAGCCCGAGTGAGGGTGGAAGCCCGAGGGCCAGGCCGGTGGGCGATTGCCAGCCCTGCAGCCCGAGGGGTGTGACGTCAGGCTGGCGCCAGGCCTGGGTGCAGTCCAAGGGTGAGTCCGAGTCCGACGACAGCGTAGGCGATGAGGAGGAGGACGATGGCGAGGGAGATGACGAGGACCAAGGCGGTGACGACGACGACGATGGCGAGGGAGATGACGACGATGAGGACGAAGGTGGTGACGACGACGACGATGGCGAGGGAGATGACGACGACGACGAAGGCGGTGACATCAATCCATTTTTTCGATGGCGAGGACATGGCTGCTGCTGTTCGAGAGAGAGAGAGAGAAGGGGACCGGAGCTGGGCTTCCATGGCTGCTGCTGTTCGAGAGAGAGATAGAGAGAGGGACCGGTCAATTAAAGAAAAATATTAATATTTTATTACCAATTGCCAGGGGGAGGCCTCCAAGGATGGAGATGCAAATGTCAATGACTGTTCATTAAAGGCCGTTACTGTTCACTAGGTGGATTGAATAGTGGATTGCCAGGGGGAGGGCTCCAAGGGTGGAGTTGCTCTTATGTTTAGTATTTCTTTTTCTTTTCTTTTTTTCTTGAACAAACGATTTGACGTGGGAAAACAGACTAAGCCTCACAATAGGCTAGCAATAATATGATTCAAATTCGTTTTGGTGAGAATCAAACCTATTACCTCTTACTTACAAATGAAGATAAATACCACCGTAATACTAAGTGCCATGTTTAATATTTCTTAAGTGGCCTGTTTTCTTGATTACCTGGATTTTTTATTTTTATTTTTTCCAATTGACGGTCAAATTTTTTTGGGTAAATTACAAAAAACTACCTCAACTATTGGGGTCACGACAGTTTCATACCCCATCTTTTAAAATTGACAATGTCATATCACATCTTACGAATTTGTGACAATGTCATACCTCCGTCAATTTTTCTGTTAGTTTTTCTGTTAAGTGCTTACATGGCTTAATTCGAAGCCCACTTTCTATTAAAAAAATAATAAAATATTATTAAAAACTAAAATAAAATATTTAATATGTTTTAACTATAAAAATAAATAAAAGTAAAAGAAAAAAGAAAAAAAAAACCTCAATCGTGCCTTCCCCCTTCTCTCTCTTCCCCATCTTCATCTTCTTCCCTCCTTAATCTTTAACACAACAACAAAAAATAAATAAATAAATTGAAAACTCAACACCCCCCCCCCCCTCCCGCCCGCGGAAGAAGAAGAAGAAGAAGGAGGAGGAGCCCCCCGCCCGCGGAACAAGAAGAAGAAGAAGAAGGAAGAAGAAGAAGAGGAGGAAAAAAAAAAAAAAAACCCAAACTGCAACCCAGAAGAAGGAAGAAGGAAGAAGAAGAAAAAATCAAACCCACCCTGCGGAAGAAGAAGAAGAAGGAGAAAAGGAAAGAAAAAAAAAACCCAACCCAACCCAGTTCGTTCACCCCCCCCCCCCCCCCCAACCCAACCCACCTTCTCCGCGCACCCATCTCTCCTCCCCATCTTCATCTTCTTCCCCTTTTCCCCCTACCTGCAACCCAAAAAAAAAAAAAAAAAAATATATTCGAACCTAGATTCGGCCCAACAAGAAGAAGAAGAACCCTCTCTCTCCTCCCCATCTTCATATTCGTCCCCTTTTCCCTCTACCTGCAACCCAGAAACCAAAAAAAAATAAAAAAATAAAACCCAGTTTCGGCCCAAGAAGAAGAGAAGAAGAAGAAGAAGAACAAAAAAAATAGACAAATCCAGTTTGCCCAGAAGAAGAAAGAGAAGAAGAAGAAGAAGAAAATTGGTGCGGGTGGGAGGAAAGGGGTGCCGCACCCCTAGGATTTTTTTTTTGTTTTTTGTTTTTTTATTCTTACTTTTTTAATATTTAATTATTAAAAATATATTTAATTATTTTTTTATCCTGCTGAATTAGTGAGTGATCCCCGTTTCTAGCCACGTCAGCACTTAACAGAAAAACTAACAGGAAAATTGATGAAGGTATGACATTGTCACAAATTCGTAAGATGTGGTATGACATTGTCAATTTTAAAAGATGAGGTATGAAACTGTCGTGACCCAATAGTTGAGGTAGTTTTGTGTAATTTACCCAATTTTTTTTATACAATGACATATTTACGACCAAAGAATAAATTGGTATTGAATTCGCTAATCATAAGATTTGAATTTAAGATCTTATACCTACTATTACAGAAAAATACCACTAGACCGTAAGTGATTTGACAGACTAGTATAATATACACAAGGCACTGCAAGAGCTACCCCAAATCTGTAAGGTTCTCTCATTCTATGGAAGTATATTACTAATAAATTGGATTTAAATACAGCAACGTGCAGAACGACATCATAGACTATGCCTTCTTGGTTCGTGAGAAATAATGAGCAATACTAGGACCCCGTTTCACTACATTATGTCGTTTGTGAGGCCGGAGCAAGGCACGAACTTCTTGTTGTATTTCTGGTGGCAGCTCATCAATGACAGAGGGGTCAATCTCATCGACATTGTAACTCCACGATGCTCCCGTTCTTTGTTCAATTTGAGATGAACCGGACACGCTAGAAGCCCCAGCTTCTTCAAAAGGTCTTTCTTTTGGCAGCTCAGATTGATTACTATCCAAACTGCTATCATTTCTAGACTGGGAGCCTGCAATAGAACTCAAGTTTAGCGGGAGAGGCAAGGACGAGTCTTCATATTTCGATTTTAAAGAGAGAGAAAGAGAGGCAGAACACAAAGTTTACCAACAGATAGCGGTGCTTTACCATCTTCAATGTTTTTAGCATGTTCTAGCTTCTGTGGAGCGCAAGGTGGATCTTGATTCTTAAAGAATTTCAATATCGAAGATGTTCCCTGCCATACGGTATCATCATAAAGTTAAAACCAAATCTTCGACAAACCCAACTGCCCATACACGAGCACTTGATGGCTGAAAAACAAGAAGACGACAACTTTGTTGCAAATATATTCATTCTTTATCATTCTAGAGTTTAGGTAGCATTCATGACCTTATTGCAATGCCATAGACATAAAATGAATTAAAGAGACGGTAAAAATGATTGATGAACCTTGTCTTTCAATGCCTTTCTTTTCAGCTCCTGTCTATTGGAACCAGGCACATTGACACAAGGTTCTTCCCCATAATTAATTTTCATTTGTCGACTTTGATTCATTCGTGAGCAGTGCTCGCTTCCTGCATAGATATCCTTCATTATACGGACAAAAGGAAAAGAAAAGCAGTAGGTGGGATAACCAAGAGTTACCTCCTGTGCAAGATACTACCTGAGGTCGACAAGGATACAGATTCTTGGGTGAATTCATTTTGTATTTGATTTCCTGAAGAGCAACATGGATTCTGCAAATGAAAGAGTAAAACATGATTGGCATATTCCCGAGCAGAATCGTTTCATAGGAAATGATGACAAATAAACAACTAAGCATGCAATTAAGTCATTGTAATTAGAATCGCACAGCATAGTATAATTATCATACGAAAATAGTGAAAATATGAGAAGTGTTATTTGCCAGTGAAGTAATGCCAGGGAAATTGAACACAATTGAGAAAGTGGGTAAAAAGAAAGTAAAGCAACTGTAGATTGGAAATTGAGGCCACGAGAGAAGAGTCACAATGGAGTCAATCTCATAGTCAGTTGAAGCACAGAGAATCTAAAGATGATACATTTCCGCCCATAAAAGATAAAACACAATTACTATCAAATTTCACGGTATGTACATTCTGGTTGCTTCGATTTCAGGTACACAATTAAACGTACACCTCAAAAAATAATAGAAAAACCTGGTCATTCAACAAATCCTTTTTGTCTTCCAGTTGATCCGAACTAGGCACAGCATGCTTGATCGTGGTTTCTTCACCAGGGAACTCAATCTGTGGCTTAGTTACATTCACCTCCGGGTTGCTTTCTTTACCTAAATCCACAATTCGCTTCCATCAGAGTGATCAAGACTGATTTGAAACTATATTTAGTAATTACACACAAAGGACAACTAGGAGACTGGAAATACCTGCAGGTGACAGAGGATCAGCTTCTTCAAAAAGGGGATCCTGTGTTTGCATTCTCGAAGAGCAAGACGTATGATTGCCATGAAAGTATTTCGTGATTGAAGCTGTTCCCTGCACGATGACACATTCGCATGGTAAATACGATGCTATAAAAAAATGGATTTCATTTGTTCCAAATAGTTCTTTTCCGATAGAATAGTTCACTTTCTTTAATATGCTAATATTCTGAAGCACCAGCCAGCAGATAATGATTGCAAATGTTACACGGCGTTTTGAGAAAAAATAATCAATGTCTAATGGTTCTTGTAAAATTCTTTAGCGCATGCTGCAAATGGCCATTTAGAAGTGTTTTAAGCGGTTGTAAATAGGGCAGAGAGACCTAGAAATCAAAGTGGAAAGGTAGAAACAATGGATGAAACATCCACAATATACTAGGAACCAAGTTTGGTAAAACTTACAGATGGTATAGGAACAATTTTACTTGCTGAAACAGAAAGCGACGTTATTCCCCATTGGTTGTTTTGATTTCCTTGTATTTTGGCTGTGTATGAACCCAAGTATTCTCGTAATGCAGCTTGAAATAGACTAAAAGCATCTTCTTGTATCTTGGCAGTCCCATACCTTAAGGGACAAGACTTCGAAGGAAACTTCTTATGTGAATCTGAATCACTGGCCTGAAGGGTAATCATGGTCAGGACAAAGCAAAATGGAAAGAAACCGTACACAAAATTTAAGAGTATCTCCACTGGTAGGGGAAAATTTAATGGGATAAAAAAGAGAAGGTTCGAATACAAAACAGATAGGTACCTTGTATGCAGTACCATGCATCATTAGTGTGTGAGCTATCCTTTTGTTCTGGTCCAAGTCTGATAGAAGACGTTCACTCAATTCCTCGCAAAGTTGATTAAGCCAATGCTGAACCTGCAAAGAACCAAAAACCTGGTATGACGGCCATTGAAGAGAATATATTCTAGAAGCCCCTCTCATTCCATGTGTAACACAATGAGGAATTTCCCACATCCCTTAATTTTGGTAAATATATGATTACTTGAAAGAAAACTGAAATTTTGTTATGCTCAAACACCTATAAGCCACATTAGCCATTTCTGCATGCAATTTCTTGCTATTATGTCATTTCAAATGAGACTATGATGAGAGAACCAAAAGTCTGAAAAACTGTAAACCCGTGAATGCTGAGTTCCAGTACAACAAAGAATGTGTGCAGCTGAATTAAATAGTGACATTCTTGTAACTCGTCAAGATGACTATATTGAACTCAAAATTTTCAATAGAAGCAAGGAGACTTGGCATATTTATATTTCCCATTAGTTGAGTGACATTAAGGAGATTAAATCCCATGATGGCCTAGTACATGAGATCAAAATCATTCACCGCTAGTGCAAGCTACAAAGCGAATTTGTCTATTGGAGAGCATTACTTACAGAAGCAATCGTCTTCAAAGCCTGAGGTCCAGGAAATGTCTTCCCAGAACCATGGCTTTTCGGAAGAAGGCGCCCCTCAACTTCTTCCCCGCTGACCCCTCTAGCAATATTACATAACCAGGTACTGTGATTCATGAATTACATAGAGATCAGAAATGAGATCATGACAAGTTGTCATTCAAAGAAAATAATTCAATGATAAGTAGTCACCCGGTATTGATTCCATAGAGTTCTTGCAGTTTTGACTCCGAAAACTGCAAAAGATCACCAACAGTGTTAACACCCAGGTCACTTTGTAATGAACTCCCCAACTTTCCTCCAAGCTGCTTCCTGAAAACAAAGCTTTCTTTACAACTATAACTGTTTATTGGCAAATATGAAACCAAGAAATGTATAACTAAATCTCATTTTGTTTTGTTCATGCTTCAAGTAATGTAGTTTTGCAATGCAGGTCGTAGTCACGTAATGGGCATATCATTTTGACACAATCTTTTATTCGGGTAGAATCATCTAAAACTCACATTTTCTTAATTGGCAAGGGATCTAGCAATCCTTTTACAGATGAGAATGGAACAATAGTTTGTTGCGCCGGTTTATTCATACCACTTGCAAGCTTAGCCAACATCTGATAACAAAATCACATATAGTTGATAACACCAAAAATCAAAATTCGTCATAAGGTTAAGTGTCCTTGACAACATGATAGTCGGCAAAGGAAAACAAAAATAGAAAACTTGAGACTAAGGACCACTTTGGTTTCTACCTTATTATGAGCAATGCCAGCTGAACAAGTAAATTCAGTCTCCTTCAACACTTGCAACCTGAGTTCTGCAACAATGAGTGCCCCGCAAGCTAATAGTTTATCACGTCGATCAACAATGCTCCTACAAAGCCATTTTCGTACATTTTCTTTGTCATCACTGCTGTCCTGAATGAAACCAATTTCAGTATTATAACAGATTTCTAATGCAAGATGAGCATATATAAAACTAGAGGATCCAATCAATTGCACAATACCATATTGATTACAGGATGCTTTTGAATAAACAAAGTTAATATTAAAAATTGAGAAGAAAATTAAATTGTTTTGTGAAGGCCTACTAGAAATTTTCGGATATTACACCATTATCCCCAAGTTCCTTACCGCTATCCTATACTAAATAGTCAAAAACTGAATAATAATAATAAACACAAAGGAATAAATGCAGTAAGAGACTCAAAAATGGTGTGTAAACAGATTTTAATCTGGGTATGTAAATGTTCAATATTACGTTGTTCGTTCTGCTTCATGATGCATGTTAGAGAGAGCGGAGAGGATGGAAAGAAGAAAGAGAATCAAGAATCCAAGATCCATGTAAAATGTTAATGTTCCTTGAACTATTGATATGTCCCTCTTCTCCAAACATGCACCAATAAAAGAAAATGAGAACAACTAAACATATTCATCATGTTATCTCATAAGGGAATTGGGAACATATTATCTCTGCCAACTTATGCTACTTATGATAATTCAAATTGACACTACGCATTAACATTAAAAATAAACAAAATGCATTGACATGTGCAAAAGAATATTAACTAACCTTGCTTTGAAGCCCCAAAACATGCGACTTGAGAGCTTCCTCTTCAATTACTTCCAAGCTTTCGGGAGGAGCTTCCGCTAACATGGTTTCTGCTGCATCAGTAAGATCAAGATATACTTCGTCAATTGATGCCCTCTCACATCGACCCTTCCTTGCCAGAATAGAAACCACCTACAAAAAATAAGTTTCATTATAAGTACAATTCTCTTAGAGAGTTGCTAATGATAACAAATCCATAAGACATTAATGTCTCTCAAACCATAGAGACCTCTGATCCCGCATTGCGGTATGTGCTCAAGTCAGCTTTACCACGTGCTACTGGGACTTGGACCAGCTGAATTCGTGGGCAAACTTGCTTTGACTCAGAACCTCGCATCGAACTGAAAATCATGCCTCAGTTGTAGACTCGACAAAAAAAAACTTTTTTGTTTATAAAAAAGGGAGTTTTAATAAAACACCCCCAGTACTGTTCACTTTTAACCAAAAACCACTTTTTTACCTTTAACTGTCACTATTCATTATACCTTTAAAAATGACTTTTCATTAAAAGAGAAGTTTTTTTGGACTTTTCGTTAGTTTTCCTTATAAAAAAAGGCACTAGAAGTTGTAACAAGAACACTATTATACCGTTTCACACCACATTTTCGGGCCTCATAGCTGACAGCAATCAAGGCCCCACCTTTCCAGGCGTTATACTGTACCACAGCTGTTGGTAAGCCCCTTAAATCTGGTTGTTTCCTTTGCTCCACTGCAAGTAAGATAGACGATATGACTCCACGACAAAACCATGGATACAATTCTAAGATTTAGCGAAAATGGGGCAGTAAGAAGAGAAAAATTCTCCCAACAGTGTTAACAGCATTTAATGAAATGTCCCAAGATAATGTGTAAGTTATATAATAACTTATCCTAATTTATCCAAACGGAATTAAACAGGTGAGTGGAAGCATTTTCCAATCTTCCATAAGCTAATCAGTTCAACAATAACAATTTTAATCCCTTAGAGTAGCTTTCGTATGTGTTGCTTATTACTAGGCCATCATCAACCAAGTAAGGTAAATTCCCTTCTCAAGTCGGAAAATGTTTCATTTCTACGTGTTATTCATTGTCTACTAGTTTTCTGCCAGCCTGTGAAACTTCAAGAGTTTACAAAAATCAACAATTCACATTGACAACATTACATTTCAGCATTGTTCTGCTCAGAAAGGCGAAATCGGTCTCAATTTTCTCGATCAAATGCCAGAAAGCTATGGTTTTTAGTAATTACATCACAATTTAATACCAATTAACCAAAAAACTCACATGGGAGTATCTAAAGACTGCATTTTTATTACTACCATTTATACATTTCCAAACCCTAACAGGGTAACAGTCCCCATTGAAAAATACAATTACAGACCCAGAGAGAGAGAGAGAGAGAGAGAGGGAGAGGAGAGAGAAAGGGACCTTGAACGTAGAAGCAGTCCATGTCGACGTGAGCAATGACTCTGGAATCAGAGGTTTCAGGCCTTGCCACCGGCATTTTCTTCTCTCTTCTTTTTCCCTCCAAATCCAATTTCTTCCAGTAATCCTACCGGCAAAAATTGTAGTGGGCGTAAGTTAGTAAAGACGTACGCCATTTGTCTAAAGTGCACACAGGGTTTGCTCTCTCACTTTGCCCTTGGGCTTTATGGAAAGCTTCAGTATTCAGACTACTTGGGCTTGAGTGGGCCCACGAAATATTGCAAACGTCATAGCCTGAACTATTCATACTTGGCTTACAAAGGTCGTAGTCTGAACCATTCATCTTTTTTTTTAAAATCATCTTTAATTTTCATGTTTTGAATAAACCGACGATTATAATAAGAAGTAGTATTTTTATAATAAACTGTCAATTTGTTTGATTTATATTGATGATTAAATAGTCTCCAAATTAAATAAAACTTTATTGAGATGGTCTTTAGAAGATAATAAAAGGTTAAATTAGGATCACATTCCTTTGTCTACGATGTTTTTTACTGAAACCTTTCAATTTTTTATCAAAGTTCTTTTACTTTTGTCCACAGCAGTATTTGATTGGCCGACTCAACATTTTATATTAATTTATTAAAATAATCTCTTTCTCTTTCTCAAACCGAACCTAAAATAGTATTTATCACCTAAAGTTAAGGCGATTAATTTATATTCTTAAATTCCATTCATCTCTCTCTCACACAACTCCACTCCATAAGAAGATAGCTTATACATATGCAACTAGGTTATCTTCACAAAACTATATGAATATATAAAACTCGTATGACGAAGGCAGCATAAGAATTATTCCAAACAACCAGCGAAACCAAAGCGTCGTAGTTGAAGCCTTGTATAAGAGGTGAAGAACCAAATTATAAATTTTCATTATCTAAGGTACTGTTTGGTACGCAGACGGAATGGAACAGATGTTCTGTGTTATGTTTGGTACGCGCAGGACAGAACAGGATGGTTGTTCTGTTCTGCGTTTGGTAGCGCATGGACAAAACGGAACCAAAAGATTAAAATGACTAAAATAGCCATGTTTCGTCTGTTGTTTGCTACATTTTTATGCGTGGAACGGGACAAGACTTTTTTTTTTTTTTTTAAGTAGTTCAAATTTGAACACTATTATCCATTATTTGTTTTTCTTGGTCCAAATTTTATTAGGTATATGTTGTGTTCCACATGCAAACCCCTTTAAAATTTGTAATTTATGTCTTCTATGATTTGTTGATGAAGTCAAACTTCCTCAAGCCAGTGAATATTGGAAGTAATGAGATCGTTAGCATGAATGAGATGGCTGAGATGGTTTTGTTCATGGTTGTCATGCAATGTTGAAAAATATATAAGTTTAATGATCATGCATGTCGTAAACGTTTTAAGGTTTAAACATTCAGAACTTGAACAAAGAAAATGAAATATCCATAACTTAAACATGAAATATCTGAAATCAAACATTCGTCCTGACTTAAAAAACAAATAATGTCTTGCTAAAGTAATAATGAAAACACTAGAAGTTGATAAAGTTCATCATACTAAAACCACAAATACTAAAACCCCAAATGCTCAAAGGCTCTCCATAAACACTTTAATGAAATCTGGCTTCTGTGAGTCATCCAAGGTAGACCAAAT
Source organism: Cotoneaster glaucophyllus (assembly GCA_036320875.1). Lineage (NCBI taxonomy): Eukaryota > Viridiplantae > Streptophyta > Magnoliopsida > Rosales > Rosaceae > Cotoneaster > Cotoneaster glaucophyllus. Next base: position 7,949,226 of record CM070059.1, on the reverse strand, counting down.
ACCCATCAGATCGGTATCTTTCACTAACTTCATTGAAATTCTTAGCACCTGATCGTATGGGAGACCCATAGCCTGAAGCTCAAAAGGTAGTCTAGCTTTCGCTTCTCTGAAAGTAAAACTTTCACCTAATTTCTTCATTTTAGTAATAGCTTTATTCCAACCTTCACTGATAACAGATACAATATTTGCATCACCATCATTCCTACTCCTCTTCCTCTTCCAAACAGGTTGAGATGCACTAGATGTAGTAACAGAATGAGATGTGGTATGTGAAGGCGGAGGCATCTCGAAAGTCTCACAATCCTCACTTTCCAAACCCATATTTTTGATTGCATTTGATACTGATTCAGCCATACATATTACTAGTGGCTCGGTCTCTCCCAAACACCGTACATAACTGTGGATACAACGGGAATGGCTTATTTGGTTTGCAAGATGCATTGGGATGTTTCTACAATAAGAACCCAAAGAAATCAAGGTTAAGACTTTCAAAGCAACTAATTGATAAAGAATAAGAAACAAAATTTACCTTTACCCACTCCTGTAGTATTTCGTCACTATCCACAACAACACATTTTTTCTCATCATCCCAACCAAATCCAGATGTATTCATCATGTCATATGCAGATGAATACTTTACTTTCAGACGCTTCAATTTGTTTTGTATATGCTTCGGGTATATATTAATGCCAGGAAACTGCCGGTCTCACACCTAACACCAACAGCAACCATCTCCTCGAGGATGGTAAGTAGTATATCCTCCTCACGATCAATCCAATTACGTGAGGTGGCCATATAATCTATCAAATAAGCCATATATTATGTGACATCCCGGCCCGGGCCCCCACCACAACCCGGACTCGACTCCGCCATAGCACGATATTGTCCGCTTTGGGCCTCGACCACGCCCTCATGGTTTTGTTTCTGGGAACTCACGCGAGCAGAACTTCCTAGTGGGTCACCCATCCTAGGAATGCTCTGGCCCATTCTCGCTTAACTTCGGAGTTCCTACGGAACCCGAAGCCAGTGAGCTCCCAAAAGGCCTCATGCTAGGTAGAGATGGGAATATACATATAAGGCTTACAGGATTCACACCCCTAGGCGATGTGGGATCTTACATATTACATAAGTAACACAAATAAACATATTAGTAATTCATTCAACACTTAAACAATAGAACTCCCATATACAAGGATGAAAGATAAGCGTATATGAGAACACAAAATAAAAGACACCAGGCTTTATCAACCATAACATCTAGATAACTCCCAATTACCACATTACAATAACAAACATCTCAATAGTCTTGATGTTACGAATTTTCAAGCCAATTACAACAATACATTGAGTTCACATCTCAATAAAAGACAATTACAACAACTACCATGTCAACCAATTTTCAAGCCCTCATTCCTCTCTACTCGTCATATATTTCTATTGCAAGATCATCCCTCCATTGAGTCCATATCTGGCTTGACTCAACGGTTTCGATGTAGGCTAATACTTCTGGTAAATCTTCCCCTATAGGTAATTCATCAAATGCAAGCCTTGCATTTTCCTCATGATCAACCGACATATACATTCTGATAAAATTATGAAGTAAACTACATGTGGTGATCATTCGTCCTTGAATCTTGATTGGATAATGGAAAGGACTTCGTAAGATAGCCCAACGTCTTTTGAGGAAGCCAAAACATCTCTCAATGACATTCCTAGCACGTGAGTGTTTCATATTAAAATATTCTTCATGATTCCTAGGTGCACGTGAATTTTCTTCCCACTCTTGCAAATGGTATCTAGTGCTTTTATACGGTGCCAGAAAACCCTCACCATTCGTATATCCGGAATCAACCAAATAGTATGTACCTATATTAGTTGATAATAAATTTTAGTTGTTGGCCAACAAAGGTAAGGAAAAATACTAGGTACTTGTCTATCTTACTAGTTGGGACCTTGAGGCCATTAGCTCTAGTAATCAGTAGCTGATCCCTTCCAACCGGATAACACATATACGAATTTGAGGTCGTGTGTGCATACGCCTAACACATTAGTTGCTATATGACCCTTCCTTGTTCTATATCTTGGTTTATCGACATCAGGCACACTGACCCCTATGTATGTTCCATTTAACGCTCCTAAGCAACCCTAGACAAAAAAAACTTATATTAATTAGCAACTACACATAATTATGTTATTAATGATTTTACTATGATGCTTACCTTAAAGCATTGCCATCTTGATTCCGTGCAATCCTCTAGGATAGGGGTTGGTTTTCCAAACAACACATCTTGCAAACTGAGCAACACATGCAATACTCTGCGGACATACCAACTAATAGTTTCACCAGACTTAATGAATCTAACTTGCATTGACCTATTTTTATTGTGGTGGGCTAATATGTTAACAAAAGTAGCTACTTGCTCCTCTATTGAAACATGACTATTATCTACCAATCCACCACGAGTTTGTAGTAAATCACATAAAACTGCAAATGCATTCCTATCCATTCGTAGCTCCCACAAACAGTTAGTATCACTCAATCGCGTGATACGATTTATTTCCTCTCTCCTAACATGAAGTCTAACAAATGTCCTCTGATCTAAATTAGCTATTTCTCGTTGTCTCCTTTGTTGTTGTCTATACCTCAACAATTGTGCATTCATAGTAAAGACTTGTGCCATTATAATCCAAACGTTCAAAAGAACAAAGAATTGAGTCTCATATTCATCCATACCTTCACATGCAAAACAACAACACATGAATTAGTGGAGCATCAACATACGCAGGATTCAATTACAAGCGTATGATTAAATGGTAAAACAAAGTGGAGCATCATATCCTAATTGCAATTCTTAAAGTGGAGCATCAACTTTGGCATGCACTGAAAATCTGAGAGTGTTACCATTTGAGGATTCGACTAATGCTATATGAATGCACTTCAGTCTTGCAAAAACCAAGGTCATTAAAAATTAATGCAAACAAAGAGATGCTGCAAAGTGAAGATTTTTTTTCCATAAATACTTCCAGAACCAATTTTTTTTTTTGGTAATATAACCTATTTAATTGTAGATATTAAGGTTTGGTAGAATTCTACGATAAGAGTTTGGCTCCTTCAAATTGAGTGTGGAATTTTTTTTTTTCCATAAATACTACCAGAACCTATTTAATTTTAGATACTTGGACTTGGTAAAATTAATGATAAGAGTTTTACTCCTTAAGGTTGAGTGAGGTCTTCGAAAAATGCATTTGTCTGTGTCCATATTCAAGATATGCTGGAAGTGGTTCTTGAATATAGAAGCAATTTAACTTGGTTTTTTTTTTTTTAAAATAACACAGAACACAATCCAACAGAGGAAAATCCAAAACATGTAACCCAATCCAATCCAACAAAACCCCAAGACATCAAATTTATAGATTTTAGCACATTAAAATCGAAACTTGAACACTGAAAAAATGAATCCAGATAGAGATACCTCTGAATGCAATACTGCTCAATAAGGGGAGTGGAAGCAGATAAACAAAGGCGAATCTTTGGTTGCAGATGCAGTATTGGGTAGATCGAAGCACTAAAAAATACAAAGAAATCGAAACAAGAAAATCAGAAAAGAATACAAAGAAATCGAAGCACTACATAATACAAAGAAATTCAGCAGAATCAGTAGAGGCTCGAGGATTTGGCAAAATGGAAAGCTCAATCTGAGTAAAGCTTGAAAGTGATTTTAGGTTCTTGGAAGAGTATGCAGGTATATAAAATGGAAATCCCAGTAAATTGTTCTATCATGTTTTGCAAAATCCATCTACTATTGGACAAGAAATATGTGTTCTGTCGCGTATGTTTACGGCAGTTTGGTTCTGATGAAATTTCATCTTCTTTTCTTTTCTACAGGACAATTTTGAGGAATTAATGACATAGAAGGATAAAGTCGAGCAACATGTAGTGGAAATTACAAATGTTTTGAATAATATGCAAGGACCAAAGCAGATCGAACCAACCAAAGTATACCAAAACAGGTAGTGGAAATTACAAATGTTTTGCATATTAACTGGGTGTTAATGAAATCGAAACAAGAAAATCAGAAAAGAATAATAATGCCACTTCAAATTTACATCAAAATTAAGACCTCTTGGAAGCAATTTTTTTATTTTACAAAGAAAGAGAAACCGAGAGGCTACACAAAAACAGATCGAACCTGGAACGGAGATGCAGAGCTGAAGATGCTACACGGAAGAGGATGAGGATGAAGGTTGCAAAGGGGAGATGCAGAGCTGCTACATGGAAGAGGATGAGGAGAAAGGTTACAAAGGGGAGATGCAGAGGTGAAGAGGTTCACAACGGCTAAGAATAAGAGTAGATAGTTTTAGGGTTTGTTGTATGATTTAGATGATGTAAATTTTAAAAAAGACAAGGGGTATTTTTGTCTTAAAATGTTATAAATTTGTGTCTCACGGACGTGGAACAAATCGTTCCAGGGGGAGGCGGAACGAAAAATCATCCAAAACTTGTCCTGTGAAACACACGTTCCATTCGTTTTAGGCGCACCAAACGTGGGACGGAACACATCGTCCCACTTCATTCCGTCCCGTCCCACGTACCAAACGCGACCTAAAAGTGCTTCCAGTCACAAACCCCTAAACCCTAATATTCTGTCGAGGGGAGGATAACAGGAGTGTAATTTGCACGATGACACCAACAACCTTCATCTTTGCTCATCCTTTATTTCTCTATTACTAACAAAAAGTGAAAATTAAAACTTATAACGGGTCCTAAGGTTTTTATGAACTTCGAAATGACAAAACGTGAGAAAATTGAAATTTGAGTCAAGGGTAGGAATTTAGGTAAAACACAAGTCAAATCAATTCAATTCAACATGTATATATGTTTTTTTTGGTCAAATAGTTCAATGTATTGAGCTATCTCCTTTGACTTCCTAACTTTTTTTTTTGTCAAAGGTAAATATTATTACCAAGCACACACATATACATAAGTGACTCACTTACAATAAAAGCACAAAACAAAGATATAAACCTCCATAGCAACACAAAAAAGAGCCCAACACAAACTTTAGGGCCCAAAACAGAAAAACACAAAACCAGAAAAACCAAGCAGCCGGTTTCCTCTGCCGTCGCTGGAGCACCAACCATCAACAACGAACCAGCTTCCCTTGCAGACGTTGAAGATCCAACAAGGCAAAGCCCCATAAATGAAAAGAAGAAGACTCCACCTACCTGCAACAAGAACCACATATATCCAAATCGAAACCACTAAGGAAAAGAAGCCAGTGAAAAATTCCACAAGCAACAGCGTCGAGAACAGCCGGAATTCTACGCACCATCCGATTAACCCGCAAAAAGTGGAAAGGGGAAGCAAGTACAAATTTGAAAATTTGTGGGAGTGAAGGAAGACAGAGCCAAATGGAATAGATAGAAGATGGATTGATTAGAACCATGTAGGTGAAAAAATAGCAAGAAGAAGATGAAGGGGAAGGTCGAAATTTGGGGCTTACCGATCGAAGGCGTAAGGGGATAGGATGGTAGTGAAAATCTAACGGAAAACAAGGGAAACACAGATAAAAAGAGAAAGGAAGAAAAAAAAAAAACAAATAAAAGGGGGTTGTCGCCGACACTGACCATTGTTTGGGCCGACGACCAAGCGATTCGTTGGAATTTTTACCACTCACAACCCAATGAGAAGACCTATCAGCAGAGAAAAAGGCTTTTTTTGACTTCCTAACTTCAGTTTAACTTTTTTTGACTTCCTAACTTCAATTTAACTTTTCCATCAAAACCCATATAGGAGTATGGTGCGTCTTGTGTCTTTGGAACTTAGTTGAACTCTTATAAGGCCTATAGGGCAAACTGTTGCACCCGCTCCTGCCATTGTTAGGGGAAGAGAGTGAGCTATATGAATTTGAACCATGGTAATCCAACCATGAAGAGAGAGCTTTCATCAAAAGCCATATTATAAAGGGGTGTGCTATTTACGCACCATTTTTTACTTTTTACATACCTTTTTAATTTTCAGCTGTAGGATCGGATAAATTGAAGAAAATCAAAGGACAGAAATTAACAAAGAGTGTGAGATACGTAAAAATTGGTGTGTGGATATTACGCCCTTTTTATAAATAGGGTGGTGTAAAATTTTCAAAAAGACGGACCAAAGGTCATTTCCAACAATACCGATATTGTCTCCAACTTGGTAATTACCATATGCACAATTTGTCAGATGTGAGATTCTATCACAAAAGACCTCGGTATTAGTTGGAGTGAGGTTGAAATATTTAAACTCTTCTTTTCACAGAAATTTGGTCGATGTGGATATTTCAACAGGTGGTGCTGCTATCCACATATCTCTTTTTACTTCCCAAACGCCTTCTGTTAATTTATGTTATTTAATCATTTTCAATTCATTTGATCCGACAGCTGATAATTGAGATGTTCAGTGAAAAGTAAGAACGAATGTATGGATAGCATACTATAAAATAATTTAAGGGTGACAAATAATGTAGTGTAATTTCAAATCTAACTGCTCTAAACAAAAGTTGCATTGGGGTTTTTGTATTCATTAATTTATGTATTTTCTGACTAAAAATTCGATTATCATGATTTTTTTGTTTCTTTAATTTTGTTTTCGTCAATTTTGCTTCTTTAATTTTGACTTTTTACTTATTGCTTGTGCATGTCATATGAAGTGAAAACCGATTTAACGAACTAATAAGCATGCAATTCATCAAGAGCCTAGAAACCCTCAGCAGCAGATCACGTGGATGGATGTGAACCAACTCCCTCGCACAGAACTATCATCATAACAAGATTGGACATGAGTGCAGCAATCTGACTAGTAATTAATCAACTTTTTGAAGCCTACTGAAAAAAAATGAAAAAGAAAAAGAAATTGGAGGAGCATATTTAATTCATGAACTTGGTTTTTTTTCACTGATTTTTTTTTCTTTAACAAATTTAATATTTAAAAAATGGTCACTTTGGTTTCGATCCCTAATCAACCTAATTGTTATAATTAAATCTTATTTGTTTAAATAGTTTGGTCAAAGTCCCTAACATTATTTAATAGATTCAACTCCTATATTTATGCATTAAATATCTCACAAATTATAAAATTTAAAGAAACTTAAATAATATTTTTACAATATAACAATTACTTAAAAATCAATAATAGAGTAATATTATGATTTACATAGTTCTTGAAAAAAGATAATATACCCATGTAACTATTGATATATTTTAAGAAATAACTATTAACATATTTAAAATATAAAATAAATACATATAATCAGCATGGTACATTCACAAAAAAAAATGGGTACAAATTAAATAAAAAATATGGGTACATATCAAAATTCAAAATTATGGGTACAAATTAAAACTAAAAAGAATATTGGTACAACTAAAAAAAAGGTACAAATTAAAAATACAAACATATAAAAAAAATACTAAAAAGATATACTTGGAAATGATTAATAAGTTTTTCATTTTTAAAATTGACAAATGATGACTTGTAAATAATTTTAATATTCAAACAATGACATGGAGATTAGTCAATGGACTTTGATCAAAAATGAAAAAGAAATAAAGTTTCAATTAATGAGAAGAAAAAAATAGGGATGATAACCTAATTTATCCTTAATAAACCCTAATCATTATGCTCTAGTTTTGGTTTAGAACGTCTCTAAAAGACTGACTAGCTAGCTAGCTCAAGGAAGAAACCCTAATTATATACTTGAATTTTGGAAAGAAAGAACATCTATAAATGGATATTTGTTTTCCTTAGATTGCTTGAAGGTATATGTGTTTTAGTTAATCTTTCTTTCCCAAAAAGAAGGTAAAGTAGAAGTTAAAAGAAGCTTCATGAAATTTTGGGCAAATCAAAGTGCCAAACCAAACTTGAAACTAATGAGGAACCGAGACCAAACTAGCTAGCTAGCTAAAGGAAGAAACATTGACAAGGTAGAAGAAAAAGAAGAGAGAGAAAGATAGAGAGAGAGAGAGGTACTGTACTGACCTGCTGGGTTGCTTGAAGGGAAAACACAATCTCCAAATATAAGGAGTTTGCCTTTTTCTGTATATGGAAGTTTCTTGAGGGAATAAATAAATTTCCAAATCTGAGCGACCCAACTTCTTCCATTTTTGAAGCATAATCTGAGACAAATGATAACACTAAATAGATTGACGCAAACAAGACACGGTGATTGTCCTGACTCAGATTTGCTTCTCTTAACAAAACCAAACAAAAGCCAAATGGCCTACGGAAAGAGAATATGATGACTCAAAGAAAGGAGAAAGGAGAAAGGAGAGTAGTCAGAAGGAGCAGATTACACAGCTTCTTTACAGAAAGTGAATATGTAATTATATTATAATTCGAAGCAAGTTTGTGAAGCCGCTCAAGGGTCTTCGAATAAAGTTTTTTGTTGTTCACGCCATTTGTGCAACTACTGCAAGAAAGCCCTTCAATTAATGGGATTGGATTGGACATATGATCCGACAAAGTCTTTGTGTCATGCACACCACCTGCGTTTGGGTTGCATGATGTCTTTCCAACCAAGTACCAAGTAAAACAGTAATGATAGTTTCCAAAAAAAAAAAAAAAACAAACAAACAGTAGTGATAATACCAACTTATCCAATTAGTATTAAAATAATTACTCTATTTGCTTCCTTAAAATAATACAGCGGTCGTTAATGATGTGCACAACTACAATTAGATGAGGCATTTAGGAGCATTGCATCAAGGAGTTTCAAAAAATGATGAGTTTAAAGTAGTAGAAATGTTGTTATTAAGTTTCTTGTTTTACTCACATATATGTTAGTTGTCGAGATTTAAAAGAGATACATGTGAAATTTATAGGACTTGTCAGTGTTGAATTTGAGTTTTGACACACTGTCGGATAGGTCTAGCAAAAGGATCGTGTCTGTCGTGTTCGTGTTGTTTTCGTTTAACACCTGTTATTTTAACACGTCGTGTCGTGTCACACCCGTTATCTTAACGGGTCCTTAACAGGTCGGATCACTTTACCCGTTAAGAAAAATATTTTTTTTCTTCTTAAATTTGTACATACCACACATTGCCACATAAAGATTATTTCAAAACATTCAAACACATTTGTCGTTTAAGTACTACATCTACACTCGAAAATAAGAGCCTAATAAAAAAACATCCATACACTATTAGTCAATTATAAAATATTAAATGTGCAAGGATATGCAAAATGAAAGAGTTTTTGTTTTCAAGATTGTGAAGCCTTTCTCAAAAGTTTAAACATTGCCAATGGAACTCAAAGCTTGCATGTTATTGCTTTTACAAAATCCTCAATTTTCATCGATCATCATGAGGAAGTTGTATTGGATAATGAATCTCACCTTATGGCTTACAATACGACTAAATGGCATGACATAATAAAGTTAATTTACATAACTACATCTATACTCCCAAATTCCAATGCTTGATTCTATTTATGCCTTGTCCTTTCGTGATTTTCAAGCTTGTGAAGCCAATGCGAAGCACGCTTGCTCGATCGCTGGGTTTTTTGAATGTTTGCAAACATGCCCCAACCCAGAAACTCTAGAATCTCCAAAATTAGAAAACCCCAGAAACCCCAAACCCAAAAACTCCGCAGCCATTAGTTTTAATTTTAACGAAAACCCCAAATCACTAGTTTTTGAAAAAAAAAACATAGAATACCCAAAAAATACAAAATTCATACCTTTAGCGTGTGCTTGCATGTGTGTGGTTTTCTTGTGGTTGCCGGAGTCGAGTTGAAGGAAGTGAATGGAGGAGGATGCGAGAGAGATGCAGATTAAGGAGACGGTGCGAGAGTAAGTCTGGACTAGAGAGATTAGAGTGAATGAGAGAGAAGAGAAGGATAGCCTCCAACCTAATGCACAATGGACGGCTGAGATTAAATCTCAGCCGATCCAATGGTCATCAATTTTTTTAAATTTAATTTAATATATATATATATATAATTATGATAGTTTTTAGGGGTATAAAATTGTTAAATTAATATATATATAATTATTATAGTATTTTTTTAAGGTTATAAAATTATAAAATTAATATTTTGCTTATCGTGTATTGTGTTACCCACATGTATATCCGAACCAACCTATTATCTTAACAGATGCTTATCGGGTTACCTTATAACGACCTGATTCATTATCGTGTCGACCCGAACACCTGTTAATTTCGTGTCGTGTCGTGTCGGGTTATCGGATCGTGTCAGGAATTGTCTGGCCTACCGTCGAAGATGTAAGGTTAGAGTTCAGTGTCAGAGGGTTGAGGTTCAATGACTATGTCTAAATACGTGTCTTTAGAATAAGGTTCAATATGAGCTAAATTCTAGGTCCAAATTAAGATCTCACAAAAAATTAGAGAAACACTTGCATGAACCTATATCACTTGTTCTAACATCTCTTATCATGTGATATGAGGATCTACATGTGTGTTTACTCGGGTCTAACTAGGGTCCTAGAATCCTGTATTGTAGCTAGGTTCAAGGCCTATGTTTAGAGAAATTTTTAGTTGTGACGGGAACACGGATGGTACACCACGTGTTTTTATGTAAGTGGTGGAAAATTTTAATTTTTAAGTTATTAACCATTTAACACACATAACTCATCATTTATATAGAGACACGTGGTATACCACCTCGTGTGACGGTCACACTGAAAAATCTCTCCTATGTTTGAGGAAGGGGTGATCAACTACAGCACATGAGTGGATTGGAGCATGAAGTTCAAGGTGCGAGTTTACGCTGATGGTCTCAGGTCAACTAGGGTTTGAGTTGTTTGAAGGTTTAGGTTTGGTTATGGGGTCTAAGTCTCTGGTATGGGTAAGTTTTCATCTGTTCAAAGGAGGATCATGAACTTAAATTTCATGAAATAAAGTTGCTAAATCTGATATTTAATGTGAGACTTTAAGACTATCAAAAATTATCATTTGCTTGACGAATAGTCGTTACCTTATAGAATATTATGTTCGTCGAGCACAAAGGATCAATGTTTTGGTTTCTGCAGAAACTTTGGCCGACCGAATAGAGTCGATGGGCAAAGCTATAGTCGTCGGGTAACCTTGCCTGATGAAATTTTGTCAGGCAAAATTAAAGGTGACGAAACGGTATTTGGCTCGAAATTTTTTTTTCATCTACAGGGTTTTTTTTTTTTTTTTTTTTTTTTGGTGAGATTACATCTTAAAGTAAAAATTATGAAACTCTAAATTCACAAATAATGAGTAATGTTATTTATACCATATTTTTGTACCACATTTTCATACCACCTTAGGTGACATTTGATGTGGACAACCACATCATTTGAATTAATCAGATTTTTAAATTTAGTTCATTATTTAATAAACTAATAATTAAAAAAAAACTAGTTAATTAAATTATGATTGTGGTATACGATGAGTCTTTCTCCTTCATTTCCTTGGGGTTTGCAAATTTTTCAAATGATGTGACTATTCACATCAGATGTTACCTAAGATAATATAGAAATATAATATAAAAATATAGTATGAATAACATTACTCCAATTTTATCTTATGAACCTATGTGATATACTTTTTCCAACACGATTGAAGTAACGACGTGTTTACTAATCCGTAATCAAATTAAGAGGAATTGAATTAAGGAGGAATTTGATTGATGAGGAATTGAAATGAGGTGAAATCAGAATCAGATTCCTATTGAAGTTGTTTACTAAAACTGTCTGAAATCGGAGTAAGAATGATGTTGAGTCTATATAAGTTGTTTACTAATTCACTTCAATCAGAATAAAAACTCGGTTGATTACTATATTGCCCTTACATAAATAAATTATTTATTAAAAGATGACATAATGAGTGTCAAATTAAGGGCAATGTTGGGATAATAAGAAACAAGTAAGGGCATAATTGGTAAATAAAATGCATTCCAGATTCCTCAAGTCACAAGGAATTGAAATATTTCCCTTATGTAGGGAGTCCAATTCCTCCAAAATTAGGAGTTGAATTCCTTAATGCATGTGGACCCCACATATATTTTGATTTCCCAAAATTACGTAAACAAAGGTGTACCCCGTAATCAGAATCCAATTTCGTAAATTGAATCTGATTACGGGTACGTAAACGTGCCATAAGTCCATTTCGCTTTCCCTCAAGATGACACTTGACTACAAGAAGAAAAACACGAGATAGTATACGTGTTTCTTTTTAAATGTTTATCCACCCGCTTTCTGCTACGCATACAATTCAGTCTTCACGGTGCATGCTTGTCCGGTCGTTTCAGACTTCAGAGGCATCCAACTCGTGGAAAGTTGAATTGGTTGCATTCACTTTGAGGAGTTCGTACTTGTACTATGAACAATGATCGGTTTAATGCTAGGATCCAACTTCTGTTGCCTGCTACTGTTCCTCTCTCTCTCTCTCTCTCTCTCTCTCTCTCTCTCTCTCTCTCTCTCAATAGTTGCACGTCTTAGCAACCTCGGCCTTGACAAAACAACACCAAATTGACTGATGCATCCATCAGAATCATTGCGCTCAATAAAAGAAACCAATATGCAAAAGGGAACATTAAAGAGACCATCCAAAACAAACCAAAGCCCTTTGAGCTATTTTGGGCACTACATTTTTAACACGCAAATGAGTTTTTCACACACTACTTTTTTTCTTTGATCAATACAGATATCTGTTTAATTCTTATTTGTAAATTGAATAAAACAAAAGATAATCGGAGGACAAAAATAATGAGTTTCAGAAAAAGGGAAAATATGCAGAAATCAGTTTACTTTTAAAAAATTCACCTCTCCAAAATTTACTTCTATATATGTAGTGAAGTTTCAGCTCCTTTCTCCTAGCCTTCAAACCCTTCACTCCAATCCCATGAAAGTTAACAGCAAACCATCCTTCAGGTGACTGCCATCACTTGCCTCTCTTGCAGTTCTTTCTTCTTCACCCAATAGAAACCCATGCCTTTTCTAAAACCCACCTGAGAGATTTTCCATTTTTATGTTCACATCTTTCAAAACAAAATTCCCACTTTTCAACTTGTGAAAAAAAGCAAGCTTGCATGTAGCACTTATTTCCCAAAGTGGCTTACTCTTCAATTCCCTTCAATTTCCTTCAATTTCTTTGATTGCATTCCACTGAACAAGTACTAAAATTTAGAGGCATATTTTACTTATAAGCCCTTGTAATCCAACACATAAAAAAGATGGCATTCCACTGAACAAGTACTAAAATTTAGAGGCATATTTTACTTATAAGCCCTTGTAATCCAACGCATAAAAAAGATGGAAGCTTTTCATCCTTCTCTCACCTTTCCCTTCTCCTACACCTTCAACACCACTACTAGTGCACTTGGTGGTGGCATTGCTGAAAATATCGCCACATCATGTCCTAATCCATGGATGGATGCTAGGATATGGTGCAAGCTCCCCCATCTGCTCCTCGACCGTGTCATCGCCTTTCTCCCACCGCCTGCCTTTTTTCGCGCTCGATGTGTCTGCAAGAGGTGGTATGCTCTCTTGTTCTCCAACACCTTTCTTCAGCTCTACCTCGAAGTATCTCAGCGCCGCCATTGGTTCCTGTTCTTCAAGAACAAGAGCCTCAGGGGAAGCTACATATACAGCAACAACAACATTGGAGGAAGCAACGGTGACAGCAACAGTGGTGGTACTAATTGTGAAGGTTATCTTTTTGATCCTTATGAACTTTCATGGTATCGCCTTTCGTTTGCTCTACTTCCCTCCGGCTTCTCCCCAGCTTCATCTTCCGGCGGTTTAATCTGTTGGGTTTCGGATGAGGCTGGCCCGAAAACTCTCATTCTATGCAACCCAATTGTTGGTTCTATGTCTCCATTGCCTCCAACTCTAAGACCAAGGCTCTTGCCTTCCATAGGGTTGAGTGTCAACCCTACATCCATTGATGTAACCGTTGCTGGGGACGACTTGATCTCTCCATACGCTGTGAAAAACTTGACCGCCGAGAGCTTCCATATCGACGCAAGCGGGTTTTTTTCGCTGTGGGGAATCAATTCTTCGCTCCCAAAACTCTGCAATTTCGAATCAGGTCAAATGGTTAATGTTCGAGGAAGATTTTACTGCATGAACTACGGCCCTTACAGTGTCTTAGCCTATGATGTGGCAGCAAACAATTGTTGGACGATTGAGGCCCCCATGAGAAGGGCCCTGAGATCTCCAACCTTGATGGAGAGCGGTGGGAAGCTGCTTTTGGTTTCTGCAGTTGAGAAGAGCAAGCTCAACGTGCCGAAAAGCTTGAGGATTTGGGGGTTGCAGGCTTGTGGAACAACTTGGGTTGAGATGGAGAGGATGCCACAGCAGCTCTACGTGCAATTTGATGACCTGGAGAATGGGAATGGGTACCGTTGTGTTGGACATGGAGAGTTCATCACCATCATGATTCTGGGTTCCGACAAGGCGTTGCTGTTCGATATGTCCAGGAAGAGGTGGCAGTGGATGCCTCCGTGCCCTTACGTTCATGCTGGGGTTGATGGGAACTTGCGTGGCTTTGCTTATGAACCCCGGCTCGCTACACCGGTCACTGGGCTGCTTGATCAGCTCACTACAATTCCTTTTCAGGCTTTCAGTGCTTAGGAGGGTTCAAGTTGCAATGTGATCTAAATATGTAGCCGTATGAAAGTGGTTGTGATGTGGGTGTTAGTAGGTTTAGTCCAACCTACTGAGGAGCTACTTGTTATATTTGAAGTTAATCTGCTATGTATTTTGTCGTTCTCTTCTACCTGGTGTATGAAACAGGAGATAGTTTGCATAACTATTGTGATAAATGTAATAATATTTCCTGGAATTAACTACAAGAATGAAAACGGCTAAACCGTCCATTGGACCGATTATAATAATGTGGTATCGAACTCATCATTTCTAAAATTCAAAGCTAAGACTTTCCGCTGAAAACTGGAGAGGAATACCACTTTCCGAGATCTATCATATTTTTTCCATTCTTAAGCTGCTGTTTCAACAGTTAATCAAATCATCAAGTTTTCGAATGATGAAACGAAGGATTGGTCGACAACAAAAACTGCCAGTCAGCCCATACTAGATATTCTTACTCTATTATCAGGGAATGGGGGCATATACGCGACGAGTGAGACATTCACATGGAGATTACACGGTTCTCTTAAATCCGAAACTCATGACTTTGCATTAAACCCGAAACTCATGATTTCCTTACGAACAAGCATGAAGCGTGCGGAGCATACAAATCAATCCCTGTACTCCTTTAACATACGTTGGACTTTACAATTCCACAAGCAAAGTAACATTCATAAATGGCTTCTTATCAATCACAGATACGAGGATTTCGAACAGTATACTATAAAAGGTACAAGTTCAAACTAAAATCAAATGAAAGAACCTAGCTTAAGCTTTCTTATGTTCATATGTTCGTACATAAGCACATATTCAAGGAAAACAAAAAATCAAAGGGTTAGTATATGATGAAGAGATCAAGAGACTTGCTATTGTATATTCACAAAAATTTCGGGACTAATGTGTTTGCCCGCCAAGTTGGGGTCTTCCAGTTATTCATCGCCCGCCTCCATTCCCAAACTAAAGCTGATAAGTTTCTACCACTCAAAGCTACAACACTGGATGGCCTTCATAAAGTTGATGAAACTTCCTTTATATACACTTCAAAATAGGGTGGATCCAAATGTTGCAATTTTTGATATTCAACTCCATTCACTAAACTTGTCGTAAGTCTGACCTTACAAATAAGGTGCGCTTCCATCTCCTGATGGATCGTATCCCTTCTTGACATTCAACTCGATTTTTCAATGCATCATTTCAGTCTAACCTGGAGAATGAGATGGACATCCCTCTTGAAGATGGACCGTAGCTCCTCATTAGCTTCCATGCCAATTCTCCTGTTTCAGAAGCATGTATTCAATTCAAATTCGCTCGTGTTAAAAGCAAAGCAGTGATTCCAATATGCTAGGACTTTAGTATTTACCCTATTTTATTGCCCTTCTTTCCTACAAGAATCTTGCGTTGACTTAATTTGTTCGTGATAAGATGCTGTTCAATCCGAAGAGAGCCATCTCGCAACTCCTTCCAGTCCATCAACCGATGTTCAATAGTGTATGGGATTTCCTAAAACAAGCAGAAATTGCCATTATTGAAGATTCTCAAATTGCTTATAAATTCAGAATTTGGGAATGAAAATATAACCAGACAGAAACGATGCCTCAAAGTACTTCAAAACAGAAACTGAAGATCTACCTGATGCACATGGTCTAACAACCTTTCCCGGACAACTTCTAATGATATATTCTTCATAACTTCCTCAGTCATGATGAATGGATCTTCATCCCAAGATCGTTTAACGGCCTAAACATAAAAAACCACTGAAGAACTGAGATGTGGGATATAGTGGACAGCAGTAACATTAGCTAGAAAGATGAGCAGAATCTTGAAAACTCTTTCCAACCAAAACATAAATCTAAAGAAGACCTTCGCAACAGAATATTTTTGACAGGTAAATGTCACAGGAAATGATGACAATGAGGGCAATACAAAAAAGCTCACATGCCTGATCCATCAGATATTGAGTAAGATCTTTCACTCCAGAGCCCTTCAGACCAGAAATCATGAAACGCCTACAAGGTTAAAGAAAGAATAGATCGTCAGATATACTTTTAAGAACCGTGGCGAAAAGAGAAAAGACACCATCTTTGATTTTGTAAGGAAACACACCCTTCATAACCAGGAAGATCTTTGAATTCCTCAGCAACCTTTAACAAGTCTTTCTTCTTCTCAACTAAATCAACCTTGTTCATACATAAAATTCGCTTTTGTACTGGGTGTGGCAGTGCTCCCATACGCTTGATTAATCCTATAACCCTTACATCAGGCCTACACATATGGAAATACAAAGAACCGGGTGATTAGGGACCAAAATACTGAACGCTGATGAAATTTAGAAAATAAGGTGGAGGGGTGGCATTTCGCTGGCCAAACAACAAAATGCTAATAAACTTGAGTGAATATGTGCAAGAAGTCAAACGGGAAAAATGCAATAACTATGTGTTTTCCCCACAAAGCGCAGAATGAGGATAATGGCTGAAATAAAAAAAATGCACTATTATCAAAAGCGATAAACATTTGCCCAAATGGAATCCACCTGCCATATATATCTAGCTCCGATGCCTATGTTTGTTTCATGCATATTTAGAACCATAACACTTGTGAGCTATTGTAAAATATGGCCATCTAATAGCTTGCTAGGATAGGTTTCCTTAGAGACAACCATGGGATTACTTGAAGAAAAAAAAAACAATTAAGGTACAGGTATCATATGGAATGAATCACTAACCTGGTAAGATGCCTATGGACGTCAAATATAACTATGAGCACATCGTATAAAGTAACTGAGCTCCAAGCACTTTCTACGCGAACCTTGAAATCTTTGTAAGGACATCCCTTGTTGCTTAATGTAAGACCTGGAGTATCAAAGAAACACTGCATAGGCACACATGAAGACGGTCAATAAATGGTGCAAAACGTGGATAAACAACTGCAAGATATGTCATACGCCACAATTTCTGTGCTCCAGTCTGTGAGGAGAAAACATAATAATAACATGTCTACACATCACTAGATGAAAGTAATCGACAAGAATAATATGCAAAGACAACCCATCACCATTACCTTTCCTGTATCAAACACACTCATCACTTATATGCAAGTAAGTGTCGCAAGCTCATCACATTTTTTTTTGTACAATAATTTCATAAACAAAGAACTAGGATAAAGAAATGAATTGCATATTGTAATTCAAATGATTGTGAATAATTTTCAGAGCACATTAGGACATAATATAACTTAATCAAAGCATTCCCAGTCCAGAAAACCTGGTTGATTATAAGCTAAAAACAAGAAACATACAATTTGTGTGTCTCCCTTTGTCATAACTCCTAATACTTCATGAGTAGTGGTGTTTGTCTTCCGTGAAACAGCGGAAACCTTCGTCCCAACCTATAAGAAATGCAGAAACATGTGATAAATCTGCACAATCTGTCACCAGAAAGGTTCTGGTTACAACAAAAGCCAGTAAAAAGTATACAATTCTCTGATATGGTAAACTTTTTTTTAAAATATTACCACAAAACATTTGTATCCTACAAATTACATAGTTTACGAACAAAGTATAATCTCCCAAGCCAGTACATATCTCAAATAGGGGAATTTCAAAGCTTCTTCATTTGTTTCCCTCCAAAGAAATTTTTGTTGGGACAATTTCAGACATATTAAGAAGCTGAAGCCTGCTTTGGCATTAAGAACTATTTGATATCTATCTGAGCAAAGTGCAGTGACCATGAAACAGCTATTGATATCGCTTTCAGACAAATTAGGCAGATTGTATACTGAGCAACACAGAGGAACCCTAGTTGCCATAAAATATTAAACCATGACCAGTTAGGCAAATGAAAGAATCCACAACACCAAATTTACCCAAACCCTTGTCCAACGAAACAATCAAAAGCCTCCAACACTTCATTATACTCATCCTATGGGACTTGCTTATACCCTACTGAAAACCCCATCACAAAATCTTCTTCTTTTTTTCCGGAAATGAATCGCCAAATCATCAAACAAACTGTTAATCAACTGAAAAACTACTTAGCAGTTACCAAATCATAAACCACAGTAACACAGTCATCATTTAATATCATCATTAACTAAACCAACACCATATCCAACAGTTAATTAAACCTACCCCCCCCCCCCCTCCCTTTCTCTCTCTCTTTTCCTCCCTCTCTCTAAATTAAACACATTTAAACCGTAAAATCCAAAATAACAAACCATATAATTAGTCAGAGCAGATTTTCCGGCATTCGGAGCACCAATTATCCCTACAGACAGCGCCTTTTGGTCCTCCTCCTTCACCATTTCCTGCTCATCCCCAGATTCCTCATCATCTGCGCGCTCCAATGCCGCCTCGAGAAGCACCTTAGCGAGCACTCTACTCTTTTGCTCCTCCTCTTCCTCCAAACGCTTCAATTTCTCCTTCTGGGTGTCCACCCCAATCAATTTATCAGCTTTTGATCTGTACTTGTTGTCCCAAGTCGGCTTCTGAGGAGTTTTGGGCTTGGAATCCGAACCAACGGATGGTATGGCGTAATGGGTACTGTCAAAAACCGAGTCCGAACCATTTTCGGGGTCTGAGAGAGATGGGTTGTGACCGGAGTCGTCCTCTTGCGGCTGAGCTGCGTAGAACCGGTAGAACAAGGAGGCTGGGTTTAAAGGGGTTTTGCTGGGTTCTGAAGAGAGGGTTCTCAGAACTCTCAGAGCTTTCATCTCAGCTGCTAGATACCAAGCATCGAGAGAGAGAGAGAGATACAGAGATTGACTTTGTGTGCGTGGGCGGGCCGTTGGGGTTTTAGGGGTTTAGGCTTGAGGCTTCGTCTTGTCACTCTGTATTGCCACGAACAAGTGTTTAATTTTTTTTTTAATTTCTATGGTCGAAATTTTTTTTTGTTCATTTCTTTCTCTTTCTTATAATTAGTATTTTTCATTTATTAAAAGGAGTGGTTTCGTTCCAAAAGTATTATAACCACTTTAAAATCCAAGGCCCCAACTGTTATTTTGCTATGACAAAGTTGATTTCAATACCCCGCTATGACAAGGTTGATTTCAGCATGCCAGAAACACAACTTGACACACTAAATGTCATAATACAAGTGGTTGAATTTTTTTTTTTCTTTCAAGTATCCAATTACTTGTACTATGACATTTGATGTACCAGACTATTCCCGGCACATTGAAAAACTTCTCCATGGATGATGCTGCCAAAAATATAATGGCCAAAGCCCTATAATAACATCATCATTCATAAATAAATACCAAGCAAGTTACTAACCACATTTGAAATATTAGTCAACTGAAGAATATTGTCGACGAACAAAATGGAATCCTTTAAATATCCCTAATCCTAAAAAGTTTGCAACAAAATCTGTGGGGAGTATGAAAAAGAATATGAAAGTTACATTATAACTTGACATTTTTGCTCTTCTACTTCACGTTCTTGCAAAGAATACAACACGAATCTATAGACTGGTTAGTCCGGTAAACCGCCCTTCACTTCGAATAAACTATGCAGGACATGGAGTGTGCATCGGCATGAGATTCCCAGGTCCATACGCTAGCATGAGATTCCAAAGGCGCAAACACTGTCATCGTCGTCCCATTGCTGCTAATTCATCTAAAATGCCATTCGACCGGCAAGCCTGCCCTCCATAATCCTTCTGTCTATGGCTGCGTCAATTGAACTCATCTGAAAAAGAAAACCGCAATGAGGTCATCAGAGAGGGACCGTGTGCATGATTCACTTGAAGCAAGATAAAATGGATTGGTCCTATGATCTAACCGAAGAGATACCAAACTTTATGAAAGAATCTGACCTGGCCAAGTCTGGTTTCACCGTTCAATGATAAAATAATGTTGCTACAATTAACAAAACATTTGTTGGTCTTGACATTGTTTCACTCGAACCCCCACACCGCAAAAGAAAGCATGGGGAGAGTGAACAATGGATAAATCTAAATTTTAAATGAGCAAATATATACATTCCGTACTTAACTGGGTACGATGCTAGATAGGAGAATCCTTGAGCCCATAGCAGCAAGCTTGTCAAAATTGTAATTACTAACAGCAAAACTAATGTAAATACCTACTTGAACCTTTTGATGCAGTTGCGTGGAAACCGAAGAATGGCAGTATAAACAAAACAGCATGCCCATAGAAGGTTCACATGTTCTTTGTTAATTTGTTTCGTTTCAAAAGAAAATTTTCAAATTCATACAGTAAATACCTCTCTAATCAGGAAACAATTGGTAAACAACCCAACCCGAAAAGACAGAACATAAAGCCTACCTAGCTGGTTAGAGCAATGCAACTCCGTAAATTAAAGAGGTAGTATACTTACCTGGCTAGTTTCATCATGCACCTGATACTTCGCTAAAGACATTCTTCTTTCCTCCTGCAAATAAATAACCAATTTAACAAGTTAGCAACAAGTCCGAACAAAACACAAGTTAGCAACAACGAACAAGACTAGCAAAGTGAAAAAATAATCATTTAGGAAAATTAAGAACAACTTACCATGGACATAGCCTCATCATCCCAAACTAGATACACCTCATTAGCAGCTGGCTGGGGAGCAGGAGCTTTATTTGCAATTACAGGGGGTGGTCCAATTGATGGACCACCAGTGTTCGGACCAGATGCATAAGAGTGTGAATTAACACCTGTAGTAATTAAATGAAAAGGATTTGTCAGATTCACAAGCCTTTGCCCATATGAAATCAACAATCCAAAGGTACATGGAGAATTTAGCAATGTGGGAGGTATTCATTATTGCAGCACGAAAATAAATAAGGCTTAGCATACCAGAACAATTACTAGAAGGAACATAAAAGATGCCTTTGTAATATTCAAACGTTTAAGATAACAGAGCGAAAACTAGCCGTTGATAGCATATCCAAATTTGAAGTGACTAAAACAGAACTCTCTACAAGGATCTCAAAAAGCAACTTGAATGCTAAAGAACAAAAGAAAATCTGAGGCATCTACAACTTATTTTATCAGACATGAGGGATAAGTCGAAGTTAAAGCAAGAAGACAGCTCTGACACGCGCAAAGGAAAAAAAAAACATATTTTTGAATTTTTCGAGACTTTAAACGAGTCGAACTCCTCCAACACTAAAATAATCTTCAGTTTTGAAATTTTCAAAATGCACACAGTTTGAATTGCTTTTAAACGATAAAACAATTGTAGAAAAACAATAACTAAATGAGCAATTATATAAATCAATAATAAGAAATCAAAACTGAGACACTTAGATAACTACTTGTTTGGAAAGATTTAGCACCTTGATAAGCATCTGTTGAGCCTTTATCTTCAGCTGGAGAACTAAAGGGAACACTGGTTGAAAGCAAAGGAGGAGAAAAGGGAGAACTTTGTGTTGGTACATTATTTATACCAACAACAGGAAACAGGGGTTGTGATACAGAAGCAGGAGGCATGGATGTAGTAAGCCCAGGAGGAGCTATATGTGGAGGCAGAGGTCCGGGGATTGTTGCTGATGGTAGAGGTGGCCTCCCATTCTGCACAGGGAACAATGGTTGCTGCACATAACCCAATGAGGAAGGAGGAGGTACTGAGACTGATGGAGGCTGTGGATACCATGGCTGGGGACGAGGTGGAACTTGCCAAGCATTCGGAGGCACTGGAACTGCAGAACTGTACCTGGAGTGAACAAAAACCAAAAGAAACAAACAGATAACTTGCTTATGTAAATGCTAATTATGTACTGCAGACAACATAATTTTAAAATTTCACAATGCTGGTTAGAGAAGATATGCAAGAAACCTGACAGAAAACATACATTGGCCGCATTGCACCCAAA
Organism: Cotoneaster glaucophyllus; assembly: GCA_036320875.1. NCBI lineage: Eukaryota > Viridiplantae > Streptophyta > Magnoliopsida > Rosales > Rosaceae > Cotoneaster > Cotoneaster glaucophyllus. Next base: position 7,926,794 of record CM070059.1, on the reverse strand, counting down.
GGTGGTTGGGGAGGATATGCAATCCCCATCGAACCTGGCACCATACCACCAACAAACTGGGTTGTTGGGATGTCTACTTTAGCTACTTTTGATGGACCGTCTTCATCTGCATATAAATAGAGATATTTAGAAAATAAACTTAATATACATGACTAATGCTATAACTTCAAAAGAAGCCATAAACTACTCAAAATGATAGGTATTGTACACTTTTTCTTGGTTTGATTTGTCTTTAGCTTATAAATGAGATATCACTTTCAAATTTTATTGCACAGACAAGATAAAACCATGACAAAACATTTTATGCAGAATTCGTATGCACAGATTAGGACATCCGGATCCATGTGAATGTGTATTTGCAAAAGTATACATAAGCACAACTTGGTTCAACCAAGAACACATGATAATTTGAAAAACTATTACATGGGCAAAATACAACCATCAAACTACTTATATTGAATAAGTATTACATGTATACTGCTATGAACACTCTGATGGTATGTCTAATTCAATACAAACAAAGAAGTTCAATATCAATGAGTCCATCTATGCATAGTTGCATGTACCAGCACATCCAGGTCATAATTTAATGTGAGTCAAACCCAACGATATCATAAACCAGCTGAATTTGAGCATTAAAATAAAATAAAAATTCACACGTCATCAAATACCAATGATGTTAACATAACATTAAAATAAAATATCAAAATTAGTCTGGATAAACATCAATACTTGTATAGATCCTTTACCTTCCTCTCCATAATGTGCAGCCAAGACGTGAGGTGGGATTCCTTGCATCCCATATATTTCAATATCCGTCGACTCCCTGTCAGCCTTCGCATTGGGAACTCTATAAAATAGAGTTTTAACAGTTTAAAAATCAGTAGAATGAAATTATGATAAGGAATTATTTGAGGCACAACTTATATATAGTCAACATTGTTTAACCCTACTCTATAATCGTTCATGAAAAAGATCCACTGAGATAGTGTAACTTACAAACAATTAGTAACTACAACCGTCTATGACAAACTTATTATGTTCCAGTTAGAAAAATTGAACCATGGCTTTTGATTATATTTTTTTCTTATTAGAAAAATGGAAGACAGGTAACAGTTCAAGTAGAAATATATTGACAGTTACATTTTGGTCCTAACTCCTAATACAGTAGACAAAGTTTGAGTTTAACTTCATCATCAGCATATATTCATATCCATTACAGAATTACCTATGGGTATAAAAACCCTCTTAAACTTATACGGGTAAGAGTTTAAAGCAATAGAATATCTTCCTGAGGTTTCATGGGCTCTCTTATTATCAAGCAGGCCCCATATGTATATGAGTTCACATTACAGTATATCCCAACCAAAGGAAACCCAATTCATATTAACAGCCTCATTGTTTCCTGGATTCCCAATTCTACCAAAATTACAAGCACTCACAAAATATTCCCCAGTCCCATACTTTTGCACTTGATCCACCTTCAAGCTACCAAAATTATAAACACCTACAACCCAACTTTGCTCGAAAATCTAAGAAACAGTCAGAGCCTATCAATTCCATTGATTATTAAGTTGCCCCTATGCAGCTAACAAAAAGTTAAAATCCCAAACTATCTTTCCAGCTAAAATTTTCTACAACTGCCGAGCCCGCATTACAAAATTCACACCTAAGTCCCAAATGTCCAAATTGCGATTTTTCATAACCATGAATTTCTTTGAAGACCCAAATCTAATTATAACAAAACAAAAACGATAAATATCATAAATTTACACAGCAAAAAACAAAAACTGATCAATATCATATTCTAAAATAACAAATTCAGCGACGAAACAAAAAGAAACAAAATTAGGGTTTTTGTCAATTGGGGGAAAAGGTATAGAAAGCCATACTTGGTGACGCTCTCTTTGTGGACCTGGAGGACGTGAATGGCCATGCCGCCGGCGGTGGAGAGCTTCTTGTGGCAGACATGGCACTTAAAATGCTTGGCTTTCTGGTGCTGCACCAGTATCTTCTCATCGTCGAACTCTCTATCGCAGTAGTAGCACCACACCTTCGACGCCACTCTCTTCTTCTTCTTTCCCATATTTCCCTTCTTCCCCCTCTACCCTCCTTCTGCAACCCTTCTTCTTCCTCCTCTGGTTCTTCTCCTCCTTGTCTCTCTCTCTCTCTCTCTCTTTCTGTGTCTGTGAGCCTTTGGTTTTGGTATTTGGGTTTTTGTTTTGGGGTTTTTTCTCCCTGTGATCTGTGATTTGTTGAATTTCATGTATTTGTATTTATAGTTCATAATTTTTTATTTTTACCGAGTAAGTAATTGGCTAGGGCTTTTTCCAATTGGTTCTAGTGTACACTAGAAATAAATATAAATTTATAAGGCTGGGCACATATTGGGTTTACCCGAGTTGAGGCCCAACTCGCTTCTTGACCCGCTCACGTGATGTCGTTAATTTACGTATTATGTCATATGACAACGTGATAGTCACACTTAAATTTACTGAAACACATGTTGTGTCACGAGAGTGTAATTCACCAATTTTCTTTCCTTTGGACGAAAAGTTTGTTACTTGATAAAGCTTAGATCGGATATTACTTAATCAAACCGCCATTGGCAATTGATCTCGTCTAATTACGTTGCGATTTAATAACTCTCTTTCAAGAAGATATAGGACATGTTACTTACCAGGAATTGGTATTCATGGGTATCATTCTCATTCCCGACATATCTAGCATTTACTGACACACATGACATGCCCTTAACGTGACTTTCCATGATCTTTCACACATAAAACCCATCTCAGATTCTCAGTTAGTTCCATCCAAAATGTTTGACAATTGCCATGAGTTCAGAAAAAAAAAAAAAAAAAAGTAATTGCACCATCGTCCTCCAACACTAAGATTTAACTGAAAAATAAGGGGTGATGAGTACACCTATAGTTGCAGGAAAAATTACAACCACAAAGAAGCTTGTGATAACATCGTCTCGGGTTCGATAGCAGCCGGCAAAGACGAAAGAAAGCGTACATGTATCAAATAGATTCTTAACCAATATCTAGCCTGCAGACTGCAGCATTTAAATTCAAGTTCTTCGTTCTTCCTACAGTGGAAACGGGGAAACAGCATATCCTACTCTTCTTTCTTGGAGGATTGGGAAGAACTATCAGCGCCACCTTTTAACTTGCTTACACTAGCTTCGGCTTCAGCAAGAAATGCAGGATCAGGCTTGTGTTGGTCTGAAGGCTCTTTCATTGCCATATATATGTAAAATGCAATAACTACGTTGACAGATATAACAGCAAGGAATCCGCTCAACAACGTGAGTGAATAGGGAGACATGTCGCTTACACCTGCTTCAAATGAATAACCACCTTGCTCAGAGAACCAAAAAGGAAAACCGAGGCAAGAAACTTTAACAGAAAACAATTAGTAACCCCATTCCCAAATCCTAGCTAAAAAAATGTTGATCCAGTTATCATATACTTCTCCAATAAGGCAAGTCGTGAGATCAAGTCCTAAGATTGTTGACCACAGACATTCACTCACAAGATTGTAATAAGGGCATGCCTTCTCTGTAATTTTGTTATATGCACGCAAGGGATTATGTTCTCTCTTTAAGTTTCCTACAACAATAGTGCCTTAGACAAGATTACCCACATTCGGAAACCTGACTTCTAACAGTTGGCACTAGTTATACTTGATGATAGGATGCCATCTTCATCTTATAAATCACATTCACTGTAGCAATTATGTAAATCGCAAAAACAATATAGATCCTAATGACAATTTTTTCACGGAGGTCATTAGTTGGAATTTGGAAGCAAGATTTAGAAAACTTGATTGAGATAAAAATTTCAATTATCACAACACTAAGAGTGAGATGGACAAACTCTAAGGTGATGTGGGAACTAAGAGCTTTCATGTCTCTCAGTGTGGTCAGCACTGGGTGTTTCTGAGCAGCGAGGCTTACACCCATTCGCATTAGTTCATCCAAAGTTCCTTTCCCTTAAGCACAAATTATTGAATAAGCCATCTTCCTATCAAGGTTAAGGGGTCAACTGAGCATCTCGCCGGTGGGATTGAATACCCGGATCGAATCAGAAGGTCATAAGGACTTAAATACAAAAATGTGAACTAGAAATGGTTTGTCTATTTAGAACAAAAATGGGTAAGCACACAAACGTTATAAAAAAGAATAACTTAGGTAGATAATTGTATGGTAATATAGGACAAAGAAGAAAAACCCTGCATCACTAGTGCAAGTTTTTGTTAGAATGACTCCTATGAGGGACCTCAAATAAGATGAAGTATTATGAAAATGACTTAAAGCTGCAGCACTTGACACAGTAGCCTTACCAGGAAGCAAATTATTGTTAAACGCATATAATATTGCAACGGGAATTATCCACATAAACATTGATGCAGTAACGAACTTTTGTATCACGCCTGCCATTGTTATCTCCAATCTACAGAATTAAGAGGAAAACAATCAAACCAACAGAACAACTCAGATACAGAACAATAAGTCATAAGCAAACATTACGGACGGAGAGCTGTAAAAGACCATCAAGCCAGATATGTAACTAATAGGCCATATTCATAGTTCGTTGGCATCATTGCTAGCATTTAGCTTATGCACGTGAATTTCGGTACAAATAACTAAAACCAGTTCCTATCTGTACCTGCCACTTAGTACTACGGTCTAGTGATATTCCTCTTCACTTGTAAGTGAGAGGTCTTAGGTTCGATTTTCGCCAAAGGCGAGTTTGAACCATATTATTGCTAGCCCATTGTGAGGCTAAGCCACCCCTCCTCTAGTGTAGATAATATCACTAGTTCAAAAAAAAAAAAAAAAGTTCCTATCTGTACCTAAACATTACTCTTACTGATCGTAAATTCATTAAAATCGAAATTTATATCAAATACCCATGGAAAAGAAAGAATTGCTGACATGAGTGAAATACAAATTTGATATAGATGTCTCTTTAGGATACTTCTATGCAGGGCATAACTGAAGTATTAACTACTAGATTTTTACTGGGATATGAGATAGCACTTGAAAGCAATCTATATACAAATAAAGACCAAAACTTTTCAGTGCAATCCATCAAGAAGCAATCACCAGTGAACAAAGGCACCCAAATTTCAAAACTTTACATTGTTTCTGAACAGGATAACACAGTATGAGATTGACCCAGAAAGATCTAAGCTCACACGGACATTTAATCGAACACTTGGTGTGCGCACACTCGAACGACAAAATAATGGAGCGAGAAAGAGCGTACCCAAGCGACAGCCTTGGATCGGGAGGTTGAAAGTAAACTAGAAACGATTCGACTTCCCAACGTTAGCTTGGCTGTTGTGCAAGCCGATCGATTCCGCTACAGAAATTGCATATTCTGTGTGATATAAAACAGCTCTGAAGTGGGTGTTCGAAGTACGAACAATTCACTTCGGAAGCAAAACCTGTGTGTTGGTGGGTACTGGAATTCAGAAGCAAAGCCTCAGAAACAAGAGGCTGCCTGCTGCGCTGGCTAGGTGCGCTACAATTATGAGCCGTTGAGATCTATCCTACGGTGAGTGTTTTAAACGAGCTCATGCGTTGAAAGGGGTAAAATATGATGAGATCGTTTAAAACACCCAACTATGGTAAATAAGAAAATGGCTTATTGTTTGCTATGATTTGTGATCAATTTCACTCTTTCTTTTGAAACGAAATTTGCCTCATTTTGTTTTCTAAAACTCAATTTTCGTCACATTTTGTGACATTCCGTCAAATTTTTATGAAAATTGTTAAGTTTGTGACGTTGCACTAGTGTAGCCCACCTACATGTTGACATGTTTGCCACATCAGCTTGTCAAAGCATTGGTTCCACCTCGTCTCTGATTCTTATTTCGTTGGCCGCTTTCGGTGCCTCCAACCCGACCGGCAAACGCCCATTTTAAGTACTCTTGTTATATTAACAAATGAAAATAATTGCCACTTAATATTACGGTTTAGTAGTATTCTTCTTGACTTATAAGCGAAAGGTCTTAAATTCGATTCTCACCAAAAGCGGAGTTGAACCATATTATTATGGCATGCCTAAGTTCAAAAAAATAAACAACAAATGGAAATTATCGTTACACATGCCACATTCTGTAGAAAATGCTATACTACACTTACTTTTGCCACCAAATTAATTGGTAGTTTACTTAAAATCAACATTGTGAGATTTGAACTTTTATCATTCTTAGCTTATTTATTTGTGAAAAGTGATTTTCACACATTTTATGTATTTTCTCTTTTTCATAGTTGGATTGAATAAATCAAAAGAGAATTAAAGAATATACATAAAATGATGAGTCGAGAAAGAGAAAACAGAAATGCAAAAAACATTTCCCCTATCTAGCTAACATAATAAACTTATGTTTTCTGAAGCCCTTTGAGTTAGATCAACTGGTGAGTGAGGGTGGTCTAATTCGTCAGAGTTAGAATTGATTCAAGTTATCAATCAACGATGATTTTCTCACTCTCTTTTTATGCTGGTGTTCTCCTCTCGATTATGTTTTCCATTCTAAGTAATGCCGGCATGTTGGAAGGTATACATTAACATAAGAAAAACTTGTGAGGTATGGAGACTAGTGTTCCTACTCAAGATTTTAAAACTAAATCATGACATATCCCATCTTACTACGCTAATATATGATTGTTATATTCATTGGAAGTTTTTGGAAACTTTCTTGTGGATGGAAGAATTAGATTGCTTTTCCTAACACATTGAGCATTACCAAAATTTCACTAGACTATATTACAAGATGAAAGTACACAGAGAAGCCTAAACATAAAAACACAAAGGAGCCCTAATTACATTAAAGCATTTATGCCCATTTGGCCAAGAGGGACATACATCCAGAGCCCAGAAGAAGTGAGACATTAGCCCCAAGCTGGATCCTTAGATTGCTCTGCATTCTAGGGTTCATGAAATCTGCTGCTAGTAGGTCAACCAGAGCCATGTATATTAGGATCCCAGCTGATGCAGAGTTGAAAACTCCTTCCACGATTAGAGCACTTGGGCTGGTCTCATTGTATATGTTTGATATTCCCATTCCAACACCAATTCCAATTGGGGTTGTGAGGGAGAAGAAAATCACCATTGCTGCAATGGCCCTGGACTTAAAGTTGGCCTGCACAGACAATGGAGACATCATTTATAAATATAGAAATTGTAATGGAGTTTAACCTAACTCACAACTCTAAAATGTTTTGGGATTTGAAGAGTGGGGGGATATTTTATTTTGTCACCAGGTATATACATCAGAAGGCGAAATTTGTACAAAGACAAGTGTATATATCTAGTGACAAGACAATTTCACATAACTGTGGGATTATGAATAAACTTGTGGGACTAGGGACCCTCATTGGTGAAAAGACACATCAATCCAAGTACCCTAAAAAATGAATGATGACTTTCAAAAAATGCTGAGATGAACTGATGTGCGAGGCATTTTAGTCGTGATGGAATGCAGTTGGATCCTACAAAGGATATGCAGGATCTCTGAATATGCACCTAGAAGATTACGTGACAACGTCAACAAGACCATTTGGAGCTCTAAACCCCACAAAATGGTACCCAAGTGGCCATGTGAAAATCGGTAAATGGCTAGAGAACATCATAGGATTAGAAATGAAAGTTTCAAAGAAAGCATGTTTTCACTTGAAGTTTGACACCTTAAACATGTTAATATGTATCCTACTATTGAATATCACATAGGAGGGGAAAGGTGGTGTATATTTGGCTTTTGAGAAAATTGGAGTATTGATCTCTAAAAATTGCTTAATTAGAGTTTTCATTATGAATTAAAAGTTCGTGAGTATTGATCCTTTAATATGTCATAATGTGAAGCAATGGGTCATTGTTAGTAATAGCATCAGAACATCTGTCAAAGTAAAGTGTTTAAAGGGGAATATAACATATGAAAGTTCATGGACTAAAACTCCAATTTGACTAAAATTCAATAACCAATCTAATTTTCTATTTCATATTTTTAAGAGTAATGCTAGGTAAACTAAATTTCTAGACCAAATTTGCAAATATGACATGTCGCCAATAAAAAAAATAAGCACGTTAACCAACACTTAAGTAATAATCCAATCATTATCAACCACATCATTTGGTTTAAATGTTGGTTTTTCTAGCACTACTGCAATTTTAATCTACTGAAAAAGATTCAAATTTAAGTGTAAGACAACAAGCAGATTGCCCTAACTATCTAGTCACCATTTATGCAGGTGGATTAAATGATAATGAAACAAGAATGAAATGTTTGAGGAAATTGATGATACCTGAGTTATGCACCCACCAAGGCCCATGCCTTCGAAAAATTGATGGAAAGTAAGAGCTGCTACAAGAGGTTTGATTGTCTTGGGACTCTGTGAGGCACCTAAAGATATCCCAATAATTACTGAATGAACCAAAATTCCCAGCTCCAGAACCTAAAAATTATTCATGCAAAGAATTTAATTACATAATCAAATCAGAAAAATTGCATAGATAAAAATAAACACTTATAAATTAGGAAACTGCATGCTATTAACATTTCAAAATTTTCATTATGTAATACGCATAAGTATTTTTCTTATTAATTATAAAAAATATGGAGTAAAAAATAAAAATTTTAGAATGCTAATAATAATTATCTTAAATTAAATTAAAGACCCCAAAAATAGTTAATATAAAAGAAATTGATAAAACTGGAGAGTAAAAAACAGTGAAAACACAGACCAACCCAACAAAATGTAGCACCAAAAAATTGAACCATTAACTTGAAAATCCAAACCAACTCTACCTGTGATATCACTCGATGCCTAACAATTTCGAAAGAAGAAATCGAATCCTCCGGTGCAATCGCGCCAGAACCGTGAGCATGGCCGTGTGTGGCATGTGTGTGAACATGCACATGACCCTCGTGCACCCCATTCATCTCTTCATCCTCCTTCACTGGCAGTGCTTTGGTGAAATGTGATCTTCTATAGTAGCTGGTGGCAAAGGTGTCGATCATCATCGTCCCAATCGCCGAAAGCATGGCTATGAAACCGGTAAACGGGAAGCTGCCCCACAGTGTTTCGCTGAGGCAAGGGCTTCTCAAGCTCTCAAAAGCATCCGGTAGCACGTGGATGAACCCTGTTGCTAGAATCACACCGGCCGCAAAAGCCTTGATCAGGAAGAAGATGTTGTTTTCGGGGTTTAGAGCCGGAATTTTCTTGCCCAACATTGGAAGGGAGACACCAAGGAAACTTGCTATGAGGATTGAACTTATCGCAACTAGCTTGAACTTGAGGACTTTGAACTTGTCATGGTCTAGGATTTCCGAATTGCATTCACATTCCGCGTAAACCGAGATGGGGACAAAAAGAAGGAGTAGGAGAAGAGGAAGAGGAAGCGTGTGAGTGGGAGTGAGCTTTTTCATGGCTATCAGTGAAAGGGGGGAGGGGGAGAGAGAGAGGGAGAGAGGGAGAGAGAGAAGGTTTTGAAATGGGGTTGTGGAGTGGTGAGCTGAATGCTCACTTTATATATGAGTTGGAGAATTTGGGGAAAGCAAAGGCATTAAGGTAAAAATGGCGACATGGAATTCAGTTCTGTTTGTTAGAAAGGGAAGTGGGGTTGGCAACCGTATGGTTAGTGAAGCCAAATGACGACATTATGTGTTAACGCAACAGTTTAAAGGAGGTTGGAGGATTTTAATTAGGTTTTAGACTTTAGATCACTATCTAAACTGTCACTTATCCCTCAATGTTAAGATACTGACTGGGACTCGGGGACTTAAGTATTTTATTAGGGATGGCAGAAAAAAGCCCTCAATGTTCCATCTTGGAATGGAATTAGCCATTGCATGAGCATGGTTTTTGTTCAATACTTAGGAAAAGGAATTGACTAGTCGTGTGGGGCACATCAAGCACCAAAACGGTTTTGATTCGAACAAAAAAAGGTTACATTCTGGTCTTGTGTTTTGGGTCTTGACTCACATTGATGTTTAAATAGATTAGATGTATGATCGTCACACCGTCATATTGTATTATTAATTTATTTATGTTATAATATATATATATATTTATTTATTTATTTTATTTTATTTTATTTTTTTTGGCCAACTTTTATTTATTAAGTATCATGTTATACAGTCATATTATACAAGTGACAGTGTGGTAGCTTTTAAGATGACAATTTCACATACTGCACTCACACATACCAAAATTTATCAGAAAGGACAAAAAATTCTTAACATTTTTAGTCTTCTTCTAAGAAAGTACTGTTCAATATGGTAAAGCCCTCTGGCCCTCCAAGATTCTCCAAGATATTAATATTTTAATGAACAGTACAGGGCCGTATTTGCCTCTGTCTCCAACCGAGGGCCAGAGGGCTCATTTTAGCCCTGTCACAAAAAACCGTCTCCAACCGAGGGCCAAAGGGCCATAGGGCCAAACATAATTTATTATTTAAATTTAAAAACTACAAAAACTTAAATTTAAAAACAACATTAACTTAAATTTAAAAACTACAAATTAAATTTAAAAACGACAAATTAAATTTAAAAACTACAAATTAAATTTAAAAACAACATTAACTTAAATTAAAAAACTACAACAACTTAAATTTAATATCCATAATCAAACACCTTCACTTGTTTGAGAAATCCCCCTCACACTATCTTCTGAGACCCATCTATAAGCCTTGCAAAGAGCTTCATCTTCTTTTTGGGTCCAAGCCCTACCTTTCATTGCAGATGAGGCCATTTTTTTTGAAAAAAATGAAGGAAATATTGAAGGAAATTATTGAAAATATATTGAAGGAAATTATTGAAAAATTGAAACAAATATTATAGATGAAGGAAATATTGGAAAATATATTGAAGGAAATATTGAGAAATTGAAACAAATATTATAGATGAAGGAAATATTGGAAAATATATTGAAGAAAATATTGAGAAATATATTGAAGGAAATATATTGAAGGAAATATTGAACAAGGAAATATTGCAAATGAAGTGAAGAATTGAAAGAACTTCACCATATTTATAGAAGAAAAGAAATGTTTAAAAAAAAAAAAAAACTTTACAACGGCTACCTGCAATTAAAAAAATAAAAAAAATAAAATAAAACACAACGGCTACCTGCAATTTACAGAAAAAATAAATAAAAAAAATAAAACTCAACGGCTAGCTGACTCAACTAGCCGTTACATTAAAAAAAAATTCAAACTAGTGCTGTGGGTTGTAACCGACAACAATAGTAAATAAAAAAAAAATTTGCGCAGGAATACCTATTACTGTTGGTTATAAACGACAGTATTAAAAAATCATTCTTTAATGTTGTCGGTTATAACCGACAGCAATAGGAAAACATTAAAAAAAAAAATAGCCAGCCCGGGGCTGGCTGGCTGGCTGAAAGCAACCAGCCCTTTGGCCCTTTGAAATTCCGTGGGGCCCTCCCAGATTCCCGAGCCCTCTAGCTTAGCCCTCGATTGGAGACGATTTTAGGGCTATTTTCGGCCATCTGGCCCTCTAGACCATTCGGTTGGAGATGGCCTAAAGAGCTTTGTTTTAGGAGCTCTGCCTTTGAAAGCTGTGAGTTGTGCTACCAACAGTTGCTTAACACGTTGACAATTTGTAAACACCGAATTGCTGAAACATTGTAGACGCCATTTGCACGTGCATCAATGGTTGATATCCTGAGCACTGTAGTATTTCTCTTGTTTCCTATATGTTTACGTTGAAGTCGAGTGATTTTCCAGATGGCAACAATACTACTGATATTCCTTAAAATAAAAACATTTTAGAGATATTTATTTTTGAAACCAAACAGCAAAAACATAGGTGCGTGCCAGTTGCATTTCAATATTTTTTCATCCGAAACAAACTTTATAGTTTGTATCAAATACCATACGCAAAAAGTACAAAAAAAATATAGAAAAATAATAAGTTCTGCGTTAAATATATATATGCTAGAAAAAGAATAAGTTACATGATTGTCTCTGATACTTTATGCGGACAGAAGAAGACTCCGGAAAGAACTTCGCTACTGAAAAAAAAAAATCAGCAGCAACTTCTGCTGATGACCAATAACAGCTGAACATGTATCCAAATTGTGATTAAAAAATCAATAATTTAGACACGTGTCCAACTGTGATTGGTCATCAACAGGGCTGTTGCTGATTTTTCAGCAACCAAGTTCCGTTTGAAGACACCCTACATTGAAAGCTTTTAGAAAATAACATATATTTATTTTTTTCACCTTTTTAATTCTTTATGCTATATGCTGGCTACTTTAGACTATAAAGAGAAATACAGAACTTAGAATCATTCAATTTCGTAGAACTTCCACCCATTGTGACCCTGACAACTTTGCCTTATGCATATATATACTTCACGGGAGGTCCAGATTTATATCGTACTTTTTATTTTTCCTTCCTTCCTCTTCATTTGATCAACGTTGTTATTAAAACAAATCATGGTGGCATAAAACTCAAAAATTAAAGCTAGTTGCAATAAGTTCGATGCTTATTTGGGGCACTATTGGCCATAAAAAGATTGAACTTATTACAACTAGCTTGCATTTGAGAGCTTTGGTTTCTTCGCGATGCTCGGCATCGGTACTGCAGGTGCATTCTGCAGAACAAAAGAGGTTAAAAGGAAAAGAAGAGGAGGAGGAAGAAGAATGTAAGAAAAAGGAATGGTATAGACTAGCTAGTCTTTCTGTGGTTGTGAGCATGTGGCTGGCTTATCAAAGCCTAATCTATATACTCTATTTATATATGTGAGTTGGAGAATTTGGCCAAAGAAAGGCTGGAGTAAAAATGACGACATGGAATTGAATTCAGTTTGTGTGGAAGTGAACAAATGACAAGTGTGCCGTTTGAGCCAATATATTGATGATATTATGATAGAGATGTTATGCTACAGACAAAGTCAGTGTTGTAAATTTACAAGATATTATTAATTCACGTGTTATAATATTGGTCAGCGATACAGTTGATAATTTTAAAACTTAAGGTATAATAATACGCTACTAAAACATAAGCGAGTTAAATACGACGTGATAGTATGACCATTATACTGAAAAATTTCTGCCAACAAAACTTCCCATATAAATCGCAATGTAGCTACTTCTTATCTGAACAAAAGTTTGTGCCATGCAACAAAATTTTAGTACACATTCTGTCTAGACTAAATTGTGATGAACTGAGAAAGCTAAGATGAGATGCTCCTTTATTCTAGCAAAAAAACCTACAACATTTTAAGGCAAAGGTGGATGCACACTGGGACCTAGGTGGTCCCATGACCATCTCGAGTTCAGAAAATATACATGTTAAGGTCTTCCGAGGACCCTCCAAATGTTTTGTACGGGTCCTTTTGTACCTACCAAGTGTTTGATGTAATACCTACTAGGCATATTTTGACAAATTCCGCGGACTACACTCGACAGGTTGCGTAGACAACACTCAATAAATTTGCTCGATATCACTTATCAAATGTTTAAAGAAATGCCTTAGTGAATAAACTGAAGCTTTTTTTTGCGTGCTTTGCTCTCTGTTTCTATCTAAAAAACTTGGACCTTTAACACTAGGACTGCTCAAGATTCAAATCCTAAATCTGTCACTGTTTTAAGGCCCATGTTGAGTGGAACATGTATATCCACACCAAATGAAATAATACATTTTTGGAGCTTAGGCTTCAATGTTATAGAGCTTCCACCACTTTTTGTTATGCATATACTTCATGGTGGGTGTCCATATTCTACTAGGCACTCTTCACATGTTGGGTGTACAATTTGCCTTCTTGCTCTTTGTCCTTCAAAATAGAACTCCATGACTATTGTGAGGATGGAAAAAATCTCACATTAGAAAGTTAAGGAATCTTTCTAGAGTTATAAAGAGTTGTGTTTCTTTCTCCGTCGTTAATTGGTTTTTCAATTGAAACTTCAACTTTTTTCATGATTCGCCTGCATGCATGTGAGCCAATAGCAAAACATGTTCTATGTTGCGCAAAAATGTCCACCTCTAAAATTTAAAATCTTTATTATATGTGATGGAAAATTCGATAATGTAAGTAATTGTCCCATTTCTTAAAATTAAGAAACATTTTCCTTTTTATTTTACTATTTTAGATTGTTATTTTATGGTATTGTTCACATGGCCACATATCTTTCCGAAAAGAGAAAAATTCTTCCCTGTCCATCCCATATGCAGAAGATCGATGAGGATGAAAAACTGACGAAATCCTGTTGCCATTCGATGTCCATGGTTCCATGTTGTCCCCCCTCCTTCCCAGCATCTCCCTTTTCACTTTTCAGCCTAAAATCAAAGTAGTAATTTCCAACAAAAAATATATTTATAGAAAGCAATAATTTGATTGGTTCAGAACATAATTCCAATATTTTTTGGTTGGTGGTCCTATAGACTACACAATACTATTCCTGAAGGGAATATATTTAGCAACTAGAACTTTAATTTTTGGACCAGTTTCAGTCTACCAATATCAATCGAAAAGATTTAGAACATACTTTCAAGTAATGTGTTAAAAATAAGCTCATACACAAAAGGAGATTCCCCATTTTGGTTGTACTCCAATAAAGATTTTTTGTTGGGGCTTACTCAAGCAAAGCTCTAGAGCATCTCTAAGAGAAACTATAAAACTATTAACACTCTATTTGAAAGAGCAAATCTAAAAAATTCATTTTCAAGAGACTCTATAAAGAACTCTATATAATAGCAAAGTGAATAGTTGCTCTTTAAATTTTATAATCACTGTTCGTATGATAAATGTTAAATTTTTTATAAAATTCAACAGTGGGTCTCTAAACCAAGGATAAAAGGAAGAGAGAGAAGCTTTAGAAAATAAGTGGATCGGATTTGAATTGTTAATAATAAAGTATTCAAAGTTTGTTAAAATAGAGAGTATTGTTGGAGATGAAAATTTAAACTAAGTTACTAAAATAGTTTTTTGACACTGCTCACTTACTAGTTTAACAAAAATTTAAAGTTTTCTCTTAGAAATTCTCTAATAATACGATGCTATGTCATTTGCTTGAAATCTTAGAACTGATTCTTGGTGCACCTTGAAATCCCAAATGCTGAAAAATAATACAATTTATTGACCCCAAAAGGAAAAAAAAAAAAAAACATTTGTTTGCATACTTTTTCTTTGAACCTCTATTTGAACCTCTACCCTATTCATGCCGATAAGAACTTGGCACTTGGAGTAATTTAGATCATGTCAGCATAGCTATACAACTTTAGAGCTTAGAGCTATGTTGATAATAATTTCATGTTTAGTTTTTAGTTTAATTTTTTTATTAGAGGTAATGAAAAAATATATGAGATAAATGATAATGAAGAAGGATGTAAGAAGCATGGTCAAGAAAATCTTTTGTACGACCGAGGCATGCACGCTGCCTCTCTCTCAATCGGGTTGGACCATGGGTAAGAAAGTGGGAAGAGGAATATAGAGGACTCTCTTCTTTTTGTCTGGTTGCACGATCATGTAGTTCAATGAGCGAACTTTAAGAATTCCCGAACGTAGTGGGATTGAGATGTGGAAGATATGTATAAGAAATTATACGTAAAATGAAAACTTATGACACAAAATTGAAACAATTTTAAAAAATTGTTTCATTTTCAAATTTTTGTTTCATGCATTCTCTTTCATTTCTCCTCATCCCTCCCACCACCATCCTCCACACTTCTTCACTGCTCTTTTGTCTCACATACTTTCTTTCAATCCCGAACACAAAATAAAAATTTAAGACAAAATGGCTATCAAATGAGTCATTTATATAAGTCGAATTGTAATTGTGATTCTCCCCATTTGGCCATAAGAGACATAAAGCATACTCCAAGAAGAAGCGTGAAACGAGCCCCAATTCGGTGTTCAAGTATATTTCACAGCCTTGACTAATAAGCAAGCACCAAAAGCTTATTGACATCGCTCTCTTAATTTACATAATAAGCAGCAAGCATCCATCGTGATCACCGTCAACAGTTTGCTCTCTTTAGAACAAGCGCATCACTTTCATGGGAAAATCTCTTGTCTGCAGTTGCTTTCTCAAGACCCAGTTCAGTTTTATTTTTTATTTATTTTTTACGACTTCTTGCTGAATCATGAAGAAACGCATATCCAAAATTGTGAATTTCAGCTGCCGCTATTGTAAGGAATAGAGATTTGATTGACCAGATAGCAAACTGTTGGTGAAGAGAGGAGCGTGAGTCAACCTGCCGGCGAGGCTTCTTAGGTTTTTGCTGCTATTGGTTTAACTATATGACTATGCAGGATTGGTCTGCCGGATACCCTGCTATTGGCACTGCCACCGCTATCATCTTAAAATTTATTTTACAAAAACATTACTAACAAACGTAAATTTATTATTTTTTGGCGCTATGGTTTCTCTTTACAGATTGTTGATCTGGTTCATCTCCCATTCTACTTATCCGCAGTGTATAGTTGCCTAATGATTCATGTTACACCCCACCCCCGATTTTAAAGTTAGTTTTGGATTTTTATTTAAAAATTGTTTTTAAGGCCTTAATAGGTGTGCCCAGGGGGGCCACTTTGTTTTTGGTGTCCCCGGTTCCCTTTCTTCTCTCTTCTCTCTCCCGGTTTTCTCTTCTCCCTCACTCTCTCTTCTTTTTCTCTTTTTCCCCCGAGCCCCTTTTCTGTACTCTCTCCTTTTCCGTGTGAACCAACCCTCACACCCTTACTTCCACACCACATCAACGAAGATGACACCACCCCACCAGACCACCCCATGTTGAAACCAGCTACTGCCGTCAAGCCAAAGAGCTCCGACGATGAGCTGTGGTTTTCCCCGGCGAAGACCTTGCCAATTTTAGTGAAGGTAACGTTCCAAAAGCTTTTAAAACCTAGTAGATCATGTTTTAGAAGTAAGCTAGGTTGTCTTTGAAGTGGGTTGGCATTTTTGAACGCATAAAATGAACTCGGATCACTTCCCTGGATTTCGGCGAGGAATTCGTCACTTTCGAGCCAATTTTCGGCTAAACTACGGCGAGTTGGCCGGCGTGAAAGGTATCAATCTCTTCGTCTCGCTGACTACTACAACTTTCCTTTTTGTTTCACCCAATTTAGTTGAGTATTGAAGAAGTTATATCCATTTGAATCTTACCCAGTTTCCGGCGACCTCTGTGGCTTTCGAGGATTTTTCGGCCAAAACACGGCGAGTTAGATGTCGTACGAGGTACCATTCTCTTCATCTCTTCGAGAACTACAACTTTCGTCTTTGTTTCACTCGATTTCGTTGAGTATTGTCAAAGTTATGAGCGTTTAAAGTTTGTCCAACTTTTCGACCGAAATCCGGCCTTCCCTTCCATTTAGCTCCGGCGAGCAGCAACCACACCAAACCCTTTGGGCCTTGCCAAACCCAGGGCTTTAGGCCCGTTGTTTTAAGCCCAAGCCCCTTTTTATTATTTGTTTTGTTTTAAATTATTTGTTAAAGGCCTTTGGGCTGTGAGCTGTTGGAGGTCCCAAGCCCAAGAAACCTCCCAGGCCTTCGGGCCATTCCTGCCGAGCCCAGCCCAACCCTTTTTATTTTTCTGTTTTATTTCTTTTGGTTTTAAAGGCTTTTGGGCCCTATATGTTTAAGCCCTAAACCCTTTTAGTTTAAAAACCTAAACCCAACCCACCTAAAAGTCTAAGCCTAAACCATTTAACCTTTCCAACCCTAAACCCTAGCCGGCTCAAACCCTTTATGTGGAATATTCCGTTAGAGAATATTCTATTGACTTTTACGAAATTTATCTAGGACCCTTCTTAGTAATTCGACGTCCTGAATCCGTTTCCAACGTTCGTTTTCCCAAATTCAATAGTTATAATATAGTTTTATTAATTGTACCCTTTTTGTGCTTAGGGGCGATTATTTGTGGCGATTCCGTCTTAGTTAGTTTGCGTGGCTCTTCAGCGGCGAAGTATCTGTGAGTGGACCCCTTCTAAAAATGCATGTTTTGATAGTAGAAATGCATACATGGAAAAGCAGGATTTAATGATCATGTTCTATGAAACACTTTGAGATAACATGCTTACTGAGGCTAGATTGAATTACTACTATTTTTCCTATAACCCGTGTTCTTATAGAATATCTGATAGATGACGATATGATATTTAGAACATGTTTAGAACACCTCTTTATAGTATAGATGATGAATGACTTTATACTATGAAGTTGTTTTTCAATATATGTATGTTCAATGGTTTTGTACTTACCTAGTAGTCCTTATTCCGCTACGGGACGTGGGGATAGATTCTGGTCCGTCTCGGGCGACGGTTTGGTGTTGGCATAGGGCCTGGAGTGTGTTTCCTCTGGCTATTTAGCACAGGGAGGGGGAGCCGACATGGGGCATGGGGGTAATTTTCCTCTGACTGTCTGCTCAGAGACGGGGAGCCGGCATGGGGCCTGAAGTGTTATATTGGACATTCACTAGCGATTATTATATATGAGTAATGATTTGAGACATTGCACGTCATGCTAGGTTTCGGAAAACCTATTTTTATCATGTTATATGAGTTTTCATAAAACCTGGGGGTTAGTATGTTGATAACTGTTTAATTATATATATATATATCAACTTAGTCCACTCATGTTTGTTTTGCGCCCCCTTCAGAGCTTAGAATCGAGGCATACAATCCCGGCGTCAAGCTATTTTCGCATCGGCCTCTTCGAGTCCTCTCGGTGTAGGACCCATCATTTTATTCATTCAATTTTATATTATTTCTTTTAGTGTTCTAGTTAGTTGTATGCTCTGAACACGTTTCTTAAATGCATATTCATTATTCTTTCATATTTATAAGTCTTATTTATTCCTTATTCTCAGCATTTGCACTTGATAAATGGCTTTCGTCACCCTCGGGTGTCGGCCAGCACTTGCCTATCCTGGTATTCAGGGAATATCAGGATTGGGGCGTGTCAATTCATGTCCTAACATTTGAGCTCTCACAACCCAAAACCAAAGTGGTCAAAGGTGTAACCAACAAAAATGGGGAAAAGGGAGGTCGAACACATTGCCACCCGCTCCTTTAATTGCGATACCAAGCTGTCTAACAAGTCCATGACCAATTTCGCGTATCTGCTTGGTAGTTTTAAGTCAGGCCCGATTTAAAGTAATTATATTGTTATTTGCTCCTTCAAATGATTCCTACTGAACTATATGCATTTGTTAATTTGCTACGAGAGATTATATTCACACACCCCAAATTACTTCTCCCACACTCTTTTAATTTTTTTAATATTTTTAATATTTTCTACACACCACTAACACTTGATAGAAAAATATTAAAAAATTAAAAGGGTGTGGGAGAAGTAATTTGAGGTGTGTGAATATAATCTCCCATTTGCTACAAAGCAAAACTTGGTTGCACCTTGTTATGGTAGATAGTGTTTGACTTGTATTGAGATTCCTACGATTGAGGGATTATTATTATCTTGGGTTTCCTAGTTTGGGATATATTTCTTCCAATCAATTGTATTTATTCTTTCCTTATTGTGATAGGATTGTATATGATTATATATCTCTAATTGAGAAGAATACAAATCACATTGGAAAACATTCTTTCTACATGGTATCAGAGTCAGGAGCGGGCCGTATCGTATTACCATGTGATAGGTGGTTTCCCTTGGCCTCGCTCGATGATGGTGGGTCCCTTGACCTTGCTGGTAAAGTGAGCCCTCTTGGCTCCATGTGGTTGTCGATGTATGAACCTTCCACGTGTGACTCACTAATTGGGTCTTACATGAGGGGGCGTGTTGAAATGTTCCACATCGACCGTATCAATGACAAAAGAAGAGTTTAAATACCCTAATCCCACTCCAATTAATACCGAGGCTTTTTGTGATAAAATTTCATACCTAACGAATTATGCAGATGGTAATTACCAAGTTGGGAACAATATCGGTATTGTTGGAAGTAGGTCGTATGGTCTATCTCTCTGATAGGGAACTTTAACGAAAAGCTCCGGTACTGTTCATTTTAACGAAAAATCACATTTTTACACTAAAAAGTCAATCCTCGTACTATTCATTTTACCATTTATTTTGTCCTTATCGTTAAAACTCAAAGTTTTCAAACTATTTTGATTCGTTTTCTTGTAAACATATTGTTATATAAAAATATTATTAATTATGAAAAATTGAACTTGATTGCTGTCAACGCGACCAACCACAGTCGAGAAAATGCATCGGTGGATCATGATTGCTGTCAATGGAAAGGGATTTCATGCAACAACAAGAAAGCAGGGCACCGACCGAAATTATACAAAGCAAAGGCAACTGTGTGTGAAACTGTATTACGCGCTAAACAAGTCCAATGAATAGTGGACACCCTAGTCAAGAAGAAAGATCAACTTTACTATCTCATTGGATGATGGACTTGCAAACTTGTAAAACGCGGTAGAGCAAGGGAAGTTTCAAATTGCACGCCCTGTAACCAATTTTCAAGGATACCAAATTACCAACCTTTTGACTGGAAATGTGAAAATTTCACAATTGTACCTTAATTTGTTCTATATTTATTTGAAGAGTAAATTGTAGCAATGATCCCTCAACTTTAATCAAGTTGGAGCAATGGTGCCTCAACTAAAAATCCATTACTATTGGTCCCTCAACTTATCAAAATGTGTAGCTATAATCATTTTCATCAATTTAGTCAAAATTTTGTCAAAATAAGTTATGTTGGAATAACCATTTATATAATTAGGGTCCCTCAACTCATCAAAGTGTGTAATTATGATCATTTTCGTCAACTACGTTAAATTTTTTGTCAAAACGAGTTATGTTGGAAGGACCATTGCTACAATTGAGTTAAAGTTAAGGGACTATTTCTCCAGTTGAATTAAAGTTGAGGGACCAATGGTAATGTAATTTTTAGTTGAGGGACCATAGCTGCACGTTTTGATGACTTGAGGGACCAATGGTAATATATTTTTAGTTGAGAGACTATTGCTCCAATTGAGTTAAAATTCAGGGACCATAGCTACAATTTACTCTTATTGAATGTCTTGGACATGTTCAACAGAATGCGAAGACAGTATGTAGCAGCTGCAAAGGGACTGTAGCGCAGTTGACAAAGAGCATTTATCCGTGCACCTGAGGTCTCGAATCTTCCTGGCCTCCTCCACTATCGCTCGTATCAGAAACAAAATCGTGACAACGCCATTCGAAAATACCAATTAAGTTACCGTCTGCGAAGCTGTATAAAAATTTCTTACCAAGCCTAAAGTAAACATGTTTGTAGTACAATTATACACTAGTGTAACACGTTTGTGGTACAATGAGTAAATCTTACCATAATTACCTTGGATACTAAAGTCATGAAAATAATTTAAAAACGCGTGGGGCACCTACCTGAGTGTGAGCTGAGGGGACTCGTAAACTTGTAAAATGGGTCGAGGACTAGGAATATGGGGACCTACCTGAGTCCGACGGGACTCGAAAACTTGTGAAATGAGTTGAGGACTTGGAATATGGGGACCTACCTGAGTCCGACGGGACTCGAAGACTTGTCAGCTGGGCTGTTCACACTTGGAAATTTCAGCAAAAACACCTTATATATATGAGTTCCCTTATGGTGCTCACTAGCCATCTGCAGAAAATTGAGAGAACATTAAATTTGTATGATGGATGCCCTTTATGCTAAGTTATTCAACCCTACCTATCACCTCAATAATTCTCACTATTTGCTCCTCTTATTGTTGGTGTCCTTGTATCTAGACACTGCTAATGTCTGCTTGGGTGATGGACTTCCGGGCACTACTGTGAAATTGTGCATGGATGAAGAGAGACGTGCGCTTCTCAACATCAAGCAAGATCTCACCGATCCCTCTGGTAGGCTTTCTTCTTGGGTGGGCAATGATTGTTGTCAATGGGAAGGGATTTCATGCAACTACCGCACAGGTCATGTTGCGAAGCTGGACCTCCGGAATAAGCATGAGCCAAATCCCACTGGTGATGATGAAGACCGGGACGAGCTTGCTTACGAACGTTCGTGCTTAGGTGGTAAGATAAATCCTTCTTTGCTTAGCTTGAAACGTTTAAATTACCTAGATCTAAGCTCCAACAATTTTCAAGGTATTCAAATTCCTGACTTCTTTGGACGGCTTGAAAGTTTGAGGTATCTCAATGTCTCATTTGCGTCGTTTGGGGGGGAGATTCCTTCTTCCCTTGGTAACTTGTCGTACTTGAACTATCTTGACCTTAGTTCTGGTGTCTCCTTATTGGAAATACCTTCCAGAAACTTGAATTGGCTTTCTCATCTCTCTTCCCTGAAATACCTTAATCTCGGAGGCATCGACCTTGGCGGCACAAAAGTAAGTTGGATGCATGCTGTTAACATGCTTCCATCCTTGCTAGAGTTGCACTTATCTTCATGTCATATTGTAATTGAAAGCCTTCCACTCTCACTGAAAAGGATCAACTTCACGTCGCTTTTGGTCCTTGATTTGTCAGGGAACCATATAAATAATTCTTCATTTCCCAACTGGCTTTTTAACCTTACTAGCCTCAGAAAACTTGATCTAGGCTCGAATTCCTTCAGTGGTCCTTTTCCAAGTGAACTTGCAGGCCTCAAATCTCTAGAATATCTTGATTTATCTAACATGGGACTTAAAGGTCTCATTCCCAAGGGCATTGGAAATATGTGCAAGCTAAAGATCTTAAATCTTATGGGGAACATACTTGATGGGGGGATGGAAGAGTTTTTGAGGAGTTTCTCAGATTGTCCGAATAATACATTAGAGTCACTGGATTTGTCTTTTAATTCGTTCACAAGCCAATTGCCGGCCTCCTTAGGAATATTAAAAAATCTGCGATATCTTGACCTTGGGATCAACTACTTTTGGGGCTCAATTCCTAAATCTATTGGAAACTTGTCGTCGTTGAAAACATTGGACCTGTCTTATAATCATATGAACGGGTCCATTCCAGAAAGTTTGGGACAACTCTCTGAGCTAGTTGATCTTTCTCTGAATGCAAATTCATGGGCAGGCATGATAACAGAATCCCATATGTTAAATCTCACCAGATTAAAATCTGTTTCGATATACAGCGAGGAACCCATGTCCCTCGTTTTCAACGTGTCTTCTGAGTGGGTTCCTCCTTTCAAGCTCCACACAATTCTGATTAACAACTGTCGAGTAGGCCCTGCCTTTTCTGTTTGGCTTCAGTCTCAAACTGAGCTCATTGATGTCACCATTAGTAGAGCCGGATTCTCAGATTCCATACCAGAGGAGTGGTTCATGAAGATATCTTCGCAAGTTCAATCTCTGGATTTATCTTACAACCAATTCAAGGGAAGGCTTCCATTCCAACTGAAGTTTCCAGAGTTAAAATCTATAAATTTGGGTCATAACCAGTTTGATGGTCTGCTACCACTTTGGTCCACTAATGCGACCGTCATTGATCTTGAAAGCAATTTGTTATCCGGGAAAATTCCCTCAAACATTGACGAATTGATGCCCAATTTGCGACAATTGTGTCTTTCGGAGAATCATTTGACAGGTATTATTCCACCCTCTATATGCAAAATCCACCAACTGATGGTCCTGTCGCTAAGAAGAAATCGGTTATATGGAGAATTCCCTCATGAGTGGAGTTTGTGGAGCATAATAACTGTTGTCGATGTTGCATACAACAATCTCTCTGGTAATATTCCGACTTCAGTGGGCATCCCAAGGTCTCTTCAAGTTTTAAAGATGAACGACAACAAGTTCACCGGCGAAATTCCTTTTTCCTTGAACAATTGTTCTACTTTGAGGAGACTTGATCTGGGAGGCAACAAATTCACGGGAAACCTGCCTTTATGGATTGGATCAAATGTATCAACATTACAACTGTTACAATTGGGATCCAACCGTTTGAGCGGACAGATTCCCCAACAATTCTGCAGTCTCATCTACCTTCACATCCTCGACCTTGGTCACAACAACATTTCAGGTAGCATTCCAAAGTGTTTGAATAATATGACTTCTCTAGTGGATTCTGCTTCTCCAGGCAGTAATGATTCCAGTGAATGGTACCTCTATCGATATATATACGATGCGCAAACAACAGTCACATCAAAAGGGAGAGAACTCGACTATGGACGCAGCCAAATGCAATATGTAATGAGCGTTGATCTTTCGTCAAATAATTTACAAGGCGAAATCCCTGAAGAAGTATGCAGTCTCATTGAATTGGGCACCTTGAACTTGTCGATGAACCAATTAAGTGGAAAGATTCCCTCGAAGATTGGAAACTTGCGTTTGCTGGAAAATCTTGATCTCTCGCTCAACCACCTTTCGGGACAGATTCCTCAAAGCCTTTCTTCTCTTACCTTCCTGTCTCACTTGAACTTGTCCTACAACAACTTGACAGGAAGAATTCCTACAGGCAACCAGCTCCAAACGCTGGTTGACAAATCCATTTACGAGGGAAATCCATCATTGTGCGGCGCTCCTCTTTCAACTGCTTGCCCCGGAGATGAGACGCCTACAAGACAATCTTTGCCTGTAGAAGACAAGACAGATAAAGAAGAAAGGCTTTGGTTGTATGTCAGTGTGATACTCGGCTTTGTCGTAGGCTTCTGGGGAGTTTGTGGCACTTTAATAATAAAGAAGTCATGGAGGTATGCCTATTTTAGATTCTTCAACAACATCAAAGACAAGGCAGCCCTAGCAATTGCACTCAAAGCGGCTCGTTGGAGAAGGAGATGGGAAAAATAAAATGAAATGTTGGTAGTAATCGATGCCTAGCTGTTATTGTAATGTAATGTATGATACTACTGTGCACTAAAATAAATCATGGACTTCCGATATGCAGCATGAAAAGTGATTTCATGTCACTTACGGAACATTATTTTCTCATGTTTTAGGATATGAAATTCGAAGCATATATATTTTAGTGAAAAGATATGTTAGGTAGATTAATTGTCTTTAGACCAAATTTGTAAGAGATTTTTTAATGTGCTCGGAACATGGGCACATACGTTATTATATAAGTGGAGGGACACTTAAAAAAAAAAACTTCCTTCCACCTGTATAATAACATATGGTGTACTGGCCGTGTTTCGCACACACAAAAAAAATCTCTTCAATTTGAAAACCATGTGATGCGAATTCCTAGCATTACCCTTCGTTGAAATCACTTTCATAAATGATAGACGAGCATGCGAGAGCGCTTCTCATCTTCTAGTTAAAATCTTCAGTGTTTTTTGTTGGAAATTAGTTTTAAGTATTATTGAGTTTACTTGTAGGCCAAGGAGTAGAGTTCCTTGTCCATTAAGTTTCGAATTTTTTTGCTCGTCTTGTCCAGCGAGGAAAGGCGACAGCGTCGGGGTGAGTCTTGATGCAAAGAGGCTTAAAGGATGATAATTTATTTGTTACAACGATTAAAGAGTTGGACCGCTACAAAGTTGTACTTTTGTCGGAACATGGTATGAATTACTGGCAAGGTTTTTCATGCATTTTCAAATTTCTCAAGGATTCAATGGAAAATGATGGTTTGTTGCATACAATGACTGCAACATAGAGTTATAGACATTCTGAACACAATCAATGAAAGTGGAAATTGGCATTGTTTGAGCATATACTGTGGCCAAAAGATCACTTACGGGGGAGAATTTGAGTTTAGGAGAAATTTATTTGTGCATATAGTCGATTATGTTGTTTTATGTAAGTGTAGTTTTCCATTTTTCGGGGTTATTTATAAAAATATCAAATAAATCATTTGCAAAGAGTGTTAATGTTAACCTCTTTGCATCTTGCACAATAAACAAACGTTAACACTCTTTGCAAATGATTTTATTAATATTTTTTTTATAAATAACTTCGAGAAAATAGAACTATACTTACAAAAACAACATAATCGATTATATGCAAATAATTTTTTCGCATACTCAAATTCTCTTCGCCCATCGTTATAGTAAGTGATATTTCGGCCATAGTATACGCTCTCAAACAATGCTATTTCCACTTCCGTTAATTGTGTTTAGGATGTCTACAACTCTGCTCATGTTTTGTTATTGTATGAAACATACCATCGTGGCAAAGAGAAGATAGTATAAAAGAATAATAAACAGTAGTGCAATTTACTGGATTCCTTAGCGGACTCTCGTATCCATTGATACTTTTACAGATTTGAAAATGCAAGAACGCCACTATATTAAAGTAATACTTCCTTTCTTGGACATGAGCAAACGGTGGAATGAAAGTGATATTAACTTTTGTAAACTTCAAAAGTTAAATACACACAAGAAAAAAAAAACAGTAATTAAACTGTATAAAGTGTTGACAAAAGAAACCAAGAAAAAAAACAAAAACAGAAGTTCACCATCATAATTAGGAAAGAAAACTACTAAATCTTTAGATACGGATGATGGACACACATGTATAAGAGGGGAGTCGTCCCGAGAGAATTCTCTGCCTTTCATTTTCCTTCTGTTTAAATAGTTACGGTTAACTAACGTCAACATTTTATATTAATTTTTTTATAAAAATAAAAAACAAAAAAAAAACGTGAAAGAAAGAAAAAAAAAAATTAGAAATAGAAGGAAGAGAATCCTACTCCCCCTCTCGGCCATCCTGCCTTAGTTTGGTAGGCAGCAAAGCCTTCACAAGGATGGTGTCAAGCATGCGGTCCATATAGAGTGGTGATGGGCCTTTCTATTGGCCACCCAACAAATATCTATGCGTTGCCAAAAGGGTTTTCCATCCAATGTTGATGGTGTGCATGCCTGTCAGAAGGGTTTTTCTTTTTAAGGATAACTAATGAAAAAATTTGAAAATTTTGAGTTTTAACGATAATGACAAAATAAAGAGTAAATTAAATAGTATCAGAATTGACTTTTTAATGTAAAATATGGTTTTTCGTTAAAGTGAACAGTACCAAGAGTTTTTCGTTAAAGTTTTTTATTTTTATTTTTCAACCTCTCACTTCTTGCTTTAGAAGGAAATTCTCATTTCTGCCGTTGCTTTCTCAATATCCAGATTCTTGAATAAAAACCCTATTCGACATGGTCCGTGCAACTGAAAATTTACAAATTCAAATAATTGAAAATTTTCAGGAATACATGGGCAAGTAAAAGTACTATAGTAAGCCATTTGTTTTCAAAACCACAGTAGGAAATACTAGAATTTTTTTTTGGAAATTTATGAATTATATGATATTCCGTAATTCGCGACACAATTATTAGTCATTGACAATATCAGTTGCGTGAATGATGTCAGAAGAATACAAATACCTTATTATACCACTTCTACTAGCCCATCAGATACCTAAATAATAAAAATTTCAATTAGATATCTGAATTTGTAAATTTTCAATGGGTAAACTACCAATTTAGTCTCTAAATTATCACCTTAGTGAAAATTAGGTCCCTAAACTATTTTTTCAGAAAAATTAGTCCCAGAATTATAAAAATCTGCCAATTACATCCCTAATGTTATATTCGAAGCTACTATATTCAATTTTCCATCAATTTAAGTCACGTTACTTGCATGTGATACACATTGAAGGGTAGATTGGTAGTTTTTCATAAAAAAAATAGTGTATGAAGTTAACTTTGGAGGATAAATTGGTAGTTTTTCATAAACAAATAGTCTAAGTTAACTTTTGAGGGTAAATTAGTCATAAATTCGCAACCTATATGAAATGTTAAGGGCTTAAAGACAAGAAAATGATGGTATTACACTCTAAAGTGTGTTAAGTGACTTAAGTTGACGAAAAATTGGATAAAATAGCTTTGAATATAATAGCATGGATGAAATTAGCAATTTCTAATGAATTTAGGGACTTATTTTACTAAAAAATTAATTCAGGGACCTAATTTTCACTGAGGTGATAGTTCAGGGACTTAATCGACACTTCATCCATTTTCAATTAGACTATAAATGCAAGAACGATGTCCGAAGAATTAGCCTTGGCGGTCGCCACCTCTTGCAGCCATTTCACTGATATGCTCTACAAATCCGGCAGTCACAATTAGAAAATACCCGCCAACGCACACATTCACACCACAACCAAAAATCATTAAAATTAATGAAAATTAAATTACGTACTAAACAAAAAGGGTACTATATGAGTAACACTTCCCTAAGAAGAATTACCATATAATTATCCGACGTTTGATCCAAAGAGAGCTCAACTGAGAGACGAAACAAATAACAAGAAAATTATGTAACAACCAAACACAAAAAATAAAAAAAGTCTTAACGAAACATTTCTGGTACTGTTTAAAGACATTTTTGCTCTAAAAAGTTACTCCTGGTACTATTCACTTACAACGCCTTTTTGTTATTTTGGTTACTTAAATTTTTCAATCCATTTTCATTAGTTTTCTTAAAAATTAAATGGAATGAGAGGGAGCGGAGAATAATTAAAACTTCACTCTTAAAACCGATAATGCAGTAGATGTTTGACCTCACATATTTTCCGTGTCGTTTTATAATTCATCAGTCTCACTCTCTTAGAGTTGTTATATAAGACAGACCGGACTCCTATTCTTTGGTGTAAAGTATGAACAGATCTAAGGTGTTGACAGAAGAAACCAAGCAAAAACAAAAAAAAACAAGTTCACCATCATAATTAAGAAAGCAAACTATTATATCTCTAGATTTGGATGATCGACAAGTATATGTACAAGAGGGAGAGAAAGTGTAGTAAGGCTTTTTGGGCAATAGGCAACTCAATCCCCTTAAATGAACAGTAACTGCGTGCAGTGAATAGTAACTATCCAAGTGTATCTCCACCTTTAAACTGAATAACCTGACAATTCGTATTAGAATATTAGTGTCTTTTTATTTAGATTAAGTGCCTAAAACTCCCTAACCTTTTAGTGTCGTTCCAATTGACTTCAACATTTTTAAACATTTCAAACAAGTACTCCTTTACATCAACAACTCATCAAAGCTCTTGCAGCCGAGATGAACTTGCATGGCATGGATATACAGATACGTACCATTTTGTGTAAATAATACAAGGATAATTGTTTTTTTTCTTTCACATGTCCTCATGTTATTAACATTGAACACCGTAGCAATGAACCTGAGCCATACAAGTTCTCTTTAAAGTAGCAACCGCTATAAAAGCCAAAGTAATAAAATTGCATATTAACACCAATTTATCGCCCTATCGGACTAAAGCATAGGTTTTGAGGATAGGTCAATTCTTAATCTCCAAGTCGGAAATAATACTAGTTTCAGAAATAACACAACACTCTTTGAGTACACGAAACGAAAAAAAGACTATTATTCACATTGCAGAGAATATGATACCTCATAAGAGCAAGCAAAAACTATACACAAAACAGCCACCTGAAACTGTACAATTGACAAATTTCTTAAAGGTACTAAGATTATTTAGATGTTCTGCAATAATCCATGTCAATAAATCCTGCAGTTTACAGTTGAGTCTCTATGAATGCCAAAATTGCCAAACCAGATGCCCAAACATCGTCGTCCAATACATGCTCTTCAGGGGAGTGACTTACGCCTCCTCGACAGCGCACGAAAAGCATTCCCACCTGTTCACAATTTCTCAGGCCAGAATTGTACACAAGAAAATAAAACAAACAATAACATGGTTCATGATTCATAATTCTCTGGAAAAGGAAAACAAACCTTGGTTAAATGAGATAGAGCCATTGCATCGTGTCCTGCTCCGCTCATTAACACGGGAATTTCATCCTCAATGGCTGCACCTGTCATTCTCTTGAGCCCGATATATGCTGCAGATTTCAGCTTTGAACTCAACTCAGAATCACAAATGACTGCACCTGCATCATGCTGAAAAATACAAACCATATAATGTTAACGGTTAAGCTTCCTGCAAAAAGATTAACTAGGATAGGAAAGTCCCTTACCTTACGATCAATTGTACAAGAAACAGAGCGTCTATCACAAATTTGATATACTTGGTTAGAAAACTCGTACACAACAGCTTCACGTCCCATGTCATCTATTGTACGTAAATCTACTGTGAATGTTACCTGAAACCAAGAGTTTCATTTTCATTACAGATGTTAAGAAGTGAATGATGACTAACCACTTTTGGGCTGGTTATCAAATTTGACAGTGTCGTTAGGTGAACTTCTTGCCTGGCCAGGAATGACGTTGCTTGCACTTGGCCAAGTTGATATCTCTCCAACAGTACAAACAAGTGAAGCTGAAAGTGACTCCATCGAGAAACTTTTGCAATGACCATCAAAAGACAAAAAATCTTGAGGGCTTTTACATAAGCTTTCTAATGAATAAATCGCTTCAGCAGCAGCAGCCATAGGGTCATGACGCATAGACATTGGAACTGTTCCAGCATGCCCCTGGGAACCTCTCATCGTAACCTACAACATTTATGCATATCAAACTGCTCAATCAAGATAAGAAGCTAAAATGGCAACAAGACGTCGATGATCAAATAAAGTCTATGTTACTTGTAAGGAGCTTCTGTGCAAATCTCTTATCGACTGAGTTCTGCCATAAAATTTTACAAAGATTGTACCCCTTGTGAGCTATACACATATATGTAGTTCATGGTACTCATCCAATTTTTCATATATTATGTTTATCTCGATTTTGAATTGCCCACGAATTCCAGAAATAATATCCAGCCACAAAATAGAATACCGATTACCGACTATACAAGAATTATCTTCTTTTTCATGAAAAAAATGGACCACAATTTAGATATGATGCAACTATGCAAACAAAAATATTGCATAATCATATACCTTTATTCGTGTCTGTCCAGCTATGCCTTTAACCACAGCTAGAGGAAAGCCAACCCATTCTAGTACAGGTCCTTGTTCAATATGAATCTGCAACATGAACATTGAGGGTCAAATGCTAGAATAACTTACAAGGCGATGATACTAATACTATGCAACCAGCATAGGTCACCGTACCTCAACGTAACCCCAGACCGACTTTGGGTCATATTTAAGCTGCAACAAGTGCTCCTCTGTAATTTCTATGGAGTTCTTCTTAAGAGCATCTTCAATTGTTACATCACTGAACAAGGATTTATTACATATAAGTACATTGATGGTAAATAGTGTTTCAAACAGATATATAATGGGAATTATCCGAGGAAACCTTTTATCGGATATTTTGAGTGCTGAAACTGGCAAAATTCCCGCTACAGCAGCACTGCCTAAGAATGTAGACTGATACCTTACTCCCTCTTCATCACTAAATGCTATAACCTGCAATGTTGTGAAGCATAGATAGCATGAAACAAATAGTTAGATTTCTGGTATAGCCGGCACAAAGTAACTCTGCATACAGTTTTGCAAGAAATTTCTGCTCCTACATACTGTCAAACATGAAAGGACTAACTGGAAAACTGAACAGATTAAATTTCCCTTAAGTTCACTCCGATGAAATATACAACTTGAATGAAAAGGCCACAAATTGGAAAATAGAGAGTTAATGATGAAACTTAATCGAAAAGGCATAATAGACCCTACACACAATTCCACTTTGAGATATCTCCAAATGAAAAATTGGTATGTTTTCACAAAAACCTCTATTCAAGAAAGATAAACACATAGCAGAATATTACCACAGAAAACTTCTAAACAAACGTTTCAATAAAGCGCCGATATATATCTTTCCCATAAAACTTTAACTGTTCACTGACCTCAACTGGCCGGCTTAGTTCTCCCAACTTTCCATTGACCTTCAAAACCTTCAATGCAGATAACACAGAAATGATGCCTAATGCTCCATCAAATTTCCCACCATCAACAACAGTATCCTGTTATAACCCGAATTGTTAAATATCAGGATCCAAAAACAATACTCCCAAGTTTAAGTTCAAATAATTAGGAAACTGAGGGAAGAAAATATTACCAAATGAGAACCCATTAACAGAGCTTCAGCACTAGCATTCCTTCCCTCAACTCGACCGTGTACATTCCCCAAGCAATCAACCCATCTGAAAATCAAGACAAAACATGAGACAAGAATTCCTGAAACACATTTTGGATACACAGATGGATAGAAGCTGACGTTCTCAAACCCGCGTCTTCCATCCATTCCCGGATAAGATTTCCTGCCCTCACAGCAGCCGGGCTCATGAATGTCCTCTCAAGATATCCATCACCATCACTTACCTGATGGTCAAGGGTCAAGGCAACAAAATCAAAATTAAAACATGATCAGTTTCACTACCATAACATACATGGATTTGCAAAATTGAGTAATGAGAACCCAAAAAGAAACACCAAACCAATGCAAGGAAAAAGAAAAGGTCTGAGCTGCTAAGGATTACTGTTACTGTTCCAGTAGTTGTAACAATTGCAAGAACCCTACTTAAGATTATATATTTCAAATAGACAATAATCGAACCCATGAAAAATAGAAAATTCATGGGTTCTAGATAAATTAATTAGTATATATCGAGCCAATTTAATATCTCCATCTTTTATATTCCAAAAAAAGTAAAAGATGGAGATATTAAATTAGTATAAATAAAAGAAAAAGAAAAGGAACACGAAGTCTGGAAATATCATACCTGTCCAAGCTGATGAAGCCTAGCCACAGCCTCATCCCTCAGAATTTCCGGATACGAACCGCTCTCCTCTCCAACACCTATTCGTACGAATATTATTAATGATAAAAACAAATACAAATTAGATTTTAAGATAAACATGTCAATTAGTGCCATTGATAATTACCAGAATCCCCAAAAGATGGAGTGATGGTTGAAGAAAGCAGAAGCACCAAATAGCTAACCAAAACCACTGAAACATGGAAACTGCAGGAGGTGAAAATGGAGGTGGGATTAATGGTTGAATAGGTTCTCCTGTCGGCACGTGTAACAGTTGCCATGGCTGCCACCTGAACCGCAACCAGAGAGAGGGAGGCAGCCACGCAAATGATATTGCTAAGGTTTCTGCAAATTGTGATACGTAGAGATCTTCTAATTACATTCGTTCACCGAACATCATTCTGTCAGAAATCATTGTAATTTTTTTATTTAAAATTGAATATAAACAGTACATAAAGACTGATTACACAATATAGAATGAACAAATATAATTGAATGATAGGATCTCACGAGCATGGTATAAAATATCCATAATATCCCAATATTTTCATCGAAATTTCCGTGTTTTTGTGGACTACCGATATTTTCGATATCATCGATATTTTAGACCTTACTAATTCACTCATGTATCTTACCATGCAATGTATAAAGTATAAAATATTGTACTAATTCATTATATATAAATGATTATGGTGTGTTTAAACTTCTTTCATTAATTACTACATATTTTCTACGCTCACAATGTTTGCCAACTCGCTATATAATCAACTTAAATCAATTAAATCTATCATGCAATGCATTCCTTTCAAATTTTTTGTGATAAACTAATAGATAATTGACTAAATAAACATCCTGCAAAGTTTCAATAAAAATTTCCAAGTTTTTCTTACAATTTCCGTGGTTTTTATTCAATTTTTATCGATATCGATAATATTTCGATATTTCCATCGAAATTTCTGTGTTTTTGAACTATCCATATTTTCAATATCATCGATATTTTAGACCTGCTCACGAGATCCTCTCTCGTGAATCCCGTATGACTTGGCAGTATCGTGACTTTAATATGTGGAGAGCAGTATCTTGACTTTAATATGGGGAGAGCATCCATAAAAGTGACTGTACATTAATTATTTTAATTCAAATCAAGATTTTAGAATGGTATATATGTTGCGATTTTTGGAATCCCACAGGGATTTTTTTATAAATTATGTCGAATCTGGCAGAAAATGACACTACTGTTAATGTTAGCATCTTTTAGCTGTTGCAGTTTTATTGGAATATGAATGTGATTGTGTAAATCTTAGTATATTTAGATATATCTCTTATATTCCTATTAAGAGTTGATTACCTATTAAGAGTTGTAATCCTAAAAAGATAAAGATTTTACCTATCCTACTACTATAAATAAAGGCATAATGGGGTGAAATAGAACAAACCTACAATTACACATATCTCTTCTTCTCTCTATGACACATCTTCTGTCTATACGGCCTCCATAGTAAATTATGCCTACAACACGTTATCAACACGCTCTTGACACAACGCTAACAAGAGTTTGATCTTCAATCAGGGGAGTACTACATTTTAATCATTCTTTTTATGATTAGTTTATTATTTTGAATTGATCTACATGCTATTGATTCAATTTAATTTTTCTTTGTTGAACGTGATACAACGCATTGAAGATGCAACTCCGGCTTTCTGAGAAAGATCTTCTACAAATTCAAAGATTTTTGTTGTTTTCTGCCAATCAAGTACGCTTAAAATAAAGTAAGATATTTGAAACGACCTTGAAGCAGGAAAACATTCACCATGATGCATGAAACCCCTATGTTTATATTTTTCCTTCCGATATATATTTTGTATGTGTTTATATAATTGTCAATATATATATATATATATATATATATATATATATATATATATATGTTCATGCATACACAATTATAAAATCGCTATGTGGAATTTGTGGGTCAAAGAATCGAA
The DNA here is from genome assembly GCA_036320875.1 of Cotoneaster glaucophyllus. NCBI lineage: Eukaryota > Viridiplantae > Streptophyta > Magnoliopsida > Rosales > Rosaceae > Cotoneaster > Cotoneaster glaucophyllus. The sequence goes on along the minus strand of CM070059.1, from coordinate 7,892,257 downwards.
ATTAATTTAGAAGCAATTAGGGTTTTTCAACCCTAGATTCGAAAAAAAATAAATAAAAAAAAATAAAAACAACAACAACAACAAAATTGGGTAATTTCTTGCAGCACCACCGTGTGACGGGCCTTGAGACGTTGATTTGGATCTTGTGCAGCCCTCTGGGCTTGCTGCCTTCCCTCAGAATTCGACCAGGCCTCGGCCTAGGATGACAATTATACGGGGCTGCAGCCCGGGACCAAACCTGACCCGACCCGCATGCCAGAACCATGCTGGACCTTGTCACTGACATAGGCCTGAATCCCTGGCCCGTTTGCAGCAGTTTTTCTGCTTGCTGGACCGGTCCCCAGCCACAGCCCACAACACTACAAACCAATCCTGAAGATTGGTCTTGTCCTTACGGCCCAAAAATTGAAACCTAGCCTTGGCTGGGGTTTCCTCGCAACACCCATAAGCCAGCTTTTGGGCTGGGCTTGCTCCCGCATTGATCTAGGCCCAAACGCCAGCAGAGTTACTGCTGGCCTTTTTTCCCTCAGCCCGTGGCCTGTTGCCACGCATTGGGCCGCTCATAACAGCTAACCTAAGCCCAACAAACCTGATAAGGCCTTGCATACTCACGGCTCTCATGCCCACCGTGTTTGAGCTATGATTTTTCGAACCCAATGCTAATTTTTGGCATTTTAAATAATTTCAACCCGAATGTTATAATTATTTTTGCTTCTACGATCAACCCCGAATGGTCTCGATTTATTGAATTAATTAAAAGTAACCTGCAGTCCATTAATCTGATAATTAATCCAAAATTATTGGCCTGAAGCCCACTTTTGAACATTAACGATAAAATATTTTATTTCTCTTCTTTGAACCGTTGACATACTTTCGTAGTAACGAAGCTCTCACACTTGAGTTCCCGAAGAAACTCAAATCCATTACACTTAGTTGTATATTGCATTATGTGTTCTTGCAAGAACGTTCATAAACTAAATTGAACCTGTAGTTTCAAATTTGTTGCTTTTGAAACCCGAAGTTTTCATAAAGCAATACACCCATGAAAACCCGACCTTTTTTCATGAAAACCATGTCTTAAAACTTGAATGTTCTAACTTTGATGCTTATGGATGATTCATTCTCGTAGCACCAATCACAATGTTGTTCCTTCCATTCAGTGGATTGTCGTACCGTAACAAGTTCAATTTTCCTGATTTGGACTTTTCTAATATAAACCAATTTATGTGGGGTAAAAGACGTGAATCTCTACTTAACTATCATGAAGTTGGGAAACCATTGAAGCTAACGATGGCAAGGAAGAGCTGAATAAGCCTCCCTCATGATCTTCATTCGAAAACTTATGCCCGAAGCATTACAAACGGAAATACCTCCCGAACGAGGATTTCATGGCTCTTTGGCTCGCTTCTATAGACCGTCTAATCATGAAAGATATTGCTGAAGCACAACATGATTACGTCCATGAATGAGTACAATTATGAAGTTTATAAATCCGATCAAATTTTGACCAGAGAATAGTTTTCTCGTCCTTCCTTGTTTCTAACTCGCCCCTGAAGTAGCAGTGTAGAAAGCGGAAGTTTACCAAATTCTCTGATCTGATTATTCCCACAAACATATGGTAGAATCAGGGCATGCCACGGTGTGGCATCATGCCCGAATCATGATCCTTGGCATCTAAGACCTAAAACTTCAAGAATAAGAGATAGTATTCCTGAACCTTAACCTTGCAGAATCTACTTCTGTCTCGATTGAATAGATCATTGGTTATGCACCTGTTCGTGCCCCTACCAATGTTGTTGAGGAGTACCATTCTCATAGTCAATATGTGAGACTAATTTTGCTCTACCGAACACTATTGAAAGAGCAGAATTTTGACATGGATGGCCTTGTTGGTAGAATCCTCTTAGTAAGCCATTTACTTTGTGAACATTTTTCCATGTTCTTGGATTCAAGTTTGGTGTATGTTTTACTTATGGATAATCTTATTGATATTGTCCTTGAATATGAGTTAATTGAATCATGTTTCTTAATACATGTGACCCAATTCAATTAAACATGTGATTAGGTAGGAATGTGGGGAAGTTAGTTATCTGGATGAATGCGTACTACGCACACTAACTTTACACCTAAATCACATCTCTAACAATGACTTCATGTCTATCCAACCTGATTAAGAGCATTGGCACGCTCCTCATTGTATGAATGATACTGAATCACCATTTAAAGGACGTTAAATTCTCCATGTCGTTGATTTTTTAGGGATATTAGAGAGAACAATGATCATCAATAAAACCACTGAAGAAAATAGAGTGAAATATCTTTGCACCACCTCCAAAAATGAGCCTGAAGCTTTGATTTGGGGCCAATGGGTTGTCTCCTAACTGGAAACACACCACATGTGGCCGGCCTGGAGCCTGATGATTGAGCAGTTTACTTGCTTTGGCACGACCTTTTGTGGGTTAAACATTGATGCTATGACATACTCAAGGGGGAGTGTTGCAGTCCTATTGGAATAAGAATGTGATTGTGTAAATCCTACTGTATCTAGGGATATCTTTTATATTCCTATTAGTAGTTGATTACCTATTAAGAGTTGTAATCCTAAAAGGGTAAGGATTTTACCTATCCTACTACTATAAATAAAGGCACAATGGGGTGGAATAGAACAAACCCACAATTACACATCTCTCTTCTTCTCTCTATGCCGCACCTTCTCTCTCTATATGGCCTTCATAATTGTTCAGTAAATTATGCCTACAATAATAGCATGTTTATTACCAAAAAAATATATATCATATATACAATTTATAAATTCTATTCTCGTTTCTAACTCATCTCATATTAAAAAATAAATATTTCACACTCGAATGACCCGTGTATGTTAACTGAAAAGGAAGAGTTCCTATACCTCAGAGGGAGAATTCGAACTATTATAGAGCTATTATTAATATTTTTAAATAAGAATATTTTTTTATACAAGCTATAGTTTAGCTAAATTAATCTGACCATAAAGAGGATTGAGGAGGGATTCGAACTTCAATGCACAGAATAAGAAATTTGATATTGCATCATAGGGATTGAAAGAAATCGCATCCCTATCAAAAAGAATAGAATGAACAAACAAGTTAAAAGCTTGAACACAAATTAGTGGAAAGTGAATAACTAAAAAGAAAAACATGAATGATAGGTGATGAAAGATATGGAAAAGTTGAGTGACTGCATTGTCACATAGCACAATATGCTCTAATATTATAACAAGCATATCCATTAATTTTTTTTTTCAATATGAGAATTTAGAACTAAATTGTCCAATTTTTTTAAAGAAACTGACCATTTTTTTAGATTATATTTTGTAGACATATGATACGGCAATCATTAACCGTCACATCATGTGATTTACAAAAATAATTTAAAAAGATAGTCTCTAACATTTTTCTTTTTCAAATTTAAGAAGAGAAAAATCAATAAGCTAACAATAGTTCAAATCTTTTGCACCCATTTTGTGTGTGGTTTTTTAGTGACCTCATCATTGATTGATATGGGTTAATAATTTTATTAACCCTTCTTAACTTTATCGTCATAGACTAACACATGTCAACTAATAAAAAAGAACACAAAAATTTTCACACACAAAATAAATACAAAAGATTGCTCATCAAACTGATTGGTTTGAGAATATTCGGGTGTTACCGTCCTATGATGAAGACAAAAGCTTAAGGCCGACACATTTGTCTATAGGCATATTTTCTTGAAGAAAATTAGTAACGCAATAAGCCACAGAATCATGCTCATTTATACTATATTATAACAGGCTACCATATGTTGAAGACAATTCACATGTTTGGCTTGAAAATAGAATTACAAACCTAAAGAATGTAATCCCGAAACCTTTTTTGGATTGTCACGATTCCATTAATAAAATTAAAATATATATGCTTAAAGAATGTAACCCATCGAAACTTAATAAAATATATTATTACTTATAATAGTTCCACTATTAAAAATATCAAGATCTTTCGTGATGACACAATGCATCTACGCATATGTGCAAGTAGTAAATTTAAAGCAATAACACTATTATTAGTAGTAAATTGTTAACCCGCCTATATTGACATATATAATAGGTAGATATGTTGTTTTCACAAAAGTGGCCAAGTTGAAGTTACGTGAGTGACTTCTTCGCTTAATTTGCAATTAAAACAAATCACGTAAGACTAAAGTTGTCATAATCTGTCAAGTAGTTTAACCAGCCAAGCGAGTTCTTGTCTTGATGATCACATGTATTGTATGTATTACTCAAATCTTGAAACAAGCTAGGCCTCTCTTTCAATGTTGACAAAAAAAGGAGGCCAAAATTTGGACTACGGGCAAATGGCAACGTACCCACTTACTTTCAAATACAAAACTGGTAGCTTCAAAATTCATTTCTTCTTCTTATACTACAGTTCTCTCATTTCCTCTTCTTTTCTTATCTTTTTCAATCGTGTTGGAATCCCACATCAGTGGGTGCAAAAAGAAAATAATGGGTTTAAATATGATCACCCCTCTCTAACTAATATCAAGGCATTTTGTGGTAAAACTCCACACCTAACAGATTGAGCAGGTGGTAAAGTTGGGGATAGTATCAGTGTCGTTAGAGTGGGACTCCGGGCTCGTTGATCTAAAAATTTCAACAAGGTATCCGAGCCAAGGTTCGGGCCTGTGCAAGCCAACGAGATTGTCACTAAGAAGGAAATAGGCCGAGACTCTTAACATAGAGCTGGCATATGAGTCCATTGAAAACAAGTCTGGAATCTTAACATAGAGCCGACTTCTGAGTTTCAATTGCCAATGTGTGGATCCCCACGTGTGAACCACTAAATGGGGTTACACGGGAGGGGGAATGTTGGAATCCCATATCGGTGGGCGCAAAAAGAAAATAATGGGTTTAAATATGATCACCCTACCCTTCCTAACGTTGAGGCATTTTGTGGTAAAACCTCACACTTGACGGATTGGGCAGGTGGAAAAGTTAGGGACAATATCGGTGTCGTTAAAGTGGAGCCCCCGGGCCCGTCGATCTAAAAATTCCAACAAGGTATTAGGGTCAAGGTTCGGGCTCGTGCAAGCCAACGAGCTTGTCACCAAGCAGGAAACAAGACGAGACTCTTATTAACATAGAGTCGGCCTCTGAGTTCCATTGAAAACAAGTATGGATTCTTAATATAGAGCCGACCTCTGAGTTTGAATTGCCAATGTGTGGATCTCCACGTGTGAACCACTAAATGGGGTTACACGTGAGGGAGAGTGTTGGAATCCCATATCGGTAGGTGCAAAAAGAAAATAATGGGTTTAAATATGATCACCCCACTCTTACTAATATCGGGGTTTTTTGTGGTAAAACCACATACCTGATAGATTGGACATGTAGTAAATTTGAAGATAGTATCAGTATTGTTAGAATGGCACCCGCGAGCGCGTCGATGTAAAAATTCCAACAAATCGGTTTCTCCTTATCATCTCCAAACAACAGAGAACTCTTTTTATTTTTGTTTGGCTTTTTTCCCAGTTTCACCTGTGAAGGAAGGACAAAGGTGGTCTAAAGATTCTATGGAGACCGGATAGCAATGCATGCAGTTGTGTTATTTAATTATATATGTGCGTGGTGACGAATATCCCTCTATGCAATATTTTACGATTGTCTTTCCTTTGGTTTTATTAAAATTTAGTTCAAGCTATCATGCACTAAAATTCCCAAGGATTCCACTGATATGGAGCAGTAGTGGACCTACAAAATATTCCTCGAGATTCTTTTTTTTTTTATGCACAAGAATCATGGAAAGTGGATGCATGGGGAAGAAACAACAAAAAATGAGAGAAATAGTTTCATGCAGTTGGACACATCGTAAAATGTTGTCCTGGTACAGCACATGTTTACTGCAAGTGCAAGGCGAGCTGCATGTTTTCTGTCAAAGCTTATATTTGAGCATAGAAAACGTAGGCTTAAAGAAGGGATAGATGAAGTGCGAGTTTGAAACAAGGTTCCTACCCAGCCTACCCATTTCATTAATTAAGGTCATTATCTGATTGATGCCAGATGGTCAAGCATGTTTAAGAATTAATTAGTTTGAATATTTGACTTAGGTACAGAATCATTTGAACTGTCACTCAAGACCTTTGGTCTCTACCCCAACCCGATGAAAAAAATACGATCACTTCTTATAGACTCGTTGAGAATGATTTTGATGTACGCCAAAAATTTCCTGCCGCTACCATATAGTATTCATCTTTACTTGGTGATAAATAAAGCACCTTCAGCTCTTTCAAACCAAGAAAAAGATGTTGAAGAAGATTATATAGGATTGAACATGAAAAACCATAGAAATAAAATGCAATATACGATCAATACAAAACCGGAGTTTGATTTCTTCCTAAAAAGATATTTGTATTTTAGAAGGAAAAAATACTTCAAAATGAAAATGTTCCTATTTAATAGTCCAGAATTCTTGACGGCATCGAATAGGAGCAAATACCAATATAATTACTATCAAGTCACGCCAGGCATAAAATATGCATCTATGCACCTATGCAGGTCTCATTTACGAATTTAAGTCATCTCTCCCTAACCCTATTTACAACACGCACAAGGGTTGACATTACGATAAAAAAAATCTAGCTAGATTGACATTGAAGCTATGTTTGGAGATTCCTTTCGCCAAGTTGATTGGTCAACAAGCAGGATAAGCTACAAGGCTACATATTGCAGTAGAATGAAGTTAGGACATCAAAATATAACATCCTCCGAGAAAATGAAAAGACATAAAGATTGAGATGTGTTTGTGTGTGTGGGCAAGTGTATCTTGATGGTGAAGAGCAGAATTCTATGCATCAGTATATAAATATTGATGGTGAAGGAGTGTTGGAAATTTTGAAGTTTGAGTGAAAATTTCATTCATTGTTCCACATTGGTCATTCCCAAAAGGCTTCAACACTTTATAAGGTTTTGTCCCTTATAGAAAGTGATTGGAGTGATGGACTTGGAGAATAAAATTAGGCTCACCTTTGGGGTTGGGCTTTGAGGTGTGCTAATTAATTGGTAATTAATATTTAATTATCCAAAGATGGGCCTCGGGCCTCGGGCTCTATTAATTAAATACTTTAATTAATTATTTTTCGGATTTAGTTAATTTCGAATTTAATTAATTATTTATTTTTTAAACCAAAAGACTCATCATTTCAGATGAACTCTGAAGAGTTCTGTGAAAAAACGCAAAAAACAACACAACACCCTGAAGTGATGTCTCCCAACAGTCACATCCCATTCTCATACCTGTTGCGAACAGGTATAAACTCACTATATATACATCCATCTGCATGGCATGTAGAACATAGAATTTACAAACCTTCTTCTACATTCCTAAACATCATTATTGAGAGAACCACAAAGAAATTCGTCAGAAGTTAAGTTTTCCGGTGCTGGAATTCTAACTTGATCGTTGAATCTTGGTGAAGCCGACGTCCGTAGAACTACAAGCACTGAGTAGGGGCGAAATTTCTGTTTCAAGGACATTGCGGTACGCAAGCCTCGATCTTCAATATTTCTGTTTAATATTGTTCATTGTTCATACACTATTTGCATTTATTATTTGTTAGCATATATAAGTTTATCACAGATTGTTGACATATATCTAACAAGGAGCACATAACAATATAATTACTATCAAGTCAGGCTAGGCATAAAACAGGAAGAAATCGGAAGTAATGCTTGAAGATCATCTTCACCCAGTTGATTGGTCAATACAAAATAGGCCAGTTTCAATGCCATAAATTGCAGCAACATAAGTTTAGGACTTCAAAACCTAATATTTTTGTGAGGCATGAATAAACATAAAAGCTTCAGAACTTTGTAACATGTTCTCGTGTGTGTCAGTGTGTCTAAAGAAAAATGACTCATCCATCCATTAGATTAAACTCTATTAGAAATCTCAAAGAGAAAAAGGAAAAAGAAAAAAACCTAGTTAAGCCTTGCTTCTAATCAGGATTACCATATAAATAAAGGCAACGCCTCTGAATTTCCGGTGATCTTGTTTTCCTTCAATATTATCTTCTTTGCATATAGCCACACCCAATCAAGCATTATTCAAACGAAAGGAAGAAACCCTTCCATCAACAAGCTTCATAACTCATTATTTAGTAAGAAAAGAAGCATACGAAGCAAAGCAGCCATGCACATGCGCATGATAGGTCTCATGCATGTGGGACTTCGTTGTGTCACAACCAAAGAAACGAGTGGCAACAAGTTTGACCCCTCTCTAGTTTTGTTTTCGGTGTGAGTTGATACCCCAACACAATAACATGCATATTTTCTGCCTCAAAAATAAGATAAAATGTAGAGGTTGGGAACATGAATGCGGTCAGAATAAGGTAGATCGTTGGACCTTCAACATGCACAAAACCATAGTGGTATGGCGAATGAAATTCACGAGGCATAAATGGCAGCTGCAGAGTTGCGATGATTTCTGAAGACACAGAATGTTCATCCGTAACCTATGATACGCATATACTTCTGTTTGGTATCGTATAACACTTCTTGATGAATAACACCAAATGTCGGAGTTACTCCGAAGGCAATATTCAGTTACGCTATATGGTTTCTCTCACCAGAGAGTATATTCCCGCCCATGTGGTTGCGATACAGAATCAAAACGGTTTTTCATTTTGTACATACCAGATCATGAATTAATTAGTAACATTCCTCATACTTGAGACACACACACACATATATGTGTGTGTGTGTATATATATATATATATATATATATATAAGTATATATATTCCTAAACAGCCTCATTCGCAACTGATTACTTTTACAATGCATCGTATACAGTTATTCTTGAAAGCCAGAGAAATCTCATAGTCCTTAATGCTTCCATATTTTTATTGAAAGTAGGGTTAGGGTTTGTGGCATGGCTGTCACCTTTCTCCTAGTTGATCTTGTAAAGTTGTTGTATCTTAGTGCCCATACTTGTATCTTAGTTCCCATACCTTTAGGGTATGGCTGTAGCTTTTCCACCTTACCTTCTTTCAGCTCCTTGTTTTATGGAGCTGCTGCAGTGTAGTCGGATCTCTTTCCGTCCCTTATATCTTGTACCTCTTTTGTGTTGTAGTCCTTATGAAACATAATTCAATAAAACACTTAAATTTCAACATGGTATCAGAGCAGGAATAACCTATCTCTGTAAAAACTTCTTGTTGTTTCTTCCATGGCTGACGACAACCCTATCCTCGAGTCCGAGGCTGATAGCTCACTTGGCGCCAGTCTTCACATTCAACCAGAGATCGATGTAAATCCAAATCAAAGGTTGAGCTCTGTTCTTCTAAATGAGTTTAATTACTTACCATGGTCAAGGGCAGTTTCTCTTGCCCTAGGAGGAAGATCAAAGCTAGGGTTCATAAATGGAAGTATTGAAGCTTCTGATGATTCCACTTCCACGTATGAAACTTGGCTCAGCAAGGACCAGTTGGTCATGTCATGACTCCTCAACTCCATGGAGAGGAAGATAGTTGAGATATTCAGCTACTCTGAATCCTCCATCCAGCTATGGAAGTCTGTGAAAGAAATGTATGGAAATCAAAATAATGCAGCTCGTGTGTTTCAGCTAAAAAAAGATATCACAAGCATGCAACAAGATGGAAAGCCGTTTGTGCAACTTCTTGGAAGTTTAAAAAAGATGTGGAATGAGTTGGAGGTATATCGTCCTCATTCAACAAACTCAAACCTACTTCTAAAAAGGGCTGAAGAAGACAAAATCTTCCAGCTTTTTTCCAGTCTGGGATCTGAATATGAGGATCTGCGCAGTCATATACTCATGAACTAGAGCTTCCCACATTTGCCGGTGTTTGTGCAACCATCCAAAGGGAAGAAGTGAGAAAAAGGGTTATGAACTCTAGTGTTTCGACTTCTGCTTCAGACACTAGAGCTTATTTTTCCAATGATAAGAAACACCTCTTCAGCGAAAAAAAGTATAAGGGCAGAAATCCCCACCTCAAATGCAAGCATTGTGATGCCATTGGACACGTGAAAGAACATTGCTGGATTCTTCATCCTGAGCTCAAACCAGACTTCATGAAGAATGAGAGGTTTAGTCAGAAGAAATCACAATATCCTAGTTACAAAGCAAACCATGCATTATCTCTATCAACTAGAGGCTCAGAGGAACTTCAGAACTTTACTACCAATCCCACCACACTCATAAATGAGTTCGCTGCGTATCTTCAAACGATGAAGGAAGTCTCTAGGAGTGATGAAGTTACTACCTCAGGAAATGGCAACTCAACTGCCTTGCTGGGGAAATTTGCAGGTTTTTTGGCCGACTCGAAAAAGCTCTCTCGAAACAACATGCAAGGTATATTAACTGCCTTCAATATTGCTTTAAATATAAGTCAATTGCATGAGTTGTGGATCATAGATTCCAGTGCCACTGATCACATGACAAACCAATCTCATAAGCTCCATGATTTTAAAAACCTTCCTACACCTTCATTTGTTTCGGTTGCCAATGGGGAGGGAGCTAAAGTGCTAGGAATGGGAAAAATTCATCTCGTGTCTGACAATATAGAGTCTAAAGCCTTGTACGTTCCAGCATTCCCCTTCCAACTTCTTTCAGTTGGAAAAATCATTCATGCCTTAAACTATTCAGTTATTTTTTCTCCTTACACTGTCATTTTTCAGGACCGCATCACCAAGAAGAAGATTGGTGAAGGTTTCTTTTTAGATGGTCTCTATTACCTATCCAAGGAGACGTCTCATCTCAAAGGATTTCAAGTCAAAACTAACCTAAGTCAAGAACAAAACCTGTGGCATCAAAGATTAGCTCACCCATCCGGGCACATTTTGTCAAGCTTGTTTCCAAATCTGTGTAAATAAGTAATCCAGTGTGATACTTGTCATTTTTGTAAAGCCACTAGGTTACATTTTAGTTCATCCTTAGATAGAACTAAACAAGCATTTGAACTTGTTCATTCAGATGTATGGGGGCCATTTTTTGAATCTTTTGATGGGTATAAGTACTTTGTAACTTTCATAGATGATTTCTCGAGAGTTACATGGTTATACCTTTTGAAATCTAAGAGTGAAGTTGTTGAAGCATTTATAGACTTTCATAATCTTGTCAAAAATCATTTCAATTCCCAAATTCAAACCTTAAGATCTGACAATGGCTCGGAATATATGTCACACATCATGAAAAAATATTTAAGTAGTAATGGGGTTCTACATCAAACCAGTTGTGTTGGTACTCCACAACAAAATGGAAAAGCTGAGAGAAAAAAACCGTGACCTACTTGAAAAAACAAGGGCTCTAATGTTGCACATGAATGTACCAAAGAGATTTTGGTCTCAAGGGGTCATGACAGCTGCATATATCATAAACAGATTACCAAGTCGAGTTTTGGAGTTTAAATCTCCAATGGAAGTCCTAAAAGGAAGTGATATTAACCTGTCACACCTTAGAATCTTTGGATGTACATGCTACGTTCATATTCAATCTCAGCATAGGGACAAGCTTGACCCTAGGGCTAAAAAATGCATGTTTCTTGGTTACTCTTCTACTCAAAAAGGTTATAAGTGTTATAGTCCTGAGTTAAAGAGAGTTCTAGTATCAAGGGATGTTCGATTTGATGAAACCAAATCTTTTTTTAATAAACTGTCGACGGATCAGTTACAAGGGGAGTCTTGTTTTGAATTATTTCCCTTACCAAGGGCTGAGGAATCCTTGTTCGAGATACTGCCTCTCAATGCTCATTCTTCATCTGATGAAAATCATGTTGGTAATCACAATTCTGATCAACAAATGCACCATGAAGAGACATACACTTCGACATAAGAAACACAACAGGTTCAAGGTAAAAGAAATCCAGTGTGAGCTAGGCATCCTCCTACAAGACTTCAAGATTATGTGACTTATTCTGCTAGGAATCTAGTAAATGGTGCCATGTCTTATCAGTAGTTATCAAAGTCGTACGCAGCCTATTTGAACACCATCACCAACCATTGTGAGCCTCAAACCTTTCAAGAAGCAAGTTGCCAAGAAGTGTGGAGAAATGCCATGAAGGAAGAACTTCGTGCTCTCAATAATCACAACACTTGGAGTGTAGTTAATCTTCCACCAGGAAAAAAGGCAGTTGGTAGCAAATGGATCTACAAGATCAAATTCCACTTATATGGATCAATTGAAAGGCATAAAGCTAGGTTGGTGGCTAGAGGATTCACTCAAACTTATGTCGTAGACTACAAGGAAACATTAGCTCTCGTTGCTAAGATGAATACTGTAAGGGTGTTATTGTCTGTTGCTGTGAACAAATGATGGTCTCTATACCAAATGGATGTAAAAAATGCATTCTTACATGGTGATCTTGAAGAGGAGGTCTACATGAAGTGACCACCGGGACATCCTCAACACCATGAGCCTGGTATAGTGTGTAGATTGCATAAATTAATCTATGGATTAAAACAATCCCCGAGAGCCTGGTATGCCAAGCTAAGTTCTGTCCTTGAAGAAGCTGGTTTTCAAAGGAGTCATGCAGATTCATCCATGTTTGTTCGAACATGAATGGTTGGAAAACTTGTGGTGTTGATCTATGTTGATGACTTAATCATCACTGGGGACAATGCAGATGAAATCTCAAACCTCAAGACCTGCCTACAGCAGAAGTTCTCTATCAAAGATCTTGGAAGGTTAAAATACTTCCTGGGAATAGAAATGGCCTCATCAAGTAAAAGGCTATTCCTTAACCAAAGGAAGTATGTCCTTGATCTTCTGAATGAGTCAAACATGAAGGATGCTAAACCAGTTCAAACTCATCTCGACAGCAAGCTTAGCTTAGAAGGCAAATCTCTGCCGAATATTGGTTACTATCAAAGGTTAGTTGGTAAGTTAATTTATTTAACTATCACAAGACCTGACATCACATTTGCAGTAAGTTTAGCCAGCCAATTCATGCATGCACCTACAACAGATCATTTCAATCTGGTTAAGAGAATACTTCGTTATCTCAAATGATCGATTGGAAGAAGAATTCTCATGAAAAAGAATGACAACACTCGAGTTATTGGTTATTGTGATGCTGACTGGGCAGGGAACCAAATCGATAGGAATTCTACCACAGGCTATTGCACGTTTGTGGGAGGAAATCTGGTAACATGGAAGAGTAAAATGCAAAGTGTCATTGCAAGATCTAGTGTTGAAGTTGAGTATAGATCAATGGCCTCCACATCATGCGAGTTAATATGACTTAAGGGTCTTCTAAGTGATTTGGGGTTCCAAACGAGATAACCTATGTCCATGTACTGTGATAATCAAGCTGCAATGCATATAGCATCCGATCCCGTGTTCCACGAACGCACAAAACACATTGAAATGGATTGCCACTATGTGCGTGCTCAGGTGCAATCTCAAGTGATTCAAACTCACTAAATCAAGAGTGTTGATCAGTTAGCCGATGTTTTTACCAGACCCTTACCTACAAATCAGTTTCAACGTCTTTTATCCAAGCTTGGTTCCATCAACCTCCTGGATCCAGCTTGAGGAGGAGTATTGAAAGTAGGGTTAGGGTTTGTGGCATGGCTGTCGGGTATGGCAGGGTTGGTGGCATGGCTGTCACCTTTCTCCTATTAGATCTTGTAAAGTTGTTGTATCTTAGTGCCCATACTTGTATCTTAGTTCTCATACCTTTAGGGTATGGTTGTAGCTTTTCCACCTTACCTTCTTTCAGCTCCTTGTTTTATGGAACTGCTGCAGTGTAGTCGGATCTCTTTCCGTCCCTTATATCTTGTACCTCTTTTGTGTTGTAGTCCTTATGAAACATAATTCAATAAAACACTTAAATTTCAACAATTTTATACCTAAATTTGAGTTTATTTTAAGAGGCCCAAATCCATATTAGCCATATAGTAAAAGACTATATTTTTCATTAACCATATGATTTGTTCTCCATTAACCTTGACTAATGGGGATGGATGTTGCATGCACGATAATTCAAACGGAAAAGTCACGCCTAAGCAGCTAAGAATAAAGAGCTACAACGTTAGAAATAAATTTTCTAGTCTATTCAATGTGGGGATATACAATCATATTCTCCATCACTTCAGTAACTAAAACTTGAAATTCATGTGATCAGGAGATCTTTTGTAAACTTCCTTATTTACATATAATCATTTATTATTATATGAGCTATTGTAGACATAATTTACTAAACAATTATGGAGGTCAGAGAGAAGGGGTGCGGCAAGAGTAGAGAGAAAAAGAGAGATGTGTAATTGTGAGGTGTGTTCTATTCCACCCCATTGTGCCTTTATTTATAGTAGCAGGGAAGGTTAATTCCTTATCTTTTTAGAATTACAACTCTTAATAGGTAATTAACTACTAAAGAGAATATAAAAGATATCCCTAGATATGTTAGGATTTACACAATCACATTCCTAATCTAATAGGACTGCAACACTCCCCCTTGAGTGTGTAAATACTCAAACAAGTGGCGCATCATGTCTTTAACGATGAAGTAAGTTAAGTTGATGAAGTTGTCGGCACAATGAGCGAATGCGAGTCTCAAATCAACGGAAAAATGCATAAAAAGGTACAACTCACAAAACCTCGCTATGGTAAAACCCAAGGTGGGAGAAAAACCCATAGACGAAGGAGAAAAGTGAGAAGTTGCATTAAATCAAAACTATACGTCTTCTGGACGCAAGTAGAAGTGCTTACACAACGTCTTCTGGAAGTAAGTAGAAGTTCTCACAAGGGTATGATCAGCCCAGGATGGGTGCCTCGTTAAAACCTAGTTAGGTAGCAAAAACCCAATGGGAAAAATGCTCCTAATTGTAGGAAAAAAGAGTACATTAAGATCAAGTGAGTATACTTCTAGATACTCCCCATGAGTTTGACATAACTTCCAAATAAGAACTACAAGCATTGCATATGATAGTTAGGCATACCAATTCCTCGGACAAGCTTCTGGAAGGTTGACTTCGGTAATAATGTCGTTTAGAGGTCGGCAAGGTTGTCTGAGATCGACTTGTATGACTTCAATCTCCTGATGCTTTGCTGATGTAGATGTAGACGCAATATGTCTTGGTGTTGACTTCGTTGATGTATCATGTCTTGGTTGGGTGGATACAAAAGGCATAGTCTTCATGGATCGTCGTTGGGACTCAACGATGGATGAAAACAACAAATAGTTCGAATATGCTTAACAAGAACTCCTAACCATGTCTCACTTGTGGCGTAGTGAAATGAGGTGAGTCTTGGAACAATTCGAAGATTTCGCAACTAAGGTCATATCGTGGACCTCCAAAATATTGTGATATCCCTAACGGTAAAGACATAACCATTCGGGGATTTTACCTTGTGTGGGTCTGATAAGTAGACTGCATCAGCATAACAACAAGGCAAGCATCATTCCGAGGATCAGGGGGTTGAATTCGCTCAAGATGCGTTGGGATTTACTCAAATTCTTAGTACCTTTAGGGTACGTCTTTAATACCAATTCAGTGGTTGCGTGTAGGCGCGGTGTTGCATCTTTACCAATAGATTAACAACAAAGGAAATGTCATGTCTAATACAATGAGCTAAGTACAACGAGCGCAAAGTTGAACTTAGATATGGAATTTCGGATTCCATAACCTCTTCAAGGGTCTCATTTGCATATAATGTATGAACGATCATATGTATACTTAAAGGTAACACATTCGGGGTGTAGTTCGACTAGTAGACCAAGTTGGGATGGTGTTCCATGGTTTGGAACTATTTGAACCAGTCCATGTAATTCTTCGGGAACTTACATGTAAATCTCCGTATCTATATCCCTATGGAGAAACACTAACCACATTTCATAATGCTACTATCAATCACAGGACGTTTGAGAGAAACCTTGCGCCGTAAGGCATGCATCAAATCACACTATTTCATATATCTCAATACGCTTCATTTCGCACATGTA
Source organism: Cotoneaster glaucophyllus (assembly GCA_036320875.1). NCBI lineage: Eukaryota > Viridiplantae > Streptophyta > Magnoliopsida > Rosales > Rosaceae > Cotoneaster > Cotoneaster glaucophyllus. The sequence goes on along the minus strand of CM070059.1, from coordinate 7,876,282 downwards.
ACTCAATAGGGTTACCTAGGGCAATGTAGGAATGATAGGTCCAAAACACACTTTGGTAAGGAATTTGACCTGAATTGTAATTTCGGTTGTCCGATCAGTTCTACGTTGTCACTTAATTAATGGAACACGGTTCGATATCGTCGTTTTTTATTTGTGTCAGTAGCTACCATATAAGTGAAAACATCATCGATGGCAATCTCATTCCAATTCCATTTTCTCATCCAAACTAGTATACTGGACCAAGAACATCAAGTCTCGGGAGTAATCCAGATTAATCTCATGAGATAAAAATGATTTGAGACAACGATCAAGTATGGATTCATTTTGTGCCGTGTCTTCCTCTTCTAGGGAAGTGAATCCTATGAACTGAGTGATCTGTCATGCTCCAGGCCAGGACAGATTGATTGGTTATCCACCGGTGTACAGGACCGTCCAACATAGACGTCCAAACCATCCAATAGAGGCGGCACACCCTCTAGGGATGTTGACTCGACGTCCGTTAAGTACATCTATCCTTGCATGAATATTTGCAACTGGTATATGATGTCGTCACTTTAGCTAGATTAGAGGAATGCGTCTGGAGCAACATTTTGAAAGCTAGAATTCATCGCACTTGCTTATTACACTTGTGCGGTGAGGGGATTGAGATGAGACATAGTGGGTAACGTCCACGTAAATTCGCGATGTTCTACAAGATCATTGACGTTCTTATCTTCCCATAACGGCGGGAAGACAGTCTCATTAAAGTGACAACCCGAAAATGAGCGGTAAAAAGATAGCATGCAAGGGCTCCAATAGAGCTAGTGTGAGGAGAATCATAATCGACAAAGATTCACATCCTTCTTTGAGGACCCATGTTGGTATGTTGTGGCAGCGCAACTTGGCACATAGAATGCACACCCAAATGTGTAAATACGAAAAATGTCAGGTTCGTACCCAGTAACTAACTGTAACGTCAAAATGGTTGGGTGACAATGGGCCTCAAGGCGAACCAAGATAACTGCGTACAAGATTGCATAAGCCTCGACAGAAACTGAAAACTTGGTACGTTCACCAAGGTCCAGGTGATCATTTAAATTGTGCTTTATGATCGCTATGCGAGGCTATTTGGGGTGAACATGGGAATTCGATGTTCAATTATAAACCCAAAAGACATGCAATACTTTATCGAAAACCGTCGATATAAACTCTCCGGCATTATCCAGTCTCCCAGACTTTATAGGATAAGTAAGGTGGTGAACACTTAATCGGCTATGAGCAGGAATGTGTGTGGATAAACATGTGACCAGTTTGTCAATTCATCAACCAAAACCATAAGTATTTATATGGTCCACATTTTGGTTGGATTAGTCCATATATATTCCCTTGAATCCACTGTGAAAATAGAGTCGTGTCGTATCTTTGCAATGAAGCAGGCTTGGCAAAGTGTGCATGTAGGCATAATATCCTTACTTAGGGTAAGGAGATACGTCATAGCATCATTGTTCGACCTAAGTGTCCTAAAAAGGTCATGCCAAAGCAAGTAAAATGTTCAATTACCCAGCTCCAGGCCGGCCACATGTAGCGTGTTCTCAGTCAAGAGACAGCCCATTAGCCCCAAATCAAAGCTTCAAGCTCATTTTTGGAGGTGGTGCAAAGATATGCAACTCTATGTTCTTCAGTGGTTTCATTTTATGATCATTGTCGTCTTGAATATCCTTTAAAACTCAATGACGTTCTTCCGGAACAGATAGAGTATAAGGTCTCTGACATGGTAATTCAGTACTATTCATACAACGAGGAGCGTACCAGTGCTCTTAATCAGGTTGGATAGACTTGAAGTCGTTGCTAGAGATGTGATTTAGGTGTAAAGTTAGTATGCGTAGTATCGAATTCATCTAGACAACTAACTTTTCCACATTCGTACCTAATCACATGTTTAATTGAATTCGGTCACATGTATACAAGAAACATGATTCAATTAACTCGTATTCAATGACAATATCAATAAGATTATCCGGAATGAAAAACAAACACCAAACTTGAATCCAAGAACATGGAAAAATGTTCACAAAGTAAATGGTTTACTAAGGAGATTCGGCTAACAAGGCCATCCATGTCAAAATTCTACTCTTCCAACGATGTTCGGTGGAGCAAAATTAGTTTCACATATTGACTATGAGAATGGTACTCCTTAACAACTTTGGTAGGGGCACGAACATGTGCATAACCAATGATCTATTCTATCGAGACGGAAGTACATTCTGCAGAGTTAAGGTTTGGAAATATTATCCCTTATTCTTGAGGTTTTAGGTCTTAGATACCAAGGGTGTCACATCCCGGCCCGGGCCCCCACCACATCCCGGGATCGACTCCGCCGTAGCACGATATTGTCCGCTTTGGGCCCCTACCACGCCCTCGCGGTTTTGTTTCTGGGAACTCACGCGAGAACTTCCCAGTGGGTCACCCATCATGGGATTGCTCTCACGCGAACTCGCTTAACTTCTCTCACGCGAACTCGCTTAACTTCGGAGTTTCGATGGAATCCGAAGCCAGTGCGCTCCCAAAAGGCCTCGTGCTAGGTAAAGATGGGACTATACATATAAGGCTTACAAGATCCACACCCCTGGGCGATGTGGGATCTTACAAAGGGTCACGCTTCGGGCGTGATGTCACACATTGGTAGGCCCTGATTCCACCATATGTTGTAAAAACAAACTAGAAATTGGATTGTGAGAGAGACAGACCCCGAATTGGGTTCGGGAGGCTCCAGTTTAAGCTGAAGGGGTCTGTTCAGTAGGTCTCTGTTGAAGCAACATAGTATCGTTCATTGCAGTTTTGCCGAAGCAGAGCATGCCATTCGGTGCATCCCTGCCGAAGTAGGGCATCACCTTTCGGTAAGCTCTGACCGAACTGGGTTAAGCCATTTTGTAGACTCCAGCCAAACTGAGTCTATACCTTTGTCTCACGTTTATGGTAGTAATCAGATTCGAGAATTTGGTTAACTTTCACTTTCTACACTGCTGCTTCAAGAGTGAGTTAGAAACAAGGAAGGACGAGAAAAGTAGTCTCAAGTCAAAATTTGGTCGGATTTATAAACTTCAGAATTGTACTCATTATTAGACGTAATCATGGTCTGCTTCAAGCAATGTCGTTTATGATTCAATGGTCCGTATAAGCGAGTCAAATAGCCATAGAATCCTCGTTCGGGAGGTACTTCCATTTGTTATGCTTCAGGCATAAGTCTTTGAATGAAGATCATGGGGGAGGCTTATTCAGCTCTTCCATGCCATGGGTTCTCAGCTTCTTGATAGTCAAGTGGAGATTCAAGTCTTGTACCCCACATAAAGTGGTTTCTATTAGAAACATCCAAAGAAGGGGAATCGAACTTGTGACTGTTATACAATCCATTGAATTGGAGGGAACAAGATTGTGATTGGTGCTATAGAAAATAAAATATCCATAAGCATCAAAGTTAGAACATTTGAGTTCTAAGGCATGGTTTTCATGAAAAACGTCGGGTTTTCATGGGTGTATTGTTTTAAGAAAACTTCGGGTTTCAAAGGCACTAAATTTGAAACTACAGGTTCAATTTTAGTTTATGAACGTTTAGTACATAAAAGAGAGGTTCTTGCAAGAACACATAATGCACTATGCTGTGTAGTGGATTTGAATTGCTTCGGGAACTCAAGTGTGAGCGCTTTGGGACTACGAAAGGATGTCAACGGTTCAAAGAAGAGAAATAAATTATTGAATCATTAATGTCCAAAAGTGGGCTTCAGGCTAATAATTTTGGATTCATTATTAGATTAATGGACTACAGGTCACTTTTAATTAATTCAATAGATCAGGATCAAATGGGGTCGATCGTGGAAGCAAAAATAATAATAACATTCGGGTTAAAATTATTTATAATGCTAAATAATAGCATTGGGTCGAAAAAGCGTAGCCCAAAAAAGGTTTGGGCTTGGGTTCGGTTGCAAAAGTAGCCCATATGTGGCTACATGCCATGGGCTGAGACAGGTAAGCCCAGCAGCCAAGGTTGCTGGCATTGGACCGAATAGGGGGGGCACAAGTCAGGCCCAGCGGAATACTGGCCTTAGGTTCGAGTAGGAAGCCCAACCGAGGCTGGGACCAGGTTGGGGCAATCTCAACCCAGCAGACGGGGCCGCGAAAAGTGGGTCAAGGCGACATGGCATAACCCAATGGGCTAGAAACTCGGGGACATCAAGCCAAAAGGCTACAGGCTTTTGGTTTGGGCAAAGGAACTTCAGGCCCATTAGTTAGATCAGGCACTAAGGCCTTGGGATGTCTGGGACAGTGCAGCAAGCCCAAAGGCTGCTGCCATGTGGTTCACTCGACTAGGCTTCAGGCCATTGATGGTCCGATAGTGCCACGGTGGGGGTGCAACGGTGTTGCCGCACAGTGCCCAACGCAATTTTTTTTTTTTGACATGGTTGAGGTTTGAACAAATCCTAGAGTTGCTTCTAATTTATTTCGATTCTTTAACTTACAAATTCCACATAGCAAAAATTGCGTAATGCATGAAACGTGTATATATATATATATATATTGACAAATATATGAAACATATACAATATATATATTGGAAGGAAAATATAAATATAGGGGGTTTATGCATTATGGGGAATGTTTCATGCTTCATGGTCGTTTCAAATATCTTACTTTATTTTAAGCGTATCTGATTGGCAGAAAACAACAAAAGCCTTTGAATTGGTAGAATATCCTTCTTGGAAAGCGGGAATTGCATCTCCAATGCGTTGTATCACGTTCATCATAGAAAAATTAAATTGAATAAATAACATGTAGATCAATTCAATAAAATAATAAATTAATCATGAAATGATTGATTAAAACGTAATACTCTCCTAATTGAAGATCAAACTCTCTTTAGCGCAGCGTCAAGAACGTGCTGAAAACGTGTTGTAGGCATAATTTACTGAACAATTATGGAGGCCAGAGAGGGGGTGCGGCAAGAGTAGAGGGAAAGAGAGAGATGTGTAATTATGAGGTGTGTTCTATTCCACCCCATTGTGCCTTTATTTATAGTAGTAGGGAAGGTTAATTCCTTACCCTTTTAGGATTACAACTCTTAATAGGTAATTAACTACTAAAAGGAATATAAAAGATATCCCTAGATATATTAGGATTTGCATAATCACATTCCTAATCTAATAGGACTGCAACATGAACAATTACTTTAGTCTAAAGTAAGCTTTTCAATTGCACTGTACCAATGAATAGTCTTTGGAGCCGAATTTCATTTTATTTACAAGGCTGCCACAACCTCTGTCTGCCGCTGGATGTACAGGTGTTGATGATCGCGGGAAGGGTTTCCTTCTCAAACCCTCCTTGCCTCTTCCGTCTCGCAGACCCCGCGAGAAAGACGCAGACGGTCTCGCCTCCGTGCTATCCTAGCGTCGTTCTCGCCTCCGTCCTATCCTCCTCTCGCCGCCGTCTCCCTACTCTCGCCTGTGTCGTTTTACTCCACCTTTTGCGTCAGGAAGGCCCGTGCGTGGTTTTTTTGGGGATGGATTGCTTGGAGAGAGAGAGGGATGAGTCAGAATCTTAAACAGGGGCATGTAAGCCCCATTCGTACAGGATTTCATCATCCTTTCTTCAGCCCTTCTGTTCTCTCCCGACTTTCTCTCCTCACGACTCATTTCGTCTCTCCTGACTCTCTCTTCGCGACTCGCAGTGGCTTTTCCAATGAATTTCGGGTCAAATCTGGGGAAACTAGGGGCGATATAGCTGCAAATCATCACCAATCGAAGGTAATTTAAGAATCGTATAAGATTAATCCTCAAATTTTGAATTTTTGATTTCTCTCCCGACAATCTCTCTCTTCGCGACTAACTACGGCCTTTCCAATGAATTTCCGGTCGAATCTGGGCAGGATGTGGCCTCCAAATCACCACCAATCGAAGGTTAATTGAGAATCGTGTAATATTAAATTTGTGATTTGATTTTGTTGGGTTTTTTTTATTTTTTTTATTTTTTATAAATTTAACTTGATTTGTGATATTTCATAATTATCCAGATGAAATTTTGATCTTTAATAGCTTTTTGATTGTGGTGATCGAAACTGGGAATCGGAAAGAAACCCCACACCCCAACAGGTATGTTCTCTGATCGTATACCCAGTCTCAACGTATGTATGTGTTAAATAATAATTTTTTCTCTCATGGATTGAATTTGACCCCCTCCACCTATTCATATTTTTTCATTGAAATTCCGTCATTATGTGCTGCTGTTTAATTGCTCCTTTTGGGTTTTCTGTCAAAGAAAATGTTGGAACATCATCTTGAGTGACCTGAAGTTGAAAGAATATAGGTTTGGGTTTTCCCAGAGCTCAGGTTTTATTTTTTATTTTTTTTTAAATTTAATTCAAAAAGTAATATTTTAGTGGGAAATTGAGTCTTTAACCGTGGAGCTCAGTAATTCCTTTTTAAGATGTTGTAGGGAAAACTAAGAAGAGGATTGATAGAGTTTAGGTGGGTGGGATTTATCAATTTTTCCTTTTTCTGATGTTCACCTGTATGTTATATTGATAGCAAGAAAATGTCGAATTATACGATTGTAATTGGTATAGTGGGAATTGGCTTCTCTGTTTCGCTTTACATTGACGATTACATTGACGAATTTCATTTTTTCTGGGGGTGGTGTTCTGTTTGCCCTTTCTGAACGATTCTCATCAATTTTTTGCAGTTTTCTGTGCAGGTTTAGTTAAAGATGGGTAAATCAAGAGTTGTTGCTCCCATAAAATCTGTTGCGAAGTGAGCTTCCGTTTTCATTTTCTGTTTTGTTGTGATATTTTTTTCTTTCAATTTTTGCTATTGGTCGGAGATCTTGATATGATCCGTCGATCTTGAATTTGTGTTAATTTTTTTAGGGCATATGTGATCACTTCTATTCTGTAACAATAATGGAAGCAGAAGCAAGAGCTGAATTTGTCTGTCGAGTGCAATCGCCTGCAAAAGCAAGTTCAAGGTTAAATCTTAGCTCTCTTCGTGCACGGTTTACCTGGAAAGTAACTATTTATATATATTCCGCTCTTTTAACTTATCAAGTTATGTGGATGAAATTGTCTTTTTGCAGCTATTATACTTTGATCAGGAAGAGATTGGTGGGTTGAGCCTTTGCCTGCAGGTAGCAAGACTTTTCATCTTTAATTTTGTTTGTTTATGAATTAGCGTAGTCAGGCATTACAATAAGCTCATTCCTATGATTGATGGCAGATAGAATGAGCTCTTTATTTTGGTTTGTTGTTAATATCACATATTCACTGTTTATGCATTTTTCATTTATATCTTACTCCTGATTGTTTCTTGATTGTGTCAGTCGGTTAAGAAATAATTGAGATTAGCCTCTACAAATTTGTTTTAATTTTAGAGATCAATGGAAACATCAAATCCACCCAGTTAATTAAAAGAAGTTTGAAGCTTAATGTTCATTGTAGGTTATATTGCATGGTTTCTAGGGATGATATTGTTGGTGAACATGATAAATTTTGTTGAAGTTGATGGTAATTGAATAGTTACTTGAATTTGAACTTAACAATTTGTGATATCTCACTATATTTTGAGTACAAATTGTCTCCACTTCTCAATCTAGCTTAATGTTAATATTATTTGTGATAAAAAAGACTATGATTAACCCACAAGGTTAAATAATTAGTCTTATCAAGCAAATAATTATGGATGGCCAAAATACCCAGTGGGTTGTATTCATTAGGACTATAACTAAACAAAAAATGTGTTCTTTTAGTGGATGGGGTAAAATTAACTGTGTGGATGAGACCTTTTTTTATGGATTAATGTTTAGCTAAAATGATTAGATTTTGTATTACTGAGATGTTTAATTTTGGGTATTTCTGGATTTTGTATCAGCATTATTCTTCTGCGTTGTTAGTCTCCAGCAGGTCAATTGGGATCGGTCTCGAAGAACTCTGCGTGTTTACCGTTTTCAAGGTACGGTGTTCATCCATCTCAACTTTATATTTGATTCTCCATTTTTTATAGTTTGGATTTGTAAAAACTGTCGATTGAATTGGGTGCTGGTATAGTCCCTTACAAGAGAAAAAGGTTTCATTTTTTTCCCTTAAAATTTTAGTTTTTGTTAATCTTTTTTTTTTTTTCACAAAGGAACGTAGGTACTGGCAGAAGCCAAAGAGTCTCAGAAACATCTCAAATTTGTGGAGGAAGTGATCAAGTTTGGCTTCTTCAGGTCGGCTTTGCTCTGATGTGTCTATCAGCGGGATTTGGGCTGCCATAAATTGAAGGAAAAATTGAGCAAAAATGGTGGGTTTGAGGTGGGTTTTTGTTCAAATGAGGAATTCCATGTGGGGTTTTTATATGGGTTTTTAATTATGCAGAAAATGGAGAAGTGGGTTTATTCTTTAATTTTGGTTTAAGCATGTAAACTAAGTTGGAGGATGTTCACATTGCTTTTTGTTTTCAGTTTTGTAGCCGCCTTTATCATCAGTTGGTGATATTTGGGAGATTTGGTCATCTGGTTGTTTGTATTTAATTGGGATTTAGGTTATCTTTGCCCTTTTTTGTGATCTGGGTCTGGATTATGATTAAGTTATTGCTATTTGTTGTGGGTATTTGCTGAAATTTGTGTTCAATTAGTGTGAGTTTTGTAATTGGTTTGTGTTTGTTCATATAACCTTCTGTTCTTGGAATGTGATTTAGCTGTGGCCCTCTTATTTGATTCTTAGTTCATTATGATTGCACTATGTTGATGTTGAAGATGAATTTTGGTTTGCAGATGACCCTGAAGTACCTTAATGTCCAACACCATCGTAACTTTTTGAAAGAACATGTTTTTGAGGAGGTAATAATTTTTGTGCTGTCGGGATTTTGGGCTGTTGGGATTGGGGATAAGGACTAGGGATGTTGGATAGCATCTTAATTTATATGGGAGTTTGTTTTTTCTTCTCTGTGAATCAGGATTGACAGTTTCATTTTGCACAGGCCATACCGATTAAAGAGCCATGCTGTTGCCAAAGATACACCAGACGTATAAAGTTGGATATTTCAGGTTGCCTGTTTTCTGTTTAACCTTTTTGTTTTTCCTACTTCAGTTTCATTTCTTACTTTCGACTGCTTTTAGGATGTTTTGGCTAGACTTTTGGATGAGGCCACAGTACTGCAAAGATATAATTTTCTCTTCTTTTACATAAGATATTTATTTTTTGAGTCATTCATCGCTTTGAAGAATACATTTGTTCTGCTTGAGCATAATATTGTGATCTCAAACCACTTTCACAAAGCTGATTTATTATCTACACCTGTGCTATTTTAATTTCAAATTGTGACTGCTATTTTGCTTTTCCCATTCTCATATTCTTGACAAGTGAGTATTTGGTTGTATCATGTGTGTGCTTTAAGTGGTATTTGGGTACATTGAAATAGTATTTTTTGAGTTTCGTCTGTGCTTTATACATGCTGATGGAAAACCACTCTTGATAAGCACTAGAGATTTTGTTTTAAGGGAAACGTTTCCAACCAAACCAGTAAACATTCCCTGCATGCACAACATTCCTACCTTGCTTATGCTACTGATGTTGATTATTTTCAAATATAACCAAAAAATAATCATATTCTACGTGGTAATCAGCCTCCTCGATCCTCATTAATAAAATAATAAGATGGTGCCAAATTGGCGAAAATCTGTCACCAACTTACCATCCATGGGACTGGCAAAAGGGTTAGCTTTATTTGCTGTCAGAAGATTTTGTAATCTTCTAATGCATGTTTACAATGGTCAATAACTGTTGGTGTTTGTAATTATCAGAATGCAATGCTTAAAACTGGAACAAAGCAAGAGACACCAGTTCGAGTTCAATTTTCACTCCTTCTGCATTTTTTGTTTCAATTGTAATTCAATTTAAACTGAAACTTAGAATTTCTCCTGCTATTTTTTATTTCAGAGAAAGAAAAATAGCCGCTAAAAGTATGCCGATTCAGGTTGAGAACATTCGTAAGTGTGTTTATTTGTTGAAAGCATTTTTTTTAGCTGCGTAAGTAGTTTGAATTGTATTAATCTAATTTAAATCACTGTGCTTTTTGGTCTTTCAGTTTTAAGAACTAATTTAGCATTTCTATCTCTCCTCTCTCTAAAATCCATTTTTCGTTTTCTGAAAAGGGTTTAACGGATATCATCTCTTTGTGTAGGTGGTACTCGGAGAAGTTTGTGAAGGGCCAATGGAACAAGGAGGATTGCATTCAGATTGGCAGAAATACAAGGCCTGCCTCTATGGGTTTCCAATCTTGCCTTCCTCCTAAATTTTCATCCAAATCACAACTTAAACGATAATTTTGTCTCCTGATTATTTTTTGCAGAGGTTGTGTTAATTTTCCTTCGACTGGAAATTTGGGGTTTCTTCAGGTATAATTTTATCAAAGTCTTTTTTTTTTCTTTCTGATTTTGGGGTTTAATTGAGAAATGTAGAGATTTATGTGTGGTTCTTATTGTAGCAAGCCGAGTGATGTGGATCTTAATTGCTTTAATAGTCTAATGGAATAGTTGATTAATTCTGCATTATTTAATCTTTCGATCTTTATGTAGCAAACATTCTGAAATTCTGTTGTTTGAACAGTGACAAATTGGGATTGGTTTTTGAATTCCCCATTCAAAATACATAGCAATTTCAACTACTCTTTGTTAAGCAGCTACATAGCTAATAATTAACATCTGTTTACTCTCAAACTAAACCTTTCTCAATCCTCAAATACATAGCTGATTCAATTAAACACACATTTGATTGCTGCAAACATTGTCAAATATTCCTTGGGAGTAAGCATTGTTCAATTTTAATCGCAAAATGGTAGCTGAAATTATCTTATTTATTAGCACTGTTGATTTGGATTTGTAATGCACAATGTTTAGATCATTTGATCATTACTTAGTTAAATTTAATACTGGCAGTTTGAGGGAGGGAGGGAGGACGATGTCGGGATTTTGATAAACATTTGAGCTTTCGTGGTAAGCATGCTGATTTGAGCTCACAGTAAAACCCAACAGTGTGTACATTGAATTGAGTCGGGAGCTGGGTTGAAGAATATTAGAGAGAGGATTGTGTATAGTTATCAAAGCTTCTTACGCTGTTTTCTGAAGCGTCTTTGAACCACTAGCCTTAGGTGGGGTCTTATACTGCAATATTATGTGCTAATCTAATAAACCCTGCAACTTATTCGTCATTGTCATGAGTAATATTTGATTTTTTTCATTGGAATAGGGAATTGGTGGATGATTGTTTTTAACGCATTTTTGTTAAAATTAGTTGGGTATAGGGTGCCAATCCCGTGTCTGCAAATAACAGTTCCCTAAGGAAGAAACACTATCTGCACGGTCTGTGAAACCTGTTCAAGCAAGAATCTTTTCCCAAACTGAAAAGCTTACATTTCAAAATGCGTAAAGGATGTGCCAACCATCATCTTACTTTTTCAATACCTAAACCATGCAGTGATGTATGAACTCGATATTGCTCCTTTCGGGATTCAAATCATCAAATGCTAAACATTTCTAGATAAATCATCGTAGAAGTTGATTATGCAGATTCCTTTTTAGTTACACTCAGATGATAATATATTTATGGTCCTTGACATGTTTTTAAAGTTTTCATTTTCAATGTATATTTCCTTGACATGTTTCTGGTTGTGTCTAATTAATATGACTATGTTTCATTAGTGGCTGGTTTGCAAATCCATTTCTATTCAAAATTTCCAGAGGCAGTATTTGTTTGCAGCTTGAGGTTTCATGAATAGCATCATCGCTATCATCATGTCTGTGTTGATGTGTTGTTAAGTTCCTAAGAAAAGCTTTCAAATCTTTTTTTTTTTTTTTTTCCAGACTTTAGGCTATTGATTAATTGATACAGACTGAAGATTGACTCTTTTTTTTTTTTTAAACGGTGTCTGTCTTCTTGCCTGTAAAAGAACCGAGAATGTGTTTCTCTCTGTTTTACTGGTTTGATTGCTGTGGTCCAGTTCTCCACCTTTTGGTTGGGTGTACAAGTGATGGTTTGAAATGTGTCCTGGGCTTTGAAACCAATAAGTTTATGTTGGTTGCGTTGTTTTGTGCTGAATAATGCAAAGGACTCAATACTTGGAGTCTTGGATGAGAAGCTGGGTTAAGCTCAGTTGGGTGGTGGGGTTTGTTCTGTTAGTTTAAATTTGATAAATTGGAAATTAGTGATTTGATTGCTTCTAATTTTGTTCGGTTGTTCTTTAGCTTTGTACCCTTTTGAATTTCGATCAATCCTTGATGTCTGCACTGTATAGTTACTCTCAGGTTGCTTGGTGAGAAATTGGGCTAGGCCGTATTTTGTGTTTACCTTCCTCCACTGAGAAATTTGTTAAATCACAGGGCTTGCCACGCTGGTATTTGTTTGGTTTTGCTTTCTATGGCTCCACTTTTGTTTAATTCTATTTTCCTTTCTTATTTGGATCAATGGAATTTTGGGTTTTCTTTTTTGTGTTTAATTTTCTATAATTTTATTTGGTTGGGGTTACGGTCGTTAGGACAAGGAAATTTATTCTCTAATCCATTACAAACACAAGTGGACCTAAAATAAGCATTCTCGGTTCTGGTTTTTTCGCTTCTGTAACCATCTTTACTTTTGGTTGTATTAGACTCGATGTATTGTCAGCACCATCTGTTCCTCAGATTTATTTTGCTGCTATGTTTTGTTATGGTGAGTGGATTGGGTTTGTTTTCGGTGATTTTGTATAGGGGTTTTGGTTTTCGTACCAGGCGCTGCTAAAAAGAATTGACTTTGTCTGTGTAAATGTTTATAGTTTTGTACATTTCTCTCGGTTGACAATTAGATAATGGCCGAAGTGCATTCTTTGATAAAATGTGTTTTCTTTCCTTGATTGTGAATGTCTTTTTCATGTTATCCAGATCAAAACAAAGTGAAGGCTTTTGACTGTGACTTTTGCAACCGCTGCCCTGCTGCTTTGGTGAAGTTTCAACTTCTTTATAATATCAATAAATTTTTCCTGTGATGTTAGGGTATTAAGTTGAATGCATAAGCTGGATGGCATGAGTCTAACATGATTTAAAATTTAATATCATGATGTGTGATGCTAATTAAGCACAATATAGGTATCTGTAGCAAGAGAGACATGAGCATGTATTTGTTCCTATTGAGTCAACTAAGGCATTGTATGCATAAGCATAAGTCATGACTAATTAATGTCCTATTGTTGGTGCGAAATACCATTTTTTAGAACTTATATCATTTGGAAGAAAGCCTTCGGCATATTTTTTTGCTTTGAACGTTTGTGCTTCGGAAGTTAGCTACGTGAACAAGTACTTGAACATTTGACATGTATTTTATCCTTTTCCAAAATCCCTATTGGATCAGTAGTCCCCATCAACATGTAACTCTTGCCACTAGAATTTTTTCCTTTTTTAAGACTGGTATTTTCCTCTATCTTAACGAATGACAAACGATGTTGCAAATATGATTCTTCTAAACAAATATATGAGGACATCATCTTAAACGTAGTGAAACAAACTGCAAATACAAGACATAAAGGACCGAAGCCCATCAAGGAACTAGAAATAGTTAAAGGGAGAATCAATTTGATTGGCTGTTATATAATCCATGGACATGTATATAAACAATAATATGGCAGCCATTTGAAAACAAAGAAATATCAGCTTACCTTTGGCTGCTGCACTCCTATTACAGAAAACACTACAAGTATTTTCTTGATCTTTCATCAGTGACTCCATAAGAAGATCTTTCAGGGTGGCATTATCTTTACAACACATTCAAATTGAGGATTTAGAAAATCTAATAATAAAACTCAAATATATTTTCCATGCTTTTTGTTTTCATTTTCGGTTGAAAGGTTGGAGCTTTGGAATGGGATTTTACCTTTATTAAATATAACTATGTTTCATTAGTGGCTGGTTTGCAAAACCATTTATATTGAAAATTCCTAGAGGAAATGTTTGCTTGCAGCTTGGGGTTTCATGGATACCATCATGGCTATCATAATGTCTGTGTTGATACGTTGTTAAATTCCTAAAGAAGGCTTTCAAATCTATTATTTTTTTTTTCATACTTTAGACTATTGATTAATTGATACAAAGTGAAGATTTACTCATGCAACACATATTCCTTTCCTTCTATCACTTATGCAGATTTCTCTCCTGTTTTGGTTTACTTTGCTGCTATGTTTTGTTATGGTGAGTGGATTGCGTTTGTTTTTGGTGATTTTGTATAGGGGTTTTGGTTTTGGTAACACGAGCTGCTAAAAAAAAAGAGTTTTGTCTGTATAAATGTTTATACTTTTATACGTTTCGGTCGGTTGACAATTTGATAATGGCTGAACTGCATTCTTTAATAAAATGTGTTTTCTTTCCTTGATTGTGAATGTCTTTTTGGTATCTTCCAGATCGAAACAAAGTGAAAGCTTTTGACTCTGAATTTTGCAACTGCTACCCTGCTGCTTTGGTAAAGTCTCAACTTCTTGATAATATCAATTAATTTTGCCTGTGGTGTTAGGGTATTAAGTTGAATACATATGCTGCATGGCATAGATCTTAACATGATTTAAACTTTAATATCATGATGTCTGATGCTAATTAAGCTCAATATAAGTATCTGTTGTTTGCTTTCAACTTGGCGGCAAACCAAAGTCATTTGTGGGTTGGTTTATTTTTAATGTTGTATGATGAGGTGGTTGTTTCTGTCTATACATGTTTCTGTTTAATCTATTCTATGTGTCTATACATGTTTGTGTTTGTATTGCACTTGGTTTGATGTTGTTTTGGTCGACAATGCAGGGTAGGAGAAACAAAGAGGATGACACTTATTACAGCCCCTCCCTATTGGCCATCTTCAAATTTGGATCACAAGAAGGGAGCAACATAGGTGAGAAACAAAATTTTTTTGTCTACATTCGAGAATTTACAGTTTGCAACTTTCATTGGTTATTATATTTGATTGAGTTAAACTTGGATTTCTGGATTTTGACTTTTTCGTTTGTTTCTCAGTTGCAGAGTTGGCTTCATTTCATTCCAATCACTCTCTAAATAGGCCAAGAACTCACTAAATAGGTAATTGTCTTATATCTTCTTCTCTCTTTGTGTTTGAGTTGTGTTCAAATATGAGAAACAAGAACTACAAACGTAGCTAAGAAGATTAGGATGAGAACTTCAGTTTTGGGTTTTGTTCTTATGTCTGCTCAGCTTCAATTTAGCCAAAATAATATATATATATATATATATCAATATACACCTAAGTATATGTCTAAATACATGTACAGGCATCTGTATAGCTATATGTATATGTATGTATATATGTATGTATGCATCTGTGTGTGTATGTACGTACCTATATAGGTATGCATGCATAAATGTGTATACATGCATCTGTTTTTGTATGTCCATGCATATAATATGATCATTGAATCTGCCGTGAAGACATACTATATTAAGAATCTTGCAATCATGAATTTGGCTGAAATGACTATTAGTACTGATTCAAGTGTTTAATATTTAAAACTATTTAGTCATTATTCTTAAGATATAAAGTGAATAATGAAGGCAAGATAATTGAGGTGTTTCTAATTTGTATTAGTTCAGGCTCTAAAAAATTAGTGTTTGTTTTCGACAGTTTTTGATATTTTCTATTATTTTTGGCTGTACATGAAATGTAATGTGGTATGCATGCTAGGTCGTGAACCATTATTTGCTCTATTTAGCCTATTCCTTCTAAAAATAACGTTCTCACACTGTAACCCCTGTACTAATTCGAAACGGACTACGATACCTCATCCTTACTTTAGGCCTTTAAAATTAATATGGTGACAGAAGATGCACTCCTGTTGTTAGCAGCTTTTCTTTCGTTAAATGTAAATTTGTCGTACATTAAGTCCATTGAACTGTCCCAATTAGAGTCCATTACACTGTTGCAAATTGACTGACTTTTCCTGTATCCATTTGTTTGTGCTTTGAATTCTAACTCTCAATCTCACTGATTTGTTGTAGTTTAGATCAAAGTCTTACTGCAACGTTGTGATCTGCTCTTCTTGCTGCCTTTCATCTAGGGATCAGCACCTATTGCATCTGAATCAAGGCTTTGGTATGTCACCTAAACTAAGATACAATGTTTCCCCGTGCTTTCTGATTGAGTTAATGGATATTTATCATGTTTCAATCGATTGTTTGGTGTCATCAGCTTATGTCATTTGTTTGCTACCTGCTCTGTTTTTCATTCTTGGTTATCTTTGCGATCTTTTGATACTTCACAAGTTCATTGGTTTCTTTGTTTTTGTTGGTTTTAACTTAGTCTCAACCATTCTATTATTGTTCAAATGTGCATTAGTGTCATCTGTGATTTTGCTTTAACCAAGTGTTCCTAATTCTTAGTCCAATGTTGTTAGCCATTTTATATGTTTTTTTTTTTTTGTCAATTGCTTTCTTTCTTTATTGCGTTTTCAATCTTCCAAACCATTCTTCAAGCGTTAGTTACTTTGCTTGGTTGGTCTACTTGGTGTGGTTGGTGTTTTCGTTAGGTTTTCCTAAGAGTCAACCCTCTCATCCCTCCCAAAATACATTCATAAGTGTTGTTAATAACTACGCTCTCCGAACAAATCTAAGTTATTTCCAAAAAACTCACAGCTTCTATATTTGAGTTTTAAAATTTTTTGACACTGTTATTTTAAGATCTACAAGCTAAACATAATTTTCTTTCTAAAATACATAAATATTAACGCTATATTTAATTTGTCATTTAGGGTTAATAAAATGGTGAAAGAGATTGATCGAAGCGAACAACAAATTCTAGGAGGCGGTTTGGTAAAAAATTTAAGGGACCTGATTAAGGCTCGACACAATGAAAAGAATGAAGGAACGATAGTGAAATATTCTGATACTGCCCCAGGACCCGGTACAAAGAAATCAGTGAGAATAGAAAAAACGAGGTTCGGTTTGCGTGTTTATGGTAAGGGCCCAAACTGAAACAAATTGGTGGTGCACACTGTCTACCCACCTGAAAATCGTAGTAATTCACCAAAAGAACAAGTTCCGTTGGATGAAGCAGTTTAGCTTTTGTTTAAAAGGTTTTTTTGGTGGTATCTACACATTTGGTTACTGTAAGAAGTTTCGAATTTTTTTGCTCTTGCTTTCCTGCACCATAGCGGCTTTTTGGGCTTTCACTATGTAAAAATGGAATAGTTGTTAGATCAGATGAAGACTTTGTAAACTTTTTTTGTTGGGTCATGATACCAATTATGTAAACAATTAATCTTTTTACCGTTTTAAAAATAAACTATTGGCATTACACTTTTTTGGACCTCATTGTTACACTCCTTATCTCGCGAATTAAAGTTTTTCCCTAGCAATATCCTAATCAATCTAGGATTATGTTTCTTTCCTTATATATTTTTTGCATTTTTGTTGTTCTAAAAACATCCTTTGACTCATGCTTCTTTGCTAGGCATAAACTTTTAAAACAATTGTTATATTCATGGTTTGCAATTATTGGTGAACAAGCCGTTCTCATAACCAGATTGTTTATTTCATTATGTGATCTCACGCAGAAATTGAGAGATTTTTTTTTTTTTAAATTCCAACTTTAGTTGGTATTTATGAAAATTATGTTCTCTTTTTAAACTCTTCAAATTATAGTTGGTTCCTCAATAATTTTTAATTCGCTTCTCCTAAAAAGAATTTGAATATAGAAGGCATCAAAAGCGTAGAACAAATAAAAGACTTTGAAATAGAAGGGGTGGGTGTTGTTTATAAACGGTGGGTTAAGAGATGGTGAAGTTTTACTAGGCAGCAAGATTAATTGCTCAAAAATTCCAGCTCTCAAACATCTCAGATCTCTCACTCACCTTCTATCATCGACACCCCAAAGGTATATGTTTTTTTGTGATTTATGTTTATAGTGCTTCTAAATGCTATTTTAATTGAGTTTTCTGTGTTTGCTCGATTCGTTGTTGTGGATGTCTAATACGTTTTTTTATCTTTTTTCTTTCAGTTAGGAAACGGTGCCTTTCAGAGTTTGTAATTTTTGGTTGGGGTTTTTTCAAGCTACTGTGTTAAAGGTATATTATGTGTTTTTTTTTTCCCCTTCATTTTGTTGCTGTTGAGACTTTTTTTCTTTTTTCACTTTATTCTTGCTGGTTTGGGATGGTTTTTGCATTGTATTTTTTATATGAGTTTGTTGTCCCAACTCATGACTCTGCTCTTTTCCAAGCAGCCTACCACACTGTATATCTGTATCTGAATTTGATTTGTTTATATAGTTATATTTTCTTTGTGAGGAGATTTCTGTTTGCTGAATAAATGATCAAGAAATTGGTTGGTTTTCATCATAATTCTTTTTGCTGCACTTGGTTTTCTTAGCAACTTGGTGGAGGAATGATGTTAGAAAAAATTGCTTGGTGGAAAATAACCATATAAGATGAAGGTTGAAGAAAGGGTGGCGTTTTCACATATAAGTCATCAACAATATTACACTTGAAAGAAAAATAATTTGAACTAAATACTTTAGGAAAAACCCCAGTTGACTCTGTAATGAGAGAAGGGCACCAAAATCAATTAGAGCACAGCAAGTGGACAGACGAGGCTCTTGAAGTATTTTCGTATAAAAATTATAGTTGTCGGGGTTTTTGCTAATTTACTAGAAAGAGGGAGTCATTAGGTGAGTGGGCTTATGCTTTATAGAGAAGAATCAAGCTTGCCTTCTTTCTTGCTTTGATAGGTTTGTATGATTGTTATATGTAGGAAGGAAGATTCATATTTGAGTTTGTACGTGGATACGTACGTTAAAAGTGGTATGGTAATTGGATTGGGGTCTGGCCAAGCTTTTAGTATGGCCATACAGTATATGGGTCTGCAACTTGGTGCAGGTGCTTTGAAAGATATAGACATGATACATACATTAAAAATAGTGTCTTTATGCTGCTTCTAATGAGCTGCTGCAATCTTTTAATGGGCTCCTGCAATCTTTTTAATTACTCTGTTATTTCCTTTTGTTATAAGAATCTGACTTTCTATTTAATTTCTATATATGTCGTTCCAATGGAATCAAGTGCCAAAATTAGAATAAACATCCTTTGGTCAAGTTGGACATGTTTTCATATAATATTTGGTTCAGGGATCCCTTATACAAACATTATCTTCTTATGTATTTCAATCAAACCTCATGGTTTAATAAGTGTGAAAACTGTCTTAACTATACAATTGGAGCGTTATAGTTTTAGTTAGTTTATTGAATCCGTTTGTTAGCGGTTTGAATTCTTACTCTGAATCTCACTCATTTTTTGCAGTTTAGATTGGACTCTCATCACAGCATTGTAATATGCTCTTGCTGCTGCATTTTGAATCAACACTTTGGTATGTCACCTGAACTTAAATGCATTCATTTCCCATTCTTTCTGTTTGAGGCACCACAACTTTATGATTTTATGATTGATTGTTTGGTTTGATAGCCTTATGTTATTCGTTTAGCGTCCAAAATGGCTGCCTTTGTTACATTTATGATTTATCTTAATGGTTTGTAGATGCTTAGGAGACTGTATGGGACTGCTTAAATTTTATATATTAATTTGCATAGAGTTGACATGACATGCACAACGATGGTCAGATTGCTACCCTTAGTGGTATTATCTTTACAACACATTCAAATTGAGGATTTAGAAAATCTAATAATAAAACTGAAATATATTTTCCATGCTTTTTGTTTTCATTTTCGGTTAAAAGGTTGGAGCTTTGGATTGGGATTTACCTTTATTAAATGTTTACCTTTATTAAATATAACTGTTTCATTAGTGGCTGGTTTGCAAAATCATTTATGTTGAAAATTTCCAGAGGCAGTATTTTCTTGCAGCTTGGGGTTTCATGGATACCATCATGGCTATCATAATGTTTGTGTTGATACGTTGTTAAGTTCCTAAGGAAGGCTTTCAAATCTTTTTTTTTTTTCATACTTTAGAACAAGTCCTCGACACCTTATGTTTTAAATTTGGAACCATCTCTTTCTAATCAAACACCTGCATTTTCTTCCCACTCATTCTACGATATGTTTTTGTGCCAACTCACTTAAATGTGTATAAAGGCAAAACTACTTATCTTACCGGCCTCATTCACTTATGTATTCCTCTGTTTGTTCATAATTGCCTTGAATTTATTCAACTTAAATGTGTTTTATCCATCCGATTACGTCTGAAACAGCTGGTTCCCGTAGCAACGCACGGGCCTAATATCTAGTATTATTCTAATTCACACATAATTAGTTGTTTACAAACATATTATTTTTCATAAAGCTACTTCTAAACTATTACTTTAATTTACGAGGAGGGAATTCAAACTCGAGTGTAAAGACAAAGTACACTACTTTAACTAATTGGTCCAATTCACGGATATATGCTACATGTACATGTGTGTGTATATATATATATATATATATATATGTATATATACACGTGTGTGCGCGTGCGCGCGTATTATATATAAACTTACAATATGTCTTGATACAGTAATAAAGACTTTTATAGACAATGGCCAATTGTGTGACAAACTTTTTCTTCCCCTTCTAGTAACTTGGTTGTTTCAAAATATATTGACATGTTCAAATAAAATTTCGTCAAAGATGTTGAACTTCATGTAAATAGTTATTTCTTAGTCTGTTGAGGCATCTGTTCATCAAAACATCATGTTTCCTATTTTTTTTTTCTAACTCAATGTCATACTCACTACATATGCATGACCTATGAAAACTGAGTTTAACTTTTTCTTTTTCTTTGTTTGTACATAGATTAAAACCAACGAAACTTTGCGACCAACAGACATGTCAAATTTGTTTCTATATTGCATATGACATGTAAATCCAAGCCAACAAAAGGAACCTCATCACTATTATTCTTCAATCAAAGTATGATGTGAAGAAATATCTACCTTTCCAAGATTTTTATATCCAATTGATTACTACAAGGAAGCAATTCATTTTTGAAGGTTTATTTTCTTATATTTGCACGGTACTTTTTTTTTTATGGCATTAGACATTTTTTTAAAGTGGAACGTCATCGACGTAATTAAAACCTACAATGTGATGTGAAAGTTGTAATTTCAACTAAACGAATCATATTGAAATTTCGACATAAACACTGAAAAAAGTTAAGATTTCACCATAAAGTTAATTTACAATATGTAGAATAGTCCAACTCCTTACAAGGTTTGATAAACTTCTAATTCATAACATTTCTTCACAACCTCACATCCCTATATCATAGAGACACCGATCTTAACAAATCAATTTTACTGATTTCACTGTTAATTTTATTATGTGAATCATATAATTAATTTGGCAAAGAAACTGTCTTTTAATATGCTCATATGCTGAAATGCATCATATGCTGAATATAGTGTTCATCTATTATTCTATTCTATTAAGAGAAGAGCCCTTGTCAACTTTTTTTCCCCTCTTTTTCCAATTTTGCCCTCACTTTTGAATACACAATCTTGACATGAGGAGGGCAAAATAGTAATTTTGTACATTTTGACAAAATGACAATCATATCCTTATTTTTCCTATTTTACCCTTTTTGACAAAATGACAATCATATCCCTTTTTTTCCTATTTTATCCGCACTTTTGATACACAATATTTACATAAGGAGAACCAAAAACAGTAATTATGTAATATTAAGATAAAACTTATTAAGAGAAATTGTCACACCATCATTTTTTCATACTCTTTTTAAAATATTAAAAACTAATCACATTCCTTAATAAAAAAAAAACAAAAAATAAAATGAAATTGTTCACACACAAAGTGTGTGCTCATCGGCTAGTTATATATATAAAAACGCTTTAAGTATGCAGTTGATATGCTACTGTTTCTATACTGTCGAACTCATTAACAATAATCTGAACTAAGAATATAGTTTGAGGGTTGGGACATCTAAAATTACCTAATATTTCCCCTTCTTGATTGTCCTACGTGATGCAATTGATATTTGTGACCTTTAAGTGACAAAGCAAAGACCAAGCAATGGTAGATTCATGTACATATTGACATTGGCACACATGGAAGGAAAGAACTCTTTGTTTTGATCCAGCTTGGTGTCCTTCCAGGCTTCCACACACTGAAAAAAAAAAGTGCTCATGCATGCCCGTGACCTTCTGTTATATCATTCCATCATATGGTCTGCTGGGTCTTGCATTGACACAATGGTTAAACTTTTCATAAATTAGGGTTGTGATGAAATGGTCGGAACCAAGTGTTTGTTTTCTACTTGGCCACTAGTTATCATAGAGGCAGGACACGACCACATGCTCCATAAGTGAAATACTATAGTAAAAATTAAATTATATCGATCTTCTCGTGAGCATCTTCAACATCCTAACTAAATGAGGTGTTTTGGCACATTAATAAAAAAAAATACAAAAAAACCAATCATGACTAATTATCTTAACTTTTTAAAAAGTAATTAGCTAAATTTAGATAGATAGAGAGAGAGAGAGTTAATTTTTTGCTACATGTTAAAAACTATAAAACAGCGCGGTTTTTAAGAGAAGAAAATGAGTTTGATTTGTTAAGTTTGGAAAAAATAATGTTAAAAAAACTTAACTTAAGCTAAAAGTTAGTATCGCTGGAAGTGATGGCTAGCCAAATTAACATTTGAGTCATTTGATTAGTTACAATAAAGAAATATTTAACTAATATTATTGGAAATGCTCTTACATCGCATAATGAAAAATAGACACAACTTTTTTCATTGCTCTTTTCTTTTTAACATAACTTTTTCCATTGCTCTTTTCTTTGATTTTGTTAAAAGAAGGATAATAATTTTTCAAGTCCAAAATGCAGAATGTTGTTTAACTTTGTTTCCGCTCTTTCATGGTATATGATAAGGCACCATATTATTGCATTAACCAATGTAAACATGCCATGTAAGTTGGAAATGAAAAGTGAGGGAAAAGTTAGGTTAATGAAAAAATTAAAGGTTATATTAAAGGGTAATGACAAAATTAAAGTTCACATGTTCATCCTCAAGTTAAGTTTTTATTTTTTTTTTCATAACCGTAAATTTATTCGCAAGTATATGTGACCGAAAGAATTCTTGGGTTTTCTTTTTGGAAAGAATTCTAGGGTTTGATCCCCACAACACTAAGGCTTATTTGAAAGTGCTTTTGAAATGGCTGAAATCGTTTTTGGTGAAAATGCTTTTAGAACCAATCCTCAATAAAATGACAAATGAATCATGAGAAAGCATTTTATTGCTTCATACAAGAAGTGATGCTTCTTGCAGGAAGCACTTAAGTGCTTTTAGAATCCAAAAATATTTTCTTTAAAAATACTTTCAGTCATTTTAAAAACAATTCTACACAAGCCCTATGATAGTAATTTGTATTCAAAAGAAAAGATACTTCAAGGTAAAAAAACAAAATAACATTAACCAAAAAATTTGCATAAAATATATTGATATCTTTGAGTCCTTGAGTCCTTGACTGCATGGAATCTGAGCTTAGGAGTCGAGAAAGCATGTATTATTTTTTTGGGAATTATTATTAGCATTCTAAAAATCTTATTTGGTATTTTAAACTTTCTACAATTAAAAAGAAAAATACATTTATGAACAATGTAAAATAACATTTTTGGAGTGCTAATAACAATTCCCTATTTTTTTTCCTCAACGGATAGACTTTGTTAAATTATAATTGAAATGTTTACATCTTCAGCCAAGATGTTAAAAAGGAATTCGAGACCAATACAATCTCATCTAAAAAAACCTCCACGTTTTTTAATAACCAATGCACCAGAATGTGCCGTTCGGTTGCCTTCTCAACAAACAAACTCGAACAAAACAGACCCCACATCATTTGTAATAGCCCAAATGCCATGAACTATGCATCCCACCTCCGCATCAACACCGATCTCCTTCCTTATCATCCTAATAACTTCACGGGCATCAGACATGGTTTGTCAAACATTATCATAGAAAGCATGCATTTCAGTACTTGAAAATAATAATCAATGGCCATCGTGTGCTGTCTATTGAAGGTGTAGTTATTTCCATGTTCTCCTAAGGTTGTCTTGTTTAATTTTTACTTGCCCAAATTTTACAGATGGCAGATTACAAATTACAATAGGCATTCTTTTCTTTCATAGCCTAAAGAAAAGATAGAAAAGGAGGAGGAAGAACCAAAACCTCATAGGCATTCTTTGTCGTTTTACTTCTCAAATTATGCACTTAAGACGCATGATTTGTCTCAAACAATGAACCCACTACAAGAGCAATTAGGTTAAGCACTTTTTCGCATGCCAATAAATTGATTATATAGGGTGCATTTTTGCTAACCGCTCTTAAATTGTGGTAATGCTCACTATCATCTTATTTATCATTTTTAGATGAGTTTGAATTTGAGATTGGTGTTCGTCCACTACTTTGATTTCAAAATTTAAACACATCTAAAGATGTTAAATTGGACAGTGATCATCACCATCACTTAAAGGTTATGAATAAAAATATTCCCGATTATATATATAGGGCAATGCACATTTCCTTATTATTTGAATTAAATTGTGACAAGCAAGAGAAACTCATATATAACGAAAATACATCCACATTTGCACCGTCTTTGCATGGAAGTCATTCTCGAGACGAAATGCAAATGTTACTCACTTATACCCCTGTTGCATGAAAATTATTCTTTGCAATAAAGAATGACTCGTGACATGCAATGTCCTTTTAACTTGAAAACTTTCCTCATTTACTACTAACTAACGTGACATTAATTTAGTGTACAAATGTCATAATTGGAATCATTTATTATCTATCATTTTCTAAAGATCATCTCTAGAAAGATTTATTTAGTATGAAGACTGCTTAGTCATTCATATGAATCTAAGAAATTTATAGTTCATCACTTGTTACCATAACTATGAGTTTATTTGACACATGAACAACTAAATCGTCTCTAAATCAAATATTATTTTTATTAAAAAATAATAATCTTTTCACCAGGACGAATAGAATGAATAGTTTCGATTGGTGGTTTATTTGACACATGAACAACTAAATCGTCTCTAAATTGAATATTATTTTTATTAAAATAATAATAATCTTTTCAGGAGGACGAATAGAATGAATAGTTTCGATTGGTTTATTATTATTGTACGGTGAAATGATACCACATTAGTGGAAAAATCCTCTTTTTTCGAGAAGTACAAAATATGTTGATGAATGCCACGGTGCATAGAGTTCTTTTTCAACTAAATACATCTCCAGCTCAAACATCCCTTTTTATCGTGGCCCATGTAATTGCACCATATCTTTGGATATATTCTAAATTTCTATGAATAAATATCGTACTTTACCTAAAAAAAATATAGTTGATGAATATATAAGAGTGAAGTGTCTTATTGAAATTCAATAAATAGATCAACCAAACCCAACGACGTGAAAATACCTTTTAAACAATGTCAAACTTGCTGGGGTCCAAAAGTAAGAAGTTGGTAACTGCTTGCTTTTCCGTTAGGGAAAGATTTATTAAAACAACAATTAAATTCTCTTCAGTTTTAAAAACAACAAAGATTTTCAAGGATTTGTCATCACCATTTGTATAAATACCAACAATTGAAGGGTGGTGTCTTTTGTATGATCCCATAATCTATAGGAAAACATTTCGTCCCATATTCTTAGCAAATCTTAGCTAGCCCCATCTCTTTCCATGTCCCTTTACTCTACCTTTCTCTCCTTCCCCTTTCCTCTCTCTCTCCCGGACATATAAAGTGATCAAATATATCCCAACAACTTGTATCTAACATTGCTAAAACCAGAGAGAAAAACAGAGGAGTTTAGATATGGCGGCAACAATGCCGAAAACGGCTCTAATATGGTCATTCTTCATGGCATTTTGTAGCTTCATCGTAATTCATGTCTACGCAGAGGACTCTCAAATGGGTTACCGTCAATTTTCCGGTGGCGATTACAATGATCATTTGCGAAAACTGCAAGAGTTGAAGGCTTCACTCACCCGCCACGATTCACTTTCTGTTGCACCATCTTCAATCCCACCCTCTCCTAGTCCTAGCCTTATTGTTCCACCAACGGTAATTCACTCGCTTTGTGCATAAATTTTCAGATTTTTCTTTGATAATTTGGTTGTTTAATTCTTGGTCAAAATGTTGGGACAGAAGCTTTGTTGTTGAAAAGTATTTGTGATTTGTCAGTCCATGTTGAAAATGAGTATGGTTTGTGCAGGGGAGCACTAGTCCACGTGTTTATCACGTGACATCGTACGGTGCTGATCCGACGGGGAGCAGAGACAGCAGTGATGCACTTGCTCAAGCAATGACAGATGCATTTAGAGGCCCAACTGAAGGGTTCTTGATTGAGGGTATTGCCAATCTTGGAGGTGCCCAGGTCGATCTTGAGGGTGGCCATTATCTGATCAGCAGACCCCTGAGGTTGCCTGGAGCTGGAGTAGGAAATCTTATGGTATGCCCCGATTAACATTATTTTCCTAAAGATTTGATAAAATCCTACCTTCAAGTTTCCGCGGAATTCCAATACATGCGAGTTATGCCAGATGTTCATTCTTTGGCTCGCCCTCGAGAATGTACCGAGTCTAATATGTGTTTCCTAATTGTTGATCAAATACATGCCAACATGATGATTTGAATTAAGCGATGTGATTAGGTTTGTGTAATAATTTGAACATTCTTTTTTTTATGAAACAGATTCATGGAGGAACGTTAAGCGCTTCAGACGATTTTCCAGCTGATGGATACCTGATTGATTTATCTCCAGCATCAGCTAGCAAGAAAGAAGCAACCAAAAAAGAGAGCTCAATGTCCGCACAGCTTTCTTCATCATCCTACAACTATGAGTACATAACTCTCAAGGACCTATTTTTGAACTCTAACTACAGGGGAGGGGGCATTTCAGTCATAAACTCACTTAGGATAAGCATAGACAATTGTTACATAACACATTTCACCACCAATGGAATCCTAGTCCAAAGTGGCCACGAAACTTACATCCGAAACTCCTTCCTGGGGCAGCACATCACCGCCGGTAGTGATCGCGGTGAAAGAAACTTTTCCAGGACTGCGATTAACCTAATGGGGAATGATAATGCTGTGACAGATGTGGTGATTTTTTCTGCTGCGGTAGGTATAATGATTTCGGGTCCAGCCAACATACTTTCCGGAGTACATTGCTACAATAAGGCTACCGGATTTGGGGGCACCGGAATTTATTTGAGATTGCCCGGGTTGACACAAACCCGAATTGTGAATTCGTACATGGACTACAGCGGCATTGTTGCGGAAGATCCGGTGCAGCTTGATATCTCCCAACAGTTTTTTCCTTGGTGAAGCATACATTGTCCTAAAATCAATAAAAGGTGTTGCCAATGGGGTCAATATTGTAAACAACATGTTTAGTGGGTTCGATAAGGGGGTAGAGATTGTTCAATTGGACCAAAATAATGGGCCTTTCAAAGAGGTTGAACAAGTATATGTGGACAGGAACAATGTGAGGGGCATGAACACAAAACGCACAGTTGGAAGGAGGTCTGTGCAAGGCAATGGGAGCTCATGGACCGTAGATTTCAATCCAGTTCTACTATTTCCTAACCTTATTCGGCATGTCCAATACACGCTGATCGCCGGCGGCAATGCGTTCCCCAACCATACCCTAAGGAACGTGTCGAATAACCGTGTTGTGATCGAGTCAAATGTGGCGGCTCCGGCTTCTGTTTTTTGTGACAGTTGATCAAGGAGTGGCAAACTGAAGCTAGCTGACCTAAATTTGTGTCAAGATTATTGACTGGACAAATTGTGAATTGGTTGGGGAAGATGGCAACATTTTGTCATTTTCTTTTTGATCAACTACTCTTTTTCAGTCATGATTTATACTATTTAATTATACCACGGAATACACACACACACACACACATATATATATATATGTTGTAGCTTGTATTGGTAGTTTGAGTTAATCAAATACAATACATATACCTCTGTAAAACTTAGGCCACAATTGCTTTTGTCAAAGTCATATTTTGAATATAGCTGAAATTTGTGCAATAGAAATTGACCAATCAAATAAAAGAAAAGTCTTTTCTAGTTTACTTATTACAGTTATAGTTACATGTGACAATAACATTTCAACACAAGTTAAAACCTGAAATGATTGAAAATAATGACTGGTTGAACATCATTTAGAAACAATTCTAGAGAATCTGTAAAACAAAAGCAATTCATGTGGAATGGAACATGACGTGGAGGTGAACCCGTTTCATATATACTCTCTTGAGCAACATGGCTTTGTGACTATGTAGATGCGAACATATACACATAATACTTGGGGATTATATGAACAAATGTGAGGTAGAAGTTGCATGGAGTCGGAGCAGAAATGGCCAAAAGTCCAAGCTCTTGAATAAATACTGTAACTAATCTTTGTAAATGCTTAAGGTGGTTGGCCATTAGTCAGGACTCATTCGTCATTTTTTTTTCCATATACACAAGCGACTTAGGTGTGGTTCTAGATGATTCGACATATGTTTTTGGAAAATTATTCGTTCTAATAATTCTACAACATTCAAGTGCTGAACTAATCAATTTAAAAAAATTAATGAGTCGATAAAGTGAAAAGGTGAATTTATAAAAGTGAGATAATGATGGATCTTTAATCAATTTGGCAATCAAAATTTAATTTCTGATCAGTTTAGCCAATTGTCTAATATATTTTTGGGAAAATTAGAATGCCCTACATCTTTTCTATAATTGTTAGATTAAACATTCATTCCTTTTTAAGATTTGATTAAGATGTTTTGATCAATTGTCACCTCAATAACTTTCTATTATTTAATTTTCATGTCATTAATTTAAATGCATTTTATATAGAGGCATAAGGTAGCTTAGCAACTAATTACCTATAATATAGGAATTTAATTTCGTCAATCCCCTTCTACGCATTAAATGACATTTTTTTTAATAAATTAAAATAAAATTTTAATTAACTAATTCCTCATTTCCTTATTATCAGTATTTAAAAAAAAGGTCTCTTTCTATTAAAAATGTCTCAAAAAAAAGTCTTCAATACATATTTTTTCAAGTATAGATATATAAAAAATATACTTAAAACTTATGGTACATTCGAAAACAAAAGTATCGACTTTTGGTACGTTTATATTTCAAATGTACCAAAAATTCAAATGTACCATAAAACCTAATGTACCCATTGTTATGTAACCTTTTTGGTACGTTTAGATTTCAAATGTACCGAGAAACCAAATGTACCAAAATTTCAATTGTACCATAAAACCAAATGTGCCCATTGTCAGGTAACCCTTTTGGTACGTTTAGATTTCAAATGTACCAAAAGGCCAAATGAACAAAAAAATCCCAAATGTACCACAAAACCAAATGTCTCTATCAAATAACATTTTTGGTACATTTACATTCCAAATGTACCGAGCAATACAAAAAATCAAATCCACTATAAAACTAAATGTGTCCATATTATAGGTAACTAGACGTAGCTATATAATCAAACAAATCTTTATTATGTGCTGGGTCTTCTAAATAATCAAATCTGACAATTTTTTTCTAAATATTCTACTATATTCACACAAAAAATAAAAATTATAACAAGCAATTAAAAAAATGCATAGAGATGGATAATAAATGCATAAATATAGGGATAATACGAAAAGAAAACGAAATGCCCAGGAGAAGTTGTGAAAAATTAAAATTTTAAACACAATTGAACTTATGTGAAAAACTGAAATTAATAACCAAAATTTTAGGAAAATGTTTGATCAAATTTTTAAAAGGATTGTACGTTTAGTCTAAAAAATTAAAAAACGAAGCGCCTATATTAAAACGCCCTTATACTTTTAGTCATATGAGCTATAAAGTCTTTAGAGATGGTAGAGTAACCTTAGACAAATAAAAATATTACAAGGAAAGAGTACACCTATTACTATTAGCGATTGATGGACTTTTCAAATAAAAGAATATATACTTTAAGGTGAGTTTTGAAGATCTATTGAGAGGTTGTAATTCAAGTAGTTGATGTCCATATTTTTAAATAAAAAAATTAAGAATAAAATCGAACATCTAATTACTAATAGGCCAATAGAATTGTCTTTGTCTCTACCCATGAATTATCGTTGTTGCATAATATGTGTGTATTTTTGTAAGTGATTTTTATAAGGTTTTTTATATTAACATCCCACAAAATGTTGAATGCACCCCATATTAAAATTTAATATTAAATGACTTATTTACTCTATTATGCAATGACAATTTTGACCTTATCAAGTTAAAAAAAATAAAATTTTAAATACACCTCAAATCACTTTTAGCTTATTATTTATCTTCTTCAACTATCAAAACCCCTCTCACCCTTCATTGTTGAACGAAACCCTAACCAATGAAACGACATACATGTTGATTGAGAAAAATTATTTTTGACGAATAGAACACGAAATTAATGTTTTGGAATCTTCACATGAGGTAAGACTTCATATTTTTCATTGTTTTAGTGATTTCGACGACATCAATAACTATTTAATCTTACTTTTGTCGCGTTATTTAAACTTATATGTTCATATTCATCTATTAGGGATCACAAGGATTAAATGAAAAATTAAACACCTAAATTACCATCAAATATTAAATACAGACGATATAGATTTTAATGGTGAAATTGAAAACAACCCATATATGATTTAAATCCCAACGACAATTTATATATATTGTATCGAGTGTCGACATAAAGGGAATGTTGTCCTGCATAAGTGCACTTAAATTAAGGGCCCTTTTGGAGTGGTGAGTTTTGTCATATGTAGATCTGCAAAGACTGCAATATGAATCTCTTTCTCATAGTGTCGATATGGGGTTCATGGGACTATGGTAGTTTTGAAATTACTATTATTATTATTGAAAAAGTTCAAATGAATCTAAACATTTTTCAAATCATTCATTTTGAAATCATTCGTAAACTAAACGTTCAGATAATTTAAAATTATTCGGCAAACTAAACGTTCAAATGTTTACATTCAGTTCCTGAAAATTAAAAATGAGTGGTATAAGATTTGCGAAATGTGGGGTGCATAGAAAATGTGGGTTGTATGTGGAAAGTATAAGGTGTATATTGAGAATGTGGGGTGTGGAGGTATTATGGGAAGTATGTGGGGTGTATTAAGATAATTTTTAAGTGAAAAAGCAAATGTGGAATATATTAAGTATGTATGGTTTATTCAACAATTTGTGGGGTGTTAATATAATAAGCCTTTTTTAAAAGCAAAAATCAAACAAATTAACTTATGCTAAATTCTAAACAACCCATATATAGAGTGTTTTAAATTCAGAAAATTTCAAGATTTTAAAGAATATAAATTTTTATGCCATGAACTTTGTCTATTTATGTAGATTTCAAATCGATGAGGCGAATCGGTTGAAATGGAACTAAAATGAGTGATTTATTGTATTTGACCAGTATGCTGGAGATAAAAATGAGTAAACTTTGTCTGAACCATAAACCCTATTTGTCACAAGCCAAAACACGATGTAGTGGTAATGATGGTGTTTGGCATATTTAAAACGATTCCCACTAATGTCACAATACTAGTTTTGGGACTTTGTACTTTAAACGTGTGTACTAATGGAATTTGGATTCTCCGGACATTAGTGTCCAGCCAAGAAATCCGAATCTTTAGTTTGGATGCATATTATCGCTTGTAATATTGGACAGTGATTAATACATAAATAAGAACAATATGAGATTATACTGGCATCTTATGTTTTTTGCATAATATTTTTTAATAATGTTAGCACGAAAATTAACGTTAAACTATAAAGTGACAAAAAATTCTTAAAAGAGTCTCATTTTGAAATAGTTTCCTTTGCATTTATTTTTTGAAAAATATATGACAAACATGAGGCTCATGGGGAGTGGACACGAGATGTTATTTGTTGGATTTTAATGGCTTGGCCAGTTAATTGTCAAGCTTGGCTGAATATTACCAACGCAACTACCCTAATTAGAATACTGTAAAAAAAATTAAAAAAATTAATGATAAATTTGTTGAGGCTGGGAAAAGGACTTGGGGGAGACCCAAACTAGAGAAACAAAGATTAGGCAACAAAGTGTTTTCTTTTCCAATTATATCAACAGAGCACACTTATTGTGCTATTTCCTGGAGCTTAAGATACTGATCGTGGTGCTGATGCTACTCACCTGTGCAGGTGTTATTTTAGCCACTCCGGACTTTAATTGGGTAATTTTCGTATCTAATATAAAAAATGCTATCAACAGTACGCACAACGTGGTAGCACAACTCATCATCTAATAATTATTTAAAAGATGTTATGAAATCAGCTCGGTCGAAAGGCTTTGCATTCTACTTCAATTCCGACTCAACTTAAATCTCATTCAAAGCATTGAAATGTCAAAGGTCTGGTATTTCACTCAACTAACTTTGGTTTGATGGTAATAAATTTCACTTAGTGGGAGATTGTTTCAAATTTGACTCAGATAAAAGCACATATATATCCTATTTTTGTACGGCAAAAATTTCCTTCACAAAAAATCTATTTTTAATCTTTTCTAGGTTTATTGGTTCTGTAATGAAATATATATATATATATATATATATATATATATATATATATATATATATATTATGGTTACATGACTCTGTATTTTGGTGAATTTCTGTTTGTACATATCGCATCATATGCCAAAGAAAAATATTCCATTATCTCAATCAAAGAACATAGGAAAAGATTCATGGATAACTTCCCAGATTTGGCCAAGAAGTTAGAAGGAGATATTGGTCTTAGTAGAGTTAATTTACATTTCCAAAATAACTTCAAAACTACTTTTGGAAAGATTTTGCGATGTGTTCAAAACACAAGGTGAAACACCACATGTCATTATATAATTGAAAAAAAAATATTAAAGTGTTCCTCCAATTTTATAATGATATGCGGTGTCCTGTCTCATGTCTCAAACACATTGAAAAATCTCTCCACTACTTTCAAGTTGGTGGGAAACAATCAACCAATAGGAATTGATAAGGTTTCTTTTGGTTCGATCATAGAGAGATATACCTTTGCATACCTTTGAAGCGCATTAAACAAAAGAGAAGAAGACAGTGGATGCCAAGTACGCATATCCAATTATGCCACCATTTTCCTCATCCATCATTTTACTCTCCACACCCTCCATTAATTGATGGACCCTTTTTCTTGTAAAACAATATGTGGCTCATTCCTCCATCACTACAAATCATTGTCTAGTACACATATACTTAAAAGTTACAAAATAAAAGTTTATGTACATATGTCAAATCTTTTTTTTTTTGGATTAAAATATAACTTCTTTATATAACGAACTAAGTGTTTTCCGTTTGTCCTGAATCATATTACTCTTCACCTCCATTAACTAAGCCTTAGCCTCTTCTCTCTTTTCCCTCAAATTTACGTTCCCCTTCAGCATGTACCATCAAAACTATGTGCATGCCCCTTCTCTCCACTAATTAAACTTCTATCTCCACCACCCCCACTACTACTCTCAAAAGCTTCCAATTTTTCTCCACCACTTCAGTTTCATCTCTATCTCGATGGCTCAAACATCCCCTCCTCCAATTCCTTCAGTGCCTCCAATTCCCAGTCCCATCTCAATAAGAACACTTTGTGATCAAAACCCTAATCATGATCAATTCCAACCCACTCATCATCTCAATTTTATGGTCATCTTGGCAGCAATCTTGTGTGCCTTTGTGTGTGCTCTTGGTATCAATTCCATGTTGCACTGCGTTTTTCAATGCGCAAGTCGTGCCGTCATTGAACCGGTCCAATGGGTAGCTTCACGCCGGCATAATTCAGGCCTAAAGAAGAAGGAAATGGTGGCTTTGCCTACTTCAATTTACGCTGGTTCAGGTACTACTTCTCCATCTTCATCGTCTTCAGGCTGCGCTATTTGTTTGGCGGATTTTTCTGATGGGGACAAGTTAAGGGTGCTGCCCAAGTGCAACCATCCGTTTCATGTTGCCTGCATTGACAAGTGGTTGCTCTGCCACTCTTCTTGTCCTACTTGCCGGCATCGGCTCAAGTCCAGTGACTGCATGCCCTCTCTTTCTGAGATTGTCACAGCCTAAGAGACTCAATAAGAGAAGTACGTCATCAGCTTATTTGAGTTGCAGATGGGATATGACCCTGCAGGAACTCATGAATTTGTATTAGGGTTCATATTAGTATCCGGTTTTACTACTTTCTCTTCCTATATATCCTATTAGGGTTCACATCATATGGAGTTATGAATATGGAGTAGTTTTGAAGCATGCAAACTATATTATTATAAATGTTCTAGTTTTGGTAACGCCATTTTTCACTTTTATGTTTGTGTGTGTAAAACATTAACTTATGAGTAAATTGTAGCAATAGTTCTTCAATTTTAATTTAATTAGAGTAATGGTCCCTCAACTAAAAATTCATTATCATTTGTCTCTCAACTCATCAAAACGTGTAGCTATAGTTCATCAACTAAAAATTAATTACCAATGGTCCCTCAACTTTAATCCAACTGGAGAAATGGTCCTTCAACTTTCACCCAATTGGAGAAATGGTCTCTCAACTTTAACTTAATTGTAGCAATGGTCCTTCCAATATAATTCATTTTGATAAAATTCTGACGAAAATGACCATAACTATATGTTTTGATGGGTTGAGGGACCAATGGTAATGGATCTTTAGTTGAAGGACTATTGCTCTAATTTGATTAAAATTGAAAGACTATTACTACAATTTACTCTTAACTTATTAATTGACTTTATATAATAAAAACTATGGGAGCTCTATTTTTAGGGTGAGTGCGGACAATAATGTGAAAGGCATAAAAATTAAAATTACAACTCGCACTTAACAAAGCTACTTTTGGGACCTTTAAATCTTTGTCCAGACTCCAGCATACATTTTTTGGATGGGGATTGTCTGCCCTCCCACTTCACATCCCCTTCCATCCCTTTCTATTTGAGCGATCACGGTTAAGCCACGTCGACATTTTATATTCCTATTCATTTTTGTCTTATTATCTCCATAAAAAAAATCAATATAAAATGTTAACGTGGCTTAACCGTGACCACTCAAATAGAAGGGGATGAGAAATGGGAGGGCAGACAATCCCCATCCATATTTTTTAGAGTTCAGCAAATTTTGTTTACAAAGTCACCTTGCATTACCTTTTTTTTTTTGTAGAAATGTTAAAGAGACTTTTTGAGAAGTGAGATTCACTATAAACTCTCTCTGTTATCTCATGTTTTTAGTACAATATTTTATAATATTAGTACGAGAATTAACTTTAAGAGAGTCCTTAGCATTTCCCTATATTTTTTCCTGTTGTGCAAAAAGTTACTCGATTAGATGAATGTTAATTGCCTTATGTTTTGTACAAGTGAGAGTGAGGATAAAGAAGTTTAAATCAGCACCCCAAGTGAAGTGGTTATATGAAATACGTTATATCAATTGAGCCACAATTTTTTTGTGAAATACGTTACTTGGTCTACTAACACTCAATTTTTACCTTATTAAAAGAGGTCATGAATTCGAACA
The DNA here is from genome assembly GCA_036320875.1 of Cotoneaster glaucophyllus. Classification (NCBI taxonomy): domain Eukaryota; kingdom Viridiplantae; phylum Streptophyta; class Magnoliopsida; order Rosales; family Rosaceae; genus Cotoneaster; species Cotoneaster glaucophyllus. Next base: position 7,840,665 of record CM070059.1, on the reverse strand, counting down.
ACATGAATTGATAAAAGTTGATAAATAGAAAAATAATTGTTTTTAGGGAACTTTAACGAAAAACTCTTAGTACTGTTCACTTTAAGAAAAGAACATAACATGTCCTGGTTTCGTTCTATTAAATTTGCAAGGAAACCTATCCAGCGTTTGGTTTTCGCTAGATAGATATTGGCGTTTGGTTTTCGCTAGATGGATATTGTAAAAAGCCTCCAATATGTACTGATTGGTGGGATCACCCTCATCTGATGTGCGAGATTCCGAAACAAGAAACCGAAAAAGAAAAAGACATTAATTTGTGGAAACTCGAACGATTTTGCACAAATTTGTGATCTTCATAAAGATTTTGTGTCAACTACATCAAACAAGCAACTATCGAAACGAAATGACAGAACACTAACAATTGAATTTTAAAATGCAAGCATGAATTTTGGCTGTTTCACAAACTGAAGTCATATAATCAAGGAACCTAACCCCAGTTTGGTATTGAGGTGATTTTAAAAAAAACTGGTATGAAAAAAAAATTGGGAGAGTTTTTGGTATTTGGTAAACATCCCAAAACAGCTTTATTTCAAAATTTCAGATGAAAAAAGCCAAAAAGTGGAAGCTGCAAAAAAGCAGCTTCAAGAAGCAGCTTATTATACAAAACACGGAGCTACAGTACTTTGTTAATGAATTTTTCCAATTTGCCAATACTGCCCCCTCCTGTCTCCTTTCTCTTGATTCCTCAAAACACTCCGCACGCCCTCTTCTCTCTCGCAAAACACTCCGCACGCCCCTCTTCCAGGTACCAGGTACTCAATTTGCTTGAATATATTTGTTGTAATTAATTAATTTAATTTTTAGGTTAGGGTTTGGCTGCTCTCTCCAGTTTGCTTCTATTTTTGTAGTTTAATTTTAATTCAGGGTTTGGTTCTAGCAGCTAACATGGATGATGAACCGATTTTTTTGGGGTTTTTTGAAACAGGGTTTATTTGGCAACCAACGAACGAGCTCGATCTCATTGATTAGGTAAACATAACTCTCTCTCTCTCTCTCTCTCTCTCTCTCTCTCTCTCTCTCTCTCTCTCTCTCTTCCATCGTTGAAGCAATTTTAGTTTTGGTGTTTGAATTAATGTTCTAATTTTCAGTTTTGGGGTTTGAATTAAGGGAGTTTTAACGAAAAGCCCACGGTACTGTTCACTTTAACGAAAAACCATATTTTTACACTAAAAAGTCAAACCTGGTACTATTCACTTTACCCTTTATTTTGTCCTTATCGTTAAAACTCAAAGTTTTCAAACCCTTTTCGTTAGTTTTCCTTTGAATTAATTCTCTAAATTTCAGTTTTGGGGTTTGAAATAAGGTTCTAATTATTATCATGATATCCATGAAGCAATTTCAATTCTTAGGGTTTGATTGGCAACGATGGTGTTGCTCTGTTTGTTATCATGAGATCCATGAACCCAAATCTCCTCCTCTTTTTCTGCCCTTTTTAATTTTTAATTTTTGTTTATGTACTCTGTTTGTTTGTTTCTTAAACACACTACATGTTTCTTGCAATGTGGGTTTGTTTTTTCACAAGGTTTATCTTTAAATTTGGGATTTTCTCCTTTTCGTTCCTCTGTGTGTGTCGATATGAAATGTTGTTGAGCAGTCTTTTGTGTGGGTCTTTCTGAGGAGTGGAGAGTTAAAGCTTCCCACTTTTTGGGGTTCATTTGTGGTTTCTGAAAGTTTGATCCTTTTGAGCACCTCTTCATTCAATTGTTAGTTTATCTGATTGCATATATATAGTTGCAGGTAGCAACTGACAATTACTCTTTAAGTTCTGTGGGGGCATGCCTTTGATTTTATAGCAGGCAGCGTTAGCAAAGTCATTATTTGTTTCTGCTTTCTGTTCATGCCAAGTTGCAAGTGTTGAAATATGTATTTCATTTTGTTTCTTTTCAGCCAATTTTCCTAAACATGTAGCTGTTAATCACGAGTATTACTTGTTTCCAGCAATGTGGGTTTGTTTTTTCACATGGGTTATCCAATGGCAATTGTGACCGTGAGCAACAACTACGAATGTTGTGAACGTGATCGTCATTTTGATGACCCCAGAGACTATTGTGAAGAGAGCGATAGTAGTGATGATGATGATGATGAAGAATACCAAAATTATCAAGTTGAAGGATCTCATGAGATAGAAGCATTAAGAAATAGAATAGCGGCAAGTTTGATGAATGCATCTAATTAGACTACTTTCAAGTACATTAACAATATTGTACTAATGAATCCTAGCTATTCAGTCTAAAATATTTCAATTGAAGTAGTTTGTCATACTAATTAATATTTAAGATAAAGTTTATAAATATTTTTCTTTTAAAAATAAAGTATATTTAGTAATTCACTTTTATTTGTTAAGAAAATTAAATTAATAGCACATCTAGTATTATACCCTTTTTGGTCATTTCACACAGTCACAGCTATTTTACATAAAAGTTTACCAAACACTATCATATTGCTTTTTTTTTAAAAGCACTTTTACAAAAAAGTTTACCAAACTCTCTGCTGCTTTATTTCACAGCTCTTATTCTCACAGCACAGCAGAAGCAGCTTTTTTTCAAAGCATAGCAATACCAAACCAGCTAATGCTATGGACTTCTTAGTTAGTTCTACATTAATACAACGGATAGGTATTCCAGCTCCTAAGCTTTTGACAGCAACAGAAGCAAATTCAGTTCTCGTCTTCATCATCGTTTTCTTCTTCAGAGTCATCATAGAATTCATCATCATCCTCTTCTTCTTCATATAAAAGCCCTCTGAACTGCTGCTTCCTTATTCGCTTTTGAATTCGGTCCCTTATGGCTGTTCCCTGATACAAGACCATGACAAGTTCAGGTCAAGAAAATGAAACAAAAATCTTCCCTGATTATATTCAAATCAGCTCTCATGCATGCAAAAGCAAGTGGTATAACAAAACTGAGAGAGAGAGAGAGAGAGAGAGAGAGAGAGAGAGAGAAAGCCTACCATTTTATGGAAACCTTCTTCAAACCTCTCCAGAAATCCAGCAACCAGCCGGTCAGCGTTCTCCACCCATTCATTACGGCGCATGGTGGCAGTCTGTGTTACTATTTGTATCTGCGCATTCACAACAGAGTAAAATACAATCAACTTATGACCAGACATCTCTAAGCAAAAACACACTTACTGGTGCTCTTACCAGTGCATGGAAATAAGGAGCCCAGCAAAACCAACAAGATTGTCAATATTATCCGGGAACCAAAGTCCGCAAGAAAATTTGCGAGTCTCATTGGTTTTTCTAAGCCTAAACGTTTTCAAAAAAATACAAGGTTCCCTCCTGCCGAGTGCAAAACATTACCTTATTCTCAAGGAATCCGTAAGATGTGAGAACTATTTTTCATCTCAACAAATTTGTGAAGAAAAAAAATGATGCCAGAAGCAAATAAAAGATTAGAGGCGTCAAAGTCCAATAGTCCATTAAAAAAAATATATATATGCTCTAATTGCAAAAATATGCAGCAAAATTGCAAACACAGTTAGACCATGGAATAAGTAAAAGTACGCGAAGGGTACCCTAGGAGAGGGTAGACCAAAAAGGCAATACACATCCAATTCTTTTTAAACTATTATCAGTCTAACAAATGGCTGATCTCATGCATTGTTTTCCAATATGCAACCAAATCTATTTAGTTTTTTGTGCGTAGCTCCATTGGGAAGTATATACATTTAAAACTAAAAAAATATACGATTAGATCAAACACCAATGATTCAGTTATGAAAGGAAATTCTAAACTGATAGCGATGCAAAAGTATAGGTTATTGAAGGGTGCTGTTACATATATGGTACTGGAGCCTCCTGGATCAAAATCACAGATACTCCTAGTCACTGATGCATATTAAAAGGAACCAAACACTATTAAGCATCATGGTATGCATACCTTCTCTCCTACTTTTTCTTGGTGCTCCTTCACCCTCTCGCGCAATCTTTTCAGTCCCATGTTCACCCTCAGTCGCTTTTCCTAACGGTAAGAAATAAGGATGACGAAGATCACTTTTCGCACTAGAACAAAAGAAAGTGATCACTTGAACATGACACATTCATATAAAGAAGAACTGACCCTCACATAGCTGACACCCAGATCTTTTCTTGTGTACCCACGATCCAAATTACGCATCACATACTGGTTGTAATCTTTAACTATCCTCATTATGAGATCCGATGTAGAGATCCCATCAGTTCGCTTTGTTTCTTTAAACTTCCCAACAGACTTAACCTGTGTGGCAAATTACGTAAACATAAAAAAATGATAGTCAAGAATGATGGAGAAATATATCTACAGAATAAAACTACTAAAAAAAGTTAATACACTGTAAGCATTCACACTAGTGAATGACTGATAAACACTTAGCTGAAACACGGCAAGATGAAAGCAAACATGGCATATAACTACATAAGACAGGAAGAATTCATTCCTATTGCCACCCAGAATAAGTCTACTAGACAATAACTGGTTATATCACGACTGTCTACAAAGAACAAAAAGCTCTTCACAGATACACAAATGGAAAAAGAGAAGGCGTAACAATGTTCTTAATAGGAAATAAACATATAGGTTCTTTTTCTTTTTTTTTTTGGGTCAATTAATAAACATATAGGTTCAGTTATCAATAGAACTTACAAATTCATAGACATCCTTTCCAGAGCCACTTGCATCAGCATAGCTACACTTACAAATTTAGGAAAAAGAAGAAGCCTCAGATTGATGATGCAGAAATTTACAAATCGTAATTAATTAGGGGTTGGTTAACTTTACGGAAGAGAGTCATGTGCCACAAAGTCAATCTTATGCTTGTCAAGAAACTCTTGCGAGAGCACCCATGGTGCATCAGGGATAACTTCGTCCACCCATCTGTCGCAAATATATTACAACACAATGCTTTAGGAACAACAATTCAGTAATGTCAAGTAGCTAACTGAGAGTGACGATGCAAAAATATGGTGTTCAACAATTTGGCTATCCCGTGGACCCCCCGGTGTGCTGAATTCTAAAAAGGGAAAGCTAAGTTCTACCAAAATTTACATTTTTCGTTAGATAAAAGCATTCTTTAATAGCAATAAGCATGAGATTAACAAATACTTACATCCGACTCCTTGTTACGATAAGTTGTAACCTAACATAGATTAGGAAAATGACAAGAACAAAGTGAAAAACCTAAGGCAAATGAATAAACCAACCTGCAATGGCGGAGCGATTCATAGCGCTCCTTCTCAGTCATAACAGTTTTTCCCTTATAATTGTGGGTAATTTCATCACCACAGCAGCCAACAAGCAGGTACGTATTGGGGAACCTAGAGTTTAGACATAAATGAAACAATGGAAAACCAAATCAAACCTCATTCAACTTATCAAATTTAGAAATTTACTAGTAAAATAGTAACAAAGAACAAAGAGAGAAACTTTTTGGCATCAAATTCGAATTCAGATGCAGAGAGAAGCAAAGAGAGAACTAATTCAAAAATGTTACTTGACCAATCTTCAAGAAAGTAAGCATCCAATTAAACCCAGAAACAATTTCAAGTCTTGACAGGGAAATTGCTTGATATTCAAGCAAAAAACATGTAGTTTGACTGAAACAAGGAAAACCCACTTCAATTATATAGAGAGACAGAGAGAGAGAGAGAGAGTTACAGCTTCTTGGCTTGCTCGAGAGAACGGGCATGGCCGAAGTGAAAGAGATCATAAATGCCGTCTGCATATACTCTCACTGGACGCTCCTCCTCCTCCTCCTCCTCCTCCTCCTCCTTCATACTCTGCTGCTTCCCTTCCTCCATCTCTGCCTCTCTGTCTCTCTCAACTGCAAATTCTTTGGGTTTTTGCAAAATTGATTCTCACACAGAAAGCAGGGAGCTTCACAGCCTCTCTCTCTCCCTCTCTCAAGGACCACAGCAGTTGGAGTCTTGTACGTTAACGTACAAATACTCTTCTACGCAGGTTTCTCTTCAAGAACTCGGGTGTAACAAGGATAATTGATTATTAGGTAAATTATATAAAACTACCTCAACTATTGAGTCATTAATAGTTTCATATATTTAAAAAATTTCAATGTCATACCTTATCGTTGCAATGTCGTACCTTCCGTCAGTTGTCTGTCAATTCCTCTTTAAATACTGACATCATGGTCTACTTTTTATTAAAAAAATATTAACTAAATATTAAAAAATTTAAAAAAACAAAACAAAACCCAGATCCCATCACCCACCGAAACCCCATCCCCTTCATCATCTTCCCCATCCGTTGTCTCCCCTCCCCCACCCCTTTCTTCCCCCTCCCGTCTTCCCCAAACCCACCGCGCACCCATCCTCCACTCATCCTCCACCTCCACCTCCTCCTCCACACCCACCCTCGCACCCGTCCTCCTCCTCCTCCTCCTCCGCACCCAGATTCCTGATTGGTTTCAAAGGTTCCAACTCTCTCACACTCCTTCTTCGATCCAACTTACTCCACCATTTCAAAAACCCACAATTTTTTCTACGGTTTTCTCATTGATCTAAGCAGCAAATCCGCCATTGAAGCTTGGGGAACTGGGTTTTGCAGGTTTTGGGTGACGACTCATAACCCAAAAACTTTAAATTTTTTCAGAAAACAAAGGAACCAATGAAGGGTAGGATGAAGAAGTATAGCCAAGTGAGTCCGGAGAAGGTGAAAGTGTGGACAGAGAAGTCGCCCAAGTACCACTAGAACCAAGTCGTATAAGAGGGAGGCTTTGAAGGATTTGAGGGAGGGGACAGAGGAGGAGGTGGAGGATGGGTGCGCAGTGGGTTTGGGGAAGACGGGAAGGGAAAGAAAGGGATGGGGGAGGGGGGGACAACGGATGGGGAAGATGATGAGGTTTCAGGGGGTGGGGTGATGGGATATGGGTTTTGTTTTGTTTTTTTTTTTTAATATTTAGTTAATATTTAATTAATTTTTTATTAATTTTTTTATAAAAAGGGGGCCCTGCCTCATGCCACATCAGCATTTAACAAAAAAATTGACAGACAACTGACGGAATGTATGACATTGCAACAAATTCGAAGATAAGGTATAACATTGAAACTTTTTAAAGACGATGTATGAAACTGTTAATGACTCAATAGTTGAGATAATTTTATGTAATTTACCTTGATTATTTGTATATGTCCGCTAACGTTGTTTTGACGGTTATCCTACATCCAAAAATCAGTTATTTTTTATTGTCCTTTATTTTTTAATACAAACGGTAGTACGATACGAATGCGTCACAACTTCAGTACGATACGAATGCGTCACAACTTCATATTTCATTAACAAATATATATATATATATATATATATATATATATATATATATAGGAGATGGTGGTGTTATTATCTTTTAGGGTAAATTACACAGTACTCCTTCAGGTTTGAGGTCTATTACAATCGCATACAAAATCTTCAAAACATTTCACTTTCATACCTCAACTACTATTTTATTTCAATATAGTACATCCGTTACATTTTCCATCCATTGATCCGTTAAATGCTGAAGTGACTGCCACATATATGCCACGTGGCTGCCAAATGTCTGCCACGTGGCAAATAAAATAATTTTTAAATTTTTTTTTTTAAAAACCTAAATTTTCCAAAAAAAAAATAATAATAATTTGAAACCCACTATCCCTCACCCCCCCTCCCCCCAATACGAGTTTAGGGTTGCTTTGTAAAACCGTATTCGCCTATTTTTTTCACTATAAATGAATATCTTAATGATTTTGAGTTTGTCTAATATTTTATAAAGATAATATATAAATTGTGTTCTAAAAGATAGACGGAATAGACCCCACAAAAACATATGTCAAAGGTTGGATAAAAAAAGTGATGCCACAAATCCACCCATATATATATATATATATATGATACTATAAGGTGTTAGTCGAACTTGGAATTGGATCTCATCCGGACCTAGGATCCCACATCTTAGTCATTCATCGTGTATCGTGCGGCTATAAATCATTTAACTTTTTTTTTATTGAAAATTAAACACAAATAGTATATGACGAAAACTGATAAAACGATATATGATGAACGGCTAGAATATGGAATCTCTAGGATCCCCACAAAATGAATCTGGAGAAGATGCTCCTCCGAAATTAAACCTCATCTATTTAAGTGAGACCACGTGTTGCTAAACCAGTTGGTTGTGCGCATTTCTTTCTATATTATACTATTCAATTACTTTTTCTTTTCAACAGTATGTTTTATTTTTTGGGACAAATTTCAATAGTATGTTTGATACCAGTTTGACTAGAACGCTTACGGACAAAAATGCAGAAAAAGAATGGTCTGTCCTGCAAGGCTGCTACCTTATTAAGAAAATGTATACAAACAGACCAAAAGTTGAATATTATTTGGGTTGGTCACTAAATTAAATATTCATGTTCAAACTGGCTAAATTTGACGGGAAATTCAACCGGAAGAAAACTCAAAATTCTTCTCCAACCCAACAGAATACGTTTAGATCAGTCGAGCATTTTCTTAAGTTAGAAATTGTGTTAAGAGTTACGTAAACTGCAACCAGCTTACAGGGAAATGCTAACATCAATCATTTACAACAGCGTGTTGGTAACAAACAAAGGTTAATTGGGTTTGGATCCTATGACGGACTTAATACAGACCATGACATGAGACATTCGACAAACGGTGCTCAATCCCAATCTGTGTAGCATAAGAAGTTAATGAAATCAGATTCATTACAAACTATATCGTAATGATACAGTATCTCATTTGTATCGTAACGACATTCTAGACTTTCCAATTACAATGCTCTAACCATACACCACTTATACATACACAGTGATGAACACTCGGCAGTGCTGCTAAAAGTTGCAGGGGTGAAGTGCACCTCTGCATCGAGTATTTCCATTCTAGCTAGCGTACTTACCGTGCTGTTCTCTATCAGTACCAGCAGTCCGAAACTTCCTCTTGCTGTGGCAAATTCTGCTTCTTTGGGGGACCAGAGGTTCTCGGGTATTCTCCATAAGCGTCTTTCCCGGGTCTAGCAAGCTCTACGTAGATGATCCTGCCGTCAAGATTCTGATAGTAACAAAAAGGAAAATGAGTCACTAGGGGTAATATTTTACCAGGGAAAAAGGCAAAAGAAAAATGGCAAATTTAGAACCTGGCGATCCATATTTTCCAGGGCGAGCATAGCATCATCTTGACTGGTGTATTGAATAAATGCAAACCCCTTGGATCTTCTTGAGGATTCATCCTTGACTAGTTTAACTGATCGACATAGTAAATACAGTTACGTAATGTACATGAAAAATAAAAGGATCGGACTATGTGAACTATTTTCTGCTGCAAATAAAGGTACATACCTTCAGCTATCTGGCCGAAACTCGAAAATTTCTGCTGCAAACTATTTTCACTGGTGGAATATGGTATATCTGCAGCTCAAAACAATACAGTTAGAACTTGGACAGTTAAAGACAAATTGCATAGTATCTTTATACTTTTGGGGATCTTCAGTTATCTAGTAATATATTTGTGAAGTGCTAACTCGCTTTAGCATCTTTTGTAAATTGAAGGATCTGAGGCCTCAGTGAAGAAATTCCTATAGCTGTTACCAACTCCTTGCTCTTTCCATTGTTGGTAGTACTTAATTTGCGTTCCAAGCAATCTTCGCTTGCAGTGAGCTTACTTTGGATGGAAAACCATGTGATTGCGCACTTAGGAACAGCTTAAGTAAACCAAATCGTATTCTACAAATCCACAAATGGATTTGGTGTTACCAATTTTCCAATCCATTTCTTTCAATGCTACCGTGTTACTGTTAACTAACACCCTGCAGATGAACAACCTCTGTTAGCAGTATTTTTGCGTTTTGTTGGTGCCTACTTAACTTCATGTGTGCAGGACTGATCGAAGTCTCCCCCCTTCACTTCCTCTTGTAATCAATAACCTCTTCTTAATCCATTTCCTCTTCGAAAATATTAACGACAAGAAAGAAATAAGTCACCAAACTCTTGACTTTCTCCTTGTTATCAGTCTTAAAACTGCTCCCTCCTAATCTTCACACTCATCTTAAACTATCCCACCCGCACGCCAAATTTCATTATTGTGCCTCTGCTCACCTACATTTATTCCATTTTAACCATCGAAGCGAAATTAATTCGAGTGTGTGCTAACCACCCTCGATCCAAATAAAATGTAGTCAAAATATGTCTACCCGCTAATAAATTTCCAATCACATGATAAAACTACAAAAATGCACAAAATTCACAATTGAGAAGATAAATTAAGTAAAAAATCAAATGATAAGTCAGTCAAAATTAAACAATCAAGAGCTAAAGTACAGCATAAACTACATAAAAATTTAAACTTCAAGAAAAACCCAGATAGTGAAACAGTAAAAACTCAGAACAAGAGCTAATCCACTGCATGAATTACACAAAAGTTAACACATTGAAGCAGACCCAGGTGGTAAATCAGTCAATATTTCTCACAATTCACAGAATGAAGAAAACCCAAATGGAAAACCAACCGAATTCACAGTAATGGTATGAATTAAAGTAATAAAAAAAGCATACTTTTAACCAAGATTTTGCTTGCGAGAGGATAGTCGAAAAAGGAAGCTCTCACTTGGAGCGTCAAAGGCTTGGAGTCCGCACGATTCGACAGATGAATCGGTTTTGGGTGTGCGTAACAAGGGAAGGAGACCGTTGCCGCCCACATGCCTTCTCAATCTTCTTCTTCTTCGAGTGTCGAGTTTTCTCAGTTTACAGCAAAAAGCCCGCGACCCGTTTTTCAGAACGGGTCTTAACCCGAGCTCCCAGCCCAACAGCCTCAACCCTATGCTTTCAGCCCATCCCATTTCTCAATGCCAAGCTCCATTTTTTTTTTTCTTTCTTTTTTTTCTTTTGACAATGAGATATCCTAAACTCCGTACTCTCAAAGTCCGTTTGGTGGGTAAGATGAGATTGACCCTAATGGATAGGATTGGATTGGCAGGAATTGTTTAGGATTTGAATCTCAGTTCTTGTTTGGTGAAACACCAAACTGGATAGGATTGGGTCGATGACGTAGACAAGTCAAATTAGATAGGTTGGGATAGCCAATCCAGTCCGTGTTTCAATTTTTCTCATCAAACATTAGCTGGGTTACAAGTCCAATTTAATTGGAAATAACTCATCCCATCCTGCTTACCAAATGGGGCCTCAAGCTCATCAACTGGTCTAACTTATATTTACATTTATGTGGTTGCGAAAGAAATAAGTAAACCATTTTCTACTTTAAACATCCATAATTTCTTTTGATTTTTTTTTAATAAAGTGACAAAACGATATGTTAATTACTTTTTATTCATACAACAATATTGGGAGACGGGTATGATGGTTAGCCACAATTAACTATCAAAATTCGTAATTCATAAAAATTGAATTTAAGACATCCTACTTATAAAAGACAGACTATTTTAACTATATGGGCGAGTGGTTATTCTAAACAACTTTAACTTAAATGGAAAGTGAACTCAAACTGTAAAAGACGAACACGCTGCCTTATTGTTCCATAAATAACTAACATGTAGTTTAGAGGCTAAAACACATTTACGTCCAAGACCAAGTCAAATAAAAGCACATTCCTAACAGAGGTGATGAACCTCAATTACAGGAGAAGTCACAAGTCAAAAAGGAGAGTTCCGAATATTGCTCATGAACCAGGAATTTTAATTTTTAAGCAGTGATGCTTGGAAATTTCAAAACCAGGAATGTTGATAACTTGAAAGATCTCAAACGTGCACAAAGAACTTTAGGACACTTGTAGTGGTGGGCATATACAACATATAAGAGGTAAGAGGGAGGCAAAGACCCACGACCATGAAGTCTTTGTAGCTAATTATGGCACTGTATTTGAGAAGGACAGTAACTTGGATTGACCGTCTCTGATCAGTCCAATTGGGTTGACGGCTTTAGGCTTGAATAATTTTCCTCCATGCTTAGGAAAGAGCATATTGACTGGAACCAGTCCAAGTAAAATAATATTTAAACTTAGTAATAATAAGTAGAGTGAGCAAAAATATACGCGGGCTACTAGCCTACCACGTATTACTTTCATGGCATCAGCGTATGCAGAGGCATGAAAATACTATCATGCTCTGGATATCTTACATTTTGAAGTTATATTAAATTTTGGTGATTTTGTTATTTTGTCTCTCACTAATGGAAAAATTTCTCAATTAATAGTTTAACAGTTAAAAACCCAATGTATAGAAAACCGCAAAACATATTAGAAAATTGCAAAACTTCGAAGTTTGAACCAACAAGTAAGTATGAAGTAAAAGCGACTTAAACTAATTCATGTGATTAGAAGTTTAAACTCAAAATGTCCATCCACCATCCTACTTTAACAAATGGGAAGGTTTTTAGCCACTTGAGAGAAGCATGTTGCTAGCAGATAATGGATGGATCCTCTCCCTTTTCTTTTTCTCTCCTCTCCCTTCTCTCTTTTCACAGTTTTTTTCTTTATACTTTTTTTTTCTCTCTCTACCAAAATAAAATCTTGAATGTTTAAACCACTGTTTTAAAAATCCCCGCCTAGGCGCTAGGCGGCTGGTCACCGTCCTGATTAATGCCTAGACCGCCTAGGCATCCGCCTAGCCCACCCAGACCTGCTGAGGCGCCCGCCTAGACCACCTAGGCACCCGTCTAGCCCGCCTAGACCCGCCTAGACACTTGCCTAGGTTGCAACTCACTTAGATAAAAAAGAGATAACTTTCCTTTTGCATTTTATTGTTTCCAATAAATTGTAAGAGACTTATTGAATACTTAAATAAACACACATTATATGTTTGCTCCCTATGTTTTCATTATGTTCCAATACTTCATAATATAGATGTCATTCTATTTTCTAGTTTATGACGAAATTATGTATATTTTAAGTATAAACAGACACTTATTTACACGAAATAGAATAGATTTACTTAAATCCGCCTAGTCCGCCTAGTCGCCCGCCTAGGCTCCGCCTAGCCGCCTAGGCGCTAGGCCCCATCCTGCCGCCCGACTAGCGCCTAGCGCCTTTTAGAACCTTGGTTTAAACAGGAGGAGAAGAAAGGGAAGAGAAAATAATAATAATAATAATCCTTGTCCGTAGAAAATACGTGCAAATATATTTGTTGCGTTGATTGTCAGTATGTGTTTCAAAAATATTAATACATCAGCCTATTACAAACGCTATAATACGGCGTTAATTTACAATTACTCTCATTTGCTTGTTTTTTTTGTTTGATTTTATAATTCTATTTATGAAATTTGTACTCAAAATTCTCTCTCACAAAAAAAAAAGAAAAAAAAAAGACGCATGCATGTTCGTGAAGCATTTAATAATTTTCACACTTTTTTTTCCTGTATTCTCCTGCTTGTTTTTATCACTTGATTCATTGTTAATTTATGCAATTTAGATGGTTAAAAACAAAATGAATTCCATTTTTATTTCCTATGTTTTTAAAATAGTGCATGGAAACAAAAAGATTGAGTCTCTTAATTACATTTGGCGCATGTATACCAACTACCAAGCCAATCAGCAAGCTAAGATACTTGGTCAACCAACTGAGAGTCGATTGACATAAAAAATGGTCCTCAATTAAACAACAGCCACTTTCTTGTTCCGATCTCTCACCCTTTTCTCACTCTCGAGTCTATTCTCTTATAAGTAATTAGTCAATACCCTTGACTAAATTGAGTACTGCGGCTGTGCTAGCACCACTACTGCATCACACCACCAACAATGAAACATTGGAACCTCCACGGTGTTGAGGTATTAATTTCACATCAAGAAAAACAGCGATTTTGATTTTGCATGTACTTATAAGTAATTGAGCTACTTTTCAAATTGTCATTTGGTTTGGTGGAACATTAATTTTCTTCATGCTATCAGATCTAGCTGTTCCACGTGTGAAGCTTAACAGTCATACGTCTTCACGTCACTCGATTTGTATTATCCACGTGCTAGGCTTGAAAATTCGCCATACATGAACGGGCGTATTGAGAGTATTAATCTTGCATCGGGGAAAGAAGGGACTTTGTATGTATTTATAAGTAATTAGGCTACTTTTGACTCTCATGACTAGTAAGTATATAATTAGAAGCAGAACAGATGATCAAAACCCAATTTTTTTATGAAGTAGGTATTTTTTTTTGTAATCTCAAATTAAGTTGCAGTGGTTACATTGCTTTGATTTGCTATAAGGAAATTGAAATATTGTAATTAACAAATCTTACTTGCTTGAAAACCTTAAAAATACTATCTAAACTACATATAATGAAACTTTCTTTATCAACCAAAAGAGAGTGAAAATACATTTTTGTCTTCTATCACAACAAAAATGTTAAGGATAGTAACGTAATTTTCAGAAAACAAAATTTTGTTTATAGAGGTTATATTCACACACCCCAAATTACTTCTTCCACACTCTTTTAATTTTTTAATATTTTCTACACACCACTAACGCTTGATAGAAAAAATATTAAAAAATTAAAAGGGTGTGGGCGAAGTACTTTGGGGTGTGTGAATATAATCTCCCTTTGTTTAAACCTCACCCACAGATGATTTTATCGTCTCTAATTTAAAAATAAATAAATAAATATAAAAAAAAAACCTCTCTTCCTCTCTTCATACTCCCACGTTCTCACTCTCCTTCAATTATAAGAAAACAAGTAAAAAATTTAACACACACTTTGTGTAGGTATATACTACTATACTAGTATATAGAATAAAAGTTTAGCAATTTACACATATAGAATTTATAAGAAAACAAGTAAAAAATTTAACACACACTTTGTGTAGGTATATACTACTATACTAGTATATAGAATAAAAGTTTAGCAATTTACACATATAGAATTTTCGTGCTCCTGATGGGAATGCATGGGATTCCTCCAAAACAAAATAATGATCAAATTGAAAAACATGCAAGTAATTTGTAACTCAGATGTTAGAGCATTTATCTATATATACATGCATCGGATATTTGTGTTCCATCCCGTCTTTCTTCAGTATCGATTGATATTTAAAAGAAAGTAACAAAATATGCATATGAACAATATCTGAAAATGAGATATTAATTAATTATTCTAATATTACATCATAAACCAATAAACTTATTCATAAGAAAATTACATAGCTTTTCTTATTTTCATGAATATGTAGTGACCCTGTTCTAACTGGAGAAAAATTCCCTAGAAAGTTCATGCAAAGCTATATCTTCCTGATCCATATCATGCATATGAACAATATCTGAAAATGAGATATTAATTAATTATTCTAATATTACATCATAAACCAATAAACTTAATCATAAGAAAATTACATAGCTTTTCTTATTTTCATGAATATGTAGTGACCCTGTTCTAACCGGAGAAAAATTCCCTAGAAAGTTCATGCAAAGCTATATCTTCCTGATCCATGACAAAACCATCCACAACCTCCATACTCGGTACAGAATTATAATTACCACTGCTCGACGAATACTGAAACACATCGTTACCGCTACCGCTAACGTTATCAATCGGATACATGCCTTGATGCTCTTGATGAAGCTGTTGATTTTCTTGTAGCTGTAGCAGCGGTTGTCGATGTAGTTGTTGTTCTTGTTGTAATTGTAGTGGCTGCTGCGCCAACCGCTGCAACTGTTGCTGATACTGGTAGTTATAGTTGTGATTTACAAAAGGTGTCATTACAGAACCAGTCCCATTATTATTGGATCCAAAACTCAAGTTGATCGGACCCTTTTGGTTCCCAAATGAAAGGGATGTGCTAGAAGCAGTACAACCTGTGAATTGTTGCACCAAAGATCGAAAATTGTTAGCGTTGGCGTTGAGGAGGGTGATGGGTGTCTTCTTTGAAACCCTAGACCTCCTTCTGATGGGTTTTGACACACTTCCTGTTGGAGTGAGCTGGCCTCCTGGGCTGCTAGTACTGATCTCTGTCACAGTGGGGCTACTTGTTGTGACAATGGTGGAATCTGAAAGCCCTCCACTACTGGGTGGTGTTCTCTGCCCATTATCCATGAGGGCGTGTTGGTAGTATTGCCCCCACTCATTCGAACCAGGCATATTTATCCTTTTTGATGCCTGAAAACCGCAAAATAACTTATAATTACAGTATAGGAATTGATTGGATTTTTACTTACTTGGAGTGATTGAATGCCGAGGAACCCAAAAGGATGACAGTTGCTGAAGAAGTACAAGTATGGTATTGGCCAAAGATCTCAACATATTTAGGACAGTGAATAGAGAAGCACTGTTAGAGTTTCAACTGTGGTACCTCATGGTTTTGAGTGGTGGGCGATATATGTCACTCTTTTACGTTGTGAAGGGAATTAAGAACAAGCTCTATACCTCTACTGTATTTATAGTGACTGGTCAATATTAAGACAAGTCTTTTTGTTGACCTTTCAATTCATAGAGGAGAGAAAGATGCTTATTGGCGAGGCATGCAGTGACGGTGCTTTCCTGGAAATTGCATCTGTTAGCTAGGAAAAAAATTGTATTGTGATCGAAACACAAGGATGATACATCACGTGTTTTTATATAAATGGTCATAAATTTTACTTTTTAAGTTATTAATTTTTTAACACACATATTTCACTATTTGCATAGTGACACGTGGTGTACCACCCTATGTTTCAATCACACTGAAAAATCTCTCGTTAGCTAGGAGAGATTTTTCAACGTGATCAGTACATGGGATGGTACACCATATGTTACTATACAAATTGTTGAATATGTGTGTTAAAAAGCTAATCACTTAAATAATAAAATTTTCCACCATTTTTATAAAAATACGTAGTGTATCACTTGTATTTTGATTACAATGAAAAATTTCTCGTTAACTAGTAGCAATGAGGTCGTAATAGCCACATCACAATTGGACTCCAATTTATTGGTGGAGACAATTTTGAGACGGTCTATGCTTCTTTGGTCAGAAAATTGTTAAAAAGAAGCTAACCATGGTTAGAAAAAACTTAACTAATTAAACATTTTTCTGCTCCATTAAATAAGTTTTCAGATAAGGACATTTAAAATGTTAATATACTCAAAGGATCTATGGGGGTGTTTGCAACTTTGCATGCATACGTGTGAGTTGAGATAGGGAGACTAATACGAAAATCACCATTATAAGACTACTGTTATATCTCATTGACATTACTTGAATATTTATTTACAATCTAGTTTCCTCGGTAACTTTGAGATTAGGGATTTTCTATATTTTTAGTATAAAACGTCACAACAAATAATATTTGTTGTATAGTACAATACACAACATTAATAAATTTATAATAAGACATGACCTAGTTTACTAAGAATGTTAACGCTTGCAAGTCATCATTTTCATATATGTTTATATATAATTTTTTCAATATGACATGCTGAATTAAAGTGGGATGTTGCCATTGCAATTGCCATTGCTTAATTTTTTCATCATTTTATCAATATTTGCACTTGGCAACCTACTACTCAGTCAATTGTCATTAGTAAGTAGGTTATTCCTTTTAAGTATTACTTTAGAAAGGTTTTATTGTAGTAAATGAACACAAAACTTTTAACGACAAAGTCTCACTCTTTGCCTTTCAGTGTTTCTTGTCTAAAACAGCTTGGAAGTTGATGCCAGTTTTTTTTTTCTAATACATAATATATATATATATATACATATATATATATATATATATATATATATATATATATATATATATATTACTTTTATTTACGGGAAGGGGGGAATTCAAAATAGAGTGTGTTTCGGAATGATCGGATTGGAAACCACGTTTCTAACTTCCGTTCCAAAATTTCGGAATCGCATTGCATTGGATCACAATTTTCAAAATTTTAAATTTCCACCTTATTCGAAAATTTTGGAATTAGAATAATCTCGAAAATTTTAGAATATAAATCGGAAATTCATATATTTTATAAGTTTTTGAATATTCTCTAACTTTTTCGGATATGTAATTTATTGTTCTTTCTTAATATTGGTATATGGTTATGTATAAATTCAATTAATTTTATGGTATACTAGTATGATTATCTTTTTCAATATAAAAATAATGAACAAAATATATCAATAACTAACAATAAAATACCAAAGTCAATTACATAATATATAATTTAAGAAATAACTATAAAAATCAGATTTTTTGGAAGTTTTTATCGAAACAAGTTCGGAAAAATTCGGATCGGAAATTCGGAATTCTCAAAATCTCTAAATGCATTCTAATTTTCGTTCCAATTTTTTCACAAAATATTCAAATTTGGAATTTTCAAGTTCAGATTCGAAAATTTAACTATCGGAATCTGAAACACCATTTCAAGTTTCCAACCTGAATCCCTAGTTCGAAATTATTGTATTAATTTAGAGAAGAAGGAGTTTCAAATTCAAGATGCATATGTAGAATCCAACATCTTATTCATTAAGATATTGGACCACATACTAAAAAAGTAATCCAGGTGTGATCGCTATTCTAATTTTTTTTCTTAATTGCTGATCAAGCATTTGAAGCTTTCCACTGCAGTAGAAATGAATTAGATAGATAGCTTCTGGAATTCAATTACACTGACATGCGCATTGGTGTTTTTTAATTTTATTTATATGATAGAAAATAGCTATCCGGAGATTAATAAACTAAGTTACTTAGGGAAATTATGTATTATCTGGTACACTAGTGGACCCTTGATCCACTAGGATTTGGCTTGTAGGGCAAGTTGTTTAACATGTGTTTGACTAAAATAATTTACACTCCAGATCCTTTGAACATGTCTTATGTCTTTTCTATCGTTGAAAAGAAATACCGGTCGGTTTGAAAAATGTTTTTAAAATTACTGAAAGTTATTTTGATGAAAGTACATTTTAAATCAATTTTTAGTAAAATACAAATGAATCATAGAATAGTAAGTGATTCAGGTAAGAAGTACATAATTGATGCTTATTGCATAAAGCACTTCAATGACGCGTTTACGTAACGGTAATGAAAATATGAGGAGTTGGAATGAGGAAAGGTCAGAATCGGATTCCTGTTGAAGCTGTTTACTTAAATGTTCTGAAATCGGAATAGAATTATATAAAGCTGTTTACTAATTCAGCAGAATCGGAATATAAACCAGTATGATTACTAAAATGCACTTGTCCCAATTCAAATATTTTATATACTTTAATGGGTTTATAAAGGATAATCTTGGAAATAAAAAAAAAGTAAGTGAGGGCATAAAAGGAACAAAAGTGTCATTCCGATTGCCCAAACAATCAGGAATTGGATTACCACATATATCTAGGGAATCCAATTCCACCAATATAAGGAATGTGGGCCCCACTGTTTTTTTTTATTCCTCCATGTTTAGTAAACACCGGAGTATTCCGGAATCGGAATTCAATTCCACATTTTCATTTTGATTACGGATACGTAAACGCGCTACAAGTGCTTTTGGAGCTTAAAAATACTTTTACCAAAAGCGCTTTAGTCATTTTAAAAACACTTTTAAACAAACCCTACACCGTTTTCACTTTTCCATGGATGTTGAAGATGGCCATTTTTGTAATTAAAATGAGCTTTGATATGATGTTCCAATTACCATTTGTTTTGAATCTCTTCTTTTGCATGGAGAGTTGTTTTTTATACACATTTTAGTCTCTCATACACTATTTATTTTGTGTCGTTCAATTGAATATGTCAAACAGAACAACGAACAAGATTAAAAATGAGTTGTAAGATTAAAAATAAGGTATATGTTTATTATTTTCCTTTTGTATTCGATTTGGTAGTTGAGGTAATTTACTAAACCAAACTAATACAACTAGCTTGCAATAATTTTTGGTCATGGCATAGTGGGAAAAAAAAATTAACAAATAATGAGAGAACATACGCGTTCAAGGTTACGTAAACTTTTCAATTGGAAAAATAATTAGTTGTATACTCAAAATTAAATATTTTACAGTTGTTTTTTGTGAGTTACAGTACATAAAGCTATAATGAGTGTTCAAGTTGAGAAAGTCGAAAATGTTTTATTTATTTATTTATTGTTATTATTTGATTTTTATATTGCTAATTGCATAAAGTTGTTATAATCTTCCTTTCATTTAAATTAATGAGAATTGTTAAGGAGACTTACTTAAAAGTTATATTCTTCATAAATTCTCCGTCATTTCATATTTTTAACAAAACATTTTACTGTATTGGCAAGAGAATTATGTTAAACTCCGAGGTAACAAAGAGTCTATGGAGAGTTTCTCTTTGAAAGGTTTCCTTAGCATTTCTCTAATCGATTAAATGTTGAGAATGCTACGGAAACTCTTTTAAAGTGAAAATCTTCATAGACTTTATCACTTCACAGCTTAATATAAATTTATGTGGTAACATTATAAAATATTGTGTAAAAAATATAAAATGACGAGTCTATAAAAAATCTTACTTAAAATTCTACTTTTGAGAGAATCTCTTTAGCGTTACCCTTGAATGTTTTCTTTATGCTTAATTTGTCTCTTATTTGATGTGTGTGAAAGAGTATCACACCTACAGTAGTACTGGAAGGCGATAGTGACTTATACTTGGGTCAAAGTGTCAAAGATGGACAAATGAATTAAGGCAATAATTGAAGCAATAAATAATGATATAATCTAATCCCTATCCTTATCGTTTCCAAAAAAAAAAAAAAAAAAAAAAAAAAATTGCCTATCCTTATCAAGTATAATTTTGACCAACCAACAGATCTGGTTTTCTTTTTCTTTGTTTTGACTTGGTGTTTGCGTCACCAATGACCAGAGATATTGTTGATTAACCTGTGCTAGAAGCCAAGACTGATTTGAACTTTGCCACAAACCCTTCTCATCTTTTTCTTGCTCCGCACCCAACCAACCCTATGGACTGATGAGAGACTTAGAACCAATAAAAGTTTATATTTTTTTTTCAAAGTGTAAACCTTTAACCATCCTAGCAAGAGGACCTTCATGACATCATATCATTTTGCGACGTCCCATATTCAATAATATATATCAACAAACGAGAAATCACATGGCAAATTTATTATTCGATGAGAACGTCACGTAACAGTGAACTCATTTTACGTAAGTTGTTTTTCCTAGCTAGGGTGCAGGTTCAATTTTCTTGCCACTTTCCTTGATATTGAAAAGAGGATAATGCAAACAGACGCAAAGATAAAATGAAGAAATATGAGGTTCTACTATAAAACTAATTGGTAATATAAGGAGTAACTCAACTACTTATAAGCATGCAAGGTCCCTCCTTCATGGATGTGGGGATACACTCTCAACATGCCCTCTCATATGTGGCAAATTTTCAAGCCTAATACGTGAACAACATAAACAAGATGATGTGGAGCACGTGTATCCATTAGACATCACATATGACAATATGAAGAGGAGTCCAACTACTTACAAGCACACACAAGGTTCCTCATTCACCCGTTATAGGATTCACTATCAACATATTGCAATTAGCTAAACTCTATGTTGAGTTAATGTACATTTTCAGTGATTCATCACAAGCTTTTGAAACTAAAAATATTAGTACCAAAGAGAAGTAGATAGTGTGTGGGATTGAGGTCAAAATTTTGAAGCTAATTTATTCTCTCACATCACATCTTACAATGCGTTTGGATGAGAAAATTTAAGATTACCAAAAGAATCCAAAATCATGAAATTTGAAATGACTAGAGTTTGATTTTCTATCATTTTGTGAACTTTCTTGTTTGGTTTAAATATAGAATTTAACATGTTTCTAGAGTCCTTAATATATAAAAAGAGATGGTAGCTTTTGTTTTTTTGTTTTTTTTTTAAATATTTTTTTTAACAAACGATATTATCTACACTAAGAGGTGAGGGAGTGAGCTAAGTCTCACAATGGGCTAGCAGTAATGTTTTTCAAATTCACTTTTGACGAGAATCAAACCTAAGACCTCTTATTTTCAAGTGGAGAAATACGAGATAGTAGTTAGGAAATGTGTGTGCTAGTGAGGTGACAGCAACAGACGATGATAATGGTGGGTGGTGGTGGCAGCAGTAGCAGCAATTATGGTGGTAGTGGGAACAATGGCGATAGTATGTGGTGGTGGTAGCGTCAGCGATTGTCACGCCCCGATCTCAACATACGTCCAAGATCGACACGTAACGACATCAATACCCGTATCTCAACATACCCCGCCTCCGGGATATGGCAAAATCACAACTCAAGAATCGAATCGCATAGTAATTTTCGTATACTTTATGGCTGCATCTAACCTCCTCGATAGACTGCCTACGTACCCTCATTTAGGGATCAAGCCATTCGTAGTTCGTCGTTCACAAAATCCTACATTTATCCCACTGAGTTCGAGCAGAAAAGCATAGCATTCCTCAATAATCATTTATTATAACCTGATAGCATGAAATTTTTTGGACTCGAACTACATAACAAACCCCCATAAAAATTACAATTTCTCTTCCATCCAACATATATATCATTATGTCTCATCATGATATCGCAGTTCACAACACACATCATATTTAAGAACCAACGACGCATAAAACCATTCTCTAGCCACATTAAATAATTAATCTGATCAAAATAATAACAATCATTACCATATTTTCTAAATTCATACTTGATGAAATCATAATTGAATCATAGAAAATCCTGAAGGAGTCACCCAGACGTCCAACAGCTTTTCTAACTCAATTCAAAAGATTCTCGAAACCTTTGCTCACAATTATATAAAAACTAAGGCAAGAGTGACACAGTTAAGCCAAACTTACTTCTCCCAATAATGGGGTTTCGAACCACTCCAAGAAATCCAACAACAGCAGGTTCCGGACCACTCAACAGAACCAAACTAAAATATGATCGCCCATCAAATGTGCCAAGTACAACTAATCCTCCTCACTTCTAAAATGCATATGGTCCCCCAACGCGGATATACCAAGCAAAACCATATGCATAGTTTAATATCATAGGCAGTGATCACCCAACGCGGATATACCAAGCATGATCACCCCTAACAGTCCCCCAACGCGGATATACCAAGCAGAACTGTATCCGATAGCTCTAGGTAGTGATCACCCAACGCGGATATACCAAGCATGATCACTCCTAAGCATACATGGCCATAAGGATCTCCCAACGCGGATTAACCAAGCGCGACCCATATATAGTATGGTCCCCCAATGCGGATTAACCAAGCAGGACCATCCATGTACAACTGCTATATGGTGCAGTCTCATCATCACACATTATACATAATTATACGCACACACGCTATCGATTTCACGTGTCAACCAAGCATCTAGTCATATGGAGCACAAGAAGGAATTCCCTTAATTACTAATTCTACTAAAAATCTAATAAAGTACCTGACTCATCTACTAACTTTCATCTCTATCTCATGCTAGATAGTAATGCTAAGTTCATATATGCATTCCGTTGGCAATCATATCCAAATAATTATCAACTAATATTTAGATCCCATAATAATGCGAATAATAAAGAATACTACCAATAATGGGATTTCCCTAGAACCTCCTACCTCGTGTTCGACTACCTTTAACAACACAAGTCCTCCAAACTTTCTAGCACAACACCCAAATCTAGTACAACTTATGTAGCATGGAAGTGAGTAATTACAAATTATTAACTTGTGTCATATAGGCATTATTTTAGTACAACTTATACTTCAAATAACAACACTAGTATAAAGCAAAGTAATTTAAAGAAAAACTCGGATAAGAATTGCATAATGTATAAGTAACACTCTTTTCTATATAAAAGTTGCAAATAACTGCTTTGATCAACCAAGTTTAAGCTCATAATGAACGCTCCAACCTGAACCAAATGGTACCATCTTAATTGGTTTTTGGAGGCTTGTTTTGTGTACTTTAAAATCATAAAATAGTGGTAGAGAACGGAGCCATAAATTGAAAGTTATGCCAACTATAAAATGGAGTCCCCAAATTAGAAATACAAAACTTGCTGCTGTCTGGCAGCCTTGTGACTCAACTTTGGACATGATTTTGGTCCATCAAAATTCAACAGAATTAAGTGAAATCAGATGTGTTTTGATCATGGACATGTCTATTTTCAAAACACACAATATTAAATCAAAAGGAACTCACAATGACATAGAAATCAAGAGTCCAAGTAGGCTACTTAAAATATAGTTTCTCTCTGCAAAATGAATAAGTTTTCCATACTCGTTTAATCCAATTTACAATTTCAGGGCAATCCCAAACTATCCAGGAATCATATTTAACTTCTATTTCAATGTGTTAGCTTACCCATATCATGCTTAATTCTTCCTCTTTTAGCCAAAGACTACAAACAATTCACTAAAATTAAAATATGTACCTTTTCTTGTTCTTGTCCTGCCCTCCAAACTCCTCTAAAGTTGTTCATCAATCTACCACTTAGCTACTAAGCTCTTAAATCAATGTCACCACCACAGCTCCTCAACAAGGACACCAGAAATTCAAGTTAAACACATAAATCTCAAACTTGTTCGAAAATGAAACTTGAAATTCGGAAGATCCACTTACATATCCTGGAAGAGCATGAAGAGAGGAGTATTTTTCTCTATTGGGTCGAGACCTATCTCCGGCGATGTTAACCGGAATCGGCGAAAAAACTACGAAAACCCTAGAATGGGTGTGCTTCGATTCGCCTTCCTCGGTGTTCCCACGCCTCTACAACCAATTGGGTCTTGTTCCTGAGTCCAAGGGGAGTTGATTGAGGGTGGTGGTTGGTGGTGAAGCTCGCCGGAATGGTGGATTCGCAGTCGAGCATCTCCGGTACTCCGGTGAAGTTCTAAAAACCCATGAATTTGGGTGAAGATGGAAGATGGAAGGTTGAGGAAGAGGTTGCGGGTGATGGTTGGGTGTATTTCGTCGGAAAATATGGTGGAAATTAGCCGGAATTCCCTCCGGTCGAAACCGGTTCTCTGTGCGTGATCATGATCAGTCCACGGAAAGGGAAGGCACGTCCTTCCGTCCCGCACCTCCTTTTTTTCCATTGGCCCAAAAAAATATAATTAAATACTAATAATAATTTCATTAGGCCTCTTTCCAAAATTAAAATAAATTTAAAATCTATAGTTTAGTAACACAACTTCAAGTGTCTGTAACTATTCCGTTAAAACCCAGACTCACAAACGGCTTCCATCTATGTGCTCATCGTTTCGAGATCTATTCGAAAACGTTACTTGTGACCTCGAAAGATCTATGGATTTTAACTAATTAATTCCCAAACTTCAAACTTTGTAACTAGTTTAATTAAAATCTAATTCAAATAAATTTATGAAAAATAATATAAAATCTCGATGGTATAAATACGTAAATTATAACAGTGAAATCCAGGCACAGGGATTTCACATCGATGATCATGTTAAGTGGTGGTGGTGGTAGCGGTAGCGATGATCGTGGGTGGCGTTGGCGCCGGTGATAATGGTTAGTGCTGGTGTCGGTAATGGTGGTGAAAATGGTAGTGATGGTGTCACATCCCGACCCGGGGTCCACCACATCCCGGGCCCGCTCCACCACCGTAGCACGATATTGTCCGCTTTGGGCCCCGACTACGCCCTCACGGTTTTGTTTCTAGGAACTCACACGAGAACTTCCCAGTGGGTCACCCATCATGGGAGTGCTCTCGCGCGCTACTCGCTTAACTTCGGAGTTCCGACGGAACCCGAAGCCAGTGAGCTCCCAAAAGGCCTCGCGCTAGGTAGGGATGGGAATATACATATAAGGATCACTCCCCTGGGCGATGTGGGATCTCACAGATGGCCAATCATAATTGAGTTTTATTTTATTTTACCTTTTGTTTTTAAACTCTCATTCATGACAATTTGGAAACGACAAATATTTACTTAGAATTAAAATTTATAATTGGAAGTCCCAAATTCAAATTTGTTTCACGCGAAAATTCTAAATTTCTATGTTTATGAATACAAACAAAGAATTGGTGCATATCAATTTATAAATTATGACTTCTACCTAAATTTTTAAGTTTATTTTCCCATCCAAACGGAAGGCTTGTGTAAATATATCTTTGTATAATAAAAACTAATTTTTCCTGCCAGGCTGAAATAACATTGAACACAAGTCATGTACCTTGTGCATAATTTATTTTAGATGAAATAACTTTAAACACAAGTCATGTGCCTTGCACATAATTCATTTTGAATGAAAAAACTTAACGAATTTAGAGTGAGATGACAAAATAATAATTTAAAAAAAAATTGATATAACAAATCACTTAAAACTTAGTGCACATTACGAATAGAAAAATTGTACAAGTTCTTAAAACATTTAAAAAAAATTCCCAAAATTGTGATTTGCAAGGCACCATTCCTCTTTACAGACAACTCTCTCGTAATAGATAAACTTACAATTTGACATTTCTATTTTAGTAAGACACTCCATCATAAGATAAGATTTGATATATACGAGAAGAGGGACATTTACAACGAATGAGGCATAAAGTTACACCCCATCACACATACAAGGAGAAAACATAAAGCACAAAATTGGGATAAAGTCGAATTCGAACTATTAATCCTGTTTTACTTTTGCTTCCTACACAGTTGAAAACTAGAGTTTTCCATTTTTTCTTCTCTCTACTCTATAACTATTTCCAATATGGCCGTAAGTCTGGGTTTTCTGTATCTCCTAAGGAGCAAAGAAGAACATACAACACTAACAGATGACATGGCCATGCATGCACCGGCTGCCCACGGCGGCAACATGATCCCCAGTGATGGGAAGAAGACCCCGGCAGCAATAGGTATTGCGATCACATTGTATGCCATGGCAAACACGTAGTTCAATCGAATACGAGTGAAGGTCTTCCTTGAGAGATCAATGGCTGTGATTACGTCTTCCAAGTTATTTCTCATCAACACGTAGTCAGCTGCTTCAATTGCAATATCGGTCCCTGCACCGATCGCCATACCAACATCAGAGGCAGCTAGGCCAGGTGAGTCATTGATTCCATCACCAACCATGGCAACTATGCTTCCATCTTTTTGGAATGAACATACAACATCAGCTTTTCCAGCCGGCATTACCTCTGCCCTCACGTCTTGAATGCCAACCTGCCCAGCAATGTATTCACACGAACGTCAAATTTCTATGCAACTAAAACTGATCATATTATATGTGGCTGACCAAAGAACTTAAAAACCGATGACTCTTAATGTTACCAAACCATTATTAAAACTCTTTAATTTTTTGGTAAAAAATTCGTACATGCTTGAAATCAAAATATATTCTCCAACTTTCAATTCATATGAAGACTCTCAACTCGAAATGACACTCAAAGTTGCATATATTTTCTATCAGAATTGGGTTGACTAATAGTTGATAAACAGAAATATACTCACCTCCTTAGCAACAGCCTGTGCTGTCCGACGATTATCCCCAGTAACCATGACTGGTATGACACCCATCTTACGAAGTCCCTCGATTACTATGGCAGCTTCTCTTTTTAGAGGGTCTGCAACCCCCAAAACACCAAGTAAATTGCCTTCGTATGCAATAAGTATGCCTGTCTTTGCACTTTCTTCCAGCTCTACAACAAAATTCTCTACATGTGTAGGAATGTCGATTCCACTTTCAGTCATCAGCTTCCTATTACCGACCTGTTTAGGAAACAATACTTCCAATAAGCAACCTTGGATGGGTGAAAGCATATAAGGGTGGAAGCCATATGGAAATTTAGAACTCACCAGAATAAGTTTTCCATCTATGAAGCACTGGATACCTCTTCCGGGCAAAGCAGAGAACTCTGAGGCATCAAAAAGCCATCCAGAAATTGTGGTGTCTTTGCTCTTGTTTGGTGCATCGTCAGCTACAGAAGGCTCATCAAAAAAGAGAAAATGGCGTGCATATTCCACTATTGCTTTTGCCAGTGGGTGTTCACTGCTAGCCTGAGACAACACAAGGAAAATATGAAATATATATTAGCGGACATAAAAATAGCTGTCACCTTTCTACAGCTGAATGTTTAGAACTTTTTATTAAAGTATGGAATAATATTAGATGTCAAGGACTGCAAGAAAAACAAAAACATTTGAATTAAATAAAATAATAATGATATACAACAGAGGTTTCTCTGGAGATGTTGAAGCACCATGGTTCAAAATTCAAATCCAGAGGACAAGAACATAGAAACGAGACTGGAAAAAAAGTGGAAACTAGTCAGGTAAGAGAAAGTTACCTCTGCAGAAGCCACCAATTTAAGAAATTCTCCACGATCCATTCCCGTGAAAACTTTTACAGTAGTAACCGTCGCTTTTCCCTGGGTCAGGGTACCTGTTTTATCAAATATCACATACTTGATCTTCTGAGCTCTTTCCAAAGCATCTCCTCCTTTTATCAGCACACCATTATTAGCGCCAACCCCCGTCGCAACCATGACAGCAGTTGGTGTTGCCAAGCCCAGTGCACAAGGACATGCAATCACAACAACTGATATGGAAAACATAAGGGCAAATACAAAGTGATTTCCGTTTTCAGGGAGCCACTCTTCTGGGTAAGCTCCAAAGGCTCCAGCAATATACCTAAAGCAAATCAATAGAAGATATAAGTTATCAATAGCTGGCTTAAACATTCTCAACTTACAAATTCACTAATTATGCGAAAGATCATAATAAATATGATAAACTTACCACCCCAATAATGTCAACAATGCCAAGGCAACTACAGTAGGGACGAAAATGCTTGCAACCTGCAGTTAAGAAGAGATGGAAGACATTAATTTCACTTTGCTTAAAACTTTACAGAAGTTATTGAATTATCTTTAGTGGAAATAAAGATGGGCTAAACATATAGGGGGCCTTGGCAACTTCTCACAAGCAACTTTTATAAGAAATAATTCCTAATACCCTTGAAAGGATATTCATATATAGCATAGAAGTATCACATAGACAAACTAACTGAAAACTACATTTCCAGCACTTACAAAATCAGCAAATTTCTGAATAGGAGCTTTGGACATCTGAGCAGTCTCAACCAAATTAATTATCTGACTTAAAACTGTATCGGATCCAACTTTTGTAACTTGTATGTGAAGGACGCCATGTAAATTTATCGTTCCTCCGATAACTAATGAATTTACTTCCTTTGAAACAGGTATAGCTTCACCAGTCACCATACTCTCATTGACATAGCTTGAACCCCACACAACCATACCATCAGCAGGAACTTTTGTACCAGGAAGAACTTTTAACACATCCGCGGGCTGAATTAGCAAGGCATCAATTTCCCTTTCTCCAATGACTTTCCCACCTAATAAACAATATAATCGAAATTAGCCAGTTATCTAGAAGTTTAAAATCAATCCGACCAAAACTTTGATGTGGTTAAAAAATGGTAACTTTTTCAGATATTAAATACAGGAAAAGGAAATAAAAATTGGTAAGGGTGAAAAGGAAAATGAAAAAACAAACAGAACCAAACAATGTACCTTTGTCTTTGACAAGCAACAATGCTGTAGCTGGAGTAAGTTCTATCAATTTCTTGATGGCATCTGATGTTTTTCCTTTTGCAAGACACTCCAGATACTTCCCCAAAAGTACAAATGTTATTAGCATGGCACTTGTTTCAAAGTAAGTTGGAGACCAGAACCCAGTGACTGCACCATATAGAAGCGCGCATACAGAATAGAAGTAAGAGGCTGAAGTTCCCAATGCAACCAAAACATCCATGTTAGTTGAACCATTTCGTAGAGCTCTGGCAGCTGCAACGTAGAAGCGCTTCCCAATAACAAACTGAACAACACTGACCAACGCCCATTTCAACCAATCACCCATTATGAAGGGCCCACATCTCCGGAGCAGTAATGAATACAGAAGCGGAATATGAGGACAAACTACTTGAACGAAAAAGATAGGAATCTGGAGACAATTTATTGACGTCAGTAATAGATTTTAGACATAATATATACATATCTATACTTATGCACGCATGCATAAAAAAAAAAACAAAAATATAACGACTAGGTGTCTAAAAGAGCTCTTGAAGACCAGTGTCTCGATGCATTCTGAGTGAAATATAAAAGAAACAATATGCTCTGTTTAGAAATTTGAAATTTATAATTAATTAACTTAATTTCTCTAATGATAGAAGTGGTCTGTTCAATGACAGAAGGAAATATACTCACACTGAGAAGCAGACTGGAAAGAAATAGCCGATACATATTTGAGGCTTCATCGATGTCTTTAGAAGTCATTCTTGTATGAGGGTTCGCCACTTTTAGTTTAAATTTCTCATTGCTGGCCTCATGAATCCCATCAACCAAGGATCTAGAAGTAACAACTTCAGGATCAAAGAGAATTTCAAGTTCGCTTGAAATCCTGTCAAAACGAAAATGTCTCACACCTTTCAAGTTGCTAATTATGGCTTCTAACATCTGTGCATCCATCTCACTGAATACGCCAGCAACTCCCAGTATGATTTTATCCTGTTCGCTACTATGTACAAGTGATGCATCAAAACCAGCATCTTCAATGGCATTCACTATATCATCTTTACTAATTAATGTAGGATCATACTCCACTTCCCCCAGTGAAGTAGCCAGAGCTACCACGGCTCTTTTGACTCCAGGAAGCCCTTTTAGAATACCTTCAACAGAGTTCACACAGGCTGCACAGGTCATACCTCCTATTGAGAACTGACCCAACAGGGTACCATGTGGCTTTGTTCCACTTGCACTGGGCTCAGGTATAACCTCTGCGTCAAACCCGGCATCTTCAATTGCATTCTTGATGTCTTCATCCTGAATGAATAGAGCTAAAGTTGTCTCAGTAACTATTAAAGAACCCTACTTCTGAATAACATGGTGGTAAGCAGTATACAATCAAGGTTATCCCTGAAAGAATCAACTGAAGAATACAAGGTAAGATTACTAGAACTTTACTCAAGAAATGTCCAGGTACAGCAACAGAAAATTTAGAATTAAACTCCTAACCTAACAATCCTATAAATCGTTCTAACTTTTCTGTGTAGTTCTTAAGAACACCATCCAATAAAATAGTCGAAAACAAACCAATTCAACCAACTAAATGAAAGTACAAATGTGAAAGGGGTCTGAATTATTGAAGATTACATAAGATGAAGGAGAGTTTCAGAGAGAAAGTTTCCACATTTATAGTACTAATAGCATGCCATCAGCAGCTTCACTGCTTTCAAAAGTAGCTGATCAAAATGCAGGCTTCTTACATTATCAGGATTGATAACATCCTTACATTATTTTAATTTTTAAAACAAGTCGTACCCATATCTAAATAAGCTATCTGATCCAGTTAAAAATGGATACCCCCCGAAATCGGGCATATGCTACATCTGAGTCATCCTTATGTAAAATTTCAAAAGAAAAGTGTACCACCAATCACAATTTTTTATCATAATGCACCAATTTAAGACATATAATTCAGTCGAACAAGAGGTAAATGTGTCTGTCAGTGCCTCTGTGTGTATGTGTGTGTGCGTGAGAGAGAGAGAGAGAGAGAGAGAAATCGGATGTCCCATCATTAAAGAGGGGTAAGGAGGACTAATCTGTCACTTTAGCCTAATTCCTATCATGATTGCAGCTCTAAGTACGTAAGTACAATTACATAATCACTGAGCCACCAAATGATTAACCCTTAATCATGATCCAGCCCCAACATAAATCATAAATAAAAAAAGCATTATCAACCAAAACACGATCCTACGATTATTCGAAAACCATAGTAATCCTTAGCAACTAAGACTAACTCATATGTTTAGAACACCAAAACAGCTACCAAACCTCAAAATTTCACTTAACCCATGATCCAATTCACCTTAAAATCAACACCCAAATACAATTTAAAATTAAAAACCCAAACTTTCTGAAATTAAGCAACCAGGACTAGACCGTACTTCAAAACACCCAAAAACAACTACCAAAAGCTCGAAAACTTTTTAAAAATGACGAGAACCCAAATGCCCAATTCAGCAAGAAACACCCAAAAACCCAACCCCAGCATTAAAAAACTCGATCAAAGCTAAAATTGACCAACCTTGACCAATCTCGGATCAAAAACCACATCGGCCCTGTTCTGGAGCAACGCCACGGAGGCCGTGAGAACCCCATTCACGCTCTGCAGAGCACCTTCGACAGAATTCGAGCAAGCAGCACATGTCATGCCAGAGACTCTGACTTGAACCCTCTTCATCCCCGCTTCAACTCCCTCCGAATTCTCATAGGAATCCAGGAGCCTAACGTCCTCCGAGTCACCGAAGTCGCCGGCGGCAACCATCGACTTCCGATATCCGGCGGAGACTTGGGTAAGCTGGAGGTCTCTGGGACTCGGCGCCATTGTAAGGTACCGAGCCGATAGAAAAAAACCCGAGAAATTTATACAAAAAAATGGAGCGAATTGTAGAGAGAGAAAGCGAGAGTTGGTTTTTGTAGAGAGAGAAAGGGAGGAGGAAGGAGACTTTTCCGAGGGAGAAGGTTGAGACAGCAATTTTTTAACAAAAGTTTAGAGAGAGGTGGTGGGGAAGGAGGATGACGATTTTACGATTTTACGATTTTACGATTTTGTCCTTGGAGATATTTGGTAATTACTAATGTGAGGGGTAGGTACTGGCCCTACTGGAGTTGTACTTCTGACTTGGTAGTTTTTGTACTACACGAAGGAGGTGGCTTTTAGGGCAACCAATGTGACGTGTGTTCGTGAAGACGACCAAAAGAATCAGTCTAAATACTACAAAACGTGTCTTAAGGTCGTAGGGAAATTTGTCTATACCTAACCGGATTTGAATTGTTTGGGCATGTCTCTCTTCTCTCGTGATTAGGGATGGGCAAATACCCACTGGTTATGGGTAACCGCGGTTACCCGCCCGTTTAAATTAAACGGTTACGGTTATGGGTAACCGTTTAGATAAATAAACGGTTATAGGGTATAACCGTTTACCCGTGAAATTTAAATGGACAGTTATGGGTATTAACCGCGGTTATAAACGGGTAACCGTTTACCCATTTATTTTATATATGTAAAATTAACACAAATCATGTTTCATATCGTTCAAAACTTAGATCAATGCTATTGACTATAGTGCATGATTTTTGTAGCTAATATAATATAGTTTTCCTTAACCACTTTAAATTTCATGGTCTATTATATATATATATTATGTTAATACTTTACATTCCGAGTTAAATAATCAAAGAATATTGTCTTTTAACAGTTTTCGTAACCCAATAAGACTTAGTCAATTTTATATTACCTTCATTCTTAACAGTTAAAAATAGTATCCGTAAACTATTATTTTAATTATTGGAACGGTATAAGGACTTAAAAAATTTAAATGCGAAAATGTATGATGAATGTACCTATAACGGTGTTTAATTGTTAGAGAAAGAAAATTATGACAAATTTCTTTTTTAATTTTCAAGTTGTTAAAAAAACACGTAGACGGGTGAAAAATGAGTAAATGGTAAAAAAGAAAGGATAAACGGGTTTAAAAAGGATAAATGGGTAAACGGGTATTAAACAGTTACGGTTAAATGGGTACGCGGTTATGGATATGGTTAACCGTTTATAAACGGTTATGGGTATGGGTATAACCATTTAGGTAATTACCCAACGGGTAAACGGTTATGCGGGTATGGGAATAAACGGTTATGGATAAATAATCGCGGTTATCCGTCCGCCATAACCGTTGCCCATCCCTACTCGTGATGAGTTACGACGTAGTTCCTGAAACAAAAACTTTAATTTCGGTTGCGTAAATGTAATCTACTCTTGTTACACCAATAATTCTGTTGTCAGACTATAAATTACTAATAGTCTATCACGATAACATAACGTATCAAATTGTTTAACAAGAGAATATTGTCAATGATCACAAAGTAATAAAAAAGAAAAATAACTTGATTAATTTGTTTTGATTTCTTTAAAAATGAGACCAAATAGTGGCTTCGCACGGCAGTCCACCCTTCGAGAAACAGACAGACTCACAAAGGTATATCATTCTTTTTCTGACCATCATCGTGTGATTTATCAGCTTTAAAAATCGAATCACTTGATTAATTCATTAACATAAGTTATTCAAAAAGAAATTTCATGATTATCTATATGATACTAATGTGACACTATCATAGTGACCAAACAAAAATGTGATACACTGATATCCATTGAAGGGATCTTTATGATTCGATCTTCTTTTCTTCTTTTATTCTTTTCTTCTTTACTTTAGCGTTAATTATCTTTTTGCTAATAATGCTTCTTTACTAATATAATATCGTTTTTAATGGTAACAAAAGGGATCGTTATGATTCGGTCTTCTTTTCTTCTTTTCTTCTTTTCTTCTTTACTTTAGCGTTAATTATCTTTTTGCTAATAATGCTTCTTTACTAATATAATATCGTTTTTAATGGTAACAAATTAGACATCCACCAAATGCATGCATATCGAGTTTGTGTGCCTTCTTTTCCTAGGAATATATTCAACTTTTATTAGCAAAAAAAAGTAATGATTTGACCTATGTGACTCTCAAAAAATTAGGTTTTATAGTTAAAATGGTCTTTAAAAGTGGTATAACTTCTTACTTTGATTTTGATATTTAAAATCGATAGAACTGGTCAATGAGTTTGTCCACAATCAATCATTTTGGTCATTCTATGAAAATTCTTCGTTAAATAAGGATTTAATGAAAATAATATCCTCAATTTTTGTAAAATCATTTTGGTTCATTGTTTACTAAATTGAGGGTATTTTTGTCATGTTGGTCCTTATTTAACAAAGATTTCTAACATAAGGATCAAAATGATTGACGTAGACAATCTCTACGACCATTTCTATCGATTTTAAATCTCAGAAACTAAAGTGAAGAATTGGGACAATATGAGAAACCGTTTTGGCTAAAAAGCCTAAAATTTACCTTGGGTTCTAGAACTAGTTAGGCTACAATTTTTCCTACATGGTTTGCAAATTTTATTAAGATATGGTGTATCCACAGTTTTTGGTTTGGTCACCTGGCCATGTGCTTTTCTCTCTCCAAGGTCTATTATTTTTCTCCTTTTATTTTTAGGAAAACTAATGAAAAGGGTTTGAAACTTTGAGTTTTAACGATAAAGACAAAATAAAGGGTAAAGTGAATAGTATCAGGTTTGACTTTTTAGTGTAAAAATGTGGTTTTTCGTTAAAGTGAACAGTACCGCGGGCTTTTCGTTAAAACTCCCTTTATTCTTTCTTTTCGTCCGTGAAATTGGAAATTGGAATCTGTCAAAAAATAAGAACATGTTCATTTTTCCAGCAGTCGTCGAAAACGTGTAATTTGTTGCCAACTTGGTCCAAAGATCCTGCCTCAATTTTAAAGGGAAAAGAAAAGAAGTGTGACCTTCTACGATGGTAGTTTTGGGAAATACAAAGTGAATTTGCTTGGGAGTCTTTGTTGGATATAACGAAAAAGCGTGGCCATTGTTTGCCGCCACATTTCAGCTGAGACCGCAGCCGTCGGGTGTTTTGACCGGTATTGAAATCCAATGTACGTTGGTGCTTACGCAGATCACTTTCTCATCTTGCCATGACAATTTTAGGGTTAGGGTTCACGTTATTTCCTTTTTTTCGTAACTACTTTCTGAAAATGGAAATTCAAATTTTTTTTTCCTACAAGAAACAATAGGGTGATATTTCATTTATCAACACAAGCAAGTATAATAGTCTCAATTTGGTACATATAGCTTCAGTGATCGACAAATTGATAGGAATGAATTTGCACAATTAAACAAATTAGAGTAAAACCCCTAAAGGGCCTATACAAGTACAAACATACATACGTCACATGATAAATCTATCGCAAAATAACTATAAACGCAACAGATCTTTACGATCACACAGGTCATCATTAACGAGCGATATCACACAAAGTCATCACGAAGAAGTTAGACCACATGAAGTCATCGTTGGAAGACGAGACCACATTACTCATCGCTCAATGACGATGACAAAATACAGTCATCATAGAAGCGTAACAACAACATGACAACTACGTTACTCTAAGAAAGAAATCACTAGTCCGTTCATCTAAGTGGAGGACGAGGACACTCTATCCAACGCCATCTATAGCTTCATTGCATTACCTAGATCTAAAAATTTTACGAGTCACCAGATCTGAACGAACAAAGTTGCAGAGCCGCTAGATCTTGGCACATAAGGCTAGTGCAAACAAATAATCAACCTAGGAGAGCATCATCACCAAAGAATCACACTGACAAAAGTGGATTCGACCCACTAACAACCACAAATCCCACCCTAAACCTCAAATCAAGTTCCAATCAAAGAAGAGACCTTGAGAGGGGCGTGACCCACATTTAGATAATAGGCTTAAATCCATGGAAGCTACATACAAAATGGTGGGATAAAGAAAATGGAAAGGGGAGAAGGAGATAAGGAGATAAGGCGTTGTGCAGACCAAGAGAGGGGGCGGTGTAAGATCCCACATCGCCTAAGGGAGTGGATCTTGTAAGCCTTATATGTATATTCTCATCTCTACCTAGCACGAGGCCTTTTGGGAGTTCATTGGCTTCAGATTCCATCGGAACTCCGAAGTTAAGCGAGTTCGCGCGAGAGCATTCCCATGATGGGTGACCCACTGGGAAGTTCTCGTGTGAGTTCCCAGAAACAAAACCGTGAGGGCGTGGTTGGGGCCCAAAGCGGACAATATCGTGTTACGGCGGAGTCGAGGCCGGGATGTGGTGGGAGCCTAGGCCGGGATGTGACAATTTGGTATCAAAGCCAATCCCTGGCCGGAAGTGTGCCGACGAGGATGTCGGGCCCTAAGGGGGGTGGATTGTAAGATCCCACATCGCTTAGGGGAGTGGATCATGTAAGCCTTATATGTATATTCTCATCTCTACCTAGCACGAGGCTTTTTGGGAGCTCACTAGCTTCAGATTTCATCGGAACTCCGAAGTTAAGCGAGTTCGCGCGAGAGCATTCCCATGATGGGTGACCCATTAGGAAGCTCTCGTGTGAGTTCCCAGAAACAAAACCGTGAGGGCGTGGTTGGGGCCCAAAGCGGACAATATCGTGTTACGGCGGAGTCGAGCCCGGGATGTGGTGGGGGCCCGAGCCGGAATGTGACAGGCGGCGCTAGAGCGGGAGGATGGACGGACGGTAGAGAATGGGAAAAAGGAAGTTTGGGTAGAGGGGGGATAGAGGAAGAGAGGAAGAGCTATAAGGAGAAAGTGAGGAGTAGTCACCGACCCAAAGCCATAACACGGGATCGGCGGCTATAGTGATAGTAAATTAGGTTTGTTTTTTCGAAATGCAATGTTCTATTCAAGCCCATAGTGTCTTCTATCCTAGGTGATAAGTTAACAAACTTTTGATTTTGTTTATAAACAAACAGCACTACAAAAAATATCATTATGCAGATTTCCTTTGTAAAAGCATAAGGGAGCAAGAAAAAAAAACACAGAAAGCCGAGATGAAATTTTAGAATGCTAATAACAATATTTTTCTAAAATCAAATTTATCAGTAAATCTTTTCCTTTACTATGTTATCAACGATACGCCTTTTACTTTAAGAACAGAATAACACACTTAGCTAAAAAACAAACTCATATAGATATATGTCATCTTCAGAGTTGTGTGAAAAAACCACAAATATATATTGTCTTCTAACATGTGAAAGTCGAATGTGAGACCTTCTTCAACTAAGTAGAGACAACTACCGTAAAGACAAAGACTAGTTGGTTTATTACTATTATTTTATCATTTTTACAGAAAATAAAAATGATGTACATTGTGTGTAATCTATTTTAATCTTTTGGTAATATAGTCTTTAAACTAAATTAATTTCCTTTTCTTTGAAAAACTAAATTTGTTTTCTAAATGTGATTGATTCGTGGTATTGAAATTAATTTAAATAAAATATTTTTTTTTTCTTAGTAAACAAATGAACTCAATACTTGAAAAGAACAAAAGAATCGAACTAGAAGTCGGTTTCTAAATTACAACGATAAAAAAGACATGTAACATGACGTGTGACTAGTAACAGTTACAACAAATAGAAAGAAGGATGATTCTTGAATGTAAGATTGAAAGACGGTGTGTATACCATATTCATTATGCGAATGCAAACCATTTATCGTCACTAAAATTCACTTGATTAATTAAGGATTACTAAAGTTTTTAGTGTTTATCTTTTATGCTTGAGATAAAACAAAGTATATAAGAGATTAGATGGATGAAGAATGGTGGGTGGAAAGAGCTAGGGTAAAAAACTAAAAGAATGAATAGAAACAAAATCTTGTAAGGAAAATAACTTAAATAATTTTTGTTTGTATACTTGTTTATTTTTTTTCTACATCTCTCCAACAATTCTTCCTATACTCTTTTAAGCCATTATCTCTTCTCTTCTTTTTTCCCACGAACTTCGCTCCGTCTCCAGCAGAAAAAGGAAACCTAAAAGCAAAAAACCAAATGATTATCGGGGCCATATTATCGCCATGCAAACTCGCAACAGATGAGAAAGCCATTCGTTTTGCGAGAGGCTAATTATAAGTGCGTTTGCTGGAAAGATGACATGCTTCCACTTACCAGACACAGGAGAAAAAGTTGTGAAAAATACAGAGAAATTAAAGGGATGAAATAATGTTCCACTATAACGCATGCATGCTCAAAGAAGCAGGATGAGAAGACAACTCATGCAAAGCAACACAGCAATGGGTCTACTTCTCATCCTTCCACCAAAACGCATAGCTTTGTCGACCCACCTCCATGAGAAATTCTTCAGTCCAGAGACCGAACCAGGTGGCTCATACCCTAATTTTTTCATGTTCATGATGTTCCATTTGTGTTCAACTCCCCTCTCACACAGTACTCATAACTCATTACTAACTGTTGTCTTACACAAGAACTTCTCCACCTCAGAATGGCACAACTCAGTGACGTGGCACCTACTTCTTCTCTGCCCATCCGACGTGGCAACTTTGGAATCCAATTTGTACTTTATGGTACGAGTGTGTGAGGGTACCATGGTAATTTTGGCCAGTATAAATTAGGTGATATCCCTAGGTTTGATAAACAACTAAATCCATCAAAATCTAATGCAGTCGAATTGCTTTAAGTGTATGCCATCCTCCATGGATGATTGGGACATATAAACTGGGGATGTCCTTATCAAATGGCTTTAATTTATGTTTGTGTTCTTGGTGAATAGCAGGTGATCAAACACAAGAATATATAGTTGGTGCAACGTCTATGACCAACATCCAACATTAGTTATTAACAATTGTGACTCGTGACCTGTGACTATACTAGCTAGCTAATTGGTCCGCTACCAAATCTAAGTTAGGGTTTGTCAAATAATACTGTGTATTATGATATCAAATGATTTAAAGAACTAGCTAGATTGTCATCTTCAAAAGTGATTTCTTTTAATTAATTTCTCATGTTAGATTAAATTTTTAAATTTTGTCATTTGTAAGTACATTCAGTATATAGCGTTGCAGATGCTTAATAATATATGTAAATATTGTACCTAGGCTTAATTAGTTAGTTAACCCCATGTGATTATATTTATCAACTTCTTCACATGCTCCTAACAATATAGATCACAAGTCTTATTAAAACTTAGGGTCCAAAACTTAAGAAAACTCAAACGAACCTAACAAGCATTGGGAAGAAGAAGGTTAATGCCAAGTCTATTAGTAGAGTAAATTCACCAAGGCCAACAAACAAAAGAGATAGACTTACATGCGTTCTATTACACCACCGTCCTAGCATTCCACATCATCAATATTGTAGTGTTATGTAAAAAAGTTAAAACACATGACATAACGTTATTTATCTAAATTTTGACTGGATTAGATTTTTATTTTTTATTTTTGTTGTTGTAAAACTGGGGGTCAAAAGACCCATGGAAAACATGATTGGTGTGTTTTGCACTACTAGAATTTTGGACAATAGCTACCCTTTTCTATTGGTGGCTATTGTCAAAAGTTGCCACTCACATTGGTGGCAAACCACAATAGCCACCAAGCAGCCACCAATTAGAGAGTGTGGCCTCTGTAGAGGACTCTATTGTAACAATGGCTACTCTTAATACATTGGTGGCATCTAAAAACAATGACACCCTAATTCACATTGGTGGCATCTAAAAACAATGCCACCCTAATTCACATTGGTGGCAAAGTTGCAAAATAATATTAAAAAAAAAGGATGCCCTTTGTGGGCACCCAAAGCTAAATCGAGTACAATTAGCAGATTTCCAATTTTCACCCATATGAACACGTTGGAAAAAAAAAATTGATTAAAGTCAATGTTTAAACATCAATACTGTGAATTACTAAATCATGAGGAAACGAAAGGTTTGCAATTAGATCCAAGCAAACCCATCAGGCCAAAATGCTAAAACAATACTAAAAAATACATACCACAGTTTTTAAATTGATGAGAAAATGATAACATTATAAATAACCAACCACACATTCTTAAACATATATTGTAAATTATGTTGTTCTTCTTAAGTCTTAACTGAGATAGCATTTTAGCTGCAAACAAACTCAATCAATGAATAGCAGATAACAGAAAAAACCTTGTAATCCTTGTCGGCAACTTTGGAAATGATCTAATTCCGTCAGCTACAAAGACTGAAAATGCATCAAACAGAATAAATAGCAAACTTAGTTGTAAGCCTTGAGCTTTACTAAGCTATAAAAAAAATAGGCGCCGTAAAAAATGATAGAAAAATGATTGAGATTAACATAATTTACACCAATAAACTACCATTGAAATTTAATTTTGAAGTATATTCTCCATATTCCCCGAACCATTAAAACAATATTAATTACATATGGTAAAAATTACCCTAAATATATTAATCTCAAAAAAAACAAAAAGTATCATTTACTGTACAGTTGATATTGTACTCTCTCATTACATTATTAAGGTCGTCTTCATACTGCCGAGAGAATAAACAACTCTTAAGTCAATTAATGTTGAGGCAAAATAAGAAATAATATCATAATTATTAAAAACTAAAATGATTGACAAATAAGTTATTAAAAGTGAACAGAAGATCATCTTACAATGCTACATGTGGGAATTCCTTAGCCCACCTACTAATGACTGAATGTATGAAAAAATAGGCTGCAGAAAACCAGGCATAAAGTTGAATATGAATACTTGGTTGCAAATGACCTGACTGTTAAAAGTAAATTCATAAGAACTTACCATATGCATTTGAGCATTATTCAACATTTCATTAAGCACAAACAAAATGTAATCTACGCGTTGTAGATGAGATAATACGGGTTTAGGTGTTAAGCCATATGCAAGAAGTCAGATAAGTGAAGAAATAAGAACCTTGACAGCTTATCACTTCTTATACTTTGGACTCGGTGTTGGAAACTTGTCTGCCAGGCAAAACATCTGAAACATTATTTATTCATATGAATGTGAGAATGATTACTTTCAATGGCATTCCATCTAGAAATGTAAGGGGAAGCTGTAATCGAATTCATCTATACTTCACGATGTCCATGGCTGTTGATGAGTCAATTTCATATAATATATTTAACCCTATTCTTAGGATGTTTTGGTAATTATTTTGGTAGAATTTTGATACTTTGAATTGTATTTTCAATATAGGACATCCGACTTCCTCTGGAGCAAAACATGGTCAAATGGACGAATTTTGGAGTGATTCCAATTGGAGGACGTTCGTGTGTCTCTTGGCGTGTTCGTGTCAAAATTTGGGATTTTTCTACCAAACGGTTATTTTCTGGCGATTGAATTAAGGAGCAGTGCGCAGTGTTGGAAAATAACGTTTATGGGCTTAAATTGCGTTTTTGGAGCCCAAGATGACCTCGGATGGGTTCGTGGCCTTCTGGAGATGTGTTCAGAACGTCTTGATCTTCAAAACAAGCTATTATGGGCCGGATTTGGAAAACATCTGAGGCTAAAACGTGGCTGGACAGTTGCTGTGCAGTTTTCCCTAGCTTAATTAGGACTTTACTTTTTAAGATATTTTATTATTATTTAATTAGTTTCCTAATTGTATAAGAAACCCTAGAGTTTTATGGATTTTGGACGGAAGGCTTGGCAATTATATAAGGCTTGCCGTGCTTAAAGTCTAGCGTTTTGATGATGATATTTTGATTCAACTTTGGAGAGAATTGCTAGGGTTCTTGGAGATTTTCTACTTTAAGGTGTTTTTATTCCTTTTATTCTTAATGATATTTTCTATGATTTTAATTATGATTATGCGTAACTAATTCTTTTTGCTAGGGCGAAGCCTTGAGCCTAGCATGAATATGTGATTTTTATTTGATTGCTTATGATTGATTGCATGCACTTTGAATTATTGATCACCGTGATTAAAACTATCTAATTGTCTTGATGCTTGATCACCATTAGGATTTTTAGAAAAGTAATTTGATGCAATTTTGGTCGGAAGGTTCCCTGAAATTGATGCTGGCTTCTTGTGATTAGTAATTGTAATTTCACTTAAGATGAACACCACGTCTTAAGGGTTGCATGGTTTTTCAAAGGGTTTTCATAAAGCCTAATGAGTCTTTCATGTTCATATTTGATCCGAACGTCCGGACAGGTTGCATGTTAGATATACATTTTATATTGGAGGTTCCAAGTAGAATATAAATTAGGAAAACCTAACCTTCAAAGTGGCATGTGTAGATCATAAGTAATTGGTAAAAAAGCATAGGATTGCTAGGTGATGGTGAAACCCTAGTGCTTTCTTAATTTGATTTCCCCAAAACTTTTCCTTTTCTTTTAGTTTTAATATTGCAGATTGTTTTATTTAGAATAGTTAAATTCGTTTTTATTAAATTAGGTTTTAAAAATCAATCATCTCAGTTTCTACTTTACAATAATTAGTTGGAGTTTGATTTGGTTAGAATTATTTGATAATCTCTGTGGAGAACGACCTTGCGAGTACCATTTATACTACAACAACCTTGTTATTCTTGCAAGTATTTTGTTTGTTTTTATCTCTACTTTTGTAGTTGGTAAAATCC
This sequence comes from Cotoneaster glaucophyllus, assembly GCA_036320875.1. Lineage (NCBI taxonomy): Eukaryota > Viridiplantae > Streptophyta > Magnoliopsida > Rosales > Rosaceae > Cotoneaster > Cotoneaster glaucophyllus. Next base: position 7,797,633 of record CM070059.1, on the reverse strand, counting down.
CTATCAGCTGTCAAAATTACATTCATTAGGTCAACTCTTTTGTCAGTTTTCTGTAGTCCATCCTTTGTTAATTTTCGCATTTTGCTGATCACAGAAGAGTTTACAAAAAATGAATCACTGGACAGAATGCAAAGCAGTTAATAAACTTAAATCTTATGAAGTTTTTCAGTAAAACACTGGATCCACAAACATATACAAATGCAGGAAACCATATCTTGGTTGCGCACTCCATTAGCTTGTATTGGCAATACCAGTCTATTGGCTTAAAAGCTATATCATGTGGTGGCATTGAAATCGCCACTATGCAATAGAAATTTTTTAAAAAAAAAAAAATCATATATTCCGTAATACTATGTCGAAAGATGAGTAATCATATATTCCGTAATACTTGCAATAGAAACCAAACACTTACCATGTATTATGACCTTAATTCCAATTGCCATTTCAAGCTCCCTCAATCACGATCTGTAGGAAAATATCAAACCCAAACATAAGTCCACTGAAATCTGAATTCAATATAATCAAACACACACAAAATACCAAACTCAACTCCGATTATTTATATAAAAAAAACCTAAACTAAACTATAAATTGAATAACCCCAGAATGTTAAATTACTTACCTTGAGAACAGAGGGTTTTGGAGCTTCCGAAAAACCTATGAACCCAAAATCACAAAAACACCAAAACTATACCACGGGATCACATTTTCTCAACTACCGAACAGAAAATTATGGATCCAAAACTAAAAAAAAATAATAATAATATTCCAAAAAATTACGGCTGGGTGAAGCCCGTACCTTGGATTTTGAGGAAACGCTGAGGAAAATGGGTTTCGACGGATCGGCGAGGTTTGAGAGCGAGAGACGCTGAACGCTTGACAGCGAGAGAAGGCGAGTTTGAGAAGGGCGGAAGCAGAGATATGAGAAACTGAGAGATGAGAAAATGGGAAGGGAAAAAAAATTATGGTTTCAGAGACAAACCAAAGGAGGGCCAAAATGCGTGAAAGCGGCGAGAACAGTTGGGATCTGAGCGTGAGATGCAACGAGAGGGAGAGACGGATCGATTGAGATAGAGAGAGAGATGCAGAGGCGTTGGTGTTTCTCAAATCTCATGCACGAGTGTTTTTCCAAGAAAAAAACGAAAGAAAAGCTTAGATCTGAGAGAAGTGAGAGGGGTAGAGAGAGATGCATAGATTTTGTTTGGTTGAGAAAGAGAAAATTTGGGTAGAGAGAGACAGAGGGAGGGGGTTAAAGGGAGAGAGAGGGGAGTGGGGTGTGGCGTCTGGGTAAGGAGGAAAGGGGGGGTGTGGGTGGGTTATATGTGAGAGAGAGAGAGAGGTATGTGTAGACCATAAGTATTTGAAAAATAATAATAATAAAATAATAATTGTGTCTTTAGAAGTAAAAAGTTGGCACAAATGATAATTTGAGTCCATTATTTTTATAATGATGTCTTGAAAAAATATTTGTGCCAAATTTGTAGAAGAATGGGCACATTAATTAGTGCCTTTATACAAAGGAAACAAATACAATTTTTTTGTGTGTAAAATTGGTTAGTTACCCATAAATAATGAATTGTGTCCTCAATTTTGTATCCATAGGCCATTTTTGTTGTAGTGTCCCTTCACCGAGAGAGAGAGAGAGAGAAAGAGAACGGCTGGGTTGAGAATTAGGGTTGTCTAACTTTGTATTTATTTTGGGGTGAAAGTTCTGTAGAATAGGATTATTAAATGAAAAAAAAATATTTTTGACAGACAAAAAGGAGAAGAAGACTGAAAAAGAAATAAAAAAAACAGGTCCCAAAGTTGAAAAAAAAATTTATCAAATACTTGGTGTCAAAATTTTTATAGTTTGGACACCAATGAATGGTGTCATAAAGGTTAAAGCCACCAAATTTTGACAATGGTGACAGTTTAATTTACAAAGCCACCGATATCAGCGGCATCCCACTGTAAAGCCACCAAACAATAGTAAGAGTAGCAGCTTTATATCTATGGCCACCAATTGCCAAGGGTGTGTAAAAAATAGTAGCTATTGTCAAGAATTCTAGTAGTGTTGGTTGCAATTTGAAACAACTTTTGGCAAGGTTTATGTTTGGCAGTGTTTACAACAAGGCTTACTGTAAATAGAGTAATGGTATTGGCTATAAATTTGATTAAAATTTTAATTGACAAATTTGGCAGGACAGACCAAGATTGTTATAAACGAGTTATAAAATATGTACCATAATTAGATAAAGGGAGTTTTAACGAAAAGCCCACGGTACTGTTCACTTTAACGAAAAACCACATTTTTACACTAAAAAGTCAAACCTGGTACTATTCACGCTTGTACTAAAAAGTCAAACCTGATACTATTCACGCTTGGACAAAATAGCATGCAAGTTGGTATTTCATTGAGCCTTGGTAGGTCTGAGGTCATTTGCTAAATCATATTGCACGCTTGTCGACATAACGGCTTTCGAGCGAACATATCGACTGATGTCAATATTTTCTAAGTAAGCATGCCAACAGATGCAAACATATATTGAGTGACCCTATCAAAAGATGTCCATAGCAACGCACACAAAAACATGAGGCTAGCAGTTATCCTACTCAGTGCCCATAAAGACAATTTGTCGAACAGTTGGAAAACAAATTTCAAAGGCATCTTAGATTTTCAAATGACAACACACAACTCTTCGGTAACTGATTTCTAAGTTCGGGGGGAGGGAGGTGGTGGTTTTCAGCTGACCCGCCGTAGCTCAAGGTGTATCTGCCCCTGCGCATCAGCACATCTTTTACCAGATTTTCCAAGCCTATATGCGCTTGCACACACGAAAATTAACAATCTTTATGGGTTGGTGTAGGCCTTATGGCCCAAGGCTATATACTTGCATCAACTGGCCCATTTATGGCCTCTTTATTTTTGCCTTAAACCCCACACAAAGAACCAAATCGATAGACAAAAATGGCAAGGAATTCAGGTGTAGCCATGGCACGGCAATTGCTCTGCAATCGCAGCAAGTTCTGCGCCGCGCTTCTTCATCGTCACAACCTTCCTTCCAGTTCTTTCAAAACCCTGGCTTCTTCAATCCCCACCTCACCACCTCCGCCGCCCACAGCAACCCCTTCCACCTCCAAACCCTTCTCCAATTCCCTCCACCCCTCCCCAAACCCTCGCTTTCTGCAGCTCCGACCTCTCTCCTCGCCCTCAGGTACTCCGTATTTTTGTTATTGTTTCAGCCATTGTTCAAAGTTTCAGTTTTTGAATTTTGGGTTTTGGAATTGCTCGTTAAATTGAATTCTTGATTAACTTGAATTTCAGGTTCCTCAAACATTGTTGTCATTAAGTCAGAGGATGAATACAGCAGCGCAATCAGCAAAGCTAAAGGTAATTTTTCTGAGTTTTTCTCGGTTTTCGAATTGTTCTGTTATAAGAAAACTTATCAAACATTTATGCAAATTGTCTGATTTATTTGTTAAATTTCATATAGACGGAGCTGAGCCAGCACTTTTCTACTTCACTGCAGTCTGGTGCGGGCCTTGTAAGTTCGAAAGACGTTTTCTTTTAAGCAACGAAGTCATTGGCACGAAATGTGGCGTAATAATGTGTTTTGAACTTATGATTGGTACTTTGGTGTGATCTCTTGTGCAGGCAGGTTCATATCTCCAGTCATTGGAGAGTTGAGTGAGCAATACCCACATGTAACAACATATAAGATTGACATCGACGAGGTGCGCATTCGCATTGGAATCTAGTTATTATGGAACCTAGTTATATGTTAAGTGCTGTTAATTATGAAATCTAGTTATTTGTTACGGGTTTCAATTCTCAAGTTAGTTTTAGCAATAACTTTACTTGTGCGCTCGTAGCCATCTGGCATGGAATGGTTAGCTAGTTTGAATGTAATTTCGTTTATTTTTAATTTGGGAGCATGATTTTTTTTTTTTTTTAAATTCATACCTAACCTTGTTTATTCTATCTACAGGAAGGACTTACAAACACTTTGGGCAAGTTGAATATTTCCGCTGTGGTAAATGATTGCTCTTATTATGTTTGAAAGAAAATGCTCCAATTTATTTTGTTCTTCGTATAGAGCTTCTTTTATTCATGGCACTCATGGGATGATCTTTTTAAGATGGTCTTTTGAATGGATTATTACTGGTTTTGCTTCTTAGTAATTCTATATGTTTTTACTTGGATGATCCATTTGGTTCGTAATTTGATGTGTGTACTCTGGTGCAGCCTACATTCCATCTCTTTCAAGATGGGAAGAAGGTGGCTGAAGTTGTTGGTGCTGATGTTGCTCGCTTGAGAGACACTTTTGGAAAACTCTACAAGTAATTCTTTAGTACATTACACTACACTTGTGTGCTTTCTCATTTGTGAATGCGGTGTTTATATTAAGTGCATAATAGTTTTTAGCGGTTCAAGTTTCTCCAAATGTGATCAGTTCTATAGCTCAATTTATATCAAACCCTATCGTAGGATTTCCATTTCATGTGTGTGTAACTAAAACTGTTGGTGTTGATGACACTTAGAAAGTAGCTATTGAAAAACGTGGTAGTTGCATAATTCATTTGCACTTGTATCTTTGGAGCTTACTACTGGACCATATGATATACCATTTTGAGAATCAAAAACCAAAAAACTCTCCGCAATGTGGAACCTTCTGTGTTTTTTTGGTGTTATTGTTATGTGATGATGGTGTAGGTGATCAACTGTGTTCCTCCTACATTTATGTCAATTTTGTCTCTTTTTTACTGTTACGGCACTTAATTATGCATTTACTAGCTACTTGATTGTCTGTTAAATTTTTTTTTTGCAAAAAGAAAGAAAACCGTAAAGGAAAACATTTGGTGGTGTAGCAATTGTTGGGGATCTGTATGCTGTTAAATTTGGGTTACTCTTGTTGTATTGGTTTAACGTGTGTAAGTAGTTTCCAAATAGATGCATAATTCAGGATTATTGGACATGCTTGTGAATCGATAGTTCATGTTCTCTTGAATTGCTTTTGCATGTTAACAAAAGAAAGCGTTCATGCTTTTGCTTTTGCATGCACTTCCTCACTCTCAGTCAAACGGGGGGACACTGACACATTTCCGTATAGTTTCTAGCTTTCTGCTGTATGATCTGGAATTATCGCTGAGCAGTAGTTTTGTGTTCCAGGCAGGAATGAGTGAGGATGATCAATCCGCGCCCGAAAAAAAAGACGATCAAGAAAGACTTATGGACAAAGGGGAGAATAAACTAAAGGAGATTGTAAGAATTATTTTGTGCTAGCAAGCTGATTGTAAGATTGCCTTTCTACTATAAACAGTTAACTTGTTCGACAAGTTTGGTTTTTGAAGCTCTATCAAATTTGTGTTGGCTTATATGGTAATTAGTTAAAATCCAAAACCCTCCGTGAATAGACAGTAGGGTTTTTCTCACTTGGAAGTTTAATTGGAATCACTACCAAGATATAAACTATACATTCACAATGGGTTAACAAAACAAAACTATACATATTCCTCGCATATATGTGAGTAGAGCGTACTCCAGCCAAGTGGAGTTAACTAGCATTTGACTCTGAATATTAACACAAAAATCTCTACATTTGATGTCATAACCAAATCCGGCTACAAGTGAGGTTTCTCCATTAATCTAGGGGAAGCTGAAGTTTGGGGCCTGTAATTCGGACTCCAACTTGCTCTTGAAGAAGGCATATCTAAATTAATCATTGAGATTGACTCTGCCTTTGCTGTGTTATTGTTGAACCAATCTGTGCGAGATATTTTCACCCTCTCGCTACCCTTTTAAAGAGTTGCAAGGATAATGATGAGACAAATTGTGCATTGTGAGTTGAAACATAGTTTTAGGGAACTGAACAATGTCGCAGATCAGCTAGCCAAATGGAGTTACAATTTAGACCTTGGTCTGTATATTTATGAGCTTCCTCCCCAATGGCTTATGCAACATTTAACAGATCTTGTAGGAGCCTTTAGGGTCGCTCAATTATATTAAGGAGCACTTGATATAGACACCTCGTTCTCCAATTTCAGTGATTAAACATCTATTCCCTTTTTTGACCCAAAAAAAAAAGTTATTCTTTTTAAGAATTTGATTAAACATCTTTTCTACAATTTTATTAAAGGTACATTTGATTATAATGGTATGTTTGATACCTATAATAAGGGTACATTTTACTTTTGGTACATTTAGAATCTAAACGTACCAAAAGTCAGTATGTTTATTTTCAAATGTACCATAAGTATAAGTTTTAGGGAGCATTGTTGCTCACCATAATAAATATGGTGTATGCTCACCATACACCTAATCAATTAACACATGTCATTTCATCTAACTCTAGTTAACTTTCACATTAAATGTTAGTTTTTCAATTTTGAAAAAATTAACCAAGATTAAGTAAAATGACACGTGTCAATTGATTAGGTGTATGGTGAGCATACACCATAGTTTATGATGGTGAGCAAAAATTCTCCCTAAGTTTTAAATACATTTTTTATATAACTATACTTAAAATTCAACAGATCAATAAAGTTTTCTTATGAAAGTATTAATGACTTTTTAAATAAAGGAAGAGACTAATTAAATATAATAACATAAATAAAAAGTTACTTTTTTTAGTGATAATAAGGAATTAGTTAAATTCATATTTTTAATAAAGCCACAAATTTAAAATTTCTAGATTGTAGGAAATTAGTTATTAGCTAGCTTAAGTGAATATATACTAAATAAATAGAAAAATACGGAGTTGGCAATTGTTCAAAGTGTCTTAATCAAATTTTATTAAGGAACAAATATTTGGTCTAAACAAATTAGAAAAAAATAAGGGATTCTAATTACCCCTTATATGGTTTAATTTGGTCTAGGTGTCTTCACCCCCCTCCGTAGGCCAACGAAAAAAAAAATCCAAGTACAAGTGAGAGAAATGATCCATCAATGTGTTTGGACCGCATGTTTTAGGCAATTAAGCACAACACGATTATTTATGGTTCTCTACTTTAACAAGGCCGAATACCAATGAACCCTAAACTCAAATCGTAATTTTCACACTTTAAATTTTTCATTCTATATTGTTTCTCTTGTTTCTGTCTATTAATTCTCTCTTCATTCCTTCAGTCTCTCTCAAGGACATAACAACAAGAATGCAAAAATCATCATTTGTTGTAACATGAAGTGTCAGTATTTAAATTGAAAGCATTAAAATTACAATCATTTTTAAAATTTTATACGAAGTTCCTTTCTAAAATATAAAATTATAATTTTACCTCAACCAAATTGGCGAACTTTGAAGGAAATACCGGTCAAGTGTCGAGTAATATTTAAGTAGAAAAATACACATGTCAAACTAAGTGTAAGCAAAGAGCATTAAAATTGATCATATCGTTTTTTAACGTTTAATATGTACTTAACACGAACACATCCTTTGAAGAATGTGAATACATCATATAGCTCCAATATTTTAACCTCTAACATTAAGTTTAAGATTTAACACGACATAAATAGGAATCCTAAGCTACCATGGCATCCCCTAGTAGACCATTAAACATTATTATTGGAAGGAGAATGAACCTAGTTTATTAAAAAGTTAAACAATACCTAACTGGTGTTATTGTTAAATGTTATTGTGTTAATCTCAATTTAACTATTTTAGGGAATATTTTGGAAAGCTAGTTGTCCGCTTTATTTCCACGTGAACCTCTGCCTAATTTTTCACCCAACAATTGCTTGATGCAGCTGGTGAATTTGCAGAATGCATGCATTCCTTCTTGTCTCCTTTTTCCAGTCCCTTGGTTTTGTTGTTTGATATAAAACTACTAATCACTATTCTAAACACATTAAAACCCTTAACTATAACCATAAATTTTTCTCAAATTCCATTTTTCTACTTCTAATCCTTCAATGTTTGTAATGCTTATCTTTCAATTAATTAAACATATATGTTCGACTTTTTTTTTGTTAAACAAAGGGACTAATAGCCCGACAAAAGAGAAATTACAAAATAATGTCGTGAGGTCGGGAGAGATATAAAAAATATTATATAATAGTAACCGCTTATAGGAAGATGGAGTTTGCTCAAAATTGACCGGACCCAAAGGATGAGAGAGGCTTAGATTGGCCAACTCATCAGCAACAAAATTCATTTAACAATAGATATTTCAAATATTACATTTCCAATCCCGCAGTAATATCGCATGACAAGCTTGATTCAACTCACCAATAGAATGATTGTCACTGGCACCATGTAATACCAATTGGACAACAATTGCAAAATAAGACTCTACCAAAAGGCGCTAAGTAAGTTTCACATTTACCCATAACAAGTTTCATATATCACTCTCTATATCTCTCATCACGTGATAAAGTTAAAAATCGCTTCAGGTAAGTTTTACACCCTAATCAAACTCTCCACCTGATTCACTACTGGGCTCGATTTCGAGCATATGAGTAGGTTCCAAATGGGACACACCTCCCAAAATTAGAGGACAACCATGACCATCATTAGGTGTTTTTGAGTCATTCAATACATAACAAAATAGTTTTTGAGTAATTCGATGAATTTTTAAAATCATAAAATCCACAGACCAAGTATATATATCCTTTTAAACTTGTAAACAACGTATATACGTATTAATATAAAAACAAAAACGAAAAAAAAAAAGGACACACCAGGTATGCATAAATACAAGCAAAGGACCTGTAGGTCATGACTCATATGACAAAGCTTTTTAACCGAGGTAGTGCGATTGTACCTACAGCTAAAGCAGACAAAACAACCAATGGTCTCATCATATTATTATTTCTTATTCTAATTAGTAAGCCAAAAAAATGTACTATTTTCTTGTTGCTGCATTAGATATTGTACAACCTTGGTGCTCCTAGCTAATCATGTTTAGATGTTAATTACAACAGGATGATTAAGATTTGAAATTTGTTTTGGGGTAAAAATGGTTTTGAATTGATGCATATTTTTGGTGGGCAGGGAGAGTTTATGTGTGGCAGAAAGAATGGAAGGAGCCCAGATATGAATAATGGAACCTGATCAAAAGCTAATCGAACAAATTTCATAGTTCCAAAGATAGAGAATTGTCTGATAGAAATATAAAATAAACAAAATGCGAATGGCCGATTCTAATCAAGTTGTCTCTTCACATTTGAAATGAGGATTGAGTTTGATTCACAAACTGAAAATAAATTAGTCATGACAAAAAACGTTCAAGTCAAACTTTTTCAATTACTACATACACTAAATTATAAGATGAGATTAATCTATAAGATATGAGACAACTCTATAGGATATGAGACTACTCGTCCTATAGAGTTGTCCCAGGTAAGTGTTTCTTTCATACTCATTATTACTATTGCAGACATATATAATACGTACAATGCAATTCTGGCAGGAAAACCGATGCAGGGTTTTGACCCAAACTTTTGTTGCAATTTATTTGTAAAAATGTTAATGTTACTAAGAAAATTGTATACCAAAAAAGTAGAGAACGATTTCGTTTTTATTTGTCTCGGATTGTTTACACATCGGATACTAAGTTGGTCTCCATCGTATGGGGTTCCACAGGACTGAATTGGCACAGAATTGAGTTCTGCTTGATCATTGTACTTTTACTTAAAAAGATAACCAAATCAGTTTCAAGTTCATCAATCTCTATACACTATGCAATATACGATTTGATTATATTGTTGAAAATGAAGTTACTGCAGAAGCTTGACCTAACACTTTGACCTGAATGATAAACATTAATCTTGAATTAACAAAATTAACCGGGCATATTATAGCCAGAACAGATTAAGCAAAAGGGTTCAATGCAGAAAATGCATAGTAAATTAAACAGAAATATGGGAGGCGCTCAGATCACTGTGGAAAAAGGAATTGTGCTATGGTATTGTTGCACTAGTTGCAGTGCAGAGAAAGTACACACACACTGGTGGGCTGTCTTCCCGCCATTAACTCCACTCCCCCATTCTACACCACACCACATGCAATCTCACTTCACCGCTGTTTAGATTTAATGACTTAAATTTTTGTAACGAAAACGTTTACATGATATTGTATTATTAGACTAACGTCAAACAATGGTGTCAAGAAAGTTAAGATTCTATGATAAAACCAATTGGCAATATGGGAAGTAGTTCAACTTCTTATAAGCCCATACAAGGTTCATCCTCCCATCAATGTGGGACTCATTCTCAACACGCCCCCTCACGTGCGGCGAATTTTCGAGCCTAACACGTGGACAACACAACTGAATGACGTGGAGCACGTGTGGCCGTTCACACATGAGACAACCTGCTCTGATACCATGATGAAGTTGAGGTTCCACCATAAAACCAATTGGCAATATGGGGAGTAGCCCATGCAAAGTCCCTCCTCCCATGAATGTGAGATTCATTCTTAACACGGTAAACATATTTTATTTAAAGCATTTTTCTCACACCTCACCACCCAATCCATTTCTCTCTCTCTCAAGTAAAGACACGCTCTCTCTTGTCTAAAAACGCAACAGTTCTGGAACTTCCACCAGCTATAAAATAGCATTTAGGTTAGGGCTTTTGAAACCCAACTTGGTAAAAAAAAAAAAAAAACTAAAACCAAGGGCGCACAATAGTAATTGGCTAGCTACCTGTTGCTACAGTATCAGCTAAACTTAAAGGCCTTCTTCTCTTTCATACCATCCTCCCACTTCTTTAAAAACAGACAATTCGTTGGAGAGAAACAAAGCGAGAGAGAGACAGAGTTAAAGGATGGTGACAGAATCGTATGGTGGCGGTGGTGGTGGAAACAACATTAAGCCTGCATGGCTTGAGCGTTTAATGGCCGAGACATTCTTTGGTGGGTGCGGGGTCCACCACAGCCGCCGGAAAAACGAGAAGAACGTCTTCTGTTTGCACTGCTGCCTTAGTATTTGCCCCCACTGCCTCCCTTCTCACCGCCTTCATCCTCTCCTGCAGGTACTCCGATACTACAATTTCTCACTCATCAAATTACGTCACCAAATTTCACCATTCATCTACCCTTTTGAATTTTCACAAGTTTTGGATCAAAGTTGCTCAATTACTTCCAGTTGGCTTTTACTTCTAGCTAGCTAGCTGGAAAGTTGTAACTTTTTTTAATGAATTGTAAGTTTGTAACTACCCTTGATTCCTGGGCGTGTGTTGGAAATTATTGTGGAATTGTACTGTAGAATCCTCTATCTGTTACTTAATTCCCTTTTTATTTGCTTTCCAGTGAATTCAGCAAGTGCAGTGGCTATACATATGTAATTTGCCTGAAATTTTGTACCTCTCTATATACTTCATTTGGTTCTTCGAACAATTAACAAATTCTACCATAGAGAGAGCTCAGTGATTGCAAATTTTACCCTTGATCTTCATGTTTAGGTCTTTCTATCATCTCATTTCTTAATCTCTAAGAATTGAAAGTATTTTGTGGTTGTATTTGAAAACTTGTCTCAAAACCTCTTGCTGAAATGTTGTACTTTACACTTTCAGATTTTCTAGCATGCTCCAAGGTATCTTATAATCTAGAATTTAGTAGAATTTCATGCAATTTTATTTTACATCTTCTCTCACTTTTACTAATTTTTTTCAACAAAGTGAAACTTTTACTCTCTTGATTGTGGCCAAAGAAACAAATTAAGAAAGAAAATAATGATGAAGTTAATTGTTGTTGATTTTCTTTAATCCGTCAAAATTGTCTTGTTCAATAGTACTCTTCTATTTCTAGTCATCTTTCCATGCAATTGCAATTGAATGTGTTTTTGTTTTTATAAAATTATAAAATGGAATTCCAAAAAGGTTTTATGATGTCTTCTTTGATTCCCACTTTTTTTATGTGGTTTGTTTCCTACTAATGGAAGATTTTGTTTCTATCCATTTCCACCCTGCAAAGGTTCCTCAGCTGTTCCTTTCAATGAAAGCGAAACTTTGACCATATAGTGTTTATATTCTCAAAAGATCCCACTCCTTTTAATTCAATTCAGCTCTCAGTTCATTTATTTTTCCTTCATGATTGGTTGCCTTGCTACTCGTTTCACCTAAATTTCCAACAGGTAATTGCCTGCCAGGTGAGGTAAATAATTGGCTCATGAACTTTTTGAAGTTAAAAATTGTACTTGGACTATGCAATTACTAGATCATTTTCAGTCACATATTGCAGAAAATTTACCTCAACATTGTTCATCTTCTTTGTTGTCATAAGGGTAAATTTAACTGAAGGGTAAATCAACATTTGTGGCAGTAAACAAGTCCAATTGACATTAATTTGGCTCCATGTGACAGGTTAGACGATATGTGTACCATGATGTGGTTCGATTGGGTGATCTTGAAAAGCTGATTGACTGTTCCTATACCCAGGTATGACTACAAAGTAAAAACAAGAATGGGGTAGAAGATGGTCAAGTAATATACTCTTCACTTGTAACTAGAAGGTTTTTAAAGTCTAATTCACTTAGATAACGAGCTCGACATCAAATTATTTTGGTTACTAATTTTATGGTTTAATTTAAGTTTCCGACCTTGCGTTTTGCATGCGAAGAGGAATTCATAAAAAGTAATTCCCATGTTTTCCTAGGAGATCAGAACTACTTTTTCTCACACAAAGTTTGGTAAAGTTGAGAAAGTAAATATAAAAGATAGAGATATTAATATTTCTGTTTCCTTATGGGATAAAGTTTGGGGAAAACAATTTGACAACGGCTGAGAAAAGATGAACGGAAAAAAAATATCTTCATTCCTCAAGGGTTCGGTTTTTCCACCTTTTTCATAACATTAATTTCCATACATACCCAACGCACTGGAATATGATCAAACAAAAAAACAAATGAGTAAAAAAGAAAAGGTGATCAGTGTAAAAGAAAATTACTTTTATCTTTCCAATTCCGTTATAACAAGTTTGTTCCTTATTTGCAGCCCTATACAATTAACGGTGCCAAAGTGATATTCTTGAATCAGAGGCCACAAACACAGTCTAGGACTTGCAAGCAGGGCTCTGCCAATATCTGCCTCACTTGCGACAGGATTCTCCAAGAGCCATTCCACTTTTGTTCTCTCTCTTGCAAGGTCCATTTCACCTCCATATTCCTCTCTCTCTCTCTCTCTCTCTCTCTCTCTCTCTCTCTCTCTTTCTCTCTCTCTCTCACACACACACACATTCATTGTCCAATTGCCTATTTGATGGCTTTTGCATATTTTCTGACACACACTGGTTCTAAAGCCATCGCCAACGTTGAATTAATTTGCTATATATCTTGGAAGCATCTCTACTGCTTTATGTGTGGCTTCAAGATAAGTAAGAAAAAAGAAAAATCGCATTTGCACATACACTTTTTTATTCAGTTTATTGCCTCTTTTTGTCTCCACCTGAACTATGATCTTGATATTATTATTTTTCTTTGACCCAAGTATTAGAGGCATCAAGGGTTTTCTCAATTTTAGGGTTACGTTACAGGCAGATATATCTCTCTCTTAATCTAGCGGTATATCATGTAACAAATATATATGTTACAGGTTGATCATCTGGTGTACCAAGGGCAAGATTTATCTGGTATACTCTACCGATTTGACGCATCCGACTTCACCATCTCTCAGTTCGAAGGATTACGCATGGACGGCTTGGAGATGACCGAGGATGATGGCCATATGATGCCTAGCTCCACCGTAGAAGACCCTCGGCAATACAGAGCTTCGTCATGCTCCAATGAAGCAACCAGCGATTCGGTAATGTCGCAAGAACCAGAGGTTATCAAGAAGAAGAAGAAGAAAAGCAGTGGATTCCTCCCTGGGATTGTCCTCTCCCTTAGCAGCAGGAGAAAGGGTGCTCCTCAGAGAGCTCCTCTTTCTTAGAATGAGACTTTGGGAAAAAATAAATAAATCGTAGGGTTAAGGTTATTGGCATCATATGAAATATGTTACTAATACTAAGGTTGGTCGGGCCACGGTTAATATTTAGATCAATTTGTGTAATTTTCTGGGATGGTTATTGTCTGTATTGACTTTGCATGGGGCATTTTCATTACTGACTTTAGGTGGATGTAGAGAGAGTGAACCACATTGAAGGGTTTAGGCTCTCATCATCTCCACCAATTTTGTATCTAAGAAGGTAATGGAGCTTTGCGAGTACATACTATAATATTTGTTTTTGTTCAATAATTTAAGTTACTATAGCTACCATATTGTGTGTGTTTTTGCAAAAAAGAAAAAGAAAAAAAAAATATAAATATAAATATATATATATATATATATATATATATTTATATATATATATATATTTAAATTTGGCATATAGTTGTTCTTGATTAGTATGGTATGGTTGATTCTCATTTTTGTTGGCCATAATAATTTTCATTTGCACTTTACCTTTGATTTAATTAAGTCTCATTATTCTACTTTCATTTATTCAAGCAAAAGCAGAATAAGAAAATGTGACAGCAAAATTAGCAATAATCTTATGATTCTACTTCGATTTAATTAAGTCTTATGATTCTACTTTCATTTACGTTCATACTAAGCACAATTTTTTTTTATTAATATAGGAATTATATTGAGTTTTTATAGTATGCTAAAAAATACCCAAAATATATTGTACACATGAATTTTTTTAGAAAATTTTGGCTCCTTAAGGTTGAGGAAGGAGTTTCTTTTCAATATACTTTGTGCCCTATTCACAAAAATATGTGTTTATTATCGGAACTATTCATATTATAAAGCACTATGTGTAGATCATTTATGTAAAAAGTCAATTAAAACTAAGATTGTTTAGTCAATCAACTGAAGCAAATAGATAGACAGTTCGTAATGCTTTTCTGAATTCGTCTATCTGTTCTGTTTTTATACACTTTGATGACTAAATGATCTTAGGTTTGATTGATTTTTTTTTTGTAGAAATAATATACACAAAACGATTTATAATATGAACGGTTTTGATTATAAGTACAAAATTATGTGAATAGGCCACAAATTTGTAGGAGGAGCTCCTCTTCAATTCTTGAGAGCCCATTTCTTTTCTCATTTTTTTTTTGTTAGCTTCCTATGTGATGATATTTGTGATTATGGTCAAAATGGTGTCCTTGTTGAACATAAAAAGCAACCTACAAAGTGTATTTGTTGGGAAAGAGTTCTCCATATATTCAGAACACGAGTTATTATATTACGCGTCATAACATATATGAATAAAATATATATATATTTTTAATTTTTATGTATTTATATAATAACAAATAATGTTCATGTTTCGAATACAATAAAAAATTACTCTTTGGTTGGGAAGCAGAAAAGTTTACTGGAAATGGTGGGATCTAAATTTGGTAAGTTTCTCATTTACAAGATTTGTGATGGCCAATAGCTCTTTTCGTTTTTGGCAATGGCTTGACCCGACACATATATTATATCATTACGACTTGTGACACTTCATCTACGTCTCCTGTGAGCCCCTGTGGTATCTTAGCATAGGCCGGATGCAGTGGCAGAGAATAGCTCATTTCTCCATCGGACGGGGTTCCATAGGCTCCCACTTCACTACGCTAAGTCTGTAAACTCCTCTTTTTATATTCTTTTTTGGATACAGCATCCATCCATTGATGTATTTGGGATCCACTCAGCTTGAAAGACTCATAGTCATTAACGGGCATTGGCTTTAGTAGTTCGTAGTATTTACGCGCATAAGTCATAATATGTCAAATTTAGGATTTAAATACGTGAATTTACAACTTTTTTCATGTTTTTCTTTTATTAGTAAACCACTCAACGTAAATTTACATGTAAGCTCAAATTTCTTCCCTATAAAAAACTGTCGTCAATTAATTGTTATATATCATTTGTGCATTACTCTCATCTCTTTTCGTACCTCTATCATTTCTCTAAAGAACCCGTACGCATATAATTTCAGAAGGTGAATAGGAATGGAAAAGACTCATGATTTGATATCGAAGAAGCATCTTCTCTCTTAAGGTTCTCGTAAAGTAGTGACTGAGGCTAGCTATTAGCTAGTGTACTACCACAACGGTACTAGTTAGCAGTTACCCTAAAAATTTAGGGTAGTCAAGATCTTCAACGACAAAAAGATCTTGGGTTTTAAGGGGTGTGGGGATTACCAAGAGGCCACATTTTGTTTGGGATCGTTGTGGAGGACTTGGACACAAGAAGTCCACAACAATGTACTAGTGTGACCTGGTTTTGCAGCAAAAGATGACAATGATAAACCCGAGGTTTGCTGAGCTTCCCACCACACCACATGCTGCACAACAATTGAACCTTTCGAATCTTTTAGTTTTTGCAAAGTTCTGTCAGCCTTTCTGTTCTCTTCTTTCTTATTATTACCTTCTTTTTCACTGACCAAAAACTTTCATGTAATTTGTTGCAGGAAAATAATTTTCGCTCACTTAGTAATTTACTTTTTGCATTGTTGCTTATTTTTGATATATTGATTGAATAAGCAAAAGGATAAATGTGTAGAAGGATTAAATAGGTGCGTGGAAATAACTTCTCGTTGTTGTATCACTTAGTTTTTTAGTTTTTTTTTTCTTTTTTTTTTCTTCTTTAAACGATAGATTTTATTAGATTAGATGTTAGATTACCGTCATACAAGGGCTCAACACCTTTCCACCACTTTGGTAAAAGGCCACCTGCGTATCACTTAGTTATTTATAAAAACTATAATATGTAACTAGTTGCAGTACATACTTTGTGTTTGATTTAAAGTTTTTAAAAGAATTAAGTTTAATTAATGTCAAATTATGTTTAAAAAAATTAGTGAATTGGGGAAGTTTGAAAAAGTGGAAAAAAAAGTTAGACGTGGGGTGCAAATGAGAGAGGGGAAAATAGAGTCGGTTAAGGATACTGATAGTGTGACATGTTTGTGATGTTTAGAAAAAAAAAAGTAAAATTTGTTTGTCTGAAATTATTTTAATTCTCATATTTTTTTAAATGTCTTCTTTTATTTATGTATAAAAGGGTATAATAGTAATTTTATTGATTTTTAGCTGACAATCATGGTTCTATTAATATGTAGTTTAGATAAAAGAAATAAAATAAAAAAGGGTTGAGAAAGAGATGACCAAAAGGGGTATACAATAACAATAAGGGATATGTAAGTTCATTTTTCTGGTTTTTGAGTCCTGGGCATTATCTTTCTACATGCTTTATAGGAGTCCCTTTGGTTGTGTTCAATTTGCGAGAGGACATTTCTATGGACACAACAAACACTAAGACATAAAGTAATTTAACATGTATGTTGTCAAATAGATTCATATGTAATTGATAGGCATTAAAATTAGGGGATGTTTAGGTATTGGTAATATACAATGGCGAAGGCAGGCTTTTGAAATAATGGAGTCGTGAATTTGATCAAAACAATTTCATTCAACCATTTCGTAGAGCATTTGTAGGAACATTTCGATTTTTGCCAACATATGCTGAAGGCTTATGTCAAAAATCTCTCTCCCTCTCTCCCCACTCACTTTCTTCCTCTCTCCTTCAATTTTAAAAACAAAAATAAAATATTTCACACCCACTTTGTGTGTGGGCATATACTAGTTAAAAAATAATAATAAGAGAAGAAGGTAATAATTTAGTTTGCCTTGGCTACTTTAGAATCAAATCCAACACATACAAATATACATAAAATTTTGAAATTGTAGAAATGATTGAAATTATAGACAAACTAGTAATCCCATGTTAGCTCCGTCACTGCTAATACATTTGATTGGTGACCAAAAGTGAGCGAGCCTACAAGAAGAATCCAGTTTTCCAGTCAAGTATATCCACAAAAGCACCTACTAGTGTATGGCTTTTAGGATGTGGGATCAGAGTCGCATTATTTGGTTATGTGGAGTCAGGTGAGTCACATGGGTATGTCACATTCTATTTTAGGTTTCCATTGTAGGAACCTACGAACCTAGGCAGAGCCAACGTGTCTTACTTGTCATCCTTGGGGTTGTTACACGTGGAAAGTCTGGCATACTATTTTGACTCTCCCAGTATTTCTCAGTACAAAGATTCACACAAAGGTATATGATAAATTATTGCAACTAGGGTTTCTACTATTGTATAGTTTTGTAAAATGTATATAAATTATTATGGTAGACGCGAATTCTTTTTACTTATTACACTTTAGAAAAAGGTCCATTGAATTACACTTCGTTTGCATCTAGGGTTTAGAAACAAGTCCATTGCATTACACTTCGTTTACATCTAGGGTTTCTCTGTTGTTGATCTTACTGGGAGAATTCTCAGATATCGTTTTGTTATTTGAGTTTCTGCAGATTGTCTTGAATGAAGTTATGAGTTGGGAGTAAAAGAAAAGGTACAAGGTGGAAGTGTTCATCAAGAATCCTCCAATATGTAAGTGTAAAAACTGCTATTTGTAAAGTTTTGTCTGCATATATTTCTTTTTTTAATCATTTCAAAAAGAACACTGCATGTAAATACTTTCCAAACTTTCCACAGTATTTGAACTTTATCTTAGCTTTTCTCTACACTAGGTACACAATATTATGAAAAAAAATAATATGAATTGCAAAAGAATGCAGAAGACATCTTCCTGCTAAAATGTTTTTTCTGTCATAAGTTGTTCTTCTTGTCTTCCTAAAGGGTTTTTATTCGTTTATTCTGTTTCATCAGAAGGTGGAAGTTGCTCATCAAATAATTCCAATAAAGAAAGAAGAAAAGAGACACAGCCCATGGGCTTAAGTCATGGACTACCATGCAGGATGCAGTGCAGAAAGCTTGTATTATGGGCTTGAATGAGCATTCCAATGCGAAATTTGTTGCATATCTAAATTTGAGAGAGAGAGAGAGAGAGAGAGAGAGAGATGGAAGGAAGGGAGGTTTGTGTGATTTCCAAGGAGGAACAAGCTCGAGGTAATCCGAAAATCATTATTGAGGTTCTTTCATTAGAGAAGTGTCATGAATGTGGATACTTTGGGGTATTCTTTATAACTTTTAATAGATGGATTCTTGGATAAAGATAAAAATGATGAACGTTTAATGGTTAAAATTTTGTGATGAGACATGCTAAATAAAAAGACTCTCTCAAAGTGAGACTCTTCATAGAGGAGATCAAATCATCTGCACCTAAAATGAGTGTGGCCTCTCTGTGACTCCAATAAGTGTTCGACACATTTTATTCTTTCTCTCTCGCCCTTCTCTTTTTTTTTCTTTCATTTTTTGTACCTTTTTCATCTCTCCTTCAATTCGCTCTCTTCATTCTCTCAGTTCTTTTTGTCACTCCTCTTCCTCTCTATCTCCTCTGATCCTCTCCCTTCTTTCTCTTTCCTCCAATCATCTCTTACTTTATTTCCTCCTCTATCGTCTTTATCTCTCAACCCCCTCTTTTTTGATCTCTTTGTCCAGTTTAAGTTGTAAGATTTAGAATTTTTAAATCGCATACCAAACAAGTTTTTGAGTCTTAAAGAAAATTGTTTTCAAGAAAAATTCTTAAGAAATGTTTTGAGAAATTATAAAATTTTTTAAATAGGATACCAAACAAGCCCTAAGTGTTTTTTCAACTCACATGACATTTGATATGCATCTCGTCCTTAAACTGAAAACACAATCATATTGTAAACCTAATTAACGTGATAATCGTGTAGGTTGAGATAAAAACTAAGAAATTAAAAAAGTTGGGATGTGCAGATTGAGATAGTGAAATGAAATCTGGCAAATAGACTATGAGGCTCGTGAGTCGTGATGCAGGTTACCGTACCCATTCACAGTGGGGGACCTGAAATCACTTTCGATTTCACTTTTGGAGCGTTCAGATCAATTTTAGTTAATGAATTTCACTTTGAATTTCTACAGTCTGCTGAGAATCAGTTTGGCACTTGGCCCTCAAATCTTCTCTGCAGAGTGTGACATTCATGGCGCGTTTACATAATGGTAATGAAAATAGGAGAAATTGAATTGAAGAGGAGTTGGAATGAGGAGAAGTCAGAATCGGATTCCTGTTGAAGCCGTTTACTTAAATGTTCTGGAATCGGAATAGAATTCCATAAAACTGTTTACTAATTCAGCAGAATCGGAATATAAACTAATATGATTACTAAAATGT
Organism: Cotoneaster glaucophyllus; assembly: GCA_036320875.1. Lineage (NCBI taxonomy): Eukaryota > Viridiplantae > Streptophyta > Magnoliopsida > Rosales > Rosaceae > Cotoneaster > Cotoneaster glaucophyllus. The sequence continues at coordinate 7,777,585 of CM070059.1, read as the reverse complement.
CCTTGTCTCAAATCAAATATTTTATACTTTAATGGGTTTATAAAGGATAGTCTTGGAAGTAAAAAAAGTAAGTGAGGACATAAAGGGAACAAAAGTGTCATTCTGATTGCCCAAACAATAAGGAATTGGATTACCACCTATATCTAGGGAATCCAATTCCACCAATACAAGGAATTGAATTCCAAAATTTGTGTGGGCCCCACTGTTTTTTTTATTCCTCCATGTTTAGTAAACATCGGAGTACTCCGTGATCGGAATTTTATTCCACATTCTCATTCCGATTACGGATACGTAAATGCGCCCTCAATTGAAAAGAGTTCCAATTGGGCATGGTTAATTGCCCAATGGAATATAGTAGGAGCTACTTCATGCTGTTTGAAACTTTACTGAAAATTGAGGTTACATAATAAAATTGATTGGCTATATATGAGGGTAATTCAATTTACTTATAAGCTCATGCAACGTTCCTCTTTTTCTCAATGTGGATCATACTCTTAACACGCCTCGTCACGTGTGGCCATTGGGCTTCACACGTGGAGAACCTTCTCTGATATCATAAAAAAGTTGAGGTTCCATCATAAGCTCATGCAATGTTTCTCTTTTTCTCAATGTGGATCATACTCTTAACATGCCTCGTCACGTGTGGCCATTGGACTTCACACGTGGAGAACCTTCTCTGATATCATAAAAAAAGTTGAGGTTCCATCATAAATCCAACTGGCTATATGAGGAATAACCCAACTTACTTAGTTATAAGCCCATTTAAGATTCCTCATTTCTCCGATGTGAGGTTCATACTCTCAACACTTACAAATTGGGAAAGGCTAATTATATTAACACCCCACAAATTATTGAATAAACCCCACATACTTAATACACCCCACATTTACTTTTTCACTTAAAAATTATCTCAATACACCCCACTTACTTTCCCATAATACCCCCACACCCCACATTCTCAATATACATCTTGTATTTTGTACATACACCCCACATTTTTCAAATTTTATAACACTCATTTTTAATTTTCAGGGATTGAATCTAACCATTTGAACGTTTAGTTTGCCGAAAGATTTCAAATCAAAACTGAATCGGTCTCAGATTTATTTCACAAGTCTTTAGACTTAGTCTTGAACAAAATAAATAAAGGCCCTCTCTCTGCTAATGATCCAGGTGTAGAAGTTAATTAATAAATCAAAACTGAATTGGTCTCAGATTTCTTTAAATACAGGCCATGTCCCTCCTCATTTTCCACTGATCATCTCCCAGTGACAAGAAAAGAAGAAGAAGAAAAAAGAAAGAAAAACTCGCGATGAGAAACGTACTTCAATCAAACGGCAAAAGATTGAGACTAGGATTTCATGTGGAGAATGGCTATTCTCAATTTGTAAAAGTAGTATATGACTCTAGCACTAATATGACTCATGTTACAGGGTACTCAAGATCAAGATGAATCTTAAAAGATGAATATGAATATAGAAGTTTAGACAATGCAACTAACGCAAAATTAAATAATTATCGATATCAACGAAATCATTAAAACAATGAAAAATATGAAGTCTTATCTCATGTGAAGCTTCTGAAACATCGATTTCATGTTCCATTCGTCAAAAACAATTTTTCTCAATCAACATGTTTGTAGTTTCATTGGTTATAAGGTTTTGGTCAACAATGGAGGATGAGAGGGTTTTGATAGTTGAGAAGATAAATAATACGCTAAAAGTGATTTTAGGTGCATTTATAATTTTTTATTTTTTTTAAACATAATAAGGTCAAAATTGTCATTGCATAGTGGAGTAAATAAGTCATTTAATATTAAATTTTAATGTGGGGTGCATTCAATATTTTGTGGGGTGTTAATATAAAAAGCCATTGGGAAAAACTTTGATGCACATGAGATTTTCTAATGTGTTTCAAAGTATTTGATATTTTGGACTTTGTAACCATTAGATCTTTAGTTAAAATTATAAAAATTAAAATCCAAGTTTACAATACTTGAAATATCTTAATCCGGAGCATCATAGAACTTTTTGTTGTACACACATTGATAACTATTCGTATAAACAAGTTAATCTCCATTCAAAATATAGACTTTTTTTAGTATCTATATGCAATCACCGTCGACACCTATTTAAGTAAAATTGGCCCCTTAATTTAACCGTGTTGACACTTAATGCTTGTACGTACGATACGTACACCAGATTAGGTTAATTATGATAAACTTTTGTTGATGTAAGCTCAAAACACATTGTGATATTTTCAAGTTGATATATAAAATTTGAGCATGAAAATTATCAAGAGAATGTAACTACTAAAATTTGAGTTAGGGCATGTTATTGAAACCCAAATCTTGAGTTCCTAAAACTACAACCCTTGTTACTAGTTACAGTTAATTACTTATTAACAGTAGAGAGATAAATAAAATGCATGGCAATAATTGAGTTGCGGGGAAAGCTACAGGCTCAATAGCATGGACGATTTCAAGTTTACAATGATAGGTTTACAAAGAGATGAGGTCATATGACGGTCCCCATTGATCTCTGCAGAATCTGAGAAGTAGTTGGGACTTATGTAGGACTTTGGGAGACAGATGCATGCATGATCCATTACAACATTTCTATTAACACATCGATCACACATCCCTATCATAATTCCACACACTTGTCAGCCTTTACAACTTGCATCTCGCTCTCTCTCAGGTTTTTCTTTTCTACTACGTAGCATCAGATGCTAGTAGTTCTTTTCTGGCAAAGCTTTCCCCTTGATGGTCGAGCACAATTTCATTGCTCACGGACGGAAAAAATGGCAAAAAATAAAGTATTCATTTCCCTTCTATATACTATATTGGAACTCCAAGTCTTGACGGTAGGCGAGGCGGTGGTGGTTGTTGGGAGATGCAGATGTTTGTGAAAGGTGGAGAAGAAGAGGAAGAAGAAGAAAGTGAGAGCACAGAGACAAAAGTGGGCCATCTTGCTTCTCTTTTTTCTCAAATGTTGAACCAAGTGGGACCGATGTTTACCAGATATTAGCAGGTTCACCGGTTTTTCCTCCTCCAATTGCCAACCCAATCCAACGACCCATTTGTTGTAGCATGCAATGATTGATACGTATGGGTATGAGTCGTATGACTAAAGATTTTTCGCTCTCTCTTTATCTTTCTCTGGGCGGCTTATTATGTCCCTTCCATCTGACCTGGGTGAGTTTGTAAAAAGCTAAATCCACTACGCTCTTTCTGAATTCTGATGTGAAAATTCATATTCGATTTAACGCGCTCTACAGGAGGTCATGTGGCAGCTCACTCACATGCAGGACAGCAGGAGGCAGGGTTGAGACTTGAGATAATACTTTCTCACAAATTGCAGGAATATTGCACTTTTTAGTTTGAGATATGCTAGAGAGGGCAAGTTCACTCCTAAAAAATAAGCTAGCTCAAAGTTCATTTAATTCACCTAAATGAATAGTAATTAACTTGATTGAATAGTAATTAGCTAAGTGCATCTCTACCTTTAAAAAATGAGCTGGCTCAAAATCTAGTCAATTCGTATTAAAATATTATTAATTATTTTATAAAATAATAAAAATAATAATTTTATTCTTAATTTTGGATAGAATTTTTAACATATATTGTCAGCTCACGCCACATATCATTTTTCGAAAGTACAATTTTTGTATAAGATGGTTAGGTGTATATATATTGTTGAATTTTTTTATGTATTTTTAAATATTTTTTATTAAGTTAATTAATCTGGACCATTGGATTTCAAAAAGGTTGAAATCCAACAGCCCAAAAGTGGACAAGTGGCCCACGATGAGATTCTAACATTTTTTTAAGTTTGGAACGCTCGCCCATGCACACGTGTATCCCACGCGCTAGCCATAAAAAAAGAATCAGCTGTGGCTGACGTCAAATAAGCAAGTTCCTCACTCAGCTCATTCTAGGCTGGCCTAGAGAATTGGGTGGACTTTGGGCCGGTCTATTTTGTGGTGTGGAGTGAGTTTTTGGGGTGCTAGCCTATTTTTTTAAACTTTAGACTAACCTCAAAAGGAGGGATGAACTTGCTCTAAATTGACAATTAATCATTCATTTTCTAAATACACACAAAAAGAACTAAATAATTTTCAAATTGAATGAACGCAATGAATTAAATTATTTGTACAGTCAAATGATATCATGTCATCATTCAAAGAGAAATTATTTGTTATGGTTATGCAGAAATGTAAAGCATGCATGAGATATTATTTTGGATCATGCATATTCGCGCTCTACAAAGAAAAAAGGAAGGGTTGTGATGATTTTAAATTTTTTTGTACTTGGTAATCTAGTATTCTTATGCATGAAGATAATTCATTCGGTTGTTGTGGTCGAACTCTATTATGTATTTCTAACCACATACTCTGTACGACCCTCTTATCTCTTCCTTTTCCAAGCTTGGGCTATGAAAGAAACACAAGAAGGAACCGAGAAGAATGTATCAACAACAACCGATTTTAATATGTGACAACTTATGATGTTCATATTAACCTATTATGTGTCGATGCATCTAGCATTTGGTAGACCTCATACTATATCTGTCCCCAGGTTGCATGCATTATTCGGTTATCAATGTTGTCGGATTTGTACAAACACAGAGCTTTACCTCCCCTCAATACTACACCAACGGTTCCACCGAGACAACTATCATTTGCTGTTAATATTAACACTGTGAATGAAAATGATTGCTCCACTCTTCTACTGATCTAGATAAGAAAACCTCGTGCATGGCTCTGACCATGTCGTTCATAACGTAGCTTATAAAAGTATAACTTTATATTTTGTGTATTTAACACCATGCTTATTTAACTCGTGTCAGACGAGAGAATTTAGCTTGTAGACTATTGTATATATTTCTGTTTTTAATTTCTTCATCACCACACTCAAACTCAACGAAAAAAATATTTTTTTTAACTGATTATACATCTCTTTGTATTTATCTCTCTCACAACAAGATTTTATATTTCAATGTGTCTATCTATTTCATTATTTAACAGGGATCAAAAGAGATGAACCCAAAACGATTGTAAAACAAATTCTTTCTAGCTAGTTGTATCCACCACAACACAGTTGAGGTCTTGAAGAGAAACTAGAAAACACATAGCTATGGAAAATGGATACTCGGATAGAGAGAGGACCAGGAGCATCTCAGTTCTCTTCAGCGTCTCTTGTCTTTGTGCTTAATCCGCTAAATGTGGCTACATTACTTAAACAAATTTCGGGGGAAAGTGTTGGATGAGCTGGTATATTACCGAGTCCTTGTCTCCTTGAGAAGAGAGCAGACAATGGTGGAGGTGGAAAGGGACCCAACGTCAGGATATTCGCAATTGTTTGACTCATGGCACTCTACTTCTGTCTTCCCTTTTGACCCTATACCCCCTACTCTTTGTAGACCTGATGCCATCCTGACAGATTACCATCTGGCTCATGGCTACACAATACAATATACTGTCGGCAAAAATATAGCACATATTTTACAATTTGTTAAACGTTTTATAGACAAAAATCGCATTCATATTGTCCTAATTTGATTATTCGTTTATTTAATAGGTGCGGCGTATTTACGCAAAATTTCTTGATGTAATTAAAAATGCAACCAATTAACAGAAGTAGTATATAATTTACTATTTTGTAAGATGAACGATGTAGAACTTTTACTATGTTCAATCAGATTACATTCTTTCTCTTATTGTGCAACTTTTGTTTAAGTATAACATTTGGATAGAATAAAGAAAAAAAATTAAAGAGGTTAAAAAATAGAGATGTGAAAAACGAAGTATGCAGAGATGATTAATGTTTTACTTTCCTGCATTAAGAATGTTAGCATTGGTTCTTCATCTAATGTTTGTATCTCTCTTCATATAGCCTCTTTTGCGATTTTCCGAAAATGTTATTTGCTTGTCAAGGAATTTGTAGGTTGAGTAATTAAGAGCGTTTATCTTTATATATAAGATGTTGTGTTCGATTTCTTGTGAGTTTTCTCTTTCATTGGCAGGAGGATGCGAACAAACCAGTTTACAGGCCACACAAATCTGTAACGAACTAGATTTGAGCTCCACAAGCCTGCTAAGTAAGGATTCGCGCAATTTCCAAATTAATTGTGGAGGCCATGCTTCTGCAAGTCTTGGGATACCCTGGGTTGAACTAGGGTTTCTATTTGGATTTAATCAAAGCCCATTTGCATAGAGTTCTTCCCACTTCCTGTAAAATACCAAAAGGGCATATTTTGTGTGCTGGCTAGGGATTTAGATGTGATATTCATTTCCATAAAGGTTCGTTTGTTTGCCATCACCGGATTGGACTACTTATTAGTGTAGTTTCGTGTGTGTTACGCGTATGCACTAAGTTTTATGAGATTAAAAGGGACTTGCATCGGCTGATACCCACGCTAGAAGGTCTTAGCGAGACCTCCCGAAAAGTAGAGGACTGCTAAGACCATCTCGTCTCTTCGCCTCATAGCCATCTCGTCTTCTTCGCACCACCTCGTAGCCGTCCAACAAGTAGACGATCGACAACGGATCTGCATTGTCACCCATGGTCTTCGTTGAAATCCTCTGCAACTACAGCTTCGTGTTCGAAAAGGTAAACATAAAGATTTGGATTCGGATTCCGTCTTGATTTGGATTTGGAATTGAATTTCGTCTTGATTTGAATTGTTGGGTCGGTCACGGAGGACAGAGAGGTTGTTCCATTGAAGGAGAAACTTGCAGCTGAATCGAAATTGGGTTCTTTTGATCTCTATAGAGTAGGGAGGTTGTCTCTGTAAGTTCCCATTATCCTGATTAAAATCCGATAATACACCAAACGCTTCATTAAGTCAGTTCAGTTTAGTTCCTGAAGCTAGTCCAAATGCACCCTAAATGCTTTCAGTGTCTGCCCCTTGAATTCTTGGAGAGTTTGATCTCTTTATCTCTTGCCAAGGCAGGCTTAAAACTCTATTCACAGCCAGCTAAAAAACAAGGAAACAATTTCACAATGTAGGTAAAAATTCAACACCTATAAATCAGGTTAAAAGTTTTACAGTTTGAACTGCCACAATAGGCTACTGCACCGAGACCACTCATCTCAGAACGACGTTCAACTTGCTCTGCACCAACTCTCTTACATTCCACTGCATACACATTTGAAACAGTTATGGAGGTGTGAATGCTCCTATGAGGGAAAGATATGATTACATCGTCTCACTATAAGACTTACCTGCAACTTATTAATTTCATCATCTGTAAGCGAGCGTTCCATGGATCGATATGCAATTCTGTAGCAGTGACTGGTCATCCCTTTCTTGTTTGTGAAATTGTCTATCAATTGCACCTGGCAATGAGGGAACAGGTCTTTAAGTAAACGCATAACAACACTTCCAATATACTGTCAAGTAATAGAGATCACTTCACCAGACTCGACAGAGTAAGTTGGGGCAAAATACTTGATGAACAAATTTCACATAGTGGTAATCATAGATGAGATTTTCCATGAATGCGTACGAAAACTTCCATACTTGGGTTACAAATAACTTTCCAGGTGTAGGAATTATTCCACAGAACCATTTTAGTAAGGTTGATATAGTTAATAAATATAGCAGTTCAGGTGTGGAGAGGTTAAATAACTTTCGAATCTTCCAATTTTAAGCCACTTCAGTGGAAAATCATTTCAGAAAACTAGCTGCACTGAATACGTCAAGTTAGAGCTGCTCTTCATCTCCAATAAACATCAAGATATCCCTTCAACCACAATGTTCAAAATCTACACCTCCAGTAAATTTATGAGTGAAAACAGGCATACCTCCTCTGCAAGATCTCCAGCAACTTCTCTAACAACTTCACATAAATTGTTTTCGGTGAAAGACTCGTTTATCCAAAAACTGACATCTTTGTAACAAGGAGGATACTGAAATGAAAAGAAAGTTTATAAGAATTGTTAGCAAGCTGTAATTTACCCTAAAACCAGTAGTTAGATCCACAAGCTACAAAATCTTAAGAAGCCATTTGGTTTTCAAGGCAATAAAAAAAATCCGATCTTACATCAGCTGCTGTAAGATCATCATTTCTTTGTTCTTTCTTTTATCATGGTTCAATTTTTGCTTTCTATCTTTTGATACAAGATATAACAAAAGGGCAGCACAAGCTCTAAGCATACGAGGACAGAGGAAGGGAGATCAAAGATCTCACTAAACTATATCTTAATTTTACACAATAATACGTGACCAGAAAACTCAGTAACCAGAAAGTAAACATGCTAATTTCCTATGTGTGAGTTGCAACAATACCTTGGAAAATGGCTTGAATTTGACTCCCAGCTGGCCACTCAAAAACTATATCCAAAATTGGATAATTAGATATAATGGATTAGAAAAATGCCAATTTCACTTGTAAAGACTTAAAATTGAGCAAATGGAATATATCTGAAAAAAGAGAGGGGAAAAATCATATTTAACGGATTCAGGAACCACCTGAGAGGTGAATCTCTCATCAGTTGACCAGAAAAGCCGAATATCAGGGATGTCAAATAAAACCATTGCCAGCCGTTCCAGTCCAAGTCCAAAAGCCCAAGCAACGTTGTCTGTTTTGCCACTTCTCCTCAATATTTCTTGTTCTGTCACGCCACAACCCAAAACCTCCAACCATTTTTCCTGGGATTGCATTCAACATTTATAAAATTGATTTAATGTTAAAAATATTCATGCCTCCAAGCATCAATTGAAAAGTATGACAAGGGGTTTCAAAGCATGAATTGTAACAACAGAAAACTTTCCTAAACATAAGAACCACGACTTATAACAGTGGCCACTAGTTCAATGTGAGATTTGATTATCAACAGGTGTCCCAGTTCAAAGCATGTCAAAAGCACTAGTTGGATATGAACAGTAATAATCAACAATGGAAACAGTCAGAATAGAAAGTATCTCCAAGGAATTGCATAGATATATTTTTGATAAATTTTACTTTTATTACTTTTTCGTCTACAGAATAGAGAGGGGCTCAAGGGTCACTACATGTAATCTAGGATAGGCATCAAGTTTAATCTAGCGTAAACACCTACTTCCACTCTAGAACTCCCAGATCTCATAGTTAGCAGATAAGACAAAATCATACTGGCAATTAATATACTACAAAGAAACACTAAATTTAATCCAATAGTTGGTTTCAGATTTGGGTGATTTTGGGTAGACATGATCTTTGAGAGAAGACCTAAAAAATAGAAAGTTAGAATCGTTGAGATACATTACGGATTGGGCCCCACAAAAATGTGTGTCAAAAGTGTGTCCCAGGATCCTAACCCATATGTATCAGAAATAGCATGAAGTAGATTCACAATCCACAAAGAAACACGGAATTTTTGTTTCGTGTCCCAAAATAATCAGTGTCAGTAGTATACCTGAAAAAATATCTCAAGTTCAAATGATGGGTTGGTAAACGGGAAATATGTATCAACCCAGCGCATTTCCACAGAACCTGAAAATTTCAATCTGATCAACTTAGATGTTCCAGAACAACTGTATCAATCCACCAAAATAAATAAATTGTATCATATAATAAATAAACAAATAAATTAAATAAAATTAAGAAAACACTTGAAGAATTTTTGAAGCAAATAAAACTCCGTATGCTTAATAGCTATTTGTTGAATGCTAAAGCACTCAAATGGCACACCAAATTACAGCTTGCCTAGGAGATACGAAGCACAGTGGTTCAAGATAGATTTTACCAAATAAGTTGCGTGCCAAACCCTCTAGACATTTCTTTAAATCTCCAGCGGCATAAGATGTGCCATCTGTCCCAGACGCCTCCCAATCTTGTGGAGAAAAAACACGAACACCTTCCATCTATATGGGCAGGAAATAATTTCATTCGTTAAGGCAGAATTCCAAGAAGCTAAGCAGCATTGAAGTCTTATTCTAAGCATTAGAGATAAGAAACCTGATGGAACACAGGGTAATGTGTTGAGTCAATGGAATCCCTACGGTACACATCTCCTGTTACAAGGAAATGAGTATGTCCTCTTCTCAATATTTCTGCCTGATGAGCACTTGTATGACACCTCAAAACGGTTTGAGAGTCAATATAGTACGTATCATTATAACTTCGACTTACATGATCAGCAGGAACCAAAACATCGTCAAAATTCTGAAAGAATTGAAAATTTGATTCACTGTCAAGAAGTAAGTCACAGGGTTCTTACAATCTTAGAAGGATAAAAGAGCACTGCAATAACACATATTTACTATTCTTCTTTTATGAAAAATGCATGACTTAATCAACGAGGTTAACTATCCAGAAACAAACCTAGTAGATATGAATGATAAATGCTATAAACTAAAGATTCTTGTCCCCTTCATTTGGTGTATTTCATGGCCCAATTTTTAAAATAAAATCAAGTTCGTACCTCTTTCACAGAGACAATTGGGCAAAGATTATCAAACTTATCGAACTGATTTGAGTAATTGGTGTCGAAATACTCATATATTGCATTCTTCAAAATCCCAAGTGGGTGCTGATCTCTTCTGTGGAGTTGCAGTCCAAGCTTTGCAAAAATTGTATCCGGTACATTGTTTGTGGGGTCATCCCTCAGAACATCTACAAATCCATAATCCAAAACTATCAAGCCACTAACAAAACTTTCAGAAAACCAAGTCTGCAACTTTCCAATTGCACATATCCGACAGAGCATCAAAAGCAACATATGATGAGAATTCTAACATGCTTTGAAATGTTTGTTAGACTTAGGCCATCAAACAGACATCCAACATCGGAATGGAATGTACCCGAATCAGAAACGAGTATTCCAGTGAGATACAATTCTCTAACAAGTAAACAAAACAAAATGCAAAAATTTTCAACCAACCAAATTGCATTACGAACAAAATATACTGCAGAAGTTAATGAATAATAGAATAAATGGACTAACCAAAATTGTAAAAACTTAAAACCAATTCAAATATTACAATTTCACAGAAAACTACTACTTATGGAACGAAGAAATTCACAGTTTCAGGTTGTAGAAATGCAGACCAAGTACAAAAATTTCACCACCACTGCAAACCCAATACAGAAAAACAACAAAAATATCAAAAACGAGAGCAACCCAGATGAGGGAAATGGTCAAAGTTACCATCTTTAGCAATCTTGACGCCGCCCAGCTCGAGCACGGAAGCCACCGGCTGCCTCCATTTCTTGTTGTGAAGCTTATCGGAGGAAAGAGCTGTAGAGGAGGAAGAGAAGGGCAGGCAGAAAGTGAAGCTTCTGAGGCAAGCTGTGCGGAGAGAAGGTGAGGTTTTGGAGAAGAGAGTGGTCTGCGCAAATGAGAAGGCCGTTGCCATTCTCGTTGGGACTGGAGAGAGCTGTGCGTGGCAGTCTCTGTACTCTTATCGATGATTTGGGGCTTTGCTTTTGTTTTCTTTTGGTTTCTTTCTTGAATTTATTTGTCTCGGGTCGGAATTTGGGTTTGAAAAGCCCAACCTCGTAGCTCGGCCTAAGGACATATATGTATCATTATGGCCTAGCCCACCAATGAAAAGTAATACCAATTCCAATCACGATAAGTTATGCGAATTGAAATTTGCATGAATCATAAATATAAGATGTGCACACGATCAATACTTTTCAATTAATATTATGTTCACAAAACCATAACTTTTTTTTTTAAATATTCCTCTTCACTCTTCACTTGGAAGTGAGAGGTTTTATGTTCGAATCTCATGGATAGCGAATTCGATACCAAATTAGGCTGCCCATTGTGTGGCTTTGCCGAACCCCCTCCTTTTAGTGTAAAAATATCGATGTACTCAAAAATAAATAAATATACTCTACGTATATGTTACTTATTGATACAAATACAACTGTGATTGGATACGAACACAATTAAAATATAAATAGGTAACTCCAAACATAGACAATTGCTCTTCATCGCCATAAAAAATGTAGTCCACAATATTTAGACTCAGGACCTATTTAAACACAATTAGAGATTAAAACGCTAGTAAACCAATTCGTCATTGTCGTGGAATATGTTTTAAATTTGATTAATTTATAAGAGTCGAACTTAATATTAACCAGACCAAAACTGATACCGATAGTATTAGTGGCTTCGTTGCATGATACCAATAGTATTAGTGGCTTCGTTGCCCTCAGTATGCAAGTTGATTGCATAAAATGTTTTGGTCCAGTTAATACTAGACTCTCTAGATTCGTACTTTCTGAATAGACTTGAAAAGGGTCATGGGAGGCCATTTTGTTTGCACAACTAGGAGATTTTTTTTTTCACGTTTCAACCAAGTGTACCAGGCCTGTTATCGGCTCACTAAAAAATCTTTCCTAAATAGAGGTTAAGACTAAAAATGCAGATGGATTTTCATCATCATATGCTCATTCATTGGATATCAAAACGAATACCTTTTTATGTTATTTTAAGTTGGAAATAAACAATCAGTGAACCTCAACACCAAAAAGAACAAAGAGTGCAGAAATTAGTAGAAGATTCAACTGCGAAAATCAAAACGATCACATAGTTAAAATAACAAAACATAGAGTATATCTTATTTGCCTTGTCACGTGCTAAAGCTCATTCTTTTAACGGATTGAGAACGTGACCAATGAATAGAACCGTTCCAGTCACTTCCTCTCTGATTATAAACACTAGCCTCTCTGATTATAAACACTAGCCTCTCTGCACACACTCGCGTGCGTGCGAGAGGCCTTTTTTCAATCACGGGCGCTTCGCGCTCCTAAATATGTCCTGCGTTATTTTTTTTCATTGTAATTGTCAAAATGGCCTTTTTTAGGAGGCATTAGGTGTTCATTTGTCCATCGACATTCTTATTCGTTGAGAGCTGATTGACAAATTTTATGTGCTTGCGAATGGTGTTTTCTTAATTGCTTCCGCTTTGCCCATTTTTTTGAAGAGTGCGGGATTCACCGACTTCCTGGGACAGGTGGAGCGGCTATGGTGGAGAATATTGAACACTCCTGGAAATTGATGGATCTGATGACGATTGTGGGAAGCGTTTGTCCATGGAGCTTCGTCTCGATCTTGGTTGTGTGGTCTAGCTCACTTGGAAATTCCTGGCATGGGCTGCGTCTTTCTTTCTTGGCATAGACGGTGGAGACGTAGCGACGGTATTGCTCTTCTTTGGTGAAAATTTCCTTCTTTTTGGTGTGACTTCGTTCTCCAACTTTGTGGCGAATTCTTCGAGTTGTATTCTGCTATTCCTCTTCATTCGAAGTTTCCAATGAGCTCCTAAAATGGAGTAGCAGTAACCATCAAATTCTTCGAACTGAGCTCCTAAAACAGAGCAACAACAACCATTTCAATTTCGGCAGCCACTGCGGTTGTTGTTTTTACGGCGGAGGACTTCGTTTATGACCACTTTCTTTTACACCGTCGGCGAGAAAATGGAGCATGTTGCCACGATGGGCTTGCGGATCAGAGGGTAGTGTGGCTGTTATGGCCGTCGGTGTTGTTGAAGTGGTGGTGCTCGGTGGCGTCGCAGCGGCAAGTTGGGCAGAGATTCTCAATGGCGTTCTCGTTCATCCATGGCTGCTACCTTATTCGAAAACCGTCGTTGCGTCAGTGACGAATTTGGAACCATTGCTGGGCACGGAGTAGGTGGGCGGGCAACGATAATATTGCAACCGGGAGAGTGGAAGTCGATGACCATCTGGATGAAGGTCGTCGGTGGCTGCTGGTGTGCATTCGTCACTGTTTTCCTTATTTGAAAACCATCCTTGTGTTATCGGAACCTCGAACCCTCACTGATCACGATGGGTGGGTGCGAATTTGGAACCATTGCTGGGCACGGAGTAGGTGGGCGGGCAACGATAATATTGCAACCGGGAGAGTGGAAGTCGATGACCATCTGGATGAAGGTCGTCGGTGGCTGCTGGTGTGCATTCGTCACTGTTTGCCTTATTTGAAAACCATCCTTGTGTTATCGGAACCTCGAACCCTCACTGATCACGATGGGTGGGTGCTGTTCTTCCATGCAAGTTAGACTTCCAAATTCCTTTAGGCGCCCATGCAATCCTTCCATGCAAATTAGACTTCCAAAATTCTATAGGCACCCATGCAACTTTTTTTTTTTTTTTTTTTTTTTTTTTCTGAAATTGGGTTGAATTCAATCAGTATGTTTTGCTAAAATCTCTTGTATATCGTCGCGGCAGTGGAGAGACATGGTGGTTTTGTTGCGGTTTTATTGGTCTGCAACTTGAGAATGCTGGGGAGTGGAAAAAGTTGAAGAAGCAAAGTGCTTCTTTTCTCCCTACAAAGCAGAAGAAAGAAACAACCCCAAAAAAAGAATTAAAAGAATGAGATGGCTTTATACCTCTAGCTCTTGATTTCTTCTTCTTCTTTCTTTTCCTTTGTTGTGCCTTTGCTCTCTTGCTTTGCCTCTCCTCTGCTGTCTTCGCTGTGCTCTTCTATCTTTTGTTTCAATTTCTGCAGAGTCTCCTTTCTCTCCTCCTTTTTTTTTCATTGCAAATGACACCTATTTATAGGTATTATAGGAAGGCTCTGGAACTTTTACGTGGGGGAAATGGAGGCCACCATTTTCTCTTAACCTCTCCCACTATCTGTGCGGCAACCTTCCACAACTGCAACCTTTCCACGTTCTGCAAAAAATGGAGAGTCTTGCTCCACGTTTTCTCCCCTTTTGCAGGAAGACTCATGTTTTTTTTCCTTTAAATTTTTTGACAAAATTGCCCTTGTATTTTTTTATGTATCAAATTTGATTAGTTTTAGATTTTTTTGTTTGAGGGGTGTTTTAGTCCAGAAATTTTTGGTGAAGCCTTGAGACACCAAAATAGTCTTCTGGCTTTCTAATATTAGAGATTAGAGATTAGAGATTAGAGATTAGAGTGGGTGATCAGCCACAAAGTCTATCGTTTTCTGTATAAATGGTTCATCGTCACCATCCGCTTCATCGTCAAGGTCGATAACAGTAACAGCTGGAGCTTCTGTGCCTTTTTCATCAACTTCAATGAAGGATTTGTGAATTATTTCGGCCTTACCTAGAGGTGACTCCACCATCCCTGTCAAATCACCTTCACCATTGAAAGGCAACACCAATCCTACATCCTTGAGAACTTTAGAAGCTTCAAAGCCTGAGCTAATCTTAAACCTTGGGATTTCGAAGGCACCAACTGCAACTCGTGTTTCGGGGCGATGAGTCCATCTTTCGCATCAGGAAGTAACAAGTACATACAAAATTGCCTCTCATTGTCTTCGCCTTGTTCGTAAGGAAGCTTCGAGACTTTGAAGCCGTCAAAGGCTTTTACGAACTGGTAATCGTAGCTTCTCATGAAGCGCGCCTCAACAGAAGTACCGTCGAGAAGGTGGAAGTAGTCCTCTTCTAGTGTCTCCGATGTATCAAAGGGGTCACTCCAAACTGCTTTAAAGTGTAAAGCATTTGAAAATATAAGCCTGGTATTGGTTTTGACTGTCCCAGGAGCAAGAACCTCAGTGATAAGGCCCTTCGTCTTCGGCTCTCGTTTCCTCAGGGTTGGTTTTAAAGTTAACTTGTTTTATAGCCGCCTTGTGAACTGTGTCCACAACCTCTTTGAAAGAAGGTTTGATGGGGAGAGATTCTTGAACCCAAAGACCATTGGCAAAGTTCAGGCAAGGACCACCTCTAGCGGATCCGTCTGCGAAGATTAGAGGGACAAGATGGGAGGCGAGGGAGTTGAGTTGGTCGGTGGAGTTGGACTTGAGGAAAGAGAGCAACTGCTCCTTTGTGGGACCCTTCGACCCTGCCGTCAACAGCCACAACACAACCTGGATGGACAGCGGCGAGTACACCATGTTTTTGTCTTTGCCTTCAGTGATGAGCAGTTGCTTGGTAATTCTTAGTGCAACATCGGTTAGGTCGCTGATGGAATTTTTGAGATCCATTCTTTGGAGAGTAACGTTGTTATTGTGCAGGGAGGGAGGTGAAAGTGCTTGATCGATCGTTATTTGGGAGAGGAGAGACACCAGGCAAGTGGGAGAGGAGAGATAAATATTCAACCCTAAAACACTCACGGCTGTATTGTAAAGTAACCCATTAGGCTTCTTATATAGGAAGAAAACCATGGACCTTGGGATGTGGAAGTCCATATATCAAGAATATTTATAACTTAGAGTGTGTATTCAATTGGAATTTTGAGAGAATTTAATTTATTTTTTTATAATAAATTTAGGCGTGCATATTGGTTTATTAATTTTTTAATAATTTTTTTTAAATTATTTTTAATAATTTTTTTTAATAAATTTAGGGGTGCATATTGGTCTATTAAACTATAGTACTAATTGGTTTATTAAATAGTTTATTAAAATCTGTAGAAATCCGGGTGCATACAATTAGGCTTATAAACAAGTTTATAACATTCAAGGTGTATTCACTTAGTAATTTTTAAAAAGTTGAGGAATTTAAGACAATTGGAGAGATTCAAGGAAATTGAATCAAAATTTTACATGCAATATCCACAAATCAATTGAATTATGTCAAATTTTATTTTGTTTGGAAGATTTATTTATTTTAATATATTTTTATTTATTTTTTAAAATCTAGAACTTTGTTATATATTAATTCACGTTATTACTTTTCCTATATATAAAAAAAAGCCTTATTTTTCTTTTTAATATCAAAAAGAATTCTAAGAGCATCTCCAAGGCATGGGAGATATAGGACTCTCTAAGGTATGGGAGATTTAGGACTCATATCTTATTTGTGGGAGGGGGGAGGGGGGGGGGGGGTGGTGGCGGGGAGCTAAGATTTAACGTATGGGCCAAAATATAAGAATAAACATAAAAAATAGAAACAATTCTTAACTAATGTCTTTTTTTTATGTACACTGTGGGAGTGTGCTAATTATATGATTTTGTACCTATTTTATAAATCCTAGTAGATTATGTATAGAAATTCTATGAGATATAGAATATTTTTACTTGTACAACTTGTATTACTTAGAGAGTAAGTTTTTTTTTTCCCTTAATAGTATAAATAAGGAAACCAATTTCTTTAAGGACAAGGAAACCTAAATCTCAACAAAATAAAATCCTTATCAGATCAAACTAATTTTCTTTTCTTTTTCTGTTTTTCCAACATCTCCTCAAACTCATAGGATTGGCTCTATATAATACTTACATATATTTTAATACAATCATCATTTCAACATTTATGTTAGAATTATTTTTAGTATGAAAAGCACTTGAATTGCTTCCTAAACATTAATCAATCAAGTGTTTCTCTATAGCACACCAATATAATTTGGGTAAATAGTATATACAAATATAAATATACAAATGTTGTGTGGTGTTGGTCTTTAAAAAACTCTACTTATTAGTTAAGAGTTTTCTTAATTATTATATATTCACACATAATCTTCTATTTGAGTTCAAATGTTGTTTAGAGGTTGAGAGGATGACGGCTAGATGCATTTAGTAGTAAGAATATGTCTTCTTTTTTTGGCTTAAATGTTGGAATGGTTTCTATGTTTTAGTCATTGGGTCAATTTGACCCCTATGTTTTTAATTTGACCAATGTGGTCCTTGTGTTTATTTCCATTAGTCAATTAAGGACATTTTCAATTAATTTCTGTAAAAAAATTATAAATTATTATAAACTTATTTATAAAATTATTTATTTGATTTAAAATATTTAAAAATGAAATAAAATTAAAAATTAAAAGAAAATTTATTCTCTTCCCAACTCCCTGACCTCCTCCCTGCCTTAACGTTAACCCCTCTCTTTTTAGTGTCACAACCTTGATCTTTTTTTAGATTAGAATTTTAACTCTTATATTTCTCATTGATTTACATTTTTTTTTTAGAAATGGTAATTATATCCCTTAGAAAGGGTCTAGACCCACCTCATTATCTTATTTTCCCACCCACGTTATAATCCCACCCACCATAAAAAGTTAAAAAATTAAAATGCTATTTCCCCACCCACTATTATTCCCAAAATAACCTTTAATATATACATACATATGAAATTATAAAATTGTCTTTTAAAAATATAACAAATAATATGTAAATGAAAACTACTAAGGTCTGCAAATTCAAATGGGAACGACAAAGGTATCCAAATTCAAAAGAATTCGACAACGACAAGTTTAAAAATACAATAGACAAACTCAAATGACCCACACACAAATTATTCTTCTACCTTTTCAATGGAAACATAATCTTCTACCTCTTCTGTAGAAACATCATCTTCCACCTCTTCAATGAAAAAGTCATCTTCTAAGTTCATTGACATTTTTTTACTTTCTCTAAATGAAAGGAGATGAAAATATGAGTTATGGTTTAAGGTAGACAAATTGTCTCCCACGCCCAACTTTTTTTTTTAAAAAAAAAAAATTAAGCAAAACAAGATAATTAATGTCCTTATTAGTCTTTTTGCAAATGGACAAATTTGTAATTAAAAATTTCATTAAAAGGTGGGTGGAAAGATAAAACATTGGGGTGAGAATAACATCACTCTTTTTTTAATAGAGATGGAATGAAACGTCCTTAATTGGCTAACAGATACAAATACGAAGACTAAATTAGCTAAATCGAAAACACGGGGATTAAATTGGCCATATGGCTATAACACAAGGACCATTTGGACAATTAAGCTTTTTTTTTTTTTTTTTTTTTTTTCCATTGATACAGTTACAAATTTAAGAATTAAAGTTAATGGTGTGTCAATCACGACATTGAGATTCAAAAGTGTGGTTGTTTGTAATTGATATCATATCATTTGAAATGGAAACCATGCATAGGTCCACAACAAACTTAACACTGCCAATGGACTGGGCAAGGATGGTATACAAGCTTCTGTATAAAATGTTAATCATCCCCAAACGCCATAATCCACAGTGTTATAGTCAGGCCCGGCCCAGGCCCAGTGCTGGCAGGGCGATCGTCCAGGGCCCAAAAAAAATCGGGGCACCAAAATTATTACGGTAGTATATTTATATATGTTTTCATAAGAGTATAAATTTATAAAATTTGGTTAGATTGCAAAGAAATTGAGGTAGAAGTGGTGGTTTTTTCTTGTGAAAATAATGAAGAGGTCTTGGGTTCAAAACACTACATGTGCTTATTTACATTCCAATTTTTACAAATTTTTTACAAATTTTTTTCATAAGAGTATAAATTTATAAAATTTGGTTAAATGATCAAAAAGTTTAAATAGAAGCAATGATTTTTCTTGTTTAAAATTAACAAGATTTCCTAAGTTCGAAATGCTATATGCGTGTTTATTCTTTTCAATTTTTACGAATATTTGTTTGGTTGTTAATTTATTTTTAGTTACTAGCTAGTAGTTATGTGGGTTGTTATTTTTAAGTATTCGTTTGAATTCAAGTCTAATCTTCTACAAAGAGTAATATGTAGACCAAATTTTTAGAGCAAATTTGCAAATCATATAACGTGTCATCAAAATGTTTAATTTAGTGCCCATTCATTACTTATACATATTAATTAAAAAGTCAAACATCATTATTTTTTTAGTCTCATATTGACAAAGTTAGTAAATAAGAAAAAACACCTCACGATTTATACAAAAACACTTTAAAAGTTCATATGGAAAACAAAACTCATCATCTATCTACATGGAAGCTCGGAGTTTTTTGGTTTCCTTCTCTGGATACAAATAAATTAGTCTTTCTGTGTTTCTAAATGATTGAGTTTGAACTGCTTTTCTAAGTATAATTTTATCGATGTCTTACGTGAGAAAATAAATAATTTTCTTATATAAAGTTAGGGCACATTTTTTGATATCGCCTCGGGCCTCAAAAATCTCTGGACCGGCCCTGGTTATAGTTAATAAAGAAAACATAGTACTCTAGCATGCAGAGAAACAAACCAAGAAAAGAGTTGCCCTAATGATAAATCATTCTTCGAGCGGATTGAGAACGTGACCAGTGAATAAAACTGTTCCAGTCATTTCCTCCATGATAAAAAACATGAACGGGTGATCAGCCACAAAGTCTATCAACTTTCTGCAAGGTCTCTTAATACCCCGAGACAAACTCCAACCTAAATAACTAGAAACTGCCGCAGCTTCTGTACCTTCTTCATCAATTTCAATGAAGGATTTATAAAACATGGCTGCCCCTTCTGGAGATGACTCCACCATCTTTGTTATATCACCTTCACCATTGAAAGGCAACACCATTCCTAAATCCTCGAGAATTTCAGAAGCTGTAAAGTTGGAGGTAATCTTAAACCTTGGGATTTTTAAGTCACCAACTGGGACTCGACTTTCGGGGGTGATGGCGATCCAAGAAACTAGGCTCGGAACAAACTCTCTTGACCAAAGATGAGAGCCCATATCTTGCATTTGGAAGTACCAAAAACATTGAAAACTGCCGCTCTTTGTCTTCGCCTTGTGCATAAGGAAGTTTCAAAACTTTGAAGCCATCAAAGGATTCTACAAATTGTTTCTCGGAGCTTCTCATGAACGGCACCTTAACACAAGTACGGTTGAGAAGGTGGAAGGCATACTCTTTTGTTTTCGATGCTTTGAACTTGTCACTCCAAAGGCCTTTGAAGCATAAGGCATTTGAAATTATAAGCATGGTCTTCTTTTTAATTGACTCAGGAGGAAGAGCCTCAGTGATAAGGCCATTCGTCGCCTTTTTTGCCCATAAATTCACTTCACGTCTCGTTTTTTCAGTGTTTTGGAAACTAACATGTTTTATAGCCACCTTATAAGCAGTGTCCACAACCTCTTTGAAAGAAGGTTTGATGGGAAAAGACTTGTTAACCCAAAGGCCATTGGCAAAACATAGGCAATGACCGCCTCTGGCAGATCCGTCTGCGAAGACCAGAGGGATAAGATGAGAGGCGAGGGAGTTCAGTTGGTCGACGGACTTGAACTTGAGAAAAGAGAGCAACTGTTTCTTTGTGGAACCCTTTGACCCGGCAGTTAACAGCCACAGCACGACCTGAATGGACAGCGGCAAGTACACCATGTCTTCCTTTTGCCTTCAGTCGATAGCATATACTTAGTAATTTCGAGTGAGACATCAGTTAAGTTGCTGATGGTTTCTTTGGTCGACTGAGATACAAACAAGAACAGGAAACCTCCAATCACAAGGAAATCAAACAAAATAAGGAGCAAAAATCAAACAGAAATCACAGATGCTAAAAAAACTAACCAAGTCAAACACTACACACAGAGAAAAACCCCAAATAAATGAACCTGCATTGCTTATTTCAAAACTGCCACAGTCAAATATAAACAAGTGCTACACAAATTGCTTCTCAACCACCAAGATTAAAAGAATAATTAAACTAACATACATTAAACCCTAAAGTTCCAATTTTCAAAGAGCTACAGAGCTTCTCGTGCAAAATTAAAAACATCATCAACTAAAATGGCTAGAGGGAAGACAAAAATTAGGACGTATACGGTTAGGAATTGCACTGAATCATCAATAACAAAAGGGAAAACCTTACTTTGGTATCGCCATCGGGGAGAAAGAAAGGGAAAGGATCGGGAGCCATCTGAGTCGTCAAAGGCAAGGGCGTTGGCTGTTGCTGCGTCGAGAACGGATTGTCTATCGACAATGGTGACAATGTATATGTATATCTACAATGTAGGCTTAACCTAAACCTTTTTGCGCAAGGAATTGGATATTAATTACAATTATTATAATTATAATAAACTTTTGCAAGAAACGTAAACTAATTAAAGAGGAGAATCCTGAGACGAGGATTCTCCTCTAACAGGCCTGATAACTTGCATGTCGTTGATAGCTAATTGGGCCCGCTTGGGATTGTTTCTCTAGAAAATGCTTTTGTTCATAAGCGGTTTTCTAGATTGATTTTTAGGGAGAAAAGCAACTGGAAGTGCTCTCCTGAAAATTTTCTAGCAGGTGCTTCTCTATGAAGCACTTGTTGGGGCTTAAAAAGACTTCATTACTTTGGAGATGTTCATCTCACAAAGAAGAATGTAATGCAGAGGAATTGATAGGCAAAAGAAAAAAAGAATACTCAAAAGTATTACACAAGATTTTTATTCACTCACAAACTTAGTACAAGAGGAAACACTCAAACACTCTTAGAAGCTTTGTTGCTTCTTCTTACTTCTCACTTGACACTCTCACTTCTCACTACTAGCTCTCTTGGTTGTTTCATCACATAGCTTAGCACCTCACCTATTTATAGGCAAGGTTTGCCAACTTACATTATTTCTAGATCTTTCTAGCTTTTCCTAATGTCCACACAATTTTACAAGATTCTAAGTCTTTCTACAGAATACCATAGATATTTTATGCATGCATTCAACATACTTGCTTTTTCTAGAATTCTCTAGCATTTGCATGAATCATCCATTGTGCTTGTGTTGCCTTTTCAACATGGGCTGGATCCATTTTGTTGGGCCAAGACAAGATTACAATTCAACAGCACTTCTATGAGCCATAAACAATTCTAAGTTTATAAAAAGCAAACGTTTGTCAAAAAACATTTTTAGCCCTTTCAAACCTATGACGTACCTCAGTTGGTGACAACTTCAATGAAATATATTTACAGCCGCTCCCACTAAATGCAGGATGTAATGCCATGCCAGAATCTTTCTGTCAATTATCATAACATGTTAATTTAAAAGTTTTTTAAACAATATTTATTTATTTATTTTTTTTTTTGGAGAAGAAGAAAATTCATTCCACAGCAAATAGCCAAAGAGAAAACAGAAAGCCAACCCAAGGCAAAGCACAAGGCAGACTAACCAAAGAGACACACAGTGCAAAGGGTAAAATAACAGACACTTCTACCTAGTAAAAGGGTCACCCCATACACCACCAAAAGGGCTAATGAGGACAAGGCAATCCATCGTTCCTTACAACACCAGCTAACGACGAAGGGGGCCTCTCAACCCAAACCACATCGCACAACTCCAGAGAACCTGCTAACGCAAGAGCATCGGCGGCTAAATTGGCTGATCTTGGAACCCAAGACCAGCGACAGAACTGAAAGGCACCACTTAGCCGAAGAGCTCTAGCCAAGAAAAGAAAAGCCTCCCAACTGCCTAAATCAAGCGAATCCCGAACAGAAGAGATAACCTCCTTCGAATCCGATTCCAAAATGACGGAGCTGATGCCCAATGAAACACCAAGCTCGCAACCCCGAAGAAGAGCCAGCGCCTCAGCCGCTGCCACACAAGGGGCCGAAATGGGATACCTCACAGCCGCCACAAAATGCCCAAAAGAATCCCTAATAACCACCCCGGCAAAGCCCATCTGTGAATCACGGGACCAACTTGCATCTACATTGATTTTAGAGAAAGAAGCAGGCGGAGGGCTCCACCGCGCACCCCGGCTCACAGGCACCCTAACAGGCTGCGCACCAACCTGTACATCACAACCCGCAAGCAAAAAAGAGTCCACAGCCACAGAAATAGCAAAAATGACCTTAGCAGGAATGATGGGGGTTTTGATAAACACAAAATCACACCTAGCCTTCCAAATAAACCAGCAGGTAGTCGCCACATACGAAAGAACCCACCTACGGGACGCCGGGGGTCCAAAGTTAGACTCAAAGATGGTCTTAAGCCAAAGGACCCAAGAGGGAACAGCTTCACCATCAATTTTGTAGGAGAGAGGACCACCGAACCAAACAGTCCTCACCCAAGGACAGCGAAGGAACACATGCTCAACAGTCTCATCAGCACCAAGACACAGCGCGCAGGTGGGGGATGTGGAGGAATGACGCCTGAACAGAGCAGCGCTGGTGGGGAGAGCGTTATGTAAGGAAAGCCAAAGGAAATGCCTAATTTTTGGGGGAACATTTAATCGCCAAATGAGCTTCCACACCGCCTCCGGAACCGATTGAGCCCCTGGCAGCCTAGGATCCCTCGAATCGGCAGTGAAAGAGCGGCGAGTCCAGTACCCGGACTTAACAGAGTACTTCCCGTTCCTGCAAGCGCCCCAAACCAACCGATCCTTCCTCTGAACGTCCCCAATGTTAGATAATTTGTTATTAAAAGCAATTGTACTTAGTTATCTGGGTTCAAATGTGATTTGGAGGTTTGACTTTGAGATGATGACCGCTAGGATGGTAGTAGGTGTTAAGAATATGTCATCTTTTGTTATTAATACAATTACAAAGAAGGAAAAAAAAGCTAGCTTGGAAGTGCTTTAAAGAACAAAGAGATCGTTTGGAAGTGCTTTAAAATGATCGAAAGCACTTTTAGATAAATTGTTTTTGGATTCTAAAAGCACTTGAAGTATGGAGCTTCTTGCAGGAAGCACTTCAAGTATTTTCTCAGAGTTCACTTGCATTTTTACTAAGGATTGGTTCAAAAAACATTTACCAAAAGTACTTCCAACAGTTTTAAAAACACTTCCCAACGAGTCCAAAATTATTGGTGTATGAACACATATAAGAGTTAGTGAATCAATCGCACCATTTGAAATGGCAACCAGGTTCATCACAAACTTAACACCATAAATTAAGCTCATGCCCTGACCCCCTTTCTCCTCCCTGGACTCCCCTACTGACCCTTATTACAAGTGGTTCTTGGAAGGGTTTTGTTGCAGGAGTAGGGTTTATAATCCGCAATTCAAGAGGTTCTTTATTTTGTAGCCAGACCAAGTGCTTGACTCGTTAGACGCCGGAAGAAACGGAGGCAGAGGCTGTTTTAACTAATATGGAAGTAGCTTTGGAGCATAATTTGGAACATGTTGTTATTGAGGATGATTCTAAGTTGGTGATAGATGCTATCAACGAGAGAGGAATTAAGAGGTCTTGGAGAATTTATCCCATTGTTATTGCTATTCATCGGATGGCGAGTTTGTTTCGTTTAATCACTTGGAAGTGGTCTTCGAGATCTTCCAATCGAGCAGCCCATGCCGCTGAAGGTTTAGCCAATTCGAGGGGTGCGCTTTATGAGTTGGGCAACTATGTCTCCTCCCTTGCTGGTGATGGGATCTCTCGTAACGGAGTACTTTGTCCTCCAATTTTGTAATTTTTGAGGGGCTTCTCCCCTCATTTTTTTGGTAAGCCTATGGGGTATTTGGTGATGCATGTTTGCTTCTTTCTAGGTTCGTTGATGCTCCTTGTGTGATTATGCAACACTTTTCTTCCCCATTGCGGGAGTGCAACTCCTGCTTGTATTTCGCTTTGCTGGTTTCAATATATTACTCTTTTTCCCCAAGAAGAAAAAGAAAAGAAAAAACAAAAAAAACTTTTAACACCGTAAGATGTTGATATCGTTCACAACATTTAGAATACAGTTTTTACACATTCATCTTTTGTGGAATTTAAATAGAAAATCTTTTAAACTAAAGGATCCCTCTCGCTTGCCCGATTTCTTGTGCACGAATCAAGTGAATCTTGCTTATATCAAACAAAATAAAAACAAGGGATATAATGGAAGCCAAATTTCCATTCATCAACTTTACAAACCTTCGATTTTAACATGATATATATATAGCCAACGAACTGGGCAAGGTTGGTATACAAGCTTCTGTATAAAATGTTTAGTTCAGTTAATACCAAACTCTGGTTTTGGAAGCTCTAAAAGACGTTAGACGCTAGGTGGGGTCTAGGCGGGCGTCTCGGCTGACTAGACGGATTTAATTAAATATATTAAATTTCGTGTAAATAAGTGTTTATTTATACTTAAAATATATATGATTTCATCATAAACTACAAAATGGAATGACATATATTATAAGCTATTGGAACATAATGAAAACATGGACTACAAGTATATAATGTGTGTTCTTTAAGTATTCAATAAGTCTCTTACAATTTATTGAAAAAATAAAATGCAAAATGAAAATTATTTATTTATTGTCTAAGTGAGTTGCAAACCCGCCTAGGGCGTTTGAAAATTAAGAAAAGAAAGGGCGCATAGACCTACTGAGGCGCACGCTATGGGGGATATTTAGAACAATGGTTTTGGTATTTTATTCAGAAACCCTTTTAATTTGTTTGCACAATTAATTGAAAATGAAAAAAAAAACTAGATATGATTCGATCAACTTGTCTTGGAAATCTGTCTTCATGCTCATTCATGTGCTATCAAAAGTGAACAAAGATGAACGCAAAGAACTAACTGAAACCTCAACTTCTGTTTATGAAAGAAAACATACTACTCTAGCATGCAGAGAAACAAACCAAGAAGAGCGTTGCCCTATTGATAAATCATTCTTCGAGCGGATTGAGAACTTGACCAATGAACATAACCGTTTCAGTCTTTTCCTCTCTGATAAAAAACATGAACGGGTGATCAGCCACAAAGTCTATCTTTTTGCGATGACTTAGAGGATCATCACAGAGATACCAATCTACATAACTAGAAACAGCCGCAGCTTCTGTGCCTTCTTCATTAACTTCAATGAAGGATTTATGAAACATGGTGGCCCTATCTGGAGATGATTCCACCATCTCTGTTAAATCACCTTCACCATTGAAAGGCAACACCAGTCCTAAATCCTCGAGGATATCAGATGCTTGAAAGGAAGAGGAAAACTTGAACCTTGGGACTTTGAAGTCACCAACTTCCACTTGTGTTTCGGGGCGATAGCGATCTAAGAAATTGGGCTCCGTACAAACTCTCTCAACCAAACTTGGGAGCCCATCTCTTGCATTTGGAAGCAACAAGTACATTGAAAATTTCCGCCTCCTGTTTTTTCCTCGTGCGTAATGAAGCTTCAAGACTTTGAAGCCGTCAAAAGCTTTTACAAACTGGTCCTCATCACTTGTCATGAACTGTGCCTTAACAGAAGTACCGTTGATAAGGTGGAAGTCGTACTCTTTTGTTTTCGATGCTTTGAACTTGTCCCTCCAAAGGCCTTTGAAGTATAAGGCATTTGAAATTACAAGCATGGTCTCCTTGTCAATCAACCCAGGAGGAAGAGCCTCAGTGATAAGGCCTTTTGTCGCCTTTTCAGCCCATAAGTTCACTTCACGCCTCACTTCTTCAGGATTCTTGAAACTAACTTGTTTTATAGTTGCCTTGTAAGCATTGTCCACAACCTGTTTGAAAGCAGGTTTGATGGGGAGAGACTTCTTAACCCAAAGGCCATTGGCAAAACATAGGCAAGGACCGCCTCTGGCAGATCCGTTTGCGAAGACCAGAGGGACAAGATGGGAGGCCAGGGAGTTCAGTTGGTCGACGGAGTTCGACTTGAGGAAAGAGAGCAACTGGTCTTTGGTGGGACCCTTTGACCCGGCCGTTATCAGCCACAACACAACCTGGATGGATAACGGCGAGTAAACAATGTTCTTCGATTTGCCTTCTGTCACGAGCAGATGAGCAGTAATTTTGAGACTGACATCGGTTAGGTTGCTGGCTTCTTTGGGATCCATGGTGAAACTGTCGGGATCACAATCGAAGGGAAATGACTCGTTTGCTTCATCGTTTGCCCCCGCTGTAGCAGGAGCAGCGATACCACCGAAGCCGTCACCAGTTGTATCAACTGCAATAGCATCACCACCACCAGATGGTACGGAGGAGGCCAACTTTTCCCGGCCAGACGCAATAAGCTCTGTGATGTCTTTACTCTCGACTTCGGAAAGAAGAAGTTGAATCCTGTCATCATCAGCCTCAGCGCCGACAGAGCCAAGGATGTCCTTGAGATCTTCGGCAGAAGGGGAGGTCTTGCCCCCCAAAACGGCCAACAAGTATGCAGCTTCCACCTTCATCTCTGCTTGAGAGGCTCTTGATTTGCAGAGTCTGGAGAAATATGCAGCCGATCAAATTCGAAGTGGAATACTACAACCGAAAACTAGGGTTCATATTGCCACCAGGTTGGGTTCCCAGTTCTTTGGGTCAGCCCATTGGGTATAGAAGGCCCATTATTCTTATCTCCATTACGTTTCCGTTTGCTTAGCCGGCTAGGTTTTCGTTTCAGTATTTGGAGAAATTTTTCATTGTGACCAGAAGTGGTATACCTCGTATTTTTATATAAATGATGGAATTTTTTAATTTTAAGTTATTAACTTTTTAACACACTTATCCCACTATTTGTATAGTGACATGTGGTGTACCATCCCGTATTCTAGTCACAATAAAAAATCTCTCCAGCATTTGGCATGAGTTGTATTTAACCTTATATTTTCCCATTGGTTGCGAGGTTTTTCAATGAATATTTTAGTTTGGGAAAATTTATTTAAACCCATCTAACATATTTCTACACCCAACTTACTCTTTGCACCCATTTGATTTTTAACTAAACTATTAATATCTCTTTAAACCCAAATTTAATACCTAATATACCCCCATAAACCCAATTCAATATGTGGATTTATTTTTACACCCACTTGATTTTTAACTGAGAAGCTGCCGCAGCAGGCTGTGTTCTTCAAAACCGAGTGCCAATTTTTCTTAGTGTCCTCATTTTTCTTGAATTCCTATAGCTTGCATTTTTGCAAGTCTGCAAACTTGCAAGATAAAAATCAATGGCTCTCAAGGCCGTTCATGTCTCTGATGTTCCAAACCTCGATCAAGTCACAGAATATGCTATCGCATTGGTTGTACATTCTTCGTCTTTGGCTCAAGGTCTTGGACTACAGAGAAGAAAAAAAATAATATAAAAACACAAGAAGCAATCCTTGCAATATCTGCAAGTTTTTTTGGTTTTTTGGGGTGCAGACTTTGTATTAGGACTTTTACACAATACTATTTGCACCAATAGCTACATTGATGCCATGATTTTGGGGTGTAGTCAGATTACACCGACAGAGAAGAAAAAAAAAACAGAAGAAGCAAACAGAATCCAAGGTCATTGCATTATCTGCAAGTATTTTTGGCTTTTTTTGGGGTGCAGATGGATAGTGGGAGACCGACTGCAGCAATTTGTTGTTGCATAAAGATAAACAAACTATGCACGATTGATTGAAAAAAAAAAATTAAAACCAAAATACTCATCTTCTAAACTCTAAAAAATTGAAATCAAACGAACAAAAAAATTCATAAATTGAGTCATATCTTGGTTGGAGGTTCAAAACTTCAAAATCACCATCCATCAATAGAAAAAACTTATTTTTCTCTATGAGAGCTATTAGAGTTTTAGCCGGAATGAACGTAGGATAAACAAAGAAAGATTGTAGGGTTTAATTATAGTGTTTGGATTTATTGATAAATTTGAGTTTTATTATTAATTTCATTTTGTATTTAATAGTAAGTATACAATATGGTAAAATAAACAATTAACATTTAAAATTTAAAATTGTGTGTAAAAAGAGGTTGCATGGATTTAAATAAAATTTCCCTTTTAGTTTTGTTTAGTTTTCTCTCTATTTTTCTTCCCCAATTCTTCTCTCAACGGACAGACCTCATCACACCATACCCTAATCCTACCACGAAACATAGAAGGTAAGTGCTTGATGCATAAACGAAACAAAAATACCCATATCCACGATCAAACCCAAAATGCTCACGGTTGTATTCTGACGTACGTACCTATAGAGAACATGGTTTAGGGTTTCTCTTTCTCTCTCTCTCCTTGTCTCTGGAGTTGATGCCACCGCAGGGCGCTTCGTGGCCCTCTTCCTCCGACCTGCTGCCGTCTGAGATTTCAAATCAAGCAGAAGATCCACCAATTGCAACCGCGAAGGATGTGGGCAATTTTTTTTTTGCCAAATTATTATAATTTCTTACAAAGTAATCTGGAGTTATTGATTCATAAATTTAGCAGGAGTCTTCATTCAAGGGTGGAATAATTGTCTTAGTGACGGAGTTTTAACTGGAAGCCATCAAGAACATGCTACTGTCCTCACTCCTCAGGTTGTCAGAATTGTGATGTAAATATAGCAACTGCTCATTGTTCTAGTGACGCGGTTTTAACTGTGGAGATAACAATGTGCGAAGAAATTTTACCCAAACTTTCTTTTTAGCACCTCAACTCAACGGATATTTGTCTCAAACAATAACTTTCGTGAATTTTGATTACTTCACTATGGCTAATTCGCCTGGTATCTAAATATATACTTCAATCTACTTGCAGACCATTAAAGCAAAAACCAAAAACAAAACTAGCCACTATTTGGAGCCCTAACCATTGGTTCTCGCCAAGGATCGCTATTTACTTTTATACAAAGATATATTTACACTATGCAACCACGAGATTCGTATTAATAAATGTATGGTAGAGATTGGTTTATAATTGAATGATGAAGATTGGTCTAGGAAGAGTTTGTTAGAAGGTTAGAGTTAGTTACCTTGTAGGCTAGTATAAATTGTAAAAGCTTTCTCATTTTCTGTAATTAGTTCAACTTAGAAGATATCAATACAAGCTTTCATTTTCTTCCAAGGCCTCAACTTCTTCTCCATTCCGCTGTGATGGATAATCTTCATACTTTTTCGACGTAGTTAACAATTCGAATCTAAAATTGCTCATTTACCACTAACCTATAGCATCAAATGGCCAGAATAGTTCAACACAAATATGGCAAAATTTCAAGAGGGATCAGAGAGGCCACACAAGAGAAAGTAAGGGTGATAAAATTGAACTGTTATTTGTACTTCCTTTTTTATCATCTTCATACTGAAGAATTTGTATGAGTCGACCATAAGATTACTTTCCATCAAACAATTATTATTAAACTAAAAACTAGTTGGCAACACCTCACACATAGGGGAAGAGATCATCTCCGGATCTCTCCCACCAAATCCACCCAATCCATTAATTCGGATCTTTGAAATTTGATCAAACGGCTACAAACAGGGGGCTCTTTAAAAGTTATAATAATTTTAGCTGTTGGATCAAATTTCAAGGATCCGGATTAATGGATTATGGTGGCTTTGGTGGGAGAGATCCGGAGGGATCTCTTCCCCACACATAGTGCCAATGAAAATTGAAGACTGGTTGTTTGTGAATGATGGTATAAGGTCAATTTGAAAGGGCATATATACTTGACTTTAAATGAATAAAGTTGAGATTAGATTGGACTAGGCTCATGTCCTTGATTGAAATTTGTTATGATGTCATTACGTTACATTGCGTGTGTAAC
The DNA here is from genome assembly GCA_036320875.1 of Cotoneaster glaucophyllus. Taxonomy (NCBI): domain Eukaryota; kingdom Viridiplantae; phylum Streptophyta; class Magnoliopsida; order Rosales; family Rosaceae; genus Cotoneaster; species Cotoneaster glaucophyllus. Next base: position 7,746,624 of record CM070059.1, on the reverse strand, counting down.
CCTTGAGAAGAAACTTGGCCAGTTAAAACTAATGATTTTATCACTTATAAAATACTTAAGGATAGGGCAGTAATACAATACCTTTGAGTTGATTGGTAATAATGTGTAATTATTAAGGTAGGCATTGATGTTCAGTCGCATGTTATTTTCCCAACCACCTGCTCACCTTATACTAAACTACCAAGGAACCTTTGTTGTTGTGATTGGTTTAAAACTCATTTGAAGTGTTTTTAAAATGATTAAATGCCTTTTTGGTGAAATTGTTTTTAAATTTCAATAGTACTTGAAACGTTTTCTGCAAAAAGCATTAGTTACTAAGAATTGGTTTCAAAAACACTTTTATCAAAAGTGATTTCAATCATTTTAAAAGCACTTCTAAACAAGCCGTAAGGAAAGTGAGCAACCATGTAGTAGATCTATGTGATTATTATGGCAGTCATTTATTATTAACAGTAGATCAATTGCAAAAATAAGGTCTCCATCATCTTTAACTTGCGTCTCACGTTAAATTTTTTTCTCTATTTTTAATGTATTTTAAAATAGTAAAATCGACGTTTATGATTTTAAAAAAAAAAAAATATATATATATATATATATATATAAACACTGTTTATTACTATTTTGTTGTAGGCATATTTGATTGAACGATCTAGGGTTTAGTGAGAGAGGGGGCCGGCTATGCTTAGAGAAAAGAGAGAGTGATTTAATTGTGAAGTGTATTTGATTCACCCATTGTGCCTTTATTTATAGTAGTAGGATAGGTAAAAACCTTTCCCTTTAGGATTACAACATTTAATAGGTAATTTACTCCTAATAGGAATATAAGATACATTCTCATATTCTCTAGTATTTACACAATCACATTCCTATTCTAAATATGACTGCAACAATTTTTATTTATTAGTTATTACTATTTAACTATTTTAATTATTGTTACTATTATTATTATATGAAGTATGATTACGTAATAAGAGCCAAACGGAGTTACGGAGGTAGGATAATCTTATTTTGGTGCTTTTTTTTTTGGGAGTTTTAACGAAAAGCTTCCGGTACTATTCAATTTTAACGAAAAACCACTTTTTTACCTTTACCTGACATTATTCACTATACCTTTAAAAAAGACTTTTCGTTAAAAGGAAAGTTTTTTTTTTACTTTTCATTAGTTTTTTTTTTCTTTTTGGGTTGAAAAGTATACTTACTATATTGATTAGAAGTAGACGTGGATCAAATTATGGCCTATCAAAAATCAAGATGATCCTATTTCTTATCATTTTTCCTATTCCTTATGTTATTAAAATTAATAACTCACAACTTCATATAGTATTACGGTTTTTATTTGTGAGTAAAAAGTCATAAATTCTAATTTTATAAAGGATGAATTCGATATGAATTTATTTTATTATTTTTTTAATAATATATTATTGTAAAAAAAAAATACAAGCTTGTACAAATAATACCGAACCCGAATAGTTTACAGTAGTCAAAGAATAGGTTGTCAAAATACAAAAAGAGAAACGAAATCAGTACACTTGGGGACTAGGGCATTGGCCTCCCCAACAATTATTTGATTGTTACCTCGCATGAAATGTCAACTACAACTTAACACGATAGGGACAATGGAGATATTTACATCACAATGTTTGAAAACAAAGGAAGTAATGTGCATGTGTCCAACCTTTCATTACGGTCTTGCTAGTAACAATTGATTTGGTTAAACTTTTATGGTATGACGAGTGTACCATCACTTAGAGTTACTATTGTAACAACAAGCACTGTTTTAATATAGGTGCGTCTTGATTGCAGATCTACTGTTTTTAATTTGTGTCTTGTTTTTATGTAGTTTGACACTTGTTCTTTCATTTCATTTTAGAGTAGACACTTTTAGTTTTTCAAAAGATAAAACATGAAGAAAACACTAAATTGAGGACAACAAATCCACTAGACTTCAAGACCTAAGGAAGATGGTAATATGTGTGTAAGATCCCACATCGCCCAGGGGTGTGGATCATGTAAGCCTCATATGTATATTCTCATCTCTACCTAGCATGAGGCCTTTTGGGAGCTCACTGGCTTCGGATTTCATCGGAACTCCGAAGTTAAGCGAGTTCGCGCGAGAGCATTCCCATGATGGGTGACCCACTGGGAAGTTCTCGTGTGAGTTCCCAGAAACAAAATCGTGAGGCCGTGGTCGGGGCCCAAAACGGACAATATCGTGCTATGGCGAAGTCGAGCCCCGGGATGTGGTGGGGGCCCGGGCCGAGATGTGACAATGTGCATGTAAGATCCCACATCGCCCAGGAATGTGGATCATGTAAGCCTTATATGTATATTCTCATCTCTACCTAGCACGAGGCCTTTTGGGAGTTCACTGGCTTCGGATTCCATCGGAACTCCGAAGTTAAGCGAGTTCGTGCGAGAGCAATCCCATGATGGGTGACTCACTGGGAAGTTCTCGTGTGAGTTCCCAAAAACAAAACCGTGAGGGCGTGGCCGGGACCCAAAGTGGACAATATCGTGCTACGGAGGAGTCCAGCCCGGGATGTGGTGGTGGCCCGGGCCGGGATGTGACAATTTGGTATCAGAGCCACTCCCTGGCCGGATGTGTGCCAACGAGGACGTCGGGCCCCTAAAGGGGGTGGATTGTAAGATCCCACATCGCCCATGGGTGTGGATCATGTAAGCCTTATATGTATATTCCCATCTCTACCTAGCACGAGGCCTTTTGGGAGCTCACTGGCTTCGGATTCCATCAGAACTCCGAAGTTAAGCGAGTTCGTGCGAGAGCAATCCCATGATGGGTGACCCACTGGGAAGTTCTCGTGTGAGTTCCCATAAACAAAACCGTGAGGGCGTGGCCGGGGCCCAAAGCGGACAATATCGTGCTACGGCGGAGTCGAGCTCGGGATGTGGTGGAGCCCGAGCCGGGATGTGACAGTGCATGAGTCCTACCATTATATATATAACTACGATAAATGCTATGAAGACTTTGAAAAGTGTGACTCTTTATGAACTCTTTGTCATCTCATATTTTTGGCACAATGTTTTAATTATATTGTTGACACAATAATTAACGTTAAATTGTGAGGTGACAGAGACTATAAAGAGTCTCACTTTGAGAAAATCTCTTTAGCATAAGTATATCAATAAATGTGACAAAATGACATTATATTAAGGGATTGAAAACTCACCCATATCGTAGAATTCAACCACCTTTCCTTTTCAACATTGAAATTGAGAATGATCCTTCGTACCAAATTAGAACTAATGTTATGCGGTGTGACTTGAAAATTCTAACCACTCGAGGATTCTCCACTCTAGAGTTCCCATTTAGTGCCTAATTCAATGCTTCCATGTTGCGAAAGCCAAATTTTCCCATGTCATTTTCTTTACAAAACTTTTGCAAGATGGCTATAAATGAAATTTTATGTCTATTCCCCTAACTTTTCCACCAGAGTTTGGCAAGGTTGGTATGTAAGCATCTTATATAAATGTTTGTTCTATGTAATAATAGACTCTCAAGTTAATAGGGCTCCATGAGTCTTATCCACATGCACCTCATACTTTCTTAATAGACTTGATATGAGAGGGTTGCAGATGTACAAATTACGCTTAAATTTGTTGCGTCAATCTTCTTGCTGCTTATACTTTACTTTAGTTTAGAGCATCGTATGTTTATATGAAGAATAGACGCATTTAGTCTCAGAAACCCTTTTGCACAATTAAAAATAAGAAAAATGAAAACAATATGAGATTGGATCAACATGTCTTGGAGATCGAGAGATTTTTCAATGTATCCGGAACACGAGGTGGTACATCACGTGTCTCTATATAAGTGGTGGGATATTTGTATTGAAAAATAAAACCTCACTCTACTTATATAATGACACATGATGCATCACTCGTATTCTGGATACAATGAAAAATTTCTCTTGAAAATCGACAATTGTCACGAAGGACTCCTAATTGAATAATGATATTATTGTCCAGATTACAATCCACCATGATCCCTCATTCATTGGCTTATCAAAAACCAAAGATTTCTTTTATAATCCTTGAAAAGACAAATCTCTATTCCATAATTTTAATTTCCATTGTTTGTACCAAAAGATTCGTTCTTTCCATAGACCCAACCCATTTCCGGAACGGTTTGGTTCGGATCGCACCCACCCGGTCACAGGGGCAAAATCGGTAGAGGGACCATACTGGTAGTTGATGAAGCTTTATCTCTAGGTCCTAGATTTCCCACAGAAGAGTGTAAAACTAAACGTACAACCAATGGGACCCACCCATCCGGGCCCCACAACCCAAATCTTGGCACGGTCGCAAGTACCCAATGGTCCATGAGGACCATGACCCAACTGGTACTTCCGGAATCGAGGGCATTTTCGTCATTCCGATACAGCGGGTGGTTACTCTGCTCGCTGGTAAATGATTCTTGTCTTCCTCGCCAATACTAGTGTTAGCTGTCTTCTGACGCTCACTCCCTCGTTCTCTCTAAAGCTTGCAGAGAGAGGAGAGAGAGAGAGAGAGATCTAGCGAGAGAGAGAGAGAGATTCAGAATTCTAGAGAGAGAAAATGAGTGAGCCATCGAGCGATGTGTCGTTGGCGCCACCGCCGCCTCAGGCGTTGCTGGAGAGGCTCAAGGATTACGGCCAAGAAGACGCCTTTGCCCTCTGGGACGAGCTCTCCCCCGACGAACGACAGCTTCTCGTCAATGAAATCGAGGTCCTCTCTCTCTCTCTCTCTCTCTCTCTATATATATATATATATCTCTCTCTCTCTCTTTCTTTCACCCCCTCTGGTTTTAATTTTCTCGGCAACCAAACAGTTAAGATTCTTAAAACAGAGCTCGGCAGTGATCGAATTCGGGACCAGTAACGATAATTCAGCTGATTTTTCATAAATTTATTGCATTTCAATGCCAATCTGGTACAAGTGAATTGATTGCATTGTTGATTTTGCGTCTGAATCAAGAGATTGATGCATTTTGTATTGCATTTTTGTTTAGAGTTTGGATCTTTCGAGAATCGATCGGATCATACGGTGTTCGCTTCGATCTCACGGTCAGTATCTTGCTAATTACACGCAGAAAATATAATCAAAGTATGATTAGTAGTTCTGATGGATTTTGATTGGTTTGACAGGGCTGCCGACGGCGGCGATTGAGCCGGTGCCTGAGAGCAATGTGTCGGCGGTGGAGAAGCGAACGCTAGAAGACAGAGAGAGGTGGTGGAAGAAGGGACTGAAAGCCATCTATGAGGGAAAGTTGGCTGTCCTACTTTTGTCCGGTGGACAGGTGAGGTCCAATTTTTTTCAATCATGTTTTGTAGCTTTTAATAGATATGTTTGCTTAATGTGGCATTGCTTGGCACTCATTGCTTTTGTTCAATGTTTAACTTTATACTGCATCAAAAGAGAATTATTAGTTTAATAGTGCTTCTTTTTTTGCAAGTGGGGTGTTACATTTGGTGCCCCTCTTTCTCATTGTCCTTCAAACTATGACTTTCGGGATCGATTCGCTTTTCGGGGTTTTGTGTATATAAAGACAACTTGATTACATATAGGGTTTGTACGCTTAATGTTTAAAGCAAACTTTTTTAGTCCATAATGTATTTAATCATCCTCTCCTTCTCTTTATCTCTCTCTAACTATTATTTTGCTATGATGTTGCTTTATGGATTTGTTGGTAGCTTTACGAATAATGTGTTTCTCCCTCTCTCTGGTTGGTAGGATGTTATTTTCTAAATGTCTGTTTGGGACAATGTTGATAGCACTTAGTGATGGAAAAAGCATTGGAATATGGTTTTCCCCGTGTTTAAGCATCATTTACAGAAAAATTGCTTTGTAGGATTCCAATATCTTTATTCTTTCTTTCTTTTATTTTTCTTGTTTTTGTTTTTTTGGGATTATGGGGGATGTATGATACAGAGTGAAAGTGTTTTACACTGTAGTTCAATCTCTTGTCGCATTTGGAACGTGAAATACCGACACGTTTGGGTTCCACATCTAGGTGAATGCTTTTAAAGAATTCGATGCTCATGTCAGGGGTCCTTCTCAGCTTCCTGGCTCACTTAACCTCATTTGAAGTGTTTGTGTGCACAAGTCATAGTAACAGTAAACTACTCAAGCCTAGTAATTTTCTGGATGATACATGTTGTGGTAATGCAAGGAACTAGAAATTTTTGTCATGAATAAAATGATTATACCCGTTTGACAATGTTTGTGTTTTGAGGCTATCAAGATGTGATGTGAGGCAATGTAGTCATGAATGAATCCGTTACACTGCTTCTGGCTGAGTTTCTTTCAGGACATTTTCTCCATACTTGAGTTGTTTCAGTTCTGCTCTATCATTTTTTTTAAGTGTGAGCTTGGCTAATTTTGTAGGGAACTCGGCTTGGAAGTTCAGATCCGAAGGGATGCTTCAGTGAGTAGTAGTCATTTCCTTTTTTTTCATATCTTCACCTGATTGTGAAGCATTGTGTGTATCATACCTTTATGTTTATATTTACTGGAAAAGTTTACCCTTGTGTGTATTTATACTTATATTTTAGACATTGGGCTTCCATCTGGAAAGTCACTCTTTCAACTCCAAGCTGAGCGGATTTTGTGTGTCCAAAGACTAGCTGCTCAAGCTACAAATGAGGGTATGTTTCATTGCAAGAGGTTCTTTATGGTCTCAAGTAATTTGGGTTTTCATACTAATTGCTATGTTATTCAGGTAACGCTGCTCCACTGCAAATACATTGGTATATCATGACCAGCCCATTTACTGATGAATCCACACGGAAATTTTTTGAAAGTCATAAATACTTTGGTCTCGAAGCTGACCAGGTAAGAAATTTTATGTTCTATTTTCTAATATTTTGTGGATAACCAAGGTGCTTTTGCTTACTCTGAAGAAAACAGATTTTTTGCTTACTTTTCTTAAGTTCAAACTTCCTTGATGCAGATAACTTTCTTTCAGCAAGGAACCATACCTTGTGTTTCAAAGGATGGCAGATTTATCATGGAAACTCCATACAGAGTAAGGCTTCTATTTGAACTGTAACTGATTCAGAAACCTTATTTTGTTTTACCTCCTTCTTTTAAGCCTTTATAGAATCTCTTACATACCTTTTTTTTTGGAAAAAAATCTCTTACTTACCTTAGATATACTTGGAATATACCAAAAGGATAATTTTGTTTTACGATATTATATGCGTATGTGTGTAGCACACAGCCACTGTATTTCCCATTCCATAAAGATTGTGATATACTGCCTCCAACAAAAAAGGCCTATGATTAATGCCAGTTTATTCTTCTAAACCAGGTAGCTAAGGCTCCGGATGGGAATGGAGGAGTATATTCAGGTATTTTCCCATAGATTTGGCTGAGCTTAATTTCCTCAATTTTCCTCAACTGCTGATAAGACATTCCTTAATAAATTGGGTCCATATATTTTATCAGCTTTAAAATCATCAAGATTATTAGAAGATATGGCTACAAGAGGAATTAAATATGTGGATTGCTATGGAGTTGACAATGCACTGGTGAGATTTCTTCCTTTCTGATGGCGTGTGTAGTCTGCAAGGAGGGGAAAAAGAAGGGCAGAAATTAAAATTCTCTCTTCCATTATTTGGTTGGTCAAGGAAGAAAATACTCATCTTTTTCTCCTCTCATATCTGCCTAAATCAACTGGAGTCTAAATGTTCTTTTTTAGAAAGAGTTGAAAGTTTTTCTTATAATGATTAGGTTGTTGAAAGCAGGTTCGTGTAGCTGATCCAACGTTCTTGGGATATTTCATTGATAAAGGTGTTTCAGCTGCTGCAAAAGTTGTTCGTAAGGTAATTGTCAAGAATTAAACTCTCTCTCTCTCTCTCTCTCTCTCTCTCTCTGTGACACACACACACACACATTTGCTCCTGCTATTGTATCTGAAGTGTATGGATAGTGATAGGCTGATAGAACTCAAATGATTTGGTGCGAGCTATGGTGCTTGCTTGGGTAAAGATATATTACCCTTTTATAGTGGATTTTAATGTATGTCACAGAGTCTTTCATAGTTCAAAAAATCCATTGTGCGGCCTATGTATCTGTAGGGGAGAACTCATCAGAACTAGCTCATCTTCATCCATATGGGTATGGCTATATTGGTAAGGCCAGAAAAAAGATGGACGATATTTTGGACGAATATACCTTTTTTCTGCATAACTATTTTACTGATATCAGTTTTTCACCTGTGTTTGTTACACATGAGTTCTGAAAGTTTGTATATTTCCATACTATTGAGTTTTTAGAACTATTATGATATATCACATTTTGAGTTACTTCGGGTTTTTGGTTACAGGCATACCCACAAGAAAAGGTTGGTGTGTTTGTACGTCGAGGAAAAGGAGGACCTCTTACTGTGGTTGAATACAGTGAGATGGACTCATCTCTGGCATCTGCAGTCAATCAAGAAACTGGACGTCTTCGTTTTTGTTGGAGTAATGTAATGTCTATTGTTACCTCTGATCTCATCATCTACTATTTCTTTCTTTTGAAATAAATACTTTGTCTTCTAAGTTCTACGCTTTTTTCTTTAGTGGATTGAATTATGAGTTATGGCAGCTTCGTGCTTTCTAAGTTATGGCAACTCTTGCGACATTGTGTTTTTCAGGTGTGTTTGCACATGTTCACCCTGGATTTTCTAAACCAAGTGGCTAATGGCCTTGAGAAGGATAGCATGTCAGTCTCTCTCCATCTCTCTAGTGGCCTTACGTTTGGAATTTCTCATCTTTAGTTTTCGATATTCTAAAAATATTGTCGTAAACATGCTTTTGTGAATGCAGTTACCATCTCGCTGAGAAGAAAATTCCTTCTATCCATGGACAGTCGATGGGATTCAAACTAGAGCAATTCATATTCGATGCGTTTCCTTATGCACCCTCAACTGCGCTTTTTGAGGTGACTTCATTACCCCCTGTGTTTGCTCTAATCCCAACAATTTCCTTTCTTGACTTTGCAGTGCTAAGGATAGCATTTGTTTGGCAAATATTCAGGTATTGCGCGAAGAAGAGTTTGCGCCGGTAAAAAATGCCAACGGGTCAAATTATGACACTCCGGATAGTGCCAGGCTTCTTGTCCTCCGACTCCACGCTCGTTGGGTAGTTGCCGCTGGTGGATTCTTAACACATTCAGTGCCTTTATATGCAACTGGTAACTCACGCACGCACTTTGTTTCTTGTTTGCGTTCTAATATGTGCATAAACGCAGGGGAAGGAAACAAAAATAAGGGAAAGTTGTACTGACACAGTTGATGTTGAATACAGGTGTGGAGGTGTCACCTCTTTGTTCGTATGTCGGAGAAAACCTCGAAGCTATTTGCCGTGGACGAACCTTCCATGCCCCTTGCGAGATTACATTCTAATCAGTTGACAGAATCGTGGTTTTTTTACCCTTAATTTGTGCGGCTGTATTGTACTAAAACCTAGAGTGTGAGTTAGCTCCGCCTATATCTTTAATGTTTGTGATTGATTAGTGGATGATTTGCTGTGTATAATATGAAGGTCTTTGAGATATATATGTATTTTTGTCATGCTTCAGTTCTCTGTCTCGGCGGACACCTTTGGTGTGAATTGCTACCCACATAAGGGTGGTGGGGTTTCCCTACTAACTAGAGGACTTCAGGCGTGCTTAATTTGACCTAGGATAATGAATCATTCACCCACTTCTACTCTCTTGTACATCTGGTCATTTTTATGTCTTGGTTAGTTACAAGCCTACGCAATCAGGCTGAGCAAAGTCAGACAATCAACTTTTTCCCATGTGGAACTCTGGCCTCTTAATTTTTTCCGATGAATCATGACGCATGAAAATAGTCATCGACATTACAAATTTCTCTTGTTGAGTTTAGAAAGCTTAGTTAAGACACGTTGAATAAATCAAAAGAAAACAAAGGACAAAATTAAAAGGGAAGAGCGTGAAAGAGTATGGAAGGTAAAACAGACAGCGCAAAATTTACTCCCCTTTTATTATTTGGTTGTTTTTATTTTATTTTTGAAAAGCTTGATTGGCCTCAATTGGAACTGATTTTCTAGATAACCTGAATAATTAGGGTTTTATGAGTTTGGGATTTACGTGGATGCCCTACTAACCGAGGGCTTATGACGTGCTCAATTTGACCTCAACAAAACATGACAAGCCCGTCAACTTTAACTATTTTTGCCTTGCTTAGTTACAAGCGTTCCAATGTGGGATATCTAGCAATAACAAATGTTTAGCAAACAAAGTCAAGGATAATCAGCCAATATTCACTTTAACGCGCAACGATTGCAACTAGTAATGTAATTTAATCATGGATGGGAAGAACCGTCCAGGTTGCAATGCATTTTTCTCCAGCTACTCCTAGAAGCTTATCGTCCAGTTAAACCATCTCCGTCGAGCCACTGAGTCGTTGAAAAGGATGGGCAAGGAAAGCAAGAGCTAGATTCCAACAAAGGTCGCGGGGTATAAGACCAAAACCAAGTGTTTGAAGTTTCGTATTCTCCACGCAGGTTCAGTGATATGGCGGTACCCCAAGTAGTGGCTCCATGCCGGCCAATTGATGCTGCAGGAACTTATAAACTGATTCAGTTGTTGTAGCAGCTACACGAACAACCACACCGATTCCCTGCAGAAAAAAGAAGCATTAGCTCGCATTTACCTCAGATGGTTGCGAAATACAGTAGAGAATCATGCAGCTTCATATGATCACTCCAATGTTCTAAAAATCGAAAACATATTTGAGGCAAGAACATGAAAAGAGAGATAGATGTGGGTCTTGAACCGCGTCATAGAAATTACTAGATTTATCTTATTGAGGAAATATGAAATGCGCAATATGTGGCAAGCATTAGTTTTACACCAGAACATGCACAGGCCCTTAGCAGCACCTGACCAATATACCTTAGGACCAAAAACACTTGAAGAAGCAATAAAGCTTGGTTTGGCGAAGCGATTATCGGAATGTGTTTTTATTTGGTGACCTGACGCGGTGGAAGGAAAGTGTAATTGGTCAGACATGATCCTCTTCACGTTTTCTTGAACTAGGTTCTGAATGTGCTTGATCTTTGGCCTATAATGAAGCAACCGCAAGGTGTAACATTGACTTATTCACGTAATTACTTCCATTCCGTTTAGAATGAGTAAATTAAAACCACTGTAAAACATTTGATAAAGGTTTAGGAGAAGAGGCAAATGGTCTATGAATCATGAAATACTCACCCCAAGAGTACAACCATTGCAATTACTTGGTAGTCCTGCATTCGTTCTGCAATTGAAGAGATACTTCCACGCTCGAGGTGTACCTGTCCTAAAAACATTGAACCATCTGAGAAGAAGAGGAAGGGAAGACAACAGGACTCGCGCAAGCATTCATTTCTCAAAATCCTAGTGCAAGCGTACAAACAAGTTTGATTATTGAACTGGAACAGGAGATACATATGCATATATGTACATGGGGATGAAACGAAAGACGAGCAATACATATTACATCACTAGGCATATTCAGGCGTTTAAATTTACCAAGTTGATAAAGTTAGAAATATTGTGCTTAGAGTTTGAAACAGGGCATCCCATCTTTAAATCCAGTCCTCAAACATATAGGGAACCTGAAATATGCAGCTCCCAAATTCCCTAGGGGAAAAGAAAACTTATTGGTAGAATTACCATCCCTAAGAACTAAGCATTTGGATGTTTAGACTGGAAACATACAAAAAATGAAATGAAAAGAAAAAGATTACCGCATCCAGAAACAAAGGTTCATCATCTTCCATAAATATGTGGTTGATGCTCTTGTAAAGATCGAAATCCCATTTTTCTCCACTTTCGTGACGCCCACTGGTAATCCAATCCACAATGACCAAATTTGAGTCGGAAACGACCCTAAAAACTTGTTTCTGAGAGTATCTTGCCGTGGAAAAACATGTCACAGGATCAGGAATGACCGCCAAAAGGGCATTGCTCCCAACTCTTGCCTACTGCACAGAAACGTGATTTCCAGGATTCACATGTGATGTAGCCATTGACAGAAAGCATGAACTAATCCGAACAACACATATTTAGCTTCAACTGCGTATTAAAACGTCCCTAAAATGTGCGGCATCGAACTGCTATATGTTTGATTAGGCTAGATTCTTACCTCCAAGACTTGTTCACAGGACTTTGATCCCACAGACTTGTAAACCTATGCAACAACCAAAATCCATTTGAGAAATCCATATATTCCAGACACAGTACATTTCATTGAAGTCAATCTTCCACATACGAAAAAGGGAATGAAGATAGTGAATCTGTGAGATGTTATTGGCACTCCAAAATCGTTATCTTGCACTCCTCCCTAGAGAAAAAAATGTAAGAACGACGTGCAAAATGACTATTCTGAAGTGCTAATAACAGTTCCCTAAAATCCGAGGTAAGAGATTTCATTTTTTTAAGTAACCTTAGTGGAAGCTTGGGTTGTTAAGACAGTGGTGCAGCCATCTCCAATGTTAAACTCACATGAAATAGAATCTCCCTAAAAGAAGAGAACAAGTTCAAAAAACAAATTTAACCCAGAAAACAAAACAGATACATTCACAAGCAAATACAGAGTGATGAACAAAAAAACACATACAGAAACAATGCCACCACCATAGGTGATGTTGTAAACCCAAACAGCATCCGTTTTGGAGGGACCCACCTGAGGAAACATCAAAATTAACACCCCAATTGGATCATTTCACATTATTATCATCATCAAAACGTGAAATTTGATCTGAAAATTTTGACAAAAACAGAAGGTGAAAAAAATGAAGTGGAGAAAAAAGATGAGACCTTTCTGGGGATGATGAACTTGAGAGGATACTTTGAGAAGCATCTTGTCACTGTTGACCTTCCTCCCACTTTTTCCACCTCCACCCTCCCCTCTCTCTCCATCTCTCTCTCTCTCTCTCTCTAGAGCTGCAACCTGTGTACAAAACAAAGGAAGGCTGAATAGTGAATAGGGAGCACGTGTTCACAAATTGGGTCGGGTCTTTCGTTCCGGTTTAAACCCGTGGTAAATGGGGTTTTTTTCCATTTTCTTTTTTCTTTTTTCTTTTTTTAAAAAAAAAAAAAATCATAAAACAAAAACCCTTCGTTCTCAGTTGCTCAGTCTCTCTAGGGTTCTACCTCAAGCTTCAACAAGCTCAGAACTTGTAAGGTATTCTCTCTCTCCTCTCTCTCTCTATAATCGATTTTGGTACTTGTGAATCAGAAATGCTGTATTTTTGTCTGCCTAATTGAATTTCCATCGAGCTCCGAAATTGGGCTCTTCTTTGTTTATTAGTTTTATTGACCTTCTGTTTGGTTGCTGAGAAAATGGGATCAGAAAATATCAAACTTTAATGATTTCTTGCTTCCTGTCTGTTCTGCTTTTGATTGCTGAAGACAAAGTCTGAATCTTGTGATTAAACATACCTGGAAAACACAAAACCAATCTCGGAATCCAAATGATTGAATTCAGGGATTCGAATTTCTGCCCTTCTCTCAGAAACCGAGCATTTCCCCTCCCTACCCCCTTTTTAGTTTTTTGTTGAATCTTAATGCGAAGATGTTGAAGACAAAAAATTTGGATATCATTACCTCCCAATGGTAGAAATTTACGACGAGTCGGCGGAGATGAATTTTTTCAATTAGGAGATGATGTGCAAGTATAGGAATGACAGTTCTTGTTTGTTTCCAAAAGTGTATTGATGCAAGCCTTTTTGTTTTGTTAGCTTTAACGTTCCTCGACTAACCTTAACAATTGTATCTGACAGGCTTTGTGTGGATTCCGGATCCAGATAAGCGATTGTGAGAATTGAAATGGGTTCGTCATAGGTTGATTTCCATTGTTAGAGAACCTACTCGTGTGCAAACCTTGAAAAGATGAGTTTGATCTTGAGATTACGGAATCATTTGCCTAATGGGCTTTGCAGAAGACCCCTTATATCTTCCCTTGGAGCACTGAATCCTGGTAGCTTAAATGGGTTTTGTCGGAACTTTGGTCAACCTGCAAGGCGAGAAGAGGAAGAGGAGGAAGAAGTGGAGATTGACCAAAGGAGACTCCCTGCTGATTATGATCCAGCAACATTTGATCCCACAGAGCATCGTAGTCCTCCAACTGATCGGGTTTTTAGGCTCGTAGATGAAATATCATCACTCACACTGGTTGAAGTTGCGGAGCTGGGTTCCATTTTGATGAGAAAAAAGGGAATGACGGAACCACCAGTTGTGGGAGTTATGAAGCCGGGAGCTGCTGGATTAGGATTGGCAATGAAGGGGCCATCATCAGCAGCTAAGGAGGAGAAGAAACCAGAAAAGACTGTATTTGAATTGAAATTGGAGTCATTTGAGGCAGCGTCTAAAATAAAACTGATCAAGGAGGTAAGGAGCTTCACCGACTTAGGACTCAAGGAAGCAAAGGATTTAGTGGAGAAGGCGCCATCGGTGCTAAAGACAGGAGTGTCAAAGGAAGAAGGAGAGCAACTGGTAGAGAAGCTGAAAGCTCTTGGCGCAAAAGTTTCTCTTGAATGAAATAAAAAAGACGATCCAGATGTACTCCTCTTCGAGATATTGCGAGATTAGTCAATGTTTTCTTGGGAATACCAGGTGACCAGCTTTTCGGAGTTTTATCAATCCTTATGAATCACATCTCAGATTTCCTCTAACTGTTTTATGTTCAGAAATTTGCTCACGATTGATTTCTTTACTGTATTGATATCTATTCTGGTAAAGCTGAGATTTTGATTAAGAATGGTCCACAGACGAAGGCCGATTTCCGATTTCCATAATTCTTGGACCTTTGTTTAGTTTCTTCCTTGTTAATCATTTATATGTTATCATGTGCCTGCCATTCATAGCGTTTATAATAACGGGAAATTATTTCCCTTGTTCCGTTTTCTTCTTTATGCGCTCCTCGATCAATCCTCCTTTGATTTGTTCAATTCAACAACTAGATAAAAAGAGAGGAGTGCATTGGAAGAAAAGTGGAGTGCGGAAATCACTTCCCTCGACTCCTGATAGCGCTTAGTCACGCGTTTTGAATATGGATGTACTGGTTTGCTACACATTGCCAAGCTGAAATCAGCAACCTTTTGCACTTCTAAGTTTCTGATGCTTGATTTATGTTAATGCTTAGAGCTTGAAAACTAATTTATTGACCGAAAAGAAGATGATTAGAAATCTAAATTATTAAATGGAATTGAGATATACAAAAGAAAATGATGAACTTGGCTGATTAGTACAACTTGGAATTTGGATTAACTAAAAAAATTGTACATTTGTCTTTGACAAGGGGGAGATAATCACCCATACAGAATAGCTGTAGCTAAAAAGAGAAGAACTGGGTAAATATTAGTTCTTGGGCTTGAGAGATTTTCACATCTCAACTGGGACAAATACCAACGATGTTTCTGTCTTCATGATCAAGATCGGATCTCTCCCTGTTCTCCAAAAGAATAACATTGTCAAACCATAGATTTTGTTAAATTAGATGTTAGATTAGCCACAGATAAAGTTTGAACCCACGACATCATATAAAGGCTCAATACATTTCCACCACTGTAGTAAATGGCCACTTGCAAAGAATAATGTTGTTGAGTCCTTCCATTTGGATTTCACCGTTGCCGCAGAGTATGTTGCTTCATCTCCAGATTCTTTACCTGTGAAATAATAGATTTGCTTTACATTATAATCTTATGATTCTGGAAAATAGAAATCAAAGAAAAGTCTGCACTACACTACGAACTGATGTTGGTATACAATTGAACTATGATGGAATATAGGCCAAGGAAGGTTGGTTTTGAAACGTTTGCGACCAGGCAGCAAATCACTTGTAACTCACCTTTGGTAGACAGGAGCTAATGCTTCACTAGTCACTACTGATGAGACGGGTGTTTTGAATGCAAATGTTAAATAGTTAAATGTTATAAAAAGAGAATCGGTGGAGATTGAACTCGCACTAAAATGCATGTGCATTATTATTTTTCGTCACTGCGGTAAACCAAAAGATGATTTTGATCGTCTCCTATATTAATAAGTAGTAACTATATCTTTATTCACCTCACATACAAACTATACAAAAATTGTTGAGAACGCATGAGATATTTCAGATCTTTTAGCTGTTAAATTTTAATTTCTATATTTAAAACAATATAGCAATTAAAACACTTAAAATATCACATAACTATAAACCCTTATAAACTTTAATATAATATGTTAACTTTTTTTTTTTTTTTGGTCAGACGATAGATTTATTAGATTAGATGTTATTTGAGGAAGCCGACAAGGTTCAAACCCACACCATGGTGCAAGAGCAACACTTATCTCCATCGCTGTAGTAGAGGATCACTTGTTACTATGTTAACTATCTTATGTTTACTTATTGGAACGAGTAAATTTAAACATTTCCCGAAATTTCTTTTTTACAAAATAAGGACTCAAATTAAATTATTTAGCTAATTTCCCTTTGTTGTCTATTCTCCACATTTCGTCTAAATTTTCTCCAAATATAATCACATGCATAAAATTTGAATGCCTTGGGAGCAATTTGATCATTATCTTTCTAATTATTAAGGGTTCAATCCACTTGGAAGTAGGTTAACCCTTCTACAAACATCCATTCAACTATGCAATGCATATTCATTGATCATTATATTACTCCAATTCAGTTCAATGAATTTGGTTGAATATGATCTTCAAACACAATAGATTGTTCATGATATCAAATTATTAATCCCAATTAATCAAAGGAAAACTCATGACTCATCACCCTGTTTTACATTGTATTTCTTTTGTTACCTTGAACATGGTGCTATTAATTAACTACTACATGACTCATCTCATTGTCCCCAAAACCATACAAAGATATATATATATATATATATATATATATATATATATAGTTAAACATCTTCATTTGATAAAACTAATTCACATGCTATAAGTGACGAAAGGTTTGGTATCGATATTATATCAAATAAAATAAATTCAAACCAAATGTTGAACAAGCAGTAGGAAAAGTGAAGTTGGATTAATGTAAAACCGCATGATGAGTCATGAGTTTTCCTTTGATTAATTGGGATTAATATCATGATCAATGCATTGTGTTTGAAGATCATATTCAAGCAAATTCATTGAATTAGAGTAATATAATGATCAATGAATATGCATTGCACAGTTGCATGGATGTTTGCAGAAGGCTTAACCTACTTCCAGGTGAATTGAACCCTAAATCATTAACTAATAGTTTTCAGTCAATTAGGGAGGGGTTGGGGTTCGATTGTTTTGTTTTCACTTTTCAAGGTGCGACTCAAACCAAGACATGTGTATTTGCGTGGCAGCATAGGTTTCAAAGTTTTCCACCGGCATCCAATTATATTGAAGAACTTAACCGTTAATTAGGATGATTATCTTTCATAAACATGGTTTACAAACCCTAGAAATAACCCATTAACTAATATGTCTACTGGTCTAGTGCCTAGCAAGATAGATGGCGATGTTCATGTACTGTTTCCTAATGTAAGATTGTTTAGGTTGAAGAATATGTATCTGTCCCCACTCACATATACATATACTATTCTGCCTCTTTATGTTTTGCTGCTGGGGTCTCATCAGTTTTGAACGTTTGATTGATACATTTTCTATAGGTTTGAAACCTAATACCATGGTCTAGCTAGGCTCTTGCATGGTATTGCCTATTGATAGTGTTAATTATGTCGAAAAATTCTTTGGTACTTTGGAGTGTATTTAGAGTGTTTTAACTGTTAGATTTTTGTTTAAAGGATAATGTTATTCACACAGTTATTTTGATCACTCACACACTCTTCTTAATTTTTAGCTGTCAGATCGAATGAATTGAAGAAGATCAATGAATAAAAATTAACCAGGATGTGCGGAATGTATAAATGAATGTATAAATAACATTACTGTGATTTAAAAATTTTTAAATCAAGATTTAACGATTAAAATACTCAAAATATCCTCTTGACCACCAAAAAATGTCCCTATTATATCATGCTTTTCAGCAACTATCACATTTTAACCAATGTGTTTTTGTTTGCATTGTATTTAGGGAGCTTTAATACAAAGGGCTTGAACTAAGTTTATTTTAACCAAAAACCATCCTATAACTTTTTTTAACCAAAAACCATTCCAGAACAAGGTAAAACCCACCAAACCATCAGACAGCTCAACCACCAGCCAGTCACTCATGGGCTCTCCTTTGGCCCTCATCCTCCTCCTCATCATCTTTGTCTCGCTGATTACTACAACTTTCCTTTTTGAATCACCCTATTTCGTTGAGTATTGAAGAAGTTATATCTATTTGAATCTTACCCAGTTTCCGGCGACATCCGAGGCTTTCGAGGCATTTTCCGACCAAACCACAACGAGTTAGCCATCGTCCAAGGTACCATTCTCTTCGTCTCTTCGAGAACTACGATTTTCATTTTTGAATCACTCGATTTCGTTGAGTATTGACATAGTTATGAGCGTTTAAAGTTTGTCCAACCCAGTTTCCGGCGACCTCTGAGGCTTTCGAGGCGTTTTACGGCCAAACCACAACGAGTTAGCTATCATGCCATGTACCATTCTCTTCGTCTCTGCGAGAACTACAATTTTCGTTTTTGAATCATTTGATTTCATTGAGTATTGACAAAGTTATGAACGTTTAAGTTTGTCCAACTTTCCGGCCAATATCCGGCCTTCCCTTCCGTTTAGCTCCGGCGAGCAGCAACCACACCAAGCCCTTTGGGCCATGCACAAACAAAAACTGTATCTGGAAAGAAAATGAACATTAACACTGTCGTTGGAAAAAATAACACTGTCCCTGGAAAAACTAACACTGTTGCTGGAAAAACTAACACTGTCGCTGGAAAAACATAGCACTGTCGCTGGAAAAATAACACTGTCGCTGGAAAAACTAACACTGTCGCTGGAAAAAAAAACACTGTCGCTGGAAAAACTAACACTGTCGCTGAAAAAATAACAGTGACTTAGATTCCATAAACAGTGACTTATATTCCATAAACAGTGTTACTTAAATTCCAGAAACAGTGACTTAACTTATAACATGGTTTTTTATTAAACAAAACTTATAACATGGTTTTTTATTAAACAAAACCTATAACATGGTTTTTTTTATTAAAACTAAAACTTATAACATGGTTTTTTATTAAACAAAACTTATAACATGGTTTTTTATTAAAACTAAAACTTTTCAAGCCCTTTTCATTAATTTTTCTTTGTATTTAAGGAAAATTAATGAAAAGGGCTTGAAAAGTTTTAGTTTTAATAAAAAAACCATGTTATAAGTTTTGTTTAATAAAAAACCGTGTTATAAGTTATAGTTTTAATAAAAAACCATGTTATAAGTTTTGTTTAATAAAAAACCATGTTATAAGTTTTGTTTAATAAAAAACCATGTTATAAGTTAAGTCACTGTTTCTGGATTTTAAGTAACACTGTTTATGGAATATAAGTCACTGTTTATGGAATCTAAGTCACTGTTATTTTTTCAGCGACAGTGTTAGTTTTTCCAGCGACAGTGTTTTTTTTTTCAGCGACAGTGTTAGTTTTTCCAACGACAGTGTTATTTTTCCAGCGACAGTGTTATGTTTTTCCAGCGACAGTGTTAGTTTTTCCAGCGACAATGTTATTTTTCCAGCGACAGTGTTATGTTTTTCCAGCGACAATGTTATTTTTCCAGCGACAGTGTTATTTTTTCCAGCGATAGTGTTTTTTTTTTTTTTTCCAGCGACAGTGTTATTTTTCCAGCGACAGTGTTATTTTTTCCAGCGACAGTGTTATTTTTCCAGCAACAGTGTTATTTTTTCCAGCGACAGTGTTATTTTTCCAGCGACAGTGTTAGTTTTTCCAGCGACAGTGTTATTTTTTCCAGCGACAGTGTTAATGTTCATTTTCTTTCCAGATACAGTGTTTGTTTGTGCATGGCCCAAAGGGCTTGGTGTGGTTGCTGCTCGCCGGAGCTAAACGGAAGGGAAGGCCGGATATTGGCCGGAAAGTTGGACAAACTTTAAACGTTCATAACTTTGTCAATACTCAATGAAATCAAATGATTCAAAAACGAAAATTGTAGTTCTCGCAGAGACGAAGAGAATGGCACATTGCATGATAGCTAACTCGTTGTGGTTTGGCCGTAAAACGCCTCGAAAGCCTCGGAGGTCGCCGGAAACTGGGTTGGACAAACTTTAAACGCTCATAACTTTGTCAATACTCAACGAAATCGAGTGATTCAAAAATGAAAATCGTAGTTCTCGAAGAGACGAAGAGAATGGTACCTTGCACGATGGCTAACTCGTTGTGGTTTGGTCGGAAAATGCCTCGAAAGCCTCGGATGTCGCCGGAAACTAGGTAAGATTCAAATAGATATAACTTCTTCAATACTCAACGAAATAGGGTGATTCAAAAAGGAAAGTTGTAGTAATCAGCGAGACAAAGATGATGAGGAGGAGGATGAGGGCCAAAGGAGAGCCCATGAGTGACTGGCTGGTGGTCGAGCTGTCTGATGGTTTGGTGGGTTTTACCTTGTTCTGGGATGGTTTTTGGTTAAAAAAAGTTATAGGATGGTTTTTGGTTAAAATAAACTTAGTTCAAGCCCTTTTTATTAAAGCTCCCTTGTATTTACTCGCTTAATTAAAGTGATAAAACAAATATTATGTACGGCGAACTGCTCTATTAGGCAACATGGTTGTGTAAACTATCAACTTATATACAAAACTGATATCATTATCTTACCTAAAAGTTTACTTTAAAAATAAAATGCTGCATTAACCTTAAGGAAATTCAAAAATTTTGAATACATCGAAATTTTTTACACAAAAGAAGAGTTCGGCTAAACAACACAATAGACAATCTAATTTTGGTATCGACAATGAACAATCTAATTTGTTTCTTACATTATTTGAATTTCTCCTGGAAGCAGTTGACGGATTGCAAAAATCTATATCGGGAAGGGTCAGTATGGCATGCACGATGCACCTATATACCCTCTCATTAAGGGTCAATATATATTACCCTACACAATAGTGGTCGGTTGGCTTGGAATGTGAATCTTTGAAATTTTCCATATAGTTTATATAACTAGTATATTCCCATTTGAATTTGGTACAACCAAATATAAATATATATATATATATATATATATATATATATATATATATATATATATATGTAGTGTGTGCGCGCGCACGCAGCTGGCCTACCCCAAGGCATGTGGAGAAGATTACAATATATGGCCACATAAACTTTGTGAAGCCCTAGACATATATAGGCACTCGAATAAATCCTTAGTAATAGCACATGACGCTTTACCGTAATGGCGAAAAGCAATATTGCATATGCACTTTGGTGAGAGTTTAATTTTTACTGATCTTTCTTCATCCTAAAATTTAACAATTTAACCTACTAATGTTATCATTTGCCGAATAGTAAAAAATTCAAAGGAATTGCTGTAAAAGTAACCAATTTAAAAAAGAACTTCAGCCGTTGGTAGGTTATTCTACAATACCGACGAGTACGGCCTAGACTCTTATTTCATTGATTGGTGCTTAAGTTTATATATTGTGTCTATAGTATTTTTGTGATCAGTTAAAATGTAGATTTGTCATCGATAGGCAGTAAATATTTTGTAGCATTTGTTGATGTTACAAACTTACAATTGTCAGTATATTGTCGATAATTAATCTGCGAAGGGTACTCAACCGTTACGCAAAATAACTATATATACAAATTTGCAAGCCATATTTGAGAATATAAATGTCAAAAAACACAAAACTTTGAGTGCAAAAAACCCTAATAAGTTTTCCTTAGGACTTGACCTACAAACCCATTGCACAATTCACCAAGCTTGCAGTATGATTCTCATTCGTCTCAGAATCTTATTAGGTTAAGAAATGCTCAGGACACCACAATGCCCGGGTATTAAGGTCCATAACAGAGGTCAGAAAGTACACTTAGATTTGATACTACACAAATCTTACTGTGCCCTAGTGGCCAAGTGATCAGAGTTCTCTCTCAGATCTCAGAGAAAGGCAGGGAAATAGGGTTTAAGCAGAAAAGGATGCGTTAAAAAAAGAGCACAACTGCAGGCAAATGTGACCGCGCAATATATGAATGTCCGGCAGAGATCATTAGACCCATAGAAACACAGAGAGAGTCAGAGGACATATAATTTATATATATCCTGGTTTTAGGATTTGGTGATACGCACTTTTTACACAATTTTTTTATAAAGTTTATTTTGAAACTATATAACCGATTAAATTTGGTTTTTTTTTTTTATAGAACCATATTCGTCTATATTTTCACCACAAATGAATGTATTATGGTTTTGAATTTGTTTAATTTTTTGTAAGAATGATGTACAAATGATGTACTAAAATATAGACAATTCAGATTATTAAAATATGTTACGAAATAGACCTTACAAATTAAATATCAAAATATGTATTAAGAGCGTCATATGTTCTAAAAAGAGTTAGGCACTAGTCGGACAACGGGCAGAGACCTTGCACCTAATCTTTTAAATTTTAATTAAATTTATTATCTATATACAAATAAATATCTACTTATACTTCAAAAAATAAATAATTGTATTGTCATGCATAAATCGCAAAATAGAATGACGTATAGATGATAAAGTAAGGACATACTGAAAACATGATAACAAACTTATTATGAAAGTTCATCAAGATTCAACAAGTTTTTTATAATTTATTAAAAAAATAATATGTAAAATAAAAATTACCTATTTTATATTGAACGACAGTTACGACTTAATTAATCGAGCACCTAGACAAGTCTAATTGTCCTTTTATAATTTTAAACGTTGAGGAATTAATCGGTTTTAAGCAGACCCTAAACGGCCGAGAAATATGAGATATATATATATATAATATCAAAGTACCCAATGAATAAAGGGCGAAGCCATGTGCAGCTTTGCATGCTCTTCGACTTTTTCCTCTTTCTCTTTCTGTATAAACCGATACCGATAGCTGATCAGGGTCACCACGTGATCGACGACGACCTAGCTCTTCTCTGTACCTCTATCTCTCTCTTTCTCTCTCGTCACCCATCTACTTTGGTTTTGGTCTTTACACACATGCACATTGACTTGCATCCCCTCTGACATGTACCCAAAACTAAAAACTAAAAACTAAAAACTAAACACACTTGTATATGACAAGGACTTTTGTGTCATCAACTTTCAACTTTGTAGTAATACTTGACGAGAGAGATTTGAGTTTAAGATTAATTAGGCAATATAATTTGCCATAAACAAAGGTAAAATCAGAGAATCTAATAAATTCGTAACGTATTCTTTTCCATTATTCACTAACAAGAGATCAAGAAAGAGGGAAGAGAATGACGAGAGGGCACTCATGAGACGGGAATTACGAAAAGAAAAAATTTGCATGCACAGATTGCATACAACATCTGTCGCTAAATCCGTATTTTTTTCTGGCTTTCTCCCAATAGGATTGTAGTTAACTATTGAGAGTATGTATAACAATTTGTTAGTGTGTAAAATCAAACAGATATAATTCTGATAATTATAAAAAAAAAAACAAAATTTGTACATTATAAAATTACAGATTCAGATCTTTGATCGTTGACGGTTTCGTTGATAGGTGTGGGACATATGCAAAGAATATTATACCAACCCAGGGTGGCCACTTGGGTCTTTTCAGTCAAATTATTTCTCTGCTCTCTGACATAGATTTGATAGGGATGCCACTGCCTTACTGCTTCACTTCCTACACTTGCTTTAATCATTTTTCTCTTAATCATTGTGGTTAGTGATCTAATTAAGTTAACCTTGCTTTTACGCTCAAAGAAATTTCTGATTCGTTCCGCTATCTTATTCAATGAATCATTAGAATTCATTTTCACCAGAATTTTTATGCATTCACAAGTTCTGTCGTTCTCATAACTGTCAAACTCTCAGTTTCAACATAGGGACAGTAGTTTCTCCTTAATATCAAAATGTGGTTAACACACATTCTCTACAACACATTTTATATAAGCATGTTGTAGTCATTAGATTGTCGAGTTTACTATCTTTCACGAGAATAAACATTACTCTATATAAATAAATTTATAATCTATAGATTTAGGCATTCTCTCAATTTAATTGTATTTGTTAAATGAATCTCACACCGAATATACACTTATGAACTTTCCATTTATACTAAAAAAAATGTTAACACTAATTCCTTATTTGAATTCATAAAACATAGAAATTTGGGACCTTCATTTTGAAGTTTAAATTTCATATAAATATGTATCATTCTCAATTTTTATGAGTGAGAATTTAAAAATAACAAATTCGTATTCAAATTCCATTATTTTTTTAAATTAACAAAATGAAAAAAATTCATAAATTTTGGAATAAAAATTTAATTGTGATTTAGATAGTGTAGTGCTCGAGAAATACTGTTTGAAACCAAATTAAAAAGGTTCACATTGGCTTTCTGTCATGTGGATGATACATTTTTTTATTCATTGAGAAGTACAAACAAAAGCATTCAAAATTTGGCATTGCATGCAACTTTTAATCTTAATTTATCTTATTTTTTTACTTTTAAAAGTGAGATAACACCTCCCTCCCTCACCCCTCCACTTCCTATATATACACATTCCAAACTCACTTCCATCGCCAGACCATTTGCTGTAATCATTTTCAATTCACTCACTCCAAATCTCTCCGAAAAAGAAAGAAAAAAAAAACTAGAGAAGTTAAGTTACATATATATTTCCACGATGTGGCTTATTTCTTGGCCGAAGACCAGTTGCCCCACCAAGACCGGTGGTCCTGAAGGTGTCACCACCACCACAACCGCCGCCAATAGGTGTATGCATGGTTTATCATCCCACTGCACTTGTCTAACCAAACTGGTGAGGAAGCTAATTAGGAAACATAGGAGAAGGGTAAGGGCTGCAGCTAGTAGGCAAAGTTCATTGCAGTCCCACTATGATCCACTGAGCTATTCTCTCAACTTTGATGCCAGTGGGTGTGGGAACTTGTTGGATGACCAAGATTACTTCAAGTTCTGTGCATTTTCCTCCAGGTTTGTGGCCAACCCGTCAGGAAACTCAGCTTCTACTCCCAGGCTAAACACCACCACTCCTCACTAGAAAAGAAAAGAAAAAAATATATGTTATGTTGAGCTTGTAATCTTTCATTAGGATGCAATGGGTATTTTGTATAGTGGTAGTCTGGTAGAGGTTGGCATCTGAGATTTCTAGAGAGAGAGAGAGTGAGAGGTTGTTGATATGATGGGGAAGCAAGCTAAGCTAATACATTTTTGTATTGGTGGTTAATTATTTTGCTGACTAATAATAGATAATAGTTTGGCGATCAATTTTCTTCTTCAAAATTTTTTTGCTTTTTACTCAAAATGATTTCTGAGATTAACATAACTCTTCAATTTGGTTCTTGAGATTTGAAATCAATAGAAGTAGTTTTTGTCTACCATCAATTATTTTGATCATTCCGTTAAAAATACTTTCAATTTTTGTCAAATTATTTTGGTTCATTGTTTATTAAACTGAAGAGATTTTGTCATTTTGGTCTTTATTTAACAAAAATTTTTACGGAATGATCAAAATGATTGATGGTGTACAAATTCAGGACTATTTCTTTCGATTTTAAATCTCAAAAATTAAAATGATGAGTTATACCATTCTCGGGATCATTTTGGCTAAAAAAAACATTTTCTTCCTTCCTTTTGTGTTCGTTCTATATTTTTCTTTGATTCCAAATATATTTGTTATTTTTATGATATATCGCTGATGTTAGAATATCATTTTTCAAGGACAACGGATAGCAAGGTTCCAAATTAAATTTTTATCCCGGGGACATGAAAATTTTTACCCCCAAAACAAAAATGAGATGACAAAATATGCAGAAATAACTTACTTTCCACAATTAGTCAAGATAAAGAAAGGAAAATGGTATCCGCACATTGTTTTTCTCCTCAAATTCTGTGATTTTCGTTTAATTTATTTCTTCGGATGACCACAAATAAAGAAATGTGTAAGAGACTCCGCTTTAACTTGTAGTTGGACCAAATTTCATCTGCATCAACCTTAATCACTTAAAACAACCAAATCTTTAACTATGAAAACAAACTTGCACAAAACCAGTCGAGATTTGGTTGCTCAACGCAGAACTCTTTCAACCGTAAACAAATCAACAGTTCACAAGACCGCCACACGGAAACGGAAACGGCCACCAGAAAATTCTTAAGTCCAAAACCAGCCATTTTTTCAGCAAAACCAACCGGTTCGGCGCCACTAATTAGACCTCATTGATGAGACCACAAGGAGGAAGAAAGCTTCCATGGATGCACACATGGAAAAATGACAAGGCAACAACACTATACTTTCATTCTCTTACATAAGCTTTACACAATATATCCTAACAACCCTAGTTTATCATGCACTAGACGAAACCTACAAAAATTCAATCACGTCGGAGCCATGAATAACACAAAAGAATAGCTGTGTTCTAATCTTCGCTCCGCGTATTACACCTAAGATTCCTGATCACTCACGGGATGATCCGAGACAGTGCCCTCAGAAGAAACTTCCTCTACATCGGGTCGTTCTGTCCTAGGGGGATCCGACTGTGTCTTGCTGGAATCCCCGCTGACAGTATCACATGTTCTAACGGGCGAGCCCTGCTTAGCCATCGTTCTTACCATAGGAGTTGCAGTTTGCGAGTCCAAGAGTTCTACTTGGTCAACGGAGTTTGGCAATGAGGGCTTTGTGTCATGGAAGCTTGAGCTTGCCATGCCAGAAGCTGCTGACAAATGTGGACCTGGAGCAACGCAGGATGCTACCAACTGAAGCACTTCAGGGGAAGGCGACAATCCCATGGTTATTTTCTTCTGCTGATTCAGATGTGGCGCTGAGGATGATGGGTTTACCATACTCAGAGGCGCACTTAGGCTGGATTCAATCCGTGAAAGGCCCGAAGTTGCAGCCATTGCTTGTGAAAGCAATGGGAATGATGGGGCCATAGGAATGGAGCTTGAAGCATTGTCCCCAGCGTGCCGGCTATGAAAGTCCTGGCCTCTTCCAGCAATGTCTAGTTTAACCCGCTTAAATAGACGTGATTTCTGCTTTCTTTTCTTCTTTAGACTCCGCCTCGGATCCTTTGGTAGCGAAGGAGGTGGACAGGGAATCACAAATGGAGGAATAGTTCGCTTCTCCTCCCCATATAACAACCGGACAGATTGAGCTATTGCGGACACTGTGGGTGGCAGGTCAGGTACTGGGGGTTTAGCAGGAACACTTACAGCTTCCCTTAGCCAATGGGGTAGCGTGTCCTTTGAAGAACTACTTCCAGCAACATCTTCTCCCTTTAAAATCCCACTCTTGAGATTAGGCAGCAATCCTGAACTGGAGGGTTCACCTCTTCCCAAATTATTATTCATATCGCGTAAAGCATTCAGTGATCTATCGAGCACGCAAGGCAACTTGCCGTACCTATGAGCACCCTGTTCATCTTCCTTCTTCTGTACGTCATAGTTGCTAGCGGAATTCAAGCCTAACGAACCCAAGCAACTGGTACCAAAAGAAGTGACAACAAATGGCTGCTCAGCAGGTACACTGGAAGACGTCCCTGCTCTGTCAGAAGCTCCGGCAGCAGAATCTTCAGAAAAATTAGTCCTGAATTTATCATGAAACCAAGATGGAATAGAGGGATATTGCTCATTCTGCAAACCGAGTCTATCAGATGATTCAAAATGCGGAAAGCCAGATGAAAGATCAGTAAAACCCAGCTTTATATCTGTCAAATGGGATTGAAATTTTGGCGGTGTAACAAGTCTACTTCCATGCAGTGCCCGTGCCATCATCCCATCAGATATGCTTGGAAACTGTGAGGATTTGGCAGTCTTTTTTATTGACTTTGACCCTGCAAAAGCTGACCCATCTAAAATCTTGAGTTGCTCCTCCTCCCACCTAGCTGACAGATCTTCTGAAGTTTTAAACTTTGAGAACTTCAACCTCGGGTCTCTCAGCATTGCATCCCAATTGCCCCTTCCATGCCTACGAACACCAATCCATAGAAAATCAAGTTCATCTTCTGTCCACACATCTGCCTTAAATTTCTTTTTGAATAAGTTGCTTGATCCAGGACCAGTCCTCATCATTATGTTTTCGAGCACCTTCCGGTGGTTATCAGGAAAAGATGGAAAATTAGTTGGCATATGTCCCAAACCCAAGGAGGGAGGCACATCTCTATCTTGCTGATTATATCTGGGTGCATCTGGCGGAAATTTTAAATTCGGAAACAATGACATTGTTGGAAGTTCTTGCAAGGAGCCACTAGCAGATTCGAGTCTGCTACCCAATGACAAGTTAGGTAAGAAGTCTAGATGTGGACTCAGCATGTTCTTTGCTCCAAAAGGGAATCTTGGTAGCAATTTCTCGTCAAATGGTAAGTTAGGCAATGCCATCTTTTCCTGGAAATCAGAAAAGGAAGCACCGGAACTTTCTGGACGATCATGACCGCTTCCTTGACCAGGTGGAGGATACTGCAAACAGACCAAGCATAGTGATCATGTATCAACAAAATTTTCACACGCAGATATATATATATATATATATATAGAGAGAGAGAGAGAGAGAGAGAGAGAGAGAGAGAGAGTTTTTACCGGCCTAAATGGAAAACCACCATTTGGGATGTTATTCAACTTATTCTTGAGACGTGATACTTCAGCTGGTGCATCTGATAGTTTCATGTCATCACCATTTACTTCTGTCTCATTCACAGTCCCAGACCGAGGATCCAGACTAAATGGAAACTCTGGCCGAGTTCCTTTTTGTCTGCCGTTTGACCTTGAAAATTTCTTATTTGATGATCCTATTTGACTAGCATTGGGAGCACAGAGTCCCAGAACAGGTAATAAATTATTTGAAGGCAGTGAGCTTGTTCCCGGAACCTGGTGACTGGGAAGGAAAATATCAGGTGACATGTAGTCAAGAGAATTAACAGAAAGATCAAGGTGACTGCTTTTATGCTTCAATAGCCGGCCCAATCGTAAGGGAGAATCAGTCTTGGCCATAGGGGGATCTAACTTGTCGTCCTCCAAGTCAATTACAGAAGGCCTCTCTCTGAAAAACTGAACTAATTCAGTAGCTTGATCCCCATCTTTGGCAGTGTTGGTAGGACCCTGAGGAAGTGACTCAACAGGTAGTCCCTCATTAGGTTGAGGTTCTTCAACTGCATTCCTCTGACCAAGTCGTTCTTTTTGTCTAGCTCGGAGCTTAGCACTGTTGAGTAAAAATATAAGTAATTAACGACATCCACAATCAAAAATTTAGACAAAGCATAAAAACTTATCACTATTATACTCGAACCATTCATTCAGGACTTCCGACCAAATCTAAATGCCTACAACTCCATAAATTTGTCACTGCCTATGTATCTGAAATATTTTTTACTCCAAAATCCACCAAATTATTTATAGAGATCAAGTTCAAATTTGATAATCCATATATTAAGGCTCCAGTTCTAAAATCAATTAAACTAAAATCAGAAAAAGTGAAAGGTACACACGTATATCCCTTTTACAAAACACAACTAGGTATGTCACAAAAATGCTGAACTAAAGCAATTACTGTATAACTACTTGAAGGAAATCTGAACTTACAACTTTTCTTTTAAAGCTCGTCCAGCAGGTGTGTACTCCCTCTCTGGCTCTGGTTCGGGCTCATGCTCCTCGTCAGCACCCTGCTCACATGCAACCAATTAGATTACTGCCGATAAGTAACTTAACCAAACTAATTATGCAGTAACTTCCTGCCCAGATAGTACAGGAGCATTAGGAAAAAAAATTATCTGCACTAAGTTAGAAGCGAAAGGCCTGAAACAAGTTCAGCCAATCTACAACCACATGGAATTCAGTTACATAAGGAGTTTAGTAATTTTCAGGAAAGTGTATCTGCAGTTGAAAAAGAAAACGAAAGTTTTTCTTAGCGACAATTTCAGCAGCACTGTGAAAGTGCAGATACAAAAGAAAGGTAGACTAGAAAAAGCAACATGCTTCATTCAATCATATGTCTAACTGAAGTACCTCACTCAATGTTTCAGTTGGGTGTGCAGCATATGCTTCTCTGTAAGAGACCGCTTTCCGCTGGCGCTTCCCACGACCAAGAGCTGCTTCCTCCTCACTTTGGTATTTCTCCCACCTACAAACCCATCAAAATACAATTAAGTCCTTAAGAAATCAAGAAAACGGGAGACGGAAAGCGAAAGGTACACAGGAAAACCTCATCAGAACACTAATGTTTGAATGTAGATAATATGAATTAGCAGATTAGAAGAGCAGCGGTAATAACACATGGAACACTGAACATGTAGAAGAATTTGTTACCTAAGGCGCAAAAGTCTGTCCCATTCATTTTCTTCAGTAACCATGTTATCCTCTTTCCTTTCAGTATTTTGTACACCAGTATCATCACTTGCACCTGGAGGTGATTCAGCTCCCTGTTCTTCAGCTGGTTCCTCATTCCATTCGGTGGCCTGATTAAAATTTAAGTTAGAAACTTTATGAGATAATGAACGAAACAGGCGAATTTGGAATTTTGACTTTGTTGACTATCAGTCCTTATTGGGCAATTTGCATGCAAGATAAAAGCAGCATAAAGTAGGATAACAAGATCAATATGCATGGAACAAAAGATGAAAAGAATGATTGCTTTCTTTTACAACTATGAGAAGCATCAAACCAAAATAGGGTCTCCAAAAAAGGTTCAACAGGACACATAGCAAATTGAGAGAAACAAAAAAATTTCGCGGACTAGAGTGATCACATCCAATCTAATCAATTAAAAAACTGACACAAAAACTATCAAAAACCAGTCAACTAATTATTACTGACCCGATGAAGGAAGGAAAAATGGACAAATAATATCAATCTGGGTCGAAAACTTGTAGTTTTAGTTTTAATCCGAAAGTGAGAGAGAGGGAGGCTTATCAGTCATGCTTTCAAGTGGCATCAGATATAAAATCACTGTAAAGACTTTTAATCAGGAAAAAAAAAAAAACTCAATGCATTAGATAAGTTTAATAGTTTACCTTTACTGAGCCAAGCATGTCATTTTCCATTTCTCCTTCAGCAATATCAGTTGAACTAGACTGAAGGTCTGAACGGTCAAGCAACTTTGAAATTGCACTTTCATCCCATACAATCTTGTTGCTGCTATCTGTGCATTTATCCGTATAAACGTCTCCCAAGCCACCAGTCCGCTTCCTATGCTTATGTTCTACATCTGCCACTGCCTCGTCTTTGTTACTGTTATTTTCATCGGTATCTTTTCCATCAGTGCTAGGAGAATCATTAAAAAGCTCCTCTGTTCCCCATTTTATAATATCCTCCACTTCTTTTTGGGATCCCGACTTATTCACAAAAAGCTGATCAAGCATAAGTTTCTTTTTTGCAAGCTGCAAGATGCGCTCTTCAACACTAGCACGAACTACAAGCCGATATACCAGAAGTCGTTTTGACTGTCCAATTCGATGTGCTCGGTTCATAGCTTGAATATCAGCATGCGGGTTGAAATCAGAATCATAGATAATGACAGTGTCTGCTGTTGCCAAATTGATACCAAGGCCGCAAGAGCGTGTTGATAACAAAAAGACAAATCGGCTTTGATCTTGGTTAAAACGCGCAATTGCAGATTGACGATCAGTCACTGAAACAGAGCCATCTACTCTCTCATATGTTTTAGGTCCAAATTCTATGGCCAAATAATCCTCTAGGATATCTAGCAGCTTGGTCATCTGTGAAAAGATGAGGACTCTGTGACCCTCTTTGTGCAAAATCTTAAGCATAGAATGCAACAGTGTCAACTTGGCCGAAGCTTTTATCCGCATTTCATGAAGGAACTCTGCAGACCCAGAGTCAGGCTCAGTGCCTGGTATAAGATACGGATGATTGCAGACTTTCCTTAACTGCATTACGATGTTCAGCATGGATTGTTGTGCCACCCCTTTTCCAATATTCCGCAATATCTGATAATTCTTTGTCAGCATTGCACGGTAGTATTCAGCTTGGATAGAGGACAGCTCAACAGGAACCATCCGTTCAGTCTTGGGGGGGATATTTTGCATAGCATCCTTTTTAAGCCTCCGAAGCATATGTGGAGCAACAAGTTTTTTCAATTCATCCACTTTTTCTGCAGTTGTAAGATCATTAAACCTTTCCTCAAATGCAGAAAGGGAAGGGAATGATGCCGGCTGCAAGAAGTTAAGCAAGTTATACATTTCACCAATGTTGTTCTGAAGAGGGGTACCAGTCAACAGTACGCGATGCTGGAAAGACAAGGAGTTGAGCAAGCTGAAAAGCTTACTTCCTGAATTTTTCAAACGATGACCTTCATCAACTATGAGAACTTCCCAAGGAACCCCGCGGAGATGTGAGGAATCAGCAAGAACCATTTCATACGTAGTTAAAAGAACATTAAATTTATACGCAGATGTTTTCTTATTCAACGAATTTGGATCACTAGCATGCCATTCATGCTGGCGAATTATGGTCCGTGCTTTAGCACACCCGTGATATTCCACAACATTCAATTCAGGAGCCCATAATGCAAACTCAGCAAGCCAATTAGGCATTGTGGAAAGTGGAACCAAGACTAAACAAGGCAGAGTGGCTTTGAACTCAACGTATAATGATGAAATAAAAGCACAAGCTGACACAGTTTTACCAAGCCCCATCTCATCCGCTAGTATCACATTCTTGGATTTATGCCAGCATTTACGCAACCAATTGAGTGCTTCAAGCTGATGAGGAAACAATATACCCTTCAGTTCCTTAGGCTGCTCTGTCAGAGTAACTATTTCACTTTGCCGACAACCAACCTTCCCCTTTGATGAATCATCCTTAGAAGCATTGTTTTCCAGTGTTTGGCGCTCAAACTGATTAAATTGACAGATCAGATTCTGAGAATTTTTAATTACAGGCTCGTCCAATCTTTCCCAAGTGCATTCAACGTACGGGAGACCAGTCCACTTTATCAGAGCTTCACCTGAACCATTTTCA
This sequence comes from Cotoneaster glaucophyllus, assembly GCA_036320875.1. Classification (NCBI taxonomy): domain Eukaryota; kingdom Viridiplantae; phylum Streptophyta; class Magnoliopsida; order Rosales; family Rosaceae; genus Cotoneaster; species Cotoneaster glaucophyllus. The sequence continues at coordinate 7,713,541 of CM070059.1, read as the reverse complement.
ACACCGCGTAGACCAATCACCCGCTGTGGTTGCTTCCACCGTTCCTCACAGATATTTATAACAGCAGTTCCATACTTAGCCTTGTAATTTTCTAATTTTCTCTTGGCCAAGACTTTTAGCTCAGATTCAGAGATCCAACTATTATGAATATGAGACTTACCCACCCACTTAACTAAAAATTCATACGATACAGTCGCATCACTTCTACCTGCAAGATCAGCCAGTGAGGGCCCCTGAATTTTGGTTTGAGGGCTGCTACTGAGTCCAGTTTCTGTATCTGCATCTTTTTTGTCTTCGGTGTCAAGGGATACATGCATTTCAATTTCACGAACCTCATCATTATCAGGACTTTTCAGACTAACTTCAGTATTCTCCGCAGTCGCTATTTTTTCAGGGGTTTTTACTGAATCATCTGCAGCTACAGCAGATTCCTCTTGATCTCTACAAATTCCGTTAGCAGGACTTGAATCCTTAGCACCCATCCTCGACACATCCATGGAATTAGCTTTTTTACCGTCTTTGTTTACAGATCTTCTGTACACATTTATTTTGTCCACTCTAACATCATCCTTTGTGCTTTCATCCCCATCAGCACCGTTGACAACATTTTCGCAACCCTCCGCGAGATTATCATCCTTCATGCTTTCATCCCCATCAGCACCACTGACAACATCAACATTTTCACAACCCTCGGTAAGATTTTCATCCCCATCACCACCATTGACAATTTTGTCAGCAGCTCCGACATCCATGTCGTTATCACAAGCAGAATTTCCATCTGCTAGTCTGTTTTGAGTCTCAGAAACTTGCAAATCATCAGTACACAGGTCAGGAGCAGCTGTCACACATATCTGACGAGAAGATTCAGCATTGTCACCCTGAACTCGACATCCCAAAACCCGATCAACCTGTGACATGGGCATACAAGAAACAAATTAATCTGTATAGCAACGTTAAGTAACCAAAACAAGAGCATATTTTCTATATATCCACATCCAGTAATAAAAACATTCTGACACTCTAGAAAACTCATTTACCTGCAGAGGTTGAGCAGTAAAACTATCTCTACAAATTGGTGTTTCAACTACATGACTTCCAGCTTTATCTGCATTATGTGATGAGTCGTTTGCTCCCACAGGAAGCTCCTGAAACAAATCAATGATATTTACTACATATAAATAAACATAACTAAGGACTTATCCCGATAACACCAGCCTATCAACATCAAGAACATGATATTATTTGATGGAAATAACAGTGATAACAGTATAAAAAACCAGCGTGATTCAGAAAACTATTAAGAAGTCATCAAAAGCCTATTGATGGTTCCTACATATGAACATGGGTCCAATATAAAACCAAAAAAAATTAATGATACCTCGTCTTTGCTTTGAATATCTGACTTCTTGGTTCCAATTTCTTCTCTTGGCAAAGATGCAGAAACCCCATGGTTAATAGATTTATGCTTACGAGGTGCTTTACCAATCCTCAGTTTTGCAGTATTTGCCTTAGATCCAGATTGTTCAGAAATACTAACAGACTTCCCCTTATCATTCCTGCGCTTCTTTTTACTCTTATCATTATTTCCTTTGTGTTTTCTCTTTTTAGCCTTGTCAGTTGTAGCACTGATCGCAAGAACAATGGTCTTGCGTGGAGATCCATCAGTACAAGACATATCAGGCTTCACATGAGGAGAGGCAGATACCTCAGGAGCTTCTTCCTTCGTCTCTGACACTATAACTTTAGAATGAGATGAAACTTCTTTAGCAGGAGAGCTCGACTTTCTGTCTGTGGAATCCTCTTCTGGGACAATGCTGGATCTCTTTTCATCATCAACATTCACACAAGATGAAATACCATCTGCAGAACCACCAACTGTTGAATGAGTCGGCTTGGTGCTACATATATCTATCTGGGAGTTCTTCTCTAAGGATTTGACTCCATGGGTTAAAACAGCTTTTCCTTTGCTTGAGGATCTTTTCTTTGCAACAATGGAGTTTCCAAAAATATGTGATACTTTCTCCCTGTCAGATGACTTCATTCCAGTTTTGGACTTCGTAGTGACAAGTTTTGTTCTTGCTCGTTTTGAAATGGTATCCGTCAAAAAGTTTTTGGGTTCAAGCAGATTACTTTTCTGATCACTTTTCTGACAGCAAGTTGGACATTGCCACTTCCCATTGGGAATGCGCTTCACGCAATGAATATAACAATTAAAGATTTTACAACAAAGGGAAAAACCATAATTGCAATAAAAAAAAAAAAGGTATCATGAAAAACAAGCTATTGTAGTACCGTCAAAATATATCTACCTTAAGAGGTGGATTAAGACACTGGAGATGATAGGTTCGGGGACAGCTATCACAACATAACAAGTTACCGCCAAGGTCACAGACCACGCACTCGTAGAAATACTGGATGAGAGAAAATTAGATTGGACAAAAAGTTGCATGAAGTCAGAGAACTAAAAGGAAACTAATATTACAGAGTAGGCATAAAACATAAGTATCTACTTATCGCTCTAAAGATAACATCGGACTGCTAACGTGCAAAATATTATGTTCCATGCAGATACGATAAACTGCAGTACAAATGCTGTTACTGTATCTGACAATGTGTTGTGCCAACAAACTCAAAAGGAATACCAAACCCAAAAAAAATATGAGCCCATTCTTTATGTTTTTCTAACCCTTCAGCAGACCAGGAACTCACAGTTCAGCAACTAAAGTGAACTTGTCAGTTGCCTATTCTAAAATAAAAGTTCCCGTTTCCGTCAGAATTTAACTTTGACTCTTGAGTCCATCAAATCTCATATGATTATCATCAACATACCATCTACCCAGGAATCAATTTAACTGTACATACCTATCTCTAGTTTTCAATTGAACAGACTCGAGTATATTGAAATTTTAAGCCACTATTCCACTTAAAAGCTTCGTGTGTGGAACAAGTACAGCGTTTCGAATCAAAAAGAACTTAAGTAGGCTGCAGAATAACTTTTGTATGAAGAACTAGAAACCACAGGTTGAAAATGTTTGAATCAAAACATCAGCACCACCATCGCAAACAAAGCTCATGCTAGAGTGACTGAAGAATAATATAAAATGAACAAAATAGAAAACAAATTCCACCCAATGATAAAATTATTCCAATGATGTTTTTCTTCATGAACTTTTCAGGTTAAAGAAATTAGTTGATTAATTTCAATTATGCAAAAACTAACCCCGTCATTTCCTTTCTTCTTGGATTGAAACCGCTCAGAAATTAGTTCATTTTTCAGCTTGCGCTTAGATGAAGAAGTCTTCCCTGGAGATTCTGAGGCCACTGAAGCGTCTTCTTTGCCATTAGATTGATCAGGTCCATGAGGAAGCTTTCTACGTTTTCGTTTCAAGACCCAATTCCTGTTTATCATTTTACTAGGTGACGAACTGTCTTCCTTCATCTTTTAGACCTGGGTCTTACATACGTAGTCAAGAGTGAGAGCAAGCACGTCAGGAACCATGAATTAGTCAACACATCAGAGGTTCTACATGCAAAAACGTCATACAACTTATTTAATTAGGTGTTTGAAGCAAACGCAAAATTATCGAGGATAATGGATGCAAGTGACCTACCAGAATAATAGTTAGATTTGGTAGGGCTAAGCAAATTGGAATTCCTAAAAATGAAATCTTTATCGGCTACCACAGTCCACAGTGACGGCTCTTAAATAACTCAACCTCAGCACCTGCTACAAAAGCATAAGTCACTTGAATATGATATTGGATTAACAGTTATAAGGTACATTGCCGAACACCAACTCCGTAGCAGCATGAGATAACAAGATAATCTTAACATGCCGAGAAAACTAGCACATATACTGCAACATTACTGCAAAACAGACACACTATAGACCTGACAATCGAACAATTTAACCATCTATTCCAATCTACCACTTTCAAACGCCCAATGCAATCTACCAAAACAATGATAAAATTAACAATCAAATCAACAAAAACTTAGACATGCAAACACATTCAGCTGCAGCTAAACACAAAACCCCATTTCAACACCTATTAATAATTCATTACACAATCTAGATTCTACAAAAACCAAGATTCCACTAAACAAGGACACCCCACCATTTTCCACCGCAATCAAAGCTCAAAATACGCAATCTTTCAACAATCAAACAAAACCCACATCAAAACCGCCAAAAAAACACACATGGGCAAGCTTCAACTCACACAAATTCAAAAAACCCAGAACAAACAACCAAAAAATGAGCAAAAACAGAGAAATAAAGACCGCCCAGGTAAATTAAGAAGCTTACCAATCAAGTAATGGATCAAAAACCCAAGAGACAGAGCAGCAGCATGAGGCAGCTGAATTGGGAGGAAGAGCTGGGGAGGTGGAGGGGGAAGAGGTTTAGGGCATGGAAGGCAGGCTGTGGGGAGATACGAGGAGGAGAGAGAAAGCGAATGGGAGACAAAGGAAATAAATAGGGAGAGAGGAAAGGGAGAGTTTTTGGTTTTTCCAATCTTACTCATTTATCCTTTTTTAAATATTTTTTTCTAGAGAGAGAAAGCATGCAAATACGGATTCGCCGGGGTCATAGGAACGGGGTTACACTCTGACATGGCAGGAGAGAGACAGAGAGAGAAGCGGGTACTTTCTCTCTCCTCTTCTCACCTTGTTCTTGCTTTTTGGTTTTGTGATGCTGTAGTTTATTTGATGGAGTTGAAAACTCACCACCACTCGGAACTCGCCACGTGTCGGGTCCGGAGACTCTGCCGCACTTTCTCTCACTGCCCTTCCTCCCTTTTTCTCTCTCTTTCCCTCATCATCTCTGCCTTTTTCCTTCTCTTCCATCCCAACTCCACAACTCACTCTCTCCTGTGTTATGTAATATTTTCAGAGAGAGAGAGAGAGAGTGCTTACAGAGAGGAAGAGGAAGTGTCTGTGTTTCTTTGCTTCTCCTTCCTTTATCTTCCTTCATTTGCAGCTTTCTGCTTCATACTTTTTCTGCTCAGCTTTTGTTTCTATTTTTTCCAATCAACTCCTCCATAGCATGTTTCAATTAGCTAGGATTTGGTTATGCTTGTTTGAGGAGCTAAACAAGATTAGGGATGTTGAACCAAAAGAGTCAAGTTTTAGGGATGAATATTTCTGCAATGGAATTGAACTTTGAAATATATTAGGCCGGTGGTTTACTTATTTGGGTACAATTCCAACTGTAGATTCTTTCCCTTTCCGTTTTCAAATCAGACCTCACAGCTTTCAAATTACTTTTTGAGTTTCTGTGTGAAAGTGTGGTTATGTTAGGTGGTGGATCGTAATTACGATGCGCGTCACTTGTATTTATACGGCACGTATAATTCAAAATTTATAGTTAACAAGACTTGTCGTTATTATCATTTGTCGAACGTTTATCTTCTTTTTTCCTTTTATAATGATAAGAGCAACCTTTATACCTTCAAACACGTCGTAATAACAGAAACTACTTACTAAATTTGTATCACTATCTTTCTCAAGCTACAATAGATCAATGGAAGGGGCAATGGCTTCCACCACGACGCTTCCCTCATGCACGGCCAAGGGGTCGTCCACTTAAGAATATTGTTTTCACATCCGTTTGATACAGAAACAAGTTAAAATGAGCTTTGTTTAGTCAGCTCCGCAAAGGATGCTATTGAAAAAAACAATACGGATGAGTTCTTAAAATATCAAAAGTTTATTGGGTATCAAAAGTACACAATTTATCCATCACTTTCGCAATTTTTGCTATGACAACGAAAAAAGGACGAAACCAAAGGAAAACAGGTTTTGGGTTTTCCAATTTTTTATACCCAGTTCGTGTCATTTATCTTAAACATTTGTGTCCCTCTGTTAAACCTCTAGGTAGAATTCAAAGACAATTTGGTTTTAAAATTCATTTTCACAAACCATTGTCATTTTTATAGAAAATCACTAAACTACCTTTCCTTATTGTTTCAATTAAAATTTAATTTGTTAAAATTTTGAAGGACGTTATAAGGATTAGACAAGTGGTGAGGGATATAAACTAAAAATAGACAAGTTTAGGGATGAATATTGTGTCCAATGGAATTGGACTTTCGAGTGTTATGCTGGTGGTTGTTTACTGATATGAATACAAATCCAATTATAGATACTTTCTTGTTTGGTTTTCAAATCACATCACTTGTTTTGTTGTTTAACTATTTTTTAGATTCGGTATAGAATTGCATTTACCTTATACATTGAATCGTATTTATGATGTATGTTGTTTATATCTGTTTTGAAGTGCGGGAGTACACTGAAAGAGCGTAAATAATACAAAAATTTAATGTGAACAAGACTTGTGATTGTAGAGTTAAGTATCTTTTTTTTTCTTTTTGTAACGATAAGAGCGATTGTTATAGCGTAACATAAATGCATAGTATTACCAGAAACTAACTAAATTTGTACTCCACTATTTTTTTTGAAGCTAATCGTATCCAATTCTTGTCATTATCTTAAACATGTCTATCTTTCTTTCAAACCTCAAACATAAATAGAATTTCAACAACTATTAATTTATAGAAATTCATCTTCACCAAACCATTGTCATTTTTATAGAAAATCGTTAAACTATTTTTCCTTATTTTTTCAGTTGAAATTTTTCTCATCAAACATTAGTTGGTTATAAGTTCAATTTAATTTGAAATAACTCATCTCATCCTGCCGACTAAATGGGCCTTAAGGATGAGATATAGTGTCCAATGGAATTGGACTTTCAAATATGCTATGCAGGTGTTCGTTTACTGATATGGATACAAATCCAGTTATAGATATTTTTTTTTCTTTTTTTTTTTCAACCCATCTCTCACAATTAAGTGTTTGTGAAATACTTGTTACGTTGTTCAACTAATTTCGAAATTTGGTGTGAAATCGCATTTAAAGTATGTGTTAGATCGCATTTATATTAAGCATGTCGTATATCTTTCATCTTATACAATAAAAGAGTGCGGATAATCTCAAACTTAATGTGAAACAAGACTTGTAGTTACTATCACTTGTCAAGACTTTGTCATCTTTTTTCTTTTTATAACGAGAAGAGTGAACATTATAACGTAATAACAACGCATGAGAATAACAAAAACTACTTACTAAACTTTGATTCCGCTGTTTTTTCTTAAGCTACAAACTGTTCATTTCGCACCCAATTTTTGTTAATCATGAACAATTTTGGCTCTCTTTATTTAACCTCAAAGGTAGAATTCAACGACAACTTGATTTATAAAAAAATAATATTCACTAAACCATGATCGTCTTTACAGAAATCAGCAAACCAGTTCTTCCATTCTTTTTCCAATTGAAATTTTAAATTTTAAATTTTCACAACCTTGAATGAGCTTGTAAGGGGCTAGGGGGCCAAATCAATCAAAGAAAAAAGATATCTCACCATTAAGTGTTTGTGAGACGCTTGTTAGCAATACTTTTCAGGTATTACTGCCTTCAAAATTTTCAATTTTGTTTACATTTGTTTTAAAGATTTGATTTTAGTCAGTTTATGAACCACCCTTTTGCTTGATGTTTGAGATTAGTGGGAGAATTCCATGTCCACATCCAGGCGTATATATGGTTGCAGAGGCCGCTGTATTGGCACATCGAAGCTCGGGTTGTTTTGGACCTTCAAGAATTTCCTAACTCAGTGAGCGTGTCTAAATTGAACCAATTGTTGTTTCTTTTACTGCTTAACATTTGGTTCAGTTTATCGCAATGTAAGTTTCGATGGTGCTGTTGTTTCCTTTCATGTTGCATCTTTTGTTTTGTGCAATTTGTAATTTGAAGCCTCCACTTTTCCATGGTTGATGGGGACTTGAAAAAGTTTGAAGGCAAATGGAACGTTAGATGCGGGAGAGGGAAAGGATAAAAGTACTCGGTTTGTAATCTTAGCATGGTCGTATTTTATCATATGAACTTAAATGTGATACCAAGATTCAACTTTCCTGCCATTTTCATGGAGAGAATTATCAGATCAGATCTTCCTGTGAATCTTCGGGCCTTGGCTTGTCGATTTGAAAAGAATTCTCCAGGGAATCAGAAGAATTTTAAGGTACCGTACGAGATTACGTAGAAAAGAGGAAGCTGGCACGCTCGTTTAAAACATCTGATGAAAAATATATAGGGAGGAAGAAGCCTCTTCATGTAGCACTGGCCATGACGATGAGAGTCCCAGGCCCGCAGAGGGATATCGAAGTTTTGAAAGCTGAGCTCCTGAAATGTATTTCAGAGCTTGGACTGGAAAGATTTATGCCCGCGAGAGATGAGAAAGCAATGACACGCATGGGTGGATCCTTAAGGGTCACATCATCCATGAACCTCTCTTTTGCTTGCAAGAATCGAAAACCAAAGGGTTACGGGGACAGCCTCGAGAATATGCAGGAAGAGGTAAGATTTATGTTGCAACTTCTAGCAAACCCCGAGTGATCGCCAACAACATGAAATTGTTGTATACACTGTTCTAAAAATTACCGGGGTGGGTAGCCACCGTCCCGATTAATACCTAGGCGTTTGAAAATTAAGAAAATGCATCAAGATCTGCTGAGGTGCCCGCCTACACAGTCTAGGCACCCGCAGCTCACCTAGATAGAAAATAGATAACTTTTATTTTGCATTTTATTTATTTTTCAATAAATTGTAAGAAACTTATTGCATACTTAACACATTATATCATTGTTCTCCATGTCTTCATTATGTTTCAATACTTCATCATGTATATATGTCATTCTATTTTATAGTTTATGATGAAATTATATATATTTTACGGTAAATTACATAGTAGCCCCTCAAGTTTGATGTCTATTACAACCTCATACAACATCTTTAAAACATTTCACTTTCATACATTTACTTATCATTTTATTTCAATTTCATACAACCGTTACATTTTCCATCTATTGATCCGTTAAGTGCTGACGTGGCTGCCAAATGTATGCCACGTGGCAAAAAAAATAATTTTTTAATTTTTTTTCTTAAAAAACCTGAATTTTCTTATTTTTAATAATTTTTTTTTTTTAAAAAAAAACCCAAATTGAAACCCATCCCTCTTCCCCGCAGCCCCCCACCCCTGCAAACAAACCCAGAAACCTTCCCCCAACCCACCTCCCTCTCCTCCCATCACCACCATAGCCCTTCCCCATCACCATCGCAACCCCCAAACCACTCCTCCCTATTTACCTTCCCGACCCACCTCCGCGCAACCCCCCACCCCTGTAAATAATAATAATTAAGGAAAATTAATGAAAAGGACTTGAAAAGTTTTAGTTTTAATAAAAAAACCATGTTATAAGTTTTGTTTAATAAAAAAACCATGTTATAAGTTTTAGTTTTAATAAAAAAAACCATGTTATAAGTTTTGTTTAATCAAAAAACATGTTATAAGTTAAGTCACTGTTTCTGGATTTTAAGTAACACTGTTTATGGAATCTAAGTCACTGTTTCTGGAATTTAAGTCACTGCACTGTTAGTTTATTTCCAGCGACAGTGTTATTTTTTCCAGCGACAGTGTTAGTTTTTCCAGCGACAATGTTATGTTTTTCCAGCGACAGTGTTATGTTTTTCCAGCGACAGTGTTATTTTTCCAGAGACAGTGTTATTTTTCCAGCGACAGTGTTAGTTTTTCCAGCGACAGTGTTAATGTTCATTTTCTTTCCATATACAGTGTTTGTTTGTGCATGGCCCAAAGGGCTTGGTGTGGTTGCTGCTCGCTGGAGCTAAACGGAAGGGAAGGCCGGATTTCGGCCGGAAAGTTGGACAAACTTTAAACGCTCATAACTTTGTCAATACTCAATGAAATCAAGTGATTCAAAAACGAAAATTGTAGTTCTCGCAGAGACGAAGAGAATGGTACTTTGCACGATAGCTAACTCGTTGTGGTTTGGCCGGAAAACGCCTCGAAAGCCTCCGAGGTCGCCAGAAACTGGGTTGGACAAACTTTAAACGCTCATAACTTTGTCAATACTCAACGAAATCGAGTGATTCAAAAACGAAAATCGTAGTTCTCGAAGAGACAAAGATAATGGTACCTTGCACGATGGCTAACTCGTTGTGGTTTGGTCGGAAAATGCCTCGAAAGCCTCGGAGGTCACCGAAAACTGGGTAAGATTCAAATAGATATAACTTCTTCAATACTCAACGAAATAGGGTGATTCAAAAAGGAAAGTTGTAGTACCCAGCGAGACGAAGATGAGGAGGAGGATGAGGGCCAAAGGAGAGCCCATGAGTGACTGGCTGGTGGTCGAGCTGTCTGTTGGTTTGGTGGGTTTTACCTTGTTCTGGGATGGTTTTTGGTTAAAAAAAGTTATAGGATGGTTTTTGGTTAAAATAAACTTAGTTCAAGCCCTTTTTATTAAAGCTCCCTAATAATTATCATTATATAAAAAAAAAAAGGACTGAAACCCATCCCTTCCCGCAGCCCCCCACCTTCATCCCAACCTACCCATGCCCACCTCCACCTCCCCTGCAATCCCCCACACCTCACCTCCCCGAAACCCCAATTCTGTTTGAAAAAAAAAAATAGAAACCCAGAAATCCCTGACCCACTTCTCCACTCTCTTCACCTCCCCTTCCTTCTCTCTTCCCAATGGAAATAAACCAACATTTGGCCAAACATCTCCCACAAATTTCAACCTATACACAAATATCCATATCCAAACAACAATCAAAAACTCAAACTTTTGACCCAACAAAATGAACAAACATGTAAACCAGAATTAAACCACATAGAGAAAGAAAGGGAGAATAAGAACCTGCAGCTACGAGGGCAGGGTGTTGGTAAAGCGATTGTTGTATCATGGCTTGCTTGAACCTTTGTTGTTCCATGTTATCCTCCTCACACAACGCGGAGACTTGGGTATTTTATACAAATTACTGTGCAATTGCAATTTTAGGGTTAGGGTTTCACGGAGAGGAAGATAAATTACAAGGGAAACGAGGGAGGAAGAAGATAAAAAAAAAAAGGAAAAAATGAACGCCGTCCTTTCCCCATCACCACCACAAAGCTCTCTCTCCGATCCCGCTGCTCCACATGGAGGTCCTCCGTCATCACCTGATCTCGCCGTCCACCAGGCCGATTTCTCATCGTCGCCCTACTGCTCCTGCTCGTTGTCGTCTTCTGCGACGAAGATGATGCGGGGGATGAAGACGTCCTTGGGGTTCAAATTTGCATTGGGGTGGGGTGGGGGTTGTAGGGGAGGTGGGGCTGGGCTGGGTGTGGGATGGAATGGGGGTTGCGGGGAGGGATGGGAGGAGAAGGAGGTGGGTCGGGGGAGGGTTTCTTGGTTTGTTTGTAGGGGTGGGGGGCTGCGGGGAGGGATGGGTTTCAATTTGGGTTTTTTATTTTTTTTAATTTAAAAAAAAAAGAAAATTCAGGTTTTTTAAGAAAAAAATTTTAAATTTTTTTTTTTTGCCACGTGGCACAAATGTGGTAGCCACGTCAGCACTTATCGGATCAATGGATGGAAAATGTAATGGTTGTATGAAATTGAAATAAAATGATAAGTAGATGTATGAAAGTGAAATGTTTTAAAGATGTTGTATGAGGTTGTAACAGACCTCAAACTTGAGGGGCTACTATGTAATTTACCCTATATTTTAATTATAAGCAGACACTTATTTACACAAAATATAATAGATTTACTTAAATTCGTCTAGTCTGCCTAAGTGCCTAGACCCCGGTTAATCGCTTAGGCGCTAGGCCCCAATTCACCATCTGACTAGCACCTAGCATCTTTTAGTACCTTGGTTGTATATGCTATAGAACATATTAATTTCTCCTTTATGTGGTAAATTTTCTCTTAATTTCACGTAACTAGACAACATTTAAACGTAAAACTTACCTCAAACCACTAATAGTTTCATCGTTTGGGGCCTCGGGTATGGCCTTGTACTAGTTAGAAGGAGATCGTGATCTCATATTTAGACGTTTTACAATGGCTTAATCACTACATGTTCATACTAAACCAATTTTGTTGTAAACATTTAACAGGGCACTACCGCATTGCTCGTGGATTGGAGAAGTGGGGTGGCCTTCCAAATGTTTCACGTCTTATGTCGCTCGAGATGAGGCACCTAATACAACGCAAAAACATTTCAAATACAAAAACTGTGTACTTTTGACACAAATTAAACTTTTGATCTTTTGAGTACGCATTCTTAATGTCTTAGTAGCATACTATATGTGTTTAGTTGCTTAAGATCCAAAGGATGTCAAATGCACACACGTTTTATCCCATCAATGCTTAAAACAGTGCAAATACATTCCAAATAGAAAAACTGTGTACTCCTACCACAAATTAAGCTTTTGATATTTTGAGTACGCATTCTTAAGATCTTGGTAGCATACTATATGTGTTTATTAGCTTAAGTTTCAGAATATGTCAAACGCACGCTCGTTTTATTCCATTTATGCTTAAAATCACTTGTTATGCAAAAGTGTGTGAAAAAGGAAGAAACAGTTTTGAAGGGTGAGTAGGAACAATTTGACAAGATGGCAGTTGCTTGACAATTACCCATTTACCTTATTAAAGTTTTGGGACCCCTTCAAAGCATAAGTATATGGAATTTTCAGAAACAATTATTAAAAAGTTGACAATTCAAAATCACTCCTAATATGCGAGTTTTAAATTTTTTTTTTTTAGCCGAAATGCGAGTTTTAAAATTGTCTTTATAATAATTGAAAGCGTTTTTTGTGAAATTTTTTTAAAATTAATATTTAGTAAAAATGTAAATGAATCGTAGAAAAACATTTAAATCCTTTATATAAAAACACATAATTTTTCTAAAAGCACTATCAATCATTTAAAAAAAAAATCTTCCTAATTATGATCAAACCAATAATTATAAGTAGTCATATTTTGTATTTACTTGAAAGTAAATATCTCCTATTCGATTTGCTTAAAACGACAAATTAAGTGAAACAAAACATCTTGATTAGAATATTTGACATAAGAGAGAGAATCCCATTTTAATCCACCCAATTTTGGGTCATATGTGACAGTATCACCTCCACCTCCAACTGGACAGTGTAAGACACGCGGCCATATATCGCGTGCGATATCCTCTCCAATACCTTCTAAACACAGCATTTTTTATTTTTTTTTATTTTTTATTTTTTTTGAAAAAATTTCTTAATTTTTTTTCTTCTGCCGTGAAAAATAAGAAATCGTTACCGTGCTGAAAATGCCGAAAATTCGGAGACTCCCAAAATCTTCTTGAAAAACCAAAAAAAAAGAAGAAAAAAAGTAAAAAAAAGGTTGGAGTCTTTGAGCTCACAGAGAGTTCAACTATCATCAGAGAGAGAGAGAGAGGTCATCACAGTGATCATGATCGATTGTTAGTGTTTTCGGAGGTAATCATTATGTTAATCTTTTTTATTTTTTATTTTTGGGATCGTTTTTGTGTTTGTTTATCTGATTATTGTACTGATTTCAGCTGGATCGCTGGCAAGATTTGGTCTTTTTTTGTTAATTTGGAGATTAGATGTTCAATTTTGAGCTAATTTTGTGAGAGGTTGACTGGGTCGGAGTTCGTTTGCTGAATCTTGCGTTTTTGTTGTGAATTTTGGGTTTTTTTTTTTATAGTGTTTCTGTGTATTCAATTAGGGTTTTTATTGGGATTGATTTTGTGAGTTTAGGATCTTGAGTCTGAGTTATATGCCGGCACCCTTCAAGTCTATCTGAAGTCTCCTCTAGTCCTTTCTACTCCAATAATTTTCTGATTTAGTCACTTTCACAAATTGTTTAATTTTTCATGGATTGTCTAATTTTATTAAGATTGTGTTCCTGGCATTGATTGTAGCGAAACCGAGCAGTTTTAGCCGTGTGCTTGTTGGACATCTATATACTGTTTGCATGATGAGAAAATGATTGAAAAAGATGAGGAGATGGATACAGACCACGTTGATCATTGATGATGCCGTCTCAAGTTGATCGAAACAGTGTGAATTGTAGGATGTCATTAGGGATGTTGATTTCTTGCCTGTTTGGTCACCGAGAATAGGAAGGAAAATAGGACTTAAAGCTAATATTTTTGTAATTTTAAATAATTGAGCAATTCGGAAATCCTATAAGCGACTTTTTCCAACTTTTGTATTGTTTATAGAGAAGCCTGTTTCGAAGTGTATGAAGGTGCTTCAAGTATGTGTGTGCATATCATTGCATTTCTGAAAATTGGATAATTATGAGAGGTTGTTAGGTTAAAATATTTGATTATGTGGTTTGCACTTTAGACTTGGATTATCTATGTATGGATTTACTCTTTTTGTTTCACAGATCATAGATGCATTTGAATTCAAATTTGTAATTTGTTTAAGGTGTTTCAAGTTTTTGACTGCTGTCTTGTTGGAGAAGGTTGTTTTTTTATATCTTGCTCATGCTTGGAAATTATCCTTATGGCTAACTGATCTAGTGATGCCTCATTTACTCCCTTAGGATTGCTTTGTTGGAAGAATGTTTGCTGTTGGCAAAGATTGCAGTTGGCTACCGATGGGAACATGCTCATGTGTCATATTTACTGTTTATTTGCTTGGATGTTTATCCTTGTGAATTTAGACTGCATGTATAGAAATCTGGATAAAGGTACAATGGATCAACATAAAAACTATGAGCGTGTACGCTACAATAATGTTGAAGCTAGAAACGAGGGAAATGGGTCATCCAATCAACGGTACTTCCAGGATCCATCAAGTAATGCCAATACTAACATGCGACCTCCAGATTACAATGTTGCTGTTGGAGCCAGGCCTGTGTTGAATTACTCCATTCAGACTGGTGAGGAATTTGCTCTTGAATTCATGAGGGAAAGGGTGAACCCAAGGCAACATTTAGCTTCTGGGGATCCTAATAGTGCTCCTAACTATATGGATCTAAAAGGCATACTGGGACTTAGCCATACAGGTTCACAAAGTGGGTCTGATACTTCGTTGCTGAACTCGGTAGATAAAGGGCGTGCCCAGGAATCCGAAAGGCAGGCATCTTATGCACATGAAGATAAGAGTTACTATGATTCGGTAAAATTACCACAAACCTCATCAAGGAATGACAGCAATCGAGGACTTCATTATGCTTCTTTAGGAATGTCTGATAGCTCAGTGAGGAAAGTGAAGTTTCTCTGCAGCTTTGGTGGTAAATTTTTGCCTCGTCCGAGTGATGGAAGGCTTAGATACGTTGGAGGTGAAACACGTATTATACGGTTAAACAGGGATATCTTTTGGCAGGATCTGATGCAGAAAATGTTGACAATTTATGATGAAACTCGTGCAATAAAGTATCAGCTTCCGGGTGAGGATCTTGATGCACTTGTTTCTGTTTCATGTGATGAAGATCTGCAAAACATGATGGATGAGTGCAATGTGCTACAAGACGGGGGATCACAGAAACCTAGGATGTTCCTGTTTTCTCGTGTTGATTTGGAGGACTCTCAGTATGGTGTAGAAAGCGTGGACGGTGATTCTGAGGTTCAGTATGTAGTTGCTGTAAACGGTATTGACTTAGGTTCAAGAAAGAATTCTATTGCTTTGGCAAGTTCCTCAGGCAACAACTTGGAAGAGTTGCTCAGTCTAAATGTTGTAAGGGAGAGCACTCGAGCAGTGCCTGATACAGCTAGTGCTGGCGCAGCACCCTCAGCACCAAATGTGCCTTCCGCAACTAATCAATCTTCTCAATCAGTACTTCCAGGTTCTTCAAGGGCTTATGAATCCAATTCACAACCATACCAGGGGCAGAAGGTGCATGGTGTGGAAGCCAGACAGCATCCAGTGTCAACTTTCCACCCTGTCCCTGGGAAAGATGGTCAGACTCATGTGCCTTCATCGGTTCCATTGCAATATGATTCTGGTTCTCACCCTTCTCACTATGCAACACCTGGAGGAAATATAGATTCAATGCCTGTATACGGTCAATCCACTCAACAGGGGGGATTGATTGAAGAGCAGCTATATGGTGGCGTGCATGGGCAAGGTTCAGAATTGCCCATAAAGGAGATGAAATTGAAAAGAAACAGCTCTGCACAAAAGATAAATGAACCTGAGAAAGTTCGATCCTCAGAGAAGGAAGCTCCACCAAAGGAAGCAAGAATGAAGAGAGAGAGCTCTCTCCATAAGATAAATGAAAGCGATAAGCCTAGGAATTTAGTAAATGACAACACTGTTTCTCTACTTCCATCTGACAGTTCAGTTCCCCATCATATTTCTAGGGATGAAGTTTCAGTTGCCAATTCAGCTGGAGAGACAGGGTCACCTTTGTTGGCTACAAGAAGCAGCAAAAAGCTCCAGGAACCTCAACAAAATCCAATGACCTCTGAAGATGTAAATGATGGGAAACAGATCAATGAAGATGACCGATTCGACACAGCCAGTGGACTGTCTAATCCTGGATATGGTGGCTCTGAGGTTGATTCTATGGACTTTAGCTACCTTGACCCGCCTGTGGCTCCTCAGCGTGTCTATCATTCTGAGCGGATCCCCAGGGAACAAGCAGAATTGAACCGTTTATCAAAATCTGGTGATTCTTTTGGTTCCCAGTTTATGGCAACTCAAGCACAGTCAGATCACTCACTACCAATCGCGGACTCTTTGGATAAATTGCATGGTGAGAATGTCCCCTTGCAGTCTGAGCAGTCTGTGCAGCCTGGCTTACCTTCAAAACTATTGCACATTGAAGATGGACTAGCACAATTTGGAAAGTATAAAGAATTTGCTGAAAATATTAGTAAAATGAGTTCTGATGCTTATCATGAGGGGCTTGAGTCTAAGGTACAAAAATCAGATCAGGAAATGGGCCGGCCAAAAGATGACTACAAAGACCCAAGTAACAATGATAAAGAAGAACAAACTGCTGATCCAGAAACATTTGGGAAGCTTACACATGATTCTGCTTCAGTTCCACCAGAATTTAAATGGTCTGAGATTGCTGGCAGTAAGGACAATGAGAATAATGCCAAGGGTCATGGGCAACCATTGGCTAGGGCAGAGAACCCCAGAGGTGTTGCTCATGGGGAGTCTGCTGCTGGTGCTGGCACTCCGGAGCAGGGAGACATTCTCATTGATATTAATGACCGCTTTCCGCGTGATTTTCTGTCTGATATATTTTCCAAAGCTACAATCTCTGGGGATCTTTCTGACCTTCCTCCACTTCCTGGCGATGGAACTGGCTTGAGCTTGAACATGGAGAATCCCGAGCCTAAGCATTGGTCATATTTCCGAAATTTGGCTCAGAATGAATTTGTAAGAAAAGATGTTTCCCTTATGGATCAGGACCATCTGGGTTTCTCATCCCCACCGACCGATATTGGAGCAGAAACTCCAGTAGATTACAGCTTTCCACCTTTGAAGTCTGATGGTGTTGTTTTTGGTCACACTGAGTCCCAAATAAATTTTGATGAAGATATTCGGCAAGGGTTGCCTGGTGTAGCTGGACCAAACGCCGTGAATTTAGGTTCAGATTACAATCATACGCCACTCAAGGGAATTGAAAGTGAGCAGCTGGATGGGGTAAATCATGGAGTAAGAGAATCAGAGTATGAGGTATTTCTGCTGTATCTTTTACTAGGAAATCACACTGTTCTCAACTTATCATGTTGATTGCCTCTGACCAATTTTCGATTGCTCTTTCTCGCAGAATGGTGAGCTAAATGTTCAGAACACAGGTGTACCTCTTGTCGATCTTTCTCTGGAAGAATTTGATATTACTACTTTGCAGGTATGATAGTTTACTAATTACAATTTCTATCTGCATTATGGAGATGTTAACTAGTGCTCTTCCCTGTAACCTATCAATAAACTATATGGATCTGTTTTTCTTTTCTTTTTGTTCTTCCAAGTATAAGAATTTTTGGTATCCTTGTTCAATTAAAGTCATGGAATTATTTAAGTAAAACTAGTAGTTCTTGGGTTGCATTTGGATGCAAAATTTTACCTTTCCATCATAGAATTCTGCCTGCACAGCCTGCTTATTAGCGGTGTTCCCTCTCCCACCATGTTCCTTATCTGTAATTCTGTTTTATGGAAACCACCAATCACTCGAACATCAGAATATATGGTATTATACTTCCCTAACTACCATGGCACTGCCATTACTAACTTACAGTTTAATCTCTTCATACCATTTCTGGCATCTTGCCAACTCTTATTTTACAACTGTTAAACCTAAATGATTTCCTAATAGAATATCTTGCATCCAAGCTCTGCCTTGTGTCTATGCTACATGAATCCTGGTTTTTTTTTTTTACTTTGATTTGTTTAGTAGAAACTTCATTGTGATGCTAATATCAAACATCCCAACTTTTGCACAGCAAAATTTATTGATGGAACATCTTGCCGTGTTCATTGTGTAGTGTCAGACATACGTTTATTCCTTATTGTTATCATCCGTACCTTGTTCAGTTGATGCAAATTGGAGATGTTTGAAGTCTGTTGATTCTCTTGTTGGCCATGTATGTATTTCATTGCAGATCATAGAGAATGAAGATCTTGAAGAGCTTAGGGAATTGGGTTCTGGCACATTTGGAACTGTTTATCATGGAAAGTGGAGGGGAACAGATGTGGCCATTAAACGAATAAAAAAGAGCTGTTTCACAGGGCGTTCATCAGAGCAAGAAAGACTGGTGAGTAGAACACAGAGTTTTCTTGTTCAGTAGTTTACTAAGCTAGAGGTCAGAGTGAATCATGTCAGGTGAATATGTTTTTCCAGTCAAAGGTGAAGAATATTTATATTGTGATACTATACAAATTGGAATCGAAGGTTATAAACAATCCATCGATTCAAATTTAGATGGCTGTGATCCCTCCATCGTCTAGTCTGGTAGTGATCGTTATTTCAGATATTTACAGTAACCTCTCGTGGCTGGTGGAGGGTAGCATTCACCTACAGCATTGTGCTCATTAACTTGTCATCGTGTGACGTATCAATAACAATAACCATTGATCCTCTTCTTCCCCTTGTTCAGACTAATGAGTTCTGGCGGGAAGCTGAAATTCTTTCGAAGCTTCACCATCCAAATGTGGTGGCGTTTTATGGCGTTGTTCAGAATGGACCAGGAGGAACACTAGCCACGGTGACAGAGTTCATGGTGAATGGCTCTCTGAGGCAGGTTTTACTTAGCAAGGAAAGGTAACATCCCTCTCTTTAGTTATGTCAATGATGTAATCCTTAGCAGTGTACCAAGCACTCCAATCTTCATCTTATATTGGTTTTATGAACTCCCAGACATCTTGATCGTCGTAAGCGGCTCATTATTGCGATGGATGCAGCATTTGGAATGGAATACCTACATTCAAAAAACATAGTGCACTTTGATTTGAAATGCGACAATTTGCTTGTAAATTTGAAAGACCCTCAACGACCCATTTGCAAGGTATTTGTATAATTCTTGTTGTCTATATAAAATTTTATAATTGAGCTGGAATTCATGATGAATCTTGCTTTTATATGGGCCTTTTTTATCGTCCTTTCTTCATTGCCAAACAGTTATTATGTTCCATATCAAACATCGTATTTAGCAGAGAATTATGTAATTTGCAGGTGGGAGATTTTGGCTTGTCAAAAATCAAAAGAAATACCTTGGTTACTGGTGGTGTTAGGGGAACCCTACCATGGATGGCTCCGGAGCTTCTTAATGGTAGCAGCAGTAAGGTTTCTGAAAAGGTATGATGCTACAATTCATATCTAATGCTTACCGGCAGAAAAAGAATGTTACTGCCGCACAGTTTCTACTGATTATTTTTTTTCCCCACACGTTGATGCAATGTCATAGAGCCACTTTATGCCTGTTGACAGGTTGATGTTTTCTCCTTTGGTATTGTCTTATGGGAGATTCTAACTGGTGAGGAGCCTTATGCCAATATGCATTACGGAGCAATCATAGGTGCGTACTAAGCTCTCTCTTCACGATGTCTAACTGGGCTTCAGTCCGATATTCAAGCACATCTAATATCTTGTTAATTAGTCCTGCTGGCTTTGCATGTGTCATTGCTCAGTGCTCACCTGCTGACTTTTTGTGTATGGAGTCGAGAATAGAGACAGAAACCGGAAATTGTACTGACACTTTGTTGCTTGCAGGAGGCATTGTGAACAACACATTGAGGCCACTTGTGCCGCCCTATTGTGATCCTGAATGGGAGTTGCTAATGGAGCAATGCTGGGCCGCCGATCCTTTTACTCGCCCATCGTTTACGGAAATAACCAAACGCTTGCGGGTGATGACTGCAGCTTGCCGACCAACTAAACCACAGGTTCAACCACAGAACCAGGTCCCCAAGTAGCAGGGTTCGACGATGATCCCCTCGTTCAATCTTGGCTTCCCACGAGAGCCGATTACAAGAAATTATTTATACTCCGTATAGGTTATGTGTATTATATGACGACTGGGGAGAAGAAGGGCTCCCATTGTAATTGTGGAACGAACTATTTTACAGAACAAAAATGATTGTGTATTTGGTGCATAAAAGGGAAGAACTGGCTTTATATGTAAATCTTTTATTTGTGTTCATAGTGATGCACGTACTTTTATTTTTTCAAATTTCAATGAAATAAATGAAAAAAAAAAAAAAAAAAAAGCAGTGAAGGGCAATTGTTTCATGATCATTTGCTCGTCTATTTTATTACATTTTGAAACGTCTACCAAACAAAAACTTGTGTTAAAATGTATGTTAAAAACGTGTGTCTCCATCCTAATCCATATATATGTATATGTGTATTGTACATATATGTATATGTGTGACAAGAATATATATATATATATATATATATATATATATATATTTATATATCATCTTTAGGATGTGGGCTCTGCTAGTTGAAGACAGAAAATAGTGAATTTTCACATTTACATTTTTATGGGAGCGGAACTAATATCTACATCTCCCAAAGTAACAAGGTGAGATTTAAACGTGGTTGTTACATCTCAAATTTGCATCTTAATAAGACTATATTTGTGTTGTAAAGTATATTCTCAACCAGGCCAAAAAAGAGTGAAAATTTCCGACTCCAACATTTTAACATGTTAAAATTGCGTACTAAAAGTCTTATGTTTGAATTCGCCTATTTGAAAATCATCTGAAAATTTAAATAAAATTTTTCAAAATCGCTTGTATGAAAAATATAAAAAGCAAATCACTTTCATGTCATCAATAAATACGTGGACTTGGGGACATTAGGCAAACCTTGAGTGAAGCTATTGTCTCCATGTTAGGATTAGGGTTTTGAAGGATATGCTAGGTCATGACATCCCTTGGCGTCACGCCAGCCAATTTTAACTTGGATCATCATTTGTTTAAGAGTAATCCATCTCTTAATTCTTTTTTTTTTTTTCGAGGTTAAACTCGAGTAAGGTTTCCTTGTTGAGAACTAAGTTCAAAAAACTTATACGTGAGCGTAGGAAAAAGAAAGACCAACAACTTTTGATTTTTTGATAGTTGTCTTCATTTGGTTGAAGGAGATAAATATCAAGTTTGATTTACTGAATGCAATAACAATATACATTTTTCTTGAATTTGATAGCTAACTAATCTGATTATGGTAACATAAATTTGTTGTGAGTGCGTTATATCGTCGTTATATGTCGATACTTTCTAACTAGTATTTTAATAGGATGTTAATCATGTTGGCTGAAGTTTGAAATGTAAATTTTTTTGTAGCCAACCAGTTGACACCTCTTGTTTTTGCCAACAAAATTGAGACTGCATAGCAAACGTGACGAAAGTGGAACTTGGCTCGATCTACGAGGAACAAAATCATACTTTTTATTTCATATTTATGCCCTTGTATAAATGCGATATTGACAACCATGTCCATTCATCAAGAGATAATGAAGCTCTTGACTGTAGCAGACGAGCAGCTATGACTTCTCCTTCTCAAAATTGCAAGCTACCAAGTTACTCAACGGCCAAAGGTAAGCTCTTTCTCTCACGTACGCATGCCTATATCCTAACTGTGAATTGGGTTGGTATTTTCCAGCCTTTTTTTTGCTTGTGCACGCCAACTGTTTGAGGAAAAGCTTCAGAGAACACATCAAATTTCAATATCGGTTTGATGGTTTCTGTAGATTCAACAACAGTCCCAAAGAAATCTACCACCGAGTGAGATTGGGCTGAAATTTGGGATTTGGGGTGTGAAAGTAACAACATATGCTAAACTTTGGCCTCCAACCAAGAATAAGAAAGCATTGTATTCGGGTGGGGAATGGGGATGTTGTTCCAACCCGGAAAGGATTTCCCTTTTGGTAGAATACCCATGTTCTTTCTTTAGCAATTTTTCTCAAGTGTTATATATTGGCTTTGTAATGGAATCATGACTATTGGGTAATTGGTTTTACGAGGAGACTGCAGAATCATATTAATGTTAGTGAGATGTTCCAGAATCCTCAAACAGTATCCTCTGCTTTGTGTGAGCCATATCCGAAAGGTGATCATGTTCTTCTTTTCATTTTCGATCTTCAAGTTTGGATTTTAAGAAACAAGTTACGAATAACATGTATTGGTTTTGCTTAACTTTTGTAGGTGCTTGCCTATGTACCATTGAGTTCAAGTTGCCTCAGTTATCAGCTGCAAGATCGTACAGTCTTGGGTTGAAGGTTTGATTCTCTCTTTTATTTTCCTTTCGGTCTTGTGTGTTTGTTGATTTTTGTGGAACTGTACTACAAATATGCATAATAGATATGGCGAATTATTATGCAAAAATTCTTATCCAGCCAGTTTCTTAACCATGCCATCACATTTTTTGTTTGAGCTTGCTTTGTACAAGTCCATATGAGAGCAAACCACTCCTAATCATAATTATGAAAAATTTGAGGGCTATTATTAATATATTATATTATTAGACCTACACCATGTTGGTTCCGATTTACCAGTCAGTTAAGCATCTGCAGGCAGCCATTGATAAATTCATCCAAAAGTCTTTAAAATTCATTGTGGACTATGGAAATACCTTGAAACCTGTGTGTAGTAAATTATTAATATGATTTTAGGAGATTAGCATATGTCGTTCACCATGATGTGGTGCACTGCAGCAAAAACTGGAGTGTAGTGTAGTGGGTGATCATATGTAACTCCTGGAAATGGTTAAAAATGTTTGAGTACTGTACATTTTCAAGGAATTTTCTTGAGGTTCTCAACTTCGTGATTCTCATTTATAGTAGTTGGTAACCCACAACCGAGTAATAATTGTTTCCTTGCGAGTCTGCAAATGAAATTTACAAAAAAGTAGATACATAAAGTAAAAGGGATAAAAAAAAAGTTTCAATAACATTGCTCCTGGAGTGGTTGAGAAACATTGTGCTTGTCACAACTCACAACTAATTAATTACCTTTTTACATGTGTTGTACTGGTGTTACTGTGATTTGAGAATTTCTGAGGCTTATGATACGGTAATTGATGACAGTACAGGTGCTTTGAGAATATCTTCTTATCTGTAATTACATATTGTAGTCGTGAGTTCAAGTCTCGTCCTAAAACCTCACACAACTTTTATTCAAAATGCAGTTTGAGAATAGAAAACTTCATAAAGGAGGAAGTATATTTGGGACTATCTTTGCAGCCAGTAGGAAGACCAGAGTAGAACCAACTTCTAGGAAGCGAGAAACGTATCCCCAGAATGTGGATCTTCCACCTGTACTACCTAAGAATAAGAAGAAACCGTATCCTATTCCCTTAAAGAAGATCAAGCAGTTCGCAAAGGAGGACAAAAAACTTGCAGAATTGGGTATAGAGAAGCCCCTTGAACGTCCAAAAAATGGATTACTTGCCACTGATCTGATTCCTGTTGCTCACCAAGTACTAGATTCCTGGAAAGTTTTAATTAAAGGCATTGCGCAGCTGTTGCATGTCATTCCAGTATACGGCTGCACGTAAGTATGCTTTACTTATATGTGGTGTCCATCTTTCAGGCTGTATATAGCTCTGTACTAACCTTTTAGCAATCTCCCTGTCAAAAAAAAACTTTTAGCAATCTAGGTTTTAAGGAATATTAAATTGGTTTTGTTCTTTTACAGTGAATGCTCTGAGGTTCATGTAAGCCACTCTGGTCATCACATACAGGACTGTCTTGGTTCAACCAGTGCTAAACGCCGAAGCTTCCACTCCTGGATCAAGGGTTCCATCAATGACGTACTTGTACCCATAGAGGCGTATCATCTCTTTGACCCTTTTGGTCGACGCATTAAGCATGAAACTAGATTTCAATACGACAGGATTCCAGCTGTTGTGGAGCTGTGCATCCAAGCTGGTGTTGAGATCCCTGAGTACCCTTCACGTCGAAGGACCAAACCCATCCGGATGATTGGAAGGAAAGTGATAGATCGAGGTGGATTGCTTGAGGAGCCTCAACCAGGGTGCTCTGCAGATCCATCTTCCCTTATTGATCTCGACACGCATGGGGCTTGTGAGCGGTTTCCACCTCCACTGCCAGTGGATATTCCCAGGATTGCACAGGAGACAATGGACGCATATGAAACTGTTAGGTTTGGGGTGACAAGGCTGATGAAGAAATACACTGTGAAGGCATGCGGGTATTGCTCCGAGGTTCACGTGGGACCTTGGGGTCACAATGCAAAGCTTTGTGGGGAATTCAAGCACCAATGGAGGGATGGGAAGCATGGCTGGCAGGATGCTACCGTGGACGAGGTTTTCCCTCCAAATTATGTATGGCACGTCGAAGACCCCAAAGGGCCTCCACTGAAGGGCGGTGCACTCAGGAAGTTCTACGGGAAGGCTCCGGCAGTGGTAGAGGTTTGCTTGCAGGCAGGTGCACAGATCCCTGAGAAATATAAACCCATGATGAGGCTTGACATTGTAGTCCCTGACAGTGAGGAGGCACAATTAGTTGCCTGAGGATTAAGTTTCTAATGAGTTATATACGTATCTTGAATTCTAAATATGCTAAAACATGTATATAAACTTTTTTTGTTACATTTGGATGGTTTCGAACCCTGGACCT
The DNA here is from genome assembly GCA_036320875.1 of Cotoneaster glaucophyllus. NCBI lineage: Eukaryota > Viridiplantae > Streptophyta > Magnoliopsida > Rosales > Rosaceae > Cotoneaster > Cotoneaster glaucophyllus. The sequence continues at coordinate 7,688,593 of CM070059.1, read as the reverse complement.
GTTCTAGACCTATCCCATCACCCCCTCCTTCATCACTTTGGGCATATTATTTCTTTCAATATTAAATTTTGAAAGGTCTAGTCAGCCAAAATCCTCGTTTTGCATCCATGGTACAAAGTGTTATTTTTTGGGACTGTTTGGTACGTGAGATGAGACGGAACGCAGTGGGACGGAACGTACTCATTCTACGTTTGGTGCGCTCGTTGTCCCACGAAACAAAATTTGGTTAAATTTCCGTTCCATCCCTCCTGGAACGACTCGTTCCACCTCAGTGAAACACAAAATTATAAAATTTTAAGACAAAATGGCCCTTATCTTTTTCAATATTTATACTATCCAAATCATAAAACAAAGGTAACCTTAACGAAAAGCTCCCGGTACTGTTTACTTTAATGAAAAACCACATTTTTACACTAAAAAGTCAATCCTGGAACTATTTACTTTACCTTTATTTTGTCTTTATTGTTAAAACTCAAAGTTTTCAAGCCTTTTTCATTAGTTTTCCTTGGGAACTTTTTTTTTTTTTTTTTTTGAAACCAACGGAATAGCATTCCAGGGCTAAGAAGCCAAAAGAGAACAAGAGAGCCTACAAGAGGCAAACAACCAGAAAGTAGCTAAACTAGGCAGAAAGAGGGGATAGACCGACACCAAGACCAAGTACAAGTGTCACCCCAAACACCACCTAGCAAAACTAATGGGGGCAAGGCAACCCATCATTACATAAAACATGAACTAACGAAGATGGGGGCCTATTGACCCAAACAAAATCGTACATCTACGTAATACCAGCAGAAGCAAGGGCATCCGCTGCACCATTGGCCGATCTAGGAACCCAAGACCAGCGACAGTTCTGGAAGGACCCACTGAGACTCAGAACCCGAGCCAAAAGCGGGAAAACCTCCCAACTGCCAGAGATAAGAGACCCATCAAGACAAGAGATCGCCTCGCGAGAATCAGACTCTAAAATAATGTTCTCCACCCCAAGGGCGGCCCCCAACTCGCACCCTTTAACCATGGCCACCGCTTCAGCCAACAAAGAGGAAGGAGCACAAAGAGGGTACCTCGCAGCGGCAACGAAGTTGCCCTCAGCATTCCTCGCCACAACCCCAGCATAACCCGAACCAGAAGCAATGGACCAGCTAGCATCAACATTAAACTTAACAAAAGGGGCGGGAGGAGGGGTCCACCGAGGGTACACCACCGGCCGAGACACCACCCCGGGACTGCCAAGGTTCTGCGCCTCCACCGCAGCCAAAAAAGAGTCCAAAGCCGAAGACAAGGCAGAAAGGACCGAGAAAGGGTTGATGGAAGTTTTATTGAAAACAAAATCGCAACGGGCTTTCCAAATATACCAACAAGTAAAAGCAATATACGATTGAACCCAAGATCTACCAGCCGAGGATCCAATAACATTCAAAACAGAACTCAACCAAGAACTCCACAGAATAGACCCCGAACAATCCACTTTGTAGCCCAACGCACCACCAAACCAAACCCCCTTAACCCAGGGGCAGCCAAGGAAGATGTGCTCAATAGTCTCATTTTCTGTGGAACAAATGGGGCAGATTGGGGAAGGAGATAACCAACGTCTATGCAAAACCGCTCTAGCAGGCAAGCCAAGATGAAGAGACAACCAAAAGAAATGACGAAGTTTAGGAGGTACCTTTAAATGCCAGATAGTCTTCCATAAGGCTTGTGGAATCATACGGATCTCAGAAACCCGGGAACTTTAACGAAAAGCTCTCGGTATTGTTCACTTTAACCATACTTTTACATTAAAAAGTCAATCATAGAACTGTTCACTTTACCCTTTATTTTGTCCTTATCGTTAAAACTTAAAAGTTTTCAAGCCATTTTCATTAGTTTTCGAAAACTTTAACGAAAAGCTGCCGATACTGTTCACCCCGTAGCCTTCCTCCTCATCCTAAACCCTAAACCCTAATCCATCTTCTCTGCCGCTGCGTTTCTTTACCCGTAGCCTTCCTCCTCATCCTCATCCTTTCTTGTAGCCATCGACTGCACCCAGCCAGCAGGCAGCAGCACGGAGTCACTTCTGTCGCGCTGCAGATTGACCCAGGTATGCTGATCTTTCACTCATTATATTTATTCAAGGGTCGCAAAATTTCTAGGTTTATTGAACAATAAAAAATAAATCTTTTAGACGTATTTCTCTCTACCGCATGAATCTGAGGACAAAAATATGTACAGTAGTTTCTGCTATATCTATTTGTCATCAACTTTGATTTGTGTTGTAGATATTAATTTATGGGTAAATTACATAGTAGCCCCTCAGGTTTAAGGTCTATTACAATCCCCCATACAACATCTTTAAAACATTTCATTTTCATACCTCACGTACTATTTTATTTCAAAATAATACATCCACTACATTTTCCATCCATTGATCCGTTAAGTGCTGACGTGGCTGCCACATTTGTGCCACATGGCTTCCAAATGTGCGCCACGTGGCAAAAAGAATAATTTTTTTAATTTTTTTTTTAAAACCTAAATCTTCTAAATTTAAAAAAAAAAAAAAAAACTGAAACATTATCCCCCCTCTTCCTCCTCTCTTCTCCCCGCAACCCCCAAACCCAGAAACCTTATCCCCCATCCTCATCTCTTCTCCCCCATCTTCATATTCTTCCCCCTGCAACCCAGGAAAAAAAAATAAAAAACGCCCTTCAGTTCGTCTTCCCCACCCTTCATCCTCCTCCTCCTCCTTCTGTTTTCTCCCCCATCTACATCTTCTTCCCTCTGTAACCCAGAAAAGAAAAAAAAAACCTTCGGTTTGTCTCCCCCTTCCTCTTCCCCTCTCTTCTCCTCCATCTTCGTCTTCTTCCCCCGACCTCCCACCTGCAACCCAGAAAAAAAAACCCAGATCCGCCGGGTTCATGAGGTGGGAGGAGTGGGTGTGGATTTAAGGAGTGGGGTGTGTGTTAGAGGAGAGTGGGCCCCTTCTCCATGGCGTCCATCCTCTTGAAGTGGACCCACGACGATGTGAATCTGGACAACGACATCGACCTGGCTCACTAGATCTCAGTCTGATATCGCTTCGGAGCTTCTCCATCTTATGACGGCACTGGACGACGGTCCTCTCCGGAGAAGCAGTCGGGCATATCCGAGCGATGGAGTCGGCCACGTCTTGCTAGTGGGTGGCCTTGAGGTTTTTCGTGGCGGAGGGAGTACCACTTTTCGCGGTAGGAGTCGATGAGGGCGACGGTCTCATCGTGAGACCAGCAGGGAGGAAGAAGGCGGGGTTGGGTTCGGCTGGGTTTGTTGAGATTGGGATATTGGTGTGGCCGGGAGAGCGAGAGGCACGCCCTGCGGTGGTTCTGATTGGAGAGGGAGGATGGAGTCATCTTGGGGGGATGAAGTGGGTCGCCGGGGGGGGGGGGGGGGGGTTTGCGGATGGAGAGATGTGGGTGAGGTGGAGGTTGGGGGGGTTGTTTTCTGGGTTTCTGGTTTGGGTCACGGGGGTGGGGTTTTGTTTCACCTTTTGTTTTTGTTTTTGTTTTTTTAAATTTAGAATATTTAGGTTTTTTTTTAAAAGAAATTAAAAAATTATTATTTTTGCCACGTGACTCACATTTGGCAGCCACGTCAGTGTTTAACGGATCAATTGATGAAAAATGTAACGGATATATTATTTTGAAATAAAATAGTACGTGAGGTATGAAAGTGAAATGTTTTAAAGATGTTGTATGAGGTTGTAATAGACCTTAAACTTAAGGGGCTACTATGTAATTTACCCTTAATTTATTGAATCTAAATCAGTGATATACAATAGATGGTGTATATGAACCCGAACAGTGGAAAAACAACCGATAATGTAAGGTGAAATAACTGATACAAGTGTTGATACATATTTTTGGCCAGATTTGGGTTTTAGTCAAATTAGGGGTCAGTGAGCTCATATTTTCTCAGTAGCTGTCTGCTCAACTATTCCAGAGGTTTATGCAGTTCAGGTTTGATATCTTAGCCAGGGTGAGTTTGTCCATCTCTTGGAATTATTCTTGGTCCAAACGTATGGTTGGCTTGGAAAAACCTGGTCTAATATTGGATTAATGGATAAACATTGAAAATCCAGCAGCGACTTGATACGAGTTGTATCCTATCTCTTTTTTACTCTCTTTCATTTAGTCTTGTGTTCATCTCTCTGTAATCATCACTCAACATTCTTAGTACCCTTCAAGCAATTATCCATGACCCTGAGGTCAACAAGATGGAATTCATGGCATAACATATCTTCGGTCATGTGTTAGTGTAAAAAATATATCATAGATAAGCATATATGTGTTCAAATATGAACAAGTTCAAAAAAAAAAAAAAAGGAAAAAAAAAAAAATGTCTCGTCCCGTCCCGTCCTACGCATAAACATTGGACCAAACAACAGACGGAACAATGGTAAGTTAGTCATTTAATCTTTTGGTTCTGTTCCGTCATGCGCTTACCAAACAGGAGAACGAGACAACCTTCCTGTTTTGTCATGTCCGTACAAAACAATAGACGAAACAAGGGTAAGTTAGTCATTTAATCTTTTGATTCCATTCCGTCATGCGCTTACTAAACGCAGAACAGGACAACTGTCCCGTTCTGTCCTGCGCTTACGAAACATAAAATGGAACCTCCGTTCCGTCACATCTACGTACCAAACGGTACCTTAGTTCTTACCAAAATCATTGACCTTTGCTGTGCCTATCCACCAATCACCCTGCTTGAGACCAAAATCCTAAATTACCCCGTAACATCTCTGCCGCACCTAGAACGTTCGTCTTTGTTTAGAGATCTCAAAACTCAAAAGGGAAATCAACTTTTGCATACAAACCTCCCTTTACTTAAATTTCTCACTCCCATCCATTTATGTGCCATCTTAGACTCACTTCAACTCTTGGGTTAGAACTTAAAAATTAGGTTCTAAACTCCTCCTCCTCCCAACTTGCTCCAACCCTTGAGTCATTAAAACTATTTTTGGAACAAATTTAACCAAAGAAACCAGCCTCGGTAAACAGCTGGCCCTCCTATGCACGTACACGAGCCCAACAAAGGGGGAGACGCAGGACGACGATGCGCCCTACGTGCCAAACGCGTGAGACGCTGACAGCAGAGTTGCCTCGCCCACGTCGGTTTGTCGGCCACGTTAATGAGCCCAACGACTCTTTGCTCGATTAGACGACTAGAATTAATGGACCGTTGGTTGATCCAAAGGTCCAGATTCAAATTTATTTAATTTTTAGTTTTATATAAATTCATTAAATCCAATGTTTGAGGTTTAATATGATCAAATCTAACTGTAAAACTATTTCTCGGGCTAAAAGTTTAACCCATAAAGATGGAGCAGAAAAACTATTTTTGGGTTATAAATTTTAGAATATAATCCAATAGTATGTGTTATATTAAACAGATGTAGCTTAGGGATGTGTTATAAGTTCAACCGTTCAGATTTTTCCAACGACTGACTAAGATGAAACGTGAATGCACATTCAGACGCACTAGATAGGCCCCTTTCACGACAAAGCCTTCCTAACCCAAGCTTAAAACTAAGGCAATTTCCAACTGAAAAGGGCTAAATATAGCTATGTCTAAAATTATAGTCCAACAAAAGATTGTTTTTTAATAAACAGTGTCATGCCATACTCATGTACCATCTCCAACCGAAGGGGCTAAATATAGTTCCCTCTCAATAATTTATTAGTTTTAAGTTTATACTTTAAAATTATTGGTAATTTAGTTAAATTTCAATCAATTATTGTGACTGATGAGTTGAATCCCCAAAAAGGGCTAATAGAGGAGCTATATTTGGCTAGCATGATGGTCCTTTGGCCAAATAATGACCTGGTGGGTTTCACAGAATTATAGCCTAGCCATCGGTTGAAGATAATTTTTTTAACAAATCAAGCAATTTTTTAGCTTTTGGACATTTAACCCTTTCTATTGAAGATAGTCTAATGATCCACGGAGTCCGACACAGGGGCGCATGTCAAAGAACAAAACGACTTCAATATTAATAAGCACCTAATTGATCAAAAAAAAAAAAAATATTAATAAGCACCTGGGCACGGTGCACCTGCTGAATGCCTTCTTGTAGCAGCTCACACCAACGGTAAGCTCATCTCAGTCTCTTGATGTTAATGGCGGAAATCACCAGAAACCTGCATCCACGATGGAGTTTTCACGGTGGTCTCCTTTCTAGCTTCACCCTCGTCTCCAGCATCTAAGGTAAGACTACATTTCTGTTCATGTCAGCAGCTATTTCCCATCAATTTTTTATTTATTTATTTTTTTTTATGTTATTGGAAGATCTCATATGGGTTATGTCAAAATCTTATCGCTTAGCTGTCTCTCTCCGTTGATTTTTAAATACTGTAATTTTGATGGGTTTCATTTGATAGGGTTCATGTAGTTTAGAAATCTGTAATTCTGATTGGGTTTTGTGGTGTGATTTGAGCTTTAGTAAGTAGGGGATGTATTGTGGTGGTGGCATTCACATTCCAGTTTATAAATTAAATCAAGTTTCGTTTAGAGAGAAATTACTAGAAAATATGATGTTGAATCTCAGTGGCGGAGCTAGGATTTCGCATTTGGAGGGGCCTCCCTCAAAATATAAAAACTTTTGCTTTGAATTCATAGCCTATACAAAAAACATCATATTGATTGATATATTGTTTAACCTGATAGATGGTAATTGTGTTAAACGAATTTTCATATTTTGAGATGTAATAATAATCTTATCATCTTTGTATATGATTCTGAGCTATTGTTCCCTCCATTTGTTCCCGTTCGACTCTGTAAATTGATTATTCACAATACCACTTTTAGAATAGAGTCTTCAGAGTATTATATATGAAAGCATTCTCTCTTAGAGATTAGAAACCTAATATTGAAATAGAGATTCACAAAGTACGAATATAGTGACTAAGTACCTAATTGAGATGTGAGAATTAAAGAAAGGATACTATACTTTGGCTGGAAGTGAACAGGCTGGGACTACAAAATTTTGAAAACGGAAGGCGACAAATCTGAAATGAGGAAGCGAATAGTCTGGAGAAAATGGGCAGAGGTCCTTTGGTGCCTCCGCCCGTGATGTTGGTGCATCTTGCCCGTAGAAAGTTTTCTTCATATGGTCTATATGGTGTGACTCTTACTGTTATACAAGACTTCTTGACTCTTACATCAATTAGATAACAATCCCATCATGTGAATTTAAAAAAAATCAAATTCTTCTCAAATAAAGCACACATATCAGCAAGCTCTCTATTTAAAATGATTTTGTTAGTAAGCTCTCTAGTAGTTTGGTGCCTATTTGTTGGTTGACATGCTAGCTGTGATTTTTTTTAGTACATGCTCAAACTTATTTTTATTTCATACGTAGGTATACTTTATACTTCTAATCGAAATGAAAATCCCAAGCCAAGAAAAAGAGTGATGGTCAATCATCAACTCACCAGTGTCCTCCATGTGTACTCAGTTCATGTTTGTTTGTTTTCTTGTTTTTGTCTGTAAGTTTGTATGCATTTTGAGGGGTATATCTCATTACGTTCCCCGACTAGTTGTATGTTCTTTTGCTGGTCTTTGAAATTTACTCATACTGTTGTTCTTGTATGATTGGGGAAGTCTGTTGGCTTAAAAGTTAGCCCTACCCAATTTTGAATCCTGGGTCTATGATCATGTTATATGTAGTTATAAATGGAGATGGGGATGCTAGTATGGAATGTCTTACTGAGACATAAAATTCTTTTTGTGGATTTAAATTTGCTGATAAGGATATGATATACTTGCATTTTCACAAGTAGTAAAGATGGTTAGCTCTTTTAAGAAAATATATTACTATACTGATGCGGAAACAACCTGATTTACATCATAGCTATCCTTCTTCTTTTTCAGCTGATCGGTCCTCAAGCTTTAGATCCTAACTCATCTGAATGAAGTTTTAAATGCAATTTGAGGATATTGTGTTACTCTTGGAAATAGAGTTGTCATATGTTTGTTAAAGGAACCACGGTTGAGATTTGATGAATGGTGCTTCAGCATCTAGTAGCTTAAGGGCAGCTTTCTCATACTGTGTGCAGCAAGTCCGTAGTTATGATTACCATAACTACCTTTGCCTCCTTGAACTCCCGCCTCACATGCGGAAGGTTGCATTTGCAGTCCGTGCCTTAAATGTTGAAACAGCTCGTGCTATGGATGTTGCTTCTGATCCCAGGGTTGGTCTTATGCGCCTTGTCTGGTGGCAAGAAGCCATAGATAAGATCTATGCTAACAAGTTAATTGAGCACCCAACAGCTCAAGCCCTGTTGTCAGTGGTACGCGAGAACAAAATTAGCAAGGGATGGCTAAAACGGTCTGTAGAAGCTCGGATCAATGATGCAAGAAAGGAGGTTGGTGACACCCCAGAGAAAATTGAAGACTTGGAGAAATACGCTGAGGATACAGTATCGACGATTCTTTACATGACACTTCAAGCTGGTGGTATCAACTCCACTGCAGCCGATCATGCAGCATCGCATATTGGTAAAGCAAATGGGCTTCTTTTGCTGATTAAGTCACTGCCATACCATGGAAGCCGCAACCGACATTTTTCTTACATACCAATCGAAGTGGCAGCCAAGCATGGATTGTTGGTTAAGCATGGAGGTCAATCGGAGATTCATTTGGACTCTCGTGAGGGCTTATGTGAAGCTGTTTTTGAGATGGCATCAGTAGCTAATGTCCATTTGCAGAAGGCTCGTGACTTAGCTGGTACAGTACCTGTAGAGGCTCGACCAGTGCTGCTGCCAGCGGTGCCTGCCCAGGTTCTTTTGGACTCACTGAGACAAGTGAATTTTGATGTGTTTGATCCAAAGTTAGCAAGAGGGATTCATGGCATTCCTCCTTTGTGGTATCAGTTGAAATTAAAGTGGCATTCGTGGAGGGGAAAATACTGAAAGAAATTGCATTTCGCGTACGAGAGTGTTCTGCTACGGATTATATTCCTTTGCAAGAAGAAACTAGTATACTCACGAGTCCTTGCTAACCAACCTACTTTTGATTCTACGTTTTGCTAATAAATGGGTTCATTAAATTGTTGATTTTGTTTTTTATTCTTCGAAGTCCCATCATTTTTACTCGGTTAAAATTGCTGGTTGATTTATTTTTAATAGAAGCTATGGTTGGAGAGGTGGGTGTTGTATTTTTATGCGCAAATGAAAGCGAATTTCAACGAAAGGACCAAATATCAACGTCGTAGGTGAAAGCGAAGAAACAAACAATCTCAAATTACGAATACAAGAGATTAACGTGGTTCGACGTAAAGTTTGCATTCACGGGGAAAGATAGCGAGGAATTTCACTAGGCAAACGAATCACAACTCAAATTCTACAAATTTCAAATCCTAAACCAAACGAGTAGAGAATCCAAAACAAATTGAGAAGAGTCTCTCATATTGCTCTCTAACTCACAAACTTACAAATTGATTCTCACCAAAATACTAAACAAAAGAGCCATGAATTTGCCACACTTATGACTTTAAATGGTGACCTCCACCAAAAACCCAATTAGAGAAAACTCTTTAAATCAATAGTGACGGTGTTGTACTTTTATGCACAAACGGACGCGAATTCTAACAAAGTACCGATATCAACGTCGTAGGTGAAAGCTAAAACAAACAATCTCAAACTAACAAAAGAGATTTACGTGGTTAGTCGTAAAGCCTACATCCACGAGCGAAGCACGACGAAGAATTTTACTAAACAAATGGAGATTACAAAAGAGTATTTAAACTCACACAACCCAAATCCCACAAATTACAAACCCTAAACCAAACGAGTAGAGAACCCAAAACTAATGGAGAAGATTCTCCCAAATTGCTCTCTAACTCACAAACTCACAAATTGACTCTCACCAAATTACCATACAAAAGAGCCACACACAAAATACACTAACTCTAAGGTCCTATTTATAGTGCATAAGACTTAGGTTACAATAAGAATCCTAATAGGAAGTAAATACAAATCTTAATCAAATAGATAATTAACAAAATCTCTCCACCAAGGAAACCAACTAAGAAGTCAAAATCCAAACCCAAATAGGACACCAAAACCAAATAGGTAACACAAACCTAATTTTTTGCATCATCTTAATTTTGAGCCGTAAAACCCAACAGATGGCACACAAAATAAACTAATCTTAAGGTCCTACTTATAGTGCATAGGACTTAAGTTATAATGAGAATCCTATCCTAATTAGAAGTAAATCAAAATCTCAATAAAATAGGTAATTAACAAAATCCCTCCACTAAGCAAGGAATTCAACCAAGAAGTCAAATTCAAATTCAAATAGGGTATCAAAACGAAATAAGTAACACAAACCTTTCTACATCATCCAAATTTTGAGCCGTAAATCACAACAGTGGAAATTGCAGTTAGAACTTCGTGTGCGGGGGTAACTTCTCTTACAAGCCACTTTCAAATTGTTTGTTCACTTTTATTCTTAGCAAAACTTGCTTAGATAGGGTGCTCTTCATTCTAAACTTAATAAACTATGTTTAAATTTGGGTAAATTACACTAAAATACCTCAATTATAGGTCAAACCACAATCTTCATCTCATATTTTAAAAATTACAATGTCATATCTCATCTTACGAATTTGTTGCAATGTTAGATCTCCGTCAAATTATTTGTTATTTATCTGTTACATGTTAACGTGGCTTGAGACGGAACCCACTTTTAACCCAACTAAATAGAAATATTAATTAAAGATGAATTACTTTAAATATTTTTTTATTAAAAAATATGGAACCCACCCCAACAAACCTATTACCATCACCCTTCTTCTCCAGTTCATCCGTCTCCCCCAACCCTCATTCCTTCACCATCAGAACCTACTCCCCCACCAGCGACAAGCACCGTCACCACCACCGCCGTTCCACTGCTCTCGGTGCCGCGAACAGGTACCACCCAGAGTTCACGCTGTTTGGTCGCCGTTCATGGTGGATCGAACTGTGGATCTCAGGACCAAGCTCATCAGGTAGTTGCCACCGGCGGCGTCGACAATCGAATCGAGAGGATTGTGAATCACGGTTCGGCACAACAGATAGGCGACGGTGAAATCACTGGAGGAATGAATTGCTTCTATCCATGACGACGTCGTTTTCACCAGATGGGGATCGAGGGTTTGATTGCCTCAGTTTCCTCCCTGTTAGCTAGCCACATACTCTCCGTCGACATCGGAAAAATAACGTGTCTCTTCCCTGCAACCAAAACTGGGCAGCAGCTCAACCACAAAAAAAAAAAAGGCTTCAATCCATCTTGTTATGTGCAAATCAAATCATGACCCTACAAGAGCTCGAATAAAAGTTTATTAAATGCACAAGCTAGATTAATCATTGAAAAAAAAGGAACTTTAACGAAAAATTCTCGATATTATTTACTTTAACAAAAAATTATATTTTTACTGTCACAGCCCGTCCCGGATTTTATTTATTGACGGATGTGAAATGACAAAATTGCCCTGAATTTTGGTTTGAGTTTAGACTTGTGGAACTTAAATAATTCTAGGGTTTTGAGTTGGTAACCTTAGTTAAATTTTGAACCACTTTTGGTGTGGTTGGGTTAAGGGTTGGTGTGTTGGTGTGTTGGATGTGTGAGGACCACACAATCACCAATCACACACTCTCTCTCTCTCGCACGGACTCTCTCTCTCCTCCTTCCCTTTCGTACGGACAAGCCCAAAACACCCTCAAACCTTGGAGATTGAAGGTACAAAGAGTACCATTGTGTTCGTGAAGACCATACGAACACATTCGTACCATTTCAGGTAAGAACCCCTATGTTTTCACGTAGAACACGGTTCTCCGATTTGGTACTGTTCATGCAAAAATTAATGGCTTGTTTTTAGGGAATTTCAAGGCCATAGGAAGCTTAGTGAGGTCCCAAGGAGGCTCGGGGTACCTCGTTTGAAGATTTTGGACGTCGGAAAGGCAAGCTTGGACGAGTTGCAGGTTTCGTCGGATTTTCGAGGGATCTCCGACGTGATCCGGTGAGCATCGACCTTCAAGACAGGTATAACGTGATACTTCTCATCTCCAGCTTTCATTTGGTTCAAGTTTCATGAAGAATGGTTGAGAAATGAGCGAGATTAGTTAGTTTGAAGTTTTACCCAGATTCTGGCGACGGCGACGGTCGCCGGAGCTGGAGGTAGGAGATGAAGGAATATTCTGTCAAGTCTGACGGAATATTCTGACGCCGTTAGTTAAGTTTAACAGATTCCGTTAGTTTCTAACGGAATATTCCTGACGGCGTTGACTGGCATCGTCAGTGTGCCTGTCACGTGGCCGCGCGTGGGGGCGCGTAGGGCCGTGCACTCGCCGGCGCGTGGAGCTTCGAAAAATTATTTTAAAAATATGGGGATGATCCTGAGGTTGTGTAGGTCACGTTGGTATATTCACACACCTCATTTGAGCATTGTATGAGAAGTTATTAGTTAGTTTTGTCTATGTGCTTTAAAATAACGTATTTATAGTTGTTTCTCACATAGGCGAGACCTATCCGGAGGACTAGCGTAGCCAGGCTAGGCACGGGGGCTACGATCCTTCTACATACCAGTGAGTGGGCTTTTGTTTTCCGTATATACCTATATACCATGCGTTTTCCCAGAAATTGTTTTATATGATTGATGAGAAGAAATGCCATGTTAAGTATACTTTGAAATGCTTTTTAAAGGAAAGTATGCTTTTATAAACGAAATGCCCTGCCAACACATTTATACATCGATTTATGCATCGTGAAATGGTATGCATCGTGAAATGGTATGCATTGTGAAATGGTATGCATCATGAAATGGTTATGCATTATGAGATGTGATTGCATTATGAATTGTATGCGCATGATTGTTGGTGCTGAGGACGCTCAGGTAAGTTTAGGTAAGACTCTGCGTGTTTAAATACAAGTTGAGTTAAGAAGAGTATGATGAGATTGTTGAGATGCATCGAAAGCTCATAAACCTGCACCCCGGTGTTAGTGCTCCCGCCCAGAGTTAGGGGCCAGTCTTTCACGTGATGTTTACCTCCCGCACCATACGCTCATCTTGGATCCAAGTTAGGTGCATAGTCCTGTCTTATAAACCACTTTCAGTGGGTTCGACTTGTAGGTGACCTGCGATCATTCGCACAGTCTTCACGTGATTGTAGCACTAGAGCGTACTATATTACACCCAGTCTTGTCGTATAGACCACCTTGAGTGGGTTCGACTTGTGTGCAGGATATACATTATGATGAGATATGTTGAGATTGATTATGAGCTATAGTTCCAGCCGTGCTGATCACACGGGGGACATGTTATGATATATGATGAGTTTATTTCACCTGATGCACTTACCTGATGAATTAGTGGCATGGCATGACATGTATTTGATTCGTTGGCATATATATTTGATGATGATTTTCAGATGAGATAAGTATATGTTTATACTATTTTCTGGGAAAGTATACAGGTTTTACGGCGAGGGGTTATAAAGATTGTTTTGAAATGATTTTCGAAAAGACTTTGTTTTCGCCCACTCACGCTTTTGTTTTGCGCCCCTCCAGGTATTAGCTAGCGTTGTTGGTGGCACCCGAGGCAGCAACAGTGATTCTAACAGACCTTCACTCATGTAGGATCCCCGTTGGGGTGTTTTGTGTAAATACTCCTTATGTTCGACTGCACCTAGACTTCATGCTTTGAATAGGTGTTAACACTCCTTGAATTTCGGTTTTTATTTATTCGTATTTCTCATTACTTTAATGCTTCCGCACTATGCACATGGCTACGTCACCTCACGTGATGGCCAGCATGCCTCGATCTCGGTCGGGGTGTGTCAGTTACATTAAAAATCAATCTTGGTACTATTCACTTTACCCTTTATTTTGTGCTTATCGTTAAAACTCAAAGTTTTCAAATCATTTTCATTAGTTTTTCTAAAAAAATATTACCTGCCTAATATATTATATTTTTTTTTGTCGATCAAAAGATATATATTTAAACCAACAGGTGGGAGGAAGAATTTGGTATCGACTTAAGACTTTTCATTGTTAATTAAAAAGTGATAGCGCTAGATCGTGGTGTTTAGTGGCATTTAATACACAATTTTAAGATTAATAATGACATTATTGATAGATTTCAATCTTTGGTAGGAAAAGATATATTCCTATATGCTTCATGCTTATTCATGTTTCGGTTTCATACAACTAGAAAGAAAAGTAAAAGAATGCATGACTTCATATAATTTGTTAATTAATCATCTCGCAAGTTGCATTTGGATTGAAAGTTTGAAACCCAAAACTATTATTATTATTATTTTTTTTTTGGGCGAATCAAAACTATTAGTTTAGTTTAACCTAGGCCATGTATCTTTCTTTATAATAAGGTGGGGAATCCATGCTTCAATCGAAAATGATATCCCACCAACAAATATGAGAAATAAACAATTGAGACTTTTGAAGAATAGACGTGCATCATGCCTCGGGAGATGACAACAAGTTCATTAAGTGCTTGAAAAAATGCCTTACTTAAACGTTTTTTTTTTTTTTTTTTTTTTTTTTTTTTGTGTACCTTGTTTTCGTTAAGAGAAGCTTGATTCTTTTACACAAAAATCCCAATTAAAATCTTGAATTCGTCACTTCTTTCATCATCTTTAGCCACAAATCTTTATGTATTTAAACTTACTAATTCTCTTTTCGCACGCAATTCTAAAACTTGTTCCACAAACTTAACATTTTACCCTCAAATACAAGATTAACAAACTTGAAATGGGCAATGACACACCCCGACCTCGATCGAGGCATGCTGGCCGTCACGTGAAGGTGGCGTAACCATGTGCGCGGTGCGGAAGTAATAGGTAAGTGAAAATGAGGGTAAATAAAAATCATCTAGTTATCCTACAGTAGATAAGTATATAGATACTAATAAATATGTTTGAGATATGGATACACATAACCAAAGCGTAGGTATTCGAGTGCAGTCCAGAATACTAAGTACTAATTATACAGAACATGAAAGAAACCCTACTCAGATGGATGTCTGTCAGAACCGCCGTAGAGTCCTCGTGAGCCACCAATACGAACTTCTACCTAGAACTTGGAGGGGCGCAAAACAGAAAATGTGAGTGGGCAAAAACAAAGCTTTTCAAAACCATTTCAACTTTCCCAAAAGTAATAACCCCTCACCGTAAAACCCGTATAATTTCCCAGAAAATAGTACTACATACGTATAGATGAATCACGCTCGACAGTAATGAAATATCAAGTATATGCCATGTCTATCATCTCAATAATGCATCAATAAGCTAGATGAAATGAATGAATATAAAATACCATATCAGTCGGAGCCACCTAATGTGACCTAGACGGCTGAATCTATAAATCATCAATCAAATCCTGCACACGAGTCGGAACCACCTAAAGTGGTTTGTACGACATGCTAGGTGTAAATAAATACACTTAAGTGCTACAATCACGTGAAGGCTGTGCGAAGTATCGCAAGTCACCTACAAGTCGGAACCACCTAAAGTGGTCTGTACGACAGGCTAGCACCTGCCTTGGATCCAAGGTGAGCGTGTGGTGCGGGAGGTGAACGATCACGTGAAGGCTAGGCCTTGGCCTCGGGTAGAGCACTAACACCAGGGTGCAGGATATTACTCACCACATGCAACTCATCATAATCATACATACTACCATCACTACCATCAATATATACTCACCTGAAGCTTACCTGAGCGTCCGCAGCGTCATACAACAATATGCATATTTATACTAATGCATATACTAAAATATAATGTAATTGACATGGCATTTAAAAATATACGCATATTAAAACAGTTTCTGGGAAAAGGGGTAAAACATATATACGTATATATAGAAAACCAAAAGCCCACTCACTGGTATGTAGCTGGGTCGTAACCTTCGTGCCTCGCTTGACTACGCTCGTCCTCCGGGTATGTCTCACCTATATGTGAAACAACTATAATAACATTAATTTATACGTACATCATAAAAACCATGAAATAACTTCTCATACGTTGCTCAATTGGGGTGTTTGAATATACCATCGTGGCCTACTCAACACCACGAGCATCCCCATATTTTTAGAAAAAATTTCTGACATCTCACGCGCCGGCCAAGGCACAGCCACGCGCACCGACCATGCATAGTCACGTGCCTAGCACACGGACGGAATCCCCAACGGCGTTAAGGAATATTCCTTTAAATATAAGTATATACCGTTAAATTATACCTGACACCATTAACTTCCGTTAGTATATTCCGTCAAAGTTGACAGAATATTCTCCTTCTTCTCTGGCAGTTCGCCGGATTCCATCGCCGGCTGCTGCTGCACTCGCCGGTTTCTGGAAAAACTTTAAATCTTAATTTCTTCTTCGATTCTCAACCAAATTTTATGAAATTTGTACCAAAATAAAGCTCTAAACGATTAGAACATTTTCTTACCACTTTGAAGTCCTCAAACCCACGGGAAATAGCTGAAAAATCCTTCGATATTCCGGTCACCCCTGCAACTCGTGGAACCGACCGATCCCGACGTCCAAACCTTACTAAAATTGTTCCCAGACCTCCATGGAGTAGTTCTAAAGCTCCATTAAGCTTCAAAACCCCGTGAAATAGCTACGATCACGACTGAGCAACAGTGCACCACGTCGGAGCTCTCGGGTTCTCGGTTTCCCGTAATCCATTCTTTAATCTAATGGTATGTATGGGTTCGTGAGGTCACCAGGAAAACGTTGGTGTAACATTCAAGCTCGATCGATGATGTTCTAGTGATGGTTGAGGGTTGAGGGTCGAGGATTCAGATTGTACGGATGAGAGAGAAGGGTCGAGAAGAAAGAGAGAGGTTTGCACGTGTGTGTTGTGTGTATCACGGGATAGGGCAGAAATAGGAGGAGTAAGGCCCTGATTGGGCCATAGGATTTAGGGCTAACCAATGAATCCAAAACAACTTTAAATTTTAATTGGACCCAAGCAATTAGGAGATTTGGTGATTGGTCCCATTTCTTAGCCCGATTGCACTTTTGTTCAGTCGTGACATTTTCATTATGGACCCAACTTAGGCTTAACTCGCGTCATTATACTCGTGACGTCGAATATAATTTAATTACGTCACTAAAAAAAAAATTTAAAACCATATGCATAAATTCATATCACATCGCCCCAAAGGTATAATCGTCACTCCCACGCAATTGTAGATAAAATATATTATAATTCGGGACGGGCTGTCACAGACAACGGTTATGACGGGCAGGTAGTCACAATTATTTACCCATAACTGTTTGTGCTCATACCCGCATAACCGTTTACCCGTTGGGTAATTGCCTAAACTGTTATACTCATACGTACCAATAACCATTTATAAATGGTCAACCATACCCATAAATGTGTACATGTTTAGCCGTTTTAACCCGCTTATCTTTTTTTTTACCCATTTATCCCCTTTTCACCCGTCTGCATGTTTTTTTAACAACTTGAAAGTTAAAGACTTTTTTTTTTTGACAATTAAACACTATTATAGGTACATTTAGCATGCATTTCTATATTTTAATCTTTTAAATCCTCGTACCATTCCAATAATTCAAATAATAATTTACGTATGATATGAAGAGATTTCTTAACAAATCAGCAAGTTGTTGTCTAGTGGTTGGGAAGAAAAATGCAAAACTTATACAGATAATAATTTGGAAACAATGGCTTGAAGGTCCTACAACAATCCAATGGGGACCCTAAGGAAATCGTCTATGGGGACTCAACAGAGGTTTGTACAGACAATAATTTGTACATGATAAGAAGAAAAGCTAGTGAAGAATACAATTAGCTCTGTTGACTTACGTTAGAGTTGGTGTCAACTTTCACATTAGTTGTGATGTTCTTGTTCTTCAGCTGAGTGCTCACATCTCCCAGACACAGCTCACCTTCCTGATTCCAGTTAACTAATTGTCTTGAGAAGTATAATGAATCGAAATATCAGAACTCTTTAACATTTGAAATGAGCCCCAAATTGAATTTTTAGAACACCACTAAATCTGTTGAGTCCTTGCGTATGTTGTGTGATAATGAATAAAGTCTTCATATAAGTTCATGTCAGTCTAATATTTATTCACCTCAAATTATATTACAAAGATACCAACTCAGCCAAAACAAGGAAATGACGGAGAATGTGTAGAAAATATGATGAAAAATGCACATATATTGTCTAGCTTAATTTGCTAGCACGGACAACAAAAAATCCCAATAGGATCAACAACGGAGAGAGAGACGAGAGAGGGCGAGGAGAGAGATGAGCTGCAAGAGTTTGGGTCCTGAGAGAGTCCACAATTTAGGGTTTTTAGTTTTTTTTTTATTTTTTTTTATTTTACATGTATTAAAACGGTTAAACGGGTACCCGTTTATAGCCGCGGGTAATACCCATAATCATCCATTTAAATTTCACTGGTAAATAGTTATACTCATAACCGTTTATTTATTTAAATGGTTACCTATAACCGTATCGTAAGTTTTAAATGAACGAGATATATTTTGCCTATCCATATCACCTACTGTGGCAGCAACAAGACTTGAATCCAGTCGTCATTCCAAAACGTCTTGCAATTCCAGAAATTAAAGAAGGATAAAGTTTCAGATGTAGACAAGTTAAAAAGCTATATATGCTTTCAAGAATGACAAAGCTTGTAGTCATTTGAAATTGGGTGAAAAGGGATGAAATACCAAAATTTGAGAGAAAATAGTTGTTGATATCAGCATCACATCCCTGAGAAATTTTTAGTTGTATTTTCTCCGACGTGCCCAACCCAACTATGACGAGTGGCGACACGTTCTCTCTTATCAATGAGGAAGGGGAGTTCAAACTTTAAATCTGGTCCAACATCATCATTTTACTAATTAGCAAGTCAAATGAACATCAGATTGATTTTGACATTAATTTTCAATTCCGATTGTCACATTGCAATAGTTAAATACTAGAAAATGTGCTCGCGCTTTGTTGCGAATTTTGAAACCATTATTCACAACATGCATGAATAATTTCCATAAAAAGTAACTAAAAAGACGGCCTAATACCTAAGAACCAATGAAGTGAAACTTTGTTTGCTATATATGGATATGCATGCTATAAGAAACCATTCATTTGTAGATTGTATTGTGTCATCAATATTATACACTTAGTTTCAAGTAATCAGCCTACTACATGTGGAAAAAAACACAGAAAAGGAAAAGTCGAAAAGTAGAAGACACAATACACGAGCATTCCACCAGAGGCCTTACCTCTATTAGAGTGATGGTACAAACATATGGTTAGAATAGTATTTTTGGATATGAAAATGGTGATTAATTTGGTTCGAATTAATGGACACTGAAAAAGAAACATGCATGCATGCATGGCACACTATTATTGGTCCGATGATGAGTTTGCGTACGTACGAGTACTTTCACGTACCTATATATAGACACATTGCGTTGCGTGTGTATGTATATATGTGTGTGTGTGTATGTGTGTGTGTGTATATATATAGCATGCAGTGGGTACTCTTGACTACGTACATACTCTAGTGCGGGACTACATCAGCAACAGCGTACAAACAATACTTTCAATATGCGCCTTCTTCGCTCGCGATGTCTATTTGTTTTGAATATATTTGGCTTCACTGCGTTCACTGTGTCTCTCTGATTTTGTCAGTTGACGAAGATGACTGCGTCGCTGTTGAGCGTGGCTGCGATTGCTGCGACGATGCTTCCGTATCTGTCATTCTTT
Source organism: Cotoneaster glaucophyllus (assembly GCA_036320875.1). Classification (NCBI taxonomy): domain Eukaryota; kingdom Viridiplantae; phylum Streptophyta; class Magnoliopsida; order Rosales; family Rosaceae; genus Cotoneaster; species Cotoneaster glaucophyllus. The sequence goes on along the minus strand of CM070059.1, from coordinate 7,668,831 downwards.
GAGGATCCGGAACCGGCGCCATCAGCATTCTCCATCAGAGATCTCATCAAACAATTAATCAATGAAATTAAGGAAACTGAGAAAAAGGACGTGATAATCTTTTGTGGCATAATTTTTTGTTTTGGGTAACTTGGGTCGTGCCCCTTTGCGTTGTGCCCTCCAACACATTAATACATTAAGTTTTGTTTTGAGCAACTTTAATTTACAGGTGCCAACTACCAAGTAGGGGAAAATCGAATCTTTATGTTTCATCTAATTAATTTGCTATGTCAAGTTTCAAATTTCAATGAAATTGTGATGAAAAATTCAGATTAATCTTCCAATAGGGATGTTTGATTTGTTTATTTATTCTTTCTTCCTTGTGAATCCTTTTCCTTATCAAAGAATGATGTCATACGTGCATGGTCACAAATACCTTGTTAGTTTCACCTAACTTTTGTTAAGCGTCCGTTAAAAAATCTTACAAAACAAATTACAACTTATATTAACCAGTGCGTGCATGTGGTTAGTTAACTTAAATGACCGATGTGAGATCTTAATTAGGTATTTAACTTGTTACTTTGGAAAAATTGGCCGAAAAATATATCGGGTGAAGGAGGTTTTTGATCCACAAGTTACAAGTAAACTGAAATGGATGACAATATGTAAGATTGAAGTGTTAAAAGTTTACAAGATTCTTCGTCCAAAAAAAAAAAGTTTACAAGATTGATGCAGATGCTATACATAGAAAACCTGCCCGACATCCAAGAGACTCTCATGAGGAACGTTGAACATTACACTGTTTTCCCTACATACCCTCCTAAGAAATGCGTATAGGTAGTCGATAGCGATCTTCTTCCATAGTTTTGATTCCCTCCCAGCTTTTACGACTGTATTTCCTAGTATGTGCACCACTCCTGCATTTCTACAGTTGTTCAAGAATTCTATCTCATCAGCCTCGGCCTGCCTGCTTGCCGGAATGGAGGTCATGTTGCTTGCATGAAATGGAGAATTGTAAGGCACGATCGAGTCCACTGGTTCAACTGACACGTCTACTTGAATGAAGTGATGTATATTACTGTTATTACTCAACTGGCCATCAGAGTTCGGTGACGCTTCCATCAGGGACTCAAGCTGGACAAACATGAAAAGGTTGTGAAAGAGCTTGTTCTCCAAATCATCATCCTTTTTATGGTAGTCTCTATACCCATACCTTACAACGCAACGAAACATATGGAAATTCTTGGGTCCAATCCGCTTTATAAGGAACCGCTCATCTTCTGGGACAGTGAAGACAGGAAGGTACTTCACGCAAACAAAGACAACAACAGAATGGATGGCGGGTAGGTGGGTGAGAAAGTGAGAGAAGATCCGGGGCACTCCACTTGCTAGCTCAGTGTACACAAGGCCAATCCCAGGTACGCGAACCAGCCCTAAACTTGGACCAAGGCCAAGAATCCATGCCATTGAAACCTTACTGTGTATCTCAGTCTCGTAGCATTTAACTGTACCATAATGCCAAACATACATGATGATAAAGAAGGCTGCTGCGATCACAAGAGGAAGCAGCCGCCTTGATTGACCTTGAGGAGTACAGCAGAAGAGTAAGTGCCCTCCACAACCAATGATAAGCCAGTGAAGAACAGGATAAGAATCCAATGGCAGCGCCACACTAATATCATGACAAAAATCATAAGCAATGTGGTTACCAACATTACTACACAAATTGCCGTCCCTGTTGCAACACGTAAGATTATGTTAGTTGGTGCAATCTAAATCTCAACCAAGAAGCTTGGAATGAGATACGACAAGTAACAGTCAAAACAGAAGTTTGAGGAGAGAAAATTTTACCCTTTAATCCTTACTGCCATCATAGATTTCCTAATGCCATACAAAATTTTCATAGAATTTGAAGATGGCATATAATATGGAGGAGGAAAATTCTTTATTCACTAATGCTATGAAGTTACGTTTTAACATAGGAAGATAAGTGCACAATAAAACAAGCGACATCTGGTTTAACTTACCATTGGCATTCCCTAGGTTGTTTTGATTTTTAAGCCCAGCAGTGACGGCAATGCACAGGATCATAACAATCCAATTAATTTCTGGAATATATATCTGGTGACGGTATTTCCTTGATGTATGCACAATTTTGACTCTTGGGAAGCAGCCTAGTGCAACTGCCTGCTCGATCAATGAAAAAGTTGCAGTTATGGTGGCTTGACTTGCAATGATAGCAGCTCCAGTTGCAACAATAAACACGGGCCAATATATGCTGTCTGCAAGAAGTTAAGAACGATTAATCAGAATCCTTCGGCAATGCATTACCATAAATACAGGGCATTCGTACCACTCTAACAATATATGTGAAGTTTAAAGGGTTTCCTTGAACAATAGTTTTCTACTTTACGTGAAATTTGAGTATCATAGCACGTTCACGTTTCGAAGAAAATACACTAGTTTTTCAAATGCGACATACTATCTTGTATCAGTATTCTGACCATACAAGTATTTACTTGGTATCAGTTTGGCAACATGGAAACAATAAACACCTAAACCTAAATATTTATATTATATTTTATAGTTCAAGAAATCAAACAAACCTGGAATGGAATGATAAAAAGCACCAAACACGTTATTTGGATTTTTCGTGAGGTATGCTGCTTGATCACAGTAGGCTAATAGAAGGCAAGGAAATACAACCACCGTGAAAGCAAGTTGTATGGATGGGACTGAGAAATGGGATAGGTCAGCAAAAAGTGCTTCAGTACCTATAATTGTTCACAACCAGTCTTCAGGGACTAAGTCGCAAACTTGCTTGAATTTCATAAATAAAAAAGGATGGAATATCGAACTTTTACCTGTTATACTAAGCATAAGACCTCCAAGGGATGTCCACCCATTTTTTCCTCCCCTCTTAAAAAATCGATAGACATATATATTGGTATATAAATGTATTTGCTGTGATAAGTTTCAGTATGAGTCATGTGTAGGATTGAATGTAAGCCATTGGATTATATTTCATATGGTATCTAGATTAGATTGTGATGAGTCATAGCTCATGACAAATGGAATCATCTTACATGATGATTTAAGAATGAATGGTTGTGATTGTGTTGTAAGAAAGTGTGGGGTCTCATTCTCTAACTGAAATATATTCCTTTCACCATTTCGGTGAAAAGGTAAGCTCATTGTTCACGTCTCTGTGTATTCTCCATTTTCCTCTTTTGCTCTTCATTCAACCAGAAATCACACACACACTAACATGGCCTTAGAGCCAGGTTCGATTTCAATCTAGGCGTGAATCTGTGACGTGGTTCGCAGCTGAGGAGCTCGACGAAGAATCGGGTTCGCTGTGACTGAAGACATTCGGTAACGTTTCTGGGTTGATCGATCGCAAGTCTAACATGGCTGGGTCGAGCGGTGCCGATCTACGAACACCAGTTTTCAATGGAGAAAACTTTGAATTCTGGCAAATCAAAATGAAGACTATCTTCAGATCTCAAGATCTGTGGGATATGGTGGAGAAGGGTTACAGCCCACCGGCGAAGAGTGAAGAAGAGCCCACTGCCACTGAGCTCAAGCTTCTGAAAGAGAACATGGTGAAGGATGCTAAGGCTCTCGGGATTATTCAAGGAGCTGTGTCCGATGAAATTTTTCCACGAATCGCCATACTGGAAACGGCAAAGGAGGCTTGGGATACATTGAAGCAAGAATTTATTTGGGATAAACAGGTGAGATCTGTAAAACTCCAAAGCTTAAGGCGTGATTTTGAATATACACGTATGGGTGAGCATGAAGCATTCTCTATATATGTTGTGCGATTATTTGATCTTATGTCACAAATGAAGAGCTATGGTGAAGATATAGGGAATCAGAGAATTGTGCAGAAATTATTGATAAGTTTGCCTAGATCTTATGATAGTATTGTTGCTGTGATGGAAAATACTAGGGATTTGGAAACTGTTGATGTGCAGGATGTTGTTGCTATTCTGAAGGGATATGAACAACGAATTGAGAGACACTCTGAAGATAGTACTGAAAAAGCATTTGCTAGCTTAAGTATAGCTCCCAGGAAGAATACCTATAATGCCAATCAGAATTTCAAACCTACAAAGAATTGGAAGTCTAAGGGAAAGAAGTGGGATAACAAATTTGTGTCTCAACAAGGGAAACCTGCTGTATTTGCTGATGGAGCTAAGAATCCCTGCAAATACTGTGACAAACTACACTTTGGAGAATGTTGGTTCAAAGGGAAACCAAGGTGTCATAATTGTGATAAGCCAGGGCATTTTGCCAAAGACTGCAGATCTAAGAAAACTGTTCAACAAGCAAATTATGCAGGACAAGTTGGGAACAATCCAACTATGTTTTATACATGTATGGCAGCTACTGTGAAGAAGAGTGAAGACACTTGGTATATTGACAGTGGTTGTAGTAACCACATGACAGGAAGAGCAGATCTATTGGTGAATATAGATAAGAGGGTTACTGCCAAAGTCGAAATGAGCACGGGACAATTAGTTGATGTGGTTGGCAAGGGAGATCTGCTGGTTGAAACTAGACAAGGCAAAAGATACATAAAGGAGATTATGTTAGTACCTGGTTTGAAGGAGAATCTGTTAAGTGTGGGACAGATGATGGAGCACGGATATTACCTTGTATTTGGAGGCATTGAAGTCAAAATTTATGAAGATTTCACATGCTCAAATCTAGTTGTTAAAGTTCCAATGAAAGGCAATCGAAGTTTTCGCTTGAAGTTACAACCAGGAATTCATTTTGCCATGAGAGCCAGTGTTGGGCAATCTGCTGAGATATGGCATAGAAGATTAGGGCACTTGAATTTCAATGCTCTAATGCAGCTACAAGAGAATGAGATGGTGACTGGCCTGCCTGAGATAAAAGGGAATACCACAGTTTGTGAAGGTTGTGCACTTGGCAAACATTCTAGAGATGTTTTCCCCAATGAAACCAAATGGAGAGCTGCTCTACCATTAGAATTAATTCATACTGACCTCTGTGGACCAATGCAAACACCTACCAAGGCTGGCAATAAGTATTTCATCACTTTCATAGATGATTGTACCAGAATGGGATGGGTCTACGTTCTGAGGAGTAAAGCTGAGACATTCAGTGTATTCAAGAAATTCAAAGCAACTGTGGAGCTTCAAAGTGGATACAAACTGAAAAAATTAAGAAGTGACAGAGGGGGAGAATATACCTCACTTGAATTTTCTCAGTTTTGTGAAGATTTTGGTTTAGAGAGACAGCTCACAGTGGCCTATTCTCCTCAACAAAATGGTGTTGCAGAGAGGAGAAACAGGACCATTGTAGAAATGGCTAAGTGTATGATGCTAGAGAAGGGTATTCCATTTGAATTTTGGGCAGAAGCAGTTAACACTGCTGTATATATACTAAACAGGTGTCCTACCAAAGCTCTAAATAAAAAGACTCATTTTGAAGCCTACAGTGGAAGGAAGCCTGGAGTAAAACATTTGAGAGTGTTTGGGTCTCTATGCTATGCACAAGTTCCATCACAATTGAGGCAGAAACTGGATGCAACAAGTGTCAAGTATATTTTCCTTGGCTATGGATCCTGTGAAAAAGGGTACAGATTGTTCAATCCTGAAACCAAGAAGATTATTATTTCAAGGGATGTGATTTTTGATGAGAACTCTTGCTGGAACTGGAATTCTTGTGATGAGAAGAATCTGTCTATTCCAGTCTCTAATGAAGTATGTGAAAATGAAGGGAGTAGTGCTGAAAGTGCAGGGAGTGATGCAGATGAGGACTGCACAGAATCACCACTGGATCCACTTGATCAAATTGTTGCTTCTTCTTCAAGTCAAGAGGAACAAGTAAGGCACATGAGACCACAAGATTATGATCACACACCTCTCAAGTTCAGAAGTTTAAATGAAATATATGAGAGATGTAACTTCTGTGTGATAGAACCTGAGTGTTTTGAAGAAGCATCAGGTGATGAAGCTTGGAGAAAAGCCATGTCTACTGAGATTGAGATGATAGGGAAGAATGACACATGGGAGTTAGTTAATAGACCGTTTGATAAACCAGTAATTGGGGTCAAATGGGTCTATAAGACAAAACTTAATCTGGATGGCTCAGTGCAGAAAAATAAGGCAAGATTAGTGGCAAAGGGTTACTCACAGAAGCCTGGGGTTGATTTTAATGAGACCTTTGCACCAGTGGCAAGGCTCGATACCATTAGGACCTTGATTGCATTGGCAGCCCAAAAGGAATGGAAATTGTTCCAATTGGATGTTAAATCTGCCTTCCTAAATGGTACATTACATGAGGAGGTATATGTTGATCAGCCACAGGGATTTGAAGTAAAAGGGCAAGAAGACAAAGTTTATAAACTGAAAAAGGCTCTATATGGTCTGAAGCAAGCTCCTGGAGCTTGGTATGATGAGATAGATACATATTTCAATCGGTCTGGATTCAAGAAAAGTCAGAGTGAAGCTACTTTGTATACTAAATTCAGTGATGCAGGTGTGTTGATTGTGTCTCTGTATGTAGATGATATCATCTACATAGGGAGTTCTAATGAGCTGATTCAAGAATTCAAGAGAGATATGATGAAGCAATACGAAATGTCAGACTTGGGATTATTGCATCATTTCCTGGGTTTAGGCATAACACAGACAGATAAAGGTATATTCATCCATCAGAAGAAGTATGCTAAGTTCTTACTGGAAAAATTTGGCTTGAAAGATTGTAAAGCCGTGAAGACTCCACTTGCTGTTACTGATAAGCTATCCAAAGTTGATGGAAGTGAGGAAGCTGATGAAGGTCTATACAAGAAAATGGTTGGCAGCTTGTTATACCTAACAGCTACTAGACCAGACTTAATGTATGCATCATGCTTGTTGGCAAGATTTATGCATAAGCCTACCATGAAACATATGGGAACAGCTAAAAGGGTATTGCGATATGTACAGGGAACACTGGATTTTGGAATTGAATATGTAAAGGGCAAATCTGCTGTGTTGATAGGATACTGTGACAGTGATTGGGCAGGTATCTTGGATGATATGAAGAGTACCTCGGGCTATGCTTTCAGTTTTGGTTCAGGAATATTTTCTTGGGCCTCTGTTAAGCAATGCAGTGTGGCACTGTCTACTGCAGAAGCTGAATATGTATCTGCTGCAGAGGCTACAACACAAGCATTATGGCTGAGGTTTGTGTTATCAGATTTTGGAGAAGAACAAGTAGAAGCTACACCTGTGCTTTGTGATAACACCTCTGCCATAGCTATGTCTAGAAATCCGGTGTTCCACCAGAAAACAAGGCATATTAACAGGAAGTACCATTTCATACGGGATGCTATTCAAGATGGCACCATTGAATTACAATACCGCAGAACAGAGGAGCAATTGGCAGATATGTTTACAAAAGCCCTTCCTAAAGATCGGTTCGAGTACCTAAGAGCTGCACTTGGAGTAAAATCAGCAAAACATTTAGAAGGGAGTATTGGTATATAAATGTATTTGCTGTGATAAGTTTCAGTATGAGTCATGTGTAGGATTGAATGTAAGCCATTGGATTATATTCCATATGGTATCTAGATTAGATTGTGATGAGTCATACCTCATGACAAGTGGAATCATCTTACATGATGATTTAAGAATGAATGGTTGTGATTGTGTTGTAAAAAAGTGTGGGGTCTCATTCTCTAACTGAAATATATTCCTTTCACCATTTCGGTGAAAAGGTAAGCTCATTGTTCACGTCTCTGTGTATTCTCCATTTTCCTCTTTTGCTCTTCATTCAACCAGAAATCACACACACACTAACAATATATAGGTGAAAAGGCTTTTAAAATCCTTCTATCATACTTCCAAATATTGAACATGCCAATTCCTCCAGTTACGAGAAACCAAAGGAGTACGATTGGTGCAAACAGGCAACAAAGTTTGTCTGTACCATAAGGTTGCATACTAAACAAAAGTACCAGTATAACAACAGCAACAAGCACAACTACCTCTGTATAACAAAAGAGTAGCTATGATTAGATTTGGCATAAATGATCGATGAGTAACAAACAAGGTGAAACAAATGAAAAAGTATCTTTATGTCAAGCTTATGGAGATACCATTACTAATCTCAGAGTGGCGTATGTTGATCCCCCCCAACGCTGACAGAACTGCAAAATATAGCATCGATAAGTGTTGCATGTACTTATCAAACAGAATATATATGGTTAAGCAGCTTCCAATAAAACTAATAAAGAATATCATAGAACATGTGTAGAATATATCAATGTTCTTACTTTGTCAAAATGCATTCAAGGAAGTACCTGTTACCATTAAAAAGAAGAAGAAGAAGATAATAGTTTCGTAATTAAGATTGGTCAGGGTGTGCATGTGATTGCAATACGCTTCCCTTACGAGTTACTTCTTTAGGAACTAATTATGGATGTTGAATGTGTTAGGATACCGGTAAAACAAAACTAGAGAATTAAGAAAATCACTAATGAAGATAGTTAGGCAGAAGAATAATACTACAACATCAACAATGAAGATGGTTAGCTGATATGGCTGGAGTCAGAATCCCATCCCCAATCACCGCGGAAGAGCCAACTAGGACAAGAATAAGAAGTGTGCTCTGCATAAATGCATGTCCCTCCAAACATCTCCTGGTTCTTGTAGCAAATGATTTCTCACCAAACATAGAACGACTATATGTTGTGAGTGCCTCATCCGTTTGGTCTTGGTTAGGAATAGCCTTTATTTTTGCATATCGACAGAGTAATGAATAGAGAGCAAATGTTCCACCTGCAACCATGAGGAGGATAAGTTTACATGAACGGAAAATCGCAGAATAAAATAGAGAAATTTACCTCATTTGGCACTACATTAAAACAAAGCATAACAGCATCTATAGCTCTCGATGTTATTGTCTCAACAATCAAACATAGATGCTTTAGATTAATGATCTGAGCATAGCGTTCAAGGCGTATGGTAAGATTAGAAAGGTAGGGAGGGGAGGAGGAGCTTATATAAGTATGATAGATTGAGATCAATTACCTTGACCATTGTCATTTGCTCTACGGACAATAAAAACGTACTTCAGGAGTGCAACAAGAGTAAGGGAATAGATAATAACAGATAAAGCTTCAATCAAATCCTCCGGGTCACCAATTCCATCAGGAAACGTATTGTAGAAAACATACAAAGGAGACGTGCCTAAATCTCCATATACAACGCCAAGGCTTTGAAATGCTACCTGCACGAGCGCTAATGCTGAAAATTTCTGGAAGGGCATAAAAAAAAAAAAAAAAAAAAAAAAAAAAAAAAAAAAAAAAAGTGATCAGCAACGGGAGCAAAGATAGTTCAGAAATAGCACAAAAGCTTCAAGAAATGTTACATCCATGTCGGACATAGACATATACACTCGTTCGTATATGTAGTGCACTCATTTCAACCATATAGTACAAGAAGTTAAAATCAATAACAGATGTAAATCAATCGACTGCTGATTTAAAAAAAAAAATCAAACTCTTCAGGACTGATATTTCCGCAGTTTCACCACGGAATAGGGGAGTGAGATAATACCTTTTCCTCGTGCATGTTCCTCAGCCTTTTAGCCTCCTCATCCATGGGCTGATCAAGCTGCTGATCCAAAACCAGAAAGCTGCTGTTCTTATCGGTATTTTCATCAGCAGCCATTCGAAACCCGATAATTGAAGCGATTCTACTTCCCTTCCACCAATTCACGTCTCCACTATATTTTTTTTCAATCCTGCCCTCTATATTGAAACTTTAGTCCTAACTGAACAAAATCCCGATCCGATATCAGTAAGAGTCTGAAGATTCCGGTTTCGAATTACCAACAAATGACCAAGGAAAAATCCCAGAAATAACTAAACATCAACCTGCGTTCCCCAATCAAAAAGCTTATGATCAAGTATAAAACAGTAAAAAAATCATTCAAGTGAAACAAATGTGCACTGCCCACAAATCCAACACAGAAGAAGAACAAGCTGACCAAATTTGAACAAAAACCCAGAACTCCATTGAATCCATGGCAGTCCAACAGCACCCAGCAGCACATAAATTTTACACAGAAAATGCAAAACAAAATAGGAAAAGATGGAAAATTTATTAGTGTTAGTACCTGGTTGCAACTTGCAGATGATCTTCCCAGGTGGGTTTTGCCTCAAAGGCTTCGAGTAGCCATTTGAGCATTGCAACGAGGGTGAGAGAGATGAGCACGCACCATTTTTTAAGAGCAAAAGAGGATTTAAAGACTTGACGCTCATGTTGACCAATATTAAAAGACTTGACGCTCAAGTTATAAAAAGACTTCAGTCATGGGAATTTCTCCTCTACTTCTACCAAGACAATTGTTATTACTAAGCTTGTATTTTGGCCTAACTTTTTGAAATAAAATGTGTAGAAGTATAAAACTCACTTTCTTTCTTAAAAAATCTAGAAGACATCCAAGTTACAGATGTTTTTAAGCACGATAAAAAGGCCTCTACCCTATAATTGCGTCGCATATCAGAGATATTTTTTTATATTAATTACTGTGCTTTATGAAGTTTAAATTAAGAAATTATATTGATAGCGTGAAGAGCTATTCATACCGAGACCAAAACGAGTATTTATCACCAATAGCCAAAATTCAATACCCTATTTCATAAATGTCACATTTTATAAAAACTTTCAAGTATAACAAAAAGCTTATGTGAATAGACCTAAATACCCTCCAAAATCTCAAAATCCATTTACACAGAAAAGCCATAGCACTTGAATAGATATCCTCTACATCATTGTTCAAAGTGCGAGGCCACGAGAACAGTTAGTAAACGTCGTGGAGTAGTTGCAAGTGTTGTTCAACAGTCAACTAATTGAGTATTGACTTAAAAAAATTTGATGCTCTTGTTTGAAACTGAATCGTTACTGTTGATACAATATCGTCACCACAAAATATGCTTTGTACAATCATTTTAGTTGACGTGATACTAGTTGAGGTTTCTAACTCATTGAAACCAAATTCCAATCCTACTGTGCTTACGAATTTCCTTTAAATCTGTTGGATGACAAGGATTTAAAACAATAACAGTTTTCAGAAGAGGAACAATTTTCAGAAGAGGATCATTCCAATTTAATTCTTACTTCTCTTCCCCGCAAATCTAATTAATTTATAACCCTTATTAGCAAGTTCAAAAGCGTATTGGATCTCACAAACCAATCAAAACTAAACAATGGGGTGAGGGTGTGCGAAAATGCTGCTCTCAAGAATAGGGCTAAAAATATTAATCCATGTGCAGAAAGTTATAAATTTTTAAACATGAAAATGATTGAGAAGTTCAGCAATGTTGCTGCTCGTGTATATAGCTGTAGCTTGTGGGGTGAGGGTTTTGCCATTAATGTTTATTTGGTTTTAATTTTGAGGGTATTTAGGTTTATTTAAGTAAGTTTTCTGTTATATTTGAAAGATTTTATGAAAAAGAATTGTTATTGACACTCCAAAATTCTCATTCTACACTCCAAATTTTCTATATTTAGAAAGAAAAATACACTTATGAGGAGGTAGAATAAGATTTTTGAAGTGCCAATAACACTTCTCTTATAAAAAATAATATTTATGAAATTGAATTTTAAATTTTAGCTATTATTGATAAAAACTGAACCAAAAACCATTCATGAAATTGTTATTTTTTACGAGTTTCTTTTTGTTAATAAAATTATGCAAGATTCCAAACGTAGGCAACTATAAGCACGACGTTTAATATTCAAAGCAAATGAAATAATAAACAAATCAAGGGTGGGTGTTGACATTAGATTTATAATTAAGCACAATAAAATATTCAAAGCAACTGCAAGAAAAAAACAAATCAAGGGTGGGTGAGGACCGTGAGGTCATTCTATTTTAAGAAACAAACAAATCAAGTGTCACGAATTTTCAAGCTTAAAATATGAACAACATAAATAGAGTGACTTGGAACGCGTGTGGCCATTGGGCTTCACTCGTGAGACAATTTGCTTTGATATCATAAAGAAGTTGAGGTTTCACCATAAAACCAACTGACAATATGAGAGTAAACCAACTTACCTATAAACTCATGCAAGGTCCTTCTTTCATTCGAAGTGTAATTCATTCTCAACACTTTTTCATTATCCCTCGAATGAAGACACAAGCACATGTTTGTGAGTTGACAAACTAAAAAAGGTTGGTCTCTTAACTCATCATCAAACGTGTAACTATTGTTCTTTTCGTCAAATCCGTTAGAAATTTGTCAAAATGAGTCTTGTTGGAAGGACTATTGCTACAGTTGGGTTAAAGACCATTGCTCCAATTGGGTTAAAGTTGAGGGATCACTTCTCCAATTGGATTAAAGTTGAATGACCATTGCTACAATTTTTCTTATTTTTTTTTTTTATATTTGCTCCTTGATTTAGCCTCACATACTTGGCAAGTGACTGATTTTGACAGAAGTTCTAACGGAGTTGACAAAAAGATCATAACTGCAAGTGTTGATTAGTTAAAAACAGATAGTTGCAGATTTTTAGTTGATTGACCATTCCTCCAATTAGAGTAAAGCTAAGAGACCATTACTACTTTATATTGTGATGTTTAGTTCTCAAAGGATGAGAATCCTCTCCGGATCCTCTGGGGATCCTAGGGATCCTCACATCATGCGGCCAGTTTTCATTCAATACTATTTTTGTTTAATTTTAAATAAATAAATTCAAAATGATTTATGACCGCACGATGTACGATAAACGGCTAGGATGTGAGGATCCTTATGATCCCCACAACTTGGATCGGGATGGGATCCAAATCCGTTCTCAAATAAGAGTGAAATTACTTCATTAGTCAAGTTTGCATAATTCTCTGCGATCAGAGTAATTTAGAATAGGGAGTTTTAACGAAAAGCCCGCGGTACTGTTCACTTTAACGAAAAACCATAATTTTACACTAAAAAGTCAATCATGGTACTATTCACTTTACCCTTTATTTTGTCCTTATCGTTAAAACTCAAAGTTTTCAAGCCATTTTCATTAGTTTTCCTTTTAGAAGGGAGTTTTAACGAAAAGCCCGCGGTACGTAATTTAGCCAAAAGTCGATAAATTTTTTACTATTAAGCCATATGTCAATGACATATTTTTGTTTTGGACTTAATCAATTATATATTTTTATTAATTAGGCCTAGGTCAATGATGAATGCAACATAGGCTTTAAGTCATTACAAATAGTTAGAATTTGACTCTTCTATCATTCTCTATCTTTCTCTATCTATGAATGTCATATGGGCTTGAGTTATTATAAATACGAATTTAGATCATCTCCGGATCAATTTTGTGGAGATCATCCGAACCGATGGATCTCTTCCATTGATACAAATCCAACGGCCAAAATCTCTTATCCTTCCTATTTTCCCCTCAACTCTTCTCTTTCTCCCTCACTTCGAAGCTCTCAACCTCAAACCACCAACTCTCAAAATTCCAAATTAAATTCAACCCCACCTTACAATCAGCCCCAACACCGCCATAACCCACCCAACCCACAACCACCAATTGTAGGTCCCTCACCTTACCCTCTCCAAACTTAGCCTCAGCACCGCCTCATCCTTCAACCTTAAAATCTTAGCCTATGTTAACGAAATAACAAAGAGAGAGGTCGTGCAAATCAATGTCTTTTGGTTGCAAAGATCTTTTTCATAATTATGGAAGAATTATAGAGAGAGAACTCTCAAAGATGAAGAAAAAGAAAGAGATGACAAATAAAAAAACTAAAATAGTAAAGGATAGCGAAAAAATAAATCAGACTTAGTGCACAGATGACTTGCAATTGATTTTGGGGTTTGTTAACAACGGTGGGGTGTGGAGGTACGGGGGAGAAAGAGAACTTAAGGGGGGAAGAGAGGCGGAGGAAGAGGCTTTGGCAGTTGGTTTTCTATTCCTATGGAATTGGTCTTGAGAGGATTTGAATCCTATAAATCGTTAGAACATGTAAATTCTATCACTCTCCCTCGCCCCTTGTTTACATGAAGGAGTCTGCTCAATTAAAAAAAAGGGAACTAGAAAACGGGCACTGTATTGCAGTGTCCGAATCCAAATATAAAAAACAGAACCAGGAAACGCACACTCCATTGCAATGTCTAAATCCAAATGTTAAAAAAAAAAAAAAAATCCTAGGAAACAGACACTGCATTACAGTTTCTGAATCTAAATGTAAAAAACAGAGCCATGAAACGGACACTGCATTACAGTGTTTGAATCTAAATGTAAAAATCATGAGTTGCATGAGGTGCAAAGTGTAGGAGATGTGTGAGTGATTGAAAAAATAAAACTAGGAAATGGGTACTGCAACGCAACGTCTGAATCCAAAAGTAAAAGACAGAATTAAGAAACGGACACTGCATTGCAGTGTCTGAATCCAAATGTACAAAGGAACATGTATGAGGCGTGTGAGTGATGAAAAAACGAAATCAATAAATGAACACTGCAACGCAGTGTCTAAATCCAAATGTAAAAAACCGAATCAAGAAACAGACATTGCAATGCAGTGTCTGATCCGTAATGACTTATTTCAAATATAAAACTATGAGAAATGGAGTGTTAGTTGAAGTGAGTGCCAGCTGTAGTAATAGATTTTGTGATTTTGCTTATTTTAAATGCATTTAAGTATCACAATACATAATTGACTTATTTATAATTAGTATAAATATTGTTGATCTATTGTTAATATTGTAACTTATTATTGATTTTTCACAAAATCACCCTTTAGAATATCATCTTGTCGAAAAGAAAAAGGAGTCTAGTTCGAGTGAGCTTGTGTTTTTCTAAAGCAATCATCATGCTTGTTTTAGCAAATTTTGGAGTGAAAATGTTCTTGGCCCAAGAGTGCTACATGAATGCAAAAATATACGCCCCATTGCATGCAAGTTTTTCTTGAAGTTGAGGATCCGTCACGGTCGGAAAATCCACACTCTAGTAGTCCAGTTCCGAACGTTGAATCCTTTGTCTAATGGAGAAGGCAGAAGATGATTTACCGATTACCAATTGTTAATTATACTATCAAAAAAGTTTCACACAGAGAAAATCTGTCCAACGCTCAAGAGACTCTCATGAGGAACATTGAACAACACACTGTTCCCTCTGAAAATCTTCCTAAGAAATGCATACAGGTAAATCAATCACCACCTTCCTAAAAAAATTTGATCCCCCACCTAGCGTGTACGACAGTGTTCCCAAGTATGTGCACCACTCCTGCATCTCTACACCGGTTCAAGAACTCTATCCCGTCGAACTCCACCAGCTGCTTGCTCGGAGGGACAGAGAAGTAGGCTAACTCTGGCTAATATGCACCGGAGAATCATCAGGTTCGATTGAGTCTACAGATGCAATCGACAGGTCTGCATTCGAGTAAGGTATGCTGCTGCTGTGGGAACAATAAACACGATGTTTCTGTCTATTTTATTGTAGTGTAACAACGTTGTAGGAACATTGACTTATTAGTCTTATAATTAAGCACGATAAAATATTCAAAGCAGCTGAAAGAATAAACAAATCAAGGGTCGGTGTTGACTTTTTAGTTATATAATTAAGCACAATAAAACATTCCAAGCATCTGCAGGAAAAAAACAAATCAAGGGTGGGTGAGAAAAAACAAATCAAGGGGTGGGGATCAAGGGTGGGTGAGGTCATTTTATTTAAGAAAAACAAATTAAGTGTAGCAAATTTTTAAGTTTAATGTGTAGACAACATAAACAAAGAGATTTAGAACATGTGTGGCCGTTGAGCTTCACATGTAAGATAACCTGCTATGATACTATAAAGAAGTTGAGGTTCTACCATAAAAACAACTGGTAATATGAGATGATACTATGAAAAAAATTAGGGATCCACCATAAAACCAACTGATAATATGAGAGTAGGCCAACTTATCTAAAAACTTATGTAAGGTCCCTCCTCTCTTCGACGTGGAATTCATTCTCAACATTTTTTCACAACCATTGAATGAAGACACAAGCACATGTTTGTGAGTTGACAAAATTAAAAAGGTAAGTTATCTTCAATCCATTCTATATTGAAGAAAATAGTAGTAGCAATGATAATTTTAACCTAATTAGAGCAATGATACCTTAATTAAAAATTTATGACCATTGATCTTCTAACTCATCAAACGTGCAGCTATGGTTCTTTTCGTTAACCCTGTCAAAATTCTGTCAAAATGAGTCATGTTGGAATGACCATTGCTACAATTGGGTTAAAAATCATTGCTTCAATTGGGTTAAAGTTCATGGACCACTTCTCCGATTGGGTTAAATGAAGGGATAATTACTACAATTTTTTTCATTTAGTTTTTTGTATTTGCCCTTTGATTCAGCCTTACATGTGTGACACGTGACTCATTTTGATGGAAGTTCTAACGAAACTGACAAAAAAGACCATAGCTGCAAGTTTTGATGAGTTAAGGGAGTGATGTTTACGGATTTTCAGTTGAGAGACCATTGTTCCAATTAAATTAAAGTTAAGAGAACATTGCTACTCTTTTATATTGTGATGTTTGGTTCTAAAATAAGAGTGAAATTACTTAATTCGTCAAGTCTTCAAAACCTGCACTTGTGTTCAAATCTCATTTACTATGATCAGAGTATTTTAGAATATCGTCTTATCGAAAAAAAGAGTTAGTCTTGTTCGAGTGAGCTTGTGTTTTTCTAGAGCAATCATCATGCTTCTTTTAGCAAATTTTGGGAGTGAAAATGTTCTTGGCCCGATACTACTACATGAACGCAAAAATATACGCCCCATTGCCAATGGCGTAGCCACCCACAAGGTTAAGGTGGGCTGTAGCCCAGAGAGGTTTTCTGTAAGAGTAGTGCTATCCATGCACTTATTTTTACTGCTCACATATCCCTCTCAATTTTTTATTGTTCGGATCAAATGAATTGAAGATAATCAGTGATAGAAAATTAATAAGGCTGTGTTGGAGGTAAAAATGGGTTTGTAAATAGAATTATTCTTTTGTCAACTCATGCTTATAGCCTACTCAATTTCAATACGTATGATTATTTAATGTATATTAAGTAGAGGATAGGTAGTAAATAATACGTTTTATGCTAAAAATTATAAATTAGTTCTACCTCCAGTCCCCCTTTATCCTATTATGTTGCGATTTTCCAATGAATATCACCTTTGGTACGTTCTTAATCACTTTATTTACTTATTCTTGATTTAATTAGTAGGTTAATTATTTATATGTCCTTGAATTTATCGGTTAGAGTTATGATTTTAAGAATAGTTTATATTATATTGTTATTCTTTTATATTGATTATTATATAATTTTATATAAACAAAAAAATGAACATATGATTTTATGGTACTATTTTCAACCAGCCCACCCTAGAAAAAAATCCACTCTAGTAGTCCAGTTCCGAACGTTGAATCCTTTGTCTAATGCAGAAGGCAGAAGATGATTTACCGATTACCAATTGTTAATTATACCGTCAAAAAAGTTTCACACATAGAAAATCTGTCCAACGCTCAAGAGACTCTCATGAGGAACATTGAACAATACACTGTTCCCTCTGCAAATCTTCCTAAGAAATGCATAAAGGTAATCAATCGCCACCGTCCTAAAAAAGTTTGATCCCCCCCTAGCGTGTACGACAGTGTTCCCAAGTATGTGCACCACTCCTGCATCTCTACACCGGTTCAAGAACTCTATCCCGTCGAGCTCCACCAGCTGCTTGCTCGGCGGGACAGAGGAGTAGGCCAAACTCCGGCCGATATGCACCGGAGAATCATCAGGTTCGATTGAGTCTACAGATGCAATCGACAGGTCTGCATTCGAGTATGGTATGCTGCTGCTGTGGTTGTTCCACATGGCGTCCTGGTTGAGTATACTAGATACATCAGAGCCTGGAGATCCTTCCATCAGGGACTCAAGCCGGACGAATGTGAAGAGATTGTCAAAGAGCTTTTTCTCAAATTCGTCATCCCTATTGTGGTCGTCCTTGTAGCCATATCTTACAACACAACGGAACATGTGGAAGTTTTCGGGGCCAATCCGCTTTACAAGGAACCGTTCTTCTTCTGGGACTGTGCAGACAGGAAGATACTTCACGCAGACAAACACAACAACAGAATGGATGGCGGGCAGGTTGGTGATAAAGTGAGAGAAGATGCGGGGGACTCCAGTCGCTATCTCAGAGTACACAAGGCCTATCCCAGGTACCCGAACCAGTCCTAAACTGGGACCAAGCCCAAGAAGCCATGCCATCGACACCTTGCTGTGCATCTCAATGTCATAGCGTATTTCTGTACCGTAATGCCAACCATACATGACGATAAAGAAGGCCAGTGTAAGCACAAGAGGAACCCAGCCTCCTTGATTGACCTTGGGGAGTACCGCCGAAAGGTAAGTGCCCTCCACCACAAATGTTAAGACACTGAAGATAAGTACGAGGGTCCAATGGCAGCGCCAAACTAATATCATCACTAACATCATTAGAAATGTGGTTACCAACATGACTATAACAACCGCCGTCCCTGTTGCAACACATACGATTACATTAACTCATGCAATCTTCAGTTCAACCAGTGAGCTTGAAATGGGAAATTTGAACACTTCGAGAGAAAAGTTGTAGACATGAAAGATAGTAACCGAAAAGGATGAAATTAAATCGGTTCATCCAGAACGTTATAGCTTATTACACGTTATTATAGGACATTCTGCAGGATGAGAAGGTGTAGTATGTGGGAACGAGAGGAGAAACTTACCGGCAGCGTTCCCAATTTCAGCTTGATTTCTAAACCGAACTGTTATTAAGATGCAGAGAATCATAAGAATCCAATTAATCTCTGGTATATATATTTGGTGACAGTTCCTCGATGTATATACAATTTTGACTCTTGGGAAACAGCCGAGCGCAAGGGCCTGCTTGACTAATGAAAAAGTGGCGGTTATGATGGCCTGACTTGCAACAATAGCAGCAGCAGTTGCAACAGCAAACACAGGCCAATATATGTGCTCTGCAGAAACGATTAACCGGAATTTTTCAGTGATAAATTAGAAATTACCATAAAAGTGGGGCTTAAACATATGATGTGTATTTACATTCAAATTGTACTTCGTATTAGTTTGACACCAAACGAAAAACACCCAGAACACGAACCTGGAATAGAGTAATGAAAGGCATCGATTACGTGATCTCGGTTTTTCATGAGGTAGGCAGCTTGACCAGAGTAGGCTAAAAGAAGGCAAGGAAATACAACAACAGTGAAGGCAATCTGTATGGACAGGACCGGGAAATGCGATACATCAGCAAAAAGTGTTTCCGTTCCTGTAAATGGTTCAAAAGCGGTATTCAGACTATTGATCAGAATAAAGAAGATGGATCAACTGCCATAACAGCATAAAGAATTTTTACCGTTTATACAAAGCACGATACCACCAAGCGATGCCCACCCAGTTATACCTCCCTTCTTGAAGTATAGAAACACATACATGGGTGAAAAAGCTTTCAAAACGCTAGTATCATATTTCCAGATGTTGAAGATGCCGATTCCTCCAATTACGAGAAACCAAAGGAGCACAACTGGTGCAAACAGCCAACCAACTTTCTCCGGACCAAATTGTTGCAGGATAAACAAAAGTACCAGTATGACAACAGAAACAAGTACAACTACGTCTGTGTATAAAAATATGTAATCAGATTTGGAACATTGATAGATTCAATAACAGAAAGGATGAAGCAAATAAAAGACGGACTTTACATCCAGGAGCATGAAGATACCATTACTAATCTGGGACCGTCCCGCATTGATCCCACCGACCGCTGACAGAACTGTTAAAGATAGTATGGTTAAGCATTACATACACTGATCAAATAGAATATGGTTTAGCAGCTTTCAATGGAACTGAGAAAGAATCATACTCACCTCATTTGCATTAAAGAAAACATTAAGGCCTCGTGCAAATTCAACTCAATGGAAACAAGGCCTTAATGTCCTTAGAAAAATAGGAAAACTAATGAAAATGGCTTGAAAACTTTGAGTTTTAACGATAAGGACAAAATAAAGGGTAAAGTGAATAGTACCAGGTTTGACTTTTTAGTGTAAAAATGTGGTTTTTCGTTAAAGTGAACAGTACTGTGGGCTTTTCGTTAAAACTCCCAAAAAAAATTGTAGAAAAAACCGATATGAAAGCGAGTTATACAAATAAAGCTCGTGCGAAATCAACCCAAAGTTCCTCCTGAATTTAGACAAATTGATCGCTAAGGGATACCCCTGAAGATGTCCCTAGAAAAGTTTGAAATTCCATCCGTATAACTCACTTTCATATTGGTTTTTGTGCAACGAAAATGTGATTGGCAGAATTTGTGCAGATAGGTACAAAACTGGACTACACATTCAACTTAAGAGCATATGCTCAATACAATGGCAACATGAAATCATTGGAGACAAGACAACAAGTTCTCGGCTGTTTTTTTTTCCTTCTTTTTGACTACTAATTACAATAAGTATCCGATGAACCTGGCTTATCCCATCACTAGTTCATTTTAAACTTGCCTAATCTCATTTTCCTTCTCGTGTTACGTACTCACTTTCAGTATGTCGAAAAAGATATGAATCTGTAAGCAGATTAAAACATAGACAGAAGAGTGATCCTACCACATGAAGATAATATACCTGATATGGCTGGAGTTAGAATCCCATCCCCTATCACAGCGCAAGAGCCAACCAGGACTAGAATAAGAAGTATGTTCCGCATGACTGAGTGTCCTTCCAACCATCGCTTGGTGCATTCAGAAAATGATTTCTCACCAAATGTAGAACGGCTAAATGTTGTTAGCTCCTCATCACTTTGGTCTTGGTTAGGAACGGTCTTTATTTTTGCATGTCGACAGAGTAATGAATAAAGAGCAAATGTTCCACCTGCAACCACGAGCAGGATAAGATTACAGGAACTAAATGCTGGTAGAAACAAACAGAGTAATTTGCCTCATTCGGAAGGAATGTATATCGGAAAACTGCATGTTTCAGTATACTAGTATCAGATCATATGTAGCAAAGGATGCATAATATTGGTCAAACTTTTCTATTATGTAGGTGCGTTGTACACATTTACGTAAGGTTTGTACACTAAACTTCGTCTGCTCCCTCTCCCCTACCAACTTTACTCCTCCCCCTTTCTAATTCATCAAATCTTCGGGAAGAAAACCTTCCATCAATTCTTCCCAAGGGAAACAAAAATAAGAACCACCAATCAACCCTAAGAGGACGAAGAGGAAACGAGTAAATGAACTGCACGGTTGGGGCAACATTAAACAACTAAACAAGCTCGAAAAACCATCCATGATCTTTTATATGTTGGGAAAAATTAGAGTACACAACTCTAACACAAGTGTTGGAGAGACAACGCAAGTAAACAAATTACTTGTATTACACTCACAAAATATTACAACACACAAACTATCAAGGACACACTTGAGAAGCTATGACACTCACTCACTTTCTAGAGACAAACTCTAGACCGCTCACACTCCTCACAAGACTACTACTTCTCACTCTCACTTGGTTGCCTACTACTTCATTACAAGCTTACTTGGTTGGTTGATAGTTAATTGTTACAAATGGTGTGGATGCCTTCTCCTTTTATAGGCATGGATGGAACCTTGGAGAAGCATGGAAACATCATGCTAGAAATATCTAGATAATTCCACTACCTTCCTAAGTTAGAATTATCTACACTAATCTTGTATGTTGGTGGAATCCTCACCATTCTTCTAGACTCTTCCACCAACTTGAATTTTGCTAGAATTTTCTAGCATGTGTATGAATCTTTCTTTGTCCATGGGCTGGATCCATCTTCGGCTCTTTGGGCCGGTGTTGTACTTTTAACATTATATAAGTCGGCATAGTTAGATTTAGATCAATTATCTGAGTACTTCTTCAAGTATTACCAACTAGTATAAAGGGAATTTATCGGTTGAGATCAGTTTACCTTGACCGTTGTCATTCGCTCTACAGACAATAATAACATACTTCACGAGTACGATAAGAGTGAGGGAATATATGATGACCGATAAAGCTCCGAGTAAATCTTCCGGGGCATCGATTCCTGCAGGAAATATATTTTTGAAAACATACAAAGGGGATGTGCCCAAATCTCCATAGACCACACCAAGACTTTGAAATGCAAGCTGTAGAACCGTTCCCGCTGAACAATACGTCTGAAGTAAACAAAGAGCAATCACAAACAGGACCAAAGCTAGTCCTAAAAAAACACATTAACCTTAAAATATATGTTAAGGTAGCACATTGAGAACATGCCCGGCATGAAAGAGTTTACAATCAATAACAAAATTCTGACTAAATCTAATTGAAAAGAAAAACTTTGGTAGAACATCCCGACCATATCATTAGTAGGACACAAATATGCATGGGACCTATATTTTGGACTCATCCGACCCCTGTTACTTCCAACCAATGTGACGGTATTAACGAAGTTTCTCTCCTAATTGAAAATGAAATCCTTTGAACAATTTCATTTCACTTGTCCCTAACTCAACAACTTATACAAATTAAAGACTTGAGCTTTGACATTTCTAGGTTTTAGAGAGAGAGAGAGAGAGAACCTGGTCCCCGCACACATTTCTGACCGTTTTAGCCTCCTCGTCCATTGGCTGGTCAAGCTGCTTATCCAAATCCCAGACACCACCTTTTTTCTCAGGGTCTCCATTGTCAGACATTGTTTGCAGTGATCTGCAACTCACTGATTCAAATGGGTTCCTCTTCCCCTGCTCAAATTTCACCTATTCAGCAACATTTTTTCAATTTCTTCACTTTGGTAATTTTTGTTTTTTGCCTTTTTTTTCTTGTTGTTTTCTTCTGGTACCCCAGAATTTGCTTGGTGCTTGGGACAACAGTTTGTGGAGGATTAGGGGCAGGAATTTTTACTCATCTCATGTTTTTCGGAAGGGCAATGCAATAGGATGGTTTGCTGCCTCGCCTATTTATAGATTTTGCATTGCTTACATGTAATGATGTAACACTTGTGAAATAAAACGAAATACGTACAAGAGACACCTTTGGAGAAAATTCAGTGATACAATGCAACAAGCACGTAACTTTGCCATGCAATGCAACGAGTTTATCGCTCAGTTTATTTAGAAAATTCAACTTTTTGTTATAACATCCAGAGTTCAAAACATCAATTGTATTATGACAATAAAAAAAACCTTGACGTTTGACACGCTTTCTGTTAAAAATGACTCGTTTCAAATTGTTTTCTTATAAACAAAAAAAAAAAAAAAAAATTACAAAGAAGATTCTCGACCAATGTCAAATACCAGAATTTATATTTCCCGTGTCAAAGCTATAAACAAGTACGGTAGAAAACCAATATGGTTTTAATTGATTGTTTTTGTATTGAATCAATAAAGGAAGGGAATACAGTTCAACCTATATACACAAGCTAAGTGCTAAACTAGGTAATTACAAGTTGACTTACAAAACAAGAAACTAATCAATACAAAGATACTTTCCTATAGAACCGTAGCCTCATCCCTGATTGTCGCAATCTTCAACACTCCCCCTCAAGTTGGAGTATATGTTGATTATACTCAACTTGCTAAGAAGGTTTTCAAACTGGGAGGTACTTAGTGCCTTGGTGAATAAATCTGCCAGTTGTTGTAGAGTTCGTACATGGGCAGTTTTGACAATACCTTCTTGTATCTTTTCTCGAACCAAATGATAATCAATTTCGATATGTTTCGTCCGCTCATGGAATACGGGGTTGGATGCAATATGGAGGGCAGCTTGATTATCACAAAGCAAAGTAACAGGTTTCGGATGGTGAACATGTAGATCATTAAGCACATACCTCAACCAAGTTATCTCACAACATGTGGATGCCATGGCTCTATATTCTGCCTCCGCTGTAGATCTTGCCACTGTGGTTTGCTTCTTTGTTTTCCAAGATATAAGTGAGTCTCCAAGCATGATGCAATAGCCCGAGACTGACCTTCTTGTATCTTTGCATTTTGCCCAATCAGCGTCGCAATATGCTTTCAGTTGAAGAGAGCTGGTGGAGTAGAGCATGATTCCTTGTCCTGGCGTCCCCTTTATGTACCTTAAAACTTGATGTGCTGCATCCAAATGCGGCAACCTAGGCTTGTCCATAAATTGACTCAAAATGTGGACAGAATAAACCAGGTCCGGCCGAGTGATTGTCAAATAAATTAGACGACCAACGAGTCTACGATATGTGGATGGATCTTCCAGCAATTCACCATCTGTCTGCGTGAGTCCCAGGTTCTGATCCATAGGAAATCGAGCCGGTTTAGCTCCAAGAAAACCACTATCCTCTAATATTTCCAAGGCATATTTTCGTTGTGACAAAGATATACCTTGAGATGACCTTGCAACTTCAATGCCCATAAAATATTTTAACTTTCCTAGATCCTTGAGTTTGAACTTGCTAGCCAAAAATTCTTTCGTCTTCTCAATGAATGAGAAATCATTACCAGCCAATATCACATCATCCACATACACAAGAATAGCAGTGAGACTTGCGCCTTTGGATCGGACGAACAAATAGCAGTCTGCTTTGGACTGTCGATAACCTGCAGCCTTGAGCGCAGAAGAAAGCTTCAGGAACCACTGCCTTGAAGCCTGTTTAAGTCCATAAAGAGATTTCTGAAGCTTGCATACGCGTGTCTCCCCCTTTCGTCTGTATCCTGGTGGGAGTCGCATGTAAACATCTTCAAGTAAGTCGCCATGGAGGAAAACATTATTGACATCGAGTTGATACAAATGCCAACCCTGAGCAGCGGCAACGCCAAGGAGTAAACGAACGGTGACCATCTTAGCAACGGGAGCAAAAGTCTCCTGGTAATCAAGACCTGCTATTTGTGTATACCCCTTTGCGACCAAGCGTGCCTTGTAGCGTTCCACAGAACCATCGGGATTAAGTTTGATTTTATAAACCCATTTGCAACCAATGGGTTTCTTCCCAGGAGGAAGATGTTGGAGAGTCCAAGTGTGGTTGGCTTCAAGAGCAGAAACCTCATCTCTCATGGCTTGGCACCATTTAGGGTCTTGAATAGCCTGCAAATAACTTTGAGGTTCTTTGACAAGGGAAAGTGAGGTGGCAAAGGCACGGTGAGTGGGGGACAAATGAGCATAAGATAGAAATTGAGAGAGGGGGTGAGAAGTACTACCTTTGTGCGATCCAACGTTAAAAGCCGATGATTGGTTGGGGCGAGAAGGCAACTTGACACCAACATGAAATTGTTGTAGGTAGGGAGGTGGTCGAGTGGCTCGTGAGGAAGAGCGGCTGGATGTGTGGGCAGGCTGAGACGAGGTGTGGTCAAGTGGGGAAAGGGTTATGGTGGGTGAGTTGTCGATGAGAGGTGAGGCAGATGGAGGAACAGGTTCGGGGACAGTGTGTTCGTGAAGTGGAGAAGGGTTAGGATGGTGAGGTGGGGTGCCAATGTTGGGAGTGGGGAGTGGGACATGTGGTGGGTCGAAAGAAGAATCATCTAGGTTAGGCAGATATGGGTATAGTGGTGGATTGTTTAGGTCAGAGTGGGATGCGGAAGGTGTGCTAAAAGGGAATGTACTTTCACGAAAGTGCACATCACGGGAGATGAAGATTTTGCGTGTGTGAAGGTCATAAACCTTGTACCCTTTCTTGCCATATGGATAACCAATAAATATGCATGGAATAGACCGAGCATCAAATTTGGATGGATGATGTGCATGTGTGGATGCAAAGCAAAGGCAGCCAAAAACTTTCAAATGTGAATATTTAGGTGGTTTGTGAAACAAAAGATCGTAAGGCGTTTTACCATGCAGGACTTGAGTGGGTGTACGATTGATGAGATAGGCTGCGGTGAGGATGGCTTCTCCCCAAAAATGTGTAGGCAAGTGAGCTTGAATGAGGAGTGCCCTAGCAATGTTGAGGAGATGGCGGTGTTTGCGTTCAGCCACCCCATTTTGTTGGGGGGTGGCCACACAGGTTGTTTCATGAACAATGCCTTTTGTGGAGTAGAAATCAACAAGTTTAAATTCTGGCCCATTGTCACTCCTAATTGTCTTCACTCTGTGAGAAAACTGATTTTCAACAAGGTTGATGAAATTGATCAAATGGTGTCGTGTGTCAGATTTGTGCTTCATTAAGTAAATCCAAGTACAACGAGTGTAATCATCAACAATTGTGAGAAAGTATTGTTCTCCAGTGAGGGAAGCAATGCGAAATCCCCCCCCCCAAATATCAATATGTAAAAGCTCAAAAGGCATAATAGATGAAATTTCACTTATGGGAAAATGAGATCTCGTTTGTTTAGCTAGAGGATACACAAGACAATTATTGGAAATACAAGAACCAATGGCAAGAGTAGAGAGTGAAGTATGGCAAAGGGCTTGATCAGAGAGGTGGCCTAGACGTTGATGCCAAAGGTGTGGTGGTATTTTCTGGACAGCATGAGTGGCGGATATGGTTGATCTTCTGTTGGTGCCGTCCAAAAAATATAAGCCTTCTCGTTCACTCCCCGTCCCAATCATCTTCCCCGAACGTAGGTCCTCAATCACACAAAAATGACTTAGAAAAATCGTGATACACAAGGACTGATAGGCAAGCTGACTAACGGAGATTAGATTGAGTTGGAAAGTGGGGACACAAAGAACATCATGTAAGATAAAATCTGTGGAGAATTGCATGGTCCCTATGTGTGTGACAGCGGCATAGGTACCATCTGGCTGTTTCACTGTCTTATTCCTAACAGGCACATAATAGGTTAACAAAGTATGTGAGGTAACGATGTGATCTGTGGCACCACTATCCAAGATCCATGATGATTGCTGACCATGAGAAGTGAAGGAAAAAGCTTTACCTGAGAGATCATTTAGAGAGGAATTTTTACCAACATTGTGCGCCTTGGCTTTGTTGTTATTGAGCATGGTCATTATTTGCTTGCACTGATCTGGTGTGAATGGGAAGGAAGTTGACAACTCCTGCCTGTCAAGGTTACTGGAAACGTTGTTACCTTTGGATTTCTCCTGCTTAGAAAAGCTTCTTTGTTGCTCCGGATCTGCCCTTTTTAGTTTCCGACAATAATCTATCGTATGGCCTTTCCAGCCACAATATTCACACTTCAAATGGGCACGGCAAGCTTCGGTGGTATGATTGTTCTTGTTGCAGCGAGTACACTTCACATCAGCATATTTCTTGTTGGAGTCGGGTCCCTTTGCCACAAACACAGCAGCCTCCTGTACTGATGATTTTCCTGCAGCAGCATCATGTTGCTTCTCATGTCGTAGCACAAGAGAGTATACCTTATTGACTGGTGGAAGTGGATCCATTAAGAGGATTTGATCCTTTACTGCACTGAAGGTTTCATTGAGTCCCATGAGAAACTTAATGGCCTTTTGGTTTTGCTGAAATGCCAACACATGTTGCAAGGTGTTATAGTCACAATCTGGTAGGCTGATCGCAGCATCCCTTTCATCCCACAATGCTTTGAGTTTGGTGAAGTAAGAACTCACAGTTATTGCTCCTTGGGTGCAATCATGAATCGCACTCTCAATATGATACAGCTGCATATTGTTCGTTTGAGAGAAGCGTTCTTTCAAGTCCTCCCAAACTTGATACGCAAGATCACAGTAAATAATACTTGATTGAATTTCCGGTGATATTGAGTTTACTAACCATGTTTTAACCAAACTGTTGCATCGATCCCATTGATGCAAGTCTGCTGCAGCGACCTTCTTTTATGGTTTCTTGAAAGTACCATCAACGAAACTCAACTTGTTTTTGGCTTTCAATGCGCCAATCATCGCTCTGCTCCATGTGTTGTAGTTGTCTGGAGTGAGCGGCTGAGAAACGAGCATCATTCCCGGCTGATCAGAATGATGCAGGTAATAAGCATGGTTGACATCATAAGTGGTTGCCTCCGTTGACCCAGATGGGTCCGGTTTATCGCTGTGCTCGGCCATGGTGAACGGCTAGGGTTTGATATTTTTCTTCGGTCCCAAGATTATCTCTCTGGTACCAGGTAGAAAACCAATATGGTTTTAATTGATTGTTTTTGTATTGAATCAATAAAGGAAGGGAATGCAGTTCAACCTATATACACAAGCTAAGTGCTAAACTAGGTAATTACAAGTTGACTTACAAAACAAGAAACTAATCAATACAAAGATACTTTCCTATAGAACCGTAGCCTCATCCCTGATTGTCGCAATCTTCAACAAAGTTTAACAAGACTAGCAAAAAACAGATACAATTTTTATTTTTTTTTGTGCAACATTCTGTACTGTTTAATTTCATTCCTAATAATATTATACTACGTAATTGCAGTTGCAATAATAAAAAAATTACACATAGAAAATCTGTCCAACATTCAGTAGACTCTCATGAGGAACATTGAAGATCACACTATTCTCCCTGCAAATTTTCCTGAGAAATGCATAAATATAATCAACGGCTATCTTTTTGTAAAACCTGGCATCCCTCCTTGCTCTCACTACTGTATTCCCAAGTATATGCACCACCCCGGAGTCTCGACAATCATTCAAAAATTCTAGCTCATCAATCTCATTCTGGCTGCTCATCTGCCCGGATGAACTCACGGTAACGTTCGCGTGCAATGGAGATTTAGCCGGCACAATTGAGTCCACTGATGAGATACTGAGGTCTACTGTAGATGTGGTCGTGTTGCCATTATTAATTAAGAGGCCGTCCCTTGACCTCTCAGTTTGCTGGCCATAGATGCTGTACTCGTCTGAGTCTGAACACCCTTCCATCATGGAGTCGAGCCGGACAAACAAGAAAAGGTTTTCAAACAGCTTCTTCTCAAAGTCATCATCTTTCTTGTGGAGGTCTTTATAACCGTATCTTGCAACACAACGAAACATGTGGAAGTTCTTGGGGCCAATCCGCTTGACCAGGAATCTTTCTTCTTCTGGTACGGTGTATACAGGGAGGTACTTCACACAGACAAAGACAACAACCTGGTGGATTGCGGGCAGGTTGGTGATGAAGTGGGAAAAGATGTGGGGCACCCCGCTTGCAAGCTCGGTGTACACTAGTCCTATCCCAGGGACCCGGACCAGTCCTAAACTGGGGCCAAGCCCAAGAAGCCATGCCATTGAAACCCTACTGTGCATCTCAAACTCATAACGTTTCAACGAACCATAATGCCAAACATACATGATGAGAAGAAAAGCAGCTGCAATCACAAGAGGAACCCATCCGCCTTGATCAACCTTGAAGAGTACAGCAGAAAAGTAAGTGCATTCCACAAGCAGTGACAAGCCGGTGAATATCGCGACAAGAATCCAGTGGCAGCGCCACACTAATATCATGATTAGAGTCATAAGCAATGTAGTTGCCAGCATGACTACTACAACTGCTGTCCCTGTTGCAACATAAAATATAACTCAATTGAGTGCAAGCTTAGTTTGGAAGGATGAGCTCATACTAGTACAAAATTCGTCATAAATTAATTTCACAACAGCAGGTCAGTAACTATTTCTCTACATTGTCTCAAAATAGTTCACCAACTCCCTACTACTTCACCTCCTAGTTTATCTCAAATACTTCTCCCGTCTCTTATTTTATTTGAAGTTTTCAACCAATTTTTTTTTTTCAAATAACTTTTTGCAATTACATTGCATGTTCTTCGAGTCCAGTTTCACAAAGTAGAGAATATGGCTTACGAAAGCTTCACTAGATTTAGCAGAGGATGAACTTACCATAAGCATTTCCAATTTGGCTTTGATTTTTGAACCCCGCAGTCACAGCAATGCAAAGAATCATAAGGATCCAATTAATATCTGGAATATATATTTGGCCGAGGAACTTCTTTGATGTATGTACAACTTTGACTCTTGGAAAACAGCCAAGTGCAAGAGCCTGCTTGATTATTGAAAAAGTTGCTGATATTGTTGCTTGACTCGCAACTATAGCAGCTAAAGTCGCAACAATGAAGACTGGCCAGTATATTTTTTCTGCAGTAAGAGAAACAGTAAGCATCTTTGGAACAACACGCTGCCTACTTATAAGACACTATATAACTCGTTTCCCCGCTTTTTCTTAGATTATGTTAGAGATCGAATAGAGAAATGCGGCAGTGAAAATTCTATACAAAAAATATTAAATACCCACTCCGAAGACTATGAAATGAATTTTGTGTCATATCATTCTAATGATTTTCTTTAAAGCAATCACATTAGTTTTGATCCCGTAATCTCTCAAAAAGAAAAGTGGGGACATATAGCTCGACTGGTAGAGAATATTTAGTATTTATCCTAACACCCAAAGTTGAAGATTGAGTGTGCCCATCCCCCTTTGACCTCCATTGTACAAAAAAAAAAAAAAAAAAAAAAAATAGACCCAACAAGAAAGATACTGAAGAGCGAAGAGCATGTTCTTTAAATTCTATCAAAAATTATATGTTAAAATGTTATGCCTCAATTTCGAGAAAATCGTTTATGTGTACTACCATTTACAACATGGGCATCCTTTATATGCAAAATAAAGATTAGAACAAACCTGGAATAGAACGATAAAATGCTTGAAGCAGGATTTCGTCTGAATGATTTTTCACAAGGAAGGCAGCCTGTCCGCAATAGGCTAAAAGAAGGCAAGGAAACACGACTGTAGTAAATGCAATCTGTACAGCTGAAACTGGAAAATGGGCAAGGTCGGCAAAGAGTGCTTCTGTCCCTGTAATCATTCAGAATTTGCCATCAGAATCCAACATAGCAGATGTGTTAAGAGTTTGGTGAAACTTAAAAGAGTTGGAAAGTGAAATTAAGATACTTAAACTTTACCTGTTATGCTAAGCATAATACCCCCAAGGGAAATCCAACCCTCTCTCCCGTTCCTTTTAAAATACCGATATATATACACAGGGGAAAAAGCTCTCAAAACAGTACTATCATGTTTCCAGATGTTGAATATGCCAATACCTCCAATTAAGAGAAACCAAAGCAGCACAATGGGAGCAAAGAGCCAACCAACTTTATCAGTACCGTAGTGCTGCATGCTAAACAGACCTACTAATATTACAACAGCAACGAGTATGACATAATCTGTACCACAACAAAGAAAGAATAAGTTAAGAAATAGTTCACAGTAGTGACAGAGAATGATGCAGAGGCAGCAATAATAAAAAATAGACAATTATAAAAAAAAATAAAAAATAAAAAACCAAACTTTAGCTCCAAGGAATTTAACGGTACCATTTTTCATGCCAGGGCTGCTTACTTTGATCCCACCAGCAGCTGATAAAACTGCCAAAAGCAAAGCTTAGTTAGTCATTTTCTGATGGATGGACCTGAGGAAAATAACACAATTTTAACTTAAAATTGTATTGAAGTGTCACTTTTTTATCAAATTAAGTAGGAAAAAAGACGACTCCGTGTTGTTTGGGAAAGATAACTAACGTAGCCAACCGCAATACTTGGGAATGAAGGATGAGTCGAGACAAAAGAAAATGCAATACAGTTGTACTTTCCTAATTATGTAATTTAAGTTAAGTAGGTGTGTTATGGTAAACAGTTAAACGAGTAGAAAATCTTGAGCAGAGAACTTTTTCCCAATTCAATCTTTTTCTGCTTCCAAAATCAAGAGAATAACATAGAAGATGATGTTCAATTATGTTAATTGTCTTCTATCTATGGATAAAATACTCCTCTATCATGTCCGGTAGTACTAAATACAGGATTATGTGACGTTAACCAACTTCCACTTATTTCAATCCATGAAACCAGAATTTTCTTTTTTCAATTAAACCCGTGACGTAGCCAGATACCAAGACTAATGGAATTCACTCTCTTGAGAACGGTGAAGATATTGACTCTTTAAAATGAGGACACTGATGGATTACTAAGGAAACCATTGAAATACTTAGAGAAACATGGAAAACATAAGACTGCGTAAGCATGCAGCACACCAGTAAACCATTTCCTGATACACTGTCAAGTGATTTGTCTGTCTTTGTGATTTTGTTATTTATGGATCATGGGTGCTTCCGAGAACATTCTTCGTCACTTGCTTCTTGGCATTGTCCTTAAGTATGATGAGGAAACTAATTTTCTGTTTGGAAATATATGTTAGATCTTTCCAGCACTCTACGTATTAGCTTAGGGCTAATTTTTGAGATTGTTATCCATGTTGATAACAACACTCACCCCTACATTATCTACTTCTAGCTTTCCTCTGTTTCTAGATTACCCCTTGTGTGTGTATACTTCTTATGCACATCGGTTGTGCACCATTGGGCCTCTCCTTAATTAAAATCTTTTAAATCATGGTTCCAAAAAACCGCAGATAGAAAAATAAAGGATGAACAGGTAGATGGATATTAGAAGACAGATCAGGAGAACGTCTACTGTGGAGGGATGTGTACCAGATATAGCTGGAGTAAGAATCCCATCTCCAATCACCATACAAGTGCCTACGAGGACCAGAATAAGAAGGGCATTCTTCCTTGATGCATACCTCTCCAACCACTTCTTGGTTTTTGCAGCATATGATTGTTCATGGAAAGTAGAGCGACTATATGTCGTTAGGTCCTCATCAGTCCGGTGTTGGTTGGGAATAGTTTTTACATTTGCATGTCGACAGAGCAATGAATAAAGAGCAAATGTTCCACCTGAAACACAGAAACACAGAAACCACAAGTTTCATAAGACTTTATGGTGACTCATTACCACAAAACGTAACATACAACTCTTGCAGAAATGCAGTTCCAGATCATTGAATACAAAGCAGAGGCAGTATCATGTTTAATCAATTCTGAAAAAAACAACTATATTAGGAAATTTGTTCAACACCTCCTCTATTCTAAATCAAGAAGTGTATATGTACCAATTGTCGCCAAAATAAACAGTTCATTTGTAAATGTAGCATCACACATTGCTGCGAATGATAACCAGTGAAATGAGCTTGGGATTAAATTGGTAAGTAAAAAAAGTTAAAGGCGTGCATTATTAATGTTAGCCGAACACTAGACACTAGTATACGCTACTTTCGTAAACAACTCCACCAAGAGAATTATTTTCTTTAGGAACTAGTATAACATACTTCTCTGCCAAAGATTACTTTATACTTTAAGCGTAAATTTTAAAAGCATTTGGAACTGTAATAGTAAACATGTGCTTTGTCCATTCTACAATCCCATAAAACACCAGAACATTTGAATTTGATGGAGCAAATCTACAGGTAGAGTATGGTTTACCTTGACCATTGTCATTCGCCCGACAAACAACAAATATATACTTGAGGAGCGGGACTAGAGTAAGAGAGTATATAATCAACGAAAGAGCTCCAACCACATCCTCCGGATCGTTAATTCCATGGGGAAAGGTATTGTAGAAAACATACAAGGGAGAAGTACCCAAATCTCCAAAAACCACTCCAAGACTTTGGAATGCAAGCCGCATAAGCAATAGCGAAGAGAATTTCTGGACAATTGAAGATTGGATCAGGAAACACAATCAAGAATATACATTATCCTCAGAATCCACTAATATCAGGCAATTACTCAACCTTTAAGCATATACCACTTTGCACTCGTTTCAATAAGAGTTGAATTATGTCCAACAAATACTCCACAAGAATTCCAGATAATTACTTACTAACAGTGTGTTCCCAGAAGGTATAAATTCATTGACAGGAGTAAAAACTGTTTTACTTCATTGAATTACTTCTGAAGTTTGAACTCTTACAAATTGGCATAAACATACGTGTAAGGGAGGAGTGGGAGGAGTGGGAGGGTGACAGAAAAAGAGGGAGGGAGAGGGAGAGAGAGAGAGAGAGAGAGAGAGAGAGAGAGAGAGAGAGAGAGAGAGAGAACCTTTTCCCTGTACATGGTTCTAAGCCTGCCAGCCTCCTCATCCATGGGTTGGTCAAGCTTCTGATCCAAAACCCACATGCTGCCTTTGTTGGTGTTATCACTGTCTCCATCAACCTCCACTTTTGAAGCCTTTGAAATTTCAAATGATTCTACAGCTTCCATAATTTTATTCCTTCTGATATCCCCTCTCACTCCTCAAAATCCAAATCCCACAAAAGGAAAACTCGAACAAAACCAATATCAAACTACTAAAAACTACTTTAAAGCTTGATCCAGATCTTCAATTCTTTATAAAAACCCACTCCCAATACAACTTTGAATAAAAACCCAGCAACAAAAAAGCAATACAATCTGGCCACCCAAGAAGCAAACAACAAACAAAACAGATGACTAGGATGATATATCCAGTTCAAAAACCTTATCTTTTAAAACAACAAAAGACAAACCAAAGGCACTACGTAGAAATTGACAGAGCTCATAAAATTAGCACCCCCCAAAAGTTTGAAAGAACAAAAACCAAAGTTTTAGTATTTGATAAGAACCCACCAAGAAAATGAATTAAAAGTGAAGTTTGATACTTCAACTCAGTGGCAAATAAACCCAAAATTCAGAAATTGACAAAACCCATTAAAACCCAGAAACCAAAATTTGCATTCGAGGACAGAAGAGGTGAAAGAACACCTCACACAGAAAAGGAAATGGCAGAAGAGACAAGGAAGTGATAATTATTACTTTCAACCACTGGAATTCCCAGGTGGTGTTAGCTCGTGGAGAGGCTCAGTCTCAGCCACTTGATCAAGAAGTATCCCATGATGCACTAAAGCAGGGAAGATGAACAGAGATTGAGAGAGAGAGAGAGAGTCGGTTTTCTGCAGGAAAAAAACGAAAGGGGAAGTTCTTTTGCTCTGCAGGTTTTACAGTGGCCGTTTTGGCTGTTTATTTGTTCAAGGCACAAGCTTTTCAGCCAAATAACAGAAAGAAATAAAAACACAGCTTCTTTTGGGAAAAGAGTTTACTCATAAAGCATCTATCTGCCAATTAATGAGAGAGATTTTAGAGGGGGAATCTAGAAAAAGACGCAGAGAAGAAAGAGAGAGACAAATAATTTGTTGATATAATTAACAGATATTCTATCATAAAAATTTAAGATGTCAATTTGTATAATCTTTTGGTGTGCATTTTCACCTAGTTAAGTTAGTTATAACAGTATTTTTCTGACGTCGAATTCTAGTTTGAATATCTTTTAATTTATAAATTATATTAAACAGTTAACAAAATAGTTAGAACATTGTGTTCACTGTCACACTAATTAGAATTCTCCTCTTATAGTTTAGAATCTTTAAGTTATTTTAAAGAGAGTTTTAACGAAACACTCTCGGTATTGTTCACTTTTAATGAAAAATAACATTTTTACTCTAAAAAGTCACTTCTAATACCATTTACTTACAACACATTTGTATCATTTTGATTAAAATTCAAAGTTTCCAAACCGTTTTCATTAGTTTTCTTTATTTTAAAATATTGACTGTAAAAGAAGAAAACTTCTTCATTAAATAGAGGAAAACTAAGAAACATTTAAATAAGAAGGTTAAAAATGAAATAAAATTAAAATTTGGATGAAATGACGATTTAGTCCCTGAATTATCACCTTACTGAAAATTAGGTCCCTGAATTATTTTTTCGGTAAAATAAGTCCTTAAATTCATTAAAAATTGCTAATTTCATCCCTATTATTATATTCAAAGCTATTTTATCCAATTTTTCATCAACTTAAGTCACTTGACACACTTTGGAGTGTAATACCGTTATTTTCTTGCCTATAAGCCCTTAACATTTCATATAGGTTGCGAATCTAACGTCTAATTTACCATCTAAAGCTAACTTACACTATTTCTTATGAAAACTACCAATTTACCCTCCAAAGTTAACTTCATACACTATTTCTTTATGAAAAACTATCAATCTACCCTCAAATGTGTATCACATGCAAGTAACGTGATTTAAATTGACGAAAAATTGAATATAGTAGCTCCAAATATAATATTAGGAATGTAATTGGTAGATTTTTATAATTCAATGACTGATTTTTCTGAAAAAAATAATTTTCACCGAGGTGATAATTTAAGGACTAAATTGACAGTTCACCTTTAAAATTTTGTATTATTTGATATGTGAATCTCTTTTCAAATATGTTTATTTATGACGTGGGCAGGGTGTCACTTGTCAGTAAAAATGACTAGTGTAGACTGTAGTGTAAAGTTTTTTAATGTTAGTAGTGGGCCCACGAAACTGATTGGTAGATTGGGTGTGTTTGATCTGGTGGAACCTCCACCTCAATCCTTTCTTTAATACACTCGCGCCATATGCCGTCAATTCAATTGTCCGACTCCGAACTTTCCTCCCGCAAATATACTTAGTAGAAATATTAAGGCGTTTGAAAAATAGATTCTTTATGAATTATATGTAATCTTATATTTTAGTAAATATTGCAGTTCTATTAGATTAGGAATGTGATTGTGTAAATCTTAGTATATTTTGAAATATCTCTTATATTCCTATTATGAGTAGATTACCTATTAAATGTTGTAATCCTAAAGAGAAATGTTTTTACCTATCATACTACTATACTATAAATAAAGGTACAATGGGGTGAATCAAACACATCCACAATTACACATATATCTTTCTTCTCTCTCTATGCCACACCTTCCCTCTCTTTATGACATCTATAATTGTTCATGATTAATTTATTGTTTTATTCTTTTCATGATTAATTTATTATTTTATTGAATTGATCTACATGTTATTGATTCAATTTAATTTTTCTGTGTTGAACATGATACAACGCATTGAAGATGCAATTCTGGCTTTCCGAGAAGGATCTTCTACAAATTCAAAGACTTTTGTCGTTTTCTGTCAATCAGGTACGCTTAAAATAAAGTAAGATATTTGAAACGACCTTGAAGCATGAAAATATTTCCCATGATGTATGAACCCCCTATGTTTATATTTTCCTTCCGATATATATTGTATATGTTTATATTTTTGTCAATATACATATTTGTTTCATGCATCACACAATTAAATTGTTATGTGGAATATGTGAGTCAAAGCATCAAATTAAATTAAAAGCATACTTAGGGTTTCCTAAACCCTAAGGGGTTTCAGAAAGAAAAAAAAAAGAATTAGACACGGTGCGGCACACCCACCGCACCACCAGGCCTCGGCCTGGGGTCAATTTGATGGGCTTGAAGCCCTAAGCCCGTTTGCACCTTGACCCGTCTCCTGCTGCTCCCACTCGGACAGAACCAAGTTTCAGCTTGGGTTCAATGCAGCCCAGGTCTGCAGCCTTTATCCAAATCCAGCCCAGTTGGCTGGGATTTCTTCCCCGACCCGCGCCTTAATTAGCCAGCCCACAAAGCTAGGCTTAACTCTCGTGCGCCTAAACCCACAAGCTAGCTTTCACTGGACCTGCCCGTGCCCCCCCTCAGCCCAGATATAAAAACCAACTGTTGTTGGGGTTTTTCTTCAACCCCCGTAGGCTTTTGGGCCTACCCCTACTCCTGGACCCGTGGCCTGCAGCCACCACGTGGACTGTTTGTGGCAGCCAACCCGCTTTTGCTCACGGCACCCAGCCCTTCTTTGGGCTATACTATATTTTCGACCCAATAATATTATTTTAATATTATTTTGCTTCTACAATCGACCCTATATGGCCCGATTTATTGAATTAATTAAAAGTGACATGCAGTCCATTAATTTGATAATGAATCCAAAATTATTGACCTGAAGATCACTTTTGGACATTAGCTATTCAATAATTTATTTTTATACTTTAAACCGTTGACTCACTTTCGTAGTCCCGAAGCACCCACACTTGAGTTCCTGAAGAAACTCAAATCCACTACACTTAGTTGTATATTGCCTTCTGTGTCCTTGCAGGAACCTCTCTAATGAACTAAACGTTCATAAACTAAATTGAACATGTAGTTTCAAATTTAGTGCCTTTGAAACCCGAAGTTTTCATAAAACAATACACCCATGAAAACCCGACGTTTTTCATGAAAACCATGTCTTAGAACACGAATGTTCTAACTTTGATGCTTATGGATGATTTATTCTCATAGCACCAATCAAAATCTTGTTCCCTCCATTCAGTGGATTGTCGTACCATAACAAGTTCGATTTTATTGATTTGGATGTTTCTAATAGAAACCACTTTATGTGGGGTACAAGACGTGAATCTCCACTTGACTACCACAAACATATAGTATAATCTGGGCCTGCTAAGGTGTGGCATCATGCCCGAAGTGTGATCCTTGGCACCTAAGACCTAAAACTTCAAGAATAAGGGATAGTATTCTCAAACCTTAACCCTGCAAAATCTACTTCTGTCTTGATGGAATAGATCATTGGTTATGCACCTATTCATGCCCCTACCAATGTTGTTAAGGAGTACCATTCTAGTAGTCAATATGTGAGACTAATTTTGCTCCACCAAA
This sequence comes from Cotoneaster glaucophyllus, assembly GCA_036320875.1. Lineage (NCBI taxonomy): Eukaryota > Viridiplantae > Streptophyta > Magnoliopsida > Rosales > Rosaceae > Cotoneaster > Cotoneaster glaucophyllus. Next base: position 7,630,493 of record CM070059.1, on the reverse strand, counting down.
CATCGTTGGAAAAGCAGAATTTTGATATGGATAGCCTTGTTGGCCGAATCCCTTTAGTAAACCATTTACTTTGTGAACATTTTTCCATGTTCTTGAATTCACGTTTGGTGTTTGTTTTACTTATGGATAATCTTATTGATATTGTCCTCGAATATGAGTTAACTGAATCATGTTTCTTAATACATGTGACCCAATTCAATTAAACACGTGATTAGGTAGGAATGTGGGAAAGTTAGTTGTCTGGACTAACTTTACACCTAAATCACATCTTTAACAACGACTTTAGGCCTATCCAACCTGATTAAGAGCATTGGCACGCTCCTCTATGCCGCACCTTCATTCTCTCTATGGCCTTCATAATTGTTCAGTAAATTATGCCTACAATAGTAAAGTAAAATTAACGTTAAATTGTGAAGTGACAAAGATTTAGTAAAGAGTTTTCTTAACATTCTCATACATAATACTTGGGCATTTTCCTTTTTTGGTAAAAGTACTTGGTTAATTATTTTTGAGAAGTAATTAATTAACCAAGTGAAAGACAAAAGTTCATTTAAACTTGTGGAAAAAAACATAAGGGCCGAAAGCAAAAAACTCTAAGCCCCTTCTTGTCGCCAACTCTTATTTTTGGATGGAGTCCTCCTCTTACTTGTCAATTCAAGCTACTTCTTCTTCTTCTTGTTTGGCTTTTGCATATCCTTTTCTTTTGATCATTAATTTGTATTTCAATTGAGCTTTCCTCCTTAAGCTTGTCTCAGATTTGGGCTTTTATGCCCCTTTTGCCTTCCAATGTTTCTCCTCGTCGTCAGTCCTCCACCGCCAACCTCAACTACTCGGCCCATTATGTGTCTCTTCTCCACGGCACACTTTAGTGTTGGGTGGTTATTAAAGTGCTTTTAGCACTATTTAGTTGACTATGAGAGCATTTTTTGCCCGAGTAGCTCACGCACCCTCATTTTTTGTGCGTCTAGTTTGTTTGTGGGTTCTTTCTTTTGGTGGTGGTGGCGGATCAGCGATGGCAGCACAACTGGAGTGGTGGAGTATGAGTTTTCCAAATCTGGGGTTTTTGTTGTGGGCTTGCTTTTTTAGGCTTTTATGTAGTATTTACTTTTGTGTATGTATAACATCGGTTAGGATGGAATTGATTGGTGATAGTGAATTCACTATGGAAGGGCGGTAGATTTTTCATGGAGGCTCATAAATTTTTTTTCTAAAGGGAACAAGCAAAGGAGAAATCCTAGGATCTCTGCTATGATATCATGCTAATTTAGGGCGTTTTAGGCTTTCAATTCTTGATATTATTCTTCTCATTGAACACAAAAATGCTTATTCTACACCTAACTTTTAGATAAAATATAAGCCTTGTCACTTTCTTTTGGTTTAATTGATTCACAATATGAACTTCTCGTACAAGAAGGAATGGTGACAATAAGACAAACTATTTGAATCAAGATATGCATTATTTTTTGGTTTAAGTGATTAGAGTTTCCTTAATTGTGTATGTGTTCGAGCTCGTCTCCCTCTTTTTATTCATTTTATAATATATATTGCTTATAACAACAGAAAATTTTGCAGTTTACTCGGCGGAAGAGTTTTAATATTTTCACACTTATTTAAATTACATCCAAGGTTGTTTATTTCATTTTATAATTAGCATTTTATGTATAAAAAAAAAATCCTTCTCTTCTATCTTCCTGCATTGCACTTAAGAGATGAGTTACTAATGTAAAGTTGTGTTGTTTCTTTAAACATAAATGACATAGTAATTACGTTTGATACATTTGTCTTATGTATATTTTTATCATATTTTAAAAGTATAATGTATAATATGAGCATACTAATTATGTGTTAGAAAATGTTGCACAATAAAACAAAAGTTAGACGTCTATAAGTTGCCGCTTTGGATAAGTCAACTTATTCTAAATCTGCAAAAGTAGTTGAGCAAGATGAATGAAATCATGCCAAGCTCTTAAAGAGTTGGGCCATTTAGAGGATAAAAAATCAACATGATTATTAGCTTAAGTCCAATATTATTTTTTCTCTGTTTTTATTTTTTAAAATGTTAAAGATAAATTAAAATCTTCTAATTTAATAAATTTACTTAATATCTTCTAACAAAAGATTAATATATTAACACAAATTCATCTAAAAAAATGTACGACTCTAACTCAAGTAATAAATACATGAATGTGTTGTAAGCATAATTTACTGAACAATTATGTAGGCCAGAAAGAGGGAGATGGTGCGGCATAGAGAGAAGAAAGAGAGATGTGTAATTGTGGGTGTGTGTTATTCCACCCCATTGTGCCTTTATTTATAGTAGTAGGGAAGGTTAATTCCTTACCCTTTAGGATTACAATATTTAATAGGTAATCTACTCCTAATAGGAATATAAGATACATTCTCATATGCTCAACAACTTACGTAATTTACTTAACGACGGATGAAAAATAGCAAGTACTTCGAATATGCTCAATAAGAACTTCTAACCATGTCTCACTTGTGGCGTAGTGAAGCGAGGTAAGTCTTGGAACGATTCGAAGATTTCGCAACTAAGGTAATATCATGGACCTCCAAGATATTGCGATATCCCTAATGGTAAAGACATAACCATTCAGGGATTTTGCCTTGTGCGGGTTTGATAAGTAACCTGTGTCAGCATAACAAACAAGGCAAGCATCGTTCCGAGGATTAGGGGGTTAGATCCGCTCAAGATGCATTGGGATTTGAATTGCCCAAGTTCATAGTACCTTCAGGGTACGTCTTTAATACCAATTCAATGGTTGCGTGTAGGCGCGGTGCTGAATTTTACCAAAATCAACAGCGAAGGAGATGTCCTGTCTAAATACAATGAGCTAAGTACAACGAAGTGCAAAGTTGAACTTTAGATATGAAATTTTGGATTCCATAACCCCTTCAAGGGTCTCATTTGCATATACCGTATGGACGATCAAAGGTATACTCAAAGGTAACACATTCAGGGTGTAGTTCAGAACAATGCTTCAACTTCAGGTCAAGGCATAAATGAGTTTTCCTAAGATCCTTCATCTCAAATTTCATCTTCAGGTGCGAGGCAGTTTTCTCAAGCTCTTCCAGAGTCTTAGTGAGATTCGTGTTAACGACATAAACTGTAACTCTAGCAATTCGGAATAAGACTTCATAGTTTAACATGCAAGGGCATAATTCATCCCTGACTGATCAAATAATCACTTAGACGGGTATACCATTTCCGTCAGATTGTAAGTGAACGCCTCAAACAAGTTAAAAGGGTGTTATGTGGTTTAGAACTATTTGAACCAGTCCATGTAATTCTTCGGGAACTTACATGTCAATCTCCGTATCTATATCCCCATGGAGTAACATTAACCACATCTCATAATGATGCTATCAATCATAGGACGTTTGAGAGAAACCTTGCATCGTAAGGCGTGCATCATATTGCACTATTTCATTCATCTCATAACGCTTCCTTTCCCACTTGAAACACAACAGGGTTACCTTGGGCAGTGTAGGAACGACAAGTCCAATACACACTTTGGTAAGAAATTTGACCTGGATTGTAATTTTGATTGTCCAATCAGTTCTACGTTGTCACTTAATCAACGGAACACGGTTCGATATTGTCGCTTTTCATTTATGTCGGTAGTTACCATATAAGTGAAAACATCATCGATGATAATCTTATTTCAATTCCATTTAACTCTTCCAAACTAGTATATTGGACCAAGAACTTTAATTCTCGGGAGAAATCCGGATTAATCTCATGAGATGGAAATGATTTGAGACAGCAGTCGAGTTTAGATTCATTATTGTGCCATGTCTCCCTCTTCTAGGAAAGTAAATCCTACAAACCAAATGATTTGTCGTGCTCCAGGCCAAGACAGATTGACCATCCAACAGGGGCGGCACACCCTCCAGGGATGTTGACTCGACGTCCGTTAAGTACGTCTATCCTTGCAGACATGTTTGCAGCTGGTATATGATTTCGTCACTTTAGCTAGATCAGAGGAATGCGTCTGGAGCAACATTCTGAAGACTAGAATTCATTGCACTTGCTTATCACACTTGTGCGGCATGGGGATCAATATGAGACATAGTGGGCAACGTCCACACAAATTCGCACTGTTCTACAGGAACGTTGACGTTCTTATCTCCCCCTAACGGCGGGAAGACTATCTCATTAAAGTGACAACCCGCAAATGAGCGGTAAAGAGATCGCATGCAAGGGCTCTAAGAGAGCTAGTGTGAAGGAGAATTATGATCGACAAAAGATACACATCCTTCTTTGAGGACCCATGATGGTACGTTGCGGTGACGCAACTTGGCACATAGAATGCACACCCAAATGCGTAAATACGAAAATCGTTAGGTTCGTACCCAGTAACCAACTGTAACATCATATAGGTTGAGTGGCAATGAGCCTCAAGGCAGACCAACATAACTGCGTACAAGGATAGCATAGCCTTAGGCAGAAACCGAAAACTTGGTACGTTTACCAAAATTTGGGCGATCATTTAAATTGCGCTTTATGATCACTAGGAGAGGCTATTTGGGGTGAACATGGGAATTCAATGTTCAATTATAAACCCAAAATACATGCAATACTTTATCGAAAACCGTCGATATAAACTCTCCGGCATTATCCAGTCTCCCGAACCTTAAGGGATAAGTAGGGTGGTGAACCCTTAATCGGCCAGAGGGTTTAGCAGCAATGTGTATGGACAAACATGTGACCAGTTTGTCAATTCATCAACCAAAACCATAATTATTTATATAGTCCGCATTTTGGTTGGATTAATCCACATATATTCCCTTGAATCCACTATGAAAATGGGTGATTTCGTATCTTTGCGAGAAATAATATAGAAAATCAATTTCCCTAGTGAGCAGGCTTGGCAAAGTGTGCTTGTAGGCATAAGATCCTTACTTCGGGTAAGAAGATACGTTGTAGCATCATTGTTCGACCTAAGTATCCCAAATGGTCGTGCCAAAACAAGTCAATCCAGGCCTGCCACATGTGGCGTGTTTCTAGTTGGGAGACAACCCATTGGCCCCAAATCAAAGCTTCAGGCTCATTTTTGGAAGTGGTGTAAAGATATTTCACTCTATTTTCTTTAGTGGTTTCATGTATGAACATTGTCATCTCGAATATCCTTAAAAACTCAACGACAAGTAGAATTTAAGGTCCTTTAAATGGTGATGTAGTACCATTCATACAACGAGGAGCGTGCCAATGCTCTTAATCAGGTTAGATAGACATGAAGTCGTTGTTAGAGATGTGATTTAGGTGTAAAGTTAGTGTGCGTAGTAAGCATTCATCTAGACAACTAACTTTCCCACATTCCTACCTAATCATGTGTTTAATTGAATCGGTCACATGTATTAAGAAACATGATTGAATTAACTCATATTCGAGGAGAATATCAATAAGATTATCCATAAGTAAAACATACACCAACTTGAATCCAAGAACATGGAAAAATTTTCACAAAGTAAATGGTTTACTAAGGGGATTCGACCAACAAGCCATCCATGTCAAAATTCTGCTCTTCCATCGATGTTTGGCGTAGCAAAATTAGTCTCACATATTGACTACTAGAATGGTACTTCTCAACAACATTGGTAGGGGCACAAACAGGTGCATAACCAATGATCTATTCCATCGAGACAGAAGTAGATTCTGCAGGGTTAAGGTTCAGGAATATCATCCCTTATTCTTCAAGTTTTAGGTCTTAGGTGCCAAGGATCATGCTTCGGGTATGATGCCACACCTTGGTAGGCCCTGATTCTACCATATATTTGTGGTAGTAATCAGATCCGAGAATTTGGTAAACTTCCACCTTCTACACTACTGCTTTAGAAGCGAGTTAAAAACATGGAAGGACGAGAAAAGTATTCTCCAATCAAAATTTGATCGGATTTATAAACTTTAGAATCGTACTCATTCATAGACGTAATCATGGTGTGCTTCAGGCAATGTCTTTCATGATTAGACGGTCCGTATGAGCAAGCCAAAGAGCCATGAAATCCTCGTTCGGGAGGTACTTTCGTTTGTAATGCTTCATGCATAATTCTGCGAATGAAGATCATGGCGGAGGCTTATTCAGCTCTTCCATGCCATTGTTGACATTAATGGTTTCTCATCTTCTTGATAGTCAAGTGGAGATTCACATCTTGTACCCACATATAAATGGTTTCTATTAGAAACGTCCAAATAAGGGAAATCAAACTTGTGACAGCTCGACAATCCACTGAATTGGAGGGAACAAGACTGTGATTGGTGTTGTGGGAATGAAACATTCATATGCATCAAAGTGAGAACATTCGAGTTCTAAGACATGGTTTTCATGAAAAACGTCGGGTTTTCATGGATGTATTGTTTTATGAAAACTTCGAGTTTCAAAGGCACTAAATTTGAAACTAAAGGTTCGATTTAGTTTATGAACGTAAAAGAGAGGTTCCTGCAAGAACACAAAATGCAATATACAACTAAGTATAGTGGATTTAAGGTTATTCGGGAACTCAAGTGTGAGTGTTTCGGGACTACGAAAGTATGTCACGGATCAAAGTATAAAAATAAATTATTGAATCGCTAATGTCCAAAAGCGATCTTCAGGTCAATAATTTTGGATTCATTATCAGATTAATGGATTGCAGGTCACTTTTAATTAATTCAATAAATCAGGCCATACATGGTCGATTGTAGAAGCAAAAATAATATTAGAATAATATTATCGAGTCGAAAACATAGCCCAAAAATATTTGGGTTGGGTGCCATGAGCAAAAAAGGTGCTCGGGGGTAGGCTGCAGGCCACGGGTCAGGGGGTAGGCCTAGCCGTTGAAGGCTGGCTTGAAAGGGGTGGCACGGGTTCAGGCTTCAGCATGTTTGCTGGCCTGTGAATTTGCATGAGAGCCCAGTCGCATGGGCTGGCGACTTGTGATGGGCGAAGTGGATCGGGCATGTGACACAGCCTAATGGGCTACACATTGCTTCGGGCAGGTATGAGACAACGGGCCAAAAAGAAAAAGAAATCTATAGGTTTTTTTTTTTTTTTTGGTTGGGTTTAAGGGACTTCGGGACTTAGAGAGCTAAGTAGGCCAAAGGCCTAAGTTGTTTGGGTCAGTGCAGCAAACCTAAAGAGTCCTGCCGTGTGATCCACTCGACTGGGCTTCAGGCCAGCGGTGGTCCATGCATGTCACGGTAGGTGTTGCGGCGGTGGTGCCGCAAGGTGCCCAAAACCTTTTTTATTTTATTTTTTCGACATAGGTAGGGTTATACAAAACCTAGATTTGCTTCTAATTTTATTTTATACATTGACTCACATATTCCACATAGCAAAAATTGCGTAATGCATGAAACAAATATATATATATTGACAAATATATGAACATATTACAATATATATATATATATATATATATATATATATATATATATATATCGGAAGGAAAATATAAACATAGGGGGGTTCATGCATCATGGGGAATGTTTTCATGCTTCAAGGTCGTTTCAATTATCTTACTTTATTTTAAGAGTACCTGATTGACAGAAAACAACAAAAGCCTTTGAATTTGTAGAAGATCATTCGCAGAAAGCCGAAATTGCATCTCCAATGCGTTGTATCACGTTCAACAAAGAAAAATTAAATTGAATCAATAGCATGTAGATCAATTCAAAATAATAAATTAATCATAAAAAGAATGATTAAAATGTAATACTCCCACGATTGAAGATCAAACTCTTGTTAGCGCAACGTCAAGAGCGTGCTGATAACTTGTTGTAGGCATAATTTACTGAACAATTATGTAGGTCAGAAAGAGAGAGAGAGAGAGAGAGAGAGAGAGAGAGAGAGAGAGAGAGAGAGAGAGAGAGAGAGAGAGAGAGAGCGAGAGAGGGTGCGGCATAGAAAGAGAAGAAAAAGAGATGTGTAATTGTGGGTATGTGTTATTCCACTCCATTGTGCCTTATTTATAGTAGTAGGGAAGGTTAATTCCTTACCCTTTAAGATTACAACATTTAATAGGTAATCTACTCCTAATAGGAATATAAGATACATTCCCATATCTACTAGGATTTACACAATCACATTCCTAATCTAATAGGACTGCAACAGAATGCATATTATATCTATAAACGAGATATAAAACCTAACTAAAAGGTACAAAAACATGATGTACCTAAAAGCAAGACATATTAATTTGTCATATAAGTAGTTAAATACAACTAACTTGTAATATAGGTTGATTATAAAAATTAAAAATAATTATATATAGCGTCTAGAGCAGAAAGAAGAATCAGAAATAACAAAAAAGAATTAAGAAGAAATAATTAAAGAGATAATTAAGAGAAATTTAATTTTTATAATAAATCTTATCCTTAAACATATCATTATTGATAATAAAATAATCCTAAATTTAAAGAGATTGGACTTATTTTAATAAACTAAACTATTTCTTATATTAGCTCAAAGAATTGCACTTATATCAAATTTACCCTAAAAATTTTAGTTTTAGATGCTCAATTATTAACCAAAAGTCAATTGCTAAATTGTCTTCTTCTTTTATTCATTTGGTATGTAATTAAGATTGCTAAATGTAAACAATGTTATGCAATTTTTAACGAAACAATATTCTACTCCAAATTATTTTAATTTACAAAAAAAAAAAATCAGACTCACATGAAAGTGTCTAAAACAAACCCCACATCTGCAACTAATGTTATACATTAAAACAAACAAATCATGAAAGTGTAATTGATTAAACTAATTAGTCCTAGGAAGTTTCATTGATCATCATATTAGTGGCTGATTAAAAAACCCTACATGCAGAGCATATACAACTTTCGAATCAAGCTACTACTAAAAACCACTTTTAATCAACTATATTAAAACGACGATCATTAAAAATAGGAAAATTTTATTTGAACCCATGTAACCTCTTTTTACAACCTACTTAAATTTAAATATGAATTATCTTTTTTACCCTACTGCATAATTACAATCAAGTACAAAATGAAATTAACTATAAAATTAAAATTTGTCACTAAACCCACTTAATAATGAAACCCTATCATCACATCAAACCCTACTGTCATGCAATCTTTATCTTCATTCTAGCTTAAATTCTAAGACGCTTTCATAGACAAAAACATACTCTTCTTGACCAAAGGATAGTGATTTTCAATTTTTGAATCCTCCAATTAAGGTATGAATCGATTTATGCAAATTTTTTTCTTTTGATTTCAATTTTTTGGTATTTAGGAACAAAATTAGCGCATTCACTATGACACACGCCTAGAAGATAAATCTAAGTTAAAGTCGGTAATAAAATAAGTGTTCAATTTATAGCCTAGACTAGAGATGTAATTTTTTGGGAGTTTTAACGAAAAGCCCACGGTACTGTTCACTTTAACGAAAAACCACACTTTTACACTAAAAAGTCAAACCTGGTACTATTCACTTTACCCTTTATTTTGTCATTATCGTTAAAACTCAAAGTTTTCAAGCCCTTTTCATTAGTTTTTCTTAATTTTTTTTGGCCTTTTGGCTGACAACTATAGCATCCCCATAGATTAGTATGTACTTGTTTATGGGAAAACAGTGACTTTCTGATAAAAATACAGTCTCGTGTGGAGAGCACACAACAAACTATCTTTATGCTTTCTAAACTGCACGTTGCCTATTTTGTATAACTTAACCATTGATTCATTGAATATAATTTATAGGCTCTAAATAATTAAGCTTGAACTTGGAAAATGTAGAGCAAGGATCGAACATTAGTATTGAGAAGATACAATTTTTTAAACTTGACTCAATTGTATATCGGAGTGACCAGTATTGCACCATATCAAGTATCCACCAGGTCCTTGCTTTTATATATCAGAGTGACAAATATGAAGCAAAAAAAGGATTAAGCACGAGACAAATGAGAGAGATATTGCTCTCTTTAAGCCTTGAAAGAGTTGTATAACATTGATTTTGGGTTTTTATTTTTTGAATGGGTGTAAAGATAAATTTTACTGAAAATATTAGTACACCCCTTGAAATTCAATTTTCTTTAATTAAAACCCAACATGATAAATTTCTCTAACAAAAACCCAATTACTAGACTCCAACTAAGCAATATCCATAATTAAGTTTGACTTGGCAAAATTTGTATTTTGGATGTCTAAATTACTCCTAATAACACTTACTTTGGGTCTCTCACTTATTAGCTACATCTATTTTACATTATTTCATTCAATTAAATGTTCAAATACCTTATGGGGATTTGGAAAAAAAATTAAATGTCATGATTCCTATGCATTTCATACCAAAAATTTACATGATACCAATGTTCCTTATATAGTTGTTTTCACATGATGCTAACCGGTAAATTAGTATATCCTACAATATAAAAAAGTTTTTTTATTCAAAATTATCAATATTTTAAATGTAACATAGGTAAATCATTTTGCACAACATATATAACAATATAAGTTCCTAGTAAATTATGTAATGACATATGCAAAATAATTTACCTACAAAATAAATAAATACTTTTATTCAAAATTAATTAAATACCAATATTTTGCAAAAAAAATTATATAAAAAAAAAGTTTACCTACATCAAAATAATTTACCTACAAAATAAAAAAATGTTTTTAGCCAATTGATTCAAATTAATTAATTACATATTATTTTACATAAAAATATAGATAAATTATTTGTACGCATATATATATATATATATATATATATATATATATAATTTTAACAAAATTTGTCTAATACATACATGCAAAATAATTTACCTACAATGATTGTCAAACAAATAAAAGAAATGAAACATGTGCTGGTAAGAGAAGTATAAAGTAGATAATTTTATAATAATAAGACACTTATTTCCCACAATTATGTTGGATAATTAAATTCATTAACATAATTAGAGTGTTGTGGCACAATTGTAAATAGTTTAAAAATAATAGGTATTTATTTGTTTACATGGCAGTCTACTTCAAATTTGCGTTTTATTTGGATGTTTAAAATGAGATGGGTTTTTGTCAAGAAAATAAGTGTTGCATGGGCTTATATCTAAAGAACCCTAAATTTTATAAATTGAATTAAGTTTGTGAGGGTAATTTAGGTAGTGAGTTTGGGTTTAAAGAGATATTGATAGTTTAATTAAAAGTAATATGTATGTAGAGAGTAAGTTAGATATAAAAAGAGATTATATGGGTTCAAATAAAATTTCCCTAAAAAATATATGCTCCACTAAATAACTTAATCAACTAATTTAAGTTTAATGAATGCCTTCGGGCCAGTTGGTAGCTCTGTCATTTGATGTGAATATAAAATAGTACAATAATTTGCTGTCGGTCAAACCAATTCGAACTCTTATATATTAATTAGTGTTATGGACTTATTCGAATAAAATTAGAAAATTCTATAGAAATTTATTTTCTTATAATTTATCACATTTTTTATTTATTTTATGTGAAGCACATATATAAGTGATACATTTGGTTTATGTATAAAGGTATTTAATCATAGTTTTTTGTTTGCATGCACTATATATAAATTAAAATACAATAAGATTAATAAACCGGTCGAACTAAAATTAATTAGCATTTGAAAAAGGATATAACATTACAATTAGGTATATGACTTGTTTAAGATTATTTCTATTTTTGTTAGAAGTTCTTTTACTATAAATATGTTTACCCTTACACTATGTTTGAATGAAGAAATATAAGATTACTAAGAAATTTTAAAATGACGGAAATTGAAATGACGGGATTTTATTTTCTATAATTTGTGAATTTTCTTGTTTGGTTAACTTAAAAGAAAAATGGAATTGAGAATGGAATTTGTTAATTTTAAACTCTCAATCATAGAAATTGGGAAATGACACATATTTACATGGAATTTAAACTTGGGAATTGGAGGCCCCAAATTCTAAGTTTTTTTTTTCACGCGGAAATTCTAAATTGCTATGTTTATAAATCCAAACAAGGAAATTTATGCATGTCAATTTATAAATTTTGACTTTTATCCAAATACCAAGTTTATTTTCTTCATCCAAACATAGTGTTAGTTTTTTTATTTATTATTTAGGGTAAATTACAAAAAACTACCTCAACTATTGGGTCATTAACAGTTTCATACCTCGTTTTTAAAAAATTTCAATGTTATACCTTATCTTCGAATTTGTTGCAATATCATACCTTCCGTCAGTTGTCTGTCAATTATTCTGTTAAATGCTGACCTGGCATGCCACGTGGCACACTTTATATTAAAAAATTAATAAAATATTATTAAAAACTAAATTTTTTTTTTCTCTCTTCTTCTTCTTTCTTTCTGGGTTCCAGGGGGAGGGGTTTTTTTTTTTTTTTTTTTTTTTTTTTTTCTTCTTCTCCTTCTCATTCCCCTCCTTCTTCTTTCTTCCTGGTTGCCCGGGGGGGTGTGTGGAGAACCAATTTTTTTCTTTTTTTTTTCTTTTCCCTTCTTCCTTCTTCATCTGGGCACGGGTTCGGGTTGGTTTTTTTTTTTTTTTTCTCTCTTCTTCTTCTCTCTCCTTCTTCTTATTCTTCTTCTTATTCTTCTTCTCTCTTCTTCTATCTCCTTCTTCTTCTTCTGGGCACGGGTTCAGGTTTTTTTTTTTTCTCTCTTCTTCTTCTTCTTCTTCTTCTGGGCACGGGTTCGGGTTTGGTTTTTTTTTTTTTTTTCTCTTCTTCTTCTCTCTCCTCCTTCTTCTTCTTCTTCTTCTTCTTCTTCTGGGCACGGGTTCGGGTTTGTTTTTTTTTTTCCCTCTTTCTTCCTCTTTCTTCTTCTTCTTCTTCTCGGCAGGTTTGGGGGGGATGGCCGAAACTGGTTTTTTTTTCTTTCCTCTCTCTCTCTCTTCTTCTTCTTCTTCTCTGGTTTTTTTTTTCCCTCCTCCTTCTTCTTCCTTCTTTCTGGGTTGCAGAGGGTTGGGTTTTTTCGGGGGGGGGGGGGGGAGGAGGGGAGGGGACGGATGAACTGGTTTTCTTTTTTTTTTTCTTCTTCTTCATCTTCCTCCTTCTTCTTCTTTCTGGGTTTGCAGGGGATTGGGATGGGGGGACGGACGAAGAAGAAGAAGAAGAAGAAGCAGGAGGAGGAGAGAGAAGAAAAGAGAAAGAGAGAAGGAAAAAAAAATTTAAAACTTTTAATATTTAATTAATATTTTTTTTAGTTTTTAATAATTTTTTAATATAAAGTGTGCCACGTGGCATGCCACGTCAGCATTTAACAGAAGAATTGACAGACAACTGACGGAAGGTATGACATTGCAACAAATTCGAAGATAAGGTATAACATTGAAATTTTTTAAAGACGAGGTATGAAACTGTTAATGACCCAATAGTTGAGGTAGTTTTTGGTAATTTACCCTATTATTTATTAAAAATCATTATAAATGCTTATTGAAAAAGCATTTGGTGATGCTTCTCTAGGAAGTAATTTTATGAGCCATAAGCACTTTTAAATTTGTTGGAAGAACAACAATCAAAATCAATTAAATTAATGGAAAAGTAATTTCTAATACAAGTAACTATACTACGAAATATATATGAATATAATCACATAGAATAAAATTACAAAATGCAATGAACTAACGGATTTTGTAGATAGAGGCTTGCGAATTTGCAATGTCTTTGAAACAGAATTTCGCCCCTCCTCAGTGCTTGTAGTTCTTTAGGCGTTTGCTCCACCAGGATTCAACTATCTATGATCAAAGTTTTTTCACCGAAACTTTGATTCTGGCGAACTTCTATGTGTTTCTTTTTCAAGAAGGATGTATGAATGAGTATCCAAATTGACGTATTTGATGCAAACGTACGTTAGAAATATATAAGTAGAAAGATGTCCTTTCACAACAGGTGTAACTGTTTAATTCAAATTCAAACAGCCACAACCGTTTGAAATCATCTGAAAGTTTAAAAATTAATTAATTAATCCCAAATAAAACGTTTAACCAATCAACGTTTTAATATGAAAAAATGACGTAACTGAAATTTGTGACTTTGTCGGCCGAGCTCAAAGTTGGGCTCGCAATACCTTTCGGAAAGGAAAAGACGCCACGAGCAATAGTCATCGCTTTACCATGGTGCACAATGGATTTTAGCCATCCGAAGTCGTTTATTAGTCCAAAAAGGCATTTAAAGTTTTGTAATGAAAATCGGACTTTTTATTTCACAACCGTTGTTTGTTCCAGATACTTCCGAACCTTTCCAAGGTTGAAATTTTAACTCAAACATTGTTCTTTAACACCAATAAAATTTTCCCACCAAAATAGTCAAAAGCACTTTGTAAGAAGCACTTGAGAAGCATGTAGTGTTTGTTTGTGACTACTTCTATAAGAAGCACTTACATTCATAAAGTGTTTTTGTTATAGTATATTTATATAAATACGTTGAAATTTTTATTAAAAATATATTGAAAGTGTTTCTTAAATAAGTATTTGGCCAATACTTCCTCCTCATAATCTTTTTTCATGCTCAAACCACCAAAACCATATATATACAACAATCGTCGCTTAAGATATGAGGTTGATGAGTAGTAAATCATAACTGCTACAATAAGCTCTCTTCGTCTCCAGAAAATATTTTTAGTTCAATCCTTTTTTTTTTTCTCTCCATTCGAACCAATCCGCCTACTCGGCTTCTTGTATTTAAAGTGATTCGTGTATCTATCCCAATGATACTATTGTTCCGTACCATTATGGACGAAGACTCGGGTAAAATATGCACTTCCTCGGGAATGAAAAAAAATCGATCTACTTTCGTTTGATATTTTGGCTTAAATTCTTTGACTCCCCGATACTCAATTAAATCCTCTTTTTTGAGGATTGAATGCAACCCTATGGTTCCATATTTAGTAATTCCCGAACTCTTTCTTCTGTATTGAGGATCATCGAAATAAGCAAGAATACTATTTCTACGAAAAATACCATTTATGGGTATTTCGCACAACAACGAATGCTCCCCTCGACAAAATGAGAGAGTGATCACTACCATAAACAGTAAAAGAAAGAAAAGGAAGGATTAAGAAAGATTGCCGTTCACCTCAAAGCAAAAAGTTGGCCGGAGTAGTAGCTGAAGGTTTTTTGTTTTTGTTTTTTTTCTCTTGCGACTTGGGTTCTGTCCACGAATAGAATGAAGAAGAATATTCTGATTTCATTTCACTATTATTAAATGTGTCTATGAGATAAGAGAGAAGAATATTCTGATCATTTCATCCCACTAATCCAATCTTAATTAACTGTAACAAACTACTAATCAATTAGTCGTATAAATAAGATGGTACATGTATGATGTAACTCCCAGATGGTCAATATTGATGACACACACTAAAAAAAAAAATATTAGACTTTCAAACAGCCAGCAACCTTAAAAGGTAAGATGTAATTAAGTAAATTCCTACAAATTAGAGATCTACACAAATAATTAAGAATAGTGCTTGTGGAGGAATTTTTCAGTGTGCCAGGTACACGGCCCGGTACACCAAATTTTATAATATAATTGATGGACATTTTTGTTTTCAAGTTTCCAACCGGGTTGTGTTCCTAATAGACTAAAAAATCTCTCGTGTTTGTGGGACACATGCAGTGTTTGAAATTTCTTCGGTACAATTGATATTGGAAAAAAATTAGAGAAAGATATGTAAATAGGGGTTGAAGTCTAAACTTTACTCCATACTAGAGAAACTATTAAATTTCGGCTAAAATCAACAGATTTCGTCGATATTTTGACATATCGGTTAAGTATTAAAGAAATTCTTACATTTCATTTAAACCAGTGTTTGACATTTCCTAAACTTTTATTTTAAATCTATATTTCCACATAATTGCAGATCGATATTTTCACTAATACCAATATTTTATTGGAAACATGTGTGTCAACCTATAACCTCTCATACTTTCGATTCTCTTAATCTTTTTGTAGAGCAAAATCCTTATCCACCTAATAAGGTATGTGTTTGCAGAAACTTTGACGTCGACCTACCAAATTTGGTAACTAGAATTTTCAGAATGTAGAATGTGACAAAACATTCTAGACAAGTCAATATTCTTTACCATTAATGTGTTGAAAGTTTTTAGCTATCCACGCCAACCAAACTTGCTCAATGTTTGCTAATATCCGAGGATTTTTACCCCATCATTTTATTTCCATAGAGCGGCTTGGTTACAATGAGAAATGGTATTTCGGACGCAAAATAGTTGCTAAAAAGTTAGATGCCCCCATGTGATTTTCTTTTTGTTAACATGTAGGTATGATTTATTGTTATATTATGAAATTCACAGTTTATCAACAGTTTCTTGAACGCATAACTTCATTTAACAAGTTGAATACAAAAATTTTAAATGCTAACATCCAATTCAAAATTAATTGAGTATGAATGAAGAGATTTATATTTTTTTAATCACGAATATAATGAATTGTATTAATATAAAATAGAGGTAAACGAATTATATTGAACTTATACGTAAAAGAGGAAGACATGATTCATGCGAATGACAAAAGAGCCTTCTAAGTATTTAGCAACAATAGGATTTGCTCAGAATGCAACGTGTAAATTTTGAGAGCAAGAACTGCCAAATATATAGTGATAAGGTTTTCCACTAATGCGATCTATTACTGATAAGTAAAAATTTGTCAAATCATAGGATATCATATAGAGTTCTAATTAGTATAGAAATCTAACCTAATAAGGCCTCTTGATTAGTTGCATAGAGTAAGGACTCCAAATCTTTAATTAAAACAAGATTCCAAGATGTACTCAACACCAATTAACTCGTTAATCGAATCACTTGATTGCAAAAAAAAATCAGTAAATCATATTCGTGACACTCACTAGCTTACAATCCACCCTTTAAAGGCAAAGACTTCTGGACCAAATGGTGATGTGTTGTGAAATGAATGTCTTATGTGATTGGCTCATACAGAAGTTCATCGTGTTGTACCATCTCTTATCGCAAGCAAAATGAGTAGAAGGATGGAGTAAAAAAATAACTTTTGGGTGCTATTTACTATTTTGTTTGTTTTAAAATTCTATTCATTGTACCTGCAGTGCGGTCTGCGTCTGCTTTTTGGCATTTTCACACAGGCCAAACGTCTTGTAATTTTGAAGATTTTCATTGCTCTAAACTGTACGTACCTAACATATGCAATACATATACTGTCAGTCTCTGTCATATGAAATCGCCCTTTCATATGTTTTCTGGCATATGTACTGTTATCTCTCTTTTTTTTTAATTATTTTTATTAAGAGAATAGGAGATGATTAGAAAGTATTATAATAATTAAGGAGTGCATGGAATTTTAAACTCGAGATGCATATTATAATTGTTGATAATTGGATTATCACTTAAAGTGTTGATGAACGTGTTTATTTTATATTGGTGATACATCACATGATTTGTAAATTGGGTCTAAAAAGTTAGTTTACCTAGCATTACTCTCTAATTTTTTTTCGTGCAAAAAGCTTGAGCTTCGACTCTCAATGACGAAATTTGTTACACATTGTTTGGATGAAAAAATTTAGGGTAAATTACACAGAACTACCTCAACTATTGGGTCATTAACAGTTTCATATCTCCTTTCTAAAAAGTTTCAATGTCATACCTCATCTACGAATTTGTTACAATTTCATACATTCCGTCAGTTGTCTGTTAATTCCTCCATTAAATGCTGACGTGGCTTGAGGCGGGATCTAATTTTTATTTAAAAAATAATTAAATATTAAAAATAAAATAAAAACCCAAAAAACCAAAAAAATCCAAACCCACACACAGACCCCCTGGGCGAAAATCCCTATCCCCTTCCTATCTTCCATTTCGACCCGTCCTTCCCCCCACGCCCCCCAAAACCTTCCTTCCAAACCTAGAACCCCACCCACACCTCCCCTGCAACCCCTCTCTCTCTCTCCTCTTTCCCTCTCCTCACACATATTTTCACACATTTTCTTCCCCAAAAACAAATCCCAAATTGTGCAGCAAAGGGAAAGCGCAGTGAAAGCAAGCTAGAGGCGGCGAGCGCCGAACCCCGACGGTGCGGTCCACAGGGATCGAATCCGAAGGCTGAGGCCGGCTGCCCCAGGCTGCTCATGGTGGCCTGGTCGACCTCCACGATCTGGCAGTGCGAGTGGAAGGAAGGGGGATCGCGAGTGTGTAGGGGTGCGACGACGGCGGAGGAAGGACTGGATTTATTCTTTCAGGAGAATAGGGATTTGAATTTGAAAATTTGGGGAATTTCTGGGTTTCTGAATTTTGAAAATTGGAGAATTTGGGATTTGTTTTTGGTTTTGGGGATCTGGTGGGGTTGGGGGTTTCTGGTTTTGGGTGAGCTGGGTTTTTAGGTTGGGGGAAGATGAAGGCTGACGTTTTTTTTTTAATTTTTAATTTTTAATTTTTTTTAATATTCAATTAATTTTTTAATATAAAAAAAGGGTCCTGCCTTAAGCCACGTTAGCATTTAACAGAGGAGTTAACAGACAACTGACGGAAGGTATGAAATTGTAACAAATTCGTAGATGAGGTGTGACATTGAAACTTTTTAAAGATGAGGTATGAAACTGTTAATGACCCAATAGATGAGGCAGTTGACACACCCCGACCCGGAATGTCCATTAGGACTCCAAATCGAGCTGTGTTGGCCGACACCTGGAAGGTGATGAAGCCATAAAGTATAGTGATGTGGAAAATGTGAATAAATTTAAACCTAAAAGTGCCTGAAGACAAGAGTGCGTTGTGAGGGGAAATGAATCCATTTCACACCCGACGTTAGAGCATAAGTAAAGTACAGTAGTGTGGGTAAGGATCATACCCTCAGAGGTAGCCACCTATACTGAGATTCGCCAAGAATCCTCATCGATATGATCTTTCAGCAGTTAAAACCTGGAGGGGCGAAAAACAAGGGTGAGTGAGCCTGAAAATAAAGTTTTAATAAAAACCTTTTGAAACGTTATAACCCATCGCCGTAAAACCTGTATAGTTTCCAGAAACTAATACTACGTATATATGTAAAACAATGCACAAAGACAGTAAAAACCAAATATGCCATGTCATAACTTTTCAACACTGAAATATGTAAGTCAAGTGTGAAAATCAACGTAAAATAATATGCCAGCCGGAGTCACCTAACATGACCTATACGGCTGAACCTATAGCTCATCAACCTATGCCTGCACACGAGTCGGAACCACCTAATGTGGTTTGTACGACAAGCTGGGTGTCAATAAGTACGCTCAAGTGTTACGATCACGTGAAGGCTGTGCGGTGAATCGCGGGTCACTTACGAGTCAGAACCACCTATTATGGTCTGTACGACAGGGTTGGCACCAAACTTGGATCCAAGGTGAGCGTGCGGTGCGGGAGGTGAACATTATGTGAAAGGACTATGCCCTGGCCTCGGGCGGGAGTACTAACACCGGGGTGCAGGATAATAAGCACTAAGGCCTCGTTTGGCAGCTCAGACTGTACTGACTATTTCTGTCGGATAGGATAAATAGTCACCGGACAGTACTGACTAAATTAGTCGGGCTTTTGGTGCAGCATCGGATTAATGATCGTATTATTTATATAGTGTTTGGTATTATATCGGATAAGAGAAAATTTAAAATAAAATTAAACTTAAAAAAAATAAGAAAATAAAAGAAACACAACTGAAATCTAGTTCCCAGATCTTTCCGCACCCCCCAAACTCCCTCCCCCTCTCTCCCTTCTTCCTCCCCGACTATAGAAGAATCTCAACCCAAATAATGAAACCCAGATCTCTCCGCCGCACCCCAAACTCCCTCCCTCTTTCTCTTCTTCTTCTTCCCCGACGGCAGTTGCAGGTGACAAGGAGGACGATGGCAGAAGGAAAGCGATGACAGTTGCAGGCGATGGGGACGGCGATGGCAGAAGGCGACGGGGACGGCGATGGCAGAAGGTGACGGGGACGGCAGAAGGCGACAGGGACTGCGATGGCAGAAGGCGACAGAGACTGCGATGGCAAAAGGCGACGGGGACGGCAATGGCAGAAGACGACGGGGACGGCGATGGAGAGGACGACGACGCCAAGGGAAGGCGAGAGAGAGTGGCTCGAGTTCGCGAGCGGAGAGCGAGAGTGAGAACGAGCGGAGAGCGAGAGCGAGAACGAGCGGAGAGGAAGAACGAGGCCAACTAAGTTATATGGCGAATTTGGAAGGTATAACGAAGCAGGTAAACACCGGGTAAAAAAGGTGGGCCCGGATTATTTAATCTGGTGCCTATTTAATCCAAACGGCACCAAACACCGTACACCGTACTATTAGTACTATCTGGTGCCTTATACGGTGTGCCAAACAGGGCCTAAGTGCATCTATGTATAACGATGTAATGTAACCAATCCATCACATACTAATTCACCTGAAGCTTACCTGAGTCTCCGCATCATCATTCCATATAATGCATAACAATAGTAATAAAATACTAAAAATATAATTCATTCACGACATGGCATTCAAAGCATAGTTCATATAAAAACGTTTCTGGAAACCGTAAAGCATATATATATATATATATATATATATACACTATAACAAGGAAGAAGACCCACTCACTTGGAGTTCGCGTTACAACTCTCTAGCACAAGCATCGAGGCGTCACGAACAATCGATGCCTAGAATAATTATCAAACCATATCTCAAAATTCTTATCAATAGAACTTGCAACTTACATAAAACACATCCCCCAAGGACGTTCTAGAATAATTGGTAACCTATTGACCAAAAGTCAATCGTCGGTCAAAGGTCGACGGTAGGGTCCACAACCCTACGCAACTCCATCCGGAAGATCCGCTCCTCAGTTTTTCGATCTGTAATTTCTAGAGATCCATATTATGCTTCTAGAACAACATCCTAAAGTTTTGGAACGATCCGATGGTCGGATCTCCGCCAATTGCTAAAAATTAAATTAAGTGGCGGTCGACGATTTATTTTACAAATTTACAAATCCAATTCGGGAAGATCTATAAATTAGATTCCCGATCCATCAATTCATAATTTCCTTAAATATTACATACTATAATGTGTTAATGTTTGGTGACGATCCAACTGTCGGATCATCGATTCATATAAGGCTCAAGTGGCAGTCTCTATCAAAACTATGTTCAAAAGATAAGATTTCATCAATCGGACTTCACATATGGAATTGGAGTATCAAATTTACCCTAGGAAGATCAGGTGGGGTCTCGGCCCACGCGCCGCCGTACACGGCGGCTTGCCGCCTTGATTCGTCGGAAAATTCCATAAATTCCAAAATTCACCAAATTATACCAAAATGAAGATCATGAGACGAAGATCAATTTATATACCTGCGAGGATGTTCAATTTGGTCGGGAAATGGCCTGAAAAAACCTCGAAACGTCATAAACCCTGAAAGGGGTAAACTCCGATCTGCCAACTCCGGTAATCCGCCGTCCCCAAATTGGTTTGGGGTTTGTTCGTGAGCTCAAGAGATGTCGATTGGTGGTGATAATCGAATGTGGTTGCTTCAGAAATGGTAAATTGAAGGCTAGGGTTTCATGGCACCCGTACAGTTGTTCTTCGTGGAATCACGACGAAAACTCGTCGATTTTTTGGGTCAATTTGGATGCTGGGATGTCGGAAGGTGTTTGGGGGTGATGAGAGGTTAAAGAAAGCCGAAGATTTTGACCGAAAACCCGTCGGAACCGTAGTTAGGAGTCGGGTCAAGGTCGCTGGTCTAAGAGATCCGGCCGATCATCTCCTTATTTCCTTCCTCATTTCCCTTCATTTCCTCTCTTCTCATTGGTCAGACTCTCCTCCTTTTTCTTCTGATTCATTCATCATGTCCCTCTTCTTTTTTTTTTTCCGATTGGGCAGCTCTGCCCAGTCCATTTCTCCCCTGTTTTCTTTCTCATTTGCCCATTTTTCTCACAACAAACTATTAAAATAATAATAATAATACTTATGAGAAATGAATAAAATAATAAATAACAGTCCTTACCAATGTACTTTCCAGATTTTTCGTTCCGTAAAAACTCAGTCGTAGTTCCGAATTCAATCATGCGTGCGTCAACGCGTTCGCACCGTCGATTACTTTTGAAATACGGTAAGGTAATAGTTCATACGCGTCATGAACTAGCGATCAATGAAAATCAATACCCTCCCCCTAGGGTATTCGCAATTCACATTTTTAAAACTTATAAAAACATAAATTATGGACGGGTCGTCACACAGTTATGTGTAATTTACCCAAAAATTTAAGATTACTAAAGAATTTTAAAACGACAGGATTTTATTTTCTAGAATGTGTGAATTTCTTGTTTTGTTAACCTAAAAGAACTATAGAATTTGGATAGAAATTTGTTATTTTTAAACTCTCTTCTTCTTCTTTTTTTCTAATATTTTTTTTTAAAACTCTCACTCGTAGAAATTTTGAAATGATACCTATTTCCATAGAATTTAAACTTGGAAATTGGAGGTCCCAAATTCCAAGTTTCTTTTTCTATACGAAAATTCTACATTTCTATGTTTATGAAACAAAACAAGAGAATTGGTGCATGTCAATTTATAAATTCGAAATTTTGTCAAAATTTCAAATTTATTTCTTTAATCCAAACATAGTGTTACAGTATAAAACTGAAACAAGAGATTTCATACAATTATTCTTGCTTCCAATGATATATTTGGGGATATCTTATAAATAGATATAAAGGCTATTGAAATCTGGTTTGAACTTTTTTTATATGTATTTCTTCATATGTTTGATTTACAAGTGAGGGCTCTTATAGAGAGACCAAGCAAGGCTGAAAGCCTTTGGACAAACTAGGGCAACATGCCACTGAAGGAACCAACGGATAAAACAGCTTAGCCCTATAACAGATAAAACAGCTAGCCCTAGATGCAAGTTACAAGATAGGTTGATTGATTTGTCCTAGTTACAAGCAACTAAAGTGGCGGCTGCAACTCAACACAGCTGGAGAGTTGCAGATACAACTTGGGCCTTTCTGTCCTTCTTTCAACACTCCCCCTCAAGCTGGATCAAGGGGATTGATTGATCTAAGCTTGCACAGTAACCTCTGAAACTGTGTAGAGTCTAGGGTTTTGTGAAAATATATGCCAGTTGATCATGGCTGCGAGTGAACACAGTTTCAATGACTTTGGATTGAACTTGTGCACGGATATAGTGACAATCAACTTCAATGGATTTGATGCGATGTCCATGGCAGCTTGGTTGTCACAGTGCATGAACATGGGTTGTGTGCTGGGAAAGCTGAGATCTGATAGGAGTCCTTTTAACCAGATTAGTTCACAGGCTGTGGATGCCATAGCACGATACTCAGCTTCGGCACTCGACTTGGTGACCACAGATTGTTTTTTGCTTTTCCAAATGACTAGGTTGCCTCCAACAAAGGTACAAAAACCAGTGGTAGATTTGCGATCAAGCGAGTTACCTGCCCAATCAGCATCAGTGTAGCCTATAATGTTACATGGACCATTTTTGCGCATAAGAATGCCCCTTCCCACTGAGCCCTTGAGATACCTGAGCAGTCTTTTGATAATGTCCCAGTGAAATAAGGTGGGAGAGTGCATGAACTGACTAATGAGACTCACGGCATAGGCAATGTCTGGCCTTGTTATGTGAGATAAATTAATTTGCCCACCAACCTTTTATAGGTGCTTAAATCAGTGAGAGGTTCACCTTCAAGCTCCAACTTGAGCTTGCCGAGAAGAGGAGTACGAGCAGGTTTTGAGTTCTGCATGTTGGTTTCTTCAAGAATATCAAGAACGTATTTCCTTTGGTTTAGAAACAGGCCTTTATTAGAGGTGGCCATTTCAATCCCAAGAAAGTATTTGAGAGCTCCCAAATCCTTAATGGCGAATTGTTAATGAAGAGATTTCTTAAGAGCATTGAGTTCATTAATATTGTCGCATGTAATGATTAAATCATCAACATAGATGAGCACAACAAGCTTGCCAACTGTACCAATTCGAACAAACAATGATGAGTCAGCATAACTTCTTTTGAAACCTGCAGCTTCAAGGACTGAGCTTAGTTTGGAGTATCAAGCCCGAGGGGATTATTTGAGTCTATATATGGCTTTATGAAGCTTGCAAACCATATTAGGATCATTTTCTTGGGAATGACCAGGTGGTAATTTCATATACACTTCTTCTTCAAGTTCACCGTGAACAAATGCGTTCTTCACGTCCATTTGAAACAATGGCCACTCTTGGTTAACTGCCACAGAAAGGAGAACTCTCACAGTGTTCATCTAGGCAACTGGAGCAAAGGTTTCCTTGTAGTCAATGCCGTAAGTTTGAGTGAATCCCCTAGCTACTAGTCTAGCTTTGTGCCTTTCAACTGAACCATCAGAATGAAATTTAGTCTTGTAGATCCAGCGGCTTCCCACAACTTTCTTTCCTCTTGGAAGCTTGGCCACACTCCAAGTTTGGTTGTCATCTAGGGCCTTGAGTTCGTCACGCATAGCTTGCTACGACACAGGTTTATCTCTGGCTTCGTGAAAGCTTTTTGGCTCAATTTCAGTCGACAACTGACTTAGAAAGGAGGCATGAGATTGAGACAAGTTTTGATAAGTGACAGCCTACGAAATAGGGTGCCGTGCAGTGTAAGTCACATACTCTTGGAATTTGAAAGAAAGATGTCGATCTCTAGTAGGATTTCTCCTTGGACCAGGCTGCATAACTGATTGGCTTGGATCTTGAATTGACCCTGATTTAGTAGCAGCATTTCTGTTTTCATGCTCAGCGGTGGAATCATTGGATGGCAATGATGTGCTGCACTCATGCACTGCAGCTGGAGTAGGTAAAGGAAACAGTTCCAAGAGGGACTCCCCCTGACAAGTTGCATCTGGATTCTTGCAGAAATAGGGAGTGAACTCATCAAATCTCACATCTCTGGATATAATGATCTTGCGAGTACTTGGGTTGTAGCACTTGTAACCTTTCTGAGAGCTATAATAGCCCATGAACACACACTTGGTTGCTCGAGGTTCCAATTTGTCTCAGTGAGCAGCTTCAATGTGAACATAACAAATGCATCCAAATATTCTAAGATGTGAGAGGTCAATGGTTCTTCCTTTCATGACTTTATATGGAGACTTAGAGCTCAACACACTACTTGGCAACATGTTGATTATGTAGGTGGCTGCAAGGATTCCTTGAGACCAAAACCTTTTAGGCACATTCATTTGAAACATTAGAGATCGGGTTTTTTTCCAATAAATCCCGATTCTTCCTCTCGGCTACGCCATTTTTTTTGTGGTGTACCCACACAGCTGGTTTGGTGCATAATGCCATGTATGCTTAAATAATTTGACATGATATTGGATGTATACTCAGTGCCATTGTCTGACCTGAGTGTATGTATTTTAGTAGAGAAATGATTTGTAACTAGCTTGTGAAAATCTTTAAAAGCATCAAACACTTCACTCTTAAACTTCAAAAGGTACAACCATGTAACCCTAGAGTAATCATCAACAAAGGTAACATAGTACCTATAGCCCTCAACTGATTCAATCCTAGAAGGACCCCATACATCATAATGAACTAATTCAAATAACTTGCTAGTTCTAGACTTGGATGTTACAAAAGGAAGCCTAGTGGCTTTTGAGAGTTGACATGTTTCACAATCATGTGAATTCTTACAAATATTCGAAAATAAAATAGACAAAACAGGTTGTGAGGGGTGAGCTAAGCGTTGATGCCAAAGTTGGTGTTCTTGTGCGATGCTTAAGTTGGCAATAGACTCTTGGACAACATTGTCATCCTTTGACAGATAGTACAAACCATTCAAGTAGAATCCTTCACCAATCCTCTTCTTAGTGACTCGATCCTGAAAAAACAACATTGTGAGGGGAGAAAATTGCAAGGCAATCTAGGGTATTTGTGATTCTTCCAACTGATAGAAGTTGGAAAGGGAAAGAATGAACAAAAAGTGCAGTTGACTTCACCCTATCACTCATTAAATTGATTTTTCCTTTGCCTAAGACACGCTCCTCCTTACCATTAGCTATAGACACACGACTGGCTTCTTGTAAAGGTTTAAAATCATGCAAGCTAGAATACTTATTTGTCATATGGTTAGTGGCATCATAGCCTATAATCCAACAATCATGAAAAATATTTACATTAAGAGCTGTTGAGAGAACACTTATTATACCTGGGATATCTCCTTGCTGCACACTTTCTGAATCTGACAGAAAACTGGCGAACTGGCCAAGTAAAGCTGTGGGATTCTGAGTTGCTTTGTTTCAGTCTCAAGACTTCCTCTCTTCCTTTGGATATAAGCAGCAAACTCATTAATCAAGGTAGCTGGATTTGAGGTGAAATTTACCAGTCCATCAGTTGGTGTGCTGGTTGCATGGTATGCTTTGGCTGTTGAGAGGCCCTTGACGTCTCTTGAGAACTTGTTCTCTTTCTCAAACTTTGGTCTCAGTTCTGGGTGTAAAATACAGCACTTCTCTCTCACATGCCCATTTCCATTGCAGTAGGTGCACTTCTATTCACGCCATTCTGATTTTTTTTCCTTTGAACTGCTGCTTGTCTCCAGGCTTGTGGTTGACAGAGAAGGCTCTAGCCTCTGAGTTATTCTTTCTCCAGGCTTGAATTCATTCAGCAAGACTGAGCACAGCTTTTGATTTGGATTGATTTCACCATGAACTACGCTAGGAGATGAAGTAAAGGAGCTGGTAGCCTCTAAAATAACTGTATTGTCTTCTGCCATAATTTAAAGAAACAGAAGAAATAATAACAATGGTGAATCAATCAGAAGCAGGCTGATTAAGGTTCCTGCTCTGATACCATATTGAAATCTGGTTTGAACTTTTTTGATATGTATTTCATCATATGTTTGATTTACAAGTGAGGGCTCTTATAGAGGGACAGAGCAAGGCTGAAAGCCTTTGGACAAACTAGGGCAACATGCCACTGAAGGAACCAACGGATAAAACAACTTAGCCATATAACAGATAAAACAGCTAGCCCTAGATGCAAGTTACAAGATAGATTGATTGATTTTTCCTAGTTACAAGCAACTAAAGTGGCGGCTGCAACTCAACACAGCTGGAGAGTTGCATATGCAACTTGGGCCTTTCTGTCCTTCTGTCAACAGAGGCCCTTTATTAAAAAGGGATCCCATTTTTAAGGTTCACTTCACGTCGAATTTCAACGATCCGAACAGTCTATTTTGTAAGTCTTGATTCATAGATCATCCTTACAAAAATTCAATTCAATCCGAAATCATTTGCCTATTTAATTATCACGATGCAATTTCATTTTCTTGTAGAACAAAGTGTTCGTCAATTCTTTGAACTCAATTAGATATCTCAAATATTTTTCAATTGGCTAATATTTTGCAAGGATGATAATGAGATCCAACTTGAACAATAGACGGTTTGAATCGTTAAAGTTTAATGTGATGTGGACCCCACAACTAATCCCCATGTTTTTGGAAAAAATAGGAACTCCTCCCCTTAAAGACATATTATATTTAGATATTTGATGAAAGATACAATAATCAAGATTTAATGGCTAAAAATTCAAGAATATACGTTACCCGACCCCAACACATAATATAATGTTCGTAATATTTGCCTCAATTGCACTGTTCTAAAAATCCCCGCCTAGCACCGCCTAGGCCCTGCCTAGGCGCTAGGCGGCTGGTCACCGTCCCGATTAATGCCTTAGACCACCTAGGCACTAGCCTAGCCCGCCTAGACACCTGCCTAGGTTGCAACTCACTTAGATAAAAAAAAAAAAAAGATAACTTTCCTTTTGCATTTTATTATTTCCAATAAATTGTAAGAGACTTATTGAATACTTAAATAAACACATATTATATGTTTGCTCCCTATGTTTTCATTATGTTCCAATACTTCATAATATAGATGTCATTCTATTTTCTAGTTTATGACGAAATTATGTATATTTTAAGTATAAACAAACACTTATTTACACAAAATAGAATCGATTTACTTAAATCCGCCTAGTCCGTCTAGTCGCCCGCCCAAGCTCTGCCTAGCCGCCTAAGCGTTAGACCCCATCCCGCCCCCCGACCAGCGCCTAGCGCCTTTTAGAACCTTGCTCAATTGTATAGTTATTTAACTCATTTTCCAAAAAAAAAAGGAACATGAAGTGAGCACATGCAAGCTTTTTACAATGGGATGAACTCAACATAGGTGACCGTAGATTAGGTCATGTTTTTCATCATTGGATTGTTGACTCCCAGACCACTCTGCAACTACCCCGCGGATCTCTTAAGCCATCGTGTGGTTTTTCTAGAGAAAGGACCCTCGCCGGATCCTCTTTATGAGGATTTTGAGTATCTTTCAATCACATTCGTTCATCATGTATTATGTAATCAATTTTCGTTAATTACTGTTTATATTCAATTTTAAATAAAAAAATTCAAAATAATTTCTGACTGCACGATGTACAATGAACGAATGTGATTTAAGGATTCTCATGATCCTCACAAAGATGATCTGGTGAGAATCCTCTCTTGTTTTACTCTTCCATTTTCTTTTAATTTGGTTTTTGATTTTTGTCAGAGTTGATTGAACTTTATGATGGTCCACTAGAGAGAGAGAGTTAAGTATATGACTCAAAAGGTTTGATCCAGATGCTCAATCAGGAGACCCAGGTTGATGCAGCTGTGGATGTTTATCTCCAAGATATTTGGGAGATGGCGGGTTTGTTCCAGTTGGTGAAGTTCACCTTCATCCCTCGGCAATGCAATCGTGCAGCTCATTCAGTAGCGGCGTACGTAATTAAGCATGGCGGGAGCTTTGGCTGGGATACTTTAGGTCCAGAATTTCTATTTAATATTTTAGCGGCAGACGCACATGTAACTGTTCGCATTTAATTCAATAAAGTTCTATCTTTGGAAAAAAAAAAAAAAAAAAGTATATGTGCTATGATTTATGGTTAGAACATGACTAAAGTTATATATAATTACAAACAATATTAATACTTTAAGCTACGTTTAAGGAAAGAGAATAGTTTAAATAAAGAACGCAGTAGATTGAAGAAGGATTATCCATCTATTGGTACAATCCACCGCTTTCATTAAGGCTATATATAATGAGTTCTCTAGTATAATTGGACCAAGATCAAAGCCAACTACGAAATAATCGGACATCCATAGCACCTCTCTGAAATGAATTGGGATTTAGGGTGCATGTTGACCGTTTACCTTTTTATACAAGTTATCCACTAAACTAATAAAATTACAGAAAGAGAAATTTGAATGCATAAAAAAAACACATTGTTCTAGCCAA
Organism: Cotoneaster glaucophyllus; assembly: GCA_036320875.1. NCBI lineage: Eukaryota > Viridiplantae > Streptophyta > Magnoliopsida > Rosales > Rosaceae > Cotoneaster > Cotoneaster glaucophyllus. Next base: position 7,601,215 of record CM070059.1, on the reverse strand, counting down.
TTTGACCAAATTCAAGTCAATCTTCAATTTTTGATAATTAGGTAACATATCTACGCACATGGAATATTAAACCATATCTTAGGAAAGTGGACCAAGTATATATCTAGCTAAGGATATGACCTAATTAAATCATTTTCAACTTAGTATCTATTGGGCGTGCATAACATATATGTACTCCAATTATAATCATGTCTCGTTATTGTCCCTACAACAGCGTGTCTTCATCATTACTACAATTCGACTACAACCTCATATATTGTCCTTGTGGGTTGCTACACACGACATATTATATAAAACCTATGTATATGTGTGTGTTGATAAGTTGATTATTGATCAGCTATGTGTATATGGTCATCATTTAACTGAATTTTTTTCTAAGTATCCAACCACATCTATTATGATACTTGATGTCCTGAGCCATGCTCCCAACACACTGAAAACTCTCCCCATTTTAACAGCTTATGCATTGCCTTGGCTAATAGAACAAAGTAGGAATAATTGTTTAGATATCCTCTGACACATTGATTTAGGCCCATAGTTTTCTTTCTTCATTTTCTTATGCTAATCTTTGGGACTGAAATGACAATTTGAGCCAAGAAGGGTCGATCTAAGAACTACGAACCTTGGTTCAGTATGCATCTTTTAGGCCCTATACAAATTGAAATTGTCAAAGATTAGAATGAACCTTGGATAAATACAAATTACCCCAAGGATAAAAATACCTGCGTAATTGGATAAAGATGAACAAGTCTCACAATGTGATCAGATTCAGAGTTTTAGTTGGAATCAAAGAAGCCGAGACTGGATGATGATGATGAAGTTTTGGCCATGAAAGGATAAAAGGAATATTCAAGCAGATGTCGAGCAAATACAGTTCCATCTGGACTCTGCCTTGTCAGGTTTGTTTATCACTGATGCTTCATCTATAAATAGAGAAGGCTCTGTAGCAGAAGAGCCTTCTTCAACTCAACAAGCTACTAAAAACGGTTTATGCAAAAACCCTTGCTCTAGGCTAAACCCTTCTCATATCCCTGATAAAAACAATAATTATATTAACCCTCGCGTCAACACATCTTCAATTCGAACACGTGCACAACACTGTGTTGACAACAAGCGACTTCTTCAGTTTGAATTAACAACATTGGAGCTGTAGAACCAGGCGATTCAAGAGCACCTTTAGTTAAGATCAATGAACAACACTACTATTGGTTGACTGGTTATCTATCCAAGTCTTGGCGAACGAAGATTTCTCAATTCTCTCACCTAAAAAGGTCATCTCATTAACTTCAGCGAGGTGAGATATTCCCCAGTTACCCCTTTTTGTTCGGCACAACGAAAGCCGAACCAATTATTGAACTTTGCAGTGATCTAGTAACCTTGTCTTCTGATCCTGGAACCCAAACGACGTTCCTTTCTTAGTCGTCACTTAGGTGTAAAAGTCAGTATGCATCGCATTTGACCTCACTACCACATTCATTTTACTTGCAAGTTGGCACACCAGTATTCACAAGAATGACGTAGTTAGCTCATAGTTATTCGGCATGCGCCACGTAGGCTTTGTAAATTTAAGATCAACATTTTACCATATATTGATGCATCTCTCGCTCTAATTTGACAACTTCCATTGCCCATGTTAGAGAAGGTGAATCCGTCAAGCATTTTCTTCCCTCTTAGGGTTAGAAAAGGATTATTTCTTCTAGTCGTTTTTGTATTCTTTCAATAACTTTACTTGTATCCCAAGTTATTGACTTGTATAAATATATATACATATCATTACAATCATCCAAACTTCTTTTTATAAATTCTTCTACAGCCCCATAACACACTTGCGTGCATTCACTAAAGACTTTTTTTTTTTTTAACAAACGATATTATTTACACTAAGAGAATGGAAGAGTGGGCTAAGTCGCACAATGAGCTAGCAATAATGTATAAAAAAAAATTAAAAAAAAACTAATAAAAATTATCAAAAGTCGATCATGATTCATGAAACACTTTGAAACTGATGATACAGTTAGTTAGTTAATGAAAAAGGAATGCTGGAGAACCACATATTGATTCGTAATAATGAAATGATCAAAACACTCATTACACCTCATTAACCATATTTTGTTATTATCCTAACCTTAATAATAAACATTTGCCATAATTAATTAGATGATACCAAAATAGAAAACATAAGATAGCAAAACCGCCTTGCCTTCGTTTTGTTGTAGTCTAGTACATTCTTGCATGTGCATGGTCAATTATCGTGAGGTGGTTTTTAAGCAATGCTTTTTTGTGGTCCTCTCCTCGCTCCCATATATATCTCATTTCCACGGGAAGAAAGCTAGGGGATACCATATTAGAACAAATCATATTCACCCATTCTTTGAAATACGTACGGACGTACGTATGTATGGTTCGATAAAGTTACAAAGGACCACATCCATACAATGATAGGCAATAATGCAATTTTACAAAATTAAATTTTGATGTTTTTTTTTATTAAAGCTATCTAATATTAAAAAATACAAAATACAAAACAAAACCCTCTTTTCTCACTCCGGATTTGGATCCTCTCCTGAGCTCAGGGGGCTGAGCCTCGTAAGCAAAACAATGGGCTGTTAGATTTTGATCAAACTGCTACAATTATTATAACTTTTAGATGGATCCCCCTATTTATAGTCTTTGGATCAAAATCCAATGGCCCACATGCTTTTCTCAGGAGGTTCAGCCCTCTGATCTCAGAGAGGATCCAAATCCTCCCACTCCCACCCACGTTCCTTCTCTCCCTCTCTCCTTCTCATTTAAAAAACAAAAAATATTCATACACGCAGTGTATAGACATATGATAGTCTTTGTTATACGAAACACAAATCAGTCTCTAATTAGGAGTTTTTTTGTTGGACAAGAAAAGGTGTATATAAATTGTAAAAGTAATAAATATATTTTTATTTATAATAAGTGATTTTCTACACTAAAAATAAAGGAGTATGTCAAATCCCAAATGCAGTGAGTTGCAGAAGAACTTCTAAACGCCAAGCAATTTACCACTTGTAATCAAGCAAATACTTTATTGTATTTATTTAATATTGTTACATAAAAGGACTTTTGGTGACGCATGATCACATAAATTTTTATTATAAAACATGGTGCGATGAAAATATTCTTTTAAAAGTGCCAACAACGATTGTAACAAAATAAAATGTGTGTCAAAAACATGTATCTTTCAATCCTAACTTATATAAAAAGAATTAAAAATTAAATAACCACTACCATACGCAATCCCTAACACTAATTACAAATTAAAAAATTTAAATGAACTAGATTTTTATTTTTTTTTTCTTTTAAAAATGGGAACAACTGGTGGCAAGTCACGGTTATTTACAGCTTTCGGGCCCGGATAGGTTATGGGGAATTTCACCCTACTCGTGACCACAGTCAAGCAAACTCACCAGCTCGAAACTTTAAACTCAAAACTTTCCACATTTTATTTATTTATTGGGGAGCCGATAAAACATTTTTCTTTTCGTTTTTCCCCTGAAAAATGAACTAGGTTTCTTAAATAATTAAATAAATAAAAATATAAAAACATGGAGGTTGACCAATATATACATGTTCGAATATGACATAAGCACACATTGGATTTGGGAGATGCCATTGCCGCCCTCATTTTACATGTGGTGGGGTGACCTTCAATTACGATGTGTGAGAATTATGATCTTGTACTATAAAATTATTTTAATTTAATTATGAATCTTAGATCTAGAAGCACTTTTTTCACAAATATTTCTGATTTGGATCGATGGCTTCCCTTGACTTTATTAAGTGTTCCATTCATCTTGCATTCTCTAAATAAACCCTTTTTTTTAATATAATTGATACAAAAATAATAATAGAATTAAACATTAAAATTTGAAAAAACAATAAACGAGTCTTCAACATAATTATCAGAATTTGAAGACATCAAAATGAAGAGTAAACATGGTGCCTAATATGTGTAACATACTACGGTAGCGGTCAATTCCAACATAACATCATATTATATTTAATTGTAAAATTTACATGATCTGAAGAAAATCACACACAACCAACAAATAAAAATATAATACAAGATTAGGGAAAAATTGTTGGCTACCTGCAATATGGAATTCCTCTTATAAAAAGAAATATAAAATTGGTAGTATTTTTAATAATAGGCTTTAATTAAACAAGACTTAGAGAAAAATCACTGTCAATACAATTAGTTAATTATTCTGGTCGTACTTCCAAGTCTAACTAATAAATAGATCAGTTTTTTAATCATAAACAAGTGACTGGGTTTAATTTAAGTAAATCCAACTAATTTCGTCCTAAGCTAACCTTAATCAAAATGTAATGTGGCTTAGGTTTTGAGTTGACATATGTGGAGTCTGATTTTCTCCGATTTCCTTTTTTTTTTTAATAAGTATATTTTGTTAATATTCACAAGTGAGGTATGCATGCGTTGTCTTTTCCAATAATTCAAGTGAAGTTGGCGCTATATCTTTTTTTTTTTCTACTATGCGCAAAGCAACGCATGTTGATATTTTAAAGTGACAATAACTACTTTCTAAATAAGAAGATCGAAGCGAAATAGAAAAAGAGAGAACACAATTGACAATATTGTTTGTCTTTGGTTTGTTTGGCCCATTTGTGGAACACAATGGGCTACTCCATCAATTGCTATTTTTGCATTCCTCATCACTTCTATGAATTCAGATCCTCTCCAAATCTTGCATATCTAAGTCGATAGATCGAGAAATTTGGATCGTTCAAGAGAGGGAGAGAGAGAGATTCGGATCCTTAGTTTGTGTGAGATAGGATGAACTAATGAGGTCGTAAGATTTAAAATGAGTGTTCCGAATTTTTTGATGCATCAACTCTGGATTGTGAAATCTCGATTCCACCTCTATGAATGAATTGTGTGTCCCACTTGTTTTACCCCTCTCAATTTATAAATAAAAAAGATGCTCTACAAAGAAGTTCTAATCTTTTGTCATTCTACCATGAAGTTTTGAAATTTTATGAATCCACCTCTATAAAAAAGATGCTCTACAAAATAAAGGGTAAAGTGAATAGTACCATGTTTGACTTTTTAGTGCAAAAATGTGGTTTTTCGTTAAAGTGAACAGTACCGCGGACTTTTTCTTAAAACTCCCTTTGTTAAATTGGTGAGTCATTTGTTAAATTGGTGAGTGACAAGCGCAAGACTCATTTATGTGTTAGTATAGAAGCCACATTGGCATAACATGGATCAAAACTAGTGTCATGGAGCTTTAGCTTCTCCTTAACCAATGCTTCTTATTCCAAATCAACCCCCAATGACATGCTTTAGGCCCAAAGGAATGGTGTACGTGTGTCTTCCACGGATTCTGGAATTGAGTTCCATGTATGCCACATCATTAAATTTAACAGAAGATCGTATGGTCAAATAGATGGAAGAGACGAGATGATACGATTTTAGAATCTCGTGATATAACGTGAGAAAATTAAATTAAAAACGTGAAATGTGTCCAAAGATTTTATTTCACTTAACGTCTTATGGAAAATATAAAGTTGGGCTAAAAATAAGAGGGTCATAAATATGGACCCGATATAAGGTAATGGCCCGACCCGACTCAGCCCGTTGAAGAGTCGAGTAACGGATTCAAGGCGGAGATACTGAGGGAAATGGTAGCTTTGCTGACGGGAGGAGCATCAGGAATCGGGTACGAGATTTCGGTTCAGCTGGGCAAACATGGAGCTTCGATTTCCGTCATGGGCCGTCGTAAGCATGTCATTGGCTCCAATTGTCATATGATCATCTGGATATCTATCAGTATAGTGTGTTGTGTACTTTGTGTTGTTTTGTTTGTCGTTGGTTTTGTTCAAATGATGCTCGTCTTCTGTTTGGTTGCTGAGAAAATTTAGGACGCAAAATAAAGTTTATTGGGATTGTTGTATTTGTTGCAGGCTATCGGATTTGAGGGCGATGTGCGAAAAAGACGATGCAGCTAGAGTTTTGGAATCGACAATGAAGCATTTTGGTAGGCTTGACATCCTTGTGAATGCTGCAGCTGGAAATTTCCTTGTTCCGTCGGAGGATCTATCCCCGAATGGATTTCGAATAGGTCCAATCTCTACGAGCATCAAAACATAGCTAGTTTGACGCCGTTGGCACTTTCAGAGTGTGTCACGAAGCGCTCAAGTGTCTTAAGAAAGCGGCATCAGGGAAGAAGAACTTGTCTGCTGGTGGATCGGCTACTTGGTCTCAGATTCATGTGTCTGCAGCAAAGGTTTGTTAAGTCATCGAAACTTTTGGTATGTCTTCGCTCACGCGTGTACGTTTCATCAGTCTGTGACCGTCCTGATCGAATCGGATTCCTCTATGTTGCCAGGCAGCCGTCGATAGCATTACGAGAAGCTTGGCGTTAGGGTGAATGGTATTGCACCAGGACCTATTGGAGACACTGGTGACTTCAGTAAACTTTTACCTCAGGAGATGCTGACCAAACCCAAAGAGCAGATTCTTGTGTCTAAACTAGGGCAGAAATGGGATATTGCTATGGCTGCTCTGTTCCGAAAACAATCGATCGATGCTATGGTTCTTTCGGATTTCTCGCATGGAGACACGATCTTATTCATTTGTTTGGTGCTGGAAGGAAAATGCATCAACGGAACAACATTGGTTGTGCGCGGGGTAGAGTGGCTGACCAAACCCGCGCATAGTCCGAAAGAGGCAGTGAAGCAACTTTCCCGAGCTGTGGAGCGAAGGTCTAGAGACAAACCAGTTGGTATTATGTTTTCGCTGGACATCAAAGTAAATTCATTGCCAAAGTGAATTCCCTGCGGAGAACTTGGAAAGATTCATGGACACAACTTATAAATGTAACAGTAGTTATAGCAGGTGCCAGTTAAACAGGAGAGATTAAGAGAACTTAAGCACAATTTCGCAATACCAACGAGTAAAAAGTTCCACATTCCCTGCACTCTTATCAAACTCCAATCTTAATACGAAATTGACCCTGATTTTCTTAATGGCTGCATATAATTCTCATCCGGCCTCGATCTTAACCGCAACAAAGACATACGCATAAGTTACAAACATTATATGGCATGCATCCCCAAGGATTTCGACATATAAATGATCTTGTACGCACCCTCGATCTGTTGGTAACAGTTTTTTGTTTACATTTGAGGGAATCGAAACCTACACCTATCCTAATCCTAACCCATTATAGCTTAACCTCTAAGGCTTCATCATAAAGCAAAACCAACTTTGACAAAAAAAAAAAATCATAAAGCAAAACCAAGCAAACGGTAGAGATCTCGAATTATGAAAACTATTTGAAAAGATTCAAATGGAATCAAGATTCCCAGGAGACATCCTTTACCTAAAGAATACTCCACCCTGGACTTTTGGAGGAACACTAGTTTCACAAACAGAAGATATGCAAACATCTATAAGATTAGAATAAGGCAAAAAACCTACCCGTAATATACAAAAAACTTGGAAGGTCTATAGGCTTACTAGTTGATCATCGAGATCAAAACCGCTAACGCTAAGAGAACTGGCTTCTTCTGTTAAGATGATAGTAATGTCTTTAGCTTCGGGTTCACGTTTATATTTTCTAAACAACCTGAAGGTTTTTCAGTCAGGTTAGGACAAAATACACAACCTGACCCATAGAATATGGTTAGGACAAAATACAAGATAACATCACAAGATTAAGGAAGCTGTAACAAGTAATTTTATTAATGAATCTCGACATTCAGACTTTGGATAAGAAAAGTTTTCCGACATTCATCACAACACGAAAACTATAATCCCGAGCAAATTAATGCAATTCAACTAGCTCAAATGTTTATTAAGTTAAAAAAGAATTAAGTAAAACAAACATGTATGTGTATCCACAAAGAAACTAAACTCAATTCCATCAAAGTTGTTTTCTTTTTATCTTTTTTTTTTTTTCCTTTCAAGCATTTAGTACACAGAAACTTACACATTCAATTCAAGCAATGTTGTTCCTCTATCATCAGACATCCAAGTTTTCCATCTGAATGCTGCTCTTGAGAGGCACATACTCGCCAAGATAGCCGCCGAGATGATCGTGCAAGGCGCTCTTGTCAATCTCCTGGTGATGATAACTCTTGCAGACATAGTAAAGCACACTCTGCAATAGCAATCCAACCAAATTCACAATCACCAGCACACCCACCAAAAACCCACCAACCACAATCCTAACAAAAACCCCATAATCCTCCCCGCCGTGAACCACCACCGACCCGAAAACCGCACCGATGACCGCGCAGAGGGTCAAGTAGCCGAAAACGAGGACGAAGGCCATGCCAACCTTCCCTTTAAGGAGCTCATAGCTCTTCTTCATGGCGGCGAACCCGTAGACGGGCTCGAGGACGGAGACGACGCTGGCCAAGTGCCAGAGGGCGGTGATGTAGACATGGACGACGAGGAAGAGGAGGAAGATGACAATGGCGGAGAAGAGGAGGAGAAAGGGGTTATGGGTATCGATGGCGAGGATGAGGAGGATGAGGAAGCCGACGAAGACGAAATTGTAGCAGACCATGAGGAGGGAGACCCAGAGGAAAGTGATGAAGAGGCGCTTGAAGACTTTGGGGATGGCGGAGAGGGTGTTGGAGAAGGAGACGGGCTTGGAGGTGTAGAGGGAGGCGGCGGTGAAGACGACGGCGGCGGTGGAGAGGAGGGAGAAGGCGAAGAGGAAGATGAGGTAGCAGAATTGGAAGAGGACGAGGAGGGACCATTTGTGGTGGAGCTGGGCGGGGTCGGTGGAGGAGGCTTGGAGCTGGTTGAGGAGGGGGTGGGTGAAGAGGGAATGGGCGAGGATGGCGAAGGAGAGAGGGAAAATTAGGGTTAGGGTTATGAGGTAGAAGGTCTTGGGGGACTGTTTGGGGATGGAGGTGGATTCTCTGAAGATGTCTGGGATGGTCAGAAATTGGAGCTCCTCCGGCGCCAGATCCATTTGGATTTTGGGGGTCTGATTGGAGGAAAAGAAAATAAATGAAGAGAAAATTTGGTTTTTTGATTGATGGGGTGTTTGAGTTTTAGAGAGAGAGAGAGAGATGGTGAGCCCAAGATCTTATTTTTAGGAGATGAAGAGAGAGAGAGGATGATGAGAGATTGGGGAAGAAAGGAAGACGGACTGAAGAAGATGGTGGAAGAAGAAGAGCGGTAATTACTAATTATTTAATTTATTTAATTTTTGATGTACATGTAATGTGATTGTGACACGTGTGTAATATATGGCGACATTATCTTTATTTTATTGGTTTGTTTGTAAACGGAGGAATTTAAACGTGTGATGCGAATTGTGAAATATTTTTTTTTTTTTTTTTTTTTTTTTTGGAAACTGATACAATCAGGGCCAAGAGGCCAACAACAAGAACCGAAGCCTACAAAGAGGCAGCAGAGAAGCGCAGAAGCTAAAGCAGAAACCAATGCCGAGAGCAAGACAAAGACGCCAAACCAGAGGAAGCGTCGCTCTCCACACTGACAAAAAGGATCAATGGGGACAAGGCAACCCATCATTAACCAGAACAAACACCAGGGAAGATGGGGGTCGAGCAACCCAAACATTGCACATCTCCTGAAAACTAATCGACGCAAGAGAATCCGCCGCCATGTTGGCCGATCTGGGAACCCAGGACCAGCGACAATCTTGGAAAGTAGCACCCAACTCCACCACATTGGCAAGGATGGGAAATGCCTCCCAATTGCCAATTTGTAACGACTTCGACAAACAAGAAATAGACTCAAGGGAATCCGATTCAAAAATAACAGAAGTTAACCCCATAGAGGAAGCAAGCTCACACCCACGTAGCAAGGCCAACGCTTCAGCCACTGCAACACAAGAGGCCGAAATGGCATATCTCGCCCCCGCAACAAACGACCCCTCCGCATCCCGCACCACCACCGCAGCAAACCCCGATCTGTTTAGCCTGGACCAGCTAGCATCCACATTAACTTTAACAAAAGAAGGAGGAGGAAGGGACCACCTGATAACCGGTCTAGAGCTGACCGACTCCAACGCACCAACAGACACGGGGGCCATCCGAGCATTGGTAAATTCAGCAACAGAGAGATTAATCCCTAATAGCACATGCAGAGGATTGGTAGGGACATGGTTGAACACAAACTCACACCTGGCTTTCCAGATATGCCAGCAGGTGAAAGCCACATAAGTTTGAACCCACCCACAATTATTCGAAGAGTCCCCGTTAGGGGAGAAAACAGACAGCAACCATTCCGCCCAATCCGAGAAGCCACCACGCGATATATTGAGTCCGAGAGCACCACCAAACCACACGGATCTGACCCATGGGCAGAGAATGAACATGTGGATGATAGATTCCTCATGGGAATGGCAGATTGGGCAAAAGGGCGAGGGAGAAGAACGTCGTGCATAGAGCGCCTGCATGGTAGCAAGAGCCTTGTGTAGAGTACTCCACAGAAAGTGTTTAACCTTAGGAGGAGCCTTGACTTTCCAAAGAATCTTCCAGAGCTTACCCGGGATGGAACGAACTGACGGGGATCGATGGTCACGAGAACTTATGTGGTTATCTTGCATCCAAGAGTAACCAGATTTGACTGAATAAGAGCCATTCTTATTGGCGGCCCAAATCAACCTGTCCTTCCTAAGTATGTTTCCAATTGGAAGATCCAATATTGCAGACCTCTCTTCAGCCGAAATGAAGGGTAGGATAAAATCAAGGAGCCAAGATTTGGAAGATGGACAGATTAGAGCACTGACCTTGGTTCCTCTTGTGACCTCCACCACCCCCCTAGGAATGGGATGACCCTGTGGAAGGGAAGGAAGCCACCTATCCACCCACAGCCGGACCCCCTCCCCATTCATGATCTACCAGTGTGTCCCTTGACGAATTAAATCCCTTCCCACCAACAGACTCGACCAAGCCCAAGAGGCACGGCCTCCTTTAGGAGCATCCAAAAAGGAGCAATTTGGAAAGTACCGGGCTTTCATCACTCGCGCCCATAGAGAATCCGGTTCCGTAATCAGTCTCCAACACTGTTTGGCAAGTAGGGCATCGTTGAAGTCCATAAAGTTCCTAAATCCCAAACCTCCCAACCGCTTAGGGAGATTCATAGTCTCCTTAGCAACCCAGTGAATCCTACGGCCCCCACCAACATTTCCCCACCAAAATCTAGCAATCAGAGCATCCATCTCTTTGCACAAACCAACGGGGAATTTGAATATATTCATTGGGTAGGCAGGGATTGCCTGTGCCACCGCCTTCACCAACACCTCCTTCCCCGCTTTTGAAAGAAGGCAGTGCTTTCACCCTTGCAATTTGCTTAGAAGTCGGCCCTTGATATAAGCCAAGCCAAGCTTTTTAGACCGGCCCCAAAGAGTGGGAACACCCAAATAAACACCCGGATTCTCCACAACAGTCATTCCCAGTATATTACCCAACTCCCCCGAAACATGGGCAGGAGTGTTAGCGCCAAAGAAGACACTGGACTTTAGAATATTAACTTCCTGTCCCGAGGCAAAACAATACTTGCTAAGGATATCAACCAGCTGCAAGCAGTTCGATCGATCCGCCTTAAGGAACAACAGGGTATCATCAGCAAAAAATAGGTGGGAAATAACAGGCCCAGTCATACCCAACTTCACCCCATCAAGACATCTCGAATCAATAGCCCCGTGAAGCAATCTGGACAAAACTTCTCCCACAAGAAGAAACAGGAATGGCGAAAGTGGGTCACCCTGCCGGAGACCACGGGAGGGAGCAAATTTGTCCCCAGGCTGACCGTTGAGGATAACCGCGAAATTAACCGAAGATACACAACCCATGATCAACTTTCTCCAAGGTATCCCGAAACCCATCCTTTCCATAACAGCATCCAGAAAATCCCATTCCACCTTATCGTAGGCCTTTTGCATATCCAACTTAATTCCCATCTCAAATCTGTGCTTTGATTTCCGACCTTTGAGAAGGTGGAAGACCTCATGAGCAATACCAATGTTATCCTGAATCAGTCTATCCGCCACAAAGGCATTCTGCATGGGAGAGACCAACACCGGCATGAAAGGTTTCAACCTGTTAGCCAAAACCTTAGAGAGAACCTTGTAAGAATAGTTACAAAGACTAATAGGACGAAATTGCGAGACCGTCTCAGGGTTAGGAACTTTCGGGATCAAAACAAGGTGAGTGGCATTCAACTTATTAGGACAGTCACTTCCTTGAATCAGGGACCCGATGAGAATATTAATATCGCCCGCTAATTGATCCCAGTAATTCTGGTAGAAGACACCTTGGAATCCGTCCGGGCCCGGGGCCTTCAGCCCACCCATCATAAGGGCCGCATTCTTTACCTCCTCCTCGAGCACAGGTGCCATAAGCACGGCATTCATATCTTCCGTGACTAGTGGGACCAAGCAATCGAGAACCGGCCCCCAATTCCTATTCCCACCAGTTTTAAAGATGTTCATAAAGTGTTCATCCACCAACCTTCGAACCTGGGCAGGATAGAAACAAGGTAACTAATCTCTGGTCCTAATTTCAGTGTAAATATATTCAAGGTTTTGAAAACGATAGGCACTAGAGGTAGTGGATCGAGGCTTAGGCAGATTAAACGAATTTATGTAAATTTATTATATATTGTATAAATAAGTGTCTGTTTATATTTAAAATATTCATAATTGTATTGAGATATATAAAATAAAATAAAATAAAATGGCATATAAATTAAAAAGTATTAGAACATATTGAAAACATGGAACCATAATATAATGAGTGTTCATTTAAGTGTTCAACAAGTCTCTTACAATTTATTAAAAATAAATAAAAAACGAACTGAAAGTTATCTATTTTCTGTCTAAGTGAGAGTCACAGCTTAAGTGGGTGCCTAGACGGGTCAGGCAGACGTCTAAGCAGGTTAGGTGCTTAAGCAGGTTTAGACGTCATTTCTTGATTTACAAACTTCCAGGCATTAATTGATGAGGTGGCCAGAGCCTAACCATAGGCACTCGGTCTAGGTGGGAATATTTAAAACAATGCATATATTTGCATTAGGCAAATTGATTAATGTTGTGTGTTCAACCTCTTTTCGCTCAAGTTATGAGCATTCTGTAAATTAGAGGATATTAGAATCGAGCCCAATCATTGTAGTTACCATGTTATATTCAAACTCAATCGATGTTGCTATGACCCAAGTATCTTGCGGTTTCACTTCAGTTCCAATTTGCAAGTCGGATCAATGCAGTTACCATATTAGATTCGAACCTAATCAATGTAGTTACTTTTCGTTTATCTCAATATCTTGTAGTTTCAATTTGGATCTAATTTGTAAGTCGGTATTGACCTAATGGATAGGACATTCTTCTTTAACTCAATGTTTTCATGTTCTTTTAGTTTAGCTTAGAATAATAGGAAGCCTTTAAGGGAAGGGATCTCCATTTAAAAAAAAAAAAATAGGAACATCATCTTGACCGTTAGATTTGACTTTAATAAAATCATGTGGTTGAGATTCTGTGGTCTGTGATTTAATCTCAACCACAGAATTTCATTAAAGTCAAATCTAACGATCATGAGGATGTTCCTATTTTTTTTTTTAAATGGGGATCTCTTCCCTTAAAGGGCCTGTAGAATAATATTACCACTTACAAACACTCTAGTATATGTGGATCCAAAATGACATGGCACGCCTCTTTGGAACAACAAATGTGTTAATTTTTTAGGGTTAATAAAATTATTGAATCTTTGTGAGAATCTAGAATTTCGTAATAAGAAGTCAACTTCTACCACTTATATCAACTATCAAATTTTTTTCTTTTCTTTTAACAAACGATAGTAGTAGTGGTTTAATTTTCCGCTGTGCAATTTCATTTTGTCATTTCTCTCCAACTTCTATAAACCAAATGTTGTTCTTCTCTTTTTATTGGTCAAAAGAAGTGATGCTTTTTTTTTGTCGAATAAAATAAAATACAATAAACTATCACTTCTTTTGACAAAAAAAAAAATAGAAGGCCAACTTACACAAACATCAAAGAATGTAAATTTCTTAAACGATCATTACAACAAGCACCACCAATACATTGAAATATCCACGTGAAAAAAAATCGAGCACATAAGAGTAAATTGTAGCAATGATCCCTCAACTTTAATCAAAGTGGAGCAATGGTCCCTTAACTAAAAATCCATTACCATTGGTCTCTCAACTTATCAAAATGTGTAACTATAGTCATTTTCATCAATTTCGTCAAAATTTTGTCAAAATAAATTATGTTGGAATGATATTTATACAATTAGGGTCCCTCAACTCATCAAAGTGTGTAATTATGGTCCTTTTCGTCAACTACGTCAAATTTTTTGTCAAAACGAGTTATGTTGGAAGGACCATTGCTACAATTGAGTTAAAGTTAAGAGATCATTTCTCCAGTTGAATTAAAGTTGAGGGACCAATGGTAATGAATTTTTAGTTGAAGGACCATAGCTGCACGTTTTGATGAGTTGAGGGACCAATGGTAATGAATTTTTAGTTGAGGGACCATTGCTCCAATTGAGTTAAAGTTAAAAGACCATAGCTACAATTTACTCAGTACATAATAATGGTTTTCTTTCTTACATGCCCGTTTGTGTGTGATAAGAGAAACAGATACATATTTAAGGTTTTCTTCTTTCTTGCATGTTCTATCTTTTGCATGCTCTTCTAATTAACATATGTTTACCGTTTCTTTACTCGTCCCACTAGTTTCCTTAACTGGTTTATGTTTATCCCTTACCGTTGATTAGTTTTCGAATTCCAGGACTTATGGAAGTCCAGACCCCTTACCAAGAGGGATCCCCATTTTTCCAAAAAAATGGGGATACCCTCTTGACCGTTGTATTAGCTTTAATGAAATTGTGTGGTTGAGATTAAAACACAGGCCACACAATTTCATTAAAGACAAATCTAACGGTCAAGAAAAAAATGAGGATCCCTCTTGTGAAAGGATTCCTATGGAAGCCATCTATATATATATATATATATATATATATATATATATATATATATATATATATATATGGGTAAATTACACAAAACTACCTCAACTATTGGGGTCACGACAGTTTCATACCTCATTTTTTAAAATTGACAATGTCATACCACATCTTACGAATTTGTGACAATGTCATACCTCCGTCAATTTTTCTGTTAGTTTTTCTGTTAAGTGCTGACGTGGCTAGAGACTGGGACCACTCACTAATCCAGCTAGATAAAATATATATATATATATATATATATATATATATATTTAATAATTAAATATTAAAAAATTAAGAATAAAAAAACAAAAAAACAAAAAAAAAATTCCTAGGGGTGTGGCACCCCTCCCACCCGCACCAATTTTCTTCTTTCTTCCTCTCTTCTTCTCTCCTCTCTTCTCTCTTCTCTCTTCTGGCCGAAACTGGGTTTGATTTTTTTTTTTTTTTTTTTTTTTGTTTTTGGTTTCTTCTTCTCTTTCTTCTTTTTCTCTTCTTTCTCTCTTCTTTCTTCTTCTCTCTTCTCTCTTCTCTCTTCTTCTTCTTCTCTTTCTTCTGGCCGAAACTGGGTTTGATTTTTCTTTTTTTTTTTTTTTTTTTTTCTTCTTCTCTTTCTTCTTTTTCTCTTCTTTCTTCTTCTCTCTTCTTCTTCTTCTCTTTCTTATTCTCTTTCTTCTGGCCGAAACTGGGTTTGATTTTTCTTTTTTTCTTTTTTTTTTTGGTTTCTTCTTCTTTTTCTCTTCTCTCTTCTTCTTCTCTTTCTTCTGGCCGAAACTGGGTTTGATTTTTCTTTTCTTTTTTTTCTTTTTTTTTTGGTTTCTGGGTTGCAGCAGGGAAGAAGATGGGGGAGGAGGGAGAGGGGGTGCGGTGCGGACGAACTGGGTTTTGTTTTTTTTTTTTTTTTTTTTTGTCGTTTCGTTTCTAGTTGCAGCAGGGAAAGAAGATGAGGGAGGAGGGAGGGGGTGGGGTGCGGACGAACTGGGTTTTGTTTTTTTTTTTTTTTTTTGTGTCGTTTCGTTTCTAGGTTGCAGCAGGGGAAGAAGATAGGGGAGGAGGGGAAGAAGATGGAGGAGGAGGGAGAGGGGGGTGGGGTGCGGACGAACTAGGATTTGTTTTTTTTTTTTTTTGCTGGGGGTGGGGTGCGGACGAACTAGGATTTGTTTTTTTTTTTTTTGTTGTTTCGTTTCTGGGTTGCAGCAGGGGAAGAAGATGGAGGAGGAGGAGGAGGAGGAGGAGGGAGAGAGGGGTGGGGTGTGGACGAACTGGGTTTTGATATATTTATTTATTTATTTTTTACTTTTTTTTGTCATTTTAATATTTAATATATATTAAATTATTTTCTTTAATATTTTATTAATTTTTTAATGAAAAGTAGGGTCTGGATCAAGCCATGTCAGCATTTAATTGACCAAATTTTAAAGATGAGGTATGACATTGTCAATTTTAGAAGATGAGGTATGAAAGTGTCGTGAGACCAATAGTTGAGGTAGTTTTGTGTAATTTACCCGAGAGAGAGAGAGAGAGAGAGAGAGAGAGAGAGAGAGAGAGAGAGAGAGAGAGAAGATATTTGCGCTGGGCAGCCTATCGAAAAAGAACCCAAGTTCGAACAGGTAATGCGCATGCTACATTATTGCACACAGTACTCAAAGAAGAATAATCATTTGTTGATTACATTTGAGTTAGAGATGATGTTTTTGAGAGAAATTTTGGAATAATTAACAATTGGATGTGCTAATTGAATAATGTACTAAAATGTAGATGTATTATATATATATATATATATATATATATATATATATTGTTGGAGAGAAGATATTTGCGCTTGGCAGCCTATCGAAAGAGAACCCAAGTTCAAACAAGGTAATGTGCGTGCTACATTATTACACACAATACTCAAAGAAGAATAATCATTTGTTGATTACATTTTAGTTAGAGACGATGTTTTTAAGAGAAATTTTGGAATAATTAACAATTGGATGTGCTAATTGAATGATGTAGTAAAATATAGACGTATTACTTGTATAATAAGTTTGCTTACCAATCACAATCGTATTACTTGTACATAGCCATAGGGTATCCTACAACACCCCATCTGAACATAAAGTTTTGCTCTAGGTCACTTCTGAACAAGCCAATATTGAGATTCTCAGTATAGGGAAAGTTTCTAAACAGTTGATGACCTTTAACATATCACAAGGTCAAGGCACCTTTGCTAATATTTGGCGGCAACTGCAGCCTCGCTGCAGTTTACTCTATTTATCTTTTATATATGTATATGTCGACCTTTCTATCACATTCTGGATTCGTTGAAATGTTCTTAAGAGCTAGATCGAGAAAGATAAATGGCGGATTAATTTTATTGGCAATTAATCTGATAAATGCCATCGTAACGAAATTATTGAGTAGGAACAGAGATGCTAACATGGACAGGCAATCAAAGGACTAAAATCCATTTTCAGTCTTACATCATGTTTTGATCTAAACTTCAACTTATCTAAAGACATGAATCTAAATTTTACACAAAAAGAAGAGGAGTTGATGATACCTGCAGATGCTGCTCCTGAAGGCTGAAAAACCAAAATATCAGAGAAGTAAAGGTAGGTTTTGTAGTAGTTTGTAACTTTGTATATATATATATACTACATGTTACACCCCACCCCCAATTAAAAATTGTTTTGGTCTTAAATGGTGAGCCCGGTGGAACCCCCTTTCTCTTTTTGGTTCCTGGTCTCTCTCCCTCTTCTGCACCTCACTTCCCTCTCTCCGTTCTTTCTCCCTTTTTCCGGTTAAACACTCGGAGCTCCCTCTCTCCCTCAGCTCTCACCCTTGTTATCTCATCTCTCCCGAACAACACACACACGCACGCAGACCACCCACCCTTCGCAGCCCCAATGAACCCATCACCCTCGAGACTCCCTCGTCAGGATCCCCAACATGTCAAAGTCTCTCTCTCTCTCTCTCTCTCTCTCTCTCTCTCTCTCTCTCTCTCTCTCTCTCTCTCTCTCTCTTCCTTCTACCACGGCAAGCACCGAGAAGGTGCAATGGCGAACTCTATCGAACTCCACTATTTCCGAGTAGGTGAGCCTCAGAATTGTTTTACCCTGTCTTAAATAGGTTGTTGGTATGAATTTCTGAGTATGTATACCTGTTTTGGTGAAGGTTGGACTTGGAATCAGTTCGGATGTGTTAAACCCAGATTCCGGCGAGTACCGTGCCTTCCAGGCCACTTTACGGCAATCTCTGACCCTCTTCACGATGAATCGTAGGTATAAACATCTTCCTCTCGTCTTGTACTTCGTTTTCATTCATAGATCGAGGTTTAGGGTCTTTGTTTGCAGTCGACCGGAACTAGGAAAGCTCTGGCGTCCACCCCATCGAGACAGGCCTTTCAAGCCATGTAGAAGAACCCAGGGCCTTGGGCCTTCACCCAAGCCCAAGCCATTTCGAGAACCCAGCCCAAAAACCCTTTAGTTTTATTTTATTTGTTTTTAAAACCAAGGCCTTTGGGCCTTATCTGTAAGCCTTAAACCCTTTCGAAGTAGGCCCTTGGGCCGTGTGGGTCTGGGCCCGAGCCCATATACCTTCTAAACCCATTCCCTAAAACCCCCTAAGCCCAACCCACCTAATTATCTAAATCCAAAACCTTAAACCCAAAGCCCGAACCCTAGGGCCCAATCGAACCCAAGCCCAAACCCTAAACCGGTCTGAACCTGTGTTGACCCGGTCCAACCCGGACCCGTGACCCATTTGACCTTGACTCGGTCAACGTTGACCGTTGACTTTGACTTTGACTGTCGGGTTGACTTTTCTATTTTTGTCTGTGATCCCTCCTAGGCTAATTTCGAATTCCTGAACCTGTTTCCAACGTTCGTTTTCCCAAATTAAGTCGTTTGAGTAGAGTTTGACTAAGTGTACCCTTTATGTGCTTAGGGGCAATTTATTGTGGCGTTCTGTCTCCGCTAATTTGCATGGCTCTTCGGCGGCTAAGTATATGTGAGTGGACCCTAAAAATGCATGTTTTAATAGTAGAAATGCATACATGGAAAAACATGATTTAACAATTATGTTCTATGAAACGCTTTGAGATAACATGTTTATTGAGGCTAGTTTGAATTACTACTATTTTTCCTATAACCCGTGTTCTTATAGAATATCTAATGGATGACGATATGATATTTAGAACATGTTTAGAACACCTCTTTGTAGTATAGATGATGGATGACTTTACACTATGAAGTTGTTTTTCAATATATGTATGTTCAATGGTTTTGTACTTACCTAGTGGTCCTTATTCTGCTACGGGACGAAAGGATAGATTCTGATCCGTCCCAGGCGACGGTTTGGTGTTGGCATAGGGCCTGGAGTGTGTTTCCTCTGGCTGTTAGCACATGGACGGGGAGCCGGCATGGGGCCTGGGGTAATTTTCCTCTGACTGTCCGCTCAGAGACGGGGAGCTGGCATGGGGCCTGAAGGGATATTGGACATTCACTAGTGGTTATGATATATATGAGTTATGATTTGAGACATTGCACGGCATGCTAGGTTTCGGAAAACCTATTTTTATCATGTTTTATGAGTTTTCATAAAACCTGGGCGTTAGTATGTTGATAACTGTTATATATATTAATTTGGTCCACTTATGTTTGTTTTGCGCCCCCTTCAGGATTAGAATCGAGGCATACAATCCCGGCGTCCAGACACTTCCGCATCGGCATCTTCGAGTCCTCTCGGTGAAGGACCTACTCCTTTGTTCATTCAAATTTTATATTAATTCTTTTAGTGTTCTAGATTAAATGTGTGCTCTGAACACGTTTCTTAAATGCATATTCATTATTCTTTTATATTTATAAATCTTATTTATTCCTTATTCTTAGCATTTGCACTCAATAAATGGCTTTCGTTACCCTCCGATGTCGGCCATCACATGTTTATCCTAGTATTCGGGAAATCTCGGGATCGGGGCATGTCACTACAATTGTAAGAGTACTGGTAGTCAGTGCACCTAATCGTATGCTCTGATGTGTACAAGTCAAGGCAATGTACGTAACATATCTTAATGTTACCGTGGGCCACTGGGGCTACTGGTTTTCTTCATTATTTTATCATTATTATTTCTTAGTTTGGGATGACGAGAAAAATATCAACCAAATTTTATTTTGCAAGGACATGTATACATGCAATAGGAGAAAATGGGAATCCATTCGATGGATGCATGCAATGACTAATGTCTAATTAATGAGATCTTTTGATTTATACATAAGAAGAAATGAAGAATCTATCATTTTTTCGAATCAAAATAGTTTTCCAATACATATTTTGTTATGGACACAATATCAATTAGAACAACTTTGGAGAGAAACTATCAATTTGGAAGATTAAACATGCATTTTTTTTAACCTAAGAGCAGGTCAAGGCCCAAAACGCCTACACATAAACGGTTCAAATCCTAAAGACCGCAATATCGAAAACCCTAATCAAGAACCCCGAAGTGACGTTTCTACGTCTCTCATCTCTTCATATTTTTATTCAAGCTCTTTACCCCCTTGATAGATTCAGGATGTTTAGTTGTAATTTTATGGAAAACCTAGCTTAATTACAACATTAGTAATGTTTGTTGACACCTATTACATGTTTTCACATGCTTTTTAAGGATGTGTTGTCGTTGACCTTGTGGGATTAAAAAGACATCAAAGTGAGTTTGGGACTATAATTTGTAGCAAAAGGAGAATGGTCTTGTGGGAAAAACAAAAGCACCTTGTCTTTTGTGATGGATTTTTTTTGGAACAATTTGAAAGTAGGTTTGGGAGTAGGGATTACTCATTTTTTTAGTTTGTTATGTTGTACTTTGAACATTTTATCTGAAATGGGTAACAGATAAATCGATTTTAAACGCACATTGTATCTGTTTTCTAAGCCAAATTTGGTATAATACTGCTCATCATCTGGAGAAACAAAAAATGAAGATTTAAGTGTACGTGTTCACATTTAGTTTTGAGCCATATAATTGACCACCGAAAACATAAGAAACTAAGCTAAATGTGAACAACGAAATGAAGATGTGAAAAAAATTCCAGTCAAAATTTCACATGCATGCATGCGTGTAGATGACAAATAATTAACATCAATTTGTTTAATATTTGAGTCTGCGGAAGTCCATGTGATTCTGTGAAGACTGAGAAAAATATCAATGATGAAGGGGACGTAAAACTCAGTTCCATTTTAGGCAACGACATTCTTAATTCTTCTTTCTGTGTGTGGCTCTCATCCGACGGTCACATTTTGAGCAATAAAGTTGGACCACCATAAAACTGACCTCCCTGCACATCAATATACAGAAGAACAATGATTATATTCTCATTGCAGAGTAGAAAAAATTTCGGGGGAGTAGGGTGGGGAGTGGGGGACCAATCAACAGCGTTTTCTTGACACTTACTTAATTTTCTTCCTAGAATCATAAATAGGTAGTTTATGACTTGGGGTAAATAATAACTCGGGTTATCTGGCGGAAATAGCGATCTTTTGTGGCCAAAAAGTCACGAGTTCGAATCGTGCAAATGCGTACGATAAACGTTCATCCTCCGACCCTCACGAAGCAGGGTGAGCTTTGTTGATTTGGAGTCTCACTTTTTTATTTTTATGTTATAACAAAGGCTGTAGCTAGAGTGACATATAATCAATGTAGCATTTTATCTAGTACGAAGTTCGACGTCTCTATTTTCCCTCCTCAATATAGGATTTTGAACAATTTAATCTAGCAACTTTGATATATAGGCCGACCGTAGCTAGGGTGACATATAATCAATGGAGCATTTTATCTAGTACGAAGTTCGTGGTCTCTATTTTACATCCTCCAATATAGAATTTGAACTATTTAAGCCAGCAACTTAAAATATAGTTTGAGTGTGATAGTCTCACAAATGTATTACTAATTTATTTGTAATAAGTGGACGAAAAATAATTGATACTTAATGAAACTATGATATAGTATTAATAAATAAAATACGTGTAATACGAGTAGATTAGTAACATCACATCATAGTGTGCAATTTTTTGCCCTAACACAACTTTATATATAATATCACCAACTAATGCATGTAGTCATTTGTTTTTCCTTTCGTGTATATTCTTTATTGTTTATTTTCTTTTTTTATCAAAAGTTGGTCGTTGATATTAGAATGCGATCTTCTAAATCATTCTAACTTGCAAAGAAAAAGAATCAAATTCAAGTGCAAAGAGAGTGGAACATTGCCCTAACCAACTAATCTAACTCAGATTCACATAATAGACATATAGGTGTACAAAACAAAAAAATTAGTACAAACTTCATATGGTTCATTATAGTTGTGATTCACTTATACGTGTGCCAAAACAAAGGTGACTGATGCTTCAAATCAAAGAGTCAATTGCAGATTAAAAATACATTTGATCAATAAGCAGGATTTTCTTTTTATTTAAAAAACTATATTACCTACACTAAAAATGAGGGGTGAGCTTAGCCTCATAATGTGATAACAATAATGTGGTACAAACACACAATTGGCGAGAATCGAACCTAAAATCTCTTACTTATAAGTGAAGAGAAATACCACTAAACCGTAATGCTAAGTGGCAGAAATTTCATATCATGCTTCATGACTAAGCCAAGAACATTATTATAACACTAATCTGTGATCCATCGAAAGACATCAATATGTGTCAAACTGTTGTGAGCCATCAATCCAAAGTATTTGATTTTCATTTCATTTTCGAGGAAGCTTGGTTTGCTCACACAACTTTAAAAAGCTTTCCAGATTTAGCAAAATCCAGAAAGCTGGGTTTGCAGACAAAAGGGTAGGGTGGTTAACAGTCGCTGCATGCAATAATACATCAACGCTTCGTAGGTTTTCTCACGAAATTACGTATATACCCCCATAATTCAAAGCTTACATCCGTGCAGCATGCATGAGTATTGCAATATCTTCTTCGTTCTAATTAGGCATTGAGATTACAGACCATGGACCACTTTGCTCATCTGCAATTCCATGTGCTCCCAAACCTACAATTTTAATAAGCAAGCGTTAAAATTTACCAGTATACACAACTAGGTGCAATTGAGTACTTCTCTACGCTCTGCAATTTGTATTAAAATTGACCAGTATGCATATGATATGAATATCAATTGTCATTAATTGTTAATCTTTTGGAAAAAAAAATTATGAACAGGTAATCAACAATGTATATAAAGATGAACAATTATATATAATTAGTGCAGAATTAACTCGGAAACAAAGATGTATATACATAAATGGAAATGCTTGAAACGATGAGTTTCTAGTCATGGTTAAATATACCATATTGTAAATAAATCAACAAAGGTTGTGATTAATGTTTGGTGTGGTTGAAATGTTACCATGCTAATATTTTTTGGTCAACTTACCATGCTAATTAAGGAGGCATTTTGGACATATTGATTTGAATTTACATATGCTAAGGAGGCATTTTGGTAATAAAGTTTGGAAAGATGGGCCAATTGCCAAGCTAAGTTATCTAAATATCGAGTCTCTGTATAAGTTCATTTGCCACAATTCATCTTGCCAAACTTGAAACCCAACAAGGCAAAGAGAGAAAGCAGAGGTAAAGCAGCAATCCCTCTAAGTCTTTTGCTTCCAGAGTTCTCCTTCTACCCTCTCTCTCTATCTCTTTCTCTCTCTTCTACATATGTGATCATTAGGGTTTTTAGAAAACTAGGTTCTTACTTCTGATCACAGTTCTTTTGTTTATTGTAGCACTCTTTCATTTAAGATTTTTATTGGGTACAACTCTCTCATCATTTATTTTCATCCAACAAAAACAAGAACCCTTTAGTACTTATAGCATACTAATAATTAAACAATTTTTTTCCATATATAATCCACATATACATGCTTTTTTTATGCTCAAATATGTATTTTTAAACTAGCTAATTGTTGGGTTTTTGGGTCTTGATCTAAATCAGGAATTTGAGCACTGGTAGAGTCAGAGTTCCATAAATTTCTTCTAGCTTTTCCTACAAATTAAAGAAGAAAAATTACATAAATATGGGAAGGGGCAAGATAACAATTTCGAGGATAGAAAACAAAACCACAAGGCAAGTGACTTTTGCGAAACGGCGGGCAGGACTGATCAAGAAGACTCATGAGCTTTCTGTGCTATGTGATGCCCAAATCGGCCTTTTCATTTTCTCAAGCACTGGCAAGATGTTTCATTACTGCAGTGAGGCATCAAGGTGATGAACTAGTCCTCCCACTTTTTGTATGTTTTATTTTCTAGCTTTCTTGGGGACTTTTTATGGGTTTGTTTTATTTTTTCTTTATTCCACGTGTTTCTTAGATGGGTTTTATTTACTGATCTGGTTGCATAATTTGTGTATATTTGTTCAGTTTGCAAATTAATGGTTACATAAGTTTGATTAGTGTCTCTTTTCATTTTACACAGAAGATCATAGTTTGGTTTCAGGGTTTGCTTTGCTTCAAATCACAACTTCTCTCTCCTTTCTTTTTTCTTTTCACCGATCTATGTGTTTTACTGTTGTCGTTGCCATTTGGGGTTTTCGTTTTTTCTGCACTGTTCTTGTGCATGATCTGGTCTTAGTATCTCTCTCCGAATCTTAACTTATTTATTTTTCCTTTAATTTATTTTTTCTCAGCACCGCAGGTTGATTTTTACACAGTACTATGGTTTGGTTTTCAGTTTTGGCTCAATAACCTCATCAAATTTAAATTATTTGACCATTTGAGTACATCTACTTGCTATTGCTCAGATCTGCATACCTAGGGTTTTCGAAACCCTATTAATTTCTGACTGAGGCACTCATGCTGTCCTATTTCAGCAAAAACAAAGAGTAAGAAAACAAATATTTCTGCCAGACTCTCAGTTGAAATGTTGATGTCTACCTACTACAATCTCTACCGTCTGATCTTACTCTTTATTTTCACTTGATCGTTTTCCCTTTTGAATTTTGGGTAAATCCCTTTTCAGATTTTTCTTTTCGTTATGGCACTAATAACCAATATTGTTGCACGACACGTTTTGGTGAATTATTTTTCTAGATTTTTACTGAGTAAAATGTAAATTAATTATATGATGTTACACGTCTATTTAAGTTATATGTGATCCAACTTTAGAAATTAAATTCATGTTAATTAATATCATCATCTTCTTCATGGTTTTGTTTGTATGTCTTATAGCGTGGAGGAGCTTATTCAAAGGTACCAGGTTGCTAAAGGGATTCGAATACCGCAACACAACGACACGGTATATGCACGCGGTGATTATGTACTGAATTTCAACACAAAACCAATAAGATTGTTCTAAGTGCTTATGTTATAAGAATTATTTGTGACACACCTTCTATTTGTGGATATATATAGGAATATATGAATGCTGAGTTGGGAAAAATGAGGAGAGAAACTCACCACCTGGAATTAAGTTTGCAACGCTACACGGGCGAGGATCTAAGTTGCGTTCGATTTGAAGATCTGGTGGAGCTTGAACACCAACTGGAGGCGTCTGTTAACAAGGTTCGAGCTAGGAAGGTATAATTAATCTTCAATTGTCTCCTAATTACTACATCTTTTAGTTGATGTTATATATTTGCATTAACTATATTTCACTAGTGTTACAGGTTTAAATTTGGTACTGTATGATTTGTAACATGGTCACATTAAGGTGATCGATGGTCATTCACTAAAATTCTACTATGCTCTAGTGTATTCAATAAACTAAGATTTTTAACCGTTAGATATTGATTAGTGAATTTTTTACCAATGATCTGATGGTTGAAATCCCAGTGTATATGATACTTTGGAACATACTAAAAAATCACGTGTTTTAATTATACCTAGCTAACCATTTTTGTTCATGAATTTCTTGGTTTTTTTTTTCTTTTCCAATGACTAAATGGAAATTGGCGTACAGTTTGAGGTCTTGCAACAGCAGATAGCCAATCTTCTAGCGACGGTAAGTTTTTAAACCCATGATCTCTAGCAATATATTCACTTCTTTGGTGAATATGATCTAAAATACTGATGGGTTGCATGTCATGAAACTTAGACCAAAAGGCTGGAGGAAGAAAATGAGAAACTATTCCATCTGGTGAGTATCTGCAGGGTTATATCGAACTTTGAAATTTCTGAAATGTTGCTTACAAATTAACATGCATGACGAAGTGTTGCTTACAAAAGTTTGATTAATTTAAATGTGTATATGGAAATTTAGATTAAGGCGCATCAGGCAGCAGCATTTGGTCATGATCTGCAGGCGCATCAGGAGGCTCACGAGCAGTTGGAGAATCTGGAGATGATACCGAAATCTGAGGAGCACCGACACGTGCTCGATCAATTCCCATTTGCAGGTGAAGAACAACCAAGCAGTGTGCTTCAGCTAGCTACTTTGCAGCCTCAGCCTCAGTTCAACCCTTACCATCACCAGCCTGCTCATCATCATCCCGGCCTTCTCGATTTCAACCTCAGCGGCCCCTCTATATACGGTATGCGTATATATACAGCAGTTATACATTTTATATATTTGATCATGATCACACAAAGTGTTTAATTAATTACACTGGTGATATATACAGCCTAATTTTTTATTCTTTTTATTTGTTTTTTTTTTCCAGTTACATATTCATACCACAGCTGACAACACTAATATGATCTGTCTGAACCTTATTAGTTTTGTTGTTCTGCAGAGTGACAATTTCTGAGAAGGGATAGCTAGCTTCTGGCATGCATGCATCAAGGAAAAGGGGGATGTCTGAATCCTCTTCATGTGGGAATATTACAAATATCTGAACTACTTTTTCAGGGTTTTTGGACTTATTTATAAATAGGACTTATTAAGAATATTATATGATGTCGCTTTCTAGCAAAAGATGATGTAGTTTTCAGGCTTTTCTAGCAAAAGATGATGTGGTTTTTGTTAAGATATATATGTTTATATCATGAATGTTGATGATGAGTGAATCATAGATCAGTGCGTAATCACTTATTTAGACTCGCTTTCACTGATCACTTTATAATATCATTGAGATCTTACTTGATGCATGGTGCACAATTAATTTTTTATTTTGCCTACTCGGTTCCACGAAATTAGACTTTCATTCAGCAAACTATACCACTCCATACCATGTAGACATGGTTAGAACATTCTTGTACAGTTCGAGTTCATATATCAAATCATTTCATTCTCTTCCATCTCTGATAGCAAAAATCATAAATTTTCAGAAAGAGTGTTGGTCTCCATTAACAAAAAAACAAGGGTAAATTACCAAAAACTACCTCAACTATTGGGTCATTAACAGTTTCATACCTCGTTTTTAAAAAATTTTAATGTTATACCTTATCTTCGAATTTGTTGCAATGTCATACCTCTCGTCAGTTGTCTGTCAATTATTCTGTTAAAATGCTGACGTGGCATGCCACGTGGCACATTTTATATTAAAAAATTATTAAAAACTAAAAAAAAATTAATTAAATATTAAAAAATTTTAAAAAAAAATTTTCCTTCTCTCTCTTCTTCTTCTATCTCTTTCTTCTTCTTCTTCTTCTTCTTCTTCTGGGCACAGGTTCGGCCCTTTTTTTTTTTTTTTTTTTTTTTTCTTTTTCTCTTCTTCTTCTCTCTCCTTCTTCTTCTCCTTCTTCTTCTCTCTTCTCCTTCTTCTTCTTCTTCTTCTTCTTCTTCTTCTGGGCACGGGTTCGGCCCTTTTTTTTTTTTTTTCTTCTTCTCTTCTCCTTCTTCTTCTTCTTCTTCTTCTTCTGGGCACGGGTTCGGCCCTTTTTTTTTTTTTTCTTCTTCTCTTCTTCTTCTCTCTCCTTCTTCTTCTTCTTCTTCTTCTCCTCCTTCTTCTTCTTCTTGGCACGGGTTCGGGTTTTTTTTTTTTTTTTTTTTTTTTTTCTTCTTCTTCCTCTTCCTCCTTCTTCTTCTTTCTGGGTTTGCAGGGGATTAGGATGGGGGGGGGGACGGACGAAGAAGAAGAATTCTTCTTCTTCTTCTTCTGGGCACGGGTTCGGGTTTTCTTTTTTTTTTTTTTTTTTTTTTTTTTTTTTTTTTTTCTTCTTCTTCTTCTTCCTCTTCCTCCTTCTTTCTGGGTTTGCAGGGGATTGGGATGGAGGGGGGGACGGACGAAGAAGAAGAAGCAGCAGGAGGAGAAGGAGGAGCAGGCGGAGAAGGAGGAGAAGGAGGAGAGAGAAAAAAAAAGAGAGAAGGAAAAAAAAAATAATTTTTTTAATATTTAATTAAATTTTTTTTGTTTTTAATATTTTTTTATTAATTTTTTAATATAAAATTTGCCATGTGACATGCCACGTCATCAGTAACGGATGAATTGACGGAAGGTATGACATTGCAACAAATTCGAAGATAAGGTATAACATTGAAATTTTTTAAAGACGAGGTATGAAAATGTTCAGACCCAATAGTTGAGGTAGTTTTTGGTAATTTACCCAAAAAACAATATACTCAAGTCTCACCATTAGCTTCCTCTTCAGCAAATCTGCTTCTTGAATTTTCTCTTGTATTTTATTTTCACACGATACTGCCCTTTCATATACAGCATTCTCTTCCTGCAATGTCACCTCCCTCAACTGTGCCTGTCCACAAATGCAAATGGGAACTATCAAGAAAGATTAAAACATCGTTTTTTTGATACTCCAAACTTAAACTACACAACTCCATAGCCAAAAATAAACAATCACATAAAACCCAGATAGCAAACAGAGAAAACACATTAAATCAAGTACATCCTTGAATTTTTTAGCATAAAGAACAAATTTTAGATACAAAATATATTGCCGCAAAGCGAATACTAATAAACTTTCATGAGTGCAAGTTGTCCCCAAGGCAATTCTTAAGCCAATGTAATTGGCTTCAAAATACTTGGTTCTCTTCACATAAATTTTTGGTTATTGTTTCTCTCTTTCATGCAAGCTTAAATTAGTAAAGGAAGCCAGAGATTTTTACCTTTTACTTGGGTCTGAGATCCTCAAGTAGTGCTCTCTCCAAACGGTTCCAGAAAACAAAAAGCACATTTTCCTGAAAAAGCACCAATATTCAGACATTTGCACAACTAATGGTTCACTAATTGAGTTCCCAACCTATAAGGATGTTAACTTCATCATATAGCACTACAGTTAAACACATTTCTCTGAAATTAAAATAAGAAAAGATTCGACATTCACATGCCACAACAATTTCACTGTTCCATGAAGTAATCCTACTATCGCAGCCAAATTGACACAAAAAATGTAATAGTCCTTTCAAAAATAAAATTCAACCCATTAATCATATACTCATTTAACACTCTATATACAGATTACAGAGTTTAAATAATTTTCCGAAAACAACAAACCCAACAAACAAATATAAAAAATAAAAGTAACTAAGTTCCCAATAGTATAATCCTTCAGAAAAATACAAACTTGTACATGTTTAAGGACCATGAGAAAGAAGCAGGGTAGTTCCAATAAAATGAAAGCAAAGACCACAAAAGTAGGAAAATGAAGATGCAAAAAATGCAGAAAACCACCAAATACACATGCAATTTGGTTTGTCCAGAACCAAGAATAAGGCATACTTTTCCACAATTGTACAAATTTGGATTAAATCGAAGGCCACCAGAGTGGTAGTAGACATTCCGCATAACGGAGTTCCTGGTTAGGCCAAAGATGTAAACAAATACAAATCAAGTCTAGGCAATCAAAATTATCACATACTGGTAGTACATTGGGATAGCCACTGGGGAAGCAAACATCAAAGAAGAAGGGACCATCATGGTAAGGAGTACCCTCACCCCCAACAATTACAGCTCTCACACAATCCATTCTTGTCTCATAAGTTCTAACAAATATTGTATCCGTAGATGTCAATGAAAAGGGGGTAAGCGCATCTAAGTTTCTATAGTACAAACACCAATCCAACAACTATATTCCATTTATTCTCAACTCCAACTTTCAGTACAAAACCAAATTAATTACAGCAGTCAGCATCATGAAATAGTCAGTGCAAAATATTTGATAAAAATGAATAGGCTAAGTGGGAAAACTTCACTACCATTAATTCAAAACAGTTATTTAATAGGAAATTCAAAATAAAAAAAATGGAAGAACTTGCCTGGCAAATCCTTCTCCAGGATCTTCCACTCTTCCTGAATTTTCTTTGCCACAGACAGAATCGTCGGAGCTTGGGAACCGAATCCATCTTCGGAACTGTTGCGGAAGTGATTGACGATCAGGACCACGTCATCTTCAAGCGCCTATGGGTGAAGCAAGGTTGAGAAAAACCACAAAGAACCACAAAGATTTGATATTTATTAATTTAGTGAAAACCCCAATTCATATAAAACAACAGGTTCCACCAGAATATTCATTTCAACAGCAAGTACAGAAATTACATACAAAAGAAATTAAAAATTTGAAGAAACAGAGGTAAGAACAATACCAAATCCAGGCCACCGGGTCCCGCACTGCTACTACAGTGTAATCTGCTTCTCTGACACCCATTTGTTCCATAAAATCCGACGAATTTGAGCTTCAAATATGTGCGAACAATTCCAGAGCTTGAAGGGGTGCAGAGAAAAAGTTGCTGCTTCTGGGTTTAGAAAGCAGGGAAGAAAGTGCCAGAAGCTACAACCCCACTAATCAAGCTTTACATAAATGGACAGATACAGACACACGCACAAAATAGAAAAAAGCCCAGTTCCAGTTCTAAGTTCAAACGAACAAAATTGAATTATATATTTAAAATCCAAGCATGAAAGCTTTATAGAGATAAATTAAAAAAATGTAAATAACTAATTAGGCTTTGAATAAAAATGAGGGTGTATAATTATATATACCTCAAAATGGCAAGGAACCAACTTCTTCCTCCAACGATCCAAATTTCTGAAATTTCCAAAGTAAAACCATTAGCAACTCAGAAACTCTCAAATTCGAGGACCAAATCTAATGAAATTTTTGTTAAATGACCAAAAGACCAAAGCCACACCAAAAGAAAAGAGATTTTAGAAATATTTTGAATCCAGCACAACTAACACTATCTAATATTCTCTGCAGATCCTAACTTTTATCTGAAAACATATAAAAACTACAAAATCACAACTTGCTTATAATGGATCAACGTTTTGCTCTGAAATCTCTATTTTAGACTTAGTATCGAGAAACAAAAAGTCTTATATGCAAAAGATAACTCATTCATCACAAAGCAACAATACATTTGCAGTAACTGTTTAAGTCAGAACATATTGATCATCATGAATTGCAACATTAGCATGCTAATTAGAAACTTGTAGCCATAAAATTTAACATTTCACTACCACATTTGATGGCATTAAACAATCCAATTATCGATAATTACCTCAGCAGAAGCTTTAATTTCTCTAGCAGTCACATCCAAAGCCAGTGCATAACCTTAAACCCTCAGATTTCTAATCGTATACATGAAAATAGCAAGGAACCAACTTCTTCCTCCCACAACCAAAGTTCCTGAAATTTCCAAAGAAAGTAAATCCGTTAGCAATTCAGAGAAATTTGAGGACCAAATCGTATTAAATTTGAGTTAAATGAGCAAAGGTACACCAATTAAATGAGATACTAAACACATTTTGAATCTATGAAATAGAAGAACAATCATGTTAAGACTCCCAAGATGGTGTCTTGAGCACAAAATTATAGGTTAATAAAGGTAAATCCCAATCCAAAGCTCCAACCTTTTTAACCCAAAATGAAAACAAAAAGCATGAAACAGGACAAAATCAAAAGGTAATATCCAGAGAACCCGTGGTGACACTATTGAATTGATCTATAGTGCGCAGACTGAATTGCCCTTCAATTCTTATCAATCACAAACAAAAATCTTTTAAACGACAACCATACAGGAAATGCAGCTCGTACATCACAGACAACTACACATGCATGACCATTCAATCGGTACCCGCATCTAAAACTGTACATGCATGAATATTTTTCCATTCCAGCTAGTACATCACAGACAACCATACAGGAAATACAGAGATGAAAAAAGAAAGCAAATTCTAGTAGATCATGCATTGATTTGTACGTAAGACAACTTCGAAACATTAACCGCAATGAAGCAAAACAAAAAAGTACTACTGCACACCACAGATTGGCCAAAAAAAGGCATAAGATCAGGAGAATTTGCATTTGCAAAGAACATTGACATCCTGATAAAACAAAACATACAAATAGAATTAATATTACCAGCCGAATCAAGATTACAAACCACAGACATTAGCAACAAAAACCCCAAAACCAATTCCTTAGACACTCCAAAAAAACACATCAAAATCCATTAAAAGTACAAAAATCACATATTTCCATCTATGCCTGCACATATTTTCGGGATCAAAAATTCAAAACAAAGTAAAATACCACTGGGTTTGTCGCTGAGATTGATTAAGTGCAATTTGTAGGGCACTTTCTTCTCCTCCAAGGTCAGAAGAACCCTTTGGCTGAAAGTGTCACATCCCGACCCGGGGTCCACCACCTCCCGGGCCCACTCCACCACCATAGCACGATATTGTCCGCTTTGGGCCCCGACTACGCCCTCACGGTTTTGTTTCTGGGAACTCACACGAGAACTTCCCAGCGGTCACCCATCATGGGAGTGCTCTCGCGCGCTACTCGCTTAACTTCGAAGTTCCCATGAAACCCGAAGCCAGTGAGCTCCCAAAAGGCCTCGCGCTAGGTAGGGATGAGAATATACATATAAGGATCACTCCCCTGGGCAATGTGGGATCTCACAATCCACCCCCCTTAGGGGCCCGACGTCCTCGTCGGCACACCACGGCCAGGGTTAGGCTCTGATACCAAACTGACACACCCCGACCGAGATCGAGGCATGCTGGCTACGTCACCTCACGTGACGGCCAGCATGCCTCGATCTCGGTCGGGGTGTGTCAGAAAGGGCCTGTCAGAAACGAAAGATGGAAAATTTTAGTAGTAACAAAAGAAGCAATGCAAAACAGTCTCTAAGAACCAAGTTAGCATCCATATGCACAACCCAACAGTCTCAAGAATTTTGTTCCAAGTATAGTCTACCTTTCATTTTCAAAATAAAACATCTTCATCTACCAGGTAAATGATAACACAAAGTATCATTTTCAATCTACACGTAGAAAAATCAACTATTTCCCTAGTACTAACAAAATTAGTAGTGTATATACGTAATATATATATATATATATATATATATATATATATATATATATATATATATATATAAGTACACTTTTGGATTTGAAGAATTTCTCCTTGGATAATAAAATTGCAGGGTAAAACACACTTGAACCATTTCACTGATGAAGTTGAAACCTCCAGGTCCATAATGGATTCACTAATAACCTTTCAAGTTTTGGTATGAAGGAAGAAGAATATAAGCATTGTGTAAGATCATAGCATTAAGTTTTCTCTATTAAGTTTGGAAATATATGTACACGGTATGTATTTATGAATGTATGCATCAGACCGGTTGTCCAGCGCAAGCAAAGGCAATGCCACCACAGGTTACAGATACAATAACGACCACCAAATATGATATTAATCTAAAATTTGGCCAGACGGGTATTTTGCTACCGAGGCAAATTTCTCAATAGCCCAAGCATCAGCCTATCAGATGAAGAAATATTCATAAAGGGAAAAGGTAACAGGATTTCATATATATGAACTCACTCTTTGATACTTAATTACTCGTCCTATTACCAAATAGCTATTGGAAATGGTTTGAGTTATAAAACCTAACTCTAAACAGGCCTGACTCTTATCAAATAGCTCTCGAAAATTCGATATGTAAAAACTGAAACAAAAAAATAGATCCCAAATCTCATCCCACAACGAACAATGAACCAAGGTTACATGAACAAAAACAATACCAACATTTCAAGCTGTACAAAACTAAACCCATTCAGGAAAGCACAAAGTCATACATCCAATCTTGTCCCATTCAAAATTCCAATACTCGATTCTAAAGAATAAAGAGAGCAATAGCATTCAAAATCAATAATTGTAAAGAATACCAAGGGGAATAGCATTCAAAATCAATAGTTCGCAAGTCTCCAACCAGCATAGCAAAATGCAAAGAGAGCAAAAGTCTCCAACTCTCCAACCAACATAACAAAATGTCAAAAATATATGACCCTTTCTCTCTCTTTAATCTGACGAAAAATCTGATCAAAATTTATAAAATTGGTTTTTGGTTTTTGGTTTTGTAAAAGTGTGGACAGTTAGAAGGGAATTTGTAGAGAGAAGAAGGGTAACGTTTTCAGTAGATGGGAAACAAAGCCATATAGTAGCTCGGTTCGTTTAGAACCAACGATCATCCACACAAAACTTTGACTTACACAAAAACCGATTCAAAAAACCAAAACAAATACCCAAAATTATAACCAAACAATCAAAACCCACAATAAAAAAAATTGGGTAAATTACACAAAACTACCTCAACTATTGGGGTCACGACAGTTTCATACCTCATCTTTTAAAATTGACAATGTCATACCACATCTTACGAATTTGTGACAATGTCATACCTCCGTCAATTTTTCTGTTAGTTTTTCTGTTAAGTGCTGACGTGGCTAGAGACGGGGACCACTCACTAATCCAGCTGGATAAAAAAATAAAAAAAATATATTTTTAATAATTAAATATTACAAAATTAAGAATAAAAAACAAAAAACAAAAAAAAAATTTCCTAGGGGTGCGCACCCCTTTCCTCCCACCCGCACCAATTTTCTTCTTTCTTCTTCTCTCTTCTTCTCTTTCTTCTTCTTGGGCCGAAACTGGGTTTGATTTTTTTTTTTTTGGGTTTCTGGGTTGCAGGTAGAGGGAAAAGGGGACGAAGATGAAGATGGGGAGGAGAGAGAGAGGGTCCTTCTTCTTCTTGGGCCGAATCTGGGTTCGAATATATATATATATATATATTTTTTTTTTTTTTTTTTTTTTTTTGGGTTGCAGATAGAGGGAAAAGGGGAAGAAGATGAAGATGAAGATGGGGAGGAGAGATGGGTGCGCGGACTGGGTTTTGATTTTGATTTTTTTTTTTTTTTTTTTTTTGTCGTTTGTCGTTTCGTTTCTGGGTTGCAGCAGGGAAGAAGATGGGGAAGGAGGGAGAGGGGGGTGGGGTGCGGACAAACTGGGTTTTGTTTTTTTTTTTTTTTTTTTTTGTCGTCGTTTCGTTTCTGGGTTTGCAGCAGGGGAAGAAGATGGGGGAGGAGGGAGAGAGGGGTGGGGTGCGGACGAACTAGGTTTTTTTTTTTTTTTTTTTTTTGTCGTCATTTCGTTTTTGGGTTGCAGCAGGGGAAGAAGATGGAGGAGGAGGGAGAGGGGGGTGGGGTGCGGACGAACTGGGTTTTGATATATATATATATATATTTTATATTTTTTTGTTATTTTAATATTTAATATTTATTAAATGATTTTCTTTAATATTTTATTAATTTTTTAATGAAAAGTGGGTCTGGATCAAGCCACGTCAACATTTAACTGACAAATTAACGGTCAGACTAACGGAAGGTATAAAATTGACCAAATTTTAAAGATGAGGTATGAAAGTGTCGTGAGACCAATAGTTGAGGTAGTTTTGTGTAATTTACCCAAAAAAATTCATACAACAACAATGCTTTCACAGAAAAATCTCTAAAAAAAACCCCCACAAACCCCCTAAAAAAAATCAATCTGATTACCTCGCCCCTCTCCCTCCCATCAGTCCCCTCCAAATCCATGGCAATCGTGCACAGCTCAATGCCAACACACTTGGCAATCCAAATACCCTTTGTAGTTTGGCTCCTAAAACAAATCCACAAAATCAGATAGTCCTCTCTCCCAAAAAGCACTTATTCCAAAAGCAACAAAAAAAAAAAAAAACAAAATTGACTACACAATCAATTCCAAACTCAGAAACTAACCTTCCACTGTAAACATCCATCTCCTTAAACTTAGTCCGAAACAAATGATTTAACAAAGTGCCTTTCCCTGCCAAATCAAAAGCCATAAGCACCAAAACCAAATTCACCAAAAACCTCAAAACTCAACCAAATCGAAAAAAGTTTCAAACTTTTACCGCTGTTCTGCGGACCCATGATTACAACAACCGCATATGAGAGTCCGCACTCGGTAAGCTTCACCTCCTTCACGAACCTGTCGAGCCCATCTGCGTTAAATTCTCCATCGCCATAGATAAGTAAATTCAAGAAAACATCAGAACCCCAGAAAAATAAAAACAAATTCTTTCAGAAAAATCAAAGAAATTCACTCAGGTAATCAATCAATTAAGTACCTAATTCCCCTGGATGTCTTGAATAAATATAACACTCCAAGATAAGTTAACTACCCCAATATTAAATTTTCCTGTTTCTTTCTTCTTATTCTCGGGAAAGAATCAAACCCAAAAACAAATAATCGAAGAAAACATACATAAAATATTGGGGAGGAGTAACATACAATCTGCTGAGTTCTTCTTCGTTTTGCAGATAAGAGATGGTGGCTTCTCATCGAGTTCATGTATGTATTGCCCGGAGTGAGATGATGAGCGGGCGTGAGAGAATAGGGCAGTGAGAGAGAGTCGGGAGAGAAAAAGAGGGAAAGAAATGGGGATGGAAACGGACGGAAATCTAGTGCCCGGAGTGAGATGGAGAGCGAGACGAAGACAGAGAGAAGCAAAAGCTTGCGAGAGACATGGAAGAGTGCCGAGGAGAGGAAGATTATGGTTTCAGTAGATGAGAAAGGAAATGAGAGAGAGAGGTGAAGATGCAGTAATTCCTTTCACAAAATCAAACCCCCATCCCTCCCCATCCCCCATATCACCGACATCAGCCTTGATTTAAGGAGGAAAAATCAACCCTAAACCCCTTTTTGGTAGCTTCAGTGCCTCACTCCTCTCTCTCCCTTCCCCTCCCTCTCTCTGCAACCCGTGCTTTTTTGGCAGCATCACTCCACCTAACCCATCCCAATCCGTCCCAAACCCTACAGATCTTCTCTGACCATACCGACTCTCCCACTTGTGAAAGCCATCTGCAGCAACAGTGCCGAGACCTACCCCTCCCCCTCGCTCTCCTTCCATCGCCATCTCTCTCTCTCTCTCTCGCAGACCCTCCATCCCCAAAACCCTAATCGAACGACAGCAAATGACACCTACCCGGTCACCCCCCCCCCCCCCTCAACTCAAAGAGCCATGGCATGGTTGTAAATAAACTGAAATTCGGATTGCAACACTATTCATTTCTACAGTGCCAATTGAGAACCTTTCTTTAGACTAAAGTAATGTACTAGAAATATATGGAAGTAGAACTGTTGTAGACAAATCAAGACCAAACAAGATGCAATTTTTATGCATGTTTATCAGTTTGTAAGTAGAAGTAGGTAGTTAAAAATTAAAATTGACAGTTCTCCAAATTGTTTTTGTATATGGCATTACTTCTTTGTTTCCTATTTCAGATCGACGTGAGGGGCATAAAACGAATGGATTGATGAGAGAAAGTCTGTTTTGGTAGTGTTTTTCTCTTGTTTCTAGGTTCGTTGATGCTGCTGGTGTGATTAGGCAACATTTTTCTTTCCCGTTGCGAGACTGGGAATCGTAGTGCGACTCCTCCTTGTATTTCTTTTTGCTTCAATCTTGGATCACAAGCTTTCATTTAAGACAAATTCTTCAATGTGACTGTAACATCACCACCCAATGCTACTAATTTATTTCCGCACACATTATAAACAAGAGAATCATATTGAATGATCTTTTTTTTTTTGTTTAGTTAAGAAGCACCCTTACTAATTATGGTACTAAAACTCTACTGATTTTCACTTTAATTGATTCAAATGTATCGAAGACGTTTTAGCTAACACCATGTCACCATTAATCAAGATCCTTCTTTGAACCTTTGATTACAAGACAAACTTTACCATTTATTTAACTATCACCCTTCACTTATAGCCGCGGGTCCCTAAAATACCTCCATGAATTTCTCTGGTGGTTTTGCCAATGCAGTCTACCCTTTCGGAAACTGAGAAAATTCATATAGGTATTTCAGCCTCTCTAACCATTATCGTGTGATTCACTAGCGCGAAAAATTAAACATAAATCGTGTCGTGTAGAACACATGCATCAATAATTCAATGATAAAAGAAATATACCTCACATTCTTAATTATGTCACCGTATGATTGAACATAATTTAATTTTACGTTGTTGTAATGAAAAAATTCATAAATTCTCCTAGTATTTTAAATGCAAGTATAAAAATTTCCGTTATTATTATGATATTTTTGAACAAACCATATTATTTACAGTAAGATTTAAGAGCTCTTACCAATAAATAAAAAAAAATACTTATAAACCGTAGTACTAAGCGAACATGCATTATCAATTCTCAGAGGCTATTAAAGAGAGAAAACATGCCTGCCACCTGTACACACTTGGCGCACGTGAGCATGTGCGCCGAGGCCCCAAAACAAAGGGTATGATGAGTTGTGAGCTCCGATCCAGCAAAGCCAAGAAGGCTGCCAAACCCTCCTCTCCTTCTTCCACCACCTACCCCCATGCCCGCCGCCGCCGCCAAATCCTAACCCAATTCCTCTCAATGGCGCGAAAATCCTCGCTCCTCAAGCAATCCCTCGCCACCATCGTCGGCGTCCTTGTCCTCTACGCCTTCCTCAACACCTTCCTCACTCCCGCCGCCACTTCCAAGCTCGAGAACGCCTTCCCCTCCTTCTCCTCCGCCGCTTCCAATTCGATCTCCGACGTGTTTGTGTCCCGGAAAAATCAGCTTAATTTTCCCGGAAAGCCCGTCAAAGTGTATCTCTACGATCTCCCGAAGCGGTTCACTTACGGAGTCATCAAGCATCACTCGTTGGCCCGCGGCGGCCGGCCTGACGACGACGTTTTGAAGCTCAAGTACCCCGGTCACCAGCATATGGGAGAGTGGTACCTGTTCCAGGACCTGCTCCAACCCGAATCGGAACGGGTCGGGTCTCCAGTCGAGAAGGTATTGGATCCGGAAGAGGCAGACTTGTTCTACGTGCCGTTCTTCTCGTCATTGAGCCTGATCGTTAACCAGGCCCGACCGGCCTCCGGGTCGGAGAAGCCGTTGTACAGCGACGAGGAGAATCAGGTGGCGTTGATTGAGTGGCTGGAGGCGCAGGAGTACTGGAAGAGGAACAATGGCCGAGACCATGTGATCATGGCTTCGGACCCCAATGCTCTGTACAAAGTGATTGACAGAGTGAAAAACTGTGTGTTGCTTGTTTGCGATTTCGGGCGGTTGAAGGAGGACCAAGGATCGCTTGTGAAGGACGTGATCGTGCCTTACTCTCACCGCATCAACATTTACACCGGGGATATCAGCGTCGAAAATCGCAACACCTTGTTGTTCTTCATGGGCAACCGCTTCCGAAAAGAGGTACATCTTCAGTTGCTTACTAAATTTCTTATCTTGATCGTTGTTGTTGATTATTGTGATGAACTATCTTGTGGGTTTGTTTGAAATGCTGCATTTTTATTAAGCATTGTGTGATTGCTTCTCATCTAAGTCTTATGAATTACGGGTTTGAATATGAATAAAGAAACTTTACGGGGTAAATGTTTGATATTAGGATCAGTTATCTGGCCGCCTGAGCTAATGTGACTTTTGGGGGTTTTTTCGTTTTTTGTAGGGCGGAAAGATACGTGATTTACTTTTCCAATTACTTGAAAATGAAAAGGATGTTATAGTAAAGCATGGAACACAATCCAGAGTGAGTCGACGGGCTGCTACACAGGGGATGCATACGTCGAAGTTCTGTTTGAATCCTGCTGGTGATACTCCATCAGCCTGCCGACTTTTCGATTCTATAGTTAGCACGTGCGTGCCTGTGATAGTCAGTGATAGCATCGAGCTGCCATTCGAAGATGTGATAGACTACAGAAAGATAGCAATATTTGTAGAATCCAATGCAGCTTTAAAGCCAGGATTCTTAGTCTCAATGCTGAGAGGAATCCCCACTGAGAGAATTCTGGAATACCAGACAGAGCTGAATGAGGTTAGTCCAAATCTTTGTATTTTGGGATTTCAGTTGCCTTTTCTTTCTGATGTTTTTCGAGTTTCCTTCTGCTGTATTTGTGCTATTGTTTTCGAATTTTCTTCTGCTTCAGTTCTTGCTTGCTTCTTTTACTCATTTTCAGTTTGGAAGGTTTTACATTTGATTTGGTTGGAGACCAAGCATGGGGAAAAGGGTAATGGCAAAATGAAGATTAAGAAATGGAAACATATATAAACCATGAACATGTCTAAGGAAACTAATGCAAACCAATACAGGACTTGTATCATATGAGTGTCTGAGATGTAAACCCTGTACTTAGGTCCTCAGTTTTTGAACTGGGATAGTTGCACCGATTTCTCTTTCTTGAATCACATGGGAAAGCAGAAGGGGCAAAAATAATAGAGTTTTCACGGCTAGGAAGGTCTCCTACAGGGTAAAATCATGACTTCTTATATCTCTCTCACTGGCCACACTCTAACATTCTCTGTTAGTTGTGCATTCAGCAAGGTCTTTTCTTTTTATATTTCGTTCATCTTTGACACTGGACAGATGTGGGTATAAGAGCAAGGTTGAACACAAAACTGATATGCATCTCCGTAGAACTGTGGAATGATATTTGACAAGTGTCTAGATATATTAGTATAATGGTGGACTTTGTGGCAAAGTTTTGTTGATGTGATGCATAAGAGTTCCACAAGTTTTTTGTGCATCGTATACGTGACTGCAATTTGGTGTATGAAAATGGTACAAACTTAAGAGTCATCTACTGAGTAATTCCAGTGCACAGTTAATGACAGTGGCAATTGTTATTCCGTACTAATCTAAATTTCGTGATTTAGGTGAAGCATTATTTTCAATATGGAGAATCAAATGGAACAGTAAATGAAATCTGGCGCCAGATCGCACAGAAGCTCCCCTTTATCAAATTGACAATCAACCGCAACAGGCGACTTGTCAAGAGGGATTCAAATGTGCAAGACTGCTCTTGTCTCTGCTCAAACCAGACCGGGATTATAACTAGCCTATGATACCACTCTCGTCAATGAGAGACTATTAATCAGATAACAATCTCTACTTCAAAGGAGGCCGCTCCACTTCTGTCAGTCATTTGGAGCTTCATATTTAGATCGGAAAGCCTTGGATCGACAATTAACCATGAAGTATTCGCTTATGCATCTTCGGAAGAGTGATGAGCAGTCGGTGTTTCGTTATAAGCTGCTGGTTATAATGAAGCTGAATGACACGCAGTTCGTTCTTTCACAGATTGGGGTTTTCGATACAGGGCCTTATACAATTTGCTGTAGTTGTAGATACTGTTGTTTTACTTGGTCATGAAGAATTAGCAGCTGGAAAATTAAAATTAAATTACATGTAACTTGTAATTCATTTGTATATTAGTAGATAATAAAAATCATGTTTGTTTCCTCTATTGTCTTGCCCTGTATCCGTAAATACGTTGCGATCTCAGCCATTTTTGTCACTAAGGGCTCGTTTGGAACTGCTTTTAAGACGGCTGAAAGCGGTTTTTGTGAAAATGTTTTTAAAACCAGTCTTTAGTTAATGTTCAAGTGAATCGTGAAAAAGCAATTTGCTTTTGGAAGTTGGAACCTACAAACATATTCTTTAAAATTAGTCCGTTTTAAAAGCATTTTCAAACAAACCGTAAATCATCTCGAACGCAATAGAGAACCATGTTACCAAGTCAGTCACCTATCAAGACAAACAAATAATACACAGATTCCGTCTAAGTGTTCTAACATCCAGGTTAAGAAACTCAGCATGCGACATTTCTCATATGGTATTAAGATTAAAATTTGTGGTGTGCCATCAGCTTCAGATCCTCAACCGCGCGGCCACACCGTCTTGTAATGAAGGCCGCCCGGACTTCTGGATCTAAACTCATCGTCGTTCTCACGTCGCCGCTCCTCTTTGTTTCATAGTGTAGTGTGTAGGGTTTTGGAGGAGAGTTCAGCTCCAGAGAGTTGAAAGAGAGAAGTTTCGAATACTTTTGGTTTTTCACGCCTCGCATTCTTGTTTCTTTGTGCGAAAATCATTTCCCTTGAATAAAAAAGCACCCAGCGCCGAGTCTCGACTCACATAGGATTAAATTTTATTTCTGTCTTAATATTTCAGCAACACTCTAGATATACAATTTGTCAAAATTCGTATGAACTAGCCCATCTATCTCTAACAACTGAGGCATTGACAGAATTACAGAGTAGATAAATTACCATCCCTTTCACATTTTAACTCGGTTTCGCTTCGTTTTTTACTTGTAGGATATTGGACCGGACCTTGAGACAGCGAACCTCGGTAGCGGACTAGGGCCGGTACTCCCTGAAGTTGAGCCTTCCACAAACTTAACTTTACTACGGCTTGAGCTGTAATCTAAAGGCCCGGAACGACGAACATTCCTTAGCCTGCTTTCTGTGCTCCGTAAGCTTCCGGTGTCAGTTTCAGACTCCTGGCTATGGGATGATGATCCTTTGAAATAACTTGAATCATACTGAGGAGTGGAGTCGCCGCGAGGATGTCGTACTCCAGGAGATGAATGTGAGAGTGATGTAGCAGGTGAATGGCGGGGTGAACCACTTAGTAATGCAAGTGGCGTCGATGGAGAGTTTTCATAATACTGGCTGTATATCGAACGAAGAATGGCGTATGGAACATGGGGTTCCAGAGAGCTTCGTGGAAGATAAGGCGAGATCTCACAAAGTTGGTCTAGGAAAATTAGCTGTGCTACGAGATGAGATCTGTGAAGAACAGTTGAAATTATTAGCAGCTTGCACAGGGTTAAGTAGGAGAATCGTGGATAATGTACATGAGCATGCAAGCAAGCGAAATCTTGTCTTGGATTTACGTACAATCAAATGAATTACATGCCCCCGAACAAGTGAGAAGAGACGAATGAACTTACCGGTTAGTTTCATTCCATGAATCCAGTATAATGCCTGCGGAGAATTTGACGAAGAGCTGCATTGTGGATTTTATGCTTGCTTCAGCTGACGAACGGCTTTGCATTTCAGTGTCCCCATTATCAGCAGCATGTCCATTTGAGAGAGACTGTCTTTGTTGATGCTCACGCTCCAGTCTAACAAACTCACTTCCAGCAATTACAGCACTCATGCACCTGCCAACAAAATTTGTCCATGATAGGCATTAATGCATTTGGAAAAAAGACCCATTAATTTTTAGTGATCACGGAGGAATCAAGAAACTACATAAACAAAAAAAATTCCTGTTGGACTAAGCACTAGTGAATAGGTAAGGGTTTGGATAATCTGCCTTGACGAACTTTAAGTAATCACGAATCCCATCTTGTATTCAGAAATATCTAGCGTAAAATAAAATTCTACTTAAAGGTAAAAGCAAATGCAAGTGCACCTTGCCAAGCAGTGGATATTGTTGTTGAATCCCCCTGTGTCCACGTTGAAGGCAGTTGTATTCCAAATATTTGACATCATGAAAGTGGCAAATAAATAAGGCAAGAAGCTCCATGAACCATCGTTTGCACCTCCAACCTCTTCTAAGATAAATCTCACCCAGTGAGAATCATGATCATAGACTACACCAAAATTGTTTGCCACACCTCTCAATCTCCTGATTTCTATCTTTTCGGGTATTTCTTCAGGTATATGCTTAGCTATCCCGGTCAACAACGAATGTATCAAGGGTGCACCTTCTAAGAGCACAGCTCCAGA
Organism: Cotoneaster glaucophyllus; assembly: GCA_036320875.1. Taxonomy (NCBI): domain Eukaryota; kingdom Viridiplantae; phylum Streptophyta; class Magnoliopsida; order Rosales; family Rosaceae; genus Cotoneaster; species Cotoneaster glaucophyllus. The sequence goes on along the minus strand of CM070059.1, from coordinate 7,557,475 downwards.
AGCTTCAGCTAGAAGTCTGTCAAAGGCCAAGGCCAGCCCAGCTTGGACGCAAAACCCAATCACAGTGTCTATATCGAGTATCTGCTTTATTGATGCGTCTCTTTCTATTCGGTCACCAGAATGCAGGCTTCCAGCAACTGCCTCTAGCACGTCACGGTTCGATCTCAATGATGTGTCGATACAATTTAAAAGTGCAGCAGTGTGTTCTTTCAGCATTCTGTCTAACCTGTCAACTCCATAGCCACCAAAAATCCGAACAAAGGCCTTCAATTCTTTAAGATCGGTGACTGAATCAGCAAAATATCCACCAACCGGCCTTGTGCTCTTGAAACATTTGTGAATTGGAGCAAAAAGGATTCCAGCGCCAGATATATCCTTGATTATATTTTCAATGTACCAGTTACAAACAGCCTCAGTGGCTGATCCTGTGTGTTGCTCTGCTGGCTTCTCAAACAAATGCAAAGAAGAAACTGGTCCTGAGAAGGCCTCAGAGAGCAGAACTTCTCGAATACCCTGAGTTAGGTCCATGCTAATATGCTGCTCTGCCAGATGGATGATGCTTATGTGTCTGCGAATAAGTGACTCCAGGACAGAAGGCCGTTGGAGATCATTATCAGTTTTAAGTGCTGAAAGCAATCTCCTCCTAAGGTTCCCAAGGATGCATTCTCTCATGTACTGTGAATATAATAATTGGTACACTTCAGTGGAATGCAAGAATCACGTAATCTTGTGGTTGAAGAAAAAAGAGTATACTGACCTCCCTTAAGACAAAAACATGGTTTAGTACACATATAGGCTCCATATCATTCAAAACTGAGCATAAATTGGTCAGTCTCTGCACTGCAGCTTCTAGCCTGCCATTACCAAGAAAAAGCAAAGGCACTATTAGCTGTGTCAAAATATTGGACTCCGAAAAAGAGAGCACACAATATGCATGACACTATGATGATTAACGACTTACATTTTGATAGAAGTATTATTTTCAGGATGACTCTCCTGACCAGGAAAAGGGAAACCAGATGGTCCCTTTGGAGATTTAGCTGAAAGATTTGATACTCTGGATGCATAATTCATATAATACGCTGCCTGCTCTGGGAGAAGCTGAAAATTTTCTCAAAATTAGTTCTGTAAAACCTAATTGAATAAACTGTTTCTTATTTCCTGGTATTTCAAAATTAGATCAGATAAAAGTGATTACCTGGATCTCAAGGGCACCGAATCCTCCTTCGGAATCAAGTATGTTGATTAATCCCTCAAGTCCTCCCATTATTGATTCAATCAGAGATTCAACATAAAGGACTGCATCCCTGCCAATTTTAGTTACCTGCTTGCAGTAAGGAGTTAAGCACGGTCATTTCATTTCTGGTCTCATGCATCCATGTGCATGCTGAAGCAACTTAAGCTATACCATCCGAACATCAGAACATGCTTGATTTTGTCTCAATGCAGGACTTAGTAATGAATTTTTGGCGAGCATGTTAAAAGAATTTTTTGTGTTTTAAATTTGTTGAAACAATGATTGCAATTTGCATGTTGGGACTGTAGATATGTATAGAAAGTTTTTAAGGGGGCGTGGAGGAAATTGAGTTTATGGATCACCTCTTCTGGAACAACTGGGGAAGCACATTCTGGAAAACTACTTGCAACGCCAAGCCATGCACAGCAATGCTGTGGGCGGCCTTCTGGGCCAAACATAGTATTCCTGAAGACCTATTTCAAGAGAAAGAATACAAAAACAATTTTAATTTGTGTCAAGTTATTGTTACACTAAATGGGAGCTTATTAAACCAATTACAGCTAAAGAGAGAAAGAGCTTACTGCTGTAAGGTGCTGATGGTAGAAATACAATTTCTTAAGACTCGCATGCTTTGATAATTGAGTTTCCAGTTCGTCAACACATCTAAATTGAAACATATACATGTGTTATTATTGTCACTTTGACACTTTCAAACGCATGTACAGCCATGTGTTAATCTAATCATGAAATGTTGAAGTTGAAAGCATTTTATTTACTTCAGGAACTGCTAAATAGATGTTCCAATATCAGCTGTGAAACTATTTTGATCATACTATGCTCAACATTATTGAAAGGAATCCATTAAATTTTATTCACTTTTTAGGTAAAACATTGTGCTATCCTAGCTCCTATAGGTAACATAAAAGATGTTCAAATAATTTTCCTCTCTTTTTTTTCCCTTTAAATATCCAAGATGACTCATGCGTCGCAAGATTAACAGAACTCGAGAATAAAATGGAACCAGTTAGAATAGCTTCTAGGAATCACCAATAAGATTTTAATTACCATTTTCTCCAACTGTTCGATGCATTTTTGTTAACTCGAAACAATATTTATCTGCGTCGATGTAATTGACTAATTGCAATGATGGACTACAAAATCATCACAACGGGTAAAACAAAGTCAGAAGGAGCACCTGGACCAATTGTATGCAGCATTTCCTTCCGATAATAAGCCTTCTTTACCAGTAGAAACTGTAGCTTTCTCCAAATGTCGTATGTTTATAGATGACCGGGAAGATGTGACTATCATCAATATTGATAACCAATCCTTTCGAAATTCCTGCTTAGTAATCACAAAATCAATGCTTAAAAAACGTATAAAAAGAAAACCTAAATAATTTGAGAACTAATATACTAGAGTGAAGAGTACAATACTGAGAACAGTTATTCATATATAGCAATACCATTAGGAACTATGCTAACAAGTATAAGTAAAAACAACTCAAACTGAACAGACCTGATTGCATAAACTAATTAATTAAAAGAAATTCTGATTAGTTAAAAGAAAATTTGATCCACCTTAAAACTCTGATAATGCTTTGTGGTAAATTGTTGGGCATGCGGGATTGGCACTTCTGACTAATTAACATACTTGAATATATCCATGACACTATCTCTCAAATATTTCCCATTAATCACAATTTATAGTCCTTATAATTTATACCAAACAAGTAGTCTACACCTATTTCAGCACTTTGATATAAATTAAGGTGATGAAATAACAAATGGGAAACTTTATATCCAATAGAGGTCCCAAATAAACACAAGCAAGTGATATCTCAGAATCTACAAGAAATATCAATTCGGCATCCGAAAACGTCGGAAGATTTATTCTAAAGAAAACTGAGCTTAGTCTGCAGATTTCTTACAGTTAGATCACATGTAATGGCAGATACATTTTCACCCTGTGGTTTTGGTATGTTTTCAAGGTGCTGAACAATCTGCTGAAAAAGACCTTTCAAGCTTGAATCTAAGTCAAGAGCCACCATCCCAGGGGTATTCAACAAAGACCGGATTCTAACAGCACAAGAAGAAAGGTATGATAATGCATAACCTCGAATTGCTGCACAAGAAGAAATATCTTAATGCAGTAATATGAGTTTATATAGAATTTATCATATTTCCTCTGTTGAGAAAAATATACACATGAAGATTTCTTAATATAGAAATTATCATATTTCCTCTGTTCAGAGAAATGGCATGGCAGACATTAAGTTCAAACTAACCTGCAATGTACTTGCGTACTAAACAGCACAGATGGTCCATTCCATCTAATAAGAAACCTATAGTTGGATCACTTGGGTCCTGCAAATGAAATCGTAAAAGTTAAAATCAAGCACTTCATTATCAGGTTAAATACTAGGATAAAAGATTGATCATGATGGATCTCAATAGATATGGGTAAATATAAAGCTTACTATGTCAACAGGTACCATGCGAGTGGTTTTAGATTTTGATGACGCAATCCCAACATGTTGGAAATACCAGATGACCTCACATTGAGCAAAAGCCAAGGCAGAGAATACCATCTGTAGAATACATCAAATCATCATAATATTATCAACAAGTTCTAGAGTGTATCATTGTGCAAAATTTTCAGCTTAAATTTTAAAAAATGCAGTTGAGCATATCATTTCCAAAAGCACATTAATAGAAGCCTGCAATGAAAACGTACCTGTATGTTTGGAGCCAACAAACTAGGCTGATCAGTGAAGAAAAGCGCCATTCTTCCAATCTCTTGCTTTAGCAAAATTCTCCTCTCACGATGAATGGCATCACATGAGAGTAATGCTTGCTCATGCACTTCACTGCATGAAGTAACCATTTTTAATGTATTCAATGCACTAACACAAACATTGCCAATCATAAAGAAAGTTCATTTGATGGGAACTAAGGGTACTGATGCATATTTGAAACATGAATACGGATGTCCCAAAATGGGATCCATGCAAATGAGAATTGTATGGTTCCAAGTTCCAAGTTGAGAAAATGATAAGGTACGAACCTTATCATTTCTCAACTTGGTTTTCATATTTAGACTTCGTGTTATGTACGTACCTTATCATTTTCTCGACTTGCTTAGCTACACTATACTCCAGATCTGCTTCTTTTTGCTTCGTACGACCAGACTTTGCCATCTTCTTTGATTCTAAAATTCGTGGCAGGACATATAGCTGATAATCCTCATGCAAAAGTATATACTGCATGTTTACGTTACAACAATTAACTACTGAAAACGATGCCAGTATATCAGTGACAGAAAAATGACAGCAAAAATTACCTCATCCCTGAACAATGTAAGAACCAGATTTTCTTTCAATACGACCTGAAAGCCACAAAAGTGTAACAAAAATAAGGGGAAAAAAAAGCCAAACACATTATGCATGGTAATATAACAAAAAGCACAGACATGTCTAAAGAAAATTCCTAAAACAAATGCCAAAACATGCATATCTTCTCTTCCCTTAAGATACGCTCAATTTATTCTATATAAAATTGGCAAGAGAATTTGAAATCAAACAGAGTATAAGGTTTACCAAAGCAATATCAATGCTAGTGACACGAAGAAGCTCATCAGGACAAACAAGATACCCAAGTAATACCCATTCACGATAAGAGGTGACATTTGCCTAGATCCTGAGCTCTCTGCAAATGGAAAATAACATTAACCATATAATGCAGTTTGCAATACCACTACTCTAGCAATACATTCAGATTGTCAATATAAAAAAGGAGAAACAGTTTAGGAGATCTTTGATAATATTAAAATTATAAAGTTAAAATGTCTTACCATTGGATGAGCAGAATTTGTAAGTATGTCTGGATATCGAGGATGATATGGACTTAAAAAACCTTCATTTCTGAGCTTTCTTGTATCTGTTGACAAAAAAATAATAGGTCCCACAGCCTCTAGCACCTGGCAAAAGAAAAATGAAACTCAATGGCATTATAATTGTTTGTGCTTGACTTATTATTAGCATAATCTTCTATAAAAACGTGCATAGTTACACTAACCAAACACACTGTAACTTTAGACATTTGTTATCAATTACGACATTTGGGGAGGGGAGATTTGAACTCGGGTACGCCTCTTTATTCCCAGGCCACAAAATAATAATTATCAAAACCACAGTGATAAATTAAACACAAACTAACCTCTCCAATACGTGGGCTTACAAAATTTAGGTCTTCTTTTAGTCCTTTCAACGGTGGATCATAACTGTCTATAAACTGAACCAACCTATTATCAACAGAAAGAAAAACATAAGGCCAGAAGTTTTAAGCATGAACAATAAGAACAGAGATTTCCCATTAAGATAAATATCATATTGGGGGTAGGGCTGCACTCAAGCTGAGTCAACAATGACCTCAGTACAGCCCAAGCTTGCCACGAGCCTTCTTGTTGAGCCTCAGATCAACTGACTGATGACTGGGTGGCAAGTCACTTGGTTCTTTTGCAAGCCTATTTTTTTTGTAAAGCACAAGTTCTAAGAATAAAAAAGGACTTTTGTTCACTGGTTATGCAATGATACATGGTACACCAGATCTACCTATAGATATTCATGCATGAATATAACAAGGTCATACTCTTAAGTTCCATATACTCAGTTATGCAGAAGCCTATAACCACTACCCATGTGCTTCATGGAGTCATTTCTAGAATTCCTTTTAAACATTTTCTGATCCTCTAACAGAAGAACATAGTAAGTAGAATAATCATAAAATAAATTGAATGATAATGATATGCAGCAAAAACAAGTAACTTAGTTCCTACCGATGATAAAAATCACAATCTCGGTCTCTTGACATGGAATGCAAAAGGTTATACATTTGTAGCATCATTTTCCTTGGTATCTGTTATAAGCACAGTGTTAGCAGAACAGTCAGTACATGTATGTATTAAGACAAAGCAAGACTCAAAAAATGGACAATGACAAGAAACATAACAAAAAAAGAGAGGAAGAAGAATGGAAATTAACTTACCTTCTCCGAGAAAAGGTTAACACGTACAAAGGAACAAAAGAGATCCATAAATGCATGCAGAATAAGCGAGTTCTGATGGGGCTGCAAAGTACTGCACGAAGTTATTAGAGATGCCATGTAAAACCTTTACGTTTAATCAACAATATCATCTACAAACTTAAACTCTAAGGAAATAATGCAAGCATTATTTTTATTTTGTCAAACTCCCTTGTAAAATGTGAGATGTGACCTTAATTTACTTGTTCACTTCTTAATGAACTCAAATGCATATAGTGGGAAGCACTTTATCAATTCATCTTTGCTGCATGTCATCAAATCAGTTACATGGAAACATTGCGTTTGTTAGCCAAAAAGGTGTAAGATAGACATTGAGGTTCTTCTTCTGTCTGAAAAGCAGAAATAAAAATTTCTGACTACAAATCTATATTCACATATGGGTAGTTTGAACAAGCACTATACATCTGTTTCTACTAGAATTGTAGCACTTACTAATTAGACCACCCTGTTGTGAACAGTTCACTTGTTTACATAACCAGTTTCAAGGTTTGTTCAACTTATTCAATCTACACTTTCAACATGAATCAGTGAGGGTATGAGACAAAGATATCAGAAAAACTTAACTATTTCACATCAATCCTATCCTTCTAGATATCAATTTGTTTGGCACGTTGTATAGAGTTGAAAGACAAAACAGTGTCAATATCATTGTTCCACCCACAATCTATAATTCAGAGGTAAAATAAGTGATAAAAAGACTCACCAACAAGGTAATAACTGTACTGCTCAGATCCAATATAAGTCGTAGAGCTTGTTCTCGGAATGCCATCAAATCAAGAAGCAGCTGATTCATGCAAAAGAAAAGCTATTATTTGACTGCATCTAACATATGGTCATCGTAAGTCTATAATAGGAAGTGAGCTAGCGATTTGCAGACCATCTCTCAAATGAAAACCACCACCACCCAACAAAAATAATTAATTGTAACCATTGGTGCAAAAGCTCCTGGACAAATCATTCATGAAATTGTTGTTGATAAACTCGCCACAAATTAAGAATTAGGTTTTAGCCTTTTAGGTATCAGTAATAGTTGATACCTAACTCCTCTATAAAAAGATAGATCAAACAAGCACAATTAGACACTGATGATAACTACCATCAGCTTAGCCTATCACCAAAAACATAAGCACTGAAAAGGAAACTAATAGTTCTGCAAAAGCGTCTTATAGAATATGTAGATAAGTGGAATAATAGAAGTAAATATACTAACTTCATACCTGGATCCATGGCTCCAAGCTTTGTAAATGAAGTTCTGCATTATCTTGCAAGGCATCCCAAGAAACCTTATCAACCTGCATCAATATTTTTCCATATTAGCAATACTGGCTAGCTCAGTAACGCTGACTAACAAAGGAATACCTAACATTTAAATGAAAACAAATCCATTCTTACGCGTTCGAGCTGTAACTTGCTACAATGTTCAGGGAACTTCTTTGAGAGTAACAAGCAAGTTCTTGGATGGTTGGGGAACACACCAGCTTTCCAAAATGCTTCTGAAAATACATGGCCAACTGGATCCGGGTAATCCAATATTTGGTTCAGCCTATACATTTTAGCCATAAGGCCTTCTGCCACTTCAGTTAGTTGAACTACCCACTGCATGTTCAAGCCTTTGTGGGAGCTGCCTGAACTATGGACCTGTCCGTCAGGACCAAAATTCCTGGAGCTCCCCAAATTCATTGGAGAAGTTGTCTCTGGACCCAAGTACTCAGTCCATCTTGATGGACCCTCCCATTCTCGTGATCGCACAGAAGTTGGTGACATTGATGAATCTTGGCTAGAGAAATGTTGTCTCGACTTTGCCATTGGTAAGTGTAATCAAGACAAAACTGCATTTCAAGTTTTGGTTTAAAGTCAAAATATTATAAAGAGTAAGAAAGGATTCAAATTCGATAACAACGTTAAAATTAGTAAGAAAAAGCTACAAAGCATTAGTCACAGAACACATCTAAGATAACTAAATTTAATTTGTTTGATATAAATTTGAAATTAGTATATGCTAGAAATCATTCAAGTTCGTTTCTTTTCTTCTAAATTGAAATCTATAGGACTAGAAATCATTTCAAGTTCCTTTTTTTTTTTCTTTTTTCTTCTAAATTGAAATCTATAGGGCAACAAATAAGCTTACCAAATAATTTAACTCTAGAATGTTAACTATATCCTTAGATTTGGAATTACTCCTTCCAAATGAACCCCGAAACTACTGCATATCTGTTTCTTAGAAGTTCTCCTGTTCTACATTGATTTCATGCAGTTGACAAAAATAAACAAGCAAATGTCAAAGAAAGTAACAAAATTTGAAAAAGAAACTTAGCATTCATTTTCTCGTCCTTTCTGAGCAACCAAATGAGGGGCAGAATCGTGCTTTATTTTCAAACAATACAGCTTTCCAGCTCCTTAGTACTCAAGAATGAATTTTTTGTTCACCACAAAGGTTTATTGTTTGTTATTGCACAATGGTTCCACTCTTTCATTTTGCAACGTATAAAAGCCGATTGACAGATTAACAGACTTCAACAAAATAAGACAACCTCACTAGTACTAGACTATTTCCTTTTCAATACAACAGGACGGAAAACCCTCCAATTAATGAGTTCAAACTAGCAAATTGGTAAAACTAGAACAATTTCCGGAATATAGAGCATTTCGCAGTTTGGAACTGAACCGAATTAGCAACATTTGAACAAAAAGCAACAGCATTTAGCCCTCCTAACCAAACAGACACTACATCAAGTAATGAAAATAAAAATCCCATTTGGCTGCTCAGAAAATGAACAAGAAGATTGCAAACTGAAACCGAAAATTACAAGCATTGTCACTACAATTGTAATTTCTCAGACTGTGTTTCCCTCTTTTGTTCCCCGCATTTTCTCGGCAGCCAAACAGACCAAATACAGGGAGAGGGAGAGAGTAGAAGTAATACCGTACAAGTCAAAGCTGCAAACTTGAAAGGCAGAGCGGGCAGAGGTTGGTGAAGATCATGGAGCTCAGATCTGAGTCTCTCTCTCTCTCTCTCTCTCTCTCTCTCTCTCTCTCTCTCTCTCTCTGTGCTGTGAATTTCGATTTGAGAAGCTCTCCTCCACTACGAGAAGAATGAATGCATTCTAGAGAGAGAGAGAGAGAGAAGCGTGGTTGGTTTAGTGGGAGAGTTGGGAATTTGGTTTAATAAATATATATAAAATTAAAAAAAAGTACAAAAAATGCTAAATTATTTTTTAATTAATTAGTAGTTATTTAAGACAGGCGGGGGAGCAGGTGGTCGGTTTCTTCCATTTTCTCCTCTCTTTCTCACAAGTTCAAAACGGTTAAAAAGTGGGGTGGAAGAAAAATTGGGAATTTACTGTTTTTCACTTCTTTAGACCATCTCAAATGGTGGGCTAAAAGCCAAATTACCTTCCAAAATTCCCCCCCCCCCCCCGAACTCACTCCAACCCAAGAGGAAAATTTGGGCTAAATGCTAAACCAAGACCAGATTCCTCCCATAATTTAGCCCAGAAATCGATGTGGGCTCCACCGAACCGAGTGAAAATATTTATCAGAATTTAAATTTTTTTAGATAAAAATGTTCATAAAATTAATTTACGATAGTCTACATATTTATTTAAAAAAAAAATTAATTTAAGAAAAAAAATTAGCCCAAGTTTATTCTTTAATAATCCCGGGCTAAAATTTTAGGCTAGAACGGTTGGAGCAGAAAAACTGTTTATGGGCTAAAAGCTAAATTTTTCGGGCAAAAATGTTTGGTTTTTAGCCCAACCATTGGAGATGGTCTTAGGGTGGCAATGACGTCATTTTAAAGTCAGTGATATTTTTGTACGAGGTTTGCAGCTCAAGTAATTAAAAGTATTTCTCGCTTGCATTACTTTGGCAAATTCTCGATTTTCCAATGTCGCTTTTATAAATGAAATTTTGGTGTCAAATTTGTGTTTGGATTAAGTTTTGGTTAAATCTAGCTTGATTTTGATTAAATTTTGGTTAAATCACTTGTTACAAAAGTAAAATAAATTCTTTAAAATTATTACATCATAGGCAAGAATATGACAACATGTGAAAAATGCCTCAATATATAAAAAAAATAGAAAACAAATGAATTTATACCCTTTGGTAAGACGAAGAGATAATAGATATGAAAATCATTTTGCTTTGAAGTACATTTTAGTAGCAATCACTTGAGTTTGAGTAGATAGAATGAACACATGATTGAACCTAAGACCATATATATTATTATATCTATACATCTTAATTAGTGGCACGCATGATATTGCTACATATTAAATTTGTTACATATTTATATGAACAGTTTGACTTACAAGATGTTCGTTAGGTCTTTCGCGGTAGTTTAAGTGAGCGTGATATCTATATATAAGAATCAAGCGACCTGAGTTTTATACATGTAACACTTTTACTACACTAGTGTGAGTTTAAGATGTTGATATCACACCCATGAGTTCGTTCCTAGGGATACTACAAGACTGCTTTGACCAAGATCATCAACTCCGATGAGGTTTAATTTATTGTCAAGCCGATTGGAAAACTCTACTTCCAAGAAAGATCAAGAGGGCTTCAATGAAAAAGAACCGCTGAAGAATCTCAACATTCTTCTCAAGTTGAACCTGTATGCTAAGACTGGGAGGAGAACATTGCAATAGTTATGGAGCAAAGTATAACAGCCCTACTCAAATTTTCCGACTCACTGTAAAAGTGTGATTTCTATATGACCTCAATATATCAACATCATACTCACTTTTTTCCAACCTAGTGTGGAATGCCATAGTGGACTTGTTCATCTTTCAAGCTGTGTTGCTATGTCGTGTGCGTATATTTGAAGGCTGCACTCCTTGTTTTATGAGGTGGAAGACATACTTGGCTTGGACATTAAGCAACCATCATTATATTATAATTATCTTTTTTTTTCAAAATTAGTGGGATTTGTGATCATTGTAGGATTCAAAACTGCAAAAATTTGACTATAATACAAAGATTTTTTTTTTTCCAACAAGGATGCTTATCTTTATGGCCGTCAGTATTCTGACGATAATTAAGTTGCCTAATCAGGATTAGTTCGCAGGTAAAGCTAACCATAGGCTTATGCAATGCTAACAGGAATGGTTCTAGATCGACTTATTGGCATGATAATATGGGTCGGGTTGGGTCCATTATTTGCACCTTGGACCAATTTTGACAACGAGCAGCAAAAAAGTGTTTCTTTATAAAATTGCATAAACTGATTTTCAAGTGACTATATGGAAAAACACATTTTGGCTCTCCTTAAAATAATTATAAATGGGCACTAGTCAATTTTGAATCATTCAAGTGGGTTTAACAAGACAATAGCCTACCTGTCAATTTTTGCTTAACAAAAATGAAAATCTTTCATTATAATAAATTATTTTATTTTCATTTTTAATGAAACCTCAACGATTCGTTGTGATACTTTATCAAATAAAAAAACCGAAATTACACCTAATCAAGAAGATCTTTCAAAAAATGAAAAACGAAAAATAAAAGTCACATCTCAAACGCAGGTGGCACCATAGTAATTCTTTTCCTAATGGTATTTAGGTAAAGTTTCCAAAAGTTTGCAGATTTTGTGAATGTGGATTATATGAGAAAGGTAACTCCAGCTTGTCCTTCCAATATGGTTGCTTATCTGATCCTTGTTTGGTCCTAGGCCATGGAGTACTTCTTACTGCCCATGATACGAATTCTCGTTGCGGTCCTTGACGGATTCTTCAAACTTTGCTCATCACTGGAGATGTAACAAAGTCTACAATGCGTTAGATCTGTACTTGTAAGACAAGATCAGCCCTTCAGCTTGGCTTCTCAAAAATTGCGCAAGCTCGGAAAAAGACTAATATCACCATCCAGTATTTGAACAACCAAGAGTTCGATGACATGTCCCAAGGGATCCGGCTGAATTCCAACAATTTCAAGTACAATATAATTCAACTTCTTCTTCACATTACAATGTTCCAGATCGAAAAAGCAATATTTGGGGCTTGTTTTTGACTTGCGACGCAAGGAAAAGGTCATGAATTCTTACACGCCTTATGTTATGGAGAGATTTAAGGCTATGAAAGATGAAGCCGAAGTTGTGAGGTTGGATGCTTATTATAAGGTCATTCAACCCAGCCGTGTGGCCCCGTGATCAAGTTTTCACCACACTACCTGCAGTAAATTAAATTTACTGTTTGCTTTAATCTACGGGAAAAGAGTTTTTTTTTTTTTTTTTTTTTTTATGGTTGCGTGGATGTCACGTTTCATCATAAAAGGGAATACCCCAATTGCCTTTAGAAGTTACGTATACCCGTTCTTGATCTAGGGTTTCAGACCTCTATCCGTTTCCTGCAAGGAAAGACTATATAATAATCCAAACATGAAAAGGTTACAATCTTCTGGCCTTACAAGGATTCCAATTGACCCATATAAATGCTTCCTACTCAGGACCAACAAAGAACAACAATCACGGGCCAAACCAAATAATAAAGCACCAAACGCGAAACCCTAACCCCAAAGACAAAAACCCATTACTTATCTGTAAAATCATCGGATTCAAAACCGGTGGTCTGGTTGATTCGTTCGCTGTTCGTCTTCTACTACTACTCCCAGTCGCTTCTTTGATCCATATATTCTCGATCAGCTTCATGCTCTTTTCTCTGGCATGGACCCTCACGTTCTCGAGAGAGCATTGGAAGAATGTGGTGACGATATTGGTGCGGCCATCAAGAGGCTGCATGAGCTTTGCCTAGGATCCGAGGAGGAAACTTCCGCATCTGTTGAGCTTGAACAACCAGCTGATACCATAGCTAACGGTGTATTGGCTAATGATGAAGCTGCAGCCACTATGGATAATCCATCAGTTGCAAGCAACTTGCCTGCAGATGGTGCGGAGTGGGTTGAATTGTTTATAAGGGAAATGATGAGTGCCATTAGTGTGGATGATGCTAGGTCTCGTGCTGCTAAATTTCTGCAGGATTTAGAAAAATCAATCAGGGCACGCGCTGGTGCCGAGGTAGCCAAAAGTTTCGAAAAGGAAAATATGATGATGAAACAACATATTGAAGGACTGGTGTGGGAGAATACTATCCTGAAACGGGCTGTGGCCTATCCAGCACGAACGTTTGAAAGAATATGCAGAGAGGGACCGGGAATTCCAGCATGTGAAGCAGCTTGTGTTCCAATATCAGGAGCAGTGTAGAACACTAGAGGTGAACAACTATGCCTTGACAATGCATCTAAAGCAGGCTGAGCAAAGCAACAACTCCATCCCTGGACATTTGAATCCTCATATCTTCTAATAAAAGCTCTATTTTGTTTAATTCATTTGTGAATATATGTAAAACCTCACATGTTGAAAAATCGAATAAAAGTAGAAGGGGAAATTTTGCACTCTTTGACTTCTTTTCCCATGTTACATAATTCTCCTTTGTGTACAAAAGAAATTGACTACCCATTCGTGATAAGTGCCTGCTGATGCCCCATTGGTCAAGACTAGAGATAGATTTTAGCTAAAAACTTAAGACAGGATCAGTTTTATGATGCTATTTTCGAATTCTCTGCATTGTATATAAACAATTTGTGATGTTATAAGTAAGGTTTGTTACTTTTCGAGCTTTCTAAAATTTTAGCCAAGGAGGCTGGAAGAGAGCACTGGCGTGGTTTGGTGTCTAGGATTGATTGGAATTGATAGCCCTCTAGCTAAGTTCAAGGAATACTGAAGATATAGAGGAGGAGGATTTTTCATTTTGAGGAGATTAGGAATGGATAGACATGAAAGAAACTTCTCCCTTCTTATCCTACCATTTTTGGGAGGATTATCCTACCTCAAGTTGTCGCTTTTTTTTTTCACTTCTTCCTTCAAAATACCTCGAAAATAGTAGTTTATTCATTACAATCCAATCTTCTATACCTCAATTATTGAGTTAGGTAATTAGCAATGTTTTAAAAGGCTCGCCTCAGGGAGCGCCTAGGCGCCCTATGAGGTTGGGCTTGAGGGTTGCCACCTCTGTTTTGAGGGAGTGGGCGGAAGGCGTCGCTGGAGCCGCCTAGGCGCGCCTCAGGGGATTTTTTTTTTTTTTTAATACTCCCAAACCCAAATTTTGGGTAGGGTTTTAACAGCCTCATACCTCTTCCTTGCACTATCATCTCTCTCTGCTTTTTTTTATATATATAATGGATGTGTGTGTCGTCTGGGTGCATTGTTATATGTATATTCATTGTGCTTTTCATTCACTATTATTTATAATATAATATATGTATATATATGTGTGTATATGTATTTATAATATATGTGTGTGCTCAGGGTGATTATTGATTAATAATCTTCTTCTTTTTTAATGTAATATATGTGTATGCTTAGTGTATATATTAAAAAATTTAGGTCTCGTGAGGCTTCGCCTCACACCTCACGCCTAGGCTGGGCTATCACTCGGACGCCTCGCCCACGCCTCACGCTTTTAATACACTGGTAATTAGTGATGTTTATTATGTTATACAGGCCAGCTAGCTTGTTACTTTTGTAACCTTCTTAAATTATAAATTAAATTATGTTTTTGGAACCTTCTTAAATAATAAATTAAATTATGTCCGTCTTGAACCGTATAATACATTCAAGGAAATATATTTTAAATTAAACATGGCCGCACTGAACAGGTATACAAGGAAAATGAATCATATTTTTTCATCGGTTTTGCCGTAACGGAGGAGGACAACTCACCAATGGCAAGCCTCCTTTGATTCCTAGATGGTACCTACCTTATCAATGAGATGGAGTTCCAATCCAGGCCTAAATAATGTAGCACCATGGAAGAAGCGTCAACCTCAGTCGCAGGCTGGGCATGGCTTCCGGCCGACATTCTGGGTTTGATACTGGAAAAGTTGATACCCATCTCTGACTATATCCGGTTTAGTGCAGTTTGCAAGCATTGGAAATCCGTTGCGTTACATCACAAGCAGCAGCATCGCCTCGTCAAATCACGTCACAACCAGCTTCCAATGCTGATGGTTCCGACTAAGGACAGTGGCAACGAAAGGCGTTCCCTGTATAGCGTCACACGAGGTAAGACTTATGGCTTTGAGTTGCATGTGCCTTACAGTAAGAGGTGCTGCGGTTCTTCCCACGGTTGGTTGGCTTGTGTCGATGACAATTTGGTAGTAACCCTCTTAAACCCTTTTACCGGGCGTACCATTAGCCTTCCTCCCGTCCCCGAATCCGCGTCTAGAGCAAGGGCTGCTTTTAGATGTGATTACTACGTTAACAAGGTTGTATTATCTGCTAACCCTTCTTTGTTTCCAAATGATTATGAAGCTGTGGTCATCTACGATGGTTACGGAAAACGAATAGCACATATTAAGTCAGGGGATGAAGCTTGGACTTGCATAGATCAAGTGATCGGATTCGATGATGTGATTTATTATAAAGGTCAGTTTCTAGCTGTTAGTTTGGATGGCAGTGTTTTTTCGATTAATGTTGGTAGTGACCAAACTGCTAAACCCCATGTAAGCGTCGTTGTACCGATGTCTCCTGGTACTGATAACAAAACATACCTAGCGCAATCGTCCTGGGGAAATCTGTTGCTGATTAGGAAGTTGCAAAGATTGAATTATTGTAAGCGCTTTATGAAGTCTTTGAGCTTCAAGTTTTTCAAGTTTGAAAAGCTAGAGTTTGAACAAGTAAATGGTTATGATCGTTTTACGGAGACTCTGAGCTTCAAGGTTTTTAAGCTGTTCTCTTCTTGTGAGGATAGACCCCATTGGGTTGAGATTGAGAGTATCGGAAACGATGCTTTGTTTTTGGGTACAAATCAATCGATGTGCGTCTCTGCCTCGGACTTTCAAGGGTGTCGGCCGAATTCCATATACTTCACCGATGATTGTGTTGATGTTGCTTGTCATAAACCTAAAGGGCCTCATGACATGGGTGTCTTCGACGTAGAAAACAAAAGCATGGGAAGGCATTACTGCTTGGATCGTTCACAGAAACACATGCCGCCAGCAATTTGGATTTTGCCCACCATGGTGTGAAAATACAGTTCCATTTTGTTCTTTATTGCCTCTTCCATTTGATGTAATAATTTGAAGCTGTGCTTTCATTTGTTTGCAATCGTAAATGTAAGCCTCAAATGTCGGAATAAGGACGTCGAGCTTCCAATGTGCATACCTTTGAAGATAGTAATAATAATATGAAGTATGAACACTTAACTGCAGAAAAATTTGATGACAAAAAAATATTTGGTACTTAAAAAACACAGCACTGCAGAAAAAAAGTAGGAGACAATGCACAGTAGCAAAATTTAAGGGGAAAAACTTAACCGATATCAAACATAACGAGCATTCCCATGTGTCTAGAGCAATGTTTTAAAAGGCGAAGGCGAAGCCAAGGCGTTTCATAGATAGCCCTGCCTAGGCAAAAACCTTGAGGTTTAAGGCGATAGCCTCACAGGGAGTAGCTCAACTTACTTATAAGTCTATGCAAAGTCACTCATCCCATCAATGTTAGATTCATTCTCAACAAATAAAAGTAGCATATAGGATTTCACTGTCCTTTTCATTAATACTTTGGCCAGATTGAACCACACAAGGATAAAAAGTCATAACCTTTCATTGGTTTTGCTGAAATGGGAGAACTTTCCACTTTGTAACCAACGAGAGCTACAATTCAACAATGTCGATCATGCCTAAGGAATTCATAGCCTACTAAGAAAAGCCTCCTACATCACACTTTATAAGTAGTCAATGATCGAAATCCAAGCCTAAAAAAGTTAAGTCTACCACCCTGGACGACGCATTGAGGCCCTCGACTTTAGGCTGGACATGGCTCCTTAGCCACGTTCTGGACGTTCTGGATTCGATCGATACCAATCTCTGACCATATCCGGTTTATCGCGGTCTGCAAGCATTGGGAATCTGTAACTTTGCATCACAATAGCAGCGCGTCAAATCACGCCACAACCAGCTTCCTATGCTCATGATTCCTACCAAACACAACAGCCACGAAAGGGTGGCTTGTACAGCGTCGCGCAAGGTAAGCCTTGCAACTTTGAGTTCTATGTGCCTTACAAGAAGAGGTGTTGCGGTTCATCCCATGGTTGGCTGGCTTTTGCAGATGACAGTTTGGCAACAAAGCTCTTAAACCCTTTCACCGGACGTACCATTTGCCTTCCACCAGTCGCGGAAGTCCCACCGCAGGCGGAAACTTTTGAATGTGAATACTACATTACCAGAGTTTTATTGTCTGATGACCCTTGTTTGTTTCCAAATGATTATGAAGTTCTGGTAGTCTTTGATCATGCTAGAGGGCTATCAATTCCAATCAATCCTAGACACCAAACGACGCCAATGCTCTCTTCCAGCCTCCTTGGCTAAAATTTTAGAAAGCTCGAAAAGTAACCCTCATGCGGATCGAAACAATAATCCGACTAAAATTGCAACTAATAGGTTTATCCAGAGCGAAACAATAATCCGACTAAAATTGATTACTCATGCGGAAGAAAAGCGGAGTAAAAACAGAGCATAAAAGTAGAAAGGTGAATTTGCAGTTTTGACTACCCCTGTTACAATCTGTGCAGAAGCAACCCATCCGTGAGAACCGCCTGCTGACATTGGCCAGGATCAATCAATGTGCATCTTCTTCTTCACAAAACTTGGTGTACTTTTCTGAGTCCAACAACTTACTCAGTTCACCATTATCGCTGATCTCGACTTTCATTATCCATCCTTCCTCGTATGGGCTTGCGTTGACCTAGTTCACAAAAATTGAATCAAACGTTAACACAGGGAAGACACAAGGGGGTGACTGGTGAGGAATCTTTTCTGATGTGTCTATAATGAAGTGATGTTCGTAGCGCACACATTGTTTAACAAAAGCATCACTTTCAAAGACGAAGACTTTTAATGGTTGGGGATAAAACTTGAAGAGATAATTAAAAATGTCTCAAATGGCCAGTAACTTTAAACTAACACCAATAAACCAATTAGTTGCAAGTGTCTTCTAATGTTTATCCAAGCGTTGATTGTGTTTGTGTCCAACATCGGAAAGTGGATGAGCTTAAAACCGAAATAGTCATTTAGAACTAACTTTGTTTACTTTACCTTTCAAGAGATTACAAAGAAGTCCTTTCATGACTTCTCATCTAAATATGGGGCATCAACAATATTCAAAATGTTAATTCTTAATCATATTTCTACTTTAGATATAAGAACTTACCCAAATTACAACATATCAAAATACTAATAAGAACGACAACAAAAGTAGTAAAAATTGCACACAAATGCAACCTGGGCATCACCATACCGACTCTAGAACTAATATAGGATAAGGGTACCTACCAAACCAGGCGAGTTGCTAAGCTCTTCATTGACTTCAACCACTTTCCCTGACACGGGAGAGTAAACATCACTGGTTGCTTTGACACTTTCGACTGCTCCAAAGCCTTCGCCCTGCTTCACAGAAGCCCCCACTTCTGGCAACTCAACAAACACAACATCACCTAAATGATCTTGAGCATGATCGGTTATTCCAACAGTTGCAGAGTTTCCATCAACCTTAACCCACTCATGAGAATCGGCATACTTGAAATCCTTCACAACTGCAGTAAACAGAAAAATAAAAGCCGAAACCACCAAAAAGCTATGGAAATTTACCCGTTGCAAATCCAAACATGAATCTAATTATAATTCCATCTATCAACACATTAATAACACTTCTTTCCGAGCTTCGACACATAACAATGTAGAACTAGCATTAGGTCCAAATGAACACAATAACTCATCAGGTAATATCATTGGGCAAAAACAGAACAAAAATACTGCTTTTTTGGTCGTGAAAACCCACTCCGAGAGTGTTTTAATTGCTTTTTACAAGCAAAGTTGCAACAAGAGACATAGAGAGAGATCCTTTACCTCCTCAGTAAACTTTTTGCTCATTCAAAGTACTACACAAACGATATATTTATCTAGACACGAACTTGTAACTCAAACGAACGAAATGAAATTCCCGAATACGTACCAGTCAAACACCATTCACAATTTCACAGCACTTCACAGCTGAAACCAATTCTAATCAATCAAAACAACTGTTGAATCACAACGCACAGATATTATACATCACTAACATCAAAAGACCCAAAAGACGCACAAACCCATTAACCTCTTGAAGATCAAATCCAAAACCGATATCAAATCAAACCATTTGGCAAAAACAAACGCAACCCATCAGGAAAAATCAAATCTTTTGCTGCAACAGTCATAGATCAGGCATTTCAACAAAACACATAACAGAGATCCACATCATAACCAACTCCAAAACCCACGTTACAAAATACCAAATCCTTAATAATCCCAGCATTAATCAAGAAAATACAAGCAACCCATGTTCAAAAGCATTCATCTTTCTCAAAGATCATTGCAGAAACAATAAAGCAAATCGGAAAAAAAAATGAAAAAATGATCCAAGGAAAGTGGGAAGTTTGTGGGGTTTTTGTTAACTTACCAGAAGCAAACCCTCTGTGGGCGGTTTGGATTTTGAGGTAGGAAGCAGCCCTTGAAGCCCACAGCAACCTTGAAGCCATTTGTGAAATCCAACAGAAAAACTCTCTCTTTTATTATAAAACCTTCACTCCTCTTTTATGTAGCGGGGGCTGGTGGGTGTGCTTTTTAATTTCTTTCCACTTTCTCTAATTATTATTATTTTTTTTCGTTGAATTATGATACGTTTGGAAATAAATTAAAATATATAGAAACGAATATTTGAGAATACATTCCGGAAAAATAGAAAAATAAATGGAGATGGTGTGTCAATTCATCAAAAAACCTAATCGCTCGAAGTTGGTGAGTGTCACTGTGATAGTGTCGGATTATTATTAATTAATTTTTTATATTGGATAGCAATGGTTGCATGGGAATTCTGTAAAACCATGGTCTTTTGACACAAGTGGAAATTATTTTATTATCATTTTGTTGAAAGTATGGCTACTTGTGACATTTTTGTTTTTCCCTTGCATATGACTAAAGCGGATGGAGTGTGAAAATCGCTTCCGTTTCTTATTATGGTCGAAATAGGTCATAATTTTTCTATTAAACATGTTTTGTGTTGTGAAATTGGAAATTTCATTACTCGTACATAGGAAATGTTTGTCATACTCTCGAGTGATACTCAAAGCGCAGGCATCCAAGTTGGTTGAGTGGTCGAACTAACAATCTAACAACGTAACAGTTATTCGTGCATGCTAGCTTCCCTCTTGCAGTTACCCTCAGTCACATAGAGAAGATATGGAGCTTGAGCAATTTAGCCATGAGCATACCTTAATGTCTAATCCTTTGTGATGATTTTGATGAAGAGATGGACGGTTAGGATGAGAAGATGTATTACTTCATGATCAGCATTTACAAAATCCATCCATCAGATAGGTAAAACAGTCCTGACCTCCTTGTGCATACTTCTAACAACAGTACTAACCTGCTCGGTCTGATCGTCGCTTGAACACGCTCCAAGTAGTACCCTGGCAGTTCCGGCATCTGGATAGCAACCGGCATCAATCATTTCTTCGAAAATTTCCAAGCATCTCGTGTATAGTTTCTTTCTCGAGTATGCTCCAAGACGCGAAGTCCATGTCACAACATCCGGTTTCAAGTTTTTGAGTGGAAGCGACTGAAAGAGCTCTTCCATCTTGTCGAAAAATCCTGCCCGTCCGTATATGTTAATCAAGATGTTGTATGTACTGATATCAGCTGCGTAGGGTCCTGTTTCCATTGCTGTCAAAACTTCCTCCATCTTTTCGAACTGGCCTAACCGGCCATACAGATTTAACATGCTGTTAAGGACGAAAGTGTCTAGCTCCAGCCCGGACTCTTGCATCTGGTTCACAATGTCCTCGCATTTTGATACGTTGCCAGCTTTGGAGTAGGCGGATAAAAGTAGCATATGGGATTTCACTGTCGGGGTTATTCCTAACCGCTTCATCTCTTCAAACGCAGCTTGTGCATCTGATATGCATACAGAGAAAAAAGATAACATGATGAAGATAATAAGATTTAGAATGTAGCCAACGAAAACAGACTCTGTCGTATTAGTTTCAATCGCAATCACAATGGTGCCTCGGAACAATTTCATCTCATCTTCGAGTGAAATGAGTAAAAATCAAATTATTTCAAAGGAAATGAGTGAAAAGCATGAGGTCTGATTGTTAATGTTTACCTTCATGAAGACCAGCTCTCCCATATGCATCTACCATGATATTATACGAAGCTCTATCGGGTTCACATCCCATGTGCTGCATTAGAGAGAAAATTTCCGCAGCCCCGTAAGGAAACCCTGCACGACTGTAGGGAGCGAAATCTTATACAATTTCGGGTTTATAGCGCTGCTTATCATACAATGGAAGTATTGTACAGTAGTACTTGATCAAACTTCATCAGATACTAACCTGTAAGCTTCCATAAGGGCATTGTACGCGTACACATCTGGCTCGTACCCTGCTTCTTGCATCTGCTCAAAAATTTCTTCCGCTTTCTCACAAAGCCCTTCTCTCGCAAATGCATTTACCAAAGCCGTATACGTGCATATGTTGGGTCTACATTTCTGAATTTTCATTTCTTGATACAGCTTTAGAGCCATAAAAGATTTCCTTTCCTGCACAGACCATAAATTTTGAGGAGATTTATATCGTATTGTTTAATAAGTAAACGACGTTTTCTTGTCAATCATCGGATGCTGTGGAACTTAACCAGCATAAGGTCATAGAAAAGCATAGGACTTGAAGCTCACAGAGACTAGGAGAAAATGCAGCAAGGCTCACCTTTCCGTATAAATTGATTAGCATCGTATACGTCTCAGTAGATGGCTGGCATTGATCTCTCTTCATCCTCTGAAAGATCTCTACTGCTTTTTGAGGGTTTCCGCCTTTTAGTAACCCGTTGATGTAAGCATCGAACACAATTGCACCTGAGTAAAATTAGGATTTTTCTGCATGAATTCACATTGTACTTGGTTTGAAGGAAATGCAATCGGTCACATCTGATAAACTAACAAGCTGGAACAAGGTTTTGATTTTTGAGATTCAGACAAGATTTATATATGTAAACGGCTACAAATTGGAGCGGAAGCGTACTTGGTGGAAGACCATGCTTCCGCATTTCGCCAAAGATGGCTTCAGCCTTATCGAACAACCCAGACTTGCAGTAGGCCTTTAAAAGAAGGGCATAGGTGTCTTCAGTAGGTACGCATCGAGCTTCAAGAAGTTCCAAATATGTCGATTCTGCATCTTTATGTTGCGACTTCTGCCCATAAGCGTCGATAAGCAAATTGTAGCAGATGACATCTGGCTTGAAGGAGCTCTTGTACAATATCCACTCACATATCTGGACAGATGATCACAACATTACACTCAAAAATATCGAGTTGAAAGTCGAGCGTCACGCTATGGAGTGCAAGAATAAGAACAGCAACAACCAAAAACCCTCCAAAGGAATTTTAGGAAGGGAACAAGGATATCAATATGAAGGGATGCCGGTTTCTCACCAAGATTATGGAACCCCACTGTTTGTTGAGACGAAGCTGAACAGCTACGTTAATGATATCGTCCCATATGGTATGAGAGGCTGGTAGAGTGTCAAGAATTTCCCAAATACTGTTTCGATCGACTTCCTTCTGTACAAAGTCCAGAATCTGCTGACCAGTGGGGCTCATCACAGGGAAAACTCCGTCCACAAACCCCGATCCATATTTCCATCCTCGGCCCCTTAGAGAACCACCTAGACAAAGAAGATGGTATGCATTGTTGAAGATGTACGTATGCGAGATAACATCTATTGCCAAGACAACAAAATGAGTACAATGTTGTGATTACATCGTTTCCTAGACAGTTTCTTGTTATTGAAGCTTCTGAATTTTCCGCGTTTGTCAATGTAAAGTCCGTCGCCCTTGCTCTTCTCAACAGCTCTACCACTGGAACTCTTGGCTTTCCATCTTGCATCACTCTTGCAGCTTCTTGGCGCAACAAAAATATAACCAATGGCGCGTTCAGCGATCAACCTACGCATGCCATCAAATGAAATTTCTATCAACCTTCGGAATGCTCATTCGAATCAACTTACCTACCTCAGAAAGTATAGTGCATACAAGTGATCAACACAAACTAAGTAGCTCTTAAATTAAATTACATTAAATTTCCATGAAATTTAACACAATGCACCCTCAATAACTGTGAAGCAGTCAGTATTGGGGATTTTCATCACACCCGATTCGAAGAATCCGTTAAATCCCATAGAAACCAACAATCCGGAAAGAGAGAAGTTTAACAGACTCAAAAACCAGTAACAAGATACAGTAGAACTGTATTGTATGCAGACGAAAAAATTTATGGTGCTCTGGACATTTTAACTGTTAGATCTTTGATTTTTGTATTCCGGGACACCGGAGAAAATCCTGTATGCAGACAGACAGACAGTGGGTGAAGGAAGAAGGAGCTCACATGAATGTTTGGAAATTGGAGGAGAAGGAGGAGCTTTCCAGTTTGTGAGAAGAAGATAGTGTTTGATGGCATGCAGGTAGGTAAGGACAAAACATATAATTTTCAAAATATCTCACACCTTATATATAAAGGAGAACATATCTCTTATCTTTATTTTCCCATTCTCTTTTTCTTCTTATCTACCCACCTTAGCTTCAATCCAAATTTTACCCTCTTGCTAAAATATAAATACAACCATCTATTGATTCATATTATGACATGCCTTTTTTGAAAAAAGGGTCGTTTTGGGATTTAATGACGGTGACCAACTAATTCTTAGTCTAGCAGTACTTCTCTCTCTGCAAAAGAGATGTCTAAGTTCGAATATCAAAGAATGACGACGTTGTGTTGAGTACTCGGGAAGGTATGCGGGCGTGAAGTAATTCATTCTCAACTGTCAGACAATGGGACTGGCAACGAACAGATGGAAGTTCCATTTTCAATTCATACATGCAGAGTTCATAAAAAGAGTACAAATTTTGGGGCCAATAAGTTCAAAGATGTTCGCAACGAGTCTAGGATTTGTAAGGCTTAAGGCTACAAATGGTGGCAATGTAATGCCTGCTTGAGCTCGATAAGTTTGTGATTCGG
This sequence comes from Cotoneaster glaucophyllus, assembly GCA_036320875.1. Lineage (NCBI taxonomy): Eukaryota > Viridiplantae > Streptophyta > Magnoliopsida > Rosales > Rosaceae > Cotoneaster > Cotoneaster glaucophyllus. The sequence continues at coordinate 7,533,038 of CM070059.1, read as the reverse complement.
TTCCTGAAGATTCACCCGCGCGCATGAAATCGTGTACCAAATCATTTTTGCTAAAATATGCAACCATCTAGCAACATAAATTGGGAAGTTTTAAAAGTAATGTGTTTGAACTTTCTGCAGTAACAGGCACACACTACTCCACCTCAGCCAAATAATCTTCAATCTCTGCTGGGGTTAGCACTCTGCAACAAGGTGAGCGCAAGTAATTAGAGATCCACTACAATGAGCAATGAGCAATCATTTATAATTAAAAACTATGTTTTGAAGGGCAGTAGCAACTCAGATTAGCTATAATGAAAAAGAATTTGCTGCCATCCCGGATGGCTCAAGGACACTGGCGTGGTGTCAGAGGTTTGGCGCACACCTATCTGTTCATCTCTTCGGTGTCTATACCAAGTACATGAAAAAACAAAGGTTTGGGGTCTAAACACAGTCCAGATGTAGTTAAGCCTTCTTTAAAGAGGCGGAAAATACTTTCAATTTTGAGAAATCAAAGCTAATCCTTTAGCACTTAGCTAAGAGTTGAGTAAGTTGGCTCCTTGGACCTAATAAGAGTAGGGGGTGAAGGATTCTCTTTCCTAACACGTTGGCATAATACTATATTTTTTCATCGGATTTTGCATGTCGCATGTTTACATGCACCCTATATCTTGATAACGTACTTTATCCAATGAAAAATATCTTTCAGCGAAAGGAATTAAGAGAAAAGATGCCTTAGCAGGAAGTAACGATGGAGCTCACCTGAACTTTTTGTCTGTGCCAATTATCCCAATCTCAATGTTTTTTCCTGAGATTTGTCCTTCAAATCTGCATCAAATATAAAGCAACTACTTATACCGCTAACAGATAACAAAGTTTCTTCCTCTTTCTGTGGCTCCTAAGCATTATGTATTCATAAAAGAATAAATAAATTAATAAGTTCTGGAAGTCAACAGTTATGTATATATACCCCTCCTTCAAAGTCAAAATAGCCGTGTGCACAGCATCATCAAGCTCCATATCTTCAGTATACCTATTACAAACGAATAATAATGAGACACACTTCACCTTTGAGGACTTAAAAAAAAGTGAGACTGAAATTTTAGTTAAAGTATCCAGCATAAACCATGTCCAAGTGTTCGACCAAACACAAAAATACATGTCTGAGTACCTCTTCTCAAGAAAAGTTTTTGCATTTGAGACATTCTTCCCCATTGCAGACGCTTTCCACGAGAAATATGAACCGGAAGGATCAACCTACAGGGAAATATAAATTAGAAATGACAATAGTTGCAGAATTAGCTATCATATTACTGTCAACATAGGACAAAATATAATTTTCTTAACACTACTATTCCTGACAGCAGTTTCTCCTTTTCGACCATCCAAAATAGAATTATGATCCAAGAAAACTAAAAGCGAACAGAAGTACATCCCATTGCATGAAGAGGTTGAAATGATTAATTCAGCTCAAGCAAGATTACTAATGGTCAACTTAACAACCCTATTTTTTTTTTAAAGTAACATATTCCACATATTAGATATTTCTACAATGGAAAAAAAAAACAATTGTTTAACTAAACAAAACTAAATATTGAGGAGCGACCCAACTAAATATGCTACAAGAATTTGTTCCAAACTCCCTTAAATTTAAATTGAAATGTTCTTTCCTTAGATGGCATCATAATTTGCAACCAGAAACAACAAATAGGGAAAAAGTTTACAAGAAAATAACACATTGGAAAATGAAAATACCTGGTATAGTTGGGGACCACTGTCATCAAACCCAGCAACCAGAAGAGATACTCCGAATGGCCTTACACCACTACAAAAGAAGGAAAGAAAACTATTTCAGTAAATTTTAACATGAATATCGTTCAGTTACTCATCTTCAAGTGCAACTACCCAAACTCAGCTGCAATCGCCTTAAAATAATAATTATCACAAGCAGAAACCTTTACTATGAATTTTCATAAGTGATACTTCTCAATTCTCATAACTTATCACCTTTTTGATCCTCTCCTCTCACTCCCTCACACACACGAGCTATATCTTGTTCTGCTGCCCAAAGCTTGCAATATTGTAGTGACCGATTGCAAGTGTTTTAGTTTATAAGTCCAAAAGCTAATGATTTTGGAAAAGGATCCAATATATAATTATCTTCATACAAGAAATATTCACTAAGGTACTTGGTACTCAATGCTTGAAAAAGGTTATTTGAGCAACCACAAAATTATTGTGGGTCCAAATGTTCGAGAAAAAGCCACCCATGCAAAGAGCACCTTACACCTGTAAAACTTGACTACAAAGTGTTTACCATGGATGCAACAATCATTAAAAAGCTAACATCATCTAGAGACAAATGGTTTCAGATAGGGGCAAAAAATTTCTCAATGTGAGAAAAAAATGGGCATATGCCTTGTGTATAATGAACCACAGTTTATATAGATACAGAAAGTGTGTTAATTACCCAGATTGAGTGAACTCCTGCATAACAGCTGCAGTTTCCCGCACAAGTTGAGTAACAGGGATAGGTTCCTAGAAACATGATTGCTTTACACAAGTTATAACCTTCTCAATAGACAAGAACATCTTATTCTTATAGTTCGGAAGAACTTGATAAGGGAATGATGAACATTTGTCACATCACCTTAAAAAAAAGGATCAAATAGAAGAGAAGAAAAAATCAGTACCTTATATAATCTGTGATACTGTTCTGCCTGCTTCCTGCTTTTTCGAACCAAGACTCGAAAATCAGGACCCATGCCACTGCAGGAGAGTAAGTAAGGGTAAGAATAACTACATATTGAATGATGACAAATAAAAGATTCAACAAAGCCACAAAATATGAGGACGCTGAAACTGCTGTCAAAATACAATAGTCAGGTCTCATGTCAATCCAAACGTGATCATTCAGGAGCCAGAATTGTAGTCTCCAAAATTCCAAATGCAAGTTCATGCATGCAGTGTTTTCTATTTTTCTTCATTAGAATCGTACTTATCACACAGTATTGCATATCCAACAAATGTTCCATCACATCAATAATATGATCCTTTAGAGTCTATATATCACAGTAGAAAGCTGATCAAGTTTCTCTAAATTCAATAGTGTCTGAATTCATCAGTAGAGTAAATACTTAAGCAAAATAGAGAGAGAGAGGAGGGGGGGGAATTCCTCACAAGTAACACTAAGCAAAGAAAACTAGTGTTTCACTTGAAATTGTAGGTAACTCGATATACCAGTCCTCTAGGTTTTTCTAATGCTTGCTTTATGGTATTATACCCAAGTCTCTAATACACATGACCTTGTAAACCATGTTACAGGGTCAAAGGTTAAAGAACTTTACAAGAAGAGCTGATGACTAGAAAGTCCACAAAACGAAGCATCATTTAATCATCCTTACACTAACAACATTGTCTTTATGAAGTAACTCAGTAAAAAAGGAGCCTCATCACAGGAATTGGCCTGAAAGCAAACCTGTAAACAAGTCCAATATTTGGCGTCAAACTCTGTATTTTTTGAACCTGGCCAAAGAAAGTAAATATCATCAGAAATGAACATCTTAGGAGAGAAAACCTGGGTGACTCTGAAACCAAGAAAGTGGAACAATTTACAATTCATCACAGTAATTATAGTTTATTGTAAAACGAAGCTCTAGAGAAAACAAAAAGGACACTGTTAGAACAGGAAAGGGGAAAATTAACTATGCAGATCAGACCATAAACAGGAGAAACAACCCTATGAAAACAAAAATGTTGTTCGGGCACATCTATATTATATGAAGCACGCTTGGGGGTCCTTGAGTTGGCAATGCTAAAAGTGATACAAACTTGTAATCATCATATGACTCATCACAAACCCTAAGCTATATCACTAGCACATAGCCTCGATTTAACATAAACAAATATTAATACAAAATGGTTTCATAAAATTGAAACTTATAATAGAAAACATCCTGAGAGACCACGAGTGACTTACGGATGCTTCATCAACCAAGATTGAAGGTAGCTTCTTCTCGGTCGCAATAACAACCCCATTAGCAGCTGCAGTAACCAGATAAACACAATTAAACAACCCAACTGTTAATGTGCCTTTCATATCATTACCAAATTTTTCATTCGCATCTAAATATGAGATAATACATTTGAGCCATCAAAAAAATTGTACCCAAATTAATTTCTCCTAAAATTTTCAGCTCAATTCAGTTCGGAGGTGAAATAAAAAATGGAGCTTTTCATCCAGATTCTACTAATATTTCAATAATTTAATTACTGATTCAGCAAACAGATTCGATATTAAGGATCCCACATCAAAAAGAAGAGTAAAAGGACTAATCATTCAAGGGGTGCAGACTAAACACTGAGTGCATTGTTACCTTTGATCCCCAGAGAGGTTTGGCCAGACCCGACTGCCGTCAAAGCATGCTCGATCTGCACTAGCTTCCCTGAAGGACTGCTCACCATACACAGCAAACAAATCAGAAAACACAAAAACCCAACTAAATTTCTAGAGAGAGAGAGAGAGTTACCTGAAAGTGGTGAGAGAAAACGAGTATTGGCTATCTCCCATTGTTTTCTAGAGAGAGAAAGACTGAAGCTTTTTCTTTTCTTCTGAGAATCGAAGAGAGAGAGAGAGAGATTTGAGGGTGGTTTTGGCAGAGAGAACAGAAAGGGGGTCTAAAGACTGGAGCTTTACTTGTTGGAGAAGAAGGTTTTGAGTGGGCTTTTCATCTATTCCGTACGGGTTGGACCAAACAATATAACCCGACCCGAGCCTGTTTACATTTTTTTCAATTTTTTTTAAGAAGACGAAGACAGAGAAAAACCCTTCTTCTCCAACACGAAAGCACATCATAAATCACACCATCTCTCTCTCTCGCTCTGCAGAAGCAGCACCCATCGCATTGAAGCAAATCGCGTACTAATTCGGTAACTCTCTCTCTCTCTCTCTCTCTACACGCACTTATGCTGGTGTAGGTCTCTGTGACCCTACTGAATCACGAGTAAGAGTCGATACAGAACTGAGCTATTTTCTTGCGATTTCTCACTGTTTTCTGTTTGGGTTCCGAGAAATTTCAATTCTTTACCATTGTATTTAGTTTCTCCCGATCATATTTAGAATAGAATGTAGTTGGGTAAAACCCCTATTGCTGGTTTACGAGCTAGAGATCGATCTGTCTGTATTCTCTGATAGAAATTTCGTTTTTTATTGTGGCTGATTCAGATCAATCTCAAAGTTCCAATCCGAGCAAAATGTTTCTCACAAGGTGAATTGCATTTTTTGAGGATTTTTTGAAGTGAATTAATTGTCTCAAATATATATATTTATACTTATTTTCTTGTTGATTTGATTGTGGGGATTGTGGGTGTTGTGAAGGACTGAGTATGACAGAGGAGTAAACACTTTCTCCCCCGAAGGCAGATTGTTTCAGGTTGAGTATGCCATTGAGGCCATCAAGGTACTTAACCTTATTAATCCTCGCTTTCGCTCAAATTCAAAAATCTTAATGATTTTTGGCTCTATTTTTAATGAAATGTAGGATTTTGAGTAGTTGGTTTTGATGTATTACAGCTGGGTTCGACTGCAATTGGCCTGAAGACGAAAGAAGGTGTTGTGCTTGCTGTGGAAAAGCGTATCACTTCACCTTTGCTGGTCTGCAAACATTCTCCTTATATGACTTCGTTGTACTTACCCATTACCTTTTTATTATTAAAAGTTTTTAAGGCTATAAGTTTAAAGTTCAAACCAAAGCTGCTAGATCACCTCTCTTCTCAAGGAAAATTACATTCCTATGAGGTTGTTTCAAATGTATATAATAGCATCTCTTACTTTTTGGAAGTTGCATTGTTAGAGACCCTTTGTCCTTCAACACTTGGTACTTTTTATGTCCGGCGTTTGCAAACTGTCAGTATCATGTTGTTTAAGAATCAAATCATGCTTATATAGGTTTATATTAATATCTCATCTTAAAATTGTATTGGGTGGATCAACTTTTGTCCTCCAAAATGTTTCCTTTTTCCCCTCTCTCTCTCTTACCTCCTCGTTTTTCATGGATATAGTTGTTCATTTTCCATATCTAGAGATTTGCAGTTTCATTGATGAATGCTATTCTATACTTTTTGCTTTCAGGAACCCAGCAGTGTTGAGAAAATTATGGAAATTGATGACCATATAGGATGCGCCATGAGTGGACTGATTGCTGATGCTCGTACACTTGTTGAACATGCACGAGTTGAAACTCAGGTAATTTTCTTGGTGGTTTTTCCCTTTGATCTAATAACCTTTTTACTTGTTTTCTAACATCCAGTTTTTGCAGAATCATAGGTTCTCCTACGGTGAGCCCATGACTGTGGAGTCTACAACACAAGCTCTCTGTGATCTTGCCCTAAGATTTGGTGAAGGTGATGAAGAGTCCATGGTAATAACCGTTTCTTTTGTTAGTTCTATGAAAATTCCTGTTTTCAATCTTTAGTCAAATGATTAAATTTGCTTAATTTGGTAGGAATTTCTTTTAATGTCAGTTTTTATTAAGATTAGCGTAATTTTGGGAAATGCTAATATAATATAATACTCGTCTTCATTTAACTGGTTATTATATAGCAACTTATAATCAAGCATTTTAGGATGATATTCCAGAGTTTTTTAAGATACCTGTTTATCTTTGAGAAAGAGATGAACCATGATATACTTGGCTTTATTTTTTATACTGGTGAAGTATCTTTTGGCATCTATATAACATCCTGTTTGTATTGTTCCTGTATTCTTACTGATAAGTAATACACCATTGCTATATGCTTGGCTCTTTATGCTCCTTTTTGCAGTCTCGACCATTTGGGGTATCTCTCCTAATTGCTGGTCATGATGAGCATGGGCCCAGCTTGTAAGTAATACTATGTCTGCTTTGTCTTGCAGTATTCGACATGTATAAACATTGATAGGTTATAAGATGCTATATATCAACTGAAAACTGAAAAACTCCCAAATTGTTGCTTCTGTTTTGTATGTCCTCTTCTCGTTTACATACTCACGTTTCTCTGAATTAAATCTGTTTCCTGTACTGCAGGTACTACACTGATCCATCTGGCACATTTTGGCAATGCAATGCAAAAGCTATTGGTTCAGGTTCAGAAGGTGCAGACAGCTCTCTTCAAGAGCAATACAACAAGGTATCTTTGCTTGTTTTAAGTTTAACTATGTATTCTTATTTCTATAAACATATCTTATCGGGTCATCAGAGTTGTCAACCTTCCGAATAAGGATCATGAAATTCTTCCACACATGATTGACCTTCTAGGGCGAAGCCATTTTGTTTTTTCCGACTATTTTATGGTGGAAACAAGATATGGAGGAAATTCCTTCTTCATTTATTCACTTATCGATGGTTTGCAGGACCTGACTCTTCAAGAAGCTGAGACAATTGCTCTGTCTATCCTTAAGCAAGTCATGGAAGAAAAGGTGAAGCTTTATAATTGATATAGATTTTGTATGCATACTATTCTTGAGCGGTGTTCAAATTTGCATAGGATTTACACCGGTTGACCTGTGGTACTGTTTTCAGGTGACACCCAACAATGTCGATATCGCAAAGGTTTCTCCAACATATCATCTGTATACCCCCGCCGAGGTGGAGGCCGTCATTGTTCGCCTATAAGTTCTCATGTTTCTCTGATTAAATCTGTTTCCTGTCACTGCTATGTGTTAAGTTTACAGAAAAGGATTTTCGGATTTGTTTCTGGTTTAGTGTTCCTAACCAGTGAAATCATGCGGCAGTGCAGTACAATGCTAAACATATTCCAAGGATATTATCTTCAAACTTCGATGAGCAGATGCCATCCTGTGAGCCTCTAATGAAAGATTTCATGTGAACTTGAGAAAATTTTGTGACATTTTGTTTTGTGCTCCAGTTTGTGGTCGACACTTGGTAGCACTGCAAATTTGATGCCTTTTATCTTACATATTGACATCCGTTTCTGTTCATGTTTCAACTGCATGCTCGCAACAGTACATTTTATCTTACTTATTGACATACGATATTATTGAAACCTGCCAATTAGTTCATAGCGGTGTTTGATTGCTGGTCGGTAATTAGATTCGGAGCTATGAAGGCTGTTTCTTTTACAGAATAACACTGCTCGAAAACTTCATAGTTTCCGGTATTAATCTGCATCCCTTGAAGGCCAGTTTATCAAACTAAGAGATGAGAGCTCAGAAGTTGAACTCGCTCATCCGGGCGATACGTATTCGGATATTCCATGGTGCATGTCACAAACATAGATCTCTTTGGTAAAGATCATCAGAAGCAGCGAGAGCCTCGCGACATGAAAGTGAAAGCTACACCATCTGAAGCATTGCCGAAGTGGACCAACCTTTCTTAATTTTGATCCCCTGCACGATAGGAAATAAGAACCACCGTGTAATTCAAATTCAGAATCAGATACAACTACATACGAAATTAGAACAAATCAAAATATACGATCAACAACAACAATAACAAAGCTTTATCCAATTAAATGGAGTCGGCTGTATCCCAACAATAACAAAGCTTTTACGAATAATGTCTAGTTTAGTTCAACAATCCACTATTTTTCGTTTATGCTTTGATTTATTTCAAATTTCCAATGGAATCTATTCTTGTTATATTCTTTATGCAGGTAAAAGTCAAGCCAATTTGGCATTGTCATCCGCTGTCAGAACCTGAATTCAGTGGCGCGATCAAAGATAACTATTTTTCAAATTGGAAGTTCCATTTCGGTCTCTCCAAAGCTCAGGTTTTCTCCTTTCCTATTAACTCAGACCTTGATTTGATTTAGAATTGCCTTCTTTAACAGTATTGTTTCATGTATATGTGTAGGTCCGAAGGCTTTTAATGTTGTTCAGTTCACGAAAGTTAAAATATCAGCCGCTGCAGAGAGAATTAGCCAGTAAAAGAGAACCAATATCAGTAGACACTGCTGGTAGAGTCAAGGAAGTCGATGATGGCAGGTCTGTATTGAGTGATAACACAATCAACGAGCTTGATGCTGACAATCATAATGGGCCAGCAATGACTCGGTCACCGGGGAATGTCTGTGAGAATAATGGAAAAGAAGATGGTGGCATGTTGGCAAGTGATAAAGTGGGTGATCTTCATAAAGTAGACAAGAAGGTTGGGGAGATCATGCAGAGTGAGTATCTTGTGCCCATTCCAGGTGAAGTTGGGAAATTGGATGCTGCTTTTGCAATGTCTGAGAGGGCAGGGAATAAATTTAATGTGGATGTTGAATTCGTGTCATCTGAGCATCCTATGTCGGGTCAATCTGGAAGAGGTGACAACGACCTGGTAATTCATGAAGAGGTGACAACCATCAATTGGGGTCAATCAGAGTTCAAATTCTGTTCAAGATTGTTATAAACAACATGGCATTCCTTCCATTACAAATCAATCATATACAGAGTCAAAAGGAATCAATCAAAGCCTAGAATCCACTTCAAAGTTTGATGTTCATGTTCCAATCGCATCCCCTGACCATTACGAGCACTCATGTCAAGGGAACATCATGCATTTTCCAGAGGTGGCATATTCTGAAGAAATGGCTATAGATTCTTCTGGAAAACAGTGTTCCCGGGAGCCAGTTTTGAAGAATTCTTTATCAACTGAAAGTTTATCACAAATTGGAAGTAGTGGGAGGGAAACCAAGAGCCCTTCATCTTATTCTCTCAGTCCTAGTAACTGTCTGTCCTTTGTGATTGATCGTGCTCATCATGTAGCATTACAAGAAAAACTTGAGCAAGAAATGGCACAGAAATTGAATGATGAACCATGTACTGCTTATGTAACTTCATCAGATGAGCTTCAGTGCCAGTTGCAATGTAGTGTTCATCCTGATGATCATGGCAGCGTGTACCACCGTGATCAGAAATCTTTTGATCATGATCTCAAGACTTATGCATGTTATGAAGGAATGTGTTCTGATCTGAAGAATCAAGGAAGTGTATTTTCTCTCTTGACTTCAGATACGCCTGGAAAAGAGAATAGTACGCATGCTGACTACGAGGAAACTGATAATGATGCATCAGTGGATGAAGTCATGGCAATGTTGAGTGCGAGTAACTACAGCTAGGTGAAGTCAAAAAAATCTACACGACCTACTAGATGGCACAATGACTAGAAGTTTAGGAGTAATAAAAAGACCAAAGTGGACTCTGAGTTGGATAGTAATGACTTGGAGTTGATTCCAAAGAAGTCAAACATGGCTTCTGCTACACACGTTGAAGATAAAGTTGATCAAAGGCGTGAAGAGATACCATTTGTTGATTTCAAGAGGCGGAGTGAACTGCAGAAACGTAATGGTGATACCAAAGCTAGAGCGAAGGATGAAATTGCAGGAAAAGATAGACTGTTGGGTGGGCAATGCAAGAGAAGGAAGTTGATCAGGCCGAAGTTCAATGACAATGAGCCACGCGATGAAAAAAGCATAAATGGAAACATATCTCTGAATTTACAAGCATCATCACAAGAATCTTCTGTTAGTGAAGATGTTAATTGAAAGAGAAGGAAGCTGGTTAGACCAAAGTTCAGGGTGAATGAGCCACGTGATGACAATAGCATGAATGGAAACACTTCTAAGATTTTACGAGTGTCATGTCAAAAATGTTCTACTAGTGAAGAAAGCGGAAGTTGTGAGGCTTCTATTGGAAGCCAAGGTAAGTTGTTACCACAAGGTACAGATTTGTCGCTTGTGGTGTGTCAGAGCAGTCATGAGAATGAGAATAATCAAACTGAAAGATCTTCAAAATATGAAAGAGAAATTGAAGTTGAAAGCTCTGTGGCATCAGTCAACTTTGAAGATGGTCGAAAAGAACCTCTTTGTGATGTTGGCAGCCAAATTGCTGACCTTGCAATCCCTAAGTTGTTACTGCAATGTACAGAATCATCTCAAGTGGTTCATGAAGGTCTAAAAGAGCTTCTTCTTGACGTTGGTAGCCAAATTGCTAACCTTGCAACTCCTAAGTTGTTACCGCAATGTAAAGAATCACCTCAAGTGGTTCATCAAACCAGTCATGACAATGAGAATATTGAAATGGAAAGATTTCCAGAATATGAGCAGGAAATTAAAACTGAAATTTCCGGGCCATCTCTCAAAGTTGGAGATGAGGTGGAATGGAGCCTCTTCATGATCTTGGCAGCCTTGCAATCCCATATGGAGACAAAAAATCTAATGTTCAGAAAGACTCAGATTATAAGGTACCCATATTGAACAAATCATCTCAAGATTGTAATGATAACAGTCACATCACTGTTCAGAAGTCAGCCCTGCGATTACCTGAACCAAATTCTGGAACAGAAAATGCATTTTATGCAATTGAATGTGCAAAAGGCAATGAATTGGAGTTGCTTCCAATAGTTGAACGTTGTGCGGATAGTGGTAATCTTAGTATCAGTAATGGCAGCTCAAGGAATCTAAACTCTGAGTTGCAAAGAAGAGCCAAAGAAGTTGCTATTTGTGTAGATGCTGGCGTTGGTGATAACCACCATGAATCCAGTAATAGACAGTCCGAGGAATCTCTTGACACCATGGGTTGCTTGGACAAGCAAGAACCATCTCAAGAGCACAGATCCAGGAAATTGTCTGAGGCATCTTTTGGCACTGTTGGTTGCTTCACAAAGCCAGAATCTTCTCTAGAATTTTGGGACCTGAATTTGGGATTTGGAGAGCGACTTTTTATACTTAGTAATAGTTTCAAAAGCTCTGATGTTAATGCTTCCAAGCATGTGGGTGAAAGGAGAGATGCTCTTGAAATCAGTGGTAGTAGTGTTTGCAACAGTTCTGACATTCGTACTTCTGAGAATGTGGAAGATACAATTTGCAAGGATCTTGTTCCAAGCAGAAAATGTGAGCTCGAACACAACCACTCTGATATTAATAGTTCTAAGCATGTGGGCGATGCTCAGGATTCTTTTCCAATCAGCGGTAGTAATGTTTGCAAAAGCATTGGCACCTCTGGCAATGTGGAAGAGAGAAAGGATGTTCTTGCAAGCACCGGTGGAATTAGAAAACGTGTACTCAAGAGAGCAATCAACCGCTCTAAATTTGATACTTCTAAGCGTGTGGACGGTGTGAAGGATGTTCATCCAATCAGCGACAGTAATGTTGACAAAAGCATTGGTACTTCTGAGAATGTGGAAGAGAGGAAGGCTGTTTTTCCAAGCAGGGTTATAATTAGAAAACGTGTACTCAAGATAGCCGACAGCCGCTCTAAAGTTGATACTTCTAAGCATGTGGACAATGCAAAGGATTTTCTCCCAATCAGCGGCAGTAATTCTTGCAAAAGCTCAGACAGTGCAACCTCTGAGAGTGTGGAAGAAAGGAAGGATGTTCTTCAAAGCAACGTTGAAATCAGAAAAGGTGAACTCAAGAAAGCCTGCAACAAAGATAGTTTAGCTCATGATTTGGAGTTCGGCGATGATAGTGAAAATGATGATACTAAAAGAGAAAACAAGAGTCTGTGGAGTATTCTAACGGCCAAGTTGAAGCAGTTGAAGGCGGCTCAGCAAACAACAGTGACAAGGTTCTAGCCTTCGGTCGATGCTCAAGCTCCTCAGCATCTACTCTAGGAAAGAGAGTCATTGCAGTTGACAGATAGTTTTTCAAGTTTTTGTTTAGTTGAAGTTAAAGATCAACCCGCGTTCCTGTAAAAGCCAAGTACTATGGCTTTTCAGCTTGTCGTGGTGTTACCAACCGAAGAGCTGGAAATACACGCATGAAAGCTGCCTCGTTCTTGAACTTCTTCCGGTAGCTGTTTTCGAGTTGCTTGGAGTGGAGTGGAAGAATGCAACGTCTATGCATGCAAAGTGATGACCATGTTTTTTGTTAAGCTCTGATTTTGGTTAAAGATTGCAGGAAGATTGCAGGGTTTTTTTTTTTTTTTTTTTTTAAATATGTTCCCAGGATTTGTGAATCTTTTGAATCAGGAAGAAATTATAATCTTGCTTTTTTGTACTGCAGTTGTTTGTGAGGGTGATGCCTTTACATTGCACGTTGAAAATGTGAAAAGGTGATGACATCCAATCAAATTCAGGTTTAATTTATGATGTAATTGATCATTTGCTCAATTCCCCATATTTCATTTGTACAGGCTTGTAGCGCAAGTAATTAAAAGCGTTTATTTTTATACATGAATGTTCGAATTCCCCCTCTATAATATTACTTTATGAGGTCTCATGTTCAGGTCGTCTTTTTGAGGTCTTATGTTTGACTCATTTTTGAGGTTTTTTTGTTCAACTCTCATTTCTAAGGTCTTATGTTTCAGTCTTTTCTTTTTTGGAGGTCATGTGTTTGTTGAAAATGCTGGTGGGTTAGTGAATGCCCACAGTGATGTTGAAAACCTTGGTAAAGATTTCAATGCCCACACAGATTGGCAGTGTTGATATGTAGACTTCTGTGAATGAATGAGATGGTTTTTTTTCGAAGCATGCGATGTAAATTTCAAACTGTAAGAACTTTGTCTCTATGGAGCCGCTCTATAAATAGAGCACTCCGACTGCAATATAGATAGAAGTCACAAGCAGTTCATGGAAGAGGAAGAGAGAAAGAGAGAGAGAGGAAGAGGAGAGGAGATAGTAGATAGAGTTATTTTGTACTCCTATTCTAAATTAAAATGAAAGCACCACTGCTGCTCCGAGGATGTACTCCAGTCACACTGACTGTAGAGGAACCTCGTAAATTTTGTGTCTTGTTTATTTATTCCACTGCACCCACCGCCTATTTTAAAACACGTTATCAGCACGAGAAGCTCTTATGTCAGTGGAAGGCACAACACTATAAATCCGGTGAAGCACTATCTACCTCTCACCTCTGTCAGCTAAAATCTCACAGAACAAAAGGTATGTCTATTTTCCGTCTCTCCCACAGCGCCAGAAGCGCCCCACCGAATTTCGGTGAAAATTGAAATTTACGACCTGTAGTCGTTACGAGATGAGAAAACTCGTACCTGACAACTGGTTTCCAGAGATCCAGAAGAATCTCATCAAACTTAGAAACCCAGGTCGCGTTGTTTTCAACGGATCTCGAGGACTACCATGAATCCTCGTTGTCTGAGATGGTGATGGCAGGACTAACTCCACACAGGCCTCCCTCTCTTATACCTCCATCAACTCCGCTGTCATATATGTCCCTATAAGGAAGTTCTTGCTTCGCGATGCCATGTTCTATAGGCCATGCAAGAACAACGCCAGTCTCTGATAGCCTTTTGGATTAAATTGGTTATGTGTGACCTTAACAACAACCCAGATGGCTCTGGTTTTGAGACTGGTAGAGACAGACAAAGAGGAAAAAGGAAGGAGGGATTTGAATGGTGCACGGCACCATTTGGTCAAAATGAATACATAAATAAAATAATGGAAGGTCATGGTTTGGTGTCAGACACCATGTGGAAACTAAGAAAAAGTAATAAAAACAAAAAAAAAAAACAAAAGGGTGAAGACTTTTTTGATGGTGTCGTACCATCTGAAAAGAAAGAAGAAAATATATATATTTATTTATGTGAATTGGTGTTGGTTTAAAACCCTTTCACAAGTTCTATTTACTTTAAAGTAATTTATTTATCATGGACGGTTTTACCGCCTACTGCTTTAAGTTTTGATTTATGTGAATGGTGCTGAATTAAAGCCCTTGTCACAAGCTTTATTTACTTAAATGCAATTTATTTACTATGGCTAAAATTACCGCATATTGCTTTAATTTATTTATTGTACTTATCTTTTGTTACGATGAGTATATAACAAGGGCCTGAAGTTCCTTGATCAGATCAGAACCTGTAGTTTCTTGATCCTCATCATATAAAAATGATTGGACCTGAAGTTCCATCATACAAAAAGATCGGGCATGAAGTCCCTTGATCCACAAAATCAGGACATGAAGTTCCTTGACAAGTATCGTAAGTTTGAAGTGCCGCAGTGCCTCAACTTAATTGTAATTAAAGCCATAAGAGTCTCAGTCTACAGACTATTAAATAAGGACCAGAAGTTCCTTATGTCCATACTCAAAAATGGTTTAGCAGAAATATTTATTAAGCGGATGAAATTGATTCCCCGCGTTCTGCTCATGAAAAGGAAATTCCAAGATGGGAACATACCATTTTACATAATGCATTATTAGTTTGGTTGAGATTTGTTACCAACCATCAATACTTCTCAGTACAACTCGTGTTTGGGAACCAGCCAAACATTATACATTTACGATTTTTTGGTTGTGTTATCTATGTGTTTATTGCACTGCCACAACGTACTGAAATGAAGCATCATCGCCAATTGGACATTGATGTTGAACACCATCTATCATTCAATATTTAGAACCCTTGATTAGAGATATGTTTACCGCATGGTTTACGGACTGTCATTTTGATAAGACAATTTTCCCGCTGTTAGGGGGAGAAAATAACATCGTTCCTGAAGAACGATGAGAAAATATCATTCCAGAAGAATGATGAGAAAGAAAAAAAAAACCGTTCTAGAAGAACAAAGATAATTTGTCTTATTTTGATTTACGAAGCAATCAATGAGAAAATGAAGTAAGAATAATTGAATGAAAGAACGATGTGTCAATCAAATGCCAAATGCATTTGATGATGCAACGAAAGTGATGAAATCACATATACTTGCTGCAAATGTGCCTACAAGAATTAATGTCCGTGTTAGACAATATAATGAGGCAGTAAATGATTTCTCTGTTACACGCCTGAAGCGTGGCAGACCCTTAGACTCAAAAGGTTCAGTTCTTCGAAAGAAGAAGAATATGGCACTACTGAAATATTGCATTCCCAAAACACAACTGTTGCATGCCAGAAGCATGATAGTCGCCGCATGGATACACGTCCCAGAAAGGACAATCTGCGGACATGGGAATATTGATGTCTCATGCATGAAGCATGATAGACGTATAGGTTCCAGTGACTCAACTCCCGGAAGTGGAGATTAAAATCCAAGCTCTATAACGCTCAAGAAGAGGTTATGATCCGCATTCTCTAAACTACGACTATCCTGGAAGAGATAGTGTAATGCCCTTGAAGAGGCAATGGATATCCAAAAGAAATAAAAAGCTTTTATGCATGCGCATGCACATGAGAATATGCGATCATGGATTGATGATTACCAATGTTAATTTTGGTTCTTCAGTAGCTACTAAATTCATCAATGAGCTATGTTGATATTGAGTCCCGTTCTTTTTTCCGTTGATGGAAGGAAATATTATTGGCCAAAATGGAGAAAAGCAATTCCATTACAATTTTGTAAGAACATGGAAGAATGGACCTATATACTTGAATACAATACAAATAGCCAAAAGATGTTGAACCAAGGAGGTTACACTGGGCATTTGTAATACAGTGAAATACACTCACATGATACGACACAAGGTTGTAAACGAGTTGATATGAATGGATAATTATATATGAAGGGTTATGAGTTACCCACATCATATCTCCATAATTCAATCCCTCAAGTATACATGGGAGCAAATTGCTCTGTATAAATTCCAAAGGAGAATGTGTCATGAAGTGTAGAAAATTCATGAAGGATTCAAATTGCTTGAAGAAAGCCCCCAAAGGGTAAAGCATAAATTATGTACTCAATACCAATGGATGATATAAATTGCCTTAGTGAGTACTATCATTATGATATTGTTGCAACATACTAAAATCTCTTGCAAGAGTCGATGATATTAGATTGGAACTCCTGAAGAGTTTAGAAAAATTATAAAGTGTTGAAGGAAATATTGTCTCGAACTGCAGATCGAACAATATGCAACACAAATCTTATCCATGATGTTTATGATATTCAAAGTTCAAATGGATTGAAGATTATGAGTTGAATACTCAAATGATGTAGACACTAAGAAAAATCATTCATCATTGTGAGGGAAAAGATGAATTGATATTTGGTCCAGAAGTACCACATCTTAGTGAAGTTTATGCTTTATTGTATTTAGCACAATACACTGAATGAGATAAACCTTATCTATTAATATCTCCGAGAAATTACAGGCATGTACATACACATGAGTTAAAATGAAAAAAAAAAAAAAAAAAAAAACAGGAGGGAGATTTCACAAAAGTTGCTCATGTGAAGCCTCAGTACTCGGAAGTACCCCTGAAGGGGGAAGCGCCAGAGGTTGATTATTTGGAGCCTCAATACTTGGTAAAACTCTGGATGACGAAGGAAATAGGTGCCTTTGGAATAAACCATCGAACCTCTGATTGTCATTTTGAGTCCGACTTTCGGATTCCAGCAGCTGGTCAAGCTTTCTTTTCATGCTCGTTGAGTAATTATTTGTAAGCATGTGTAACACTCTATTCTCGTGCTTGAGCCCTCTGATCTATTGTTTAAGACTTGCCACTTCAACCATTAATGATTCAACTTGGCGAGTTCGGGCAAGTAGACGTTGACCCATCTTGGAAACGGAGCTAGCACACTGAACACTGAAAGCCAATGAGTCCTGAACGGCCAGCTCATCAGACCGTTCTGAAAGGTTTCTCTTATCCTCTGGAGTAAGAAGATTCCTAGCTACTACTGTAGCAGTTGTATCATCCCTCATCACAGAGTTTCCAATTGTAAGATGACCATTTGAAGATAAGAAAGATGGGCGCCATATATTATCCTGATGCGGCTCGCCTGTATTAGTCCTAAGACTCAAATCTAAGCAAATGTTAGATGGGCAAGCCATTTTCAGAAATGATGAAAGATAAAATCTCAAAAGTGCAAGAAAGGGAAAATTCTACATGCAGCAGTTTTCCGAGCATACACTTTGAGCACAATTGATGTCTCTATAAAAAGAAGAGGCAACAAAGCTACTTGTTCAAAGATCGAAGAGGCACCGCTCTCCGAATTTCAAAAGCCGGATTTCTTGCAACATTTCTCAGACGCAATATCAGCTTTTTCAGATATCGCGTACAACTTTGTCAAAGATATCTGACAGAGTTGAAAACGCATGAAGTTGCCGACAAGCGTGGGTAACAAGGCCACTCGAAATACTCAGTTTTCTTCCTCTCCGAGAATGCCTCTTCAAACAAGTCACACCAAAGCAAGAGTATCTCATATCATCAGGGACGAGAGCAAGAGTATCTCATATCATGCAATCTTCCTATCCTTTCCTTTGTCCTTGTTCTTACCTGCAAAACAAGGATAAAGAAATGCAATATGTCGGAACTTCCACTCAAACTTCCGGTAAGGAACCGACTGCCTGGAACCTTTCCTGATTGCTTACCTAGCCTTGCTCTCGAGTAGCCATTTTCAGCTGTTGTTGGAGTTGGGTTTTCAAGTCACCAACACAGCAGAAAAATTGGTCCGCTGTTGGCTCTTTACACTGAAGCTGCCAAACATCATGAACAGCTGAGAAGTGATGTTCTGAATGACCATTCAAATGCAAGGTTTGCATTCAACTCCTGCATCGGAAGGCAAATACTGCAAGTAAAGATGCCACGTATGCATGGCGGAAAACCAGGGAAAATACCACTTCTGCAAGGGAAACAGATAAGGCAAGTGAAAATGATACATTGAAGCATGTAGAGACAAGCACAACAAAACATGTGCCGATCCATCCCTGACGGAGCCGAAGATCACTTGTCACATGGAGCTACTCGTGGTTCAATTTCATTCAAGAACAAGTCCTAAGGCCTTTGAAGGAATCATAAGTCCGATTCAAGATCAAGTGTCCACCACCCTTGAATCAAATTTAGCTCCAGATAAAAGGAGTAAATTCAGACCTTTGGAGCAACTCTAGCAGAATTCCCTCCAGTCCAGTTCAAGATCAAGCTGTGGAAAGTCAACAACAAGTAAAGCATTCGAAATCAGAGGGAGATACTAATCAGGGGGAGCATCAGATCAAGGTTTTAACGAGGCAACTGATATTGATATGTGGGCATCCAAGGGGGAGTGTTGAAAATGCTGGTGGGTTAGTGAATGCCCACAGTGATGTTGAAAACCTTGGTAAAGATTTCAATGCCCACACAGATTGGCAGTGTTGATATGTAGACTTCTGTGAATGAATGAGATGGTTTTTTTTCAAAGCATGCGATGTAAATTTCAAATTGTAAGAACTTTGTCTGTATGGAGCCGCTCTATAAATAGAGCGCTCCGACTGCAATATAGATAGAAGTCACAAGAAGTTCATGGAAGAGGAAGAGAGAAAGAGAGGAAGAGGAGAGGAGATAGTAGAGAGAGTTATTTTGTACTCCTATTCTAAATTAAAATGAAAGCACCACTGCTGCTCCGAGGATGTACTCCAGTCACACTGACTGTAGAGGAACCTCGTAAATTTTGTATCTTGTTTATTTATTCCACTGCACCCACCGCCTATTTTACAACAGTGTTAGAATTTTTTCTAATGTGGTTTTGTATTTAAATATCCTCACCTTGTTAATAAAAAACAAAAAGTCAGGATATTAAGCCACAAATTAGGCCAGTATGTCGAAAACATGATTCGTTAAATTTAGTGCACTAGATCGTATTTTTGACAAGAAAAAAAATCTTTCCTTTAACTGAATTGTTTATAATAAAAAAATCCTACGTGGATTTTGGTCGGGCCCACCCAAAAGTCAGATTTTTGAACATTCCCCTGGACTGTATTACTGAAGACACTCACCTGAATCTCTCTCGTCTCACTGCCCACTTCCGATGACACCCGATTCCGTTAACTCCCAAACGGCCCCAGAATGCTGAGAAGTATTCGATCCCGGCGGCCCCACCGACCGCGTTACGGCGTTTACATCTGCGCCGTTATCTCCGCTCTTCTCCTCCTCCTCTCCGTCTCTCTCCTCTACACTCGCCTCTCTCACTCCCAATCTCACCACTTCCACTACCGCCGCCAGAAGCCCGATTCCCAATACGACGACGTTTCTCTCACCAACCCCCTCGTCTCCGATGAGGGCAACGACGTCGGCTCCATCGCCACCGAGGACAAGATCGACGAGCTCGACGACGTCGTAGAGGAGACGCCCAAAGACGAGGAAGTGGACGATGAGGACGACCCCCAATCGGAGATTTCGCAATCTAGGGTTTCCGGGTATGTATTCGATCACGTGACGGGGGTTATCAGGAGGGGTTTCAGTAAGCGTAAAATTGAGGACTGGGAGGAGGATTACAATGGGTTTAACATGGGATTGGGTGCATTGGATAAGAGCAAGGTGGCGTTCGGATCGGACGATGTGCCGGTGGATATGGAGGTGCGGCGGAGGATGAGTGAAGTGGCGGGTATTGAGGACGCGCTATTGCTGAAGGTGGGGAAGAGGGTTTCGCCGCTAAGGGAGGGGTGGGGGGAGTGGTTTGATAAGAAAGGCGATTTCTTGAGGAGGGATAGGATGTTTAAGTCCAATGTGGAGATGATGAATCCGTTGCACAATCCAATGCTGCAGGACCCTGATGCGGTTGGGGTTACTGGGTTGACAAAGGGTGATAAGGTGATGCAGAAATGGTGGCTGAATCACTTTAAGAAGGTCCCATTTCTCGGGAAGAAGCCGCTGGGAGTTTCGGGGAGGCCCCGAGAAGTGAAGCTCCGGGAAAATGGCCGTGAGGGTAGGAAAATGGAGAGTGATAGTGGAGATGGTGTTGTGAATGGAAGGGGAAATGGAATAGGTGTAGGAACAGAACTTGCTGAAAATGAGAGTAAGGGTTTGAATTCAGGTTCCAGTGGTAATTCTAGTACCGGCAGGAATTTGTCTTACATGAGTAATGTGAGTGATAAAGCGATTGGGAACACCGTTGAACAAATTAGTGAGTCGGATCCGGATCAAGTGGGTGGCTTTAAGGATGAGTTTTCAGGTGTTATATATGCAGATGGCAAGAGATGGGGCTACTATCCCGGTTTGGACCCGCTTTTATCATTCTCTGATTTTGTGGATTTGTTTTTCAGGAAGGGGAAATGTGAGATGAGGGTTTTTATGGTGTGGAATTCTCCCCCTTGGATGTATACTGTAAGACAGCAGCGGGGACTTGAGAGTTTACTATCCCGTCATCGAGATGCCTGTGTTTTAGTGTTGTCTGAGACAATTGAGCTTGATTTCTTTAAAGATAACTTTCTGAAGGACGGGTACTTTTTCAAACTTTGCTTATTTGATACATTTATTTGTTGGTTTTCTAATTTTCATTTTGTACTGAGGCAATTCTTTTTCCGTAGTTACAAAGTTGCTGTTGCTATGCCAAATCTTGATGAATTACTAAGGGATACACCGACGCATATATTTGCTTCTGCCTGGTCCGAGTGGAGAAAGACCAAGTATTATGCTACTCACTACAGTGAGCTCGTCCGCCTTGCTGCTCTCTACAAGTAAGTTTATTTATTTGCAGATCTGTCCTTCTATGGGTCAGTCAATTTTTATTTTAATTTTAAATCCAGTTGGGACTAATGTGAACGTTTTGATTGGGATGGAACAAAAGAGTACCGCTGAAGAGTGAAGATAATGCATGAGAAATCTAAGTTCTTGTCAATTTACTTTAATGGTAGTTTAAGTTTTACTGTAGCTATTCAACACTGTCAATCTGATATGCTTAGGTAGGCATAATTCATGGCTCTAACTTTTGTCTTTCTTGTCATTAGGGTACACAAAGTTTAACGAGTTAGAGTTGCGTTAGGATTCATTATTGATGTTGAAATTAAATGCACAATCACATTCAGCTTTTTGGCTAGGAGCTTTCACCAGTTCAGAGCAGGAACTTAAACTAAGGGCTAAAAGCCTAGAAGTTTTAATATTCACCCGGCTTTTTAGCCAAAATGGTTCCTGAGATTTGCATAACTCCTCACTTTGGTCTTTGAGATTTGAAATTAATAGAAGTGGTCTCTGAGATTGTCTACCATCAATCATTTTGGTCATTGAGTGAAAAATTATGTTAAATAAGGATCAAAATGACAAAATTACCCTCAATTTAATAAACAATAGGCCAAAATGGTTTGACCAAAATTATTGCGGGTATTTTAGTATTTTATTCTTATTTTATGGAGATTTTTCAGAGAATGACCAAAATGATTGATTGTGGACAAACTCAGGGACCAATTCTATCTATTTCAAATCTCAAGGACCAAAATGAGGAGTTATGCAAATCTCAGGGACTATTTTGGCTAAAAAGCCATATTTACCCCTTGCCAATCTATGGAGGAGATAATGGGTAGAAGTAGGATTCAACAGAATATTTTAACTTGGTCGTTTCATACATGCCGACCCCACTTAGTGGGAATAGCCTTTGTTGTTGTTGTTGGTCGTTTCATACATTATAGATATATCATAATGGAAAATTTCCCTTCTTATGTTTGTGTTTATATCCATTTTATATAATCTGGTATTTCATCAAAAAATAAAGAGAAATTCTGTCACTTCAGCTTAGAAGAAGGCTATCTGGCTGTTACTTGGTTAAAAAGAAAACTACAGCCATTAGCAACTTTGGGTGAGATGCTAGTAACTATCCATAGGTTGTTGATTCTTTATTTACTACCTTAGGCAAGGAATTTAGCAGAATTAGTCTATTAGTTCTCCTTGTCGTTGCTAATGTTGTGAAAGGAGTTTAAACCTTAATCTTTCCTAATTGAATTTCATCTCTGTACAATTTTTTATTTTTTATTTTTTTGAATTGTTTGTTGTAACAGAGCTGTGTGCTGTAAGTTTTTGTTGCAAAGAGGGAAATCAAATGATTTCTTTTCCTTTTTCTGGCGTGTAGAGAAGTATGAAATATTGTTTATGCAAAATGTAATTCCTCTTCCTGAAGTTTTTGATTTTCCTTGCTCCATTTTCACTTTCAGCAAAAATTCTTAAACAAATAAATGAGTTCAAGAGTTTTCATGGTATGTGCTTTAGTGGTGAGTTTTAACAAATCAATGAGCTCCATTTTCACTTCAGCAAAAAATTCTTAACAAATAAATGAGCTCAGAGTTTTTATAGTGTGTGCTTGTGAAGTTGAGTTTTAAAGAGACTGCAAGTTTTGCTAGATGAGCTCGATGCAACTAAAGAAGAGTTAAGTTTCCTGCTGAGCATATCATCGAAAACTTAACGCATGTGATGACTTTTTAGGTTCAGAGTTTTCATTCTTTATGCCAATCTTAAGCATGGCCATTATCATCCTGTCTGATATGATCTGGTTATGTGTAACGTTTTGGATTTTAGATGCTGATATGTGCAAACAGAATGGTGCATTAAACATAACATTTTTCTGTTGAGTTTAAAGATCTCCCTAACTTCATTTCTTTGCATTTGCAGATATGGAGGAATATATCTTGATTCTGATATCATAGTCCTGAAGCCTTTATCATCACTTCACAATTCTGTTGGTAAAGAGGATCGACCTGCAGGAAGTTCTTTGAATGGTGCTGTAATGGCATTTAATAGGAGAAGGTATGAACATGACTTCATCTCTAATTGTGGGAATCAAAGTACTATTTCAGTTGAAATCATTTTGAATCAGAACAGACTTGTATTTATCATTGAATTTTAATAACGAGGTTTGTTTTCCTTTTTATCTAAGTGTGCTTTTTATACCGGTGCATTGTGTAGAGTACTAGAGTTCTCACTTACTGCTGTCCCTTTACCTCATCCATCCTACTGGTTTAGGATTCATAAACAGGAGCTTTCGATGATTTTTCCTGACATTACACTAAACCCTAAACCCTTAACCCTTCAAAATAATTATATTTGTTTGTGTGTGTACTGGGCTATATGTTTGCGTGTTTTATGTGTCTTAAATTGTTTTGAAATGCAAACCCTTTATTGGGTAAATGCCAAAGAGAGAGTCCAGGAGAATCACATGAAAATTAGGAAATTGTGTTATATTTGAAAATTTAGTGGCATTGATCTGTACATTTATTAGCTGTCCTATATACAAATTTGAGTGGCACTGATGAGGAAAATTATAAACTAGTATATTTGACTTGTATGAAAATTTTGGATTTTGATATTTGCTTCACTTTTCCATGCAGCCCCTTCATAATGGAGTGCCTGAAAGAGTTTTATATGACATATGATGATACTCATTTGAGATTGAATGGGGCTGATCTTTTGACAAGAGTTGCACGAAGGTTTTTGAGTGGTCGTAATAAATCAGTTAGACAGCTGGAGCTGAAAGTGCAGTCTTCTTTCATATTTTTTCCAATTGCTTCTCAGAATATCTCAAGGTAATCTTATATGAATTCTTTTCCAATGGAGAGGAGTGTTGTGGGCTGTGAGTGCCTATCGATCTGTGAAAAGTCACCTTTGATCGCCACTCATTTCCCGCAGTAGTCCTGGAACATTCATCCCGCATTGAAGAAAACCCCATCTTCTGATTTCTTACACTACGTGTTTTATATTTGGATGCATGCTGGTGCATTTATTCAAATATTCTTGAACCTCTTGTGCTTTTGTATAGCAGTTTTTAACTTTTGGTTTACAATTCTCCCGTGAGCTTTCTTCCTTTATGAATTAACTCAATTGATGTGGAAACAGATACTTCACTGCACCGTCAACAGAGACTGAAAAGGCTCAACAAGATGCCCTGTTCAGAAAGATTCTAGATGAGTCGTTAACATTCCATTTTTGGAACAGCTTGACTTCATCTCTCATTCCAGAGCCGGAGAGCCTTGCTACCAGGCTTATTGACCACCCTTGTATCCGATGCACTGATGTGTTGTGAGTTAACATAATTCCTCTGGTTGATCAGTACTGAATGGGCCAATTACACTGAAGCTTATCAAGTTTTCACTTCCGGTCAATAATTAAAAGATAAGTGCAAGCCCGTTCGTGTAGTTGTAAGATCGTGTATCTTCTCTGTATGCTCATGAAAAGATGGAGTTATTTTCTTTGTGAAATGCTGGTAGAAGCTCTGTTGTATTTGGAAATTCTTTTTTCGCTCAAGCTAGTTTCTTAGGCGGCTCTTGTTGTTTAATCACTAGTCTGTGCCATTCTTCTTCGGAGTATCACCGATTTAAGGTTTTGAATTCGGAGTTGGTTCGGCCACCCTTTCAGTTTCACCTGTAGTGAAGAAACTATTTGTTACTAGTTTACATGGAAATATAGAAAGATGTCTGATTCTTTGTTATATATGCCCTCTCTCTCTCTCTCTCTCCAGAATGTACATAAATCTTATTTATTCATATGGTGGTACAATTGCAAAATAGTGCCTTTACTTGCATCTTCTACATTAATTATGCATTACAAAAATAGCAGCGTATAAATAGAAGCAAAGCATGAAAGTGCTTTTGTCTAGTCTCCATGACAACCGCTAATAAGTAATAATTTCCAACAAATCAAGCATCCTAAATCGCCAATCCCTTTACCAATATGGTCCTCCACCCTTTTGATTCATTTGATTACACATTTACATCCCTCTCTCTCCTCTGACCTCAAAAGCAAGAAAGAGATCCATAAGCACTTTTGCACAAAAGCATTAAGGCAGCTGTTAACCACAGTTCCATCCTCCTCCTAGTCCATAGCATTGGGACCAAAACATCTTATTTTCACAGGGTTCCAAATCCACTGTACCAAAAACTTTCTTCCTTTCACCCCATTTACATTAAACCCATTTCCCCATCTGTCCTTTGAAACCGCCCCAACATACCCTCCACCCCCGCCACTACCATAAACCCCCATACACAAATCTGCAATTTCTGTCGGTGCAGTCGGATCATCGCCTGCGTACCACGCATTCACAAGCGGGTTGCTCGAGACCTCCGCTAGCTCATGAGCTATCACACTTATCATCCCATCAGTGCCCGCGTCCCCGTTGGGCGCGCGCATAATGGTGTTCCCTCCAGGTGTGCCTGGTGGCGGCCGGCCTGAGTCCTTAGGCCAGGCAAAAGGGTAAGCGCAGACGCCCGGACACT
The DNA here is from genome assembly GCA_036320875.1 of Cotoneaster glaucophyllus. Lineage (NCBI taxonomy): Eukaryota > Viridiplantae > Streptophyta > Magnoliopsida > Rosales > Rosaceae > Cotoneaster > Cotoneaster glaucophyllus. The sequence continues at coordinate 7,507,247 of CM070059.1, read as the reverse complement.
GACTCCCGCTATAACCCACCCATGCATACGGCACAGTCACACCAACTAGGGTTGGAAATGTGAAGTAGTGAAAACCACAAACCGCCCTGCAGAAGTCTTGAACCCTAACATCAGATGAGCTCAGAACTAAGTAAACGCCGTTTCTCGGGTTGAGAGGCAAGGCTCTTGGATGTGAAGTGACAGCATTTTTTATGATGGACTGCATCGAAAGGCGGCTGAGAGAGCTTCCATGGGAGTAGGAAGAATCGTAAAACTCTCCGGAGAGAGCAATGGTTCTAGTGATGTTTGAGCCAGTTTGATCAGTGTAGAGCCTCACAGTGCTCCACCAATCAGCAACAGAAGGGTAAGGGGCAGGAGAGGAGAGAGAGTAGAGGAAGTCTCTAATGGTGGATTGATAAGTAGGGTTCCAGTGGCCATACCATATAACATAAAGGTTGATGGGAGAAGCAAGGACAGGACCCATATGGTACTGAAGGTCCACCAGATCAGATGAACCCTCATAGTTTTTGGCTTGGTTGAATTGTGCGTTCTGGCACCATGAATATTGAGCCAGAATTGTAGAGAAAAAAAGGGAAGAGAAGAAGAAGAAGAAACTGCAAAGTTGCAGATTTTGCATGTTTAATGGTGGGTGGTGAGAGACTGAGAGTGAGTGGTTCTTATAGAGAAAGTAAATAATGGGGTGGGTGGGTGAAGATTCTTATATTATAATTTTTGCTTGTGGTGATGAGCAGTTTGCATGTTTTGCATAATTTCAAGTCCTTGTCTACTTTTCAATGATAACCATGTTGTTGTCATTTTCTTTTGTTTCGGTAACCTTTTTCACTTCTTATACACTTTAATTTATTTCTGGTATTTAGATTGAAGAAATAAATAACGAATCAAGAGATACATGTAAACATGGACGTGTACAAAGAGAAAAAGGAATTGTTAAAATTATTTCCCTTTCCTTTTCTATCATTATAGGAAGAAAAAAAATAATTTGCAAACATGCTCATCGAAACTCTATTTTATTGTACAAATTTAAAGATCTAGTTTTTGAACGGAAAAAAAGGTACACGACTTTCATTGTAATCGACTGTTATTTCATAGTAACGATTCAAAAACCTAAATTGAACAGAAAAAATTATAAACACAATTTATTGCACTCAATCGTTATAACACTATAGATGAGGAGTTTTGCATTGTATAATTTTGTTCTTTTGTGTGTTTTTTACTAAGATCATTAGTTGTCATGAACTAAATTAATTAAATAAAAGAAGGGCTCTATGATATTCTTATTCCCATGTTAAAATAAAGGTGTTATGCTAACCAACCTCTTTATGTATATATAATTGTTCTGGCCTACACTTGGGATAGAAGATTGGGATCATAGAAGAAACTGTTTGTTGTCCCCAAGACAATTATGGCACTAATTTTTATATGTCATTCTCTCTCGACAGAGAAATTTTTCAGTATGCCAGAAATAGTGTCTGTTACATCAAGTGTAATAATACAATTGATTGGAAATTTTTATTTTCAAGTTTCCAATCAATTGATTATTACACTTGGTGTACCGAAACTTTGTCCAGGCACACTTAAAAATCGCTCTCCTCTCTCTTAAATTTTTCCTGTGTCTTGCCACCTCTCTTCAATTTTTCAAGTTTAAAAATCTTTGATACTATCAGATACTAGATTACTGTTGTTTCCATGTAGTATAATACATTGTGTGATGGAAACGTTGGTTATTGTCAAACTCCACAACTTTCTTTAATACAAAACTTATTCTTCTGCGGTTGGCCACATGTTATGGTTCTTGCTCATAAACTAACTTATCATTTGGATAATAAGCAACCTGATTAACTTCCAATGACTAGAAAGACTTCTTAATAAGTTCAGTTCACTTTGACAACAGATAATATTTAGTGAGAAACATTGAACTCCAGAAGGAAAAGAAGAAAAGAAAAGAAAAACCCTTGGCCTGTGGTGCAATAGCAATCGGGTGCAATTGAGTACATGAATTTTCTTTCTTTCTTCAAACCGGAGTTTTATTAAGTGTTTTTTTATGTTTAACTTTAAACTAATCAAGAGTGTTTTGCACTGCCAATTATCCTTAAAAGAGTCCCACACGGTTTTGTATCAATGGAATTGTGATATACTTTTTTTTCATTAAAAGTTAAAACACTCAACAAACTGTGATTACCCCATCTCTTCTCAGATGGTTGTTCGCCTCAATCCCCGATTGTCGGTGGTTGTGGCCCTGAGCAAAATTTCAACTTGGGAACTTAATTTCCTTTCTTTTGTTTATCTTCCAAATTCTCTCTATTCCTTGCTATTGTGTTCCAAATTTCCACTAGCCCCAAATGAACCTCAAATCCCTAACACATACAGATCCAGCACTCAAGACTCTTTTTACGGTCAATTTGCCCACTTTCGATTGAGAAGTCTAACCGAGTAGCTGTGTTCGCTGTCCACCTCAAGTGAGAATCTTCTCTTAGTCAGTTGAAGATGTGTGGAACTAAGACTTTGTAGGTTAATTGGTGATAATTTTCAGTTTTGTTTTGCGTGTTTTAATGTTGTTTGTTTGTGTTTTAGCTTTGTTTATTATTTAGGGCTTTTGAAGGTCTGGATTGTTATTTTATGGAGCGGAATTGGTAGTGTGGGTTGGATGCTTCTGGTTTTCAGGTAACTGCGGCGGGTCATCCCTCACATAGGCTTGGTTTTCTCCACTAGCCACCTTTGGCCTATACTGTTTGGCCTTATGTGGAGGATTTTCATTTTAGGTTGAAACAATTTCATGTTTTTTCATTTATGTAATGTTTCGTATTTGTTACTGAAGAACCATTACTCATGTTTAGTTAGCGTAAGTGGCGTTTTCTTTTTGTATGCTGGTCGTTTCTAGAGCTATAAAAGTTATAATTAGTCTGTTTGACTTCTTTTTATGAATGTTTCTCTACCATTGACAAAGAAAAACTGTGATTAGGGTTTTGAATAAAGGTGTCACAGGAAAGAAGAAGAATTAAAATGATGAGGGTCAAAACCAAGTGTTAGAAAATGAATGATGGGTGTGGTAGAAAGCAAGGCATGTGATGCCTTTCCATGATTTTCTCCCTTTTCGACTACAGTCTACACCCCTTCCCTTTTCATGATCATTGACTATCTATGTTCTTCCTTATTTTTTTCTTTCATTAGTTAATACATCAAATGCACGGAATAGTGCTTTCTTATGAAATTTTCTGACCAACTTGTTTTCTCACTCAACAAGTTAATTAGTGTAAACCACTAATAATAATTAATAGCACCGAAAAACACTTCAAGAATTAAATTACCCATAAAAAAAATTTCTCGTATCAATATATAATAAATGGTGCAATGCAAGCTTTTCTTTTTCCAAAACAGTACTTTAAGTGTGTTTAACTGTAAAATAGAGTTTCGAAGAGTTGATTTGTGAATATATATATATATATATATACAGGCTTCTTACCAAGAGGGATCTCTATTTTTTTTAGAAAAATGGGGATCCTTCTTGTGAAAGGATTCCCATATATATATATATATATATATATATATATATATATATATACAGGTTGCTTAAGGGGAGGGATCCCCATTTTTTAAAAAAAATGGGAACATGCTCCCCACCGTTAGATTGGCTTTAATGAAATTGTGTGGTTAAGATTAAAACACAAGCCATACAATCTCAACCACACAATTTCATTAAAGTTAAATCTAACGGTGGGGAGCGTGTCCCCATTTTTTTGAAAAAATGGGGATCCCTCCCCTTAAGCAATTCCTATATATATATATACATATATAGGAATTGCTTAAGGAGAGGGGGATTAGGTGTGGGGCCCACTCCACATCGAATTTCAACGATCCGAACCATCTATTTTTCAAGTTACACCTCATAGATCATCCTTGCAAAATATTAGCCAAATCTGAAATATTTAAGACATCTAATTGGGTTCAAAAATATTAACGAATACTTTACTATATAAGAAACAATGAAATTTTATCTTGATAATTAAATAGGCAAATGGTTTCGGATTGAATTGAAATTTTGCATGGATGATCTATGAGGTATAACTTGAAAAATAGACGGTTCGGATCGTTGAAATTCGATGTGGAGTGGGCCCCACACCTGATCTCTCTCCTTAAACAACCTATATATATATATATATATATGGGAAACTTCAGTTGATGGTATTTCATAGTCTAAAGATTGACAATAGGAGGGAGCATAGCACATGTTCAACTCTCATCAGCCCCCTTAAAATTAGGGATGGATTGGATTCTTAAAGGCAAAGCTTAAAAGAAGGGAACTATGAGAATTGCTGGCCTGCTGCCACCGAATCATCATAAAGGTCTTCCTTTCCAATTGAGTGTCAAATACCCGAATGCTTTTCAGCTACCCTTCAGAGTGACACTCTACTGCTAGTACTTCCTAAAATTCTAAATCCGCTTTTAAATAACTAAAAACGCTTGCAACAATTTGTACATAAAAAGCTTCTTGCAACACTGGTATAAAAAACTTGAAGACTCTTTTTGTGATAATCACATGTTACGTGTGCTTTCATGGAAAGCAAGCAATTATAATAGAAATGTTTATAAGCAGAATTTACTCATATAGGAGCAGTCTTCACGGACCTTAGAAGTATATTATAAAAATAATTGGATAATAATTTTTTGGGTTTATATCACAAATGGTCCCTGAAATTGACCCCATCAATCATGATGGTCCCTGAAATTGAAAATCGATCAATGTAGTCCCTGAATTTTAACTCGCGAATCAATGTGGTCCTTCTGTTAGTTTTCCGTCCAAATTAACTTTAAAAAAAGGTTAGAGAACCAATTTTTCATGGTAAAATGATCAAAAACAACCATGTTACTAATAATTTTACTTACTACCTCTCTTTTCTATTTTCCATCTTCACTTTTCTCTCCATTTTTTCATGGATTTGGTGCTAAAACTAAAATAAAAACAAAAAAAAGTGGTTCTCTAACCTTTTTTTGGTCATTTTACCTTGAAAAATTGGTTCTCTAACCTTTTTTTAGTGTTAATTTGGACGGAACACTAACAGAAGGACCACATTGATTCGCGAGTTAAAATTCAGGGACTACATTGATCGATTTTCAATTTCAGGGACCATCATGATTGATGGGGTCAATTTCAGGGACCATTTGTGATATAAACCCTAATTTTTTTTATTGTGCTTCTCTAGAAAGTGCTTCTAATAAAAAGCACTCCTATACAAACATCAAAACCTATTTACCATATTAAGGGGAGCAGAAGAAAAATAAGAATCTAGTGCACTACAATCTGAGGCTATATAAGTTCATGACAGCATCATAACCCAAGAGAATAATTACAATGGATTATGCTTAGTTCTTTTGTCTTTTTCACTATATCTAGAAATGGTGGTTAGAAGGATATTGGAAGATATTTATTTTCTTGTAAGTAAGTAATCCTATCACATTACCAATTAATTAGGTGATTCAGTTAAAGGAAAACTAATGAAAATGATTTGAAAACTTTGAGTTTTAATCAAAATGACAAAAATGTGTTGTAAGTGAATAGTACCATGAGTGACTTTTTAGAGTAAAAATTTCATTTTCGTTAAAAATGAACAGTACCGAAAATATTTCGTTAAAACTCTGTTCAGTTAATGTGTCATTACAATTACTTAAAAAGGCTATTCATAATTGCTAATGAAAAGTGCAGTGTACCTTTTTTTATTTTGGTCGAAAAAATTGGAAGTTCATATGCAAATTAAATAATAAAGTTATACTTATGAGAGGACGAGCTTTGGTGCAATGGACAAGTTACTCTTTTGTGACTGAAAGATCACATGTTCGAGTTGTGGAAACAACTTTTTTGCTAAGTAAGGGTAAGATAGGCATTCCCTCATGACCCTCGCAACCTTTTTGCAAAATAAGGGTAAGAGGTTGTGTACGATAGATGTTCTCCTGACCCGCGCAAAGCATGGAACCTTATTAGCTTGGGGTACCTTTAGATATATACTCAATAATAAAACAAAACCAATATTTTTGTACGTGTGAGTTCAGGTTCCGAATCCAATCACTTCTTTTCTTCCATACGAATTTAATTTATACTTTCACTTTGAATATATTAATGTCGGACGCGGTATGTTGAATGTATTATACTAGAATTAGAATAATTAATCTGATCTGAATGCAGTGAATTATATAGAACATTACTTCAACAGCTTCAAATTTATAAAACTACAATAATTAATTGCAGCCATGAAACTAAAAACAAATAAAAACATCATGGCAAAATCCCCTTGTGTTCTGGAGCCCAAAGAAAAGCCCAATGTTCAAATTCGTCCAGCCCGGCCCGTCCAATATCAATGAAAATAATAATTCAAAAAAATTGAAGTAAAAAACAAAACTTGAAAGGTACAAACTTAGAGCATCTCTAGGGTACCGTTTGGTATGTGAGACGGGACGGAACGCCTCGGAACGCTGTGGAACGAGGCGTTCCGTCCCACGTTTGGTGCACCTAAAAACAGTGGAACGAGTTGTCCCATGAGACGAAATTTGGCTGATTTTTCGTTTCACCTCCCTGCTTGGAACGACCCGTTCCACATCCGTGGAACACAAATTTATAACACTTTAAGACAAAATTTCTCCTTATCTTTTTCAATATTTACATCATCCGTGGAACATCCGTTCCGTCCTGTCCCGTCCCGTCCCGTCTGCGTACCAAACGGTACCTAAGTGAGATGTCAAATTTAAAACATCAAATTTAAATTTAATGGCTGACTTGGCAATTTGATATATTGTCAATATTTTCCTTGGTATGCCAAAATTTATTGCTTCATTTATTTTTTTTAACAAAAATAATAAAAGTTTGGTTGTTGTTGGTTTAAAAATAATAAAATAATACTTAAATATACGAGCATTTAAGATAAATTAAGTGGAATGCCTTTGAAAATAGCAAAAATCAAATTTGATGACAGCTTCAAATTTGAAATTTCTTTATCTATGTAAGTTTGGCTTTCTTTTCCATATCATCTTTGAACATGGTTATCCGAGCACTGCAAACGAACAGAGAAACTCATGATTTCTCTGCGAATTCTGAGAACCCATGAACTCCAACAGCAACAGAAGCTATTACCACCTGCTCCAACACCCAGTTCTATATTCTGCACCCTCTTCGCTGTCAGAACACTCTTCCTACACTCACTATGACGGCCCAAACTCCACCGCCGTCGCTACCGCCGTTGCTTCTTCTCAATCGCAGTCACTGGTCAGTTCAGTCTGCTCATTGGTATACCAATCCTATTTTCACAAACCCATCTGAGATCTTCACCTCCCAAGCTCAATCTCGACTTAAAACCTCCATTTCCGTACTCGCTTCACTGTCTGAGGAGGCAGGTTCCATGGCGGGGCTGAGTTTCTTTTACTGGGCAGTTGGGTTTCCTAAGTTTCGATATTTTATGCGGCTTTACATATTCTGCGCAATGTCGACACTTGGCAATGGGAATTTGGAGAGAGCCCATGAAGTGGTCCATTGTATGGTGACGAATTTCGCTGAGATTGAGAGGTTGAAGGAGGCTGCTGATCAGGGTCTTCCGTTGAGCACTCGGACGCTGAATTGCGTTCTCGGGATTGCCTGCGATCTGGGTTTGGTTGAGTATGCAGAGAATCTGTTCGAGGAAATGTGTGATAGAGGTGTGTCTCCTGATTCCCTGAGCTATAATTCTATGGTTGTTGGGTTTTGTAGGAACGGGATGGTTTTGGAGGCGGATAGGTGGTTGAGTAAGATGCTTGAGAGAGGTTTTGTTTTGAATAATGCATCGTTTACTTTGATCATAAACATGTTTTGCGAGAAGGGTCTTGTAGGTCGAGCGTCGTGGTGTTTTGATAAGATGATTCGGATGGCTGTGAAGCCAAATTCGATTAATTTCAGGACGATGATTAATGGGTTGTGCAAGAGGGGTAGCATTAAACAAGCATTTGAAATGCTGGAGGAAATGGTGAGGAAAGGTTGGAAGCCTAATGTGTATACACACACAGCATTGATTGATGGGCTCTGCAAGAAAGGTTGGGCTGAAGGGGCGTTTAGACTGCTCCTTAAGCTGGTCCGGAGCGATAATCACAAGCCAAATGTGCATACATGTTGAGTTTTAAGTGTTTGATTGTATTATGATTCATAAGGAAACAACCACACAAGGATACAAGATATATAGGGCAAGGAGTGATCAACACGCCGATCACCCTCGAAACACTCCTACACGGCAGCTACATAAAACAAGGAGCAGAAAGTAAGGTGAGGGTTAAAGCTAAAAAGCTGTAACCACCCTATTAAGTATGGGAAAGAAGAAATAATATCTTTACAAGATATGACTAGAAGTAAGGTGACAACTACACCCTAATAATCAACCTAACCAATAGTTCCAAATACCCACTCGACTTTCAATAATACATATACTGCTATGATCAGTGGATTTTGCAGCGAGGACAAAATGAGCCGCGCAGAGATGTTGTTGAGCAGGATGAAAGAACAAGGTTTAGTTCCTAACACCAATACGTATACTACTCTCATTTCGGGGAATTGTAGAGCTGGGAACTTTGAAAGAGTATATGAGCTCATGGATATAATGGGTAAAGAAGGATTCCCTCCTAATATCTGTACATACAATGCAGTAATTGACAGTCTCTGTAAAAAGGGGAGGGTTGAAGAAGCAAATCAACTGATTAGGAGAGGCTTTCGCCGAGGATTGGCAGCTGATGGGATCACTTATACCATTTTCATATCCGAGCACTGCAAACGGGCTGATATTAATAGGGCCCTGGTGTTTTTTACTAAGATGGTGAAGGTTGGATTGCAGCCGGATATACGTTTGTATACAACTTTGATTGCTGCCTTCTGCAGGCAAAAGAAAATGAAAGAAACTGAGAAACTTTTTGAGTTTGCTGTGAGGGCTGGCTTGATTCCCACCAAGGAAACCTATACGTCCATGATTTGTGGGCATTGTCGGGATGGAAACATTGCTTCAGCTGTTATGTATTTCCAAATGATGGGTGACCATGGTTGTGCACCGGATAGTATTACTTACGGTGCTCTGATGAGCGGGATTTGCATGGATGAGAAATTGGAAGAGGCTCGTAGGTTATATGATACCATGATGGACAAAGGGCTGTCGCATTGTGAAGTCACTAGGTTGACATTAACGTACAAGTACTGCATGAAAGATGACTCTGCCGCTGCCATGGTTATGTTGAAAAGGCTAGAAAAGAAGCTTTGGATCCGCACAGTGAATACATTGGTCAGGAAGCTTTGTAGTGAGAAGAAGGAACTGTAGGAACTGTAGGTGGTTGCTATCATTGGTATCACCTATACACGATCCTAGTTTCCCTTCTTGCTTGCTCATTCGGCTGTAAAATTTGACCTCTGTAAATTTCCAGGTTATTTTGGGACTTTGTCAACAACGCAGAGTTCTCTTCACAGCGCACCACCATTCCATGCAGCATAGCTCAATAGCAGTTTTAGGTGAGTCTCAATTGTCTGCATATGATTTTGCCTTAATTTGTTCATTTTTTTTCGAATTTCTGTGCAAATATTTTTGAAGCCCAAGTGATTCAAATTTCAAATTTATGTGTAAATTGATATGTGTGGGTGTAAACACCCAATATGGCTTTTACATGGTGTTGCTATCTGCTTTTTGATAGAATTATATTGGGGACTGTCCAAATTTTGGTTTAGCTGCAGATGAAGTAAGGTCAAAAGGTTATAAATTAGAGGTATAATTTAATTTTTATATTTGATGCATCGTTAGATTAATGAATACGGTAGGAACATTTACTTGGCTTATATGTTTTCGTTCATTATTTAGAATGGAAAACTGAATTTTGTGTGTTTATGAGTGTGTATATGCTCAATACTTATTTTAATTACACTGGAAGTGATTGAAAATTATCTAGAATTAGTACAAGTTTACACACCAAAAGAAATATATCGAAAATAGCATTATTTAGTAGTAAGAAAAATTAAGGTTTCAATTAAAGGATGGCATGAGGAGGAGGAGGAAGACCTTTGGAGCAAACACCAACTCGGGCAGCTGTCGATGTTTGTTTTGGTTTTGGTTTTCGTTTTGATCCACATCGAATATTTTATTCATTTAATTGGAAAGGTTTCCTTTAACACGTAATTAGGTTAATTTCATCTTATGAAGTCACTTTCTGGATGATTATGAATGCGACATGACGTATTTTGATTAAATTTTAATTGCATAGGTTGACTAAGAGAAACAAAAGAGCTCTCTATGAAGCTCTTGAGAATATACTATTAAGGCTCCTATCTTTGCTTCTAACAGTAAGTAGGACAAGACCGCGTTTCGGATATGTGTACATCGAAGGATGTTGGAGCAACTTGGCATCCATGCAATAATAAGCAAGATGTCAAATCAGCTTCGGATGACAACTCCCGCAGAATGGGGGTGGCGGCCGATGTGAGCTGCTGGATGTGACAAATGTGCAACCAAGGTGCACTGAATTGTCCATGCCTTTAGTTTTATAAAATATGACAAGTTGATATACATATTTTCTCTGTTTTTTTTACCTATACAAATGAAATTAAATTTGATTTTGCGTTCTTTGATTGCTGCCAATTTGATTTTGAAAAACAATCTCCAGTGTTATCTTGTATATGATCTTAAATGCTAACTCTGTAGCTACGAATGTGCTATATTTACTGTTAATGTGATTCTTAAGCCATCTGTGTTAATTGTACAATGTTTTTTCATGTCAGCGGAGTTGAATGTACATAAAAGCCAAACTGCTTATCGTACCAACCTCATTCACTTATCTATCCTTGTGTTCATTCGTGATTGTGTTGAATTTATTTAGGTTAAATGTGTCTTATTCATAAGGTTGAGGTAGTACATTCAATTCCCGCATCAAAGCGCAAACATATTTTCTAGTTATTCATAAAATAACCTCTAATATTATATTTCCCCACCCACTATTATTCCTAAAAATTAAAATGTTATTTCCCCAACAATGAAGTCTCCTCTGACGATAATCTACCAACAAATAGATAACCCTCCAAATGCTATGTTGTTGTGTGATTATGCACTCCAATAACTACCATAAATATCTGATCATAATCAATTACTAGCTTCTTACTATTTAATTAGAAAAGCCATCCAAACTTTTTCATTAAAAGTTCCTTCTAACCTCATCTTTTATGTCTTTTTAGGGAATTCAGCTTACGTATTGTCCATTCCTTGCACAATCCAATGTAAGTCTATGACTTATGTTACTTTTATGGGCTAAACCTATTATATATCTTTCAAGGATGGATAAATTTATAATTAAATTTTTTATTAAAAAGTGGGTGGAGACATAAGATACTGGGGGGTCAAGAATAGCTCTAATTTAAAATGAGTTACTCAACTTTGAGAGGGCACCGACTCGAACTCCAACATCACAAACCCCAAAAGAATAACTTTCATGATACGGGTACACTATCATGTAGTATCTCGTGTTAATAAAATAAAGATATGTGAATAAAAACTTAAACATGTTTTTATTTTATTGAAACAGAAAGCCATCGTGGTGGTTTTAAGTCCATATAAATAGATATAAAATTATGTTTTCAACCATTAGGGATTAGAAGTAATCTATCCCTTGTGCCACGTCACTGATTGAGGCTATTTCTCTTTTTTTTTTTCTTGAACTGTCGTCTTCTTTCGCACTTCAACCTAGATAAGGCACCGCATAACTTAAACTGCACTGAAGAGAAACCACACATAATCTGAGTCATCCAATAAGTTAGAAACTTGCTTAGTTGGAGTCTAATCAATGGACTCTTCCCTTGAAACATAAATACGCTGGTTGAAGCTGAATGGGAAAAGTCAAATATTGTAATAAGAAAAATTGTTGTTAACCATCACCACTAATGTTGGATTGTTGGATTTTTGGATCGTCAACCCGTCCATTTTAACGACATCAATATTGTCCTCAATTTTACCTACCTGCCAAATCCGTCAGGTGTGAGATTTTATCATAAAAAGTCTCGGTATTAGTTAGAATAGAGTATTCCTATTTAAACCCATTGGGGTCCTTTATCCCCACCGATGTGAGACATTTTAACATTTTCCTTCACGTGTAACCTCATTTAGTTGTTCACATGTGGAGATCCACATCGGTAATTGAAACTCAAAGGTCGGCTCACGTCCACTTGTTTTCAATGGAACTCAGCGGTTGTCTCTATATTTAGAGCTCATACTTGTTTCCTTATGGGTGACAAGCTCGTTGGCTTGCACACAAGCTTATTGGCTTGTGCGGTTAGAATAGAGTATTCCTATTTAAACCCATTGGGGTCCTTTATCCCCACCGATGTGAGACATTTTAACACTCTCCTTCACGTGTAACCTCATTTAGTTGTTCACATGTGGAGATCCACATCGGTAATTGAAACTCAAAGGTCGGCTCACACCCACTTGTTTTCAATGGAACTCAGCGGTTGTCTCTATATTTAGAGCTCATACTTGTTTCCTTATGGGTGACAAGCTCGTTGGCTTGCACACAAGCTCATTGGCTTGTGCGGGCCCGAATCATGGACCCTGACACCATGTTAGATTTTTGGATCGCCGACCCGTCCCATTCTAACGATACTGATACTATCCCTAACTTTATCACCTATCAAATTCGTTAGATGTGAGGTTTTACCACAAACGACGTCTGTATTAGTTAGAGTAAGGTATTCCTTTTTAAACCCATTGAGGTCCTTTATCCCCACCGATGTGAGACATTTTAACAACCAAGTCGTCTTGCATATATTCAATATAGAGATAGCAAAGCGCACAGCCATCGGGCATATTTCTGGTATGTGCATGCAGGGACGGAGCTAGATAACTTTTTGAATGAGGGCATCCTAAAACAATAAGTAAAATTAAAAAGTTCAACCTAGCATACAAACGAACCACTTATATGTTAAGTCATAATGATTTATGTTTGTGGAAATCATTGTTCTTTATAAAAAAAAACAACCAACATTGATAAATCAAAATCATTTTAAAATCCAGCAAATAATATGCACAAACAAGAAGAAGAAACACAACAAATAGAGCAAGTAAACAAAAATGATAACATAAATCAATTAGAACGAAAAACTCCAAATTACAATAAAATTACAATACTTACATATATTTAATACAAATCACCCACCTCGACAGTCAAATAGTGATTCTATTAAATACATTTCATTACATGAATTATACTGATCGTCGGATGGTTATTGCTTTAAATACATGTAAGTATTGTAGTCAATGCCTACAATCAGGTCCATTATGCTTCTTTTCTATTGTGTATGGCATAAAATAATGGGTGGGGTGTTGTTGGCAAAATGTAAGTGAATATTCTATTTCAATAGAGTGGTTATTAAGTGAGGTTTTAGCTTGAAAGTTGATACTACGTGTACTCATTTTTGTTTCAGAACCAAAGTGAGTGGGGGCATCCGCCCCCAGTAAGCCTAGGGTGGCTCCGCCTATGTGTGCATGCCTTGTTGAAACAGTTTGATTAATTTGTCTGAGACTGTCAAGGCCATTATTGGCCTAGATATGTGCAAAACTAAGAGGTCAATGAAAAAGATAGAGACTAATGATCGGGGTTAGCGTACCATACAAGTTCCCTTTCGATGACGCGGTTGTATCTGCACGGCAGGAAATTTTCCAGAAATAACCTAGTGGGAGTGGGGTAGTCATAAGTCATGACCCGGCGTCAATGGGTCTTTGAGTTGGACTCACAACAGTTTCTTTCAACACAAGTTAATCTTCACGAACCGGATCCCCTCCTGAGCATGAGATCGAGTCTTTAAAATTTGATCTAACGGTTCCAAATACAAAGGCCTTCTAAAATTATAATAATTGGAACCATTTGATCAAATTTCAAGAATCCGGATGGGTTGATCAGCAGGCTTCGGTCCCATGAGGGGATCCGGTTCCAATCTTCACGGCAAACTACTGCTGACATCGATTATATTAATTTATAGCTATAAAAATACATGATTGTACGTAATATTATTGTCTCTGGCAAATTTGGCCTTGGCTCTTGCATATCGCCGACTATCGGTACAAGTCTGGGCAAAGACTCGAAGAAAATGACGGTATATAGATTAGTCATCACCGTCACTTAATTTAAAGTATAGTTTCTTCCTATAATAAATTACATTTCTAGCTATATATATATACATAAATTATATATCTCAGAGGCCTTCCCTCCCCCAATCACATAACCCAATCGATTTGTTTTTGTTTTTTGCAGCGTAAGATTGTGATGAAGGTATCGATGAATTGCCGGAAATGCGAAAGGAAGGCGCTCAAAATTGCTGCTACAGAAGATGGTACTTATGTTTGCTCCGGCAGCCCATCACTTTCGTTTACTAATTATATTAATTATATGCAGAACATCCGGTTTCATATGATATTAAATTGTAGAATTAACTAACTAAGGTTATATTAATTTATTGTGATTAATAATACTATTATTGACAATGGGATTGATCATGGATACATGCAATATGCAGGTGTGAGTTCTGTGGCGTTGGGAGATGAAGAACACAGAGTGGTGGTGACTGGGGAGGGAGTGGACGCCTTTAAGTTGGCCAAGAGCTTACGGAAGAAATTCAAGACCGCCGACATTATCACAGTCGCAGATGTCAAGTGAATAAGCGATCATCCAAGAGCCTACCTAGGACGTCCTATCTCGCTGCAAATTAATTAAGCTAGCTGATGATGATCAATTAATATCCATATACATTATAAATTACTCGTTAATTTAAGTGTTTATATCACAAATGGTCCCTGAAATTAACCCCATCAATCATGATGGTCCTGAAATTGAAAATCGATCAATGTAGTCCCTGAATTTTAACCCGCGAATCAATGTCGTCCTTCTGTTAGTGTTCCGTCCAAATTAACTTTAAAAAAAGGTTAGAGAACCAATTTTTCATGGTAAAATGATCAAAAATAACCCCGTTACTTATAATTTTACTTACTACCTCTCTTTTCCTTTTTCCATCTTCACTTTTCTCTCCATTTTTTCATGGATTTGGTGCTAAAACTAAAATAAAAACAAAAAAAAGTGGTTCTCTAACATTTTTTTGGTCATTTTACCATGAAAAATTGGTTATCTAACCTTTTTTTAATGTTAATTTGGACGGAACACTAACAGAAGGACGACATTGATTCGCGAGTTAAAATTCAGGTACTACATTGATCGATTTTCAATTTCAGAGACCATCATGATTGATGGGGTCAATTTCAGGGACCATTTGTGATATAAACCCTTAATTTAATTACGTACTTTATAAATGTGTGATGACACTGAGATGTATTTTATGTTGTCTGGCTATATATCATGATTGATGGGGTCAATTTCAGGGACCATTTGTGATATAAACCCTTAATTTAATTACGTACTTTATAAATGTGTGATGACACTGAGATGTATTTTATATTGTCTGGCTATATTTCAATTTGAAATATATTTTGTATGCGATTGAGAATCTGAGATGTGTTTGGCCGGCGGTGTTATTGAATTGAACCTTACAAGGGAGAAGAGGATGAGTAGTGATGAAATTCCCTGCCTTGTCCCTGTTTTTGTGAATGTGGGGTCTTCTAGTTAAGACTAAAATAATACATAATTCATTTTGTTTAACGACGTTCAGTTTTCACTTTGTTAAGGAGGCCTTGAATTCAAATATTATGAGCGACAATTGTTAATAAGAAGAATGATTTAACTCGATACAAGTAACTCAAAATTGAAATTTCATAAAAAAACAAAAGGTGTTCGAATTGTAACTAAATTTGAACAAGGATATGATCCACGACCATAATTAATTATGGGTAAACGGCAAATTAATGGCTCGTTTAGATGTGTTTTTAAAATGATTGAAAACAGTTTTGGTGTAATTGATTTTGGATTCTAAAAGTATTTAAGTGCTTTTTAGAAGAAGCATTACATATGTCATTCTTGCATGAAGTACTCAAAGTGCTTTTTTCAAGATTCACTTAAACTTTTACTAAGGATTGGTTTTAAAAACATTTTCACCACAATCGTTTTCAGTCATTTTAAAAGAGACCGAGACATAATCCCCCACAAGATCACTATTCACCAAAACAAGATGACGTAACTGATGATGATCTTTTCCTCGTTTTCAGACTCTTAGGGCCTGTTTGGTATCCTATTTGAAATTTTTTATCATTTCTCAAAATATTTCTTAAGAACATTTCTTGAAAACAAATTTATTTAAGACTCAAAAACTTGATTGGTTTGTGATTTAAAATTTTTAAATCTTACGACTTAAACTTGATTGGATTGGAGTAGAGACGACAAAAAATAAAAAAAAGAGGAGAAGAAAAGAAGAAAAGAGAGAGATATATATTTGGAGTGAGAGGGAAGGAGGGAGAGAAAAGAAATGAGTAAGTTTAAATTTAAACTTTTTCTATTTGTTTATTGATACCACTCGGAGTCTGGTTGGTCGGACGCAGAGCTCACCAACAGCACTACATCACCTCTCTCTCTCTCTCTCTCTCTCTCTCCGAGTCTCTCCCTCAGATCCCCTTCAAGCCTTCGAGGTAACAATTTAATTTAAGTTTTCATTTAGTTTGCTCCGTTTCCAATTTTCGCATACAAAGCTGCTGAATTTTCCTTTAAAAGTTTTAATTTTGTTACTCTGCTGCCTTTGCAATTCATATTTCCTTTTGCTTCTGCTGGATTAATTTCTATTATCTTCGTTTTAATTGCTAGTTTGATGATTGATTATTACTCTTAAGTTGTCTTGTTCTTCTCTTACTTTGATGCATTTGCTGGTTGTGAATTTTTGAATAACACTGCGGTGGAAAACAATGAATTGGGTTGGTTGGAGAACTTTTCAAAAACAGTCTGGAGAATTTTCCAAAAAACAGTAATCCATTTAGTAAGAATCTAAAAAATGTCGAATCGATTATCGGTTAACTACCCAGAAAAAAGGATTGTCCATTTAATTTCATCCAACTAACTACCCATTACTCAGATTTTAGCGAAAAATTTCGTGTCAGTTGTAATCAAGGTTTGATATTTCTAGGTGTATCTGGTTCTAGCTGAATTGAAGATAATGTTATAAAGTTCTTTGAACAGAAATCTTTTCAATCCATTCAGGTTTCCTTTGATTTCGAATCCAATCCAGCGGGTTTGTTTGCGTGTGGCTGTATGAAGCTTCAATACTTGCATTATCATCTTAATATACACAAGGTTTCTTAGATGTGCTACTTCAACAATTGGATTAAATCTTAGATGTGCTAATTTCTGCAGGTATTCATTCTTCAGCACACAATCAAATGGCTCGATCTGCACTAGACGAGACCTCACTATCAGGTGCATTTGTGAGAACTGCTTCTGTATTTCGTAACTTCATTTCGCGGGACCCGAATTCACAATTTCCGGCAGAACCTGGAAGATATCATCTGTATATATCATATGCTTGCCCTTGGGCTTCCAGGTGCCTTGCATACTTGAACATAAAAGGACTCGATAAAGCCATCAGCTTTACGGTATAGTACTGTATATTAGATCGTTACTTACTAGATTCACTTTCTAAGTGCCAAATAAATCTTATCTTTGCTTGATCGTTTGCTTGTTTTGTGTCACTTAGTCAGTCAAACCGATATGGGAAAGGACAAAGGAAAGTGATGAACATATGGGGTGGGTTTTTCCTGCTTCCGAAACAGAGCTAGCGGGAGCTGAACCTGACCCTTTGAATGGAGCAAAAAGCATTAGAGAACTTTACGAGCTTGCAAGCACACAGTATACCGGAAAGTACACAGTTCCAGTACGTTCACTCATATTAAGTGGCCTTTTCATTTTTCTTTCGTTGACTATCTGATACCAAATGACTGATCATTTTACTTTTGTAGGTTCTATGGGATAAAAAACTCAAAACAATTGTCAGTAATGAGAGCGGGGAGATTATTCGCATGTTCAATACTGAATTCAACGATATAGCTGAAAACGCGTCTTTGGACTTATATCCTCCTCACTTGCAATCCCAAATTGATCAGACAAATGAGTGGATATATGACAAGATAAACAACGGTGTCTATAAATGCGGGTTTGCGAGGAAGCAAGAGCCTTATGATGAGGTATGTTTTGGAAGCTGTAATTAGTTTTGACTGTGTAGGTTCTGGAGTTTACGTTCTCTTTAAGGACCATTTGTGCTATCTGAAACGCATTGGTTAATCTTTCTCTTCGCACTTTCTCAGGCTGTGAAACAATTGTACGAAGCTTTGGACAAATGTGAGGAGATACTTGGCAAGCAACAATACCTGTGCGGGAACACATTGTCTGAAGCAGATATTCGGTTGTTTGTCACTCTTATAAGATTCGACGAGGTACTGTTTTTTGACTCCTCAAGCAAGATTTGTTTTTTGTCAGAAAATTCCGCCAATTTAATGGTTTTCGATCTATAACATGAAGAGAATCAAGAACCATGCTGTTTTTGTTTATCATTGATGACAGGTTTACGTAGTCCACTTCAAGTGCAACAAGAAAGTACTACGAGAATACCCGAATTTGTTCAACTACACCAAAGACATTTTCCAGGTTCCGGGGATGCGCAGCACAGTCAACATGGATCACATAAAGCGACACTACTACGGAAGCCATCCGTCTATCAATCCATTCGGAATAATTCCTAGCGGGCCAGATATCGACTACTCTTCTCCTCACGACAGAAACAGGTTTTCGACATAGGTTTTACACACTACCGATCACAAATCGAACGACATATAATTTGCGAATTGAGTTTGTGCGTCTTTGTTGTGTCTGTAAAGCTCGTTTATCAGACCGTCTATGTTGTTAAACTATTACTCAGATCTTTGAGATCAGCTGGTACTTTGAAAGAGTGTTGTTTATCACGCGATGGCCACGAGTGATGAGTCCATGTAATCACTTGGTTAATAATCCTCTCCTAAGTTAATGACGTCGTTTCAAACTGATCATGCAAAAAAATACACCTAGAGAGATGTGATAGGTTTGGAACACTGTCACCTTAGTATTTCCGTACAATTCTTTTCGTGTTATTGACTTATCTGATTTATGATTTTCTCGTTTTAAGTAAAAAACAAGACGAGACTGGTAACAAAAAAATATTAATTTTATCGTCATTACAAAAGTTCGAGGTGAAGAATACCGTCTTTCAAAACGGCACACAAAAGTAAAAGCTTAATCCAACAAGATTACATATTTTCTCTTCTTCTAATTAGCATTCTAATTACAAACAAATAATTAATTAAACATTATTGTATTGATCAGCATTTGAGCTGAGCAGGTGTTGGTGCGATGAAAGGCAGACCGAAAGCGACAGCTGAGCCTCCTGGCACTGACTCCGCTTCAGCCCCGTTCCGCCACTCCCGCACAGGCTCCGAACCGCTTCCCACTCGTCCGGGCACGCCACCGACACCAAGCACTCCGCCAATCCCCGGTTCAGGTGCCGGCACGCCGCCTCCCGACCCCGACCCGGGCCGATCCGCTTGTGGCAATCCGTTAACGCGCTCTGCAGCCGATCGCACTCGCCCAATTTCGCCGTCGTTGTCGGCAGCTGCGGTTCTGACATCGTTCGTTAAATTCGTTTTTCGCTCGTCTTCTCCCCTTCTGCCTCCGGCGTTTTGAGTTGAGCTTCCGGAAATCGTGCCACGTCGGCGATTCGAATGGGGAATTCGGCCCAGTGGGCTGTTTGTTTTAATCTCTTCCAAGTTGTGTTTGGGCCAAACTGGAAACAAAACCCAAATTACAAATAGAATTATTAGCAACCTTTGCACCAAACTTTGTATTTGGACTTTTTTTATTTTTTTTCTTAAATGGTATGTGTTATTTTCTTTTATTTTTCATTATTAATTCTTAACCAAAAACATTAAACGTTTTGGTTTTATTAAAATAAATAAATAACACATGTCATTTTTTTAATTAATGATATTATTTACACTAAGAGAGTGAGAGAGTAGATTAGCTATAATTTGAACTTCTTTGGCGAGAATCAAATTTAAAACTTTTCACTTACAAGTGGAGTGGAGAGGAATACCATTGTACATAGTATTAAACGGCGACATGTGTCACTTAAAATGGTAAGAAGGACCAAAAACAAAATTTAATGCAAATGTTTCAAGAAATAATGTGCAAAATGGAGATAATTTAGATTTAGGAATGTAAAATGGAGGATGGTATAGAAAATTCAACTTTGTGGGACTTAGAGCTTCACTAAAAGGGTGAATATTGGGTGGGCCACCGCATTAAGAAAACTTTTTCATGGGGTGTGACAAAGTTCAAAAAAGTCCACGATTTTGTGCGGTTGACCTCATCATTGACCCAATTTTTTTCTCCAACCGATGGCTGGTCAGAGGGCTTATTTGAGCCCTCTGGCCCTCCAAGATTCTCAAGATATTAATATTTTAATGAACAGTACATGGCCATATTTGCCTCCGTCTCCAACCGAGGGCCAGAGGGCTCGTTTTAGCCCTGTCACAAAAAACGGTCTCCAACCAAGGGCCAAACATAATTTATTATTTAAATTTAAAAACTACAACAACTTAAATTTAAAAACAACATTAACTTAAATTTAAAAACTACAAATTAAATTTAAAAACGACAAATTAAATTTAAAAACTACAAATTAAATTTAAAAACAACATTAACTTAAATTTAATATTCATAATCAACATCATCTTCATCATCCGCCATTGTAGGAGTATAGTCAGAGTTAAACAACTGCCGCCGAGCCATAATTTCCTTTTTTTTTCCTATCAAAATAGGCCTTACTCATTAGAGTGTAATTCGTAGTGTTCCTTTCCATATTCTTATCATCCATCTCTTCGTATATTTGTTTGGCCCGTTCTTCATGCCTATGCTTCCTTTCTTCCGCCTCAAGGGCATTTTGCTCTGCCATTAAGCGCAATGAGGCCGCCACTTCATGTTGAGCGGCGTAATCATCATTTGCCTTGCCCTTTTCCTTCAACCTTCGGGCCTTGTTTCGTCCCATAGCCCTAGGTAAAGAAGCTTCGGACAGAATCGGATTTTCTTGAATGGTAGGAGATCCATCTTCATTCATATCTACAGATGGGGATGCAGCTCCCAAAGGATCTACTCTATGTTGAGGTGGATCTTCAAATAACACCCACCCTTTACAAATTTCCCAACAACCGTGAAACTGAAAGGGTTTTGTGCTGCCCTCCATATACAATTCCTCCGCTTGACGTACCTAGAAAATATAATTACAAAAAATTTAGGAAATTAATTCATGAAATTAAATGTAATATAATGACATATAATTACAAAAATTAAATGTAATATAATTAAACATTTAAAATAAACTGTGAAAACACTAACTTCGTCATAGTAATTGGCGCCGCTTTCATGTCTACTTGCGGCTGCTAATAGTGCTTGATGCCATTTATTCAAACTTGGATGAAGATGTTTCTTCCATCTTGAAGAACAACTTTCGTGGTTTCGGGTATTCGGTGGAATGGTGCCTTCGTAGAACTCTAAGTATTTTTTGGACACACGAGTCCAAACACCTTCACTTGTTTGAGAAATCCCCCTTACACTATCTTCTGAGACCCATCTATAAGCCTTGCAAAGAGCTTCATCTTCTTTTCGGGTCCAAGCCCTACCTTTCATTGCAGATGAGGCCAATTTTTTTGAAAAAAATGAAGGAAATATTGAAGGAAATTATTGAAAATATATTGAAGGAATATTATAGATGAAGGAAATATTGGAAAATATATTGAAGGAAATATTGAGAAATATATTGAAGGATATATATTGAAGGAAACATTGAACAAGGAAATATTGCAAATGAAGTGAAGAATTGAAAGAACTTCACCATATTTATAGAAGAAAAGAAATGTTTAAAAAAAAAAAAAAAAACTTTACAACGGCTACCTGCAATTTTAAAAAATAAATAAATAAAACACAACGGCTACCTGCAATTTACAGAAAAAAAAAAAAAAAAAAAAAACTCAACGGCTAGCTGACTCAACTAGCCGTTACATTAAAAAAAAAATTCAAACTAGTGCTGTCGGTTGTAACCGACAGCAATAGTAAATAAAAAAAAAAATTACGCAGGAATACCTATTACTGTCGGTTATAACCGACAGTATTAAAAAATCCTTCTTTAATGCTGTCGGTTATAACCGACAGTAATAGGAAAACATTAAAAAAAAAAATAGCCAGCCCGGGGCTGGCTGGCTGGCCGAAAGCAGCCAGCCCTTTGGCCCTTTGAAATTCCGTGGGGCCCTTCCAGATTCCCGAGCCCTCTGGCCTAGCCCTCGGTTGGAGACGGTTTTAGGGCTATTTTCGGCCCTCTGGCCCTCTGGACCCTTCGGTTGGAGATGGCCTTAAGGAGACTATCTCACATCACCATTTAACAATAAGTTATGTGTCAATATTATAACATATTGTGCAAAAAAAAACATAAAGAGTTTTACTTTTGAGAGAGTTTACCTAGCATTTCTCTATAAACTATTATGATTCACATTTACAAAACAACTTTAGTGAAGTTTACAGTGTCGTTCTTGATATTTTGTACTTTTCACCTATTTTTGTAGCAAGAAAATAAAAGTTTGTTTAACTATTTTCTTCGGGATATCGGATATGAGGAAGGTATTCTCACGATATGTCCCATGTAAGGGCCCCCAAGACTAATGAGAATGAAAAGGGTTACAAATTGTGAGAGGACCTTTTTTCTTACGGGTTTCATAGGGAATAATGCTTCTTCAATCCACTCATAAGTCTCACAGACCAAATTTGAACATCCAACCTTCTCTTTAGACAATAAATATATCACTTTTATAAGTAACAACGCAATATTCTGAACTACTCTAATTTACAAGAATTTAAAAAGGCAATTATCAGCTTTTGATTATCTATCGATAAATAGTTGCACTTTTGAACCAGAAGATTGGCATATTATGCAACAAAACAAAAGACAATAAATGGGAGAGAGAAGAAAAATTGTGTAAAAGAACAAGATCATTGTGGTGGAGTGCTCCTACAATTAAAGAAATCAAAACTCCTTTTTAAAAAATAGAACAAGATCATTATGGTGGGGCCCATATTTGTGGACAGTGATCAAATAATTGCATTGCAGAAATTTTTTTCCTGAGGATGATGACACCATATTGGAGTCTCTCGATCCCTCTCTCTCTCTCTCTCTCTCTCTCTCTCTCTCTCTGTCAAGCTCGGGAAGGATTGAGGTATCTGGGTAAATTGCAAATTTAAATCATTGTCAAATGTAGAATACAAATATATACATGACAAAAAAGATTACATATCCAAAGTTGCAATCTTCCAACTTCAAAGGGTCCCAAGCAATAGTCTTTGCAGGCTAAAAGTGATTGCTGGCCTTGTTTGCTTGCTTTCTGTTATCTATATCTCATATAATATATATATATATATATATATATATATGTATGACTTTCAATTATGTGTGATGTAGTATTGTTTAGCATGAGCAATCTCAATCTGTGTTTGATAATTTAGTCAGATTAGAGTGATTAATATTATCATTATATCATGATTCATAAATGAATGGTGAGTGCCTAAGATAATGTGGTGTGGTGTAGGAGAAAAGTTGGAAGATAATGCAGTAAAGGCATTTCTGAGTGGATGTAGGGAGAGAGATAGAATTAGGGTTCTTGTCTTCTAGAAAGACAATGAGAAACAACTTAGCTCTTTAAGGTCAAGAAAGAGTTTCTCTTCAAAATACTTCATGACCTATTCACAGAACTCTATGTTTATGATTGGAACCGTTCACATTATAAATACCCTTAAGAAATTATCCATGCAAAAAATAAATTAAAACTAAGAACGTTTAATCAATTAGTTGTAGCAAATAGAGAGACGGTTCATCATGCTTTTACCAAATCCGTCTATCTACTTTTATACAGTTTGATGACTAAATGATCTTTAGTTTAATTGATTTTTACAGAGATAATTGTTACATAATAATTTATAATATGAACTGTTCTAATCATAAAGATGAAATTTTGTAATTAGGTTACAAAATATTTGAAGGAGGGGGGTTTATAGAAATTTCACTATTGAGATAAAACCCATTAAAGAATAGAAATGATAATTATATTAGAGGGACATAAGGGTTTGTCTCCAACTCTCTCTCCCACATGCCCCCACATCTAATCATTCCCTATTCTTTGACTAATTATCTATCAACCCTTAATTAACCATAGCTTAAGAAATTAAACACATTGAAACCCTAATGAATTAAGCAAACAAAAGGAGCTTAATGTGAATTACAATTGCTAAAGAGAATGCAAAGAACAGGGGAAAATGAAAAATTGATCACTCTTCCCCCAAACCCTAGATGAGAATTGAATTGAATTATTAGGGTGAAGAATGTGCTACTTTTGGGGAGCAAATATGGATGGGGCCTTATTCCCCACTACCAAATTAAATATCAATGGGATCCAAGAAAATGAATTTCCCTTTCTCTGCCCATCTCCCCTCCATTAAAACATCCCACCAAGAAAATGTGATCAGGTGCAAAAAGGAGAAAGGAAAAAGAAAGAAAATAAAGATAAAAGGGTGCCATAAACAAATTGGTTCTTTGTATTATTTATAAAACAAATACCAGATACTAGATATTATGTGCTCTCTCTCTCTCTACAAAGTCCAAAGTGTGGAAAGTATAAACCTTCTCATTCTCTAAGCTTTAAAGCTCCTCTTTCTAAATATAGCTGCTCTTTTTTTCTCACTCTGTCACTTTTTCTCTCTCTGCAGAAATACAATATTGATCCTTTTTGCTGGATGGTAATTAGATTGTTTGATGGAGTTATTGTGGCACACAATCTTGATGTTTTAGATGATGGGTGTGGGCGGAATTTTTCACTAGGGCATGAAAGTCTTCAAAGGGCTTTGCTTTGAGGCCCTCCACAGCTCCACCATTGTTGATCTGTGAGCTCTCTCTCTCTAAGTATGGATTTTAAATTTGCTTTTGTTTTTGGTTTTGATAAATTCTATCTGGGTTCAGTCTCTTCTTCTCTCATTATGAACAATATGAACAATCTAGGTCCATTTTCTCAGTTTATTTCAACCTTTTTCATGAAATGGTATGTGGGTTTTGCTCTCTCTCTCTCTCTCTCTCTATATATATATATATATCTCTATGTGTATATATATGTATTTTTCCTCTGCTTGTAGCAAGCTAACCCGCCGTTTATCCCTCTTTTGCTATAATTTTGCTTGTTATTTCTGCATAAGAAAGGGGTGTTCTTCTTGTCATGTATATGCATTTATTAATTTTCTTAAAGTTCCAATCTTTATCAAGGGATTAATTTCCTCATATGCATTTTGAAGAGTTTGTGAGCCCTTTTGAAACATAGAGAGTTGCTGATATGCGTTTAATGTCTGTAATTTTTTAGTTTTCTGGATGAATTTTTGTATGTAGTGTTATGCTTGAGATGATTAAACGTATGTAAAATTGTCAGTTTAGATAAATGACAGCTTAAATGTGTACTCTGTATCAAAAGAGCTTGTGCCATTGTCCCCTTGTTTCAACATTTACTTCTCGGATTTCTTTTCAGTTTAGATTGATTTCATCAGTCTTTATGAACTTGCATGGTTCTTTGGCATGCTAATAATTTTCTTTGTTTTATCGAGCTATCTCATAGTAGTCTCTTATCTTTTCTTTCTTTCATTTATTTCTTTCTCCCCTTCTTGTGTACTTTTTTCTGGGGGTTTCTGTTGTGATTGAGTGCTTATTTTCTTTTGAATCTAAGCATCATTAAAGGCAGGTTATCTTTATAGACTTGGTGCTTCTTAACCATAAATTTGGATCTCCTGAGAGATGTATTTATGTGATGTAGGAGAGCGGGAAGATGGACAGGACCAGATTAGATTTAAGATTTCATCATCACTCTGGATCAACACAGTCTGAGGAGTCTGCTTTACACTTGGAAACGAATTACTGCAGTCATCATCCTAATCTACCTTCATTTAGTCCATCGGCCCTCCAGCCTTTTGCATCTAGTGGTCAGCACTCTGAGAGCAATGCTGCCTACTTCTCATGGCCTACATTGGGTCGATTAAGTGATGCAGCAGAAGATAGAGCAAACTATTTTGGAAATCTTCAGAAGGAAGATCTTCCTGAAACTTTGGGTAGGTTGCCATCAGGGCAGCAGGCTACAACCTTACTTGAGCTGATGACCATCAGGGCATTCCATAGCAAGATATTGCGGCTTTTTAGTCTTGGCACAGCAATTGGGTTTCGGATTCGAAAGGGTGTCTTAACAGACATTCCGGCCATTCTTGTCTTTGTTGCCCGTAAAGCTCACAGGGAATGGCTCAGTCATGTGCAGTGTCTACCCGCTGCCCTTGAGGTGGAATTTTGATGTCCTTTTTCTATGTTTTGGTTTTCAGATTAGATTATATTGTTAATGACATTTTACTTTGAGGTTAGCTGCATTATATTTGTTTATTATTCACAGTTAAGTTAATTTCTTTATTTCACCTCAATCATGATAGTGGTCTGAATGATATGCTTATGTATTTTTCTATTGATTGAAATGATGCTAATCAGAAAGATAAGCTTGTCAGGATATTGATTTTTTTTTAATGCTAATTGGTTGTTTTGATCCTTGACTAGGTTCTTGTTTTGTTTGGTTTCTGCATTTAAAAAATGGTGCAGGGGCCAGGAGGTGTATGGTGTGATGTGGATGTTGTCGAATTTTCCTATTATGGTTCCCCAGTTTCAACTCCTAAAGAACAGCTGTACACAGAGCTCGCAGATGGCTTGAGGGGAAGCGATCCATGCATTGGTTCTGGTTCCCAGGTATTCATACAAATATATATGTTAATATTTAGTACTTTTCTTAATTTTAATGTGATATAAAGAAACTTTTTTTTTTTTTTTTTGAATAATGCGTAAAACTTCCTTTTGGAGGGCAACAATAGCTGTGCTCATAGACTGAGTAGCCAAGGTGGAATTGACCTGAAGAGAGGGTTACGCAAGTTAGCTAGTTGATAAGGTAATAATCTTATGAGTGGCTGGTCTAAGAAGATTATTACTTCTATCAAAACTGGAAAATTGCCCAGCTCCATTAAAAAACTATTCAAGGATGACATATTTAATCGGTGAGGTAGTTTGCAATATATAATAGAGTTGCCGTTGCTTCACTTGGCTTGCTTGAGTTCAAGCAATGGTTCCCAGGGATGATGCATGTCATGTAATTGGTTTGGTTCGTATCCTTAAAAACTTATCGTATGAGTTTCTTTACGGCTGGATAGTAGTAACAATACAAGCTAAAATCATGCATTGGTATATGCTGGATTTGATCTAAAACATAATCAGTACATAAGATTTGGATGGGTCTGATTTGGCCAATAATTTGCTCATTACTCTCAAAATTACAGGATTTGTGGTTCGCTTTATTTCTAATTCAAGGAACTGAAACTATTGTGAATAGTGGTAAACTGAAGAAACTTATCAGAGTATTAAAGCGGGTGATCTTGAGTTCATATCTGTGCCACTGCAACCTCTCTATGTTGAGTTTTATGTGTTGGTTCCACTAGTGCTAGGGGGAAGCCCAACATGAGGGAGAGTATTAGAATATTGGCCTGCACCCCAGATTTCCAACCGTTTAAGCTTTCAGGAATAGTCATGAACTTACAAAACTTCCCATACCCTAGTTGTCAAATTTATTTATTGATCAGAGATCTGTATATACATTGAGCTCTTTGTGCCTCAACTATTTAAGTTTACATAATTGCTTTTTTCTTCTTTAGGTTGCTAGCCAGGAGACGTATGGAACTCTGGGTGCTATTGTTAAAAGCCGAACAGGAAATCGACAGGTTGGTTTTCTCACAAATCGGCATGTGGCAGTTGATTTGGACTATCCAAACCAGAAAATGTTTCATCCATTGCCACCAAGCCTTGGACCTGGGGTGTATCTGGGCGCTGTGGAGAGGGCAACATCTTTTATCACAGATGATCTTTGGTACGGTATATTTGCTGGAACAAACCCAGGTAACAACAACCAAGCCTTATCCCATAAGTGAAACTTATGTGCATCTTCCGTTGCAAATAGTCAGCAGCTGTTATTTATGAGCTTGAAAGTGTTTCTAGAACATAGGGGAAAATTAGATAAGGACACTAGGGGCTATCATCTCTTAGTTGAGGAAACCAGTTTGTGTGTCCACAAATGGGGATTGATTGATTTGTAAGTTTATGTACCTCGCGCCTTGTCCTAGCAAAATAACCCAATATGTTTACATCATAATACTTTAAATTCTGTCTACATGGTCTAAGAAACAAAAGCTTTCAACCAATCAGTATTTGGAAGGCACAACTTGGTTTGAAGGATTTAAGGCACAAACATTCCGTTGAATTTCTTGTTATAAGGTTGAGTTTGATCTGCCACTAATTTATTTGAGTAGCAATCTGGAGCAAGATAATTTGTAGTTTCTCAATTTTCTGCAACTTATCACTTTTGCTATTGGGTTCTCATCATGTTTGGACTCCAACCTGTGCCTATTATGATTTGGTGCCCCTGCAGAAACATTTGTGCGAGCTGATGGTGCCTTCATTCCTTTTGCCGAAGATTTCAACTTGAACAATGTAATTACAACTGTAAGAGGCATAGGTGAGATTGGTGATGTCTACACCATAGACTTGCAGTCTCCAATCAACAGTCTTATCGGAAGGCAAGTGATGAAAGTTGGGAGAAGTTCAGGCTTGACGACTGGGACCATCATGGCGTATGCCCTAGAATACAATGATGAAAAAGGGATATGTTTCTTCACTGATTTTCTTGTTGTTGGAGAGAATCAGCAGAGTTTTGATCTTGAAGGCGATAGTGGAAGCCTCATTCTATTGACTGGTCAGAATGGGGAGAAGCCACGACCGGTTGGGATCATTTGGGGCGGGACAGCTAACCGTGGTCGTTTGAAACTAAAAATTGGCCAACCACCTGAAAATTGGACTAGTGGAGTCGATCTTGGACGGCTTCTTCAGCTCCTTGAACTTGACCTGATAACAACCAAGGAAGGGTTTCAAGGTTTGTGCGTCTAAACCAGCCAATTGTTGCTTTTCCCTTTCCCCTTTTTTTTGGTTCTGCTGTTCTTAGTCTAACACCGTGTGCAAACTCTTAAAATACGAATGGAGTTCTATGTTTTTGCTGACTCTTGGCTTTGTTCAGCATATTTTCCTGACTCCTGTTCTGCTTTATTGTTAACATAGCTGCTATTCAAGAGCAACGAAATGCTTCAGCTGCGGGGATTGGTTCCACAGTTGGGGAGTCATCCCCAGCTGTTCGGCCCCCATGTAAAGATAGGCTAGAAGATGACTTTGGACCTTTGGGTTTCAATCTTCAGAAAATTCCATTTGAAGGTGAGTCCTGTCAGGGACTGATTCGACCATTCATGCGCGGTGACTTTCACATAGAAAATTCTATTGAAACTGCTCCAAATATAGAACACCAATTCATTCCCAGTGCCACCAGCAGATCTCAAGGAAATCAAAACAATCAAGAGGGAAATCCGGTACCAAAAAACCTTTTGCCACTGCAGAGTAGCTTGGATGAAGAGATATCTGTTTCGTTGCGGTTAGGTGAGCCTGAACCGAAGAGAAGAAAACACTGCAACTCTCTCTTTAGCAGTAAAGGACCCATATGAAGTATATAGGAATGAGTAAACTGTATTTCTTCTTGGAGTAACTATCGTGTGAGGGGTTGCTTCAAAGCGGACTTTAAATTCTCAGTTCACTTTATTCCAGATTGCAACTGCAGTGAAACTTCATTCATCAGTTGCTATATTCCTCCTGGGAATATTTTGGTAAGGGCAAAAAGTATAGGTCATATATGTGGAGCATACAATGTTTTAGAGAGATGTTTAGGCATTACCTGTGCTCGATTTTACTTTTGATTTGTACCGCTTTAGTGAATATCCTTATTCCTTATAGCATTAGCACCCCGAAGTGGGAGTATAGCAGCTATTGTACTCCGAACGACATAATGTAAAATGTTGCGTTCGGGGTAGCGAGGTTAGTTTGTTCAGAGCCGAATTGATCGAAGGTCTCTTTTTGATGGTTGAAAGAGGAGGGTGCATGGTGGACAACACCATTTGTATCTTCTCAAGTGATAAGTCTAGTAGTAGTCTATAAGGGAACTCATACTGTGGCTATATTTGTAAATGCGGCTTCAATTGAGACATTGTCTTCTTCAATATCTTATTTGTTTGGCTTGTCCTTTTCATTCAAGTTTCTTTAGATGCCATGGAAATTTAAAATCCTTTTGATGTTGAGTCTTGCACTGACATATATATGCTCTTACGTCATCGTTTTCAAATTGTATTTATGTTTCCTTTTAAACATAACCAATTAACGCCACTTAGTACTACGGTCTAGTGATGTTCATATTCACTTGTAAGCGAGAGGTCTTAGGTTCAATTTTCGTCAAAGGCGAATTTGAACCAAATTATTGCTAGCTCATTGCGAGGCTAAGTCCATCCCTTCCCTCTTAGTGTAGATATTATCGTTTGTCCAAAAACCAGTTAACAAATTGAGGTGAAATGGAAATAAGATGATCCTTGTCACTGTAAGAAATCATTTTATCATGCCAAGTATGTGCTGAAACGATATTCTTTTGGACCAAATAAGGTTAAAGGGGATGCTCATGTGGTGGAAATTGTTCGTGGTGGACAAGATTTGTGTTTGGAAGTTCAGTCTTTTGATATACGGAGTGAATGTTTCAGCACTACTACTCTTCCCAGGGAGTGTTCTTGGACTTGAGAAAAGTTTTGGTTTTTCGTTGGAATCGCTATTTAGCTGATTGAAGAATGCTATTCGCATACATTTTTTTACGTTGCACACACCTTTTTTAATTTTTGTCCATTGATATTTTTCAATTCATTCGATCCGGTGGTAGAAAATTAAGAGGGTTAAGTAAGAGGTAAAATGAGCCACCCTTGCTGATAGTGTAGAAGCTGCCCTCATGTTTTGCTTTTAGAAGTCTTCATGACACACAAATGGAGTAAAAAGATGGTCATTCCCTTGGAGTTTTTGAAGGATGACCCATCCTGGAAGAATGAAACTCGTCATGTGAGAGTTGATGGTCATGAACTACAGTTGCATCAGGGTGCGAAAAATCTTCTTGTGTATGATCTGAAAAAGCATACGATTACGAAGGTCGCACATAATTATAGAGAGCCCTGGAAGAAATTCTTTGTTAGCTACAGTTTCACTTGCATGCATGGGTTCTGTTCGACACCGTTACCTTTTGTGATTTTTTAGGCTTTTGATTAATCTGTTATACTACTTTCAAGTTTCAAAAGGAGAATTTTGTGGAAATACAAAAAATCTTAGTAGGTGTTAGTGTAATTAATATCTTATTATTTTTTACGAACACTTTAATTTTGTCTCTGAGAACATCGACCGAATAATTTGAAATTATACGAAAATTATAGTTCCACACTGGTAATTTTGCTCTACTAAAAAGAAAAAAAGAAAATACAAAAGATTTCGGGAAATTAGCCTTCTGAAATGTATGCTAGGGTAGCTAAAAGATCATAAATATTTCTTATTAAGCACTACAAATCCAAATGCTCACCAAAGAAGTTGTGTAACCCTAAGCCTAAACCCTAGAAATGAAAATATGAGAATACAGGAACCGAAAGGAGATGAAGAACTTTATTGGGGTTTTCACACCTAACACTTTTTCACTGAAGAAAGCAAGAAGAAAAATAATAAAAAGTTTGACATGGATGGGGTGGCAAGGTTTTATACCATTTCCAGGAACATGTACAGTGTAGCAGGTTTTTACTGTTTTCAGAAGTCAACAGTCCATTTCTTGATGCATGGTCCAAAGAAAAGAACTCCAGAAAGGGAACAGATAAAAAGAAATGGCAGTGTAAATTTGGCAAAATAACATGTTACATACACAGAAGGATTAATGAGTCCTTGGAACCTCTCCATTATTACAGTGCAGAGGGAAGCTAGCTTAATTGTTTAAAATTGTTTAAAATTGTTTGATCTCTTTCACTAATAAATGGAGCCCCAATAAGAAGCAGAATTATGAGTCCCCATATGCAAGTGCTTTGAAGAACTTATTGTGTGTGTGTGAGAGAGAGAGAGAGAGAGAGAGAGAGAGAGAGAGAGGGGGGGGTCACAAGTGTTGGTTAAGGTACATTTTGCGCTGCGAGGAACTAGGTACAATGCCAAGGACTCACCGGCTCATCCTGTATGTTTCGGTGGAGAGTCTTGATGGAGTAACTTAAGCTTGAGCCGGAAGGTGGCTGGGAGAACCCTTCCCTCCGTTGCCACATCCGAGTTGATTGCAAGAAATGTAACAGAGAGATTTTGGAAATTGGTCATCTTCTATTGTATTTGTGTGCAGGTATGATGGAAGATGCCCAATATCATAGAGCCTTAACTGTAAGTCCTAGCTAGCAAGTTTAGTCCTTAAGTTTTATTTGTCTCTCACAGATAACTTTCTCTGATATTGCTTAGCAAAATGCATGTGTGACAATGAGTCACATAACACAATGTACGAACAAACACACACACATATATATTATGTATGTTTTTATGTATATGTGTAGTGCCCAAATTAAGTGTATGGTGAATAGTGGTTTGAGGGTTCTGAGAAGGGGAGAGAAACCAATCACCGATGAAGGAGAAGAAATGGCAGTGTTGGAGATAGAGGTTGTTGGCCCTTTTCATGTGCACAAGAAGATCAAACAGTTCTACTTTTGGTGGATGTGCAGAAAGGTATTATATATAAAATAGAAAACTAAATATTAATCCTTGAAAAAGATTTAGTATAGAATAATACCATATGCAAGATTAATAATTGGATTAATAAGTCCCTGGTCAAATAGCCACGTCAACCTACATTATTCCATATTAGGTTGTCATTTATTTCTTTGTTGGTTTTTGTTTTATTCTTCCAATTATACCCTTTTGTGAATGTTTGTAACAAAGACGTTTTTATTTTTTATTTTTTTTATTTTAAACAATCATAGGACGTCATTTGTTATAGCTTTTTTTTAGGATGTATAATGTATATGATACTTTGTAGTAGTTTTTTTTTTAATTCTCATTCCAATTTCAAATTGATTTTAGTTCATATTCTAAAAATTAGTAAATTCATTTTCTAAAATTAAGAGGGCTATGTATATAGTATATTGTAATGCCATCACTTGTTTTTTACCATGGAACTTAAGGTAAGAATATTTAGGTGCATTCGACTATATACTATGATTTAGGTGCATTCATATAGGTACTATGATTTAGGTGCATTCGTGTACCGCATTCATGTAGGTACTATGATTTTAGGTGCATTCGTGTATGTACTATGATGTAGGTGCATTCAAATAGATACTATGATTACAGATTTAGGTGCACCCGACTAGATACTGTGATTTAGGTGCAATGTAGTTGGTACCATAGTTTAGGTGCATTTGACTTGGTACTATGATTTATGTGCATTCGACTACGTACTATGATTTAAGCACATTAGGACATGATTTGAGTGCATTCGATTATGTATAATATATGATTTGGGTATTTTTATTTCCTCTATGCTTTGGATGATGATAATGAATAATTTAAATTAGGTATTTGTTCAATTCTTGTAACGTATCTTTAATAGTTTTTTGGACGTCTAGATGAGGTATGTTTATTGTTTGAGAAAGTCAAACAACAATCAATGCCAAACAATATGGAGCAAAATTAAACCAAATATTTAATATGGGCATTATGGGAACAAAAAAAGGCATTAAATCTTTTAAAAAAAGAAAATATGAATTTTAGTATTTATGATGACATGGAAATATAATCAAAGGACTATAATGAATATATAATCTAACATAATTAAGGTTTTAATTGAATTTCAATCTTTATCAAGGATTAAAATGGAGAAACCCCTATATAGAAAACTTCACTAGTTCTTTCTTTGTTAGTTTCTTTTCTTAGTAAATGTGCCAATTTATGGTATTACAAAATAATCTTCATTCCTTGTACGTGTCTGCAATTTGTTCGAATCCCCCTACAACTTGTTCTAATGTAAATTAGAGTAGTGTAAGTATCAATTTGTCACAGGATGATGGCAGTGGAGAACTTGTGGGGCCTTTTTCTGTGGGAAAAGATGGAGACTCTGCATTTAGGGTTTCAGGCGACGAATCGGATGATGAAGGTGAACTTATGGAAATCAAAGGATGGCTCCAGGTCTCATCATGGGAAGAAGAGGTGGAGGGACTCGGGATCAAGGAGGCTTCCAGGTCTTCCCAGGCTTCCGCTTCTGATTCGAGTTCAGAGGATTCAGATGATTAATTCAGGTGCATTGGTGCATGCTTTGGGGAGGCATATATATGTAGACATAATATATATATATATATATATATATATATATATATATATATATATATATATATTTATGTCTATCTTCCAACTATTAAATTATATTTTCCGTGTAAGACTGATATCTTAGTTTAGTTTTGCTGGATAGGATGTGAAGGAGTTTGTTTGAACTTTCTGGTATTTCTTAACTAGCTAGTTTTCATGTACTTTAATAACTCATTAATTGGTGTTAAGTTGAAAACTTATGAGTTTCTATATATGTATGCAGTTGCTCTGGTAAAGCAGATAAGCATAGGTTTGCACTTGACTTATAGAGGGTAAAATGTTCTTCTTTCTTCATATACAATTAATTCAGTAAGCTTTTTGGTGCATATTATTTAATAGCATGTGGCGGTTAAAACAAAGACCTTGATTTTGTCCTTTCACACCTCAAGTAGATAGATATGTTGATTAATGTATACCTAAATGATGTGGACTTTACTCATAATTTGAAAAATCACAGTCCAAAAGTAATTTGGGTCAAAGAAATTAAGTTATAAATTATAAATTAACAATGATTGCATGTGTGAGCTGGCTAGGTCAGCATGCTTGTGCTTCTACGAGTTCAAATCCCTTGCATCATAAACTAGACCAGTTTAGAATATCGCTTTCTAGAAAGAAAGAAAAACACATTAGGCCCCAAAGCTTTAGCTGTTGAGGTAGTTGGACCTTTTAATGTTGTTTCATGGTTAAATTATTAGTATAAGTGAACTCTATACATGCTTTTCTGATTGGTGGTTGAAACATTGGTATCCATGTTTATGTCATGAAAACTAAATATACTACTGATGTGGAAATCACAAAGCAATTACAATTATTGCATAATTATTAATTTTAGCAGAACCATATATCTTGAAGAACTTGTTTACTGAGACTCTTGAGTCACCATTTATAATATAAATCATATAAGCTATTGTGTTTGTGTAGCTTGGACGCCGGACATCCGATAAATTTGGAATTATACGAACATTGTAGTTTCACACTGGTATGCAATCATAGAAACAATGACTTTCGCACACTCCTTTTTTTTTGGACGACCTTCATATTTTCTCATGTCATTTGATTGTTTTTCAATTTATTTAATTCAAAGGTTAGAAATAAATAAAATTATGCATAAGAAGAAAAATAGTGTCCGGAAATTACTTCTCTTTCTACATTCATATTTTATGGGTTACAAAATAACTCTGCAACTATAAAATATATAATATACCACAATTAAAGAACTTGTTTTGATGAGCACCTGAATCACCATATCACTTCATATCATCAAATGAGCCACTGAGTTTTGTAGCATTTGATTTTTATATGCCAAGGGATGTAACCCTGCACCAAAATAAAGAGAGATAGAAAAAGAGAAGCCAATAATCCTAGTACCACTAGTGTTTTGCCACTTTGCAAAGCTAATATACAAATGGAAAGAAATGCCTTTGACAGAGACTTCTATTGAAGTAATTAAGCTTTTACTATCAGATTAACGAACAAAAGTTTTTCACAATCTTGTGAAGATGCCAGTGAAAGATAGATTTGGGTGAAGAAAGTTGAGGTTCTACAATAAAATCAATTGATGATATGGAGAGTAACTTAATTATTTTTAAGCACATGTAAGGTTCCTCATTTTCCCGACGTGGGATTGATACTCTGAACATGTCCCCTCATGTATGGGGATTTTCAAGCCTAGTGCGTGGACAACACAAATCGGGTGACGTGGAGCACGTGTGAGCCGTTAGGCTCACGCACGGAGCAACCTGATCTGGTACCATGAAGAAAGTTGAGATTCTACCAATCAATTGGCAATATCAAGAATAACTCAACTACTTATAAGCAAATGTAAGATATCTCATTTTCGATGTGGAATTAATTCTCTCAACTTAGTGCCGGAACTTAATCAGGGACATAATATGATTTCCACTTAATCATTTTAGGCAAAGATGCATGTTAGTGGTCTCAAATAAATAAACAGCAGGTATACCTTTAGAGATGGGACTTAAATTATAATTGAATTATGATGATAAGATGCACCAACAACTACTGCTTTCAACACCTTAGGAGCTTCAGATGATAGCTAGAACTCATCTAAGTGGTGCACTACAAACTCATTGTGGGGAAATGAAATTTCAGCACTGATCATTTGTCTCAGGCTAAAAAAACAAGTACTGACTTTTGTCACTAACTCAAACACAAAATGAACAAATTAAAAAACATTAATCATTAGTCTGCCACTATTATTCCGTTGATAGATAAACACAATATATGTGTGGGTGTGTGTGTGTGTGTATATATATATATATACATTCTACATGCAAAAACTTACTCAAAACACAAAATGAACAAAAAAAAGACATACAAAAAAATTGTAGTTTAGTTGGTTAACATTCACCTTACACCTGAAATCTCGAGTTCATTCTCTCGCTTATATAAAAGAAAAATGAACAATTGGACTTTTGTAATTGTATATCTGGCTTATGGGATTAGGTACTTCTATATAATCTCTACATTAAAATCACAAAATCCAACTAATGAATGGTAAAATTTGAATATTGTAATTCCAATATCAGATTAATTAGTGATCCATTTGAAAATAAGATGAACTATACTGGTACTCTAATTAAATGACCAAAAGCATGCATCTTTTATATATTAGTTTTCTTGAAGAACACCAATTGGTGATCTGATCTGATGAAAGTACATTAAGATTATCCCCCACCAAAAAAAACAAATTCAGTATGCACTTATCCTTGCTTAATTTATGTCTTAAAATATGAAATTTGTTTTGCATATGTTAATTCTACGAGTTATATTGGCATCCTCCAAGACAACATGCAGCAGGCATAACACAGAGAGAGAGAGAGGGAGGGAGGGAGGGAGGGAGGGAGGGAGGGAGGGAGAGAGAGAGAGAGAGAGAGGCAGAAATAAATACCTCAAACAAAGCTGTCTGATGACAGTAATCACCTTCTCCACAAGAGACCTTTTGTATTCAGTTCAGAAACATTTTCTATTGTTGATGAGTGAGTGATTGAAGCTGCAAGATGACCTGGTTGAATAACCTATATATATATATATATATATTATATCTAGCTAATTGAAAATATGAATAAAAGGTTTTGTTTTCCAAAAGCAGGCTTCTGATCAATCTGTATAATTTTTAATTGAAACAGAAAAGGAAAAAAAAATTGTAATTAGCAGGATATATGCCAATTACTCTCTTGGTTAATTGACTAAAAATTAGAAACCCTTTTCTCCAAAAACATGAAATAATCAAGATCTATATATAATTATATGGTGGTGCAAGATCTAAAATACATATATATATGGGCAATACTATGTATATATGATAGCTATGGTTATGTATACCAGATCATGCTGGCAGCTTCAAGCTCTCAAACCAACAAACCAGACAAGGGAGGAAAGATGAACCAAGAAGCTGCATAAAGGTTTGGCCTTCGTTGGAAAATAAGCACTTTTTAAGGAAACGGCTGAAGCAGAATTTCACTCTCAGCTTAGCCTAGATACAGAGAGATTTGCTAAAAGAGGCACACACGAGGTATGCATGTTCTAAGTAAGAGAAATAGGGAGAAGCCTCGTGACAATCCTCCTAGCTCTCTCTCTCTAGATTTATTCTAGCCAGCTAGCTTCCCTCATCTCTATATACATGACAGCTTTATGCACCTCTATCTATCACCCTTTCTCTCCATCTTTCATCCTCTATAGCAATATACATGGCATGCCAAGTACGTTGATCATGTCATTATTATGACATTTCGTGCTAATAAAACCATAACACGTGAAAAAAAAAAATTACACATAACATTTTATTATTGACACAAAAAACTATGATAATGTACATGTACTTTATGAGTCCCGCTTCCAATGTATATTTACTGTAGCATTACGATTAGGTTGTTTGGGACTCCTTACAACTATTGACCTGACCTCTCTCTCTCTCTCCACTAGTTTACATAACATATCTAAAATGAATAGATTTAAAGGAAAACTAATGAAAAGAGCTTGAAAACTTTATGTTTTAATGAAAATGAAAAAATAAAGGGTAAAGCGAATAATACCAAAATTGAATTTTTAGTGTAAAACTATTGTTTTTCGTTAAAATGAACAATACCGAAAACTTTTTGTTAAAGTTCTCTTTATTTAAAGATGAAAAGGGGGACCACCATGTTCTGTTCACAAGAGTAATATTAAAACCCTATCTTCTTATACTTTTCTTGTTTTCTTGTTTTCCCAGATGATTTTTTAAGCTCAGAGAAAATTGATTCATTGTGTGGTCAAAACTTGTGACTTATGGGGCAATATTAATTTTTCTAGTTACGGGATCAAATTTGTCCAATCAGTTGACTTGAATTACCAAATTCTAAAGGAAAGAAGTATTTCTGTAGTGACCTAATTATTCATGATGACTCTACAGTTTCTGCCTCGCTTGAGAAGGGTTTTTTAATGACTGAAAATATTTTTTAGAGAAAATATTTGTGAAATCAATCTTCAATAAAAATGTATGTTAATCTTGAAAAGAACTTTAAGTGTTTCTTGCAAGAAAACACTTTAAGTGTTTTTGAAATCCAAAAATATGTTCTCTAAAAGCACTGTCAATCATTTAAAACTACTTGCTAAACGAACCATATATCGTGTGTGTGTGTTTGTGTGTAATAGATGTAATGCAGCTGCAGGGAGCCAGCTATAGATTTTATAATCTCATATAGGTAATATTATGAAGACTAAATGTGTAGATTAAATTTTGTAAATTAAATGACATGGAAGTTGATAATTAGATTATTACTTAAATATTGATTAACGTATTTATTTCTTATTAGTAACACATTATAAAAATTTACAGATTTAGTCCACAAATTTAATCTGTTTCAGATTACTCCTCGCTGATTATTTGAGCAAAAAGAGAGGTTTGAAAAGTTGATCAGCGTGCATTTCTATATTGGTCTGAAAAGTTAACGAGCAAGCATGCTAGCTTTGTTACATTATAGGCGTGTCTTTTACTCAAAGCATGGTGTAGGTTTTCTCCATCCATAACTACTAGGATGGTGACAATTAATAGACCTTACTCATCTCAATAGATGTATAATCACTACCAAATTTGTAGCGTGTCTGAGAAACCCTTTCAACGCCGTTTGAACGTGGGATAACAAATTTAAGGATTTCTTGTTCAATTTTTTTTTTTAAAGGATTTAGATAAATATTATAAGGCTAAATTGTTTGTTTAGACTATTACAATTCATAAATGGCAAATTTGAGTGAGAAGAAAAGGCAGACAAGAAATGAAATTCAAAAAATGCTAGCAAATTAACCTTTTCTTTTGAATTTTCTCAGTCTCCATCATACTTTGCAATGTCGCACGATGATCTGAATCGTTTATTTTTTTGGATCGACTTAAAGATCAACTTTTCTAGAAATCAACCAAATATGAAATCGTTTAGTCGTCTAATAAGTAATCCAATAAATATATAAAATAACCATGTTATTTCGTTAAAATTGAAATTTTTTTACAACGTTGATCGAACATTTCAACGATTTTTTATATGATTACATTTCAACGATTTTTTATATGATTGACTTTTGCAGAGTTAATCTTTAGGGGATGAATACAAAGAAGACGACATTGATCATTGTGCAGCGTTGCAAGATGAGAAGAAGAACAAAAAAGATAGAACAAGAAGGTTTGACTAAGAATGTCCTCTTATTTCAACTAACGCATTGCATGCATATAGTTATTTCAAATTCATGTGACATCTAAATGCTTTATAGTTTTTCTGAGTAGCAAATTTAGCATTGTTCTGAAATCCCAGTCCTTTCTTTCAACTCCTCCAATTGACCATCACAAT
Organism: Cotoneaster glaucophyllus; assembly: GCA_036320875.1. Lineage (NCBI taxonomy): Eukaryota > Viridiplantae > Streptophyta > Magnoliopsida > Rosales > Rosaceae > Cotoneaster > Cotoneaster glaucophyllus. The sequence goes on along the minus strand of CM070059.1, from coordinate 7,467,017 downwards.
AATCAAGACTTAAATAACTAATGGGATTAATTACTCCATCAGTTTTAGCAGCTAGCCAGTAAGAGGAAATGTGTGACCATGCATGTGACTATAGCGGCCGTTTGGTCCCTACAACAATACAATTTGAATATCTTGTGTTCAATATATAAAGTTAGATGATGGGCAAGAATTGGTCTGGTTGGTGGAATCGGTTGATCGATAGAGTGCCCTCCTTTTGTCTTTAGCTTTGGGTGGTTCCTCTGTCTTTGGTCGACAACTACAATGACATGCAGATAGACAAGTCCTAATGGGGAGATAGGACCACATCTTTTTAATTAGGGTTTAAAAATTTAGGCTCCAAGAGTTGGTATTTATGCTTCATTTCATTATAGTTCAGACCCCAAAAAAATCATTAAGTTAGGTCTAGTGGTGGTTGTAAAATATAAAAGCAATATATTCCAATATTAGGGTTTTATTTGCAACTTCTGTTGCCATTTTCACGAGGAGAAGGATTCTCTCTCCATCAAATTTTACTTATTTTCAGTTTCTTCCTATTTGAACGGTTACAATTAAGTCATGTCAACATCTTATGTTGACTTCTTTATAGAAAGAAAAAAAAAGTGAGAAAAGAGGACTGGAGGAGAGAAAATCCTACTTTTTTCATGACGGAGTAGTTGTTGCAGGCAGATGCAGATGGGTTTTGTTTGTTCCCTCTTCTATATTATTATAAGTTTCTCTCTCATATTTGTTAATTAAGAGTGGTGGAGAATCATATTGTAGATTACATTATCTCTAGCTAATCAAACTTTTGTGATAACTGATCTTATATGATACTTGAAGGTGAGAATGCTTCACAAATTGGTATATAAGAAGACCCATTTCTTTGGTTGTCATATTGTCATATACTTAAGATATTTTCCCATTGAATCTTGCCTTCCATCCTCAAACCTTTTATCTAATGTGTCCTCTTTTAAGTTTTCCATAGAAAACTAGATAAACCTCTGAAATATATCAAAGACTTAATTTAATGCAACTAAATTACTAAATTTAAGCATAATTCATAGTCATGCATATACAACCCAAAGTAACTGAAATTCTAAATTAACCCATAACTCTAAAGCTTGACTGCCCCCACCACGAATAGAAGCCACACTGTTATAGAATTTCTCGCATCTCCATGAAGAACCTCCAGAACAATTAACCGATTTATGGACCGGAACTTGGTCTCCAACGATCTAACTACACATAAAAATGAACAAAATTCCTTAACTACCTCACAGTATAGTCCTTCAAATCACTTATAGATTTTAAAGTTTGGAGAAAACAAAAGATCATGAAATTGAAAGTGAAATGGCATAAACGTGGAGTAATACTTCATCTTATTATTAAATTTTATTTTTTCCCAGTTGAAATTTGGAATGTAGATCATAAACTTTCCCTGCCAAGGGCATCAAGTGGAACCTTATGTTGAACAATTGGGGATGACACGCCTCACATATGACATGTGCAACCAATATTATACTTCTTTCGTTTATCTTCCCATTGACATTTCTGTCCGACTTAATATTCATTGAAAAAATGGATCTATAGGTTGTCTTATCCGCTGAGCATCATTCATGGAAAGTTTTCTCCCTTAATTTCTTGTATTAAAAAGTAACAACAACTAAAAGAGGTTTAGTGTGACTTGTTAACTGCATTACAGTGACCTCTATGACTTGAGTCATTGCTATTTTATGAGAAATTGTAAAGAGACTCTCTTAAAAATGGGACTCTCCAAACTTTCCGCCGTGTCATGTTTTGGACACAATGTTTTATAATGTTGTCACGAGAATTAACGTTAAACTGTGAAGTGAGAGATATTCCATAAAGAGTTCCACTTTAAGAGAGTCTCCTTACCATTTCTCATTACTTATATAACCGAGAGTGATTAGTGAGAGGGAGAGCTTAACTACCTCATATATGAAGTAGAACATAATTAAAATCTCAAAGCTCTTGAGATTTACAGTTTTGTTCTGTTAGACTTCTTGGTCCAAGAGAAATGGTGAATACTCACCGCTGAATCTTAATTCAACGGTAGGTAAATATTTAACTTTTGTTGTTATACTTTTTTCTTCATTGTTAAATTAAAACCGAACGTAAGTGATCACCATTTTTTTTGGACTATAAGGTCTAGGAAAACGGGACTCTGAGATTTAAGTACATTTTTTTTTTTGCTTAATCACCTTGGAACTTGGTAATTAGTTTTTCAACCTTACTTTTTTATTCTTCTTAATTTGAGCTGGTGCAACTACTAAATTAATAATCTTCAGTCTAACATACTATTAATTTTCGTAAAAATGATGTGCAGAGGACCATTTTAAGTCACTTTCCGAACATAAAACCATCACAGCGAAGACAAATCGAATCATCTTGTATCATGTACTTAACATCTATTTTTCTTTGTTTACATAATTATTAAGTTTAGTATCATGCACTTAACATCTATTTTTCTTTGTTTACATAATTATTAATTAAGTTTAGTAAAAAGGACTCTCTGCCATCTTATATTTTTGGCACAATATTTTATAATGTTTGCAAGGAAATTGATGTTAAATATGAGGTGACAGAAAATCCATGGAGAGTCCCACTTTGATAGAGTCTCCTCAGCATTTTTCTTCAAATTCTAGTTTTCTCACTTAACAGTTCATGATTGCTTATATCGTTATGATTGTATCAGAAAGTGATAATTAAGAGTCAAATAACGATGTGTGATGATATTTTCTAACATTCAAAAGAGAAGTCTCACTAAACTGAGAGCTATTATTTTATTTTAGATAGCCGGAACTATCTAGTAATTTGTTTTCTTGCATAAGAGTCTTTTGATCCACTTAAGTTTTATTAGTTTAATTTTGTTTGGTTAAATTAATCAGACATGGCCATTAGTTGGTGACATTCCATGTGGTGGGGGGCATGCATATTGTGATTATGTTTCCATGTTTGCTATGATAAACATATCATTTTTTTTAAGAGATCAAGCTGGTGGACTCGCCACAATAGTTCATCATTTTTGGAGTTAAGAAGGCTTACAAAAGCATTAAGCCTTCTCTTGGTCACCATCGTGTAGTTGACCAGGGCTAGGAATCGAACCCATGATGTGCCGTGAAGTATACAAGCTTGAAATTCGTTCCTAATTACTAGGTCACTTCGTAATAATGTTAGATAATGATGGTTTTGTGAGTATAACCACCATGGCAAACACGTTTAGTTCATACCAATGTATGAGGTAATTATTATTAAGTGCATTAATCAAAGTGACATGATATGAATAATTTAGTTGCACTGTCGTCTAGGACTCGTGTCAAAACCATATGCATGTTGCTGCTGCAAACTTCAACTTAGTTGGGCACATTCCATATTCTCATTCATTAATTCCACTATCTACATAGCCAACATTAGCTTCCTTCTTTTTCACATTTATTTATTTGTAATAATACTTTTGAGGTTTTACTTATTGAATTAGCATTTCTCAACCTTGACAAGTCCCAGTTAATTTCATGTTAGTATCTCTTACAAGTACAACATATGTGTGTGTATATATATATATATATATGAGTGAAGTGTCGATTTAGTTCATAAACTATCACCTCAGTGAATTAAGTTCCTGAATTAATTTTTCGGTAAAATAAGTCCCTAAATTCATTAGAAATTGCTAATTGCATCCCTACTAGTATATTCAAAGCTATTTTATCCAATTTTTCATCAACTTAAGTCACTTGACACAGTTTAAAGTGTAATACCATCATTTTCTTGTCTATAAGCCCTTAACATTTCATATAGGTTGTGAATTTATGTATAATTTACCCTCAAAAGTTAACTTACACTATTTCTTTATGAAAAACTACCAATTTATCCTCTAAATTTAACTCCATACACTATTTCTTTATGAAAAACTACCAATCTACCTTCCAATGTGTATCACATGCAAGTAACGTGACTTAAATTGACGAAAAATTGAATATAGTAGCTTCGAATATAACATTAGGGATGCAATTGGCAGATTTTTATAATTCAGAGACTAATTTTTCTAAAAAAAATAGTTTAGAGACCTAATTTTTACTAAGGTGATAATTTAGGGACTAAATTGGCAGTTTACCCTATCTCTTACAGGAGAAAACACGTTCCCTATATGTATGTATAGCATGAGTATGCTATTATCGTGATATATTATTGGCAGATTTTTATATATGTATGTATAGCATGAGTATGCTATTATCGTGATATATTATTGTTAATAATACAATATTATGGGAAGAGAAATTTACACATATTATTGTATTATTGACAAGATACATTGTAGTTGCATTGAAGTCCTCATCTCTTACAGGAGAAAACACGTTCCCTATCCTCTTGTTTACTTATCAGGTGATATGTGAGTTAGGAACACTACGACCTCGTTTGGCAGCTCGGACTGTACTGACTATTTTTGTCGCATAGGATAAATAGTCACCGGATAGTACTGACTAAATTAGTCGGGCGTTTGGTGCAGTATCAGATTAATGACCGTATTATTTATACTGTGTTTGGTATTATATCGAATAGGAGGAATCAAACTTAAAATAAAAAAAATAAAAAAACTGAAATCTTGTTCCCAGATCTCTCCGCACCCCCTAAACTCCCTCCCTCTCTCCCTTCTTCTTCTTCCCCGACTCTAGAAGAATCCCAAATAATTGTTCCCCAGATCTCTCCGCCGCACCCCCAAACTCCATCCCTCTCTCTCTCTTATTCTTCTTCCCCGACTGCAAAAGAATCCCAAATAAATTCGAACAGCAAATTGAAATCATCTCTCCGCCGTAGAAAGCGCCGACAGGAGACCAAGTTGCAGGGGAGGACGGCGAGTAGGCGATGAGGAAGGCCACAAGGAGAGGACGACGAGGAAGGCGATGAGGACTAGGAGAACAGAGATGGCGAGAGAAAGCAACGACGACAGAAAGCGACGGCGAGAGAAGGCAACGGTGAGGACGACGATGGCGAGAGAAGGTGACGAGGAGGACGACGACGCCAAGAGAAGGCGAGGGAGAGGGGGTCGAGTTCGCGAGCGGAGAGCGAGAGCGAGGCCTACTAAGTTATACCGTGAATTTGGACGGTATAAGCAAGCAGGTAAACACCGTGTAAAAAAGGTGGGCCCAGATTATTTAATCCGGTGCCATTTAATCCAAAAGGCCACCAAACACCAAACACCGTACACCGTATTATTAGTACTATCCGGTGCTTTATACGGTGTGCCAAACAAGGCCTACAAGTATGAATCGGGATAGATAAATTGGAAGATAACCACACAACAGTTTTCTCTCCCTACACATCTTTGTTTAATTTTATTTGTTGTTTCTATTTGATTTATTTAATCCATATCTAAAAACAAAACAAAAAAATGTGTAAGAAAAAAAACAATGATGCGTGGTTATTGTGTTCTTGTTAAATATTTTGTCTTCTAGGGCTGGGACTTTTTCCATCTTGCATAAAATTGGGGCACAAAAGTTGAATTGGGGTTGGATTATCCTCCCATAACTCAGTACTGGTTTGGTATTGAGATGCTTTTATAAAAAGTGGGTATAAAAAAAAACTGAGCTCAAAAAACTGTTTGGTAAACACTTAAAAACAACTTATTTTCACAGTTTTGGATGAAAAAAAGCTTCAAAAATGAAGTAGCAAAAATGAGCTTTGAAAAAAAGCTGAAAACGTGAAGCAACATAAATGTTGGATTATATGTTGAATGTTGGATTATGATTTCTTGTTAAACGTTGGATTATATGTTTAAGATAAAGTTAATAAATATTTTTCTTTTAAAAATAAAGTATATTTAGTAATTCACCTTTATTTGTTAAGAAAATTAAATTAATGGCACATCTAGTATTATACCCTATTTGGTCATTTCATAGAGTGACAACTGTTTTACATAAAAGTTCTATAATACTGCTTTTTTTTTTTTTTTTTCTTTCCAAAAGCACTTTTACAAAAAGTTTACCAAACACTCTACTGCTTTATTTCACAGCTGCTTATTCTCACAGCAGAGCAGAAGCAGGTTTTTTTTTTTTACAAAGCACAGCAATACCAAATCAGCCCTCAAACCAACCACTTCATGTGCATATGACTAGAAAGACAAAACTCAACCCAGTCATGCCTTCTAATTACTTGACATTTAGCCCAACCCAGTCATTTGCCCTCGCCTTTCCTGTCCTCTCCCTCAGGAGCAAAATCAGAAGCCCAACCCAACAGATATTCTTGCTAATCCCCTTAGCCCAACCCACATATCAATTCATGATTGACATAAATACCGACGACATAACATCCCAAGTCAAGGCATGACCAGGCTTGGATACCGCTAGCGCAGTACTCCGGGGTGTAAGGAGGTCATTTTCCATTAGTGCCCAAATTCAATCATCTTCTACTTCAATGGAAGATGTTGGAAGCAGAAGCTGCTCTTGCAACCTTTTCCATGGTCCAATTTGGAAGCAGAGGTTCCAACAGATGATCTTCTTTATGCATTCACAACATACATGTTCTATTTCCTCGTATGACACCACATTTAGTGATCGAGTGAGATCGTAAAATCTGTAGAATTTCCATTAAGATCATGAAACATTGAAGTAAAAGGTTTACAAATTACAATCTTAAGAAATATGAATATATGAAAACCAAGCTCGTGAACGTGCATGAAATTACACAAAAGGCCTAAAGGCAGAAACGGAACATTATCTTCCTTGCATGTAATCCAGCATTACGTCGATCAGTGTTCATTTTTGAGAAGTGAACATGGCGTAGAAGGATTGCAGGATTCCTGCAAACGGGCTCCAAACGTGCACTGGCCCCTCAGTGCGCATTTCTCATCAAAACCCTAAAAATTCCCACAACAATATACACTATCTTCAATTAGATGCAAACATGATGGTTTGAAGGAAAAGTTTTCAAATTAGAATTGGAAAAACTTACTGGCATTCTTCCATTGCCAAAGTACGTAACACGGTATATCTCCTCTTCTGTGTCAATTCCGTTTCTACAGAACAAAATGTTCGAGTTTTTTTTATCATTTAGTTAATTAAAGACAACTAAAATCATGGCATACTATCACACTCATTCAATATCAAGTAGTTCAAAAGGCTGAAACAGGTTCAAATTATGAAAACATGGCCTTGTTTCTTCTTCCTTAATCATGATGAAAGGACTAAATTACATTGCAGCAACATCGTACTAAAAAACTCTCCAATATCGATCATTCAATTCCATTACAGAAGGGTTTTCAAATTGTTATCTGTTTGCCTTGTTAAGATGCATGTTTCTAACTAAACAATTGATGGAAGTTGCGCCCCCATTACCTTTGTAGATCTTTAGTAAAGAGTGTTGCGCCCTAGAAAGAAGAGCAAACAACGGGATAAGAACAAACAAATATTTTGAGCAATAAACATGTGAGATCTGTTTACAGGTAAATGGAGGCTTACTGGTTGTATTATGTTACCACCTGCAGCATGGCATCCAATGCAAGTTTTACGAAATAATGCAGCTCCTTTTTGAACATCTACGGCTCGTGCATGTGAGACTGCACAACAGCAACAACAACAACAACAACAACCAAATTTGATCAAATATTTGTTTCGATCTATATCCTTTTACCTGCAACGGGGTATTGTGTTCGAATCCCCCCTCGACCACACAGAGACTATCTAGATTCGAAACTAAACCGACCACAACTACTATCAGTAAGCACAGAACTACATGGTTTTAACTGATTAACCTATTATCTGTAGAGCAGCAGAGCCAAAACATCATAAACAAAGTTTACAAACATGCCCACCACCAAAGCATCACTGCATCAAAAGCAATGGCAGTGTTGGAAATTGGAGGGAAATGCAGGAGGAATGATTAAACTGTGCACGGGAGGATAAACCCTGAGGAATTTGTGACAAGTGTGTGGTTGGTTACTTAACACTAGTAATTACCAGGAGTGATGGAGAGTAGAGATAAGGTCAGCTGCAGCCATTAGAGGGGGAGCCAAGCTCTTGAGAAACTCCCGTTCTCTTGCTTTTGGGGAATTGGGTTGGGTTGTGTCCTGCTCCTTGCTTCACTGCACCCTTTGAGAACACACACTCAACTTTCTCAAACTTCAGAATCTTTCATCTGCCAATTAAAAGAGAGGGAGAGAGATTACCTTAAGGAAGCAACAAGTTCCATTACTGCTAGTAGATATCAGAGATGTAAGCTGCATCTCCCTCTCTCCCTCTCTTGGACGACACAGCGAAAATATGCTTGAAACTTGCAGGCCCAAATGCAAAATAACACAACAATATATGCTCACTATTTTTTTTGGTTTTTTGTTCTCTCCTTTCCTAGTAACAACTCTTTTTTTTTTAAAAAATTGATGAATTTCCATCATTTTAGTTGTTGTTGGACTTCATAGAGGAAAAAGGGTTTACACCACCAAAATGATAAATTTCTTCAAAATAAAAACTAATGTGTCAATATTATTTGTAAATTTTAACAAGAAAATACCAAAATTATGAATGTTGTGTTACTCGCAAATACGTGAATTATGTATTTATTAAACTTCAAAAGCACATAATATGTGAATAATAGTAATTTTGATTTAGAAAGCTGCATACTTTGTTGTATCATTTTTACATTTACTGTAATAACTTCATAACATATACGTTTTAGATAACTTGTTTTCGTTAAGGTTGATTAGTAATTTTAATCTAAAATTATAAAAATTATAAATTTAATTACAAATTTACAAGTGATGTCATAGGTGGTTTTGTCAATGCCATTTTTTTTTTTTTTAAGTTTAAAGAGTTGTCAAGACCCAAATTAATGAAAAACGTACCCAATAATTCATCCGATTTGTCGTTTTGCGAGTTACATCTCTCTATATCTCGTCATCGTCTCCCGTACTTAACGCGGAATTGCGTACCTTCCTTCACGGCTGAGGAGCCCTAATTTCCCCAACTTCCATCAAATTTCAGGCTCCAATTGCAACATTCGACATCTGTTCAATTCGAAATTCGTAATTTAGGGTTTTGATTGGGGGCGAAATGGCGATGCTGTTGGAGGATATTTTGAAATCGGTGGAGCTCTGGTTGAAGCTGATCAAGAAGCCCCAGCCCTACGTGGACCCTCATCTCGACCCGGTTCTGCTGGTTCCGGGTATCGCCGGTTCGGTCTTGAACGCCGTCGATGAAGAGAGTGGTGCGGAGGAGCGCGTCTGGGTTCGGATCCTTGGTGCTGACTACACGTTTCGGACCAAGCTTTGGTCTCGTTTCGATCCTTCAACAGGTAAATTCGTTGAAAAGTTTGAAATTCCTGGGGAGAAATTTTGGCTGCTTTGTGTTTGGTTGCTGAAAAAATTGTAGAATTTAGAGAGAGAAAATTCTGTTGGTTCTAATTGCACGATAAAGTTTCTTGTGTATACGAGTTGCCATAGTTCAATTTTGTTTCTGAAGCTGAAATTGTGTAACATGCAACTTTTTCATATGAAGGGAATGCTTTGTGATACAAATGTGATAACAAAGTATCGTCTTTTTTCGATTTACATGTACATAATTTGAAAGCCAGCTCCGACAATTTGCTGGTTAACTTTTAAGAGTTTGTTACTTCAATTCATGTGTGTGGCACATGTGCCCTACCTGCAATGGTGTACGGCAGGGCGCGAAAACATATCAGCTCTAGCTTGAATTGTTTGGAAAGCTTTCTAATGCATTGGTCAATATCCTTGCACTCCCTCACATGCATATAGGAAAAGCGGGTTTTCGATTGGAACTATATGAATGCATTCTATATAATTACATCGGTGCTTCTATGGAGCAATAGAAATAATGATCTATTTGTTAAACAGGTAAAACTGAGTCTATGGATCCAAAAGCAAGGATAGTGGTCCCTGAAGGTAGATATGGACTTCAGGCAATTGACGCCTTGGACCCTGACATGGTGTGTTACTACGTTGTGTGTTCTAAATTTACATTACACATGTATAACATAATTACTTACAGAAGATAACTTTGATTTTTTATGGTTCTTTTCATGCATGCTCCTTGTTATAGATTTCTTTGTAGGTTTCCTTTTATACACACCAGACTGATATTTTATAGCTTTTGCTTCTTTCCTTGCTAATTCCTACATCAAATGAAACTTCATTTCTTCCCAACAACAATCTAGAACTCTCAAATAACCCTTTTATTTGCTTTCTATCAATTGTGCAAGCGGTTATTTTTTTGGCTATTTATTTGTTATAAGCGGATGATTCATTACATACCAAACTGATATAGCAGTGCTGTTTTAGTGAAAACTTATAATAATAATTTTAACTTATCAAAATTTTGTACAGTATTTAATGCTTATATTTCTTGTTATAGGAAATCTTATCTCATGATTTCTTGAGTGGTTTTCTGGAGTAATGAGGTTGAACCAATGATAAAATTCTATTGACGGTTTGTCCCATGCAGGTGATTGGACAGGAATGTGTATATTATTTCCATGACATGATTGTTGAATTGACCAAGTGGGGTTTCCAAGAGGGGAAAACACTTTTTGGGTTTGGATATGATTTCCGCCAAAGCAACAGGTATCTGCTTTATTTGAATGCCACTTAAAAGTTCAAAAGATTTATTTGAAAGTTTATAAATGGTTTTCGCCCTTTCTCCAACTCAACATCGAATGTGAAGGTTTGCTTTGTTTAGGTGTTCACCATGGTCATGGTTTTCAATATGGTTATGCTTTGTTTTCATTTAGGCTGCAGGAGACATTGGATCGCTTAGCTGCAAAATTAGAGGCAGTGTATGGGGCTTCTGGAGGGAAAAAGATAACCATCATAACTCATTCTATGGGGGGCCTCCTTGTGAAATGTTTCATGTGCTTGCATAGTGATGTAAGGAGTTCACTCTGCTTCTTGAGTAATAATATTCTTGTTCTTTTTCTTGTTTTGCTAAGGCCACCCCCCTTTCCTTCATTGAATCAAACGCAGCTTAATAATATGGTCTGATTTGTGTGTTACAAATTATATCCTATAATTTGATGCCATTTGTTTCACAGGTTTTTGAGAAATACGTGAACAAGTGGATTGCAATTGCTGCACCATTCCAGGGTAAGTGTTCATGTACAATTATTATTGGTATAACAAATTGTAAACTGAAGTTTAGTTTGAAGTCAACCTCTAATAGCTAGTTTGAAGTGTATAACAAAATGTAATTTGAATTTAGTTTGAAGTCAACCTCTAATAGCTTGTATAATCTCAGTTGCTATGCTGCTCCTAGATTCATTTCTAAAGCTTTAACTATTCAGGTGAAAGATTAAACAAAAAGCTAATTTGTTGCTTTTCATTGTCGTGCAGGTGCACCTGGATATGTCACATCTACCTTTTTAAATGGAATGTCATTTGTTGATGGGTGGGAACAGAATTTTTTTATATCAAAATGGAGCATGCACCAACTGGTATGAGTCCATTGATATGGGCAGTTAACAACTTAACATTCTAGACCTTAAGCACATACACCCCATTTGTGGAATTTGAAATCGTCATTTTTTATGGGGTGAAGAAACTTATTTGTTAGAAGAGAATATTTTTAAATTAAAACAAAAAAAGAACATAAGATGGTAGACATATTTGAAAGTATAGCATTTGACAAAAAAATTCTTCATGAATTAGTTGGATTGTTAAAAGGAATTTCCTTGTGGGTCCATAGACACACACACGTATTATATTCCAAATCTGTGCATTTCACTAACATATATTTCTTCTTTGCATCCATTTTTTTTTCTTACTGAGGATTGTTGCAATGTTCCAGCTTATTGAGTGCCCGTCAATATATGAGTTGATGGCTTGTCTTGATTTTCAATGGGAACATCCTCCACTTCTGGAAATGTGGAGAGGTAGGCCTGCTGGTGACGGGAAATCTCAAATTATGCTAGAGTCTTACCCCCTGGTAGAGAGCGTACAGATTTTTAAGGAAGCTCTTGCAAATAATACGGTAAGCGCCACCATATATTATTTGGTGTTCTTTTGAAATGTAGTTTAAAGAAGAGTTTGCTTGCATGGTCCCTTCTCTCCTATGAGATGAAGTTGCATTGTCTCTTCTCTCCTCCTAGATTTTTTTATTTTTTATTTTTATTCTTCTCTTTAAAGTAATAATAATATATTTATAAATTGGTTTTCCTTTTATTGTACACTTGTATGGCGTATTTAAACTTTTACTGCATGTTTTCATCATGTCAGGTCAATTATAACGGTGAAGATGTTCCCCTACCATTTAATATGGAAATCTTGAAATGGGCTAATGAAACACGCAAGATTATATCTCAGGCGAAACTTCCTCCTCAAGTTAAATTCTACAATATATATGGGATGAATCTCGAGACACCTCATAGTGTTTGGTAATACCTCCATGAAATGCCTTAATAAAAAAATTTCTGCTGCTTCGCTGCTATTTTAGATAATTCTAGGATAAAAGTTTCAAGTAGTAATAAAACGCTTCCAGATACGAATTTCTTTTATCATGGCTTAGTTTAACATCTAAGTCACTACTCTGCAGCTATGGGAATGAAGAAACACCTGTCACAGATCTACAACAGCTACGATATTTCCAGGTCATTATCTTTTCATGGTGGTGTTATGATGTGTTTGTATGATTTTTCAAGGAGATTAATTATAAAACCTAACCCAATTTCGCATTTGATCAGCCTAAGTATGTATGCGTTGATGGTGATGGGACAGTCCCAGTGGAATCAGCTAAGGTTCGTCAACTCACCTGTCCATACTTTCAACTGGATTTTCACTCATTCAAATCTGTTTTGGTCATATGAATTGACAATATTAATAAGCTTCCATCTTTTGTGAATTCCAGGCAGATGGACTTAATGCTGTCGCAAGGGTTGGAGTCCCTGGCGAGCACCGAGGAATTCTCTGTGAGCACCATGTATTCCGGATACTGAAGCACTGGTTGAAGGCAGACCATGACCCGTACTACAACCCTGTAAACGATTATGTGATTCTACCCACTGCGTTTGAAATGGAGAAGCACAAAGAGAAAGGTCTAGAAGTAACTTCTCTAAAAGAGGAGTGGGAAATCATCTCAGAATGCCAAGACGCTGATCACAAGAATTCTCATTCAGCCGCCGCCGATGAAAAGCCTGTGGTGAGTTCCATATCCGTTTCTGAAGTGGGAGCTGAGGCCTGTGCAACTCTTACTGTTCACCCTCAGAGCGAGGGAAAGCAGCATGTGGAGCTGAATGCTCTAAGTGTGTCAGTCGATGCCTGAATATAAGTAACGCATCCTCGGTTGTATTTCATGAAACAATGCTCTTCTGTATATATCCATTGATGTGCTCGGATTCGCTTGTGTGATTGTAACGTGTAAATAGAGCTGCTCATGAAAACAGAGCTGCGTTCTTTCGCAAATGTTGGATATGCAGATGCCTTTGTATGTATAACAAGATCTTCAACTCATTGGCAGATAATACAATGGAGTTGTTCGAACTGATGTCGAATGACACTTTTGTGCCTTATTTCTTCTCCCTACGTGCGATAGGGTCTTGTATGCGGGTTTAGGTAGTTACATATATAACGATGAAATGATTTGTCCTAAATTTTCGAGGTTATCTTATTTAGACGAGAATGGTGAAGCACTTGATCATCTTCTTTCAAGATCATGCAATTCGACGAACAATAAATAACTTGCGCATTAAGAAATTTAACTTCTAATTGAACTATTGTGAATCGAGTGGGGACTTGCTCAATGGATTTCTTTATGCATAGAATGAATCAAGAACTTCAAATTGAATAAAGTTAAGCGTGCCGGAAATTTATAAAAATTGCGGTTGAAATCATTGAAATATATTACGAAGTATACAAAATGTGTGTCAAAAATCGTGTGCTATTAGATATTACGAAACTTTACACGTAAGAGGATGAATCTTCACTGTATGGAAATCAGCTAGGATGGACAGAATCAAGAAAGATTATTGAGATTTGAGAGACCGGCCGGTCGGTGCACGCACGAACCACATACAAATCAAATTTATAGTTACAAACGACGGATGATCTTCTAAAAGATTAAAAGATTGAGCAGGGCAAGCAGCATAAATCGCAGAGGCAGCAGCAAAACATGGCAGAACAACTGCAATATATATATACATAAGAAATAGTTAGTTGATTTTGATTACATATTTTACAGAAATTAATTAATTAAGTAGGAGGATATATTAAGAGAGAATGTTTAATTACCATCCTGCCCAAAATCCACCACCTCTGTGATGGCGATGAGATTTTGGTGGCTGTTGCTGCTGCTGATAGGGAGGTGGCTGTTGCTGCAGCTGATAGGGAGCTGGCTGTTGCTGCTGCTGATAGGGAGCTGGCTGTTGCTGCTGCTGATAGGGAGCTGGCTGTTGGGGGTATCCAGCTCCAGGACCATCACTTTTCATAGGGTAAGCAACTGGTGGTGCAACAACAACATATGGACCGCCTTGAGTACTAGTATTGTATCCTTGATGAACTTGTGGTGGTGGCAGATACGACGGAGGCGGATACCCTTGGTATGCGCCGGCAGGCGGCGGAGGGTATGAGGTGGGTGGTGGCGGATATACCGCTGCAATTCGGTACGTCAAATCAAATTATTATTTTGTTGAAGATAATCATATGGACTGATTAATATTACTACAACCACTTAAAACAATTTTGTAAATATTTATGGAAGATTTTTACCTGGAGCCTGATGATGATGGTTGTAGTGACTCATGCTACAAATTTTTACAGAAAAAATGAATTTAATTAGGAGAATGCGGATTTTGGGGTTTTGAGAGCATATGGTTTTATGTATATATAGTTGTTTAGTCCTTCAATATAATTTTTCAGACTTGGCGGCCCCAAACGCGTGAATATATGAAGTTTCTTTGCATTTGCAGGAGAAATCTGAAATTCTGAATTAATCTGTCGCCTCCATTTCTCCCTCTCTCTCTTACATAAAATCATGCAGGCCTATCAGTTGTTGACACGTGGCATACTGACCTGCTCCTCCTTCCTGTCTGCTTGTTTGTTTGTTGGGTAGTTGATGATGCTTTCAAAGTCAAAGGGAAGCTTCTCTGCTTTATTTCCAAGTTCAAACTGCGAAGTCTTGAAGATGATGGAGAGAATAAACACAATAGGGCCTCGTTCGTTGCACCGCATAATGTGGGAGTAGAATATAGCTAGGATTAGTAGTCCCATACTTGAGGAAAATGATCATGTGATCATGATCGTGATCGTGATCGTTTATGGTATATTGTGCTGTCAATTTTTGTTAGGTACTATTTGTATTTAATTTTAAATTTTAAATTTTAAATTTTGAAATGATTTCTGACCGCACGATGTACGATGAACGGTTACGATTACGAGATCTCTAGGATCCCCAGAAAAAGGATCTGGCGAGGATCCTTTTCCCATGCTTGATATGTCAAGGATTAACTTAAATAGTATTAAATTGGATTCAGTTCGACAGCTGCTCTCACTAAGGCCTCGTTATTAATCTCGACCGAAAACTTGGTATTAGACGGGACTAGAAAGAAAATGAGGCTTCCGATCGCACCCAACCCAATCCGCGCTTCACTTAAAAAATTGGGTAAATCTCAGTTTACTAGCCTCAAGTTTCGTGGTTTTCAACATTTGGTACATGAAGTTTTTTTCGTCTCAGAAGTGTTAATTTTGGGACAGTCTCATACTTCCGTTAGTCTGGCTGTTAAGTCTCCCGTTAACTGATAACATGGCGCCCATGTGGACAATGACTGGACGCCACGTGTCACATAAGGGATCCACGTAGAAATTAAAAATTAAAAAAAAAAAAAAAACATTTTTGTTATCAAAAAAAAAAAAAAATATTTGTTACTCGTCTTCCTCTCAAAGGAAGTTCGATCCACCCATCCGTCCCCAATCCCCTCCTCTATTCTCTTCTCCGCGCCCCACCCAACCTTCATGTCCTACCTCACCCTCCGACCACCTCTTCTTCCAATTGGTGGAGGCGCGGTTAGATCGGGCCTTGCTAAATGATAAGTGGCAATTCTTTTGGCCCAACACAGCAGTTGTGATTGGTGCGTGTGTTGGCTCTGATCACTGTCCGGTGGTGGTGAAAGAAAACATACAGATGCAAAGAAGAGGTAGAAGAATGTTTCGATTTGAGGCTTTTTGGGCAGAAGATCTTGAGTGCAAAGAGATAGTGAAGCAAGTTTGGGAGAGGAACAGGTTTGGAAATCCGGTCCAGAGATGGAATGAGAAGATTGAGGTGTGTCGCAATAAACTCTCAAGGTGGAGCAGGGAGAAGTTCAAAAGGAATGAGTCAATCCTCAAGGAGAAAGTGGAGGTCCTCGGCATACTTCAATGTGACTGGGGGAAATATGAGGAGGAAATTAAAGTTTTATCTAAGGAGGTTGACTCTCTAAGGAGACAAGAGGAGAGTTACTGGTTACAACGATCAAGAGTGCAACGGCTAAGAGAGGGAGATGCAAATACTAAATTTTTCCACCAATCTACTATACATAGAAGGAGAAGAAATAAGGTGGTTAAGCTGAAAAATGGCAATGGCGAGTGGGTTGATAATCCTGGCTTAATTAGAGGGTTGGTGGATACCTATTTTGTGGACCTGTTCACGTCGACTGGGCAGCGGGACTGGGGAGAGATTCTTCAGTGCATTTCTCCAAAAGTCACGGCTACTATGAACGATAGTCTCATTGGTCCGGTCTCGGTGGAGGAGGTGAAGGTCGCGACGTTAAATATGGGGGGGGGGGGTCTAAGGCCCCTGGTCCCGATGGGTTCTCTGGAATTTTCTATCACACTCACTGGAATACTCTTGCCGCCGATGTTAATGAGCTTATTGGGGTTCTTCTTCAAGGGCAGGTTAATCCTGGTGGTCTAAATGCGACTCATGTGGTGCTGATTCCTAAGGTCCTAAATCCCGAAACGGTCCCGCAGTTTCGACCAATTAGTCTATGCAATTACTCCTACAAAGTCCTTTCCAAGGTTATGGCGAACTGGCTCAAGCCTTTACTCCCGATTTTAATTTCTCCAAATCAAAATGCATTTGTGTCTGGTAGGCAAATCCAAGACAACATTGGCATTGCCCAAGAGCTCTTCCATTTTCTCAAGACTAGGAAAGCTAAGAGCAAATGGGAGGTGGGGATCAAATTGGACATGCACAAGGCCTATGATCGGGTGGAGTGGGACTTTTTAATGGCAGTGATGGAGAGGATGGGGTTTGACAGTTTATGGAGACAGTTGATTCTTGGCTGTATTTCATCAGTTAATTTCGCCATTCTTTTGAATGGGCAGCCAGGGAGAAAATTTGCTCCTTCCCGTGGATTACGTCAAGGCGATCCGCTCTCCCCTTACCTGTTCTTGTTGGTGAGTGAAGTCTTGTCTCTTTGCATTCAAAGTAACTGTGATCAAGGATATCTTCGGGGTATTCAAATGAGCTCTCCGGGCCCTACTATTTCACACATTTTCTTCGCTGATGATACACTCATCTTCCTTAGGGCGGATGAGGCGAATTGTCGTCATTTATCTAAGGTGATTGATGAGTATTGTTTTGCCTATGGGCAGAAAGTTAATAAATCCAAGTCTAATGTTTTCTTTGGCTCCAATGTCCCGGTGAGGCTTGCTAATCTCTTGACGGCGACTCTTGGCATGGATCGTGTGGACGATCCTGGTTCTTACTTGGGTGTTCCTGCTATCTGGGGCCGTTCAAAGAAATCCGGGCTTGCTTATATCAAGGGTAGATTATTGGAAAAACTCCAGGGTTGGAAGAAAAATTTCCTTTCTCAGGCGGGGAGGGAAACTCTTATAAAGGCTGTGGCGCAAGCTATCCCGGCTTACCCTATGAACCTTTTTAAGTTTCCTTCTTCCTTTTGTAAGGAGATTGATGCTTTGATTTCGAACTTTTGGTGGGGGCAGTTGGAGGGGGAGCATCGGATTCATTGGATTTCTATGGAGAAGCTGGGATGGGCAAAAGACAAAGGCGGATTGGGTTTTAGGAGCTTTGAGTCCTTTAATGATGCTTTTTTGGCGAAACAGTGTTGGAGATTAATTGAGGATCCGGATTCGTTATGGGCATCAATGTTAAAGGCTAGGTATTTTCCTAATTGCTCCTTCCTTGAGGCAAAGAAAGGCGGGAGAGCTTCATGGGTGTGGTCTAGTCTCCTCTCTGGTAGGGAGTTGTTGATAAATGGGGCTCATTGGCAAGTGATGAATGGTAAGGATATCAAAGTTTGGGGTGATCGTTGATTCCCATCTATCCCGGCGGGTAAGCCTCTTCCTTTGGGTTCACTACGGGTATCCAGGAATTTGAGGGTAGATGCTCTAATTAACTCGGGCCGTGGGGATTGGGACCTAGCTTTCTTGGAACCATTTATCGCCCGGCCGGAGATTGACGCCATTTTGGAGTTGAGCCTTGGTGACCCCTCCTTACCGGACCGGTTAGTGTGGCCTCACGAGAAGCGTGGTTTATTTTCGGTAAAATCTGGGTATCATTGGGCGGTTAATCGGAGCCTGCTGCCTATTCAATCTTCGGGATCTCTTATTCCTCCTGCCTTTTGGAACTTGGTTTGGAGCATTGAGGCTCCTCCAAAAATAAAAATTTTCTTTTGGAAGACTCTACATGGGGCCCTTGCTATTATGGATAATCTCTTCCGCCGTCGATCGTCCTCATCCCCGGTCTGCCCTCTCTGCAAATCCAATGCCGAGACAATGGACCACCTGTTCTTATTTTGTCCGTGGGTTAAGAATATTTGGTTTGGTGGAAGATTTAATCTGAGGGTCTACCGGCTGGAGGTTTCTTCTTGGGTTCAATAGCTGCTACATTTGTTTGAGTCGGTCAGGGAGTCTAAAGAGGTTAGGCTATCTTTGTTTTTGTATATTGCTTATACTTGTTGGCACATTTGGAAAAGTAGGTGTGATTTCCTTTTCAATAATCTCCATGTCTCTCCTCTTCGGGTCATCTCGGCGACTTCCCTGTCGGTCTCGGAATTCCAGTCTGCCCAGGTGTGTTCGGCCCAGGGATCTAATTTGACTCCGCCTGTTTCTATGGTGCGTGCTAGGTGGACCCCTCCGAACGCGGGGTATGTTAAAATTAACGTGGATGCTAGCTGGGATCGTGTTGGTCGAGTGGGGTTCACGGGGGTGGTGGCTCGAGATGATGAGGGGCGATTCCTTGCTGCCTTGAGATGTGAAGGAAGAGCTTCCAGCGCAGCAATGATGGAGGCTTTGGCCATACTTCATGGGTGCAGGTTCGGGAAAAATCAAGGATGGGATTTGATAGTTATTGAATCCGACTCGTTGGATGCAATTTCTTGCCTTCGGGATTTGGCTAAGAAGGGCAATTGGGAGGCTTATCCTATCTTAACAAAATGTTGTGGTTTTGGTAAGGAGTTTCATGATTGCCGCTGGTCTTGGGTTCCAAGACTGGCCAACTCTGCGGCGGACCGGTTGGCGTCGCGAAGATGTTCAGAAGCATCTGATCGGGTTTGGGTTTCCAGACCCCCATCTTCTCTTGTCCATGTATTGTGTAATGACGGTCTGCCTTGCCCCCCTTAATTGGTTTCTGGTGTACGAGGAGTGACGCTCTAGCATTAGATGCAGCGTCGTTTATTTTCCCCCTTGTATTGCTTTTTCTAGCTTTGGCTCTGTTTGCCTCGGAGTAGGCTTTCTTGTACTTCATTGGCATCTTTGCCTTCTATTGATTTGTTAATCAGTTTCCAAAAAAAAAAAAAAAAAATTAGCCGGACCCACCTTTCCTCATCAAATCACCACCGTGATCATCCAAACTAAATGGGGGTGCTTAGAGAGGTGGCGGTGTCCTCTGTTGTGTCGACGGGACAACACTGTGTTGGGCTTGCAACGAGAAGGTTCACAAAGGGAACAAGCTCACGAGTTCTGTCCTCCCACATGCCCAATTTTGAGTTTATCATTTGCAGAAGTTGTGTAATTGAATTTTGTTTGAATTTTTTAGTTTGATTTGCAAGTGGCAGTTGAGTAATTGGGTTTTGCTTGAATTTTTCAGTTTGAAGTAGGATTTGCAGGAGGTAGTTGTGCGGCCCTAGAAGATTTAGCTTTTGGTAATTTAATTTTGGATTCCGGTGATTGGGTTTTGCTTTTGTAATCAAATTATTGGATGCTCTTGAAGGAGATCAAGAGTTTGTGTAAGAACTCTTCGTGGTCTCCATTGGTTTTGAGATATTTGCAGGGAAATGTGGGTCCGGCTAATCTGGAAGAAAAGGTGGCCGGAGGGTTAGGTAGGAGAGGAAGGTTGGGTGGGACGCGGAGGAGAAAAAGGAGGAGGGGATTGGGGACGGATGGATGGATTTGATCTCGTTGGCCTTGAACCCCTCGGTAAGCGACATCGTCAAGATTAGGGGTGGGCAAACGGGCCCTGGGCCCGCGGGTAGGGGCGGGTATTGGCGGTTCGGGGTGGGTACGGGGCGGGTCCTGTTTTTTAATAGGGGAAACGGGGCGGGGCGGGCCGGGGCAATGACATTTTAGGGTCGGGCCGGTTCCAAAGGTATAGAAAAACGGGGCCCCGGACCGGCCCTTTTGTAATTGAAATGAACGGCCCAGATTGAAAATAAACATACATTCCAATCATGACCATTGGTTTTTACCCTAGTATCACAGATCGAGTCTCTCTGGAAGCTCACTCCACACCGTCTGTCCCTCAACTCCAACTCTCAGCCGTCTCTCCTTCGTTGTCCGTCCCTCGACCACCCATCCTCCCATCCTTGGTCTCCTCGAGCTCGACTCTGTAACTAGAGTCCCTCCCCAAACCCAACCAACTATGTCGAAGCTCGTCGGCGTCCTCGCCTTCCTAACCCTCCCATTTCTGGCCCACTCCTTCTCGCCGGACCACCCCACCGACCGCCACGTTCTCGTTCTGCTTGACGACCTCACCGTCAAATCTTCCCATTCCACGTTGGTCCGGATGGTCTTGACCTTATGGGATTCGTACCAGTCGACGTTGGGGCGGCCGGAAACGCCATCGGCGTTGAAGATGTGGGTGGGATTTCAAATCAGACATCGCGACCCAAGAGATGTGGTCGACCGACTCGGTTGTGACTTGCGACTCATCCTCCGACTCGGAATCTTGAGCTTCTTGGCGCTGGTGGTTTGGGAGATGAGGAAGTATGGCAGACTGTAAGTCCCTAACGGATTTGAAGGCGACGGAGACGGAGATTTGAAGGTGACGGTGGCTGTTTCGCCAAAAAAAAAAAAAAAAAAAAAAATCCCCAGGACCCGGCCCGAACCGGCCCGTTTCAACCGGGCCGGGTTAGGTCCGGTTCCTATATTAGAATGTGCTATCCCCGGCCCGTGCCCACCCCTAGTCAAGATATTGAGCTTGGTGAGAAATCAAGCCACGTTGGGATAGGATTCCAGAATCGGCAGAAGGTCCTCCGTCCAGTAGTAGAACTCTGACAAGTCGAGCTCTGAGAGCGACTGACATGCCGAGAAAAGAGGATTGAAGTCAGAGCCGAGGGCTGATTGGGGACGTTGATGCCAGCGAATGAGCTTAACGCGGCGCAATCCCAACCACAAATGGGAGACGATCTCGAACTTCCTCTAGGAGGAAGACGAGTAAAAAAAGGCTTTTTTTTTGTGATAAAAAAATGTTACTTTTAATTTTTTATTTCCAGTGGATTCCTTATATGACACGTGGCATCCAGTTATTATCCCCATGGGCATCACGTCATCAGTTAATGGGAGACTTAACAGCCAGACTAACAAATGTATGAGATTGTTAACACTTTAGCTTTAGGTATGACTCTGGGACAAAAAAAACTTCATGTACCAAATGTTGAAAACCACAAAACTTGAGAGTAGTAAACTGAGATTTACCCAAAAAAATTTGCTTTTCTAGATGAACAGTAAAAACATGGGTTTAAATCCTTACATATACCTTACTCCTAAAACGAGTATTGATATAAATTTACTTCTTAGATGAGCATTGGTATAAAAGAGTTTTCAGTATGCACATCCAACCATCTATTACTTCGATGTCTGTCATAATACTAGAGCACATAATAGAACTTCCGTGGTATATAACATCAAGGTTTTTTATCACAAACGGTCCCTGAAATTGACTTATGTCATCAAGATGGTAATTGAAATTGAAAATCAATCAATGTAGTCCCTGAAAATGAGTGTTGCAAATCAATGTGGTCCTTCCATCATAATTCCGTTAAAAATTCTATTATGTGCTGACGTGGCACATAATTGGATCCCACAAATCTAATTAAATATTACCATGTGGATTAAATATATTTAAATATAATATTTTTATTTTTATATAATTAAAAACTTAAAAAAAAAATGATGAACAATTCATCCTCTTCTCTCTGCGTTTCCGTACCAACCGACCCTCTCCCCATTCCCGGTGGCTCACGTCTTTCGCCACCTCCACCGTGTTCTAGACTTCAGAAGATCCTTCAGGATCTTGTTCGACAATACTCCCATTTGTTCTCTCTCGATCGAAACTGCAAAGTTGTGGAATTAGAAATGGAATGGAAAAAACTCAAATCATCCCCAAATAAAAAAAGATGAAAACTGAAATGGGGGAGTTTTCAAGCAATTAGACCAAACCCAGTAAAAAGAAAACTCAATTCAAGACCAAATCGCAGCAATTCAAACCCAATGTGGTTGAAAGGCTGGTTGGGGTAATGAAAGTACGGCGACGCCGAGAAGAGCTAAGGGATGTCGCTGGGCTTGTAGTTCACCTTCTTTTTCTTTTCTTTTTGTTTTTTTTTTTAAGTTTTTAATTATATAAAAAAAAATATTATTATTTTTAATCCACATAACTATATTTACTTAGACTTGTGGGACCCAATTATAAGCAACTTCACCACATAACAGGATTTTTGACGGAATTGTAACGGAAGTACCACATTGATTTGCGACACCCAATTTCAAGTACTACATTGATTGATTTTCAATTTCAGGGACCATCTTGATAGAGTGAGTCAATTTCAAGTACTGTTTGTGATAAAACCCTTAACTTCGATCAAATCTCCCAACTTAACGCTTCATATCTAAATACAAAATTGGATGTAGTTACATGCCAAATTAACTAAATCATTAGCAAACATGTTAGCTTCTTTGGAAATGTATATATTTAATGGTGAAAACTGAAATCTGCTAAATTGAATGTTACAAATCGATGGTAGCAAAGGAAGAATAGAGGAAGAAGAAGAAGCAGCCAAATTTACAGTGAGTAAAAACATTATAGAGGTTAAGGGTTTTTATTTTTATTTTTATTTATTTTTTAAATTAGGTTCACATCCATCTTTTTGCTACTCCATTGATTAAAATCCTATTCATTTTCAATTTTTGATCCAGGTCATTGAGTATTAATAATATCATTAATTATTTGAATAATAAAATATTTTTATTTTTAAATATATTCCTTTAGTGTTAAAAATGTTACAATTAGTATATTTATATTTATGGCTAAATTTTTTATCATATATTTTTATTTTTAGTTTGTACCTATTTTTAATTTGCAAATATTTTTTAATTTGTACCAATTTTCTTTTCATTTTTAATTTGTACCCATATATTAGTTTCTTTTTGTACCCATATTTTTTAAAGTTTTATTTGTGTTTGTACCCATGTGTATATACCTTCACGTGACATTGTATATTTAATCAATGATAGAAAAATTACATATGGTATATTTATGTTTTATGCCTAAACTTTGTATCATATATTTATATTTTTAGTTTGTACCCACTTTTAATTTGCAACATTTTTTTAAATTTGTAGTATTTTCTTTTTAGTTTTATTTTGTACCCATGTATTAATTTCTTTTAGCGCCTATATTTTTTAAAAAATTCATTTGTACTCATAATTTTTTTAATCTTTTATCTATACCCTAATTTATTTATAATGTATCTATTCTTCTTTATTAATGTACCACTTTGTTATATGTGAAATGTACCAATTTTTTTTTAACACTATGGGTACATTCTTTTGCCATTTATTATTTCTTATTTTTACATAGTTTTTATCCATTTATTCAATCAAAATGTTTGAATTTTTTTATTGTAACCGTTTCTAATAGTATTATAATTAGGGATTTTAAATTTATAAGATTATAAATCTCATAAAATATCAAACAATTAATGTCAAAACTATAAAAATAAAAATATTAATAGTAATATCATGAGGTTTACAAAGTCAAATGACTTTGATCAAACTTTGAATACTATTAAGGTTTTAATCAAAGAATGTTAAGAATTATGGACCGCATCCAAAGTATCCCGTATTATTATTATGGGTAAAATGTGAAGGTAAAAGGTGAAAGATGGGAGGAACAAGCGTCCAAAGTGTGGAACGCAAAAAGATGCTTCCACCTTCATCACCTGATACCCTTGAGCAAATTTCGTGGCAGAAACACACCGCAAGTTAATACTGAGGAAAATTAGCAACACCTTAATCTTCATTCAGTTCAAATGGGCAGGTCCCTGGTTTTCTCCCCAAACGTTCCTCTGAGAATTTCTCAAATACCCAGATCAATTTTACCGCCCAATCGACCTAACCACTCACTTTTACTGAACTCAAAGCAAAATTTGCAACATGGGTTTCAAAGATTTGGACTTTCAGTTGCCAAACCGACGAGAAGTCTCTGCACAAAGGCTGTGTTGTCTGAAATTTCGAACCAGGAGCTGTATGTGAAAGTTGGCGCCAATTCAACTGGACCAATTCCAATTGGTCAGCTAGTTGGAGTGGTTGAGAAGGCTGCTAAGACTGGCGCTGAGGTTTTCTCTTTAGCACTCTGCTTTTGTGATTCTTTGAATGTGCGGGCATTTTGTAAATTCTGTAATTTGAAGTAGAACCCAGATGGATTTTGCATTTGTTTCTTCTGGGGAATGCTTGAATTTGATTGTTTTTAATCCTGTTGGGTATGTTAATTTGATTTTGGAAGCATTTTTGCCTTTTGATAATGCCTTTGTTTGCTCTGAGAGTGTGTTAATTTACTCTGATAACGCCTTTTGCCCGTTAAATGTATGTGTAGGGAATGAAAGTTGTTAAATTTCATCCTGATAGGAGTTAGCAACTGCACATAGTTAAATTATTTCCACTAAAAAGCGGTATTAAAGGAGAAACATTGCCGTTGTGATATATGATATTATTGTTTTGTTGCTAGAAAGTATGTTGATTCACGCGTTATCTGTAGTACTTGCCGTTTTGTGCATTATTGAATCATCATGAACTTCTTATAGCTTATGGTATTTGCGTCTTTTTTCAGGTTGTGATGGAGGCTGTTAATAAGCCTCGGAATATTACCTATAAAGGACTAACAGACTTAGTCACTGAGTAAGAACTAAATCGACATGCTTTCACTAGTGGCGTATGCTTTCATCTTTAATTGACTTGTAATGATAACACTTTATAATATAGAGTAGAAGTTTAAGGTTGAACCTTTTACTTATAAGTAAGATTCACTAATCATGAAGGGAAATTCACTTATCAGGAATTTTCGTGTGTATTGACAACAATTTGCAGGACAGATAAAACGAGTGAAGCAGCAATTTTAGAAGTTGTGAGAAAGAACTTCGAAGATCACCTTATTCTTGGAGAGGAGGGTGGAATAACTGGAGATACATCATCTGATTATATGTGGTGCATTGATCCTTTAGGTTAGTATCTTCTAAGGTGCAGTATAGCTATGCTTGTGCATATTGCGGTTTTCAAGATTCCATCAAGTATGATATGGTTTATGATATTGGTGTTTCAGAACATGATTTACTATAAATCAGTTACCAGGTTGTTTCAGCCTTCATAATTCTTGCTTCAATACTTTTGATCATTACTTTTTCCATAACTAATAGTAGCTGTAAACCTTATGTTTATATAGATAGCCGAAAGTTCATTTGAGTGAAAATGTAGAGTTGGACTTTCTAATGGCTGAAATAAAATTGGAAAGAGATTTTAGGGTGGTAGCTGGGGTAGCGTTTTATGTCCAGATACACGTTATTTTACTAATAGTAGCAGTAACTTGAAAATTCTTTAGTTTTGTCTTATCTAACATCTGATATCTTTGTAGACGGAACAACAAATTTTGCACATGGTTATCCGAGCTTTGCAGTTTCTGTGGGAGTTCTATTTAGAGGAAAACCCGCTGCTGCTGCCGTGGTACTGATCGCATATAGTAGATTTTATTTGACATGTTGCTTGCATGATTACATAATGTGTTAAGATGTCTATTTTATTTTCTAGTACTCCCCCCCTCACATACGGGCCTGTCAAAAGTGTTATATTGCACGGTTGCAATGCGATGATTTGAACGCAGGATCTCTTACTCTGTTACCATGACAAATGTTATTGATTTATCATTATTCGCAAAAGCTCAAACTGTTATGTGGACCAACAATTATGTTATACTATAATGTCTATGATTGACATAGTGGGGAAATAACATG